>CM062820.1:661170162-663717026 GCA_031772625.1 Pinus tabuliformis | reverse complement strand
TCTATACAAGTCTTGGAAGGATCATGTTGAACATGTTGTCAGGGTGTTACAACTATTGGAGGAGAAACAATTATATGCAAAAAGATCCAAATGTTTCTTTGGAGTACAAGAGGTGGAATATCTGGGTCATATCGTATCTCATGAAGGAGTTAAGATAGACCCTAGCAAAATTAAAGCCATTAAGGAATGGAAAATACCCACATCCATAAAGCATCTGCGAGGATTTCTCGGGTTGACAAGGTATTATCGCAAGTTTGTTAAGAATTATGGGAGAATAGCAGCACCTATAACAACATTATTGAAGAAAGATGCATTTTCATGGACTCCAGAAGCAACAAAGGCCTTCGAACATCTTAAAGAGGCAATGTGCCAAGCATCGGTCTTAGCTACACCAGACTTCACAAAAACCTTTATTATGGAATGTGATGCTTCAGGAAATGGAATTGGTGCTGTTTTAATGCAAGATGAAAGAACCATTTCTTTTGAAAGTCGTCCAATCAACGGAAAGTTTTTACACAAAGTTATTTATGAGAAGGAAATGTTTGCAATACTCCATGCACTTAAGAAATGGCAACCCTACCTAATGGGAAGACACTTCGAGGTAAAAACAGATCATGATAGCCTTAAATACTTCTTAGAACAAAGATTATCCTCTGAAGAGCAACAAAAGTGGGTCACAAAGATGTTGGGTTATGACTTTGAACTCATCTACAAAAAAGGGAAGCAAAATATGGTGGCAGATGCACTCTCAAGAAAGGATGAGGACGTGGAAGCATTGTTGTGCGCCATTTCTATTATCTAACCATATTGGATAAACAAAGCAAGGGAGGAATGGAAGAATGACGAAGAAGTGTGGGCACTTATTCGAAAGTTACAACAAGATTCCAGTACATCTGATACATTTAGCTGGAAAAATGATTCTTTATGGTACAAAGATCAGTTATACCTCTGTAAGAATCCAACTAAAACAAAAGATTATTATGGAATTGCACACTTCTCCCTTAGGAGGGCACTCAGGATTTTTAAAAACTTACCACAGGGTTAAGAAGGAATTTTTTGGGATGGCCTTAAATCGGATATTCAAAATTTTGTGGTAGAATGTTTGGTTTGCCAACAAAATAAAGTTGAAACAATTAAGACCTGGGTCTATTACAACCTTTATCCATTCCAAGCCAACGTTGGGAGGAGGTTTCAATGGATTTTATGACAGGTTTACCCAAGTCTGAGGGAAAGAGTGTCATCATGGTGGTAGTTGACAGACTTACCAAGTATGCACACTTTTGTGCATTATCACATCCATTTAAAGCCAGTACAGTATCTACTGCATTTATGGAAACAATTCAAAAGCTACATGGAAACCCAAAGATTATTGTAAGTGACAGAGATCCCATTTTCACTGGAAATTTTTGGACATAATTATTTTCTTGTCTTGGTACTCAGTTAGCTCATAGCTCATCTTATCATCCTCAATCTGATGGGCAAACTAAGATAGTAAACAAATGTTTGGAAGGATATCTTTGTTGTTTTGTATCTGATAAACAGACACAATGGGTAAAATGGTTGCCTATGGCTGCATGGTGGTATAACACTTCCTTCCATACAGCAACAAAAATGACCCCATTTATGGCACTTTATGGATATCAGCCACCATCCATCACATCATATTTAAGAGAAAATTCTAAGGTTCAAGCAGTGGAACATCACATTGAACACCAAAAACAAGTCCTCCAACTCTTAAAGGATGACCTCGTGTTGGCACAGAATAGAATGAAACAACAGGCAGATCAACATCGCAGCGAAAGAAGTTTTGATGTAGGTGATTGGGTATTCCTACGGCTACAACCATATAAGCAAATGTCCCTCAAGCAAGCTAAGAAGGATAATAAATTATCACCAAAGTATTATGGTCCATAAAAGGTGTTGCAAAAGATTGGTACTATGGCATACAAATTGGAGCTTCCTGTAGCTTCTTGATTGCACCCAGTTTTCCATGTTTCATGTTTAAAGAAGGTTATAGGCGACAAGCTCCCAGTTCAAACAATATTGCTAGAACTTGATGAGGAAGGAAAAATTATATTGGAACCGGAAGCAGTCACAGAAACAAGAACTCGACGGCTACGAAATCTATCAATTTCGGAGTCTCTTATCAAGTGGAAGAATTTATCCGCTGAAGATTCCACATGGGAGGATGAGAATTTTATACAGAAGCATCCAGAACTACTCAAGCGTTGAGGACAACACTTTTTTGAAGGAGAGAGGCATGTTGGGTTCCTATAATACTAGTGATTACCCCATTAATATTGTAGTTGCATCCCTTATTAATATTGTTGTGCCCCTATTAACCCCATATTGTTATTACTGTGCCCCATAGAATCCCTCTATTGTTATTATTGTGGCTTTATATTATTATGGTTAGGTCGGATGGGTTATATTGTGACTCCTTAGACTCCTATATATAGAAAGGAGGTTTTGCCATTTTTATCATCCAAGAATTGTTCATTTATGTAATGTAAAGGAGGTTGCCCCCTCGAAGAGGCTGAATTCTAAGGCATTGATCTATCTTTTCTATCTTTTCTTGAGCTGGTTTCATAATAGATGCCTTATTACCCTCAAGCCAATGGCCAAGTTGAAGTCATAAACAAAGTATTGGTTACCATGCTTCAACGTACCATTGGAATGCACAAGTCCAAATGGCATTTGATGTTGTTTTCCGCCCTATGGGCCTATCGTACCTCGGTTAAGGGTGCGACTAGATTCACACCATTTGAACTCGTTTATGGTTTGGAAGCTACCCTCCCGATTGAATGTGAAATCCCTTCTCTCAAATTAGCTGTCGAATTGCTCCCGAATACTACTTCGGTGGAAGAACGCCTTCTTTATCTAGAACGGCTTAACGAGACTCGTCGACTTGATTCTTTAGTTATTGAAGCACAAAAGAAGAGAGTCAAAACTCACTTTGATCAGACAGTTAACCCACGTTCTTTCACGGAGGGAGATTTAGTCCTGCTGTATGATCAAGCTAATGACAATCTGGGGGTAGGAAAATTCTAACCCATGTGGCATGGGCCCTATATCGTCAAACGTGTGTTGCAAAAAGGGGCTTATGAGCTAATTGATTATGAAGGAAACCCTTTAGATAAGCCCCAAAATGGGCTTTATCTTAAGAAATACTATGCATGAGTCTTTCGTGCATCACTGTGTACATAGGTGTGTTTTTCATTTTGTACATGTTTGGCTTGGTGTGTAAGTGTTTGCCACTTATTGTGTCCTTTTTGCTTCTTATGTAGATGTCTATCGCACCTTATATCGGTTTCGCTGATGGTGCCTGTCGCAGTACCCGGAATCTTTCCTCCACGGCATGGGTTATCTACGATCCTCATGGTGAGTTGGTGGATCTTCAAGGTGTTTGTCTAGGGTGTACCACAAACAATGTCGTTGAATACATCGTCGTCATGAATTACTGGCTGAGGCTGTTGTCCTCAATATTCGCGCATTGATTGTGAATCTAGACTCCCAGCTTGTTGTTCTTCAACTTAATGGGCGTTATTCCGTCAGAAATCCTCAAATTTTAAGGTTGTATTTATGTGTTCGTTTACTGGAAAGGAATTTTGATTATATCACATATCGACACATTCCTAGAAGACTAAATACATTAACTGATGCATTGGCGAATCATGTATTAGATAGACATTTGCGGCATTTATGAAAGTAAACCATTAAAGACATAATAAGTCATATAGCAAAACAAAAAAACATAGGTATATATATATAATATATATGTATATCAGTGTTGCACATCACAGTGCTAAAAAAATATGTGTTCAGTTACATCACAAGACATCATGTCTTTCAAAAATGGCAGAAATTAAACCTAGGAGTCTAATCTGCGTGGTGCTCTCTGTAGCACACGACTACTCGGACCACACGTCTGAGAAGTCGATGGATCCTGCCTGACACCCCTACTGTGTGTCGCTGGTACTGTCGAGGGACATCCTCGAATCTCGCATAGTCAGGGATTCCCTCTGTCAATCCCTCTAGGTCTCAAGAAATATCATCCTCTACGTCTCAACCAGGAGGAGGAATCTGAAACTCCCGCTCGCCTCTCCGAGCAATTGGGGACAAGCCTACAGGCCTTTCCGGCCCAACATCTGCCAGATTGAAACATAGTGATCAGAAACTATATAAAAATGATAAAAAATTATAAAATCATTAAAATCAAAATTTGTTACCTCTGTGGTCCCAGTGTTCCCCAGGGGAAGTACTAACTCCGGATCACCTCTAAAATCTAGCCCAGTGTATGCCAGTCCTCGACAATGACCAGCTGGTGGTCTAACCACTGGAAAAATTCAGGTCTCTAGGACATATGCTGACCCCCGCCTCCTCTGGGCATTAGTAATGCCCATCGAGTCATCCTCGGCTCCCGCAGAGTTGACCATGCTACAACTACTTCCTGTCTCTGAAAGATAGGAAGGCGCTCAAGGATAAATGATACCAGGATGGACCCATACCTGAACTGTTTTACATCCCCTCGGTGGCACTTTGTTAATTGCCACTTCATGTTATCAGCCATGGCCTTGGCCCAGTTGAAGACAGTGGGATCCATGCAGTTGGCGGCCAACTGCAGTTGGGTTTTGATGGCCTCGTGAGGGGCCTGTGAGCCAGCTGCTCTAGTAATGGTCGAGAGAAGGACATGGAGAGACAAGTTTCCAATAGTAGAAATCTTGAGCTTTCCGCCCTTGTCTGACTTCTCTGCCTCTGGACACATCCTTCCCATCATCATGTCCATAGTTTCTCCAGTGATCCGAGTCCTGGTCATGCGGGGCCTTTCCCCCCTCCGAGACAAACCTATCAAGAAATAGATATCTGCTGCCTCAATCTCCAGCTCTTGCCCTCGGATAATGAACTTAGCCTCATTCGGATTCCACGCTCCAATCAGATATTGGAGTAAATCTAGTTGTGCCCTCAGACTAGGCACCATAAAGAATTTTAGCAGACCACAGTTCCGGAGCACGTCCAGACAATCTTGGTCTCCCATGGCTAGTTCATCATTGCCGGTATGCTCTCGTTCTTTCCACTCAATCACCATTTTTTCTTCCTGCACATACACAAAAAGGATTGTAAATACTTTGTTTGCATTTCAAATCCCAAGAAATGGCTTTAATTTTGAGAATTGAAAAGAATCGGCGCTCGGCACGCCTGTTTTGCAAACAGGTGTGCCAACCCAAAATCACCGTTGAGAAAAATCGGGATCTTCGTGACTTTTTCATGTATAGTCACGAAGACCCTGTTTTC
This sequence comes from Pinus tabuliformis, assembly GCA_031772625.1. NCBI lineage: Eukaryota > Viridiplantae > Streptophyta > Pinopsida > Pinales > Pinaceae > Pinus > Pinus tabuliformis. Next base: position 663,711,734 of record CM062820.1, on the reverse strand, counting down.
TCCTTGTGGAAGATTTCGGGTCGTCGCGGTCCTGAGTTGGTGACTCGCGACGATCGCCACGCATATGCCGGTCCTAAAATCTTCCTTAAAGGTGGCTCAAACCAAAAAAAATGACAAATTATTTATGAAAACATGCAGGAAAATGATTAGAGCTTACCTGGATCGGACGAATTTTCTGACAGGCTGCTGATCTTTCTCCTATCGACCATTGAAATTTCAAATGCACAAGGGTAAAATTTTAGCTCTGAGGTAAAATGGTAAAAAGTAATTTGTTTTTACCAAATGACTCTTTTATAAGACTTTTTTTTATCAAAATTAGGGTTTGTAAATTAGGGTTTTGACTATTTTGTGTATTTTTATATCCAAGATGGATCTTACGCTTGTTTTTGTGCAGCAACAGGTTTCACAAACTCTGGTGGCTACTCTGTGAGTTGTATTTTATACTTTTCCGGACTCAGTAAAAACACGACAAAGTCCCTCTTGGAGCTTAAAGTCCCTCTTTAAGCTCTTTTTTGACTCTCAAAACATGAAAAGATCGCCGAGCTCTTGTCACTTTGAACTCATTAAAGGCTGCGAAGCGTCATTTTCTAGTATACGTTTACCCATTTTTCGGGCTGGGATAGATTATTTATGAAAAAGGTATACGTTGATCTTCCATGGTCAATAGGTTCCCTTGGATATTATTTTCTACCTTTTCGGGTTCGAGGGACAAATTTACGAAAAGGGACCTTTGGAGTTTTCTTTTCTGTGTCTTTTTCAAACTCTCTAAACATGAAAAAGACTCCGAGTTTCACCTATGTTGGACTCGTTAAACCCTGACGACATTGGACTTGTCACCATGATGAGATCGAGCTTCTCCTTCCTAGGGCTCATTAAAATTCACTAGGTTGGATTCGTCTGAAGGATGAACTTACATTACAAGCATATGCTATCCCCTTCAAGCTTGTGTTTCAAAAATAATTGGGGTACTCGCCAGAAATGGTGGGGGAAAATTTGGAAACATTTTGTTGATCGTATTAGTTATTACGACAGCTTGTCACTCTTGGACATCGACACTCTTTTTGCTTCGTGTTGGGTTGGGATATCCTCATTTTATCATTGGACTTCCGGGTTTTGGGTTATTCATTTTTCCACATTCCATCTGATCCTTGCTGCATCGTCATGACCTTTGATCGCTTGGTACCAAAATGCTGCCAAATTCCAGAGCCGTGTCATCGATATGTATAAGAGCTTAATCCTTTTGCAGTTTGTAGCCTTACACACCTTCCTTAGATTCAATGTCTCATTCAAAATCATCTTGTTTCTTCATCTCACGTCGATGATGTAGGAAACATTATGGCCCTCCTTCGACCGATCGCTTCCTGTCGACTTCAGCTCATTATCCGGGAAGTTGACCTAGAGACTCCTTTCTAGTACCTTGGAGCATGCATGCCTCAATGGCAAGTTCTTCGCGCTCGATGACAGGCTTGCATCATTGGTCTTCGATCAGGTGATTTCACAAGTGTTCGACTCTAGATCATTTTTTCACACTTTGTGAATTGTACTAGTAGTATCTTGAGAATCATTGACATTATTGGTGGTCTCTCTCGCGCTTGTTAACGGTTCACATCATTGGCCAGTAATCAAGTGATTTTATAGTGTGCTTGACTTCAATGCATCTATTCGTATATTAGAAACTGTACGATGGACAGGTCAGGATTCAAGACCGTGGGCTCAGATTACACAAGTCCAGGTTGCGTGGATTGATTTATACATGACTCTTTTGATTGGATGGCTGCGACCATACCTGAGTCATTTTTTATTGTCTTTCTGATTGGATAGATGTGTCCATACCACAGACCATTTATGTTTATCTTTTGGATGGCTGTGCCCATGCCTCTTGCATATGTATTCCCTTTCACTATGTACTCATGTATCAGAGATATCAGTTGTACCTGTGTCTACAGGTTCTCCATGAGGACGTTTGATTTTGGTTATGGATTTGTAAAGCATTTCACCCCTCCCACTCTCTCAGCCTTCATGCTTTAGGGGGCATTTGTTACATAGTAATTTGTCACCGACTCTGCATTCCCTGATCCCGGATATTTCCAGTCCATGTTACCGACATTTGTACTATGTCATGTTGCCAACTATGTGTCATTACCTTCCTTGTAATATCAGGAAGAGTGCCTCATCTCATTATCCTTGAAGAAGACCATTTTTACCTAAGTTTCTAGGTCGGCACGAGTCAGAAGTTATCCTCCTCGCAAAGATTGATAAGTTAACATTAGCCCTAGTGAAGACTTCGCTCTGTCCCTGTGTTGCACTCGCGACGAGCCAGATTTGGAAAGTTTTTCAAGAACTCGTAGAAACTTCTAGATGAAATTGCTTCATGGGCGGTCCTAGGGCTGGTTGTTGGGTCGGTTGAGCTCGCCTTTCTCCTCTGGGATAGTTGTTCCAACTTTTGTGCAACCTCTCTAAGAGATAAGCTCCTCCTTCCTTCTCTTATGGGACCTCTCCCTCCTATAAATATCTCCTCCATGAATAACATCAGCTAGCTTGGATGTAATGGAATGATAGCTAGATGTAATTTGATAGTTCCAAGTTTCTAAGAGAAGAGTGGAGGTAGAGAGTGTTATTGGAGTGTGGAAGTAGCCTCATTTGTGTTGTGATTTCAGAGATGCTTGAGTAGAGTTGGTTTGAGAGCTTCCTAGTATCAACTCTTTTGGACAGAAGAGAGAGTCATATATTCCCTTGGGAGATGGTTCACAAGTAAATGCTTACAGAGACATACCAATAGGATCCTTCAAGGAGGCTTACGACGTCAAGGCCCGGTTGTAAGATTACTTTGATTTATATTAATACAAATCAACAACTTGTTTCCTATATCGTGCGTTAAATTATATGTTGATAGCTTGAGGTTCCTTGACTCTTCAAGTAGATTGTTTAGTTGTTTTCTATTTGCGTTTGTGGTGTTTCACTACATGTTGTTTTTAGGTATGAACGACTAGAAGAAAAAGAGCTAGAGCAACACAAAGAGGACTTCATCGAACATCAGATTGAAGGTAGGTCTTTGTAACACCAACTTTCTAAGGAATCTTGCTTTGATATTGTCTGTGCAGTGACTAGACGCACTCTAGGGCTAGAGGGGTTGCCTCTGTCCGCAGAGGGAACTTACCTGTGTCACAATGGGGTAACCCGCACAATGATTCAATACTTCACAAAAGACCAAGGCCTTGTGCTGACAATGAACCAAAAAAGAAAAGCTGGAGTTCTACTAGTGTGTCTTCAAGTGTTGTAGCGACTGCAACACCCTCCAAAATTTTGGCCTGTATCCAATTTCGGAGCCTCCTTTGAGAGTTTTTACTCGATGACTGCACGCACTCGGGTTAACTCCATGAGCTCATGTGAGTCTTCGCACCCACCTTGCATGATCATTCCACTGACAACTTTTGCATGTTGATGCCAATGCCATGCTTGCGCTCATGTTCTGGTTATACACAAGGTCTTTGCTTCATGTGTACATGTGGTGTTCACCATGTAAACATCCGTCGCGCTCACACACAAAGTCATATACATTGTCGTGCAAGCGCTTGTTTCTCACACTGTCGGTCAGCCATGTTGAGCATATGTGTCTAGATGGTTTGAGTCGTCTCATCGTCAAGTCATGTAATTGTGTGTTTGCAATATCACATATGCACCTTTTCACTCAATCACACACTTAGTAATTTTTCTGAAGTTCTGACAACCAGATTCCCCTTTGAAAACTGGACCTTCACCCCGCCATCACTCGATCGACTGTCACCAGAACAATGCAGAAGCACCAATCAAGCCATTTCAGGATGCGCTACTCGCAGGCAGATCAATCAACCTTCATGCTGGACAATTGGAGAATTTGATCCGAAGGTCACTCTGAGACTGATTCCCCTAAAAAAAGCGCAGAGGTTGCAAAGCTTTCCCGCTCCGCTGATTGAGAAAATTGCGCAAACAAGATAGACAGACACTCAGTGCCGTCCTTGTCTCCCTCATACATTTGCATAGTTTTTCCAGCCAGCCCTCTAGTCAGTCAACCGACTGCTCACCCGGAAAACTGCGTAGTTTCCATGAGTAAGCCCTCATTCCCTAGCAGTCTGCTCAGCTTAGAAAATGGACATAGGTGATCAGCAGGCCAGTCTCCTAGTATCAGCGCAGTTTTTCTCACCAGCAGCTCTCGGCAGCCGACTGCGAGTTCCCTGCAGAAATTGCAGAGTTTTTTCTGCCAAGCTCCAATAGCTGACTTCTAGTTCCCTCCAAGAATTGTGTAGTTTTTCCTGCCCAGCTCCCAGAAGCTGACTGCCAGTTCCCCTAAGGAATTGCGCAATTTTTACTGCTAGTGTCCCAACATCCATCTGCAGTTACCTCTAGGAATTGCGTAGTTTTGGCTGCCAAGCTCCCATTGTCCGCTCCTTACAGAAATTTTTCTGCCCAACCTTCCCACAACCCATAATGTTCCTCTCAAAAACTGCGCAATTTTGTCCTCTAGCTGAGCCAGACCCTGTAGATAGTCACTATCGATCCAGACTGCCTATCTCCATCACCCAGTGAGAGATATGCAGTTTTCACTAGCAGTGCTCAGAGCCTCCATCCCATCTCGAAACCTTGTCTCCTCTCCCGGTCACCTACATCTGAAATGATCATGCATCATGGTAGACTAGGAGGTTTATGGATTTGATGTCATCTCGTCATGGGTGACTGCAGAGATAGTTACACAAACAAACATGGAGCAACGACGGATGGGATGAACAAAGGGAGCAAATACAGAAGGACATGTTCGCCAATGGACGAAAAAACAATGGATGCATAGAGATGTGCTCGCTAACGGACAATCATGCAAAGATGTGTTCATGGACGGACAAACGAACTTGCACTTCTCACGAGTGGATGAACCTGTCAAGCTTACTAACATACAAGCAAGGAGCAACGTACGAATGCAACATCAAGCGAACCCAACGACCATCAAAGACTTCGTGCATGTTGCCATGCAGAGGTGAAGCTGTGACACACCATGAGGACATCCATCGCCCAACAACATTGCAACTCGACATGCACACGAGCAACAACACGAATGTACCGGCACTGTCATGTTGAGTCTTGTCACAAGTCATGTCATCCACATCTCTACTGTGGGCCTTACTTTCAATCAATGTAATCTAACACGGAAGTCTAAGAGACCCACTTGTTGTATGAAGAGTCATGTAAAGTCGAAAAGTCATGGAAGTCAAATAGTCATGAGGGTAGTCGAACAACCACAAGGGTCAGTTTCACCCTTGGATATAAATACCCCCTCATTTGTACATGCAAATGAATTTTCACCTCATCTCCTCCCACATAGCCTTGAGAGTCTGTAATCTCTTCTTTAAGGAGTAAGTAGTGGCTCCAACGCCCCACCCACGGGGTTAGTGATGTATGGTGTAATGATGTGTCTTGGAACTTTTGCTTAATTCAGAAGGCTTCTAACACGCCAACACATTTTCACACATGTATTGTAACTATTGTAAGACTGATCTTGAACACTTGTAATGCATGTTGCTTTAACCTATGTTTAACACTTGAACTCATTCACTTGTTGTAATACATATATATTAATGAAAATGTGTTGTATATGCTGTTAACGATGTCCTGCCGTGTTGGTTACCTCCCTAAACATGAGACAAACCTTTCACATAAAAATTGCTATAACAACCATTGCACCCACGCAGACTCATCCGCTGAGTGTTGAACATGTTATCCTCCCTTGTGTGGTGTGACTGCTGCATTGGTGTGGACTGTTCTTCCGGAAGTTGTGCACGTCCTGTTGTGTTGTGTGTTCATAACAGAGCTGGGGCTCCCTCCCAACCGACTTGGGACTCACTCCCACCCTCTCCATCTATAGTGAAAGAACCATTGACATGAGTAACACTAGCAATCACCAGGCACACGAACCTCACTACTCGAAGAAAAAGAAGACCACTCTCCTATGCTGAAAAGCAAGAGTTGAGGCAAATATTTAAGATAATGGCAACCGGGCGATCATACCAGATGGGACTCCCACACGAAATGGTTGTGAGGTCTAGTTGGGACTTCATACCGGGGTGATCCCTTGAATGTTTGTGGGTCCAACACCATCAACAAAAGGATTGGAGAGAACTCATGGTTTATCGTGGGAATAGTAATAAGAACAATAGAACAATATAGAAGATTTTGATGTGGATACGTCATGGATTCTAGGTAACTTGTACCCTCCTTTTATATTTTGGAAAGCTTGAAGATTCTCAAAATCCCACAAGTTCTTAGCTATGCTTATGTTTTAAAATTAAGAAGCCTTTATGATTTGGTGGAGTTCTCAATTCTCATGGTAATATGTTTTGGCCAGGATTAAACTTGAGGCGAGTGTTTCATTTTTATCTGAGGTTCTAATGGCCTACTAGTTTAGCAGATTTTATATATATGACTCTCATTTGCTCCGAGCTGGCTTTGGGTTTGTGGGAGTCGGTGCTCCAACCTTGCTACCTACATTCCTATGATGCTCCTAAAACTCTTCTCCTCGTTTTTATTAGGGTTGATTTAATTTATTTTATTAGTAATAGTGGCATTGTCCTTATTTTTTGGTTGGGGCAAGTTTTTCCTATCTTTACTCCCATCATTGCTTTGATTATTATCCCTTTCTTTTTTTTCTAGTAGTTTTGTTTTTAATTCCTTTCAATGACCACCTATGCTAATTTTAGACTAGTTTCCTTCCTTGGAAGGTGGCCTTGGGCTTGGTGCACTTATAATCTGTTTGTTGAGCTTTTCCTATATCACTGCTTGGGGTTTTATTCTCTTCAATTTCGTGTCAATCAAGCCCTTCTTTCCCCTGTGAAGCCTTTCCTCTCTTCTAGGAGATTTTAGAATCTTCTTCTCAGTCTTTGGTTCTTTTGGTCCTCATGACAATAATTAGACTCGATTTCCCGGGAGGTCACAAGGGGCATAATAACCCTTCTCTTCAACTCACGATCTCAATTCTCAATAGAGCACTCAGATGTTGTTTATTTCCACTCTACTCCACAAGAAATCCGAGTAGGAACCCTGGAGGCAAAGAGAGAAGCAAGGGTGGAATGTCAATTCATTCCCAAACATTACAAATATTAGAATATGACACACAAGATATATGCAAACTATAGACATTTATTGGCTACTGGAAACAATTATCGACAAAATCTTGGTCGAACACTTGGAAATCAATAGGAAATTCTATTATGCATTGATGAAAATGTAGAGATAAATGAAGAAACTCATTCATAAAGCCTGCATAATATTAAAAAAGATAGTAGATTTAGATTTTTCAACCTCCGATGAAGAGGAGCCTACCCTAATACCATGTAAATGGTTAAATTGTTCATTTTTATGTTATATTCTATTAACAACATGTTTGCGAATGTAGTTATGGATAATTGTTTGCTTAATAGGCGAATAGGCAAATGTCGAATCATCTGTCAATTTTGTTTTTAAGTTCAAGTAGTTTGTATTGACAAAGACTTTATTGCCATTCTATTGGTATGGTTTCCCAAGTACAAACCAGTTGAAATAACTAATTTTGTATATTTTCAGTTATAATCATAATATAATCTCTCTAGATTTACAAAAAAAACATATCATTAATGATTTTTTCCCATACTTGCTACCTTCATTTCCACTCTTTGATGATCCTCAGTATTGCAACAAGAATGCTGCAACTCCCAAGGCTACCAACTTTAATTATCAACCTAGGGTTCGTACAAACTTAAGAGGTATCGACACTATATGTGCAACATACAATGTGTCCTTATTTCACTGTCATGATGTAATGGAGTGAATGTAATGAAATAAAATCTTAAACTAATTTCATAAATGGAAATGTTACATTGAAAAGAAATTAATCCTAGGCAAGAACAACAATTTGTTATTGAAATCCTAAACGCATGAATTCAAATAAATAGGCACAATCTGATTTTTAAAAAGGCATGTCCTAATTGGTGTTTTATTCTTTCTCAATCATGGATTTAGAGCCTAGGGGTTATGATTCAATCCTAAGAGACAAAAACCAAGATTTTTGAGAAAATTTGGTCAAATTTACTCACGCTAGAGGAGTGCTACAAGAAGTTACAGTGTTTGCTACAGGTAGTTACAGGTTGCTACAATATTTGTTATAGGAAGTTATAATTCATCGAATGACCAAGTAAATAAAATACAAATGGGACGGGACATTTTTTTTATTGAATAGGATGTCTTAGGTCTCCATTCCAAGTGGAATCACTCAAAAAAATCCATGTTGACACATGCTAAAAAAATCAGAAAATTACTAGTCAAAAATCTAGAAATTCGAGAACTAGTGAACTAGTTAATCTATCAAATGCCTAAACTAATCAAGTGAAAATGCAATGAGGTGAATTTTGTTATTAATTTGAATGTTTTTATGACCTAATTTAAGTTGAATAAACTTAAATGAAGCTCATTAGAATGTTCTAAAAAATAGTAGAAAATTATTAGTATTTGCTACATGGGACTTCCATAAATTTTAGATTTGTGAATAAGCAAACTAATCCAAGTAGCTCAATGATTACTATGACCTTCCAAAGCCATTCCAAGGATGAAATCATGTTTTTAATCCTACAGAAGAACTCACTTCAACCATTTAACCCAATCCTACAACAAGAAATCATCAATACTAAATGCAAAAATAGGAAAAACAAGAACAAGAGATGCATGTGAATAAGAAGTGAAAAGAAGAAAATAAATTATACAAAAGGGATCTGAGGCTCCTAGGATGTCCAATCCCAAGGAAAATCAGAGTCCTATGAAGGAGACCAAGATTTAGAAGCTAAAAATGGCACCAAGCTTCATTATTTGAATCAATCTAATTACATCCCTACTAGAAATGAAAGTGGAGCTGCAAAAATACAAGTTTTCTCCACAAGAAGACTAAGAAAAACCAACCCCTAGAGGAAAATTCGAATTGGTACTTATACAAAATGATGAGGAAGCATTCTCCTTTAAAGGAGGAAGCTTTCCGTCTAAAATCCCTCAAATAGTGGATCTAGTTCCCAACACTAGGAATCTGCATTAAATGACAGGGAACACATTCTTAGATTTTCTCAATGATTGGAGCTCTAGAATTTGTGCAATAATTTCATAATATCTTGTTGATTTATTATCTAATATTGATCCTCCTATATTAGTGAGCAAGTCCCTAAATTATTCCTCCTCTAAATCTTCATAATCTACCCAATATTCTCACAACATTCTACAAAAATAAATAATATTAGGCACAAATATGAAATTATCAATAAATCGTCCTAATGAACATATTAAAGCTAAAAAACATTATTAAGTGTATAAGGATAGGTTTAATATAGCCCTCATGTGCCTAAGAAAGGTTAGATGGGCCTTATTTTGTGTCTAGTTTGGAGGCCCATCATACCCCCTACTGAAACTGTTACCATCCTTTGAGCAACCTATTCATCCTCCTTTCCTTGTGGTTCTTCATGTATGCTGGCATGTTTCATTCTCTGTTTGTTGGCCCATGTGTTTCTCCTCCTTCTCTTCTTGCTACTCTTCTATTTGCATTTCTTCTCCTATCTTAGTTTCCAATGGTACTTATAACACATGTTTAGTCTGCTTCTTTCTCTCAGGTGATTCTTCAATTGTAATGGCTTCTATTTGTGAGGGCAATGCCTTGATTTTGGTTTGCCTTATTGTTATTCCTCTGGCACTTATCCTTGTGAAAAGAAGGATTTTCTGGCATCCCTTACCTCATTACTAATGTCATTCTCATTGAAGTCCAAACTCTTACTGTTGATACAAATTCTTGGCCATGACACATCATATTATCCGTCAAATTCTTATGAACACCCTTGATTAGCAATATAAATTCTATTTGCTCATTAAATTCTGGAATTGAAAACACTTAAGATAGATCTCTTTCTTCTTACAGAGGGAAAAATGATGGTTAATGAATTGAAGCAAAAGAAAGGAATGACGTGATGACCAAACTGGTGACTTGGATACCTTTCACCCTTGGAGAATTTACCATTATGCAACCCAAACTTCTTGCAACAAATCCTTTGTAGCTCTATTTTGTTTCTTTGTACCTTTTGGAAATTAATTAATCATTGTTCAACACCCTAGTAACAAATTTTTTATCAAGGAGCTCTCCTGTAGTACTGCTGGTACTCCTGTAGCACTTTGTTACTTCCTGTAGCAGCTCTGTTTTCTCTTGTAGCATATTTCTTTGCACCCTTTCCATATCCTTTGAATATTTCCTTTCTCCCTGTTGACGGTGCTAGACCTGCTAATATGTCAGGGGATCTCCCCGGTAAGAAGTCCCAACTAGACCTCAGACCATTTGGTGTAGGAGTCCCAACAGCGGGTTGTATGATATCGCCTTGACTGTGGTTGCGCATAGAGGAAAGTAAGATGTCCCTGTTGGTAGCAAGGGTGTGACATATGCATCAAGTCAAGGAAGGTGCATGAACTGTTCTAACACACGGAGGGTGAGGTGAGTGCGCCCCTTGTAAACCTGTGAAAGCACGTGGCTAAGAAGGGAACACACGAGCAAAGCTGCATCACAAACTGGAAATCAAGTAAGCTAACAATCTAAAGTGATGGTTAAACCAACAACACATTTAAGTAAGATTCATACATACTTATACATAAAATGTCCAAACATGCATGCGTAAGCAAACAGATACATATATCATTAGAGTAAACAAGTTAGCTGAAATGCAATAACAACATATGCATGAAACATGCTGGCTCTGTTATATTAAGAATTGAAAGTTCAGTCATATAGTACAACCATGACCAACCACTAGTTTTGATAGCGGAACATTACAGTCATTGCCGCCTGCTCCTCCAAAGAGATATACTAGCTCTGCACCGTAGAGAAGGCAAGGCTCGTTACAATACTCTCCATGCTTTCTCTAAGATACTCCTATCGGAAGCTTGGCTGATTAAAATCCTCTATAATGAGTTATGAAGGACTATATATAGACAAGGGTGGGGTGGCCCTTGAAATTCCCCTTTGTGACGGTACATCTACCCTCATGACTCTTCATCTACTCTATGACTGTTACCTCCAACTATCGACACTTGAAATTCCATTTGAAAAGACGTTACATACAATTTGCACATGTACCCATGTGAGACAAAATATGCTTGAGCAAGCCATGCAAGATATCACTATGATTCAGACAACTATGGGAAGACCAGCTCTATATCCTCATGATGGTCGATAGTGGCGAGCTGATGTCAAGTGTGGTAGTCATGATGGTGTCCGTGTACTCTGTGGTGACATCTTTCTAGAAACGAATTCTTGCCTCCGTTGCATCGAGTACACTGCTTTGGCTCCTCTGTCCAACTGGTCTCACAACATGCACATCATTGTCTTGAGTGCAGCTGGACTAGTGACATACTGATGCATGGTGTTTGCACTGATCGTTAAGTTGCGCTGGTGGCTATGCGCATCAACTCATCTAAGTAAGAGTCAAGCTCCAGTCGGACTTGTTCCTTTGTCTTTTCCTCGGTGAGTGTCCCAATAGATGGGATTGCATGTGCACGCAAAACAACCTCCATGCTTCTAAATACCTGTGCATGGGAAGCCTAAAAACTAGTGATGAGCTATGGGAGCTCTTCATAGTTCCGGATATGACTCCAGAAGCATGCCTTCAGCTCAACCGCTCTAGGCTTCATCATCTTGGGCAAGTGTAATGGGGCTCCCTTGTATCTCATTGTCCATGTTTGCATTTAGTCAACAACAATATGCAAGTTTGGAAAGATACGTGCTCTCCTATCACATTGTTGCTGCCAAACGTTGAGATGGAAAACTGCCTTATGAACGTACTAAACTTGGAATACAACGCCTGCATGACTGTCTCAAGGGACGATACTTCATCTAGTATCGCCTTCTTCAACTCTGCTCAGGAGAATGGTGTAACTAGTTCTCCTCCTTTCTTGGCCATTTGTAACTCAGCCATTTGCTCGTTCTCTACTATCAAGAAGTGAACACTCAAGCTAGTGGCTTCGGCATATGCTCTGGTAGCATCAACCAATGCTGTTGGATGCTTGCACATGTTAGACACCATCACTCTTTCCTCAAACTGCGTAGGATATGTGTGATCATCTGGAGTAGACACTCTGTGCGATTGCACAACTCAATGCTGTGACTTGTCGAATGATATGTTGTGCATCTCTTGTGCGAATTGTCTCCAAGGATCTCAGTGTCTCCTTGGTCACTTGGGACTTGCTCCACTTCCAGATCCAGTGAAGCTAGTAGGTAGACTTCTTGGTGGTAAGGCATCAGGTCGATGTCTTTCTCTAACTCTTGCTGCTCCATATCCATATCCATTTGTTCAAGCTTTCAATCTCTTGAGCGAAGTCCCGCTCCTACGACTGCTCACCCTACCTGGTTTGTGCTAGATGTTCAAGTACTCTTTCAATCTCTTGAGTGAAGTCCTGCTCCTACGACTGCTCACCCTACCTGTACGAGTGCAGTTTCATCTGTATGTACACGTTGCACCCCCTGTTGTACCTATTCTTGCTGCGCTTGGTTTTCCTGTCTATGTAGCTCTTGTTCCTTTCAGAGTTACTCCTTCACTGTTTCCTCCATCCTCTGTTTGTCTCTTTACCTTTGTGCAGTCCTCCTGTTGCGTTGTTGCCTCTCTGCCTCTATTTCCAAAGCTGTTTTCTGCACAAGTGGATCTGTTATGAATTTGTAGCTTTGTTCTGCCACTGCGCTGTCGACAATCTTCCTCTTGCCTTTGTCGTACGCCAGTATGTTTAGCTGTGCTGCTGGTGCTCTCCTGGATGTTGCTTCACGCTGCTTTGCTAACCATTCCACAATGACACTGACCGGTTCATTGGGCTTGGAGAAGATGTAACAATATCTCCATGGGTCTTCCTCCACCTAATGACATGCCCCGTGGATCCATAGAAACTGTACTCTCGCGCAATGATCCTTCACCAAACAATGCAGGTCATACGGATTATAGCTTTGGGTGCCAAAAGGATATTTCTTGATCTTTTCTGTTTTGGCATCCACCTGCTTGAGATTCCATATTTCGTACAACCCGATCTGCAACGGAAGAGTGGGCCAAGGTGCCTTATTCTTCTGGTGCAGCCTACCTCATAGTCCTGCTGAGATGTGGTATGACACTTCTTGCATGACGAGCTTGTCCATGGAAAACTTCGGCAAAACATGTGGAGGCTTCTCGCGCTGTACATCCGTATGAGGTGTCGGATAGTGAGGCATACCAATCCTCTATGTCGATAAGTTCGTCCATTGCTGCCTTCGACATGCAATGTGGACCCTGCTCAAATATCATCTTGTACATCGGGGTGACAAAATGATTTGACAACTGTGTGATAAATCCTCTGAAGTTCGGAAAATAATTTACAATAAGCATTGACAGAGGTTTCCACCGATGTCCATGCCCACTTCATGCCCGAGAACTGCTGATGGGCACAGATTGCATCCAAGATGTAAGCGAACATGTAGATTTTTGCATGTTGACCTTTGGGTGGCTGCTGAGCTCCTGTTACTTGTTCCTTCAACCTTTGAGCCAACATGTCAGACCAGTTGCATGCTTTGCCTTCACTAGCCGGTTGGTCCAATGCAATCACCCAACTCCGCGGGAAGGTCTTCGTGATCTCTTGGCCATACAAGCGACATGCAAATAAGACCAAGTATTGATACACCTTCCGCAATATCTTTGTCTCTTAAATCTGGTTGGGTTTCATCCTAAACTTTGTTGGCTCCTTTACCCAGTTCCTCAAGATATCCATGGAGTTGGCATTGCTGCTGGGTATGCTGAAGGGTGTCTCCATGATGTTCACTGGCTTGAACAAATGGTACATATGTTGATAATCTCGTTCCCTGAAGGTAGAAATCTCCTTCCCGCTGACACTGCTCAATGTCATCGTCTCTGGATCAGTGTGCGAGATGATCCAATGTATCATGTCCATGCACGAGAATGCGAGATACCTGCATGCAATCCGGTATAAGCCGGACTTGTGAATGTTCACATAGACTTGGCGGTCTTCGAGATCTTCCCTAAATGTGCATGAGAATGCATCATTGACCTCTTGCCATTTCAGCTTGATGTCTTTGTCTATGATCAACTTGGTGTCTTCATAGATCAGCAAAATCATAGACACTCGCTCAACGCTGCTTCAGTTGTGCTTCCGTCAGTGTCCTTTGATCCTGATCTCTTGGGAGCGATTGATCTTGAACTGTTGAGAGATGGATGAATACCTACTATATTTGGAGACATGGTGACATGCATGGCAAGAAATATGTCAGTTAAAACCAAAGCAAACTTGAGGAATGACATGCAACATACTAGGGATTGACTGGCAAGGATTGCGCAATTTTCACTGAGAGGTCTGGAGACTGAATGCCGGAACTGTGAAAAAGGTAATCCATACTGTCAGGAGGCTGGTTGACTGCTGGAATTACACAATGCACAATCCAGACTGGCCTGCTGGGTGCTGGGATTGCGCAATGCGCAATTTCAATTGGAAAGTGATGTAGGTCCAGGGGCTACATTGCACAATTTTCTAGGCCAGTAGTAACTGCCTCTTAGAATTATGTAAGGCAAGACTGGAGGGTAGTCACTGGCTAGAATTACACATTTTCTATGAGGAAGGCAAAGCCTTCCCTCTAACAATTGCACAATGCTGTCTTGGTGAGGTAGAGTCTGGGCCAAGGTTGCCCAGACCCGCCGACGGGAAACTGAAAGAAAATGAAGATTTGAATGCATGGTGACACTGAGTGTAAGTAGGAGTGAATGATCATGCATGCAAATAGTGAATGATAGATTCAGAAAACGGAACAACATGCATGTGTGTGAAACGAGTTGCCGAATCGATGACTGTTCGTGCAAAATAGTGTCATGCATGCGACAACAGTGAGATGCTAACGAAAACTGAAACGATGCTTGTACAAGCTAACATGCATGCTAATGATAGAAAGCATTCACAAAAATCAAGTAGACAACACTCACACAAGCCAAAACACAAAAAGCGACATAAATGTTGCAAAAGTTAAGTAAAGCAGACTTACCTAGAAATAATTGAGTTGGATGTGTCGAAGACTCTTGGATGTGATGTGGGATGTCAGAGTTCCAAGATTGATGTGAAGACTAAGCTTTGAAGCATTAAATAAATAAATTTGAGGCTCGTGACACGCATACCACAAATCTAGGAAAAAGTGACACTTGGAGGAAAGTTTTTATAACGATCTTTGCAGGTAACCTCCATTTGATAAAAATAATTCCTTAAAATCGAGGGATTCTTTTTGCATGTTGCTTTTTTCTATTTCGAGAAAAAGCAACCCATGCATGCAATTCAATTTTTCTCGGTCCCGGGTGGAATTGGTCAACCTGAGGGCACATGCAACAACCTGCTTGATTGAGGGAGATTTTTGCGCAATTTCTGGGAGGAAGCTGGGCTGGCTGTCTAGAGGGATTGCGCAATTTCTAGGAGGAGAAACTGACTGCTACCCACAATTGTGCAATTTCTGGGCTGAGCTGCACTGCTGGGCCAGATTGCACAGTTTTCCAGAGGAAGGCTTCTTGACATGATTGCGCAATTTATGATCCTAGCAGGCCACCTGTCAGATTTGCACAATTTCTCGAGGGAAGGCTGGTTCCCTCTAAAATTGTGCAATTTTTGGAGGGAAGGCTGGTTCCCCTCCAAAATTGTGCAATTTTCTGAGGGAGTTGCTTAACCAGTAGCTGACCCAAGTCTAGAGTGGCAACCTATGAGGGGAGTGAAGCAAGCTATCATGCACAGGTTGGCGAGCTGCTAAAAAAACAATGAAACTCATGTACTTGATAATGCAAGACATGTTGCTGGGATGGTTGGTAGGGAGGCTCCAAAACGAAGCAAAGGGAAAATTTTGGAGGGTGGTTGTAGCCGCTACAATACTTGGTGACACACTGGTAGAAATCCAGCTCTCTGAATGGACCTTATTCATGAAAAACAAGTCTAACACTTCCAGAAGTATTCTTCAGTTCTTTGTTCATCTTAGTTTCCACACTTGCTTGATTGTAAGATGTAGCATCTACCAAGCTCTTGGTCGGTCGACACACATTCCAAGCCAAGCCAACACATTTGTTTTGACTGGGATGAGGGGTATATTGGTGGACAAGAAGTATAGTCGTTAGAGTTTTAGTTTCATCTCTGGTGTTGCTCCACTGCCAGAAGGCCTGGATAGTACCCTGACAGAGTCAAGCAAGAACACGAGCATCGCTCTGTTACCAGAGAGCCTGGTCAGTACCCCGACAGAGTTACTTGCATCACCTCTCTGCGCATGAAGCCTTTCTCTTCTTTCACCTTATTCATTTTTCATTTTCATAACTGTGCATAGCACTTATTCATTTTAGAGGCGGAAGACGGATCCCGACTTATTGAGAGTAGAAGAGGTTGTTCCTTCAGAGAAGTATTTTATATATACCTCTGATGTGCTTGTTAAGGTTTCCCCCCTCACCTTACTCTACTTGACTGAGCTGACAAGGATTAACCCAAAAATAACCAACTAGAGTAGGTGACACTAGTTAGCGCGCAAGCGTTGTGTTTTCACAAAGTTTCACTTCGAACAATATGTATTTTCCATCGATGTATCATGGACTAAAGATAACAAGATATTTATATAGAGGTAGGATGACAGATAACAAAGTATTGATAACTGCACAAGTCCTCTTGTACTTTACCCAGCTTGTTTCAAGAGTCGCACAGAGTTTCATGTGAAACTAACCTGCAAACGTAGACAAGCAAACACACACAAAAGAAAGTGAAAGCAGAAGTAAATGTGGAAGCAAAGAAAGTAAGCAAACAAGAATGCAAGAAAACAAACATGCAAGGTAAAAATCAAACATACA
Source organism: Pinus tabuliformis (assembly GCA_031772625.1). Lineage (NCBI taxonomy): Eukaryota > Viridiplantae > Streptophyta > Pinopsida > Pinales > Pinaceae > Pinus > Pinus tabuliformis. The sequence goes on along the minus strand of CM062820.1, from coordinate 663,694,842 downwards.
TGCAAGATAAGAAGCAAACATACATGCAAACAAACAAACCAAAACAAAACACTACTCCTACTCCTAAGCTAACGGTGCATGGGCCTAATCACGTGAAGTGATACTTCCAATGCAGCCACCGGCACATTGGTTGACCCATGTTGGTGAAGGCATGGTTCACGTACAACACAACTATGTGAACCAGCAAGCGTGAAAGATATAACAATGAAGACAAGCACACTCCAAGTTTAAATGTGTCCAAAAAACATAAGTGAGTGCAAGTGCATGACATGCAATCCGCGACTTATCACAATATTGTGCGACATTGTGTGTAGTTGTTAAGCATACGCATACTCTTGACTGTGACATCCAAGCAAGTGAAAGAAACAAAGACAACTTGTGTCGTGCACATGTTCTTGCTATGTAAGATTCCTCCAATGCATGAGCAATGGGATCATGTAGTTCGAGTGGAGGAAGCATAATCTGTGTGTGAGATTGATCTTCAATGCATATAGATGAGTGATGAGGAGCCTCGGGTGTTTCAAAAATTTCCTGATCGGAAGTGAAACCAACCTCAGGACAGCGAGGGCCTGACATAACCATTAGCTCGGGCTGAAGTGCCTCGACAGTCTATGGGGTTTCGACTTCGTCGACAGATAGATCATCATAAATAGGTGGCTTCGAAAAATCAACTGCGATAGAATCATCATCATGATCGAATACGAGAGTAAATAGATCACGACAACTACGATCAACAAAATCAATGATTTCATCGGCATCCTCATGATTTGATGAATCAAACAGAGGGGTAGATGAGAAGCGAAAAAAATTCACCTTTGCGTTTCCAGAAAAGGTAGATGAAAAATCAAGTGGATTTTTAGTGAATAATTTATCCTCTCCATTGTCGGATGATGGACTGACATCCGGTGTGTTCTGTGAATGATCAACAATGGGTGCATCTGTAGACGGAGATACACATGTGAAATCATGGATGGCAGGATCACCAAAGATGTCAGGAAAAAACAAAGGAGGCTCGGACATAAGGGAGTCATCCTTCACCAAGGATTGATGCTCAAGCTCCCAGTCATACTCTTCATGAATGAAAACATAGGTTGGTTGTGAAACACAAACTCCGTCGATATCTTGATCCTCATTCACAACAAGTGTAGAGTCCAGAATGGAAGAACACAAGACAGTGCAATCCAGAGGATTAGCAGAACACAAAGATGGAGGTTGAGGTAAAACAGTCATGTGACAACCCATGGGATTCGCAACCAAATCTATGCGAAAATTGAGAGAAGTGATGTTGGGAGGATGTGACAGTTGAATGGATGTATGTGCTTGTTCTCCCACATCACTCTGCAGTGGTGGAGCTGTTTAATGAGGGGACAATGGATAGTCACTTGTGACAGCGACCGTGTCTATCAATGATTGCACAACTCCATCATCGAAGTATGCCGAGTGGGGGCTTGGGCTCGAACTTCTTCTTGGGATTGACTAATTTGTTAAGACAGTATTCAAACCTATCCCAAAGATATGGAAATTTCATCTGACTTTTCGGAGCTTGAAACTACAACACATGAATGCGGTCCCAAAGTTCTGTAGGCGATTCATGTGGGGCCTTCCGTTGTTGTAACCATTTTTGGTCAAGAGGTTCTGGATCAAAATGATGGAAAGTAGATTCAATGAGATCATAGAAATGGTCGAGTGAGTGCACACTTCCAGGAGGCAGACTGTAGCACCATTGTTGTGGGGATTCATGAAGTGTGTATGATAGCAACAGACCAACCTCTTATGCATAGAACTCGTCTACATTATCAAGGAATGCATAGAAGTATTCTAAGTACTCAGGCCAGGCTACTTCGCCTTCACCATCATACATGAATTCAGATAAGAAATCAAAAAACTCCCTCGTGATGTTGAGAGGTTTCGCATGCGAAAGAAATCGTGGAGGGATGAGAGTCATAGAATCCATGATAGATGTGTAAAGGTTCAAAATAGGATGAGAGGACAAAACTTGTCAACTGGCCCTCCTTCTAGCGCCATAAATGTTGATAGTGCTGGACCCACCAACATGTCAGGGGATCTCCTTGGTAAGAGGTCCCAACTAAACCTCATACCGTTTGGTGTAGGAGTCCCAATAGTGGGTCATATGGTATCGCCTTGACTGCGTTTGTGCGTAGAGGCAAGTAAGATGTCCATGTTGGTAGCAAGGGTGTGACATATGCAGCAAGTCAAGGAAGGTGCATGAACGGTTCTAACACATGGAGGGTGAGGTGCGTGTGCCCCTTGGAAAACTGTGAAAGCATGTGGCTAAGAAGGGAAACACGAGCAAAGATGCATCACAAACTGGAAAGCAAGTAAGATGGAAATCCAAAGTGATGGTTAAACCAACATCACATTTCAGTAAGATTTGTACATACTTATACAAAAAATGTCCATACATGCATGCGTAAATAAACATATACATATATTATTAGAGTAAACAAGTTAGTTGAAATACAATAACAACATATGCATGAAATGTGATGTATTTTTTATATTAAGAAGTGAAAGTTCCAATCATAGTACAACCATGACCAACCACTAGTTCCGACAACAGAACGTTATAGTCACCGCCGCTTGCTCCTCCAAAGAGATATACTAGCTCTGCACAGTGGAGAAGCCAAGGCTCGTTACAATACTCTCCAAGCTTTCTCTAAGATACTCCTATCGGAAGCTTAGCTGACCAAAAGCCTCTACAATGAGTTATGAAGGACTATATATAGCAAAGGGCGGGGTGGCCCTTAACATTCTACTTTGTGACTGTTCATATACCCTCATGACTCTTCATCTACTCTTTGACTATTACATCCAACTATCGACACTTTAACTTCCACTTGACAAGATGTTACATACAATTTGCACATGTACCCATGTGAGACAAAATAGTCTTGAGCAAGCCATGCAAGACATCACTATGATTTAGAAAACTGTGGGAAGACCAGCTCTTCGATATCCTCACGACGGTCGATAGTGGCGAATTGATGCCAAGCTTGGTAGTCCGTGATGGTGTCTGTGTACTCTGTGGTGACATCTTTCTAGAAATGAACTCTTGCCTCTGTTGCATCAGGCACACTGCTTTGGATCCTTTGTCCAACCCGTCTGACAACATGCGCATCATTGTCTTGAGTGCGGCTGGACCAGTGACATACTAATGCATGGTGTTTGCATCGATCGCTAAGTCTGTGTGGGTGGCTATGCGCATAAACTCATCAAAGTACGAGTCAAGCTCCAGTTGGACTTGTGCCTTTGTATTTGCCTCGGTGAGTGTCCCAATAGATGGGATCACATGTGCGCACACAACAACCTCCATGCTTCTGAATACCCGTGCATGGGAAGCCTGCAAACTAGTGATGAGTTGCGGGAGCTCTTCGTAGTTCTAGATCTGACTCTGGATGCGTGCCTTCAACTCAACCGCTCTGGGCTTCATTATCTTGGGCAAGTGTAATGGGGCTCCCTTGTATCTCATTGTTCGTGTTTGCATGTAGTCAACAATAGTATGCAAGTTTGATAAGGTACGTGCTCTCCTAGAACATCACTGTTGCCAACCGTTGAAATTGACAACTACCTTATTTATGGTACCAAACTTGGAATACAACGCCCACATGACTGTCTCAAGGGACGATACTTTCTCCAGTATCGCCTTCTTCAACTCTACTTAGGCAGATGCTGTAACCAGTTCTCCTCCTTACTTGTCTATCTATAACTCCTTAGCCATTCGCTCATTCTCTTCTATCAAGAAGCGAACACTCAAGCTAGTGGCTTCGACATATGCTCTTGTAGCATCGACCAATGTTGTTGGACGCTTGCGCACGTCAGACATGATCACTCATTCCTCAAACTACGTAGGAGATATGTGATCATCTAGAGTAGACACTCTGCGCGGTTTCACAACTCTATGTTGCGACTCGTCGAATGATATGTTGTGCATCTCTTCTTCTGGATTGTCTCCAAGGATCTCTGTGTCTCCTTGGTCACTTGGGACTTGCTCCACTTCCAGATCCGGTGAAGCTAGTAGGTAGACCTCTTGGTGGTAAGGCATGAGGTCGATGTTTTTCTCTAACTCTTGCTGCTCCATATCCATATCCATCTATTCAAGTACTCGTTCAATCTCTTAAGCAAAGTCCTGCTCCTACAACTGCTCACCCTGCCTACTTTGTGCCAGCTGTTTGGATGAGTGTACTACCTGTATGGGCACAGTTTCATCTGTCTGTACACGTTGCACTCCTTGCTGTACCTGTTCTTATGTGCTTCCTTCTCCTGTCTGCATAGCTCTTGTTCCTTCCAGAGTTACTCCTTCAACTCATGCAACTCCTTCATTGTTTCCTCCATCCTCTGTTTCTCTCTTTGCCTTTGCGTAGTCCTCCTATTGTGCTGTCGCCTCTTTGCCTCTATTGCCAAAGCTACTTTCTGCACAAGTGGATATGCTTTGAATTTGTATCTTTGTTCTCCCTTCGCGCTGTCGAAAATCTTCCTCTTGCCTTTGTCGTGCACCAGTATGTTTACCTCTGCTACTGGTGCTGTCCTAGATGTTGCTTTACGCTACTTTGCTAACCATTCCACAATGATGCCGACCGGTTCATTGGGCCTAGAGAAGCTATAACAATATCTCCATGGGTCTTCCTTTGCCCAATGACATGCCCCGTGGATCCACAGAAACTGTACTCTCACACAGTGATCCTTCACTAAACAATGTGGGTCATACGGATTATAGCTTCGGGTGTCGAAAGGATATTTCTTGATCTCTTCTGTTTTGGCATCCACATGCTTGAGATTCCATATTTCGTACAACCTGATCTGCAATGGAAGAGTGGGCCAAGGTGCCTTATTCTTCTGGTGCAGCCTACCTCATAGTCCTGCCGAGATGTGGTATGACACTTCTTGCATGACGAGATTGTCCAGGGAAAACTTCTGCAAAACATGCAGAGGATTCTCCATGCTCGACATCCGTATGAAGGTGCTGGATGGTGAGGCAAACCAATCCACTACGTCGATCAGTGCCTCCATTTTTTCCTTCAACATGCAAGGTGGATCTTGCTCAAATATCATCTTGTACACCGGATGACAAAATGATTTAACAACTGTGTGATAACTCCTCTAAAGCTGCATTTGGAAAACAGTTACAATAAGTGTTGATAGAGGTTTCCACCGATGTCCATGCCCACTTCATGCCTGGGAACTATTGATGGGCACAGATTGCATCCAAGATGTAAGCGGACATGTATATTTCTGCTTGCTGACCTTTGGGCGGTTTCCGAGCTCCTGCTACCTGTTCCTTCAACCTGTGAGCCAACATGTTAGACCAGTTGCATGCTTTCCCTTCACTGCGCAGTTGGTCCAACATGATCACCCAACTCTGCGAGAGGGTCTCTGTGTTGTCTTGTCCATACAAGCGACATGCAAAGATGACCAAGTATTGATACACCTTCTGAAGTATCTTCGTCTTTTAAATCTGGTTGAGTGTCATCCTTGGAGTTGGCATTGTTGTTGGGTATGCTAAAGGGTATCTCCATGGTGATCAATGACTTCGAAAAATTGTAACTCCACTGATAATCCTGTGCCCTGAAGGTAGAAATCCATCCCGCTGACAGTGCTCAATGTCATCGTCTTGGGATTAGTGTGCAAGACGATCCAATGTATCATGTCCGCGCATGGGAATGCGAGATACCTGCATGCAATCTGGTACAAGCTGGACTTGTGAATGTTCACATAGACTTGGTGGTCTTCAAGATCTTCCCCAAATGTGTCTAAGAATGCATCATTGACCTCTTTCCATTTCAACTTTATGTCTTTGTCTACAATAAGCTTGGTGTCTTCATAGATTAGCAAACTCGTAGACACTCACTCAACTGCTGCTCTAGTTGTGCTTCTGTCGGTGTACTTTGATCCTGCTCCCTTGGAGGCCAACTATTGAGAGAAATACGAACACCTGCTATATCTGGAGACATGGCAACATGCATGGCAAGAAATCTATCAGTTAAAACCAAAGAAAACTTGAGGGATGACATGCAACATACTTGGGGATTGATTGGTAAGGATTGCACAATTTTCACTACGAGGCCGGGAGACTGAATGCCAGAACTATACAAAAGGCAGTCCAGACTATCAGGAGGCTGGTTGACTACTGGAATTGCACAATGCGAAATCCAGACTAGCCTGCTGGGTGTTGGGATTGCACAATGCGCAATTTCATCTGGCAAGTGATGCAGGCCCAGGGATTTCATTGCGTAATTTTCCGGGCCAATAGTCACTACCCCTAAGAATTGCACAAGGAAATACTAGAGGGCAATGACTGGCCAAAATTTTGCATTTTCTGGGAGGAAGGCAGAGCCTTCCCTCTCAGAATTGTGAAATGATTTCTTGGTGTTATGAAACCAACTCACAAAAAGATAAAAAAGATAGATCAACGCCTTAGAAAAGACTCTTCGAGGGGGAAACCTCCTTTACATTACACAAATGAAAAATTCTTAGATGATACAAATGACAAGACCTCCTTTATATATATAGGAGTCTAAGGGGTCATAATATAATCAGAGTTGACATAACAATAATAATGTAAGGGCACAATAATAACAATAGTGGGCTTCTACGGGCACAATAATAACAATATGGGGACTACATGGGCACAACAATATAATAATGGGGTTGTACTAATAACAATAAGGGGTTACACTAGTAGTATAGGGACCTAACATGCCCTCTCCTTCAAAAAGTGTTGTCCTCAATGCTTGAGTAGTTCTTGATGCTTCTCTATAAATTCTTGTCCTCCCATGTGGAATCTTCACTGGGTAAGTTCTTCCACTTGATGAGATACTCTGAAATTGATCTATTTCGTAGCTTTTGATTTCTTAGTTCTGTGACTGCTTCAGGTTCCAATATGATTTTTACTTCCTTGTCAAGTTCTCGCAATATTGTTTGAACTGGGATCTTCTGTAACTTTTGAATGAGTTCCCACTCCTTTGGGCATATGGATATATGTAAGGCCTGATGTTTGGAGGAACACTTCATGGAATCAAATGAATAGCATGATCATGACCACGAATAGGTGGGAGGCCTTTGGGAGTCTCAAATACCTTGGAATTATTGTCCAAAACGTTTTGGAGATCTGGAGAAATACATGATTTCGATGTGGGATCCTCTAGTGAACATAATTGTGCAATTACACCCCATTGTTATTTATTTAGAAGCTTTGTCATGCTATTAGAGTTGATTATCTTTCCAGGTTTTCCTTTGATATCCCTCAATTCAACTTCCTTTCCTTCCCAAAAAAATTTCAAGAAAAGTTCTTGAAAATTAAAAGCTATCATACCCAAAGATTGTAGCCATTGGACTCCTAGTAAAACATCAGCACCACCCATTGGAATGGAAAGCATTGGGCTATTCAATACATATTCTCCCATGGATAGCTTGATATTATGGCACTTTCTAGAGAAATTTATGGTTCCTCCACTTGCAACCATCACTTGACACTTCGGTGCTGGATATAGGAAGCAATTCAATTCCTTGGCTATCTTACAATCAATAAAATTATGGGTACTACCCGAATCAATCAACACTCTTACCTTTTTCTTCTTGATATGTCCTTCTATCTTGATAGTTTGAGGAGTGGTAATTTCTTCCAATGCATTACAAGATATGGTCGGATTGATTTCTTGAGACTCGATGTGATCTTTCAATTCTTGAACATTTTTCTTCTTGATATGTCCTTCTATATTGATAGTTTGAGGAGTGATAATTCCATCCAATGCATTACAAGATATGGTCAGATTCATTTCTTCTTTCTCGATGTGATCTTTCACTTCTTGAACCTTTTTCTTCTTGATATGTCCTTCTATCTTGAGAGTTTTAGGAGTGGTAATTCTTTCCAATGCTTTACAAGATATGGTCAAATTCATTTCTTCTTTCTCTGGGGTTGGTTCCTGGTGTATATACTCTTCTTTTGATGTTTCTTGATCCTTTTCTTCCTCCTCTCCACAATCAATGTAAAATAATTTCTTCTCAGCACACTTATGACCTTTAATGTATTTGTTATCACAATTGTAACAAAGCCCTTTTTCTCTTTTTTCTTCCAATTGTTGTGGTGTAACCCTTGTAGGTTGTGGAAGGCTAGGAGAAACAACACTTCCATCTTTATAGTTGTGAGGGTAGAATTCCTTGTTGCCATAATTTTTCTTTCCACTTTGTAACAAAGCCCTTTTTCTCTTTTTCTTCCAATTGTTGTGGTGTTGCTATAAATAAGGTGTTTCTCTTTGTATCCTCAAAATGTGCTATCATTTCCTTCATGAAAATTGATCACGTAACAAGTTGTTTATGAGAACAAAGCCCTTTATACCATAAAAATTGATTCGGTTCTAAATATGAAGATGCAATACATACCTTTTGTAACAATGGTACACCATGTAGATCAAAATATTGCTCCATCTATAGTATCCAATTTACTGGATCCTTTCCATCAAACTTCCTCATATCGCCTTTTCTTGATTTCAGGAGCTTGATCTTGAAATGACTGTAACTCTGTATCCTCAGATCTCAAAGTTCTGAAATTGTCTCCTACAGTAGCCCTCTAAGTCCTCTGTCTAACCTCACAAGTATGATCAGAATTTGATGCTACAAGAAAGAGTTATGCCCAATCTCCTAAGATGACCTGATTATATAATGTTTCAATAGAGAGAACTTGTACGTCGTGCCACGTGTCACTGTTTCAACCTTCGGATCTGAAAACTATGCACAGAAAACTACAGTCCATCCTCTTTCTGTAACTTCTTACGAAATTTCAATCTGATGCTCAAAGAGAAAGTTATGATGATTTTCCCAAGGTCACCTGTTTAATATGTAATTCGCGAGTCTACAAAAACCCTAACTTCCTTATATCTTATATCCGAAAATATAGCGATACAAGATCTGAAATTCGGACTCGAGATTCAGAACGATTTCTTCTCAAATGGGTTTTTTCTTTAGCTTTTGAAACTTCATAGCGAAAATACCACGATGACCTGTTTTAGATGAAATTATGGAGCTTGCAAAAACCCTAAGTTCTACATATCATATCTCCAAAAATATAGTGAGACAAGATCTGAAATTCGGATGCCTGGTTCAGCAAGATTTCTTCTCAAATGGTTTTTTTTTAGCTTCTGAAACGTCACAGAAAAAAAGGTATAGCGAAAATACCACGATGACTTGTTTGGAGTAGTGAAACCCTAGAATCCAAAGCTTTGATACCAAATGTTATGAAACCAACTCACAAAAAGATAGAAAAGATAGATCAACGCCTTAGAAAAAGCCTCTTCGAGGGGGCAACATCCTTTACATTACATAAATGAACATTTCTTAGATGATACAAATGACAAGACCTCCTTTCTATATATAGGAGTCTAAGGGGTCATAATATAATCAGAGTCGACACAACAATAACAATGTAAGGGCACAATAATAACAATAGTGGGCTTCTACGGGCACAATAATAACAATATGGGGACTACATGGGCACAACAATATAATAACGGGGTTGTACTAATAACAATAAGGGGTTACACTAGTAGTATAGGGACCTAGCACTTGGTGAGGTAGATTCCGGGCCAAGGTTTCCCAAACCTGCCGACGGGAAACTGAAAGCAAATGAAGATGTGAATGCATGGCGATACTAAGTGTAAGCAAGAGTGAATGATCATGCATGAAAACAGTGAATGAAAGATTCAAAAAATGAAACAACATGCATGTGTGTGAAACAAGTTGCTGAATTGGTGACTGTTAGTGCAAAACAATGTCAAGCATGCGACAACAGTGAGATGATAAGGAAAAATGAAACAGTGCTTGTACAAGGTAACATGAATGCAAATGACAACAAGCATTCATAGAAATCAAGCAGACAACACTCACACAAGCCAAAACACAAAAAGCGACAGAAATGCTGCAAAAGACAAGTAAAGCGGACTTACCCGGAAATAGCTAAGCTAGATGTGTCGAAGACTCCTGGATGTGTTGTGGGATGTCAGAGCTCCAAGATTGATGTGAATAATGAGCTATGAAGTGTCGAATTAATAAGTTTGAGGCTCATGACGTGCATGCCACAAATCTAGGAAAAGGCGACACTTGGAGGAAATTTTTTATAACGATCTTTGCATGTAACCTCCAGCTGCTAAAAATAACTCCCTAAAATCTAGGGATGCTTTTTGCATGTTGTTTTTTTGCTATTTCGGGAAAAAGCAGCCCATGCATGCAATTTTTGGGAGGAAGCTGGGCTAGCTATCCAGAGGGTTTGTACAATTTCTAGGCTGAACTGCATTGCTGGCCCAGATTGTGCAATTTTCTAGAGGAAGGCTACTTGACAGGATTGCGCAATTTCTGAGCCGAGCAGGCTTCCAGTCAGATTTGAGCAATTTCTGGAGGGAAGGCTAGTTCCCCTCTAGAATTGCACAATTTTCTGAGGGAGTTGATTTGCCAGCAACTGACCCAAGTTCGAAGTGGTAGCCTGTGAGGGGAGTGAAGCAAGCTATCATGCACAAGCTTGTGAGCTGCTGAAAAACCAATGAAGCTCATGTACTTGACAGTGCAAGACATGCTGCTGGGATGGTTGGTAGAGAGGCTCCAAAACAAAGTTAAGGAAAATTTTTGGAGGGTGGTTGTAGCAGCTACAACACTCCCTAAGGCTTTAGGGAAAATTTTTCTTTCCTATATCACTCTTATTAACTTCCTGTAACAGTTTTGTGGCCTTCCTGTAGCTTCCTGTAACTTTTTAGAGCCCTCCTATAATGCTACAGGATCTTCCTGTAGTAATTACTGTCTTCCTATAACAATCCAGAGAGGGGATGAAATTTGATTTTGAGCTACTGAGATGATGTAGAGTGGTGAGTACATGAGCTGCACACAACTTGAATCCTGTAGAAACTAATATTTGCATGCCAAGAGGTGGTGGGTCCACGTTTTATTTCTTTTATTTTTATTTTTTTTGGTTGATTTTTTCCATTATTATTTTTTTTTTTTCAAATTCTCTCCATTTTTTCATTGCATGCAAAATAAACTCAAAGTGCTTTGAGTTAACTGATTTGGCCCTCACCTACCCCTTTGCACTCCTTGTCTTCCATCACGACTAAATGATTACATCCCACTTTCTCAAGTCCTCTTCACTTTTTTCTTGTCCTCTCCCCCACGTGCGGGTGGCTTGGTGGAAAAGTGAAGTTAATTGTTAGATAAGGCCGAGGTTGCTCTGCTACTAATCTTGGCTATAAAAACCTTTTCCTTCATATAATTGCAATGTTTTTCAAGCTAAAATAAGTTCATAGGAAAGGTTTAAAGGATTTCATACTTGAGCCTTACCCTTGATGTCTTTTTGCAGGTGATATTGAGGCTGTTGATATGAATGTTGAAGTTGCCTTTGGTGGTCCTGAAGCTACTACTAATGATCTTGAAGTTTCATGTGATAATCTAATAGAGGTCCTCTAGGTTTTCTTGCTACTGTTGTTTCTCTACTCCTGATATTCTCCTAATGTGAGTGCTGTAGTTGATCATATATTATTTATAAACAAAGGTAAGGTTGTTGTGCATGTCTTTTGAACTAGATTACACCTTGACTGATGATGTTCATGTGTGTGTGCAAGTGCTTCTCTCATGAATAGGTTGCATCTGCTGGTGGAGTGATTTTCTGAGGGTGGTGAGTCCCTTATTTCATGCAAACATTGTTCCCTCATGCTTCATGTTGGTGGGGAGAAAAAATATCATAGATTTCTTTTGACTGCACAGGATGCTACATGAGGAGTTTCTTCCGATAGTAGACTTTTGATCCTTTCTTCTAGTCTTCAGTTGGCATGGTTGTGTTGAGGGGAGTGATGAAAATCCATGTACACAGGGTTGGAGTCATGAGGAGGTAATGTAAGGAATGTAAAAATGGAGAACAATTCTCTTTGTGTGTTTTTTAGGTGGGACAGAGTGAACATTTTGAGCAAGTTTAGGTGAAATGGAGTGGATGAGTGATTAGTAAATCATTGGAGGACATTATTCATCATTTTCTCTAGGAATCATGGCGCTTTTGTTGTTCTTCTCACGGATCTCCCTCCTGTAGCTTCTTCTCGGCCATCTTGTAGCAATTCAGACCTTCATGTAGCATTTCAGGACAACCTCCTGTAGCAAAATTGTTTTATGCATATCTCTCAAACGATAGACTGGATTGAACTGAAATTTTCTGAGCATGTTTCCATCATCTGTATGCACCTCCCAAAAAAAAAAACTTGGCCAATGGATGCACGAATCTCGAGAAAAATAAAAAATGGTTGTAGGTGATGGAGGTCGATTTCTAAAAAATTATGCACTGAAATTTGCTGAAATTTCTTGAAAATGTTACCATCATCCATATGAATCTCCCCATGAAACAAATCGGTAAATGGATGCAAGGTTTTCAAGATAAGATAAAAACAAATTTCTGCTCTGTGTATTTTGGCTTCCTGTAGGAAAACAGATCCCTCCTGTAGCATTTTAGGACAATGAGGAAAATGAATGGGAAAAGCTTGGGGATGATGGGTGGATGGTGGAAAGAGAGGAGGGTGATGAATTGGCCACACCTTCGTCCTGTTGGAGAATTTGGGCAAGGGAGGAGAAAGTCAAAGTTTAACTTCCTTTGACTAGATTTTTGATCAATTTTTTTTTCTTTTGGTAGCTAAGTTGTTTTTGTTGCTTGCAGAGGTTGGAGAGCACCTGCATTCATCATAGAGAGATACATGGAGCAAGTATTTTTTTCCTTTTTCCTTTTTTCATTTTTTTTTTTCTCTTTTAGGCCTACTAGATGCCTCAATGAGGTTTTCAACTAGTAGGTCTGCCTAGGCGCCTCAAAGGAGGTTTTCACTTAGGATCTTTTTTTTTTCAACCCATTGACCGCCTCATGGAGGTTTTCAATCAATGAGCCAATCTCAAGTGCCTCAAATGAGGTTTTCACTTGATTTTTTTTTTCATTTATTTATTTTTCTATTCTACTCTACTTGAAAAAAACAAAATCTCTTTCAAGTATAGGAATACTTCCAATGGAGCCATGTGCACATCAAGATGAAAGATAAATCGATGTGTAGGCTTGAAATATATGCTTTGACATGTACCTAAATTCAGAGACTAAATGCTTTGACTTTTACAATATCAAGCATAGTTGAAGAAGAGTGTGTTTCTGCAACTTAATGATTGTCTGGAACCATATTTCAATATAGTTGTGATGCCCCTAGTCCACTTGTTGATTTGGATCATATTGGATGTCTTCTTCTTCCATGAAATTCAGATCTTCTTCTTTTTGCTGATTATTCTCTTGAACACATGGAGGATCTGATGGTAAACATGAGGGAACTTTCTCAATCTCTGATTTTGATGTCTGCTCTTCATCAAGTGCAACCCATGATTCTTTGATCTTCTCATTTGAATCTTATTTTTTTGAATGTTGTCCTTCAATGAAATCAAGAGAATATCTTTTTTGCAATACTCTTCCTGAGCTAAGATGAATACCATTGAGATCAAGAGGAGATGTTAGGAAGTGTTATACCTTAGCATTGTAAGTGGGTTGAGCTACTTCCTTGTGTGGGTTTGGAAATGGTGGTATAGGTAGTTGAGTGGGAGTGGATCTTTGAGATGGATGTGGTTGAGGTTATGGTTGTGGTGGAGGTGGATGGTAGGGATATCATGGAGTTGGGTATGGAGGATATTGAGGAAAATATTCAGGATATTGTGGATTTCTCCCATAAGGTCCTTGCCAACCTTGTTGCCAAGATTGGTTTTGGGGTTGAAATGGCCAAGGTTTCCAAGGAAAGGGTGTGTTCCAATTACTTTGAGATGGATGTGCATAACCTTGAAATTTTGAATTAGGTTCTTGCATCATACTAGGTTGACTAGGCTGCCATGGTCTTCTTGGAGCTACATAACATAACTTCTTTGGTGATTGACTTGACCAATTGTCTTCTTGGTAAACATCCTTCAACCTTGGTAACGATGGATAATATTTAAAATCATGTGGTTTTGCATGGACAACACAAATATCAACATCTTCTTTTTCCTCATCTTGCATTCTTAACATTTATACTTGTTCAGTTAGATTGCTAAGAATTTCTGTTTTAAAGTCATCAAACAAATTTTCCAAGTTTAGCTTGACTTACCGATCTTGATGTTGATTTACTTATTCTTTCCTTCCTCTTTATATGTGTTTTCATGTTTCACAAATTTCTTCAAATGATAATTGGTATACATCAACTCTACTCATGAGATTAAGAATATCATTCCACTCATCCCTAATTGTTCTAAGTAAGAGGGTTTTAGTGTGTTAGATCCAAAATGATGTAATTTTCCCCTCTTAACATTATACATGAACCTCTCTATTAGATCCTCAAGGCTCTCATATTCGTTTTGATTCATTCTAAATATTTCTTATTTAAGATCATGATCTTTATATTTTTCTAGAATATCTTTTGCATGTCATTCCATGATCTTATTGAATTAGTCCCTAAACTCATGAACCATTTAAAAGCTATATCCTTCAATGTTGCCAGAAAGAATCTCAAATTTTGAGTGTTTAGTAAGTAACCATAATATCTACAAAGAATTTCAAATTTAAAGAGAAAGGCTTCTAGATCCTCTGACCTTAGACCATGAAAGTTTGGAAGAAAAGATGGAGGGATGTTCTTCATGTGCACACTAACATCAGTATCTTATATCGGAAATCCAACAGGATATTCCTCATTGTCATCATCTCCATCAATTTCTCCTACCTTCTCTGTCACCTTTTTCTTCTACTTACAAAAATGAATGGTGATGTGGCTCTTACTGCACCATGATATCAAATGGGGGGGGGGGGGGGGGGGGGGGGGTGTTGTGTTGGATTAAGTATTTTGAATTTGAATGCTAATGAAATGCAAGATGCCTAATGCAATTTTTGTGTTTTTGTAGAAATTAAAAGAAATGAATCAACTAGGGAAGAAAACAATGCATACTTTGACACCTCCCTAGCAACGGTGCCAAAAAGTGATGAGCCTCAGTACTACAACTCCCAAGACTACCAACTTTAATTATCAACCCAGGGTTCGTACAAACTTAAGATGTATCAACACTATATGTGCAACATACCTTGTGTCCTTATTTCATTGTCATGATGTAATGGAGTGAATATGATGAAATAAAATATTAAACTAATTGCATAAATTAAAATGTTACTTTGAAAATAAATTAATCCTAGGCAAGAACAACAATTGGTAATTGAAATCCTAAACGGATGAATTCAAATAAATAGGCCTAATCTACTTTTTAAAAAGGAATGTACTAATTGGTGTTTTATTCTTCCTCAATGATGGATTTAGATCCTAGGGGTTATGATTCAACCCTAAGAGACAAAAACCGAGATTTTTGAGCAAATCTGGTCAAGTTTACATGCGCTAGAGGAGTGCTACAAGAAGTTACAATGCTTGCTACAGGAAGTTACAGGTTGCAACATGAAGTTACATATTTTCTATGCGAAGTTATAATTCACCGAATGACCAAGTAAATAAAATCCAATGGGATGGGAGATTTTTGTTATTGAATAGGATGTCTTAGGTCTCCATTCCAAAAGTAATCACTCAAAAATATCCATGTTAACACGTGCTAAAAAATAGCGGAAAATTACTAGTCAAAAATCTAGAAATTCAAGAACTAGTGAGCTAGTTAATCTATCAAATTCCTAACCTAATAAAGTGCAAATGAAATGAGATAATTTTTTTTATTAATTTGAATGTTTTTATGACCTAATACAAGTGGAATAAACTTAAATGAGGCTCATTAGCATGTTCTAAAAAATAGCAGAAAATTACTACTATTTGCTACAAGGGAATTTCAGAAAATTTTAGATTTGTGAATAAGCAAAGTAATCCAAGTATCTCAATGATTACTATGACTTTCCAAATATGTTCCAAGGATGAAATCATGCCTGTGATCTTGCAAAAGAACTCACTTCAACCATTTAAGCCAATCCTACAACAAGAAATCATCAATACTAAATGTAAAAATAGGAAAAACAAGAACAAGAGATGCATGTGAATAATAAGTGAAAATAAGAATAACAAATTACAAAAAAGGGATTTGAGGCTCCTGGGATTTCCAAGCCGAAGGAAACTCAGAGTCCTATGAAGGAGACCAATATTTAGAAGCTAAAAATGGCACCAAGCTTCATTATTTGAATCAATCTAATAACATCCCTGCTAGAAATGAAAGTGCAGCTGCAAACATACAAGTTTTCTCCACAAGAAGACTAAGAAAAACCAACCCCTAGAGGAAAATTCGAATTGGTACTTATACAAAATGATGAGGAAGCATTCTCCTTGAAAGGAGGAATATTTCCCCTCCAAAATCCCTCAAATATTGGATCCGGTTCCCAACACTAGGAATCTGTATTAAATTCTATGGAACACATTCTATATTTTCTCAACCATTGGAGCTCTAGAATTTGTGCAATAATTTCATAATATCTTGTTGATTTATTATCCAATATTTATCCTCCTGTAGTAGGGAGAAAGTCCCTAAATTATCTCCTGCTCCAAATCTTCATAATTTTCCCAATATGCTCACAATATTCTACAAAAGAAATAATATTAGGCACAACTATGCAATTATCCATATACCGTCCTAATGAACATATTAAAGCTAAAAAACATTATTAAGTGTAGGGAGGTTTAATATAGCCTTCATGTGCCTAAGAAAGGTTACATGAGCCTTAGTTTGTGTCTAATTTGGAGGCCCATCACTCTTCTTAAATATTCTCCTAGATTTTGTGTTCTGATGCTGTGAAATGAAAGGATAAATTAATTATACCCCTGTTGTGCAGGAAATCCTTTCTGTAGACAGAAATGATCCCTCTAGTCTTATGGGAGGATCTAGCAACTACGGAAGACAATTACATGCAACCTTTCCTAATTCATACTAGAAAATGCAAAGGAGGATAGATATCCTACCTCTCTCTGATGCTAATACCCATGATGTCGACCTTGACTCTTTGGCTTCCAAGCTCACGATCTCCTCTTCACTAGTGTAGATGAGTGCCTCCAAGAAAGATCAAGTGGAGACAACAAAACTATGCAACGAATAACATTTTCTAATAAAAATTATGTAACAAATCAAAGAGCATTACAATAAATGGACAATAATTGACACATTTATGGAAAGAAAACATATATTGCATTATTAATAGATGAAAGGGAGAATTACAACCAATGAAGCCTTGATGTTGGAAGCCTCCTTCAAGTGAGGTTCCAAGTCCAAGCCTTAGCCTTCAAACACCTTTTCTCCTTTGCAAATGGGTAGCCTTTGGGCACAATTCAACACTAAGATAGCAACCAATCCACCAATAGCCAACCATTAGTGGATGGTGGGAAATTCATCTATAGGGAAGGAGAGGGAGTTGAGGATCCATGAAAAGAGGGAAGAGTTTCACATCTCAAGGGAGATATCCATGGAAATAGGATCAAGGGTTAGGAATGGGAGGTCTCGTTCCAATCTTCATCTACCTGAAATCACATTGTCATTCTTGAGATTTCTAGTAAGAGAAGCTTCTCCTCCATTTTGGGAAAAAACTGCCTGAAGAGGACCAGCGTGAATTTTCCTGATAAAAGTAGCTTTATACATGTGTAATACCATAGGTTACCAACGCGGATTTTCCTGATAAAAGTAGCGTTGGGCTTGTAAAACAAGGTTTTTGACAAGCTCTTCAAAATGCTTCAAGGCAAGTTTTCTTCCTTTCTTCAAGGATGTTCCAAACATGTTTCATGTTGAACACATTATTTGCGATAACTTTCATCATTTTGTGATACTTGCAACATTGACGACACAAAGTGTGACACTTTAGGATACGAGATTGGGAGTGTGACAAAATACTGTATAATGATGCCCCCTAAAGCATGAAGTCAGAATGGGAAGTGATGGCTGAAGTGCTTTACAAGCAAAGGAAAGGACATAGAGAACCACCGTTAGGAGACCTACAAACCAATCGTGATACAATATATCTGACATTTCTGATGTAAGTATGCCTAAAGTGTAAGCATCTAACAATACATGGATCCACGACATGGACACAACCATCCATATATAAAGGATCATGTTTACAATCATGAATACTTAATAACTACACACAACCTAGATTTATTAAACGAAACCCAGGGTCTTCATCTCTGTCTCGATCCAACCAAAGAACAAATCTCACCATGCGAATAAATGGGTCGGAGTCGAACATGGTAGAAACCACCTGATTACCGGTCACTGATGTAAACTGTTAACAGGCACGAGAGAAACCACCAATGATGATGATGGCTCTGAGGGTACAATAGCACAATCCACAAGCATGAACAATGATGCTGAAGTCAAGCACTTGTAGAATCATTCGATCGAAGGCCAGTGATGTGAACCTATCATCGAATGCGAAGAACCTGACATTGAGGCATGCAAGCTCTAAGGTACTGAAAGGGAGTTCCTAGATCATCTTCCTGGATAATGAGTTGGAGTCAACATGAAGTGATCCATAAAAGGAGGGCCATAATGTTTCCCACATCATCGACACGAAACGTAGGATTTTGCAAAGTTGGCAAGTTGTTGTAGAAAAAGTCAAACATGGTATAAGTGGTTTGAATTTGTAGGTGGGACTTCTCTTGAACATATCGACGACATGACTATGGAATTTGGCAACATTTGACTCAAAATAGGATCAGAAGTCATGGTGACAATAGGATATAATCGAATGAGAGGCAAATGGATTTCCCAAACCTGGTAAGCCAAGTGACAAAGTGAGGGTTCCACAAACCCGACACGAGATACATATAAGTGTCATGTTCAAGAGCGACATGCTGCCTTTCATACAAAATACAAGATATATGTTTCCTTCCCTTTCCCCCCACTATTTCTAGCAAGTACCTCTTTATTTTTAATATCAAGATTGAAGAGGATACCATATAAGTTCATCCTTCGGATGAATCCATCCTAGTATTTTTAACGAGCCCTAGGAAGGAGTAGCTCAGTCTCATCATGGTGACAAGTCCTTATTCATTTTAGTTTTACGAGTCCAACGAAGGGGTAACTCAACATATTTTTCATGTTTAGAGAGTTTGAAAAAGAGGCGAAAAAAAAACTCTAGATGTCCCTTTTCGTAGATAGTCTCTTGAATCTAAAAAGGTAGAAAAAAGTATGCAAAAGAACCACTTAGCCACGCTTGACTAAGGTATTCCATTTTCGTAACTATATTATCTTAGTATGGAAAAGGGTTACACTTATACTGAGTAAATGTATTTTCATTTAATCTTACGAGTTCGAAAAGACAAGTGCTCAAAAATCTTTTCATATTTTGAAAGTCAGAAAAGAGCTGGAAGATGACTCCACCTGGAGGAACGAGTGGTATAAAAGGATAGAAATTGGTTCCAGTCATGATGGAACTGCTCAAAACATGAAAAGGTCAAGAGGTTGGCTAATAATACCACTCATCACAGTGGTTCCTCAGGCGAGGATAAAACAACCAAGTGAAAGTGTATGATCGGCCAAAGAGATGGTGACGATGGAAAGAAAAAATAAAGGCTTATCTAGCAAAAACAAGCTGATAAAAATGGCAATCACGAAAGGTAGGATGAGAATGGTTTCATTTTTACACAAGCTTGAAATAGAGACAAAATGTGCTTGAGATTAGTTTCATTTTTACACAAGATTGAAACAAATAAAAAATATGCTTGGATTTGGTTTCATTTTTACACAAGCTTCAAACAAAGAAACACTATGCTTGAGATAAGTTTGCAAGCCCCCAGCATAAGGACTCAATTCAAGGTACATGCCCCCAAGCTTCATTTCATTTACCTAAGTAGATTACTGGGTACGAAAAGGTGGGTGGAATGAAGGTTCATTTACAAGATCAAGTGAAAGACTCGACTGGGAATTTACGATATCTAATCAAAGACTCGAATTGGAAGGGGATTTGTTTCATTCTTTAATGAGCTTGGTACATGAAAAGAACCATGCTCATGACACCTTGTTCCATTTTTTAAGGAGCTTGAAACAAGTAAAGGAAATTTTCTCCGAGAACCTTGATTCATTTTTTAAGGAGCATGACACAATACAAAGAACTCTGCTCTGACACCTTATTTCATATTTTAACGAGCTTGACACAAGTAAAGGAACTCTGCTCCGAGAACCTTGATTCATTTTTTAAGGAGCTTGACATAAGACAAAGAACTATGCCCATGAAACCTTGATCATGGCCCATAACAGGCCATGGCCTCCAAGAGGTTCTCATTAGATGGGAGAACAACGCTCTAGAAGGGATACATATCAAGGGATCTAATGGAAAGATCAAGCTCCAATGCCCCCAATACATGATGCTCTATATCATTGACTAGATCATCAGTAGACGCGAGCATGGAACATGTGGCATCATAATTAACCTGTGGTGGGGGTGATACCACTTGCATACAAGGACCATTTAGGGATGTTGGTTGATTGGGAGCCAAATTAGGACTAGCGAATGAAAGCTGATCAATGGTCACAATTCTTCCTTCATGCGGGAAACACATTACTCGAAAAGAGAGAAAAGAACTCCCATGACATAAACATAGTCATAGCCGAGGAGTAAATTAAAATCTAAAGGGCCTTGGACAACCATCACATCGATATAGATGATATTTCCTCCCAAATTAATAGGAAAATTAGGAAGCATCCCTAACGGTTGACTGGTTCCTCTATTAAAAGCTAAAACATTCTAGGTAAGGGGAACAAGTTGCAGAGAACCTAAAGTTTGCCAAGTAGTTGAGGACAAAATAATAACAAATGTGCCTTCATCTATGATTTTCCAGGTACAAATATATTACAAGCTTGTTCTGTGATCTGAAAGGGCACATAAGAAGGAAGATGATATCCTACTAGTCGACTCCAATCAAAGGAAGTGACCTTAATACTTGGAGGGGGTGCCATGGGAATGGGAGAATTGCCGTCTTACGTTATGGGAATGGGAGGATCGCCCCCCAGTACCGTGGGAACAAGAGGATTGCCCCCCAATTCATTAGAATATGAAGAAACAAGGAGAAAGCCCATATCCTTAATGATTTTTTTTAAGAATGGATATAGTAGGCACCAAGGCCTGAAAGCTTTCCTCAACGCTGGCAGAGGTCCCAAGGTTAAGAAAGACCCTAAAGATCAAGTCTCAGGGGTGCATCTACCTTTCATCCAGGGGACCACTGCAAGATTGTGAGAATCCTGAGGAAGCATAATGTTCCCTCAACCTTTAGACCCCTTAACACCATTTGGAGCTCCTTAAGGTCTGTAAAATACCCTGTTAACCCACAGATATGAAAGGTGTTTATGTTATTCCTTGTTGTTGTGGGACCCCCTATGTTGGTGAAATTTGGCGCTCTATTAACCAGAGGATTCATAAGCATGCAACCGATATCAAGCATGGGAGGACTCGGTCTTCAACTTTGGTTGAACACGCAGGGAAAACTAAGCATCATATATGCATTGAGGAGGCTTGGGTCATTGCTAGGATTGCTCCTTTTCATCACCGGAAGTTTAGGGAGGCCATTGAAATTGAAAGGAGGCCGAGTAATCTTAACAGGGATGATGGATGGAAAATCAACAACTGTTGGATCCCTGCACTTACCTCTTAAGATCCCCACCCCCCTTGTTTTTCCGTTCTTTTTGTTGTTTTCTTTTTTGCTTTTGATTTCATTCCCCTCTTGAATTATCTGAGTTCCTCGGTTTTCCCTTTTCTATTTATTTGTTGTTTTTCCTTTTTGTTATTCATATTTTTATTCATTATTATTTTATTTATAGTATTATTAAGATTAATTTTAACTCTAATTTACCTCATAATATTCCTATAGTAGTATTAATATAAGTTTATATTTTAAATAGATATGAAGAGAATGATTTCCCTTTATAGTATTAATATAAGTTTATATTTTAAATAGATATGAAGAGAATGATTTCCCTTTATAATTGGGTATGAGGTTTAGGTATATAGAATTTAACCTACATATATTTTCATGTTAACTATTTAATTAAACATAATTATAATAAGTTTCATAAAATCATAATAAAATAGTTTTTAGTTAATTATAATCATATATATTTATAATATAAATAAAATTTACACATATATATATATAAGTTTTATTGAGTTTTTATTATTCAAGTCAGTTTTCATTTATACATATTCAAAAGATTTTTAATTATAAACAAGTATATTTAAGTTATACACATGTTTATATTATAAGTAAAATTTAACTAATATAGTTATAAACATATAAAAAAATAGTTTATAAGTTTTTAATTAGTTCTTATTTAATTAAACATGGTAAATTATAAATATATAATAAATAACTTTTTTTTTTTTTTTAATATATATTGAGATAGTTACATATTTTTTAATTAAATTTAACTAAAAAGATATATATTTTTAAGTTTTTGATTAGTTTTACTATAAACACAATTAAAAGAATTTTATAAACATATATATTTAGTTAGTTACATATTTAAATAAATCCAATAAACTTAATTAATTAATTAATAATAATTTGTCCCTAACTCTTGGTCCTGTCAATTGTAGTTGAAGCCCAGTCAAAGGTAGTCGCTTCTCTTGGTCAAAAGTAGCCGTTTTTCTAGTTGTTTGAATGGATTGGTCTCTCTATTTAACTTGCTACCTTGATCTTATTCTTCATCTTGTCCTAACGATGAACCATACTTGTTGGTTCGAAACACGTCGACAAATGAATTTTGATGTGATTATCGCCGAAAACTTGTCTCAAAAACTTGATATGGATCAAAGAAGCCTTAATTCGATAAAAACAAGGAGAACCTGAGCAATATGATGTTCACTCTCTACGGGAAAGGTACAATCAACTAAAGGTGGAATTGAGGCAACCATTTTCTCAACCAATGGTTGGTCGAGAAGGGGCTCAAGGGATTCACATTCAGAGAGAGTGGGATTGACTAGAGATGAATCTCGATCAATTAGTTGATCAACTAGTGGAGGATCAGGGAAAGCTTTCGATAACTAGTCAAAAGACGAGGCTGAGAAGCTGTAAGTTTGTCCAACACTTTCGAGGCTTCATCCATATAAGGACAAAGGTGAATAGGATGATTCCCTTCACATAACCTACATGGAAGTTTGATTTTACCCTTTTCCCTATGGACCTTACTATCACTAGTTGAGGGTGTGTCACCAGCATGATCTCCAGAGGCTAATGACGAAGGCCGATGTGAGCCTGTAGACCACACTTCTAATACCTTGGGAATACCAGTACAATCTCTAATAAGGTGGTCACCCTTGTTAGGTTCCTATACCAATAGGAGTCATAATTTTGAATGGCTAAGGTTAAGCCTTGTAATATGTACATACCTTTGATTTCTGTAAATGTTTTCCATGTTGAAAAATCAAAAAATGAAAAGAGGGTATGTCCTAAAAGAAAAATCAAAGGACAAAAAAAAAAGAATAAGAAAAGGTCCAAAAAAAGTGAAAAATATAAACCCCAAAAACAAAAGACCATGAAAGTGTGCAAGTCAAAATGCCACTACTATTTACTTTTATGCATAATAATGATTGTGTGCAGCTTGTTATTCATGCCACAATCCATAGTAATCAAACTATTTAATCTTGATTATGCCATGCTTTAAATTTCATGTTGATAGTTAGAGAATAAAATCTGACCAAACTGTTTAATCTTGGCAGATCATTAGATAGGTAGAGTAAATAAAGGGAGTTCATCAGTTTAATCTGAGCCCTTGGATGATATAAGATTAGAATTAGATAGCTTCCTTCTTTAAAAGAAAATGGATAAGGGTTTGCTAGCCTAAATGCACCCAAATAAAATGATGAAAAAAATGGTAGGATGAGTAAGTGGGTAAGTAGTAGAAAGGTTGCAGAAATATCATGTGATTACATAAAAGCACTTATGTCATTGTTTTAAATGAATCTTTCCAATATGCATAAGTAGAAAACAAAGCAAAGGAAATGGTTCACAATGTGATTTATTTAACATCCCCTCATTCATTTTAACCCCTATGACACTCACTAACTTCCCTTTCACAATAAAAATTTTAATACCTATAGTTCTTTAAGTCAAAGAGGCTTAGAGCATTTCTCTGACTTCTGGTGGGACCGAACCCTTGGCTTGATGACTTAAGGAGGAAAGGTGTTAAATTCCCTTATAAATCATTCATTCCCCTCACAAAACGCCTTTTCCAAAGGTTAAGTTCTCTTGCCTAGGAAAACCCCTTTATAAACATGTTTTATGTGCAAAACCAACCAAATACATTTATCCTAAGTACTAAGTGTATGGAACGCGCATAAGATTTCGCATACCTAAGTACAAACACCCCTTCCGCTCATCTCACCCCATATTAACTTTTTTAATTAAATATATAAAAATCCCGAAAAACCCATTTGCCCATATATATTTAACTCCCTTATATAAATTAACCCCACCCCTTAGTTTATTTATAAACCATATTACTACCAGTATCCCACAAAATACATTAAAACCCCGCCCTCAGTCCCTAATCCCTCATTACAGACTAGCCCGATCCCCTAACCCTGGATTAGTCCTTAAACTAATCCCGAAACCACCGCAATTAAATCCTCAGGCCCCCCATTAATTCCCGTCATTTACCCCCGCGTAGCTTCACCTCCCGATCACTGCTGATTGTCCCCCCCCACATCCAATGGCCCATAATCATATCGGCTGCGCCTGATGTCTGCCCTTTAACCACCCGATAGAATGGTTTTCCCCTTGACCCCTGATGCTACGTGTCATTCAATAAATGGAATCGGGCGACCGCTCCCGAATACCACCAAGCCCACAAAAGTGGTACAAAATAAAGTGCTTACCACCCTCTCGCTAAATGACAAAACCATCTACTGTTCACTTTGCGCCAAAATTCAAAAAAATCAAACCTTTACTCGTTTAAACACGAAAACCCCAATTTTGCTCGTTTTCGCTTGTTTGTGTAGTAAAACCTTCTGTAACCCTTTTGCGCCACCTAAAGCCTTTGCTAACCAACTAAAGCATGGTTTACCTCTTGAAAGCACTTTGGACTCACTCCATAGACCTATAAAGCTCGATAAAGCCATTACTGACCCTCTCTGTCAACCCAACGTTTTCCTAACAATTTGTTTTATTTTATAGGCAATCAAAAGACCGCAGCCTTGGATAAACAGTCTTAATACTAGTCATAAGACCTGTTTACTCCGAGATTGTTATCAAATCTATTCAAATAGAGATGGAAAATAAAACATACAGTTAAAAGACAAGTAGAGGAAACATGGAATTAAATGATTTACTGTTGAAATAGACAGTAAAAACCTAAAATATACAGTGAAGGTAAAAGGACACAGTGAAGAATAGTCAAAGTGTATCAGGGTTAAAGACTATCAGATTGAAGACCAAGTCAAGTAAAGCAGCTAGCATGAAGACAAACAACATGGAAGACAATTACAAAGCATATAGATTCATGTCAAAGTGAAGATAGATGAAAAAATAGAGCAGTAAAAGTAAACAGTAAAAGTAAACATGGAGGAAGTAAGGGTTAAACAGAGATGAAAACACTTTCACCAGAAACAATGAATTTTATCCAAAGTAAAAGTGAAAACAGTTAAAAGAAATTTAAGGTTAAAAGATGAAATCAAAGCAGAAATGGTACATTCTTTAGAAATTTCCTGTTTAAGTCATAGTTTTTCAGAAACTAGTTCGGCCAATCCAAGATTAATTTTGAGAAATTGGACGAGGTTTGTGTTCCTAAGAGGCCAATCTACGGAAACCTATATCACTTTTTACACAGGTATTACAAAGAGGGAGATAAATGCATATCTTCAGAGCCTATTTTTCGGAATGTGAAAAGTCTTGTTTAAGACATCTTTTTGCAGATAATATTGTGAACAATTGGAGCTGAATTTTGGGAAACTGAGAGAGGTTTATCTCAAAAAAACGTATTTATATACAATAACCTCTTTCACTTTTTACATATCTTTCTCGGATTGTGATATAAAAAGGTATCAATGGACCCTAATTTTGCAGAATTGCTGGGGCAGAATGCACAAAGAAATGATGTAGTTAGTGACTTGGATGCCTAATCATCAATTAAGAGTTGCTATCAAATTCGACTTTCTCTTCTTTGTCACCCTCAATCCATAAATATAGTGCCAAATAAATTCATTAGTTTTGAGTGTCCTTTATTTAAGTTCTATTAATGTAAAATAGTTTGAGATATTTGTAAGATCAATCTTGATATTTTTTCAAGATATTTCAGTTTAGAATTTGTATAAATACTTCTTCATTTGAAGTATTTTGGGTGGATTCCAAGACATTTCTATAGATTTTTTCTCTCAAATCAGAGTTCTATTGTATCAATGATTGGATTGGCTTGCTAGATCAAAGAATAAAGATCAAATATTTTACAAGATTCTTATGTAAAACGAAATACAAATAAGTATTCTCTTATGTTCAATGTTATTTTCCTTATGTTTTTTCCATAATCTTTTGTGTAAATTTCTAAAATCTAATTGTATAACAAGGAATGAAATTTCAAAAATTTCTTAAATGCACTCTGCGTTGCCTGTTTTACAATCTGAATGTTTTCTCCTAAACTATCTTAGCTAGGGAATTCTTAACTGCTCCTTAGCTTCCGTAGTTTCTCCTCTAATCTATAGCAAAGGATTCTTAATTTCCCTTTGTTCATGATCACCCTCTGTTCTTCATTCTAATCCCGGTCCAAGGATTCTTAAGTGCCCTTTCACCTTGGTTAGAATCACTTCACCCATTAGGCCCAAAGATTTGCATTTTTCTTTGCTAGCCTGCCATGTGAACATTCCCTTTAATGATCTGGTCCAGTTATGCTATCCATTTGTTGACTCCATAGCCCAATGGCTTGAAGACCTAGATCTATCCATCTGCTCCAAGAATTCCACCACCTAACCTTCAATTCAAAATCAAAACCCCAACGAACATTAATAACTAGCCTAATAGCCCATCAAACAAAGCTAAATCATATAGAGAGAGCCCTCTCTGGACTTAGGTTGGCTAGAGCCTAAGCCTAAAAGTTGGTTTGTGGTTACCCTGGTGATCTCTTTCCTTAACCTTGGGAAATTACTGGGTGATAACATAGTGGCGACTCCACTGGGGAGAACTTGTTATGCTCCTATACCAATAGGTGTCATATTTCATGATTGACTTGATTAGCTCTACAATATGTACATACCTTTTCTTGTTGCAAAGGTTTTTCATATTTTCAAAAAATAAAAAAATTTAAAAAATGTAAAAGGGTATACCATAAAAGAAAAATCAAAGGGTGAAAAGATAAATGGTCAAAAGAAAAAATGAAAAGAAATGAACCCCAAATGAAAAGGACCAGGAAAGTTTGCAAGTCAAAATGCCACTACTATTTCATTTTCTGTAAATGAAGCATCATGTACAGCTTGTTGAACTTTTTTCACAATTGATGAGTGGCCAACTAGCTTAATCTTGGCCAGTTCATGTTTGAATTTTGTTTTAGAGATAGAGAATAAAAATCTGTCCAAACTGTTTAAACTTGGCAGATAGTAGATAGGTAGAGAAGCAAAGGAGCTTAACTGCTTAAACTGAGAGGGTAGATAGACTTATCACGTAAAGAAAAGAAAGGCTGAAAAAGGGTTGCTAGTCCAAGTGCACCAAAGAGAAAGGAGAAAAAATGTTAGGTACAGTAAGATGGGTAGGCAGTTTTGATGTTGAAAAAAGAGACTTGTGATTGATTTTGTCTCTGGAATGATAATCTTACCTCTATCACAGGTACTATCGCAGTTTTATATTGTAGGAGCAACTCAAGCAAAGCATGACTAATCTCCCTCATACTTTTTCTCCTAAAATCACTAACTAATCTCCCCCAAGGTATTAAGATCTGCTTAATGTCCTTAAATACACTTATTCCCTTTTCATCAGATACTGAGTAAAACCCCATTCTTACTTAGGGAAATGTCCTCATTTCTTGAATAAATTCCTGTTTTTCCCTTTAGCCTAAGTTCTCAAACATTCTAACTTAGCTCTTTTTCATTATATTTCTCATATTAACTATTAATATTATTGTATAAACTCCCTATACTTATTCCCCTTTCTCGTATTATATTAATATATGCAAAATCCCAAAAACTTTATTATTCCCGCCCCGGCTAAACTATATCCATATATCGTTGTTTTAAATGGGATTATAGGTTTATTTGAAACCTTATAATAACCATTCCATGCACACATGAGAGATTAATTAACCCCACGTTAATTAATAACCTAACTAAAACACCCCGCCAACCAATCAACACACCCCGCTATGATTTATTAATATTTATTACATCGGGCCCCCACGCTGTAACCATCTGTCACCTCCGTTGACCGCCAACCGTCAGATCAACGTCCCCAGATCCAATGGCCGAGATCTGTATCACGATCCCCTCCGCCGCTGCACTTTATCGCCCGCGAGATTGGTGGTATCCCCGCTCGTACCAGGACGTGTGTCACACTCCCGCGCTGCTCGCGCCCCCCCCGTCCAAAACCACTTTAGCCCATAAGCGGTCCAGGGTAAACCACTTACCACCCTCCCATTGACCATCCACCACGTCACGATCCGTACCCGCCGCTACACGACAAGATGTCCCGTCATGTTGACGTAATCTGCTCAATAAATGCCAAAAATACCCGTCAAGTCCATTTTTGATAAATAAAGGATAAAATGTCATTTTCACCCTGATTTTCTGCAAACTGTGCTCCATGCAAAGAACGTCCATTCGACTGTTCGAGCAGTTAGCCCGTCACCTGGCCAAGAAACTCCAGCGTCGTGCTCAGCAGTCCGCCATTCGACCTGCAAATTCATAGTTTACCTCTGCAATCCAGGTATCTTTCAAACTGCCTCAACAATCAGGAGTGGGAACATCTTCTGCTGGAACTTCTCGGCAAGCTGCACAGAAAACCAGTGTATCAGAAAAAGATGTAGCAGCCAGCACAAAATATCAGTGGAAAACAACTGTAAACCGACTCGCAGAGCCTGTCTCCAGCACATCCGATGAATATAGGGCAGCTAGTACAACGTCGATTCATATTTTTCCTCTTTTCGAGACTGTTTGTCTCTATCTATTGTAAAAAAGGGGATTAGTCATTGCTAGATATTATCTCTATCAGACATTTTTTAAATATATTTTGATATTTTGTATAAATACCCCCCTAGACGAAGTATTTGGGGTTGGTGGGTGTTCATAGTTTTTGACTGTAATACTAAAAATTTCTGGAATAAAAAGCTTGTTGGAACCATTTATTGTCTGACCTACTGGATGATGAATTGATGCGGAAGACTTGTCACAGAATTCTTGAATTAAACTTCGGATCAATAAGTCCCCTATATCTCATGTTTTACAGTTTTCTTGTTTATTATATCATCTGTGTTTCATAATCTGAATCGTAAAGAAAAAGATTAATTCAGAATTTGCTTAAATTGCACTCTGTCTTCAATCTTTATTATTCTCTATGTTTTCTTCAGAATTAATATAAGTAGTGAATTCTTGATTGCTCCTGCTTCCCAATTCTTGCATATTTGACTACTTGCTAAGGAATTCTTAACTACTCCTTAACAGTAATCATCCATTTTCCCTCTTGCAATATGTTGAAGGATTCTTAATTGCCCTTCATCCCTTATGTTCATTCCATCTGCTTCCAGCCTATCTTTGTTCCCTGTTTGACTACCTTGCTCTGTGATACCATCCTCTGTTAAGAAACTGAATGCAGAAAGCCATCCTTCTTTGACTCCATCATGCCCAATGGACTGAACTATTCAGTTTACCTCACTGTTCTATTGAATTCCACCATCCAAACCCAAAACAAAACTCTTGAACTTCGTAACTAGCCTAACACCTTTCAAAACAAAGCTAAATCATAAAGAGAGAGCCCTCTCTATATGTAGATTGGCTAGAATCTGTATCTAAAAGATTGGTCTGTGGTTACCTCAGCCGTATTCCCTTTCTTACAACTTTTGGGAACAACCTGAGTGATAACATCATTGGTGACTCCAATGGGGACCTGAATAATTTGTTACTGCTATTTATTCCATAAGCTACAGATGGAGCCTGAAGTTAGCCAGATAGCCTTTGAAACTGCTTTTGCTATGCAATTGTAGGAGTAGATAAAAGCTGCTTCAGTCTATCTCCGTTCTAGTTTGTGTTTTGAAAATCTAGTTCCAAATCTGAGCTTACTCCTGGAAAAATACCAATCCTTTCTATCATTACTGCAGCTGCTTCAAGTTCTCCATCAACAACTCAAACTATCTTTCCCACTCCTCCATCCACAGTATACATTTCCACTGTTATCCTTGCCCTTCCAGTTGTCACTCTTATATCTGCAAACATGGCGAACCGATATGCTCCCCTGCAATTACCTGCAAATCCAGGGGCCATGCCCCAAGATTATCAAAGTAAAATCACCTATTTTGATGGTACTGGCACTTATATAGCTCAACAACACACTAAGAAAATGACTGACTATTTTGAAAACTATGAAATTGATGATGATGACGTCAGAATGAAAGTCTTTGTTCAAAGCTTAACTGAGAGATGTTAGAACTTGGTTTAGAGCCCTCCATGCAAACACTATCAATGACCCAGAAGCTCTTTATCAGACCTTCTTGAATAGATGGGAAAAGAAGAAAGATCCTCTCCACATTTTATCAGAATATGAAAACTTGAAAAGAGGCCCACAAGAAACTGTTCAAGATTACTGTACCAAATTTAATAATGTATACAATGCTATTCCTCAAAATCTCAGACCTCCTCCAGATTTGGCCTTGATCAAATTCCCTGATGCATTTGACTTTGATATGGCCTACCAACTTAGGGAAAGAACTCCTCGTAACTTAGAAGAGATGCAGAGTATAGCTGTCAGCATTGAGGCCAACCTGATTTCTAAATGAGCTCGAGCTAGAGCTGAAAGGAGGACACCTTTCAAAGAAGAACCTTCTGCATTTGAACAGAAATTAGATGCTATTATCAAAGGAATGGATAGACTGGGTGATAGAGTAGAAAAAATTGAGAGGAAATCCCCTTGGGATGGTCAATCGAGCAACACTGGAAGAAATCCAAATTTCAGAAAAAACCAGAACCCTAATACTGGAAAGGTTGGGCCTGACCAAAACATTAGGCCCCCATTCCAGGAAAATTATGCTGAAGCTTCAACTTCCAGTGAACCAACAGAAAACACTCAAATTAACTTAATGGGTCTCAATACTGAGCAACAAATTTTCTTGACCCAAGAGGACCAAGAAGCTCATACCCTAAATCAATTCCAGATTCAATCCGGTGAATCATTCGATTTTAGGGAGGGATATGATACAACCATTTATGAAATCCACAAGCAATATAATCTGAGGAGTAGGAGAATAGAAGTCCCTGAAACCAATAAACAGAAAGATACCAAGCAATCTAACAAAGCTAAGATCACAAACCCCCCTGTACAACCCCTCCCTGAAAAAGGTCCTAACCCAAATAATCCAACAGTTGAAGATGTATCAGACAATCAAGAAACTAATAGACAACCTTCAACTTCCAATCCTCCCAAGGGAAGGTGAAAGAACCTCTAGAAATTGACGTGGAAGCACCTTCAGCTCATAACACTACTCCTGAGAAAGAAAAAAACACAAAAAATACAATAGAAAAAGAGAATCTCACTGTCCGAAATGCAAGAATTTAAACTGAAAAACCTTTCAATTTTGAGACTGAAATAAGCAAATTAAAGATAGCCATTCCATTGTTAGAATTGGCTAAACATGATCTCTATAGAGGTCAAATCTGCAGATCACTCCAAACTTCGGAGAGCAAAGATTCAGTAAATATCTTGGATGACCAGCCTGAATTAATTTTTGGCCCTGAGGTAAATGGAAATTCAGTAGATGGAGGGGTTCCTCCTTTCTATGTAAGTCTGAACATTCATGATAAAATACTTCATAATGCCATGTTTGATTCTGGTGCTTCTCATAACTTAATGCCTAAATCTGTAATGGAGAAGTTGGACCTAGACATTACCAGGACATACAAAGATTTATTCTCTTTTGACTCAAGCCAGGTCAGATGTCTAGGATTGATCAAAGATTTATGTGTATCATTGGTTCAATACCCTGCCAAGACCATTTTAATGGACGTAGTG
This sequence comes from Pinus tabuliformis, assembly GCA_031772625.1. Lineage (NCBI taxonomy): Eukaryota > Viridiplantae > Streptophyta > Pinopsida > Pinales > Pinaceae > Pinus > Pinus tabuliformis. Next base: position 663,662,671 of record CM062820.1, on the reverse strand, counting down.
GTAGTTGATATTCCACCAAAATATGGCATGTTGTTATCTAGATCTTGGGGTGCAAAGCTCCAAGGATCTTTACAGTTGGACATGTCCTATGCTACTATTTTAGTATTTGGTCAACCAAAGAAATTGTACCTAGAAACTTTAATGAAATATGTGGTAAGTAGCCAGGAAAAACCCTAGAATTTTCCCATCTACTCCATGCACTCTGACATGGACTCCTTTATTCTCTACAATTCTGAAATTGATCCTCCAACCGATGTCAAGATTTTAGCAATTGAACAAGAAGAAATTATACACCAAAAGTCTAGTGTTCAAATTCAAGAAATTTCTGAGAACAATGGTATATCAGACACTCAAGAGAAACCAAGTGAAACCAAAAAACCAGATCTCCCTAGTAAACAAATTTCTGAGACTCCTGTTACTAATTATGAACATGAGATCCCGTGGTACTTAGAATTTGATGGTTCGATCAATAAATTAGAGGCAGGAGCAGGCATTTGGGTACGTAATTTAGAAAATGATCATGCTGAAGGGCATGCTTACAGATTGAACTTTAGATGCACCAATAATATGGCTGAATATGAAGCCCTGCTGTTAGGACTTAAATTGATCAAAAGTTTAGGGGCAGTAAGGGTATCAGTTTTGGGAAACTCTGATTTAGTCATTCAACAGATAAAATGGAACTTCCTCACAAATGATCCCAGATTAAGATCTTATAGAGGAGCAGCAATTGAGATCCTCAATACATTTCTAGAAGCACAGCTGGCCAAAATTCCAAGAAAACATAACTTGCATGCTCATAGTTTGGCAACATTTTCCAGGACTTGTAAATTACCTTTTGAACCCAATCATCAGTTTACAACTGAGATTAGACACAGGCCAGCCATACCTGACAATGTAAAGAATTGGCAAGTGTTTGATAATGATATTCAGATTAACAATTTCTTGACTCTAAAAGAAGAGTTTTCTAGCTCAAATATAGACATGGACACTGTTAGTGAGGTTGATCAAATAGATAAAATTCAAACAGATATTTCAGCAGAAAGTGAAACTCAAATACTTCACCCAACAAAGTTCACCAAGAAAAGGTTGCAAGGCCTTGAAGAAGTAGACATTGATGAGATTGTTGGAGGAGAATCTAAAGTTATTGATTTAAAAGATAATTATTTGCCCACAAGATTAACTCCTTTGGAAGATTTCTTTGATTCTAATGATATCCCAAAGAAACCCAAGATGCAACCTCTAAACTCAGACACTGAAGACTATAACATAGGAACTGAAGAAAATCCGAAAATGATGAAATTATCCAAAACTTTGCCTCCTGATCAAAAGCTTAAATATGTTGAACTCCTCAAAGAATTCCAGGATGTTTTTGCCTGGAGCTATGAAGATCTCAAATCTTATGACACCTCTGTAATTCAACATACCATACCTCTCAAGGAAAATAAAAAACCATTCAAGCAAAAGCTCAGAAGGGTCAACCCTGTACTACTCCCTTTAATTGAAAAGGAAATCAAAAGAATGTATGAAGCTGGGATAATTGCTCTATCAGATTTTCAGAATGGGTGTCTAATCTAGTGCGCACTAGAAAGAAAACAAGAGAAATCAGATTGTGTCGATTTAAGGAATGCAAATAAGGTTTCTTTGAAAGACCACTACCCATTACCTAAGATGGACCGCATTTTACAAAGGGTAGTGGGTGCCTCTAGGATTTCACTTTCGGATGGCTTCTCAGGCTTTAACCAGATTCTAGTCCATCCTGATGACCAGGAAAAGACTGCTTTTACGACACCGCGGGGAACTTTTAAATATGTCAAGATGCCATTTGGACTTAAGAATGCAGGGGAAACCTTCCAACGAGCAATGGACATAGCTTTTGCAAAAGAAATTCATGATTTTCTGGTCATATATATAGATGATCTTACTGTGTTTTATAAATCAGATCAGCAACATTTAGATCATTTAAGACGTGTTTTTAAAATGCAGGAAGTATGGTATTTCATTAAATCCTAAAAAGTCCTTGTTCGGTCTAGAGGAAGGCAAACTGTTAGGCCATATCATCTCCCAAGATGACATCAAAATTGATCCTGATAGAATAGAAGCCATTTTACAAATACCCCACCCTAGAAATATCAAAGAACTTCAAGCTTTCCTAGGAGAAATTAATTTTTTGAGAAGATTCATTCCTAATTTGGCTGAATTAATTAGATTGCTGAAAAATATGTTGAAAGAGGATTCCAAGGTTAAATGGACATTAGAAACCAAACAAGCATTTGAAGAAATTAAAATGGCTTTGACCAGAACACCAGTCCTTACAAGTCCAAAATTTGATAGAGACTTCATAATATTTTCATTTGCATCAGAACACACCATTGCTGTTGTTTTACTGCAAAAAAGATGATCAAGGATGTGAAAAACCCATAGCCTTTTTTAGTAAAGCACTTAGAGATGCACCGCTAAAATACCTAATCATGGAAAAACATGCCTATGCACTTGTAAAAGCTATTAAAGACTTCAGAGTCTACATATTATACTCCCATATAATAGCCTATGTACCAAATGCTGTTGTCAAAGATATCCTGACCCAAGAGGGGATTGAAGGCAAGAGAGGTAAATGGATTGCTATTATATTGGAGTATGATATTGAAATAAAACCTACAAAGCTTATAAAAGGACATGGGTTGGCTAAACTCATGACTGAAACCAATTTCCAAGCCCTGGATATTAATGAACTGGATAACGAACAGGAGATGGCGACTCCACAAATCAGCCAGGCCTTCCTAGAATCACCTTGGTATGCTGATATAACTCATGTATTATTAAACTTGCAGGCTCCTCCAGGGTTATCCAGAACAAAGAAAAGGTTTTTAAAAATGAAAGCTTCAAAATTCTGTATTTTAGATGGTGCTCTTTTTTGGAAAAATCATGAAGGTATTCTATTAAATTGTTTAATAAAAGATGAATCTGACAAAATACTCAAAGAATTTCATGCAGGGGACTGTGGTGGGCATCTGTACTGGAAATCAACTGCTGACAAAGTCCTAAGGGCTGGATTTTACTGGCCGACCTTGTTTGCTGATGTCAAGAAGTTTGTCACTGCTTGCCATAAATGCCAAATTTTTGAAGGAAAGAGGAAACTTCTACCTCTACCCCTTAGACCAATTTCCACTGAAAGACCATTTCAACAATGGGGCTTAGATTTCATTGGGGAGATCCATCCTCCCTTTTCTGGCCAACATAAATGGATCCTCACTGCCACAGATTATTTTACCAAATGGATAGAAGCCATTCCTTGCAGACAAGCCAATGACACAGTGATTATACAATTCTTAGAGACCAACATCCTGTCTAGATTCGGATGTACTAAAAAGATCATAACTGACAATGCTGCCACTTTCAAATCCAAGAAAATGATAAGTTTCTGTCACAAGTGTCACATCACCTTGGGCCATTCCACAGCCTATTACCCTCAAGGTAATGGTCTAGCTGAGTCCTCCAATAAAAGCCTTATTAATATTATCAAGAAAGTATTGGAAGAAAACAAGAAAAACTGGCACAAGAAACTTACTAATGCCCTATGGGCAGACAGATTAACTACCAAGAGATCCATTGGAACTAGTCCTTATGAGCTAGTCTATGGTATGGAGGCTATATTTCCTTCATCCTTAGGAATCCTTGTAATGAAATTACTGCAAGAAGCTCAGGTGGAACCCAATGACATTCAAAGAAGAATAAATCAGACCATCCATTTGCAGCAGACCAGAGAAGAGGTGTACCAAAGATCCCAAGTGTTACAAGAAAAACTCAAGAATTTTTTTGATAAGAGGACCAAGGCAGAAGATTTTTACATAGGAGACAAAGTTTTAAAATGGGATTCCAGGAGAGAAGACAAAGGTAAACATGGGAAGTTTGACTTCCTATGGAAGGGACCCTTTATTATCCAGGCCTCACAGGGAAACAATACCTACTTTTTGAAGAACCTGGATGATTCAGAAATAGAAGAAGGGCCAGTCAATGGCTGAATGCTGAAACACTATGTTGATCCAGTTTGTTGATATACCCTGACTTTAACTTGTACATAAGGAAGTTCAGTTTCTGTAGTTCTTTACAGCAAAAGGAATGAGGAGGAAAGTGCAGAAAATTTTGAGAAACAAGAAAGGAACTTCACCATTTTTGCTTTGCTTCATTTCAGTTAATCACAGATTGCAAAAGAAGACAGTATACAGTTATTTAAAATAAACTCAAGGAAAATGTGTATATTTTACATAATCCTTTGTACAGTTTTTTTACTTTCAGCAAAGGAAGATTTTAGAGTGCAGCAAGAGTTATTCAGAGGGCCATCTGACCTGGTGTTCTTGACTTTCCACCAGGGAAAGGCATCCCCAAGTGGAGCCAGTGTTATGCTCCTATACAAATAGGTGTCATATTTCATGATTGACTTGATTAGCTCTGCAATATGTACATACCTTTTCTTGTTGCAAAGGTTTTTCATATTTTCAAAAAATAAAAAAATTTAAAAAATGTAAAGAGGGTATACCCTAAAAGAAAAATCAAAGGGTGAAAAGATAAATGGTCAAAAGAAAAAATGAAAAGAAATGAACCCCAAATGAAAAGGACCAGGAAAGTGTACAAGTCAAAATGCCACTACTATTTCATTTTCTGTAAATGAAGCATCATGTATAGCTTGTTGAAATTTTTTCACAATTGATGAGTGGCCAACTAGCTTAATCTTGGCCAGTTCATGTTTGAATTTCATGTTTTTAGAGATAGAGAATAAAAATCTGTCCAAACTGTTTAAACTTGGCAGATAAGTAGATAGGTAGAGAAGCAAAGGAGCTTAACTGCTTAAACTGAGAGGGTAGATAGACTTATCACGTAAAGAAAAGAAAGGCTGAAAAAGGGTTGCTAGTCCAAGTGCACCAAAGAGAAAGGAGAAAAAATGTTAGGTACAGTAAGATGGGTAGGCAGTTTTGATGTTGAAAAAAGAGACTTGTGATTGATTTTGTCTCTCGGAATGATAATCTTACCTCTATCACAGGTACTATCACAGTTTTATATTGTAGGAGCAACTCAAGCAAAGCATGACTAATCTCCCTCATACTTTTTCTCCTAAAATCACTAACTAATCTCCCCCAAGGTATTAAGATCTGCTTAATGTCCTTAAATACACTTATTCCCTTTTTCATCAGATACCTGAGTAAAACCCCATTCTTACTTAGGGAAATGTCCTCATTTCTTGAATAAATTCCTGTTTTTCCCTTTAGCCTAAGTTCTCAAACATTCTAACTTAGCGCTTTTTCATTATATTTCTCATATTAACTATTAATATTATTGTATAAACTCCCTATACTTATTCCCCTTTCCCGTATTATATTAATATATGCAAAATCCCAAAAACTTTATTATTCCCGCCCCCGGCTAAACTATAGCCATATATCGTTGTTTTAAATGGGATTATAGGTTTATTTTAAACCTTATAATAACCATTCCCTGCACACATGAGGGATTAATTAACCCCACGTTAATTAATAACCTAACTAAAACACCCCGCTAACCAATCAACACAGCCCCGATATGATTTATTAATATTTATTACATCGGGCCCCTGCGCCATAACCATCTGTCACCTCCGTTGACCGCCAATCGTCAAATCAACATCCCCAGATCCAATGGCCAAGATCTGTATCACGATCCCCTCCGCCGCTGCACTTTATCGCCCGGGAGATTGGTGGTATCCCCGCCCGTACCAGGACGTGTGTCACACTCCCGTGCTGCTCGCGGCCCCCCCCGTCCAAAACCACTTTAGCCCATAAGCGGTCCAGGGTAAACCACTTACCACCCTCCCATTGACCATCCACCACGTCACCATCCCGTACCCGCCGCTACACGACAAGATGTCCCGTCATGTTGACGTAATCTGCTCAATAAAAGCCAAAAATACCCGCCAAGTCCATTTTGATAAATAAAGGATAAAATGTCATTTTCACCCCGATTTTCTACAAACTGTGCTCCATGCAAAGCACGTCCAGTCGACTGTTCGAGCAGTTAGCCCATCACCTAGCCAAGAAACTCCAGCGTCGTGCTCAGCAGTCCGCCATTCGACCTGCAAATTCACAGTTTACCTCTGCAATCCAGGTATCTTTCAAACTGCCTCAACAATCATGAGTGGGAACATCTTCTGCTGGAACTTCTCAGTAACCTGCACAGAAAACCAGCGTATCAGACAAAGACGCAGCAGCCAACATAGAATATCAGTGGAAAACAACTGTAAACCGACTCGCAGAGCCTGTCTCCAGCACATCCTTTGAAGATAGAGCACCCAGTACAACGTCGATTCATCTTTTCCCTCTTTTTGAGACTGTTTGTCTCTATCTATTGTAAAAAAGGGGATTAGTCATCGCTAGATATTATCTCTATCAGATATTGTGTAAAGATATTTTGAAATTGTGTATAAATACCCCCCAGACGAAGTATTTGGGGTTGGTGGGTGTTCATAATTTTTGACTGTAATACTGAAAATTTCTGGAATAAAAAGATTGTTGGAACCATTTATTATCTGACCTACTAGATGAGGAATTGATGCAGAAGACTTGTCACAGAATTCTTGAATTAAACTCCAGATCAATAAGTCCCCTATATCTCATGTTTTACATTTTTCTTGTTTATTATATCATCCATGTTTCATAATCTGAATGGTAAAGAAAAATATTAATTCAGAATTTGCTTAAACTGCACTCTGTCTTCAATCTTTATTATTCTCTATGTTTTCTTCAGAATTAATATAAGCAGTGAATTCTTGATTGCTCCTGCTTCTCGATTCTCGCATATTTGACTACTTGCTAAGGAATTCTTAACTACTCCTTAACAGTAATCATCCATTTTCCCTCTTGCAATATGTTGAAGGATTCTTAATTGCCCTTCATCCCTTGTGTTCATTCCATCTGATTCCAGCCTATCTTTGTTCCCTGTTTGAATACCTTGCTTTGTGATACCATCCTCTGTTAAGAAACTGAATCCAGAAAGCCATCCTTCTTTGACTCCATCATGCCCAATGGACTGAACTATTCAGTTTGCCTCACTGTTCTATTGAATTCCACCTTCCAAACCCAAAACAAAACCCTTGAACTTCATAATTAGCCTAACACCTTTCAAAACAAAGTTAAATCATAAAGAGAGAGCCCTCTCTAGATGCAGATTGGCTAGAATCTGTATCTAAAAGATTGGTCTGTGGTTACCTCGGCCGTATTCCCTTTCTTACAACTTTTGGGAACAACCTGAGTGATAACAGAACTAACATTTTCTTCAGAAATATTTTACAAGTTCAGATTTGATCTATGATGGTGGACAGTGATAAGACACACAAAGGTTAAAATCATCCACCTGATGACTCCAAATCAATTTCACAATCAAGATTCCACTGGAGGAATGAACCTGAAAGAACAGTATGAAAAGATCAGGCTTTTAACTTGGATTGTTATCCAAGACATTATGTTCTTTCTCATTAATAAAGTTTTTCAATGTATATTGTATTTTAGAGAATATTTTAGATTAATTTTAGATTATTTCCCTTCGAAAATTGTAGATATAAAGTCTCCTTACACATTTGAGCAGCATTCTTCTAACTCTTATGAAGATCATTTTCTAATTCAGGAGCATCAAACAATCAAGACTAATCATACAATCCCTGTACATATTCTAGTACCTCATAAAGTTCCTGATAGATATAAACCACTCATTTTACCTCCTACACTCCATGCTTTCCCTAACAATTATTACAAGCATCTCCCTAGGTTTGATGGAGAGAATGGTATCACTGCTCAAAAACATATTCAAGGTTTTGAGAATTATCTAGACTTATTTGAAATTGATGAAGATGATGTTATTATCAGGATTTTTTCTCTTTCTTTGCAAAGTAGAGTAAAGAGTTGGTTCAAGAATTTACCTAATGCAAGCATCTCAAATTTCCAACAGTTTGTCAAAATTTTCCTTGATAGATGGATAATCAAAGTCAATCTTCTTGTGATCATAGAAGAATATAATCAGTTAAGAAGACAACCAGATGAAACAATACAACAATTTTCAGACAGATTTAATCAAGCCTATTATTCAATGCCATCAAATATAAGACCTCCCCCTGATTCAACTCTTTTGCATTACCCAAGAGCATTTGATCCAGAAATAGAATTTCAGCTAAGAGAAAGAAATCCCTCAACACTGGAACAGATGCAGAACATTGCAGTAGATGTAGAAGTTAATCTACAAATTAGAAGAGAAAAGTTGAAAGCAGAAGCAGAGGAAAACAACATTGCAGAGGTAAAACACGACATTTTGGTAAGAAAGATAGAGGAAAGGATACAAAAGATCACCATGAAAGATAATTTTTTTGTTCAAAATCACCATGACACATTTATTTCACAAAAAGAAGATGTTGATAGCCATGAACAAATTCCTGCTAATTCCAACTACCATAGATCAGAAGATAGATTTATAGAGCAATACGTGGAGAAGCAATATGCTGATCTAATTTGTATGTTTGATGACATTACTATGTGGAGAAGCAATATGCTGATCTAATGTGTATGTTTGATGACATTACTTCTTTTAATGATTTTCCTAAATATGATCAGTATGATGATAATTATGTTCTTCAAATCCAAACTAACTTTACAGAGCAATCAGAAACTAGTTTAGGGAATAAGGAAATTCAGTTTCATCAGCTTGAAAATAGTGATCATCTTATTCATATTAGCTATAAAAGTGAGGAAGAAAGTGCAGAAAATTTGGAAATAAGTGAAGCTTCTTTGCCTCTTTGTTTTGCTTCATTTCAGTTCATCAGAGAAAACTTTAATGCAATAAAAAATCAGCAACCTTTAGGTATTGACATTAACAACAAAGAAGACAATAAAATTCCTGATCAAGATCCTTCAATTTCACAATTACAGTTGTCAAATTCCATTGAAACACCTGATCAAATAATACAAGAAAGTTCTATACCACTATATTTTGAATCATTTCAATTTTTAAAGGAAATGTGGTTTGAAAACTCTAAAGAAAAGGATAAGCAGGTTGTAGAAATTTGTGAAGTCCCATTCGAACCTATGAGTAATAAGTTGTAGCAATCCTTCCAAGTTTTTCATGATCCCATAACTAATGGGTTGGATAGTGAATGCAATCAGAATTTTTCTTCATTAACTAACAATCAGATTCAGGATCAAGATGATAAAGGTTTCATCAGTCAAACATTTCAATTAGAAGAAATATCATCACAAAGCTTGTTTGAAAATATGCAGGGTGATAAAGGTGAAAGTGATATTTCAGTTTCATGGCCTGGAGGCCATCCACAACAGATGTACAGTTGCTTAAATCAGTTCAAAAATAGTGTGTATATTTTGGAAGATCCTTTTGTACAATTTCTAGAGTCAACAAAGGAAATCAAGTATTTCCTTATCTTCTCATTTGTTGACAAGGTTATAATTGGCTTTAGAATCTTAGTTTTAATCACAAACAAGCACAAGAAGCAAAATTCACCAATGTATATGATGCTTGAATGGTTGCATTGGCTATTTCATTTTACCTAACCAGCAGTCAGAAAGTTGATTAGAGTAAGTAGGTAGGATTTCAGTTTGAATAAATTCAGTTTTCAGCAGCAAGTTTATGTTAGATCAGATTTCAGTTTGCAGAAAAGGGTGTATTTTCAGTTCAAAAGTTTTAGTCACAAAGATTATACAACAGAGCATATACATGTGTGGGATTGGCCCAATGGATTAGGCTACTAGTCGATGGTGTTCTTGACATTTCACAAGGAAATTCCATCCCCAAGTGGAGCCACTGTTAGGTTCCTATACCAATAGGAGTCATAATTTTGAATGGCTAAGGTTAAGCCTTGTAATATGTACATACCTTTGCTTTCTGCAAATTTTTTCCATATTGAAAAATCAAAAAATGAAAAGAGGGTATGTCCTAAAAGAACAATCAAAAGACAAAAAAAAAGAATAAGAAAAGGTCCAAAAAAAGTGAAAAATATGAACCCCAAAAACAAAAGACCATGAAAGTGTGCAAGTCAAAATGCCACTACTATTTACTTTTATGCATAATAATGATTTTGTGCAGCTTGTTATTCATGCCACAATCCATGGTAATCAAACTATTTAATCTTGATTATGCCATGCTTTAAATTTCATGTTGATAGTTAGAGAATAAAATATGACCAAACTATTTAATCTTGGCAGATCATTAGATAGGTAGAGTAAATAAAGGGAGCTCATCAGTTTAATCTAAGCCCTTGGATGATATAAGGTTAGAATTAGATAGTTTCCTGCTCTAAAAGAAAATGGATAAGGGTTTGCTAGGCTAAATACACCCAAATAAAATGAAGGAAAAAATGGTAGGATGAGTAAGTGGGTAAGTAGTAGAAAGGTTGCAGAAATATCATGTGATTACATAAAAGCACTTATGTCATTGTTTGAAATGAATCTTTCCAATATGCATAAGTAGAGGACAAAGCAAAGGAAATGGTTCACAATGTGATTTTTTTAACATCCCTCATTCATTTTAACCCTTATGACACTCACTAAATTCCCTTTCACAATAAAAATATTAATACCTATAGTTCTTTAAGTTAAAGAGGCTCAGAGCATTTCTCTGACTTCTGGCGGGACCAGACCCTTGACTTGATGACTTAAGGAGGAAAGGTGTTAAATTCCATTATAAATCATTCATTCCCCTCACAAAACCCTTTTTCCTAAGGTTAAGTTCTCTTGCCTAGGAAAACCCCTTTATAAACATGTTTTATGTGCAAAACCCACCAAATACATTTATCCTAAGTACTAAGTGTATGGAATGCACATAAGATTTCACATACCTAAGTACAAACACCCCTTCCGCTCATCTCACCCCATATTAACTTTTTAAATTAAATATATAAAAATCTCAAAAAGCCCATTTGCCTGTATATATTTAACTCCCTTATATAAATTAACCCCACCCCTTAGTTTATTTATAAACTATATTACTACCCCATATCCCACAAAATACATTAAAACCCCGCCCTCAGTCCCTAATCCCTCATTACAGACTGGCCCGATCCCCTAACCCTGGATTAGTCCTTAAACTAATCCCGAAACCACCGCAATTAAATCCCCGGGCCCCCCATTAATTCCCGTCATTTACCCCCGCGCAACTTCACCTCCCAATCACCATTGATCATCCCCCCCCCCACATCCAACAACCCATAATCATATCGGCTGCGCCCGATGTCCGCCCTTTAACTGCCTGATAGAATGGTTTCCCCCCTAACCCCCGATGCTACGTGTCATTCAATGAATGTAATCGGGCGACCCCTCCCGAATACCACCAAGCCCACAAAAGCGGTGCGAAATAAACTGCTAACTACCCTCTCGCTAAATGACAAAACCGTTTACTGTTCACTTTGCGCCAAAATTCAAAAAAGTCAAACCTTTACATGTTTAAACACGAAAACCCTAGTTTTGCTCGTTTTTGCCTGTTTGTGTAGTAAAACCCTGTGTAACCCTTCTACGCCACCTGAAGCCTCTACTAATCAATTCAAGCATGGTTTATCTCCTGAAAGCACTTTGGGCTCACTCCATAGACCTATAAAGCTCGATAAATCCATTAATGACCCTCCTTGTCAACCCAATGTTTTCCTAATAGTTTGTTTTATTTTACAGACGATCAAAAGATCGCAGCCTTGGATAAAAAGTCTTAATACTAGTCATAAGACCTGTTTACTCCGAGATTGCTATCAAATCTATTCAAACAGATATGGAAAATAAAACATACAGTTAAAAGACAAGCAAAGGAAACATGGAAATAAATGATTTACTGTTGAAATAAACAGTAAAAACCTAAAATATACAGTGAAGGTAAAAGGACACAGTAAAGAATAGTCAAAGTGTATCAGGGTTAAAGTGTATCAGATTGAAGATCAAGTCAATTAAAGCAGCTAGCATGAAGACAAACAACAGGTAAGACAGTTACAAAGCATACAGATTCATGTCAAAGTGAAGATAGATGGAAAAACAGAGCGGTAAAAGTAAACTGTAAAAGTAAACATGGAGGCAGTAAGGGTTAAACAGAGATGAAAACACTTTCACCAGCAACAATGAAGTTTATCCAAAGTAAAAGTGAAAAACAGTTAAAATAAATTTAAGGTTAAAAGATGAAATCAGAGCAGAAATGGTACATTCTTTAGAAATTTCCTGTTTAAGTCATATTTTTTTAGAAACTAATTCGGCCAATCCAAGATGAATTTTGAGAAACTGGGGGAGGTTTGTGTTCCTAAGAGGTCAATCTATGAAAACCTATCTCACTTTTTACACAGGTATTACAAAGAGGGAGATAAATGCATATCTTCAGAGCCTATTTTTTGGAATGTGAAAAGTCTTGTTTAAGACATCTTTTTGCAGAGAACATTGTGAACAGCTAGAGCTGAATTTTGGGAAACTGAGAGAGGTTTATCTCAAAAACATACTTATATAAAATAAAATCTTTCACTTTTTACATATCTATCTCAGATTGAGATATAAAAAGGTATCAATGGACCCTAATTTTGTAGAATTGTTGGGGCAGAATGCACAAAGAAAGGATGCAGTTAGTGACTGGATGCCTCATCATCAATTAAGAGTTGCTATCAAATTCGACTTTTTCTCCTTTTTCACCCTCAATCCGTAAATATAGTGCCAAATAGATTCATTAGTTTTGAGTGTCATTTATTTAAGTTCTATTAATGTAAAACAATTTGAGATATTTGTAAGACCAATCTTGATATTTTTTCAAGATATTTCAGTTTAGAATTTGTATAAATACTTCTTCATTTGAAGTATTTTAGGTGGATTCTAAGACATTTCTATAGACTTTTTCTCTCAAATCAGAGTTCTATTGTATCAATGACTAGATTGGATTGCTGGATCAAGGAATAAAGATAAGATATTTTACAGGATTCTTGTGTAAAGCGAAATACAAATAAGTATTCTCCTATGTTCAATGTTATTTTCCTTATGTTTTTTCCATAATCTTTTGTGTAAATTTCTAAAATCTAAATGTATAACAAGGAATGATATTTCATAAATTGCTTAAATGCACTCTGTCTTGACTGTTTTACATTCTGAATGTTTTCTCCTAAACTATCTTAGCTAGGGAATTCTTAACTGCTCCTTAGCTTCCGTAGTTTCTCCTCTGATCTATAGCAAAGGATTCTTAATTTCCATTTGTTCATGATCACCCTCTGTTCTTCATTCTGATCCCAGTCCAAGGATTCTTAAGTGCCCTTTCACCTTGGTTAGAATCACTTCACCCATTAGGCCTAAAGATTTGCATTTTGCTTTGCTAGCCTGCCCTGTGAACATTCCCTTTAATGATCTGGTCCAGTTATGCTATCCATTTGTTGACTCCATAGCCCAATGGCTTGAAGACCTAGATCTATCCATCTGCTCCAAGGATTCCACCACCCAACCTTCAATTCAAAATCAAAACCCCAATGAACATTAATAACTAGCCTAATATCCCATCAAACAAAGCTAAATCATATAGAGAGAGCCCTCTCTGGACTTAGGTTGGCTAGAGCCTAAGCCTAAAAGTTGGTTTGCGGCTACCCCAGTGATCTCTTTCCTTGAACTTGGGAAATTACTGGGTGATAACAACCCTTACAAAGCATGTAAGGGAATTTAGCAGGGCTGATTGGAAGGTTTCCCCATACTAGTGCATCCATAGCAACATATGCTTGGTTGTGAGTCTGCTTATTTTTCTTCTTCTTATCCACCTGGTTACTAACTTATAGGATTTCACTGGACGAAGAGGAAGAAGACCGAACAAGAGAAGAAGGAAAAAAGCCAACTTTAGGATCAACTGGAGGTTGATATTGTTCAGGTGGATGAGAAACCAATTGAGAAGTAGTTTGGAAATTTAGAACCATAAGGGTCGAAAAAAACCAACTTGGAAAACCAATGGTAAATTCGAGAAGGGATAGTGTTTCCATATAAGGAGCGCCAATATTTCCAAAAGAATGAAAAGGACTAGGATTCCCATCAGAGGGGTTTCCTTTATGGTGGACTATGGAACTGTTGCCATTAGTCTCAACCTAAGATCTAATAAGGAGTATTTCCACAGGAAGGATGTTTTTCTATGTCAATTAATTGATTTTAGGAATTAAAGACAAACAAAAGAAAGGGGTAAATAGGCAAAAGGGTTTACTAAGCAACCGTGAACTGCAATATACACCTTGGAAAACCAAGGACTTAATGTACGACAACCAATCTCCTTGAATGTTGTGTTCGGTGTATCATGATATACAAGTCAACAAACTCCATTACGTATGGATGGATAAAAACCTATAGGGGACTCCCAAAATATACTTGATGGTACCTAGGAGTGTAGTCCGTAGTAGTGTTGTCTAATGCGTAACTGTTCAATGAGAACGTTCCCATATACTTTTCATGCGCGGAGCACCATCCAATATACCCAAAGGTACGTGGAGAATGATCCTATACACTTCCGTATATTGGAAAAATATTTCACCCTCGACATGCAATGCTAGAAAACAATGACAACTTATACATTTAATGACGCCAAAACACGTATCTAGCCTATACCTCTAGATTTTTGCGTTAATGTTCCAAATGATCCTTAGATTAATTGAGATGAATTTTAAAGTTGATCTTGAATTATGTTTTGGTAAAAATCAATGTCACCTGAGAACACCTACGATGCAACTAATATGAAAAAATTATTCTTTTCATTTCAATGAAAGCTATATAGTGTAGGGAAGAAGTGAAAACATTGGTGCAACAATCAAATATGCAACCAATAAGAAGCTTCCTAACTAGATATTTCAACTTCACAATTCCGATGCAACAACCAAAAAGCAAATGAATTTTAATTCACTAAAGTTCACCTACATGAATTTTTTCTTTTAAAATGAATGAAGATGCACTTATCAGCATTCAACACCAAGCAGTGTAATCTATGCTCAATGACAATCTCAAAAACAACTTTCCAGTGCAATTTAATCTAATCCAATTTCCATAAGTAATGATTAATTTTGAGATGAAGGCTTAACAAATGCAAATGCAATTTATTTCTGGTTTCCAAAAGGACTAAAAATGCTTATCATACAACAAATCAATACCACATGCAAGCAACGAAACAATAAATTTGATTACCCAAAGAACTAAAGATTCAACCAAAGTTCATTTTCACTACTTAAACATGGAACATACTCTTGAAAACCATCAAGAATTCAACAATAATAAGTCAAAATTCTATGGACACAGAGGAGGAGAAAAGCATTAGAGATCAAGACATTCTAGGTCTTCTATGAAAAACCCTAAAAAATCTCATTTTTTGGACCAGCGTGACTGTAATGGTCAAAATCCGTGCCGCCAAGGTCTTTAGCACGACTGTAAGCAACAAAATCCATGCTGATAGTGCTCGATTTTGCATAAAAAGTGCTTTGGTCAAGAAAATATTAGGAAAAAACAAACAAAGTTGAATAGAGACCTACATTTGACACTCTAAAGCACACACCACTTAGAATGTGGATCCACAATCAATCAAAGTTACAAAACACTAAGAGGTTGGCCAAACCTATCAAAAGAGACCAAAGACAAAGGAGGCTTGAAGGGTTATGTAATCCCTAGTGGAGTCACCATTTTTTGTGTGTAGGCAATCCTTTTTGTGGATAGAAATGATCCCTCTAGTCCTATGGGAGTATCTAGCAACTATAGAAGACAATTACATACAACCTTTCCTAATTCATACTAGAAAATGAAAAGGAGGATAGGTCTCCTACCTCTCTCTGATTCTAATAACATTAATTTCGACCTTGGCTCTTTGGCTTCCAAGCTCACGATCTCCTCTTCGCTAGTGTAGATGAGTGCATGCAAGAAAGATCAAGTGGAGACAACAAAACTATGCAAAGCATAACATTTTCTAATACAAATTATGCAACAGATAAAGGAGCATTACAATAAATGGACAATAATTGACACATTTATGGAAATAAAACATATATTGCATTATTAATAGATGAAAGGGAGCATTACAACCATTGAAGCCTTGATGTTGGAAGTCTCCTTCAAGTGAGATTTCAAGTCCAAGCCTTAACCTTCAAACACCTTTTCTCCTTTTCAAATGGGCAACATTTGGGAACAATTCAACACTAAGATAGCAACCAACTCACCAATAGCCAGCCATTAGTGGATGGTGGGCAATTCATTTATAGGGAAGGAGAGGGAGTTGAGGATCCATGAAAAGAGGGAGGAGTTCCAAATCTCAAGGGAGATATGCATGGAAATAGGATCAAGGGTCAGGAATGGGAGGTCTCGTTCCAATCTTCATCTACTTGAAACCACATCACCGTTCTCGAGCTTTCTAGTAAGAGAAGCTTCTCCTCAATTTTGGGAAAAACTGTCTGAAGAGGAACTCTGTGGATTTTCCTGATAAAAGTAGCACTCACAATGCTAGAAATGTGTAATACCAGAGGTTACCAGCACAATTTTTCCTGATAAAAGTAGAATTGGGCTTGCAAAACAAGGTTTTTGACAGGCTCTTTAGAATGCTTTCAAGGAAAGTTTTCTTCCTTTTCTTAAAGGATGTTCTAAACATGTTTCATGGTGAATACATAGTTTGCCACAACTTTCATCACTTTGCGACACTTGCGACATTGATGACACAAAGTCTTACACTTTAGGATACGAGATTGGGAGTGTGACAAAATATTATATAACAACCCTTACCAAATTCACATGCTCTATGGGCACATTTAAAGCTCATTGTATAATGAATTGAGTTATAGTGACCTACAAAACATAATTAATTAATCTTTGTGTTCTCTTAAAATAGTTATTCCTAGCTTTTTTCTTTGTTACAAATTTATATTTAGAATTTATTACAAGTCGAGACAAGATTATTTAGAAGCAAAAAGAGATCTAAAGTGCACTAGATAAGTTTGAGAATAAGTTAGTTTTACAAGTCGGCCACATAAGTGAATTAAATTTATATTTAGATTACTCCCATAAGTTTACAATGAATTTTGTATTGATGTTACCGTTACTTTGCCATTGTGGTTGCCCAGCACAAAAGTCAATAAGAAATTACTTTGAGTTAGTTTGCATTGTTTTAACATCAAATTTTTGTCATGGGTGTCATTCTATGATGTAAGATGCATTTTCAACATTATAATGTTGTCTCAACGATAGGGTTGTGTTGTAATGTATTTTTGGCATTATGTGGGCATCGTGTTTGCATCGTTTACATGCTAGGGCTATCATTCATGCATCTATATTATGTCAATTGTATTTTATTTTTTTAATTAGGAAAGAATTGTACTACTTCAAGAAAAATATTACAGGTTTATAACTACTGGCTTGCCACTTGTGAAACCAGACCAACAACACAAACATAATTCTTTTGTTAAAATTACTAGACTGATTTCCATATAGTGTTTATGTAAGTAACTAAGTCTGAGCCTATGATAGAAAATTGTAATTAGAATTGGAATTAAATTAGCATCAAGGCTAGCATGCCTACATAACCACAAAAAATAAGAAAAAACATAGCTAAAAATGTCATTTAAGTAGTGGAGGAGTCCACTTGGGTGGGTGTTGTTGATTTTTTTTAAGTGCAAATTATACAGGAACTTATTTCTGAAACTTGATAATTACTTCCAATGATGTAAATGTTTATTTAGCACTTCCAATGTATCACTAAGCAATTACACATTCGGAAATTCATCCATAGAGAAAATGAAGCAGTAAATATACAAGAGAGAGACAAGAATTACCTTGGGAAAAACACTTAGGGGAAAAACCCAAAAAGCTTCTTCTTAGAGACATATTTAGTTCAACTAGAGATACATCAAAGTCAATGTTTATGGTCACACTATCCAATAAGATGTTTCCACAATACAACCAAAAAGATGCCAAGTCAAACCTCCTTTACTACCCCACAAAATCCTCCTATAACAACTTGGTCAAGGTCTATAGTAGGGCCAAGTTTTGACCTACTTCTCTTCATAAAAAGGTTTGGATTTGATCATAGAATTCTCTCTTAATCACAAACTTCTTCCACCAAAATCTCTAGCTTGATCAGAGAATCCACTTCACAAAAATATCTAACTTTCTCACAAGCTTTATTCCATAGGAAACTCGAGCTAGATCATAGGCTTTGCTTCATAGGAAACTTGGCCTAGATCATAGACTTTGCTCCATAGGAAATTCGGGCTAGATCACAGGCTTTGCATATCATGAATCTCGGGATATATCATAGAATTCACTTCTCAGGAATCTTAGACTTGATCACCTTGTCTTCCTTCGATAGATATATGCTTGATATTTTATTAGATTTGAATTGGTCACTTGACGAAGAACGAATCACTTATTTATATGCATTGAAAGGGGGTTGAATGGGTGTCTCTTGGGGCAGACCCAACTTGATCACATGTAGGTTGACTTGACATATTTTGGTGTCCAAAAATCCAAATTTTAAAAATTTAATTTCCCGCTTCTGATAAGGCCATGAGGAACATGCCTTATAAAAATATTATTTTGAAAAATCAATAGATAAATTATATTTTATGACAAGCATGAAGAACATTATAAATTAGATATCATTTTTTCAACTGCGTTAAGTAAGTCATTCACGTATGACCATTTCCATGAGAGGTTCGTAACTGACTAATTTCTATCACTTAGCACTCACAATGCTACAAAGAAGTGTTGAAACTATGAAATGAATGAATAACCAAGACTTCCTAGGAGGTCACATAGAACTCCTCTGGCTTAAGCACGCTTAAATCCTTAAACATTATAAATATAATTTTTCTTTCATCACAAATATATTTTATATTTTATCTTTACAAGTACAAAATATACATTATGAAGATCGACCATAGCTACAAAATTCAACACTCCCTCTTAGCTAAGGAGGTATTCATAATGACTATCTAGATGTTTTGTGTTGAAATATTTTCTCTAAGAATAAGATTTCACAACTCACAAGATCAACATCATAATCATCCAGGTCAACACTCTTGACCTATAACAATCATAGAATTCACTTAGAACAATTATCCAGGTTAGCACACCTATCCTATGGTACATCATCAATATTCACTAGGTACCATCATCTAGGCTACCACACCTAGCCTATGGTACAACATCTATATCAACTAGTCACCATGATCTGGTCGGTGCCTCAACCTCATGGCATACAGACTAGTACAAGTTTTCCATCACCATGGTCAAACCTCAGGGAACATCCACGTTCCAACTTCATAGGCTTGGCCAAACCCTAGAGGAAATGCACATACTCACTCCATAAATTTTTCCATCACCATAGTCAAACCCTAAAGGACGTATATGTCCCAATTTCATAGGCCCCATTCCAGGCCAGACTTCACAAGTCTTGCTCTAGGCCATAATCCACAAGCCTTACTCTAGGCCATATTCCATAGGCATCACTCCATGCCATGATGCTATATGGGCTCACTCAAATAGTAAATGAGAATGATGCTAAAAGGCACCCACTCTTATAGAGTTACCATCCCAAAACACTGAAAGGCATCCATTCTTTCGAGTGATTAGGCATTGAGGATCATTCTTCCTAATCTCGGTCAACACAGTTGACCTAGGAAGAATGACCATCCTCTATTACATCACCATCACTCTCTCTCACTAAGATAGGTTTCAATATGTCCCAGCTTATCCCTAAAGTATACAAACTCCACTTAGGTCAAAGGCTTCATTAGAATATTTAATATCTAGTCATCGGTAGGAATATACTAGAGCTTCACTAGTCCCTTCTGCACTATGGCATGAATGTAGTGGTACTTGATCTCGATGTGCTTAAAAAAATCAAGTTGCAATATACTATCCCTATGCTTTCTTCTCATTCAAGAAATCATAGTAGAACAAAAGCAGCTTCCAGATGCACTCTTCCTATCTTTCAATATTCCCTGCCCAATCAGAATTAGTATAATCCTACAACTATATCTCATCATTTGAGATACATCACAAACCATATTATCACACTGCTATCTCAATACATACTGCAAAGCAAATGTATATCGTAATACATGGATCCAATCAACTACTCAGACTCGAAATATCTCAGATTGTTCACTGTGGGAGTAGACACGGACTTATAGTCCATCATTCCAAACTTCCAGTCCCAAATAGTAGTGCATCAAACACAAAATACTTCTTATAAAATTTAGCATCCAAATCCCTATTAATCTATAATAGAATCAAATATTTTTACCACGACTGCTCCCTTGCTCCCTTTGACACATGAGTCCTCCTGACAAGATGTTAGAGACAAATCATATAGGATCAACCTTGATCAAAGATACCACACCCAATGTCTTCTTCAACCATACAAAGTCTTCTTCAATCATTAATGTCCTCCTCATGTACCTCAAGGTCCCAAGGTAGCCCTTATGTACACTTCTGTGACACTTCTTCTTTCATCAAGAAGGATGGTTTCTACATCCATCTAGTTGTTATTCAACAAAAATCATAAAAAATAAATTTTAAAAGAAGTGTACCTGATAAGATGTCCCTTCAAGTTTTCTCCCTCTCACTGATATAATTTTTCACTTTTTTACTTCTCTTAAGTTTCTATATACTTCATCTTGGAAGTCACTACTGACTTTTGTTTTGCATAAATACTTCAATCTCAATGATCAAATTTCTCCCTTTGAATCCAGATCTCTTCTAGTATGTTATCTCTCGTTATGAGTCCTTTTGTCACAAGCTTTTCTTTGTTATTTCAATATTATCATCTACTACCAAAACCTAGGCAACCTTCACCATGTACCTACAATCCTCACTAGGAGATCATGGAAGAAAAATTATAACCAAGAAAAAAATACAAAGACAAGAGACTAATTACTAGTGAAATCAACAATAGTAATGATTAAAGAGATATAATATATTTATCTTTACGAATGATATCAACTCCATCTTGGTGTTAGACTTCTTGCATCCATATTACACATCAACCTTGTCTGTATGATGTAATTCCTTCCTTGCATGAGCTAGGGTTTCTTCTTTCAACAAAAATTCCCCATCCCATGGTTCTGTTCATAACCCTAGGCTTTTTGTTATTCAATACCTAGGGTTTAAAAACCCTAGATATCCAAATGTCAAAACCTTAGAATCAATATGTTCTTTTCACAAGTGATGGTTCAATCTAGGGTTTTGTCCATAAAACCTAGATTTTTTCAGTCTTTCAAACCCTATATCTTTAATAATCTATTTTTCAAGTTCTACAGTATTTGGCATTTGCAAGTTCAGATAGAGTCTCAATCCTTCCTTCACGAATCCTAATTACTCTAGAATACCTAATAATTCTACTCTATCTATTAATCTTTTTAAATGTGAAACAAAAACAAAAAATCCTTTTTCAAACCTAATACATAAAGTATGTTACTGATTCTAGCTTAATAACATAAATCTTTGTTGCTTGAGTCTTCAACTTTAGCTTTCTTTGGATGTTTATTAATGTCGGTGGTAGAAACATATTGTCTTCCTCTTTTATTTCTATTATTTTATCTCTTAGGACATTGGTCTCTATAGTGACCAAATTTGTGACAATGGAAACATTGAATTTTTTACATATCTTTCTTTCTTTGAGGATTAGGTCTTCTATCAAAATACCCTCTCTCATGAAAGCCATACTTCTTCCTTCCTCTAGCCTTCTTGATTTGAGCTGCATATGCTTGAGAATATTCTTCTTCTTGAGATCTTTGATTTATTTCTCTAGACATGAGTCTTGATTCTTCTTGAGAACAAGTTGCCCATAGTTCTTCAAAACTTGGAGTCTCCTTTCTGTTGCTTATACCTGATGCAAATGGATCCCATGGATAAGGTAGTCCATTAAGTACCAAGGTCACAAGTTATCTATTAGAGATAATTTCATCAATGTGTTGTATTTTATCTCTTGATTGAGAGATCCTCACAAAATATGAAGCCACTGTACCATTATTTATCATTCTAATATCACAAAGCCCATTTTTTAGACTCATGACTTAGCCAATATTTTTGATAGTATTAAATCCAGTTAAGGCATCATACATCTTATTTGAAGTGTCAAGATTTGATATGTTTGGGATTAGATGATCTTTAATGGAGTCGGAAATAATGCTCATAGCAGTGATGTCATATTTCTTGTAATTATTATTTCCTGCATCATCTGGAGGTTCAGTCAATATGCCTTGTATAGTTTCCAAAATATATTCCATTGCAAGAATTAGGTTAATTATTGTTTTCCAAGATCTATAGTGTTTATCCCCTTATAATTTGTTCTTTTGTTTTATAGAGTTAGCCATGGGCGAGTATTGTTAGTAGATCTAGAGTCCCTGAAGAGTGACATTCTTCAAGAGTGATCTCAATGCTCTTTCCTTCACTAAAGCTCTGATACCATGTTGATTCTTTTGGAGTGCAAATTGTATAAGCACTTATTTCTAAAACTCGATAATTAACTTCAATGATGTAGATGTTTATTTAGCACTTCTAATGTATCATTAAGCAGTCACACATTAAAAAATTCAACCATTGTTACACAACATTTTGTCACTATCCTTGTACTCCCCATTCGTTGATCCTGGAGGACCTCTACAGTGAACCCCAATACTTTGCCTTCATGAAAAAACTCCCATTATGTCCCTCTTCATGAGCAGATGAATTCCCTTTTGCACCATTTCCCCTGGAACTTCTGTTTTGCCCTGTTTGCAAGATCGACGCTAATGATATTTGTCTCCCCCACGCTAATGTGCAGAGATTAGCACTATCCCTAGCGCCGACCGGAGCCACTGAGTTGTGTTCCAGTCACGCCAGTCCTTTTATGGAAAGTTTTTTAAATTAAAAGCTGAAGCTTCCAACTCTAGAAGCTTCGTAATGGAAGTCTGGTAAATGGTTTGGCTGGATGGGGTTGAGGGTGTCACTTTGGGCTCCTTTCCCCTATAATGATGGAACTACCTCAAGGGATAAGACCTTCTGCCATGGGAAGAGGATCCATCTCCCATCCATTCATCCTATATAAACCTCCATTTTTCCCAAGCATAAGCTAGTATTAGTGTTGAAGTGCTAATTTTGGTGTGCTAGTGCTATTTAAACAACAAGCTATTCATAGTTGTAGCTATCTAGTTGTGTGAGGGATAAGTGTGATTTGGTTTGGAGTAAAGCCTAAAGGGAAGAGCCTTAAAACTATTTTAGATTAAGGCCATCATGGAATGCTAGCAAAAGTGTGTGGGAACCTGGTCTTGTCAGAGGAGAACAACAACGTCAAGACAATGGTTGTAATCTCTTCTTGATTCAATATATATGCAACTATCTATTGATTTCCTACATGATTTTTCATATTACATATTCATGGCTTAATGTTTCTTGACTTGTTAAGTAGGTTGACTTACAATTTATCTATTATCACGGTTGCTGTTTGTTGTTGTTTACTTGTTTCATGTGTCTGAAGAAGGAAGCGAGAGATAGCTGGAGCGAGTAAGCAAGGATATCATCAAACGAGATAAGCGTACTAAGAGGTAGGCCCTCTTAATTGGTTCTAACCTAAGGAAACTTCCATAGAATGTATCCGTTGTGGCTAGACCCGTTATCAGGCTAGAGGAATTTGTTTGTGTCTACACTTATAATTTTATTTCACCACAAATTGGCAACTCCACTGGGGAACCAATCCTTTTTTTTGTCTTGGATTTCATGATTTCATGTGAACTTTTCTAGTTCCATTTTTTTCCCTTAGGTTATGTTTCTTTTCTCCTGCTTACTAGCCTAAGTTTGAAATTCATAGTAGCAGATCTGGTCTCTGTTTCAATTTTTTTCTTGGCTCCCTCGATCAGCGCACTTAATCCACTGACAGTTGCACTGATCAACGCGATATGCTGAGGAACAGTCGCGTCAACTAGCCTCTGGCACTTGTTTTCAGTTAGGCAGTCGCATCGATGCTTGTAAGTGAAGATTAGGGTTTGTCCCCAATCTTGTCCAGTGTGTTCTGCTCTTATGATTTTGACCTCGTAAGCCTTTTAGACTGTTTTCTCCCTGACTAGAAAGTTGCTTTTCATTTGGTTTTGTTTGCTTGTTGGCTTATCATATTTCTTCTTGATTGCTTGAGTCATTGGGTGGTCAGCGACACTAGGGCATCTAGATTGTCATCCATTCAGTTGTTTGTGAACTCAGTGAGTCGGGTTGTAGGTGTACTTACTCCTTGCATTTCGTTTTCAGTCCTTTTACGACTTTGACCTCTATTACACAAGTTTGAAAAGTTTTTGTTTGCTTGTCTAAATGTTTCTTTTCTGGCATGGATCACGTTGCTTGTCTTGTGATTGGTAAATTCGGTGTTTGATCAATTTGAATGAGCCTCTCTTTCCATGTTTTCATCTGCTTGAAGAGCTTATTGTCTCGAAAACTTTTTCATTGAAGAGTTGTATGCGAAAAGTTTATTTCGTTGTTTCATGAAAAAGTATGAAATTCTAGTTTGTTGCATCATTGTGCTACAATAGCTTGCATCACTAAAAGACTAGAATTGCATTCGCTTTTGGAAAAGGAAAAGAACTCTTTTTCTTTTGAAAGGATTGTTAGAAATGTTCTTGTCAGGAAATTAGGAATTGGAATGCATTTTTAATTAGTTTATTTCTTCGAAAAAGTAAAGTAGTGAAAGATCATTTCATTTTCAGTTGCTTGGTTGTTTGAATTTGATTGAGTAGTTTCTACCCTCTCTAGTGTAGGCATTTCTTCAAATTGAAAGGGTCTTGTCTCATTTAGTTTCATTTAAGGTTTTTTGAGTCGCATCGCTAAGGCCTGAAAACTGAACATAACTCAAGATAAACTTTAAAATGGATTAAATTAACCTAAGGTGCATTTGACATTTAATGATAATATCTAGAAGTTCTAGGCTAGAGATGTGTTCCGGTGGCTTTAAACCTAGCAGCTATCGTTAGCTTCGGCATTAGACAATGCTAGTACGGATTTGTGCTCCCGTACCATCAAGTATATAACGGGAGACCCCTCTAGGTTGCAATCCTTTATCCTTAGGAAGCCGAGTCGGCCACCTTGCAAATGTGATACACCGAACACAACATTCGGGGAGATTGCTTGCTCATACTTCTCGGTTCGCCGTGAGGTATTCTGTAGTTCACAGTTTCCTGGTAATCTGTTTACCTAGATCATCTAGAGTAGTCATTTGATCTTTTTGACTCATTAAACTTAAAATATCATTCGAGCACTTGTCCTTTCGAGCTTGTTTCCAATCGAAAGCGATAGAGTCATCTTTGTTTCTTTCTCGACTCTTAAAAAATGAAAGAGCACCAATCTTTTATGCGTCTTAATAATTGATTGCCCACAATCCAAAAATACCTTGTTAGTCTTTTCTAAGACCAAATCATGAGTTTCCCTTAAAGAACATTTTAAATCCTTGAAGTTAATTTTTCTGTTGACTAAGACAAGGTCATCGTGGCTGAAACATCTGGGTCACCCAGTTCCTCTTCCTCTCCTCCATTTAAAAGATTGTCTAAGGAGCCATTTCCTAAGTTACCAGAGTCACTTGAGGACCAAGGTGTTGAACTTGGAATTGTTCTGAGCATTCAACCTTTGTCATCTCGTCCTCCGCCTACTGGGTCATCTACTCACCTTGGCCCAAAATCTCCAGACAACCCCGTTCAAACTCTTGAGGACTTGCCGATCACTGAAAATCAGCTTGGACTGGTTATCTACACTCCAAATCCTCTGTTTGATCCTATTGTGATATCACCGTAGCATCGTTACAGTCCGTATGACCAGCCGGGTGTTCCTTTGGAACTATCCCCTCGTACTTCTTTGGCCATTCGTCGCCGTTTGTTTCTGGATATGGAACCCGTAGGCGATGCTCCAGTCACCTCTCTGGATGAGTCCGAGGTTTTTACTCCACACATTGTTGAGGGGGAAGAGCTACCTTTTCCTCCTGAGGGTTTCCCTTATTCAGGGGGTATTCCCACTAGTTTTCCACCCAACTATGTGTCTTTCGCACAGTTGGTTTTAGGTACACCTAGTGCCTCATCACTTTATCATAAAACTATTTGGGCGTCAGGCGCCATGCCTACTTCAAGTCCGTTTGATGCGAACACGACTTCCCAGTAGCCTGTTACCTCAGTCCTAGTGCAACTTCCGAATACCCTTGTATCGTCAATCCTAGTTACCCGTCAGGCACAACCGACAGTTTTGAAAAATGTCTCTATCAGTTCCTCCATCCCTCTAGTCAGTGGCTAGGCTATGCCACTGCCTGGGGGGAAAGCCTGAATGTTTCTATAGTGTCAGGTGCCACCAATGTGAGTGACTCACAAGCTCACATGCTTGGTATGAGCCAACCTTCTTTCGGTATTATTCATAACCTTGTTGATCCTACTGGATCGAGAAATGTCCAGTACCAACAGGTTTAGAATCACGTTGGTCCATCTAGATCAAGCAATGTTTAGTATCAGCAGCCCTATGGGGCTGAGGTCCAATACAAACTCCTTACATTCCATATGGTTCTCATGGAATGGTCAATCAATATTACACCCTCCAATCTGGGCAGTACATTCAACCTAACTATGGCCAGATTTAGTTCAGAAATTTCCTGGGCACTATTCAAGTACCCTTGCAACAACAAGGACAACCTGTATAACAACAAGGGCAACCTTTGTTACCGCAAGGGAAACCTTTATTGTAGAAGGGCTCTTCACGCAACCACAAGGGCAAATAATCCTGCAACAAGGTCAACTGAAACAACCACAAGGTAAACCCTTGCAACAGTTGCAGCAAACCATGCAACAGCAGATGCAATATGCTCCACACACCTCCCAGCCCATGTCCTCGCAGGGCCAACCTCTGCAGCCTCAGGGACAAATTTTGCAACCGCAAGGTCAACCCTTGCAACAACAAAACCAACCAGGGCAGCAACAACCCTTGTATACATATCAGCAGGGTCAACCCTTGCAAGGGCAAGGTCAAGGTCAAGTCCTGTAGCAGCAGGCTCAAAATCCTAATGTCCTAGGTCAACAGGTCTAGAATCCTGCTGGCCAAGGGCATCAGGTACAAAACCCTAATGCCCTAGGTCACCAGGTTCAAAATCCTTTTGGTCAAGGGCAACAGGTATAGAATCCCTATGTCCAAGGGCAACAAGTGTATCAACCTTATGCCCAAGGACAGCAGGTCCAAAACCCTCTTGTTTAGGGACAATAGGTTCATCACTCATATGTTCAAGGACAATAGGTTCTATATCCATATGTCCAAGGTCAACAGGCTCAATAGCCTTTTAACCTATACGTTACTTATCAATAACCTATGGCCGAACAATTCCAAGGTATTCAAGGTGAAAATCCACCCTATGGTCAAGGTAATCCATAATGAGGGCAGCCTTAGATGCCATATGGCCAAAATCCCCCATTGTGGGGCCAAAATCCTTACCATCAGGGATGGGCTCCTCCATTTAGACCCGCTTATCGACCTCCCATGCCTTTTAACACCCAATTGCCATTCTTGGCCACACTCGAGTTGCCAGATGTATCTCGCCTTACAAATGATCCTATCCTTCATTCACCATACTGGCCTCCAGTGCCATCCAAGATACCAAGAAATTTGCAAATTTCGATGGGAAAGCTAAAGAAGATCCTCAGGCCCATGTGATGACATATCACCTCTGGTGCTCGTCGAACTCGTACATTGACGATTCCATTTGTCTCCGTATTTTCCAACGAACCCTCATGGGTGCTGTAGCCAAGTGGTACATCGATTTGCCTCGAAGTACTTATCATGACTTTAACTCTTTAGCCATAGTTTTCCTCACGCATTTTCAACTGCTGGTTTGATATGAAATTGGCACCTATTTGCTCACATCGCTTAAGCAAGATATTGTGACACACATCTTTGATCAAATCCATGAATGGAGACGTAGGCGTCACCTGATCAAATTTGAGATTGATGATCAATTGCTCAATGAATGGTTCACCAAATCATTCTTGGCCCCAATTGCTTGCGATATAGCTATGGGTGGATGCCTCAATGAAGAGCAAGCCATCGCTCATTCCCAATACTTGGATCTAGTTTACTCTTAGTCTGGCACTTTGTATGAGTTATTACCTGATGCTCCGCGGTCATCATCTGATCCCGCAACATCAAAGTCACAAGCTGCACCTCCTGTTGATGGAGTTATTGGTTTAGTATCCCAGACCCCTGCTAAATCTTCTTCCAAACAGAAGTCGGTCTCAAATGTTGTTCCTAATAGTTCATCCCAGAATCCACTTGGCCCTGGTAAAACCTCAGAGGTCCACGCTGTCCAGTCTACTGCAGCGGACAAATCCTCGAAAGGAAAGAAGAAAGGCAAAGGCAAGGGTAAAGCCGATGCCCCAAAACAGGGTCCTCCCAAATCATCTGCTGGCGAATCTTCGCAATGGAAACCTAAGTATCCTTTCCTCATTTGTGAGGAAGATCACTACACTAAGGATTGTCCTCGATGATTTGAAGTTAGTCGCTTGCTCAAAGGTACCCCCACCATCCTCAAAGAGCCGTTTCTGTCTCAGTAGACCCAAATGGTAGACCAACCCTAATCTGCTTCCTCTGGATCTCAAGTGTTCATGATGAGTACACCTATTAATGTGGCTACTAGATCAAAAGATTATCAAACTCCTGCTTCAACAGTTGGGAAAGAGAAAGAAGCCGCACCTTCTTCTTCTACCCTGAGTTCTGGCCCTCTTCATATTGAGTGCCCTAACCCTGATTCCGCTATACAACCACCCTCTCGAGGTGTGCTGTGGAAATCCTTGTATAATCCCAACGCTCGAGCCGCTCAACACTACAATATTGTTGAGTATTTGGCTCAGGCGCCATCAACCATGTCGGCTCTCGAGGTGCTCCAAAGCTGCCCATCACAGCGGAAATCTTTACTGTCAGCTATCGGGGGCATCGATCCCACCGATTCCAATTTGATATGTTTTGATCTAGAGAACCATGTTCTGCATCTCCCTCATCAAATTGCCTTTCTCATTCAGGTAATCATCAATGAGAAGACCATCCACCGAACTGTCATCGATGAAGGTGCTTCCACTTGCATCATGTCGACCACATGTTGGAAGGCTATTGGTTTTCCTGCTTTGAACCAATCTTTGAACACTTTGGAAGCTTTCGATGGGTGCGGTTCACGACCCTTCGGTGTGTTACCTAACCTTGCTATCACTCTGGAAGGCAAGACAGTGCAAGTCAAGGTAGAAATTGTTGACGCCAATCTCAATTATAATCTTCTACTCGGCTAAAGCTAGACCCACGCCATGCATGTCGTGGCCTCCTCTTTATTTCACATGATTCGTTTTCCTCATCAAGAAGGATTGTCATGTTCGACCAGCTGTCTTTCTTTGCCTCTTCCTCCTTAGATGGAAATGTTTCATATGTCAAGCACACTGGTGCTCCCTATGAGAGTGTGGGCGCAGGTATTTTCAAATATTCTGCCTTAATGGGAATTTTTCCACTCCCACCTCCTCATGTTGCCTCTGTCAACATGATCTCGATCAAATCTGATCCTTGGATCATACCTTCACCAGATCTTGTTGATACCTGGGGCGAGGTTATGTCACTTAGTCCTGCCGAAATCAATTACGTGGAAATTGTTTCGGCTTCGAGTTCAACACCATCTGATTCCTTTGTTTCGAAGACCTCTCTCGATACGTATTTTCAATCCCCGTGCTTGGCACTTTGGAATCCATTGATCCCTTAGCCGAGACCTTCCTTGCTGATGAAGATATCATGGAAGTCATGTCTCTCAAGGAACCACCTTGGACTGATACTCATCATCGTTCCTAGTTCCTACCACGCCTGGCGGTCATGTCTATGTGTGTTGAGAAGTTTTCATCTCAGTTGCTTATTGACGTGTTAGTTTATCTTGACGTGGTCAAGATATTTCAACTGAGGGCACCTTTATCCCTTCATGGATCCAAGATTTTTCACCCTCCTCGAGTATTTACCGATTGCCCATCATTGCAATGGGGTTGCCATCCGAATCGTAACCCTCCCTCGCCTAGGGGCATGGGGGCAACACCTTATATGAGTTCTGCTCTATTATTTGGCTGAGTCGATGCTTACTCATCATAACAATGGTAAAAATTCGGTGTTCATCTATGTTGATTGATTACCCGAGTCCCAACATGGACTCTCTCAAGAAGTACTATGCTTAGGTCATCTTGCATGGTTACTTGTGTACATTAGTGTGTCATTCATTTTTGTGTAGTGTGGTTTTGTGTGTTAGTTTTCAAACATCTTTCCTGTTTACTATGATTTTCTTGCTTTGTAGATGTTTGCAACTCCCCACATTAGTTTCACTGATGGTGCTTGCCGTAGTACCTGGAACCTATTATCTACGGCATGGGCTATTTATGACCCTAATAGTGAGTTGATTGACCTTCAAGGTATCTGTCTAGGTCGCACAACTAACAACATTGTTGAATACAATGCAGTCATCGAACTGTTGCTAGAAGCCATTGCTCTCGACATTAGAGATTTGGTTGTCAACTTGGATTCACAGCTTATCATCCTTTAACTCAATGGGCAATATTCCGTCAGAAACCCTCAAATATTGAGAATGTATCTCCGTATCTGTCTATTAGAAAGACATTTTGATTACATTACATATCATCATATCCCTAGACGCATGAATACATTGACATATGCATTAGCTAATTATGTGTTGGATAGACATTTATGAAAGATGTGAAAAGATAAAACAAACCATTTGTACCATAGTAGACACAAAAATACAACACACACACACACACACACACACACACACACACACACACACACACACACATATATATATGGTGATAATGTTTGATACATCAGAACGCTAAAAAATAATGTGTGTCCAAAATAACATCAGCGGCTCGCAGGCCTCATATATCCGTGGCACGCAGGCCTCAAAAAATGTAAGTGTTGGACCTAGGAACTAATCAGCATGGTGATCGTGGTAGCATGATACAACTCGTGCAACATGAGTCAGCAATCGATGGATCCAATCCGAGACTCCCACTGTGTGTCTCTGGTATTGACGAGGAATGTCTCCTACCCGAGCATACTTCGGGATACCACGAGTCAACCCCTCAAGGTTCCTCGCGATATCCTCCTCGTTGTCACTCCCTTCCTGATAAGGAGTGATAACATCAATCGGGCGGGGGATGCGCCTGGCTATTGTGGACATCCTAGCAGGCCACTCTGGTCCAACGTTTGCATTAACAATAGAAATGTTATAAGCACATATACACCAAAAAATAATAAACAAATTATCAAAATTAAAAAGTTGATTTTTTACCTTCATCGTCAAAATCCTCTCGATCTGGTAAGGGCATGTCTAAATCTCCATGGAAGTCGGTGCCACTGTATGGCCAGTCCTCCACGATGATCTTCTGTCGTCGTAGCCATGAAAAGAATGCAGGTCTGTACAACATGTGTTGACCCCCATTGATCCTAGGTATCAAACGACTCTAGCTAGCCATCCGCGGATCGCGTGGCATAGGAGGATCTACCTCAGTCAACTGATACTGGAACAGTGGCACCCGTTCTAAGAAGAAGGTCATGAGCATAGATCCGAAGTAAAATTGCTTCAGATTCCCCACCTTAGCTTTGGACAACTGGCGTTTTATGTTGATCTTCACGGCCTTTGCCAAGTTGAAGATCGTAGGTGCTGTGCAGTCGATAGTATATAGGAACTTTGACTTGTTGATCTCATGTTCCACTTGAGACCCCACCACTCTGTTGATGGTCAACAAAATTACTCTCAGTGTCAGATCCTGAACACTGGAAATCTCAATCTTCCCACTTTTGGATCTCAGGGCCTTAGGATAGTTTTCAACAAGCAATGAAGATATGCTTGCCCCAATCAGTCATGACCCATACAAGTTCACTGGTTCCCCTCTTTGGGATAATCCATTGATGAAGTATATATATGAATTTTCCAAATCTAGCTCCTGGTCATCGAAGATAAAAATTTCCCGATTAATGTCCCAAAGACTAATCAGGTATCGAAGAAGCTCAGGCTGAGCTCGCATTCCTGACATGAGAAGGAATTTGAGGAGCCCGCAAGCCCTCAAAGCTTCCAGGCAATTTGGATCATTCATTTCCTGGGTGTCAACATCCTCATGTTCTCGTTCTTTCCAGTCCACCATTTTCATCGCTTCTTCCCGCAAAAGCCAAATTTGAGTCAACAATCATGCTTGGCCCATAAATTTTGAGTTTAAATGGTGATTTTTTGGAGAAATAGGGTTTTTCCCCATTCATGGCACCGACATGCCTATTTTAAAAATAGTTGCACTGACAGTGCGACTGGCTTTGTTAATCATCCTTGTCGACCGAGGGCAAAAAAGTTTTTCAAAACCCCCTCAAAAAACCAAAAAATGGTTAAAAACAAGAAAAAAGGACATGAAAATGGAGCTCAGGGCTTTGGCTTTTACTGTAACTGATGGCTTGGCAATTGACCTCTCGGGTCTCTCGCAATTTGCTCCAAACAATTAGGGAAAAAGTGAGTAAAAGTTTTCACAACAAGGTAAAATGGTAAATGGTAAAAATATATTTACTTTTCTCCTTTTTATTCATTTTTTCATGAAAATATCAGGTTTTTGTAAATATTTTAACCTATTTTGCCTCAAGAACTAGATAGTATGCTTTACCCTTTTGCGTAGCGACAGGGGATGGATGTTCGACGATGATGATGAGTCATGTTTCAGCTCTTTTCTCGACTTGTTAAGCTCATATGAAAAGATTGCCGAGTGTTTTTCCCTTTTGACTCGTAAAAGAAAATAAAATTGGGGGGTTCGCTTTTAAGCTATTTTCCAACCCTTTAAAAGCGAAAATATGGCTGAGCCCTTATCGTTTCGAACTCGTTAACGGATGCGAAACGTCGTGTGCTCAGTATAAGTTTACCCCTTTTTAGGCTGGGATGCATTATTTATGAAAAATGTACTCCTTGACTGAAATGGTCAAGCGGTTCTCTCAAGTATCATTTTCTACCTTTTTGGGCTTGAGAGACACAAAGGTATGAAAAGGGACCATGTGGAGTTTTATTTTACGTGTCTTTTTAAAACTCTCTAAACATGAAAAAGATACCGAGTTACACCTTTGTCAGACTCGTTAAACTAATAAACGACATCGGATTCGTCACCATGACGAACATGGGCTTCTCCTTCCTAGGGCTCATTAAACTTACTAGGTTGGATTTGTCCAAAGGATGAACTTACAGTGCAAGCATATGCTATCCCCTTCAAGCTTGTGATTAAAAAATAATTGGGGCACCTTCTAGAAATGATGGGGAAA
The DNA here is from genome assembly GCA_031772625.1 of Pinus tabuliformis. Classification (NCBI taxonomy): domain Eukaryota; kingdom Viridiplantae; phylum Streptophyta; class Pinopsida; order Pinales; family Pinaceae; genus Pinus; species Pinus tabuliformis. The sequence continues at coordinate 663,629,345 of CM062820.1, read as the reverse complement.
ATTTTGGAAATCTAATTGGTTGTGTCGACAGATCACTCTTGAACATGACACTTTTTACTTCGTGTCTTGTTGGGATATCCTCCTTTGTATTGTTGACCTTCTTGGGTTTGGGCGTTCATTTTTTTCCTTCCATTTGATCTCTGCCACGTCATCATGATCACCAATCCTGTGGATCCAAAAGCTGCCAAATTTCCAGTTGTGTTGTCAATATGTTCAAGGGTTTTCCTTCTGCAGTTACACTAACCTTTGATTCTTTGTATTGCCCAAAATCATTTTGCATCCTTTCGTCTCGTGTTGATGATGTGGGAAACATTATGGCCCTCCTTCGACACAGTCATTTCCCCTCGACTTCAACTCATTATCCGAGAATTTGTCCAAGAGACTCCCTTCCAGTACCTTAGAGCTTGCATGCCCTAATGGCAAGTTCTTCACACTCGATGACAAGTTCACATCATTGGCTTTCGATCGAGTGATTTCACGGGTGTTCAACTTCAGTTCCTCTATTGACATTCCATGAATTGTGCTGATAGTACCTTGAGGACCATTGTGATTATTGTTGGTTTCTCTTACGCTTGTTAACAGTTTACATCATTTACTGAAAATCAAGCGATTTTATAGCATGTTCGACGTCAGCACATCTATTCGCATGTTAGATTTTGTACTTTGATCGGGTCGTGTTGGAGTGTAAGACACTGGACTCAGATCACAAAAGTTCAAGTTGCGAAGTGATGTGACATGGTTATGTTGATATGCATGTCTCTTTCAGATGGATGGCTATGATCATACCATGAGTTATCAGATGTGATCCTTCTCATTATTGGATGGCTACAACCATACCTTGGTTTCATTATGATCCTCTTTGACGGATGGCTGCACCCATACCTGGATCCATTTACATGATCATTCTCTGGATGGCTGTGTCCATGCCACGATTCATGTATCATTTGACAGAGTTCTCAGTTATGTATATGTATCTGTACTTGCTTGCAGGTTTTCTGACGGCAGACTACGGTTCCCCGCACTGATTCATAAAGCATTTCATCCCTCACTCTAGTTCGGCCTTCACGCTTTAGGGGGCATCTGTTACACAAAATTTTGTCATTGTCTATGTACTCCCTATTCCTTGATCCTAGACAACCTCTACAGTGAACCCCATATGCTTTTCCTTCATGAAGAAACACCCATTGTGTCCCTCTTCATGAGTAGATCAATTCCCTTTTGCACCATTTCCCTTGAAACTTCTATTTTTCCCAGTTTACAAGACCGACGCTAATGACCTTTGTCTCCCCTGTGTTGATGTGCAGAGATTAGCACTATCCTTAGCATTGACCGGAGCGATTGAGATGTGTTCCAGTCATGCCAGTCCCGTTATATAAAGTTTTTTAAATTAAGAGCCGAAGCTTCCAACTCTAGAAGCTTCGTAACGGAAGTCTGTTAAATGGTTTGGATGGATGGGGTCGAGGATGTCAGTTTGGGCTCCTTTCCCCTATAATGATGGAACTACCTCAAGGGATAAGACCTTCTCCCATGAGAAGAGGATCCATCTCCCATTTGTTCTTCCTATATAAACCTCCATTTTTCCCAAGCACAAGCTAGTGTTAGTGTTGAAGTGTTAATGTTGGTGTGCTAGTGCTATTTTGGTTTGGAGTAAACAACAAGCTATTCATAGTTGTAGCTATCTAGTTGTGTGAGGGAGAAGTGTGATTTGGTTTGGAGTGAAGCCTAAAGGGAAGAGCCTTAAAACTATTGTTGATTGAGGCCATCATGGAATGCTAGCAGAAGTGTGTGGGAACCTGGTCTTGTTAGAGGAGAACAACAATGTCAAGACAATCTCTTCTTGATTCAATATATATGCAACTATCGATTGATTTCCTACATGATTTTTCATCTTAAATATTCGTGGCTTAATGTTTCTTGAATTTTTAAGTAGGTTGAATTACAACTTGTCTATTATCACGATTATTGTTTGCTGTTGTTTACTTGTTTCAGGTGTCTAAAGAAGGAAGCGAGAGATAGCTGGAGTGAGCAAGCAAGGACATCATCAAATGGGATAAACATACTAAGAGGTAGGCCCTCTTAATTGGTTCTAACCTAAGGAAATATCCCATAGAATGTTTCTATTGTGGCTAGACCTGTTATCGGGCTAGAGGAATTTGTTTGTGTCCGCACTTATAATTTTACTTCACCACAACCATAGAGACAATGAAGAATTAAATGCACAAGAGAGATATAAGATTTACGCTGGGAAAACCAACATGGGGAAAAACCCAACAACCTTCTTCTTAGAGAAATATTCAAGTCAACTAGAGATAAATCAAAGTCAATGCTTATTATAACACTAACCAACATGATTTTCCCACAATACGACCACAAGGATTCCAAGTCATACCTCCTTTACTTTTCCACATAATCCTCCTTGAGTAACTAGATCAAGGTTCATAGTAGGGCTGAGTCTCAACCTGCTTTTCTTCACAGAAAGGTTTAAATTTGATCACATACTTCTCTCTTGATCACATAATTCTTTCCACCAAAATATCTGGCTAGATCACATACTCTACTTCACAAAAATCTCAGACTTGATCACAAGCTTTATTCCACAAGAAACTCGGGCTAGAGCACATGCTTTGCTTCATAAGAAACTCAGGCTAGATTGGAGGCTTCTCTCCATAGGAAATTCAGGCTAGATCACATACGTTGTCTCTCAGAAATCTTAGGAAAGATCACATATTTCACTTCTCAGGAATCTCATACTTGATCACCTTGTCTTCCTACGCTAGATATATGCTTGGTCTTTTATGATATTCAGATTGGTCATTTGATGAAGAATGAATCACTTATTTATATGCACTAAAAGGGGTCTAAGTGGGTGTTTCTTTGGGCAGATCCGACTTGATCAAATGTAGGTTGACTTGAAATCTTATGGTGTCCCAAAATCCAAATTTTAAAAATTCAACTTCATGCTTTTGAAAAGGCCATGAAGAACATGCCTTATACAAATATTTTTTTGACAAATCAAGAAATAAATTCTCTTTTATCACAAGCATGAAGAACACGCTAAATATAATTTTTCTTTCATCACAAATATAATTTACATATTATATTTACAGGTACAAAATGTACATTATGAAGACCAACCATAGCTACAAAATTTAATAGGTGATAGATTGCATTTCTCCTCATTGTTGTTGTGGAAGTAAAAATTAGCAATTTTATTTGGTGAGCACTAATAATTTGTTGTCTAGATTAGTAAGTTGCATATAGGGCCTCCTTACTAAGCAATATTTCCTTCTAAGCCTCAGTACAATGTATAAAAACTTTTCGCATGATGGTTTGATCTTCCAATAGATACCCACTATTTGTATGTACCGCATCAATTAGGAATAAGTGTTCCCAATGTCTGGAACCCACTGTCCCATGTGCTCTTCTACCTCAACATCAAAAAATAGTTATCACTAAAATCTAGCTTCCTACTCATCCATATCCATCTATCCACCTACATAAGAGGTATGCTCTGAGTTGTAGGAGGTTGAGGCTCCTACATTAGATTGGGTACATGAGTGAGGAAGCTTCCTCCTTCCTCAACTTCCCCATAAAGTGCAAGAGGATCCATGGAAATCCATTGAAAGAATCATGACGGGAAAGGGATTGGTACATAAAATGCCAACTAGTGGACTGAACCTCAGAGCATTTTTGCCTATGAGAAATGGTTTGACAGTGATATACTTTAAGAAAATGGAAATAAAGTTGAGATTTGTAGCTAAACAAAAAGGCAAAAATCTAGAAGACCAGGAAAAAAATGGAGTAGGGTGAACTCAGGAAGAGAGAGCAAGGGGTTTTTGTGAAGGTTGGATTCAACATGGGATCACTATTGAACTAGAGGAAACTACAAAAAATCCATGAAAATTCAATGTAACTTACCCAAATGAAGTCTGGAACATGGTGTATTTGCAAAATCACAGATTTTTTAAAGCTCTTGAACCCATTGACGGTGCTAGAAATCTGTCAACTAAGGGGTCTCCCTTGTATGAAGTCCTAATTAGACCTCACACCATTTGGAGTAGGAGCCCCGACCAGTAATACGACTGGTTTCCATTATCCTTAGGAATTTTACTTGGCTACAATTATCAACATAAGAGATTATACAAACGATCTTTGAAACAAGAAAGTAAGCTAACAGTGTGAGGCATACAATTGCAATGTATATATGATACTTTCAAAGAAGGTAAAAGAGAGAGTGAGCCTCTAGAATAAAAGTAATAGTACTATCCTAAAAGAGATACAAAAGAGCATGAAAAAATCGTTCATTAACCTACAAATTAGTTCACAAGATAACAACGCTGATTAAAGAAGTAACAATGCACATTCAATGAGATGCATACCAATACCAACGAAATAGTTCATTTCCATTAGTATGTGTTAACATAAACATACACTACAAACAATGAAAGAATAATCTTATAATCATTCACGACATATGCATGAAAGTGTGTCGACTCAAAGAGCTTCATATATTAAGTGAAAGTTCCAAGATATACAAGTAGAATGCTGCCACACTAGTCCCAACAGTGGAACATTAAGTCACTACTTGCTCCTCCAAAGAAAGATCTTCTCTCCTATGCCAAACTAGAGAAGCTAAGGTGAAAAGTCCAAAGTCCCAAGCCATTTGCTTGAGTTATGAGGGTGTATTTATAAAAAATGAGGTGACTCTCCACCTCCCATGTGACTCTTGACCTCCCTCATGACTCTTGAGATTCTACTATGAATTTTCAAATTCATATATGACCTTTGAACTTCTAATGACTCTAGAAATTTCTAGTGACTTTTCACATTCCATGTGGGACTCTTGGTTTTCCACACATTTTACATTTACTCAGTTTAGAAATAAAATAATTACATTTCACAAATGATGTAGTGAGATACATTGGCACATATGACTTTGTGATAACACTTGGACAAGCCATGATTTGGCATTGATGACATGGAACTTCATTGTGATGTGTCAGAGCCAAGCCTTTCTTCTTGCTGCTATGACTTTGGATTATTCATGATGGATATTTACTTACTAATACTCACCATCCAAAGGGTCTAGATCAGTGTTAGAACATTCCAAGTCAACATGAGATGTCACCATTCTGTCATGGTCTAGGATTTCTTCAAGTCCTTCTTTATGGTTCTTTTTGGTGCTTCTTATTTGCAAGTTCTCTCTTGTGGCCCCTCCTTTATAATATCCTTTGAGGATCACATTGCCATGTTGAAATAAAAATAACTACAGATGAAGTCCACTCATGATAGGCCACCATCAGTCTGGAAACCAACTATTCTACCTCTACTTGCTCATGGAAGATGTTTACTGAGATGAGGGTAGGAGGCTAAGAATTGCATAGTTGAGGGCTATAGGAACTTAGGGACACCTCACTACTGAATGGAGATATGCAATGCATAGTAAATAAGGGTATGACAAGTATTCTTGCATAGTGAGGGAGTCTAGAAGGCAAGGTACTTAGCTTTCTTACTGATGATGTACAATGAGGAGTGCTGAAAGAGGCAAAGACAAAGATTGTGAAGTTAGGAATCATAGGGGCAGAGGGAAGGCATCACTATCCACTGGAACTATGGAATGCATAGTAGGAGGCCCACTTGATGAAGAGACTGCGCAGTTGAGAAATTGAGAGAGAAAAGAGGTGTGCTTCCCATTGAAACTGTGGAATTCGCAATAGTTGAAGACGAGGCTTCACAGACTACGCAATTGGGCAAGGCAGTGACACATAAGGGAGCTCTACTTGTAACCACCCCATTCCACATTTACCTGCTTTTACAAGCTCTCTAAGTAAACACAAGCTGAGGTTTTCTATGACATGACCCAACATCCAAGTTCTAGTTATGGAAGTGGGGTCTACAAACCAAAAACATACTAAAACCTCGTAGAGACACAAAATACCCCAGGTGTTAGACCAAAACCCCTAATTATTAGAGCATGAGATGGAACTTCTTTTTAACTAATCTCACAACCCATACACACACATAAGCTGCTATGAGTGCTTCTAGAAGGCTCCAGCCGCACGTACATGCCTCCTTCTGTGTGGTTGCAGTCAAAATTTCATAGTTCCATGCATGCAGTTGTGAAATGAGTGCCACATTTTCAGGTCTGGCCTATAGGCCGTTGGCCAGAACAACTCAAATATTTCTAGAATCAAGTCTAAGGTGATGAATAGTCTATATAATAAGTAATAAAGCTACATCTTGCTTAGAAGTTGCCAAACACATGAGAAAATTTCTTCAAATACATGGTAAACATAGTAACTACAGGTCATGAATGCATATATGATCAATGGTTCCATAACTTCATCAAATAATCATTAAGAAGGTTCAATTTCCTCTCAAACTAGCTACAATTAGACTTTTTATCCCATGCATTAATATAACCATTCATTAACCGATCAAATCATAAGAAAGATCCATAAAAAGAGCATATCATTTAACCATGCATATAACCAACATATAACCAAAATGAATCCATGATAAACCAGTCATAAAACAACGTAATAACCAACACATATGCTCATTAATCACAATAAGAAAGTAACTCATATTAACATATGCAAATGCCAGCCAAACTAGGGACTTCCACATACCCTCTAACCATAGATTGGGTTGAACCAAATATCTTTTTTAGCAAATCACCCCCATGCCATGTTCCAAGCATGAATGTGGGATCATATGGGTTAAGCCAAAATAAAATCCACTACGGATTCCAGAGGCCAAACCACCTCAACCCTCAACCATAGCAATTTCACCTAAACCAGTGCATAAATCACTATCACAAACAAGCTTGAATGCCTCCAACTTTCTTCACCATAACCAGAGGAATTTTCCTATCTCCACCCATCCACCAAAAGTTCCAGGGTAAAGCCCATCTCCAACCTTCACCCTTGGCAATTTATTGTGACTAACTTACTAGGATCCAAAGCCTACCGACCATCCAAAGCTTAAACTAAAAAAAGGCAACCACAACACCATGGCTATCTAGGAAATGACAAGGCAAGGCTGAAACCATTGTCAATCTAGGAAAATCCCATGCCAATGAAAGCAAATTAACCAAACAACCAAATGCATGTACCATGCATTCAAATCTTAGCAATGAAATCACACATGCAACTTGTTACTTGCAATGTACACCTACTGTAGCTGTTGTTCCAATATTTTCCTTATGCTCCCTTGCTTTCCTTTGCTTGCTTTCTTGTCCAAGTGCTTCCTCTCTCTTCTCTTAGAGCTCTATTTTTGAAAGTGATTAATGCTAGAACTGACAAAAGCTATGAACTGTTTCTCTGATGCCTTTTTATCATTGATGTCTAGTCTCTTCCTTTCCTTTTCCCTTTTTTATTCATTTTCCTTCATTTTTCTCTCTAATTTCCCATACATGCATATTTGTGTCTCTTAGTATCCCTTTTCTCCTATTTTGCTTTGTTTCTCATATTAAATTTCCATTTATTTCCTATTTTCCTTTTTCAATGCCTTTTCCAATTTCCATAGCCATTAATTAACCACAAGTGATGCCCACTATAATGTTTTTCCCTCCATTCAACTTGGAATACGTGTCATGACCTTGATTTAATTTTATTTATATAGAAAATAAACTCGATGCTGTTACACTATTGCTCATTGTAATTGTGCAATGCGCAATCTAGGGAAGGAGGAAATGTAAATTGTGTAGTTGGCAGAGCTTGACAACCAAAGTGATGGGCCAGACTTTAAGGTTGCTCAGTGTGCAGTTGAGAGAGACTGTCCTCTAGGACTGCATAGTGTGTAGTTCCAAGAGGTAGAGGATGCTTCACTATGGATTAGGGTGGCGTAGTGTTCATTTCCATAAGGGAGAAATATTAACAAGTTGCAAATATTGTGAAAGATCCAAAAATGACTAAGTGTGGGATTAGTGAGGCAAGAGAGAACAAGACATGCAAACAAGACTTGGAATAGTGATCTCACACTCATATAACATCAACACACATCAATAGAATGCACAATATCCAAAATTAACACGCATACCTTGAAGTGACCGCAAAGCGACACTTATTTCTAAGTGTGATAGTTGAAACGTCATTTTGCGACACTTAGAATACGAGTTACGACATAAGTGTCGACTACAACTATAAAGTGCGCTAAGCTGTGATAGAGTGTCTAGTGCATATTATTATGATATATATGATCAACTAATGCATAAAAGTGCGTTATATCTACCTCTAGTGATGCACTAAGGTGCAACACATGCAAGACAACAATCAGTCAAAAGCAACACATGTGATAGTAAGAAAATGTGAAATGACACTTGTAAAAGATACAGAGAGTGAAATCGGAATAAGCCAGAGCGAAGAGAAAAAAAACAAAACTTGTTAGAGTGAAAGCAAGTAAAAATGACAGTTGCGAAAGTGAAAGTGACGCTTGCAAAAGTAAAGGTGCGTAAAGTGACAGTTGAGAAAGTCACTTAAATGAAGATACAATGCAACCGAGAGTGACATGGAACCTGTCAAGTGATATTACACACTAACTGTTGGCATAGATTATGTAGTGTACTATCTTGATATACTACATAGTCATAGTCCACAGGAACTATGCAAGCACTGTAACTAAACATTGCATAGGCACTACTCCTAGGGACTGTGCAAGCCTTACTTTCAAGAAATGCACAATGGTTATTCTCAAGGATAGACATTGGTTATTGAGCTTGCTAGAAAGAGGGTGTGATTATGAATACATCAAGGACTAAGCATGTGTCAACAAGTGGTTTGGACAATTCGAATCTCAGAATAAGACTTAAACGTTTAGTAAAACATCAACCAATCATGAAGCAACCATGATTAACTTGGAACAATAGATCATAGGATCACGAGTAGGCTCCAAAATTCAAGTGTAAGCAAAATTTTGGAGAGTTTTTTCAAAGCGACAACACTTGGTGACACACTGGTAGAACTCCAACTTCTATCTTTAGGTCTAATCCTTAAGTGCAAGCTCTCAGTCATTCAGGAAGTACTGATACGTCGTGTAGATTACCATGGCTTTTCCACTTATCTTGGTTAAAGATATAGTTTCTTCTTTTCCTTTCTCATCTTCAAACACATTTATAGGACTAGACATGCCTCAATTGTTTCAATTGGGGAGAAGGATAAATATACCAAGATTTTGATGTTCAGAGTTAAGCACATTCCTTTATGTTTCTTTGCTACCAGCTAGCCTATTCAGTACCCCGATGGAGTTACTTCAAGGAATCAAAAGCATTACTTCGCTGCCAGCAGTCTGTTCAGTACCTCGACAGAGTTTCTTGTTTCACCTTTCTACGCAGGAAGCCTTTCTCTTCTTCACCATTCATTAATTTTAAATATGATTTAGCATTTATTAGACTTTATTTCATAGGGTGGAAGAGGGATCCCAACTTATTTTACGAGCAAGAGAGGTTGTTCCTTGTTTGAGGGATTTGAATGATATTTGAAATTGATATGCTCATTTTAAGTTTTCTCCTTTCCCTTCTCTACTCAATTGATTTGACAGGTTAGAACACCACTTAATTATAAGGTCTGAGTTAGGAATGAAGATCCTAATAAAGATTCGGGATTTGTAGTTTTTCGAAAGGCTTTCTGTCTAGAACAAAAAATATTTTCCATTTAGACATCATTGAATTTAAAGATATCCAAACCCAAACAAAGAAGAGGATCACAAACTAACCAAGCATTGCTCGTCATTACAGTTTCCCTTTTAAAACTTTTCCACATTGTTCTCTTGAGCCACACAAGAGAAAATTTCATGCATGGTCTTATTAAACAAAACACAAAAGAAAAGACATAGCAAAACAAGAAAGACAAAAGCAAAACAATAAAGCAAATGAAAAACTGAAGTAAAAAGAAACATGTGATACAAAATCAAGAAAACAAACAAATGCAGGGCCATGCAATGCAACTAGAAAAGTAAAAATGTAGCTAGACCTACTCCTATCCTAACAGGTTAGAAGTTCAGGACAAAGTGAAGTGAAATTTCCAATGTAGCCAGCGAAGCTACTCCCAACTTGCAAATACAAGGATACAAGCAGTTAAAAGCAATATAAAGAAATGTGAAAAAGCAAAGATAACAAGTTGAATACTTTGCACAAGACATTGAAGGTCTGGTCTATAGGAAGAAAAATGTGCCATAAAACTAACTTTATCCAGTTTACACCCTTACCTTTTCTATTAGAACAAAACTCATACAAACCTTGAAATCCTCTTGTGAATGTACCTTCATCCGTGTTATCATCCTTATCAATCATCATTAAAGATCGAAACTTATTATTAGTGACAAATATTGCTAAGTAAGATGCTTTTGTCCAATCATAGGGTCAATCATGAAATCTAGAACAATCCTCTTGAAAACCTTGAAATCCTTAAGAAAATGAATTTTCAATTAATGGCATGAAATAAAGGGGATAATCTTGTAAGGGAAATTTAATCTAATCATGTTTAGAAGGCTTGCCAAGATCATGAAGGTTTGACATAACCATCAACAACAATTGGAGTGCTTCAACTACTTGACAAGTATATGGAAAATGAAATGATGAATGATAGGAATTTATGGCCTTGATGGAATCAACATATGTAAAATAATTATCTTCATATACACCAGTGGGAAAATGATTAGTCGAAAAACAAGTGTTAAGGCCAGTATTATGATAAGATTGGTCAATTAAGACATCAGATTCTCCATTATTTACACATAAATATGGATGAATTTGAGCAACTTCACAAATGATTTGAGTAATAGAATCACTTTCCTTACATGTTGAATACAAACAAATACCACCTTGTACCCGACTACTGTCTAAATTAGCATCATAGAAATCAGAAGAATTAAGAATGAATTCTAGTATAACAAATACAAGATACCAATTAGGATACAACAAATCAACATGTACTAAATCAGATTAAACCTTCACATCAACTTGGGACATTAAATCGTCAAGATAAGGAATTTGATCCACCAAATAACTCAAGCATTCACTAACACTACAAAGGAGAGCTTGTACTAGAAAGAAAATGATTAACATCAGAATATTAATAAGAGTAACCGGGAGATGATTATTTTTAGGAGAATTTGACAGATGTGAATCCTTTGGCCGATGATAATATATTTTAAGATAAGCATAATGATCAATTTTATTTATTTTTGTATCCAGAAAGATATACATTCCAATCCTGACTTCAATAAAAGAAGTTTATATGAATATGCATTGACAGAGTCCTCTATTCGATCATAAACCCAATATTGAAAGTTAGAAAATTTGTCTCAGAAAAACAAAAAATCTATCAAGAATGAGTTTGAAACTAGTGAAACAATACAAATAAAATAATTTTGAGAGAAAATACAAATCTGACATAGTTCGAGGATCTCATCAGGCTTGTGAGAACTTGTCATAACCATCAATGAGAGTTGAAGTACCTCTACTTCACTACATTAGAGCAGAGAAATAACACCTAAAATAACGCTAGAATTTAGTGTATTTCAGTTCATGAATTGGACACCTTTTCTGGCGAAAAAAAGGGTGCAATTAGGATGTTTATCATAGTTCCAAATTTGGCACCGGAAATAGCACCAAGAATAGCACTATAAAAATAATGCCAGAAAAAGTGCCAGAAATAGCACCAGGATTTGCGCCAGAAATAAAATCAGAAATAGCATCGGAAATAAAGCCAGAAATAGCGCTGGAAATAGAGCCGAAAATAGCGTTGAAAATAACATCAAAGTGGTGCAGTGGAATCAATGGTTTAATTAAAACCCACAAATGGATTTATAAAATCCAACAATCACCCCTTTTCTCTATCAGAACCGAAAAGCCTAGAAAAAGGCTTAAACACTGCTTTTCCTCCTTTAAAATTAATTATATGAGTTATTACCACAGATCCAGATCTGGCCAATCGAACGGCTTAGAATGAATCACATTATCGGTGATCGGTAGGCACAAGGTTCTTATATCGGCGTTATTCCTTGGCTCGATGCGATATCACTGATCGCTATCGGCGATTACAATGGCTGCTTAACACTTCATCACTCTCTCTCCAAAATGCTGATCTAACATATATGTCGGATCCGATAAGACTCAACACTTTCGTGAATAAATTTTCAAGTCTGCCTTCTTGAATCCGCTAAGTATTTTAGTGCGATTTCCCTTTATAAATGGCTTTCGGCGATACAACAGGGTATATACACTTCGGTGATGCGATTTGGGTTCTACGGACCCGATAACATTCAAAACCTTTGTCTAAAGGACTTGAGATCCAGATTCTCAGTCCGACTGCGTTTTATGCCCGATACTTAGTGTATTTGGGTTTTTTGTTTGCGAAACCAGAACAATGGAATACAATCGCCAATTGATCCTTTAATACAAGATTTATATTATAAAGTATAGAAAACATAGGCCAACATCAATATTATCTAAATTCAGAGGAAAACTAAGCATTCGAGGCCTCCACGGGCTGGTTATAGAATGATGCACACAATACTATTTTATTCACAATAATCAATAACAGAGTCTCGGCCTTAGGCCAGATTACACAGGAAAAAAGAACTCTGTCTCCAAAAAATGAATTCCAACACTCGCTCTATGCTTTCGCTCCACTCTACTCCTCACTCATTACATTTTCCTTCCTTTTATTAATCGATAAACACTCTAACCATATCTAATAGCAAATCTCTATTTTTAATAGATCTAACAACAATATTCTAATTACTATCTCTTCTTCACACCTATGCTAACAACTCTATCTTTGAATCTAGAATAAGATAGTCTCTAACTTATTACAATAATGAATTATAGCTAATTTCTTGAGAGATCCAACCATCTCAGTAAAAACCAGTTTTGACCATTCAGTCAATGAATTTTAACCTGTTTAGCCACAACATGTGAACAAGTTTTCACATTGCTGGCTAAGTCCTGATGCTCCTGCATCAGACTCCCGGGAAGAAAAGATTTTCCCTTCAAGCTTTCAAGACTTACTCCATAGTTCTGTAGTTCTACTACTGTCAACCAACTGGAATCTTCCACTGGGTGTTCTTTCCATTTGACTAGATACTGCAAATAAGTCTGCTCTCTGGTTTTCTTGGATACTCTTTGATCCAAAATAGCTTCAACTTCTTTCTTCACTGCTTTTGGTACCTGTTCCTCCCAGTTCATGGTTTTAACTTCATCTCCTGTAGCTTCCTCCTGCAGTTCTATTTCTTCCTCCTTGAATGGATATGAATATGCAACATTAAAAATGGGGGATATTCCAATCCCTTCTGGCAACTCAATCTCATATGCATTGGCTGAAAATTTCCTTATACTTTTACAGGTCCTATCTTTTTCATTTTTAGTTTGTTGTAAGTTTTAGTAGGAAATCTCTCTTTCCTCAAATGCACCATCACTAAGTCTCCCACTTGGAACTCTTTCTCTCTTCTTTTCAGATCTTCCCTCTCCTTGTATTTGTTACTACTTTCCTGCAATTTTCTCTTGACTTATTCCTGTAATCTTTGCATCTGTTTTGCAAATTCTTCAGTGCTTGCACTCTTGGCTTCCTGTTTTCCCAAATCCCTAAGCTCATACACACCTCTCAGATTCATTCCAAAGAAAATTTGAAATGGACTCATTCCAGTGCTTCAGTTTGGTGTATCATTGTAAGCAAATTCAACTTGTGCTAGTGCCAAATCCCACTGTTTGGGATTCTGATATACTAAACTCAATATATTTCCCAAGCTCCTGTTCACTGCTTCAGTTTGTCCATCTGTTTGAGGATGATATGTTGAACTAAATCTGAGGTTAGCTCCCAGTTTCTTCCAAAGTGTCCTCCAGAAATGCCCTACAAACTTGGTATCTCGATCTGATACAATACTTACAGGTAAACCATGTAATCTTACAATCTCTGAAAAGAATAAATTAGCTATGTGTGTTGCATCACTAGTTTTCTTACAAGCAATAAAATGTGCCATTTTAGAAAATCTATCTACTACAACATAAATAGAATCATTTCCTCTCTGAGTTTTTGGTAATCCCAGAACAAAATCCATGCTAACTGCATCCCACAGTCGATCTGGTATGGGCAATGGCTGATACAGTCTTGTATTCTGACTCCTTCCTTTGGCATGCTGACATATCCTGCATTTCTCAACAAAATTTTTAACATCAGTTTGCATTTTGGGCCAATAATAAAAAGCATTCACCTGAGCGAAGGTTTTATCTTGTCCAAAATGACTAGATAACCCTCCACTATGTTTCTCCTTGATTATGTTCTCCCTCATGGAACATTTGGGAATACATAACTTGTTGCTTTTAAATAATAGGCCTCCTTGAATGAGGTAGTCCATCCACTGACTTCTGTTATGGCTCATTGGATTCTGAACTGTTGTGTAGATATCTCTAAAATCTTCATCATCCTTGTACATTTCTATCATTTCCTCAAACCCTACAACACCCACTTTGAACTCTTGCATAATAAAACTTACCCTGCTCAATGCATCTGCTACTTTATTAGACTTACCACTCTTATGCTTTATTACAAAAGTAAAACTTTGTAGAAATTCTACCCACTTGGCATGCTTCTGATTCAGCTTCGGCTGGTTATTGATAAACTGTAAATCATGATTGTCTGAATATAAGATGAATTCTTTTGGCATCAAGTAAAGTCTCCACTTTTTCAAAGCCTGCACAATAGCATAAAACTCCTTTTCATAAGAATAATATTTCTTCTTTACATCATTCAGTTTCTCGCTGAAATATGCTATTGGCCTTTGCTCTTGACTCAGAACTGCGCCAACTGCTACCCCATTGACATCTGTTTCTACTTGAAAGACTTTCTCAAAATTAGGCAATGCTAAAATTGGCTCTTTTGTTATCTTCTTCTTTAGCAAATTAAAGTTTCTATCTGCTGCTTCTGTCCATCAAAATGGCTGATTGATCTCCTTGATTTTCTCAAGGATTGGTGCACAAATTTGACTAAACCCTTTTATAAACTTTTTGTAAAAACTTTCCAGTCCATGGAAGCTTCTTACCTCAAATATGCTTCTAGGAGTAGGCCAGTTCCAGATTGCTTGGACCTTCTCCGGATCCATCTTCAAGCCTTCTTTGGAAACTACAAATCCCAAGTAAACCAGCTCTTCCTTCATGAAACTACACTTCTTCAAATTTATTAGTAGTTTCTCTTTCTGCAGAGTGGTTAAGACCAACTTAAGGTGTTCTAAATGCTCCTCTTTACTTTTACTAAAAACCAGAATATCATCAAGGTAAACAATGACAAATTTACCTGCATACTCCTTTAAGACTTCGTTCATTAACCTCATGAATGTGCTGGGTGCATTAGTGAGCCCAAAAGGCATCACTAACCACTCATACAGTCCACTATTTGTTTTGAAGGCAGTTTTCCATTCATCACCTTCCCGAATCCTTATCTGATGATACCCGCTCTTCAAATCTATCTTAGTAAAGTATTTGGATCCACTTAAACAATCCATTAAATCATCCATGCGTGGCAAAGGAAATCTGTACCTGATTGTGATCTTGTTGATAGCTCTGGAATCTGTGCACATGCGCCATTCTCCTCCTTTCTTCGGACTGAGTACTATTGGTGCAACACATCGACCGAGACTTTCTCTGATCAGCCCCTTATCCATCAATTCTTGTACTTGCCTTCCAACGTCTGTATTTTCTTGAGGAGTTAGTCTATACGCAGCTTTATTTGGTAAACTTGCCCCTGGTATTAGATTGATATGATGGATAATACTTCTAATCGGTGGTAAGGCATTCGATAATTCATCCATAGTGATATCAACAAATTCATCTAACAATACTTTAACTTCTTCAGGCAGATCATCTAAATTGGTGGAGGTTAAGATTACCTTTGGCCTTCCTATGATAGCAAAGTGCAACTCCTCGCTTTTCACTACCTCTTGTAGCAATTATTTTCCACTTATCAACATAATACTATTTCCAGGTGTTCCTTTATCAACATCATTCTTCAATGGCAACAACGTGTGCTTAGTTCCATCCTTCTCTATGGGATAGGTGTTTCTCCTCCCGTCATGAACCGATTTCCGATCAAACTACCACGGTCTCCCCAATAATATATGACATACATCCATGGGCATTACATCGCATAAAATCACATCTTTATACATACCAATTTGTATCTCAACACTACATTGTTATGTCACAATGACTTGATGCCCCTTCTGCAACCAAGACACTCTAAAGGGTGTAGGATGTACTGTCTTTCCTAACCCAAGCTTATCCACCATCTCTGTGGACACAAGATTTTCAGTGCTTCCACTGTCAATTGTTACCTTACAACACTTACCTTTTGATCCGCAGGTGGTTCTGAACAAGTTCTTCCTCTGCGCAGGCTCTCCAGTCTCCTTCTCTGCTCTAAGCAAAGTTATTCTTAATAACAATGATTCACCTTCTTTAGGGGGTTCTTCATTTTCCACAAGTCGAGGTGGTTTTGGCTTTGCCTCAGCCACATTTGCATTTCTCTGATTTGCTTGTTCATTATGAGGACAGTCCCATGACATATGTCCCCACTCTCCACATGTATAACATCAAACATCTCTTCCTCGCCCTCTTCCTCTGGGCATGAATCTTCCTCTGTTAGCTTCACCCCTCTGTGGTGGTCTGCTACTTGAGTTTCCTGCTTCATGTTGATGCTGTTGTCCTTTGGATCTGGTAGCTCCTCTACCTCTCATTGAGCTTTTTCCTCTATTTCTCTGATTCTGTTTCCTCAGGATCTTCTCTTCTGCCTTCAAACTTTCTTGATAGGCATCCTCAATAGTTTTTAGACTTAACAATCTAATCTCATCGTGTATATCATACCTTAAACCATTTATATATCTAGCCATCTTTTCCACATCATCTTCTACATGCCTTGCTCTAATACCCAATCTATAAAATTCTTTTGTATACTCCTTAACAGACATTCATTTCTGCTTTAAATTTTGCAATTGCTTAAAAATATTCAAATGATAGTCTTTAGGCAAAAACTTGGCTTTCATTTTACTTACCATTTTGTCCCATTGCTTGATCTTGGACTTCCCTTTCCTCGTTCTTGATGTTTGTACCTCATCCCACAGATGGCTGCATGACCCTTTAATCTGGTGACTGCGAACTTCACCATCTTCTTCTCCTCAACCTCTTCATAGTCAAAGTATTGGTCTATGGATTTGATCCAATCCATAAGCTCCTTTGCGTTCAGACTCCCTTCATACATAGGGATTTCCATCTTGGGTTTTCCTCCTACTTTTGCCAGCATCTTGATGACCTTGGCAGTCTCATTGTCTTCTTCTGCTTCCTCCACTTCCGCAGCAGATTCTTCTGAAGAACTTTCATCTCCTTCATCAGGTGCTCTTCTCTGAGTAGTCTCAATTGTCTCCATTCATGCACGCAGACTCCGCACCTCTTCCAATAGAATTGCATTTGGATCTGGTCTTCCTTGACCAATTCCTCTCCTTGGTGGCATCTTCGCTGCAAACAACTCTTTCTTCTACTCTGATACCAAAAATGGTGCAGTAGAAACAATGGTTTAATGAAAACCCACAAATGGATTTATAAAATCCAACAATCACCCCTTTTCTCTATCAGAACCGAAAAGCCTAGAAAAAGGCTTAAACAAAGCTTTTCCTCCTTTAAAATTAATTATATGAGTTATCACTACAGATCCAGATCTGGCCGATCGAATGGCTCAGAATGAATTGCATTATCAACGATCGACAGGTGCAAGGTTCTTATATCGGCGCTATTACATCGGCTCGATGTGATATCACTGATAGCTATCGACGATTACAATGGGCGCCTAACACTTCACCACTCCCGCTCCGAAATGCCGATGCCACATATATGCCAGATCCAATAAGACTCAACACTTTCGTGAATAAATTTTCAAGTCCGCCTTCTTGAATCCACTAAGTATTTTAGCGCGATTTCCCTTTATAAATGGATTTCAGTGATACAACAGGGTATATACACTTGGGCAATGCGATTTGGGTTCTACGGACCCGATAGCATTCAAAACCTCTGTCTAAAGGACTTGAGATCAAGGTTAATTTTAGGGGCGAATAATCGCCCAAAGGCGAAATTTAAGGCTTTTTATATTTTAATGGGGCGAATTTTTAATTAAAATAATAATTTTGTTTTTATATAATTAGCCCATATTTTATTTAAAAATTAATTTATTTTTTTATTTTAGCCCAGGGCGGATAAATTAACCGAATCGTATTTGATCAAAATCGCCCCATTTTGATATTTGCGGAATCGTATTTGATCAAAATCGCCCCATTTTGATATTTGCTCCCGGTTTGGTAGAGCAAGATCGCCATTTCTGATTTACAGTTTGGGTTTTCTGGTTTGGGAGTGGTTTGTGAGGGTCGATTTGGTCCCGGGAGTGGTTTGTGAGGGTCGATTTGGTCATGGGATGTTAGATTTGTTTTGAAATGGAGGGCGGCTCCCTGTTTTCATGGATTCAGCCCGTTGTTTTGGTGTATATGGCTCCCTGGGTCCCTGTATAAAAATGGTTTTGAAATAGGTTTTTTCATCCTAGTTCACAAATCTAAATGTTCTAGTTAGCAGCAGCAGTTTCGGTGGGATATTCTTATATTTTCAGATTTCAATCCGCTTATTCTTCTCTTGTTTTGGTATCCATTGTTTCTTGGATTTGAACGGCTCATGCCACTGCAGCAGCAACAACAACAGTCGGTACTTGACCGAATTGTTGGCTGAGCGCGAGAAATTAGGCCCCTTTATGCAGGTCCTGCCCATCTGTAGCCGGCTTTTGAATCAGGGTAAGTTGGCTTCATATGTCTTGTTTTTCTTCAAGTTTGAAGTATAGGAGAAGATAGTTGCTGAGTATGATACAGATTATCAGTTGTTCTGGAAGGCCAAATTAGGTGGATTCATGCCTCTGCAGTTGGAACAGGGGTGATAATCACTTTGCCAGTGAACGTTGAATGCTTCCGTTGGTTTGGAAGCAAATATAACCGTGGCTCCAAATTGTTCTCACAAACCCAGAAATGCAGACTGCTAAAAAATATTAGATTTGTGTTGTCTAAAATGTGGCGCAGTAGTTATTTTTATTGGCAAAAGATAGGGTTGTAGGGCCCTTAAAGTATATGGGAAACATACAGCATCTGGAATTATGGAAACATGGAGCCTGGATCTTCCAATAGGTGGATCTGGGAAAAAATAGAAGAATTCTTGATTTCCCTTCCCAAGCAAAAAGTGCGAATGGCTGTTAATAGCCCCTTGCTGTTCCAAACATCATTTTATTTGCTTTACTGAATGGTCTGATTTATATTCCAACCTTTCTTTTTCACTACATGCTCCTTTTTCCAACCAAGATCATGTTACTCCACAGCGTTTAGTCGATGCAAATCATATATATATGGCATTTATTTCATGTATATTGGCAGTTGAACTTTTGCCAATATTTCTACGACAACTATTATTGCTGATCAGATCTTGATTGTCTGCTGGTCACATTTTTGATTTTGGGATTGTCTAGTATAACTAACATTAGAAGGTTCTTTTCAAGAGTAAATGTTCAACTCATTATCTGATGTAGAGGTCTTTTATAAAGGAGATGACTGTTGAATGAGTTGAATTTTCCTTTTCCTTGTAACTTTGTTTGTGGCTTTCCTTGAAGAATGTCTGGACTTGTTTATGTTGATTAAGTAGCATCTTTCATCAAAAGGTCGTGTTGTGCACAGGCTTCAAAATTTTGCTTGCATGTAATGTTGTTTTGATTCATTCAGTTTGGATGTGTGATTGTATGTTTGAATCTTTGTCAACTTTATGGTCTTTAAGACTTATGCATTGCTACATTTTTAATGCTGTAAAGTAAGAAACTGAGGCAGGAGCTGCTGAGGAATGTGGCAGTATCTTGTAGTTTCTCAAGCTGATATTCTCATGTTCGTGTAAAAGGTATATTAACTCTGCTGATATTCAAGCATGGGATAAGTAGCCGTGATCTGCTTACTCTTTTTATGATTGTCTGTGTCCTCCCTTTTGTTGTGTTGTTGAGCTGGAAAGTTATCAGTACTTACCCTAAATATTACAACATTTGGATGTTTGCAGTCTGCCAGTATCCCAAGATGAATATTGTGATGGAGAAGGCAACTTCATGCTTCTGATTCCCATGTATTGTTCGTGTTGGAAAGATCTAGGCAATGATTGTTGTATTGTTCATATTTTTCATTCAGCTTGATCTCGGTACAATTGTCTCAAATGTCTTTTATGGTGAGAGGGAGCGTTATAGTCATGTTGCCAAGTATGGGCTGGTTCATAGGGTTGAGTGGGGGAATTGGGTGTTTTCTTGCCTGAGTCATGGGTCAGTTAGCACTATTTATATCAAATGTGGCCTGAATGTTGTTTGAAACTGGAGATACTGATGACCTCAATGATGTGAAAAATTGGAGATACCGTATGGCCTCAATGGTGTTTGTAATCAAAATCTGGATTGAACACAGTGTCTGTATAGACTGTAGTTCAAGTTTTGTATAGACCTTTTGAAAAGTTTTCGAGGCAAGAAATCTGTTGTATTAATATTGTCTGATTTGTAATAGAGAAACTGCTATGAGGTGCTTTGGACTACTTGGGAATGAATTTTTGTCTCAGATGTCGATAGTCTGTACTGTGGTAGACAATAAGATGATTTCTTTTCTCAGGGATTGCAATTGCTTTCTGGAAGATGGGGTATACCTGTTCATAGTACTTCTTTCGACATCAAGTTGATAAACCTTCCCTTAGACTTGAGTTTTGTTTGGTTCTTGTTCGTTGGGTGATGATAAAAAATGTAATATTCATTTGTATTTGTTGATTTTATACTCATGGAACTTGTTTCTTATTGTACTCAGTTCTTTTGATGCAAGAAAGAACAACAGACTAGTTTGAGCTTGAGGTACTTGAAGCGGCAGCAGCTCTCTTCTCAAGCGGTATGTGTTCTAGTTCTCAAGTGTAATATGAGTAAATTTAGAATGTACTGCCGTTTGACAATACTTGTAAGCACTTTGAAGCAGTGGAATTTCATCAACACTACAGTGTTAGAGAAATCTGAGAGATTGCCTTTGGTCGTTTTTCCATAATGTATCTGATTTCACAACTGTTGTACCTACATGGTACTTGTAATGCACAGCAAACCAGGAAATACTTTATTGTATTGCCGCACTATTAGAAAATATAATTGTTTAAGTTACAGGCAGTATTGCTGCTTGAAAGCTGGGATTGATCCTGTCAGGTTTTGGGCCTATAAACTGTTCTGCACCTTCGTTAGTGCTTCATTCATCAATGGATGAAATGCCTTCATTACTCAAACTGCAACTTTCAATGATCTAAAGTTATATTACTTATTGTCCTAATAAAATTCAAGTTTATCATTTATAGCTTACGTGTGTGTAAGTTACATAATTAAAATCAAGGATGCTCCCTCATAAAATGGAAAGAAATAGCCAAACCAAAAGAAGGTTGAGAGTTTAAAAAATACACACTATTATGGCAAGGCTGTAGTTTCCAAGAGCATATGGAAAGTAATACAGGGGCAAGTTTGTGGCATCAAGTCATAGGGCAAAAATATGTGGACCTATGATCTTTGGAGGAATGGATTAGACTTCCAAATAAAATTATTACAAATGTCTCAATGGTTAAAAGGCTCTTGTTCAATCTTTTCCTCTGCTGGGCAATTGGCAATGTGGAGAATAGGAAATGGATTGAATGTGAAAATAGGTGAAGACACCTAGCTCCACAAGATTAATGAAGAAACTATCAAGACCCTGGCAATGGCATACTCACTCAAGCTGATGTTATGTCCAAAATTGATCACCATATAGAAACAGCACTGGAAATTTGCAAGGTCAACAGGCTTGGAAGGAGGTTCAAAGGACAATCGAGATGGCTATGTTAACATATTACAACTAAGTACAATGTGGAGAATAGGAAATGGAGAGAAAGTGAGAATAGGTGAAGATCCCTAGGTGAGGTTTAAAAGGCTCCAGGAGATTAATGAAGAAACTATTGAGACCCTGCATAACAATGGCACACAATCAAGCTGATATTGTGGATCCAAATTTGACCACCATGCAGAAACAACACTAGATATCAGCAAGGTTCTTGATGGGTTGCTTGGCTGTATATCTGACTTTGATTAAAATCTGGTCTAACTGCTTGGCCTGATCTTTCCTAATCATTTGGATCTGAGTTGTAACCATAGTTTGAAGCCACCTCTTGAGGATTCTGATAGGGTAATGTGTTTGTACCTTTGTAGGTATTGTCATTCAGGTATGACACAGTGGACAGGCTAGCTTCAGTAGCTGTGAAACCACGCCCTGGATTATGTCCTTCAGAACCATGCATGAAGCCATTGTTTACTGGATCTACATACGATACAGAGAAATTATTGCTGGGCTTTTTTGGTTCAAAGATGTTCACACATTCACTAGTTGATGGAACAACTACTATGAAAGAAGGATCAAAGAGGCCATCAAAATAGAAAATAATACAAGTTGTCTTTAGCAAGATGATGGATTAAAGATTAGTTGTAGACTTGTAGTTGGCTTTCATCTCTTAGGAATAATGAAGTGCAAAGCAACAACTGAAGTTTTTCCCTGTGCTCAGTAGTCTAGGTTGTAGGTTGGGTTCTCACACTTGCATCTTACTATCTTAGAATCTTTTATATCATGACAAGCATAATCAGCTTACCCCTTTTACTGTGGCTTAATAATGATGACAAAAGTCTATTATAATTCATGTTCAGCCGGTTATACAATTAGTTCATTAACAAATTAAGGAAGCATGTAAATATATATACCGAGGAAAGATGAAATATCTTGACACTAAAGTCCTGATGATGAACCTTAGTTTGTGGGCTTAAAACATCAAAAGAACTATGAACCAAATCACATATACTCCAACAACCAATGGAGGAATGCCTTCATTCATCAATGGATGAAATGCCTTCATTACTCAAACTGCAACTTTCAACGATCTAAAGTTATATTACTTATTGTCCTAATAAAATTCAAGTTTATCATTTATAGCTTACGTGTGTGTAAGTTACATAATTAAAATCAAGGATGCTCCCTCATAAAATGGAAAGAAATAGCCAAACCAAAAGAAGGTTGAGAGTTTAAAAAAATACACACTATTATGGCAAGGCTGTAGTTTCCAAGAGCATATGGAAAGTAATACAGGGGCAAGTTTGTGGCATCAAGTCATAGGGCAAAAATATGTGGACCTATGATCTTTGGAGGAATGGATTAGACTTCCAAATAAAATTATTACAAATGTCTCAATGGTTAAAAGGCTCTTGTTCAATCTTTTCCTCTGCTGGGCAATTGGCAATGTGGAGAATAGGAAATGGATTGAATGTGAAAATAGGTGAAGACACCTAGCTCCACAAGATTAATGAAGAAACTATCAAGACCCTGGCAATGGCATACTCACTCAAGCTGATGTTATGTCCAAAATTGATCACCATATAGAAACAGCACTGGAAATTTGCAAGGTCAACAGGCTTGGAAGGAGGTTCAAAGGACAATCGAGATGGCTATGTTAACATATTACAACTAAGTACAATGTGGAGAATAGTAAATGGAGAGAAATTGAGAATAGGTGAAGATCCCTAGGTGAGGTTTAAAAGGCTCCAGGAGATTAATGAAGAAACTATTGAGACCCTGCATAACAATGGAACACACTCAAGTTGATATTGTGGATCCAAATTTGACCACCATGCTGAAACAACACTAGATATCAGCAAGGTTCTTGATGGTTGTTTGGCTGTATATCTGACTTTGATTAAAATCCGGTCTAACTACTTGGCCTGATCTTTCATTAACAAAATTAGTTCATTAACAAATTAAGGGAGCATGTAAATATATATACCGAGGAAAGATGAAATATCTTGACACTAAAGTCCTGATGATGAACCTTAGTTTGTGGGCTTAAAACGTCAAAAGAACTATGAACCAAATCACATATACTCCAACAACCAATGGAGGAATTCCTTCATTCATCAATGGATGAAATGCCTTCATTACTCAAACTGCAACTTTCAACGATCTAAAGTTATATTTCTTATTGTCCTAATAAAATTCAAGTTTATCATTTATAGCTTACGTGTGTGTAAGCTACATAATTAAAATCAAGGATGCTCCCTCATAAAATGGAAAGAAATAGCCAAACCAAAATAAGGCAAGGCTGTAATTTCCAAAATAAGGCAAGGCTGTAGTTTGAGAGTTTAAAAAAATACACACTATTATGGCAAGGCTATAGTTTCCAAGAGCATATGGAAAGTAATACAGGGGCAAGTTTGTGGCATCAAGTCATAGGGCAAAAATATGTGGACCTATGATCTTTGGAGGAATGGATTAGACTTCCAAATAAAATTATTACAAATGTCTCAATGGTTAAAAGGCTCTTGTTCAATCTTTTCCTCTGCTGGGCAATTGGCAATGTGGAGAATAGGAAATGGATTGAATGTGAAAATAGGTGAAGACACCTAGCTCCACAAGATTAATGAAGAAACTATCAAGACCCTGGCAATGGATACTCACTCAAGCTGATGTTATGTCCAAAATTGATCACCATATAGAAACAGCACTGGAAATTTGCAAGGTCAACAGGCTTGGAAGGAGGTTCAAAGGACAATCGAGATGGCTATGTTAACATATTACAACTAAGTACAATGTGGAGAATAGTAAATGGAGAGAAAGTGAGAATAGGTGAAGATCCCTAGGTGAGGTTTAAAAGGCTCCAGGAGATTAATGAAGAAACTATTGAGACCCTGCATAACAATGGCACACACTCAAGCTGATATTGTGGATCCAAATTTGACCACCATGCAGAAACAGCACTAGATATCAGCAAGGTTCTTGATGGTTGCTTGGCTGTATATCTGACTTTGATTAAAATCCGGTCTAACTGCTTGGCCTGATCTTTCATTAACAAAATTAGTTCATTAACAAATTAAGGGAGCATGTAAATATATATACCGAGGAAAGATGAAATATCTTGACACTAAAGTCCTGATGATGAACCTTAGTTTGTGGGCTTAAAACATCAAAAGAACTATGAACCAAATCACATATACTCCAACAACCAATGGAGGAATTCCTTCATTCATCAATGGATGAAATGCCTTCATTACTCAAATTGCAACTTTCAACGATCTAAAGTTATATTACTTATTGTCCTAATAAAATTCAAGTTTATCATTTATAGCTTACGTGTGTGTAAGCTACATAATTAAAATCAAGGATGCTCCCTCATAAAATGGAAAGAAATAGCCAAACCAAAATAAGGCAAGGCTGTAGTTTCCAAAATAAGGCAAGGCTGTAGTTTGAGAGTTTAAAAAAATACACACTATTATGGCAAGGCTGTAGTTTCCAAGAGCATATGGAAAGTAATACAGGGGCAAGTTTGTGGCATCAAGTCATAGGGCAAAAATATGTGGACCTATGATCTTTGGAGGAATGGATTAGACTTCCAAATAAAATTATTACAAATGTCTCAATGGTTAAAAGGCTCTTGTTCAATCTTTTCCTCTGCTGGGCAATTGGCAATGTGGAGAATAGGAAATGGATTGAATGTGAAAATAGGTGAAGACACCTAGCTCCACAAGATTAATGAAGAAACTATCAAGACCCTAGCAATGGCATACTCACTCAAGCTGATGTTATGTCCAAAATTGATCACCATATAGAAACAACATTGGAAATTTGCAAGGTCAACAGGCTTGGAAGGAGGTTCAAAGGACAATCGAGATGGCTATGTTAACATATTACAACTAAGTACAATGTGGAGAATAGGAAATGGAGAGAAAGTGAGAATAGGTGAAGATCCCTAGGTGAGGTTTAAAAGGCTCCAGGAGATTAATGAAGAAACTATTAAGACCCTGCATAACAATGGCACACACTCAAGCTGATATTGTGGATCCAAATTTGACCACCATGCAGAAACAACACTAGATATCAGCAAGGTCAACAGGTTTGGAAGGATATTCATTTGACAATCGAGTTGGCTATGTTAACAACTTAACATATTGCAACTAAGTACAATCAAAATTAGAGATAAGGAGGATGAATTAAATTGGTCTAACAACCTTGATTCAGTCGGCTACACAACAAAGCTTGGTTACAAAGCAGTGCTCACAGAGAAAACACAAGGGGAGCCAGTGTGCTGGTAGAGAAGCATATGGAAAATCAAAGACTAAGTCAAAACTAAGTTGTGTTTAGAAAAAAGATATTGAAATTTAACTGAGGATATAAACCTAGGATACCTACCACAGTCCGGGTAGAATTTGAATATTTTTCTAAATTCTTAACCAGACCATATAAGGGTTCCCCTACATATTAGCATCACTAGTTGTACTTTGTAGTCCCATTTACCTATCTGTGAGGCTTTATTTAGACTTAAATAAAATTCATCTTGCCTTATCTACATTGTTTCTCAGCCTTATATCTCATGCTACAAAATTAGATAGAACTTTGTAATAAAGGCAGGACAACCTTTCAATCTGAGTCTTGACTTGCAGCATCCTACAAGTTGGTCAGGCTTAAATTTTTCTGTTGGCAGGTATTGAACGATGATACTATGTCTATAATATATATTTCTTCTGTACTAACTGTATTGCCTAGAATATTTTGGTCATTGAAGTTGTGGGTTGGCAGGCTCTAATAGCCCACTTGGAGCACAACCCCTTGAAAAATTTGACTTTAAGAAGAATTACATGAGAAAATTGCTGTCACTTAGATGTCAGTAAAAACAGGTAGGTCTTTAGACTTTTGATCATAGTTGAGAACATTCCTGAGATAACTTTCTTTGATACTCCAGACTATAAAATTTCTGAGAATGCTGCAAAATGGAAAAACTGGAACTAGACATGCTTAAACCTTCTGCACTCCTCAAAATAGTTCCGCTTACACTGTTTGATTTATAAAACAGAGAATGCCAAGCCAACTGAATTTAGATCCAGATTCTCAATTCGACTGCGTTTTACGCCCGATACTTAGCGTATTTGGGTTTTATGTTTGCGAAACCAGAACAATGGAATACACTCACCAATTGATCCTTTAACACAAGGTTTCTATTATAAAGTATAGAAAACATAGGCCAGCATCAATATTATCTGAATTTAGAGGAAAACTAAGCATTCGAGGCCTCCACGGGCCGGTTATAGAATGATGCACACAATACTATATTATTCACAATAATCAATAACAGAGTCTCGACCTTAGGCCAGATTACACAGGGAAAAATACCTCTATCTCCAGAAAATGCATTCCAACACTCGCTCTGTGCTCTCGCTCCACTCTACTCCTCACTCATTACATTTTCCTTCCTTTTATCAATTGATAAACACTCTAACCATATCTAATAGAAAAAATCTATTTTTAATAGATCTAACAACAATCTTATAATTACTAGCTCTTCTTCACACCTATGCTAACAACTCTATCTCTGAATCTAAAATAAGATAGTCTCTAACTTATTACAATAATGAATTATAACTAATTTCTTGAGAGATCCAACCCTCTCAGTAAAAATCGGTTTTGACCAATTAGTCAATGAATTTCAACCTGTTTAACCACAACATGTGAACAAGTTTTCATATTTATGGCTAAGTCCTGATGCTCCTGCATCACAAAGAGAGCGTCGAAAATAGAGCTGGGAATAACGCCAGTTTTAGCACCAAGATTTTCTTCCAATTTGGCTTCTGGTTTGGCTTCCAGTTTTGCATCCAATTTTGCTTCTCGTTTTGCTTCTACTTTTGCTTCTAGTGTGGCTTCCATTGTTGCTTCTTTTTTTTCTTCCAAGCATCGAGAATAATGCCAAGAATAACACCAGGTTTAGTGCCAGTATTTGCTTCCAGTTTGGCTTATGATTTCGCTTCCAGTTTTGCTTCCCATTTTGCTTCCAATTTTGCTTTCTGTTTTGCTTCCTATTTTTCTTCTAGTGTTGGTTCCAATTTTTCTTCCGATATGGCTTCCATTTTTGCTTCCAAAAATGATTATTGTTTTCCATACAGCTAAATTGATATGTTTTATTTCAATTTAATTAGTTAAATATATCACGTCTCTTAAATAAGTTATATGATTATATAGTAAGTCATATGAATTCATTTGAGATGTTTTATAGGATAAAATTTATAAATATTTTTTAGAGAAACAAACATCCATACAAATTAACAACATCATTATACTTATCAAATCTCCATCAAAATAGAATCTACAACATCCAATATATATAAAATAACAAGATAATTATTGTAACATGATCATCATCTATAATTAAAACAAGTGAGTAAAATATCTATAATTTAAGTGAATTTGACAACATCCATCATGAGCAGTAAATCAAAACCATCATACATAATAAATATGTATCGAAATCATCAACAACTTTCAATATCTAAAAATTGACGAGTCAATACTGATAAGATAATCATCATATATAACTAAAACAAGTGAAATTCATATACACTGGTAGATATATAACATGTGAAAATGGTACATGTGTTGACATAAGTAAAAATGATACATCATATACAAATGAAAGAAATAAAAATGATAAATTATTTAAGACAAAATTATACAAGTCAATACGATACGTCATGTCCAAATGATATAAGTCAAAATGATACATGTAAAAAAGATACAACTCAATAATATAGTACTGGAGGTCGTGAACATGATACATATGATAGTAATCATTAAAATCAAGATCATAACAATATATAAAAAATGATCCATGATGTGGTCTATATGATCATGAATTTTATTGATTGATACCAATAACTTCCTCATCATCATCATCACCATCGTGATCATGATCGTCATCATCGTAATCTGTATCGACATGGGTCTCGTTATCATCTGTATCTGTGTCATCATGAGCATCATCTTTCATCACAGCATAGGACCGAACGTGATCTGGATCTATGTGATGAGGATCATTCACATATTCTCGAAGATCCTTGTTTTGCAAAAAAAAAACATTTAGAATGAAAAGTTATTATTTATTTCATGAAATAATTAATTTCTCTGTTATATATCTAAGATTAAAACATATTAAATGAAACGATAATCATATTAAATCATATCAAAGTGCACACATGATAATAAATATTTAAAATAAGCTACAACTAAGATGTCATTCCAGTGATGTAAAATATTCAACAATTCTAATAAATGTTAGTAAAGATCATAAAAAAATTGTTATGCAATTTAACTATCAATTGTAATCTCTATTACATAAGCTTAACTACAAACCATCTCCATTTTGTGCTATATGTGATTATGTTTGTCTTGAAGATATTTTGAGAGTTAACCAGTCTATATGTCTTCTTCTCTTATATTTTAGAAGTGAATATTTTTCTAGGACATTTTGGCACTCCCTAACATGTATTGGCATACACTAGAATGCCTTGGAACTTGGCATGGTTTAGTACATAACACATTTATGCATGTATGGCACACATTGGAACTCCATATAACACCATGGAACTCACAGGTAATCCATGGCATCCCTCTTATTTGTTAATTTCCATGCATTTTAACCTAGTGTTCCCTTGTGTTGCCCTGACATTCCTGATGCTTCCTAGCTAGCCCGAATTGACATGGCTTGGCACCTAGCATCCATTGGCATTCTTGGGATGCATAATTATGTGTTGTCATTAGTTGGCACTCCATTGCATGTTGGAATTCCCTATAACTCGTTGGCGTACGTTGGTACACCTTGACATTCCCTAAAACTCCTCGGTACTCATTGGCACACATCGACATGCATTCGGACTTGGCATTATGCATGCATGGAGAATAATGTTTACCAAGTAAGACTTGTAAGTGTCCCTATTGTGGAAAAGTGGGCCATAAGAAAAAATTGAAGAAAAACTATATGATGAGAAGAATATGCAAGCACCAGTCAAGAAGGCTAATGTTCCAAAACATAAGAAGAAGACCCCATTGTTTCTATAGAATGGGATAGTACAAACAATGTGAAAACATCTGCTTGGTATACAATTTGTGCATCTTGTCACTTTACCAAAAGGACATATTTGTATATTAATACTCTGCTAATGAACCTTCTAATGTTACTTTGGTGTTTGGTGGTAGATACTAATACACAATAGAAGGCAAAGGTAATGTGCAAATAACCTTGTCAAGGAAAAATGGCATTTCTTAATGTTCACTATGTTCCAAAAATGAATAAGAATTTTCTTTCTATTAGTGAAATTATAAAGCACAATCCCTACTCACATGTTATTTCAAATGATAAAAAATGTTACTTCATGGATAAAGTTTGTGAAAGAAAAATATTTGGTATTGAAGAGCTTACGATTTTAAGGTTGATTTCTTTGATGGAGGCAAAAGAGTATGCCTTCATAGTCCAGAGTGGTCAAAATAGTGGTGATGTTTGGAATCAAAGGTAGGGAGAACTGATTTTGACAATTCTTTCTTATTTGACTAAATAGAATTTGGTTGATGGTCATCTAAAGATACAAAATCAACAAGGAATTTGTGGAGCATGTCAGGCTAGTATGTGACACATAATTCACTTTGACTAACATCATTCTCTGGTACCAGGTATTTTTAGTTATTTTTAGATGACTTTCCCAAGAAGATGCATAAGTAATTTTTGAAATTCAAATCAAATGTGTTTAATGAGTTCAACAACTTCAAGGATTTGGTAGAAAACCAATATGGGAAAAGCATTGAAGTCCTCTAATCTGATAATAGTGGAGAGTTTTTCCCAAAGGGTTTTCTTGATTACTGTACTCAAAAATTCATTCAAGGGAAATACACCGCACTATGCACTCCATTTGGAACTGAAGTGATAGAGACAAAAAATCCTACTATTCTGGAGACGACCGGGTGTATGTTGGAGAAAAACTCTATTCCTAACCAATATTACATAAAAGAAGTACACACATCAATGTGTCTTCCCAATTGTTCTCCAACAAAAGTGGCACACAATAAGATTCCAGTGCAAGCATGGTCTGGATGAAAACTTCAAGTAACTCATCTCAAAGTTATTGGTTCAGTGGTATATACATTGGTTCCTAAAGAAAAATGAGCCAAAATTGAATGCAATATGCAACAAAATGATGAAGAGAGGGTATAATGACAACCATAAAACTTATAATTTGGTTCTTGTTAAGAATAACACAACTTGTCTTATTCGTGCTGTGATAGTTTATGAAAGTGTAAAACTGTTCTAGCAGAAATTATATCTAAATTTAAATTTGTATGATGTTAAAACTAAGGAGAATATATTCAGAAAAATAAATTCAATTGACAGGAAAACATCAGCAAGTGGTATGAATCACCTCCCATGATTTTCTAGCCAAAAGGATTCTAGAATAACTCAAATTAGCAAACAACTTTAACATTGTTTTGTGGCAGTAGAAGAGAAAGAAAAGTACAAAATGGTTGAGAAATACCTATAATGAATCTCACTGGGAGGATCGATACCTTACATGAGCCAGAAAAGAAGACCATAAGGAGGTAAATAATCTACTACAATGAATTATAATAATGATTTTTCATTAGGATGAGCTACCTGGTATGAGTGAAGGTAGACCAAAAAGAGGTGAGGCATATTTTCATCCTCAAGCTTATTAAGAAGCTAGTGGCAACCTTGCATGGGAAAAGGCTATGCAAGCTGAACATGAGACTTTGAAGAAGAATTAAACACGGGCTCTCATAGAGCTATATCTATGGACAAAACTCACTTACCGCAAATGGTTCTATAAAGTCGAACATAAGGTAAATGGGACACTTTACAATCATAAAGTAAGGTTGATTGAAAGGGATTTGTCTAGAACAAACGGACTGGCTGCAAGAATAAATTTTTTCCTAACGTGAAAATGGGACAAATCTACTTTTTCTAGTCATGGCAACACAACTTGGTTGGAAAGTAAAACAAATGTATGTGAAGATGCCTTCATCAATGGTGATCTAACATAAAAAGTTATACATGTACCAATTGTAGGGGTTTCAAGTTCCAAGGATGGAACATTTGGTATGTAGATTGAAGAAAGTTATTTATGGGTTGAAGCAGGCTATCGAGGCATGGTACATGAAAATTGACAAGTATTCGAAGAAAAGGGATTCAAAAGGTGTTGTTCTACCCCCAATGTCTGCATCAAAAGTGAAAATGGTGATGTTGTGATTCTAGTGATATAAGTTGTTGATATCATCATTACAAGTGGAAAGGCAAGAAAAATTGCAAAGGTTAAATCAAAGTTATGTCTAACTTACATGAAAAATTTAGGTATCCTACATTATTGCTTAGGTGTAGAAATTTGGCGAAAAAATAATCATATATTTGTTTTTTGTGTAGGCAATCCTTTCTATAGACAGAAAGGACCTAGCAACAAAAAAAGACAAATATGTGCAAAATTTCCTAGTTTATAATAGAAAACACAAAGGAGGATAGATGACCTACCTCACTCTGATGCTAACGTCTGTTGGTGTCATCCTTGAGTATTTAGATTCCAATCTAACTCTCCTCTTCGTCGATGGGAATGGATACTTGCAAGGAAGATCACGTGGAGACACAAGGAGTATTATACTAAATGAGCAATGATAGACACATTTATGGAAATAAAACACATAATGTATTATTAATAGATGGTAAAGGGAGCATTACAACAACGTAAGCCTTGATGTTGGAAGCCTCCTTTAGGCGAGTTTCCAAGTCCTAGCCTTAACCTTCAAGCACTCCTTTCTCCTTAGCAAAATGGGTAGCTTTTGGGCATAGTTCAACACTAGGAAGGCAACTAAGCAATAACCAACCAGTTGTGGATAGTAGGGATCTTATTATAGAGAAGGAGAGGGAGTTAAGGATCCATAAAAGAAGGGACAGGTTCCACATATTAAGGGAAATATCCATGAAAGTAGGATCAAGGACCAAGAATGGGAGATCTCATTCCAATCCTTATTCACCTGTAACCAACTTGCCATTCTCGAGAATTCTACTAAGAGAATCTTTTCCTCCACTTTAGGAAAAATTGCCTGAAGAGGTTCAGCACAGGTTTTCTCAATAAAAGCCACGTTGGAAACGCTAGGACAATATAGTGCAACAAGGTACCAGCATGGGTCACTAGTGATGCAAAAAATGTTGATCCTAAAAACAAGGCTTTTTGACAAGTTTCTTCATAATTCTTTCAAGGAAAGTTTTCTTCTTTTCTTCAAGGGTGCTTCTGAACATGTTTCATGGTGAATACATTGACAACTTTCGTCATTTTGACACTTCAGGATACGAGACAGGGGGTGTGACAAAATAATGTATAACATTATTTCACAAACAAAATATGCCAAAAAGTTTGTTAGGAAGTTTCAAAGATGACAAATTGTAAAATTTCATCCACACTAAAGGAAAAAGGATTGAAAATTTAGACCAAAATTGATTCAAAGGAAATGAATGAATCAATCTACAAACCACTTGTTTGCAACTTGACATATCTTACCAACGTTATCCCTAAATGGAGCTATGAAATATTCTCTATATCCCAATCTATAAAAGATCCAAAAACAACAGTGGACAACAGGAAAGAGGGTGCTACAATATGAAGAGGGAATATTTGACCTTGGCATTCTATAATGAAAAAGCAAGGAGACTTAGTTGTGTGAATATTCAGAATTAGATTAGGTAAGATCCATGGATGAAAGGAAATCCACAAGTTGTGTTCATTCCTGACATAAGGGTAGTTTCCTAGATCAATAAGAAACATGTAGTGTCACACTCTTCTACAGAAGCTGAACATAATATAAGATAAGATAATTATATCAATCTCCAAAAAATGACCACAAACGTAGGTGAATTGGACTATTGAGTATAATGATGTTGATACAAAGAAGGTGTACAGATGTTTCATATATAAAGAACAATAAGGAAAGTAAGACATGAGGTCTATATGCTAAAACCCTCCATATGTTGGAAACCACACTGGGAGGGAGATGTACGAAGGGAAGGGATCCATAGACAAGGTCATGGTCCACTAGATCTCCCTCTCTCGCTCTCTCTCCTAACTTCGAAGGTCGAATGTAGGAAACTCAAAATATAGTAGCAAAAAAATGGGAATGTAAAGAAATTTAGCTTAGGAAAACACTTGCAGATATGCAAGTTCATTAAGATAAGCATAGTATTTTTTTGTGATAATGAGGGAGTTATCAAGTTGGAAAAAAAACCCAACTTCCATAAATGAAACGAACATAATGCTGTGTGTTTTCATTTCATCTAATAACCTATAGAAGACTAGAGTAGACACAAGTTTGGACTGCAAACATCTTCATCAAGTCTATTGGCCTAAATAAATGTCTAAAATTTAAAGAAACCAATGGAATTCAAATAATTCATCAATGAAATATCTCCAAAACTAAACTCTCTTTAGCATCATTGGCAAAATATATGTCAGCTACACCCAACATGCATCCATCCAAATTTTTATCATCATGAGGAAGCCTAACCAAAAGAATACCTTCTTTTCCCTCTTAGACATCCTCCATGTTGAAATCTCCAAACAAGGCAATAGAATTTAGGGAGTTCACAAATAATCAATCTCCAGAATAAACAATCTCTTTAATGCCATCAATCGTATATATGTTAGCTAAACCCAACATACGTTCATCTAAACTTAGCATAATCTAAACCAATATATAAGTGTAATTAGTTTTGAATCAACCAAATAAAACAACTAGGTAAGAATCCAACATGGCCACAATTCATCCCCTTACCATCTTCATGAGCAAAGGTAAAGATGGATAGAATTAGCCAATATAGTTCATAACACTTTGCAAAGGAAAACCAATCATTTCATTACTATGAGAAAAACCAGATTCTCCTATGAGAAAAACCAGATTCTAGCAGCCTTTTCCACAACAATGGTATTTCTTTCCACAAAACCATTCCTAATTTTCATTAGCGGAAGCATATGGGCAACCATGTCATAGGAATAACTGCTTAAATACCACTTGTGACATATACAACATGCTATAGGCATTCATAGGTAAAAAAACAATGCCAAATAGTCCAAGAGACAAAAATAAATATAATATATGTGAAAGGTTCATAGGTAAAAAAATAAATCCAAATAATTCAATAACCATAAATAAATATAATATATATGAAAGGTATGCAACCAAGAAGACTATAATATATATAAGCCTTAGGTGACATGATTATCCTAATGGATGTACCTCTACATAAAAATTGTTAAGTGTAAATAATAGAAATTAGGTATGTTACAAATAACTCATCATCACATATGGTTTTGTAATCATCATCGGTATTTGCATAGAATTTTCTCACTCATTCAATTGTTCTCCTGAGTCTCACGCTTGCTCATCAACAAACAATGCTATCTTTACATGCAAAAAACTCTTCATGGGGAGAGACGTGATTTGAGACATCGAAATTGGTGATTTGAGTACCACTTTGTATCTAAACTTTGCTTGCAAAAAATTGTTGAGCTATTTCCAACAATTTCCATTGAAAAATATCATCCATTATTAACCCAACATGGCTCAAAATTTCTCAAGTAGTTCCCTTTTTCTATAAACTTATACTTAAGTTCATATTGTTGTTATGTCATCATCATAATTGGCTCTAACCATTCGTCTTGTAAACTTGGGAAAAAATTATTACACCACTCACTAATAGAAAGAACAAGTTCATCTCCTTTTTACTTTTGTCAATCTACTTCGATTGAGTGTGACATCAAGTAGTATTAATTGAATTGAACCACTTGTCTATCACAAAATGGAATGAGCAATGCCACTCCAACTAACCATTTCCTAATCCAAAAAATGGAATGATTCAGGTGCACGTCTGCCTACATTCAACATTGCCTCGCAAAATATCACTAACTGGATCATATTCAACGACCACTTTTATATGATTAAAACATTGCAAGCAATCTTGTAATAAAACTTCTCTAACAAATTTTGAAATTAGTGATATAGGGAACACATCCCAAGTCCTAATGCTCTCTGCAATCTGCAAGTGTGGAAGCATCTTCAAAGGAATCCCCTGAAATCCACCATCAATTAGGGTTCAACAAGGCACATCACTGAGAACATTTTCTCAGGTGGAATATCCCCATTTATTGAGAGTGGTGTTCCCAAGTACCAAGGACTTCCAAGGGAATACTAGATACCAACAGGTACTTTGGAAGCACACTCTCTCAAATGGGTTCCCAATTATTATTGGGGACACATCCCTAAGTACTAGGACTCCCAAGAGTATCTGATAACAACAAGTAGTCCTAGAAGCTCCCTCTCACTAGTGCAGACTATGGAAATAAAAAAAATATATAAAAAAATAATTAAATTTTCTTTTTAAATTTGTTAGACTCCTAAATGACAGAAAAGTTAGTGGGTCCCTTCCAAACTCAAATTAACTTATTTTAAGCACATAAAACCTCATCCATTCATCATCCATTAACAACATCATACCAAGGAGGTTAAAAAGCACACTGATTTTTGTGGAAAGTAAGCTTTTTGAGGTAGAAAAGAGTGGACAACATAAGACTTCTACCATAATTTTGCTATATTTATAAAGGTTAAAACATCTCTTCTTTTAATATTTTCTTATATTTTTCATAAAATTAAAATTTGGGTAGGGGTATGACATTCCCTAAAATTTTGAGGGCATCCACACCTCCCCCAAAAGAATTCCCATGTTCTGATGTTCGCACATATTGCAAACTTGGTGGGGCATTAGCTTTTATGCAACAGACAATACACTAGTGAGATCCTGTGTCTCTAACATTGAAACTAGTTTAGAGGTGCCAAACTATACATCCTCAGAGAAGACATACCCTAAGTAGGAAACCTTCCACATATTAGAGTACCTACCAGATTCAGAGGAGTAGCCAGAGATCTATTCAGAGTTTCTTTCTTTCGACCTCAGATGCTGGGACTATCCCCCACTCTTACATTCCCCCCAAGATCATTCAACCAGACACCTTGATGGTTCCAGAGGATTGCAACAACATGCTAGTACCCAATTCACCCCACTCACCTTCAACTATTAGACAATGGAAACTGACATTATTTAGTGTCATCATCTAATCTCTCTCTTTCTCTCTCTCTCAATAGGCTCTTGAGTTTTCCACTTTCCAGCCTTGGACATACTCACTTATTGTTTGTATTTTGTATTAACATACCTTTGTCACAATTATATGCACATGTTTTATGTTGAGGATGTACTACTGTAGGCTTATTTCTTTCTTTATGTTGTTTTCAACATTATCTAGGAGCTTCACTTACACTCCACACTATATTCATACTAGTGTTTTTCAATCTCATTAGCCTAATTTTGTGGTCAATCATTGGAAATTAATAAAAGCATCTTATCTTGTACATTGTACCAATCTCTTCACAGAACTTCCAATTTTCATTCATAATTTCCATCCGCACAAAGATATTTTTGACATTCATGAGAGGACAATAGTAATGCAAGATAGGCCCCAGTTTGAAATTGAAATATTCCAACTAGATTATTTCACCAGAGGAAACTCACTTTGCAAAATACCTAAGGGTGAATCCACTTTCCTTACTTTTTCTTTGATTTAATAGGTCTTATAATGAGAACAAATCTATTTTCCAAGGGCCTCTGTGCAAGCAAACCACAGAACAACATATTTCTCATTGCATTCAAGTCTCTGCTATTCTAGATAAAGTTGGTCATTTTAATTGGAAATTTAATGAAAGGACCTAAAGAAGCAAGATAATACCATTTATGTTTGAAATGATTGACAACATAAATATCATATTCCTAAATGCTCCACCAATAAATCCCGTAAATTTTAACAACAACATCTAACAAAGGCAAGCTGCCAAAGTTGCCTAGAGCAACATCATACATAAAAATAAGTATTATTGTAATAATATTTTTTCTTTTTTCTTTCCATGGTGAACAGGTAGCTTGCTGGGGTAATAACTATTTCATAAATTCCACAAAAAAGCCAGTTACAACATGTCTCTAGAGACTTGAACCCATGCCTCTAGGGAAAAAATTTGTTCACTAGATCACTTGAATTAAAATACTTTGATAATATAATAATAATAATAATAATAATAATCTATTTTTAAGGTCACGACTAAGCCAAAGACCAAATTGACGTACGAGATCCCCTTGGTTGTGAGACAAGGGACCCATCTCCATGCAGTAATTTAACCTCTAAAGCCTATGCAAGTGTACATACTCTACCCCCTCTTAACATGTTCTTAACCATTAGGAAATAAAAGTTGAAGACAAACCACAAATGGCAACAAAAGAGACACAATAGAATGTCAAAAACTATATGACAAATCAATAGACAATGAGCAACTTGGTAGGAAACTGAAACAAATAATAGGAAAAGGGGAGTAGAAGCCGAGGGATTTGAAGTATTAAAAAAGGTAAAAAAATAAACACAATAATCACACTGACACATGCGAGGAAGAGAAATACGACCAATGGCACAACAAAAAAGGAGCCCTGCGATACATGAATCACAAAATAAGCTTGATTAGGCTGCCATGTCTCCAAGTTCAATGACAAAATACCAGCTCCATATACAACAATATCTCTTGCAAGCAGAAGAAATGATTCTGGTTCTGAATCTCATAGCAGTTTGCAATAGATCCCATTAATTGTAATTGTTCCATTTTCTGTCCTGAGAGACTATGTCTCAACCAACACTAATGTTTAGCTTCATCCATTTGGGGTGGTGTCTGGTGTTCACAAGATTCTTGTAGTAGTTCAACTTTGTTATCTCACTAATCCTATCCTACTTGTATTATTTATGTAATGGCATCTTTGCGTGCATTATCCAGTTTACTAGTGTTCCCCATCAACTTGTAAGTGTCTAGCAATTTAAAATTAAGTACTCTAATATGCTAGAAGGTTGTAAGAGGGAGTGTACTAAGTCCCTCCCCTTTCATAGTGGTTTAATGAGAAAATACACAATGGGATAAACGACTAGAGGTCTAATTATTTGAGGGCCAAGGGCAGATGTTTTGCTCAGGAAAAATATTAAAGGCAACAATACAGAGAAAAAAATTCTGACCTTTGTCATAGGATGGCTGAGGAAGTTAGAAATGAGGATAGAACAAGTAATGACATTAGCAAAATTTTAAGATAAAGTTGATTATCAAAGTAACCACAATCTAGTAAGCATAATCGTAGGGTTCTGACCATTTGAAAAAACTCTCATATTGTAAATATCAATACAATGGGCTACAAAGTATAAGATCAATCTAAGCCTATGCGCAAAAGGTGTTTTTACTGTTGTCCTCTCTAGTAAGAAAGAGAGGCAAGATCTTTGATGGAGGCCCATATTTTCTAAATTCCATGGGACTCTTCATTTACTATCTAAAGGATTGTTTCGATTGCAGCTGAAGGATCTTCGAAATTAACAACTAGTTCAGGTAAGTTATTCCATTTGGAATTTTGATGCGAACAAATTTTGGAAGGATGGAAACTTGCTGGGAAAATTTCTGATCCTTGGAGATGATAAGGGAAAAAAGAATGATGACCACATATGCTAGCTTTTGTGTTTATTTTTATATATCTAAATGAATAAAGTATGAGACAAATGAGTTTATTTCCAGTAAACCCTTAGTTTAATAAGGACTGCAAGGAAGCTCAGGAGACATACAGAAAAGACAACAAGAGTGAGAAGATCATTGCCTAAAAATATCTCATAATGAAAAAAAAAGAGAAAATTTGTAAGACCCAATAAGAGAAGCTGCTAAAGATGGAAAGGAAAACCCCTAGAGCCACTAGGACAAAACTGCAGGAGAGGAAACCAATGCAGGATTATTTATAATACTTGAATAATGGTTGTACCGCACAAAATCCATTTATAAGTATTAAGAACAAATCTTATCCAGGTCGATATTGGTGGCCACACACCTATTCCACCTAGAGCTCTAGTCGGTTTCATCAATTTCCATGATTATAGCAGCATTTACTATTTTTAGCAGTTTTTCAGGTCCTAAACTTTTAGAGCTGTTTTGACCACCCAAACGATGTTTTTTTGAGGTCTCAAATCCTATAGTAATCAGAAAGATCTTTCTAACAAGGTATCATACATGCCAAACTGAGATCATATGATCGAGTTACAACCCCAGGAAGTTGGCTGCCCAAATAACCCCAACAGGGCCCACAAACTCTTGGCATTCTATATCTTAGGGTTATGCTTTTAGTTGTTTACAATTTCCCCTTTTTTTTCAATAATAAAAAAGGCCCTTGAGCTTGGCTGTAACATAGTTCAGAGGCATGTAGCTACCACATCTCTTCTTAGAGATAATCTACCATCGACCAAGCTAGTTTATTTCCATTATGTATGTAAGATTATTTCAATTCTTTGATGTTAATGAAATGAAGTTTTATTTTTGCTACATCTCTGTGTTTATGTTTATATCTTTGTTCTGTTGCAATGCTGCATAAGTTCGGATAAGTGGTATCAAAGTTATCTACTCTTTCTCTGTTTTTCTTTGCATGTCCCCAACGAGATCAGGGTATAAGGCGTTAGGGCTTGAATTGGTTGAACCTTTGCAATACCATCCTCGCAAACCCTGATGACCTCCCATGGCAGAAGAAAAAAAGATGAGGGAGCAGGAAATCCTTTCAAAATATTGCTTGAATAAGCCCTTGAGTAATAAAGGAATGTGATGATGGACAACTTTGCCGAGATCCTTCAACAACTACCAATAGGCGACACAACTTCATCCAGTAGCCACTCTGGAGGTGCCACTCCCTTTAAGGTACAATTCAACTTTGACATTCCCATATTTGAAAGCCAGATAAATGTAGATGTCATAGATAGATGGTTAAATCCATTGGAATGATATTTTTCGATTCATGGTTTTTCCAATCGGGAAAAGATTTCTTTTGCACTCGTCAAAGCCGCCCCCATGTCAAGGACTGGTGGGAAACCTACTATGAATAGAAGGAAGAGAGAGAACCCTCACTGTTTTCAGCTGCCCACTTGGCATTCTTTCTGCTACGCCATAAAGGAACAATATTACCCTATTAGGAGTTATGAAGATAAATACATAAAGTGGACCATGATGTGGCAGGGAAGGGACCAAGACATGTCAGAGTTCACAAATATTTTTCATACCATTCGCATGAAGTTGGGTATCAAGGATTTTGAGCGGAATTTGGTACTTAAGTACTACGACTATCTACATAAGTACATCGAGGACGAGATGGAGTTACTGGACATCTCCTCGCTTGGTGCCGCCTATCGATACACTATCAAGATCAAGCATAAATTTAAATAGAAGAAGTGAGAATTTGGTTCTACAAATCTGAAGCAAGGGAAAGTTTCCACCAAACCACAAAAAAAAAAGGACAAAGCCAAGGAAGGGAAACTCATGACAACTCACCAAAGTCATAAGAAAAGAACAACACCACGAAAATAAGAAGGACACAGGGAAATAGTGTGAGTGCCATAGGAGTCCTACTCACAACACAAGTGGGTGTCAGGCCAAGCAGTCATTGGTGGCTGAGAGGAAGTCTTCCAAATCAGATGCATGTTCTGACTCTAAGTCAGAACCCGACAAGGGGAATGACAAAGGGGAGAAAATTATTAATGCAGAGCCCAGTGCCACCATTGCCACCACCAAGATCCATAAGATTGAGCCCGAAGATCTAGAGGAGGGGGAGTGTCTCTTCC
Organism: Pinus tabuliformis; assembly: GCA_031772625.1. Classification (NCBI taxonomy): domain Eukaryota; kingdom Viridiplantae; phylum Streptophyta; class Pinopsida; order Pinales; family Pinaceae; genus Pinus; species Pinus tabuliformis. Next base: position 663,587,649 of record CM062820.1, on the reverse strand, counting down.
ACTCGTATATGTGGGTGAAGGGTTCTCCGTTACAATTCATTGTCGACATCGGGAGCCAAAAGAACCTCATTTCAATAGAGGTCGTGAAGCAGTTGGGCCCATCGACCACACTACACCCGCATCCGTACACGATTAGGTGGCTTCACCAAGGATGAGATCTTCATGTCAGCCAGCAGTGCCACCTTCCTACAACATCAAGCCCTTCACATATGAGGTACTATGTGATGTTGCTCTTCTTGAAGTTTGTGATGTATTATTAGGCCAACCATACTTGTGGAAGCATCATGTTGTGTATGAGTCTAGGACTTGCACTGTTATTATTACTTTGGAAAATAAGTTATATAGGATACCAGAGGTAGCACTGCCTACCGCCATCTCTTTGATATCTGCAAAGTAATGTAGTAAGATCATTTCTGCGACTGAGAAATTTTTCTCCCTTACGATTCACCCTTAGGGCAAGAAGAATATTATGGCCACATCCACAACCTCGAGACAAGGCTCCTTCGTATGACAACAACAGATAAATAAGGTCATGGAGGAGTACAGGGACATTTTCACCTCACCCATAGGGGTACCCCTACACTGTTAGGTTAAGCACTCCGTCAATATGACCCTAAGAATGCCGCTACCCAATGGACCGATCTATTGACACTGTTCTAGAGAATGATGAAATCAAGAGGTAGATTTAGAAGCTATTGCAGAAGTGGAACATCAGGCCAAGTTCATCACCTCGTGGGAGTCTGATCGTGTTGGTACAGAAGAAGGATGGGACATGGAGACTCTGTATTGAATATCAAACATTGAATAAGATCACTGTTTGAAATAGGTATATAATCCCACATATTAATGGCCTTCTGGACCAGCTCAAGGGGGCCAAATATTTTAGAAAGATTGACTTGAAGTCCAGTTATCGCTAGGTACCAATAAAACCCTCCAATATATGGAATAGTTCCTTCAAATCCAAGGAGGGCCTTTTCAAATGGTTGTTCATACCTTTCGGGTTGACGAATTCCCCCACAACCATCATGAGGCTAATGGATGACATCTTGTGGCCCTTCACCAACTCATTTATGGTAGTGTATTTAGGCAACATCCAGATATTCAACTAGAGTTGGGAAGAGAACCTTCACCATATTCGACAGGTCCTCCAAACCTTGCGTCAACACAAATTGTGTACCAATTTGGAGAAATACACTTTGGTTATGAACTAGGTTCAATATATGGGTTACATAATTGATGAGCGGGGTGTGCATACGCACCCAACCAAGATACAAATTATTTGGGATTGGCCATCCCCAACCACTCTAACATAGCTCTGCAACTTTTGGATCTTGCTAATTTATATCATAGGTTCGTGTTGGGTTTCTCTCATATCACTTGGCCTTTGAGTCAAGTCACCAAGGGTGGAGCAAAAGAAAAGTTCTTTTGGTCAAAATCCAATAGAAGGAATTTGCTGAGTTGAAGAATCGCCTCGTCTCTGCACTAATGCTCACATTACCAGACTCGCAACAACCATTTGAGATTGAGACAGATGCCTCCGACTATGCTATTGGTGTAGTTCTTACCTAGTAGGGGCATTCGATGACATATTACAGTGAGACACTTTTAGACACAGTTCGAAAGTATCCCACCTATGGAAAAGATATGCATTCCATTATGCAGGTCTGTCGACAATGGAAGCATTACATTATGGGGAAGGAAATGGTCATCCACATAGACTACCGATCCCTGCAGTTCATACAGACACAAGGAAAGTTGCAGAACGATTTCCATAAAAAATGGTCCACATACCTACAACATTTCCATTTGAACATTAAGTACAAGAATGGAAACACCAATAATGTTGTAGACTACCTCATTTGACCGCTGGTCATGGTGCTGACCACTGTGCTATACTCTTGTCAACACGATACTTCATAATTGCCACATATTTACAAGAGTGATCCAGAATTTGGCACCACATACTAGATGCTCCTAGAAGGTAAGAAGGTTCCAAACTTTCACCTCCAGGACGTGCTATTATACCACCTGGGACACCTCTATGTAACTTCAAGCGAGTGTGCCAAGATGATTTGGGAGTCGCACTACAATCATGTCACTAGACATTTTTGGGTAGAAAAGACAGTGGAAATACTATAAAAGTATTTTTATTGGCCAAACCTTTGACATTATGTTGGGAAGTACATCAGATCTTGCACTACTTGAGCCATTTCCAAACCAATAATCAAGAAGCAAGGCTTTAATAATCATCTACCTAATCCTAGCCCACCTTGGGAATCCATCTCCGTGGATTACATGTTGGGTGTTCCTTCTAAAAAGAATGGCAGCGACTGTGTTTTCGTGGTCGTCAACAGATTCTATAAGATGACCATTCTGGTGGAATGCAAGGAGAGTATCTTAGCAGAAGCCATTGCCAAACTCTTTTTTGAATGAGTATGGGTACACTTTGGGATCCCACAGTCTATTATCTCAGATTAGGGCAACTGATTCCTAAGTGCATTTTGGTCAATCCTCGGTCGTTGTTTGATACCAAGCTCACTAAGTCCATGGACTTTTACCCAAAACTAATGGCCAAACAGAGGTCATCAATAGGATGATCATGCACATCCTGCACATGTACAACTTGAATAACCCACACACATGGGATGAGAGCCTCCCCTATGTCCAATGCAACTATAACATCACTCTCCACAGCATAACTGGCTACAACCCCTTTTAGGTGGGACTAGGATTCCGACCACTATGTCCCATTGATGTTTCCATACCATTTTTAGTTACTCAGCCATATTCGACTCATGTCCAGTTTGAAGCTGATAGGGATAATTACTTCATTGAGCACATTTAGCACATCCACCAGGAGGTTCATGACATATTGGATAGAGAAAATGCAAAGTACAAGCAACATCATTATCAACATCGGGTTCCACACAAGTTCCAGGTGGGAGACAAAATTTGGTTACATTTGCAGAAGGAGCACCTCGCTGGGCCCCACCATAAGCTTTTCCCTCTCTGATATGGGCCTTACACCATCACTAAGGCTATATGGGACAAAGATTTTGAGCTCATCATTCCACCGTTCCTTGGCCTGCACCTAATATTCAATGTGGACTGACTATGGCCATACTTTCCCCCATTGTTTGACACATTCGACGATTCTGAGCAGTTGACACCAATAGAGCATAACCTAATTTCTATCAAATCTGCCACAACTGATAGGATCGTGGACACACAGATCAAGAACACTCTCTAGCAGAGGATCTAGCTATATCAAGTTGTCAAAGCAGGCCAACTCCTTCATCGGGGCAAGTAGCTAACCAGGGATCGGGTTCAACAAAAATTCCCTCACCTCATGGAGGCTCTACACACAATGGGGACCATTGATTCCTAAGGGGGGAGGAATGGTCTAGGTGGATTTTCATTTCCACCCACATATTCCACCTAGACCTCCAGTTGATTTCACCAATTTCCTGATTATAGTAGCATTTACTATTTTTAGTAGTTTTTTAAGTCCTGGAATTGTGAAGCTGTTTTGACCCCCTAAACAAATTTTTTTGAGGTCTGCCATAGGCCCATTACCATAGGATGTTTCAAATCTTGTAGTACTTGGAGATATATTTCTAACGAGGTATCATACGAACCAAATGAAGATCATATGACCAAGTTATGACCCCAGGAGGTTGGCTGTCCAACTAACCCTAATGTGGCCCACAAACTCTTAGTGTTCCATCTCCTAGGGTTAGGTTTTTGGTTGTTTAGGGTTTCCCTTTGTTTCTAAATAATAAAAAAGGCCCTTGAGCCCCATTCTAACAAATTTTAGAGGCATGTAGGCACCACATGTCTTCTCAGAGTTAAGATACCATCACCCGAGCTAGGTTATTTCCATTCTGTATGGAAACACATTTTAGTTCTCTAATGTTAATGAAATGAAGGTTTATTTCTACTGAATCTCTGTGTTTATGTTTATATCTGTGTTCTGTTTCATTCTTGCATAAGTGAGGATCACCATTTGTGATGAAAAATCCACCAAAAACCAGATTGAAGGGGATAGTTTTGAAAGTCAGATGTGAAGGTAGGCATTAGAAGAGTGGTTTTGGGAAAAGTGAAAAACATTCAAAGGATTTTAGGTAGAGCAATTGAAATGGGGTAAGGATCACCTCAACCAACATAATTTTCCATTACTCATATTTTCAAGGAAGGTTTCCCATATAACTAAACAACAAGCCTTATTTTTCCCATTTTTAAAGCAGGTAAGAGATTTAAACTATAGAAAACAACCCATGAAACTAAAAAAATTGTATTATCAACCCATTATTCTTCAAGTTAGTTGGGGGAATGGTATAAAGGAAAATCAACAAATAAACATAGGAGAGGAAAAGGTGAAGGGGAATGCCAGATTTAGACCAAATCATTCCACTATAGATCACTGCACCACATTAATGCACATGACAAAAAAGACATAGGAGAACAAAGATGAGGAGCAGGGAAAATTTTAAGACCCCCCCCCCAAATTTATAAATATAATAATTGGGCGAATCTCCATGGTATATAGGAAAAATGGAAGGTGATTTTATCAATAATATAATATGTATATATAATTTTCTGGCGAATCTCTCACCAGGCATGGCGAATATTTTACTCAATTATAAAATCTTGTAAGAACTTGGCAAGTCTTTCACTAAATAATAAAACTTTGTAAAGTCCTAGTGAATTTTAGCATTGTGAACTCTTAGAGAATTTTTTGAAGAAGTATAAAACCATATATGATAAGAGCCACATGGTGGCAATATCACTATCTTTTTTCACATTTCCACGACATGGAACTTGTCTATAAAATTATAAAAAAACCAACCAGGAACAGGAACAACTCAAATGCTTTGTGAGAGCTAGTCTAGAAAAAAGCAACAAATAACATGTCGGCAGAATTGTTCATCGGTGAGCCGCTATTTCGTGGGCAATCTGTAAAGGAGCTGTTGGATATCATATTCCAAATCCGGGAAAGCCTTTCCCATCCCTCACAAGATTTGTTAAAAATGTTGGGTGTCTAGAAGGTGTGGATTTGCTGAAACAAATGTTACAAGTGGATGGAAACAAAAGAATAACAGCTAATGAAGCTTTGCAACATCCATACTTTCAGTCCTACAGGACTATAAACAGCTGCCATAAAGATTAAAAATGGAAATCAGCTACAAATCTCTTGATGACAACACTATCAAGATAGAGGACGATGCTCTCTTAAAGATAGAGCTGCTGGAAATGGAAGCAGGTGCTATGAAGCTGACACTAGTAAAATATGGGACAGCACAGCTTCCCATAGTGCATCCCACTCTGGGACAATCAGTTTTTTGATGTTTTGCAGATTGGGTTACAGTCTTGCAACTTGTTTTGGATTTGTCACCAACCTGATGTTTTGCTTCTAATTTATTTTCATCTGGTGATAAACAAAGTGTCAATCTTTTCTCAGGATAAAATAGTATTCTTTACAGATATATTAACTTGGCTGAAAAGTCCAGGACAATATGAATAGGACAGCTTCCAGGTTTTTTTGAAGATTTCTCCTATCAATTTACTGCCGGAGGGTTTTCTGTGATTTCTTGCACTTCTGAAATTTAATCAAATTTCTACTTGAAATAAAAGTTCAGAAGAGACTATATCACTAATGCTAAGCACACATAATTGAGAAGCCGATATGAAGCATTGTTTTTTTGGGTGTGTTACAACTTTGGTGACCATGCAGCTCAGTCATTGCATGTTCAGTTTGTAACTCCACCTTGAAAGAGTGAAATGTGTGGTGTAGGATAAGAAGCTCTATGTTAAGGCGCAATTGTTTTTCCCCAAAATTCTAATATCTAGATTCTATCCTGTTCATGTCTGTGTCAGGTGATGTTTCTTTTCATGTGCATGTGTTTAGTCAGATATAAAATACTTAAGTTCTCACCAGCCTGGGCTACAGTGGCCATTCTGATGATCTATTTCATACTCATTGCATTTTTCTAATAAAATGACATTATATTCATTTAAATTATGTGATTGAAATAGGGATACAAGAGCTTATTTGTATTTGAAGGTCTATAAGGCAGAGTATAAGCTCACACCAATCCTTGTTATTCTCTGGAAGAGAAAATCAGTTTCTATTTCACTCCTCAATAACACTGACTAAATCTCAGTTTGAAAATCAGTTAAATTAAGAAGACTAAATCCCAGTTTGAAAATCAGTTAAATTTAGATGAAATTACTCATTCAAAATCATTTGGATGAGGAAATTGTCAAATAATTGTAAGTTGTCGTCTTAGAGAACATGAAGGGAGCACATTCGTCATATTCTACCAACTGCAACATACCTACCTTCAATGCACTCTCTGTAAGGACCATAACGGGAAAAAATGTGGACCCATGTAAAAATTTTTACTACCTCAGGGTTTGTTTCATCCTGTGACTACTAGGTTCGTTAGTCCTTCACATAACTCTCGAACAAAATGAATCCAAGAGTGGAATATAGACTCTTTACACGCAATTTATTTTCTAGAAAGTCTATACAGAGAAATGAAAGTTGCAAGTATAAGAATTATGCTTCAAAAATGAATTTTCTTGTGTAGTGAGCTATACCAAGGGTATGCTTTTGCAAAGTTTTATAACAGAAAAATTTGTCAAGAGGAATTTATTAAGGAAATCTCTTGTTAGAAATGAAATCCAGTTGAGTTGAGATAAAGTCCATAGTTACAAAGAAGTATTGTTGTGGAAAGCAATTCCACTATGACATTCCTGTAAATTTTAATACAATATAAAAGGAAATTGATGTGATTTCCAAGCTACTTGAATCCATTGAACACAGAGAGAATCAGTTGAGAACTGATGAATGAACATGGAAATCGATGTAATTCCTAAGCTACTTGAATCCATTTTGAACACAGAGAGAATCAATTGAGAACTGATGAATGAACATGAGCTGAAGCAAAAGGACACTATCATTAAGCTAGTCGACCCTGAAATTGAAGAAAATGATCATGTCAAACAAATCTACTAGCAGTGTACTAATAACGGTAAAATCGACTTGCAAGAAGAAAGTAACTTAAATACCACATTTGTTGGAAAATGAAATCAATCAAAAAATGTTCTAACCAGAGATGAAGTTGATTCAAATGAAAGAAGTTCAAATCAGGGTGAGGTGAACCCAATAAATGAGATGTCGATAATCCCAGGAAAAATCAACTAGCAACAATGAAGGAAATCGATTGAAAATAATTAGTTAATTCCATTGTTAAGATTTCAACTTGGATATCATTTGTTGCCCAGGTACATTCTCTTGGAGAAATCGACCTGCGTGTTAGGATGTAAATAAGTTCCAATTAAACATAACATTTTTATTTGAGGGGAATTGAGGTCCAAAAGAGCAGAGTTCTTGGCAGAGGAACAATATAACTGCAAACACCCATTCAATATCTATGACTGTAGATTGAAGTTCTGCAACCTTGGAAGCACTATTGAGTACTTAACCAGAGCTGTAGAATCATTGGTACTTTATTAGATTTGATATGCAATACAATGCTTGATTCGCCTTGATTCCCATTTATTCTGTTTAATTTCTGCATACTGATTCCTACTGATACCGTTCCAACTGCTTGAAACAATAACATTTTCAAAAGGTCTCTTTCACTCTCACTTCAATTAGAACAGTACCCCTTTCTCTACTACATTCATGCACATATGCTTACATTTCCAATTCTGCAGATTGGTTTTCATGAAATTAACCAATACTTGTTTTGCATCTAACGAATTCACATAACTAAACAAAGCACTGAAAATATCACCAAAACTGAGTGGCCTCTCTAGTATTACAAGAAGATTTATTCAAAGAAACAAGAAGTTATTTTAAACTACCCTAGACATCTCATTGTCAGTACAACATGCAGGACTTTTTCTGCCTGCCAGTTTTTGACTTCCGTGAAGTCTTACATCGAAGATCTAATCAAAAGATCGCTGCAAAACTTTAAAGGGGTGTAAAACCGCCAACATTCAAATGCTTTGATGGCCAGAGCATGATCCCAACTCAAAGTTTAATCTGAGATGTAACCTCTACAAATATAGAATGCAAACAAATGCACTAAAAACCAAAGAAACCTAGTTCACTGGCCCTTTCCTTCTCAAATGTCTCAAAGTACTCTCTTTCAATTCCTTAAGTGCCTGCATAAATGGTTGGGACATGACAAGACAAATAAATAAAGGGAGAGGAAAATTAGATAAAATGAAACACCCAAACTCAAAAATAAGACCATTACCAAGGCAGGTGGAGGATGATAAACCATTGGGGTCTGCATTTGCTCACAGGGATGGCTTCAAGTAGGGATTTCACCAGCACTAACTTATCCCCCTTGATGATAACCATCTATTACACCATATTGACATCTCCTTTTCAACCTTAGAAACCATCCACACCCATTATATTTTTTTGCAGTCATTGAATTTAAATAAAGACATAGCGCTGCGATTACAATTGAGCTAAGGACAATTCCACTCAAATGTATCCAACCTGTTATATTTGAATATATTTTGTTATATTTTTGTTATATTGAATGTATCCAACCTGTTATATTTTGTTATATTTGAATCAACAATGATTGTCCAACCTGTTCATAGTTTCAGTTCCTCTGTTACACTTCTAGTGAACATCAATTTAACTATTTTAGAAATATTGAAGCGCTGTGTGAACAGTATTTGATTGCATTAATGGCTTCCAATGAGCGTAGAAATTCATTTGGGCTTACATGGGCCTAAGCAGTGGGATTATTCATACAACGACTAGGACACAGCACAGAAAAACAAGTCTGTGGTCTTGACCAGATTAGCAGATTATAACAACTAACAAGAAGATGAAATGTGTGGCGTCTGCTGGGGCCAAAATGGTGAAGGAAGGGACTTCGGCTGGTATCCGTTGGGCCAAACATCAATACCACAAAAATGCCCAGAACTGAAATGGTAGTCAGTGTCCAAAATTAGCAGAAGAAATGAGTGTGGGAAGGGCGTATATGTGATCTATTTTGCTTCTGTTGTATTCTAGAGCAGACTTATATTGTATTAATTTTTGGGCTAAAGTTTTGAGTATATTAAATGACTGAACCATGTAGAACCATTGACTTGACTTTACATATATGGTTGTAAGGCCTCCTGGTTTTAGTCATCCATTAAAACAGGGGATATTTGTGCACTAAATGTTCACTCCATGCTTTATTTTTCTGCTGAAAAAATATTTGAATCAACAATAACCTCACAATCATGTTCAAAAGGCCTCTCATTGTCATGCTTATTTGAACTAAGCACTAATCCAGCATTGTAGGCTTCCTACCATTTCCTTGATTTTAGTCTCTACTTCAAAGCAAGATCATTCTAAAGCTACATTTATAAAAAATGATCTATTATTATTTTTTTGAGTAAAGGTTCGCCTTTTCATTATGCCATCAATCATTCACAACTGATTTGACCTTGCATTATTGATTTTCCCGATGGGAAAACAGACCAATAACACAAGTTTATGAAGGCAAAGTAACCCCAAAGCACAGAAGTTGGGATCTTTCTAATGATGGGCATTACTGCAAGGCAGCCAACCACCATCAGAGATTGCAACAAATTACTCAATTGTTGTTCTTTCACCTCAACAGGAAGCAGGTCATCCACGTCCTTGTCAACATTAAAAATTGATTCATCAACTGGGCATCCATATTCCCAGTACTTGCGGCCAACTGAATTGTGGTCTCTTTCAATTCCTTAAGTGCCTGCATAAATGGTTGGGACATGACAAGACAAATAAATAAAGGGAGAGGAAAATTAGATAAAATGAAACACCCAAACTCAAAAATAAGACCATTACCAAGGCAGGTGGAGGCTGATAAACCATTGGGGTCTGCATTTGCTCATAGGCTTCTTGCATGTTTCTGTATAATTGCCCTAAGGTTGAATTTTTCTGCATACTTTTCCAGATTGTTGTCACTAACTTGCTAAGCACCAACTGTAACAAAAGTACTTGTAAGTTACTTGTCTATAAAATGTCTGAATTGTGTCTTTTCCCTGAGAAGCTGCAATTGATAATTCCAATATATTGGTACCTGATGTTTGAGGGTAGCTAAGCCTTTCATGTGCATTGGAGATTCAGGAATAACACCATTTGAAGGAGGTATGCCAACAATACCACATAAAATAATCTGTCACAATAAAAGGAAAATTTATGAATCCACTAGAGATTTTTTATGGAGGTGAAAACAAAGAATGAAGAGTTAGATCAAGATGTCTTCAGGAGAGCAAAAGCTCTTCCAGAATAGGGTAGCCAGTGATAGTTGAACCTAAACATGAACCCTGACAAAAATTACAACATAGTTCTAAATAATATATATTTACTGTGGTAATTTGCATACCAAAAACCCTAAGAGAAGTCATAATGGTATGAAGAAGGTTTTCTTAAGTTGAACTCATTTTGTTGGGCAAGTTGGGATGCAACGCTGTGATCAAAATAATAAAGCACTGCAATCATTGTTGCCCGAATGAAAGCTCCAGAAATGCATAACAATGGCACATCAAGCATTTCCTGTGTGGAAAAATAAGTACTGTTATTGCATGGAAACGAAAACAAAAAAGGAAAAAAAAATGGATTCTATGTTTTGAGGTGGTGGATGAAAGGCAAGATCAGTGCCTTATCATGTTTGGGCTATGGGAGCATGCATTTTATGTCAAAGGGAGAATGTAAAGAAGGATTATGGGTTATAAGCAGCCAAGGATCATCCCCCTGCCTTGTGTTGTTGCCACCCCCAACCTTCCAAAGTTCAAACCAACTGTCTTCCAATCAGTGGAAAGGCCAACACCACCACCTTCCAAATCACTGAAGATTTATTGTAGGATTTATTTGGAGATCTTATACAATCCTCAGCAGACAGAGGCTGTATGTACTTCAACTCACCACCTTTCTCAATAAGCCCTTCCCTTCTATAATTCTCTAGACATATTTAGCAGCCAGGGCTCTTTCCAAGCAATGGAGATTTTAAATGTCCCATGCTCACAGCTCTTTAGGAACAACAGTTTTTTTCCATGAGACCCGAGGAATATTCTTTTTTCTGTTTGTCCCCAGCCCATAGGAATCTGAAACTAAGTCTTCTTACCTGTTCCAGGACCTGTTTGGGAATAAAGGAAAAAAACACTCAGTACACAGGGATGGCTTCAAGTAGGGATTTCACCAGCACTAACTTACCCCCCTTGATGATAACCATCTATTACACCATATTGACATCTCCTTTTCAACCTTAGAAACCATCCACACCCATTCTATTTTTTTGCAGTCACTGAATTTACATAAAGACATAGCGTTGCGATTACAATTGAGCTAAGGACAATTCCACTCAAATGTATCTTCTACTCTAGAAACATTAATCATATCTTTTGTTATATTTGAATCAACAATAACCTCACAATCATGTTCAAAAGGCCTCTCATTGTCATGCTTATTTGAACTAAGCACTAATCCAGCATTGTAGGCTTCCTGAGCTATAGGGTTCCATCACCATTGAGATGTTATCATCAAAACAAACATAAAAACCACTTGAATATCATATCCTCTACACATCAACATAACAAGTAAATACTTGCGCTATAAAGCATAGAAAGCCATATTGCACAATATTATAAAATACCCTGTCAGTAACAATAGATGGCAAAGAATTTCAAATGATCAGTCATATTTGACAATCATAAACAACTTAATTTCCAAATAAAGTTTTGTTCAATAGTCTTGAAGAACTAGAACCACCACAATCCAGCTACACCAATGGTGCAAATCCTTAGCAAATGTGGTAAAATATTTTTTTTTTAAACATGGTATACTTGATCATGTTACTTATACAGGGTTCCATCTGTTTTACTAGTATCCAAAGAGAAACTCACTGGTGAGATGATGCAGGCTACACTACAACAGGCCAATAGTATTTTTATCCCCACAGCTAATATACAAGTCAGGGTACAAAACCTAGATCTTTGAAATACTCGTGCTCCTGAGCACTACAAGCAGTGATGCGTCCAAAAACACCAAAAAACTCATTTCCAAAATTCCTACACCTTTGTCTAATTGCAAACACATCTAATGTCAATTGGGTCTAGCTCCACTGGTTAGGTGGAATGATTGTTATCCTCCCTACAATGGTTCTATTCCCACCAATGACATGTTGATATGGCCTTTGGCCCTAAGGAATTTGCTTAAGCCTAGGTGCTATCCTCATAATGAGGCAAAGTTCCCTGGGTTTTCTCAGGATATATTTTGCAAAAAGCATTTTAGTCAATTGGGTCTAGCCCAAGCAATTGAGGGGGAATGTTATCCCTCCACAACCAGGACCAATTCTCACAAGTGACATGTTGACCTCTTAATGAATGTATTGTTGATTGCCTCGTACCCCAAATAATTTGGGTTTACCCTGGATACCATCCTCAGAATGAGAGGAAGTGCCAGAACAGCATGAGGATAGCATGAGGTAAGTGTGTAAAACTAGCAAGAAACCTATTCTAGATAGATTGTTCCACCCTAGCCTAGGAATGACATTTTTAAGGGTTCACATGTGTGCATAAAAAGCACCTCACCCCACCTCAAGCCTCGCGCTCCACTATCTGAGCAGATCTTCCATGAGGTCAAGTAGTAGGGTGAATTAGCACTAGGGGAAATTATAATTCCCCCCTACAGAACTCGACTGAAGTTGTAGAGGTATAAAGTCACAGGTAAGCACTATCCATAACAACATATCACAAGGTTCCATAGGGATTTTGAGTCGTCGTTTTTGAGTGAGATGTGTGTCCAATCATTTCTTTGTAATTCGTCAATCTAGCATTTATAGGACTTGAACCATTGAATCTGGCTTCATCGAATATCCCTAACCCTAATGAGCCTAGTGGATATCACCATCACGTGTGGATAACACTGCTTCAAATACAAGACCCAGTAGGGTAGACTAAACGCATGAACTCATGCACCCAACACACTTAGAAAACTACACCATTCACAAAATAGACATTCATGCATGCCCTCCCCTGGATGGGTAACTGTGCCTTCCTAATTGAAGACAATACATTCATACATGTGCTTCATCCAGTGATCCTACTAAACTATTGCGCCTCCATTAGAGGATCTCTTATGTGCCCTCTACTAAAGATCGACTTTCCTCTGTACAAGCTAGAATGTATTTGTTGAAGGATGATGTTGTTGTCGAAGGAGAACAACTACTGAGAAATAGGTAAAATCTAAGACTACCTCCACTCTTGTATCAAATAAAAGTAAAATTGTTGTCAAATTAAGCAATATTGTTAAGCAATTTTCTCTTTGTATATTCAGCAAGCCAAAAATGAAAAATATTATATCATATGTGGGTACATGGAGCAGTTAGAAATCAGTCTACTGTCGTAGACTGAAATGGAGGACAACCCTTTTACAAGGCCTATGGTACCAAGTGCAACATCTAATCTTCTTCTGGAAAAAAACTAAAAGAGCTTTATTTCACTTTGAATTTCAAATGCTTGTTAAATGATCAAGTGGTAGTTGCAAAGAACAACTCAAACTGGGTGATATCAAAACAAAATAATTTAGTATTTCCAAGACAAAATAACATTATTGATGTATCTCTGGATTCCATGAAAACAAAGCAATTTGATGTATTGAAATGATATTAGGAGATTAGTAAAGAGGATCAAATTAAGTGATGTTATGGCCATACCATTGTATCCATTTACGCTTCGAGCGAAGAGACTCAGCAACACCAAGAACATTGAGTGCCCTCCAAGAAAATGTAGTCCTTGTGGTTTGTAGAGAGTCTTCACACTCTAACATCGGGCTCTTCAAACCATCTCTGCACAAGGTCATTACAAATGTAAAAAATCAGCAAGACACAAATTTGGTAGTATATGACCAAAAGAAGAACTAGTGCAAACAATTTTCACAATCCTGTTTTTGAAACCAACATTATAATCTCCTTAGCATTATGATCAGCTGTCAGTGTTCTTCCCAAGTCAACAAACTCAGCTCCGCCTTGAAAAAGTGTAATTGCATAAAAGGAATGTCGGTCTCATGCCAATAGGTCTCCTACGATGAATGCGCAGGAACCTAGTACATAGACCATTTTTCTCTTCGCTTAGCTACCTAGGGCTTATTTCCCTTTCCAAATATCAATAATTCTTTTCCAAGAAAACATAAAATAAGAATAATATTTTACTATATTCTAAAAGGTGAAGATGTTGAAATCATGCCACAAAGTGAAAGGAAATCAAATATCTTTCCTCAAACCACCAAATATATAAAGAAAACAACAATAATTATAAAAATAAAACTAGATTTGTCGATCTATGCATGAAATGAGTCAAGCGACTAAAAAAATATGACCAAAATAAACCAAAAATTTCAAACTTGACAAAATCCTCTAAACAAGCAGCAAACAAACTGCTAAAATTTTCTAAGATATTAGAGCTAGACATCAACGCAATTTCATGTACTTGAATAAGCCCATTGTTGCTTAGCGTTAGACTTCTTAAATTAGTTATTTATCATTTAATACTAGGACACTGTCTATGTGAAAAGAAATAGGTCCCAGCTTGATCAAATCTGACTTCATTTCAAATCAAAGATCAAATCCAAAGGACACTAACTCGTTACTCTTGGATGGTGCTAATGTTAAATACACAAAATAACAAAAAATAAAGATATGATAAAAAAGTAGACCTGTAAGATTATATTGGTCGAGTGTGACAGGGACACAAATAACTGAGACTAGAGAGATTTATAGAAGGCAGTAGTTACTATTGTGTGATTAGTGGTATGGTGGAGAGACCTACCAAGAAGGGACGTTGGTCTCAGAAAAGTATAGTAGGGAGATCCATAGAGCATTTATGTAAAAGGAAGATGAGAAGTGTCGTCTTCAAGTTGGTTTATGTTATGGTAGAATTTTGTTGGTGATAAGTGGTAACAAAACATTTACATCAATAGGTAAAAAGTAAATTCGAGGCATGAGTTGGACTGACTCATGTTATCTCATCCCTTAATGGTCCTAAGGACATGTGGGGACCCGAACAACTTAGTACCTAAAAGACTTGAAAACATGGCTAACAAATCACTGACAAGAAATGGCTAGCAAATGACTTGAAAGTCTTGTTTATTTTGTTATTTATCATTTAATAATAGTCAGACACTATCTATGTTAAAAGAAATAGGTCCCAACCTCACCAAATCCAACTTTATTTCCTGTCACAGATAAGAAACAAACAATGTAATGATTAAATATGAAACATCAATCTTAAAATAACACTCATCAAAATAATGTTGCTGCAATGTTACAATGAAAAATACAAATATAGAACCTATTTTTACCTGAAGTTGACATATAGTAATTTTGCATGATCAATGGAACATGTATACCAAAATAAGAGTCCTAGGGTATTTCAATTTCCCAGTTCTCATCTTGGTCCTCATTTTCTAAATTGTGAACATGATCTTCTCTAAATGAACTGTCATTATGAGCCTCCAAAACATTATGTTCTATATCAAGTTCATTAGATAGATTTATTATATTGTTTTCTCCCCTTCTATCACAATCTGATCGCCAAAGAGTTAGCGCTCTTTCATATGGAAAACTGTCAATGTCATACTTTGTTACATATAATCTTAAACATGTATCCACATGTTTATCAAGCTTGTTCCTCAACTTTGACTTCAAGAATGATAATGCACTAAACATTCTCTCATCCTCCACTGATCCCAAAATCATGGTTTGACACAAATCTGCTAATTTGAAATATTCTGATATGTTTTCTTGCAGGTATTGGCTAGCACTTAAAGTAGTCCATAATCTTGTTATAGCACCATTTTCATTAGGATTCTCCAAAAAAGGATATTGCTTCCACATTGTTTCAGCAAAGCGTCCACCTTGTTGATACAATTTTGATGAATCTAAAATACCTTCAATTTGTTCTCCATGTATCCAGACTTTCTTGCAAAAATGGTCTACTAAACATTTTAATCTTTTTTGAAAATCAGCTTTTAAAGTTCTTCGACATTGACAATTGTTCCAATATTGAGGGTATACCACACACATGGCCTCCAACAATTCATCTCGAGGAAATCGTTCTCTTATCTCTAATGATAGTGATCTTGCAATTTCTATCAAATTTTGTCTCACTGAAATCACAATATTATCAAATTGGTCTCTTGACACGGGGCAATCTTTGGTGATTCGTCCTGTCTTACTAATATAATGAAAGGGAACCATATACCCACGCACTACGATACATAGTATCCCTTTTTCATCAAAAGTCAAAAAATTTTCAGTATTTTCTATATTTATGATCTCAGTCCAACTTTTAAACTCTGGACCAGTAAAAGAGCCTGGCATCATATACAAATTATCCAATGTAAGACATGCTGACTTTCTTGCATTTGTGTATTCCGCAATATACATTGTGCGATTCTGAGACATTTTCACGAGGACATTCATTTCATGTAGCATAGGAAGAATTCCAGCCAATGTCAATAATGTCTCTATATTAGTTAGTTGAGAAAGAAGATCTTGAGCTTTGTCTACATTATAGCGATTTTCATACATCAACCCTACCAAAGATTTGAACTCACTAAATAGTCTTTGAGCTGGTCCATTTAATGAGATCCATCTTGTATCAACATCTTTCAATAGTTTTTTTCCATCCGTAATACCATCTGCAAATTGTTGAAACTCTAAATATCGTTTGGGACTACGAGAAAAGTATGCATGAGTCTCACGTACAAGATCTTCAACTTTTGAAACTGATGGAAACTTGCTTACTATTTTAAATGCAAGATTCATCCTATGAGCCATACAATGAATATTAAGCATATATGGTGAAGCTGATAGTTGTAGCCTAACACAAAGGCCATTCCTTTGTCCTTGCATTACCGCTGCTCCATCTGCTCCAACACATACCAACTTTTTTGCAATCATTAATTCATCCATACCACTTTCCTTCAATCCATTAAGAACAAGTTCATAAATATTTTCAGCTGTAGAAGTCTCTCTCATCTTATTAATCCCAAGTAGATAGGAATGTCTAATATGGTCATTAACCATATAAATGCTCATGCAAATCCATGAAGTATTATCTATAGCTGTAACCTCATCTAAAGACAATGCCAAAAACCTAGCATTTGCAATCTTCTCTTTCAAATCATCCTTTTCTACTTGAGCTAGATATCCTGCCCATCCCCAACCACTAGTTACAGACCAATGAGAAGATGGAAAGTTTGGCACTTGAAGAAAAGATAGTAATTTCATGTGATCTGGATAATCTGTCATAGGACGACCTTTAGATAAGATGTGAAATACAGTGCTCAATTGTATCGTCTTGGATAACAAATTTCTTTCCATCGTCTTTTCAAATAGAGATATGATGGTTCCTCCGTCCACCTCAAGTTTCCTCTTACATAATAAATATTTTTTATATTCTTCTGCATATTCAACATGTCGACATTCCTCGGAAGATTTCCATCTAACAATAGATTTCTCTTTACCATTTACAATTTTCTTTTCATACACCTTTCCTGCATGCTTTTGTACCGTATCTAGCTTCATCTGAAATTTCACTTCCTTTTGAGTTTTCCAACTACACGCAATACATCTAACTTGTCGGAAAAGCTCTTTCTCAATTGTAGGAGGTATTTCTTCAATAAATGGAAAACTTGAGACCCAATTTTCTTGGAATCGTCTTCCTATGGCCCACTGGCCTCTTTTCCTTTTCTGCGAATGGATTGTGTCACTTTCCAAGGAAAAATCTTTAACATTTTCATCACCAATTTCTGTTGAAACTGCATTTATCTCACCCTGACCACTTGAGGAACCTATTTCTTCATCCATCGTATGGATATCAAATGCATTTCCACAAGAGTTAACCTCTCTCTCAGTAACAGATTGTTCAAAGGAGCTTGAATCATGAAGAGAATGTGTATTTTTGGATGGAGCCTTTTGAAAGTATGATAATACATCTGTTTGCCTTAATGGTTTCTTCCCATGATTATCTTTTGACATCTCACTAAATATTCCACAAGTAAAATTTCCAATCGATCTGCAAACCTGCATCAACAGTTTTCAAGCGTTGAGATATGCTTCATATAAATTCACTTGTTCATAGAAAATAGAATTATACTTTGCAAAATAATTGTTGAGTCAACATTGAAAGAACATATATCAGAAATTGAATTTTGAGGCAAAATGGAATTTCACAAAAATTATTTAACAATGATAATGGGAAACTATTAAATTTTAAGACAAAATATAATTCATTTGTATAACATTGAAACAACATCACTTTCTTTGAATTATTCCTAATTTCCTACAGAAGTTGGTTGACAGGATTCAGGACCTGGTCCCCTCCTCCCAAGCCAGCTTACAGTATGTCTACCATGCCCAAAACTCAAAAGCTAATGCTAAGCCAAATGAAAGGGTATTGCTACCTGAGGAAGAAATTTGAACAAACAGAAATCTAAGTATGGAAAGGGTAGAGCCTCCATCCCTTAGCATGTGAAAAATAAATGGTTAAAATATAATAAGATGGAAAGCTTAATTTGGAAGTCTTGACAGGGTCAAGGAAAGCCACTATTACTTCCACATCAAGAGGTTTGTTTAGAGAAAAGCTCATCTACTGAAAGTCAGGGCTTCTTTCTGACCAATCACTAGCCTTAGGAAGATGAGACTTCAAGAGAAACAATCAAGTCTGAAGATATAGGAGTTGATGAATGCCATTGCTCAGTTGGCTTGGCATTCTCTGTTTTATAAGTCAAACAGTGTAAGCGGAACTATTTTGAGGAGTGCAGAAGGTTTAAGCATGTCTAGTTCCAGTTTTTCCATTTTGCAGCATTCTCAGAAATTTTATAGTCTGGAGTATCAAAGAAATTTATCTCAGGAATGTTCTCAACTATGATCAAAAGTCTAAAGCCCTACCTGTTTTTACTGACATCTAAGTGACAACAATTTTCTCATGTAATTCTTCTTAAAGTCAAATTTTTCAAGGGGTTGTGCTCCAAGTGGGCTATTAGAGCCTGACAACCCACAACTTCAATGACCAAAATATTCTAGGCAATACAGTTAGTACAGAAGAAATATATTTTATAGATATAGTATCATCGTTCAATACCTGCCAACAGAAAAATTTAAGCCTAACCAACTTGTAGGATGCTGCAAGTCAAGACTCAGATTGAAAGGTTGTCCTGCCTTTATTACAAAGTTCTATCTAATTTTGTAGCATAAGATATAAGGCTGAGAAACAATGTATATAAGGCAAGATAATTTTATTTAAGTCTAAATAAAGCCTGACAGATAGGTAAATGGGACTACAAAGTACAACTAGTGATGCTAATATGTAGGGGAACCCTTATATGGTCTGGTTAAGAATTTAGAAAAATATTCAAATTCTACCCGGACTGTGGTAGGTATCCTAGGTTTATATCCTCAGTTAAATTTCAATATCTTTTTTCTAAACACAACTTAGTTTTGACTTAGTCTTTGATTTTCCATATGCTTCTCTACCAGCACACTGGCTCCCCTTGTGTTTTCTCTGTGAGCACTGCTTTGTAACCAAACTTTGCTGTGTAGCCGACTGAATCAAGGTTGTTAGACCAATTTAATTCATCCTCCTTATCTCTAATTTTGATTGTACTTAGTTGCAATATGTTAAGTTGTTAACATAGCCAACTCGATTGTCAAACGAATATCCTTCCAAACCTGTTGACCTTGCTGATATCTAGTGTTGTTTTCTGCATGGTGGTCAAATTTGGATCCACAATATCAGCTTGAGTGTGTGCCATTGTTATGCAGGGTCTTAATAGTTTCTTCATTAATCTCCTGGAGCCTTTTAAACCTCACCTAGGGATCTTCACCTATTCTCACTTTCTCTCCATTTCCTATTCTCCACATTGTACTTAGTTGTAATATGTTAACATAGCCATCTCGATTGTCCTTTGAACCTCCTTCCAAGCCTGTTGACCTTGCAAATTTCCAGTGCTGTTTCTATATGGTGATCAATTTTGGACATAACATCAGCTTGAGTGAGTATGCCATTGCCAGGGTCTTGATAGTTTCTTCATTAATCTTGTGGAGCTAGGTGTCTTCACCTATTTTCACATTCAATCCATTTCCTATTCTCCACATTGCCAATTGCCCAGCAGAGGAAAAGATTGAACAAGAGCCTTTTAACCATTGAGACATTTGTAATAATTTTATTTGGAAGTCTAATCCATTCCTCCAAAGATCATAGGTCCACATATTTTTGCCCTATGACTTGATGCCACAAACTTGCCCCTGTATTACTTTCCATATGCTCTTGGAAACTACAGCCTTGCCATAATAGTGTGTATTTTTTTAAACTCTCAACCTTCTTTTGGTTTGGCTATTTCTTTCCATTTTATGAGGGAGCATCCTTGATTTTAATTATGTAACTTACACACACGTAAGCTATAAATGATAAACTTGAATTTTATTAGGACAATAAGTAATATAACTTTAGATCGTTGAAAGTTGTAGTTTGAGTAATGAAGGCATTTCATCCATTGATGAATGAAGCACTAACGAAGGTGCAGAACAGTTTATAGGCCCAAAACTGACAGGATCAATCCTAGCTTTCAAGCAGCAATACTGCCTGTAACTTCAACAATTATATTTTCTAATAGTGCGGCAATACAATAAAGTATTTCCTGGTTTGCTGTGCATTACAAGTACCATGTAGGTACAACAGTCGTGAAATCAGATACATTATGGAAAAACGACCAAAGGCAATCTCTCAGATTTCTCTAACACTGTAGTGTTGATGAAATTCCACTGCTTCAAAGTGCTTACAAGTATTGTCAAACGGCAGTACATTCTAAATTTACTCATATTACACTTGAGAACTAGAACACATACCGCTTGAGAAGAGAGTTGCTGCCGCTTCAAGTACCTCAAGCTCAAACTAGTCTGTTGTTCTTTCTTGCATCAAAAGAACTGAGTACAATAAGAAACAAGTTCCATGAGTATAAAATCAACAAATACAAATGAATATTACATTTTTTATCATCACCCAACGAACAAGAACCAAACAAAACTCAAGTCTAAGGGAAGGTTTATCAACTTGATGTCGAAAGAAGTACCATGAACATGTATACCCCATCTTCCGGAAAGCAATTGCAATCCCTGAGAAAAGAAATCATCTTATTGTCTACCACAGTACAGACTATCGACATCTGAGACAAAAATTCATTCCCAAGTAGTCCAAAGCACCTCATAGCAGTTTCTCTATTACAAATCAGACAATATTAATACAACGGATTTCTTGCCTCGAAAACTTTTCAAAAGGTCTATACAAAACTTGAACTACAGTCTATACAGACACTGTGTTCAATCGAGATTTTGATTACAAACACCATTGAGGCCATACGGTATCTCCAATTTTTCACATCATTGAGGTCATCAGTATCTCCAGTTTCAAACAGCATTCAGGCCACATTTGATATAAATAGTGCTAACTGACCCATGACTCAGGCAAGAAAACACCCAATTCCCCCACTCAACCCTATGAACCAGCCCATACTTGGCAACATGACTATAACGCTCCCTCTCACCATAAAAGACATTTGAGACAATTGTACCGAGATCAAGCTGAATGAAAAATATGAACAATACAACAATCATTGCCTAGATCTTTCCAACACGAACAATACATGGGAATCAGAAGCAGGAAGTTGCCTTCTCCATCACAATATTCATCTTGGGATACTGGTAGACTGCAAACATCCAAATGCTGTAATATTTAGGGTAAGTACTGATAACTTTCCAGCTCAACAACACAACAAAAGGGAGGACACAGACAATAATAAAAAGAGTAAGCAGATCACGGCTACTTATCCCATGCTTGAATATCAGCAGAGTTAATATACCTTTTACACGAACATGAGAATATGAGCTTGAGAAACTACAAGATACTGCCACATTCCTCAACAGCTCCTACCTCAGTTTCTTACTTTACAACATTAAAAATGTAGCAATGCATAAGTCTTAAAGACCATAAAGTTGACAAAGATTCAAACATACAATCACACATCCAAACTGAATGAATCAAAACAACATTACATGCAAGCAAAATTTTGAAGCCTATGCACAACACGACCTTTTGATGAAAGATGCTACTTAATCAACATAAACAAGTCCAGACATTCTTCAAGGAAAGCCACAAACAAAGTTACAAGGAAAAGGAAAATTCAACTCATTCAACAGCCATCTCCTTATAAAAGACCTCTACATCAGATAATGAGTTGAACATTTACTCTTGAAAAGAACCTTCTAATGTTAGTTATACTAGACAATCCCAAAATCAAAAATGTGACCAGCAGACAATCAAGATCTGATCAGCAATAATAGCTGTCGTAGAAATATTGGCAAAAGTTCAACTGCCAATATACATGAAATAAATGCCATATATATATGATTTGCATCGACTAAACGCTGTGGAGTAACATGATCTTGGTTGGAAAAAGGAGCATGTAGTGAAAAAGAAAGGTTGGAATATAAATCAGACCATTCAGTAAAGCAAATAAAATGATGTTTGGAACAGCAAGGGGCTATTAACAGCCATTCACACTTTTTGCTTGGGAAGGGAAATCAAGAATTCTTCTATTTTTTCCCAGATCCACCTATTGGAAGATCCAGGCTCCATGTTTCCATAAGTCCAGATGCTGTATGTTTCCCATATACTTTAAGGGCCCTACAACCCTATCTTTTGCCAATAAAAATAACTACTGCGCCACATTTTAGACAACACAAATCTAATATTTTTTAGCAGTCTGCATTTCTGGGTTTGTGAGAACAATTTGGAGCCACGGTTATATTTGCTTCCAAACCAACGGAAGCATTCAACGTTCACTGGCAAAGTGATTATCACCCCTGTTCCAACTGCAGAGGCATGAATCCACCTAATTTGGCCTTCCAGAACAACTGATAATCTGTATCATACTCAGCAACTATCTTCTCCTGTACTTCAAACTTGAAGAAAAACAAGACATATGAAGCCAACTTACCCTGATTCAAAAGCTGGCTACAGATGGGTAGGACCTGCATAAAGGGGCCTAATTTCTCGCGCTCAGCCAACAATTCGGTCAAATACCGACTGTTGTTGTTGCTGCTGCAATGGCATGAGCCGTTCAAATCCAAGAAACAATGGATACCAAAACAAGAGAAGAATAAGCGGATTGAAATCTGAAAATGCAAGAATATCCCACCGAAACTGCTGCTGCTAACTAGAACATTTAGATTTGTGAACTAGGATGAAAAAACCTATTTCAAAACCATTTTTATACAGGGACCCAGGGAGCCATATACACCAAAACAGCGGGTTGAATCCGTGAAAACAGGGAGCCGCCCTCCATTTCAAAACAAATCTAACATCCCATGACCAAATCGACCCTCACAAACCACTCCCGGGACCAAATCGACCCTCACAAACCACTCCCAAACCAGAAAACCCAAACTGTAAATCAGAAATGGCGATCTTGCTCTACCAAACCGGGAGCAAATATCAAAATGGGGCGATTTTGATCAAATATGATTCCGCAAATATCAAAATGGGGCGATTTTGATCAAATACGATTCGGTTAATTTATCCGCCCTGGGCTAAAAATAAAAAATAAATTAATTTTTAAATAAAATATGGGCTAATTATATAAAAAAAATTTATTATTTTAATTAAAAATTCGCCCATTAAAATATAAAAAGCCTTAAATTTCGCCTTTGGGCGATTATTCGCCCCTAAAATTAACCTTGGGGGTCTCGCTTCCTTCATCAACACAATAGGTTCAGGACAAAGGCAATAGGCCATTACATGATGAGGGGCCTTCATGTGAGCAGGAGACCGATTTCATTCTCATTCAGGGTGATGACACTGATTTGGGCCCACAAAGCTCAAAGCTTGGAGAGATCATCCAAGAGAAACAAGCCGACATTCAACATTTGCCTCTCAATTTACAAAGAGCCAAGTGGATTGTCAAATATCTGGAGCAAAGAAACAAACAACTAGAGGATTGGCAAACCATAATGGAGCTAAGAAACATACGAGAAAACCAGAAAGTTGCCAAAAGGAGGAAAGTCAAGTTCACAACACTTAAGCAAGAAATCAATGCTGATCGTGAGTCTTGGTTGGAGAGGACTAATATCCACTTGGAGAGGATGCTGGAGAAGGCCATAAATGAGAAAAATATGTTGAGAAACATGGCATATCACTATTTTTCAAGGAATATGGTGTGCCAAGCTAGAATCAGGAACTTGAAGGCCAAGTTGAAGAAGAGATCGAGGAGGCAAAAAGCGTAAGATAAACTTTAGATCTTGGCTGAGGCTTCCTTGGATCAGCATAACACCTAATGGAGGACACTCAGCCCAAATTTCAAAAAATTTGGGACACTTTTTTCATTTTTGGAATTTCTGGGCCAAAACACAGGTTTTTTTGCCCAATGCGCCGCGCCACTTGGCGCTCGCTTTTGATGGGGAACTCCTTTTGACGAAAACTCGACACTTTTGGATTTATCATTAGAAAAATATGCATGCTCACCAATGGCCAAGATATTTTGACAGGTTTTGAGCCCCCAAAAAGGTCGAAAACACTCCAAAAATGACCTTTCTGCCCCTTTTTTGACACATAGGAAACAGTCTTGGGAGAACTCAATTTTGGAGGGGAAAATGGAGGCCAAATTCAAAAATTCCACTTGTGCTGGAAAGTAGATAGGCAGAACTTTCCAACAAGTCCACTTGGAGCAAATTTGGACACCGAGAAGGCCTCCAAAAGCAGATGCAAAAAGGCACTACGCATAGGGAAATCAGTGCAGCGCATTGGAGAAATTTTGCTCAGTTTGACCAAAATACTCTGTTTTTCGCCTAGTTTCTTGACAATTTGACTTTTCTCCTTCTTAATTTCAAACTCATGATGTAATTTAATGTAATTTGATGGATCTTGATGTAATTATGTTGAATTTTTACTCATAGAGGTAGATTCATCCATGAAAAGGTAGTTTGCAACTAAATGAATCAGTTCCCTAGTTTTTAGAGGCATGCTATTCCACTGCCTACATTTTAGTTCTCAGTTTAGAATTTGTTGGAACAGCTCCTAAACTCATGAGCTTGACCCTAGAGGCTAGGATGAGTTGTTGTTTTCCTATATCTTATGTTTTTTCAGTCATTAGCATGGTTGGACTTTTGAGAAAGCTTGGAGCTTCATTGTATACTCATCTCAGCAGTTTTGGCTAAGGAATAGACCAGGGTTTGTAGCACTTTATGGGATTCATGTGGCATCTTGCTTTGGTATTATGTTTCCTTCTGTAAATTGTAAATTTATATGTGTTTATGTATGCCATTATCTCTCTAGTTTCTTCTTAACTAAAACAAACAAGGATAAAGGTAGAATCCATTGAATTTCAGTGCTCTACCTAGGGTTTGCTTAGTTATTGATGTTTTCAGATGTTTGAAGAGGATCCTTGAGGTTTTCTTGCCCTCTTCAACTCCTCACTTGTCTAAATCTCTCCATTTCATTCAATTTGAAGTGCCAAATCAGTTGCCTACCTTGCCCCATAGAGATCTCTGCAAAACTGAGCCTCATTCCCCAGACCCAAATCTGCCTTTCCATTTGAGCCAACAAAACATCATTATATTCAAACAGGCTTTTCTGCACACATACCTAGCCTAAGATCAATATTCAAATTAGTGATCTCAAGCCCTAATTGATCATATTTTGCTGAGATTGACAAGGAGAGAGCCCTCTCTCGAGCTGGTAGGGCTAGCTACCAGGTTAAACATGGTTTGATGTTATCCTAGATCCTACCTTTCTTAGCTTGAGGTAGATTTAGGCCCTAACAGAGCATAATTTCTTAACAATTTGAAATGGTCCAAGCCACAATTTTTTAAATTTAGTGTGTTTTCCTTTGTCTCCATGTGCCTTGTCCCATTTCAGAACTAAGTCTCCAATTTGAAAATTTTTCTTATCAATTGAGCTTGTATCAAAGGAATATTTTACTAGTTGTTGATGGTGAGCATGTGTTTGTTTGGATTTTTCCCTTTCTTCTTCTAATTTAAGTATTTACGATATCCTTAAATATAGAGAGGAAGAAATTTTTTCTTCGATAAATTGTACCAGAGCTGATGAAAGAAGGAATAGATTAGGAGGGAGAATAACCTCCTTCCCATACACTAGATTAAAAGGAGAAGTACCTATGGAGGCCTTCTTAGTTATTCTATCAGCCCATAGAGCAAAAATTAGAGATTTATGCCAATTCTTTTGGCTTTGATCAATAGTTTGCTTAATAATCCTAATGAGGTTTTTATTAGTTGATTCTACTAAACCATTTCCCTGGGGATAATAATTAGTAGAATATTTAAGTTTAAATCCTCTTTTTAAAGCAAACTCAGTCATACTGTTTCTTGAAAAGTAAGATGAATT
This sequence comes from Pinus tabuliformis, assembly GCA_031772625.1. Taxonomy (NCBI): domain Eukaryota; kingdom Viridiplantae; phylum Streptophyta; class Pinopsida; order Pinales; family Pinaceae; genus Pinus; species Pinus tabuliformis. Next base: position 663,561,180 of record CM062820.1, on the reverse strand, counting down.
ATAAAAAATGAGTGCATTAGGTAGACCAAACCTAGTAATAATGTATTGATCAATGAATTCAGTGATATTGTCAGAATTGGCTACTTTAAGCGGTATCACTTCAACCCATTTTGTGAAATAATCTGTAGTAGTAAGGATAAACCTATGTTGCTTAGAAGAGTGAGGAACAATCTCACCAATAATATCCAATCCCCATTGTTCAAAGGGTTGTTCAATGTTGACTGGTTGAAGAGGTAAGACAGGTTTTCTCTATCTTCTTGTTGCAGTTTGGCAACTTTTACACTTTCTGACATAGGCATGTGTATCCTTGAAAAGAGTTGGCCAGTGGTATCCAGTATGTAGGATTTTGTGAGTGGTGGTGTCTCCTCCAAAGTTTCCACTAGCTGGTCCATCATGTAATTCCTGCAAAACCCTTTGTGCTTCAGATTTTTCTAAGCACCTTAACAAAATCAAATCATAATTTTTTCTAAATAACACATCATCAATGAGTTCATATTGATTGGCTTTCAGCCTTAAAGCCCTTTTACTTTTGTAATTGAGTTCGGGTGGAGCATAACCATTCTTTAAATAAAAATTGTGTTAAGTGTCTTGAGATTCAGTATCAGTAAGGCATACCTCAGATATTTGGACAATGTTACCTAATTCCTCATCAACTGATATATTAGAAGCTCTAGTAATCAGTCTGCAAAAACCTTGACCTATTACAATTTTAGCAGGTTTAACTTCAATGTCATATTCTTGCAGAGCAATGACCCAATTTTCTCTCTCTTCTCCTAATTATTTTTGAACAAGCAAATGTCTTATTGATGGGAATGGGACAATTACTTTAGTATGAGTTTTCAAAATAAAATGCCTAATGTGTTTAACAGACTTAAAACCTGCAAAGGCATGTTTCTCCACTTCTGAATATTTAAGCTTTGCTCCTTGTAAGTTGGAGCTGAAGAAGGAGATAGGTGCCTCTATTTTTTGATCATTGATCCATGTTAGAACCGCAACATAGGATAACTTGGAAGAAAATGCATACAAGATGCTTTGATCAGAAAAGTTTGGAGTTATTAAAGAGGTAGCATCAATAATAGCTTTTTTGATTAACTCAAATGATTCTCTTTCATTATGTCCCCATTTAAAAACTGATTTTTTCTCGATCATAGCTTATAGAGGTAAGACAATTTGAGAAAAATTCGGAACAAATCTTTTCACAAAATTAATCTATCCTAGGAAAGATTGCATTGGTTTCTTATTATGAGGCAAAGGAATATCAGAAATTGCCTTGATTCTGTCAGGATCTATGCAAATCCCTTCCTTGGATACAATAAATACTATAAGTTTCCCTTCACGAAGTGCAAAGTATGACTTCTTGGGGTTTAATGAAATCCCATATTTAATACACCTTTCAAGAATCTATTTTAAATCATGATATTGATTGTTCCTTTTCTTGGAATATATAGCAATATCATCCAAGTAAACAATAACAATTTTATTGATCGGACCTCTAAAGGCAATGTCCATAGCTTGTTGGAAAGTTACTGCTGCATTTTTTATTCCAAAAGGCATTTTTGATATGCATAAGTTCCCCATTTAGTTCTGAAAGTAGTCTTTAATCTGTCATCTGAATGAACAAGGATTTGGTTATACCCTAAGAATCCATCTGGAAAAGACATTAGTTCCAAACTTACTACTGGTTGCAAGATTTGCTCCATGGGTGGAAGTGGAAAGTTTTCTTTCTCACAGGCTTTATTTAAATTTCTAAAGTCAATGCAAATGCGAATATCACCATTTTTCTTCTTGACAGGTACCAGTTTTGAAACCCACTAGAAAAATGATTTTGGCCTTGAGGATTTTGTTCAGTTCGCTCTTGATTTGATTTTCAAGATTGGGATGAATTTTCCTTAGCTTTTGCTGAACAAGCTTAACATTAGGTACCATTGGGATAGTATGTTGAATGATAGAGGAATTGTAAGTTTTCAAATCATCATAATTCCAAGCAAAAACCTTTTTGTATTTCTTTAACAGATGAATAAAGGCCAATCTCTCATTTAATGAAAGTCCTAGGCCTAAATTAATGTTTTGAGGTTTCAGATCAGATCCAAGGTTTATCAATTCAAACCTCAAAGTTGAAATTTGTAGTTTGCAGTTAGTGACCTTTTTAAATCTGTCCTTTAAGTCATATAAATCTTCAAGCTTGACTATAGACTTTGGTAAGGAATTTTCCTCAATTGATTGCTTCATCTATTTGTCATGCTCATCTTCATCGATTACCTGATCAATATATGACCCTTATGATGTTAAGAAACTTAAAATGTCCTCGTCATCATTAAACACATGCCAATTAGTGACATTTTCAGGAATTGAAGGGTAAAAAATCAATTCAATGGAAAATCTATCTGGACTATAATCCTCTGGTGGGATCAGTTTGGATGTGACATTAACTAGCAGATCAGCACTATCACTTTAAAGTCTTGGGATAGGAGAAATATTAAATGCTAGAAAATGAGAAGTGAGAGTTTGAATGAGAGATTGATAATGTTTCAAGTGGCTTGAGACACAATGTATGGTGTTTCTCACCTGTTTAATAACAATTTCAGAGTCTCCAAACACTTGAAGGTATTTGACATTAAGACTTATTGCTTTGTACAAACCTTGAACCAGAGCTTCATATTCAACAATGTTATTGGTGCATTCAAACTCTAATCTACATGCTATCATTGTTTTTTCTCCTTCAGGATTTACTAAAATACATCCTACTCCAACACCATCATTGGATCGAGAACCATCAAAATATAAAGTCCAAAACAAAGATTTAACTACTGGTTTATCTACAATATTTACACATATGGATGAGTTTGTCTATGAAAAATTTTCAACTTGAGAGGTGACAGAATCAATCTTGAAAGGAGATTCTTGTGCATTGAAACTACCCAAGAATGACTCTAAATAGTAGTTCCCAAGAATGTTATTGGTGAATACCACTGGTTCATTTTCCTCGTCCAAGTCAGTTACTGAATATTTCATGTGCTTTTCTCAATCAATGTGAATTTGATTAGGCTTACCATTGTAAGGAAGCCACATATGAGACCAATCAGTAGCGAAATAACCATGTAACTTCTTTGACCAATCTTTGCTTAAAATTAAACCGTAAAAGTCAAGAATATCAACAACTAGAACATCAATGATTTGAAAAACTTTAGAATTAGAAGAAAGTATAATGAGAACATAATTGATTTCCCCTAACACTTTCACTTTGGTTCTATTGAGTTGAACAATATGTACAATAGACTTCTGGGGTTCAATGTTCAGTTTAAGACAAACTAAATAAGGCAATACATTTGAAGATGCCCTAGAGTCTACTAAGCAATTATGCACATTCTTATTGAATATTTCAAAGGTCATAAGGAAAGGAGGAGTATGAGAGTTTGACCTATCTCCAATTAGGATGGCATTGGTGGGATCAATCTTATCTGAAGGATCAATGGGGGGTTTTAATTTTCCTTTAGAAGCTTTAGAAGTAACAACAATGGGCAAAGGGGATGCAGGGACTGCATTCAATTCTTTAAGTAAAAATTTCTATTGTTGCTTTAGTTTAGCTACTTCATAGAAGGAAATGTTAGCCTTGACCTTCTTCATATCCTCAACTATATTATATTCTATGGTGTTAGAAACAACCAGAGTTTTAGATGTAGATGGAGAATTGGAAGAAGATGGAATTGAATCGGAAGATGTAGAAGGGATTTTTTAGGTGCAACTTTGTCCTTAGTACTAGGAGTAGAAGATTTCTGCTTTTGGGTTGATTGCGATGAATCTGCAGGACCCTTACTCTATGTACTAACTAGAAAAGCTTCATGTTCTTCTTCATTATCCAAAGTAGGAAGAATAAAGTCCCATAATCCCTGAAGTTCAGTTGTTTCTTCATCTTGGGAATCATTGACAGATAATGTTGTTTCTTCTTCATCCTCCTCTAGATCAGATTCAACATTTGATATGACATTAGGAGGCTGAGGGTTTGATGTTTGGGCTCTCCTAAAATATCTGAAAGGTTTTTTAGAAGACTCAGCTACCTGCTTTTTTATTTCTACCATTTCATTCGACATCGATTTGAGGACCTTTTGTAATCCTTCTAGATCAAAAGGATCTTTGGGAGTTTTCTTCTTTGGTTCCTCTTTGAAGGTAACCTTCTTAGTCTTTCTTTCTTCTTGAGCAGTTTTCTTTTCTAAGGAAAGAATCCTTTTTTCTACAGATATTGACTCTTTCATGTTATCTACTAAAGTGGCTCTATTAGCCCTATCTACAAAAATTATGATATTGGAAGGAAGAGAATAAATATACCACTCGATTTGGACATCAACACTAGATTTAGAGGTATCTGGAATTTTGTTTAACAATTTATTAAACCTAGAATTGAAATCCTTGATTTTCTCATTTGGATTAGCTTTAAGATTGGAGAGATCATTGATTAGAGTAGCAGTTGTGTGATCATCACCAAACTTAGTCAAAAGTTGGTCTTCAAATACATCTTAGCTAGTGATAGATGCTGGTGGTAATGAGAAGTACCATGAACCTGCAGATCCTTCAAGGGTATATGGAAATAATCTTACTACACAATATTCTTCTACCACTCCATTGAGATTAATGGACAACATAAAATTATGGAGATGTTCTTCAACAGGGAGTCCATCGTCAGGATTAAACTTTGGTAACCATCTTTCAGGATGCTTAGGTAGAGGATGGAGAGGTGCTGCCATTTGAACAACTCCAGGATTAGTCCATGGTCTAGCTGCTGGTGGGTTTTGTTGTCTACCTGCCATTATGGGAACTTGAGTAGAAGGAGTTGTAATAGTAGAAGAGGTTGACTATGTGGAAGAAGAAGTAGCCCCTGTGCTAGTGCTGGTTGAATCAACACCAGTTAATTGAGAAGGGGGAGAATGAATGGGAGGATTGATTGGAGGAGAGGAAAATGGTGATGAGGTATGAAATGAAGGTGTTTGAGGTGGAGTAGATGATAAAATATCGCTAGTGGATGATTGAGTTTCAGATTTTTTCATCTTTCTTCGGTGGGAAGGTAAGGGAAACTCAAATGGAGTAACCCCAAGTTTCTCACTTTGGGAACGAGTCAAAATACAAGTAGATTGAAAAGATGAGGAAACACTACTTTCAGAAAACTCAGAATGTTGTGGCTTTTCTTTTGAAATAGAAATTCCTTCTAATTTCTGAATTAAAGTTTGAACTTCAGGTATCTCCTGAGAAGGAGGTTGATCAGATGACTTAGGTAGTGTGCTAGGAGATTTTGTGGTTGTTTTCACAACTTCCAGTCTAGGAGTAGGTGATTTGGAATGAGATCTGGAAGTTGGGGGAGATCTTGAGGGGGAGTGACTCTTTAGATGGCCTTTTGATTTAGGATCAAACCTTTTTTCCATTCATAGTCAAGGCCCTCCTTCTAGCGCCAAAAATGTTGAAGGCTCAAAATGTTGCTGCCTCAACATTGGGGATAACCACCCAGTTGGGAACTTGAAAACCGTTCCTTTTCCATTTGGAATAGTGGCTTTGACTGGGGATAATGGGACCAGTTTCCATTTAAGAGTATATAATGGAATTTGAAGTATAATGTAGGTGAAATGGATGTGATGAATAGAAATAAAAGAGTGCAAACATATATATCTAGCTATCTATTTCCCGGGATTTAACTTATCTTTATATGTGCAATTGAAATATTCTCTAATATGCTAAACAATATAGATCATCTAGTGATTCAAGAAATAAGTGCAAGAAAGATAATTAATTTGATTAAATAGTTAATCAAATTAATTTTTAATACATATCGCATATAATATTTCGTTGTTTTCACAATGCATTAAAAAATAACAACTTCGTACTCTTCAATAGTGAATAAGTATTCAACTGCATATAAGATCATACATAGAAAAACAATAAAGAAAATATGTGACTATTAATCAGATATAAACACAACAATAACATAAAGATAATAGTACCCAATATATCAGTGCTCTTCTCATAAGAAAAACAATCTTGGTTCAACTTTCCTATTAAGATGATTAAAAGGTACAATAGTGCAACTCTCTTAAGTCTTCTTTACAAAAATTCAGAACCCCTTTCTAAAAGACATGAAAGGGTATTTATAATTAAAGGATCAACTGTAAAAATAGAAAATACTTGAAATGTTGAGGAGGTTCAAACAAACCATCCTTAAAATAAAACTAAAAGATAAAAATAGAGTTTGTTGGAACAATTCATCCAGAATGAGAAGCTTGTTGTCCTCCCATTTGTTGCTTGAGTTCGTAGATATCTATCATGGACTTCAATTTTGGAGGATGAGCTGGCTTTAATCGCATATGTCCTACATAAACTGCATCAGAGAGTGTTGGGATAATATGAGCAGTGGTATTGGTTAAGCATTGTAACATAAGCCATTGGCTATGCAGTTTGACCAAGTGCTGCCAATAATGTTCAAAGGTTAGCTTAGATAATTTTTTGATGTTATCCACCTTCGTCTTGGACCAATCCTGCAAGTGTTTCATTAGTGTTTCGACATCAGGAAATGCATCTATAGGAACTCTTGAATAAAATTAGACTTCAACAGATTCTCGCGAATGGTTTTGGTGAGGTTATTGGTGACATCTCTAGTGCTAAAGATGGTTGCTTTTGCCTGTTTCATATTCATATCCCAGTCTCGAAAAATGATTTCCTTCTGTGAATCCTGAATCCTTTGAGGATCGAGTGCTATTCCATCTACACTATCCTTCTAGGAAATATACTCAAAAGTCTTTTCTTCAATGTCATCAAAGTATGTCCTTAGGTCGGACAATTGATTTATTAGCGAATCGCTTGTTTGACACAAATCATTGATTGTTGTCAATTTCTGGCAGAAAACAACTTGTTGCGAGCAAGGAGAGTGTTAAGTTCCCCTGCTTCTTTCTTGAAATATTCAAGCTTAGGATTATATTTTAATTGATCAATCCTAAGCTGGAGTTGTTGCAATTGGTCATTCTTGCTTTTGATGTCATCTTCATGCTGAATTTTCATCTCATCAAAGCTTTTCTGCAGCCAAGTTACCTATGCCTGCCATCTCTCATCAATACTCTGTTTTACATTGAGTAATGTATGTCCTAATTGTAGGATCTTGTCACCATTTTATTTGATAAGCTATTGTACTTATGAGGCTTTATCCACAGTGGTTGTAGCATATGCTCCTGTGAACTGTGATAGCCTTGTTAGATCATCAACAGGATCAGTTTGTGGATCCTTCCACAAAATATCCAATGGTATATTTCTAGGAACTAACGCCTGGGACTGTTCAGTTCTTTTCCTCTTGCTTTGTCTACTCATGACAACCTTATGCTTTGGGTTGTAAAATACATCTAGGGGATGGATTTATTCTATTTTGAGCACAACTTCAGATGTAGGGTGAGCCAGAATGACTTCCAAGTCATCAGTATTGACCGCTTTATCTAAAGACCCAATAGTGAGTGGGACCTTCTTTGTAATCTTAGAAGTCTCAAGACCTTGTTTTTGAGGTGAGGTATGTGCTTCCTGTGATTTTGTATTAACAATTTTATCAAATTGTTCCCATACCTTGTCTAGATCACTGGTAGACGGTGACTCCTTATTTTGGTGTGTCGATACTATGTTTTCCTTGTTTCCCTGATTGACTTCAGGATTCTTTGAGACCTGGGCTGAAACCTGTTCCTTCTATGGAACTTGTTATCACTCCAAAATTTCTTCTAAGTTGTTGGAAAAAGAAATGATAGAGGTAACCACAAACCAACTTTGAAGATCGGGATCTAGCCTTCCTAATCTCGGAGAGGGCTCTCTCTTTTTAATTTAACTTTGTTTATTTATTTGATTTTAGGCTAGTTATGATTGTGCTCGGGTTTTTGATTTGAATTTGGGTGGTGGGGTCACTTACTTAGATGAACATAGAGTTTCTTTTACCATTGGGATATGGGGTCAAAATGCCAGACAAACATGACTGGATCAAGTTCTAAAAATAGTGTCTACGGGGCAAGATAGAGGAGTTACTACAGATCTCAAAGGCTTGATGGTGAAATGGTTTCTAATCGGATCCAGGGAGAAATTAAGGGTTCCTTAGGCTGGATTATGAAAAGAAATGAAAGAGGTCAATTGGGATGGGAGAGCAATTAAGGGTTCTCAAATCCAGATATCAGAGGAAAACATATAAATGATTAACTGTGCAAAACAGAGTGTACTTAAACAAATTCTGAGTTAAATTTCCAGTTAATTCATTCAAATTTAGATAACATTTAAGTTTATGAAACACATAAGAAAGTAACAAAATCAGGAAAAGAAGATACTTCACTGCAATAGCTCATCTCATGAATCCTGTAGTGCAATCTTTTTATTACTTGCTCCAGTCTGTTGACTTGAAAATTGGTACAATAACCCTTAGGTTTAAGATCAAAATAACTCTACAAATGTATAGCAATCCACACATCAATACTTAGAATTATGAAGTATTTGTACAAAAATATTTTACAAAATATCCCAAACTGTCTTGGGAACTAATCTAGGAAAAAGAAAAATCTTCATGCAACAAGATAGAGACAACTATTGAACTGATGCTTGTTGTCCTTGTTTATTAGGTTGTGCTAGTTTTAATCTTTGATATTTTTCACTTTAATCCGCTTTGCTGTTTGGTCTTCATGTTGGATGCTCTATTCACTATGATATTTCAACTAATACACTTTCACTTGATACACTTTGACCTGGCTGACCTGTTAATATCCTTTTACTGTGCCCTTTTACTTTTACTGTACATTTTTTACATTTTTTCTGTGTATTCTATAGTAAATCATTTAGTTTCTCCAATGTCTTAGTATCTGGTAATTGGATATTGATCATTTTCTTGAAAATCTCATCTGCCTGTATGTACTTGGAAAAAGTAGGATTATTGACAAAAAGGTGTTTTACCTCATGCTGGAGGTAAACAAATTCTCAAAAGTTTGATATAATACTTTGCTAGTAGGTATGCCCTTCATGGATGAAGTATTCACCTGATCTCTGGCCACTTCTCGGATTTTTCTGTTATAGTTCTCCTGTGTCATCAACTTATCATTTATTACCTAGGGATTCGATAAACCTTTTTGTCTCAAGATTTCAAACTTAACCATGAATATTTCTATAGCCAGTTGCATGGTTTGGCACTTATCTTGAAGGTTTAACATTAAATTCCTCTTGGTGAGGACCCTTTTAACTTCCAAAATTGTACCTGTTCTGTCAAGTATCTCTAATTCTTGCAGCTCATACTTGTTCTTGGAGTTGAGGAAGTGAATGATCCTTGTAGCTTCCTCTGGCATGTCTCCAAGTTTTGCTTTGACTCTTTGTATGGATTTTGTAGCCTGCTTTATTAAATCAATCTATTCAAAAATAACCTGGATGGATGGCCAAATATCATTGACAGAGTGAATGATATTGGCCCACAATTGTTCCTTAGCCTGACCTAGAGGTTCATTCAATGTCAGCTCCTTCTCCAGGCTTTTGATTCGTTCATTCATTCTTGTGGACTTTTGCTGTTCTTCTTTGTGCATGATTTGGGTAAGATTGTAGTCTGTTTCCAAGCTGTTTACTTTTTCCTTAAGCCTGTCCATCTCAGTGGTCTGAATGGACATTTCTTCTATTTCTTTGACCAGGGAAATTTTTAAGAACCCCCCTAAATTTATATATATAATAAATGGGCGAATCCCCATGATACATAGGAAAAATGGAAGGAAATTTTGTCAATAATATAATATGTATATATAATTTTTTTGGCGAATCTCTCACCAAATTATATTATCTTGTAAAATCATGGTGAATCTTTCATTGGATTATAAAATCTTGTAAGATCTTGGTGAATATTTCACTGAATAATAAAGGATTTGTAAAGGGATAACAAAGTTCATAATGAGTATTTCTTGTAATGGCTTGAAGCCTTGCTAATCAATCCATCAATAACCAAAACAAGTATATTCCTTATAAGTATATTCCTTATATGGAATATAAAGATATTTCTCATGGAAAGTCAATTAGGTTTAGCATAGGTGGTAGGGAGAAATCCTACATGTGACAATGTGTTGGACTCATAATGAGTATTTCTTGTAATGACTATGAGCCTTGTTTTCTAAGCAAGCCCTCGAGGACTGAAATATGTATATTACTCATATGGAATATAAATATATTTCTCATGTATTGGAATATAAATATATGAGTGAGGAGTGGGAAATGAGCCACAATAAGTCCTTAGAAAATTGACATGAAGAAGATAAGTGCAAAAAATAGAAAAGGTGAAAATGGAAAAATTGAGAAGAAATACAAGGGAAAAATGGTGAAACAACAAATTAATAATCCATGGGAGGAACAATGATTAGAGATAGTGAGGGAAGATGTTCCCTCAGCCTAGGGGTGACAAAGGTAGACATTAGAACTCTCATCTATTCAAGTGTAGCTAAACAAATATTAAGCTCTATGCCAGTCATGAGAGGGAGGAAATTTGGGAAAGAAATGTGAGAACAAGAATTTAAATGGAACAAAGCATTGGGATTGCAATCCTTGCTTGTTGAGTTTGGGTACTTCCTTTGAGGCCTATTGAAAAATTAGAAATGATCTATCTATGTATTTTGTTATATAATTAGTTTGTAAAATAGTTTCCAAGTAGCTATGTTAGAGCATGGATTTTGTGAAATGTTTTTTACTCATCCTACCTATCTTTAGATGGATATGAACAAATATGAGTATTGGAGATAGAATTCTCCCATTTTTTTGTTGTAACAAATTGTATAGGTATAGCCATGTCCATCATTAAGTATGCCCCAACTGTATCGACAATATTCCCAAACCAAAAACTTTTTAGTACTAAAAAGCATAAAAAATCCAACATTACATACTAAAAGAACATATTAATAAAATATGCATGGTGAAAATCAACACGAAAGGTTATAGCGCATAAAGGTTTGCAATAGAAATCAGCCTTAAAACTCCTGCGGCCAAGCAAAACAATGATAATAAGCCCGCGTCTCCCTTGGAATTTTATGTATCAAGATGAAACCCCAAAATGCAAAGCCCTAGCTGAAAATAAGTGAGAACCCCTCGCATCAGTCAAAGAAGAGGTTTCTGCCCTGTAAAAATGCTCAACATTTCAAAGCGACGTCCTTAAAATGTAGAGCCCTACATATATTTGCAAGAGCTAAGAAGGAAGATGAGATTTTACTATTTGCAAGTAGGTAAATACCTTGATCATGATTTAAGTAATGTTTTGTTAAATTTCGAGGGTTGCGGCTTGCAATTCAACCCAAAAAAATTAAAGTGTAATTAACTTATTTATTCTTTATCTTACAATATTTTTTGAATTGCCAGTTTTTACATCTTAGTATCATCCTCCCAGCAATCTGAGTGCAAAGAAGCCTATCATGTGGCCAGGAATCTTTTTTTCTACTAGGGTTTCGAATTTTAGACCATCATTGGAAAACTTGGCTCGGTGTGAATAAAAATAAGTTTTGAATATTTAGTTTTTAAATATGTACTAATTAAAAAAGATTTTATATAACATTTGAAACTAAGGAGAGATTTAGTTTTCAATTTTGAATATTTATTTTTTAAATGTATATTAATTACAAAAGTCTAGGGAGAGATGTAGTTTTGAGAGGAATTAGTAGATAAGTGTTGTTATGATTTTGCTTAGTGAATTTCAATTTTAAAATTGTTTATATTGACAAAAATTATTACAAAATATTTAAATTTTAAAATGAATATACATGGTCACCTTAGGTACTATGATTGTTTCCTTAACATGATAAAAAATGAACTAGCTAGAATCTAACAACACTTTAGGATACCTCTAAGGACACATATAAAATAATAATTATAGTTATCATATTAAAATAATAATTTATGTTTTAATTTAACAGAGTCAACATAATATTATATTGCATGATGGTTAATTTTCATATCTATATATATATATATATATATATATATATATATATATATATATATAAATTAGACAAACCCTTGTAACTTGAAACATAGGAGAACTAAGTCTTCCGCTTTAGCAGAGCATGCTGAGAAAACCAAACATCATGTTTGTATCGAGGAGGCCAATGCTATTACTAAAGTTTCGCAGTTCCATCACCGTAAATTTAGGGAATCCCTTGAGATTGAAAAAAGGCCGAGCAATCTCAATAAAGAGGATGGCTAGAAGATCAGTAGTTGCTGGGTCCCAGCCCTTACTTCCTAGTCATTTTCTTCATTTCCTCCCCTCCCTCTTTTTATAGCTTGTTCTAGTTTTCTTATAAGTTAGTTTTTCCCCTTGTTATCCCATAACCTTCTCTCTTTGGCCTTTTTTCTTTGATATGAGATATTTTAATAGCATTTAGTTTATGCTAATAATTTTAACTTAATTAATAAAAGAAAAATAATGACTTTAATATTGAAATCGATCTATGATAATATGTTTTTATTAATTTATAATTAAATAAACAAGTTTAACAATTAAATAAACAATTAAATGAATTTTAAAATTTATAATATTAAAGATTTATTATTACTATATATATATATAGAATAAAATTAAAATAAATATAAAATAGTTAATACATGTCGCATGAACTTTTAATTTAATAATAGTATAACTAACTATTAATTTAATAATTATTTAAATCCATAACTTTAACTTATTTTAATTTTAATTTTTTAATTAAATATAGTTATGCCACCTTTTCCCTGGGTTTGGTCCAACTAGCTGTTTCCTAGTCAAATTTTGCTGTTGCCTGGTAAAAAATTATAGTCGTTGGATGTTTTGCTCTGACTATTTAACATGCAATCTAGATCAGATTCTTCAACTTATCCTGACGATGAATGGTTGGTTCGAAACGCATCGACAAATGAAATATCATGTGATTTACGTCGAAAATCTCTCATAAACTTAAATGACCTCTTTAGTTTTGGAATTAAATAATATATATATATATATATATATATATATATATATATATATATATATATATATATATATATATATATATATATATATATATATATATCTTATTATGTTTTGTGAGTGACCTCCTTGTGGAAAAATATCATGTTTGAGTGATGACTATATAAATAAACCATTACAAATTTAATTATATCTCATTTCAGAAATTGAAAGTGAAGATAATCATTCACTCACAAATTTGGACTTGTAATTATAATTATCAAGTCACTTTCCCTTTATATAATATTGTCTCATCAGTAATTTTTATATCAAGTTAATTAATTATAATTTTAATGAATTTAAAAACATTAACCATTAAGATAGAAAGTGATTAAGTCGTTAATATGCCATATTTTATTGTACACAAACTATAAAATATAAAGCAACAAAAAAAACATTTTTCTCATGATATTAGAAAACCTGAAATCTCCCAACAACTACTAGTGCTTCTAGCTTTTTTCAGCCCCATAATTGATATTTTTCATATTATTGATTTTTATTTTAATTTAAAATGAAAAAAAAATATTAATTAAGTGGATAGATGTCTTTGTTTTGGAATAGGGTTTCACAATCATGATCAACCTATGCAAACCTCCCAAGTGATATGTAGAATATGGGCACTTAATAGGCAAGGGTCATAGATGCTTCACCTGATCAAAACCATAATCAAAAGTAAACCATATCCCTATATAAAAAAACCTTACATTTTGCAAATCCAATAAACTATATGCCTATGTAAAAAAACCTTACATTTTGCAAATCAGAGTATACTACTTTAAGAATTCACAATATACCTCTCTTTTGATACACACCAACCTAGATCCATCCTTAGTTAAGGTGAATGGGAAATGAGAATCAAAACCTAGTGAGTGGGAAATGAGAATCAAAACCGAGGGTTTCGAGGGATACCCAGAGGAAGAGGGAGAAGATGGATCTAGGCTAGTTTATGAGAATCAAAACCTAGTGAGTGGGAAATGAGAATCAAAACTGATGGTTTCAACGCATAGGAAGAGGAAGAGGGAGAAGATGGATCTAGGCTAGTTTAATTCCCCCTTTAAAAAGACTATATTCCACATGAATATCATGGGAAATACCATGGGTTCTCATAAACGTGGAGCTCAAAAACCACTAGTAACTTCATAGAACAAGACAACATCCTTGGATGCAATAAAAAAACCTCCCAAATGATAGCTAGAATATGGGCACTTAATAGACAAGGGTCATAGACACTTCTCCTGATCAAAAATAGAATATAGACACTTAATAGGAAAGGGTCATAGACATTGCACCTGATCAAAACCATAATCAAAACTCATCAAAACTAGAATATGGGAACTTAATAGGTAAGACCATAATCAAAAGTAAATGATATCCTAATGTAAAAAAATATTACGTTTTTCAAATCCATGTATACCACTTTAAGATATCCCTATGTAAAAAAAATCTTACATTTTGCAAATCCAAGCATACTACTTTAAGAATTCATAGCATACCTCTCTTTAGATATACACGAGCCAAGATCCATCCCTCTCTAAGCTTGAGAGATTGACAAATCTTGAGAGATCGACAATTAAGGCTAATGCGAAATGTGAATCAAAACTGAGGGAGAGAGAGAGAAAGAAGGAGAATGAGAAGATGGATTTAGGATGGTATAATTCCCCCCTTTAAATAGACTATATTGACATGAATACCATGGGTTCTTATAAACCTTGAGCTAAGAAACCAGTAATGGACAAAACAATATCTCTTGATATAATAAAAAAATAATAATGTAGATTTTTCATTTTTACATAGAGTTATTTTTATTTTTATTTCAAATTTACCTTTACTCAACAAAAATTGATTAAAAAAAATAATAACCTAAAATTTTTACATAAAATAATAATGTAGAATTTTCATTTTAACATAGGGTTATTAATTATCAAATCTCTAGATACATCCAAAGTTAAAATGGATCTAGGTTTGTTTAATTATTAATTATATTTTTTTAATGTAATTTCTATTTTTATGTAATTTCATTGAGTCAAAATATTTTAATTTTTAATTAATTAATTAATCAATTTTTTTAATTTGATTGAGTCATAATGTTTAGATAACATAACATGACATTGCAATATCTTTACCATACCAAAAATGTAAAAAAATTAAATTAAAAAAAAACTATAAAATATTTTGATTGTAAAATGAGAGATGGTTTTTGGGCATGTGGTATTGATAAGTCATGGTATTGTAACAAAGCATGTTCACAACTTAATAATGTCCATGGTAAAGTGGGGGTGAATATCCATGGTTAAAAAAATTGTTATATTATAAGTATTAAATTTTTATGTGCTTATTAATAAAGTTTAAATATGGTTACAAAATTATTAGACTAACTTATATGGTAAAATGGATCTTAATTTATAACTATTATTTATATCTCATATATTTGAATGTGATAAGGGATTTAGATATATCTTAAAAGTAATTATAATATTTTTGCTTTTAGATTTAATTAAAAAATGTTATAAAATTAAATTCAAATAAAATATTTATAAATATTTTGATTGTGAAATGAGAGATGGTTTTTGGGCATGTGGTATTGGCCCATGGTATTAAAAAAAATTGTGCCAATGTAAGGTATTAAATCATTTTAATCTCCCAAACCAGGGGCAAATATCAAAATTCAACGATTTTAAGGGAATACGATTTCCCAAAACTAGCGAATCGGGCCAAATGAAGGTTCGGTTAGTTTATCCACCCATTTTTTATTTTGGGCTAAAATAAAAAAATTAATTATTTTTTAAGTAAAATTGGGGCTAACTATATGAAAAGGGTTTTTAATAAAAAATTCGCCCTCTTAAAATGTAAAAACCCTCAAATTTTGCCTTTGGGCTATAATTAGCCCCTAAAATTTACCATGTCTTTGACCAACTTGTTTGCTTCATCACCTATAGACCCTGTTGCTGATGTAGACAGTGTGCATGCTGGCAGTGTTGTGGCCATTGGAGTTGTGGGAGCTAAGGATGCTCCCAAAGTAGAAGGTACATCAGTGGTAACAATTGGGATGAAAGTTGCAGGGGCATCATCAAGATTATCTTGGTTTAACTGAATCAAGCTATCCAATTCTTTCTCCACCTCCTTTAACTGATCATTCAGTTGCAGCACTAGGTCCATCATCTCTTCGTGATTGGTTTGGTTCTCTAGGACCTCCATTGTTTGTGGGTGTTGTAAATGAGGTAGCTTGAGTTGTTTCTTAAGAGCTACTATATCCTCATTCTTCTTTTTGATCAACTTCTCAACAACATTAATGTCACTTGGATCATGGCCCAACTCAATGACCAAGCCCTCTAATGACTTGATCTTGTTGTCTTTGGCCTGTGAGGAGGCTTTCTCCAATTTATACTGGGCTATTACATTATCCAGTGAAGCCTGCAGCCTGTGTGAAGCCATGGCCTTTCCGGTTAGGGTGGAGTAAATCATTTCTCCAACCTACTTGTGAAACTCTATTTGGTCAATGGGATGAACATCCCTGGCCAACACCTCAAAATCAGTCTTCTTGTAATCAGCTGAGGTCTTTGGTTGTTGAATAGTGGGCTGCATAAATGAAACCTGCATATTTCCTGCCTTGATGTCAAAGGCTGACATCAACCTGCTCTGGTTGGCTGGTGTATGCTTGAAGTATTGGGCGTATGTCTTTGCCTTTAACTTCTCATTCCTCATTTTTATCTCCTTGTAGCTGTCTTTGATATCCTTTTCTTTGTCAGTTGGCCTAACAAAGGAAGAAACCTCAACACTTTGTTGTCTCTCAATCATTTGAGTGTTGGAGGTTGATGGCTGCTGTGTTTCACCTGAAGCAGCTATTTCTTTTCTCCTCTGCCCCATTGTTTCAGTGTTAGCATTTCCACTGATTCAATGTTCTCCTCTTGTTCAGACACAGGATTCAACTTGGGCCTTTTTCTGAGCTCAAAAACCTCATATGTAGTCTTCATGGCAGAACTGGAACCCTCTTCCCTCTTCCTCTTTGGATCCTCTCCTCATTTGTTGGGTCCTCTAAAACGTGAGGATTACTCATTGGTTCCCCTAGTTCTGAAACCTGTAGGAAAGAGCTCTGGTCAATTTTCTTTTCTAGATCAATAAGTGTGTTTTGAACATCCATAAATTTTCTATCCATATCAATCAATGTGTTTTCCAACCACTCAGATTGGTTGGCAAACTGTTCAATGTCAAGTTTTGGGTGGTGGATGAAAGGTCCCAATTTGACCCTGAGTCTTAGCTTGCTTATGACCCCATGAGGGTCATACTGCCACATGAAGCTGTTGCTGAATTTCATTTGTTATATTATCTTGTCAGCCTTTGGTCTAGCCTCTCTGTTATTGCAAATGAATGGGCCCAATTGGTTTTTCAATTTAAACTGAGTCTTTTTCCTAACAGATAGGAAGTGGACCTCATCAGCGTTGATGATTTGTCTGAAATACTCAAGTGGAAATATCCTCATAGGGAGGTATTTTGGAAACTTATAAGGCGCTAATTGGCAGTCATAAACCCTGATTTTAGTGTGGTTCTGGTAGAGGTACCAGTCTCCCACCTTGCTGTTCTTAGCCAATTATAGCACCCTCTTAATTCCTTAGCTGATTCTAGGTTGAGTGCTACTGGTCAGCATGTTCATGATTGGCTAGACAAATGAATCTATGAAGTCTTTGTAGATAAATGCTGTGGAGTATTTCTGGATCAAGGGTGTCCAGAAGACCACTGATCTCTCTTTTCCCTTGGTATCCAACTTCCGGATGCTTACAGGCAACTTATCTGCTTGGTAATACAAAAACATGCGAAATAACACTGAAGAGTACTTGAAAACTCTTTCAGTGGGCAGTCTTGTGAATTGTTCATGCATCCTGTCTGCAATGAACTGAGCATAATTATACATGATAGTAGGAGGCTTGCCTAGGGTGAAGATGGACAGGAAGGCTAGGATAAGCTCATCCACATGCTCATCTGTGGTATATCCTAGGATGCAAGAGAGCATGGTGATTATATATCTGTCTGTTTCTGAAAAAATGGTGGCATCATAAGGTGGAGTATTTGTGGGAGTATGGCGGTCTTCAATCATGAAGGTCTATAATATTTGTCTTAACTTAACCAGGTCTAGTGTGATATATAAGTCCAATAGGTCTCCAATGGATAGAGGGGTCTGATTAGGGCTAAGTTGGACTTGCAGCATTTGATTGATAGACTCCATAGTGATGGTGAATAAGAGCTGCTGGTTTGGGGCAACAATAGCCCTTTGGCTAGGGATATAGTAGGCATGAAAAAAAGTATGATGTCAAGGAATGGGTGAACTTTTGGGAATAGATATTTGGGTAAATTGGATTCCCAAAAGTGGATGTCATCGGCATGGTTTAGGAATCTATCCTTACTCAAGCAGTGGAGCTTCAGAAAGTAGGTTGGGGTAGTAATATCTTTTATCTGGGAATCCCTTTCTGCTAGTGCCAAATGGTCGATGTCCAAGTGGGGGGTTGACACATGTCTCACATCCAGAAGGCCTGGGAAGCCATTTTTAGGAGGAAAGGTGTGAATTAGGCTTGCATAGGCTGTAGAAGTGAGGTTTGGGAGACTCTGGTACAGTGAGAGGGTTTTTGCAGTTTGCAAAAGAGGGGTTTTGGGAATACAGGCAAATTACTCCTTAATTATGCAAATGTATCAATTAATTTCAATTATTTAATCTTTAAATTTACTGTACATTTCCAAATTGAGAGGGCCATTTTGTTTTTTTCTTAAAAATACCTGGAAATTGGTGGTATAAGCTGCAAACTGGTTTCAATGGTGACTGTATAGGGTATGGTTGCTTTAGTTGTGCACTGGATGCTTGAATTGGGTGTCCAGAGCGTGTTTGGGAGATAAATGACGGTCAATTTCGGTTGTAGAGGCTCAGGGTGGCGTAGGAAGGCTTAGGCAGCATTCATAGTGCAAGCGAGCAAAAAGAGTCGAAATGGGCTTCTTCGGCCTTTTAATTGGCAACGATTAGAATTTGGCGTGGAATTCATAAATGAATAGTGAATGGTTTTGGCTTTTGGCGGGGAGACAGTTTCAGGGGCCATCGCACTACTTTTGGCAAGCAGGCAGTATTTCCTTGAGAGCACGCGATTTCGCCTGGAGATGCCACGTAACAGAATAGGGCTCAAGAAAAACGACGAATCTCGCGTGCTCTCGGGTTGGTAAAGGTCGGAGAGGGAATGAGTGTGATATGGATGCACACCATTAGATCTGGGGATGGGAGATCTAATGGCTATTGCGTAGTCAAGATGCACGGAGGGGAATCGGGGTCAGGATTTGCGGGGCCCAGGGAGTTAATTACAATTAATTGTAATTAATTAATGAATAAAGTGGGGGTTAAAAATATAATGAGCGGGTTAATGGAGTGGGACCAGGGTTAAATGTGGTGGGGTTTTATTTAACCGCACCAAGGGTTGGTGGGTTAATGGGTTTATGTCGGGGAAATATAACTTTGAGGAGTTAATTAAATAATGTGGGGGGGGGGGATAAAAACTTTGGATAATGGGTTTTTTATGGGTTTTTTGGGGTAAAATATGGAAATTAATAAGGGGGAAGTTGATTTTTTCAATGGGGAAAAAGTTTCACACTAGGGAAAAGGAGTTTTGAGTAGGGGGGAGACCTTTGGAGGGTTATTTTCCAGGAAAATGTGTGAAACCAAGGGGTAAGGATCAAAATGAAGGGAAAAGGGTATTTTCATAAGACATGATGGGATAATGGGGAAATTAGTAAGTATGTAGTGGGGGTGAAATGAAATGAGGGGAATTTAACCAAGTAAGCTTGTGAACATCTTTTCACTCTCATAATTGCTCATGCACACTGAAACATAGGATTAAGCATGATAAATGTGCTTGTGATTTAACAACCTTGTACATCTACAATCTTTCTTCTACCTACCCTTTACTTATTCTAACATTTTTTCTTTGTTTTAATGGGTGCATTTAAGCTAGCAGACCCTTTCTTTCCTTTTCTTTTGACAAGTAAACTATCTACTTCTAACCTTATAACTTCCAATGGCTCAAATTAAGCTTATGAGCACATTTTTATTTCTCTACCTAACTACTAATTTGTCAAGGTTAAACAGTTTGGCTAGATCTTTATTCTCTATCTATAAACATGAAATTTAAAGCATGAATTAGTCAAGATTAAGATATTTGACTATCATGGGTTGTGGCATTTATGACAAGCTCCACACAACCATTATTTTGCACATAAATGTAAAAGAAGTGGCACTTGAATTTTCACACTTTCATGATATTTTTTTGTTTGGGGTTCATTTTTTTCACTTATCTTTTTCTTTTTGTCCTTTGATTATTCTTTTAGGGCATACCCTCTTTACATTTTTTATTTTTTTAATATGGAAAACATTTTGCAGAAAGCAAAAGTGTGTACAATATTACAAGACTAACAACAACCAATTCAAAATTATGAATCCTATTATTATATGACCCTAATAGTGGCTCCACATGGGGATGGAATTTCCTGGTGAAATGTCAAGAAATTTAAGATCAGTAGCCTTTTGAAAATGTGACTAAAGTTACCTTGTAAACTATTCCTCTGTGATTCTTCTTTATTCATATTTATGATGGTGAAACCTTCAAATCTCAGGGCCTTCTCTCCGGGCTTCAACTTCAAAAGATTACCATCCAATCCAATATAAACTCTGCAATGTTATATACAATGAGTAAAGTAAAGTGAACTATTGCTAATCTGTGGAAAAGTAATGCTTCAACATTCTACCATTGACAAGGCCTCCTAGTAGATCTAATCCATCTATCTCTCTCAAGAAAAAAACATTGTTACCTCTGTACCCATAAATGACATAAGGGCCTTGCCACAGGAAATCAAATTTTCCATGTTTGCCCTTATCTTCTCTTCTAGAATCCCATCTAAGTACTTTGTCATCTATGTAAAAATCATCAACTTTAGTCTTTTTATCAAAAAACTTTTTGATTTTATCCTGGATTACTTGTGATTTTACATATACTTCTTCTCTAGTCAGCTACAAGTGTATTGTTTGATTTATCCTCCTCTGGATATCATTTGGTTCTACCTACAACTCTTGGATGATCTTCATCATTGGCACTCCCAAAGAGGATGGAAAAACAACATCCATCCCATATGCCAACTGATAGGGAGATGTACCAATGGACTTTTTGGTAGTTAGTCTGTTTGCCCATAAGGCATTGACCAACTTTTTGTTCCATGTCTTTTTGTTATCTTCCAGTAATTTCTTAATGATGTTGACAAGTCTTTTGTTAGAGGATTCTGCAAGTCCATTACCTTGAGGGTAATAGGAAGTGGAGTAGCCAAGGGTAATGTGGTATTTGTTACAAAATTTTACCATTTTCTTGGATTTAAAAACAACTACATTATCAGTAATGAGCTTTTGGGGGCATCCTAATATTGACAGGATATTGTTTTCAAGGAAGAAGATAATGATAGAGTTTGTAGCTTGTCTAGAAGGGATGAATTCTATCCATTTGGTAAAATAATTAGTGGTTGTCAAAATCCATCTATGCTGGGTTGAGGAGGTTGGGTGAATTTCTCCAATGAACTTTAACCCCCATTGTTGAAATGGCATTTCTGTGGAGATGGGTTTGAGAGGTAAAGGTAAAAGATTTCTTTTTCCCTCAAATATTTGAAATTTATGACAGAGGTCACATGTTTCTTAACATTTGAAAAAAGAGTGGGTGAGTAAAAACCAACCCTCATAATTTTGTTAATAGTAGTCTTCCAATACAAGTGTCCTCCACAATCTGCTGCATGAAAGTCTTGCATAATTTTATCAGCTTCATCTTTCAGTAAACAATTTAATAGAATACCACCATTGTCTTTCCAAAATAAAGCATTATCTATGATATAATATCTCATTGATTTAATTTTCAAAAATCTAGCTTTAGTTCTAGATAAACTAGGAGGAGCTTGTAAATTTAGTAATACAAATATGATATCTGCATACCAAGGTGAATCTGTAAAAGGTTCACTGATATGTGGAGTCGCCATCTCTTCCTGGTCATCAAGGGCACCAATGAAATTTATATCTAGGGCTTCACAGTTTGATTCAGCCATGAGTTTGGCTAAACCTTGGCCTTTGATAAGTTTAATAGGCTTTATTTCTATGTCAAATTCCAAAATTGTGGCAATCCACTTTCCTCTCTTCCCTTCAGGCCCATTTTGTGTTAAAATGTCCTTGACTACTGAGTTTGGAACATAAGCAATAATGTGTGAATACAAGATGTATACTCTAAAATCTTTAATAACTTTCACTAAAGCTAATGCCTATTTTTCCATTATGTTGTATTTTAGTGTTGTATCTCTTAAGGATTTGCTGAAAAATGCAATGGGTTTTTCATATACTTGGTCATTCTTTTGCAACAAGACTGCTGCAATAGTATGTTCTGCAAAAGAAAAAATTATAAAATATTTTTGAAAGTAGGACTTATAAGGACTGTGGTTTTGGTAAGGGCTTGTTTGATGGCCTCAAAAGATTGTTTAGCTTCCACTGTCCATTTAAGTGCTGAATCTTTTCTTAACATGTTATTTAGTTCTCTAATCAATTATGCTAAATTTGGAATGAATCTCCTAAGAAAATTTATTTTGCCTAAAAATGAATGTAATTCTTTGATGTTTCTAGGATGGGTGATGGTCAATATTGCCTCTATTCTAGCAAGATCTATTCTAATTCCATCTTTGGATATTATATGTCCCAACAGTTTACCTTCTTCTAGACCAAAGAGTGTCTTTTTTGGATTCAAGGAAATACCAAATTTCCTGCATTTAATGAAAACTCTTCTCAGGTGATCTAGGTGTTCATTATCAGATTTAGAAAAGGCTGTGATGTCATCTTGGTAAACTACTAGATCTCCTTGGCGAAATATATATCCATAGCTCTTTGAAATGTTTCTCCTGTGTTCATTAATCCAAAGGGCATCTTCAAATACATGAAGGTACCCCAAGGAGTAGTAAATGTAGTTTTGGCTTGGTCCTCTGGTTGAACTAAGATCTAGTTATATCTAGAAAATCCATCAAGCAGTGAAATTATGGATGAGCCTACTACCCTTTGAAGGATATGGTCCATTTTCGGTAAAGGATAGTTGTCTTTTAATGAGACCTTGTTTAAATTTCTGAAATCAACACAAAGTTTGATTTCTCCAGTTTTCTTCCTAGTAGTGACTAAGTTTGAAACCCAATTTGAGTATCTAATGGGAGCTATAATTTGGGAATCATACATTCTTTTAACTTCTTTCTCAATATATGGCATAAGAACTGGATTAATTCTCCTAAGTTTCTATTTAAAAGGCTTATGATCCTCTTTGATTGGTATCTTGTGTTGAATTATGCTGGTGTCATAAGATTTTAGGTCTTCATAACTCCATGCAAACACATCTTGAAACTCTTTAAACAGATTTATGTATTTAACCTTTTCATCTGGAGGTAAGGCTTTTGATAACTTAATGAGTTTAGGTTTTTCTTCAGTTCCTATGTTACATTCTTCTATATTTGCTCTCAAAGGCTCCATTTTCGGTTTCCTAGCTACATCATTGGAATCAAACAAATCTTCTAAGGGGACTAATCCCTTAGGCAAAAATTTATTTTTTTGATTAACAATTTCAGGATCATCATTCACTATTTCTTCTATTTCTACATTTTCTAAGTTATCTACTTCGAATTTAGTGAAATTAGTGGGTTTACCTATTTCTAAAATATTTACATCTATGTCACTATCTACGTCATTGTCTACTGTACAGTCTGTATCTATATTACAATTATGAAACTCACCTTCAGTATTCATGAAGTCATAAATTTGGGAATCTTGTGAGAAGATCTGCCAATAATTCAAATTGTTTGGTATGATAGGCCTATGTCTCACTTCTGCAGTGTACTGATGGTTGGGTTGAAAGGGCAATTTGCAGGTACTGAAAAAATTATCCAGACTGTGGGCCTGCATATTTTGTTTTCTAAGAATGGCAGAAAAGTTTGTTTCGAGAAGGTCTGATCAAATCTAGGACAACATCTCTATATTGACTCAGTCTGGGATTGTTTACAGAGTATTCACCATTAATTTGTTTAATAATCAATTCTGAGCCTCCAAGTATAGAAACTCTCTTAGCTCTAAGTTTTCTAACCATTTGTAATCCTAAGATCAGAGATTCATACTCTACCATGTTATTTTTGCATTTAAAATTTAACCTAAATGCATGACCTTCGGCATGATTATTCTCCATATTGTGGATCCACACTCCTGCTCCTGCCCCTAACCTATTCACAGATCCATCAAAATCCAAATGCCATAGGGACTCATGAAAAATGTTTTCATTGTCAGCTGTTTTGTATTTTAGTTCTTCAGTTGTGATTTCCTTTTTGTCATGGTCTGAATTGTACAAGATGAAAGAGTCCATATCAGAATGCATGGAGTATATAGGGAAATTTTGTGGTTTTTCTGCACTACTCACCATGTATTTCATCAAGGTCTCTCTATATAGTTTTCTTTGTTGACCAAAAACAGATATGGTGGCATATGACATATCTAATTGCAAGGATCCTTGCAATTTTGCTCCCCATGAGCGAGATAACAACATTCCATATTTGGGTGGGATGTCTGCAACTACTATGTCCATCACAATACTCTTTGCTGGGCATTGGACTAGAGTTACACATAAATCTTTAATCAAGCCAAGGCACTTAACTTGAATAGAGTCAAAGGAAAACAAATCCTTATATGGTCTGGTGATATCTAAGTTTAGTCTTTCCATGATTGATTTTGGCATCAAGTTATGGGATTCCCCTGAGTCTAGCATAGAATTATGTAATACTTTGTCATGAATGTTCAGGCTAATTTAGAAAGGAGGGATTCCTCCTTGATGATGAGTGCCATTCACCTTAGGGCCAAACAATAATTTAGGTTGATCATCATTTAAATTGACTGCATCTTCCCCTTCACCTATATTTAAAGTTTCTGTGATCTGTGATCTATATGATTCATTTTTCACTAGCTCAGTCAAAGGGATTGATATTTTCAATTTTTCTATTTCAGTCTTGACGTTGAAAGGTAGTTGAGCTTTGCTTGTTTGGATGAGATATTCCTTAACAAATGTAGTTTGTGTGCTTTTATCTTGTTTTTCAGTACTTGGTATTTCAGTCTGTGTTTCAACAGTTTTTCTTTGATTACTCCTATTTGGAATGTTTTGAGTGACTATTTTAGTTTGAGTTTTGAATGAAGTTATATCTACAATTTTTGGGCTAGAAGTCTCCTGGGTTCCCCTAGGAAGGATTTGTAAAATTTTAGTGATAGGAGTTTCTGTTATCTTTTTATTTTGGGTCTGGATTGATCTTTTTGTGTGAGCTTCATTTTTCTTTTTACTTCTTAAGCTATACTGTTTGTGAACCTCATATATAGTTGACTCATAACCCTGTTTAAAGTCGAAGGATTCCCCAGATTCTGATTGCAATTGTTGCAACATATACAATTCCTATTCTTCTTGAGTAAGAAAAACAACTTCTTCATTTTTTATTCCTAATAAGTTTATTTGGGTGTCATCCTCTCCTTCATGGCTCTGTGAACCCTCTGCATATTTTTCCTAGAAGGGTGGCCTAATTTGCTGATCTGGTATAAAATTATTTCCAATGTTATGGTTCTTCCTGAAGTTGGGGTTTCTTATTGGGGGTGGTTGTTGGTTCTCCCACTGAGTTTTTCTTTCCATGTTTTCTAATCTATCCATTATTCTCTCTACACTCTTTGCTAAACTATCCATTTTTCCATCAGAAGTGGAAGTGTCCTCTTTGATGACAACTCTCTTTTCATTTCTCATTCTAGCTTTCTTAGCTAATAGGTTGGCCTCTACACTCACAACATTACTTTGCATTTGTTACAATGTTTCAGGGTTTCTTTCCCTTCATTTGTATGACATGTCAGTGTCAAAACCATTAGGGAATTTGACTAATGCTAGGTCAAGTGGAGGATTAAGATTAGCAGGGATTGCATTGTAGATGCTATTGAACATAGTACAATAATCCTGAATTGACTCATTAAGAGCTCTTCTAATGTTATCATATTCAGAAATTATTTGCAGAGGGTTTTTCTTTCTCTCCCATCTATTAATGAATAATATATGAAAAGCATCTAAATCTACAATATGATTAGTTGGCAAAGCTTTGAACCATTTCTTAACATCCCCAGTTAATGTTTGGGCAAACAACCTGATTTGGACATCAGATTCATCAATCTCATGCAACTCAAAATAGTTAGTCATTTTGTTCACATGTTGTTGGGAGTGTACTGACCAGTAGCATCAAACAAAAAGATTTTTCTTTGATAATCTTGCGGCATGGCATGGAGTTGTGCTGGTAAAACCATAGTTGCATATTGGTCTGCCATGGCTTGGATTCTGGCTTGACTAGGGGGTAAAGCGCTGTTACTTGAGGAAGGGCTTGAAATAGATGGAGATGAACTAGATGAGGATGAGGAGTTTGGTTGGATAGGAAGCTGATGAATGATTGGTTTAGGGGAATGGACTGTGGTGGATACAATGGGTGAGGTGGTGGTAAATGAAGGTGTATTTATAGTGATTGAAGATTGTGCATAAATTTTAGAGGCAGCAGCAGTAAGGGCAGCTATTTCAACTGATTGTTGAAGGTAAGAATTATCTATATGGATGATCAATGTAGAGGTTAAAGCTTCTAACTTGTCAAAAGTATCCAACACAAATTTATCTAAATCTGGATGTATAGGCACCTTTTTTGATTCAATGAGTTGAACAAAATTAGGATCTAACATAGTTTCATGAATTGCATTCTCTAATTTAGTTCTAAACAATGAGAGATCAAATGACAAATCAAATGGAATTTCCTCTAAAGTTGATAATTCTTCGGGGAGTGAATCTGCTTTAACTAACTAGCTACTACTTGCTTGAGTTTCTATCTTTTTTGGTTTTCTTAAAATCCTGTTTGGATCATCAACTATATTAGCAGGGTTTGGATCTAGGTTTTCCCTGGTATAGTGAGTCTTCTTGGGAGCCAAAATTTTAACATTTTAATTGTTTTTATGAAACTTTTTAAGAACAACTTATAAAAATGACCTTAAGGGGCTCAAGATGAAATTTTAAGGTTTCCTTAAAGTTTTATTTGACTGAGGATTGCAGTCCCCAGTATGGTCGCCAATCATGTTATCACTCCAAAATTTCTTCTAAGTTGTCAGAAAATGAAATGATAGAGGTAACCAAAAACCAACTTTGGAGATCAGGATCTAGCCTTCCTAATCTCAGAGAGGGTTCTCTCTTTATAATTTAACTTTGTTTAGTTATTTGATTTTAGTCTAGTTATGATTGTGTTTGGGTTTTTGATTTGAATTTGGGTGGTGGGATCACTTAGATGAACAGGGAGTTGCTTTTACCATTGGGCTATGGGGTCAAAATGCTAGACAAACATGACTAGATCAAGTTCTAAAAACAATGTCTACAGGGCAAGGTAGAGGAGTTACTACAGATTTGGAAGGCTTGATGATGAAATGGTTTCCAATTGGATCCAGGGAGCAATTAAGGGTTCCTTAGGTCAGATTATGAAGAGAAATGAAAGAGGTCAACCGGGATGGGAGAGAAATTAAGGGTTATCAAATCCAGATATCAGAGGAAAACATATAAATGATTAACTGTGCAAAACAGAGTGTAAAACAAATACTAAGTTAAATTTCTAGTTAATTCATTCAAATTTAGATAACATTTAAGTTTATGAAACACATAAGAAAGTAAAAAAATCAGACAAAGAAGATACTTCACTGCAATATCTCATATCATGAATCCTGTAGTGCAATCTTTTTATTACTTGCTCCAGTCTATTAACTTGAAAATTGGTACAATAACCCTTAGGTTTAAGATCAAAATAAATCTACAAATGTATAGAAATCCAAACATCAATACTTCAAATTACGAAGTATTTATACAAAAAATCCCAAACTGTCTTGGGAACTAATCTAGGAAAAAGAAAAATCTTCATGCAAGAAGATAGAGACAGCTATTGAACTGATGCTTGCTATCCCTGTTTATTAGGTTGTGCTGGCTTTAATCTTTGATATTTTTCACTTTAATCTGCTTTTTTGTTTGGTCTTCACGCTGGATGCTCTATTCACTCTGATCTTTCAACTGACACACTTTCACTTGGTGTAGAAATTTCAGAGGCAACAGCAATAAGGGTAGCTATTTCAATTGATTGTTGAAGGTAAGCATCATCTATATGGATTATCAATGTAGAGGTTAAAGCTTCTAACTTGTCAAAAGTATCCAACACAAATTTATCTAAATCTAGATGTATAGGCACCTTTTTTGATTCAATGAGTTGAATAAAATTAGGGTCTAACATAGTTTCATGAATTGCATTCTCTGATTTAGTTCTAAACAATGAGAGATCAAATGACAAATCAAATGGAATTTCCTCTAAAGTTGATAATTCTTCGGGGAGTGAATTTGCTTTAACTAACTAGCTACTACTTGCTTGAGTTTCTACCTTTTTTGGTTTTCTTAAAATCCTGTCTGGATCATCAACTATATTAGCAGGGTTTGGATCTAGGTTTGCCCTGGTATAGTGAGTCTTCTTGGGAGCCAAAATTTTAACTTTTTAATTGTTTTTATGAAACTTTTTAAGAACAACTTATAAAAATGACCTTAAGGGGCTCAAGATGAAATTTTAAGGTTTCCTTAAAGTTTTATTTGACTGAGGATCACAGTCCCCAGTATGGTCGCCAATCATGTTATCACTCCAAAATTTCTTCTACGTTGTCAGAAAAGGAAATGATAGAGGTAACCAAAAACCAACTTTGGAGATTAGGATCTAGCCTTCCTAATCTCAGAGAGGGCTCTCTCTTTTTAACTTAACTTTGTTTAGTTATTTGATTTTAGTCTAGTTATGATTTTGTTTGGGTTTTTGATTTGAATTTGAGTGGTGGGATCACTTACTTGGATGAACAAAGGGTTCTTTTACCATTGGGCTATGGGGTCAAAATGCGAGACAAATAGGACTGGATCAAGTTCTAAAAACAATGTCTACAGGGCAAGATAGAGGAGTTACTACAGATCTCAAAGGCTTGATGGTGAAATGGTTTCCAATCGGATCCAGGGAGCAATTAAGGGTTCCTTAGGTCAGATTATGAGAGAAATGAAAGAGGTCAACCGAGATGGGAGAGCAATTAAGGGTTATCAAATCCATATATCAGAGGAAAACATATAAATGATTAACTATGCAAAATAGAGTGTAAAACAAATCCTGAGTTAAATTTCCAATTAATTCATTCAAATTTAGATAACATTTAAGTTTATGAAACACATAAGAAAGTAAAAAAATCAGACAAAGAAGATACTTCACTGCAATATCTCATCTCATGAATCCTGTAGTGCAATCTTTTTATTACTTGCTCCAGTCTGTTAACTTGAAAATTGGTACAATAACCCTTAGGTTTAAGATCAAAATAAATCTACAAATGTATAGAAATCCACACATCAATACTTCAAATTATGAAGTATTTATACAAAAATATTTTACAAAAATTCCCAAACTGTCTTGGGAACTAATCTAAGAAAAAGAAAAATTTTCATGCAAGAAGATAGAGACAGCTATTGAACTAATGCTTGCTATCCCTATTTATTAGGTTGTGTTGGCTTTAATATTTGATATTTTTCACTTTAATCTACTTTGCTATCTGGTCTTCATGCTGGATGCTCTATTCACTCTGATCTTTAAACTGATACACTTTCACCTGGCTGACCTATCAATATCCTTTTACTGTGCCCTTTTACTTTTACTGTACATTTTTTACTTTTTACTGTGTATTCTATAGTAAATCATTTAGTTTCTCCCATGTCTCAGTATCTGGTAATTGGATATTGATAATTTTCCTGAAAATCTCATTTGCCTCTATGTACTTGACAAAAGTAGGCTTATTGACACAAAGGTGTTTTACCTCATGCTGGAGGTAAAACAAATTCTAAAAAGTTTGATATAATACTTTTCCAGTAGGTATGCCCTTCATGGATGTAGTATTCACCTAATCTTTCACCACTTCTCGGTTTTTTTCTGTTATAGTTCTCTTGTGTCATCAGCTTATCATTTATTACCAAGGGTTTGGTAAACCTTTTTGTCTCAAAATTTCAAACTTAACCATGAATCTGTCTATATCCAGTTGCATGGTTTGGCACTTATCTTCATGTTTTAACATTAAATTCCTCTTGGTGAGGACCCTTTTAACTTCCAAAATTGTACCTGTTCTATTAGGTATCTCTAATTCCTGCAACTCATACTTCTTCTTGGAGTTGAGGAAGTGAATGATCCTTGTAGCTTCCTCTGGCATGTCTCCAAGTTTGCTTTGACTCTTTGTATGGCTTCTGTAGCCTTCTTTATTAAATCAATCTGTTCAAAAATAACCTAGATGGATGGCCAAATATCATTGACAGAGTTAATGATATTGGCCCACAATTGTTCCTTAGCCTGACCTAGAGGTTCATTCAATGTTAGCTCCTTCTCTAGGCTTTTGATTCATTCATTTATTCTTGTAGACTTCTGCTGTTCTTCTTTGTGCATGATTTGGGTAAGCTTGTAGTCTGTTTCCAGGCTGGTTACTTTTTCTTTAAGCTTGTTCATCTTAGTGGTATGAGTGGACATTTCTTCCATTTCTTTGACCTGTTTGCTTCATCACCTATAGACCCTGTTGCTGATGTAGATGGTGTGAATGATGGCAGTGCTATGGCCATTGGAGCTATGGGAGCTAAGGATGCTGCCAAAGTAGAAGGTACAATAGTGGTAACAATTGGGATGACAGTTGCAGGGGCATCATCAAGATTAGCTTGTTTTAGCTAAATCAAGCTATCCAATTCTTTCTCCATCTCCTTTAACCGATCATTCATTTACAACACTAGGTCCATCATCTCTTCATTATTGGTTTGGATCTCCAGGACCTCCTTTTTTTGTGGGTGTTGTAAATGAGGTAGCTTGAGTTGTTTATTAAGCACTGTTATGTCCTCATTCTTATTTTTGATCAACTTCTCAGCAGCCTTAATGTCACTTGGATTATGGCCTAGCTCAATGACCAAGCCCTCCAATGACTTGATCCTGTTATCTTTGGCTTGTGAGGAGGCTTTCTCCAATTTATTCTTGGTTGTTACATTATCTAGTGAATCCTGTAGCCTGTATGCAGTCATGGCCTTTCCTGTTAGGGTGGAGTAAATCATTTCTCCAGCCTGCTTGTGAAACTCTACCTGGTCAATGGGATGAACATCCTTGGCCAACACCTCAAAATCAGTCTTCTTGTAATCAGCTGAGGTCTTTGGTTGCTAAACAGTGGGCTACATAAATGAAACTTGCATCTTTCCTGCCTCGATGTCAAATGCTAACATCAACCTACTCTAGTTGGCTGGTGTATGATTGAAGTATTGGGCATATGTCTCTGCCTTTAACTTCTCATTCCTCATTTTTATCTCCTTGTACCTATCTTTGATATCCTTTTCTCTGTTAGCTGGCTTGACAAAGGAAGAAACCTCAACACTTTGTTGTCTCTCAATCATTTGAGTGTTGGAGGTTGATGGTTGTTGTTTTTCACCTAAAGCCACTGTTTCTTTTCTCCTCTGCCCCATTGTTTCAGTGTTAGTCATTTCCATTGATTCAATGTTCTCCTTCTGTTCAGACACAGGATTCAACTTGGGCCTTTTTATGAACTCAAAAAGCTCATTTGTAGTCTCCATGGCAGAACTGGAACCCTCTTCCCTGTTCCTCTTTGGATTCCTCTCCTCATTGGTTGGGGTCTATAAAACAAGAGGACTACTCATTGGTTCCCCTAGTTCTGGAACTTGCAGGAAAGAGCTCTAGTCAATTTGCTTTTCTAGATCAATGAGTGCATTTTCAACATCCACAATTGTGTTATCCATATAAATCAATGTGTTTTCCAACCACTTATATTGGTTGGAAAACTGTTCAATGTCAGGTCTTGGGTGGTGGATGAAAGGTCCCAATTTGACCCTAAGTGTTAGCTTGTTTATGACCCCATGAGGGTCATACTGCCACATGAAGCTGTTGCTGAATTTCATCTGTCGTAGTATCTTGTCAGCCTCTGTTCCAGCCTATCTGTTATTGAAAATGAATGGGCCCAATTGGTTTTTCATTTTAAACTAGGTCTTCTTCCTAACAGATAGGAAGTGGACCTCATCGGAGTTGATGATTTGTCTGAAATAATCAAGTGCAAATATTGTCATAGGGAGCTATTTGGGCAACTTATAAGGTGCTAATTGGCAGCCATAAACCCTGATTTCAGTGTGGTTCTGGTAGAGGTACCAGTCTCCCACCTTGTCATTCTTAGCCAATTATAGCACCCTCTTGATTTCTTGGCTGATTCTAGGTTGAGTGCTATTGGTCAGCATGTTCATGACTAGGTCGACAAATGAATCTATCAAGTCTTTGCAGGTAAATGCTGTGGAGTATTTCTAGATCAAGGGTGTCCAGAAGACCACTGATCTCTCTTTTCCCTTGGTATCCAACTTCTGGATGCTTACAGGGAACTTATCTACTTGGTAATACAAAAACATGTGAAATAACATTGAAGAGTACTTGAAAACTCTTTCAGTGGGAAGTCTTGTGAATTGTTCATGCATCCTGTCTGAAATGAACTTAGCATAATTATACATGATAGCAGGAGGCTTTCCTGGGGCGAAGATGGACATGAAGGCTAGAATAACCTCATCCACATGCTCATCTGTGGTATATCCTAGGATGCAAGAGAACATGGTGATTATATGTTTTCCTGTTTCTGAAAAAATGGCGGCAGCATAAGGTGGAGTATCTGTGGAAGTATGGCGGTCTTCAATGATGAAGGTCTGGAAGATTTGTCTTAACTTAATGAGGTCCAGTGTGATATATAAGTTGCAGCATTTGATTGATAGACTCTGGAGTGATGGTGAATAAGAGCTGTTGGTTTTGGGCAACAATAGCCCTTTGGCTAGGGATATAGTAGGCATGACAAAAATGTATGATGTCAGGGAATGGGTGAACTTCTGGGAATAGATATTTGGGTAAATTGGATTCCCAAAGGTGGATGTCATTGGCATGGTTTAGGAATCTATCCTTACTCCAGCAGTGGAGCTTCATAAGGTAGGCTGGGGTAGTAGTATCTTTTATTTGGAAATCCCTATCTGCTAGTGCCAAATGGTCGATGTCCAGGTGGGGGGTTGACACAGGTCTCACATCCAGAGAGGTTTGGGAAGCCATTTTTAGGAGGAAAGGTGTGAATTAGGCTTGTATAGGCTGTAGAAGTGAGGTTTGGGAAACTTTGGTATAGTGAGAGGGTTTTTGCAGTTTGCAAAAGAGGGGTTTTGGGTATACATGCAAATTACTCCTTAATTAGGCAAATGTAACAATTAATTTCAATTAGTTAATATTTAAATTGACTGTTCATTTCCAAATTGAGAGGGCGGTTCTGGTTTTTTCTCAAAAATACCTAGAAATTGGTGGTATAAGCTGAAAACTGGTTTCAATGGTGACTGTATATGGTACAGTTGCTTCAGTTGTGCACTGGATGCTTGAATTGGGTGTCCAGAGTGTGTTCGGGAAATAAACGACGGTCAATTTTGGTTGCAGTGGTTCAAGTTGGCGCAGGAAGGCTTAGGCAGCATTCACAGTGCAAGTGAGCGAAAAGAGTCGAAATGGGCTTCTTCGGCCTTTTAACTGGCAACGATTAGAATTTGGCGCGGAATTCATAAATGAATAGTGAATGGTTTTGGCTTTTGGAGGGGGGAGGCGGTTTCAGGGGCCATCGCACTACTTTTGGCAAGCAGGCGGTATTTCCTTGAGAGCACGTGATTTCGCCTCGAGCTGCCACGTAACAGAATGGGGCCCGAGAAAAACCGCAAATCTCACGTGCTCTCGGAATGGTAAAGGTCGGAGAGGGAATGAGCGTGATATGGATGCGCACTGTTAGATCTGGGGTTGGGAGATCTAATGGCTGTCACGTAGTCAAGATGCACGGAGGGGAATCAGGGTCAGGATTTGCGGCGCCTGAGGAGTTAATTACATTTAATTGTAATTAACTAATGAATAAAGTGGGGGTTTAAAAATATAATGAGCGGGTTAATGGAGTGGGACCCGGGTTAAATGTCGCGAGGTTTTCTTTAGCCACACCATGGGTTGGTGGGTTAATGGGTTTATTTCGGGAAATATAACTTTGAGGAGTTAATTAAATAATGCAGGGGGATAAAAACTTAGGATAAAGGGTTTTTTATGAGTTTTTTGGGGTAAAATATGGAAATTAATAAGGGGGAAGGTGATTTTTTCAATGGGGAAAAGGTTTCACACTAGGGAAAAGGGGTTTTGGGTAGGGGGAAGACCTTTGGAGGGTTATTTTCTAGGAAAATCTGTGAAACCAAGGGGTAAGGATCAAAATGAAGGGAAAAGGGTATTTTCATAAGACATGATGGGATAATGGGGAAATTAGTAAGTATGTAGTGGGGGTGAAATGAAATGAGGGGAAGTTAATCAAGTAAGCTTGTGAACATCTTTTCACTCTCATAAATGCTCCTGCACACTGAAACATAGGATTAAGCATGATAAATGTGCTTGTGATTTAACAACCTTGTACATTTGCAACCTTTCTTCTACCTACCCTTTACTTATCCTAACATTTTTTCTTCATTTTAATGGGTGTATTTAAGCTAGTAGACCCTTTCTTTCCTTTTCTTTTGGCAAGTGAACTATCTACTTCTAACCTTATAACTTCCAATGGCTCAGATTAAGCTTATGAGCACATTTTTATTTCTCTACCTAACTACTGATCTGCCAAGGTTAAACAGTTTGGCTAGATCTTTATTCTCTATCTATAAACATGAAATTTAAAGCATGAATTGCTCAAGATTAAGCTATTTGACTATCATGGGCTATGGCATTTATGACAAGCTGCACACAACCATTATTTTTCACATAAAATTAAAAGTATTGGCACTTGAATTTGCACATTTTCATGATCTGTTTTTGTTTGGGGTTCATATTTTTCGCTTTTCTTTTTCTTTTTGTCCTTTGATTATTCTTTTAGGACATACCCACTTTACATTTTTTAATTTTTTAATATGGAAAACATTTTGTAGAAAGCAAAAGTATGTACAATATTACAAGACTAACCATAGCCAATTCAAAATTATGAATCCTATTATTATAGGACCCTAACAAAACTGATTGCGGAATCCATAATATATCATGGGGGAGATTCTCTAACCTTGTACTCCTGTACTCTTTGAACTTGATTAACTCTTTAGGGTTTAGACAAGATTTGGCTAACATTTCGACCTGTTGATGGTCTCATTCTAAAAATGCCAAACTTTGACCTACGATGTGAAATTCTAGGCTACTTTGGTTGGATCATACTGCCGAGGTCGAATAGTGGGAAATTTCATACAAAATATATTCTCAATTTCAAGCGTTGCATGCTTGAAATTCTATAAAGTAAAAACTACACAACGAATAGGAAAAGATGGCTAGATAGACTTTTTGGCTTCCTTAAGGGATTTGGTTAAGCCATTGCCCATAGTTTGATAGGCAACTTCTCGGGCTAAAAGCTTGTCAGGTACATAGAGAGGGAGGACATGCCAGAAAACTAGGCTTCCATAAATCCTAACATAGGTGAATAATTCCTCTCTAAACCATTTGCCTATAGCTCTAAGTTCATCCATAGCTTTTCTTGAAAACCTAGGAGGTCTTTCATAAAAAATGACTTGGTACAAGGGTAACATCATTCCATAACATATTTTATAGAAATGGGGCTGGTAATTGAACTCCTAGAGGATATTATGGTAAATATGGATCAAGGTAGGGTCTTCAAGGGTCCATTTCCATCCCATAGATGGAAAGTCAGAGGTGAAACATACTGCATCCATAATATAAGCACTCATGTAGAAAGGAGGCACAGTATTGGTATTAATATTGTGCTTTCTTCGGTAGGCTAGGAGTTGAGAGACTAGATTGTTGGATAAGATAGTGGCCCAATCCATAATATAGGATTCAGAGGCAACTTCCATTAGGGGAACCCATTCTATTGTGAACTTCTATGTATTAGGTTGTCTGAATAGCAACAATGTGACATTGAGGACTAGCAAGGGAGGCTAGAGAATATATACCATTGTCTTCATGTTTGTTTTTATTCGGCTCGCGCCTCCACTTCCTTATCAGGTTCGACTGAAATGCATTTTTTGCAGAAAACTTCTGATGAAACTGTGCATTATAGATTTTCTGTGGCTTTGGAAGATGACATGTCCTTCTTAAATCTTTAGCTTTAAATGACCCAATTAGCATCTGTGTCCTCAGGGTTATGAAGGTTCTATCTATGATGTTCACATTGTCAATAATCCATTTGACCAAATCAGTGTATGGCATAATGTTTGGCCGATTTTCAATTCGATGGTGATGGGAATTGGCGACGTCTGTCTAGGTGGTTTCTGAAGTCGATGTAGATTCATTTGGTTGTGTTACTTGTCTTGTAACTACTCTGGGTTCTTCTTCTTCAAATAATCTGTATATTTCTTCCCAAGAAGAACACCCAGAGTCTATAGTGCATGTCGTATTAGAGAACAATGGAGGCATCTCAGTAACCTCTGTAGTAGGTGGAGCCAGCTGTGGTGGCACCATTGGTTTCTTGTTCTTCTTAGTGGCTCTTGACATTTTGCCTGAATTCTGTTTATCGGGACTAGCCTGCAATAGAGAGAATACAAAGAATAAGGAGAAAACACTTAGAGTTAGAAACTTAAGGCGAGAATGGTAAAATAGCATGAAAATAGGAATTTAACGCAAAATATTGAAACACTAAATGTGATCAATCAAATCATTTACATTACTAAGAACCATCAATACCATTATAACTAATCATAAATGAAAAATTGTGGGTTCACGAGTTCTTTGTACAAGTCAGCACTTCACCGGATTATTGTGCATCACAATTTTCTTTGGTATGTATCGTAAGATCATTCCTCTACTGATATGTGAGGTATCAACCATTTATATATGCGGAAAAAGACTTGTAGTAGGAATTATCGCATCGAAAGTTCCCTTGACAAGACTCATCTTGAGTTTTGTGATGCAATATGAGTATTGCGATGAGGAAACTGCGATGGAGTACTTCTCGCGATATCGAAGAAATCTTTATCGGGAGGTTGGAGTTGTGGTAACAATGGAAAGTGTCGATATAAATTTAGGCTATTCTATTTGCAATGATGATGTGGCTTTCTCACGGGACTAATTTTGACCTTTGCATGTGTGGAGGTTTTTTCTTTATTAAGTTATATATGACCTATCATTAATTCATTAAGTCTTAGGAAATTCACATTGTGTTTTTGCTTAAAAGCCTGCTTTTCTCTAACCTATACGATTGCTGATATGCGATATGTGAAGGGTCCTCATAAATTTTTGCTTAAGTTTTTTGAATTCCAATATATTTAAGGCCTAAGTGCAGATAACATATTTTTGGGTTTTTTAGGAATCTTGTTTTATTTAATTATTAAAAGGCTCTATACTAAAATTTTTAAAGGGTCCCCATTATTGGCTAAGTTAACTTATCTAATCATAATGGGGGGTTGTTGAATGACACAAAAATTGGTGATTCACTGGAAGAACCAGTTATCTCTAAGAAAAATAATGAAATTTAAACTTAATCAGAAGCAAAAAATAATTAGGAAAGAAAAACTATTTTGAAATGTTAGGATAAATAAGATTACTCTGAATAAAAAAAAATAATTTCATTGTAACTTTCTTGCAACCTTTTATAGATGAAAATCTTCACTATCTGCATCAGTCATTAATTAGTTGTAAAGATAAAGCAGGGGGTTATTGAAGCTTAGCTTTTAAGATGAACTTGCTTTGTCACAGGTAGAGCCACTGCTGCCAGCAGGCATCCATAGCCTCGATAGGGTTACCTTTTAACTGATAATGAACCAGGATCCCATCCACTTTAGTTGTAATCTTTAGAGGCAATATATATAATTTTTTTTTTCTTTATTTCTTTTTTGAAGATATATATATATATATATATATATATAAATATATATATATATATATATATTTTAAAAGCCACTGTCCTGGTTTGGTAGCCAGATGATGAAAATGCCATTCATAGGTTGTAATAAAGTTGAACAAGCTAGCTCATGATGAGACTCCTTGTCTTATGATTATATAACCATAAGCCATTATCCTGGTTTGGTGGCCAGTAGTGACAATGTCAACCTATTATTTTCCCATGATCATGGTAAGTAGGCTCTTGATGAGACCTCTTATCTTTTAAATTTATTATATTTTTGAATTACACTCTAAAAATATATGACTATTGGATGGGGAGGTTCATTCACTCCTTAAGAGTATCAGATGACAATTGAAGTTTAAGGTGCTGAAGCTCCAAATAGTCTTTACTTTTTTTTAAAGAAAACCTTTCCTGACTGATAACTAGATTGAAGATTTTATAAGTGTCTTTAGGTCGAAAGAGGCTTCAACTTCAATGGAAAAAGATTTTAGAGTTTTATAATAATTACCCAATTCTTCAATTTCATAATTATTTCCTAAAAAAATTATACTTTGAGAAGTCAAAAATCATAGAATGATTAGAGATAATGATAAAAAGCCATTTGTATGTTACTTAACATTATTTATACTACAAACACCGGTATGCATATATGAATATTTACATATTTACATTAGAACTGATGTTCCTTCAAGAAAAATACTTTTTTGAGAGTTATCCCATTAACAGGAAGAGCATCCCTCTTTCCTTGTAAATCTTGCACAATAAAAGTTGATGGGCCTAATTGCTCAACAATTTGAAATGGTCCAAGCCACAATTTTTGAAATTTAGTGTGTTTTCCTTTGTCTCCATGTGCCTTGTCCCATTTCAAGACTAAGTCTCCAATTTGAAATTTTTTCTTTTTAACTGAGCTTGCATCAAAGGAAGATTTTACTAGCTGTTGATGGTGAGCATGTGTTTGTTTGGATTTTTCCCTTTCTTCTTCTAATTTAAGTATTTGTGGCATCCTTAATTGCAGAGAAGAAGAAGGATTTTCTTTGATAAATTTTAGCATAGTTGATGAGGGAAGGACTAGATTAGGAGGGAGAATAACCTCCTTCCAATACACTATATTAAAAGGAGAAGTACCTATGGAGGCCTTCTTAGTTATTCTATCATCCCATAGAGAAAAAATCATAGATTTATGCCAATTCTTTTGGCTTTGATCAACAATTCGCTTAATAATCCTAATGAGGTTTTTATTAGTTGATTATGCTAAACCATTTCCCTGGGGATAATAATTAGCAGAGTATGTAAGTTTAAAGCCTCTTTTTAAAGCAAACTCAGTCATATTGTTTCCTAAAAAGTAAGATGCGTTATAAAAAATGAGTCCATTGGGTATACCAAACTTGGTAATAATGTATTGATCAATGAATTCAGTGATATTGTCAGAATTGGCTACTTTAAGCATTATCACTTCAAACCATTTTTTGAAATAATTTGTAGGTAGTAAGGATAAACCTATGTTGCTTAGAGGAGTGAGGAACAATCTCACCAATAATATACAATCCCCATTGTTCAAAGGGGTTTTCAATGTTGACCAATTGAAGAGGTAAGGCAAGTTTTCTCTGTCTTCCTGCAACAGTTTGGAAAATTTTACACTTTCTAACATAGGCATGTGTATCCTTGAAAAGAGTTGGCTAGTAGTATCCAACATGCAGGATTTTGTGAGAAGTGATGTCTCCTCCAAAGTGTCCACCAGCTGGTCCATCATGTAATTCATGCAAAACCCTTTTTGCTTAATATTTTTCTAAGCACCTTAACAAAATCGAATCATAATTTTTTCTAAATAACACATCATCAATGAGTTCATATTGATTGGATTTCAGCCTTAAATCCATTTTACTTTTGTAATTGAGTTCGAGTGGAACATAAGCATTCATTAAATAAAAAATGAGATCACCGTATTGAGATTCAGTATCAATAAGGCATACCTCAGATATCTGGACAGTGTTACCTGATTCCTCATCAACTGATATATTAGAAGCTCCAATAATTAGTCTACAAAAACCTTGACCTCTTACAATTTTAGCAGGTTTAACTTCAATGTCATATTCTTGCAGAGCAGT
Source organism: Pinus tabuliformis (assembly GCA_031772625.1). Taxonomy (NCBI): domain Eukaryota; kingdom Viridiplantae; phylum Streptophyta; class Pinopsida; order Pinales; family Pinaceae; genus Pinus; species Pinus tabuliformis. Next base: position 663,521,042 of record CM062820.1, on the reverse strand, counting down.
GACCCAATTTTCTCTCTTTTCTCCCAATTATTTTTGAACAAGCAAATGTCTTAATACTGGGAATGGGACAATTATGTTAGTATGAGTTTTCAAAAGAAAAGACCTAAAGTGTTTAATGGACTTAAAGACTGCAAAGGCTTATTTCTCCACTTCTAAATAGTTAAGCTCTGCTCCTTGTAAGTTGGAGCTGAAGAAGGAGATAGGTGCCTCTATTTTTTGATCATTGATTTGTGTTAGAACTGCAACATAGGATAACTCGGAAGCAAATGTATACAAAATGAATTGATCAGAAAAGTTGGGAGTTATTAAAGAGGGAGAATCAATAATAGCTTGTTTGATTAACTCAAATGATTCTCTTTCATTATGTCCCCATTTAAAAACTGAGTTTTTCTTGATCATAGCTTGTAGAGGTAAGACAATTTGAGAAAAATTGGAACAAATATTTTCACAAAATTAATCTATCCTAGGAAAGATTGCATTGATTTCTTATTATGAGGCAAAGGAATATCATAAATTGCCTTGATTCTATCAGGATCTATGCAAATCCCTTCCTTGGATACAATAAATCCTAGAAGTTTCCCTTCACTAAGTGCAAAGTATGACTTCTTGGGGTTTAATGAAATCCCATATTTAATACACCTTTCAAGAATCTATTTTAAATCATGATAATGATTGTTCCTTTTCTTGGAATATATAGTAATATCATCCAAGTAAACAATAACAATTTTATTGATCAAACCTCTAAAGGAAATGTCCATAGCTCGTTGGAAGGTTTCTCCTGCATTTATTAATCCAAAAGGAATTTTTTGATATGCATAAGTTCCCCATTTAGTCCTGAAAGTAGTCTTTAATCTGTCATCTGGATGAACAAGGATTTGGTTATACCCTGAGAATCTGTCTGGAAAAGACACCCGTTAAGAACCTACTACTGACTGCAAGGTTTGTTCCATGGGTGGCAGTGGAAAGTTGTCTTTGTCACAGGATTTATTTAAATTTCTAAAGTCGATGCAAATGCAAATATCACCATTCTTGTTCCTGACAGGTACCAGATTTGAAACCCACTTAGAGTGCCTAACTAGAAAAATGATTTTGGCCTTGAGGAGTTTGTTCAGTTGACTCCAACAATACCAGGGAGATGTGGTGGTCATGTAAGTTTCCTGTTTAATGCTATGTGTTTTCATAACTTGTAAAGATGTGTGAGCACATGGGGATAGTTGGCCACAACATCCCCCTCTTTAATGCCTGGGGTGATGATAGGGTGGAGGGCCTTCTCCCCTCCCTCGTTAGGCACACGTTCCAACAACCCCATTGGGTTAATATTACTTATATTATTAGTACTATAGTATTATTATTATTATTTATATCTTTTCTATAATTTATACTACTTATAATATTTTTTTCTATATTAGTATTACTTATTATATTAGTTTTACATTATTATTATTAATGCTTATATATCACTAGTATTATTGATAATATTAGTACTTTAGTATTACTATATAATATTTATATCTATATTTCTTGTACTATAATATTAATAGGATTAACATTTATATTACTAACATTATTGTACCTATAATTATTAATATACATATCTAATTCCTCTAATACTATAATATTAATATAATATTTTTTTTTTAAACATAATTGAGTAGTTATTTGTATTAAATCCATGCCTGGATGTGGAAAATACCTGGAAATTATTTACATTTCAGCAAGTTCATAGGGTCCTTTGGGAGAGGACATACTATCAGGACTAAGTAATTATAGATAAAAGATACTATGATATCACTGCAACATACATAGATTCTACAAAATCGCGATAACAAAAAAACAAATTTATAAAATTCTCCCATCACAGAGGAGATTTGGTGTTTTCATCTGCTAGTTGATTTAGATCAAAGTCCTAAGGTCCCTAAGGTGGAACAATAGCTCCATTTGATTGAGTGTCATTTTCTGTATTAATTTCTTTAAGGTAGAGTTCCTCGAGCTATTTGCAAAGAGCGTTAATATCATTATCTTGGCGAGCATAATTGTGATTTAGAGTCTGACTTTTATCAGAGACAAAGGATATGAAATTGTCTTGCTAAAGATTATGCCATTACTTGTCCATTATTTCCACGTGGAGGGGTTGTTCGAGGCTATTGCTAACATAGCTAGGAAATTCAGAGGAACCTGAGGAATTATGATTGGAAGAGATTGTGACTTGGATGGGAGGGTGGCTAAAAGGAACAAATGGGTTAGTGAGATCTAGGATTTGAAAAATAAGAGGGTGGATAAGGGGAGCTCAAAGAGCTGCTATGAAAGAGTAGGGAGCCAAAGGAGAAAGCAAAGTCCAAGAGAGACCAGAGGATACATAAGAGAAATGACTAGAGGCAATCAAGTTAAATAATAGAAGAACAAGACTTGAGGAGTTTATGCAAATCCCTAAAGAACCATACACCACTTGAGAGAATGCAAACAAGAGAATGGTGGAGTATACATTACCATAAATTACTTCATGCCCAATGGAAACATACAACAAATAATTGAAGATGACGCACACTCTGACCACACTACTAAGATTTTCAAAGAGGGATCATGAGGGAGGAACTCTTGTGAATAAAACTCTGTTGCCAAATCAGACACCTTTTCCCAGTACTTTGTAGAGCCAACTGGAGTGGAGGAAAAATTTTGTCAATTGGAGATGTTTAATCGAGTCAAAGGCATAAGATTCATAGATGACCCGTGAGGGACCAGAGTAAGTTGACACCAAATTTCTAGAAGAGGAGATAAGGGCAGGATATCTAGAGGGAAATATCTACTCAATGAGAATAGGGAAACAAAGTTGTGAGAGAAGCCAAAAATTACCATGCATTTAATCTCAAGAAGGCATCTCTCCCACATGAGATTGATCTCATTTCCATTAAGGCTCTAGGGAATAATTCATTCTATCATTATCAAATCTTAGAGTGGAGGATCCTTGGGTTTTACTTTTCAACATGGGAGATGAGGGGATATAATGGCATCCCATGCATGGGAGCCACAAACAATTGGTTCCACGACATCTAATATCAAAGTTTTTGGAACTTTGGTTATAATGGATTTCATAATGTCAAGGATGATCTTCATGTAACATTGAGGGGGGTAGGACATATAATGAGGGGAAGTCATAAGTATCTAGGGAATTGGGTATATATACTTGTTTCCATTTATATCCCTCTTCCCTTCAACTAGAATACCAACTAGGTTTTCTTGATAATCCGCCTCATTGTTTTTCTTGCAGAGGATATGGAAGAGAGAGATGGAGGTGATGGGGTTGAGATAACACTTGATTCTTTTGAGCAATAGCATAAAGAGGCTTTCACAAATGTGAGTGTTATTGGTCAAATGCTAAATAATGAGCATCGAATCTACTAGGATGATGAGGTCTAGAATTCATTGATCACAGACTATCATTAGTCCCAAAAGAAGACCATATAACTTGGCTTGATTTTTTATTTTCCTACCTAGATCCTAAGCATATTGAATTACCATTTTTCCATCGGGATTAGTGAGAATCCCTCCCCTCCTGCCGTCCCTATATAACAATATTATTTAATAGTATTATTATTAATATTTTTACTTACAATACTAGAGTATTAATATAAATATATATAATTACAATAATTCTAATACATATTGATAACATTAATGTATTATCATTTATATTCCTATTATTATTTATATTTCATCATTGATCTTCTCATATTTATCCTTCCCCTATCATTTTGAATCTATTAATATTTTTTCTCCTCCTTTTTTGCATACTTGACATTTGTTCTTGAAGTTGAATCTAGTTGGGGATTCAAAATGTTGATCGTTGTGGAAGATGAATACCATGGTAAATTCTTGAAAAATCCATTTAGGGATTTCGAGCATTTTCATTTTCCATGTTTTGTGTTCCATTATTTATTTATTTATTTGGAAATTCAAGTATTGCGATATCATGGATTTAGGATTTCGAGCATTTTCATTTTCCATTTAGGGACTTCGAGCATTTTCATTTTCCATGTTTTGAATTTTTTTGAATTTTTCATGACCTAATGGCTTGAATTCAATCCAATGTTCCATTATTTATTTATTATATTTACTGTTCCATTATTTATTTATTTATTATATTTACTTATTTATTAGATTTCTAGTGACCTAATGGCTTGAATCCAATCCAATCTAATGTTCCATTATTTATTCACTTATTTATTATATTTACTTATTTATTATTCTATTTTAGAATGACTTGAATCCAATCGAATGTTCCATTATTTATTTACTTATTTATTATTTTATTTTAGAATGGCTTGAATCCAATCCAATGTTCCATTAGAGCTATTATTATATTTACTATTCCATTATTTATTTACTTATTTATTATTCTATTTTAGAATATCCAATAGTCCATTATTATTTACTTATTTATTATTCTATTTTAGAACATTTGCTTGTTTATTATATTTACTTATTTATTATTCTATTTTATTTTAAAATGGCTTGATCCAATGTTCCATTATTTATTAAATTATTTACTTATTTTTTATTTTATTTAATTATTTACTTATTTATTATTCTATTTTAGAACATTTACTTGTTTATTATATTTACTTATTTATTATTCTATTTTATTTTAAAATGGCTTGAATCCAATCCAATGTTTCATTATTTATTTACTTAAATATTATTCTATTTTATTTTATTTACTTATTTATTATTCTATTTTATTTTAAAATGGCTTGAATCCAATCCAATGTTTCATTATTTATTTACTTAAATATATTCTATTTTATTTTAAAATGACAGGATCCAATTGTTTATTATATTTACTTATTTATTATTCTATTTTATTTTAAAATGGCTTGAATCCAATCCAATGTTTCATTATTTATTTACTTAAATATTATTCTATTTTATTTTAAAATGGCTGGATCCAATGTTCCATTATTTATTTAATTATTTACTTATAAAAATTATTATTTTATTTTAAAATATTTAATTATTTACTTATAAAAATTATTATTTTATTTTAAAATGGCTTGGATTGGATCCAATGTTCCATTATTTATTTGATTATTTATTATTCTAGAATATTACTTATTTATTATTCTATTCATTTATTTAAATATTTACTATTTTTTATTTATTATTCTATTTATTTATTTAAATATTTACTATTTTTTATTTATTATTCTATTTATTTATTTAAATATTTACTATTTTTTATTTATTATTCTATTTATTTATTTAAATATTTACTATAAAAATAAATATTTACTATTTTTATTTAATTATTCTAAAATATTAATTATTTATTATTCTATTTGTTTATTTAAATATTAAATATTTTCTTTTAGAATATTTATTTGATCCGAATAATCAGTACCTTTAATGGTTTCGCTGACATGCTAAATAAGGAAGAAAATACATCATAAAAATTGCGTCAGTGCAATTGCACAATGTATGTGGGATAAAGAAATTCCCATGAAGATCAATAGTCGTAACTAATTTATGGGTGAAATTGATGACTGTTGAGTGTTAACTTTTGAGAACCATATCTTAAATTTTGGAAGGCCAAATCAAGCAAACAATCGCCCATTGGAAATTTTGGAATGCGAGTAACATTTTAGGAAAATTATTTTTGCCAAATAGATTGTAAAAATTTCTGCAAATTTGGTTAAAAAAACTCATGCATTTGTTTATAAAAAGAAAAAGAAAAAATACCAGAATATTACCCAAAAAATAAAAAATGAAAAATGGAAAAGGATAAAACCTAATCGCTGATATTTATTATTTAAATATATTGTGTAATTTCATTTACAAATTGACTTGGTGTTGAAATTTTTATTTAATTAGATTAATTGGTTATTTAATATATTGTGTAATTTTATTTACAAATTAACTTGGTGTTGAAATTTTTATTAATTAGATTTATTGATACTTTCATTTAAATTTTTTAACAATTTCATATTTGTAAATGAAAATATTTAAAATAAGTTTATAAATAAAATAATATAGACAAAGTAAATAATAAAAGTTCATTCTAAATACTATGATTTTTCTAATTAAGAATTTTATTGATGATTAGTTTCTAGTTTCTAGATTGATGGTTTTTCAATTGTTTTAGATAAATATAACTATAATCTTAAATAAAGGCATGAGTGGACGAGAACTTAAATTGATATTCCACTTATTAATTCATTTTTATTTTATTGTTTTCAGAGTATTTTCATTTTAATGTTAATATTAATAATTATATTTGAATGTTAATATAATTAACAATTCAAATATAATTATTGATATTTACACCTTTACAGGTATCTGACAATCCTTCGCATAACGTATCTGTGTTGGTCCGACCTGCGGCCTTCATCCCGTATGTTAAACAAACCACTGGTACTTCTTCAATTCGAAAACTTTGAACACTTTGTCATTGATATTGTGAATTATGCCCCTGCAATTTGAGATATCAAATTCCCAATATTATCAATGGCTTGCACGTGATAATTATCCCGGAAAATAAAAGGAAAATCCACGGTCATCTTTAAGCCTATTTCTCTGCGGCAGAGGATGTGGAAATAATTAGCGGATGATGAAAATATCTGTATCGGCTTGCTTGAATATCCAACCAACTGGTGGACTCCACATTCTCAATTTTCATCTCTTTTCTCCGAGCATCAACAGCCTCCCGGGCGAAAGCCTTGACATCCGAAGGAACTACACCGCTGTCATCGTCACCAAAAATGGGGAAAAGGGATTCGAAAAGCAAAATGCAAGCCTTTCTATTGGGAGAAAAAGGGGGCCTCTTCTTCTCTCCGAGAATCATGCCACCTTCTGAGAAATCATAGCCCTCCAGAGCATTCATCACCAGCTTCGCCGCATCCGGGACTTTAAGGAGAGCCTCGGACAGTTCGTTCCGAAGTGTTTCGACCTCTTTCAGGTTGCGATATCCCTTCTTCTCAAGATGGTGCCATCTTGTAGCTTAGTGCTTTAAATTAAAATAATTCGAGATTTATAGTGATAGTAGCGTTTGGAGGAATTGCAGCAAACCCCTCTTCAACATCATTACCCTAGGTGTACGTAGGTTTTATGGTGAGAGTCAGATTTTCTGCTTTCTTTGTTGTTTTGACTGCAATGGCAGGGCGAAAGTGAAATGCCCGTGGCAAAATTTCCAGAAGAAGGCGTGGAGCTTTATGTAAATGATGGAGGTATCGTGAATAGTAAATGTTCTGCCTTGGTCCCATCCTTTGATAACTTGGCCTTGGCTAAGCTTGAAAGTAAAGAGCTCTCCTTTGTCTCTTGAAGATACAAGGACTGTGGTGAAAAGGAACCTGTGCTTCCATTTCTTGGGAAACTTACATCATAAACAGAGGCTGAGGTATCTTCAAGGACTGTGGTGAAAAGGAACCTGTGCTTCCATTTTTTGGGAAACTTACATCATAAACCGAGGCTGAGGTGCCATTTTGGGGATTGATAATTGTTTGTGTACTGATTTGCGTTGGCTGTCATTTAATTGTTAGGTTCTATTTCCCAATCTTCTCGTTGTAAAAGTAAGTTTTTGAATGAGAAATGTCCATTCTATAGGAGGCACCCATAGTGGATAACATTGTGGCAAAAATCATTTGCATATTAGGGTTTATCTATTGAGACAATGGCCAAACTTGAAGATGCATTAAAGTTATTGAATATCCTAATACATTCCACCGTAGACGAGATGGTAACCATCAGCAAGGGAAATCTTTCTAACATTAAAATATGTCTGCAAAATGTAAAGGAAAAGATTGATTTTTTGCAACTAGAGTCTCAAATCTAGCGAGATGAGTTACAACAGAAAAAACATCATTTTGAATCGTTTTCTGTTCAGAACAATTCTCTATTCAAGATTGAAACAAACTCCCATCAACAACAAGAATATGAAGTTCAGGTTGATTTAGTTCTCAGTTCAAGAGAAAATTTGCATGCAAAAGTAGAAAATCAGTTTGCACTTCCAAAGCCAATCATCAGAGCTTGTCCATAACAAGCACAAAACAGGTCTTGGATATGATAATGAGGTTTCCTTTCATATTCCAGATTACTCAAAGCCCATCTAGTTTCTGAGTGCTGGATTTCTTCATGACAATTCACTTTTAGCTATTTCACATTCTGCTCCTTTTCCACAGCAGCAACAATAGAATGTTAAATGCCAACATTGTGACAGAGTTGTCCATATAAAAGATCATTGTTTTTATCTTCATCCATGTAAGCACTGTCATAAAACCAGTCATTCTTCAAACAAATGCTTCAAAAACAAGCCTACTGCAAGAACAAGATTCATATTGGATGGATCGCTTCTTGGCAATGGGCATCGACAGCCAAGAAGATATTTCAGTCATATGTTTGAACTTGTTCTACAGTATTGAACAGTCTTGCAGTTGAGGTTTCTCCATCATCTCACCTTGTATCTGACAGGGGGGGAATGATGGTCATTTACAAGCTTTAAAGCCACATCAAGCGAGCCTGAGCCACAACCTGCCATACCAGATTCAGAGTTGTAGCCAGAGACAAAGATGCCCTTGAGCGTGCCTTTAGTTGGGGACACTTCCTTTAGCAGAAGACTTCAGCTTCTTGCCAGTTTTGGAAGAGTTCCAGGAATTGCATTAAGCATTCCGGAGTTGTTGGTCATCCTTAAACCATCACAGATTGAGACCCCCCTTTTCAAGTTGAGGTTCTTCCTTTTATGTAGGGTGAGACCTCCCTTTTATGGTTTGAAGGTTTCCCTCTTCAAAACATCAGGGGCACTTCCTCTAGCAGAAGACCTGAGCTTCATGCTAGACTTGGAAGAGTTCCGAGAACTACACTAAGCGTTCCAGTGTTGGTGGTCATCCTTAAACCAACCCCCTTATACCAACATTTCAGAGAGCACATTCAGCCTAGCGCTGCCATGCATTTTTGCACATTTTGTATTACATCTCTCTTCTTGGACTCGTACATACCCCTTCAGATTAAGGGAGGGAATGTTGGACACCTAATCCTTTATGGATTGGTGTGGAATATGAACAGCCACCAGAGTCCAAGAGATGTTGGAAGCTGAATCCAACAGTGATGTACAATGTATTATAAATGAACATCTTGTGAATAATATATGCAATCTAATGCTTATCTTCTACATTCGTTGTTTGCATTCCATGTGAGTTTAACAAAAAGGAAGAAACCTGTAACCATATAATGGCTTAGGAAAATATTGCCCTTGATTTGATAGTATTTTTTTGAAAGAATATGAAGGATGAGTAGAAAGAGGAAAGTGATTGCAACCAAAAAAAGAGAAGGAAGATTAATTATAAAATACTACTCATTCTATGTAGAATGGGGTTGGAAACCTTGTAATCAAGACTTGATATTTTTATTAGTCTTAGTGTAATTTCAAATTCTTGTGGGTTTGAAAATCTAGAAATAAAACTTGTACATTTTTATAAAGGTTTAAATAAGGATTGAAGACTTGATGGTTGGAAAATATATAATTCATTTTTTCATATTTGTATCAAATGAATGAAGGCTAATGGATTTTGCTTGGATTTGATACTGAAGAACTATTTCTAAATATTAAATACAAGTAAAAGCTAATTCATGATCAATTTGTCTTATTGTGTATTTTTGTCAATTAATTTATCGAGTTTTATTCAACACTGAGATTGTTTGGTGAAATATGATAATATGGTTATGAATTTGATTACACAGACATATTTTAATATCATTTGTATGTGGAAATTTCTTCTTATTCATGTTATTGGGATATGTATTGTGATTTTTGCTAGAAGAATAATGAATTTCTTCTTATTTTCTAGTAATGAATTAGATGTATTTGATCAATCTCTTTATCACTATTAGATTAAGATTAGATGAAAGATTGCATTTACATAATTAAATACTACTACATTTACGATTTAGAAGAAATTCAATGAGAAAGTATTTTTTTTGAGAAGTTATCTCTTTAGTGTCATTTGGGCCCACACATCGATGGAAATCACAACATCAAATAAAAGCAAGTCTAATTCACATTTTCCATTGGGCAATTTTCCCTTTGTTGGTAGAGGAATTTTTTTGACTATCAACAATTTGCAGACCTAGCAAGATAATCCTTTGGAGTTATTTTTGGGAATGTATTTAACTAATAGTAATGGATCCTATTACTATGTTGAAAAATGAATTTAGTTTTTGGGGGCCTATCAAAAGCATTCCTAAGAAGACAGTCACTTGCTTGTTGAAAATTGAGCTTTAATGTAGAGGGTGGAATCTCTATTTTTACTACATTTTTAAATTTAATATTATTTGCAATAATTTAGATATATGTGTTGAAAATGGCATCTACAGATTGTTTACTTTGACTATGGAAGGAAGAATGAAGAGTTGGTTCAAAGTGTTTCCTTCCAAATCTATTTGCTAGGGAAACAATTCATAGAGGTATTTATTATGCCCCATCATGATTATGATTATGAGAGTGTTCTTATAATCAAAATATATTCACATATAAAGAAGTGGAGCTATAGAAGAATTTCTTTCTAGATTTAGATTGATTTGCTATAAATTTCCTATAAATGAAAGCCTTCTACAAAGAAATTAATGAAACGATTTATTTCTCTTTTTTCTCTTCCTTGTATAAAGAAACAAAATAAAAATCATATACATGATCATGTTCATGCTATAGAAGATATGAACTCATCAAATAACTCAGATTTTGGCTCTAATTTATTTATTCTTGACTTTTAAATCCATAATAATTCTTCTTCCTTTAAAGAAAAATCAATTGAAGTTAATTCAAGGCCACTAGAATATATAATAATAATAATAGTGATGATGATGATGATGATAATAATAATAATAATAATCATCATCATCATCATATGTTTTTAATTTAATATATTTTAAAAGTTACTTATCATTATAACCATATTTTTTTGTTGATTGCAATTCAAATAATATTTACTCTATCAAATCTCATATCGAGTTTCTGTTGTATACATATTTAGATGATCAAGAAATTATTTTGAAACAGAGTGATTATGAATCTTCAATGAGTTTAGCTTAGGATTATGAGATGGTAAATGATTATTCTATGGTTAGTATTAAAAAATCACATGCATATTATTTTAGTCCATAGGATGATGTTGATTATTTTAATTCATTTTGTAAATTGAAAGGAAGATAATTTATTTTTGATGATCCATTAGAAATTGATGAAAGTAAGGCACTTCACCCTTTAGTGATGGTTATGTCAAGTTCTCATGTCATCAATTTCAAAGAGGAATCTATAGTACAAAATGAGATACTCCATAATGAGAAAATAATTGTAACAAGTTCTCATTTTGTTTAGTTTATATTTGAAGAAAATCACAATGCTTTCGAGAAAAAATCCTCACCCAATGTGATTATGAATTTGAAACTCATGAGGTATATGTTAATTTTGTGAACTCTTCACAAGTATTTAATGATGTTCAATCATATCTCAATGTCTCAGTTGATGCTAGTTTGAAAGGGTTTTCCTTGGATAAGTTTCCATTACTTTGTTACGATGATAAACTTTGTGTAAGTAAAAAAATAAATTTATTTTTGTACATTTTTGGCATATACTTTTGTAATTTTCTACTAATTATTTTTAATGTCTATAAAATTGCAAGCATTGAGCTATCAAACAAGTTACAATTGTATTTTAGTTGTTTTAGTATTGATGGTTTACCTTATGAATCACTATAAGATTATACATTATTTGGTCCAATTAGTTTATATTTTTTTTGGTAATTTGAAATAATATAACCTAGAAGGAATTACCAAAAGAGTGAAGCATTACAATTTCAACCAATAATCATACCTTATCATATCACTTTATCTTCTAGGATTAATAATAGTACTACCAACTTTATTACTCTTTTACAATGTCCACTACTAGAAGTTGATCCACATGATTCTTAGTAGTGATACTATTCATCCATGAATCCTTCACAATCATTAATAAACTTTCAACTTAATTTTGATGACCTAATTGAGACTTGGTTGTAAGAATAGTTCTTGAGGAGGTTTCCATTGTATAGAAATGTTACTATTTTGTTTGTTGTAAATAGAACTAAAAATACCATCAATACTAACATTCTTTCGTAAGATATAGTACTTTGGATTCCTTTAAATGTTTATCAACATAGATCCTTTCAATCTATATTTTTCCATCAACAATTTCATATTTACTATGATGAGTTTAAAGATAGAATTGAAACATGTTTGGAGAAATATTTTTAAGTAAAATTCTCTGTAAATAATAATGATGTTATCTTGCTTATGATAAACATAATTCTTAGTCATATAATTCTTTTTGTTAAATTAATTTTATTCCCACTATCAATTTTTGATGTACATGTGATCACAATTTTGAAGTTATTTGAATGGTTACATTGGTACTCGCTTTCACTTAGTTCATTTAGATAGTGCACTATAAGATAGTAGTAGGGTACATTAGATTAGTTAATTTCCTTTCTTAGATGTCACTATAGGTCTTAATTTTTCTTTTGTTATTTTGATTTTCCTTCTTTAGATTAGTTAGTGTAGTCCTGTTGGGTCCCTATCATACTAGTGATTACCCCATTACTATTGTAGTTATACCCCTTATTTATATTGTTGTGCCCCTATTACCCCCATATTGTTATTTCTGTGCCCCATAGAATCCCTCTATTGTTATTTTTGTGGCTTTATATTATTATTGTTAGGTCGGCTGGATTATATTGTGACTCCTTAGACTCCTATATATAGAAAGGAGGTTTTGTCATTTGTATCATCCAAGAATTGTTCATTTATGTAATGCAAAGGAGGTTGCCCCCTCGAAGAGGCTGAATTCTAAGGCGTTGATCTTTCTTTTCTATCTTTTCTTGAGCTGGTTTCATAACAAGTTCAAATATGTTGCTTTCTAATCAATTTTCTCTTCATTCTTGATTATTTTTAATAAAAATAATTTGTTGGGTGAACAATAAAAGAATTTCATGGGTAAGAGAGAAAACAAATAAAATTTAGCATGCTAAATGTTTTCCCTCAAAGAAATTTTCTAGCAAAATCATTTTGACAAAACGAAAACACTTAATATTCAAATTATTAAGGTTTTTTTCTCTGTGTATTTGGATTAATTTTTTTCACTATTCATACTTTTAGTGGACAAATTATCATTTTACAAAATGAAGAGATGATACAGTGTCTTTCAGTCTGGTGCAAAATTTTGAATGATAATAAACACTTAAGGATTTCTGATTTCTGATTTGATATCCCCATTACATTATGGTTGGAAATTTCATGCTTAATTTTCCATTGAGTTCTGAGTATACTGACCTATACATAGTTAGTAAAAGTTTGAATGTTAGAATTATTTCCATCTTTCATTAAGACTTCTCCAATGCCTTTTTAATGTATTTTAATCTTTACTCATGTTTGGATTTGTACATGTATAAGTTTGAATGTTAGAATTATTTCCATCTTTCATTAAGACTACTCCAATGCCTTTTTAATGTATTTTGATCCTTACTCATGTTTGAAGTTATACAAATGGATGCTCTTCCTTTGAATTTTTTCTCATCTTTCTTTTAGCCAACACGTTTTAGAATAGGCTTAGTATAGTGATACTTATTAGAATTTTCTTTTTATATTTTTGCTTGAGATTTGTTTAGTTGAGTTAGCTGAGTTTTGTATACTTTCATTTTTATAATTTTAATAAACATAACTTTGATACAAGAAATCACATATATGTTTAAGGTTATGTTATCTAGTTTGAGAGATGATAATCTTATTTCTTTTATCATACTATTTGTATATCTCAAACACACTTTTATAAATAATTGACATTTTTAAATCTCTTGGTGATAAGTTTTTGGAAATTTTTATTTTTGAAAAGATGTTAGATTTTCATATCTCATAAAGAATCAAATAAATTTGTTTCAAATAAAAGCTGGGTTGTTTTGTGTGAACAACTTTGAAATAAGTATAAGAAGATTACACTTATTTTTGTTTGTGATGGAAGAAAGATTCTTAATTTTTGGGATTTATAATCAAATTTTTTGGCAATGTTTCAAAGCGAAATATGATATAATTCTTTCTAAAACACATCTATTTAACTTTGGTTTCTTTTCATTAAATTTAGACTCATATTTATCTAGTTACTCTGCTTTTCTTTTGTTGACCTCTATTTCTTTCAAGGGGAAGAGTCAACCTCCTAGGGGATATTCAATATTCCACCTTTGTTTTTATAAAGGTGATAATCATGTTTTGATATGTAGAATATTTTTATTATGTTAATAAATGAATGAAATGAGTGAGTTCTAAAAAACAAAACCAAAGAAATCTTCCAAAAAATCCCTCCTACATGGGTTAGTGCTAAATAAAAAAACCCAACAAATCTTCCAACAAAGCTCCCCTACAACAGAATTAGTTATTAAGAATGTAAGAAATGAATATGAAAAGAAAGTATTTCTATGTAGTAGGGTTTGCCTCTAATAAGTGTTTTTCCTTCCTAGTTAAAATATTATGAATCCATAATCATAAATGAATTTTCAAGGTGAAATAAAAAAAAAAATATGGAAAGGTCTTCAAATAAATTTAAAGGAATCCATACATTAGAATCAAACAAGTTTGTAAAGCCTCAATTGCACAAGAATCAAATGATACATCACCATACAAACTCATGCCTACGAAAAACTTGAGTAGCTCCTTCTGGAAGAAATTAACATAATATCCTCATGTGACATGTTTTACATTGTCTAAAAACTAAAACAACCTCCTAAATAAAAAAAAGAAGAAGAAGATAAACTGTAATTAAAATACAATTTATTTATTCCAAGTAGTGATATTGCAGCCTTCGACCCCAAGAAACTCAAAGAAACCCTCTAGAAAGGAAATCCCCAAGGAAAACCTATGCACATTCAATTTCTAAGTTTTGAGGGATCACCATACATAGATGGACTAATAGGTACAAAGCCCATTTATGGGGCCATACCTTGAAAAAGCCAGTGCCAAGTGAAATTGTAAACAAGTATACTTGGGTGGATATGATTGAACAAAACTAACAACAAGAGCTTATGAGCTTGAAACTCTAAAATTTTGGGGTTTAATTGCCAGAACAAACTTTCTAGTCATCAAGCATCTCAAGGGTATAGAGGATAAATTCTGCAATTTCATAAAGGTTTTAAGGCCATCTTAGTTTTATATTTTTCAAAACTCTAACATTGCAAATCATGTGGGTATTGAATACCCTTTTGTCCTAGGTTTTGATTTGGTGCGAGCAAAGATGCAGTTTCTGCTACAAGATTCTCCCTGCATCTATGATGAGTTTATTACCTCAGATTAGATGAATTTTACAATCTTCGTGAGACCATTTCAGGGGGTTATTTATATCCACAGTTCAAAGGCATATATCTAGTATCTTCATTCAAAACCAAAATACAAGATTGGCTAGGAATCCCTGTTGGTTATTTCGACTCCTAGATAGAGGTAGGGAACCTCAAGATTATAAATATCTCCATGAGTATGGCATAGCCAAGGATGAATAAGTTTATCTAGTCTCAATATTATAAGGGTGTAGCCAATGGTAGGGATGCCTCCTCTTCTTCCCATCCCAAATCCTTTAAGAATGCCCTAAATCCAGGGCTTTCACCTTAGAACCCCAAATATCTCTTAGGGCCAACATTTATTATCGATAAGGTGAAGGAAACTCCATCTCTTGAAGTGGATGACCTTGTAGAAAACTTGGATTATGTAAATTATGCATGATAGGTTATTATTTTCCAATTTAATGGATTTTTCCTTTGACATTTGTGATTTGGGAGTGGGTGAATCAGAATTGGTCCCGACTTACGAAATTACATTTTTTCTCGAAAGGATTTTTTGTGTTATTTTTAAGGAGTGTAGTGGACCATTAGGAGGTGTTTGATCAGGGTCCCTAGTTTTGGGGTCCTTCATTTCAGCCCTGGTTTCCAAATTCATTCTGGGTAAGGCCTCTGAAGCTACCCATTTTATTTGCTTCAATCATACATCTTAACTAATATAGGAGATTTACTAAGGCCGATTTATTAAAACAAACACTAAAAGGCTTGAGAAGGGTATTGTCACATTTACATGCATATTTGTGGAACTAGATCTCAGTAAAGGGTTGTCATATAAAATCCCCCTAAACTGTAGGGATATAGCTAATATGTAGCTAGTGTAATATGAGAACACTTCCTTCTGGTGCAGGATATGTCTACAACCTGGTCATCTTCAGAGTGCCTGCTTTTTTCCTTGAGGGATTTCTCTATACCCAGATCCTAAGAAAAAGAGCTTTGGCTAGTAAGAACCAAAAGATACAAAAGGACCCAAGAATCATTTGGCTCATAAGTAGGACAACATGCAACATCATAAGACTCCTACCAACCCAACTTAGCCACATGTAGAGCCAACCCATATCTTAGCCAAGGAAGCAACTATGGAAGAGGAGTATAATTCCCTCAATAAGAACCACAATTTTGACTAGGTTCCAATTCCTTCAGATAATAAGTTTGTCAAAGCAAGTGGGTATACAAGACAAATAAAGCAATGAATGGACTTGTAAGTAAATAAAAAGAAAGATTGGTGGCCAAATTTTTTTAGCAGGTTCATGGAATTGATTATGATGAAACCTTTGCTCTAATGGCCAAAATTGAATCTATTCAATTAACTCTTGCCATTGTGGCAATGAGAAGGTGGGGGGTTCACCACATGGATGTGAATAATGCATTTCTTCATGGAAATCTTGAAGAGGAAATTTACATGGAGAAACCACAAGGATATATAAAGAATTCATCTTTAGTTTTTTGACTCAAGAAGTATCTTTATGGCCTCAAGCAAGCACCTAGAGAATGGTATGATAAAATGGATTCCTATTTACTCAACATCTCATTCAACGTAAATTTGATCCAAAATTTTATATGCTAAGAACATATGAATCTTTGTTGCTCATAGTTATCTATGTAGATGATCTACTAATCGCAGGTAGTTCAAACTCAATGATTGCTACAATCAAAAACACTTTTCATGACAAATTTTCTATGACAAAATGGGTTTCTTACATTTCTTACTTGACTAGAAATCAACCAGAATGATTCATGGATAAAAATTTCTTAATCCAAGTATGCAATAGATCTCTTAGTTCGCTTTTGCATGACCAACTGCAAGCCAACAACTACACCTTTCTTATCAGGGTTACACCTTGAGGATGGAAAGGTTACACCATTGGTTGTTTGCACCATGTATAGACATCTTATGGAAGTCTCCTCTATCTCACTCACTCTCATCTAGATATTTCATATGTAGTAAGTGTGGTTTCCAAATACATGTGGGAGCCTATTGACGTACTGGACCTGCCAACATGTCAGGGGATCTCCACGGTAAGAAGTCCCAATTAGACCTCAAACCATTTGTGTAGGAGTCCCAACAGTGGGTCCTACGGTAATTCCTTGACTGCGGTTTCACATAAGGCAAGTAAGACGTCCCTGTTGGTAGCAAGGGTGTGACAACTGCAGTAAGACAAGGAAGGTGCATGAGAGGTTATAATACACGTAGAGTGGGATGAATGCGCCCCTTGGAAACCTGTAATAGTACGTGGCTTGGAAGGGTAAACATGAAAATATGCATCACAAGATGGAAAGAAAGTTAACAAGCAATCCAAAGTGATGGTTAAACCAACAACACATTTCAGAAAGAGTCATACATACTTATACAGAATAGTTCATACATGCATGCGTGAGAAAACAAATACATATGTCATTTAGAGTAAACAAGATAGTTGGAATACAATACAACATATGCATGAAACTTGTTGGCTCTATTATATTAAGAAGTGTAAGTTCCAGTCATACAATACATCCATGTCCAACCACTAGTTTCGATAGCGAAATGTTACAGCCATAACCACGAGCTCCTCCAAAGAGATTGCTAGCTCTATGCAATGGAGAAGCCAAGGCGTGTTACAATACTATCCAAGCTTTCTCTAAGATACTCCTATTGAAGCTTGGCTGACCAAAAGGCTCTACAATGAGTTATGAGGGACTATTTATAGCAAAGGGTGGGGTGGCCCTTGACATTCCCCTTTGTGAAACCCTCATGACTCTTCATCTACTCTATGACCATTACATCCAACTATCGACACTTGAACTTACACTTGACAAGACATTACATTACAATGCACATGTACCCATGTGAGACAAAATGGATTAAGCAAGCCATGCAAGTCATCATTAACACTTAGACCATTGTGGTGAGACCAACTCTTTGACATCCTTGTGATGATTGATGGTGGAAAACTGATGCCAAGCTTGGTCATCCATGATGGTGTCTGTGCGCTCAATGATGACATCTAGCTGAAGCAAACTCTTGCCTTCGTTGCGTCCAGGTACACTGATATGGCTCCTCCGTCCCACTCATCTGATAGCATGCATATGGTTGTCCTGGGTGCGACCGTACCGACAATATGTTGATGCATAATGTTTGTGTTGATCTCCAAGCATGCGCTGGTTGCTGTGCACATCAACTTTTCAAAATACATGTTTAGCTCTAGTTGGGCTTGCTTCCTGTCTTCACCTCAGTGAGTGTGCCAAATGGGTGGTATCGAATGTGTGCACACAATGACATGAATGCTACTGAATTCCCTTACATGCGATCAATAGCACTACTCACCTTTTCTGCTCGGTGCCAACTGTTGGGATGGATCCATAACTTGTACGGGCATAGTTTCATCCGTCTGTGCATGTTGCACCCCCTGCTGTACCTGCTCCTGCTGCAACTCATTCTCTCATTTATGCAACTCCTATTTTTATTGAGTTGCTACTTCAGCGCATGTAATTCCTTCTCTATTATGTTCTCTATCTCTGTATGATCTTCATGTCGCGCTGTCACTTCATAGCTTCAATCTCTAAAGCTGCTTTTGTCATGAGTGGATTTTCTTTAAACTTGCAGCTTTGCTCTACCTCTATTCTGTCAACAACCATCCTCTTACATTCACCGTGTGCAGGTGTGCCACCTTCTGCTACTACTGATGGTGCTGCTCGCTGTGATTCTGTTTCCATTGATCTTGATATCCTTTTCCATACAACTTGATGTCTTCGTGGATAAGCAAGTTCATAGACACTTGGATTACTGCATCCCAGTTGTGCTCTTAACAATGTCTTTGACTATGCTCTCCTGAAGGCCATTGTACTTGTGTTGCTGAGAGACAGACGAACACCTGTGATGGTGGAGACATAGCAACACTCATGGAAAGAAATCTGTCAATCAAAAACCAAAACAAACTTGAGGACTGACTTGCAACATACCTGTGTGATTGATCGTAAAGGTTGCACAATTTCCGTGGGAGGTCAGGAGACTGATTGCAAAAACTGCGCAAGGCATAGTCCGGGCTGTCAGGAGGTTGAATGATTGCTGGAACTTCATAGTGCACAGTCCATCCTAGCCTATTGAAGACTAAAACTGTGCAATGCACAATTTTAGTCAATAGTGACATGCAACTAGCAAACTGCATTACGCAATTTCTGGGGCTAGTAGGACACTTGTAGAAATTCCCACTGTAGATTATGCAATATACTAAAACACAATACAAGATCTACTTCTACAACACTTTGCAGAAGCTTAGTCGAATTGAGAAAGATCAAGAGAACACATATAACTGAGAATGAGAAGCAATCACACATAACACAAAGAAATAACCTAGGGAAAGCCTCGGGCTAAAACCCCAACTCTGTATTATCATACAAGTGGAAAATAGTCACAAAATTACATAAAGCCTTGGAAGCCAACCAGCTCTCAGTATAATCCCTCTATTGCTCATAGACAGTCAAAGGCCTCTCACAAACCTTCTCCTCTGCCCTCCAAGCCTCATATTTCCTTGTGTAATTTTTCTTGGGGTTCAGTGCTTCCAAACATGTGAATTCCCACCTCACACTACTCACTTGGCCCAGTAGTAACTACGCAATCCTGAAGGAGATAAATCCTTTTGCATAGATGAGTTTCCTTTATAGGAAAAATCCATCCAACTGATAGTACGTTGTCCATCCTCTGATCTCAACTAGGTCTCTGTCTAAACTGACATGCATGAGTTATTTATGAGAGAATATTCATTTATCTGAAGTGCAGCAGTTACATGCATGCAAGCATTAACTAACTGAACTCACAATTAATTCCACAAACTATTTGAATTAATATAACTGGACTTGACTCAGTTAACTGAGCCAACTAATTACAACTCATCCTTATCTCTTTAACTGATGGATAAATTCCTCAATCAATGGAGAAACTGTTGCATGTCCCCACATAGACTTCATGTTTGATTTTCCTTAACTAACTCAAGATGAATTAATTAATTAATTTAAAAAAAGCTGCTAAGATCAAATTCGAATTTTACTTCTCTATTTTAGTTCAGGGACTAACTAAAATAGGAATCTATCCCGAACTGCTAAAAATAGCAATTCTATTTTTAGCATTTCCATTTTTCATTCCTTGTTGCTCAGTCCAGCACTGGTACTTGAACTGCTATTTATAGTAGTGCTATTTTTAGCATTTCTTGTTGCTATTTTAACCACTCCCTCTCAACAAGAAAGGCATTCAACTTGAACCCAATCCTAAACTTTGGAATGTTCTACATGCAACACTTCTCCCAAGTGTTGTTGCTACAACAACTCTAGAAACAAAAAAAAACTCCCAACTGACCTCTCTATTGGGCTAGAAACATCCTCTGATGCTGAAGCTCCATTTTTCACTGACAAGTGCTCCCTCTATGAACTCTGAGTTGCTGCAACACTCCATGCATATCACATTGTTGCACACCTCTCTGTGCCACCTTGCACTGGTGCAACACTCCTGTGCCTCTCGCATTGCTACAACTTGCTAGCTTTGTATAGTCTTGGGACTCCTGCACTGTAGCTCTCTCTGTCGCTCCATCCACATCTGTCTCTACCCACTTAGCTAGTCATGCTACTCCTCATTGGGGCTCCCATAGCGAGGTCTAATCAAATAGGTTGGGTACCTCAATGATCTTGCCCCTATTCTAGCCTTCTTGGGATTGTCACTCCACATCACCCACCTCCTACATGGAGGTATGGCTGCATGTGATCCCTCAGCCCACTTGGCTCGAAATTCCCCCCTACTGGAGGTCTTTGCATGAGTGGATGCCTCCACTTTGTCTCCTCTTGGCTTCCCTAGTTGTGGCTGCTCCACAACCTCCTGAAGCTGCTTCACCAATTGTGGCTCCTCCACAATTGTCTGAGACTTCTTCTAGCACTGCATGTTGAGAGATAATTTACTCTCCCTCTCAACCACTAAGTATCTAACCTTTGACTTGCTCCTCAAGGCTTTGCATGCATCTTATACCTCAAGTGAATACAGGTTCTAGGCTAGCACACCAATCTATTTCATCTTTCCTGTCGTCACGAAATTTTCTAGAACAAGAGCTAATTTCAAATCAGTGATATCTCCCTCATTTGAACTTCGATTCGGATGATTTTTTTTTTTGAATTTGGGTCTTTTTCCACAAGGAATCAAGATCTGCACAAAAACTTTCATATTTTCTCTAAAAACACACGGCCCAAAACTCAAAACTTCTTCTACAAAACCTTGCTCTGATACCATGTAGAAATTCCCACTATAGATCAACATATTATGTAATATACTAAAACACAATATAAGATCTACTTCTACAACACTTTGCAGAATCTTAATCGAATTGAGTAAGATCAAGAGAACACATATAACTGAGAATGAGAAGCAATCACACACAACACAGAAGAAATAACCTGGGGAAAGCCTCATCCTAAAACCCCAACTCTGTATTATCATACAAGTGGAAAATAATCATAGAATTACACAAAGCCTTAGCTTGGAAGCTAACCAACTCTCAATATAATCCCTCTGCTGCTCATAGACAGTTAAATGCCTGTCTCAAACCTTCTCCTATGTTCTCCAAGCCTCCTATTTCTTTGCGCAATTTTTCTTGGGGTCCAGTGAAGCCACATGTGTGAATTGACCTCTTCCCACACTCACTAACCTCTGATCTAATTGTGCAATCCTGAAGGAGATAAATCCTTCTCCATGGATGAGTTTCATTTATAGGAAAAATCCATCCAATTAATAGTACACTGTCCCTCCTCTGATCTCGACTGGGTCTTTGTCTGAACTGACATGCATGAGTTATTTATTAGAGAATATTCAGTTATCTGAAGTGTAGCAGTTACATGCATGCAAGCATTCAACTAACTAAACTCATAATTAATTCAACAAACTGTTTGCATTAATCTAACTGGACTTGACTCAGTTAACTGAGGTAACTAATTACAACTCATCCTTATCTCTTTAACTGATGGATAATTTCCTCAATCAATGGAGAAATTGTTGCATGTCCCCACATAGACTTCATGTTTGATTTTCCTTAACTAATTAACTCAAGATGAATTAATTAATTATTTTACAAATAGATGCTAAGATCAAATTCAAATTTTACTTCTCTATTTTAGTTCAGGGACTAAACTAAAATAGGAATCTATCCCGAACTGCTAAAAATAGCAATGCCATTTTTAGCACTTCCATTTTTCATTCCTTGTTGCTCAGTCCAGCACTGGTACTTGAACTGTTATTTATAGCAATGCTATTTTTATCACTTCTATTTTTAGCATTTCTTATTGCTATTTTCAACAACACTGCCTCCAAAAATTACACAATGCAAGCTTGGATGTTAGTGTTGGGCTAGACTTGCACAATTTCTAGAGAGAAGGCAGAGCCTTCGCTTTCAGAAGTGCGTAGTGCTAGTCGGGCAGGGTACGTTTCGGGCCAAGGCAGCTCAGATTGGTCGACGGGCGACTAAAAACATGAGAAGTCTGGATGCATGGTGAGATGAGTGTAAACAAGAGTGAATGATCATTCATGCAAAGTGCAAGATTCAGAAAACAAGAAAGCATGCATGTGTGTGAAGGGAGTCACTGCAACGATGACTGTCCGTGCAAAATAGTGTCATGCATGTGACAGCAGTGAGATGTGAACGAAAAATGAAATGGTGCTTCTACAAGCCAACATACATCAAAACAACAACAAGCGCTCACTGAAATCAAGAAGACAACTCTCACACAAAGCGAGACACGACAGAAAAGCATTGCAAGATATGAAAGGCGAGCTTACCCCAAGGCAGCTGGCTAGATGTGCGATGACTCCTAGATGCAATGTGGGATGTCAGAGCTGCAAGGTTGATGTGAGGAATGAGCTCTGCAGCCTCCATTTAATGATTTTTGATAAAATCGAGGTTGTGACACGCATGCCACAAATCTAGGAAAAGCGACACTTGGCGGGAGGTTTCTGAAATGATACTTGCATGTAACCTCCAGCCGCTAAAAATAGATCCCAAAATCAAGGGATGCCTTTGCATGCCACCTTGGGAGAAGCATCCCATGCATGCAAATTAGATTTTATCGGCCCGGAGGGAACCGGTCAACCCAACTGCACATGCAATAGCCTGGTCAGATGAGGGGAAAAAATGCGCATTTCTGGGAGGGAGCTGGGCTGGATGCCTAGAGGGAATGCACAATTTCTGGGTAGAGTAGCTGACTGCTGCCTAGAATTGCACAATTTCTTGGCTGAGCAGTTCTACTGGGAGGAATTGCGTAATTTTTGCAGTGAATAGTGACATGCAGATTTACACAATTTTGGAGCCCAGCAGGTTGCCAGACATAACTACACAATTTTGGAGGGAAGGCTTGTTCCCCTCCAGAATTGTGCAATTTCTTGAGGGAGCCACGTAGCCTGCAGCTGGACCAATTTCGGAGAAACAACCTGTGAGGGGGATGCAACAAGCTCTCGCGGACAGGATGTCATTCATTAAGAAAATCATTGAAGCTTGTGTGCTTGACAAGGAAAGACATGCTGTTGTGAAAGGTTGGTAGGGAGGCTCCAAAACGAAGCTAAGGAAAAATTTTGGAGGTTGGTTGTAGCTACTGCAACACTTGGCAACACTGGTAAAACTCCAATTCTCTAAATGAACCTTGTTCATGAAAAGCAAGTCTAACACCTCGGAAGTATTGTTCAGTTCTCTGTTCATCTTGGTTTCCACAGTTGCTTGATTGTAAGATGTAACATCTTCCAATCCCTTGGTCATTTGACACACATTCCAAGCCAAGCCAACACAGTTGTTTCGATTGGGTATGAGGGGTTTATTGGTGCACAAGCAGTATAGTTTTCAGAGTCTTAGTTTCATCTTTGGTGTTGCTCTCGCTGCTAGCAAGCCTGGACAGTACCCCGGTGGAGTCATGCAGGAACACAAGCATCACTCTGCTACCAGTGAGCTTGGTCAGTACCTCGACGAAGTTAATTGCATTACCTCTCTGTGCAAGAATCCTTTCTCTTCTTTTGCCTTGTTCGTTTTTCATTTTTTCGAAATTTTTCACTTTTTCATTTTTTCATTTTTCATAACTGTGCATAAAACTTATTCTTTTTAGAGGTGGAAGAGGGACCTTGAATTATTGAGAGTATAAGAGGTTGTTCCTTCAGAGAATTATTTTATTATATACCTCTGACGTGCTTGTTAAGATTTCCCCCCCACCTTACTCTACTTGATTGAGCTGACAAGGGCTAACCCAAAAACAACCGACTAGAGTAGGTGACACTAGTTAGCACGCAAGCATTGTGTTTTCATCAAGGTTCACTTCGAACAGTACGTATTTTCCATCAATGTATCATGGAACAAAAGTAACAAGTTCTTTATACAGAGGCAGGATGACAAATAACCAAGTAGTGATAGCTGCACAAGGCCTCTTGTACTTTACCCGGCTTGTTTCAAGAGTCATGCACGGTTTCATGCGAAACTAACCTATGAACAAAAACAAGAAAAAAACAACAAAGCAAAGCATAAGCAAAATTAAAAGTGAAAGAAAAGTGAGTAAGCAAATAAACAAGCAAGCAATAAAACACACAAAGAAGGAAGCAAACATGCATGCAAGCAAACAAATAAAAAAAAAAATGCTACTCCTACTCCTAAGATAACATTGCATGGGTCATCTCACGTGAAGTTATACTTCCAATGTAGCCACTGGCACATTGGTTGACCCATGTCAGCGAAGGCATGGTTCACGAAAAACACAAATGTGCGAACCAACATATGTGAAAGATAAAAAACGAAAACAGACACACTCCAAGGTCCAAAAAACAAAAATGAGTGAAAGCGCATGACATGCACTCTACGGGCTTGCCATGGTGTTGTGCTACACTACGTGAAGATGTTGAGTGTATGCATTCCCTTGATCATGACATGCAAGAAAACGTGAGAAAGGTAGACCACTTACGTTGTGCAAGTGTGCTTTCTATGTAAGATTCCTCCAAAGCATAGTGATGGGATCGTGTAGTTCGAGTGGAGGAAGTGAAATATAAATGTTGGATTGTTCTTTAGTGAATACAAATGAGTGATGAGGAGCCTTAGGTGTTTGAACAATTTCCTGATCGAAAGTGAGACCAACCTCAAGACAGTGAGGGCCTGACATAACCATCAGCTCGAGCTGAAGTGCCTCAATAGTCTGAGGGGTTTCAACTTCTTCAATAGATAGATCATCGTAGACCAGTGGCTTAGATGGATTAACAATGAATGAATCAACATCGTGATCAGATGATGATGTAAAGAGATCACGAAAACCAAGATAAAAAAAAACTCAAGATGTTGGTTGACATCCTCATGATTTGATGAATTACATAGAGAGGTAGATGAGAAGAAAGGATGTTCACCCTCTACGTTTCCGGAAAAAGAAGATGAAAGACCAAGTGGATTTTCAATGAATGGTTGGCCCTCTCTGTTGTCAGGTGATGGAATGATATCCGTGTGACTCGCGAATGATCAACAATGGGTGCATCCATGGATGGATATGCACATGGAAAATCATGGATGGCAGGATCATCAGGATGTCAGGGAAAAAGAGGAGGTACGAATAGACAGGGATGGTCCCCTACTGCCAGTGGATGTTCAAGCTCCTCGTCATGCTCTTCATGAATGCCAGTGCATGTTGGTTGTGAAACACCAACTCTGTCGATAGGTCGATCCTCGTTCAAAACAAATGTAGAGTCCAGAATGGAAGAACACAAGACAGTGTCATCCATAGGATGATACAAATACGAAGATGGAGGTTAAGGTACAAAATACATGTGATGAGGTATGGGACTCATAACCAAGTCTGCGCAAAAATCAGAAGGAGCAATGTCGAGAGGTCGTGATGGTTCAACAAATGTGTGTTCATGCTCTACCACATCACTCTACGATGGTTGAGCTATTTGACGAGGGGATGATGGACAATCACTTGTGACAACGATTGTATCCGTCTGTGATTGTGCAGCTCCATCACCGAAGTATAATGAGCGGGGTTTGAGGTTGAACTTCTTCTTGGGATGGATTGACTTGTTAAGATAGTACTTGAATCTATCCCAAAGATAAGGAAAGTTCATTTGGGTCTTTGGAGCTTGAAACTGCAAATCACAAAATCACATCCATAGGCGATTCATGCAGAGCCTTCCGTTGTTGTAAAATTTTTTGGTCAAGATGTTTTGGATCAAAATGATAGAAAGTGTCTTAAATGAGATCAAAAAAGTGCTCAAGTAAGTGCACATTGTCAGCTGGTAGGCTGCACAACCGCTGATGTGGAGATTCACGAAGTCTGTATGCAAGAAGAAAACAGGCCTATTCGTTAGAACATCCATCATCCTCGTGAAGCAAGGTAAGGAAGTAATTTAAGAACTCAGGCTAGGCCACTTTTCCTTCACCATCATACGTGTATGTAGATAAGAGATCGAAAAACTCCCTCATGATGGTAACAAATTTGGCATGTGAAAAACATTGTGGAGGGGAGAGTGCAAGACTCCATGATAGATATGCAAAGGTTCAAAACAGGATGAGAGGACACAACTTGTCATTTGGCCCTCCTTCTAGTGCTAGAAATGTTGATGGTGCTAGACCCGCCAACATGTCAGGGGATCTCCCAGTAACAAGTTCCAATTAGACCTTAGACTGTTTGGTGTAGGAGTCCCAGAAGTGGGTTGTACAGTAATGCCTTGACCGTGTTTCGCACAGAGGCAAGTAAGATGTCCCTATTGGTTTCAAGGGTGTGATAGCTGCAATAAGTCAAGGAAGGTGCATGAGAGGTTCTAACACACAGAGAGTGGGATGAGTGCGCCCCTTGGAAACTTGTAATAGTATGTGCTTGGAAGGGAACACACGAGCGAAGATGCATCAGAAGCTGGAAGGCAAGTTAGCAAGCAATCCAAAGTGATGGTTAAACCAACAACACATTTCAGAAAGATTCATACATACTTATATAGAATAGTCCATACATGCATGCATAAGAAAACAAATACATATGTCATTTAGAGTAAACAAGATAGTTGGAATACAATACAACATATGCATGAAATGTGATGGCTCTATTATATTAAGAAGTGTAAGCTCCAGTCATACAATACATCCATGTCCAACCACTAGTTCCAATCGCAAAACGTTACAACCACAACCACCTGCTACTCCAAAGAGATATACTAGCTATGCACAATGGAGAAGCCAAGGCACATTACAATATTGTCGAAGATTTCTCTAAGATACTCCTATCAATGCTTGGCTGACCAAAAGCCTTTATAATGAGTTATGAGGGACTATTTATAGAAAGGGCGGGGTGGCCCTTGACATTCCCCTTTGTAGTAGTTCATCTACCCTCATGAATATTCATCTACTCTATGACCATTACATCCAACTATCAACACTTGAACTTACACTTGACAAGATGTTACATTACAATGCACATGTACCCATGTGAGACGAAACAACTTGGGCAAGCCATGTAAGACATCACTAACGCTCGAACAGTTGTGGTGAGACCAACTCTTTGACATCCTTGTGATGTTCGATGGTGGCGAACTAATGCCAAGCTTGGTCATTCATGATAGTGTCTGTGTGATCAATGGTGACATTTGGCTGAAGCAAACTCTTGCCTCTGTTGCATCCGGGTACACTAATATGGCTCCTCCGTCCCACTCGTCTGATAGCATGCGCATGGTTGTCTTGGGTGTGACCAGACCAGCAACATGTTGATGCATAATGTTTGCGCTGATCTCCAAGCATGTGCTGGTGGCCGTGCACATCAACTTGTCAAAAGACATGTTTAGCTCCAGTTGGACTTGCTGCTTGTCTTCGCCTCAGTGAGTGTGCCAAATGGGTGGGATCGCATGTGTGTGCGTAATGACATGTAAGCTGCTGAATTCCCTTACATGTGACCAACATCACTACTCACATTTTCGACTTCGTGCCAGCTGCTGGGATGGATCCATAACTTTTATAGGCACAGTTTCATCTGTCTGTGCATGTTGCGCCTTGTTGTACTTGTTCCTGCTGCAACTCATTCTCTCGTCTATGCAGTTGTTGTTTTTCATTGAGTTGCTGCTTCAGCACATGCAACTTCTTCTCTGTTTCATTCTCTACCTCTGCGTGATATTCATGTCGCATTGTCACTTCATAGATTCAATCTCCAAAGCTGCTTTCGTCATGAGTGGATCTTCTTTGAACTTGCAGCTTTGCTCTGCTTCTATGCTGTCAACAACCTTCCTCTTGCATTCATCACATGCAGGTGTGCCTTTTGCTACTACTGATGGTGCTTCTCACTGTGATTCCATTGCCATTGATTTGATATCCTTGTCCATGAACAACTTGATGTCTTCGTGGATAAGCAAGTTCATAGACACTTGGCTGACTGCATCCCAGTTGCGCTCTTAACAATGTCTTTGACTCTGCTCTCCTGAAGGCCATTGTACTTGTGATACTAAGAGACAGATGGACACCTATGATGCTCAGAGACATAGAAACATTCATGGAAAACAATCTGTCAGTCGAAAACCAAAAAAAATTGAGGACTGACTTGCAACATACCTGTGTGATTGATCGTGAAGGTTGCAGAATTTCCATTGGAGGTCGGGAGACTGACTGCCAAAACTACACAAGGCATAGTCCAGGCTGTTAGGAGGTTGCCTGATTATTGGAACTGCGCAATGCACAGTCCAGTATGGCCCGCTGAGGATTGAAACTACGTAATGCGCAATTTCAGTCAGTAGTGACATGCAACCAACAAACTACATTGCGCAGTTTCTGGGGGCATCAAGATACTGCCCCCAAGAATTGCACAATGCAAGCTTGGAGGTCAGTGCTGGGCCAGACTTGAGAAATTTCTAGAGGGAAGGCAAAGCCTTCACTTCCAGAAGTGTGCAATGCTAGCTAGGCAGGGCACGGTTCGAGCCAAGGCAGCCCAGACCAGCCGATGGGTGACTGAAAACATGAGAAGTCTGGATGCATGGTGAGATGAGTGAAAACAAGAGTGAATGATCATTCATGCAAAGTGCAGGATTCAGAAAATGGGAAAGCATGCATGTGTGTGAAGTGAGTCGCCGCAACAACGACCGTCCGTGCAAAATAGTGTCATGCATGCGACAAGAGTGAGATGTGAACAAAAATTGAAACAGTGCTTCTACAAGCTAACATACATCAAAGAAACAAGAAGCGCTCACTGAAATCAAGTGGACAACACTCACACAAAGTGAAACAAAAAAAGCGACAGAAACACAACACAAGACATGAAAGGTGGGCTTACCCCAAGACAACTGAGCTGAATGTGCTGACGACTCCTAGATGCAATGTGGGATGTCAGAGCTACAAGGTCGATGTGAGGAATGAGATCTGCAGCATCTAGTTGATGAGTTTTGATAAAATCAAGGTTGTGACGCTCATGCCACAAATCTAGAAAATCGACACTTGGCAGGAGGTTTCTGAAATTATCCTTGCATGTAACCTCCATCTACTAAAACTAGATCCTTGAATCAAGGGATACCTTTGCATACTGCCTTGTGAGAAGTAGCCCATGCATGAAAATAAATTTTTCTTGGTCCCTGAGGTAACCGGTCAATCCAACTACACATGAAACAGTTTGATCAACTGAGGGTAAAAAATGCGCATTTCTGGGAGGGAGATGGGCTAGCTTCCCAGAGGGATTGCACAATTTCTGGGTAGAGCAGCTGACTGTTCCCAGAATTGCACAATTTTTGGGTTGAGCAGTCCTGCTGGGAGGAATTGCGCAATTTTTTCAGTGAACAATGATAGGCAAATTTGCGTAATTCTGGAGCTTAGCAGGCTACTAGATAGAATTGCACAATTTCTGGAGGGAAGGTTGGTTCCCCTCCAGAATTGCGCAATTTCCTGAGGGAGATGCTTATTCTGCAACCAGACCATGTCTGGAGAAACAACCTGTGAGGGGGATGTAAGAATATCTCACGGACAGGCTGTCATTCAGTAAGAAAATCACTGAAGCTTGTGTGCTTGACAAGGCAAGACATTTCTGTATTCAAGCTTCTGTGATCCATAATGAATTAAGAAAAGTATTTCGATAGAAATCACATAAAAGATTTCTTTGGCCAATGTGTTTCGAACCAACAAGTTTGGTTCATCATCAGGACATGCTACTGTGAAAGGTTGGTAGGGATGCTCCAAAACGAAGCTAAGGCAAAATTTTGGAGGGTGGTTGTAGCGGCTGCAATAGAGCCACATGAGCTACATTGAAAATATGGTAAGCACATACTTAGATATATCCAGGGAACTCTCAATAATGGGATTCATTATGAAACAAGATATAATTTGGATCACATTGGCCAGAGTGATTCAAATTGGGTTAGCAATAACATTGAGTGCAAGTCCACTTTAGGATATGTTCTCAATTTGGGTTACAACACCATTTTTTGGTCCAACAAAAAACAATCCACAATTAATTTATCATTAGTAGAGGCTAAATATAGAGGTGAAATCAACATTTCCATTCAATTCATTTGATTTTAAAACTTCCTCACTAAGATTGGTGTCATATTTCATCATTCAACTGTCATTTGGTACAAAAAGTAAAGCACACAAAAGTTTTGTAGAGATCTAGTGCAGCTGCAACAAATAAAATACATCGAGATCCATGTGCATTACTCTAATAATCGATACATGATGGGGTCATCAACTTGCAGTACTATCCCACTTTTGAAAATATTTCCAACATCTTCACGAAGACTTTCATGGAGCATAAGTATTTCTTTTTCAGTCTTGTATTTTAGGGGTTGGGGGAATGGTTTTTTCTCATGTTGTAAAAGAGGAAATCAATTAAAATAATGAGATCCCAACAAAGGTGAAAGAAAGAAGGGGAAGGGAAAAATTTGAATAATCCCACATTGAACATGCAAAAGGATGTTAATAACTTTTATGACCATTGCAATTTTCAAGTGTATGGGTGATTTTTATAGTCACATAAGGGGGTAAGTTATTGTATTTGAGCCCAAGGTAGTGAGTGAGGTTTGTGTGCATTCCAAATGAATTGAACATAACAGAAAAAAGATGAAATCAATTGATTTAAACCAAAATGACCAATAATGAGCTCCCAACAAAGGTGAAAGAAAGAAGGGGAAGGGAAAAATATGAAGAATGCCACATTGAACATGTGAAAGGACCTTAATAACTTTTATGACCATTACAACATTGATGGTCATAATAAAGACAATGTTGGGCCCTACATCTAAAATTAAATCCCAAGAAACACAAGGAAGATCAACCCAAGCGTAAAAATGTTCTAGGCATGGACAAAATAAAGGAGATAGAAAGAAAAAAAGAGAGGTTAACCTGAGTATGCTACCCCATAAAGATGAGACAAAGATGAAGTAGTTGCTCCATAGTAAGATTTATCTCAAGGGGAATAAGGTAGATGCATTATTTGATTATGGTTCATCAAAAAAACTCATTGTAGAGGACCTAGTAAGTAAGCTTAGATGGGTGGTTAAGCATGTAGAGTTAAAAGTTACAAAGTAGTGTAAGCTTAGATTTGATATTACAACATTTTTTTTCATGAAGTAAAATTCCACATAGTGCCTCATGATGTCTACATTATAGTGTTTGGTAGTTCCCACATGTATATGGGGGATGCCAGTTTAATGAGAAAAAAAAATGATACTGCTCAGTCAAGGATGTTAAATAATTTATCATCAATGCACATAAATGGAAATATAACATATCTCAAGTGACCATGCAATAAATTATGAGATTTATTAGTGTAATAAATAAGTACAAAATTCTCTTCTTGAGATAAAAAAACTAGAAATAAATTGAGCTAGTAAGTGTGAACACATCCTTGGAAGGATGCATGGAAGAATAGAAGTGTTATTTAGAAGAGATTCTACATTTGTACAATGAAGTGTTCTAGGAATCAAAAGGTATAAGCAATTCTATAAGAATATAAAGGTATAAGAAATGTTATAGGAATAAAAATGTATCCTACTAAAGAGGGAAGTGGAGTAAGGGATACAATCACTACTAGATTCTCCTTTACAAAAGAGAGGATTTTACATATAATACATATTAGAGTTAGAGGAGGTGAATAAAAAGTTGCAAGAATTATTGGAATGAGGAGTCATAATACAAATCTTGACCATGTGTTTCCCCTACTATTTTTATACAAAATAAGGACGAGACTTGGAGTATGTGCATTGGATACACAACTCTCAACAATATCACTTTCAAGAATTGATACCCCTTGCTAAGGATCAATGATTGGTTGGACCAACAATAGTATGTGAGGAAATATACCAAGGCATATTTTAAATTTGGATATCATCAATTTAGGGTCATGGAAAAGGTCACTTGGAAGATAACCTTCAAGAAGATGCAAGGTTTGTATGAATGGTTAGTAATTCTCACCTATATATGTAATGTATCAATGAATTTTATGTGTTTAATCCCTGATGCATTGCACCAATTAAAATATTCATTAACTGTAAGAGTATATTGGATAAAATTTTCATATTTAGTTCTAATTGGGAGGAACATGTTGTACATTTGAAGTAGTCGTTGGAGACATTGGGAAAAAACTAGAGTAGATAACAAATATAAATAAGTGTGAGTTTGCAAAGTAGTCTCTATTTACCTAGTACATTTTATTTATGGAGGTGAGTTAAAAATTGTTTCTACAAAGATAAATTACATTAATAGATGAACCATACCTACGAATGTCATTAAATATGTGAGTTTTTTGGGAGCTTCCCAATCTAATAAAGTTCATAGAATCATTTTTAGTGTGGCAAAACCACTTCTTGCTGTAACAACCATTGGTAAGAGTTTTGAGTAGGGTAAGAGAAACAATTGACATTTGAAAGTTGAACCAATCAAGATTCAAACATATAATTTTCTAACATGAAAAATCCATTTGAATTAGAAACAAATTCTAGTGAGTATGTTATGGGTATAATGTTAGGACAAAGGGGAAGGGAATTATCCTATATGTTAGATTTTTTTCATGAAGAAAAATGGACATACCTTATAAATATGGCAAGAAAATTTATGCCTTGGTGTGGGAAGTGAACAAGTGGAATTACTATTTATCATGTAAGGAAATTATTATCCATACCAACAAATGTCTTCTGTAATACTAAAAAACTCAAATTAAATTCCAACAAGCAACACATTTTAAATGAGTGGGATATCTACCATAATTTCATTTCATAGATTAATATAAGAAGGGTCTTTCCAAGTTGTTAAGTGATTTTTTATTAAGAATGCTAGAAACCAAAATCATAGTTGTGGGAGCCATTGTATACATGGATCCATTCACCTAGAAGCATATAAGGACACTATGTTAAGGATACGGACTTCCAAGTGTTGTATTAAAAACTACACGATCATTAGGAAATGATATATGATGAAAATAAGTTCAATTACCATCTCTAAGATGAATTACTCTATCATATGGGTTAGTAATGCGTGTCAAAGGAAGAAAGAGTAAAACTAATAGAGGAGGTTTATACCTCCAAGGTTTATGGATATTCGGTGCTTCAAATAATATGACCAACTCATACATGCATGTTTATTGACCTAATATATAGGAATTTCATTTGTTTATCAAAGGTCGCATATTGTTTTATACCTAAAATCCTAACAACCTGAAAAAAGAACTATATAATTCACTTACAATACCTGTTTTTTTTTCCCCGAGGAAAATCTTGCAATATATCCCCCTCTTCCCCAAATTATGCAAATGTAGGGAAAATCAACAATTCACCACAATATTGGTTGGTAACCTCAAGAGAATCAACTGCATTAATTGAACCTATGATTTATGGCTTCCTTGTCAACACATGCTTTGGGTGGATAGTTCAATGATTGAGTTAACCCTTAGGGTTTTCCATTTACAATATTTATAACACCATTGAAATTATATCAATTGAATCTATTTAGCATTTTCCAAAGAAAAGAAGATGTTGAAAATAGCAACAAGAAATGCTAAAAATAGAAGTGCTAAAAATAGCACTGCTATAAATAGCAGTTCAGGTACCAGTGCTGGATTGAGCAACAGGGAATGAAAAATGGAAGTGAAGTAAAATTCGAATTTGATCCTAATAGGTGTTTGAAAATAAATTAATAAATTCACCATGAGTTAATTAGTTGTGAAAAATCAAACATGAAGTCTATGTGAGGACATGCAACAGTTTCTCCATTGATTGAGGAATTTATCCATTAGTTAAAGAGATAAGGATGAGTTGTAATATTGAGTGTAATTAGTTGGCTTAGTTAACTGAGTCAAGTCCAGTTAGATTAATTCAAATAGTTTGTTGAATTAATTGTGAGTTCAGTTATTTAATGCTTGCATGCATGTAACTACTGCTCTCCAGATAACTGAATATTCTCTCATAAATAACTCATGCATGTCAGTTCAGACAGAGACCCAGTTGAGATCAGAGGAGGGACATTGTACTATTAGCTAGATGGATTTTTCCTATAAAGGAAACTCATCCATGGAGAAGGATTTATCTCCTTCAGGATTGCGTAGTTAGATCAGAGGTTAGAGAGTGTGTGAAGAGGCCAATTCACACATGTGGCTTCACTAGACCCCAAGAGAAATTTCACAAAGAAATAGGAGGCTTGGGGGGTAGAGGAGAAGGTTTGAGAGAGGCCTTTGACTGTCTATGAGTAGCAAAGGGATTGCAAAGAGAGCATGATAGCTTGTGAGGTGATTCTTTTTGTAGTCCGGACTATATTTCCACTTGTATGATAATACAGAGTTGGGGTTTTAGGCTGAGGATTTCCCTGGGTTATTTCTTCTGTGTTATGTGTGATTGATTTCTCCTTATCAGTTATATGTGTTCAATTGATCTTGCTCAATTTGATTAAGCTTCCGCATAATTGTTTGTAGAAGTAGATCAAGTATTTTGCTTTAGTATATTGCATTATCAGGTGATCTACATTGGGAATTTCTACATGGTATCAGAGAAAAGGTGATCAAGGAAGAACAATATACAAGAAGGGAGAAGTTCGAAGTTTGTGATTCCTGAATATAGAAATCGAGTTCTTATCACATCTCTATTTCACCTATGGCGTTCAGTGTTTTAAGACTCGAGTATGCCCTTGGTGGCAACTCGAATTATATAGCCTAGAAGGATCACATGGAAGTAGTATTAGAGGATAACGGTCTAAAGGAATTCATTGATCAAGAAGTCCTCAAGCCGACTGATGCTACTCAATTGGTGAAATGGAAGAAATGTGTGGCTAGAGCAAGGAGAATCCTTCTAGAGGGAGTTCGAGACCACATAGTCTCGAGCCTCCATGGGAAGGAGACATCATTTTTGATGTGGAAAACATTGAAAGATCTATATCAGAATAGCAGTGATTAGAGGAAGCTGGCGCTGAAAGACAAGCTTCAGAAGATCAAGTGTGAAAAGGTCGACACGATCTCTACATATCTGAACAAGCTCACCACTTGAAGGGATGAGCTTGGAAGTGTAGGGATTGCGACAATTGATGATGACATGGTGAGTCTTGCACTCCTCGGTCTTCCTAAGAGCTAGCATAGCTACCAAGACTCGGTTAATGGAAGAGAGAAACTGCCAAATTGGGAACGACTTTGGTCGGATCTAATGCAGGAGGAGATAAAAAGAAGCACCAGAGATGGTTCTTCATCCGAGGCGGATGAAGAAAAATGCACCTTAGGGAGTAAGGTGAAGAAGGGGAAGGAGAAGGATTCTCATTCCGAATCCAGTTCTTCCCATGGTGGGAAGGAGTTTGTCAAATCGAAAGTGCGATGCTTTCGTTGTCATGAGGTGGGCCATTTTGCTACAAATTGTCCACTGAGGAAATCCAAGAAGGGATCCATGGAAGGATCAGAAGGTGAGGCACTGGCCTCACAGTTCGAGTTGGATTTCACCCTCTTTGCATGCATGGTTTCATCCATGGTGGGATGTGGTTGGTTTCTTGACAGTGGAGCTTCTTTCCACATGACTAGCAATAAGAGTTTGTTCAGTACTTTGGAGGAGAAAGATCTCCAGATACTCATAGTGATGGGTAATGATGAAAATCATAGTGTCTCAGGTGTAGGCATGGTTGTTTTTCAGAGGAAGCATGGAGCTCGCATTACCTTGACTGATGTCAAGTATGTACTAGGACTGAAGAGAAATTTGGTGTCGATCGCCATGCTGGAAGACAAGGGATATGATGTAGTCTTTAGTAAGGGAAAGGTTTTCCTTCGACACATCACCACGAGATAGGTGAAGTAGATTGGTTCACGAGTTAAGAACCTGTATGCTCTTGAGGTTCAAGATGCATGCAAAGCCTTAAGGAGCAAGGCAACTGATGGAGACTTGGTGGTTGAGAGGGAGAGTACATTACCTCTCAACATGTAGCCACAGGAGAAGTCTCAGACGATTGTGGAGGAGCCACGATTGGTGAAGCAGCTTCAAGAGGTTGTGGAGCAGCCACAACCAGAGAAGCCGAGAGGAAATTGAGTAGAGACATCTACTCATGCAGAGACCCCCAATAGGGGGGAATTTTGAGCCAGGTGGGTAGAAGGATCACATGCATCCATACCTCCAGGTTGGAGGTGGGGCGATGTGGAGTGACAGTCCCAAGAAGGCTGGAATAGGGGCAGGATCATTGAGGTACCCAACCTCTTTGATTAGACCTTTCTACGGGAGCCTCGATGAGGAGTAGTAGGACTAGCTAATTGGGTAGAGATAGATGCAGATGGAGCGACAGAGAGAGCTACACTGCAGGAGTCCCAAGATTGTGCAGAGCTAGCAGGCTGCAAGAATGCGAGAGGCACAGGAGTGTTGCACTAGTGCAGGATGGCACAGAGAGGTGTACAATGGTGCGAGATGCATGGAGTGTTCCAGTAGCTCAGAGGTCAGATAGGGAGCACTTTTCAATGGCAAATGAAGCTTCAGCATCAGAGTATGTTTCTATCGCAACAGAGCGGTCAGTTGGGAGTTTTTTTTTGTTTCTAGAGTTGCTGGAGCATCCACACTTGGGAGAAGTGTTGCATGCAGAACATTCCAAAGGTACAGGATCGGGTTCAAGTTGAATGCCTTTCTTATTTTGAGTGAGTGTTGAAAATAGCAACAAGAAATGCTAAAAGTAGAAGTGCTAAAAATATCACTACTATAAATAGTAGTTCAGGTACTAGTGCTAGATTGAGCAACAGGGAATGAAAAATGGAAGTGCTAAAAATAGCATTGCTATTTTTAGCAGTTCGAGATAGATTCTTATTTTAGTTAGTCCCTAAACTAAAATAATGAAGTAAAATTCGAATTTGATCTTAACAGGTGTTTGAAAATAAATTAATTAATTCACCATGAGTTAATTAGTTGTGAAAAATCAAACCTGAAGTCTATGTGAGGACATGCAACAGTTTCTCCATTGATTGAGGAATTTATCCACTAGTTAAAGAGATAAGGATGAGTTGTAATATTGAGTGTAATTAGTTGGCTCAGTTAACTGAGTCAAGTCTAGTTAGATTAATTCAAACAATTTGTTGAATTAATTGTGAGTTCAGTTAGTTAATGCTTGCATGCATGTAACTGCTGCTCTCCAGATAACTGAATATCATAGAAAATTTTAGGGGCGAATTTTGGCCCTTTGGGGGAATTAAGGGGTTTTAAATTTTTAGTGGGCGAATATTTTGTATCATAGTACATTTTTACAAATCACCTCAAATAGCCCACCTTATTTTAAGGGAGAGGGTAAAAAAGGTAAATTTAGGCCTTGAAATTAGGAGTTACAACCTTCCATTTGCCCATTTTCAAGAATAGGTTTTGTTTAAGTGAATCCATTCGCCCATTTTCAAGAATAGGTTTTATTTAAGTGAATCCTATGGGCCAAGGCCCAAATACCATATTTATAAAAGAGGTATGGTAAATTAATAAAAATATAAAGAAATGAGAGGTATGGTAAATAAATAAAACATTTTTTATATTTACTCCATAAGTCACCTTATATACATGCAAGGGTGTAAACAAATAAAAGTATAAGTAAAGTGGAGGTATGGTAAATAAATAAAACATCTTTTTAAACTTACTCAAAAGGTATGGTAAATAAATAAAAATATAAATAAACTAGACGCATGGTAAATAAATAAAACCTCCTTTTATATTTAGTCCATAACCCTCGTTCTATTTATGAAGGCTCAAGAAAGAGGTTTTATTTAAGTGAATCCTATGGGCCAAATACCATATTTGTAAAAGAGGTATGGTAAATTAATAAAAATATAAATAAACGAGAGGTATGGTAAACAAATAAAAGATATATATATATATATATATATACTCCATAAGTCACCTTATATTTACGAACACTCAAAAATGCATTATATTTAGGTGAAACCTATGGGCAAAATATACCATGGGCTAGATTGTTATTAATATCATGCAAAAAAACATTATTAACCATAATATTAGTATTAATAAAAATAAAAATGGCACATGGTATTGACCCATGGTATTCACCAAAATGGCACACGGTATTGACCCATGGTATTCACCTGGAATGTAGCCTATTTAAATGGGGGAATTAAACCAGCATAGATCCATCTTTACTCTGGATCTACTAACCCTCGAGAGGTATCAAATATCGTGATATGAAAACTAGCATAGAGTGAAAAAATATTTGATCCGATCAAGAGTAAAAATGGATGTTGTAATTTAATGTATGTTAAACATTTTAGCTTGGTTAAAATAAAAAATAAAATAAAAATCAACTATTAATTTTATTAATTTTTATTTACTAATAGTAATTTTTAAGCTCCAGGTTTATGATAACCCATGGTATTGACCCATGGTAATACCATGGTATTCATGTGAGCATAGACTATTTAAAGGGGAAATTCTATCATCTTAGATCCATCTTAATTCTGGGTCTACCAAGTGCTCAGAGGGATAAATAGATTTCATCCCCTAAGAGTGGTAGATGTGGAGTTCAGATGGATATAGGTTGGTTTTTATGATAATGAAGATATTAAATAGACTTAGGAAATTATATTGTAAAAACATCTTAAGGTGAATGGTTAAAGCATAAACATTGGACAAGTATATTTGTATACTTATGTTTTAAACTGAAACAAATCCAGGGTTAAAAGGAATGGATTGATTGCACTAGTCATCCTTCTATAACTTTCCAACATATGCTGGAGTAAACAGATTGTAATTTGGGTAATTTTTCTAATTGCAAACAGGAACATACTTG
Source organism: Pinus tabuliformis (assembly GCA_031772625.1). Lineage (NCBI taxonomy): Eukaryota > Viridiplantae > Streptophyta > Pinopsida > Pinales > Pinaceae > Pinus > Pinus tabuliformis. The sequence continues at coordinate 663,481,459 of CM062820.1, read as the reverse complement.
TGTATTAGCAGGGTGGTTACGAGGTCCCTAGAAGTGATGAATTTGAATTTTTCTTGGTTTTATATATAGTATTAGGTTTTTTCTCATGCTTTCTGTGAATGGCACGAGTGAATTTTATCCTACACCCACTAGGTTATCGATATGTAATTTTGGTAATTTTGATTTCAAAAGATATTTTAAAGAAATGCAATGATTTCATTTGTGTATTCAATAAACACAAGATTTTATAATTGAGTAAAATATTCGCCATGCCTGTTGAGAGATTCGCCAAAAAATTATATATACATATCATATTATTGATAAAATCGCCTTCCATTTTTCCTATATACCATGGAGATTCGCCCATTTATTATACATGTAAATTTGGGGGGGTTCTTAAAATTTTCCCTGCTGAATATTCTCTCATAAATAACTCATGCATGTCAGTTCAGACAGAGACCTAGTTGAGATCAGAGGAGGGACAATGTACTATCAGTTGGATGGATTTTTCCTATAAAGGAAAATCATCCATGGAGAAGGATTTATCTCCTTCAGGATTGCGCAGTTAGATCTGAGGTTAGTGAGTGTGTGAAGAGGCCAATTCACACATGTGGCTTCACTAGACCCCAAGAAAAATTGCACAAAGAAATAGGAGGCTTGGAGGGTAGAGGAGAAGGTTTGAGAGAGGCCTTTGGCTGTCTATGAGCAAAAGAGGGATTGCAGAGAGAGCATGATAGCTTGTGAGTTGATTCTTTTTGTAATCCAGACTATATTTCCACTTGTATGATAATACAGAGTTCGGGTTTTAGGCTGAGGCTTTCCCCAGGTTATTTCTTCTATGTTATGTGTGATTGATTTCTCCTTATCAGTTATATGTGTTCAATTGATCTTGCTCAATTCGATTAAGCTTCCGCATAATTGTTTGTAGAAGTAGATCAAGTAATTATCAGGTGATCTACAGTGGGAATTTCTACAGAAGATGGCATTTCTAGTTTTAACCTCGTATAGTTAATTATTGCAAACATATTCTTAATTAAAAATAGAAGAAATGCAATGACATGGACACACATTTAACATAGATATTTTACCCTAGAAACCCAAATTGAGAAAATAAAAAATCATTTTTAGTATGTTCAATCCTTACATTGTTACAATACAATATGTATATCTCACAGAATATATAAACCCTCAATCCATTAACCATGGATTAAATTACAACCATAGTTCCTTAACTGTAATTACAAAACCATGGGATAAACCACCACATGCCACAAAACCACTAAAAGAAATAAGTGTGTGTTGAAAACTGCCAAAAAATAGATGCAAAAAATTGTCCAAATTTTTTTGGGGGAAGCCATCCTCCTATTATTCCCAACACATATGGATCACGTGTGGGGATAATTATACAAATAATATAAAACATTCACAACATTTTCCCACTTGTTTTTTTCTTTGCTTATAGGGGTCACAACTATACATTATGATCAAAATTCCCACTATTTCTCTACAATTTTTCAATGCTCATGCACTTTGTTAGTGAATTTGCAACATTCTTCTAGGTGCCTACCTTCACCAATAGTACCTTCTTGTCTTCAACCATGCATGCCACAATGCAATTTTTTACATGAATATGTTTTTCTTAAAATGATAAGTTGAGTTCTTCGCTAAGAGGATTGCACTTTGACTATCATAATCTATCCATACAACTTTCTGTACTAAACTAATACCTAAACACAATATTTGTAACCATACTTCTTCCTTGCTTACATGAGTGGTTACTATTTATTTAAATTCTTTGGTTGGGAGTGACACAATAGACTATCTCTTTCTCATCTAATTGATTTCTCCTCCAAATAGGTTAAACACATACTTTTGACTTGCTACAATATGGATCCCTATTCTGATATGTAATAAAAAATACATGTATATCTAATACGTTTTTCAGTGCTAGTCTTCTTTGGTATCACAAGCCATAACTAGTAATTCCATTCAAATATCTGAAAACCCTCTCTAACACTACCCAATGGTCCTCCCCTGATTTTGACATATACCTTCTCAATACTCCCACTACACATGCAATGCATGGTCTAGTATATACATTTCCATACATTAAACTGCCTATTCCACTAGCATACCGAAAATATGACATGTTATCTTCCTCTTCATCTGTCACAAGAAACCAATCTATGGATAACTTTACACTTACATTAATAGGGAATTTTACTAGTTTACATTATTGCATATTAAACCTCTATAATATTGTCTCAACATATTTCTTCTGATTTGACCAAGGTTTCTTGTTTCCCTAATCTCTTTTAATTTCCATGCCCCAAAGTTAGTTCACAATACCAAAATCTTTCATGACAAATTTAAAGGACAAGTAAGAATTTTATTGTTGTTTCTAGTTAACAACATATTATCCGCATACAAGACAAAATAAATAATATGATCATGAACTATTTTTTTTTTTTTGTAAGATTGGTAGTAATTCCATTTTCTATTAGTTATCTATAAGAAGGTAACAAAATATATGTCTGGTGACCTCAAATTGCTTGAAGGAAACCAGGTCTGTTGGCCATCGATCAACTTCAAAAGCTGTCCAAAATTTAAACAGTTTGATCCTTATCATCCATGCTAAGTTTGCTGCTATATCTACTATATACTTAATGCTTGTAAAATAAATGTTATTCATCATAATAATAAAAACTAACTAACTCTCTTTGCTTCAGTCATCAGATGATTTGATTGGAGCTAGGTCTTTAGCACTTGACCCGGATGCTTCGCTCTGCAACATGGTCTAGATCTGCTTTTCCATCCTCTTAAAACAAAGATTTTGGTGATATTTCTGCACTTGTACCGACTGCATTTCCTTTTGAATATATTTTAAACTTGGTTCCTCTTGCCTGTCCCTCTCTGGTTCTTCTCTATCCCTGAATGTTATCATTGCCTTGGCCAGTAGGTTTTTCATCACCCAGTATTGTTGTATGGTCTTCCTGAACAGAGTTTGGTGGCCTCTAGTATGGCCTGGGTCGCTAAGTAATGGATCCCATTCTACCATTGGGAGCTCTTCATTTTTCACATGGGCATTTAACTCTACTTTCCATGATGCTATTATTTCCTTTACTTGTGCTGGGGTTCCTGCATGGTAGGCATGCAATTCTGCATGCTTTCCTCTCCCATTCTTTGACCCCTTTTCCTCTCTATTTTTCTCACTGATGCTTCTAAGCTCTTCATCTTCTGATCTGCCTTCTTGTCTTCTCTTCTTCCTCCTTTTCTTCCCTATTTCCCTCCTTCTTTCACCATATTTTCCTGCTACAGCTTCCTCTATCCCCTCCCCTCCTGCAACCTCACCTGTTTCTGGTGTTGGAGCTTGAAAGATAGAAGAAAACCAGAATTAATGCTACCTGTAATGTTAACATGAATGTATTCATTAGAACTAGCATGAAATTTTACCATAACATTCTGTTGTTCCTTTTTCGTTTGCTTCTCGCCTCCGCTCTATGCCCCCTGGTTCCCATCCCCTTGGGTCTCCACAGAGGTCCCCCACCTCTCTTGTAATCTAGCCGGCTAGGGGTTAGCTTTCTGACTATAGGGGAGCTGGGTTTTTGTAGCCATTCCGTCATAGGGATGAACCCTCTCAGTTTTCTACGCTTCACCCCCCTCCTCTTGGATTTTTGAGGTTGCACCTTCCTTTGAAGACCATTCCTTAATAGAATCATAGAGGTTTGTTTTTTGTCCATGCAATGTCCTTCAGGTCTAGAATTTTCCCCTCCCTAACCCCTGAACCTTTTTTCTTCCCCATTGGTGTAAGTATCCCCCCTAAAGCCAGACTATCCTAGTAGGGCCTATTTTCCAATTTCGGTTCCCTCCTCTCTCCCCCCACTATTTCTAGAGGCAACATGGCCCTCAAAAGCTAACAGAGGCATCATAGCCTTTTCTCAACTCTGGTCTGCAACATTTCCTTGTGACAGGAAGAATTATCTTCTCCCCAGGCTCCATTTGCCCTCCAAGCCCTTTATAGGTTTCGTATTCCCCTTCCCCCCGTTCATGGAATACATTCAATTCATACCGAGGCAATATCAACAGGAAATTATACTTGAAATCATGAAAATTTTCATTTCTTTCCACAGTTACGAAACTAGACATTATCTTCTTAAACTAGGACCAACAATTTCCTATTTCATTCAACACCTCTCTCCTTATTTTCCAAACTCTCCTCCAATTGCGTGACATTTTTGCCAAATCGACACAGAGGGGAGCTTTGTTTACATACCAGTTACTGTAGATGAAGTTCAGATGTTGGTTGTCACGCCCTCTCCAGCACTGCGCTCGGTGTTCACCCGCTGCTCCCTTCATTCGTTCTCCCTCTATCCTTTGCATGCATTCCCCCAACTTCCTTGCCACCTTTCTTTCCTAGCTACTCACCCACCTACCTATTCTCATTACTGATGCATCCTCCACTTGCTGCTTTTCCCTATCCTTCTCGCTTAACTTCGTGTGAGGTCCTTGATAGAGGTGCCCACTTCCCCTCCATTTAAATCCCTTTGTCATGACCGTCCAATTTCTGGCTGCCCTAACCGTAACCCATCTTCCCTCTCCGTTATCCCCATTTAGCTGTCCTCCCTACCATCCAGTTGTCCTTCCCATATTCTGTCTAGCACCAATGGCCCTGCGCACCCCAATCAAGGGGATCATGAACTAATTTGAAATACATTTGAATTTCTTATTTTCTCCTTGTGAAGCCAAGTCCTAATATATAAGTATCAAATTTTTGATATCACGTCCTTGGTGATTTATTTAACCAATATAGGGACCTTTTCAACCTACATACGAGTTATTTCTTTCCATTCATTGCAAATCCTTCTAGTTGCTTCATGTAGATTTCTTCTTCTAGATCCCCATGTAGGGTTGTTTTCTTCACATTTATATATTCTAATTAAAAATAAAAAGCAACATCAATAGATAAAATAAATCTAATAGAATTTATCTTGGAAATAGGAGGACAAATCTCACCAAATTCAATTCTCTCTACTTGGGAATAATCTTTTGCTACTAGCTAAGCTTTGTATTTCTCCATTTACTTACCTTCTACGTTAAACTTCTTCTTAAACACCCATTTTATAACAATGGTATTTCTTCCAATCAACAAATCCACTAAATCCCAAGAATTATTCTTGTCCAAGGTTTCCATTTGTTCAACCATGGTCTTTTTCAAAAGTTTTACATCCTCTGAATCCATTGCCTCCATAACAGTTCTAGGAACATCATTGGTAATAACATCAAGAAAAATTAGAATGGAAATAAGGTGGACTATACCTTCATGGTTTCCTTATTTCTTGAACCATTCTCCTCAATATCAAAGTATGTGGTTATTCTTCTTCTATAGATTTTTATTCATCATACTTCAATTAAAAACTATATTTTTTTAATCTCTTTCTCCCATAGTAGGACTTCTTGTTTGACAACATCTTTGGTTTCTCCAAATACCACACCTTCACTATATATAACCTTCATAATTTTTCAGTTCCAAAGCTTATAAACTTGCAAACCATCTTTATATCTAATAAATATACTCTTTTCAACTTTATTATCCAACTTACACCTATTTACCTTTGGAATATGTACATAAGAATCAAAACCAAATATCATGAGATGTTTAAGAGATTGTTTCTTACTAGTTCATATCTCACGTGGAGTCTTTTCATCCAACGTTGATGAGGGTGATTTATTCACTAGGTAACATGCACTATTCACTACCTCTACCCATAGTTTTTTTCCTAGCCTAACACTATTGAGCATGCTCCTTTCTTTTCCCATCAATTGTTGAGAAATGGCAACAAGAAATTCAAGTTTAATTTGTCCTTGAATTAAACTGAGAATTAAAATCGAATTCTCTTCTCATAACAACTTGTATATAGTTAATTAAGTTTAATTAACTTAATTAGCTTAGGGATTTCGAGTTGGAAGTCTTTGTGTAGTCATGTATATGTTCTCCCTAAGTTTTAGGGGTCCAATATAAGTTTAAATTGAGTTGGAAGTTAGATCACTCAGTTTACTGAGTTAAGTTCAGTTAAATTAGTTCCAAATTGTTTGAGGAACTAATAGAGAGTTAATAGTCAGTTGGTGCACTCGTGCATCCACAAGTGTCACTCTAGTTAACTGAATATTCCCTAATAAAAAACTCATGCACATCGATTCTGAGAAAGACCCAGTTGAGACTAGAGTACAGGGACAATGTAGTATTAGTTGTATTATTTACTGGAGTGTAAATATCATGCATGCATCAACGATTGATCCTATATTTGGATTCCACATTTTTGGAAGCATGAATTCCCTTTAAATACAGGCTATTCATCCTAGGAATTACACAAGAGATTAGGGGCTTGTAGAGATGCAGAATTGGCTAAGTGTTGGCCAAGATCTAGCTTGTGAGATGAGAGAGTTGAGCATACTTGTGCGGAATTGTTCCAGTGACAACAAGATTTGTATCTTCACTCATATTTCTGATATATTAAATACAAATAGCGGGGTTTTGAGTAGTGGATTTCCCTAGATACATCTTATGTTATGTGCCATTGATTTATCTTCTTCTTTTTCATATTGTTTTCATCGATCTATTGGATTCCGCTGGTTGAAAGTAGAAGTAGATTCTTGTCCTATGCTTTAGTACATTCCATGACCTAGTGAATCTACAAGATTTTCTACATGGTATCAGAGATGAGAACAATATACTGGAGGAGATTTCAAAGTTTTGAGTTTTGGGTTACAGGTGAAATTCGAATTTGCAATATATACTTTAGGATCAACAGATGGTGTTCTACGATTTGCGGCTTGAGTATGCCTTGGAAGGCAACTCGAATTTGATAGCCTGGAGGGATAGAATGGAGGTTGTTCTAGAATATAATGGATTGAAGGAATTATTTTATCAAGATATGCCAAAGCTATCAGCATTGGATGCACATAATTTGGCCGAAAGGAAGAAGTGTGTGGTGAAGGTGAGGCAGATATTCCTTGAGGGAGTTTGAGACCACATTGTCTCGTGTCTCCATGGCAAGGAAACTCTATATGATATGTGGAAAACATTGAAGGAATTGCATTAGAACAAAAACCAAAGGAAATTTGCACTGAAGGACAAACTTTGAAAAATTGAAATGGAGAAAGGCGAGATGATTCCAAAATACTTGACCAAGTTCACTCAATGTCATGATGAACTTGGAAGTGTTGGAATCACGGTTGCTGAGGATGATATGGTGAGTCTTTCTCTTCTGGGACTCCCAAAGAGTTGGCATAGTTATCAGGACTCTATCAATGATCGGGAGAAGTTTCTAGATTGGGAACTCCTATGGTCAGATTTGACACAGGAGGAGATCAGGAGGAACACCAGGGATGCCTCTTTATCAAAGACTGATGATGAAGAGAATTGTGGCTTAGCGATTAAGGTGAAGAAGGGGAAAATGAAAGATTACCATTCCAAATTAGATTCTTATCATGGAGGTAAGAAGAAAGACATGAAGAAAGTTAAGTGCTTTCATTATCATGAGCAGGGCCATTTTGCTACAAATTGTCCACTCAAGAAGTCCAAGAAGAAGTCCTCAGGAGGAGCGGCTGGTGAGGCTTTGGCCTCTCAATTTGAATTGGACTTTTACCTCATTTCATGCATGGTATCATTAATGATGGGATGTGTATGGTACTTAGAGAGTGGAGCTTCATTCCACATGATTGGTGACAAAGAGTTATTCAGTGACCTGGAGGAGAAATATCTCTAGATACATATCGAGATGGGTGAATGTTACTGGATTGAGCACAATTAATTTTCAGAGGGAACATGGGGCTCCACTCACCTTGAAGAATGTTATGTATGTGCCTAGGCTGAAGAAGAACTTGGTATCCATTGCCATGCTTGAGGATAGAGGCTATGATGTGATCTTCTCGAAAGGAAAGGGGTTCCTTTGACACATAGCCACGGGTAAATTAAAGAAGTGTTGGGGCCTTCATTTTGATTTTTTAAAGGTTTTGATTATTTTGGCTAGCCAAAGAATGATGAGGAAATTGACAGCAACAACGGTTAGCTTGCAGGGAGGATAACTGGACAGCAAAGTAGGAATAGGCAGTTACGAAAAGGTTGCGGCAATATGTCAGTGGAAGATAAAAGGAACCGAGAAGAAAGGAAGAAGGAGGGGCAGAAGAGGGAAATAACAATTGAGAGGAACTAGCAGCCCAGGCAGAAGGGGAAAATATAAAAGGAGAAGGCCCATAAGGAAGAGGGGTTGGTTGGTTAGGATGTTGAGGTTGGCGTTGCGGAGAAGATAGCTGGTTGTGGCAGGCTAGTACCAGAATGCAAAGACTTAGCTGAGCAAGACCTTTGAGCTAAAGAACGAGCCCGTGAGTCTGTAAACGGGTACTCCTTGTAATTACCTGTGGTGAATGTTGAGATGTCTTGTAATGTTTTACTGTTGAATCAATATAAAGGAAAGCTCAGACTGGTTGCATAGCATAATGTGTATGAGTGTATATGATGTGGTGACCCACTTAAAATTTTGAAATGTCTTGTAATATTCATGCATGTAGTAGTTTCTGTGTATTGGATGGTATGCTATTATCTTGATTATGTATGTGATGATGTATCTCTCCTATTGGTTGGTGCTTCCTTGACTCCATGACGAACCCTTCTTAGTTCTGGTCGCGGCATGCCTCGGGTGAGACTCCTTACCCCTTGGGTAAGGTGAAAATGCCAGCGTTGTCCTAGACTACAATGAACCATTGTTGGCTCTCCACGCTTGAACCCAGGGTCTTTTCCCCTGATGACTCTTTCGTGCCAACAAATGGTTCCGTTGCCAGGACCTGAAGTTACAAGAACTGGTTCGGAACATGGTGTTGAGGATATTCAAGAAAGAGGTTAGGGATTGGAAGGATCACAAAATAGATCTGTTTATAGCAAAGAAAGCTATCCATATGAATCAACCGATCGTCAAGGTGAGTGAAGGGATTTTATATGATGATGGTACCAATGACCAATATGAAATATTCTGGTGCAAGTTCCTAGAAGACTTGTACAATTTCTTAAGAAGGTTGAAAGGGCGTAATTGGTCAGGGGGGTTGATATTCAAGAAAGAGGTTAGGGATTGGTGGAATCACAAAATAGATCTGTTTATAGCAGAGAAAGCTATCCACAGGAATCAACCGATCGACAAGGTGAGTGAAGGGATTTTATATGCTGATGGTACCAATGACCAATATGAAATATTCTGGTGCAAGTTCCTAGAAGACTTGTACAATTTCTTAAGAAGGTTGAAAGGGCGTAATTGGTCAAGGGGGTTGAAACCAGTTTTCCATAGTTGGACTTCCTCAGATCTCATATTGCTTCAATAGTTAGACAATGATCTGACCAAAGCAGTCAATTTTTGGGTAAAGACTACGGTGGAAGGATATATAGTCGAGTTTGCCGCCGAAAGTTATCAATCCTTCTCAAAGGCAGAAGTAGTGTTTGGATCTGGAGTAAGAGGAAGGTTGATGAGGGAAGTGTCATTGTGGATTAAGATGTTTATGGTAGAAGAAGGACTACTTCCCTCACCCACCACGGAAATGGTAGCATAAAACCCCAGTACTGGGGGAATGATTTAAGGGGAGAATGCTACTGGTTGGGGAATAGAGATGTTGCTGAAGGGATGGATGTACAAGGTTTGAAGAAAGATAGATACGTTAGAGCATAGAGGAGAGCACTGCTAGCTGATAAGTGGTAGGAAAGAGTGGTTTAGACTCTGAAGAAATATGGGACCCCACCAAGTAGAAGCGATGTTGGGAAAACCCCAAGCAGAAGGGGGAGGGAAAGAAGATGCAGAACAAAGAAAGATTGATAACAAGAGGTATAGGAGATAGAGGGATGAAAAAGATCCTTCCTTACAGGTTGCGGGAGGGATAGTGCAGGAGAAAATGCCGAGTGGGTATGAAGAGGAGAGAGAAGAGGACATGGGCGACATCATGAGAAGATTATTTGCTGAAGGAGAAGCATCCATTAGGAGTCAGCAACAATACCCCCAAGATACAGGTAGCATCCCTCCCAACCTTCCCCTAGTACCTTACTACAATCCAGAGAAATTTGTTATTAAATTAGCCAAGGCAATATGGGTACATAGCATGCATGAGAAATATAAGGCCAGTTTTAATATTGGAAGTAACAAGGGAACCAGTAGTATTAGTAACTTGGGACTGCAAGGATCCCAACAGCCAGGGAACAAGGGGTTTGTGTTACTAGCTCATACCCAAGTAAACATGGTGGGATCTTTTACCAGATATCCAGAGTTTGCAGGGAGGGGAAACGAAGACGTGGAACAACACTGGTATCTCTATGAAGCTATTTGGAGAGCACGTCAGACTCTAGACAATGTTAGGACAGTGGAGTTCCAGACCACGCTGAGGGAGAGAGCTCTGTGTTGGTTTATAAAATGGGTGGAACAAAACTAGAATCCCACGATAGATGATATCAAGAGAGGATTCATGCAAGAATTCAAAGTACCTTAGACAGACTAACAAGGGATATTGGAACTGTGGGAGATCAATCAGAAGGAGGGTGAGACTACTTGGGAACTCATGAAAAGGTTTAAGGATTCCATTGCTAAGCTGAGTTACACTCTAGACCTGAATCACCAGCGGGACTGGTTCATCAAGGCACTCCTGCCCCTCACCAGAATGCCACTGATGCAATAGAAAATCAGAACTCTCCAAGATGCTTTGGAGCAAGCATCATGCATAGAGGCCATGGCTAGATATCCTCACAAATATCGGGGAGGGACGAGTTTGCAGGATCCGTCAATCATGGGCCTTTAGAATCAGATTGCAACTTTAACAAAGAAACTGAAGGATCTTCAACCAGTGTGACCAACCAGACCCAACGTATGGTGCACACACTGCATGGTGGAAGGACATGTTGCGACAGAATTCCCAAGGTTGTAAGGAATTAACCATCTAGGGGGGTTGTGGAATCGTTAGGGACCCCACCAACCACAGGAATTGTGGTAGTAGGAGCACAAGGAGCTTTTCTGGGATGGAATAACCATGACTATTGTGAGATCTGTAGAATGTATGGACATCTGCCACGGATGTGCCCGATACTACAGAAGTACTCCAACGTCCCTAATAATAACTACTGTGAGTTATGTGCATCTACAACACACCACACTGACCAGTGCCAACCACTGGATGCTCTAGCAGAATGGCTAGATAGGTCGATGTTCAAGATTAATGAGTCAAACCGGGGAGGACAAGGAGGAAATGGGAGAGGAGGAAGAATGAGAGGGAGAAGTACCATAAGGTGTTACAACTGTGACTAGGAAGGACACGTCGCTAGGGAATGCCCGCTCCCTAGGAGACCATGGTGCTCACAATGTAGGATTAATACTCATGCCATGGAGGATTGCCCAAAACTCATTGAAAAGTGGGAGGAAAGGACCAGATAGAGGGGGGTAACCTGGTTAATGTTGAACATCATACCGATGATGATATTCCCACAACCAATATTAATATAGTTACAAGAGGAGGAAAGAAAACGGGGGAGGATTGTAGTATGACAGACCCACCCTTGATTGTTAGAGAAGCATCTCCAAAGAAAGCATATGAACCTGAGTGCCAAAAGAAGTATTATCACGAAGCAACTAAGCTACTTGAGGGGATGATTGAGATGAAGGAATACCAGAGACAAAATGGCCACATGCTTGATCGTACCCAGCTGATTGAAGAATGGTTTAAATTATTCCCATAGATTATCGAAGATAAATACATGTTAAAAGAGTTGCAGAAAAGTTTAAAGGCTGCATTATTAGTAGAGGAAGGGGAAGAAGAATGATCACCTAGAAACCTACTAGAAAAGCATTCCAGAAGAGTGGGACAAAACAAGAAGAGAAGTGGAAAGGAATTCTGAATTAATGCTCAAGTTGCCGGATTCCAGGTTAGGGACACAATGCTAGACCTGGGATCAGATGTAAACATCCTGCCTAGGAAAACATGGGAGGCAATGGGGAAGCCACAACTAAAATACTCATCGATTCAACTAAGAATGGAAAACTAGTGTTGTATACTACCCATTGGAGGGCTAGAAAACGTGGAAGTAGATGTGGTGGGGGTGAAAACACGCACTAAATTCGAGGTGATCGATATAATGGGAGATAAGAACCCATACCCAGTGCTCCTTAGGATCGACTAGGCCTATGAGAACTATGTTGTTATTGACCTAAAGAAAGAGATGATGATTTTCAAAGCAGAAGGAATGAGGGCGATCCAACCCTTGGACCCTTATCAAGGACCCAAGTTCATAGAACCTGTAGATGGTAGGGACGAACAAGGAATGCTAGACCAGCTATACACACTAACAGCAAGAAAAATGGAAGATTACATAAATCATATTGCAGGAGGATCTATTAGTTGGAGAAGTATTTAAAGCTCAGAGACTGGTTCAGAAGCTGCATGGGATGCATGGTATCAAGGCAGATATGAACTAAACACTAGATGCTGTGCAATGATAAGTCGAGTAAATTGGATAGGAATAGAGGTAAGTGATTATCCCAAGTACTACAATGTTGAATCGGTGGACATCGATCTCATGGAAACACTGACAATATGGTGGAGAACACACCGCAGTGCACTACGAAACTAGGAAACCATCAAGCAAGCCATGAGGGAAATATTTGCCCAGGATGAAGACCGACCATAGGATAATATGAAATACAGAGGGAATTCAAGTCTCGAGAGGCACATTGAGGCCTGCATAAAAGACTAGAAAACCCAGGGAATACCAAAGGATCTATGGGTACATATATTCATACATACCCTAGGAACTATTCCCCAAGCTTGGTATGTATAGGAGGAACTCCGTCGACAAACGACAGATTGGGATGTTTTGGAGGCATAGTTCATTAGAAGCTTTTCATTCAGAGGTGATGATGAATGCATGACTGAGACACTCGACATGATAAAAAGGGTTCTGTTCGCCCCAAAACAATTAGTTGAAGGTTGTCCTGACGAAATTTTTCTACAATGTCTGTATGACATGGATTCTCTAGAATATGTGACCTACGACAAGGTGGATGTAGAGCCAAAAGAGGATGGTTTAGATGGATTGAGACACCTGACCTTCAAGGAAACAGAAGGAGAGAGAGACATCCGGGAGAGTCCCTCAAGAGAAGGTGCTCACCTTCTACTGATGAAGCTGAGAAAACAAAATGTTGGGACAAAGGATAAACCCAAAATGGCGTCTGTAGGAGATTACTGGGATGAACAGACCACAAAAGAAATTTTTGACCTATTACAAGAGTACCAGGACTTGTTTCCAGCTTCGGTAGCAGAGCTGAAGGGGATAAAAGGAGACATAGGGGATATGAAAATTGTTCTAAGGCCGGATGCCCGTTCGGTAAAGCACAAACCATATAGACTAAACCCAAGGGTGAAGGAGAAGGTTAAGAAGGAAATCGACAAAATGTTGGAAGCAAGGATTATATTTCAGGTAGATGAAACATAGTGGATAAGTCCGATATTCATAAAAAACAAGAAGGATGTGACTGAAATCAGAGTATGCGTTGATTACAGGAGCCTCAACAATGCATGTATGCATGACCCATTCCTGACACCTTTCAATGATGAGGTCTTGGAAAATGTAGCGGGTAATGAAGCATATTCGTTTATAGACATATTCTCGGGCTACCATCAAGTTTGAATAGCTGAGGAGGATAAAAGGAAAACAACATTCACTACCAAATGGGGGTCATATGCATACAACGTAATGCCCTTCAGATTGAAGAATGCATCGACGACCTTCTCAAGGATTGTCATTGCTACATTCCAAGACTACATTCACAGGTTTCTAGAGGTGTACATGGATGACTGGACAATATATAGCCTACTGAAGAAACACACCAACTTACTAAGGGTTATTTTTTAATGGTGCCGACAATTGTAAATTTCCTTAAACCTAAAGAAGTGTATTTTCGCGGTCCCGTTTGGAACACTATTAGGCCATATCGTCTGCAAGGATGGAGTATGCGTAGACCTAGCGAAGGTGGCAGAAATTGTCAACATGGAACCTGTTAGGGTCCTATAATCTATAGGATCTCAAGGTTATTGAGTATTTCACAATTTGCAGATTTCAAATTGATCATAGATTTCAAGATTCAATTGATTTCACAAAAGAAAAGAGAAAAGAAAAGAAATGAAAAGAGGGTATATAAAAAAATAATAAAAAGAAGAAAAGAGAAAAAATAAGAAAAAAAAGAAAACCCCAAATGTTGTTCAAATCATATAGTCTAAGCATGATTGAACAAATTTCAATTTCTATTGATAGGGTAGAAAATAAAGATCTACCAAATAGTTTAATCTTGGCAAATCAGTAGCTAGGTAGAAATAAAATTGGTTCAACTATTTAATCTAGACCAAGGGGAGAAATAAGTGATAGAGTAGGTTAGAATCAAAGGAAAAAGGAGAAAGGGTCTGCAAGTCCAAATGCACCCTACAAATGTAAAAAGAGAAAATGTTAGATTAGAAGAATAAAGGGTAGGAAGGTTGAGAAAAATTGCAAAGGTGAAAAGACATAAAAAATTCTATTAAAGTGTGATGACATATCTCAATGTTTTTCCTAATATCGGGAAAAGAAATAAAAAAGGGAAGGGGTCTTACATTATTTTTCCTAACCTTATTCTATACCCCTATATCCCTATAGTCCACCCCCCATTTATTTCCCTACCCCACCACTCACTTACCTTTCACATCCCATATTACCCCTCCCCCATCTCTCACCTAATCTTTGCTCACTCCATACGATCTGCTGGCCCATATGCTTTTTCGTCTGCCCCTCACCATCCAAAATTTAATCTGGTGGGGGGGGGAGGGGGGGGGTTTGAAATTAGTGGTTTCAAGCCACTGACGTGTCACACTCTCAGGATTTCTCACCCCCCTCTCATTCTTCTTACTGCTCCCAGGGCCCTCCAAAAAGTGGTTTCCGCTTTCTCTAAACCACTTCCGCCGTTGTTACCGTTTATCACTCTCGCCACCTCGTGATGCCATTATGTACCATTCGCCTATCACCTCCTTTCTCGTTGTTGCACATTCAATTGGTTGGACCATTAGCCAACAGACCCGTGCTACTCTAGGCCAATCCAATGACAACACCCCAAAACTACAAATGCACCATTTCATGCCATTTACAAATTTTAACATGCTCTCTTCACTTATAGGTGCAATTCAAAATTTCATTCAGTCATACACAGAGAGCACAATGAGCATACAGAAACAACATCATAATCACATAAAAATCCTTTTTCTATAGTTATCAAGCATTCCCCTTCTCGAATCCTGCTTCCAGTTCATCCCTTTTCTTTCTCCCTCTCTGAAATTCCCATTTCTTCTCATCCCTTTCTGTTGCAGGACACTTTTACACAAGAGAGTCATGGCACCCAAGAAGAAAGAACATGAGGTATTTAATCCAATGGTGCACCCACCATTGGATTTGGATCACATACCACTTGTAGACAGGGACTTCAAGATACACGAGACACTCTCAGAGTTCGATTTATTTGACATATACTACTGGTGGGAGGATAAATTTGTGGATGAAGTGGATGATATAGGCCTATGGGACACTAATTTACCTTTCTATATCTTCCCTAAAACCCACAGTTTCCTAGAATTGATCATGAAATGCCACTTATTCTATAACCCACAACAAAGGGCAGTGATGGCCCCAACAGGGCATATATTGTTTACCATTGATGCCAAGTCTATTATGTAGATGGTGCAGGCTCTTGTTATTGAAGGAACTATTTCCCTTTCCCATGAGATTCTCACTAAAATGTATCAGAAACTAGATTTTTCTAAGAGAGCTAAAACCTTATAACTCTTCATGACTGAGCAAACACCTCAGCGAAACAAGAATCCTCCTTATTCCTCCTCTGTTTTCCTTGACAGAACCAGATACATTGTCATTGTTCTTTCTTATTTACTAGGGTATTATTCAGATCAATGGCTTGATGAAGCTATCATAGGTTTTCTATTTATTTTATCAACAGAATCAAAGCCCTCTGTCCTATTCAATTTCATTCAATTCCTGGCAGATTCCATCCATGAGAAATTTGCAAATTTTATCATAGAGGAAGTGTTTCAATACTCTTCAGTTCTAGTATATATGTTTGTTTATTTTCAGGCAGATAGGTTCCAATTTACAATGAGCAAGATGAATGAAGAAGGTGAACCCCAATCAGTTATTTTATGGACAACATTATTGATGAAATATCAAAAGGATTTCACCTACAAAACATTTGCAAATTTTTTTTTTCACCCAGCAATGAGCCTCCTCAGTGGGACTGCAGAACCCAGAATCAGTGAAGAAATTAAAAGGATCATGCAGTTGTCAGATCAAGCAAGAACATGAGATTGGTACTTGTACCAAAATTATACCGAATTAAGAGTATATGGATGTGAGTTGGCCCCTTACAAGTTGCCAAAGCTCCTCTCCATGAGGATATTTTCACTAGAATATATCAAACAAATGATCAATGCAGATGAAATACATTTTGTAGCAGCAAAGAAGAAGTCACAATTTAGGATCAAATCTCAGATTGGTCCTTTCATTTGTAACAGTAGGGCAACAGGTGAAGAGGCAGACAAGAAATTAAAGGAATTGAAGTTCTCTCACAGTTTTACATGGTCCTATGACCCATGGGGAATCATCTCCAAGAAAAGGGTGGAGAACAAGTCAACACCCTACATTCACACTCAAAGGCATGAAATAGAAAAATACATGAACCAGATTGAGTGGATGCCTGACATGCTACAAGAGGCTGAGGAACAAGTAATTTCTTCCTCAAGTGTACAAACCCCAAGACAGCAGGAAAGGCAGAGGACAGAAGATAGGTCAGACAAAGGCAAGGAACAAGAAGAGGGAGCAACAGGGAAATGGCCAAGAGAAGATCAGTCATCAGAGATTTCATTCAAACTGAAATTTAGAAAAAGGGCCAGGAGGCACATGGACATAGGCAAAGAATCACTGCAACAAACAATCATCAATCTCATTGACATTCTAGATTCATCCCCAACTGGAGGTCAATCTTTTCCTAGAACTCCAATTTCAGAAAGGCAGCAGTCTCTTCAATTTTCCTCATCTACAAATGTAACTAGAGAAAAGGAGGAGAACATCTTGAACACCTTTAAATATCAGGAATGAGATGTTGAAAAAGAGCACTTATGCACAATTTTGGAAACAAAGTGAAACTTCTCAAGGTAGACTTCTCTCAGCCTTTGATTCAGAAAAAGGAAAAATGCATATGGCATTCTTGGAGGCACAGACAACAGAACCCAAAACTCCAGCCGATTACAAACAAACTTATTTTGAGTTTGATGTCAAGAAGGTTCATCCTATTGATCCAATGGAAATTCACAAACAAACAAGTGAAATGATTTCCTCTACTCTAACCAGTACTTCCCCGAGTTTGTTTAAAATGCAGTTGGCCTTCTCAAATTCTAAATCTCAGCTAAAGATGGAAAAGATTTCATCTTAGTCAAAGGACAACATAATTAAGTCTTTGGAAGACTTAATAGTGAGAATTGGGTATGATCCTTCAGATGTAAAAGCAAGAGAAGAAATAATCAAGAAAAAGGATATGGATATAACAGCTTTGAAGAAGCAGCTCAAAATGCATGCAACACATGATCCCTTGACCAAATAGATAGAGGAAATAGAGAGTCAGAAGATTGAAATGATGAAGTTAATAATAGAAAAATCTCTCCAAACTAAACAAATGGAAGCAGATTTGGAGAAATTGGTACAAGAGAAAGATAAGGCAGAACAAATGGTCGGCGCTACTATGGAAGCTCTTCCTCTCTTAGCTCTTCCTACAGCCACACCAGCAATGGTTGCTACAGGGACAGGAAGAAGTACAGAACAGCTAGCCAGATCCATGGAGGGCATGAACCTTCAGACTGAGGAGATTAAAAGATTAGAAACCCAAGT
Source organism: Pinus tabuliformis (assembly GCA_031772625.1). Taxonomy (NCBI): domain Eukaryota; kingdom Viridiplantae; phylum Streptophyta; class Pinopsida; order Pinales; family Pinaceae; genus Pinus; species Pinus tabuliformis. The sequence goes on along the minus strand of CM062820.1, from coordinate 663,463,494 downwards.
TAATGTTCTGCATGACCAAATCAAAAGATCTAAAAGTGAACACTCAATAGAGATTCAGAGGGCAAGGACCTTAATAAAAAGGTTGCAAAATTTGAAAAGGAATCATCCATTGGTAACACTCTAGGAAGAGTGAAGGAGATCATTTGGAATAACTTCATCAATGGTATGAATGAAATTTGACCAACATCCAAATTATCATTGAACATAAAGAATTAGTTGAAAAGGCTAAAGAAGCTATTTCAACTACAAATCTAGAGCTGGGAGACATGCCAGCAACAACCAACAGGATAATGAAATTTATAAATTCAAGGAACATGTATGAGCTAGAAGAGTTGGGAGTAGCAGACAGGACATAAACTATTCTTCAGGTAAAAAAGGTGTTGACTAAGAAAAGCTTGAATGTATGGATGGAAGAAAAATGTCATAATTTAGAGCTAACAGTGAATTGAACCTTTAACCCAGAAAGGTCTCCCTTCTCTGTTTGTTATTAATGATAAACTCATGGCCATAGAAGATTATGTCAATAAGATCCAAGGCATAGCTAGGGATGCTACAAATCTCTCTAATATCAAAGGAAGCATCACAGGAAAAGCATTCCTAGAAGCTATCAACAATCCAATTTTTATTGAGCATGTGCTGAAACATGTTTTTGTTGTCAAACCCACTTTTGCAAAATACATTGAAGCTGATGAAATATACAAGAGGTTAATTGAGATGAAGGTTCTAGATGAAGAAGCATGGAGTGACCTGTGTGATTACCAAGAGGAAAGAGACAAGAATGATTGAAGTGACAACGTAGATCTAAGTTAGCACCAACCATGTTAGCAGAGCCACTACAGTGAAATTAATTTCTCAGCAACAACATCCCTAAAAAAGAGGACCAGATGTCCCAGTTTTCTCATTGTGGCCACTTCATGGTTACATTAGTCAATTTTCTTTCAGTGTAATTAATAATAGATTTCCAAGTGTATAAGGAAATCGTTGTAGGTTTTTGTTAAATACTTCATTCATGGGAAGTATTAGGGGTTGGACCCGAGTCATTTGAAACTATCTTTTCTATTTGGAGCATTGTAATTTCAAGTTGGAGCATCAATAAAAAGGACCGTTTGCAAGATACTTGAACTGTGTTAACCTGGTGATGTCTTCCTTTCTGTGATTGAATGTATTGTTGTTTATTCATTGTGCATCATTAAGTCTTATTGTAAAGCAGAAATTATAGATTAAGATATGTTGTTGGAGCACCTTATTTCTATATGTGTTTACAATCTAAATGTTTTCCTCTGATGTATGATTAAGAAATACTTAATTTCTTTTTAATCATTACTAATATCATTATTTTGTCATCTCATTTTTCATTCTACTTTTAGATCCAGTAAATATAGTTAGCTTGCCTTGCAAATTCTCTGGAAAATTGATGTTACCACCCAGCCTTTGACTCCATAGCCCAATGGAAAGGATCCAAATATGACCTACCCCAACCAAACAAACAAACAACCAAGCAATCAAGTGATAAATTTCTTTCATTATTTTATCTAGCCTAACACATTAAAGCATTGGAAATAAAGCTAAATCCTAAATATACAGAGAGATCCCTCTCTGAGTCTGGGAGGGCTAGATCCTAGACTCCTAAGCGGTTTGATGTATATTTTGTGACTTTGTCTTGCCAATCTTCAAAATCACATAACGATAATAGAACCGCCACACAACATGAAGCAACTAAGGTCCACCCTAGGCCATATGGGGTATTACCAGTGCTTCATCAGGAATTATGCGTCAATCACAACCCCAATGGAAAAATTACTGAAGAGGATGAAAGAGTTCATTTGGACTGAGGACTGTCAAACATCATTGAATATATTGAAAGAAAAACTGGTAAGCGCCCTGATCCTTGTTTATCCAGATTGGAACAAAATGTTTCATGTGCACATTGATGCGTTAGGGATAGTGCTAGGAGCAGTCTTAGCGCAACCAGGGGAGAGAAATATGGACCACCCGATGTATTACGCCAGCAGAAAGCTATCAACTGCGGAAAGGAATTATACGACAACCAAGAGGGAGGCCTTGGCCATGGTTTATTCTCTCCAAAAGTTCAGGCATTACTTATTGGGGGCGCCATTCAAATTATTCACAGACCATTCCACACTGAAATACTTAGTAAACAAACTAGTACTAGAAGGTAGAATATGTCGATGGTTATTGTTGTTCCAAGAATTTACTTTCGAGGTGGTCATAAAACCCGACAGACTGAATGTGGGGCCAGACCACTTGTCACGACTGGAGACAGGAGAGAATGAGGGAGCATTGGATGATCGACTACCCGATGCCGACTTATTCAGAATAGAGGCAGTCCCGAATCACCTAGAAGAGATCACCACATTATTAACAATAGGCCATTTCCTAGAAGGATATAAAACAACATAGAAGTGACACTTAATAGTAAGGGCAACAGACTACCAACTGATCGCAGGACACCTCTACAAAATGGGCTTAGATCAAATATTGAGGTAGTGCATCCTTCAGCATGAAAGAGAAGATGTATTATGGGAATGTCATGTGGGAGTTGCAGGAGGCCATGTAGGAGGTAAATCCACCGCAAGGAAGATACTGCAAGCAGGACTATGGTGGCCGACCATTCATAAATATTCTAAAGAATATGCTAAGAGCTGTAATGTCTGTCAAAGGGTTGGAAAGCCTTCCCAACAGGATGAGCTACCTTTAAATCCCATTCACACAGTGAAAATCTTTGAGAAATGGGCAATAGATTTCATTGGACCCATTACACCACCGACAAGGCATTCACATGCAAGATACATAATAACCGCAATGGAATACCTCACTAGGTGGGTAGAAGCAACACCCATTAGGGACTGCACAACAGACATAGCCAAGAGGTTTATATTTGAGAACATAATCTCGAGGTTTGGATGCCCGAAGAGTATCACAAGTGACCAAGGAATGCATTTTATAAATGAAACTATTGAGCCTCTTCTAAAGAATTTCATGATTCAGCATAACAAAAGTAGTCCATATCATCCACAGGCCAACGACACTATTTAAGCATTCAAAAAAATCTTGGAGAAAGGTCTAACAAAGATTATATCAGCCAACACGGATGATTAGGATGAAAGAATACCAGCAACTCTATGGGCATACAGAACAACAGTGAAGAGACTTCATAAACATATTTCGTTTCAGCTAGTATACAGAAGGGAAGCAGTGGTTCCAGTGGAGTTCATAATACCAAGCATGTTCATATCTGAAGCAACGAGAATGACAAACAATATGGCATTGAGATAAAGACTTAGTTAGCTAACGGAACTTGAAAAGTCCCAATTCTTGGCCGAGTTTCATTAGTCAGTGGAGAAGAGAAGACAAAAATCTTGGCATGATATTCATACCAAGAAGAAGACATTCGAAGTTGGGGATCAGGTACTACGACAGCAAGTTCCATAAATTCTAAGGGAAACTGCAGATGCACTAGTTGGGCCCGTTTATAGTTACAGAAATCAGAGATTCTGGAGCAGTAAAATTGGCACAACTGGATGAAATCATGCTCCACAAATGGGTAAATGGTGCATGCCTAAAGCCCTTCCACAAGTCATCAACCACAAATTCAAGATAAAAGAGGGTCTCGGAAAAGATCCCACAAGTAGGTAGGAGGTAATAAGAGTTTGTCAGTCATTTTAAGTAGCTAGTTAGAGTCATGTTTTTATCATAGAAATAAGCGAAATGTCAATAAGGTTGCAGCAAAAATCATCACCCTGCAACCCAATTGTGGTCGAGGGGAGGGAAATAGTAGAATTAGCAGTCACACATTTAGTCATAGTCTACAAGTTACATGTAGGCAGGCGATTTTTCCTAGTCTTTATGATCACACACTGTACTCATCCTTTCTGTCGTACCAGTAGTCATTTCCATAATAAGTAACCAATAATGCAACTGTAAAGTAGGAGCCGAAAAATATTTTCCCATTAAGCACAAGTTTAGTTAATAAATAACCCCATCACCAAAAAATTAATATGCCATGCAACCCACTCTTTCCTTTCATAGTCCATGTCACGGTTGTCAGGCCCAGGTCAGACGACGGTGAAAAAGTATGGCTAGAACAGATGGGGAAAATTGCTAGAGTAATTAGTTGCTAAGTTCCAGTCAGGAAACGTCGTGTCAAGCTCGGCTACTTAACTCATAGGATAATGAAGGAAATTACAGAGTTTCAATTGCAGATAGCAGAAGAAATCCAGGCCCGCCTTGAAGAACAACTGCAGAAACGCAGAAGTGAGAAACCTCAGGTGACAATTGTTTACCAGAGACAAAGGGAGATGGCGAAGGGAATTGTCTCAGTTCCACAAGATCTGTTAGATGAACGAATTGAGCTGGTCGACAATTTGTATGGGAAATACGATAAGGTGATTCTAGTTGAAAACAATCTTACGGATTGCTTCCAGTTCCCAACTCTGAAGAGGGAGGTTTACACAGAGGAAATCCAGAAGGATGATGACACCAAGACTTCCAGAGTTAAGGAGGATTTCAAAGGATTATAGAGGTTTACCTTAATCAATTTGAGAAGCCTACCTATTTTTGACACTCAATTCGCCGCAATGCAATGTACTAAACTCTTGGCAAGTAGAATGCATGGGAGATCACTGTGGCTTGACAAAGAGTACCCCATTCATGTAGACAATATTCATCATCTAACAGGGTTGTCAGTAGGAGGGAATGCAATCAGCACAACATTCCACGCAGGTGCTAAAAGAGCCAAGAAGCAGAGTGAAGATAACTACTATGCAAGATATGGGACTGAAAGGGTGGAAGAGGAGCAAAGCTTGATATGATAAACAAAGTTGACATCAGATTTTCCTACTACATCATAGCAGGCAAAACCATGAGACACTTCTTGAGAAATGAATGCACACTAGACACAATTTCGGTTGCAGAACATTGCTACCAAGGGGAGGTACTTAACTGGTCTACTTTTGTTCTTAACGAACTTTTTGAAGCATGTGAAGATGTGTATAGGTAGAGTACCAATTTTCTGTTTGGGTACATTCTAATGTCTTTGGAAATGTGGAAATGGAGGCCACTGAGAGAGAGGGAAATGATGCCCATTGTTGAAGGACAACCGATAGCACTCCGTTATGAACCATGGAGAGCGTCGGGGGATCCCAACACGAAAGAGATAAATGAAATGACTTTCAGGGATTGGTATGAACTGATGCTAACAATAGTAAGGTCGACATAGAGGATACCTAAGACTCTACTGGATGAATTTTCAGAAGAAATCTGGTTCAGAGCCTCACACACGCACACCTATCTTAGACCAAGGTGCGTCCACCCAGAGACATTTAAGATGAGGCCACAGAGATTCGTTCTGACTGCAGCAACACTACACACTGAGGTGGGATCATGGCCGGGGGTGGCTTGTGAAATTACTGACAGGAAATACAACTATCTATTCAGGGCATTAAAGAAATAGGTGCAAGGGGGAGATGCAACAGAAAGAGACCAGCTAAAGATGTCCTCCACCCGATGGTGCTTCAAATGGAGGAGAAAATGTTCGTGCTGAGGCAAACAATTGCAAGTTTCGAAGGCCAATCAGGTGAGAGTAACCAACCCTTGCAATTTCAAGGTTCCACTATGTTTTCACCCATCATCACAACTCTGTTAGCCATGAAACTCCCCACTGGAGTAGCCCACACTCCATCTCAGCCAACAGTCCCCAAGCCAAAGAAGAAAAGAGTTGTTCACAGTCCGACCGTTAAAAAGCCAAAAACTACTCCACCACCTCCAATTGTTGACCTTACTGATGAGGTCGAGCACTCAGTTTCCACATCCTCCATAATTGAAGAGATTCCTCCCACCGCCTCCACCACCATACATAGGTCGCAGGAATCCTCCCTGCACATAGCCTCCACCTCCACGACCCTGTCAGAAACCCTCATGTCCAGTCGACGACGAACAACTGTGGAAATAGAAGTTGAGTCAGTAGGGTAGGATAAGGGCACCACTTCTGCCAGTGGTACACAACCAGCATCACTAGCATCACTACTTCTTGGGTCAGACCCACCACAAGGGGGAAGCCCAGACACTGTTCCGTAGGGAAAAAGGGTTGAACCGTACCAACCACTTTTCCCTATAAATCTCACAATGGTCCTAAACCCTAGCATTGTCCCCCCCACTCCAAAGTTCACTCCACAGTCACAACAAGCTCATTCGCCCACCTCCCACTCTAAAAAATCCATAGCCAGTGGCCTACCCATACAACAACATTTCCCAGAGCCTAGCACAATGCAAGCTAACACACTATAGCACTGGTCATCGGCACAAGTATTTACATTCATACAACAAGCAGCACACAGGGCCGAAAAGATCCATGAGGATCTGATCAAGGAGCATGAGCAGCAAACAAATCAACTGTAGGAGGTGACGAAAGAGCGAGATCACCTAAGATAGGAAAACACAAATTTATAAGCCCAGGTTGACCAGGTCACACAGAGATTCCGATCATTATGGCCAATGATCGTGGATGCAAACACGAAGGTGCCAACGGACATCACAACCTGCACACTGGTAAGCTGTTGTGACCATATCCAAGTGGCATGCTCGAATCTAGTAGCCACTAATGCCGACATGAAAAAGAAACTGGAGACGGTAAGATCAGCACTACCGGACCCAGTTGAGATATACATGAGGACTGTTGAGGGAAAAATCACCGAAGTAGAAGCAAAGAGGCAAGCACTAGCTGATGCCCTCGCAGATGGCTACGCCCTGATGAACAGAGTCCACGATTGGCCAGGAAGCCTGGCACTGAAAAATCACCTGGTATACCCCATGAGAGAGCGGATACAGGCATTATTTGCCAGCACAAAGGACTGCACAGACTCTGCCCACCTATAACAGATCAATGACTAGATCGACGCAATCCAGGCCCAAGTCAATCAAATTGAGGAAGAGTCAGCAAAAACAAAGAAGGTGATTAGAGACCTGCGCCCACCGGTCTGTACGCAGGTTCTAACTCTAAAGGAGGTTTGCGACACAAGTGGAAAACAATGGGACAACCTGCAAAGCCAATGGCCAACGGAGTTAACGTCTAATACATACAAGGACTTCACTCAACGTGCTGACACAATCCTCGCTAGATGGGAAGTTTCCATTCAGAGGTATAGGGAATTTAGGCAGCAAACCACAACAGCTGTTCCAGAGTTGGAGCCTTCATTTGAAACGGGGGAGCCTCAGAAGGAGGCAAGTGAAATAGGAGCAGATGCCACCCTAAAAGCATTGGCTGAAGCAAAAGAAGCACCAACCTAGTAGTCAGCAGAACCAACTCAACTTACAGTGCAGCCACCAACCAAGGAACCCATGGAGATACCAGTAGGGTCAATCGAGATCGAAATGAATTGACTCAGGGATGAGTCAAATAATTGTGGTTGGGGCCTGTTGGGGCCTTCATTTTGATTTTGCAAAGGTTTTGATTACTTGATGCCAAATAATGAGGAGGAAATGAGCGGCAACAATGGTTAGCTTGCGAGGAGGATAACTGGACATCAAAGTAGGAACAAGTAGTTGCAGAAGGGTTGCGGCAAGATTTCAGCGGAAGACAAAGGCAGTCAAGCGGAAAGGAAGGAGGAGGGGCAACCAAGGGAAAGAACAGCCAAGCGGGAACTAGCAGTCTAGGTGGTAGGGGGAAATATAAAAGAAGAAGGCCCATAAGGAAGAGGGGTTGGTTGGTTAGGATGTTGAGGTTGGCGTTGCACAGAAGATAGCTGGTTGCGGCAGGCTAGTACTAGAATGTAGAGACTTAGCAATGTAGGACCTTTGAGCTAGAGAACGAGCCTGTGAGTTTGTAAACAGGTACTCCTTGTAATTACCTGCGGCGAATGCTGGGATGTCATGTAATGTTTTACTGTTGAATCAATATAAAGGAAATCTTAGACTAGTTGCGTAGCATAATGTGTATGAGTGTATATGATGTGGTGACCCACTTAAAATTTTGAAATGTCTTGTAATATTCATGCATGTAGTAGTTTCTGTGTATTGGATGGTATGCTGTTATCTTGATTATGTATGTGATGATGTATCTCTCCTATCGGTTGGTGCTTCCTTGACTCCATGACAGACCCTTCTTAGTTCTGGTCGCGGCGCACCTCGGGTGAGATTATTTACCCCTTGTGTAAGGTGAAAATGCTAGCGTTGTCCTAGACTACAATGAACCATTATTGGATCTCTGCGCTTGAAGCCAGGATCTTTTCCCCTGATGACTCTTTCGTGCCAACAAGAAGATAGGGATTCAGGTGAGAATCTTTATAAGATGTAGGTAGAGGAGTGTTTTGATTTGAGCAAAAAAGAAGAAAGGGTGCAGAGCCAAGACATTGGTGAGTTGTGGTATAGGTGATTGGGGCATTATCATCATGGGTCTTTGAAGATATTACAACAAATCTCTACCGGTCTTCCCAAAGGTACGCTTGAGCAAGTTGATACATGCAAGGGGTGTACTTTGGGAAAATACACCAAGACTTCCTTTCATGACAGAGATAGCCGAGCAGAGGCTATTCTAGAGTGAGTCCATTTAGATGTTTGTGGGCCATTCTCGACAGCATCCACGACCAAACACATGTATTATGTTATATTTTTTGATGACTATTCTCGTAAATGTTGGATATTTTTCATGTAGAAAAAAGGATCAAAGTTTTGTGAGTTTAAAGCATTGGTGGAGAAAGAGTCCGACAAGAAGGTTAAAGCTCTATGGAGTGATAACGGTGGTGAGTGTGTCTCAAATTTTTAGGAACTTCTGTGCAGTGGAAGGGATTAAACAGGAGTTGACGACACCCCATAACCCTCAGCAAAATGGGGCGGCCGAGAGGAATAACATAAGCATTGTAGGGGAAACGACGATGATGTTGCATGATTAGGTCATACCACTATGTTAACGGTGCTGGACCCACCAGCATTCAGGGGATCACCCTGGTATGAAGTCCCAACTAGATCTCACACTGTTTGGTGTGGGAGTCCCATCCAGTATGATGGCCCGGTTGCCATTATTTTAAGGATTTGCCTCAACTCTTGCTTGTCAGCACAGGAGAGTGGTTTACTTTGTCTTCAAGAAGTGAGGTTCGCATGCCTGGTGAGTGTAAGTGTACTTGTGTCAATGATTCTTTCACTGCGAGGGGAAAAAGGTGAATATGAGTTCTCGGTTGAAAAGGATCAGTCCCAACTCGGATAGGAACACACAACACGAAGGACAGACATAGCTTCCGGTGGAGTAGTCCACTCGGATACGACCGTCACAACATACAAGGTAAGATAACATGTACAACACTCATAGATCAGTTCGATATGAGTGCAATGGTTGTTACAACAAGGATCATGTGAAAGGTATATTTGATGTTCGACAGAGTAGTCAACATGGATGAGACAACATTAACAACATATAAAAAGAATTTCCATTAATAGATTATGCATTACAACAAATGAATAAGTTCAGATGTAGAACACATGGTTAAAGCAACATGCATTATAAGTGTTAAATATCAATCTTACAACAAATACAATACGTGTAAAAACATGCTGGCCTATTGACAGGCTTCTAAATTAAGCGAAAGCTCCAAGACACATCATTACACCATACATCACTAACCTTGTTAGCAGGGCATTAGAGCCACTACTTACTCATCAAAGAAAAGGTTACAGACTCTCTTGGCTATTTGGGAGAAGCTGAGGTGAAAAGTCCTTTCATGTACAAATGAGGGGGGTATTTATAGCCAAGGGTAAAACTAACCCTTGTGGTTGTTCGACTACCCTCATGACTGTTTGACTTCCATGACTTTCTGACTTACATGACTCTATGTTCAACAAGTGGGTCTCTTGGACTTCCACGTTACATCACATTAATTGACAACAAGCCCATAGTGGAGATGTGGGAAACATGACTCATGACTTGACTTGACATGACTTGACATGACAATGCTGGTACATTTATGCTGCTACTGGACTGCATGTCAAGCTACAATGGTGCTGAGTGATGGATGTCTTCATGGTGTATCATAGCTTCACCTTCGCATGGTAAAGTGTGCGTAGTCTTTAATGGTCCTTGGTTCGCTTGATGAAGCTCTAGCATGTTGTTCCTTGCTTTCATGTTGGAAGGCTTGACATGCTCACTTGTTCGCGAAGGTGCATGTTCGTCGCGTTTGTCCACTTCGCATGCTTCATTCATTCATCCATTATTGAACCTGTCCATTTGTATGTTCTCCCTTCGTTCATCTTGTTCGTCGTCTTGACATGTTTGGTGGTGTACTTGTACTTGTAGTCACTCATGAAGAGATGACATCAAATCCAAAACCTCCTAGTCTACCATGACACATGATCATTCGAATGAAGGTGACTAGGAGAGGCAACAGGGCTTTGATGCGGGACGATGGCTCCAGGAAACTGTTGATGAAAACTGTGCAAGAGTCACTATGGGATGGATACAGACATTCTGAGTTGACAGTGACTGTCTGCAAGGTTTGGCTCGACTAGGAGGAAAAATTGAAAAATTTTTGGGAGGGACAGTCCGAGCTGCATGAGGGTAGGGTAGTTATGCTTTGCACATTTTCCAGAACGAATAGTCAGTAGGGGCTGGACAGCCAAATTTCCGCAATTTTCCAGAGGAACGGGTTGGGATGCATGAAGGGTCAGCAGGTAGGGATTGCACAATTTTTCTGGGGAACTTCCCGCGAGACTGGCAGCCAAAACTGTACAATTCCCAGTTGGTTGCTGGGGTCATTGGAAGCTAGAACTACACAATTCCCAGAGGGAACTTCCAGTTGGCTACTGGGGTCACTGGCAACCAGAACTGCGCATTTCCTAGAGGGAGCTTCCTGCTGGCTTCTCAGTCACTGGCAATAGAAATTGCACAATTCCTGGAGGGAATGGGCAGTCTGTTGCTAGGAGCTGCTAGTTGGGAAAATTGTACTAAGGCCGGGAGGTCGGCCTGCTGAACATCTCTGCACAATTTTTGAGCTGAGCTGACTAATGGGCAGCGGGAGACCTGCTCTTGAGAACTACACAAGTTCTGAGATGAACAATCGGTTGACTGTCTGGGTGGCTAGAATGAGTGTTGTTTGAGTTGCTTAAGGAAGCACAACTTGAAAGAACTAGCTTGTTGCTTCTGTGCTATTCTGGCTAACAGTCGATCAAGTTTAAAGCAAGGTGATGGTCTGGCTGTCAGTGAGGAGTCTGGTCACCAGTACTTCAGTGAAAATGACTAAGTGTGTGAACAATGGAAATATGAATAGGTGAGCATACGAACACACACTTGCATTACTTGATGACAAACTGACCAAACCATCAAACACACATGTTCAACATGACTGACTGATAATGCAAATGACGAGTGTGATACTCGTGATTGATTGTTCATGATCAAGACGACGCTTGTGTGACAGTGAATGTGACTTTGTTTGTGAGTGTGACAGATGCCTTCATGGAGAACACAACAAACACATATGAAGCAAAGGATTTGATCATAACTAGAACATGGTTGCAAGCATGACTTAGACATCAACATGTAGAGACTTGAGAGAAATAAACAAGCAAGACGAATGTAAAGACTCACACGAACTCACGGAGTGAACTTGAGTGTGTGTAGTCATCAAGTGAAACTCTTCACGGGAGGCTTAAAAATAGGTGCAGGCCAAAATTTTGGAGGGTGGTTGTAGTCACTACAACACACTACACTTGTGGGCTGAGGCATGCAACATAACGATTTATGTTCAGAACTGTAACCCACATCGGATACTTGAGATGAAGACACCAGAGGAGGCTTATTCTGGTAAGAGATCAGATGTTATTCACTTTAGGACTTTTGGGTGATCGATATATTTCCATGTGACCAAAGATGAACGGAAGAAACTTGAGCCTACAATAGAGTTGGGGATATTTTTGGGGTACACTAATACACCTCACAACTATTGGGTGTACTTTCTGACCATCAGGATGACAATGGTTTACAAGGATGTCAGATTTGAGGAGTTGAAGGCCATGCGATTTTCCCTTGAGAGGGAGCTTGAGCTACATGGGATGACGAGCTTTTAGCTCCTAAGCTTGAGGAGCCTCAGATTGATGTGGAGAAACCACATGCAGAGGATACAGGAGTGGAGACATCCACTCAGGAAAAGTCTTCCAGAGAGGGAAGAAAGCACACCAGAGAGGCTGACAGGTTGTTGGATGATGCACAGGAGAATGTGGGAGCACCCACTTCTTAGCTCCCTAAGAGGTACACTAGATACATGGCTCTTATGGGTGAATGTGTTGCGACAAAGCCATCCTCCTTTAAGAAAGTAGTGCAACAACTAGTTTGGGTTGATGCCATGGTGGAGGAGTATGACTCCATAGTTCGTAACAGTGTTTAGGATGTGGTCCCGAGACCGGAGGACAAGTCAGTGGTGAGCTCCCATTGGATTTACAAGGTAAAGCAAGCTGTAGATGGTAGTGTGGAGAAGCATAAGGCTATATTTGTAGCCCATAGCTTTTCACAGGTATAGGGGATTGAATATGATGAGACCTTTGTTCCTTTTGCAAGGTACTTGTCAATCAAATCTATATTGGCACTATCAACACAGATGGGTTGTAAGATACATTAGATGAATGTGAAGACAATCTTCCTTAATGGCATTATTGAGAAAGAGGTGTACATAGAGCAACCTGAAGGTTTTGATACCTTTGACCATGAGTCGCATTTGTTCCAGCTCAAGAGAGTGTTGTATGGGTTGAAGCAAGCACCCCATGCTTGGTACACTAGGATAGATAGCTACTTCACTGGGTTGGGTTTCATGAAGAGTGAAGTAGATGAAAACTTGTACTAGTGGTGGAAGGTAAACCATTGATCATTGTACTTTATGTTGATGACCTCATACTGACAGGTGATGATCAACTAATCAAGTCCTGTACGGAGGACCTTATAAGAGAGTTTGAGATGAAGGACATGGGGCTCATGCATTACTTTCTTGGCATGGAGGTATGGCAGGGAGATGGGGATTTGTTTGTGTCTCAGGGAAAGTATGCCAATGATATACTCAGGAGATTCTGCATGGAGAGCAACAAACCCATGGAGACTACTCTAGCAGGTAATTGGAGGAAGGAGGATGGTACTTTAGGGAAGTAGTGGAAGCTATTGTTTACAGGCAACTTGTGGGCTCACTCATGTACTTGGTGAACACATGATCAGATATGTGCTATGCTGTTAACCAACTTAGTCAAGCGATGGTTAGGCCTACCAAGCTATATTGGAAGGTGACAAAGCATGTGTTGAGATACATTAGGGGCACTTCTTAGTATGGATTATGGTACAAAATGATAGAGGGAGAGAAGATTCAAGGCTTCACCGATGCATATTGTACAGGGAGTCCATTCGATAGAAGAGCACATTAGGAGGGATATTTAGTATTGGGTCAGTGATAGTTTCTTGGTACAACAGGAAACATAGATCAGTTGCACTCAGTTCAGTAGAGGCAGAGTACATGGTTGCGATTTAGGAAGCATGTGAGGCCATCTGGATGAGGAAGATCCTGGTTGGTTTGTTTGGTTAGAATATGGATCCAACTGTGATTTATTATGGTAAACAACGTTTTATCAAATTCTCTAAAATTCCAGTTTTTCATGATCGGTCCAAGCATATTGATATCCGATATCATCATCTCAGAGATTGTGTATTGAGGTAGATTATGTTGTTAGAGTACATTCCCATGGAGGATAAAGATGTTGACAATTTGAAAAAGGCATTGGCAAGATGTAAATTCGAGTTTCACAGAGATATGATCAGGGTAGATGATAATCCCTTTCTTGTTGAGAAATGGAAACAAGAAATTCCAATTTAATTTGTCCTTGAATTAAACTGAGAATTAAAATCGAATTATATTCTCATAGCAACTTGTAAATAGTTAATTACGTTTAATTAACTTATTTATCTTAGGAATTTTGAGTTGGAAGTTTTTTTGTAGTCATGTATATGTTCTCCCTAAGTATTAGGGGTCTAGTATGATTTTACATTGAGTTGGAAATTAGATCACTCAGTTTACTGAGTTAAGTTAAATTAGTTCCAAATTGTTTGAGGAACTAATAGAGAGTTAACAATCAGTTGGTGCACTAGTGCATCCACAAGTGTCACTCTAGTTAACTGAAGATCCCCTCATTAGAAAATCATGCATATTGATTATGAGAAAGAATCAGTTGAGACTAGAGTGCAGGGACAATGTACTATCAGTTGTATTATTTACTGGAGCGTAAATATCATGCATGCATCAGAGATTGATCCTATGTTTGGATTGTGTAGTTTTGGAAGAATGAATTCCATTTAAATATGGGTTATTCATCCTAGGAATTACACAAGAGATTAGGGGCTTGGAGAGTTGTAGAATTGGCTAAGTGTTGGCCAAGAGCTAGCTTGTGAGCTGAGAGAGTTGAGCATACTTGTGAAAAATTGTTCCAGTGAGAAAAATCTTTGTATCTTCACTTATATTTTTGATATATGCAATAGAGATAGCAGGGTTTTGAGCAGTGACTTTCCACAGATACATCTTGTCTTATGTGCCATTGATTTATCTTCTTCTTCTTCATATTGTTTTCATTGATCTATTGGCTTTCGCTAGTTGAAAGTAGAAGTAGATTCTAGTCCTATGCTTTAGTACATTGCATGAGCTTGTGAATCTATAGGGTTTTCTACACGGTATCAGAGCAGAGAACAATATACTAGATGATATTTCAAAGTTTTGGGTTATAGGTGAAATGTTGGGTTGTGTTATATTCTTTCCATGACTACCGCACGTGTGAGGGGGTGGCAACACCCCCTATATGTTGTGCATGGTGTTGTTGGGCATCGGTAGCCCCCTACACAAGGTCCAGTGTAGCGCCCCAGGGAATTTTTTTTGACCCTATATTAGGTGGGTGGACCTACCTATGGTTTTGTGCATGGATTTCACACATGGTTTTTGGCATGATGGTTTTCTGTCCATGCTATTTGGTAGATCCCCTCAAGGAAACTACGGTTATGTTCTAATCCAGGGTTAATGGATTTGGGTTTATAGATGCTTCAACATGTATATATTGTAACATTGAAAGGAACATAATGAAAAATCAATTTGGAAGTCCCCGTTTTTTGGATCCAAGGGAAAATCTTTGTGTATATCTATTTTATGTTTTATTCTCTCTCCATTATTTATTTTCCATTTTTAGAATTCATATGCAGGTAATTTCTGTACAGGGTTAAAACCTACATTTGGTATCAGATTTGTTTTGGCTTCAAGGGGATGCCTTGTTACTGAGGGGTTTTTTGCTTGGGCCCATGGTAGACCCTGTTCAGTGGGAGATCTAAAAGATAGATTCTTGTGGAGAAAGAAGATGACGAGCAGTGGAAAGATAGAGATTGAGAAATTTAATGGTTAGAGTTTTGAGTTGTGGAAACTCAAGATGGAGAATTTGATGGTGGATAAAAATTAGTGGATTGCAGTGTATCTAGGTACTAAACCAACAACAATGTCAGTTGAAGACTGGGCGAAGTTGGATTGGAAGGCAAAGAGCATAATATGAATATGTGTCTCAGATTTAGTATTGCTGAACATATGAGGGGAAGCTTCAGCGAAGGCTTTGTGGGACAAGTTAGGGAATTTGTACCAATCTAACTCTTTGGTTAATAAATTGTTCCTACGGAAAAAGTTGTATAACCTGAGGATGAAAGATGGAGACTCGGTGACAGAGCATCTGAATGCATTTAATACTGTGGTAAGCTAGTTATTATCTGTTGATATTAAAATTTGAAATGAAGATAAGTGCAATAGTTTGTTGTGTTCTCTACCAGATTTGTGGGATAGTTCGGTTGTTGCAATAGGTAGTAATGCAATTGCCTTGCAATTTGATGAAATAGTCTCATCCTTGTTGTCAGAGGAAATGAGACGGAAAAATATGGAGGGCCAGAATAGAATAGAAACAAAAATAAGTCCTCAAGTGGGAGATCTAAATCTCCAGGAAAACCTGTAAAGATGTGCTAGAAATGTAGAAAGGAAGGGCACTTCAAAAGGGACTGTAAATCTAAAGCTCCTGAGAAAGGAAAGAGATTTGATGATGCTTCTTCTACAAAGGCAAAAACCACCTCAGATGAAGGTGGGGATGTGTACTTGGATTCTTCTTCAAGTACACATGTAGATGATGAGGCATGGTTGATTGAATCAGGTGCATCCTTTCACTTCACTCCCCATAGAGAGATTGTTATGTGAGTATGAGAAATATGATGGTGGTGATGTCTTCTTAGGGGATGGTAGGAAGGCCAAAATCATTGGTCGCAGAAAAGTTAAGTTGAAGTTGCAAGGTTGAAGGATTAGAAAACTTCCAGGTGTTCTGCATATTCCTGCATTGGCCAGAAATCTGATTTCTGTAAGTAAGCTAGATGATGTAGGTGTAAAAATAGAGTTCGAGAAAGATAACTGCAAGATGGTTTGGGGAGCACTAGTATTGATGTGGGGAGTTCAGATTGGAACTTTGTACAAGCTTCAAGTTAGCACTGTTATTGATAGGTGCAACAAATCTATGGTTCCTGAAAGTGTAGCAGAAAATATATTGTTCTCTAGAGAAAAGACCATGCTATGGCATCAAAGGCTTGGACATATTGGAGAGAAGGGCCTTTGAATACTTCATGGTAATGGTATGGTAGAAAGTATGTCTAACAACTCTCTGGATTTTGATTTCTGTGAAAATTTTATATATGGGAAGTAGAATCGGGTGAGTTTCCCCTCTGGTGGTAAGAGGACGAAACATGTTGGGTCCCTATAATACTAGTGATTACCCCATTACTATTGTAGTTGTACCCCTTATTAATATTCTTGTGCCCCTATTATCCCCATATTGTTATTACTGTGCCCCATAGAATCCCTCTATTGTTATTTTTGTGGCTTTATATTATTATTGTTAGGTCGGCTGGGTTATATTGTGACTCCTTAGACTCATATATATAGAAAAGAGGTTTTGTCATTTGAATCATCCAAGAATTGTTCATTTATGTAATGTAAAGGAGGTTGCCCCCTTGAAGAGGCTGAATTCTAAGGCATTGATCTATCTTTTCTATCTTTTTCTTGAGCTGGTTTCATAACATTTGGTATTAGAGATTTGGATTCTAGGGTTTCGCTGCTCCAAACAGGTCATCATGGAATTTTCGCTATAACTTTTTTTCTGCGATGTTTCAGAAGTTGCAAAAAAAACCCATTTGAGAAGAAATCGTGCTAAACCTCGGGTATGAATTTCAGAGCTGTTCGCGCTATATTTGCGGATATATGATATGAGGAATTTGGACTTTTTGCAGACTCCTGAATTACATTCCAAACAGGTGACCTGGGGAAAAACATCATAACTTTCTCTCTGGGGATCAGATTGAAATTTCATAAGAATATATAGAAAGAGGATGGAATGTAGTTTCTTGTATGCATTTTTCAGATCCAAAGGTCGAAATAGTGACTCATGGCAAGTCGTACAAGTTCGCTCTACTGAACTAGTCTATAATCAAGTCACTGTGGGAGATTTCACATAACTCTTCCTTGGAGAATCCAATTTGGGTCAGACTTGTGGCATTGGAAAGAGGACACAAAGGGCTACTGTAGGTCACAAATTTGGATCTAGATGATTGGAAAGTACAGAGATACATCAGAGGCAATATCGAGCTCCTACAAAGTGAAAAAAGGTGTGTAGATTTTCTTAAATTTTTGCTTAAGCTTGGTTTGAAAATTTATTTTGAAGGAATTCAAAGGGCATAGTAGAGCATTATTATCAGTAACTGATGCCCCGAGGAAAGAAAATGCAAACACCTAGTAAGGCACCTGAAAGCTCTTCCATGACTCATGAAGAAGAGGAAGAAATGCAACATGATATATCAAAATTACAAGACCAAGTGCAACAACTATCCCTTGCACAAAAAGGAACAGAATCTAAGATGGATGGTTTAAAGAAAGGCGTAGAAGCTAAGATGGATTGTTTAAAGAAAGGTGTAGAAGCTAAGATGAATGACATGGAAGCTAAGATGGATGATTTGAAGATAGATTTGAAGACAGACATGGAAGAATTGAAGATAAATATGAATAAGTTGCTACAAGAAAGGGTCACTAATGGTGAAAGGGTAGTAAAGGAAACTCATGATGAGAACAAAAGAAATGTTAATCATGATTCCATAGACTCTAATGTTGGATCAAAGACCCACCATATTCCAAAAATCGATATGAGGAAGTTTGATGGCAAGGATCCCGCAACATGGATATTACAGATGGAGCAATTTTTCGATCTCAATAATGTGCAAAACACACAAAAGGTACGTATTGCAACTTTATATTTGGAACCAAATCAGTTTGTATGGTATCAATGGCTTTGCTCTCGTAAACAATTTATCACTTGGGCAATTTTTACGGAAGAATTGATAGCACATTATGAGGATACAAAAAGAAACACTTTTTTTAGCTAATTGATAAGTCTCAAACAAAAGGGTTCAATAATGGAGCACATTGAGGAGTTCCAAAAATTGAACATAAGGGTAAAAGATATTCCAGAGGAGCATAGGATTGATGTGTTCATAGGGTCTTTAAAGGATAATATCCAACATGATGTTCACCTTTGGGAACCTGATTCATTAGAGAAGGCATTCAGGTTAGCAAGAAAAATGGAAAGCAAAATTATGGCAACCAAGAAGCATACCACTCACAACTATAAAGACGGAAGTGTTGTTGCTGCTAGTCTTACACAACCTATAAGGTTGACATCACAACAATTGGAAGAAAAAAGAGCAAAAGTGCTTTGTTACAGTTGTGATAGCAAATACACAAAAGGTCATAAGTGTGCTGAGAAGAAATTATTCTACATAGATTGTGAAGAGGAAGAAGAAAAGGAGCAAGAAAGGTCAAAAGAAGAGGATATACTTCAGGAACAAAGCCTAGATAAAGAAGAAATGAATCCTATCATATCTTGTAATGCATTGGCGGGAATTACCACTCCTCAAACCATCAAGATAGAAGGACAAATCAAGAAGAAAAGGTAATAGTGTTGATTGATTCAGGAAGTACCCACAATTTTATTCATTGTAAGGTAGCAAGAGAATTGAATTGCTTCCTATATCCAGCACCAGAGTGTCAAGTGATGGTTGAAAATGGAGGAACAATAAATTGCTCGGGAAAGTGCCATAATATCAAGCTATCCATGGGAGAATATGTATTGACTAGCCCAATGCTTTCCATTCCAATGGGAGGTGCTGATGTTGTACTAGGAGTCCAATGGCTACAATCCTTGGGTACAATAGCTTTTAGTTTTCAAGAACTTTTCATGAAATTTTCTGTGGAAGGAAAGGAGGTTGAATTAAGGGGTATTGTAGGGAAACCGAGAAAGATAATCAGCTCTAACGGTATGACAAAGCTTCTAAAAAAGGAACAAAGAGGTGTAATTGCACAATTATGTTCGCTAGATGTGTCCACAGTGGAATCATCTATTTCTCCAGATCTCCAAAAAGTCTTGAACAATCATTCCAAGGTATTTGAGACTCCCAAAGGTCTCCCACCTATTCGTGATCATGATCATGCGTTGGGTCCCTATAATACTAGTGATTACCCCATTACTATTGTAGTTATACCCCTTATTTATATTGTTGTGCCCCTATTACCCCCATACTGTTATTTCTGTGCCCCATAGAATCCCTCTATTGTTATTTTTGTGGCTTTATATTATTATTGTTAGGTCGGCTGGATTATATTGTGACTCCTTAGACTCCTAAATATAGAAAGGAGGTTTTGTCATTTGTATGATCCAAGAATTGTTCATTTATGTAATGTAAAGGAGGTTTCCCCCTCGAAGAGGCTAAATTCTAAGGCGTTGATCTATCTTTTCTATCTTTTCTTGAGCTGGTTTCATAACATTTGGTATCAAAGCTTTGGATTCTAGGGTTTCGCTGCTCCAAACAGGTCATCGTGGCATTTTCACTATAACTTTTTTTATGACGTTTTAGAAGTCGCAGAAAAAACCCATTTGAGAAGAAATCGCATTGAACCTTGGGTCCAAATTTCAGAGATTTTCGCGCCATATTTGCGGAGATATGATCTGAGGAAGTTGGTCTTTTTGCAGACTCCTGAATTACATTCAAAACAGGTGACCTGGGGAAAATCGTCATAACTTTCTCTCTGGGAATCAGATTGAAATTTCGTAAGATGGTACAGAAAGAGAACGGACTGTAGTTTCTTGTATATCTTTTTCAGAACTAAATATCGAACATTGTACACGTGGCACTTCATACAACTTTGATCTTCTGGAAAGGTCTATAATCAGGTCATCTTGGGAGATTGTGCATAACTCTTTCTTGGAGAATCCAATTTGGATCAGACTGGTGGCATTGGAAGGAGGACACAGAGAGCTACTACAGGTCACAAATTCAAAACTAGATGATTGTAAAGTACAAAGATACATCAGAGGCAATATAAAGCTCCTACAAAGTGAAAAAAGGTGTGTAGATTTTTTAAAATTTTTGCTTAAGCTTGGTTTGAAAATTTATTTTGAAGGAATTCAAAGGGCATAGTAGAGCATTATTATCGGTAACTGATGCCCCAAGGAAAGAAAATTCAAACACCTAGTAAGGAACCTGAAAGCTCTAGCATGACTCATGAAGAAGAGGAAGAAATGCTACATGATATATCAAAATTATAAGAACAAGTGCAACAAATGTCACGCTCACAAAAGTTAACAGAAGCTAAGATAAATGGCGTGGAAGCTAAGATGAATGGCATGGAAGCTAAGATAGACACTTTGAAGATAGATTTGAACACAAATTTGAAGACAGGCATGGCAGATTTGAAGACAGATTTGACAAATTTTCTACAAGAAATACTTACTAAAGGTGAAAAGGTAGTAAAGGAAACTCATGATGAGAACAAAAGAAATGTTAATCATGATTCCATAGACTAATGTTGGATCGAAGATCACCATATTCCAAAAATTGATATGAGGAAGTTTGATGGCAAGGATCCCGCCACATGGATATTACAGATGGAGCAATTCTTCGATCTCAATAATGTGCAAAACACACAAAAGGTACGTATGGCAACTGTATATTTGGAACCAAATCAGTTTGTATGGTATCAATGGCTTTGTTCTCGTAAACAATTTATCACTTGGGCAATTTTTACGGAAGAATTGATAGCACATTATGAGGATACAAAAAGCAACACTTTTTTTAGCCAATTGATAAGTCTCAAACAAAAGGGTTCAATAATGGAGCACATTGAGGAGTTTCAAAAATTGAACATAAGGGTAAAAGATATTCCAGAGGAGCATAGGATTGATGTGTTCATAGGGTCTTTAAAGGATAATATCCAACATGATGTTCACCTTTGGGAACCTGATTCATTAGAGAAGGCATTCAGGTTAGCAAGAAAAATGGAAAGCAAAATTATGGCAACTAGGAAGCATACCACTCACAACTATAAAGACGGAAGTGTTGTTGCCCCTAGTCTTCCACAACCTATAAGGTTGACACCACAACAATTGGAAGAAAAAAGAGCAAAAGGGCTTTGTTACAGTTGTGATAGCAAATACACAAAAGGTCATAAGTGTGCTGAGAAAAAATTATTCTACATAGATTGTGAAGAGGAAGAAGAAAAGGAGCAAGAAAGGTCAAAAGAAGAGGATATACTCCAGGAACAAAGCCTAGATGAAGAACAAATAAATCCGACCATATCTTGTAATGCATTGGTGGGAATTACCACTCCTCAAACCATCAAGATAGAAGGACAAATCAAGAAGAAAAAGGTAATAGTGTTGATTGATTCAGGAAGCACCCACAATTTTATTCATTGTAGGGTAGCAAAAGAATTGAATTGCTTCCTATATCCAGCACCAGAGTGTCAAGTGATGATTGCAAATGGAGGAACAATAAATTGCTCTGGAAAGTGCCATAATATCAAGCTATCCATGGGAGAATATGTATTGACTAGCCCAATGCTTTCCATTCCAATGGGAGGTGCTGATGTTGTACTAGGAGTCCAATGGCTACAATCCTTGGGTACAATAGCTTTTAATTTTCAAGAACTTTTCATCAAATTTTCTACGGAAGGAAAGGAAGTTGAATTAAGGGGTATTGCAGGAAAACCAGGAAAGATAATCAGCTCTAATGGCATGACAAAGCTTCTAAAAAAGGAGCAAAGAGGTGTAATTGCACAATTATGTTCGCTAGATGTTTCCACATTGGAATCATCTATTTCTCCAGATCTCCAAAAAGTCCTGGACAATCATTCCAAGGTATTTGAGACTCCCAAAGGTCTCCCACCTATGTGTGATCATGATCATGCTATTCATCTGATTCCAGGAAGTGTTCCTCCAAACATCAGGCCGTACAGATATCCCTATGTCCAAAAAAGTGAAATTGAACGTATGGTTGCAGAAATGCTAGAGGCTGGTATAATTCAACCGAGTCAAAGTTCTTTCTCAGCTCCAGTAGTATTGGTGCACAAGAAGGATGGATCATGGCGCATGTGTCCGGATTATAGGGAGCTCAACAAGCTCACTATTAAAGATAAGTTCCCCATTCCTGTCATTGATGAATTACTGGATGAATTGCATGGATCAATTTACTTCACCAAGTTGGATCTTCGTTCGGGATATCATCAAATCAGAATGAAGATTGAAGACATTCCAAAAACGGCATTTAGAACTCATGAGGGTCATTATGAATTTTTGGTCATGCCTTTTGGCCTTACCAATGCACCTTCAACATTTCAAGGTTTGATGAATTCAATTTTCAAACCATTCCTTAGAAAATTTGTGTTAGTATTTTTTGATGATATACTAATCTACAGCAAGTCTTGGAAGGATCATGTTGAACATGTTGACAGGGTGCTACAACTATTGGAGGAGAAACAATTATATGCAAAAAGATCCAAATGTTTCTTTGGAGTCCAGGAGGTGGAATATTTGGGTCATATTGTATCTCATGAAGGAGTTAAGGTAGACCCTAGCAAAATTAAAGCCATTAAGGAATGGAAAATCCCCACATCCATAAAGCATCTGCGAGGATTTCTTGGGTTGACAGGGTATTATCGCAAGTTTGTTAAGAATTATGGGAGAATAGCAGCACCTCTAACAACATTATTGAAGAAAGATTCATTTTCATGGACTCCGGAAGCAACAAAGGCCTTTGAACATCTTAAAGAGGCAATGTGCCAAGCACCGGTCTTAGCTACACCGGACTTCACAAAAACCTTTATTGTGGAATGTGATGCTTCAGGAAATGGAATTGGTGTTGTTCTAATGCAAGATGAAAGACCCATTGCTTTTGAAAGTCGTCCAATCAAGGGAAAGTTTTTAAGCAAAGCTATTTATGAGAAGGAAATGTTGGCAATACTCCATGCACTTAAGAAATGGCGACCCTACCTAATGGGAAGACACTTCAAGGTAAAAACGGATCATGATAGCCTTAAATACTTTTTAGAACAAAGATTATCCTCTGAAGAGCAACAAAAGTGGGTCACAAAGATGTTGGGTTATGACTTTGAAATCATCTACAAAAAAGGGAAGCAAAATGTGGTGGCAGATGCACTCTCAAGAAAGGATGAGGATGTGGAAGCATTGTTGTGTGCCATTTCTATTATCCAACCAGATTGGATAAACGAAGCAAGGGAGGAATGGAAGAATGACGAAGAAGTGTGGGCACTTATTCGAAAGCTACAACAAGATTCCAGTACTTCTGATACATTTAGCTAGCAAAATGATTCGTTATGGTACAAAGATCGCTTATACCTCTGTAAGAATTCCCAGCTAAAACAAAAGATTCTTATGGAATTGCACACTTCTCCCTTAGGAGGGCACTCAGGATTTTTAAAAACTTACCACAGGGTTAAGAAGGAATTTTTTTGGGATGGCCTTAAATCAGATATTCAAAAGTTTGTGGCGGAATGTTTGGTTTGCCAACAAAATAAAGTTGAAACAATTAAGACACCGGGTCTATTACAACCTTTATCCATTCCAAGCCAACGTTGGGAGGAGGTTTCAATGGATTTTATCACAGGTTTACCCAAGTCTGAGGGAAAGAGTGTCATCATGGTGGTAGTTGACAGACTTACCAAGTATGCACACTTTTGTGCATTATCACATCCATTTAAAGCCAGTACAGTTTCTACTGCATTTATGGAAACAGTTCAAAAGCTACATGGAAACCCAAAGATTATTGTAAGTGACAGAGATCCCATTTTCACTGGAAATTTTTGGACAGAATTATTTTCTTGTCTTGGTACTCAGTTAGCTCATAGCTCATCTTATCATCCTCAATCTGATGGGCAAACTGAGATAGTAAACAAATGTTTGGAAGGATATCTTCGTTGCTTTGTATCTGATAAACAGACACAATGGGTCAAATGGTTGCCTCTGGCTGAATGGTGGTATAACACTTCCTTCCATACAGCAACAAAAATGACCCCATTTATGGCACTTTATGGGTATCAACCACCATCCATCACATCATATTTAAGAGAAAATTCTAAGGTTCAGGCAGTGGAACATCACATCGAACATCAACAACAAGTCCTCCAACTCTTAAAGGATAACCTCGTGTTGGCACAAAATAGAATGAAACAACAGGTAGATCAACATCGCAGTGAAAGAAGTTTTGATGTAGGTGATTGGGTATTCCTACGGCTACAACCATATAAGCAAATGTCCCTCAAGCAAGCTAAGAAGGATAATAAATTATCACCAAAGTATTATGGTCCGTACAAGGTGTTGCAAAAGATTGGTACTATGGCATACAAATTGGAGCTTCCTGCAGCTTCTCGATTGCACCCAGTTTTCCATGTTTCATGTTTAAAGAAGGTTATAGGTGACAAGCTCCCAATTCAAACAATATTGCCAGAACTTGACGAGGAAGGAAAAATTATATTGGAACCGGAAGCAGTCACAGAAACAAGAACTCGACAGCTACGAAATCGATCAATTTCAGAGTATCTTATCAAGTGGAAGAACTTATCCGCTGAAGATTCCACATGGGAGGATGAGAATTTTATGCAGAAGTATCCAGAACTACTCAAGCGTTGAGGACAACACTTTTTTGAAGGAGAGGGGCATGTTGGGTCCCTATAATACTAGTGATTACCCCATTACTATTGTAGTTATACCCTTATTTATATTGTTGTGCCCCTATTACCCCCATATTGTTATTTCTGTGCCCCATAGAATCCCTCTATTGTTATTTTTGTGGCTTTATATTATTATTGTTAGGTCGGCTGGATTATATTGTGACTCCTAGACTCCTATATATAGAAAGGAGGTTTTGTCATTTGTATCATCCAAGAATTGTTCATTTATGTAATGTAAAGGAGGTTGCCCCTCGAAGAGGCTGAATTTTAAGGCGTTGATCTATCTTTTCTATCTTTTCTTGAGCTGGTTTCATAACATCACGCTATTCATCTGATTCCAGGAAGTGTTCCTCCAAACATCAGGCCGTACAGATATCCCTATGCCCAAAAGAGTGAAATTGAACGTATGGTTGCCGAAATGCTAGAGGCTGGTATAATTCAACCAAGTCAAAGTTCTTTCTCTGCTCCAGTCGTATTGGTGCACAAGAAGGATATATCATGGCGCATGTGTCCGGATTATAGGGAGCTAAACAAGCTCATTATTAAAGATAAGTTTCCCATTCCTGTCATTGATGAATTACTGGATGATATGCATGGATCAATTTACTTCACAAGTTGGATCTTTGTTCAGGATATCATCAAATTAGAATGAAGATTGAAGACATTACGAAAACAACATTTAGAACTCATGAGGGTCATTATGAATTTTTGGTCATGCCTTTTGGCCTTACCAATGCACCTTCAACATTTCAAACCATTCCTTAGAAAATTTGTGTTAGTATTTTTTGATGATATACTAATCTACAGCAAGTCTTGGAAGGATCATGTTGAACATGTTGACAGGGTGCTACAACTATTGGAGGAGAAACAATTATATGCAAAAAGATCCAAATGTTTCTTTGGAGTACAAGAGGTGGAATATCTGGGTCATATTGTATCTCATGAAGGAGTTAAGGTAGACCCTAGCAAAATTAAAGCCATTAAGGAATGGAAAATTCCCACATCCATAAAGTATCTGCGAGGATTTCTCGGGTTGACAGGGTATTATCGCAAGTTTGTTAAGAATTATGGGAGAATAGCAGCACCTCTAACAACATTATTGAAGAAAGATGCATTTTCATGGACTCCAGAAGCAACAAAGGCCTTTGAACATCTTAAAGAGGCAATGTGCCAAGCACCGGTCTTAGCTACACCGGACTTCACAAAAACCTTTATTGTGGAATGTGATGCTTCAGGAAATGGAATTGGTGCTGTTTTAATGCAAGATGAAAGACCCATTGCTTTTGAAAGTCGTCCAATCAAGGGAAAGTTTTTACACAAAGCTATTTATGAGAAGGAAATGTTGGCAATACTCCATGCACTTAAGAAATGGCGACCCTACCTAATGGGAAGACACTTCAAGGTAAAAACGGATCATGATAGCCTTAAATACTTTTTAGAACAAAGATTATCCTCTGAAGAGCAACAAAAGTGGGTCACAAAGATGTTGGGTTATGACTTTGAAATCATCTACAAAAAAGGGAAGCAAAATGTGGTGGCAGATGCACTCTCAAGAAAGGATGAGGATGTGGAAGCATTGTTGTGCCCATTTCTATTATCCAACCAGATTGGATAAACGAAGCAAGGGAGGAATGGAAGAATGACGAAGAAGTGTGGGCACTTATTCGAAAGTTACAACAAGATTCCAGTACGTCTGATACATTTAGCTGGCAAAATGATTCGTTATGGTACAAAGATCGCTTATACCTCTGTAAGAATTCCCATCTAAAACAAAAGATTCTTATGGAATTGCACACTTCTCCCTTAGGAGGGCACTCAGGATTTTTAAAAACTTACCACAGGGTTAAGAAGGAATTTTTTTGGGATGGCCTTAAATCAGATATTCAAAAGTTTGTGGTGGAATGTTTGGTTTGCCAATAAAATAAAGTTGAAACAATTAAGACACCGGGTCTATTACAACCTTTATCCATTCCAAGCCAACGTTGGGAGGAGGTTTCAATGGATTTTATCACAGGTTTACCCAAGTCTGAGGGAAAGAGTGTCATCATGGTGGTAGTTGACAGACTTACCAAGTATGCACACTTTTGTGCATTATCACATCCATTTAAAGCCAGTACAGTTTCTACTGCATTTATGGAAACAATTCAAAAGCTACATGGAAACCCAAAGATTATTGTAAGTGACAGAGATCCCATTTTCACTGGAAATTTTTGGACAGAATTATTTTCTTGTCTTGGTACTCAGTTAGCTCATAGCTCATCTTATCATCCTCAATCTGATGGGCAAGCTGAGATAGTAAACAAATGTTTGGAAGGATATCTTCGTTGCTTTGTATCTGATAAACAGACACAATGGGTCAAATGGTTGCCTCTGGCTGAATGGTGGTATAACACTTCCTTCCATACAGCAACAAAAATGACCCCATTTATGGCACTTTATGGGTATCACCACCATCCATCACATCATATTTAAGAGAAAATTCTAAGGTTCAAGCAGTGGAACATCACATCGAACATCAACAACAAGTCCTCCAACTCTTAAAGGATAACCTCGTGTTGGCACAGAATAGAATGAAACAACAGGCAGATCAACATCGCAGCGAAAGAAGTTTTGATGTAGGTGATTGGGTATTCCTACGGCTACAACCATATAAGCAAATGTCCCTCAAGCAAGCTAAGAAGGATAATAAATTATCACCAAAGTATTATGGTCCATACAAGGTGTTGCAAAAGATTGGTACTATGGCATACAAATTGGAGCTTCCTGCAACTTCTCGATTGCACCCAGTTTTCCATGTTTCATGTTTAAAGAAGGTTATAGGCGACAAGCTCCCAGTTCAAACAATATTGCCAGAACTTGACGAGGAAGGAAAAATTATATTGGAACCGGAAGTAGTCACAGAAACAAGAACTTGACAGCTACAAAATCGATCAATTTCAGAGTATCTTATCAAGTGGAAGAACTTATCGCTGAAGATTCCACATGGGAGGATGAGAATTTTATACAGAAGCATCCAGAACTTCTCAAGCATTGAGGACAAAACTTTTTTGAAGGAGAGAGGCATGTTGGGTACCTATAATACTAGTGATTACCCCATTACTATTGTAGTTGTACCCCTTATTAATATTGTTGTGCCCCTATTATCCCCATATTGTTATTACTGTGCACCATAGAATCCCTCTATTGTTATTTTTGTGGCTTTATATTATTATTGTTAGGTCGGCTGGGTTATATTGTGACTCCTTAGACTCCTATATATAGAAAGGATGTTTTATCATTTGAATCATCCAAGAATTGTTCATTTATGTAATATAAAGGAGGTTGCCCCCTTGAAGAGGCTGAATTCTAAGGTGTTGATCTATCTTTTCTATCTTTTTCTTGAGCTGGTTTCATAACAAAACAAATATTAGAGCTTGTGCACAATGATGTGTTTGGACCTGTGTCGGTTCCATCACTGGGAAAGTCCATGTACTATGTATCATTTATAGATGAATTCTCAAGGAATACATGGATATATTTTCTCAGGAATAAATCTGAAGTCTTTGATAGGTTTAAATAATTTAAGGCTCTAGTGGAAAACCAAACAGAGAAGAAGATAAAGGTGCCGAGGTCAAATAACGGTGGACAGTTTTGCAAGAAGGAATTTGAAGAATTTTGTAATAAGTGTGGTATAGCACGATAGAAGACTACTCCATACACACGTTAGAAAAATGGAGTTGCAGAAAGAATGAACAAGAAGTTGATGGAAAGGGCAATAAGCATGCTCAGTGGTGCTGGGTTAGGACAAGAATTCTAGGTAGAGGTGGTGGAGACTACATGTT
The DNA here is from genome assembly GCA_031772625.1 of Pinus tabuliformis. Classification (NCBI taxonomy): domain Eukaryota; kingdom Viridiplantae; phylum Streptophyta; class Pinopsida; order Pinales; family Pinaceae; genus Pinus; species Pinus tabuliformis. Next base: position 663,434,570 of record CM062820.1, on the reverse strand, counting down.
ACCTGGTCAATAGATCACCTTCATTAGCGTTGGAGGATATGACTCCACAAGAGGTATGGACCGGTAAGAAACCTTCTCTTTCACATCTAAGGGTATTTGGATGCGATGCACATGTACATGTTCTAAAGGAGAAAGGAACAAAGTTGGATAGTAAATATGAAAAGTGAATCTTTATTGGGTATAAGGATGGTTTAAAAGGTTATAAGCTTTGGAACCCAGAAACAAGGAAGGTTGTGTACAACCGAGATGTGGTGTTTAGATAGGTGAAATATGTTATTAAACATGAATTCATACCAAAGGAACCTAAGAAGATAGAGTTTGAGCTAAAGGACGAAGAATCAGACTCTATAACAGAAGAGGAATTAGAAGATGACGAGCCACAAACTCCGACTGTGAGAAGATTAGTTCGAGAAAGAAGGCAACCAGAAAGGTATATTCCATCTGCTTTTTATTCAAAATTTTCTTTGTCTATTACTAATGATGATCCTAGAATTATGAGGGAAGCAGTAGATTCAGAGGATGGAAAACTCTGGAAAGAGGCCATGGTTGATGAAATGGCATCTTTGCACAAAAATGAGGCTTGGGATCTCATGGAGTTGCTAGCTAGAAGGAAACCCATTGGAAAAAAATCAGTGTTTAAGAAGAATATGAATGCAGAAGGAAAGGTGGAGAAATACAAAGCCCGGTTGGTAGCAAAAGGTTATTCCCAGGTGCTAGGAATTGATTTTGGTGATGTTTTTTCTCTTGTTGCCAAGGAAGCTTCTATTAGATTACTTTTATCTGTTGCTACTGCTTTTGATTTTGAGGTAGAACAGATGGATGTGAAGACAACATTTCTTCATGGGGATTTGGAAGAAGAGATCTACATGAAGCAACTTGAAGGATTTGCAGTGAAGGGTAAGAAAGAACTGGTATGCAAGTTAAAAAAATATAAGTATGGGTTAAAAAGGTCACCGAGGATGTGGTATCAGAAATTTGATACATTTATACAAGTACTTGGCTTCACTAGAAGCAAAGTAGATCACTATGTGTATTTTAAATAATTGGTGACCATGTTATTTATCTGGTCTTGTATGTTGATGATATGTTGCTAGTTGGAAATGACAAAGAAATTATCTAGGATTTGAATACCCAATTGTCCTCCAAATTCAACAAGAAAGATCTTGGTGCTGCAAACTATATTTTGGGCATGGAAATTAAATGAGATTGAGAAAAGAGGAAGCTCTGGTTAAATCAGAGGAAGTATGCCGAGACAATATTGCAGAGGTTTAATATGCAGTATAGTAAACTGATGAAGGTTCCTATTCCTGTATATGTAAAGTTATCTGCTGAACAATGTCCCAAGACACAAGAAGAGGAAGAGGACATGTACCGTGTTCCATATGCAAGTGAATTCGGTATCCTGATGTATGCAATGGTCTGTCCCAGACTAGAGATTACACTGCAGTGGGAGTATTGAGCAGGTTTATGTCAAAACTAGGAAAGGAGTATTGGAAAATAATGAAGTGGGTTTTCAGGTATTTGCATGGCACTAGTGATTATGGTTTGTGCTACTAAGGAACACCAGGATTAGACAGAGTTTTGGACATCCATGGATTTGTTGATGTAGACTAGGCTGAAGATCTGGATTAGAGAAGATCTACAAGTGGGTATGTGTTTAACCTATTTGGAGGTGAAGTCAGTTGGATGAGTAAGAGAAATTATATAGTGGCACTTTCAACTACAGAGGCATAATACATGGTAGCCACTCATGCAAGCAAGGAAGAATTTTGGTCACAGAGATTGTGTTCAAGTATGGGGTTAGTACAACGAGCTATAAGGATAGACTATGACAGCCAAAGTGCAATTTTCTTGGTAAAGAACCTTGCTTATCATTCAAATAAAAAGCATATTGATGTTTAGTATCACTTTGTGAGGGATATGGTTGAGGAAAAAATGGTGTTGTTTGTAAAGGTGGACACTTTGAAGAATAATGCAGATGCATTGACAAAGTCTATGAGCACTAAGAATTTCTCTTGGTGTAGAAAAACAATGGGTGTTGCAGGGATGGATTAATGACTATGCTCTCCTGTGGGCCCTGTGGAAAGAAAACAACAAGTGGGAGAATGTTGGGTTGTGTTATATTCTTTGCATGACTACCCCATGCATGGGGGGGTATGAAAGGGGGTGGAATCCCCCGTGCAGGGGGTCTGAGGTAGTGCCACAATATTTTTTTTTCTAGACCCTATATTAGGTGGGCATACCTTCCTATGGTTTTGTGCATGGATTTCGCACATGATTTTGGGCATGACGGTTTTTTGTCCATGGTATTTTGTAGATTCGGTTAAGGGAACTATGGTTATGTTCTAATCCAAGGTTAATGGATTGGGGTCTATGGATGCTTTGACATGTATATATATGTATTGTAACATTGAAAGGAACATAATGAAAAACCAATCTAGTAGTCCCGATTTTTGGATTCAGGGGAAAATATCTATGTATATTTGTTTTATGTTTTATGCTCTTTCCATTGTTTATTTTCTATTTTTAGAATTCGTATATAGGTAATTTCTATACAGGGTTAAAACCTACATGAAATTTGAATTTTCAATAAATACTTTAGGATTGATAGATGGCATTCTACATTTTGTGACTCAAGTATGCCTTGGAAGGAAACTCGAATTTTATAGACTGGAGGGACAAAATGGAGGTTGTTCTAGAGGATAATGGATTGAAGGAATTCATTGATCAAGAAATTCCTAAGCCAGTAGCATCAGATGCACATAATTTGGCCGAATGGAAGAAGTTTGTGGTGAAGGCAAGGAAAATAATCCTTGAGGGAGTTTGATCTAAAAATGAGATCTAAGACAAATAATAAGGTATTACAGACTCATGTGCAGGGATTTGCCTATGTTATTTTATGCAATGGATCAATAAGATTGCAAAATACACAGATAATGAAGCAGTAAAGAAACATAACAGACAACACACATAAACACAGGAAATTTAATAAGGAGTTCACCCAATACTCCTGGGCTACATCTCCTGGTCCAGCCTTCAGTGGTGGCCTCTCTATTATGTCTTCAAACAAAGTTTTACAATAGTGTGAGCTCAATTTGAGACTCAACACACAACAGATACAACAATAAGAGTTTGCTTGAATCTCTCAAGCCTCTCTGAGTACACAAACTCTCTCAATCACTCTCTGTCTCTATCTAAGCTCTGTCTCAGCACTGCTTGCTCTCTCTTATGTTTTCTATGGCTTTAAAGCCAAACTGCATTGCTTGTTCATTTAAGCTTCTCGACTTTTTGTCTCCCCAACCTCTGTCCACTCAGATCCCTTTCTAAGCATTTGTAGTCATTGCTAAATGCTTCTAGGGAAGGTGGCCACCTGTATGTAATGAAATAGGTCATCGGGCCTTCGAAATCCTTTGGAATCCCAAAAGCGGTCATTTTTTGTTAACATAGGAAAACGCATTCAAACTGTGAAATTCCACCAAAACACTATTCATTTCGGACTTCAAAAGTCCTTAAATTCGGTCTATTTTCCTATCGGTCCACCCTCAATCGCTATCGCAAGTCGCTTCGGCCTTGTTTCCAAGGTTTCCTTTCGTATTTTGAAATACATTAAAAACACTAAAAATCCTTAAAAAATGGCTTTGGCAGATCTGAAATATTATATATTTTCATTCCCGAACCCCTTTAGGTTCGGGTTTTATCGCATCAACGCTATCTCTTTATATTTTGTTAAATAACAAAATATGCGAAAAGACATTAGCAAATGCCTTTTGGGGGATCACAAATCTTATCCAACAATGTTTATATTCGTTATCGGGCCCGGTTGATTGCATCGCATATATATATGTGCATAGTTCCCGCTCCATGGTGTTGCTCCGATGCGATTGATCATAATCACATATTGTGATAACCTCGGGCCATTGTAAGTTCTCTATTGTGTTTTCTGATAGTGATCCTGTGATGCAACGTGGGCCGTCGATTTGCACGCTTGATCGACGGTCCTAGTTGACTCCGTTGATTGCCGCCGCAAGTTTTATATGGTCTGCGCCGATATTTGCTGATTGTCACTGCTGATTTCGATTCGCTAATCAGATCTGGACTGTTGATCGGCCAAATTTGACGGCTATTGTGCATTCACTATTCAGACCTCTGATACCCTGTTTTTCATTGTTTTCACGTGTTTTTGGCCTCCCAATAGTGTTTTCCGCGATTCTAAGGGCTCTTCTCATGCAATTGTTTTGATATTTGGCATGATTTTAAGAGATTTTCAAGAATTAAAGAGCATTCTATGATCCATTTGGATCACGCCTTCCCACTGAAAAAGGCTTTTTGACCACCAAAAGTTGGTTTTCAAGCATTGCTCAAGTGAGGATATTGCTACCTCAATTACCCAATCTCTATCCATTTTGCACTGTTGGGTTTTGAACCTTTGAGCCCGATCCTAAGGTACTCAACATCCCCTCTACACGTGGTTCTCACCTTCCTGTCCAAAACTATATCTTCCTGTAGCTCATTGAGATATTTAGGCAAAAGATCATCAATGGAAGGCAATTGACTTTGGTCTTCGGGATCTTCAATTAATGAAGGTTCAAACAGTCTTAAGTTTTCTACATTTACCACTGAATAGATGTGGATGTACGCTGGTATATCAATGTGGAAAGCGTTCTCACCAATTTTCTCAAGTACCTTAAAAGGCACATACCTTATTGGCTTCATCTTTTTTCCTTCACCTTGCATTTTTCCTTGCTGATATACAGCCAGACTTGATCACCAACTTGGAAGCTATGCTCCACCCGATGCTTATCATGCCTTGCCTTGTACTTGGCTTGGCTCATTTCCAGCTGTTCCTGCACTTCCTAGTGAATTTCTTGGATCTGTTCAATGAACCTGGTTGCTTTGTCCACATCACTGTGTCCATCAACTGCTATGTCCTTTTCAAAGACAAAATCCAAGGGAGACCTTGGTATAAAACCAAAATAGATCTCAAAAGGATATCTTTGTGTAGAAGAATGTTTAGCACGGTTGTAAGCATGTTGCACATAACATAAATGTTCATCCCAAAGCTTGGGATGCTTGCTGCAATAACCCCTGAGCAACTGGATCACTATCCTGTTGACTACCTCTGTTTGGCCATCTATTTGTGGATGAAAGGCTATGCTCTTCTTCAGTCTGGTGTCCATTAATTCCCACAGACTTGACCAAAACTTCCCAACAAATTAGGAATCTCGATCAGATACTATGGAAGTGGGTAACCCAAAATTCACCCAGACATGTTGAAAGAACAACTTCGTTGTTTATTCAGCTGTAATCTGCTTATTACAGGGTAATAAAATACACATTTTGCTGAACCTGTCCATAATAACATATAAATAGTCATGACCTTTTCTAGATTTTGGAAATCCCCCAACAAAGTCCATGGAAACACTTTCCCAAGGATGGGAATGGACTGGTATTGGAGTGTACAAGCCTAGTTTTCTATTGCTGGGCTTTCTTTTAGCACACATGGTACACCCTTTAACATATCTAGAAACTGTTTCATGCATTTTTGGCCAATAGTAGAATCTCTGTAGCTGTGCAATTGTTTTACTTACCCCAAAATGACCTGATATCAGAGAAGTATGTGCTTCCCTAATTATGTTCATTCTTTTATTTTGTGGAATGCATAGCTTTCCCAAATGATACAAGAGTTGGTCCTTAACATAGTAATCCAATTCTTCTACTTGTTTTCCATGACTTAAAGTTGCATATACATCTTTAAAGTCTATATCTTGAGCATATTGTTCAATATAGCTTTCATGCATTACTAAATTATGCTTAAGTATAGTAGATGCATTTATAATTGGTCTGGACAACATATCTGCAACTTTATTATGTATGCCAATTTTATATCTGATGACTAAATGAAACTGCTGTAGGAAACCCGTCCACCTATAGGGTCTTGATTGCTGCAATTTAGATTGTAAGTGCAAATACTGAAGTGGCTAATGATCAATATGTATAATTGTTTCTTTGCCCATTAAGTAATGTTTCCACTTTTTCACACTCTAGCCTAATGCATACAATTATTTATCATATGTAGGATAATTACCAACTGCAGAATTAAAAGTCTCATAATGGTAGCATATGGGTTTACCATGTTGCATCAACACTACTCCCATGGCATAGTCACTGGCATCTGTTTCGATCTCAAATGGTCTTTGAAGATTTGGAAATGCTAGTACTGGTGCTATACTAATTTTTTTTCTTTCAAGGTGTCGAAGGATTTCTGCTGTTTGCCTCCCCACTGAAACACCTTGTTCAATCCTATTAGAGAATGTAGGGGAGATGTAATTAAGGAAAAGTTCAAAATAAACTTTCTCCAATACTGTGCTGCTCCTAGGAAGCTTCTAACTTCTGTAGCAGATTTGGGTTTAGGCTAGTTTACAATGACTGCAACCTTAGAGAGATCTATCTTCAATTCACCACCCCCTACAATATGACCCAAATAATTCAAAGATGTTTTTCCAAATTCACATTTTGATAATTTAACATAGAGATTTTCTTTTTTCAAAACATCTAGAGTCTGCTTTACATGCTTCAAATGTTATTCCCATGTTTTACTAAAAACAAGAATGTCATCTAGATATACAATTACAAAATCATCAATAAAAGGCCTGAGTACATCATTCATAACTCTCATGAAAGTGGCAGGAGCATTAGTTAAGCCAAAAGGCATAACTAGCCATTCATACAGCCCTTTCTTTGTTTTGAAAGCAGTCTTCCATGCTTCTTGCTCTGCTACTCTGCCCTGATGGTAACCACTACGTAGGTCCAACGTGGGAAAGTAAACAACTTCTTTCAGCTGATCCAATAGATCATCGATGTGAGGAAGGGGATAACGATTCTTGATCGTTATTTTATTCAGTGCTCTGTAGTCAATGCACATCCTCCACGAACCATCTTTATTTCTCACCAACATGATTGGAGATCCACATGGTGATGTGCTTGGTCTTATGAACCCTTTCTCAAGTGGCTCCTGTACCTGCTTCTTGATCTCTACATTCTCTAAATCGGATAACCTGTACATTCTGATGTTAGGAAATGGAGCATCTTGTTGCAAATGAATATCATGTACAATTTCCCTTTTGGGTGGAAGACCTTTAGGTTCTTGAAATAGGATATCATATTCTGAAACAACTATTTCTAAATAAGCTTTCTGTTTAGCATCACAACCCTCAAATACATTGGTTTTATCAGGTTTCTTTTCCTTTGAAACCATCAATAAAAATTGCTTGCATGAATTTACAATTCTTTTCATGTGCCCTGAGTTTATGAGAGTATAATTATTCTTGAGTTTATGAGCTCTTACAATATATTCTATTCTGTCTTTAACAAGTTGATACTTATTTTCAGCTCTATAGAAAATGGCTTTTCTATCATACAAGTAAGGGAATCCTAAAACAATACCACATATATCCAATGGAATTACATCTAACTCAACCTCATCTACAAATGCTGAACCAATGGAAAATCTAAGTTTACATTGTCTAGTCACTTGTAGCTTTGCTTTATCACATACCCAACCTAATGGATATGGCTTCTTATGAGGTGTGGTTAGTAATCCCAGCTTCTTTACAATTGCTTCAGAAATCAAGTTTACTTGTGAGCCACTATCAAACAAAGTATCAATATTTTGATGCTTGGAAATAACTCTAATATGAAAAATCTCATGCCTTTTCCTCTCATTTTCTTCACTATCAATAGTTTGAGTAGAATTACTAGTAGATGCTTCAGAATTTTTACATTTTATACCTGTAGCTGTGATGGTTGTTTCATCACCTGAGTTTGACCCCAAATATTTCTGAACAACAACAACAACCTTCTTCTTCTTGCCATCGAACTTCTTGGGTTTTAGCTTTATATGCAAAGACTAGCAATGTTCATCATCATGCCCATCCTTCTTGCAGTGAGTGCATGAATGTTTGGCCTCCTATACAACATTTTCCTTCCTCTCTTTCCATTTCTGCTTCCTCTTTTCCTTGTTCTTGCTTGCAGTGGGTTTTGATGATCCCCTAATCTCTGGGTTCACATTCTTGCTTCTAGCCTCTAGATGTGTAGCTTGAACAGATACCTCATCTATGCTAGTGGGGTTAAACATGAGAATGGTGTGCCTCAAATAACTATGCAGACCACCTATATACTTTAGCAAAGTTTCAGGTGAGTCTAAAGAAATGCCTAGAATTAAAGCTATTTTTCTAAATTCTTGGGTATAGCTTTGTACACATTGCCCTTTTAATTGGCGAAGAGTTCTCCAGCTCATCATAGCTTGCTACATATAAGCTAGTGGATATAATTGTTTTTTAATGGCAGATACAAATTCACTCCAGGCAGAAAGAATTTTACCATGCTTCTTCAAATCAACTTGTGTCCTGCCTTCCCACCATACTAAGGCAGTTCCTCCAAGGCATAGGCTGGTCAACTGAATTTTAATCTTGTGTAAATCAATGTTCTGCACCCTGCAATACACATCAATCTATCTAATCCAGTTATCTAACTTCTTTGCATTTTATTCTCCATCATATATTGGCAAATCAAATTTAACATCTAGTTTAATCAATGATGTTTTCTTCTTTTTATTTTCAGGGCTATCAGGAGGTGTAGGAAGCTTTGCCTTCTGGGGCATCTAGGGAAGGTTCTTCAGCTCCTTTGTCTTGTTTGGAGGTTGAGGTACTTTCACCTCGACCTTTCTTGAATTCTCGATACATCTCTTCTACCATGGCTCTCATGGTCATGAAACTGTCCATGAACTGAGATTCTGATTCCAATGGGATCTCTTCTGCCATGCTTCTCCTCGGATAGACTCTCCCAATTTCTGGGTTAGCCTCAACCAGTTCTCCTTCTCCTGATTTGAGCTTTGACCTAGTTAGCATTCACAAACAGTCCAACACAAGCTTGTCTAACCTTAGCAACCTAAAGCTCTGATACCACTTGATTTGAAAATGAGATCTAAGACAAATAATAAGGTATTACAAACTCATTTGAAGGGATTTGCCTATGTTATTTTATGCAATGGATCGATAATATTGCGAAATACATAGACAATGAAGCAGTAAAGAAACATAATAGAAAACACACACAAACACATCAAATTTAATAAGGAGTTCACCCAATACGCCTGGGCTACATCTCCTGGTCCAGCCTTCACTGGTGGCCTCTCTATTATGTCTTCAAACAGAGTTTTACAACAATGTGAGCTCAATTTGAGACTCAACACACAATAGATACAATAGTAAGAGTTTGCTTGAAACTCTCAAGCCTCTCTAAGTATACAGACTCTCTCAATCACTCTCTATCTCTGTCTAAGCTCTGTCTCGGCACTGCCTTCTCTGTCTTCTGTTTTCTATGGCTTTAAAGCCAAACTGTGTTGCCTGTTCATTTCAACTTCTCGGCTTTTTGTCTCCCCGACCTCTGTCTGCTCAGATCTCTTTCTAAGCATTAGAAATCATTGCTGAATGCTTCCAGTGATGGTGGCCACCTGTACTGTAATAGAATAGGTCATCGGTCCTTTGAAATCCATCAGAATCCCAAAAGCAGTCATTTTCTGTTAACATAGGAAAACACATTCAAGCTGTGAAATTCCACCAAAACACTGTTCATTTCGGACTTCAAAAGTCCATAAATTCAATCTATTTTTCTATCGGGTCTACCCTCAATTACTATTGCAAGTTGCTTCGGCCTTGTTTCCAACGTTTCCTTTCGTATTTTGAAATACATTAAAAACACTAAAAATCCTGAAAAAATGGCTTTGGCGGATCTTAAATATTATATATTTTCATTCCCAAACCCCTTTGGGTACGGGTTTTATCGTATTGGTGTTATCTCTTTATATTTCATTAAATCAAAAAAATATGCGAAAATACATTAACAAATTCCTTTCGGCGGATCTCAAATCTTAAGCAACAATGTTTATATTCGTTATCAGGTCCGACTGATCACATCGCATATATATATGTGCATAGGTCCCACTCCATGGTGTTGCTCCGATGCGATATCGCGATGCGATTGATCGCAATCACATATCGTGATAACCCCGGGCCATTGTAAGCATTCTATTGTGTTTTCCGATAGCGATCCTGCGATGCAATGTGGGCCGTCGATCTGCGCACTTGATCGATGGTCCTAGTTGACTCCGTTGGTTGCTGTCGCAAGTTTTATATGGTATGTGCCGATATCCGCCGATTGCCACCGCTGATTGCGATTCGCCGATCAAATCTGGACCATTGATCGGCCAGATTTGACGGCTACTATGCATTCACTGTTCAGACCTCCGATACTCTATTTTTCACTGTTTTCACGTGTTTTTGGCCTCCCGATAGTGTTTTTCCGCCATTCTAAGGGCTCTTCTCATGCGATTGTTTTGATCTTTGGCATGATTTTAAGAGATTTTGAAGACTTAGAGAGCATTCTAGGATCCATTTGGATCAGATTTCGAGGCCACATTGTCTCGTGTCTCCATGGCAAGGAAACTCTATATGATATGTGGAAAACATTGATGGAATTGTATCAGAACAAAAAGTAAAGGAAATTGGCACTGAAGGACAAACTTTGAAAAATCAAAATGGAGAAAGGCGAGATGATTCCAAAATACTTGACCAAGTTCACTTAGTGTCGTGATGAACTTGGAAGTGTTGGAATCCCGATTTCTGAGGATGATATGGTGAGTCTTGCTCTTTTAAGACTCCCAAAGAGTTGGTATAACTATCAAGACTTTGTCAATGGTTGGGAGAAGCTACTAGATTGGGAATGATTGTGGTTAGATTTGATTCAGGAGGAGATCAGGAGGAACACCAGGAATGGCTGTTCATCAAAGAATGGTGATGAAGAGAATTGTTCCTTAGCGATTAAGGCAAAGAAGGGGAAAGGGATAGCTTCCCATTACAAATTTGATTCTTATCATGGAGGTAAGAAGAAAGACATGATGAAAGCTAATTGTTTTCATTGTCATGAGCTGGGCCATTTTGCTAAAAAATTTCCACTCAAGAAGTCCAAGAAGAAGTCCTCGGGAGGAGTGGCGGGTGAGGCTTTGGCCTCTCAATTTGAATTGGAATTTTCCCTCATTGCATGCATGGTGTTATCAATGATGGGAAGTGTATGGTACTTAGACAGTGGAGCTTCATTCCACATGACTGGAAAAAAAGAGTTATTCAATGACCTAGAGGAGAAACATCTCCAGATTCATATCGAGATGGGTGACAACGGGAAGTATAGTGTTACTGGATTGGGTATGGCTACTTTTTAGAGGGAGCATGGGGCTCCACTCACCTTGAAGAATGTTATGTATGTGCTCGAGTTGAAGAATAACTTGGTATTCGTTGCCATGCTTGAGGAGAGAGGCTATGATGTGATCTTCACGAAAGGAAAGGTGTTCCTTCAACACATAGCCATGGGTCAAGTAAAGAAGATAGGGATTTGGGTGAAGAATCTCTAAAAGTGGGAGGTTAAGGAGTGTGCTTCTTTGAGCACAAAAGCCAAAAGTGTGTAGAGCCAAGACATTGGCGAGTTGTGGCACAAGTGATTGGGCCACTTACATCATGGGGCTTTGAAGATATTGCAACATATCTCTACCGGTCTTCCCAAAGGTATGCTTGAGAAAGTTGAGAACAGTCGAGCAGAGGAGCTTCTAGAGCGAGTCCATTCAGATGTGTGTGGACCATTCTCATCAGCATCCATGGCCAAACATAGTTATTATGTTATATTTGTTGATGACTATTCTCATAAATGCTTGATATTTTTCATGCAGAAAAAGGATCAAACTTTCACAAAGTTTTGTGACTTTAAAGCATTGGTGGAGAAAGATTCGGGCAAGAAGTTTAAATCTCTACAGACTGATAATAGTGGCAAGTGTTTCTCAAATGAGTTTAAGAACTTCTATGCAATGGAAGGGATTAAATGAGAGTTGACGACACCCCATAACCCTTAGCAGAATGGGGTGATCAAGAGGAAGAAAAAATCATAGTAGGGGCAGCAAGGACGATGTTGCATGATCAAGGCCTACCACTACACTTGCGGGCTAAGGGATACAACAAAATGGTTTATGTTCAGAACCATAGAACACATTAGATACTTGAGATGAAGACACTAGAGGAGGCTTATTTCGGTAAGAGGCCAAATGCTAGTCACTTCAGGATTTTTGGGTCATCAGTATATTTCCATGTGACCAAAGATGTACCGAAGAAGCTTGAGCCTACAACAGAGTTGGGGATATTTTTGAGGTACACTCATACACCTCACAACTATCGGGTGTACTTTCTGACCAACGAGATGACAGTGGTTCACAGGGATGTCAGATTTGATGAGGAGACAACCATGAGAGTTTCCCTTGAGAGGGAGCTTGAGCTACATGCGGATGAAGAGCTTTTAGCTCCTAAGGTTGAGGAGCCTCAGATTGATGTGGAGAAGCCACATGCAGAGGATTTTGGAGTGGAGACATCCACTCAGGCAAAGTCTTATAGAGAGGTAAGAAAGTGCACCAGAGAGACTGACATATTGTTGGATGATGCATAGGAGAATGTGGGAGCACCCATTTCTCAGCATAGGTAGAGGAGGTCACTTGAGAGGTACATTGGATATATCGCTCTTATGGGAAAATGTGTTGTGACAGAGCCATCTTCCTTTAAGGAAGTAGTGCAACAACCGGTTTTGGATGACGCCATGGCGGAGGAGTATGTATCCATAGTTCATAATAGTGTTTGGGATGTGGTCTCAAGACCGGAGGACAAGTCAGTGGTGAACTCCTATTGGCTTTACAAGGTAAAGCAAGCTTTAGATGGTAGTGTGGAGAAGCATAAGACTATATTTGTGGCCCGTGGCTTTTCACAGGTAGAGGGGATTGACTATGATGAGACCTTTGTTCCTATTGCAAGGGACTCATCAATCAGATATATATTGGCACTATCAACACAAATGGGTTAGAAGATACATTAGATGGATGTGAAGAGAACCTTCCTTAATGGCATGATTGAGGAAGAGGTATACATAGACCAACCTGAAAGTTTTGATATCTTTGACCATGATTTGCATGTGTGACAGTTCAAGATAGCGTTGTATGGGTTGAAGAAAGCACCCTGTTCTTGGTACATCAAGATAGATATCTACTTCACCAGGTTGGGCTTCATGAAGACTGAAGCGAATGCGAACCTGTACCACGTAGTGGTGGAAGTTAAACTGCTTATCATTGTACTTTATGTTGATGATCTCATATTGATAGGTGATGGTCAATAGATCAAGTCTTGTAAGGAGGACCTTGCAAGAGAGTTTGAGATGAAGGACATGGGGCTCATGCATTACTTTCTTAGCATGGAGGTATGGCAGGGAGATGGGGAGTTGTTTGTGTCTCAGGCCAAGTATAATAACGAGATACTCAAGGGATTCCACATGGAGAGCAACAAACCCATGGAGACTCCTCTAACAGGTAACTGGAGGAAGGAGGATGCTACTTCATGGGAAGTAGTGGAAGCTACTATTTACAGGCAACTTGTGAGTTCACTCATGTACTTGGTGAACACACGATCGGATATGTGCTATGCAGTTAACAAACTTAGTCAAGCGATGGTTAGGCCTACCAAGCTATATTGGAAGGTAGAAAAGCATGTGTTGAGATACCTAAGGGGCACTTCTAAGTATGGATTATGGTACAAACATATAGAGGGAGTGAAGATTCAAGGTTTCACCGATGTAGATTGTGTAAGGAGTCCATCCGATAGGAAGAGAACATATGGAGGGATATTCAGTATTGGGTCAGTGATAATTTCTCAGTACAACAAGAAACAAAGATCAGTTGCACTTATTTCAGCAGAGGCAGAGTACATGGCTGCGAGTCAAGAAACATGTGAGGCCATCTGGATAAGGAAGATCATGGTTGTTTTTTTTGGTCAGCATATGGATCCAACTATGATTTACTATGATAATCAGAGTTGTATCAAACTCTCTAAAAATCCATTTTTTCATGATCAGTCCAAGCATATTGATATCCATTATCATCATCTCAGAGATTGTGTATTGAGGCAAATTATGTTGTTAGAGTACATTCCCATGGAGGAGCAAGATGGTGACATTTTGACAAAGGCATTGTCAAGATGTAAATTCTAGTTTCACATAGAAAAGATCGGGGTAGTTGATAATCCATTTCTTGTCGAGAAGGAGTGTTGAGAAATGGCAACAACAAATTCCAGTTTAATTTTTCCTTGAACTAAACTGAGAATTAAAATTGAATTTTATTCTCATAGTAAGTTGTAAATAGTTAATTAGTTTAATTAACTTAATTAGCTTAGGAATTTCGAGTTGGAAGTCTTTATGTAGTCATGTATACGTTCTCCCTAAGTTTTAGGGGTCTAGTATGAATTGAAATTGAGTTGGAAATTAGATCACTCAGTTTACTGAGTTAAGTTCAATTAAATGAGTTCCAAACTAGTTGAGGAGTTAATAGATAGTTAATAGGTAGTTGGTGCACTAGTGCATTCACAAGTGCCACTCTAGTTAATTGAAGATTCCCTCATCAAAAAATGATGCATTTCAATTTTGAGAAAGACCCAGTTGAGAGTAGAGTGCAGGGAAAATGTACTTTCAGTTGTATTATTTATTGGAGTGTAAATATCATGCATACATCAGAGATCGATCCTATATTTGGATTGCACAGTTTTGGAACCATGAATTCCCTTTAAATATGGGCTATTCATCCTAGGAATTATGCAAGAGATTATGGGCTTGGAGAACTGCAGAATTGGATAAATGTTGGCCAAGAGCTAGCTTGTGAGCTGAGAGAGTTGAGCATACTTGTGTAGAATTGTTCTAGTGAGAACAAGCTTTGTATCTTCACTCATATTTATGATATATGAAATACATATAGCGGGGTTTTGAGCAATGGATTTCCCTAGATACATCTTATGTTATGTGCCATTGATTTATCTTCTTCTTGTTCATATTGTTTTCATCGATCTATTGGCTTCCATTGGTTGAAAGTAGAAGTAGATTCTTGTCCTATGCTTTAGTACATTGCATGAGCTTGTGAATCTACAAGATTTTCTACATCAATGTCTCGTTCATCCTTTTTGCAACTACATTATATTATGGTGTGTATGGAGTGGTATTCTACCTTTCTATACCCCACTTATTACATAATTCCTTGAGTTCATTCCCATATAATCCACCATTATTAGTCCTCAAACATCGTTCTTCTCTATCTAATTTTCCACGGAGCGTTAAACTCTTTAAATTTTTCAAAGAATTCAAATTTGTTCCTAAGGAAATAAATCCATGTATTCCTAACGTAATATATAAATGAGACATAATACATATATTTACCTAGTGATGGAAATAACACAAGTTCAAACACATCATTATGCACTAACTATAATATTCCCTCTTGTTATAGACATTTTTGTGCCTCGCAGCATGGAGCATGAAATGTCAATAATTACAGGGATCCTCAGTCCCTAAACATGTTGTTCTTACCCCTAGAGGAACAAGGTCAGCAAACCACAACACTTCCTATCAGTTCTCCACCTGAAAACACTCAAAAACAGGCTATTTTTGGATCATGTCAGCTGCTCCACTGAGCATCTACGCTGAATGTCAACTGCTCCTCCTTGTACCTGCGCTGAAAGTCAAAACCAATGAAGGCTACCTGCGCTGGGCGAGATTGGCCAAGTGGCACAGTCATTCTGCAAGGTGTCAACTGCCCAGGAAGCTTCCAAACTGACACTTGGTTCAAGGAATTCGCCCTATGATGAGTAAGAGGTACTTGATCTCCATGTGGAAGCAAGGATCTCCAAGTGGACTCAAGAACTGAAGTTTAACTGAAGAGGGAGAGGACACAAGGCAGCTTTAGGTCAGTCTCAAGCTGACTCATCCTTTCTCCAAATCTCCTATATATAGAGCTCTTCTATGAGGTCTAGGGAGGCTGGAATTTTGTGCAAAGCAAGGAAGTGCTGTTGGTTTACAGTTAGAGCTATTGGGTGATTGCTTTTATAGAGGGGAAGAGGAGATTTCTTACTGCTGGGGAGGTGCTGCTGGATTGGAGCCATTTATGGTTGTAACCTTCTCAGAACCTTTTTCTTCTATCAATAAAGCTTTTGATGTTCTCCTATATACTTGTATTGCAATGATGTATTGTTTTCATCTGTATATTTGATTCATCCTAATCCATGCATCAGTTATGAGTACATGTTTCTTGTAGTTTCCTTCTCTCGTTTTTGCAGGATCTGTGTGTAGCTAGGCCGACAAGAGAGCAAGGAGCTGGGAGCAAGAGGCAAAGAGAGAAGACGGGATCGACAAAAGTGAAAGACATCGGTTGGTCAATCTTTTCTTCCTTCTCTGTATTTTCATAAAGGAAAACTATCAAAGCTTTACTTTCAGTTGTTGCTAAGGAACTATCACCCTTAGAGTCGGGATAGGGTCATTCCGAGTCGGATACTTTTCCCCACAACAAACTGGCGACTCCACTAGGGAAACTAGTATCTTGTTGGTTTATTGTGTTTCTTGCTATTCATCTCATAAACAAGGAGAGCACCAAATCGAACTGCAATTGAGTCCTTCAATTGCAAAGTAGAGGGCAGCTGCTCTGGCTCAGTTTCTGAGCAAGTTTATGATTTAAAGAGCTGATCCACAAGGACTCTTGTGCTCTTTGTGATAGATTTTCATCCTCTTGATCATCCCTTAGCTTGTACTTGACCTATAGCTTTTTATTTCAGCAAAAACAGTGAATTTTTGAGCTTTTTATGACCCGGAAACCCTTGTAAACGCAACTCTCGTGTCTCAGTGCAGGCTGTCCAAAGGCAGTCTGCATTTCAGCGCAGGTACTCCCTTCGGGAACTGCGCTGAGAGTCAGTTTGACAGACCAGAGCCTGCGCTGGACCAGTTAGCCAGTGTCTTGCTGAGGTTTCCTACTGAGTCTTGGCCCTGTTTTCACTGTTGTTTTGCTGCTGATTGCTTGTCATTTGTACTTGCTGTAAACCAACTTTCCTTGACATTATTCCGCCTCAATTGTGTGATGAAACTGTGATTGTTCTTTCAGTATTTCTTGTTTCAGTTACAGTTTACCATTGTGAAAAGCAAACCAGTATAGCTGTGGCCTCTTAGATCTTGAACTGTAAAAGTGTCGTCGTGATCTTAAGAGCTAGTTTTATTACTGTTCATGGCTGTTTGAGTTTGTTTGTTTTTCATTTTATGGTTTGAATTCATACATTTTTAGTGTCGAAACAAGTACCTGTAAGGCGTCTTTTGATTTTAGACAAAACTTGTTTGTTTACGCTTCAAATTGAATTCGAAAATTATACGACAGTTTCCTTTTGTCCACATCAACATTAAGGGAAAAGAAAAGAAATACATGCATCTTGCATTTGCATTTTTGATAAGTTTGCGTGATTGATCTAGGGAAAGTGCATTAGTTTGTGCTTTGTGCTCTGTGTGGAAAGATAATGTTTTTCTCTCCCCTCAGTAGTTAGGATTTTCAAAGCTAAAAAGATTGTAAATCTTGCTTATCATTTTAGCTGCATTTAGGAATTTGTACCAATACATCTCGTGGTGATCCTGAAAGACAAACTGCTAAACAAGATCAACTTAAAATATATTGAATGAATCTAAAAACGCTTTGTAACATAACGCTCACAATAGAGGTCTAGGTAGAGACGTGTTCCGGCGTTGTTAAACGTAGTGACTGTCGATCTCTACGAAGGTGGGTGATTCCTCCTGAGGGACGATAGCACTAATACGGACTTGTGCTCCCGCGTACCGTCGCGTATATTGGGAGACCCCTATAGGCATTTATCCTTTATCCTTAGGAAGCCGTGTCGGCCGCCCTACTGATCGCGATGCAGTGAACACAGCATTCACGAAGATCGACCACCCGTACCGTAAAACGTATTCTGTGGTTTCGCGAAAGGTTTGGCACACCCTCTGCCTAGATCTCCAGAGCAGTTTCTTTTGGCCTTTTTCAAACTCTATAACTGAAAAAGTCCAACCGAGCATTTGTCACTTCGGGCTCGTTAATACATCGAAGGTGACTAGAGTCATCTTTAGCTTTTTCTCGACTCTTAAAACATGAAAAAGCAAAGTTGTGTCTAAAAGCGTCTAATAAAATTCATTCAATACGGAAACATAATTCCCCTTTTTGTATTTTAGTTGATCAAGTAATCCGCAACCGTGGAGGAAAGTCAATTAAAACTCCGTCGTTCGAGGAGACTCGCGAGTCAACCGTCTTTGTCTCCGGAATCGAGAGTAGTACGGACGAAGCGAACTCGCTTGACCGGGTCAAAATCTCCCATTAAAGTTAGAACAACAGTTCCGACAACATCTGAGATTCTGGTCACTCCTAATATTTCTGGAATCCCTGCCTCTATTGAAGAAGTTCAACAGCAACAGAGGGACAGTTGTACTGATCCTAGTCTGAGGACAAGTACTTGCATAACTGAACCAGTTCCATCTGAAATTGGTCCACAGAGTCTTGTTGCTCAAACAACTGTCGCTGTCGAAGCAACCCCTTCTTCGGCACCAGAAATCTTTTACGGACCTGACGGTCTTCCTCTTCCTCCTGGTTTGATTGCAATAGAGGAAATCGTAGAGGACCAGCAAGCAAATACTCCAACTCATTTTGGAGTAGGCGCCACTCTTTTTCCTTCTGCATCAGAAGTTTGTCCATCGCCACTGGAAGTTCCTGTAGAATCGTTAGGCAGTTTATTGGATAGACTTAAAATGTCTGAGCAACCGTCGACATCTAGGACTGTGCCAAATGACACAGCGACAGCAGAAACTCCTGCTGTCACTCCAACGATGTTTGCCGGCATACCAGCTGTCCCGACTAGCTCTCATCAGCTAGAAGGAGTCCACCCAGGGACTATTACGACAACTTGGTCTGTTCCAGTTTGTTCTTCCGGTATAATACTCGGTAATTCTTATGTTGAAACTAGACAAATTGATCCCTTTGGAAATCAGTTCGGGCCATCCAGTCCTCAAAGGCAATCTATACCCTTGAGTTCCGGATTGTTACCATATGGGGGGCAATATGCCCTTTCACTTCCCCTTCCGGGGGATACCCATACGGCAGTTTTCAACAACATTCAGGTTTGACTGAAGTAACGACGAGTGGTTGGGTACCTATGTTACCCCAACAACCAAGAGTTGTATATTCCATGCAACAGTGTGTACCTATGTCTAGTGTCCCGACGACGCCAGCAATTGTAACCGTGTCGCAAGTTCAATCGATGCCTGTTGTATGTCAACCCCAAGTTGTAATGCAACAACCCATTGAACCTGCAACACAACCACAATCGCCAACTGCCGGGACGACACAGACACAAACGGGAACCATAACCCCGCATCTTGGTCCGTCGGTTAGTATCGCATAGCAAAACATGGCTTCGCAACCATGGATGGTGCAATACCAACAACCTCAGTTTCAACAGGTGTACCAGGGATCTGAACAACAGATCTTTGCGAATAGTGGGCAACCCTATATTCAGAACGGGTTAAATCAACCACTTTACAGTGGCCAAGCCCACCAGCCATATCAGTCATATCAACATCAGTTGCATTATGCTGGTATGCAAAGGCCTACTGCTCAGGCGATTCCATCGTATCCTGGGTACGCCTCGCCAAACCTGAATCAGCAGTTGCCATTCGTGGCAACTCTAGAATTACCAGATTTACATCGATTGACGAACGATCCAATCGCCTGTGCCCATTGGTGGCCAGCGATTCCTCACAAACTTCCTTCGGACATTCCTAAATTCAATGGAAATCCTGGCGAAGACCCGTCGAATCATGTGATGACATTCCATCTGTGGTGTTCATCGAATACCTTGAATGATGATTCGATAAGGCTTCGCCTTTTCCAGAGGACATTGACTGGTCCGACGGCTAAATGGTATATTGAATTACCTAGAGCCTCTTTCGACAATTTTAGTTCCCTAGCCACGACTTTCTTAACACACTTTCAGTTACCTATAAGGTACGAAACTGGAACAGAGATCTTGACCAATTTCAAGCAGACAACGGCCACACATATATCAGATCATATACATGAGTGGCGTCGTCGTCGCAGAATGGTAAAGACCTATGTTCCAGATCAGCTATTAGCTGAGTGGTTTATAAAGTCGCTTCTTCCCGCTATAACAGAAGATGTGGCCAAGGGAGGCGTCGTAACAGAGGAGCAGGTTATTGCTCGTGCTCAATATTTGGACTTAGTATATACTCAGTCGGGCACGCTCTATGATAAGATACCTGACGCCCCCAGACCGGAATTTTCAATCCCTCCTCCTCCCGGATCGAATAGTGACTCTCATGCCGGTGATGGCGTGATTGGAACTGCAAACGCTAAGTCGACAAAGGATTCAAATAAGAAAGCCCGTAAGACTTCGAATCAAAAAGCAAATCAAGAGATTCTTGCTTCGGAGGTAAATGTTGTATCTACGGATAAAGGCAAAAACTCCAATCAACCAGGAAGCAAGAAGAAACAAAACAAAGGGAAGAAGAAGAAACAGGGTGAGTCATCCCCTCAAAAAACTCCTTCAAACCCTCCTGGGCAAGGGAAACAAATTTATCCATGTCAGATATGCGATGAAAAGGATCATTCGACAAAAAACTGTCCGTTCAAAGCTGAGTTAAAGAGGTTCTTTAAAAGTTCCCAAACTTCAGCCGTGTTGACTGATCCATTTCCCACCCCAGGTCAAAATATGGTTGATAGTGGAAATGCTTCCCCGTCACAAGTGCTTATGTTGTCGGTTTCTAAGCAAAATGATGCTTTGATCTCGACCAGGAATAAAGATTATGGGAATCCGCCGGTGTTGAACGACAAAGGGAAAGATCAACCCAGTAGTTCGACAACAACTTCGGCAGAAGCTGTACCCCCCTCACGCATGAATTAACAATAAAGCCACCTAAGGGAGTAGTACACAAGTCGACATTTAATCCTCGCGCCAGAGCGGCGCAGCATTATAACATAGTGGAAGATTTGGCCCAATCGCCATCTGCTATGTCGACTCTTGAGGTACTGCAAAATTGTCCATCCCAAAGGCAGGCATTGTTATCAGCAATTGGTGGAGTGGATCCTAAAGATTCCAATCTTGTATCCTTTGATCACAGAGGATATGATCCTCAGTTACCAGCGCAACTAGCTTTCCTTATTCAAGTGAAAGCACTCAACAAAACTGTTCATAGAACGATTATTGATGAGGGAGCATCGACATGTATCATGTCGATGAGTTGCTGGAAAACTCTTGGATCTCCAACCTTGTCGCGATCTTCGACGACATTGAAAGCATTTGACGGTAGGACGTACACTCCGTACGGTATCCTAAATAACTTTAAGGTTGAACTAGGAGGAAAAACAGTGGAAATTGATGTTGAAGTCATTGATGGCAATCTTGACTATAACATCCTACTGGGAAGACCATGGATATATGCCATGGCAGCTGTAGTGTCGACATATTTTAGGAAGATCGCATTCCCGTTTGAAGGAGGGATTACGATCGTCGACCAACAGAATTTCCTCCCTAATGGTTCACAAGTTACTGGAAGCATTCCCATGATCCATGGGAGCGACCATTCAGTGCAAGATATCGGAGTAGGCTTGCTAAAAGATCCCACAATGATGGGAACTTTCGCATTTCCACCTCCTTTCCATGTAGGGGATATCCCGTTTGTAGCAACATGCAACATGGTATCTTCTTCGAAGGTCGCAGGAGACAAAGTCGTCATGGATTATCAAGTGGTTTTGCCACCTAGCCCTATAGAAATATTGTAGCAATCAATGTTTCAGGCATGGGAGGCGAGCCCAAATCAACGCTTGTCAAGCGTTTGGGTAGATAGGTCTGGAGAATATGGTACCCCATTAGATCCATGGTCAAAAGTTCATGGGACTGTCGAAGGAATCTTACAATCAATGATGATTGAGGGGGCACCATGGAATGATCACCACCATCGTTCCCTTCTTCCAGAGTGTGAAGAAGAAACTCAACACGACCTATATCACCCTTCAGTGTTTGAATTCCTAACAAATACTGTAAATACGGTGGATTCAAAGCGAAACCTATCCAATATTGAAGAGACCGTAGCCATAAACATCTCGACAAAACCTGATGTTGTAGAGAATATTCATGTCGGCAAAAGTTGTTCCCCTTCAGAACTGGAAATATATGGTGCTCTCTTTCGCGAATTTAGAGATGTCTTTGCATGGTCATATGATGAAATGCCAGGCATTGACTCGAGCATAGTTGAACATGAGATTAAAATGTATCCTGATGTCAAACCAGTAAGACAACGGCTTCGGCAGGTGCACCCCAAGAAAGCCGCTGCCATTAAGGCAGAAGTTGAAAAACTTCTCCATGCTGGATTCATCTACCCGGTTCCTCTAACCGATTGGGTATCGAATATTGTCCCTGTTATGAAAAAACAAGGGACGATAAGAGTGTGCGTCGACTATAGGGATGTAAACCAAGCTTGTCCAAAGGACAACTACCCTACACCCTTCATCGACCAGATAATTGATGAATGCGCCGGATGTGAAATCTTTTCCTTTATGGATGGATTTTCCGGGTATAATCAAATAAATATCCGCCCACAGGACCAGTCTAAGACTGCATTTATTTGTCCGTGGGGCACATTCGCTTATCGAAAATTACCCTTTGGTTTAAAGAACGCAGGGGAGACGTTTCAGAGGGCAATGAATTATGCCTTCCATGACATCAAGGACATCGTTCAACCTTATCTCGACGATCTTCCGGCTCATTCGCGGAAGCGGACTGATCATCCACGACATTTGAGAGCAATATTTCTACGTTGCCGACACTACAAGATAAGACTCAATCCGCACAAGTGTGTGTTTTGCGTCGGTTCTGGTCGTTTACTTGGCTTTGTAGTCTCTAAGGATGGGATTCGTCTCGACCCCTGTAAGGTTCAGGCAATCATTAATTTGCCTCCACCTTCAAATTTGCTTCAGATTCAGAAACTCCAAGGGAAAGCAAACTTTCTGAGAAGGTTCATTCCAAATTACACAGAACTTGCCAAAGGTTATACTCATCTTTTGAAAAAAGATGTACCTTTTGTCTGGGACCAGGTTGCGCAAGCTTCCTTTGACGCTCTGAAAGATTCCCTAGTAAGAGCGTCATTAATGTACGCCTCGGACTATCAAAGAGATTTTAACCTGTATCTAGCTGTAGCAGATACGACCATTGCGATGGTCTTAGTGTAAGAAGTCGATGGAATTGAACATCCTATTTATTATTTAAGTAAAAACTTAAATGACACAGAAAGTAAATATTCCTATGTTGAAAAACTAGCGCTTGTTGCTGTTCAAGCGATTCAAAGGTTTCGACATTATGTCCTCTTTAGGAAAACTACCATTCTGTCAGATTGCAACCCCATGACGTATATACTGTCGCGACAGTTGCTTGGGGGCAAATATTCAAAATGGATAGCGATCCTTCAAGAGTTTGATTTGGATTTTGTAAAATCCAAATCGAAGAAAGCTCTAGTTTTCGCGGAATTATTATGCGATCTCCCATCGTCGTCCAACGATGAAACATCAGAAGAGTCAATCGTGGATGAAAATTTGTTTCTGATATCAGTAAGCGATGAGTGGTATGGAGACATCATTGTTTATCTCCAAACCCAAAAATTTAGGCCTAATACCTCACACTCGGAACAGAAGCGTATACGATACCAATCTAAAGACTACATGATCGTCGGTGATACACTTTACCGTCGTGGTGTCGATACGGTTCTGAGGAGGTGCCTTACCCATGAGGAGGCCGAGAAAGCCCTGAATGATTGTCATTCAGGCGCGTGCGGGGGGCATCAATCTGGATATGCAACAGCACAAAGAATCTTACGAGCAGGATATTTCTGGCCAACTATGTTTAAAGATTGCATAATAGCTGTTAGAAGTTGCCATGCGTGTCAGATCTTTGATAGCAAAACCAGGAGACCGCCCACACCTTTGCAGCCTATAGTTGTTGTTGGGCCTTTCGCCAAGTAAGGCATCGATTTCATGCAATGTAACCCCACCTCGACCGGGGGGCATGGGTATATTATAGTCGCTGTTGACTATTTTACCAAATGGGCCAAGGCGATGCCTACATTGGATAACACTGGTGAAACAGCTGCCCTTTTCTTTTTTAATCATGTAGTCGCCAGGTTCGGCGTTCCGCAGGCTATAGTGACAGATCATGGATCGCATTTCGCAATCACATGATGGTTGAATTAGCTGCCAAACTAGGGCTATCTCACGACAGCTCTACCCCATATTATCCACAAGCCAACGGACAAGTTGAGGCAATCAACAAGGTCCTGAAGCGTATGTTGCAAAGGATGATCGGGGTTCACAAAAGAAGATGGCACCTACTCCTGTACTCAGCATTGTGGGCTTACCGAACCTCGGTAAAGAACGCCACTGGGTTCACACCATTCCAATTGGTGTATGGCCTGGAGGCAGTCTTACCGATCCAGTGCGAAATTTCGTCTCTTAAACTCGCAATTGACCTCCTCCCCGGAACCTCAGAAGAAGAGGCTCGTTTCTTGGAATTGATCCAGTTGGATGAAAACCGTCGTGACACCGCTTTGGCGAACGAAGCCCATAAGAAACGAGTCAAGGCACAGTTCGACAAGAATGTCAAACCTCGTATCTTCTCTGAGGGTGACTTGGTTTTGCTTTACGACCAAGAATCCGACAAATTAGGAGCAGGAAAATTTAAGTCCTTATGGATGGGTCCCTATATTGTTAAAAGGGTGTTAGCAAAAGGAGCCTACGAGTTAATGGATTATGACGGGATACCACTGGCGCAACCCCGCAACGGGTTGTACCTCAAGCGTTACTATGCCTGAATAGTAACCTGAGTGCTTTTGTTGTATTTTGTTTTCGCTAAAGTGTTTGTTTCGGTTTAGTAATCCACCCTTCTCGTTTGTTGCAGATGTCGAATTTTTCTGAGACATATGTAGGATATGCCGACGGAGCGAGTCATAGTACGCGGAATTTGTCCTCCGCAGCCTGGGCCATTTTTGATCCAAGCGGCGAGTTAGTGAGTTTCAGAGGTGTGTGTATTGGGCAGTCAACGAACAACATCGCTGAGTATAGCGCGTTGATTGAACTCCTCTCTGATACCATCGCTCATGGTATACGCCGACTAATTGTTAGGCTAGACTCACAGCTTGTGATACTACAACTCACTGGTATATATTCAGTCCGCAATCCAGCTATTTATCGAATGTTTCTAAGGGTTAAGATTTTGGAAAGAGAGTTTGATTCAATTCAATACCAACATATTTCCAGAAACTTGAACACATTAATAGATTCATTAGCAAACTATGTATTAGATAGACATTTACGACATATATAAAAAGAGATGCATCGGTGCTATGCAAGTGGATCACAAATAAACCAGAATAAACCCGAAAATCAAAATATATAAAGCTGTTTATAGTTTGTACATGATGTGCTGTAATCAAAACAAAATTGGTCGTATGACCTAGAACTCAAAAAGATGCTAGGGGGCACCCTAGCCTAGTGGTGCTCATGATAGTACGTCACGGTTTGTGCAATCATGCGCAAGAGACGAGTCCATCGTCTAGGCACGCCAATAGTGTGCCGCTGCAACTGTAAAGGTAACTCGTCAATCTGTACATCCGGAAGACCACGAGTAAGGCTCTCAACCTGCTCCTGCACAGCTGTAAGTGTCTCAGTATCACCAAGGTCGCGAATAATAACTCTCCTAGCAGGCTCTGCTGCTGGGGCAGCAGCTGGCGATCGTGGACGGGCTGCTGGACGAACAGGACCAACATCTGCATGCACCCAAGAGTTTGATTAGTTTTGCACAGTAACATCATGAGTAAAAACAATAAACAGTGATATGGTCAGAGATTTTACCAATAGCGCCCCATTGCTCGCCATCCGGTAGCACCAAGTCCGGATCACCTCGGTAGTCCATACCCACATATGGATACTCAGAAAACACCATCTCCTGACGCTCGAACCACCTAAAGAAGGCCTCAGTGAAAGTAATCTGAGGTTGACCAGCATGTCGGGACATGTGGTCAACCCACCTCTGCATGCGTGGCTCGGTCGGAGAAGGCAAGTCAAGTATGATGTACTGAGGCTGCATCAATGGGATTTTCTCCAAGGCGAAGGCAGTCAGAATAGAACCAAATCCAAAGTTCTTCAGCCTCCCGTCCTTTACCTTGGTCAATTGAATTTTCATCTGAACAAGTACTGCATCACACCAGTTAAACACTTTCGGTTGGAGACACTCCAAGGCGTGCTGCATATAAGATCTGTTGGCAACATGTAAAGCTGCGCTACCGGCCATCCTACCAATGGTAAACAGAATGGACCTAAGAGACCTGTCAGTGATGTCACGGATATTGATCTTGGTGTCTTTGCTCGGCTGTGAACCTTCCCGGCAATACTGATGGATATAGTCTCTGGTGGAATTAGTCCCTCGAGCCGTACCTGACAAAGAAATGGGGGCACCCCGCCTTGACAACCCAGTCAAGAAGTACATGTCCTCTATGGTCAAGGGGATGGTTTTCCCCCTAATCTGGAATACTTGGTTAACAGGATCCCAAGCATCAAGCATATACTGCAGTAAAGAAATCTGTGCTCTCATGCTAGAGATACGGAAGAACTTCAGTAGGCCACAGTTCCGAAGCGCGTTCACCGTGACCGGGTCATGGAGTGCAACCATGTCCTCTGCTTCATGTTCTCGTTCTCGCCATGTAAGGGACATTTTGTTCAAAGTTCCCTGCAAGCAAACAAGAGAAGGAGTAAGTTCCTAATTTTGATGAAAAACTGGCAAAAAATCATCGAAAATCACATGCAGGATCAGTTTTTCTAGGCCCAGCGCAGGCAGAGAGTCTCTCCCTTGCGCTGAGGTGCAGTCTGCCTTAAGACAACCTGACATACAGCGCAGGTTTCGAAAGGAGAACCTGCGCTGATGCCAGGGCGCCTTGATGAAACCCCTGAGGCTCAGAAACCCTGAAAAATGTGCATGAAACTGAAAAAGGAAACCATGAAAGTGAAGGGCTAAGGTTTAGCTCCTACCTGGTCCAAACGGTGCCGAAAATCGTCCACAGAATCTCCCGGAATCAGCTGGTGAAAATCAAGGAAGAAGAGGCACCTCTAGAGCTCCAACAAGCAAAATGCAAATGAAATGGTAAATGAGAGGTAAAAACACCTTTTTATGACTTTTTACACAGTTTAAAGTTAAATATTAAGGTTATAATCTCATTTTCATGCAAATATTGTCCATTTCTAACAAAGTTTGTTGCAGCAATTGAAGGTGAAGTACTACATTTGAAAAGAGAAAAGCTAGTAAAAGTAAAAAATCAAATTTGACCATGAATCGAGCAGTTTTACCGCGGAATTTATGCTCGTTAAAAAATAGAAAAGCGTGAGCAAAAGTTTCCACCAGAGTTCAAGCTCATTAAAAAATGAACCTATCCCGGTAAATAACCATTGCGATCGTAAATTTATCAGCCTTAAAAGCCTTGGTCGTGTTTTCATCCATCACCTCCACCGTCATTTGGCCGGTCGTTCACCCCCATATGATTGTTTACCCATTTTGAGGAACAGCTGCGAAGAGTGATTTCACCTAGCCATCCTTGTGACACTACCGTGATTGGAAAATTCCAATTTGTACCTGGAATCAGTTGCTATCCCTGTTTATCACTCGTTCCTCAAAAGACGAGTCATCTTTGAGCTCTTTTCTGACTCGTAAAATATGAAAAGTTTGCCGAGTTCTGGCCTTCCAGCTCGTTAAAGGGACCGAAAGAGCTATCCCTCTTTTAGACTTTAATCTTTTTGGACCTGAGGGATTATTACACAAAAAGATCGAGCGCTTGTCTTGTTCGGCTCGTTAAAAGTACCGAACACCCATCCCTTCTGTATTGTTTTATACTTTTTCGGACTTAAGGGATTAGATGACGAAAAAGGAATTATGGAGTTAACTTTCTGTACCTTTTCAGACTCTCTAAAAATGAAAAGGACCGAGTTTTCCTTGTCGTTAGACTCGTTAAAATGATTAAATAGCGACAAACTTGTCTTTAGACGAGAACGAGTTTCCCTATCGCTAAGCTCGTTAAATCATAGCGATGGGCTTGCCCGAAGGGCAGGTTATAGAACAAGCATATGTTATCCTCCTCAAGCTTGACAAAAATAAAGAGGTACTGGTCAGAAATGACTGGGGAAAAATTGGGAGAACATCAAAGCTTAATGGTAGCAAGTCGCTCTTGAACATGACACTTTTCTTTCGTACCACATCGGGTTGGGTTGTTTCATTCACCGGTCTCATCACCATGGTCTTCGCCAAACCATCCACATTTTGGGGTAATGCTACCGATCCATCGCATCAGTGTCGTTATATGTTCAAGAGAGGTCATTCTGAAAGTGTCAACCGTGTCCCATCCACTGCCATACATTATCCTTCATCCATTCATGATCGCCACCCTGAATCATATGTCACAGTTTGTTTTCACCTCCACTAAAATCATTAGCTCCGTTCCGTGTCATTGATGTGGGATTCATTAAGGCCCTCCTTTGACGGATCGCTTCTTGTCGACTTCAACTCATTATCCAAGAAGTTGATCTAGGAACAACCTCATCAGTACTTTGAAGCTTGCATGCCTCAATGGCAAGTTTCTCACTTCCGGCGACAGGTATACATCAATGACCTTCGACCAGAAGATTTTGCGTGGCGTTCGACGCCAAGTCCTTTATTCACGCCACGTGAATTGTACTGCAGTACCTTGAGGGTCATTATCATTATCGGTGATTCCTCTCGCGCTTGTTAACGGTTTTCATCATTGACCGGTAATCAAGCGATGTCTTTCCATGTTCGACTTCAGCGAAATTCTCACATGGATCGACTTGTACTTAGAGTGAAGATCGAACGAGTTTGAAGACCCTGGATCTAGTTTCATCCATCGGGCTGCAATACATATTCAGGAAATATAAAAGCATTTGTCATGTACATCATTGCAGCAGATGATCATCCTACTCAAAGGATGATAATTTCAGCAGAGAATTATCAGTCTACCATCAGACGATCGTCTGTTCTATGTACCAAAATGTATTTATAAAGCTGAGCATGGGAATGCCCGCCTCAGCTAGATCATGAAAACAGAATGAAAAATAATGTATTGTATTGTATTGTATTACAGGGCACCTCTCAGCACTTGAATGAACTTCGGACCCTCTGGATAAAGCATTTCACCCGATAAACGGCCTCATACTTTAGGGGGCAACTGTTATAGACATTTTTGTGCCTCGCAGCATGGAGCATGAAATGTCAATAATTACAGGGATCCTCAGTCCCTAAACATGTTGTTCTTACCCCTAGAGGAACAAGGTCAGCAAACCACAGCACTTCCTATCAGTTCTCCACCTGAAAACACTCAAAAACAGGCTATTTTTGGATCATGTCAGCTGCTCCACTGAGCATCTACGCTGAATGTCAACTGCTCCTCCTTGTACCTGCGCTGAAAGTCAAAACCAATGAAGGCTACCTGCGCTGGGCGAGATTGGCCAAGTGGCACAGTCATTCTGCAAGGTGTCAACTGCCCAGGAAGCTTCCAAACTGACACTTGGTTCAAGGAATTCGCCCTATGATGAGTAAGAGGTACTTGATCTCCATGTGGAAGCAAGGATCTCCAAGTGGACTCAAGAACTGAAGTTTAACTGAAGAGGGAGAGGACACAAGGCAACTTTAGGTCAGTCTCAAGCTGACTCATCCTTTCTCCAAATCTCCTATATATAGAGCTCTTCTATGAGGTCTAGGGAGGCTGGAATTTTGTGCAAAGCAAGGAAGTGCTGTTGGTTTACAGTTAGAGCTATTGGGTGATTGCTTTTATAGAGGGGAAGAGGAGATTTCTTGCTGCTGGGGAGGTGCTGCTGGATTGGAGCCATTTATGGTTGTAACCTTCTCAGAACCTTTTTCTTCTATCAATAAAGCTTTTGATGTTCTCCTATATACTTGTATTGCAATGATGTATTGTTTTCATCTGTATATTTGATTCATCCTAATCCATGCATCAGTTATGAGTACATGTTTCTTGTAGTTTCCTTCTCTCGTTTTTGCAGGATCTGTGTGTAGCTGGGCCGGCAAGAGAGCAAGGAGCTGGGAGCAAGAGGCAAAGAGAGAAGACGGGATCGACAAAAGCGAAAGACATCGGTTGGTCAATCTTTTCTTCCTTCTCTGTATTTTCATAAAGGAAAACTATCAAAGCTTTACTTTCAGTTGTTGCTAAGGAACTATCACCCTTAGAGTCGGGATAGGGTCATTCCGAGTCGGATACTTTTCCCCACAACACCTCTTCCCTTGTAGCACTATATGAGAATCTTGCCCAATTATGTTTCCCATATAAACACTATTCATAGAAGTAAAAATCGAAAGAGAAATTAGACATACCTTCAACCATACAATTATCGAGTAGGAAGGCCCTTCTCTTCGATATGTCCTAGCCTTTGATGCCACATGACAGTCTTTTCTCTAAAGATTGGAGGGTTTTTTTTTTACTTCGTCTGTGCCACTCTCAAGAATAATGGAATTATTGCACATGCCACTAATAGTTCTTCCCAACAACTTATATAGAGTTCCAATCCAAACTCCCGTCAATAATAAAATTTCTCCTCAAACCATCTTGCATGTTTCCTTTTCAAACACTATTTTTACACTTGAATTGTTTATGTTGTAGATAAAAGCCAAAATTTTGGTCAATCCTAGCATGTGCAAAATTCCAGGGAGTGTTCTAATCCTTCCATCCATGAGTTTAGAATTGAATTTTCCTCATCCTATGATTCTAGGTGTTAAGTTAGACCCTAAGAAAACATCACCACCATTGTACCTTTCACACTCACAACACCACTCCTTATGAGTAGTCATATAAAAGTATGCACCTGTGTCATCTAACCATGTCTCATGATCTACAAGTGTTCTTGAAGAAATCCAAGTACACGTCCCCTCCTTCACCAATGGAGATTTTTCTTCTATAGGAGGAGCATCATCAGATACTTCCCTTTCTCAACACTTTTGGATCCATAATGTTTCTTGTAATTTTGTTCCTCTCCACATCTCCAACACATCTTTACAATTTTTCCTAGAGATATAGATCTTCCTCTAGATTTAGATATCCCACTTAAGGAATTAATTTTATTAAGCACTTCATATCCTAAGGTTAGGTTTTTGGATGTTTAGGGTTTTTCATTGCTTCATCTCCCACTTAAGCGCTTCATCTCCTAAGGTTAGGTTTTTGGATGTTTAGGGTTTGTCATTGCTTCTTGATGATAAAAAGGCCTCTAAGCCTCATTGTAACATAGTTCAGAAAGGATTCTAGTCGTCACATCTTTTCTTAGAGATAAGCTACCATCATTCGAGCTAGTTTGCTGTCATTATGCATGTATACAATTTCAAAATTTATTATCTATTAATTGAAGTCAAGTTTCATTGTATCTTTGTGTTTTGGTTATAAATATATATTTCATTCATCCCTTTCATAAATTCAAATCAATTTACATGTTAGGAATAATCCATGTTAAAATTGGGTGTGAGAAAGAAGTGAGTGGGTGTATGTATTCTCATTTGTTGATTAAACAGAGTTACTAATCCTTGCCCCATGGATTTTCCCATTTTTGGGTTTAGCAAGTAAATCTGGTGTAATGTTGGTATTTATCATTTACTCTATTTTATTTTGTCCCTATTTTTAATTTTAACAACTGGTATTAGAGCCATAAGTTCTTGTTTCTAGTGGTGTAATTTAGGTTTGTTAATTAGTATGGAAACAACTACCATGAGTGATATGGAGAAGTTGAATGGGGCCAATTTGACCCTATAGAATAATAGATGGAGGATATATTGATTTTTAAATATTAGTATTTGTCAATTGAGGGAGTGGCAAAGAAACCCTTGTTGATGATGAATGAAGCGAGGAAATTTCTAGACAAGGAAGACATTGCTATAATTCAACAACACCTTAAAAAATTATGTCTACTGTAATGTGGTTAGTAAGAAGAAAATAGGACTATGGAAAATTTTGCATGATTATGTGAGACAAATGAGATAACTTGATAGTATTTATGAGTACCTCAACACTTATAAGGATCTTGAAAGTTTGATGATGTTAGTAGCAGTTTAATGAATGAGGAGCTACGATAAAAATACATTATAGAAAACCAAGGAGGAGAAGCTCTAGCCTTAACTAATCGTGAAAGGAAAATTAAATGTAATAGATAGGGGAATTCAAGATAAAGAGGCCGATTGAAATCAATAACATGCAAAATTACTTGTTTTTGTCATGGAGAGCTAGTACATAAGAAAAGAGACAATTGGGTATGGAAGAAAGAACACAAGGAACAAAAATAAACCAACACAAATCATAAATCAAGTAGCACAAACGAAGGTGATACCACTATTGTAGTTTCATAAGGTGACACTTTATTTAATGTTTTAGAAGAAGTGGAATTCTTATATACTTCTTCCAATAACATTGATTGGATACTTGACTTTAAGGCATATCACCATGTAACTCCTGCAAAAACAATTTTGTTGCATATGAACCTATTGAATATGGTAGAGTACATCAGTCACTTCTATTATATTATTGGAGTGGGAGATGCTTGAATCAAGATGAAACATGAATATGATATCTTGTCAAAACAAGTTAGGCATGTCCCAAAGATGTGTATTCGATTCATTTTTGTGAGAAGATTAGATGGTGGAGACTACTCTACAAGATTTAGTAAAGGTGGTTGGAAAATTAGCAAAGGTTCATTGGTCATGACTAGAGCATTCAAGATATGAACCTTATATACATTGAGGGAAATGAAAAAGATGTTAAAATGGGATACTATTGCAAAAGAAAAAAACTTGGGGGATTTATGACATCAGTGCTTGGGTCACATAAAAGGGCCTAAAAATCCTTGTTGGAAAAAATATGCTTCCAAGTTTGAAATCCTTGAAACTTGGCCTTTGTGAGCATTGTATATATGTTAGGCAACTAAGAGTTTCATTTATGAGAGGTGGCCATGAAAATAAAACAAATATATTAGAATTGATACACTATAATGTGTTTGGGCTAGTTAATATAAGTCTTTGGGAAGAGCCTTATATTTTTTCACATTCATAGATGACATGTCTAGGAATGTTTTGGCCTATCCCATGAAAATAAATCTTGAGGTGTTTCAGATAGTTCAACAATTTCATGTTGTAATTGAAATAGAGACTGACAAACTACTCAAGTGTTTGAGTACAAATAGCGGTGGAGACTATTGCTCCAATAGAATCAAGGATTATTGTAATAGGTTTAACAAAAAACCTAAGAAGATTGTCCTTGGTACTCAATAAAATGGTATTGCAAAAGGATGAATCACACTATCATGGGAAAGGTGAGGATTATATTTCGAAATTCCATATTGGAAAAGAATTTTTGGTAGAAGTACTAAGGACATGTTATTACCTCATCAATCAATCACCTACTATGATCCTAAATGGTGGCAATTTTGAAGAAGTTTGGACCTGTAAGAAGGTAAGATATTCCCACCTAATTTTTTTTGGATGTGAAGCATTCATGCATATTCCTAAAGAACATAGAACCAAGTTAGATGAAAAGTCCATTAAATGTGTTTTTCCTAGGATATGTAGATAGTGAGTTTGGTTACCATCTATGGGATCCAATTAAACACAAAATATTTAGAAAAAGGGATGTTATATTTAATGAATTAGAGATGTATGAAAGATCTATAGGTGATATGGAGGTCAAGAAAATTGTTGACATTTTTTGTAGAACACAAGAATATATCCCACCATCGCAAGAAATTGGGAAAATAATTCAAGAACATGATAGAAAGCAAGTCGAAAATGATGGACAATAAGAAGAAGAAACGTTGCAACAATAGCTACAAGAGATCCAACTAGAACCACCACCACCACAGTTGGTTCACAAGTCTACCAGGCCTCATAAGCTCTCACAAAGGTGTTCACCCTCAAATTATTGTTTGTTAACTAATGAAGCTGAACCTCATTATTTTTAGGAGGCTTGTAAAGTGGAGACTAATAAAGAGTGGAAGAAAGAAATGGAGGAAGAAATGGACTCCCTGTTGGGAAAACAATTTGTGAGTTAGTAAAGCTTCAAGGAAGAAATTCCACAAACAAAAAACTTGTATATAGGATTAAACATGAGGGTGAATAGAAGAAGGAAGGATACAAGGCAAGGTTGGTGGTGAAGATATTTTCACAAAAAGAAGGTATTGAATTTACTGAAATTTTTTCACCTATTGTTAAGGTGTTATTTATAAAAGTTATTCTTGGTTGTGTTGTTGCTTTATATTTGGAATGCAAACAATTTGAAGTAAGTGCAACCTTCCTTCATGGAGAATTGAAAAAGAAGATTTATATGGAGGAAACAAAAGGATTCAAAGTAAAAAGTAAAGAGAACCTAGTTTTCAGGTTGAAGAAGAACATCTATGGGTTGAAATAAGCAACCTACCAATGATATAAGAAATTTGACTCATTTATGTCAGAGCTTAATTTTAAAAGACTAATGGTTGACCAAGAAATTTTTTCATTCATGTTTGAGCATGATTTTAAAAGATTAAAGGTTGATCACTGTGTCTACATTAGGAGGTAAGACCAAGACAAGTATATTATACAATTGTTTTTTTTTATTATAGGAAATACCCAATGACTAAGCAAGGGCCAAGACATCCCATATTGACCACAAATGGAGTGAAAAATCCCTGGGGCCACCTACTCCTTCAGCCTAATCAATACATGCTAGAGCATGCCTTCGGAGACTTGAATGTGGGTGGATGGGATGGAAAGCCACAATCCTAACGACTTGAGCAAAGGACCATTGGCGTATATTATACTATTGTTATATGGGGATGATAGGCCACTTATTGGACATGATAAGAACATGACCAATAGATTGAAGAATTTTTTGGGTTGTTAATTTACAATGAAGGATTTGAGTCCAACACAAAAAATATTGGGCATAGGGATCATACATGAGAGGAGAACAAAAAGTTATGGTTGTCACAAGAAAAATATATTGAGAAGGCATTAAACAAGTTCAACATGAAGGATGTCAAACCAATTGGTACATCCCTACCATCCACTTCAAACTTAGTGCTGATTTGTGTCCTTGTGATGACAAAAGGAAGGAGGAAATGAGTAAATCCCTTATCCTTCAAAAATTGGCA
Organism: Pinus tabuliformis; assembly: GCA_031772625.1. Classification (NCBI taxonomy): domain Eukaryota; kingdom Viridiplantae; phylum Streptophyta; class Pinopsida; order Pinales; family Pinaceae; genus Pinus; species Pinus tabuliformis. The sequence continues at coordinate 663,399,358 of CM062820.1, read as the reverse complement.
GGTTGATGTATGCCATGGTATACACTTGACTAGATATTGGACATGCAATCGTAGCAGTGAACACATTCCTTACAAATCCAGAAAAACAACATTGGGAAGGGGTAAAGTGGATTTTAAGATATCTCAAGGTTACTAGTCATTATTGTTTATAATTTGGTGTAATAATGATATGCTTGAAGGTTATATAAATGCAAATATGGATGGATATGTGGACACCAGAAAGTCCACCACTAGTAATTTATATACTTTTGTAGGTTCAATAGTGCCTTGGATGTCTAGATTGCAAAAATTAGTAGCCATCTCCAAGAGAGGCATAATACATAGTTGCCGCAAAAGCCAACAAATATGTTATGGATCCAATGATTATTAAGAAAACTATGAATAAAACAAAACAAATATGTGCTACATTGTGACAATAAAAATGCCACTCATTTAGGGAAAACCCATCCTATATATATATATATATATTTGTGGTTGTTTGGGTACTGGTTATATATATATCCATGATATTAACCCAATATTAGCCTATGGTATTCATAGACTAAGAGATAGGTAAAAAATGAGTAGATGTATATATTTTCCTTTGTTAATTAAATATAACTAACAATTCCTTATTATTTTTCCCATTACTAAATTTCACAACATAATCATTTATTCTAATTTATTATATCTTCCATTATTTTTATTTTTAACTTTATTTTCAAAATTCCTTAATCAAATATCTCATATTAAATTAATAAAAAATCCACTACGCAATCCCTACATTATTTTTCAAATTTTACTATTTCCAGCTTACACCTAAAGCAAAATATAAGTAAAAGATAACAATTAGTAAAATAATGGGCATATTAACAATATATTTTTCTCCTGCCATAGAAATGCGTATGACAGTATGAATTTTGAGTAAAATCGAGATGAGTGCCTAATTTATATTTATGACCCTTTTTGGGTTAGAAACTTAAAATAATAAGTTGCCTGAGAGTGAAAAATCCTAGCTCTAAACTCTATAAAAAAATTATTTTCATGATCTCATAAGCATATATTATTGATATCTCTTGGATTGTTCCCTGTAACAAACCAGAGGCTTTGTATTAAAAGAAAGCGCACCCGTTGCAATAGCTTACAGGCTTTGTATTAAAAGAATGCGCACCCGTTGCAATAGCTTACAGGCTTTCTATTCAAAGAATGCGCACCAGTGGCAATAGCTACTCGCTTCGCCATTGAAAGGAGCAGAGAGAATGCGCACCAAATACAATGGCTGTTAGATCAGTCATTGAAAAGACATCAGGTTTAGATTACTTCGCTTGAGTAGGGTTTAGCTTTTACTACTTTTTACTTTGAAATGTCATGGGAGCAGTTGAAAATGAAATAGTTATCGTAAAAGGGAGCAGTTGAAAATGAAAATAGTTATTGAAAAATTAAATTATAATAAGCAAAGTAGAGGAAATACACAATTTTGATAATATCATCTCATTGTAGACAAATAATTCGTTCACTTTACACCATCCTAATAACTCAGCCTACCTAACCAAAAAGAGGAGGAGAAATTACTACACATTCTTTTTCTCGGCACGCAGACGCATTTGCAAAAGAAAACGTGAATTTTGACAAACATCCATTAGTGGCTGATGCATTATTGGTGTATTATTAAACATCTATGTAACGACGGGGAATAAATATTAGCTGAAGAGAACAGCGCCGATATTGTAGTTCGGGGTAATGGCTCTTACTAAGGAGGTAATGCACGGATAGCGATGAGTATCAGAATTGGCGAGGTGTTGCAGTCATATAAAGCTGTGGCGAGGTAGTGCAGAAAGATAAGGCCCTAACGTAGGGTTTCTGGCAGAATAAGATCATGCAATGACCAAACTGTAACCGCCCAATAGATGAACTAAAAAATAATGGCAGAGATCGATTAAGGACGGAGTTTAAGATCAGGAAATGGTTGACAGAGGTCAGAAATGGATGATAGAGTTTCAATGGTTGTTAGAAATGGTTGGCAGAGGTCAGAATCAGATTAGAAAATGGTTGTTAGAAATGAACGATAAAGTAAGTGGATGGCGGAGTTTTGATGGAGAGATCTCATCGTCTACCCTTCTGAACAATATAAATGCCTATCGGCCCATGCAGAAAAATGTAGCCGAATGTCCTTTTCGCCCAAGTATAAAGCTAGTAGAAAATATAACCGAATGGCTTTTTGGGTATTACCTAGAAAACGAAACACCGTAGTCTCACTGTAAAACATGTAACGTCAAATTGAAAAGGTGCGGAGGATGAAGAAAGGAGATAAGACTACAACACTAAATAAGCAAATGCTTTCCTTGAAAGAGATCGATCACACCAGCCAACACTGAAAAAAGTACCACATAGTGGATATGTCCGTTAGACGGTTTGTGATCACTGATTTAGAAGAATAGCAATAGAACAAATTATTTTCATTACCTTTATAGAGATAACTTTTTCCATTCTCGAAGGTCATAACTTTTTCCTTCCCTTTATAGAGATAACTTTTTCCATTCTCGAAGGTCACTTTTTCCATGCTCAACCTGGAAGGTCATAACTTTTTCCATGTCGAAGTTAGAAGGTTATCTACAAACATGGAGGGAAAGCTCCATTTGGTGTCCATTTGGTGTTTAAGTGAGAAGGTCTAACTTTTTTCATGTTAGTGTTAGTGAGAAGCATTGTAAATATTATGTAGACTAGTGATTGGAGTCACTCGTGAAAATCTTGCTATTATCACTAAGAGAAAACTTCACAAGTGCATACATGAGTTTTACTAATCTTCACATGCATGAGAGTTAACTAATGATTTCATGGCCACTTAACTAGGACTAGGTGTGAGTTTTCTTCACATGTTCACATCTCTCTACATTCAATATTAGACTCAATATTATATTAGTTCAACTATGTAGAATATATTGCATTGTATTCTCTCATAATTCTCTTTTTTGTGCATGAATAGAATTCATTAATTCTTTTCTCTATCAATTTTCTCCTTTCTTTGCAAGTTTTGTTCATTGTTTTCTAGATAGATCCAACTTGTTGTTATCGGGAAATCTAGTGTTTATGCAGAGCTGCTAGTCCCACTAAGACTGGTAGCTATCTTAGAAACAAACAAACTAAAACTACTTTCGTTTTCCTTTATGAGAAGTAGATAAGAGGGGAACAAAGGAGACCAACCTCTGTCTTGCACTTGGTTCCTTGCTTGATTCCTCTCCCTTCTGATAGATCTTTGCCACTCGCTTCGTCGTCTACCCAGCTTCAAAGAGCACCTGTGGAATCAAAGCAGCATAACACTATCCAAGAACATATATCTACTATCATAAACAATATAGGACCAAATATATATTGACCACACAAATGCATATATCATCAATCATACAAGAATGTGGAGGAAAACTTGAATAGCTTTATTAATATCAAGAATAGCAAAGAGGATTACAACCAATTGTTCTGACCCAGCATCATCCTCTCAGCAAGAAAGCCCTTCTTCACCTCATGAAAATCTTAGATCACCCAACACTATGATGTTACACCAAGAAACCAGCAGCACTTCCTTACAAGATACAAAATCCCAGCCTCTGGATCTCTGGGATGAGGGATCCATATATAGATGTTTGCAAGGGGGGTGAGTCAGCTTTTGAGATTTGATTAGTGTCCTCTCTCTGATAGTTCTTGATTCCACTTGGAGATTGATGATCTCTTACTCATCCTTGGGCAAATGTAGAGAGGCAAGTGTCACAGGAGAAGTTTCTGGAAGATTCCATGATCCTCCACCTCGCAAATTGACTCTGCCATTTGTCCACTCTCACCCATCGCACCCCATAGAAGGGCTTTTCAGTATGCATTGCACCTCCCATGTGCATTTAGGTGGGATGCAACGCACTTTGACCATGGAGCAGGTGAGATGGTCCAGTTTTGACCAGTTCTGAGTAGTTTTTTCATGGAGAACTTCTGGGAGATGATGTAATCAGTTGACCTTGTTCTTTTAGGGGTTGGAACAACACTTTTAGGGACTTAGGATCCCTTGATTTATGGACATTTATGATTGGGGTTGCAGTGCCCAAAAATGTCTATAACAGTTGCCCCCTAAAGCATGAGGTCGTTAATCTTTTGATGTCAGGTGAAATGCTTTATCATGAGGATCTGAAGTTTTTTTTCAAGCTGGAAGGCGACTTGTAATAAGATACAATACAATACATTATTTTCATAATATTTTCATGATCTAGCTGAGGCAGGCATTCCCATGCTCAGCTTCATAAATTCATTTTCATGTACATAAGACAGACAATCGTTTTTGTGCAGACTGATGATTCTGGTAGAGCCATCATCCCTTAGATTGGATGATTATCTGTGCAGTAATGATGTACATTTGATGTATTTATTTTCCTGAATATATATTGCAGCCCGGATGGATGAAACTAGATCCGGGGTCTTCAATCTCGTTCAATCTTTACTCAAAGTACAAGTCGATCCATGCGAGAGATGTTTTGGAGTCGAACATGGAAAGACATCGCCTCATTATCAACCAATGATGTAAGCTGTTAATAGGCGCAAGAGGAATCATCGATAATGATGATGACCCTCAAGGTACTACAGTACAATTCACGTAGTGTGAATAAGGGACTTGGCGTCGAACACCACGCAAAATCTTTCGGTCGAAGGCCATTGATGTAAACATGTCGCCGGAAGTGAGAAACTTGCCATTGAGGCATGCAAGCTTAAAAGTACTGAAAGGGTTGTTCCTAGATCGACTTCCTGGATAATGAGCTGATGTCGACAAGAAGTGATCCGTCATAAGAGGGCCTTAGTGAATCCCACATCAATGACACGGAACGGAGCAAATGATTTTAATGGAGGTGAAAATGATCTGATGATATAAGGTTCAGGGTGGTGGTCATGAAATAATGGAGCGTAAATGTATTGCAGTGGATGAGACACAGGTGAATTCTCTGAGCGACTTCTCTTGAACATATCAATGACACTGACATGATGGATTGGTAGCATTAACCCCAAATATGGATGGTGTGATGGACCAATGGTGATATGACCAGTGAACGTAACAACCCAACCCGACTCGGATGCAGAGTGAAAGTGTCATGTTCAAGAGCGACTTGCTACCAATAAAGTTTCTTCAAGTTTTCTTCCCAATTTTTCCCCAGTCATTGCTAACCAGTACCTCTTTATTTTTGTTAAGCTTGAGGAGGATAACATATGCTTGTTCTATAATTTGCCCTTCGGGCAAACCCATCGCTATGTTTTAACGAGCCTAGCGATAGTGAAACTCGTTCTTGTCTGTATAGACAAGTTTGTCGCTATTCGTTTTTAACGAGTTTAACGACAAAGATAACTCGGTCCTTTTCAATTTTAGAGAGTCTGAAAGGGACGTAAAGAAAACTCCAACAATCCTTTTTCGTCATATAATTCTTTAAGTCCGAAAAAGTATAAAATAATACAAAAGGGATGAATTTTCGGTAATTTTAACGAGCCGAACAAAACAAGCACTCGATCTTTTTGTGTAATAATCCTTCAGGTCCAAAAAGATTAAAATCTAAAGGAGGGATAGCACTCCCGGTCACTTTAACGAGCTGGAGAGGCCAATTGCTCGGCAATCTTTTCATATTTTACAAGTTAGATGAAAAGAGCTTAAAGGAGACTCATTTTTCGAGGAATGAGTGATAAATTCAGGTAGCAACTAATTCCAGGTAAGGTTTGGAATTTTCCAATCACGGCAGTGTCACAAGGATGGCTAACAGGATCACTCTTCGCAACTGTTCCTCAAAAAGGGTAAACAATCAAATGGAGGTGAATGATCGGCCAATATAGAGTGGAGGTGATGATGAGAACACGATCAAGGCTTCAAAGGCTAATGATAATGCATTCACGATGGTTATTTACTGGAAATTGGTTCATTTTTTAATGAATGAGCTTAAACTCTAGGGGAAACATTTTCTCACTGCTTATGTTTAATTTTTAATGAGCTTGAACTCTACATAAAAACTGCTCGATATAATGGTCATTGATTACCTTGATTTTACCATTGACAACTTTGTTCCTTCAAAGGTTGTACTGCCTATTCAATTGCTTCATCAAACTAGTTAGAAATGAATAATATGCACTTGAAAAATGAGTCAAAACACTAATATTTTACTTGAATTACGCGAAAAGTAATTTAAAAGTGGTTTTTACCTCTCATTTTACCATTTCATTTGAACTTTGGTTTTTTGGAGCTTTGGAGGTGCTTCCCCCCTTGATTTTCACTAGCGAATTCCAGGAGATTTTGTGGACGATTCTTGGCACCGTCTGGACCAGGTAAGAGCTAAACCTGAGCTCTTCAGTTTCATTCTTTCCTTTTTGAATTCTGAGCATGTTTCCTGGTTTTTCTGAGCCCCTGGGGTTTGAAGAATTCGCCCTGGCTCCATCGCACCTTTCCTATATCGAAAGGTGCGATGCATGTTGGCTTGGCCATTGGCCAGTCAACATGCATCACACCTAGTACACTGCTGGGGTTGCGATGGGCGCAAGGAGGGAAACTTGTGCACAATTTTTCATGGAAATTTTTGCCTGTTTTTCACCAAATTAGGATCTTGAATCTTCTCTTGTTTGCTTTCAAAGATTCATTGGAGCAAAATGCCTGTTACATGGCGAGAACGTGAGCATGAAGAAGAGGACATGCTTGCTTTACATGATCCAGTTACGATAAATGCATTGCGGAACTGTGGCATGTTCAAGTTTTTCCGCATCTCTAGCATGAGGCAACAAATCAACTTGTTGCAATATTTTCTCGATGCATGGGATCCTACCAACCAGGTGTTCTAGATCAGGGGCAAATCCATCCCTTTGACTGTCGTGGACATCTACTTTTTAACCGGCTTATCGAGGCATGGTGCCCCCATCTCATTACCAGGTTCGGCCCGTGGGGGTGAATCTGTGAGAGATTATATTCGTCGGTACTGCAGAGAGGGATCTTAGCTGAGTAAGGACGGAAAGATCAATATCCGAGATGTCACTGACAGGTCCTTGAGTACCATTTTGTTCACTTTTCCTAGACTAGCTGGTAGCGCGGCTTTTCATGTGGCCAATAGGTCTTATATGCAGTATGCCTTGGAATGCCTTGAACCAAAGGTGTTCAACTGGTGTGATGCAGTACTCTCTGTGATGAAAGAACAACTGACCAAGGTAAAAAATGGAAGATTGAAGAACTTTGGATATGGTTCTATTTTGACTGCTTTTGCCTTGGAAAAGATCTCGCTGATGCAGCCGCAGTATGTTTCACTTGGTTTACCTCCACCGACTGAGCCACGGATGCAGAGATGGGTTGACCTTATTGTTACAGGGAAAAGTGTCTATATAGAACTGCTCTATCCCACTAAGGTGTGACAGCTGCCTTAGAAACAAACAGAGAAAAGCTACTTTCGTTTTTCCTTTATGAATTATAGATAGAGAGGAACAGAAAGACCAACCTCTGACTTGCGCTAATCTCCTAATTCGATTCCTCTCTTCTTTGATAGTCTTTAGCTACCTGCTCCCTTACACGCCCAGATTCACAAAGTACCTGTAAGATCACAGTAGCATAGCACTATACAAAGACATGGATCTATAATCATAAACAATCTAGGATCAGATGTAAATTGACCATACAAATGCAACAAACATCAATGACACAAGAGCATGGAGGAAAACTTGAATAGCTTTTATTGATAAACAAGAAAGAGCCAAGAAGAGTTACAACCAGTTGTTCTGACCCAGAATCAACCTCTCGGCAAGGAAGCCCCTCTTCACCTCATACAAAGCTTAGATCACCCAACAATCTGATGTTTGTCTCAAGAAACCAACAGCAATTCCTTACAATATGCAAAATTTCAGCTTCTGGATCTCTGGGATGAGGGATCCATATATAGATATCTGTAATGGAGATGAGTCAGCTTATGATTTGATTAGTGTCTTCCCTCTGATAGTTCTTGCTTCCACTTGGAGATTGATGATCTCTTACTCATCCTTGGTCGAATTCAGAGAGGCAAGTGTCACAGGAGAAGATTCTGGAAGCTTCCATTGCCTCTCCACCTTGCGGAATGACACTGCCATTTGTCATTTCTCACCCATCGCACCCCATAGAAGGGCTTTTTGAAATGCAACGCACCCACACAGTGTACTTAGGTGAGATGCAACACACTTGGCTAGTGGAGCAGCTGAAATGATCCTGTTTTGACCAATTCTGAGCAGTTTTTCATGGAGAACTTCTGGGAGAAGCTGTAATTTGTTGACCTTGTTCCTTTAGGGGTTAGAACAACACTTTTAGGGACTTAGGAGCCCTTGGTTTATGGACATTTCATGTTTGGGGTTGTAGTGCCCAAAAATGTCTATAATAGTTGCCCCCTAAAGCATGAGGTCGTTAATCTTTTGATGTCGGGTGAAATGCTTTATTATGAGGATCCGAAGTTCTTTCAAGCTGGGAGGAGACCTGTAATAAGATACAATACAATACATTATCTTCATAATATTTTCATGATCTAGCTGAGGCGGGCATTCCCATGCTCAGCTCTATAAATTCATTTTCATGTACATAGGACAGACAATCGTCTGAGTGTAGACTGATGATTCTGGTAGAGCCATCATCCCTTTTGTTGGAGATCAGATGCTCAACTAAATTAAATCAAAAAATACACAGCAGATCAATAATGCACATAAAGACACAAGAATTTAACGTGGTTCACCCAACCAATCTGGGCTACGTCCACACAACATAGGCATCGACAATCTTATTAATCAAACAGGAGATTACATAATGAAATCCTCACAAAACTCTCACCCTCATAGCAAACAATCCGAATGGTTGCCTGTTATATAGCAAAGAGAATCTAACCACCTCATTAACTCACTCACATCAAATATAGGAGGCATTAATCATCTCCCAACAACCTGGAGCTAATCTAGGAACTGAATTTCTATTGTTGTCACCTACAGAGATTTTTGCCTATTTTACTCCAAACAGAAAATCTCAACAATCTCCACCTTGACAACAATTAGCCTGATGCCTTGTTATTATTATTTTATCTTTTCTGCAAGCCAAGAGAAGCCAAACACCAGCGTAGCTTCTCCAACAAAACTGGTTTCGTGAACATGTCTGCACAATTTTCCTTTGTATGCACCTTTTCAAGAGAGACTCCCCTTTCAGTGATAACCTGTCTTACAAAATGGTACTTGATCGGTATATGCTTTGATTTACTATGATAGGCCAGATTCTTAGCCAAATGTATTGCACTTTGACTGTCACAAAATAACTTGATGTTGTCCTGCAACCTACCAAATTCACCAAACAAACCTTTCAACCAAATCGCTTCTTTGCAAGCATGAGAAGCAACAATGTATTCTGCTTCAGTAGTGGATAAAGCAACAATGTTCTGTAGCTTTGACATCCAGCTGATAGCTCCACCTGCAAGAGTAAAGACGTACCCTGAAGTTGACCTTCTCTTATCCAAATCACCTGCAAAATCGGAATCAACATATCCGCAAACAAATTCACTACTCTTATTGTAAGTGATACAATAACTACTTGTGCCTCTCAGATACCGAAGCACCCATTTCACTGCTGACCAGTGTTCTTTACCCGGATTTGCCATGTACCTGCTGACAACCCCAACTGCATGTGAAATATCTGGTCGAGTACAAACCATCGCATACATTAAACACCCTACTACATTGGCATATGGAATTCGAGACATATAATCCTTTTCTTCATCTGTATTAGGACATAAACTCGAAGAAAGCTTAAAATGGGAAGCTAAAGGGACTGAAACAGGCTTCACATTATTCATACCAAACCTCAAAAGTATTTTCTCAATATACTTTTGTTGTGATAGCCATAGCTTACCATTGCTCCTGTCTCTGAAAATCTCCATGCCCAAAATCTGTCTTGTTGCTCCTAGATCTTTCATATCAAACGTCCTTGCCATCTGAGCCTTCAACCTGTTGATTTCTTCTATGCTTTTGCTTGCTAAAAGCATATCGTCAACATACAATACCAAGATAATGAATATGCCATTATTCAACTGTTTAAAATAAACACAATGATCATATTCACTTCTAACATATTTCTGACTCAACATGAAAGAATCAAACTTCTTATACCACTGCCGAGGCGACTGCTTCGGCCATATAATGACTTCTTGAGCCTGCAGACAAATTTCTCATTGCGATGGTGAACAAACCCTTCCGGTTGTTCCATATATATTTCCTCATCTAAGTCACCATGTAGAAATGGAGTCTTAACATCTAACTGCTGCAACTCTAAATCAAACAAAGCCACTAATGCTAACACAATTCTAATTGAAACAATTTTAACCACTGGTGAAAAAATCTCATGAAAGTCAATATCGGCTTTCTGAGAAAACCCTTTTGCAACCAGCCGTGCTTTGTACCTGTCTTCCGTATCATTCACACCCCATTTCAGCTTGAAAACCCATTTACACCCCACAGTTTTCCTGCCTTTCGGAAGCTCAACCAGATCCCATGTGCCATTCTTACCTAAGGCCATCATTTCTTCCTTCATGGCTGCTTTCCACTTGTCACTATTTGAACCTTCTACAACTTCCTGATAACACAAAGGTTCATCATCATTAGCGGTCAAAGCAACTGAAGTAACATGATCATCATACCTTCTCGGAGGGCGTTTGATCCTTGTAGACCTCCTTAAGAATGTTTCTGGTGCTTCCACAATTGGCTGTCTATCATCTGTAGGAACTTCTTCATGATCGCCATCTGAGACCTGTTCATGACCTCCATCTGAACCCTGTTCATAATCTGATTCTGAAACCTGTTCATGACTAGAATCTGAACTATGGTCATTATGACTATCATTAGAAATGCTGTCAAACTGAATGTGCTGGAAATCAAATACATCATCCTGTTTCAATCTACTATCTACATCTAACTGTACAAGAGAGGATTCATTAAACTTTACATCTCTGTTGATGATGATTTTGCGGGTAGTAGGATCCCACAATCTATATCCATTTGTTCCATCACCATACCCAACAAATATATACCTTTTAGACTTTGGATCTAATTTAGTTCGCTGATGTTTAGGCACTAGAGCATATGCTTCACAACCAAACACTCTGAGTTTAGAATAGTCACAAGGGTGTCCTTTCCATACCTCTTGCGGAACCTTGCAGCCTATCGCCGTTGATGGAGATCAGTTTATCACATAACAAGCTGTTGCCACTGCTTCCATCCACAACTCCTTTTGCAACCCGGCGTTACTCAGCATACACCTTGCTCTCTCTAGAAGAGTCCTGTTCATGCGTTCAGCAACTCCATTCTGCTGAGGAGTATAAACCGTGGTTTTATGTCTCTCGATCCCTGCATCCTTGCAATAGCTGTCAAACTCCTTGGAAGTAAACTCACCACCATTGTCAGTTCTTAAACATTTTATAGTTCTACCAGTGCTGTTTTCTACCAATGCTCTAAACTGCTTGAAAACTGTAAAAACATCAGACTTCCTTTTCAACATGTAGACCCACACTTTTCTAGAAAAGTCATCAATAAACGATACAAAATATGACGAGCCACCATATGACGCTGTAGGGGCTGGACCCCAAACATCTGAATGGATATAATCAAGTATTCCTTTACTAGTATGTTTGCCTGTTTTAAATTTTTGTTTACTTTGTTTTCCAAACAAGCAATGTTTATAGAAATCTAACTTTCCAGATCTTAGATTAGGAAGTAACTTGTGATCAGCCAAAATTTTCAACCCTCGTTCGCTCATATGGCCCAACCTTTGATGCCATAGGCGAATGGAACTACTGTCCTGTTCAGACACTGACACATGATCTGACCCAGTTCTACCTTCTAATTGAAAAATATTTCCTACCTTCTTAGCCTTCATCACTAGTAAAATACCTTTATAGATTTTCATAACTCCACCTTGAATTACAGTTTTATATCCATTCGTATCCAGTGCTCCTAATGAAATTAGATTTTTTCTTAGATCTGGTACATGTCTCACATCAGTTAACAATTTGGTTGTACCATCTAACATTTGCAGTTGTATACTTCCTATTCCAACAATACTTCAAGTGACATCATTACCCATGTACACGACTCCATCATCAACTGATCTATATGTCTTAAACCAATATTTATGAATACACATGTGGTTAGATGCCCCGGAATCTAACAACCAATGTTGATCATGTTTTGAAACATTAACAGACGATACCTCATCACTCATACTTGAACCAGATACTGAACCTGTGTCTGTGGTGTTGGCTTCCTTCTTTTCTGTCGAAGAGCCTTCTTTAGCAGCCTGCTTTCGCTTCCAGCAATCCTTTTTCAGATGTCCAGCCTTTCCACAATGCCAGCACTTCACCTTTGTCTTCTTTCCTTTGGACTTTGAACGAGAGTCGCTATGCTTTCCCCCGGAGTGTCTCTCTCTTGAGCGACCTCTGGCCATCATTACCTCTGACGTAGAGGTGTCTGCATTCGACCTCTTCCTCGTCTCCTCAGACAACAAGGCTCCAACAACATCGTCAAACTCAAGAATGTCTGCTGTACTAAAGCTTATGGAAGTAACAAAGTGATCCTAGGATTCGGTCAATGAACACAATAGAGTTATTGCCTTATCCTCTGAATCAAATTTCACATCTAGACTGTCTAATTGCACTAGTAAGGTATTAAAAACATTCAGGTGATCAGTAATCGAGGTACCTTCTTTCATCCGCAAACCATAAAGCTGCCGTTTCAGGAGAATCCGATTTGTCAAGGATTTCGTCATATACAGCTTCTCCAACTTCGTCCACAAACCAGCTGCAGTCTTCTCTGACACGATGTTAAATAAAACATCATCAGCCAAACACAACCGAATTCCGCTCAAGGCTCTTCCATCCAATTCATTCCACTCATCATCTGTCACGGGGGAAGGCAATTTGGACCTGCCCAACAATGCCTTTGCCACGCCCTGCTGTACCAGTAGATCATGCATCTTTACCTTCTAGATCTCGAAATTATTTTTGCCATTAAATTTCTCGATTTCGAACCGGGCACTTTGAGTTTTTGCCATTTGTATCAATCAAAAAACAATAATCTCCAAAAAACCAACTTTTAATGAAGTTTGTGATTAAATACCAGCAATGAACAAAACAAACTGCCTATGCCTTATATGCCTTTCCACAAAAAAACTTTCAAATCAACTGCTCCATGGCGACCCATTTGTAAATAATTTTGCTGTGGTTTGTACAAATGAAACTGTTTGGAGCCTCCCTACGCTTTTCACTATTAATCAGACTTTATAAGAGCCTTAACAATTATGCATAATTCTGCACAATTCAGACTTTGCTTGATTTATTAAACTGTAGCATTTGCTAGAACAGGATTTGGTGTAAACGCACAGCAAAACAAAAATGTTTTACCAACAATACGCACAGGGATGTAAACGCACAGCAAAACAAAAAATGTTTTACCAACAATACGCGCCAAGTAATATAACAGCAATACCGCCCTTTTCTTCAAAGAAGAAGCTTACGAACATGATGGCTCTTCATATTAAATAACTCTTTAAATTTTAAATAAAAAAACAAGTGCCCTTTTCTCAAATATGAAACTTACGATTATGAATTTGGGTGGTTCGTATTGTTTGAAACCTATAACGCAGCTGTGGTTACCTCTATTCCTGACGCGATCTTTTGCACTGGACTAACGCTCAACGCAGATTCTTATATTCTTAGTGATCACATGCGCACAGTTCTATTCTCGTCCCGCAGCTCTTTACGCAGAAAATCTGCCAGCAATTCGCCTGGCATCGTTTGCTCTCCGCATCGGTTTGAACAGCAGTGCGCAACCTTCAACAGTGCGCAACCTTCACACGCTGCCAGCAATCCACTCGGCTCTCAAATGCACCAGCACCAGATCATACACCGCGCCAGGTAATACACCGCGCAACAGCCAGTCTTTAATCCACCACGCACTCATAGAATCCTCTCATCACCAGCACCTCCAACATGCTCTGATACCACTTGTTGGAGATCAGATGCTCAACTAAATTAAATCAAAAAATACACAGCAGATCAATCATGCACATAAAGACACAAGAATTTAACGTGGTTCACCCAACCAATCTGGGCTACGTCCACACAACATAGGCATCGGCAATCTTATTAATCAAACAGGAGATTACATAATGAAATCCTCACAAAACTCTCACCCTCATAGCAAACAATCTGAATGGTTGCCTGTTATATAGCAAAGAGAATCTAACCACCTCATTAACTCACTCACATCAAATATAGGAGGCATTAATCATCTCCCAACAACCTAGAGCTAATCTAGGAACTGAATTTCTATTGTTGTCACCTACAGAGATTTTTGCCTATTTTACTCCAAACAGAAAATCTCAACACCTTTGACTGGATGATTATCTGTGTAGCAACAATGTACATTTAATGTCTTTATTTCCCTGAATATATATCTCAGCCTGGATGGATGAAACTAGATCCGGGGTCTTCAATCTCGTTCGATCTTCACTCGAAGTACAAGTCGATCCATGTGAAAGCTGCTCTTGGAGTCGAACATGGAAAGACATCGCCTGATTACCAACCAATGATGTAAGCTGTTAACAGGCATGAGAGGAATCACCGATAATGATAATGACCCTCAAGGTACTGCAGTACAATTCACGTGGTGTGAATAAAGGACTTGGCGTCGAACACCACACAAAATCTTTCGGTTGAAGGCCATTGATGTAAACCTGTCGCTGGAAGTGAGAAACTTGCCATTGAGGCATGCAAGCTTCAAAGTACTGAATGGGGTGTTCCTAGATCAACTTCTTGGATAATGAGCTGATGTCGACAAGAAGCGATCCGTCACAGGAGGGCCTTAATGAATCCCACATCAATGACACGGAACGGAGCAAATGATTTTAATGGAGGTGAAAACGATCTGGTGATATAAGGTTCAGGGTGGCGGTCATGAAAGAATGGAGTATAAATGTATGGTAGTGGGTGAGACACAGGTGAATTCTCTGAATGACTTCTCTTGAACATATCGGCGACACTGATGTGATGGATTGGCAGCATTAACCCCAAATGTGGATGGTATGGTGGGACCATGGTGATGTGACCGGTGAATGAAACAACCCAACCTGACTCGGACGCGGAGTGGAAGTGTCATGTTCAAGAGCGACTTGCTACCAACAAAGTTTCTTCAAGTTTTCTTCCCAATTTTCCCCAGTCATTGCTAACCAGTACCTCTTTATTTTTATCAAGCTTGAGGAGGATAACATATGCTTTTTCTATAATTTTCCCTTCAGGCAA
The DNA here is from genome assembly GCA_031772625.1 of Pinus tabuliformis. NCBI lineage: Eukaryota > Viridiplantae > Streptophyta > Pinopsida > Pinales > Pinaceae > Pinus > Pinus tabuliformis. The sequence continues at coordinate 663,384,047 of CM062820.1, read as the reverse complement.
ACCCATCGCTATGTTTTAACGAGCCTAGCGATAGTGAAACTCGTTCTCGTCTATAGACAAGTTTGTCGCTATTTCACTTTTAACGAGTTTAACGACAAAGATAACTCGGTCCTTTTCAATTTTAGAGAGTTTGAAAAGGAACGTAAAGGTAACTCCAAAATTCCTTTTTCGTCATCTAATCCCTTAAGTCCGAAAAAGTATAAAACAATACAAAAGGGATGAATTTTCGATACTTTTAACGAGCCGAACAAAACAAACGCTCGATCTTTTTGTGTAATAATCTCTCAGGTCCAAAAAGATTAAAATTTAGAGGAGAGATAGCACTTCTGGTCCCTTTAACGAGCTGGAGAGGCCAATGGCTCGGCAATCTTTTCATATTTTACGAGTTAGTTGAAAAGAGCTTAAAGGAGACTTGTCTTTTGAGGAACGAGTGATAAAATGGGTAGCAACTGATTCCAGGTAAGGTTTGGAATTTTCCAATCACGACAGTGTTACAAGGATGGCTAGTGAAATCACTCTTCGTAGCTGTTCCTCAAAATGGGTAAACAATCAAATGGAGGTGAATGATTGGCCAATGCAAAAGTGGAGGTGATGGTGCAAACACGACCAAGGCTTTAATGGCTGAAGTACTACATTCACGATGGTTATTTACCGGAGAATAGTTCATTTTTTAATGAGCTTAAACACGGGGGGAAACATTTGCTCATGTCTTATGTTTGTTTTTTAACGAGCTTGAACTATGTGCTAAAACTGCTCGATTAATCCAGTCGTGTGATAAGAATGTCCCATATAAAACGACAACTTTTAGATTTTTGCCCCACATCCTTTCTTTATGCAAGTTAGGAAACGACCAATCCAAAAATAGATAAATGATCACTCGTTGCTTGCACTCCAAAAGGTTTGCATGCCCCTAGGTATAAAACATAGTTTCAAGGTTACCCCTTCTTTCTTCCGTTAAAACATTTGTTTTACCGAGAGAGGCCTACCTCTTACAGGTTACCAAAGATTGTTCTATTTACGGCGTAAACAAAACACTTCTTCGGCGATGTCTACCGAGATAAACAAAGGTGAGCGACGATGCCTGCCAACTCACATAACTTTGACAAGAGGATCTTATTCCAGTCCAACTCCCTCTTCCAATCATGGATGGGAGTACGGAGGTCATATACTCTCGCGGAAACCTACCCTATACCCGAAGTTTTCCTGCCGAAGCAGACTAGGGTGCATGCCCCCTGGGTTTCAGTCATGTCCCCCGAATCACTCGCGCTCATCGGGTGGGCGGACTGGGGATTGAGACATTTCTTGCATGAAAAGACCATTTAGGGATGGTATATGACTATTTGCTATGTGTGAACCGGGGAATGAAAGTTGGTCTATGAGCTTGACCACTCTTCCTTCATGCAGAAAACACATTACTCTAAAGAGTGAGGAGACAATTTCTCCCATGCAATAAATATAGTCTCGTCCAAGGAGTAGATTGTAATCCAGGGGTCCTTGAACTACCATTACGTTCACATGAATGGTTTTCCTTCTCAATGTTATGGGCACATTGGGAAGGATCCCTAACGGTTGACTGGTTCCTGTGGGTGGATATTTATTTGATTATACCCGGAGAATCCATCCATGAATGAAAAGATTTCGCATCCGGCGCATTCATCAATTATCTGGTCGATGAAGGGTGTAGGGTAGTTGTCTTTTGGACAAGCTTGATTTACATCCCTATAATCGACGCACACTCTAATTGTTCCTTGTTTTTTCATAACAGGGACAATATTCGATACCCAATCAATTAGAGGAACCGGGTAAATGAAACTAGCATGGAGAAGTTTCTCAACTTCTGCCTTAATGGCAGCGACTTTCTTGGGGTGCACCTGCCATAGCTGTTGTCGTACTGGTTTGACATCTGGATACATCTTAATTTCATGTTCAACGATACTCGAGTCAATGCCTGGAATTTCACTATATGACCAAGCAAAGACATCTCTGAATTCGCGAAAAAGAGCGTTATATATTTCCAGTTCTGAAGGAGAACAACATTTGCCAACATAAATATTCTCTACAACATCTGTTTTGGTCGAGATATTTATGGCGATAGTCTCTTCAATGTTGGACAAGTTTCGTTCGGAATCCACCATGTTTACAGTTTTTGATAGAAAATAAAAAACTGAAGGATGATAAAGGTCATCAGGGGTATCTTCTCCACAATCCGGAAGAAGGGAACGATGGTGGGAATCATTCCATGGTGCTGCTTCAATTACCATTGATTGAACAATTCCTTTGTTGGTGACATGCACTCGCGACCAAGGATCTGAAGGGGTACCATATTCTTTAGACCTATCTATCCAAACGCTTGATGAGCGTTGATTTGGGTTTTCCTCCCATGCTAGGAACATTGATTGCTACAATATTTCCGTTGGGCTTGGAGGCAAAACCATTGCATGATCCATGTCGATATCGTTTTCTGAGATCTTTTTAGAAGATATCATATTGTAGGTTCCTACCGACGCTACTTCCGCCAAATTGATTGGAGGTGGAAGGGTGAAAGTTCCCATTAATATAGGATCTTTTAGTAGGCCTACTCCGATATTTTGAAGCGAATGGGGGCTTCCATGGATCATAGGAATGCTTCCCGTAACTTGAGAACCATTGGGGAGGAAGTTTTGTTGATCGACGATTGTAATCCCTCCTTGGAAGGGAAATGCAATCTTCCTAAAATAGGTCGACACAACGGTAGCCATAGCATATATCCATGGTCTTCATAGTAGGATGTTGTAATCGAGATTTCCGTCGATTACTTCAACATCTATTTCTACTGTTTTCCCTCCTAGTTCAACTTTCAAGTTACTTAGAATACCATATGGGGTATATGTCCTTCCGTCGAATGATTTTAATGTCGTCGAAGATCGCGACAAGGTTGGAGATCCTAAAGTTTTCTAGCAACTCATCGACATAATGCATGTAGATGCCCCCTCATCAATAATTGTTCGATGAACAATTTTGTTGAGGGATTTCACTTGAACAAGGAAAGCTAGTTGAGCTGGTAGTTGAGGATCGTATCCTTTATGATAGAAGGATACAAGATTGGAATCCTTTGGGTCTATCCCGCCAATGGCTGATAATAAAGCCTGCTTTTGGGATGGGCAATTTTGTAGTACTTCAAGAGTCGACATAGCGGATGGCGATTGGGCCAAATCTTCCACTATATTATAATGTTGTGCTGCTCTAGCGCAGGGATTAAACGTCGACTTGTGTACTACTCCCTTCAGTGGTTTTATTGTCAATTCAGGAATGATGGGCAGTGCAATTTCTGTCGAACTACTCGGTTGATCTTTATCCTTGTTGTTCGACAGCTGTGGATTCCCATAATCTTTGTTCCTCATCGATATCAAAGCATCATTTTGTTGTTTTGAAACCGACAACATTAGCACTTGAGACGGGGAAGCATTTCCACTTTCAACCAGATTTGTTCCTGGATTTGGAAACAGATCAGTTAACACTGCGGAGGTTTTTGAATTCTTGAAGAATTTTTTAAGCTCAGCTCTGTGTGGACAATTTGTGGTCCAATGATCCTCATCGCATATAAAGCATGGATTTTTTGGTTTCCTATCTCCAGGAGGGTTTGCAGAAGATTTTTCAGGTGATGATTCCTCCTGTTTCTTCTTCTTCCCTTTGCCTTTCTTCTTGCCCCCTGGTTGTTTGGTTTCTTTGCCTTTATCTGTCGATACGGCATTTACTTCCGAGGCAAGAAGTTCATCTTTTTCATTTTGACCTGAAATCTTACGGGCCTTTTTGGATGTAGCCTTTGTCGATTTCGTGTCTGTTGTGCCAATCACGCCATCACCGGCATGAGAGTCATTGTTTGATTTAGGAGGAGGAGGAACTGAGAATTCCGGTCTAGGGGCGTCAGGTATTTTATCGTAGAGTGTGCCGGACTGAGTGTAAATCAAGTCCAAATATTGTGTGCGAGTGATAACTTGCTCTTCTGTTATGACCCCCCCCTTTGCCACATCTTCCGTGATGGAAGGCAGTAATGACTTGATAAACCATTCAGCTAAGAGCTGATCGGGAACATACGTTTTTACCATTCTACGACGACGTCGCCACTCATGTATATGATTAGATATGTGAGTGGCCGTCGTTTGTTTGAAGTTGGTAAGGAGTTCCGTTCCCGTTTCATACCTTATTGGTAATTGAAAATGGGTTAAAAAGGTTGTGGCTAAGGTACTGAAGTTGTCGAATGAAGCTCTAGGCAATTCGATGTACCATTTTGCCGCTAGACCAGTTAACGTCCTCTGAAAAAGGCGAAGCCTTATCGAATCATCATTTAGGGTGTTTGATGAACACCATAGATGAAAGTTCATCACATGATTCGACGGATCTTCACCCAGATTTCCATTAAATTTAGGAATATATGACGAACGTTTATGTGGAATCGCTGGCCACCAAGGGGCGTAAGCGATTGGATCGTTTGTTTACTGATTTAAATCAGGTAACTCTAAAGTTGCCACAAAGGGTAACTGCTGATTTAGGTTAGGTGAAACATACCTAGGATAAGATGGGATTGCCTGAGCAGTTGGTCTTTGCATACTGGCATAATGCATTTGATGCTGGTAACTTTGGTAAGGTTGGTGGGCATGACCATTGTAAAATGGTTGATTCTGACCGTTTTGAATATACAGTTGTCCCCTATTTGCAAAGATTTGTTGCTCAGAACCTTGGTATACTTGTTGGAATTGCGGTTGCTGGTATTGTACTAGCCATGGTTGTGAAGCCATGTGTTGTTGCCCGATACTAACAGTTTGACCAAGATGAGGGGTAATTGTACCCGTCTGAACCTGTGTCATTCCACCAGTCGGTGATTGTGGTTGAGTTGCAGGGTCAAGGGGCTATTGCATTACAACCTGAGAAACCTGAGGTTGGCATACAACAGGCAGTGCTTGAACTTGCGACACCGTCACAATAGCTGGCGTAGTTGGTATATTTGACATAGGTAAGCATTGTTGCATCGAATATACAACTCTTGGTTGTTGAGGTAGTATCGGTACCCAACCGCTTGAGGTAATTCCAGTATAACCCGAATGTTGTTGTGAACTCCCGTATGGATATCCTCCCGGAGGGGATAATGAAAGGGTATACTGCCCCCCATACGGTGGTAATCCAGAACTCAAGGGAATGGTTTGCCCTTGAGGGCCGGACTGCCCAAATTGACCTCCAAATGGATCAATTTGTTGAGACTCAACATAAGAGTTTCCGGATATTATTCCGGATGAACAAACAGGAACAGACCATACTGTCGAAATGGCCCCTGAGTGGGCTCCTTCTAGCGGTTGAGAGCTAGTTGGGACAGATGGTATACCGGTGAACATTGTTGGAGTGATAGCAGGGAGTTCTGCCGTCACTGTGTCAGACGACACAGTCCTAGATGTTGACGGTTGTTCAGACATTTCTAGTCTATCCAAAAGATTACCTAGCGATTCTACAGGAGCTTCCGCTGGCGGTAGACTAACTTCTGATGAAGAAGGATATAGAGTGATCCCGACTCCAAATTGCGATGGAGTACTAGTTGGAGGATCTTCCACAATCTCTTCTATGGCAATCAGACCAGGTGGAAGGGGTAGACCGTCAGGTCCGTAGAATATTTCTGGTGCCAAAGAAGGAATGGGATCGACAGCGACAGATGTTTGAAGAGCAAGACTCTCTGAACCGGTTGTAAATGGAACTGGTTCGGTAACACAAGTGTTTACTCTCAGACTAGGATCAGTACTACTGTCCTTTTGTGGCTGCTGAACTTCATCTGTAGAGGCAGGGGTTCCAGAAATGTTTGGAGTAACCAGAGTCTCTGATGTTGTTGGAACACTTGTTCTAACTTTAACAGGAGATTTGGAACTGGTTAAATGAGTTCGCTTTGTCTGTACTATCTTCGAGTCAGAGACAAAGATGGTTGACTTGTAAGCCTCCACGAACGACAGGGTTTCAATTAACTTTCTTCCACGATTGCGGATTACTCGATCAATTAAAATAAAGGGGAAGTATGTTTCCGAATTAAATGAATTTTAGACGCTTTGACACAACTTGTTTTTTCAATTTTTAAGAGTCAAGAAAAAACAAAAGATGACTCTAGTCTCCTTTGATTTTTAATGAGCCTAAAGTGACAAGTGCTCAGATGGACCTTTTCTGTTAAGGAGTCTGAAAAGGAACGAAAGGGACTGCTCTGGAAATCTAGGTAGAGGGATTACGAAACCAATCACAAAACTGCAGAATACTTTTTACGGTACGACAGTTAATCTTCCCGAATGTTGTGTTCAGTGCATTGTGATCGATAGGGCGGCAGACACGGCTTCCTATGGATAAAGGATTAAGCCTATTGGGGTCTCCCAAAATATACTCGACGGTACGTGGGAGCATAAGTCCGTACTGGCACTTATCGTCTCAAAGTGGAGGAATCACCCAACCATCAGTGAGAACAACAGTTACCAGGCTTTACGACACTGGAATACGTCTCTAGCCTAGACTTCTAAATGTTGTGCATTAAGTTCCAAAGCGTTGTTAGATTCATTGAATTTATTTTAAGTTGATCTTGTTTATGAAGTTTTCCTTTCAGGTTCATCGCAAGATGTAGATGTAATTCCTAAAATGCAATCTAAGATGATAAAACAAACTCTTTATCTTCTTTGTGCAATGAAAATCCTAGCTACTAAGGAAAGAAAGACAGAATCTTTTCACAAAGAGCAAAGAGCACACTCTAAATGCACTTTCCTAAATCAAGCCAATCAGACTGTCTATATGCAAATGCACATGCATGTATTTGTTTTTGACTTTCTTAGTATATGAATGCTAAAAATAAAGTTGATGCACAAATCTGAATTTCTTTTCAAGCGACAAATATAAACAAGTTTCTTTTCGAAATCAAAAATGGAGACGATCACAACACCTTACGATTTTGAAATGAATACTTGTCCTTGACACTAGAAAATTACAAATTTAGACCAAAAACAATAGTAACAGGATAATCGACCATCGACAAAAATCAAACTCTTTCCTACGATTGAAATCGACACTTGCGACAGTTTCAAATCAAAGGACGACAGTACGATTATGTTACTTTTGCAAAGGAGAACTGAAAATGACTCAACAAACAAACAAAAACATCTACAGTTCTTTTGTACAAAGGAGGCAGAATAAAAGCAAGGAAAAGGGGTTTCAAACAGACATATACTGATCACAGGCAGCAAAATTCAGGAATAGAACTGGAAAGAATGAATCACAGCAACCAAAACTGCACAGAGCCTATTTTGATCATCGCACCTATAACACAGAGAATTTGAAATGCAGTGCACCTGTAACACAGAGAATTTGAAATGCAGCGCACCTTGTCCACTCAGGAAGTGCGCTGAAGTTCAGATTCTCTGAACAGTACCTGCGCTGGGCCAGAAACGAGATTTTTTTTGGGTTTCGGGTCACAGTTTGCAGTTCAGTTCTTGGGTTTTGGCCGAGCAAAAAGCAATCAGTAATGCAACAATCAGGGGTAGATCTAAGGAGGATCTAAGAGCTATCACAAGGGCAATCAGATAGTTTGTGAATCAGTTGTTTAAATCATAAACAGATCCAGTAGATGGATTGAAGTAGCATTTATCTACTTTGCATTTGTTATGGCAAATGCAGTTCGAATACTACCTGTAAGTTTATGAAACAGACAACAAAGAATGATAAACAAACAAACTAATTCTTCCCCAGCGGAGTCGCCATTTTGTTACAGGGAAAAGTGTCTATATAGAACTGCTCTATCCCACTAAGGTGTGACAACTGCCTTAGAAACAAACAGAGAAAAGCTACTTTCGTTTTTCCTTTATGAATTATAGATAGAGAGGAACAGAAAGACCAACCTCTGTCTTGCGCTAATCTCCTGATTTGATTCCTCTCTTCTTTGATAGTCTTTAGTTACCTGCTCCCTTGCATGCCCAGCTTCACAAAGTACCTGTAAGATCACAGTAGCATATCACTATACAAAGACATGGATCTATAATCATAAACAATCGAGGATCAGATGTAATTTGACCATACAAATGCAGCAAACATCAATGACACAAGAGCATGGAGGAAAACTTGAATAGATTTTATTGATAAACAAGAAAGAGTCAAGAAGAGTTACAACCAGTTGTTCTGACCCAGCATCAACCTCTCAGCAAGGAAGCCCCTCTTCACCTCATACAAAGCTTAGATCACCCAACAATCTGATGTTTGTCTCAAGAAACCAACAACAATTCCTTACAATATGCAAAATTCCAGCCTCTGGATCTTTGGGATGAGGGATCCATATATAGATATCTGTAATGGAGATGAGTCAGCTTATGATTTGATTAGTGTCTTCCCTATGATAGTTCTTGCTTCCACTTGGAGATTGATGATCTCTTACTCATCCTTGGTCGAATTCAGAGAGGCAAGTGTCACAGGAGAAGATTCTGGAAGCTTCCATTGCCTCTCCACCTTGCGGAATGACACTGCCATTTGTCATTTCTCGCCCATTGCACCCCATAGAAGGTCTTTTTGAAATGCAACGCACCCACACAATGTACTTAGGTGAGATGCAACGCACTTGGCTAGTGGAGCAGCTGAAATGATCCTGTTTTGACCAATTCTGAGCAGTTTTTCATGGAGAACTTCTGGGAGAAGCTGTAATCTGTTGACCTTGTTCCTTTAGGGGTTAGAACAACACTTTTAGGGACTTAGGAGCCCTTGGTTTATGGACATTTCATGCTTGGGGTTGTAGTGCCCAAAAATGTCTATAACACTTATGGCCAGACATGTTGGTCAGTCTCAGGTTTCCTTTTTTGATACCTTCTTCCAGTGGTTCAATCCTCAAGAGATGGTTTTTTCCGAGTATCCATATGCTGGTATGGATTTCCGGGGTGACTCGGATTTGGTGCTGCCGGCTGGCGAGCAGTGGGGTGCCATCGGTAAATTCTCTGACCATATCTCTGTTTATCATTTCTTTTTATAATGTTATTGTGCTTTCTTCTATCAGGACTAATCAAAACTCATGTGTTCATGCAGATGTTGGACCAGTTCGGCTAGTAGTACGCCTGAGAGTGCCAGCTGCCACTCCAGCAGGAGAGGCTGTGGGAAGGGCTATCCTTCGCGACCTTGATGTGACCGAGACTCTCTCAGCATTGCAGGATCAGGTCAAAGGCCTCACTCTTGGTATTCTGGACGTGAGGACTGACGAGCTACCTCTGATGTTGCAGCGACATACTACCGGCTTGCCGAGTCGATGGACTAGGCTTTTACGCATGATTGCACAGGGGGTGACTTGTTATCACCAACATCATTAGACTAGGGTGCCCCCTAGCGTTTTGCGTTTTGGGTCATCTAACCAATTTTTTCTTGGTTACAGAACATTATGTGTAAACCATAAACAGTTATGTATATATTTTTGATTTTCGGAGTTTTATTTTGGTTAAGTTACATGATCCTGATGCAAATATTGATGAAATGCTTCTTTTTATAAATGTTGCAAATGTCTATCTAACACATAATTTGCCAATGAGTTTGTTAATGTGCTTAAGTTTATGGAAATATGCTGATATTGAATAAAATCAAATTGCCTTTCCAAAATCTTGACCCTTAGGAACATGCGATAGATAGATGGATTTCGGACGGAGTAGATACCAGTGAGTTGTAGGATGACGAGTTATGAGTCTAGCCTGATGACAAGTCAGCGTATGCCATGTGTGATGGCATCAAAGAGAAGTTCTATCAAAGCGCTATATTCAACGATGTTATTTGTTGACTGACCAATACATACCCCTCTGGAACTTACTAACTCGCCGCTTGCATCAAAAATGTCCCAGACCGCAGAAAACAGGTTCCACAAACTACGACTCGCTCCATCGGCATATCCAACAAATGATTCCAATAGGTTCAACATCTGCAACAAATGTAAAAAGTGGATTACTTGACCAAAACAATTACCTGTAGCGAAAACAAAAATGTAACAAAACCATAGGGGTTACTACACAGAATCATGCGTAGTAATGCTTAAGGTACAACCCATTACGAGGCTGCACTAGTGGAATCCCGTCATAATCCACTAACTCGTAGGCCCCCTTTGCTAATACACATTTAACAATATAGGGACCCATCCACAAAGACTTGAATTTACCTGCTCCCAATTGATCAGATTCTTGGTCATAAAGTAAGACCAAGTCACCTTCTGAGAAGACACGGGGTTTGACATTCTTGTCGAACTACGCCTTGACTCGTTTCTTATGAGCTTCGTTAGCCACAGCGGCATCACGATGGGTTTCATCCAATTGGATTAGTTCCAAGAAACGAGCCTCCTCTTCTGAAGTTCCGGGGAGAAGGTCGACTGCGAGTTTGAGGGACAAGATTCCACACTGAACTGGTAAGATTGTTTCTAGGCCATACACCAGTTAAAAGGGTGTAAACCCGGTTGCATTCCTCACCGATGTTCGGTATGCCCACAAGGCTGAGTACAGGATTAGGTGCCAACTCCTTTTGTGGACTCCAATCATCCTTTACAGTATCCGTTTCAGGACTTTGTTGATCACTTCAACTTGTCCATTGGCCTGTGGGTAATATGGAGTAGAGTTGTCATGGGACAACCCCAATTTGGCAGCTAATTCAACCATCATGTGATTGCGAAAATGCGATCCATGATCTGTGACTATGGCCTGTGGAACGCCGAATCTGGCGACTACATGATTGAAAAAGAAAAGGGCAGCTGTTTCGCCGGTGTTGTTTAATGTAGGCATTGCCTCAGCCCTTTTAGTAAAATAGTCTAGCGCGACTATGATATACCCATGCCCCCCAGTTGAGGTGGGGTTACATGTCATGAAATCTATGCCCCATTTGGTGAATGGCCCAACAGCAACTATTGGTTTCAGGGGTGTGGGTGGTCTTCTGGTTTTGCTATCGAAAATTTGACATGCATGGCAACTTCTGACTGCGGTTATGCAATCTTTGAACATTGTTGGCCAGAAGTATCTTGCTCGTAAAATATTTTGCGTCGTAGCGTAACCAGATTGATGCCCCCCACACGCGCTTGAATGGCAATCATTCAGGACTTTTTCGGCCTCCTCATGGGTGAGGCACCTCCTCAGAACTGTATCGACACCACGACGGTAAAGCGTATCATCGACGATCATGTAGTCTTTTGATTGGTATTGAATCCATTTTTGTTCCGAGCGGGAGGTATTAGACCTCTATTTTTGGGTTTGGAGATAGATGATTATATCTCCATACCATGGATTGCTTGAAGATATCAGAAACAAAGATTCATCCACGATGGTTTCTTCGGAGGTTTCATCGTTGGACGACGATGGGAGATCGCATAGTAATTCCACAGAAACCAGGGATTTCTTGGATTGGATTTTACAAATTCCAGATCGAACTCTTGAAGAATTGCTATCCATTTGGAATATTTTCCCCCCAGCAACTGTCGCGACAATATATAAGTCATGGGGTTGCAATATGACAAAATGGTGGTTTTTCGAAAGAGGACATAGTGTCGAAATCTCTGTATCGCTTGAACAACCGCGAGAGCCAGCTTTTCAACGTAGGAATACTTGCTTTATATATCTTTTAAGTTTCTACTCAAATAATATATAGGATGTTCAATTTCGTTGTCTTCTTGAACTAAAACCATTGTGATGGTTGTATCCGCTGCAGCCAGATATAGGTTAAAGTCTTTTTGATAATCAGGAGTGTACATTAATGATGCTTTCATTAGGGATTCTTTTAAAGCATCAAAGGAAGCTTGCGCAACCTGATCCCAGATGAAGGGTACTTCTTTTTTCAATAGACGAGTATAACCTTTAGTAAGTTCAGCATAATTTGGAATGAACCTCCTCAGAAAGTTTGCTTTCCCTTGGAGTTTCTCAATCAGAAGCAAATTTGAAGGTGGAGGCAAATTTATGATTGCCTGAACCTTACATGGGTCGAGACAAATCCCGTCCTTTGAGACTACAAAGCCATGTAAACGACTAGAACTAACATAGAACACACATTTGTGTGGATTGAGTCGTATCTTGTAGTGTCGGCAACATAGAAACATCGCTCTTAAATGCTGCGGATGATCGGTCCGCTTTCGCGAATGAGCTGGAAGATCGTCGAGATATGGTTGAACGATGTTTTTGATGTCATGGAAGGTATAATTCATTGCCCTCTGAAATGTTGCCCCTGCGTTCTTTAAACCAAAGGTTAACTTGCGATATACAAATGTGCCCCACGGACAAATAAATGCAGTCTTTGACTGGTCCTGTGGGCGGATATTTATTTGATTATACCCGGAGAATCCATCCATAAATGAAAAGATTTCACATTCGGCGCATTCATCAATTATCTGGTCGATAAAGGGTGTAGGGTAATTGTATTTTGGACAAGCTTGATTTACATCCCTATAATCGATGCACACTCTAATCGTTCCTTGTTTTTTCATTACATGAACAATGTTCGATACCCAATCGGTTAGAGGAATTGGGTAAATAAAACTAGCATGGAGAAGTTTTTCAACTTCTACCTTGATGGCAGCGACTTTCTTGGGGTGCACCTACCGTAGCCGTTGTCGTACTGGTTTGACATCTGGATACATCTTTATTTCATGTTCAACTATACTCAAGTCAATGCCTAGCATTTCATCATATGACCAAGCAAAGACATTTATGAATTCGCGAAAAAGAACTTTGTATATTTCCAGTTCTGAAGGAGAACAACATTTGCCAACATAGATATTCTCTACAACATCTATTTTGGTTGAGATATTTATGGCGATAGTCTCTTCGATATTGGACAAGTTTCACTCGTAATTCACCGTGTTTATAGTATTTGATAGGAAATCAAAAACTGAAGGATGATGAAGGTCATTAGGAGTATCTTCTTGACAATCCGGAAGATGGGAACGATGGTGGTAATCTTCCCATGGTGCCCTGTCAATTATCATTGACTGAACAATTCCTTTGTCGGTGTAATGCACTTGCGACCAAGGATCTAAAGGGGTGCCATATTCCTTAGACCTATCTATCCAAACGCTTGATGAGCGTTGATTTGGGTTTGCCTCCCATGCCAAAAACATTGATTGCTACAATATTTCTATTGAACTTGGAGGCAATACCTGCAGATGATCCATGTTAATATCGTTTTCTGAGATCTTTTGAATAGAAGATATCATATTGCAGGTTCCTACCATTGCCACTTCCGCCAAATTGATTGGAGGTGGGAGGGAAAAAGTCCCCATTAATATAGGGTCTTTTAGTAGGCCTACTCCGATATTTTGAAGCGAATGGGGGCTTCCATGGATCATTGGAATGCTTCCTATAACTTGGGAACTATTGGGGAGAAATGTTTGTTGGTCGACGATTGTAATTCCTCCTTGAAAGGGAAATGCAATCTTTCTAAAGTAGGTCGACACAATGACATCCATAGCATATATACAGGGTCTTCCCAGCAGGATGTTGTAATCGAGCTTTCTGTCGATTACTTCAACATCTATTTCTACTGTTTTCCCCCTAGTTCAACTTGCAAGTTACTTAAAATCCCATATGGGGTATATGTTCATCCATCAAATTCTTTTAATGTCATCGAAGATCGCGACAAGGTTGGAGATCCTGAAGTTTTCCAGCAACTCATCGACATAATACATGTAGATGCCCCCCATCAATAATTGTTCGATGAATAGTTTTGTTGAGGGCTTTCACTTGAATGAGGAAAGCTAGTTGAGCTAGTAACTGAGGGTCATATCCTTTGTGATTAAAGGACACAAGATTAGAATCCTTTGGGTCAATCCCACCTATTGCTGATAATAAAGCTTGCTTTTGGGAGGGGAAATTTTGCAGTACCTCAAGTGTCGACATAGCGGATGGCGATTGGGCCAGATCTTCCACTATATTATAATGTTGTGCTGCTCTGGCACGAGGATTAAATGTCGACTTGTGTACTACTCCCTTTGGCAGTTTTATTATTAGCTCTGGAATGATGGGTGGCGCAACTTCTGTCGAAGTTGTTGTCGAACTACTAGGTTGATCTTTATCCTTGTTGTTCGACAGCTGTGGATTCTCGTAATCTTTATTCCTTGTCGTTATCAAAGCATCATTTTGCTATTTCAAAATCGACAACATCAGCACTTGGGACGGGGAAGCATTATCACTGGCAACCAGATTTGTTCCTGGATTTGGAAATGGATCAGTTAATACCGCCAAGGTTTTCGAATTCTTGAAGAATTTTCTAAGCTCAGCTTTATATGGACACTCTCTTGTCCAATGATCCTCATCACATATAAGACATGGACGATTTGATTTCTTATCTCCAGAAGGGTTTGCAAAAGATTTTTCAGGTGATGATTCCTCCTGTTTCTTCTTCTTCCCTTTGTTTTTCTTCTTGCCTCCTGGTTGCTTAGTTTCTTTGCCTTTGTCAGTTGAGACGGCATTTACTTCCGAGGCGAGAAGTTCTTCTTTTGCATTTTGACTAGAAATCTTACGGGCCTTTTTAGATGTAGCCTTTGTTGATTTCATGTCTGTTGTACCAATCACGCCATCGCCGGCATGAGAGTCATTGTTCGATTTAGGAGGAGGAGGAACGGAAAATTCTGGTCTGGGAGCGTCAGGGATTTTATCGTAGAGCGTGCTAGACTGAGTATAAATCAAGTCTAAATATTGCGCATGAGCAATAACTTGCTCTTCAGTGACGACTCCTCCCTTTGCCACATCTTCTGTAATGGAAGGTAATAATGACTTTATAAACCATTAAGCTAAAAGCTGATCAGGAACATATGTTTTTACCATTCTACAACGACATCGCCACTCATGAATATGATCAGATATGTGAGTGGCCGTCGTTTTCTTGAAATTGGTAAGAAGTTCTGTTCCTTATGGGTAACTGAAAATGGGTTAAAAAGGTTGTGGCTAGGGTACTGAAGTTATCAAACAAAGCTCTAGGTAATTCGATATACCATTTTGCTGCCAGACCAGTTAACGTTCTCTGAAAAAGGTGAAGCCTAATCGAATCATCGTTTAGGGTGTTTGATGAACACCACAGATGAAATTTCATCACATGATTCGACGGGTCCTCACCCAGATTCCCATTAAATTTAGGAATATCTGACGGAAGTTTATGCGGAATCTCTAGCCACTAAGGGGTGTAAGCAATTGGATCGTTCGTTAGCCGATTTAGATCTGGTAACTCTAAAGTCACTACGAAGGGTAACTGTTGATTCAGGTTTGGCGAAGCATACGAAGGATAAGATGGAATTGCCTCAGCAGTTGGTCTTTTCATACCAGCATAATGCATTTGATGCGGGTAACTTTGGTAAGGTTGATGGGCATAACCATTATAGAATGGTTGATTTTGACCGTTTTGAATATACGGCTACCCATTATTTGTAAATATTTGTTGCTCAGATCCTTGGTAAACTTGTTGGAATTGCGGTTGTTGATATTGCACCAGCCATGGTTGTGAAGCCATGTGCTATTGTCCAATACTGGCTGTTTGACCAAGATGAGGGGTAATTGTACCCGTTTGGGCCTGTTTCATTCCACTAGTTGGTGATTTTGGTTTAGTCGCAGGGATAAGAGGCTGTTGCATTACAACCTGAGAAACCTGAGGTTGGCATACAATAGGAAACATTTGTACTTGCGACACTGTCACAATAGCTGGCGTAGTTGGTATATTTGACATAGGTAAACATTGTTGCATCGAGTATACAACTCTTGGTTGTTGAGGGAGTATTGGCACCCAACCGCTATATGTAATTCTAGCATAACCTGAATTTTGTTGTGAACTCTCGTATGGTTGTCCTCCCAGAGGAGACAATGAAAGGGTATATTGCCCCCCATACGGCGGTAATCCGGTACTTAAAGGAATGGTTTGCCCTTGAGGACCGGACTGCCCAAATTGACACCGTGAAGGATCAATTTGCTGAGACTCAACATAAGAGTTCCCGGATATTATTCCGGATGAAAAACCAGGAACGGACCATACTATTGAAATAGCCCCTGCGTGGGCCCCATCTAGCAATTGAGAGCTAGTTGGGATAGATGGTATGCCGGCGAACATTGTTGGAGTGACAGCAGGAAGTTCTGCCGTCGCTGTGTCAGATGACACAGTCCTAGATGTCGATGGTTGTTCAGACATTTCTAGTCTATCCAAAAGATTTCCTAGCGATTCTACAGGAGCTTCCGATAACGGTAGACTAATTTCTGATGAAGAAGGATATGGGGTGATTCCAACTCCAAATTGCGATGGAGTACTAGATGGAGGATCCTCCCAATCTCTTCTATAACAATTAGACCAGGTGGAAGAGGTAGATCATCAGGTCCGTAAAATATTTCCGGTGTCGAAGAAGGTATAGATTCTGTAGTGACAGATGTTTGGGGAATAGCACCTTCCGAATCAGCTATAGATGGAGCCGGTTCAGTAATACAAGTGTTTACCTTCACACTAGGATCAGCTCTACTATCCTTTGGTGGCTGCGGAACTTCTTCTATAGAGGTAGGGATACCAGAAATGTTTGGAGTAACCGGTGTCTCCGATGGTGTCGGAACACTTGTTCTAACTTTACTAGGGGATTTTGAACCGGTTAAGCGAGTTCGCTTCATCCGTAACAGTTTTGATTCTGGAGACAAAGACGGTTGACTCGTAAGCCTCCGCGAATGACGGGGTTTCAATTGACTTTCTTCCACGATTTCGGATTACTCGATCAACTAAAAATCAAGGGGAAATATGTTTCCAAATTAAATGAATTTTAGACGCTTTCACACAACTTGTTTTTTCAATTTTTAAGAGTCGGGAAAAAACAAAAGATGACTCTAGTCACCTTCGATTTTTAATGAGCTTGAAGTGACAAGTTCTCAGATGGACCTTTTCCTTTAAGGAGTATGAAAAAGAATGAAAGAGACTACTCTGGAAATCTAGACAGGGGGATTACCAAACCAATCGCAAAACTGCAGAATACGTTTTACGGTACGGCAGTCAATCTTCCCGAATTCTGTGTTCAGTGCATTGTGATCGATAGGGTGGCAGACACGGCTTCCTATGGATAAAGGATATAGCCTATTGTGGTCTCCCAATATATACTCGACGGTACGTGGGAGCACAAGTCTGTACTGGCACTTATTGTCTCAAAGTGGAGGAATCACCCAACCAGCAATGAAAACAACAGTTACCAGGCTTTACGACGCCGGAATACGTCTCTAGCCTAGATTTCTAAATGTTGTACGTTAGGTTCCAAAGCATTTGTAGATTCATTAAATTTATTTTACAGTTGATCTTGCTTAAGAAATTTTCCTTTTAGGTTCACCGCGTGATGTAGATATACAATTCCTAAAATGCAATCTAAGATGAAAAACAATCGTTTAATCTTCTTTTTGCAATGAAAATCCTAGCTACTAAAGAAAGAGAGATGATATTCTTTCAACATAGACCAGAAAGCACACACTATATGCACTGTCCTAAATCAAACCAACAAACAATCTAAATGAAAATGCACATGCATGTATTTGTTTTCAGCCTTCTTAATGTGTGAATGATAAAAAGAAAGCTTAAGTGCAAATCTGAATTATTTTTCAAAGCGACATTACTAACAAGCTTCTTTTCAAGACAAAATGAAGATAATGATGACACTTTGTGATTTGGAATTGAAAACTTTCTTTCGACACTTGAAAAACTACTAATTCAAATCAAATACAAGAGTAACAGTGTAATCGACTATCAAGAACAATCAAATTCTCTTCTATTACTGAAAACGACACTTGCGACACTTCCAAATCAAGAAACGACAGTTCAATTACGCTACTTCTTTGTAAAAGAGAACTGAAAATGGATCACAATACATAAAAACATTTACAGTTCTTTGCACAATGGAGGTAGAATAATGGCAAGGAAGGGGTTTCCAATAGAGATATACTGACTACAGACAGCAAAAATCCTGAATAGAGCTGAAAAGAGTGAAGAAAAACCAAAGTCTGGAGGCAAAATTATCCTTTTCAGATCAGAGCACCTGTTACACAGGGATTCCAGTATGCATCCCACCTACAGCACACGAGAAGTGTGATGCATACTGATATCCTTGAAGAGAGGGTGCAATGGTACAGTGCGAGACTTTTGATCCAGTTCTTGATCACAGTTTGCAGCACAGTTCAGGGATTTAGGCCGCAAGTGGTAATCAGTAACTAAATCACACGGGTAGATCTAAGGAGGTTACTAGAGCCACCACAAGGGCAATTAGAGAGCTTGTAAATTGATTGTTCGGTTCATAAACAAAACCTGGAGATAGACTGAAGCAACATTGATCTACTTTGCACTTGCATATCAAATGCAGTTCGAAGGCTAGCTGGCTTGACTTCAGGCTCCGTCTGTAAGTTTATAAAGAAAACAAATATAGACAAACAAACAATCTATTTGTTCGCCAGTGGATTCGCCATTTTGTGATCGGGAAATCTAGTGTCTATGCAGAGCTGCTAGTCCCACTAAGACTGGTAGCTATCTTAGAAACAAATAAACTAAAAGTACTTTCGTTTTCCTTTATGAGAAGTAGATGAGAGGGGAACAAAGGAGACCAACCTCTGTCTTGCGCTTGGTTCCTTGCTTGATTCCTCTCCCTTCTGATAGATCTTTGCCACTCGCTTCCTAGTCTACCCAGCTTCAAAGAGGACCTGTGGAATCAAAGCAGCATAACACTATCCAAGAACAGAGATCTACTATCATAAACAATATAGGACTAGATATATATTGACCACACAAATGCATATATCATCAATCATACAAGAATGTGGAGGAAAACTTGAATAGCTTTATTAATATCAAGAATAGCAAAGAGGATTACAACCAATTGTTCTGACCCAGCATCATCCTCTCAGCAAGAAAGCCCTTCTTCACCTCATGAAAAGCTTAGATCACCTAACACTATGATGTTACACCAAGAAACCAGCAGCACTTCCTTACAAGATACAAAATTCCAGCCTCTGGATCTCTGGGATGGGGGATCCATATATAGATGTTTGCAAGGGGGGTGAGTCAACTTCTGAGATTTGATTAGTGTCCCCTCTCTGATAGTTCTTGATTCCACTTGGAGATTGATGATCTCTTACTCATCCCTGGGCGAATGCAGAGAGGCAAGTGTCACAGGAGAAGTTTCTGGAAGATTCCATGATCCTCCACCTCGCAAATTGACTCTGCCATTTGTCCACTCTTGCCCATCGTACCCCATAGAAGGGCTTTTCAGTATGCATCGCACCTCCCATGTGCATTTAGGTGGGATGCAGCGCACTTTGACCATGGAGCAAGTGAGATGGTCCAATTTTGACCAGTTCTGAGTAGTTTTTTCATGGAGAACTTCTGGGAGATGGTGTAATCAGTTGACCTTGTTCTTTTAGGGGCTGGAACAACACTTTTAGGGACTTAGGAGCCCTTGGTTTATGGACATTTATGATTGGGGTTGCAGTGCCCAAAAATTTCTATGACACTTGTGTAGGTTAAGCTACAATTTCACATGGTATTAAAGCCCATGCAAATTAGGAAGAAAGAACATATTTGCAAGTACTGAAGATTGGAGGTATTGGAAAAATTGCAGTTTTTACCTTCCACAATTCTCATACCATATAACTATTTTGAATGGAAGCCATAGATTCTACTTCAACTCAGAAGATTGAACCAAATCACAAATTTGAAGAATTCAAATATTTCAACCAAATGGACAAGATCTTCGGCCTCTTATGCATATCATTTTCTCTAGAACTATTGTTTCATCTTAAAGCATGCACCACTCCAAATCATTTTTACACCACTTTGGAGAAACTCTTTGGGAAGCTGAATGAGTTGCGGGGTCACATCCTTAAAAATAAGCTCAACTCATTAGATTCAAGCAATTTGGAGAACATTCAATATTTCTTCACAAGGCTCAAAGCCTTGTTACTCTAGTTGAAATAATGCAGAACCAATAAATCCAACCAAGAAAGTCAATTAATTATTTCCATATTGTCAAAATTGTGTCTTGAGTACACTATATTTGTCTCCATTTTTCATGCAACCAAGCTTGCAATAGGCACAACCTAGAGGATGCCTACTCTCGATGCTTTTATTGAGTCCTTGATACATGAGCAAGATAAGCTCATAAATATGGGAATATTGAAAAGTTCCAAAGCCCATGCACTCACTAAGCATGGAAGGGGCAAGGCCAACTTGCAATCCAATCAACACTCCAAAGAGAAGCGAAAGGAAAAAGAACTAGATCTAAGAAAGATAGGAAATCGCAAACCTCTAGTTGAATCTACCAACTCAAAGGAAAACAGGGGAAGGAAGGGAAAATAAAAATGTATCTATTGCAACTATGGTTACCATGTGGAATCATCACATATGAATATGAAAATCGGTCTCATGGCATAGACTCTTCAATAGAACAATATTATTGATTGTATTATGAAAAGTGCAAAGAATAAGGAAGGAGAAAGATCACTTGAAACAAGAGGGAATGTACATGCATTAATTGCTATTCATTCTTCTCTTGATGCATGGATCATAGATTATGGAGCTTCACATCACATGGCAGCCATAAAATATGCTCTCTCATCTTTAAAACCATATGTTGGTCCTCCTATTCTCATGGGAGATGATTCTTCAGTAGAGGCAATTGGACAAGGAAGGGTATATCTTGGAGATGGAAGTTTCAAGAATGTCTTTCAAATTCAATCCAAAATTAATGTGGAATGACTCTTTCTCATGAGAGAAATGGATAGATAGCGAATTTCTCTTTTAACCGATTGAACCAACGGCTATAAAATCTTTTAGTAAATATTCTCCCTATTTATCAAATGGCACACATCGAAACTGGAAGGAGAGTTGAATCCACCCCATGCCATTCTTGCAGAGGATCCTGAGTTAGAAAATATTTGGAAGAAAAGACAAGTAAAAGCTATCTTGAATTTTGAGGACACCTTTGGACTATTAGGAGAAGAAAACCCATAAGATTTCAAGAGAATATGCCAAGAATTGTCTCAAAACATGAAGATAAGGGAATACCACTCTCTCCATAAATTACAAGCAGCACTAGCTAGAACCTCTCTATATAAGAGAATCATCCAGAGGCTTGGAGTTCAGTGGATATGACTCATGTTCAATCCACTTCTGCTACTAGGGCTATGGGAACACCAAAACCAAGAAGAAGAGTCTGAAGTGTGGAATGACGTTGAGATTTATAGCTTGGAAAGTACTACACAACCTTAGGTATCGAGTTTGTGTGAGTTGGCACCACAAAATCCATTTGTGGGTTGACTACCTAAGAGGTGGGTTTTGTACCCAATATTGTGGGCATGAAACCAAGATGTATTTTGGAGGATGGATCCTTGTAGAATGTGTGGAACCCTTAACGGAGAAAGTTGATCCAAAGAAAATCAAAGGAGGCTTTTCCAAATGGGAGAAATTAATTTTTGTTTATAAGAAGTTGGTTAACTTGGAAAAAGTTCAAGTCAACTTTGCTTTATGAGAGCCCTATAAGAGGGCTAGACATTACACCTTAGAAGCATATAAATAAGAGAGATGTGAGACCTCATTTGGAAAATCACAAGTGCAAGATTCATCACAAGAGGGAGGACCTCTAAAATAAAGGAACCCATAACCTCTATAAGAGTATATCCAAGAGTTGAGGGATGAGTTTCTTAGGGTTCTTGTTTTGTTGGAGCAAGTCGAGTTAGAGGATCTTGCCGGCAGAATTAAAGGGTTGTTTTATGCATGTTTGGGGCTAAATTCTCTATGAACATGTCTCAATATTTCTGTGATATTGTAGGTGGAGTAGAGGCTGAATTTGAGGTTATTTTATTATTGGAACATCTAAACAAGGAGCCACATTCTCCTAGAGTGATAATGCAAAAGAAGGGACGATTGGAGGAGCATTAGTGCATGTCTAGAATGGAATTTCAACCAAGGAAACATTTTGCCTATAGTTTCACAAGATGCCCTAACCAGAGGGCCAAAATTATTGAGGAAAGTGCATAGGCCGAGGTGTTTTTGGAGGCAAGAAGAGGGTGTATTTCTAAGGTAAGTACGTCCTTCTATGGTTGATGGTTTTTCTAGGTGATGATCTAGATTTAGGAAATATTTTTTAGAAAGCTAAGTACATGAAGGAGGATTGTTAGAAGGTTGTTCAAAAGTTCCCTAAGTGCAAGACTTATGAAGGACATCAAGCCTGCTAGGAGAGGTAGAATGCTGGAGATAAATGATTTTTTCTTTGAAGGAGTTAAGGGTAGCCAAGAGAGAAATGCTTAAGACCTAGTTCATTAAGGGATAAGGACATCTTTAGTGAGAATAAGGGTAACCTTCATGCCCTATATTTTTCATCATTGTAGTAGCATAGGAAGGTAGAAGTGGTCAGCCGAAGAGTTGTTCACAAACGAAGTTGTGAATAGGCAATAGAAGTCCCTATGTGAAGACATCCTCAGTGGATAAAGGAGTAGTTTGGAAGAGTTGAAGATTAGAAGCTAAAGGACCAATATATGTGTTCAGGGTACATGGACTGAAAGGAGCTGAGGAGCCATCTACATAAACACGTAATGTAGAAATTTTGAATAATAAACACTTATTCACAGAGATTATCCCGATTATACACTATTGCGGAATACATGCATAATACATAACCTCCTATACGTTGATCATCAATTTAGCAAACCCCAGTATGTAACCCAGGGAAATCTTACAGCTGAAAACCCCTCACTATCTGTATATTAATGATTGAGAACATGTAACAATACATAGTAAAATACTCCTCACAAGTACTCAGTACTATCTCCACGTGTTACACACAAACCAGCTCAGATCTGATCAATCACTGCTCAAATCTCCTCCACTACTTTGCCTACCTCCACTGCACAACCCTGCAAGAGAATGAATGATGAATGGCTGATCCAAACTCCTATTTACCTTGTGAAAATTACTCACACTGGAAATCACGTGAGCACAGGCTATTCTACTGGGCATATGTTGTGCAATCCTCATGGGCATACTCAATACATTGCTTGTGCAAGATTTCATGCATAACTATAGTCACAACTGATAGCAATCTCAACCTCTAACACCTATCTCCACTAAACTGTACATGCACTGAGTTAACTGATGTATTCTTCAGTTGCATTATGAGTTAATAATTAATTCACATAACTCATCACTAGTCTATTTGTAGTTAGACTAATTACAACTAGTTTAACAAAGTCAAACTGAACACAACTCCATCAACTCCACAGCCAACTCCACAGAACTCACATGCATGAGTTCTAACGGATGTCATGCATGCAATAGCTCAACTGACTCACAAGAAAAGCGTATTTCCTTCTGACAGCTGCATGTGCCACATCTGTAGCTCAAACTGAAGTGCTCCAAGAGGATAAGATAATGTTTATAGTCTAAATATTATTATGAGAATAATATTTGACTTTTCTATTTTTGACTAGCAGTCTAAAAATAGACTCTCATCACTCCTGCTGTGATCCAAAATAGAAGTCCATCTATTTTTCCCAACATGACCAATCATCCATAACCAGCATTCTGCAACTCATAGACCATGATCCATATGTCTAAAAAATAGACATAGTCTAAAAATAGACTTTGCGCCATAATTTGCCTGTGGGCCCACTTAGTGAAGGCGACTCCTTTCCACTAAGATCCATCATCTTGTTGCATTTTCAACACTCCCTCTCAACAAGATATGGATTATCTGCAACCCCTATCCTGAAACTCCGGAATGTTCTGCAACACATTTGCCCGGTCCACTTGCTCCAACAACACTTGGAACAAAAACACTCCCAACTGACCACTTTGTTGGGCTAGGAACATACTCTGACGCTGAAGCTCTACCTGTTGCTAACAAGTGCTCCCTCTCTGACATCTTCGCTACTGCAACATCTCCATGCATGTCGCACCATTGCACACCTCTCTGTGCCACCTAGCACTGTGAAAAACACTTGTGCCTCTCGCATTGCTGCAGCCTGCTAGCTATGCGCTGTCCTGGGATTCCCTACACTATTGCTTTCTCTACTGCTCCATCTGCATCTGTCTCTACCCAATCAGTTAGTTCTTGCTACTCCACATTGGGGCTCTCGTAGCAAGGTCTCATCCAAGAGGTTGGGTACCTCAATGATCCTGCCCCTCCTCCTTGGGACGATCAATCCACATCACCCCACCTCCTACCTGGAGGTATGGCTACATGTGATCCCTCAGCCCACCTGGCTTGAAGTTTCCCCCTACTGGAGGTCTCTGCATGAGTAGATGTCTCTACTAGATCTCCTCTCAGCTTCCCTTTTTGTGGCTGCTCCACAACCTCTTGAAGCTGCTACATCAATCGTGGCTCCTCCACAATCATCTGAGACTTCTTCTGGCTCTACATGTTGAGAGGTAATATACTCTCCCTCTCAACCACCAAGTCTCCATCAGTTGCCTTGCTGCTCAAGGCTTTGCATGCATCTACATGCAACTGATAAAGGTTCCTGACTCGAACCCCTATCTTCCGGGTTTCTCCAGTTGTCTTGTTGCACAAGAAAGCCTTTCCCTCGCTGAAGATAGCATCATATCCCTTGTCTTCTAACATCACCACATAGATAAGATTCTTCTTCAATCCTGGAACATGCACCACTTTCTTCAATCTGAAGGGTTTACCAGACTCCCTCTCAAAGGAAATGGTACCGATACCGATCGCACTATATCTACCATCATCGCCCATCTCGATGTGCACTCCAAGACATTTCTCCTCCAGATTAGAAAACAAATCTCGATCTCCTATCATGTGAAAAGAAACACCACTGTCCAAGAACCACATCGATCCCATCACACTTGAAACCAAGCATGCGATCAATGAAAAATCAAGCTCAAACTGTGAGGCTAGAGCCTCTCCTGCTGCAGATCCAGCAACTTGCTTGTTCTTCTTCTTCTGTAGACAATCTGTGGCATCTCCATTCCCAGCTTTGATGTTTCTGAGTTTATCCTTGAGCACCATTCCACCAGCTCAAAACTCAACCGCTTCTAATCTAAAATTCGTGAGAACAAAGTATTTCTTGTACAGAGATCGACTGTATGGGCATTCACCGGATATCTCACCTTCCAAAAGAAGGATGAATCCAGAAGCTACCTGGCCCGATTACAGACTCTGCCTGAAGAAATAAAATGTAAACATCTTCTGAATAATAGATCTGATGATCAATCCCACTTTGATATGATGTAGAACTTTTTCTACAAATCAACCAGCTCTGATACCATGTACAAATTTTGAATAATAAACACTTATTCACAGAGATTATCCCGATTATACACTATTGCGGATCCTCTACGTTGATCATCGATTTAGCAGCATTAAAACTAATGAAACATCAATCGCATGCACACATTAACACAGTATGTAACCCAGGGAAAGCTTACAGCTGAAAACACCTCACTATATGTATATTAATGATTGAGAACATGTAACAATACATAGTACAATACTCCTCACAAGTAATCAGTACTATCTCCACCTGTTACACACAAACCAGCTCAGATCTGATCAATCACTGCTCAAATCTCCTCCACTGCTTTGCCTGCCTCCACTGCACAACCCTGCAAGGGAATGGATGATGAATGGCTGATCCAAACTCCTATTTACCTTGTGAAAATCACTCACACTGGAAATCACGTGAGCACAGGCTATTCTACTGGGCATATGTTGTGCAATCCTCATGGGCATACTCAATACATTGCTTGTGCAAGATCTCATGCACAACTATAGTCACAACTGATAGCAATCTCAACCTCTAACACCTGTCTCCACTAAACTGTACATGCACTAAGTTAACTAATGTATTCTTCAGTTGCATTATGAGTTAATAATTAATTCAAATAACTCATCACTAGTCTATTTGCAGTTAGACTAGTTACAACTATTTTAACAAAGTCAAACTGAACACAACTCCATCAACTCCACATCCAACTCCATAGAACTCACATGCATGAGTTCTAACTGATGTCATGCATGCAATAGCTCAACTGACTCACAAGAAAAGTGTATTTCCTTATGACAGCTGCATGTGCCACATCTGTAGCTCAAACTGAAGTGCTCCAAGAGGATAAGATAATGTTTATAGTCTAAATATTATTATGAGAATAATATTTGACTTTTCTATTTTTGACTAGCAGTCTAAAAATAGACTCTGATCACTCCTACTGTGATCCAAAAATAGAAGTCCATATATTTTTCCCAACATGACCAATCGTCCATAACCAACATTCTGCAACTCATAGACCATGATCCATATGTCTAAAAAATAGACATAGTCTAAAAATAGACTTTGCACCATAATTTGCCTGCGGGCCCACTTAGTGAAGGCGACTCCTTTCCACTAAGATCCATCATCTTGTTGCATTCTCAACACTCCCTCTCAACAAGATATGGATTATTTGCAACCCCTATCCTACAACTCTGGAATGTTCTACAACACATTTGCCCGGTCCACTTGCTCCAACAACACTTGGAACAAAAACACTCCCAACTGACCATTCTGTTGGGCTAGGAACATACTCTAATGCTGAAGCTCTACCTGTAGCTAACAAGTGCTCCCTCTCTAACATCTGCACTACTGCAACATCTCCATGCATGTCGCACCATTGCACACCTCTCTGTGCCACCTAGCACTGTGCAAAACACTTGTGCCTCTCGCATTGCTGCAGCCTGCTAGCTATGTGTTTTCCTGGGATTCCCTACATTGTCGCTCTCTCTTACGCTCCATCCACATCTGTCTCTACCCAATCAGTTAGTTCCTACTACTCCACATTGGGGCTTCCGTAGCAAGGTCTCATCCAAGAGGTTGGGTACCTCAAGGATCCTGCCCCTACTCCTTGGGACGATCAATCCACATCACCCCACCTCCTACCTGGAGGTATGGCTGCATGTGATCGCTCAGCCCACCTGGCTCAAAGTTTCCCCCTACTGGAGGTCTCTGCATGAGTAGATGTCTCTACTCGATCTCCTCTCAGCTTCCCTTGTTGTGGTTGCTCCACAACCTCTTGAAGATGCTGCACCAATCGTGGCTCCTCCACAATCGTCTGAGACTTCTTCTGGCTCTACATTTTGAGAGGTAATATACCCTCCCTCTCTACCACCAAGTCTCCATCAGTTTCCTTGCTACTCAAGGCTTTGCATGCATCTACATGCAACTGATAAAGGTTCCTGACTTGAACCCCTATCTTCCGGGTTTCTCCAGTTGTCTTGCTACACAGGAAAGCCTTTCCCTCATTGAAGACAACATCATATCCCTTGTCTTCTAACATCGCCACAGAGATAAGATTCTTCTTCAATCCTGGAACATGCATCACTTCCTTCAATCTGAAGGGTTTACTAGACTCCCTCTCAAAGGAAATGGTACCGATACCAGTCGCACTGTATCTACCATCATCACCCATCTCGATGTGCACTCCAAGATCTTTCTCCTCCAGATCAGAAAACAAATCTCGATCTCCTGTCATGTGAAAAGACACACCACTGTCCAAGAACCACACCGATCCCATCACACTTGAAACCAAGCATGCGATCAATGAAAAATCAAGCTCAAACTACGAGGCTAGAACCTCTCCTGCTACAGATCCAACAGCTTGCTTGTTCTTCTTATTCTGTGGACAATCTGTGGCATCTCCATTCTTAGCTTTGATGTTTCTAAGTTCATCCTTGAGCACCATTCCACCAGCTCAAAACTCAACCGCTTCTGATCTAAAATTCGTGAGAACAAAGTATCTCTTGTACAAAGATCGACTATATGGGCATTCACCAGATATCTCACCTTCCAAAAGAAGGATGAATCCAGAAGCTACCTGGCTCGATTACAGACTTTGCCTGAAGAAATAAAATGTAAACATTTTCTGAATAATAGATCTGATGATCAATCCCGCTTTGATATCCTGTAGAACTTTTTCTACAAATCAACCAGCTCTGATACCATGTATAAATTTTGAATAATAAACACTTATTCACAGAGATTATCCCGATTATACACTATTGCGGAATACATGCATAATACATAACCTCCTCTACATTGATCATCAATTTAGCAGCATTAAAACCAATGAAATATCAATCGCATGCACACATTAACACAGTATGTAACTCGGGGAAAGCTTACAGCTGAAAACCCCTCACTATCTGTATATTAATGATTGAGAACATGTAACAATACATAGTACAATACTCCTCACAAGTACTCAGTACTATCTCCACCTGTTACACACAAACTAGCTCAGATCTGATCAATCATTGCTTAAATCTCCTCCACTGCTTTGCCTACCTCCACTGCACAACCCTGCAAGAGAATGAATGATGAATGGCTGATCCAAACTCCTATTTACCTTGTGAAAATCACTCACACTGGAAATCACGTGAGCACAGGCTATTCTACTGGGCATATGTTGTGCAATCCTCATGGGCATACTAAATACATTGCTTGTGCAAGATCTCATGCACAACTATAGTCACAACTGATAGCAATCTCAACCTCTAACACCTGTCTCCACTAAACTGTACATGCACTGAGTTAACTGATGTATTCTTCAGTTGTATTATGAGTTAATAATTAATTCACATAACTCATCACTAGTCTATTTGCAATTAGACTAATTACAACTAGTTTAACAAAGTCAAACTGAACACAAATCCATCAACTCCACAACCAACTCCACAGAACTCACATGCATGAGTTCTAACTGATGTCATGCATGCAATAGCTCAATTGACTCACAAGAAAAGCATATTTCCTTCTGAAAGCTGCATGTGCCACATTTGTAGCTCAAACTGAAGTGCTCCAAGAGGATAAGATAATGTTTATAGTCTAAATATTATTATGAGAATAATATTTGACTTTTCTATTTTTGACTAGCAGTCTAAAAATAGACTCTCATCACTCCTGCTGTGATCCAAAAATAGAAGTCCATCTATTTTTCCAAACATGACCAATCATGCATAACCAGCATTCTGCAACTCATAGACCATGATCCATATGTCTAAAAATAAACATAGTCTAAAAATAAACTTTGCGCCATAATTTGCCTGCGGGCCCACTTAGTGAAGGTGACTCCTTTCCACTAAGATCCATCATCTTGTTGCATTTTCAACAAGTAATTCAATTGTATCTTGTTCAAGGTAGATTTGTTTTCTAAGGAATAACACCAAGCCCAAGTTATATTCTTGTATCAATGATTGTATGAGGGTCACGATCCCTGGTATGGGAGCCCTAAACAATTGTATTAAAAACTGGTTAATATAACGAAGTTGGGTTGAAAAAGGCTAATTTTTTTTTGTCTATTGTGCATTAGTTGATTTACTCCTATGTTTTTTTCACTATTCAAAGTAGTCTTGTTGTGGGATCTGAGTTGGTTGTGTCAGAGATTCTAATACCAAACCCATATTCTTGAGTGTCGTGGAAATTCAACATGGTATTAGAGCGAATTTGAAGGGACAATAAATAAGAGTGTGCACAACAAGTAAAAATCAAGAGGGATTTGGTTCCATTGTTGTTGAAGGATTAATAACAATGGTGAAGTTATTAGTTGGTCTACAATATTAGGACAGTTTGGAAAGGTTGTCTAACTATAGTCTGTGGAAGGAAAGGATCAATTTGGTTCTTAAATTGAACAAGATTTGGGACTTTGCCGAGAAAGAGATCAAGAAACCAAATGACCCTAAGAATATGGAAGTGATATGAAGAGATGGATACAAAGGCAAGCTAATCATCCTAGATGGTGTTAAGGATTCCTTGATACCTCATTCGTCCAGGAAGAACAATGCCCATGAGATGTGGAGATCTATTCAGAATTTGTTCTAGAATAAGAATGAGAACCGCTATTGGTATTAAAGGATGAGTTGAAGGTCACCAAGATGATGGATGGTGAAGTAATGGCACTGTATCTAATGAGATTGTCTCAAGTTTGAGATGATCTTACCACCATTAGTGAGATTGCTACATATTTTGAGATGGTATGGATTTTTTTGAAGGGGTTTACCAAGGAATGGAATCTGTTCATCAAAGGGATCGTTGCAAGAGAGAAGGTGCCAGACTAGAATAGGTTATGAGATGCCTTCATTCAGGAGGAACTGTGGGACGAAAACCTTCACCAAAAGAATAAGTCTTCTAAAGATAATGTGGCTCTTGGAGGGAGGATGAAGGGAAAGCTAGAAAAGGACTTGAGTAAGCTTAAGTGTTTTATTTGTGGTGAGTATGGTCATTATTCGATGAAGTGTCTGAAGAAGAAGCATGGAGATAATGATGAGAAGAAGGGTAAGGACGTTGCAGGTGTCACCATTTCTATTAAGCCAAATGATGTCTACAGGATATTGGAGAATGGATATTTTTCTATGATTTCTCATTTATCTAACGGGGCCATAGACGAGACTACATGGTACATGTACAATGGTGTGTTGAAGTATATGATAGGTTTATAGGATCTGTTTGAGACTCTAGCTGAGTGGGACTCAAAGTTGCACATGATGCTGGGTGACAAGAGTTAGAAGGAGATCAAAGTATCCAGTTTCGTGCCATTCAAGATGGAGTTAGGTCGGATGATGTGAGTTTAGTATGTACTGTTTGTACCAGAGCTTAGATATAATGTGTTTTCTATCTCAGTGATTGAGAAAATTGGGTTTGAGGTGATTTTCTAGGATGGAAAGGTGAGACTCAGGCCTAGAGGCTTTAACTCTAATAGAGTGGTCATTGGAGTCAAGGATCATGGTCTATATCAGCTGATGGGAAAGAATATAGACCATGAGCAGTAGAAGCAGGAACAGTTGCAGGTTCTAGAGGTTTAGAGGGAACCAAGTTGTACTAGAGGTTTGCAGGTTTAGAAGGAGAATGTGTAGCCTAAGAAGAGTGTGTGGTTAGTGGGGAGCAAGGGTTCTTCTACAACTAGAAAGAAGGACTTGGGAAGGCTTGAAAGTGTTTTAGGAGAAGAAGAAGCAAGAGACTTCTTGTGGCAGTGAAATTTTTGAGAAGGGTGTAGTTCATGCTACAAGGTATGCTAGACTAATGATTTGTAGGAGTTGGGCTAGTGTTACCAACACTGATAGTTATGATGAGTTACTTCCTAGTGTTATAAGTACATCCATTGCTAAGAGGGAGTGTTTAGATTTGTATCTTGAGAGGTATTCCATAATCTTAGGTATTGGGCTTGTGTGAGTTGGAACCAAAAAATCCATTTGTGGGCTAAGTACCCAAGAGGTGGTTTTTGTACCCAAGATTGTGGGCACAAAACTAAGATGTATTTTAGAGGATGGACCTTGTAGAAAATGTGGCACCCTTAATGGAGCAAGGGGATGCAAATAAAATCAAGGGAGGCTTTTCCAAATTGGAGAAATTAAATTTTATTTATATGGAGTGGGTTAACCTGGCAAAAGTTTAGGTCAACTTTGCTTTAGGAGAGCCCTAGAAGAGGGCTAGACGTTACACCTTAGAAGCATATAAATAAGAGTGTTGTGAGGCTTCATTTGGCATATCACAAGTACAATATTCATGACAAGAGGGAGGACGTATAAAATAATAGAAGCCACAAAATCTATAGGAGTCTATCCAAGAGTTGAAGGACGAGTTTCTTAGGGTTCTTTCTGTGTTAGATCAGAACGAGTTAAGGAGATTTTTGGAAGAATTAAATGGATATTTTATTCATGTTTGGGGATGGAAATTATATGTGAATAGGTCTCAAGATTTCTGTTCTATTGCAGGTGGATTAGAGGCTGAATTACAATTGATTTCAGGTTCAGAATAATAGGACAAGGTGCCACATTCTGCTAGAGTGATAACGCAAAAGAAGGGACTATTAGAGGAGTGTTAGCACTGGTCTAGAAGGGAATTTTTCCTAAGGAAAAAGTATGCCTTTAGTGTCATAGGGTTCCCTAACTAGAGATCCGAAATTCCTTAGGAAAGTGCATAGGATGAGGTGTTTTTGGAGGCGGGAAGAAGGTATTTGCGAGGTAAGTACGTCCTTCTATGGTTGATGGTTTTGCTTGGTGATCATCCATAAATAGGACATATGTATTGGAATCTTAAGTACATGAAGGAGGACTATTAGAAGGTTTTCCAAAAGTTCCCTAAGTGCAACACTTATGAAGGATATCAAGCCTTTTAGGAGAGGCAAAATGTTGGAGCTCAAGGATTTATTCTTTGAAGGATTTAAAGGAAGAAAAGAGAGAAGTGAATAAGCTCTAGCTCAATGTTGGAGAAGGATAAATTTAGTGAGAATAAGGGTATCCTTGTATATTTTTCATCATTGTAGTAGCATAGGAAGGCAAAAGTGGGAATTTGAGGATCTGTTCACAAACAAAGTTATGAAAAGCTAATAGAAATCCTTATGTGTTGACATCTTTGGTGAAAAAAGGAGTAGCCAAAGGGAATATTGTTTGGAACCAAATTTAGTGACCTAAAGGAGAAATTTTGAATAATAGAGGTAGATTGGAAGAGCTACATATTGGAAGCTAAAGGACCAAAAAATGTGTTCAATGCACATGGATTGAAAGGAATTGAGGAGTTGACTACATCAACAAGTCGGTTGTGTCTTTTTCAAGGAAGATTGGTTGTCAAAGGAATGACACCAAGCCCTAGTTGTATTCTTATATCAATGATTGTATGAGGGCCATGATCTGTAGTATGGGAGCCCTAGATAGTTGTATTAAATATTGAATAATATAATGAAGTTGGGTTGAAAATGTTAAAAAACAAGTTGTCTAATGTGCACTAGTTGATTTACTGTCGTGTTTATTTCTCCATGCAAAGTAGTCTTGTTGTGGAATTTGAGTTGGTTGTGTTAGAGATCTAAGACCAAACACAAATTCTTGAGTTGAATGGAAATTCAACAAATGATATAGAAGAAAAATGTAGGATTATATCCAACAAGGGAAACCACAACTAGCTCAACATGGGACATCAAACAAACAATCAAAGGGATGAATCAACAAGAGAAAAGAAGAGAAGAAGATTGAATTTTTGAAGGATGAGAAATAGTTCCAGTAGGGGGGTATGATGGGTCTCCAAAATAGTTAGGATTATAAGGTCCATCAGGCCACTCCTAGGCACATAAAATAATGTTTAACCCCAAATTTTGCACTTTTGATTATATATTTTCCTAGCTTAATGGGTTCTTGGAGGATTTGATATGGTTTTTCTATTTTCTATGACTTAACATGTTTATTATGCATGATTTTACAGAGATATTGAGTAGATTCTTAGGAATCCAATTCTAGAGAGATTTTAGGGGCTTGCTCCCTGCAGTGGGACAACTTAAACTCGAATGGCTTAGGGAATTTGATGCCTCCTCCTACTATTGTAAGTTGGATATGGAAAAAAATCCCTTTTTTTAAAGATTTTTGGAGGGAAATACAACCCTTCTCTTAAGGAGGCTTCTCCCCACTTGATGTATAAATAATATGATCAAATTTTCCCCAGGAGGTAGTGGAATAGAAAGAAAAGAATAAAAATTAGGGTTTTTGTATTTCCAAGCAAATTTTGCAATATTGTAATGTAAAATAGATTTTTAGTTAATGTAAGCAACACCTTATTCAATATTTTATCTTGGTTCTTCTTCATGGACTCTGAGCATCCTTGGGCTAGGCCCCACCCTAGGAGATTTAGAGCCCTCTTGTACATCTATTGATATTATGCTTTGCAATTGTATTGTTTAGCTTTTAACATTAACATTTATGGAAATTACAATTTGATGTTTTGTCCATGCTTAAGTAGGTGGTTTATTGAGCAATTCTTCTATGAAGGTCATTTATGCAAACTATCAACCTTCTTGATCAACCATATCACTTATTAACATAGTTTTATGTCTTTTTCTATTCCATTCCTTTTTTGGTTATAAATTGCATACTTTATTATTTTATTGTACAACTAATTTATGGCTATAAGGGACAAAAAAAACTTGGTTTTGTGATTATAAAGCTTAAATTACATTGTATCAATCTTTTGCTAGTTGGATGTTGTCATTTTCCATCATTTCTACCTCTTTCTGTCACCCTAGGTTTGTTCCCTAACTATTTTACATGCTTATTGGACTCTTCCTATAACAAAACAAAGAATTCTATAACAACATACAAACAATTCATTTATCTTACCCAGTTCAACAAGAAATGTTTGGTTTATCCTCCTTGAGGTATTAAAACATGTCTAGGATATTGATGGTGAAATTTAGAATCATAGAGACCTCACAAAGTCTCCTATAGATACTTTTACCAATTGCTTCCAAAGTACTATTTTCTGCAATTGAGGTTTCATACTTTCAATCCTTTATTTCAAGCAAGTGTGTTTTTCATTTATTGCAAGTAACACAGGTGATCCAAATATTTTAAATTCAAGAATGCATTTAGAATTTCATATAAAAGAGCATATTAACCAAGTAACTTAACACATGAAAAAGAAGTGGAAATCATTAAGAAACCATGATATCAAAGGCACACAAACAGTTTGATTACAGAGTTCACCCAATGTGAGTTACGTCTCTGGGTCCTGCTCAAAGTGGGGAGGCCTTCTTTTATTAAGTGGCATCAAAGAAATTAGTTACAAGCAACTTTATAAAAATGACCCTTATACCTCCAATTTGGATGATGGCCTAAAATTGGAGAGCTCAATAGGCGAAAGAAACTACATGGATGGATTCCTGGTGTGAAAATGTACAAAATCGATTATAAAATTTTCAAATTCTAACACTAGCACCTCTGGCTCTTTAAGGGAATCTTTTCAGCATCTCCAAGATACCCTTACTCATGTTTCCATAGCCTTTGCCACTCAGGGTTCCGCACCCGGACCTCCTCTGATCCTCTATGCTCTGCCTCTTTCGAATGGCATATGAGACCTTAAATCTTATGTGGCGGGCGAAGCCACCAAGGAACGAGTTGCGGCTCAGTAGTGGAAGAGTAATTTAGCTTGACAAGGGTTCTGGTTTTGAATCCCCCACCTCCCATATAAATTTTGACAGTTTGTTTAAAAGTGGTAATGTTTTGGTTACATCTGATTTCATCAGCAATTATGGTAAACAATTTATATTTGTCGACAGCTGTGGAAATAATTTATGATAATATATAATGTGTTTATTCCATCGGGGTTGGGCAGGTCTACCGGGGGTGGCCGACCCACCCAATATAATATAATATCACTGTTGAGGTTTGGCGGGGGTGGCGGCCTGCCACCCAATATATATTTTTTATTTTTTACTTTTAGACCACTATGGTTAATTTTCTTCTATCAAAAAATAAGGCATATTAGAAAAATTAAAGAGGCAACAAATTCACCTATTCCAACCGTTGAATTTCGTGCACTGAGATTCTGCCAATTTGTTGCCTCGTTAAGACTAGCACTTGGCCAAGTTTGACCAGAACTTTGACCAGCTATAACTTGAGCATATGAACTCAGATTTGAGTGTCGTTTACACTATTGGAATTAAGGAAATGAGCACTATGATCTGGTTCTAGTTTCACTTCCATATGATGACTTTTATTTTTAAGCTATTTTCAAGGCCACTTCTATTTATGGATCCTCCTAGATCATTCCTCCCCACTAATGATGTTTTGGACCACCAAAAGCTTTATCAGTCAATTGGAATGTGATGGAATTTCTCCCTCATTTTATCTTTTTCCATCCATCGAGCCTTACTCGGATGCATTCCTTTGAAACCAATACGAAGGTACTCCATGTCTCCTCGTCGTGAAGTCCTAATATTCCTATCGAGAATGATGTCCTCTGGTAGCTTGTACAACTATTTTGGTGCAAAATCGTCTATTGTAGGAACATGTCCAACCTGTTCGGTGTCCATAATCAATAGAAGCTCACAAAGCTTCAAATTTTCAATGTTCACCACTGAGGACATCTGCATGTATGATGGCAAATCGAGATGAAAAACATTGTCTCTAATTTTCTCCAATATGGTGAATGGGCAATATTGGATTGGTCACAACTTCTTTCCTTCCCCTTTCATTATTTATTTGTTGATGTGCATCCACCCTTTGTATCCAACCTAGAATTGGTGATCGACTCAGTGCTTGTCATGTAGGGCTTTGTATTGAGCTTGATTCTTCTCCAACTGCTTCTACAACGCCTGGTGAATCAAATGAATTTGTTGAATGAATTACCACACTTTATCCCTGTCATCTTTCCCACTGGAATATTCATCTTTCCCAAATACCATGTGTAAGGGATCCTTTCGTAAATAACCAAATCATGTCTCGAATGATGAAGTCTGTGTGGATGAACGAACTTCTCGGTTGTATGCATGTTGTACATAAGGAAGCTACTCGTCCCACAACTTGGGATGCTTTCCACAATAGCCTTGGAGTAAGTGTATCATTGTGCGGTTGAAAAATTCTATTTTCCTGTCGGTATGCGATGAAATGTTGTGCTCCTCTTCAAATGGGTACCCATCATTCTCCAAAAACTCGTCCAAAACTCTCTAAGAAAATGAGAGTCTCGATCAGACACAATGGATGTGGGCCGCCCAAAGTGGACCAATACAAATTGGAAGAAAAGATGAGCAGTATGATCTGCAGTGACCTTCTTTTTACAAGGAATTAATACACACATTTTTCTAAATCGATCCACAATGACATACAAATAGACATGACCTCTCTTAGACAAAGGAAAACTGCCTACAATATCCATCGACACACTTTCCCATGGAAGACTCAGAACATGGAGTGGTTTGTAGAGCCCCAATTTTCTATTAGTGGTCCTGCTGATTGAACACATCACACATCCCTTTATATATTGAGTCACAATATTTTTCATGCAAGGAAAATAACAAAACCTCTGCAAATGACACACTGTTTTCCCTACACCAAAATGTCCTGACACAAGAGAGGTATGTGCCTCTCTGATTACATGTATTCGTTCATTGATGGGGATACAAAGTTTTCCAAGGTGATACAAGAAATTTTCTTGCAAATGGTAATTATTCACCTGTGATCCATGAGTCATATTTGCATAAATATCCTTAAAATGATCATCATCAACATACTATTCAACATAACTTTCAAAAGATAAAGAGGCATTTTGCAAAACTATAGATGCAATAATAGGAGGACAAGAAAGCATATCTGCCACTTTATTTCTCATGCCCTTCTTGTATGTTATTACCAAGTGAAACTTCTAAAGGAATCCCATCCATCGGAAATGACTTGCTTGTTGAAGCTTGGTCTGCGACTGAAGGTACTGCAAGGGCTGGTGATTAGTGTGAATGATGGTCTCCTTGTTGATCAAATAATGTTTCCACTTCTTCACACTTTGAACCAAGGCATACAACTCCTTTTCGTATGTGGGATAGTTCACAACATCTTGGGAGAGTGTCTATGAATGGTAACATATAGGTTTCCTTTGTTGCATCAATACTCTTCCATGGCCTATCCGTTGACATTAGTCTCGATATCGAAAGGCTGCTGGAGTTCTGGTAAGGCCAAAAATGGTGCGATGTTGATCTTCTCTTTTAGTGCATCAAAGGATTTTTGTTGCTTTCCTCCCCATTAAAAGGTTTTCTTCACACTCATGAATTCATGTAAGGGGGATGCAATGATGGAGAATTTGGAAATGAACCTTCTCCAATATTGTACTGCACCCAAAAAGCTATGAACCTCTGTAACATTGGTGGGTTTAGTCCACTTTACAATCACATCAATTTTAGAAGGATCTATTTTCAATTGTCCACCTCCAACAATGTGACCTATGTAAACCAAAGAGGTTATCCCAAACTCACACTTCGACATTTTGACATACAAATTTTCTTTTTGAAAAACATCAAGCACTTTTTTAACATGGCATACATACTCATCCTATGTCCTATTGTAAACAAGAATGTCATCCAGATACATAAGTTCAAAATCATCAAGAAACAATCTGAAAATATCATTCATCACCCTCATGAATGTGGGCAGAGCATTGCATAGTCTGAATGGCATCACCA
This sequence comes from Pinus tabuliformis, assembly GCA_031772625.1. NCBI lineage: Eukaryota > Viridiplantae > Streptophyta > Pinopsida > Pinales > Pinaceae > Pinus > Pinus tabuliformis. Next base: position 663,346,115 of record CM062820.1, on the reverse strand, counting down.
TCCATTCAAACAACCCTTGTTTCATCTTAAATACAGTCTTCCATACATCGTATTCTACAATCCTGACTTGATGATAGCCACTACGGAAGTCCAAATTTGTGAAAGATAGCATTTTTCAATTGATCTAACAATTCATCGATGTGAGGGAGAGGGTATTGATTCTTCACCATTATTTTTTTGAGGTTCTTGTAGTCCACGCACATCCTCCATGTGCTATCATTTTTCGGCACCAACACGATAGGTGCACCGCATGGAGAAGAACTTGGCCTTATGACCCCTTGGTTAAGAAATTCATGTACCTGATTCTTTATCTCCTACATCTCAATGGATGACAACTTGTACATACCAATGTTTGGTAAAGGAGCATCTTGTTTCAAGTGAATCTCATGTTGGATCTCACGCTTTGGAGGAAACTCAATTGGTTCCTGAAAAAACCTCATCATAGTCAGAAACAATTTCATACAGCTCCTTTTTATGAGTGGAATCACAAACTTGGAAAGCTTCAGTTGTCTCGACATATTTTTCTCTCACAACCATGAGCATGCACCCTTTGCTGTAATTAATCAATCTCTTCATCTGACCTGCGCTTACAAGACTGACATTGAATTTGGTGCAATGAGCTCTAACAATGTATTCCACCTCATCTTTCGTGAGATGATACTTGTTTTCATGGAGAAAGAGAATTCCTTTCCTGTCATACAAATACAAACTTCCCAATATAATACCATAGATATCCAAGGGTACAACATCAATATCGACCTCATCAACTAGTTTGGAGGCAATCACAAATCTAGATCTACACTACCTAGTCACATGTAATTTTTATTTTAGATGAGGCTTGGTCTCTAATCCTAACATTTTAACCAAGGATTCTGAAAACAAATTTGCGTGTGAACCTGCATCAAACAAGGTTTCCACTTTAGTATGTTTCATTATGACTCTAATATGGAACAATTCAATTCTCTTTCATTCATTAAAAAGAGGCTCATTTAAATAACTTGTACTTGCATGTGATTTATAATTTTCATTAGCATGAAGAGAAAGAGTACCTTATGTGCCCACTATTGTGATTAATGTCTCATCACCAGAATCAGATCCAAGGTCCTGCTACGTGGTTGCCACTGTCTTCTTCTTGCCCTTTCCACTAAATCTCTTTGGTTTCAACTCCAGATGAAATTTCGTACAATGTTCATCATCATGGACTTCCTTCTTGTAATGTGTGCAATATTTCTTTGCTTCTTCCTCCTTATTGGTTGTAGATGCATTCTTGTCCTTTCCCTTTCCTTTTCCTTTGAACTTGCCATTATGAGGTTTGAAAGATGATTTCTTAGGTTTCTCCTATTTATCATTCTTGCCCCTACTTTCAAGGTGAATGGTCTTCACACACAAATAATAACAAAGAATGTCTAATGTAACTATGTAAAGAACTAGTATACTTTGTTACAGTTTCAAGTGAATAAAGTGAAATTCCAAAATTCAATGCTTGTTTTCTAAACTCTTCTGTGAATCTTTGCACATTTTGACCCTTTTCTTGCCTTAAATATTGTCATTCCATTAAAGCCTTTTATTGATAACCCAAAGGATAAAATTGATCTTTTAATGCAGAAACAAAATTAGACCAAGAAGAAAGGAGATCACCCAATTTTTTGTTAACTTTCTGCAACTTTATCTCCTACTAGATGAGAGTAGTGCCACTTAGCCAAAGAGATGTTAATTGGATCTTTGCCTCATCTTCCTTGATCTACTGAATCTAAAAATAAACCTCGATATTTCTAATCTAATTTTTAGTTTCTCTACATTACAGTCTCCATTATATGTGGGAAAATAAAACTTTACATATAGCTTAAAAAATGGCTTCTTAGATGTATTCCTATGATGCCTGATAGAGTGATGAGAAGAAGAAGAAGAACTATCACTAAAGGATGGAGAGGAAGGTTAAGGAGGATCTCCTCTTCCACCTTCATGATTTACCAATGCATGGTCATCTGGCTCTTTCTTCTCAGGCTTGATCATCTTCTGATACTTTGAAACAACTTTTCAACTTTCTCTAGCATGGTGAAGAAGATATTGCGATAATTTTTCTCTTCCTCAATTCGAGCTTCCTCATCTTCCATGTTCCATCTTCATGGTGCATGCCCTGCTTCAGGATCAAAGGATTTAAGTTTTCATTCACCTCTTTGGATCTTGTTCCTGGTTAGAATTCATTCATGCAACTCACATCAAGAATACCTTCTTTGATACCAAAGTTGATCCATATCTTTTAACTTCAAGGATGCATTCAGAATTGTATATAAAAGAGCATATTAACCAAGTAACTTAACACATTAAAAAGAAGAGGAAATCATAAAGGAACCATGAGATCAAAGGCACACAAATTATTTTATTATGGAATTCACCCAATGTGGGCTACGTTTCTGGGCCCTGATCAAAGTGGGGAGGCCTTCTTTTATTAAGTGGCATCAAAGAAATTAGTTGCAAGCACATTTACAAAAATGACCCTTACACCTCCAATTTGGATGATGTCCTGAAAATGGAGAGCTCGACTGGAGAAATGGGCTGCACAGATGGATTCCTTGCGTAAAAATGTGAAAAATAGAATATAAACTTGTCAAATTCTAACCCTCTAAGGGAATATTTTTAACATCTCCAAGATACCCTTGCTCATGGTTCCATAACTTCTGCTGCTCAGGGCTTTATACCTGGACCTCCATTGCTCTGCCTCTCATTCGAATGGCATATGAGAGCTTAAATATTATATAGGGGGAGGAACCATGAAGGAACGAGTTGTGGCTCATTAGTGGCAGAGTCATTTATGTCGGTGGTGGTTCCGGTTTTGAATCCCTCGCCTCCCATATAAAGTCCGACTGTTTTTTAAAAAGTGATAATGTTTTGGTTACATGTGATTTCATCGGCAGTTATGGAAAAAAAATTATATTCGTCGGCGGTTATGGAAAACAATTTATATTCATTGGTGGTTATGTCAACGTTTTATGGTAATATATAATGCGTTGGTTCCATCGGAGTTGGGTAGGTCCGCTGGGGGTGACTTTCCTACCCAATATAATATAATATCACCATTGAGGGGTGGCGGCCTACCACCCCATATATTTTATTTTATTTTTTATTTTTAGACCACCATGGTTAATTTTATTCTGTTGGAAAATAAAGGAAATTAGACAAATTAAATAGGGGACAAATTCAACTATTCTGATAGCCAGATTCCATGCGCCAAGATTCTGCCAATCTATTGCCTCATTATGACTGCCACTTGGCCAAGTTTGTCCATAAATTTGACCAGCTATAACTTGAGCATATGAACTCGGATTTGAGTGCCATTCACACTGTTAGAATCAGTGCAATAAGAACTACGATCTGGTTCTAGTTTCACTTCCATATGACAACTTCGATTTTTGAGTTATTTTCAAGGCCACTTCTATTTCTGGATCCTCCTAGATCAATAGGTGTGTTTGCGATTTAATTTTCTATGGGTTATTTATGAAAATTTACTTTCTTGTAGCCTAACTTAGTCCAACAACTTAACTTGGTTTATGTTCATCTAACCTTCACTCCAACACTTACCACTTGTATGAGAATTGAAAGATGAAGGAGATAGTGCATGTTGCACATACAATGCTAACCCCTCTTAAGTTTGTACAAACCCTGAATTGATAATCAAAGATGAGACCCTTGGAGTTACAACATTGTTGTTGCAATATTGAGGGTGTTGTAACAATGGTTTAAGGTACAATATTTGGGGATCTTTGCAAGGAGGACTGTGCAAAAGGATTCTGCACAGTAAGGTAGATCAAGGGTCAACATGCAGAAAGGAGGAAAATATGGAAACTTGTTAAGATTATTTTGAAAGATTTTCCCATGGTAATATTTACCACCCATATTAATATAGTTTTTTGTATTAGCTTTCACCTAATTGAAAAACTATAAATAACCTTAATTAGTTAGTTAAACATAGATGGAAATATCTTTGAATCCTTGATGTAAGTATTGTTCTTAGATGCACACTGTAATGATGATCTATTACGCTAGTGAGCCATGATATTTGGAATTTAACGAAGACTTGTTAGTAATAATAAAAGTATCTTGTTTAGTGGTAGGATAGGATCCATATCTCCATCATCACTGTAGAACTATCTAGGTTCATGTAGTTCCTCATAAGATGCCTTGGGTAAAACTTCACCTACTCGCAAGTGTTGTTCAAAGGGTCAGTATTAGAGGGATTTTTATTGGATAATTCATTCTAAAATTGAGAATTACCTTTGCATGCCAAAAAATGGTTATGTTGTTGGGATTGGGATCTGTGATTGAATGGGATGTGGAGACCTCCTAGGGAAGGGATATAACAATGGGTACATATGAAGGAATACAAATTTGTGGTAAAAAAACAAAAAATCTATGAATCAATATTGAAGAATGGATACAAAGGTATATATTTTTCTATTTTCATGAAATTTTCTTCAGTGAGTTCTTGATTATTTTGGATGAGTGGTTGCAATGACTATCAGAGGAAGTCAAAAACTGGCACCCTGTGGCGCCACATATTTGGAATTCTGAATTGGTCTAAAGAGTAAATTTTGTAAGAAACAAAGTCATGTGCACAATATACTTTTGAATAAATAGCATATTGGCGTGTTATGTTATTAAGTTCTCTATAGAAGGTACCCAGTCATATAGTGTAGCAGAAAGATATTTTTCAAGGGATAGCAAGGAAAATACTTGAGATCTTTATTTACTAAGATAAAAATGTTGTTGTGTGACAAGGAATTCACGTCATTAGAATATGACACCATTAGCAATTGAATTTCTTTGTGTAGGTTGGGGAGACTGGGGGTTGACTAGTGGATGGCCTCAGTGAATCAAGGTGAGGGATACAATAAAGTGAGTAGAGACTAGATGATCTAAGGATTTTTAGACATTAGGGAGATAAAAACACAAAATATACATGAAGGGTAAGAGCACATACAACAATGTAGGAAGGGAGCACAACAAAATAATTTAGCAAAGTGTTGTGTAGTGGAGTCATATTTGAGCACAAAAGTGAGGTAAGAGAGAGATATGCATTAGATCGTATGATAGATAAAAGGATAATAATAGGGGGAATAATAAGGAAACACAATAGTGAATATTGAGAAGTTAGAGATTGAGAAAAAAGAATAAATGCACATCCCCTTCCCAACATAGTGTTGCACATAGGAGATAATGAAGAATTGCATAGCGAAAGAGGAAAGAATAAGCATGGAAACTGAAAGTTCAACTTAGGACGAGAAGAACTCATGTATCCTAGTGAACCTTGTTAATTTTTCTTAGGTTTATATTTTTCTTTTCTTTAGATAATTTCATTTCATTATCTACATATTGAATTCACCCCACAATATCATAACATTATTCAACAAGATATGAAACTATATAGAAAGAACAATATCATTATCAATGCAATGAAACATAAAAGAACAATAGAAGAAAATAATTCACATTGTAGAGACACCAGGATTGGCCAGAGACCAGGGAAAAACCCAACAAGGGGGAAAACCCTTTCAATTTCTTCTTCTTATTAGATTGTCATTGAATGTTTTATCAAAGAGAGAGTACAATGATCCATATCTTCAACCAAAAAACTATCCAACAAAATAAACTAAAAAACATCTAAGAGATGAACCCAACACTACTAATAATTAAAAACCTGATTCAAAATCCTACAATCAATTGTCATGAATTGTCGAAATCTATGGTCAACTGTCAAAATCAAACCATAGGTTCCAACCGCATGGAGAGAGAGATGTTTGTGCGGATCAAACCCTCCAACTGCACTCATAGGCTTGTTTTCATGTGATTTCAACCAAAAATATCATGTAGCATCCTTGCGGTTAAGAACGAAAAACGCTAATGACATGTGCAAGCTTCGAACCCTACAATTTCAGACCTAAACAAACTTGTAAACCACTTCAAACCTGTGTGAGCCAAACCAAAGAAATAAGAATGATGATGATATCCAAATTAGGGTCACTTGACTTATATTTATAGCCATCCAAGGGTTTCAAATTTCTCTTTTGGGATGACTTGTCCTTTTGTGCACATGTGGGTTTCCATATTAAAAATATATTTTTTCGTTAACCAAATTAAATTCTTCCAAGGGATAGTAGGGGTATTCCTTGGTGAGGAAGGTTGTCTAAAGGAGGTATTTTGTCCCCAAGTTGCTAAAATTAACACTATCTCTCATCTAGGGAGAAATTTCTAGCGACAACATATGTCCTATTAGAAATATCTCATCAAATGTCATCACTACATATCTCAACTCATCTCTGCTCATGTGCTCATTTGTTTCATCTATGCTCGTTTGGCCATCTCTTCTTATGATATTGTGCTCATTATCTCTGATCATATGATGAATACTATGGAATCTAAAAGAATAATAATTTGACATCGAAGGGGAGTCCAAGCTACCAACCTCTATTCATCGAGGATCCATTTTTACCACTTAGAATCATCTGTCAGTGGGGAGCCCAATGCTATTACCTGGGAAATATCATAGAGCTTATCATTAGGGATCCCTACTCAACCTAGAACCACATCGGGGAGACATATCAACATAGAATCTAATGAAAATGAGAAAGGTCCTATGGGACACTCTCATCTCATTTCCATGACAGTGGGGAAGGTCCTATGGGAAAATCTCACCACAAGTCATCTCATAGGGGAGCATGTGTCTTGTAACCTATGTCGAGCAATATGCAATATACTACTTACCAAGGAAGGATCAAAACCCTTGCATTGTGAAATTAATGGGTGAGATATAACTTTCTATATGAGGTATGGATCAGAACCATCCTATTTCTTATTGATCTTCCTAGCAATGACCCTAAGGAGCCATGCAGTAGAACACCTGCATCATAATCTAGCTTGAGTGAGACACTTGACTTACCAAAGGTAAGGATTAGACACCCCCAAACCATCTCAATCCATTTGAAAGACAGGGAACACAAATCCCAATAAGCCCAGCTTGTGGGTATGATGCCAACTGAGGTATACTTTGTTAGATGAAGATAGGGGGTGATACCTAACTTGTAAAAATAGGCAAGGATCACATACACCATATGGGTTACAATAGGGGAGATACATGACCTACTGCAAGAGTAGGGATCATACACACCTATTGTCTAGATTTCCCTCAACCCCAAGAGATCCATGACTAAATTCCTCACCCTGGGAGCTTAGATAGGGGGGAAGAGCTAGCTCAATGTCCTCAATCAACCATACTCTTTGTAGATAAAAAACATATCAACATGCTCATATCTGATAGTTGCTTAAACAGTTCACTGAAAAATTCAATCATAATACCTCATACATTACAAAGAGCAATAATCCTATAATTTCCCATTCATGCATCAAATATTATGTTAGAATAAATACATGTAACAAAGGATACCTTATTCATCCTCCCTCTCATAGAGGAAGAAACCACAAGCTTCATCTTATCTCATATAGAAACATTGTCTCAACATAAGGAGATATCTCAGTCCCAACAATATATGAGATTTTCCACCAATCAAATACCACCTTTTATTTTCGCAATGTATCATTGTCATATCCAAAACTTGCTCAAATAGCTCTCCAAAGATATTTCTCAACCAAACTACCCCAAAGCTAATCATGCTAGTAAAAATGTACTCAACCTCAACCGTGTTTAAAGCTACATAATTCTATTTCCTGCTCATAAAAATGTCATGGAAAATGTTAGTGTCAATGTCCTCACACTGCCATCAGTGATCAAAATTCACTCTTTTGCATTCATATTAGGAGTCCCATTCTCAATGAGTTGCATTCCATTAGGTCATGGATCAAATGATGGTAGGAACATTTCAATTTTTTCGCTCATGACACATATTTGCTGACCACTTTTCATGTGTGATTCAATCAATGGTTTAGGTCTAGGTTCCTTTTCAGTTTATTTCATCAAATAGGTCTTAGGTCTTAGGGTTTTAGTTTCATTAGGTATTAAGGCTTCACCATGTCAAATTTTCAGTAACCATTGACCAATAAGGGCCAGCAGACACATGAGGATGACAATAATCATAAGGAAAGTTTTAAATTTCATAATTTGTAAATTTAATAAATTATTCACCTCAAAACTAGTTTGAGGTGAAAATAGAGTAAATTTCACATAATTTCATCATTTCTCATATATAATTAATAAGTCTCATGCCGCTCCTGGTCACCTGCTGATATTTCCAAGTACATGCCACTACAAAAGCAAAAGATCATCAAAGTATTAGTTCACCTATTTTAAGCAAAAAATCAAGCATCCAAAAAACAGAGTATTTGAGCAAGCCAAAAGACATTATAAAGTGGGTTTTGGAGAGTGAAAAATCAAAAGTGCCCAAGCCATATAAAGGTCATTTCTTTCTCAACTTAATTCATTGTTTGAATTGAAGTTGATGAGAAAAATCGCGATTTTAAGGGATCATTGAGCAAAGGGAAGAAACTGTTGTGTTTTTGGAGGAAACTGCCCAGCGCTACACACCAAAACTTGGTGCTACGCATAGGAGTGGCGCTACGCACCTGGGCTTTTTCTCCAGTGTTTTTTTGAATGGGCACTACGCACAAGAGCTATGCTACACACCTGGGAAGTGCACTACACACCTGGGAGTTGGGCCACAAACAGCTGCAGATTTCATCAAATTGCTTCAAAACACCCAAATTCTTCCATAGCAAGTAAGTAACATCTCTTTTCTTGCAGATAAGAATTGTTGCATAAGCTTTTGGGTTGTGTTGTCTCTCAAAAAATTAAACCCTAATTGTTGTTGTCCTATATCATTAAACCCTAATCGCTGCTATCTCTCAAATACACTCATTGCTACTATCCCATATCATTTTTACTAGTTCCCAACTCATCCTCCCATACATAATTCCCTCCCTAAAACTTTTCCTTACAATCCCAAACCCTATACTCATATACCCCAAACCCTACCATTACTCCCAAACCCTACCATACTCCCAAACCCTACACCATTCATTAACCCTACTTATTCCCCACATCCCTTTCCCATTCTTGTTCACCCTCACATACTTTCCTATGCAAAATTTCTTCATACTCATCTTACCTACATTCACTAATCCATCACTCCTCATTTACCACAAAGACAAACAATAGTACAATAATGGAGAGGGACAGTGAGTATGAAATGGAGGAAGAGACACATAGTGACAGTTCCAGAGAGAGAGACACTCAGGGCAGAAGGCCTCATAAGGGAGGAAAACATATCAGAGAGGAGCCCACCAGTTTGAGGGAGCTACAAGCCTGCCCATTTGCCCTTTCTTATTTCAGACATTAGTCATGTTTCAATTTTTGTGAAATGATGGAAAGGGTAAAATCTCATCATGAATTAGCCAGGTTGTTTGTGACACACTTGGACAACAATGAGGTAAATCTTGCTGGGGTTACATTCACTTTGTCACCAACTGTCATTTCAGAGGCTACAAGTATTCCAAATGTGGGTGAAAAGTGGAACAAAGGTCAGTACATTGACAGGGAGTACTATGAGCCTTACATTAAGGCTAAATACCATAACAAACTCAGTAGAGTATTCCCCTTTAAATTCTTGGAGGACAAGTTTGCTCCATTGATGAAGATTTGTGAAGGTAGTTTCTCTAGACTATATGCCTACCACATTAGATTGCTGATGCACTTCACTAGGGTGAGAATGATGAATATCCCCTACTTCATATTCAAAAACATAGAGAAGATGGCATTCATTATAAAGAAGAAATCATACCCCCAGCAGCTAACCAACTTCTACCACTTATCTGTGATTAAAATCATTGTTTTACATCAGTTGAACCTACTTAACATACCATGGGAGACCTTCATTTCTGATGAAATGTTCAAAAGCCCTCAAGTATTTTCATCAGTGCCTCAAGAAGAAGGTGGATCTTTAGGACAGAAAAAGGTCCAAGAAACTGAAACTGTGGGAGTGCCAGTATTTGTGACATATGAGAGAGGCACTATGAAATTTTTTGCAGCTGCCATGCGAGTATTATTTCCATAAGGTGTGGAAGGGGTCTCGCCTTCATCTTCAGGCCAAAGGAAAATGCTATCTCCACCAAGAGTGGAAGGGGCTTTGCTTTCTTCTTCAACTAAACAAGTACAGGTTGGGAAACAACACAAGGGCAAAGGTAAAGGCAAGAAAAATATGCATGAGAAGGATCTTAGTGATGGGAAAGAGAGAGATTTTAACCTTGGTGATCATGAAGAGGCACAAGTAGTTGATGTCATTGATTTGGAAACTCAAGGTACAAAGATTACTAAAGACATGACCATCAAGGGGTAAAAGGTTGAGACATAAGCCTTGTCAGTCAATTTAGAGAGGGAAAAGTGGATCATCAATTATTTGGAGCAAGGAAACAGACAATTGATCGACAAGCAAGTGCTCATGGAGCTACAAATGACAAAGGAAGGCAGGCAAAAGATCAAGGAGGCCAATGTTCCATTAACCCCTATTGAACAAGAAATTGAGAATGATAGGGAAACATGGCTTGAGAGGGTCAATATACACCTTGAGGGGCTGCTTGAGAAGGCCAATAGAGACAAGAATATGCTTTGCCGTATGGCCTATCACTATATGACCTAGAACAAAATATGCAATATAAGGATAAGGAAGCTTAAGGCAAGGTTGAGGAAGGCCTTAAGGAGCAAAAAGGAGCATGAAAAGCTAAAAATGTTGGCTAAGGCTTCACTAGGCCATCAAAGCAACTAATGAGAGTGCCTTGTGCCAAATCTAGGCAAGTTTTGGTGAGTTTTTATCATTTTGAGATTTTGAAATTTTCCAACATAGGAAATTGCATTAGGTGTGCTCTATGCTTTTGACTGAGAGACTTTTTGGAGGAATGGTTTGCATATTCAGATTCAGCATGATGAGAACATCAATCCCTGAAATTTTCAGCAAATTTGGAGAAAATCTTGGTCACCTAAAAGTCAAAAAACCATCAAAAAATGACCTCTTTGCCTCCTTTGGGACACACAGGAAGCAGCCTTGGGAGATTCCACTTTTTACGGGGGAAATGACCTCCAAATTTAAAAATAAAAGATGTTACAGAAACTATATAGGAAAACCTTTCCAAAGAGCTATCTTGGGCTCAATTTGGCTAAGGGAAAGGCCTTCAAACTCAGCTGAGAAGTGGAGCTACGCACAGGACAGGTGGCGCTACGCATAGAACCAGTTTGTTCAAAAATCCAAATTTTCCTAGTTTTTGTACAAGTTGACTTTTTCTCTCATATTGGATGAATTTTTTATTGTAAATGATGCTATTCTATGTAAATGTAATTTTAGAATGATCTGAAAGGGTAGATTCATCATTTTGAGGTGGTTTGGGGGTGAATGAATCATTTTCCATGGTTTTAGAGGCAAGCTATTCCACTGCCTATATTCCTGTTCCTAGTTTAGATATGGTTGAAAGAGTCTCTTATCTCTTGGATTCGACCCCTGATGGCTAGCATAGGTGGTTTTAATGTCTATATTATGTATTTTCTTCCTCATTTGTAAAGGTTGGACTCTCGTGGATGATTTGAGCTACATTGTACATCTCTACAGCAGTTTGGCAAGGAAATAAACCAGGATTTGCAGCTATTTTTGTGGGATTCTTGTGGTAATGTGTTTTTTCATTGTTTCTCCTTCTGTAATTAGTTTTTCTCATGTGTTATGTGTGCCAAAATCTAATTCATTCTTCTAAACTAAATGAGATCAAGATAGATAGGTAGAATACATTGGTAACAGTGCTTTGCCTTGGGAATACATCTAGTTTTTTATGTTTTCAGTTGTTTGAAGAGGACTCATGATCTTTTCATGCCCTCCTCAAATCCACACCAGTCTTAGGCCTACCATCTCACTCAATTGCAAGTGCTTAAACACCTACCTACCTCACCCCACAGAACACCCTGCATTCCTGATTTGATTTCCCGGACCCAAAGTTGCCTGCTCCATTTGATCCAACAACAAAGCCATCAAAATCAACCAAAAACACTAGAGCTACTATACCTAGCCTAAGATCTATATTTGATTCATTCATCTCAACTGGGATTGAAAAGGAGAAAGCCCTCTCCTGACCTGATAGGGTTAGCTACCAGGTTAAGCTTGGTTTGTGGTTATCCTAGGATTACCTCCCTTCAGCCTAAGGTCAATATAGGCTTTAGCAGTAGATTCCAAGCTAAACAAACACCTAGATGTGTTATTTTTGTCAATAATGATTTCTAGCCCAATTGTCATTAGTGCATCTGTGTAGTCATAGATCCCTTGAATTATATCTTAGACCATGATTGATCATACCATGTGAATATCTCAAAAATGTGCTTGGTGGTAGCCCAATGTGTAAGAAGTGGCTCAATCATGAATTGACTTAGGTTTTTCTTTACAAAACATATATCTAGATGGGTGTTATAAGGAACATCAATTCCTCAATCAAATTTCAGTTTCCAAGTCAGGTTCAACATATCTCTACATAAATTATTGAAATTCAATTCCATCGGGGTGTCCAAGGATTTGCATTCCATCATGCCAAATAGCTTCATGACATCTTTTTCTTTTCCAAACTTCCAATCTAAGAAAGTAGTGCATCATTCCAAGGTCTTCCATCTCTATCTTAGAGGTTAATACCTCTTACGTTGATCATCAAATGCTTGTTACCTATAAAGAATAGTTCGTCAACATATAAAACCAAAATAAAAATCATACCTTGGACCACTTTTGAACTAGAGGTTCGAATCGTCACATCTTCAAAGATTCACCAGGTAATTGTCAATGCAGATAAACTAGGCTTGAGAAAGTTACTTCAAACCATATAATGCTTTTTGCAAACATAATATTGACCAAACCAATATACTCATCCTCAAACAAATGAATAATGTGCAATCAAATTAACCCAGTTTGCTATTAAGATTTAAATTCCAAACCAAAACTATTATCAAATCAAAAGAAATTTTATGTGAATATCAGTGACAAACTCTTCGGACTAGGAGCCAAGAAGAGCTCACATCTAAACACCAGGTTACAACCTTATCTATTATCATGTCAATTTTTTTATATTTACCAATCAATATCGAACAAAACTTTATCAAGAAATCCTCATGATCATAATATGAATCATTTATGTCCCTAGATGCAAATTCATATACCAAGGATAAGTCATGTAAGTTTCATCCATTCATTGTGAGATTTTTGTAGTAAAAGTCATTGTGTATTGAATCATAACAAATTACACTCAACCAATGTGCCAATGTCAATGATGCCAATACAAAATAAATTATTGAATACCAATATTAATCACTAAGAGTTACTATGCTCATGTTGTCATGTCACATCAAGGAAAATCTCCATCGTCAAGTACTAAATCTGATAAGAAAACCTTACTAGTTATCATTGTGACTTCAATCAATACATAGGCCAACACATATCTATTAATTGTCAAGCATCATGTCAAAATTCCAATATTACTCATCTATATTAAGTCAATTCAATAAATCTTGTCAAATTCTTGCAACTATTACTGAACACTATCATATACTATCTCAAGTGATCAAGTCAAGGAAAGCAACATACTGAGATGCATATTTCAATCCCCTATAAACACAATATTAGCTAAGACATTCACTTTCTCTATAATAATTCAATCATTATGTATATCTTAAAAACATCCCTGCTCATAGAATTCTCTATCCTCTACTCCATTTTTGTAGATTTGTCAGCCTCTTGGAGTGCTTCTGATTTTCATGCATAGGATTTAGATTTTGTATCTGTTGTAGTGGCTACAACCACCCTCCAAAATTTTTCCTTAGCTTTGTTTTGGAGCCTCCCTACCAACCTTCATAGCAACATGTCTTGCTACATCAAGTACACAACCTCCATTGATTTTCTTGTAGAAATACAACCTTTTGATCAAAGCTTGATGCATTCCCCTCATAGGTTGTTCATCCAGACATGGTCCAGTAGCAGGCTGAGTTAATCCTTCAAGAATTTCCGTAAATATGGAGGGAAACTAGCCTTCCCTCTAGAAATTTTGCAATCCTTCCTAGCTGGGCTGCTCAGCCTAGAATTTGTGCAAATCTATGCATCAGTCAGCTGCTCTGCCCATAAATTTCACAAATTTTCTAAGCAGCCAGCCTAGCTCCCAGCCATAAATGTGCATTTTCTCCTAGTAGTTGAGCAATCTCTTGCATGTGCAACTGAGTTGACCGGTTCCCTTTGGGACCAAGCAAAATAGACTTGCATGCATGGGCTGCTTCTCCCAAGGTAGCATGGAAAGGCATCCCTTGTTTCAGGGATATATTTTTGGAAGTTGGAGGTTACATGCAAGGATTGTTTCAGAAACCTCCCACCAAGTGTCGCTTTCCTTGGATTTGTGGCATGATCACAATCTTGATTTTATCTAAACTCATCAACTAGAAGCTGCAAAGCTCATTCCTCACATCGACCTTGTAGCTATGACATCCCACATCGCATCTAGGAGCTTCCGTCACATTCACCTTAGTTGTTTTGGGGTAAGCCCACTTTCCATGCCTTATGTTGCATTTCTGGCACTTTTTGTGTTTTGCTTCGTATGAATGATGTTTTCTTGATTTCAGTGAGTGCTTGCTGTCATTTTGATACATACTAGCTTGTACTAGCACTGTTTCAGTTTTCATTAACATCTCACTGTTGTTGCATGCATGAAACTATTTTTCACGAACGATCGCTGATTCGGAAACTCGCCTCACCCACATGCATGTTGTTTAGTTTTTTGAATGTTTCATTCATTGTTTTCATGCATAATCATTCACTTATGCTTACACTTAGTATCATCATGCATGCACACTCACATTCACTTTCAGTTGCTGTCGGTGAGTCTGGGTAGCCTTGGCCTGAACTCTACCTCACCAAGACAACATTGCACAATCCTGAGAGGGAAGGCTTTGTCTTCCTCTCAGGAAATGCGCATTTCTAACCAGTGATTTTCCTCCGGTCTTACATTGCGCAATTCTGAGGGACAATGATTGCTAGCCCAGAAAATTGTGCAATGCAATCACTGAGCCTGTAACCATTGCCAGATGAGATTGCACATTGCACAATTCCAGCAATCAGCAAGCAAGATGGAATGTGCATCGCAATTTCAGTAGTTAGTTAGCCTCTTAACAGCCCGAATTGTGCCTTGCGTAGCCTTGGAAGTCAATCTCCCGACCTCCCAGCCGAAATTGCATGACCTTAATGATTAGTCACACAGGTATGTTGCAAGTCAGTTCTCAAGTTCATTTTGGTTTTCGACTGACAGATTGCTTGCCATGAGTGTTTTCATGTCTCCTGGTATCATAGGTTTTCATCTGCCTCTCGGTAGTACATGTACAATGGTTTCCAAGAGAGCAGAGTCGAAGCCACCATTCAAATCACACTTGGGGATGCAGTCGATCAAATGTCTATGGACTTGCCTACCCATGAAGACATCAAGTTGTTCATAGACAAGGACGTCAAGATATGACGGCAACAACATCACATCGAGCAACATCATGAACAATAGTTGGAGGCAGCATACTAGATGCAACAAATGTAAGAGGAAGGTTGTTGACAACACAAAGGCGGAACAAAGTTGCAAGCTCAAGTAGATCCACTAGTGATGAAGGAAACTTTGGAGACTCAGGCTATCAGGTGATGACGTGACATGGAGTTTTCACGAAGACAGAGAATGGAATAGGGAAGGAGTTTCATGTGCTGAAGCAACAACTCAAGGAAGAACATGAGCTGCACAGACAAGCGAATGAGTTGCAACAGGAACAGGTACAACAGGGGGTGCAACATGCACTCACGAATAAAATTGCACCTGTATAAGTTAGAGATCCATCCCAGTAGCTGACATGGAGTAGACATGGTGAGCATTGTTGTTGATCACATGCAAGGGAATGCAGCAGCATGCATGTCATTGTGCATATGCATGTGATCCTACCCATTCAACACACTCACCAAGGCGAAGATAAGAAGCAATTTTGATTGGAGCTGAACATGTAGTTGACAGTTGATACACATGACCACTAGCACACACTGGAAGATCAACACGTATACTTTGCATTGGTGTGTTTTTGGTTCGTCCTTACCCAAAATATCATGCGCATGCTAGTAGATGAGTCAGACGGAGGAGCCATACCAATGCACTTGGATGCAACAAAGGCAAGAGTTTGCTTCTGCAAGATGTCACCTTACACACCATCACGGACAGCCAATCTTGGCATCAACTCACCAGCTTCACCATCACAAGCATGTCAAAGAGTTGGTATCACCACAACGGATTGAGTGTCAGTGATGTCTTGCATGGCTTGCTCAAGAAATTTTGTCTCACATGAGCAAATGTTCATTGTAATGCAATGTTATGTCAAGTGCAAGTCAAGTGTCAATAGTTTGATGTAACAGTCATAGATTAGATGAAGAGTCATGAGGGTAGATGAACTGTCAGAAAGGGGAATGTCAAGGGGAACCCCACCCTTTGCTATAAATAGAACCTTATAATTGATTGTAAAGGCTTTTGGTCATCCAAGCTTCTGATAAGGCTATCTTGGAGAGAGCTTGGACAATATTGTAACAAGCCTCGGCTTCTCCAATGTGCAGAGCTAATACATCTCTTTGGAGGAGCAGGCGGTTGTGGCTGTAGCATTCCACTATTAGAACTAGTGGTTGGACATGGATGTATTGTATGACTGGAACTTAAACTTCTTAATATAACAAGAGCCAACATGTTACATGCATATGTTGTATTATATTCTATGCTATCTAGTTTACTCTAAATGATATATGTAGTTGTTTGCTTACGCATGCATGTATGGACTATTCTGTATAAGTATGTATGAATCTTTCTGAAATGTGTTGTTGGTTTAACCATCACTTTGGATTTCTTGCTAACTTGCCTTCCATGTTGTGATGCATATTCGATCATGCGTTCCCTTCCAAGCTGTGTACTATTACAAGTTTCCAAGGGGCGCACTCATCTCAACCCCCATGTGTTAGAACCTCTCATGCACCTTCCTTGACTCACTGCAGCTATGCAGACCCTTGCTACCAACAAAGTTATCTTACTTGCCTCTGTGTGAAATCGCGATCAAGGCATTGCTATACAAACCACTACTGGGACTCCTACACCAAATGGTTTGAGGTCTAATTGGGACTTCTTACCAGGGAGATCCCCTTAAATGTTGGCAGGTCCAGCACCATCAAAAATATCCTATAGGCTTAGTCGCACCTATAGGCCTTCTTCCATGTGGTTGGGAGGCTTATAATTTCACCCTTAAGCCTTTCTCCTAATGGTTTAGGCTTGGGCTAGGAGAAACCTTCTTTGCACAGTTCAACACCTTCCAAAACCTTTTTCCACAACATCAAATGTTTATTCATGACCATAATTCTTGCTTCTACATTCAAGTGACTTCCTTTCAAGCAATAATAGATGTTAAAATCTCATTAAAATTTTATCCCTCTGAATGGGAAGCCACTTTAGTCACCATCATTCAAAACATAATCCTTTCTATCATAATACTATCATGCATCAACAACAATGTTAGATCACAAAGTCAAACTATATCAGGTTCTAAAATATATATTCATCATAGTCATAGCATATCAACATCAACTACTCCATCATCACATATGAACATGGCATAAAAATTTCATCAAGGGTTAGTTTCATATAGTTAGGGTAGCTGAAAAGTGTATCATCATACTTCAAGTATCATAATCGCTACATCACTTTATCATATTACTCAATCATCAAGTCAGGGCATCAAATTTTGTCATAATGTCAAATTTAGTAAGCTTATCAAAACCTAACCAAGGTCAACAAGAAGATCCTGAGAATAAATCTCATTGTGACACTTTTATCATCATGGTTATCATGTACAAGCATCAACAATAGTATCAAGTCACAACATATCAAAATTAATGCATCTAGGAAATTCATCATGTCTAAGATACTTTCCAAGTACCAAGTACACCAGTATATGCATGAATCATTTATGAAAGTGATATTCTCATCATACCTTAGGGCTTAACTTGCCTTCCAATATTGCAACTGAATCACAACATTGAAACAATACACCATGCATACCTTGTATTCTTCAAATAGCTATGCAACTTGTAGCTCTTACTTGTCACCGATAACTACAATTTCTAGATTCTAATTTGAAACCTTTTCATTAGGTAACTTATTTTGTACTAGCTCTATTTTCCTGCACCTTAGATGATTGTCAAGAAGGATCTGCCTATCACATCTCATAAGGAGGTTAGAAGTACTCAAACACTTGAATATGCATGAAGTATAAGCAATAATCAAAACAAGAATAGTGTCACAAAGAAATAATATAAATATGAAAGGTACTTATCACTAGTGAGAAGTGATCATCTCCCTCTTGAACTAGTGTTCAAGATTCATTAACATCCATTATCCCTACAACAATGTTTCCTTCAATATATCCATTGAATTAATCAATAACCAAGGCCTAATTGAGACTTATCCCAACTAGGGTTATGATATAACAACTCCTCATTGATCACGCTAAGGCTTCTAAACTGCAAAACTCAAGGCTTTATCATATTCCATGGTTTCTTACAAACCCTAACCTCATGATATCCATCAAACCCTAATAATTAGATTGCCTCGGGATTCTTTCAAACCTTAGAATTATTTTAGGTCTCCTCCATATTTTCTTTCTCCCATCAATGGTGTCTATAAATGGGTGATCTTCAATGACTTTTCTTCATCCCAACTCTGATACCATGTTAATTTTTCTTTAGGCTATATTGTTATTTGCTCTAGGTAATTGATTTTCATTATTTACATATTGAATTCACCCCACAATGTCATAACATTATTCAACAACATATGCAACTATATAGAAAGAGCAATATCATCATCAATGCAACATAACATAAAGGAAAAATAGAAGAAAACCATTTACACATAGAGACCTTAGGATTGGTCGGAGACCAGGGGAAACCCCAAAAGGGGGAAACCTTTTCAAATTCTTCTTCTTATTATATTATTATTGAATTTTTTCAGCAAAGAGAGAGTAGAGTGGTCCATATCTTAAACCACAAAACTATCCAACAAAATCAACTAAACAACAACTAAGAGATGAACCCAACAATGCTAATAATCAAAACCCTAATTCAGAAGGTTGCGATAAACTACCATCAATTGTCAGAATCTATGTTCAACTATCAAAATCAAACCCTAGGTTCCAACTGCACGGAGAAAGATATGTGTGTGCAGCCAAAACCCTCCAACCGCACTCATAGGCTTGTGTTCCTATGGTTGCAATTGAAAATATATTGTAGCATCCCTATGACTAAGAACCAAAAACCCTAATCACATGTGTGAGGTTCAGACCGTGCAGTTTCATATTTGAACGAACCACTCTCCTCGTACCACTTCAGACTCATGCGCGCCAAACCAAAGAAAGAAGAATAAGGATGATATCCAAATGAGGGCCACTTGAGTTGTATTTATAGCCATCAAAGGGTGTCCAATTTCTCTTTGGGTTGATGTGTCCTTTTGTACACATGTGGGTTTCCATATTAAAAATATATTTTTCTGTAACTAAATTAAATTCTTCCAAGGGCCAGTAGGGGCCTTCCTTGATGAGGAAGATTGTCCAAATAAGGGAATTTGTACCCGAGCTACCAAAATCAACAAACATGCTCACGCTGCATATGCGCATCTACAAGCCACGAGGTACAATCACCTAACAAGTTGTTGTAAATAATTTTAGTTAGTGAAGATAATAGAGGTAGTAATAAGGATAGGAAAGGAAATGGGAGTAGTCAGACAAAAGGAGTACACATACTAGAAAATAAGTTAGGAATATCAAAAAGAAATACCACACATAATGTAATGGTGGGTTTTGACCCTCTATGAGAATGCCTATTTTTCATGGCACTGGGACAAAAAATCCCAAACAACATCTTTTTGTATGCAAAGTGCTATGGACTTTCAAGTAGGTCTAAGATGAGCCAATGAAGGTTGAAAAGCTAGAGACCACCTTTAGAGATCTTGTTCTCACATGCTATATGAAATATAAAGCTATTTCACTAAGAGTACAAGGTAGATCATTGGCAAAAAGCCAACAAGAATTACTAAAAGAGTTCTAGAAACCTAAATCTAAATCCTACTATATCACAAAAATTAAGGAGATTAAACAACACATAAATGAAATGGTATGGGATTTTGATTAGGAATTTAATATTTTATTGGATTATCTAACATTCTGTTAGTGATGCACCAGCAGAGAGCAAAGGTCAGTAGCCCCACTGCACCTTGTGGCAATGACTGAACCATTCCAACAATGGGGCCTGGACATCAATGGGGAAATTTTCCCACATTAGTCAAAACAACGCCACTACATTCTGACAACAACTGATTACTTCACGTGGTGGATAGAAGCAGTTCTGCTCAAGCAAGTCAATGACCAGGAAGTCATCATCTTCCTCTAGCATAACATTAACTCACGCTTTTGTGTTCTGGTATCACTTGTGTCTGATAATGAAATGTACTTTTTATCTTTAAATATTTATAAGTTTTCATTACAAAATGGTATTGTGCTAAAACACTCATCGAACTACTACCCGTAGGGAAACGGTCTCGTAGAATCCACGAACAAAAACCTCATCCGTATAATAAAAAAATGTGTTTACTCTGAACAACATAACTAACACTCTTCCTTGAAAAGCGTTTTATGGGCTGACCGCGTAACACCCAAACCCTCTCTAAATACCTCACCATACTTCCTGGTCTATGGTAAAGAATCCATCCTACGGCCCAACATCTACTTGCCTGCACTTTAGTTGTCTCAAGAATCCCAAGGCAAACCTTGCATGCTAGTTCAGCTTAGGATGGATACACTTCACAAATTGCAGGAAGAAAGGATGAAAGCAAACAAAAAAAATTACACTCCACCAAAACCATATCAAGAGATGGTTCGATAAGAAGTCTGCATCGAAAGCCAACTTCGATGTTAGTGACTTGGTCTTGAAATGGGATAAACCCCACGAAGATAAAGGAAAGCATACGAAGTTGCAGTCCCTGTGGATTGGTTTGTACATAGTCCATGATAAGCTTCACCCAAACACATACTGTCTACAATCACTTGACGCCAGTTTTATAGCACCTTTACCACCCTTGGTAGATTTGATGCTTTGTGTTATGGCCTAGGGCAACCCTTCCCTTCTAGACTTGGTCCAAATTCTAAACAACAATGTTATAAATCCCATATGTTGTTTTTCCCTATATAAAAAGTGTGTAAACGGGGGTCGGTCTATACCCAACCTGCATATATGTGTTAAAACATTAAAAAAATATATAATCTCCTTAAATTTCGGCGCATTTTACGGGTTTTCCTTGTCACTTGCCTATTGTAGCCCATGGCCCAACTGTTTCCCAACTGAAAAACTAATTTGGAGAAGTATAAATAGACCTCCATGGGAAGGCCTAAGGGAGGAGAAAAGATTAGATATTGATATTATAGTTGATTACATCCCTGATCAAGTCTGAAGAAATCCATGTGCCTTCTACACTCCCAAGTCATAGGAAACCTCTGTTTCCTTCTTGAGATGTCCTTCATCCCTTTATGACATCCTTGTGTATACCTATGGAGGAGGATTGCTGAGGCCTGGGCAGGACGGATCTAGAGGATGGTTTCTCTTGGAGCCGGTAGATGACTCAGGTTGTAGTTCTTCCGTACTTTCTTTAGTTTACATCAATAAAGAGGCATTGTCTTGTTCCTGATGTTTAAGGTCTTAATGCATTAATCTATGTTATGATTTGTTTATGAAATCTTATGTTAATGCTTATTTGCTTACATTCTTATATGAACTAAAACCTATATCATGAACATGATTTCTATTACTGCTGTTGTATATGCTTTGCTTGAATGAGTTGTAGGTTCTAAAGCATTGGAAACAGTAGAGGATTTGGACACTACGGGAACGACCTCAAATGTAAGATCTTCGGGTAATACCTCTTCTTCCTACTTTAGTAGTTTAAGTATTAGGAATGCATGTTTGCATGTATATTTATGTTGTGTTCCCTCCTCTTTGTTGGGGTTCTCAACCCAAGACCGTAAGGTGACTTTACCCATAACAGAATTGGTGACTCTGTTGGGGAAAACATTCTTGTTTTTCCTAGACTGGGTTGTTTCTTCTTGATCAGGGTCTGCTTGATTGGTTTCTTGCTTTTACAATGTCTGTGACCTTTTTTCCTTCATGGGCATCAAGTCTGATCTTTTGGATTAGGCTTAGATTTTTTGCATTTTTTTTTTTTATTGAGCTTTATATATTCTTTTATCAGAGGACATGGTAGCATATGCATGCTATTTTTCCAAATAGACTTGTGTATATGCGATTTTCCTCTATTTTAGTCACGTATACATGCTTATGTGTCTTTAAAAAGTTGCATATACCTTATTTTGAATTAATTTTTCAAAATGTTTGGCCCAGTTAAGTTTGTTTCCTGGTGGTTTTTGCTATTTTTTGGTCATTCACTGTATGTAATGCTCTGCTTTCTTGCAAATTTTCATTCTCTAACCTTCACCTTGTTGAAAAGTCTAGTTAACCTAGGGTTTTCTTTTTGAGTAAGGGTTAATTTTGGGCTTTGGGTTCAAGGCTTCTTGTGGAAGTTCTTGGCTGTTCTGACTTTGCTGAACAAGAAATTGATTGTAGTCTTCTCAAGAGGAAGAACATAACTATTGTAGGGGCAACACGGGCAATGTTCCATGAACAAGGCCTACCACTTCACTCGTGGGCTGAGGCATGCAACACAACGGTCTATTTGCAAAATAGAAGGCTGCATCACATACTTGGGATGAAGACACCAGAGGAAGATTTCTTTGATAAGAGACTAGATGTGGGTCACTTCAAGATCTTTGGCTCATCGGTATATTTCCATGTGACAAAAGATGCGTGGAAGAAGCTTGAACCGATAGTAGAGTTGGGGATATTTGTGGGGTACACTGATACACCTCATAACTATTGGGTGTACGTGCCTACCAGTCGGAGGACAATGGTTTGCATAGATCTCAAGTTTGATGAGTAGAAGGCCATGCGAGTTTCCCTTGAGAGGGAGCTCCAACTACAGGCTGTGGAGGAACTGTTGGTTCCTAAGGAGGAGAAGCCTTAGAATGATGTGGAGAAATCGCATCTAGAGGTTCCAGGAGTGGAGACATACACTCAAGTAGAGTCTTCCAGAGATGGATGGAAGCGCACAAAAGAAGTTGATAGATTGTTGGAGGATGCGAGAGAGAATGTGGGAGCACCATCTTCTAAACACAGACAGAGGAGGTCACCTGAGAGGTACACTGGATACATGGCCCTTGCTGGTGAATGTGTTGAGACCAAGCCATGTTCGTTTGAGGAAGAAGTGCAACAACCGTTTTGAGTTGATGCTATGGTGGAGGAGTATGACTCCATAGTTCATAATAGTGTTTGGGACATGGTTCCAAGATCGAAGAACAAGTCAGTTGTGAGTTCCTATTGGCTTTACAAGGTAAAGCAAGTTGCTGATGGTAGTGTTGAGAAGCATAAGGAAAGATTTGTTGCCCATGGATTTTCACATGTCGAGAGGCTCATGTTGCTGCAGTATATTTTGATAGAGGAGAAAGATGCTGACATTTTGACAAAGGTGTTGTCAAAGTGTAAATTCGAGTTCCATGGAGACAGGATTGGGCTGGCATATAATCCCTTTCTTGTTGAGAGGGAGTGTTGAAATATGGCAACAAGAATATTCCAATTTAATTTGTCCTTGAATTAAATTGTGAATTAAAATCGAATTTAGTCTTAACAACTACTTGGAAATAATTAATTTATTTATTTTAAATTAATTAGTTGGAGAAATTCAAGTTAGAAATCTTTATGAAGTCATGCAAGAGTTATCCCTTAAATTAAGGAGATAAGATTGAGTTATATTTGAGTTGTAATTAGTTAACTCAGTTTATTGAGTTAAATCTAGTTAAATTAGTTCCAAACGGTTTGAGGAACTAATAGTCAGTTAACAATCAGTTGATGCATTAATGCACTCAACTAGTGCTACTCTAGTTAATTGAAGATTCCCTCTTTAGAAACTCATGCATGTCTATTCTGAGAAAGACCCAGTTGAGATTAATGTTAAAGGACATTGTACTATCAGTTGCATGTGTTTTCTCATGGAGAAAACTCATGCATTCAGTCAAGGATTCATCCTTGAGGATTGCACAGTTTTGAAGGCTTGATCATCCACCTGGTAATAGGCTAATAATCCACAAGGAACAACACAAGGAAATAGGAGCTTGGAGGGCAGAGAGGAAGGCTGGAGAGAAGCCAAGATTTCTAGTAAGCATCTGTGAGGATTATACTGAGAGCTGGCTATCTATGAGAGCTAAGGCTTTGTATAATTCCTATGTATTTCCACCATGTATGATAATACAATAGTGTGTGGTGTTTAGCTGAGGCTTTCCCCAAAGTATTTTCATGTGTATTGTGCCATTGTTTCTTCTTCTTCTGGTTATATTGTTCATCTTGATCTTTAAGCTTCCGCAAATTGATACTAGAAGTAGGTTACAATATTTTGCTTGATTTATATTGCATTATCGGGTTAACCTATCCCAGATTTTCTACATGGTATTGAAGTTGTGAACAGTATACTGAGAAGAGAATTTGAAGTTTCAAGTTCAGGGTTGCAAGTGCAAATCGAATTCATATCATACTTCAAGGTTGGCCAATGGAGTTCTATGGCTTGAGACTCGTGTATGCCTTGGAAGGTAGCTTGAATTACATAGCATGGAAAGATAGAATGGAGGCTATATTAGAAGAAAATTGCTTGAAGGAATTCATAGGTCAAGAAATCCAAAAGCTAGCTTCAGCTAATGCACAAGAGTTGGCTAAGTGGAAGAAGTGTGTGGTGAAGGCGTGACGGAAAATTCTTGAGGGAGTTCGAGACCATATTGTCTCAAGTCTCCATGGGAAGGATACTCCATTTTCAACGTGGAAGACATTCAAGGACCTCTACCAAAACAATAGCAACCAGAGGAAATTGGCGCTCAAGGATAAGCTTCCAAGAATAATGATGGAGAGGGGTGATACTATGCAAGAGGAGATCAGGAGGAGCACACAAGATGGTTATTCATCCAAAGATGATGATGAAGAAAATCTGGCCTTAGCAGGTAAGGCAAGGAAAGGGAAGGGGAAGGCTTCCCATTTCAAATTGAATTCTTCTCATGGAGGGAAGAAGGGTGACATGTATAGAGTAAGATGCTTTAATTGTCATAAGATGGGACATTATTTGACTAATTTCCCATTGAAGAAGTCCAAGAAAGGATCCTCGGAAGGATCAGAAGGTGGGGCATTAGCCTCTCAGTTCGAAATGGACTTTACCCTCATCACATGCATGGTGTCATCGATGATGGGTTGTGTCTGGTATCTTGATAGTGGAGCCTCATTCCACATGACCGGTGATAAAAATTTATTTAGTGCCTTGGAGGAGAAAGACCTCAAGATGCACATAGAGATGGGTGACGACAAAAGGTATAGTGTTTTAAGAGTGGGCACGATTTCTTTTCAAAGGGATCATGGAGCTCCTCTCACCTCGACAGATGTGATGTATGTGTTTGGACTGAAGAAGAACTTGGTATCGGTCGCGATTTTGGAGGACAAAGGCTACGATGTTGTCTTCAGTAAAGGAAAGGCATTCCTAAGACACATAGCCACATGTCAGACCAAGAGGATAGGGATTCGGGTGAAGAATCTCTTTAAACTAGAGGTAGATGATTGTGAAACATTGAGTACAAAATTAGAATTGGTGCAAAGCCAAGACTGGCGAGTTGTGGCGTACGCAGTTGGGCCATTTGCATCATGGGGCTTTGAAGATAATGCAGCAGATATCTACAAGACTTCCCAAAGGTAAACTTGAGAAAGTTGACACATGAAAAAGTTGTACCTTGGGAAAGTACACCGAGTCTTCCTTTCATGATCAAGACAGTCAAGCAGAGGCTATCTTAGAGCGATTTCATACTGATTTGTGTGGACCATTATTGATTTTCATTGATGACTATTCTCGTAAATGTTGGATTTATTTCATGCAGAAGAAGGGCCAAACCTTCACAAAGTTTTGTGAGTTCAAAGCTTTGGTCGAGAAAGAGTCAGGGAAGAATATCAAGGCCTTGAGAAGCAACAACTATGGAGAATATGTCTCTCAAGAGTTTAAGTACTTCTATGCAGCGGAAGGAATTAAACGAGAGTTGATGGCACCTCATAACCCACAACAGAATGGGGTGGCCCAGAGGAAGAACATAACTATTGTAGGGGCAACACAGGCAATGTTGCATTACCAAGGCCTACCACTTCACTTGTGGGCTGAGGCATGCAACACAACGGTCTATTTTCAGAATAGAAGCCCACATCACATACTTGGGATGAAGACACCAGAGGAAGCTTTCTCTAGTAAAAGATCAAATGTGGGTCACTTCAGGATCTTTGGCTCATCAGTATATTGCCATGTGACAATGGATGCACGGAAGAAGCTTGAGCCGATAGCAGAGTTTGGGATATTTGTGGGGTACATTGATACACCTCACAACTATCGGGAGTACTTGCCTACCAGTCAGATGACAGTGGTTCGCAAAGATCTCAAGTTTGAGGAGCCTCAGACTAATGTGGAGCATCCGCATGTAGAGGTTCTAGTAGTGGAGACATCCAATCAAGTAGAGTCTTCTAGAGATGGAAGAAAGCACACAAAAGAAGCTGACAAATTGTTGGAGGATGAGAGGGAGAATGTGGGAGCACCATCTTCTCAGCGGAGACAGAGGAGGTCACCTGAGAGGTACACTGGATACATGGCCCTTGTTGGGGAATGTGTTGAGACCAAGTCATCTTCCTTTGAGGAAGTAGTGCAGCAGCTGATTTGGGTTGATGCTATGGTGGAGGAGTATGACTCCATAGTTCGTAACAGTGTTTGGGACGTGGTTCCAAAACCGGAGAACAAGTCAGTTGTGAGTTCCTGTTGGCTTTACAAGGTAAAGGAAGATGCTAATGGTAGTGTGGATAAGCATATAGCATGATTTGTTTCCCGTGGTTTTTCCCAGGTCGAGAGGATCATGTTGCTACAGTATATTTCGACAAACGAGCAAGATGCTGACATTTTTACAAAGAAATTTTCAAAGTGTAAATTCGAGTTCCATAGAGACAGGATCGGGGTGGAAAATAATCCCTTTATTTTTGAGAGGGAGTGTTGAAATATGGCAACAAGAATATTCCAATTTAATTTGTCCTTGAATTAAATTGTGAATTAAAATCGAATTTAGTTTCAACAGCTACTTGGAAATAATTAATTAATTTATTTTAAATTAATTAGTTGGAGAAATTCAAGTTAGAAGTCTTTTTGAAGTCATGCAAGAGTTATCCCTTAAATTAAGGAGATAAGATTGACTTATATTTGAGTTGTAATTAGTTAACTTAGTTTACTGACTTAAGTCCTGTTAAATTAGTTCCAAACTATTTGAGGAACTAATAGTGAGTTAACATTGAGTTGATGCATTAATGCACTCAACTAGTGCTACTCTAGTTAACTGAAGATTCCCTCATCAAAAACTCATGCATGTATATTCTGAGAAAGATCCGGTTGAGATTAATGTTCAAGGACAGTGTACTATCAGTTGCATGTGTTTTCTCATGGAGAAACTTCATGCATGCAATCAAGGATTCATCCTTGAGGATTGCGCAGTTTTGAAGGCTTGATCATCCACTTGGTAATAGGCTAATCATCCACAAGAAACAACTCTAGGAAATAGGAGCTTGGAGGGTAGAGAGGAAGGCTGGAGAGAAGCCAATATTGCCTGTGAGCATCTGTGAGGATTGTACTCAGAGCTGGCTAGTTGTGAGAGCTAAGGCTTTGTATAATTCATATGTATTTCCACCATGTATGATAATACAATAGTGTGGGGTTTTTAGCTGAGGCTTTCCCCAAAGTATTTTCATGTGTATTGTGCCATTGATTCTTCTTCTTCTGGTTATATTGTTCAACTCGATCTTTAAGCTTCTGCAAATTAATAGTAGAAGTAGGTTATAGTATTGTGCTTTGATTTATATTGCATTATCAGGTTAACCTATCCTAGATTTTCTACATGTACTGTTGTTCAGATCAATCTATGCAATTATGTAGTCCTTTAAAGTTTCAAGTATCATTACATTGGTGATGTGCATAAATTGAAAATTTTGGGACTCCTTATGTTTGTTTTTGGTCTTTGAAGTTTAGTAGTCTTTTGTGGTCTCAAAAATTTCTTTGGGTTCTTTTAAAAATAAAAAGACAAAAACATAGTTCTTGCCCTTTTTTTTTTTTTTTTTTTTTTTTTTTTTTTTTTCAGTTTTGTCTTTGGTTTCTTCATTGTTTTTGAGAAATTGTGAACTTTTTTTGGTTGGCTTTGCTTTGTTTCAAGAAAATATTTTCATTGGATGTATGCCATCCTTATGGTCAAGTTGGCCTATTGTCCATGTAAAGAAACACATTTTCTTATTGTATGAGCATTCATAGGATCTTGCATCATCATTATAGTTTGCATTAGGTTAGTTTGCACTGTAAGCATTTTTAGTCTTTTTGTTAGATTTTGAGTGTGTGGAGCATGTTTTTGAAAAATGAAAAAGAAATATTTTGATTATATACCATTTTTGTAGAACCAAGTATAAATCCTTTTTCATCGAAGAAAATACTTGCATTTGCATATAGCTAAGTTACTATTGATTTCTTTTGTGTCAAAACACCATAAGCTTCATTGTCATTGTACTCGTGACCTAAAGAACAACCATTTAAAATAAAACACTTAATTAAAAAGAACTAGAACATTTTTTAATTTGTCATTAATTACACCAACAAGTCTAGCTCTTTAGGGCCTTGAAATAGGTGAGTGGAGAGTTAACTCTCCAAGGCCACTCAAACTATTAAACATAGATGTTGAATAATGAGTGAAATCAAGTGTCGTTAGAAAGATCGAGAAAGCTCCATGATTGAGAGTCAAGCAAGAGGGAAAGTGAATACAAGGAAGAGAGATACCCCCTCTCCTACTTGTTGGATCCCACCCTGAGAATGTTCTGCCTGGTTTTTCATATGAAATGGTGCCCATAGTTTATATTCCTAGGGACCACATAGGTGGCTATGGAGGGGAATCTCGTGGCACTTGAGGCATATGTTGCATCACATTCATTAGTACTTCTGGAGGGTACCCTAGCGAAGCTTGGGTGCTTGCACCGACAAAGGATTTTGTTTGGAGGTCAGCTAACTATTGTTGTTACCTTCGTTGGTAGGCCTAGGCCATCCTTATCCCAGACTATCTTTAGAAGGTCCTTGATTTGACTTTTATTTTATTTTGGTGTCCATTCCTCATCACCTAGAGCAGAAATACTTGGAAGTTTCTTGATTGATTGTATTTTTTAGGGACTTTGTAGAGAGTTCTCTTTCCTCCTAGTTGGCCTAGTTTTTTAAATTTTTTGAGTCTTTAATTAGTTCTCTTAAAATAATTAAAACTGGTTGATCATCTAGTTCGTTGGTCTAGGAGGCTTCATGGGATTTTGCGTACGAGTGCTGAGGGTTCTTCTAGAAGGCGTAGGATAAATTATGTCATGATTTCCAATTAGTGGTAGTAGACGCAACAGATATTGATCCTCTTGTTCAATATATTAATTCACAGAATAGACCTGGTATAAGTTGAGCTTTGGAGAGGAACAATCCAGTCCTTTCTAGAGTCCTCTTCCAATTGGAAGATGTTATAGAGGTTGAAGAACTCCTTGAGTCTCCTTTGACTCCTGATTATCCAGACGTTTTATTATACGTCAAGACTCCAACCCACAAGCCTTCGAGCCTTGATCTATTTCGATTTTTTCCTTTGATGGCCACTACTAGGAGCATGGTTTCAACCATGAGTTCTACTAGTGTACAAACTCCTTTATCAATACAAGGAGGAGGTATAATTTCCATAATGTCAATCACTCCTATCACTACAATTTTTAGCCCTACCTCCATTCCATCTTTGAGTGGGGGCACCAAATATTTTTCCTCAAGCACTGGTTCTTTCCCCTTTGGAATTCCTACCAGTGAAATTCCTTTAGTTCCGTTAAGTTTTCCTTTAGTTACTTCCACGTCTATGACTTCCATGGCAAGTGGGTTAGCTTATTTTCAGGTTTTTCCTTTTGGGAGTGGTCATATACCGCATTCTAACCCATCTTTAGGATCAATACCTTTTCCCTCCATGGGTCAAAGTTATAATCCTTTCCATGGATGGACTAACTCGGTTGTTAGCAGACTTGGAGGTGGGAATTAGTTCTGTTTCACCCAATAGGGGAATATTTCGTATTCCTCCATGAGTTTGTTCCAGATTTTTTTTCCCTATACTAAACCATGGAACCCTTACCAAGGGCTCTCTGCTCCATTCAACACATCTCTAGGGGGAAATTTCACTTGGTATGGAAATTTTTTGGCAGGAGTTGTACAAACTCTGATTTTTTCTAGGCCACAAGGTTTTCATTATGGTTCAGGTTTTGTACAAATTACTTTAGGAAACCTGGTGCCTTCACAAATCTAAGGTATTCTTTTCAGAACGTTGGAAATTCTATCCAGACTGTGTGGAATCCTCAAGATCCTTTGCGCTTACCTTTCCTGGAAACTTTAAACTTTCCAAATATATCAAAATTCACTAATGATCCGATCTGCTACAACCCAGCTTGGCATCCGGTTCCAACAAAAATTCCGTCGGACATACCCAAATTTGAAGGGAAGACTGGTGAAGATCTGGGTGACCATATAGCCACTTTCCACTTATGGTGTTCGTCGAACTCCTTAGTAGATGATTCAATCAGGTTGAGATTATTTCAGTGCACCCTAACTGGGAATGAAGCTAAATGTTACATTGGACTCCCAGGGGGCACCTTTTCTTTGTTTGGTGACTTGGCTACCATATTTTTAAACCATTTTTAGTTGCACATTAGTTATGATGTTGGGACTAAGCTCCTAGCTAATTTCCAACCAAACTAGGCAACCCATATTTATGATCATATCCAAGATTGGAGGAGAAGAAAGAGGCCCATTAAAGTTGATATTCCACAAGAATTCCTTCTTGAATGGTTTCTCAAATCTTTGAAGCTTGAAATTTCTAAGGATGTATTGCTCTCTGTTGTATTCACGAAGAATATGCTATTTTTAGAGCCCAACAACTAGAACTTATATATTCTCAATATTGGGTTCTTCAGAAAAATTTTCCTGGTGCTCCTAGATCTAAGGTTGACATAGCCAAGCCAAAGCCAGGTCCCCATACCAATGGGATATTTGGATAGATTGATCATAGCACAACTAACCTACTAAATCAATTGCAATAGTTTTCTTTACAAACTACTTCTTTTATGCAGGCATCACGATCAGTGCCCGTGCCTTCTCAACCTTCATCTATAAATTTCATTCAAAATTCTAACCCCAAATGAAACCAACAATCTGATGGGAAGAAGAAAGGACATGGTAGGAAAAAGAATCAAGATGGGAAGGGTAATGCAAATAAGCCCGACAATGATGCTGGGGGGTAAAAAAGAGTCTAAGATGAAAGTAAAGTTTCCATGCAATTTATGCAATGGTGACCATTTGACTCATATTTTCCTAAAGATTCAAGATGCTCAATGTTTGTTGGTTCAGCAAAGGTCTTCTAACTCCCATGATATGCTAAGTTACCCTTTTCCCCAAGGGTAGCAGTTGTTTGCTGGCGCAAATTCTAATACCGGTACCCCCGCTGGGAGAAACCAAGAGGGGGAAATACATCAAATGTTATATGATGAGTTCACATTTTGACGTTGCTACACAATCACTTGATTGTGGTGAATCAAAATCATCTAAAGCAAAGACTACTCCTGATGTTTCAAAGCCACTCCATATCGAGAGGCCCGTATTTGAGTCTATACCTCGGATGCTGAAAGGATCCACAAAACTTTTGGAAATTAACCCCAATGCTAAGGAAACTTTGAACTACTCTATTGTAGAAGATTTGGCTCAGAGTCCTTGTGCCATGTCGGCACTATAGGTACTCTAGTCATGCCCAGCACAAACAAGTGCATTACTCACTGCAATTAGAGTATTTGATCCAAAAAACTCTCTTGTTCTTACATTTGACATGTAGAACATCAAGAAGAGACTCCCACATCATATGGCTTTTCAAATCAAGTCCACATATCGAAAGACCAATATCTTTTAAACTGTAGTTAATGAGTGAGCTTCCACATGTGCAATGTCTATATCATGTTGGAAGGCTATTGGATCACCTCAGATTGTTCCTTCACCTACTCTATTAACAACATTTGATGGTCATTCTCATAGACCGCATGGGATTATTCCAGCCTTTCCCATATATGTTGGGGGTAAGGTTGTAAATATTGAAGTAGAAATAGTTGATGCAAATTTGGATTACAATCTCCTTTTAGGTAGAAATTGGATTTATGAGATGGATGCTATTGTATCATCATTATTCTGCATCCTTTGTTTTCCTCATGAAGGGAGAATTGTAACGGTTGATCAGATGGATTATTCTTTAGGTGAGTCCAATGCATCTTCTAAATCTATTATTCCATTAGTGAACAATCTGAAGCATCCTATAGAGAATCTAGGAGTTGGAATGTACTCTTCCTTAATGGGTACCTTTGACTTTCCTGCTCCTATTGCTATAATTAATGCTATCTCATCCTCCAAGGCACCTTCTCAAAGAGAGTTCTTTAGAACTCATTATTTTTCAGATCCTTGGCCCTTACCCTCTTCTACCACCACATTAGATGAGGGGAAGGTGGGTGGAATGGAATTTCCTATGTCTGTAGCTGAAATTTCATATAAAACTATAGTTAACACTGCAAACTCTAATCCTACTCCTTTTTCACCAGAGGAGCTGGATGGGGATGTGGCTCCGGCCTAGACTCTAGATTCAACTTCTACTATGGATTGCTTAGATACTATTTTTCCATCTGAGGAAGCAATTCTAGAAGCAATGACAGGTGTTGAGAGACTGTGGGATGATTTGCATCATTGGTCATATTTCCTCCCTGATTTGCGAGAAGTAGAATCAAGCTTGTCCAGTTCTTCATCTTCTAGTGATGCTTAATTATTTTTAAATCCTTTGGCTCCAGCACAGTTTTCGACTAAGGGTAACATGTCTATCATTAAATTATTCCAGTGAACATATCTAGGAATCCCAACGTTATCAAAAATGTCTTCATTGGAGCTGATTGTTCCCCTGAAGAAATTCAAACTTATATTGATCTCTTTAGAGAGTTTTGAGACATGTTCGCTTGGTATTATGAGGAAATGCCTAGGATAGATCCATATATAGTCCAACATGAGATCAAGACATATGAAAATGAAAAACCTAGTCACCAAAAGCTTCGACCAGTAAACCCTAGAAAAGCAACAGCTATCAAAGCTGAGTTTGAAAAGTTGCTTAAGGTAGGTTTCATATACCCTGTTCCTTTAAGTCAGTGGGTCTCAAATCCAGTCCTAGTAGAAAAGAAGCAAGGAATGATCCATGTATACATTGACTTTAGTGACTTGAATAAGGCTTGTACTAAGGATAATTTCCCCACGCCCTTTATTGATCAGATTATCGATGAATGTGCGAGTAATGAAATTTTCTCATTTATGGATGGATTTTCTGGTTATAATCAAATCACTATTCATCCAAAATATCAACATAAGACAACTTTTATTTGCCCCTAGGGTACATTTGCATATAAAAAGATGCCTTTTGGCCTTAAAAATGTTGGAGCTACCTTTCAGCGGGCCATGTCATATGCTTTTCATGATATCAAACATGTTATCGAAGCTTACTTGGATGATTTAGTTGCTCATTCTTGAAAGAGAATAGATCATCCTAAACATCTTCGATTGATTTTTTAACGATGTCGTTTTTATAAAATCTAGTTGAATCCGAATAAGTGTGTTTTCACCATCACATCCGGTTGGTTGTTGGGATTCATCGTGTCTATTGAAGGGATTCATGTAGATCCCTTCAAGGTTGAGGCAATACTTCAGTTGCCTCCCCCATCCTCTATTCGTCAACTTTAGAGTCTTCAAGGAAAATCCAATTTCTTAAGGAGATTTATAGCTAATTATGCTGAGATTACTAAAGGATTTATGAGATTGCTTAAGAAAGGGGTCCCATTTCTATGGGATGATTTTTCACAATGCTCATTTGATGCTTTGAAAAAATCATTAACCTCTGCTCCTTTTTTGAGTCCACCTGACTATAGCAGATAATTCCTCTTATATCTCGCCGCAGCAGAATCAACTATTGGTATGCTTCTAGTTTAGGAGGATGATGCTTTCTGTGAACACGTAATCTATTATCTAAGCCAAGGCTTAGTGGGCCCAGGACTGTGCTATTGTCCCATCGAGAAATTAGCTTTGGCATCTATCCATGTTGTCCAATGACTTAGACATTATATTCTCCTTCGAAAAACTTTCGTCTTAGCAGTCCTCAATCCATTTCAATTTGTTCTCAGTAGGCAAGTGATTGTGAGAAAATAAAATAGATGCATTGTCATTTTACAATAATTTGATCTCGAATTCATGTTGGCTAAGTCTAAGAAATCCTTAGTATTTGCAGAATTTATCTCAGAGTTGCCTTGTGAGGAAGAAATAGTTCATGAGGAATCTTTTCCTAATGAACATCTTTTCCTTATTTCTTTGCAATATCCTTGGTATGGAGATATAATTATATATCTCTAGACTTCAAAGTTTCTGCTCACTTTTTCTAAGGACGAACATAGAAAATTAAGTCACCTGGCTAAAGGATATATTATTATAGGTGACACATTATATTGTCACGGGGTTGATTCAATCCTTAGACATTTTTTAAAAAGTGGAGATTGTGGTGGTCATCTATCTAGGCTTGTAGCAACCCAAAAAAAATTGTGTGTAGGCCACTTTTGGCCTTCAATATTCAAGGATTTTATTGAAGTAGTCAAGATATGCCACCCTTGTCAAGTTTATACTCGGAAATGAATGCACATCTAACTCCTCTTTTCCCTGTGATCACCTTCGATCCATTCACAAAGTGGGATATTGATTTTACTACTTTAATGTTCCTTCGAAAAGAAATAACAAGTATATCATCGTAGTTATAGACTACTTTACTAAGTGGGCCGAGGCTATGCCTACAGTCAAGAATGATGGTGAAACAACAACCCTATTTCTCTTCAATCAAGAATTTTCCTGGTTTGGTATTCCTAAAGAGATTGTCACTGACCATGGCAATCATTTCCAAAATTAGATGATGTTTGAATTGGCTCTTAAGTTGGGTTTTCGGCAGGAGAATTCATCTCCTTATTATCCTCAAGCCAATGGGAAGGTTGAAGCTGTGAATAAATCCCTAAAAATCATCCTAGAAAGGATGATTAAAAAATCTCAATCCAATTGGCACATTATGTTATATCCGACACTTTGGGCATACCAAATGTCAGTCAAGACTGCTACTGGTTTTACTCCTTTTCAACTAGTTTATGGGTTGGAATCAATTTTTCCTATGGAATGTGAAATTCCTTCCCTTAAATTAGTTGTTGAACTTCTTCCAGATACTTCTAGTATCGAAGAAAGGCTTGTTCATTTGGAACATCTCGATGAGCAGTGTTGAGATGCTGCCATAATCAACGAAGCTCATAAAAAGAGAGTAAAAACTCAATATGATAAGGTTGTCCATCCTAGGGTTTTCTCTGAAGGCGACCTTGTCTTGGTCTATGACCAAGACAAAGATGCCTTGGGGGTAGGCAAGTTTAAATCTATGTGGTATGTTCCCTTTATTGTCAAAACTATTTTGAAAAAGGGATCTTATGAGTTGATTGATTTTGGCAGAAACGAGTTGGCGAAGCCCAGAAATGGGCTCTATCTTAAAAATTATTTTGCTTAGGCTTCGGCCTAGCATTTCATTGGTTTTAAATACCGTATATTTGATCATATCTATCTATCGGTTTCATAGTGATGTCAATATTTTTGATCTGCTTTGGCAGATATTAATGGATGATTTGATATATCTAGGGTTCACCAATGGTGCTAGTAGACACAGTCAGAACCTTGATTTCGCAGCTTGGGTGATTTATTGTTCATCTGGTCAGTTGTTGGTTTCAAGAGGCATATGTATCAGTCCTACTTCAAATAATGTCGTTGAATATACTATTGTCATTAATTTACTATCTGAGGCAATATCTCTTGCTATTGATTCATTAGTAGTTTACTTGGATTCACAACTGGTGGTAACTCAATTAAATAACATCTATCATGTGAGAGATCCTTATTTATATAGCCAATTTTTGAGAGTGCATTTATTACAGAGATCATTTGTTTATATCACATTTATTCTTATTCCACAATCAAAAAATTCATTTGTAGATTCTATCACTAATCAAGCATTATATTGGCACATAGATCATTCATCACATTAAAAAATAAAAGATAATCGAAGTATCATCTGTATATATATGATCATCATGATAAACCAGCTGTACATAGATAGATTTTTATGTTCAAAATAATATATAAGAATGTCCTACAAAATTAGGGCTCATTCTCATAATCATGTCTAATCATGAAATATATGGTCATCCATCTATGGGTCCTTCTCAGGGTGAGCAGCACGAAAGAAAACAATGGTATTTTCCACCCATCAGAATAGCTGCACCCAATCATGTGGCACTCCTACCATGCATATTTACATCTCTCAAAGGTCTTCTATAGCCACCATAGGTACCTAGTGAGTCAACCTCACTAAGTTTCTTTGGACATCATGGAGGGTCCTCTCAATCTTTGCTGCAACTCCTTCTGCATCTCTTCCATGACACTTGTGTTGAGGTAGACCCTCAGATATTACTGGTCCAACTTTTGTGTCATGATCAATAACTTTTTAAGTATTTGTCTCATCAAAAATATTTTCAGTTCATTTATACTTAAAATCCACAAAAAAACTAAATATTCCAAAAAAGAGCGGGAACGGGACATTACTTCCATGATTGATGGCAGTTAGAGTCAGTTGTGTTGCCCTTGAACGAATCACTCAAAATTAAGTATTTCCTCCATTGGGATGGACTTTAGTTTGAATTAGGAGAGCCTTAACCTTGTTATTAAGTCAGTACTCCTCTGGTTGGTTATCTCTTCCAATCATATGGAGAATTTTTTTTTTCCTCTTGTGTGAAAAACTAATAAAAAGTTAGCATATGCTTCCATATTGTCACACTTGAGTCGTGCTTTTATTCAAGGGAAGTAAACTTGAGTTGGCCTTTTTGCAGTGTCTCTTGACTCATTTCCAGTTAGCCATCCCTGGTTGTCATAGTCATGTTCACTATCACATCAATTATTTGGTCCTTCGCTTGTGTTGGTTTGAGAAGGTCTCCATTGACTTCTTGCTAGCGGGTATTTCTCTTATCGAATACGAAATATTTCTCTAAGAGTAGACCTAGAGTCGCACCCTGGCCCTCTTTTCATTATTGACAGGTCACCTTGTGCTCAGCATCGATCAGTATCATGATTATTTGACTTAAGGTTTTCCCTTGTGTTCGACGTCAGCTTTCATTATCACACATTGGGATTCATGCATTACCTTGGTTTCCATTTGACCCTATTGGTGGATTCCTTACCTCTGTGTCAGATTTCATTATTGGTTGTTTTATATGGTTTCTATCATGTGCTAGCTACATCTTGTGTACGCTGGAAACGTGCTTCGGTTGGGTTACTACATATGTCTTCATCTGATTCCTTCCACATTATTGGCCTACGGGTTACACTCATGCTAGGTTGATGAAGGATGCCTTAATGCCTTCCTTCCAGTAGATCTTTTCCCATTGACTTTAACTCATTGCTATGGAAACAAGGTCTAGATTCCATTTGGTAGTACCTTAGGGTTTGCAGTCATCACTAGCAAACTCCTTTGCTAACAACAATGGGAAAACATCATTATCTCCTGATTGATAGATTCTTCCAAGTGTTCGACTTTAGCTCATTTATTCACACTTGTTAGATTGTACTGGGTACCTTCGCTCTCATCATCATTATTGGTGAGTAGTCTCACGTTTGTTAACAGTATACATCAATGACCTGTAATCAAATGATTTCTCACATGGTCGACTTCAAATCATTTATTCCCATTGTGTAGAAATGTACCACGGTGGTCAGTGAAGACATCAGGTTTTCATCAGCATTTGTTGGTTCACTTGCTAGTCCCTCATGTTTCTGGCAGTGACATGATCTACCTTATAAGTTGCAGTTCGTTACAATGGCATCCTATATGTTGGCACCCGAGTTGCATGTAGTACCATTTTTCCACTATTTGACTTGGTACTTTTTGGATCAAATTTATGATTTCAATGATCATCTTTCTATAGTAATGACCTCTAACTTAGGACCTCTGAGCAATACCTCTTCTTCCTACTTCAATAGTTTAAGTACTAGGACTGCTTGTTTGCATGTCTCTTTATGTTGTAAGCCCTCCACTCTATTGGGGTTCTCAACCCAAGACCCTAGGGTGACTTTACCCGTAACAGGGAGGATTGACAACCTTCCTATCAACTACCCAAATCTCAAGCACTATTTTCAGTAGGATGGGTCGTGCCCCACACCATGTACATAGTCTGATTACTACTTGTTGTTTTTTCTTTGTTTTCTTTGCTTATTATTTTTGTTTCATTTTGTTTTGTTTGTTTGGCACCCTGCTATTTTTTTTTCTGGAAATAAGTTCTTCCGTCTACTAAGTTTTGGCTTTTGAATGAGTATTTAGCTGAGATCAAGAGCCTTGTGACACTACAACACTTGGCCAGTCCTGAGTCCGTCTTCTCTGTGCTTGGTTATAACTTTCAGACAATGAAGTCTTGACAGAAAATACGACCCATCTGCAAGGGAAGCTTGGATCCAACCATGAACCTATGTCGACACTAGGAAGCCCCATGCCTGTATTCATCCTTCTACTCTGTGTGTTCAAGATCATCCAATTAGTAGAAACGGATAAGGGGAAAATCTAAACAAGAAAACCTATGTCAGAGGTCTCACATGCTTCTCTAAAGGAACAATCTCTTCTACTCTCAATAAGTTGGGATCCCTCTTTCACCCCAAAAATAAATAAGTTCATATGCACAGTCCTCCTGAAAAAAATACAAAGGTGAAAGAAGAGAAAGGGTTCCTGCGTAGAGAGGTGATGCATGCAACTCCACTAGTGTATTGACTAGGCTTGCTGGCATTGGAGCAATGTGTGTGTTCCTCCATTACTCTGCCGGGGTACTGTCTAGGCCTATTGGTAGCAGAGAAACACCATAGATGAAAACTTATACTCTGGAAATTTTTAACTTGCGAGCCAAATTTCCCTCCCCAATTTCGAAACACTTTGATCAAGCTGAAATTTTTGTTATGTTAAATTAACTTAACAAAAGGTGAACCATATCTGTCCATGTGTTGACAATGTTAATCCTCTCTATGGATAGAGACGTTTCCTCTAGCCCAATGAGTGGGTCTAGCAACTGATGTGACAATCAACTAGACATATTCGTAGGCTACAATTGAAAATAAGAATGAAAGAGATGGCCTCCCTCATTTTGATCTTATTCTGATCTCCTTTGTTGAGGACCCTGAACCGCTTGTATCACAGGCTTGTTCCTGCACAATTTATCAAGACACAACAAGGCATGCCAAAACAAATAGAAAATCCAATAGAAACCTACTTAACTAATCAAGGAATGTCAAGCTAAATGATACATGAACATATGCATTTTGGGAATATGAACTAGCAGTTGTGTATTATTAGAAAATAAAGGGAAGCTTACAACCAAAGCCTTGATGTTGATAAGCTCTCCTTGAGTGGTAATCCAAGTCCAAGCCAAGAACTCTCCAAGAACTCATTCTCCAATTCAAATGAATAGCCTCCAGGCAGAATCATAGAACAAGGGTGCAAATAGACATAGACCAACCATTTGGGAATGGGAGAGGATGAATTTATAGGCTGGGAAAGGGAGTTAGGACCTCTCCAAAGATAGGATTAGGCCCTCATCTCAAGGAGGTAGCTCATAGGGATAAGACTAAGAGGCCAAGTTGGGAGGATTTGACCTCATCTATGCCAAACAACCTCCAGCTCGCCGCTCTGGAAGCTTCTAGATCACAAAGCTTCTCATCCTCTTTGGGAAAATTACCTCTTTGGGATCATCACGGGTATGCAAGGGAATAGAGTGATGCCATCACTGGTCAAGTACAATGCAACATGCAACCATCACTATTTTAAGCCTCAAAAGATTGATGATTCTCAATTTATGGTTTTTAGAGCTATTTCTTGAGAGAAAGCTCAAGGAATTTCCCAATCAATGTCTAAGAAGGGATCTGAGATGCATACATGAATGAGTACACTGCACAATGGTCATGTTTTGGGCACTTCGGGGTAAGTTACAGGGAAGTGCAGGAGGTGTGACAAAATATGATGTAACAGATGCCCCCTAAAGCATGAAGGCAGAACAAGGAGTGATGGTTGAGATGCTTTACGACCTTTTCCAAGGATGAGGAAACACACTGTCAGGAGACCTACAAATCAAGGACCCATATACATATACATATCTGAGATCAAGACATGAATCTATGGCATGGATGCAACCATCTAGATGATGAAGACTATATGAAAAGCTCCATGGTATGGGTGCAACCATCCAAATGATAAGGATCATCATAAATGTAAAGTCCCACGGTATGGTCACAACCATCCGTATATCAGAAACATGTGTACAATCATGAATAACATATAACTCCACGTAGCCTGGGTCATATAAGACAAAACTCATGGTCTTGCACTCCATCCCAACCCAATCAAAGTATGGACCCTAATGTGGGAATAAATGTGTTGAAGTCGAACATGCTAGAAAACCACCTAATTACCAACCAATGATGTGGACCGTTAACAAGAATGAGAGAAACCACCAATAATGACAATGGCTCTCAAGGTAGAATAGTAAAATCCATGAATGTAATAATGAAGCTGAAGTCGAACACTCGTGGAATCACTAGATTGAAAGCTAATGATGAAGACCTACCATCGGATGCAAATAAATTACCATTAGGGCATGCAAGCTCTAAGGTACTGAAAGGGAGCTTCTAAATCATATTCCTGGATAATGAGCTGAAGTTGACAGGAAGAAACCCATCGAAGGAGGGCAATAATGAATCCCCCATCATTAACACAAAACAAGAAATAAAGTGGAATAAAATGAATGAGATCCAAGATCATAAAAATGGGTCAGACAATGTATAGGTAACTAATTGTAGATTGGACTTCTCTTGAATAGTGGCGACATGACTCCGGAAGGTGGAAGCATCTCACTCAACATAGGACTAAAGGTCAAGATGACAAAATGGAATAGTGAAATGAGAGGAAAAAATGGATCATTCAAACCCGGGAAGGCAAGTGACTTAGTGAGGATATCCCAAATCTGACACAAGAGAAAAAGAGTGTCATGTTAAAGAGCGACATGCTGCCTATACAAAGGACGTTTCATCTTCATTTTTCCCCCACTATTTGCACCGAGTACCCCAATTATTTTTTTCACAAACTTGAAAGGGATAGCATATGCTTGTCATGTAAGTTCATTCATCAAATGAATCCATCCTAGTAAGTTTTACGAGTCCTAGGAAGGAGAAAGAAGGTCTCATCATGGTGACGAGTCTTTCATCGTAAAGTTTTAATGAGTCTGACATAAGAATAACTCAGTATCTTTTTCACATTTAGAGAGTTTGAAAAAGAGATGAAAAAGAAAACTCCATCATGTCCCTTTTCATAATTTTTCTCTCCAATTTGAAAAGGTAGAAAATAATATCTGAGAGAGCCTCTTGACCATGTCGATCAAGATGTACCTTTTTTGTGAATAGTCAATCTCAGCTCGAAAAATGGGTAAACGTATACTGAGGTGACGTTGATTCATTTACTTTATTGAGTTCAAAATGACAAGTACTTGGTAATATTTTCAATTTTTCGAGAGTCAAAAAAGAGCTCAAAGATGACTCTGGGGGGGTTCCTTTTTCGTTTATTTAATGAGTCCAAAAAAGAGATAAAAAAATCTCGCAAGAATTAGTCAATAATGATCATCGTTCACTCGAAGGTACCTGCAACTGCACAAAGAAACGCACCCATCACTGATATTGAGAAATAATAATAAAATATTATTAAAATATTAACAAAAATGACTTGAAAAACTTATAAATAACCAAAAGTAATTTTATTTTTTACCATTTTACCATAGTAAGCTCTGAAAGTGCATTTGTGCCCTAATTTTCTTGATTTTCAAGTGGTCATTATGGGAGATCCAGAGTGCCATTTCGCGAACCATCTGCAACAGGTAAGAGGCCCATCCTTACTCTTGCATTTTATCACCTTTTTATGTGTTTTTAACAGTAATTTATTGCTATAAGGGAGGATTTTCAATTTTTAGGGCGCCGGTGATCATTGCGAGTATCGTCATTGGACCTATGATGATTGCACTCAAGCCTAAAGGCTCGCCAATGATATCACTATGTTTGTACAAATAGGCACAATGGCACTAAGGCAGAGTTTTTCGAAGAAAAAACCTTCTTTTCAAGAAAAAATCTTTGATTTTAATCCATGAAAAAAACATTAATTGGTGTTAAATGATGTTTTGCAGGAGATCATGGTTATGGAATGGAAAGAAAGAGTCCATGAGGTCGAATACTATGAAGCAGCTCAGGATCCTAAATGAATCAATTCTCTAAGGAACTGTGGGTTGCTTAAATTCTTCAGGACCACAGGGTTAAGGGCCCAGATGGAATTGCTACCCTATTTGATGAGTCTTTGGGATGTAGATTGAGAGATATTCATCATAAAAGGTCATCAACTAGAACTTGAGGAGGAAGATATCGACTTCATCACAACATTTTCATGAAGAGGAGAAGAAATCCAACTCTTTAGATCTCGCCCATGGGGTGAGAGTATAAGAACTTCAATCTAGAGGAATTTTTCAGGCACCGAAATGACCAACGGAGGGAAGGTGAAGACAACGACAATCACCAACAACCTTCCCTTGAGAATAATCCTGTTCACTATGGCATGTTTATCTGGCACACAAGCCTTGCATGAGGCTTCGAAATCCCAATTCCAGTATGATATTGCGTGTTTGACCCCCACCATATTTAACTGGTGTGGAGGCCTGCTGGCGAATATGAAAATACAATTGATCAAGGGGAAGCATGGACACCTGAAGAAATTTGGGTGTGGTTCTATACAAGTGACCTTATTTTTAGAGCGAGTGCCCTTATTCCGGTATCAATGCGTAGAGGTACCAAATCTTGCCCCCCGAGAACTAAGACTAGTGAGATGGAGTCAACTCATGCCTCGAGGAGGAATGGGTCAGCATATGCATTACCCACCAAATTTTTTCTCTTGGCTAGAACACCAACTACTCGTAGTAGAAGACTATGCTTATGCTGGTATGGATTTTAGGTGGTATCTAGATCTACCTCTGCCACCAGGAGAATAGTGGACTGATGCAGGTAAAAACTTATTTTTTGGATTTTTTCAAGTTTTATGATTTTTTGTAAAAGTGTAAACTGAGACTCAAATTGTGATAAATGTGCAGATGTGGGACCATAGAGACCACCTGGCATGTCACTAAAAGAATGACGAGTTGCTCATTATATAGCGGGCGCAGACTATGAAGAAGGGGAAGACCCCTTAGCTGAAATGGAGTGCAACTTGGAGGCGATAACTCGAGGACTCCCAGAGTATGCCACTATAGATGAGGTTCCATTACATAGGTAGAGACATACAGTGGGATTATCTATGACACTATGTTGGTTGTTAGGCTGAGTGATCAGAGTGTTCTCATACTATCATGACCACCGTGCAGGCTGATAGCTTTTCTAGCTCTTTTACACATTTGTAGGCTTTGAAAGCCAAGTGTCCTATAACACTATTTTTTTTTATATCTTGATGTAAAAATTCTAACAGAAGAAATATATATATATATATATATCTATATATATATATATATATATATATATATATATAGATATATATATATATATCTATATATCTGTGTGTGTGTTATTTTCTACTTATGCGTCCATAATATGATAAGTTTTATAAATGATGAAAATTCCTATCAAGAACAAAATTTTCTAATATATCTATTAATGTATTTAAATTACGTGGAATATTTTGATATGTGATGAAATCAAAATTTCTTTCCAGTAATCTAACATGTAGATACATACACAATATTTGTGGATTTCTCACTACGTAATGATTGTTTAACTATAACACAACGAGCTGTGAATCCAACTTGACAACTAAATCAATAATGCCAAGAGAAATTGCTTCTAACAAGAGTTCAATGACTACACTGTATTCATAAATATTATTAGTTGTTCAACCAAGGCATATACCTTGTAAGTTAATCAACTCATCATTAGGGTCATAGAGTACCCATGTTGTGGAAGACAGGTTCTGTGTGCTACGACAAGAACCATCAGAAAAACCAATGTAATGGCTTGACGACATCTGCAAACTGAGTGGAACATAGGGTAAGCAGAAAAAAACATGTTTGCAAAAAAAAAAACACACCAAAACTCAAAACACACACTAATGTACAAAATTCATTACATGAATTTCACGCATAATACTTCTTCAGATGGAGTCCATTTCTGGACTTGGGTAATCAATCAACAGAGAATAAAACCAGAGTTTCACCATTGACATGACGTGTAAGCATCAACTCAGCCAAATAATAGAGTAAAACTCATAAAAGGCTATGCCCCCATGCCCCCCGAGCGAGTGAGGGTTACGATTCATAAGATGAAAACCCCATTGTGATAATGCACAAATGATAG
The DNA here is from genome assembly GCA_031772625.1 of Pinus tabuliformis. Classification (NCBI taxonomy): domain Eukaryota; kingdom Viridiplantae; phylum Streptophyta; class Pinopsida; order Pinales; family Pinaceae; genus Pinus; species Pinus tabuliformis. Next base: position 663,301,229 of record CM062820.1, on the reverse strand, counting down.
AGACTCAATGAAAAAATATCATGAAAGGAGGCAATAATAACTTGAACTCATTACGAGGAAAGGCTGCCCCCAGTTGAAAAATCTTGATGATTTCAGGGTGAATTGAAATGTCAATAATCAGGGTTGCAGTAATGTTCCCCATAATACCCTCCGACAGGACTTCATGCACCAGGACAGGTGTCTGAAGTGGAGACATTGGGCAATGAGAAACAAACGCTTCAAAACAAGAAGGCATCTCACTTAGGTTGGGAAGAAAGGAAGAATGATGATGAATACCGTTCCAAATAGTTTCATCTAGAGACATAACCTCAACGATACTCTCGTCGGTGGGGAATGTCTCGTTTAAAGGATCTGGAGAATCTTAAGAACCAAGCCAAGGAGATGACACATAATTATCGAGGGTCATACTGAAAACAACATGAATTTCTGAAGCGGCCATCGAAGCCAAGAAAATTTCTTGATAATTTTGCTCCAATGGACTTAAAATCCATAGAATCACCAAATGAATCAATTTTATCTGGAGTAGTAAAAACCCTAGGATCCATAGAAACTGAGATCATACTGGTTGAAGTAACATTTTAAGGTGGGAGAGTAAAAGTACCCATTAAAGAAGAGTCTTTGAAGGAACCTTCCCCCACACTCTCATAAGGAATCTTAGTATTTCCCACGTAAGGGACATTGTTGTTCGATGAACCAGAAGAGAAAAAAGACAGTTGGTTGATGGTGACAATTTTTCCTTCAAGAGGAAAAAGAAGTGCCCGAAACAAAGAAGAAACCACAGAAAGCATAGCATGGGTCCAACTTCATCTGAGAAGAAGGTTGTAACTGATATTTGCATCTACAACTTCCACTTCTAGCTCAACGGTCTTTTCTTCCAATGAAATCAGCAAGTTCGTGAGAATACTGTATGGTTAAGAGCCTCTTCCATCAAAGGCCTCCAAAGTTTTTGGGGACCGGTTAAGAGAAGGAGAGCCAATGGCCTTCCAAAATGAAGCATACATGATGCAGGTAGAAGCACCTTCATCAATAAAATTTTGATGGATCGTCTTTCCTTTGATAAGAACCTGTATCATAAAATAAATCTGATGAGGAAGATGAGGAAAATGGTTTTCAAGTTTAAAGGTAATCAGGCTCGAATCAACAAGATCAATAGTGCCTATAGCAGACAACAATGATTTCCGCTGCATTGAACAGGTTTGGAGAACCTCCAAGGCTGGCATCGCCGAATTTGCTTGAGATAAATCCTTAACAATATTGTAGTGTTGTGCAGCTCTAGCATTCGAATTATAAGATGATTTCCGAAGTACACCCTTGGGAGGTGGTCAGATTACAAACTCTCTATTAGGGCACTCAATATGGAGCAAAATAGAACTGGACAAAGTGGAAGTAAAAGGTATATTGATGAGTTATTTTTGCACCATCTGCTTATGTGGGGTTTGATAGTCCTATGTTTGAGTAGCAATGAAATAGGTGATGAAATTTACATCATTAAAACTGGGGAACCAGAGGAGGCAAAGGATTGTGGTTGGTCTACCAACTGCATCTGTTGAGATGGAAAAGGTTTTTTAAAACAACCGAAGTCCCTTTCAATAAGAGGTTAACTTTAGAACATCAAGGACAGTCCTTAGTGTAATGATCTTCCTCATAGATGAGGCAAGGATATTTCAACTTCATCTTAGAAGCATCATCAACATATGATTTGGGTGGATCCTATTTTGGGGCATCAGCTTTGGCTTTACCTTTGCCCTTTTTCTTACCTTTAGAGGTCTTATCTGCTGCAGTAGAATGAACAACATGTACCTCAGAGATTTTACCAAGACTTGATGAATTTTTCGAAGGATTATTGGAACGAGTGTTCGAAACAAATTTATGCTTCGAAGAAGCTTTCATGGAACTCTGAGACACAAAACCAACTACACCATCAACAGGTGGTACACTAGGAGACTTTGATGTTGTCAAATCTGAAGATGGTCTCAGAGGATCAGACAACATCTCATACAACGTGCCAGATTGCGAATAGACTAAGTCTAGATACTGAGCACGGGCAATATCTTTCTCTTCAGTAACACATCAACCCATAGCTATATCCTTAGCAATCTTGTTAGTGAATGATTTTGTGAACCATTTAGTCAACAACTCATCAAAAATCCCAAATTTGATGAGGCGACACCGATGATTCCTTTCATGGATATGATAGGAAATGTGAGCCACACTACCTTTCTTAAGGGATATGAGAAAATGAGTGCCAGTTTCATACCAAACCGACAATTGGAAGTGAGTGAGGAATGCCATAGCCAGAGAGTTAAAGTCTGCATAGGTAGCTTGAGGCAACTCGATATACCATTTCATGGTAGCACCTGCGAGGGTTCTCTGAAAGAGGCAAAGATTGATAGAATCATCGACATACAAATTGGAGGAGCACCATAGGTGATATGTCATCACATGGGCTTGTGGTTCCTCCTTAGATTTTCCTTCAAACTTAGGGAAATCGCTTGGAATTTTTGTAGGAGCAGGAGGCCAATAAGGCGAATGAATAATAGGATCATTCATTGGCCTCAAGACATCATGAAACTCCAATGTAGCCAAAAAGGGAAATTGCGGATTGAACAACATATAGGGTCTTTGAGGAGACCCAAATAGTGGGTTCCAACCTTGCTAGTAAGGATTGTGCCCCCATAGTGGATGATTTTTACCATACGGGATTTGATTTTTCCCCCATTGAGGGATATCTTGACCATAAGGCAGATTTTGTCTGAGGTAGGTTTGATATTGACCTACCATAGGCCATTGATAGACATTTTATGTGGCATATGGGTTATAAGGTTGTTCAACCTGTTGACCCTAGACATAAGGTGATTGACCCTGCTGCTACAGGGGTTGACCTTGTCTTTGCAAGGGCTGACCTTGTGGATATACATATTGAGCCTGCTGCATAGGTTTACCTTGTTGTTGCAAAGGTTCACTTTGCTACTGTAAAGGTTGACCTTGCTATTGCAAAGGTCGGCCTTGCAAATACAAAGGTTGAGTAGATTACTGAAAAAACTAAGTTTGTTGTTGCAACAGTTGTTGAGACCATCGCAAAGGTTGCCCTTGCTGCTATAACGATTTCCCTTGCTGTTGTAATTTTTTCCCTTGTTGTTGCAAAGGTTGTTGATACTACTGCAAAGGTTTCCCTTGCTGTTGTAATGACTGCCGTTGCTATTGCAAAGGTTGTTGGACAGTTCCCTAGGGTATACCTTGATGGTATTGGTAATTTCCAAATTGAATATGACCATATCCACTAGGAATAGTGTATTGAACATGCTAGACATAAACTGCTGCTTGTGGAAAGTAAGGTGGATTGACCAAGGCTTGCAAACCATATGGGACATAAGCCTATTGGAGTGGAATTTGAGCTATATAAGGCTGCTGGTACTGGATATTACCCGACCCGGATGGACCAAAAGGGTTATGAATACTACCAGAATAAGGTTGATTAACTCTAACCATGTGAGTTTGTAATCCACTCACATTGGTTTCACCTAGCACAAGAGGAATATTTGAACTTTTCCCCCCAGGTAGTGGCACATTCTTTCCACTTCACGGAGGGGTGGAAGAACTAATTGAAACCTAACCTGAAACAATCAGTTGCACTAGAAGGGTTGGTCAAAACGACATACAGGTTGTGATGGAATCGTAGGTTGAATGAGAATTGACATGACAATAGTTTGTACATAAAATTGCGATGTCACGTTTGGAATGAACAGACCAGTAGTATGGATGGCATTAGATGACCAAAAAGGATTTTCGTATAATGATGAAGCACTGGGCATTCCCAAAACCAACTGAGCTAATGTTGTACAACCATGTGGAAGTAGAGGTCCACTGGTTCCAAGGAACGTGTGAGATGGGGTTCTTCCAAATAAAGGAAAACCTTCAGGAGGAAATTCATAGTCTTTCTCCTCATGCACTTGAGGAATGTGAGTTGCAGAAACTTCCAGATGAACATGAGGAGAGGTTGGTATTTCACCTTCTGATTCCATAGATGGAAACAACCGGTGTCGATGAATCTGAGATGTGCAAGGAGATAACTCTGAAGGAATACCAGGCCGATTGTAAGGACTGTAAGGACTCTGAGGAGATATCACAACAGAATCAAATAATGGATTCGGTGGGTGAATAACGAGCATCTGTGGACTCTCATGGGTCTGTATAGGATTATCAGGGGTATCAGGATCAGATTCTTGAGGTGACCAGGAATCCGATGGAGGTGGATGAGAAGACAGGGGTTGGATACTTAGAATAATCCCAAGTTCAAAACCTTGATCTTTAAGTGGCTGAGGAAGCTCCGGATGACCTCCTTGGGAGGACCCTTCAGTATCAGACAATGAAGGGGAACTGTGAGATGAACCCAGTGGTTCAACCATGATGACTTCCTCTCAAGAGCAAAAAAGGAAGGGAAATTCATTGATGGCTTATTAACAATCTTTAAATTAACACGGAATTACTCAATATTGGTCCAAGAAGCAACTGCACGGGTCAAACATGTTTAAACATAGTTACTGATCAAACGAGAAAATGAACTGGAACCTGTTTTTTAAGGTAGCAAAAGATGATTCGATTTTGAAAAGTGGTGATGCAGAATACACCTTTTTGTTTTTTTGCATATTTTTAGCACTCTAAATTTTCTTATGTATCATATATGAACAATTTTTTTTTAGATGTTAGTAATTTTCAAGCTGATTTTGAAAAGTGTTGATGCAACATCAACCCCCTTTTTTAGAGCGTTGATTTTGACACTTTAAATTTTTTTATGTGTCAAGTATTAGCCCCTGGGATGGATTGGCCGTGGGCGTGAGTGGGGAGTCAGGTTGCACACAGCCACCACCACCCACCTTTGGCCAAAAAAAAAAAATTCTAATTTTTTTTTTATTAATTTTTTTTTTTTTTATTAATTTTTTTTTCATTTCTTTTTATTTATTTATTTATTTGTTTTATTTTAAATTTATTTATTTTAATTGTTTTATTTTGATTTTTTTTTAATTCAATTTTTTAATTCTTTAAATAATTTCTTTTTTAAATAATTTTATTTTTTTAATTGTTTTGTTTTGATTTTTTTTTAATTGTTCTTTTTTTTTTTATTTCTTTATTTTTTAGTTATTTGTTTTCTGTATTTAAAAATGTTTTTTTATTTTTATTTTGTTAATTTAATTTCTTTTTGTTAAATGATGTCTATTTTTGTTTTTTTTATTTGTTGATATTTTTTTTTGTCTAATTTCTTATATTTATAAGTTAATTTTATTTTATTCTTTTACATTTTTATAATTTTTTTTTTCTTTTTTTATAGTTGAATTTTTTTCATGTTTTTAAGTTTTGTTTATGCTTTATTTCTTGTTATTATTTTTAAGAAACAATTATGTTTTTTTTATTGTTTTTTTCTATATTTGAATTTTTGGTGTCTTTTGTATTATTTTTATGTTATTTTTACTCTTTTTAATCTTTTATAATATTTCATTTTTTTTTTTTGTATTATTTTTTGTGTTTTTTTTATTATTTGAATTTTTGTTTTCTTTTGTATTTTTCATTTTTATTTCTTTATACATTTTTTTTCTTCTTTATTTTGGTTTTTATTTTTATTTTTTTCTATAGGGTCCATGTCGATGCTCGTCTAGCAACCCGATCCCATTATCAGCAATTTGATAGTTGATTTTAAAATTTCTGTTATAATGAATCGAGTCTTCCCCCACAATGTATCAATTGTATGGTTGGTCTTTAAGTTTTCATTTCAACAAGTCGAGTTCACCTACACCGTGTGTCAATTTGATGGTTGATTTTTAAATTTTTGTTGCAATGTATCGAGTTGTCTTAGGCTAAGATTTTAAAATCACTATATATTTCGCATTTAAAGAATAAATTACTTTTGGGTGTTCATTTTTTAAGTTTTTTTGTCATGAAATTTTTCAATAATATCATGCTTGAAATATTTGGAAAACTTGAGATTTTTTGTAGACACAATCTTTGGTTTTAATTACATTGTTGAAAAGTTGTCAAGATTTTAATGTTTTTCTAAGTCATGATATTTTATCTTTAATGCTATGGCTAAAAACAATTACAATTTCAGGGTTTTCTAGAGTCAAGATATTTTATCTTTAACAACATGGATGTAAATTGCTGGAATTATCAAGATTTGACATATGATATTTTATCTTTAACATCATGTCCGAGAATTGTTGGAATTTTACAGTTTTTCAAAGTCTGAATATTTTTTCTTTAATACCATTGCTAAAAAATGTGAAAATTGTAACCCGATTTTTTTTTTTGGTTATTCCAGAATAAACACTTTTTAAAGGGTGTTTTTTTCATCCATTTTTCAAAACAAAAGTGGTTTTTTCTTTTTAAAAAATGTTGAAAATTTAACCTAAAAAAACATCGTTCTCGCATAAACAATTTTCATTTTTTGGTTGTTTTTTCATGTTTTTTTGGGGTTTTTGGGCTAGAGTACCCGTTTTGAGGTAATAGTTCCTGTTTGATCGGTAATTATGTTTTCATTGTGGGCATTTATTTTTAGAAACAAAAACTTTTCCTTTTCATATTTTAAGAGTCGACAAAAGGACGAAAAGGTGACTCTATTCGCTTTCGTAGGTTTAGCGAGCTTGAAAGGAGAAGTGCTCGATGATATTTTCAAATTTAAAGAGTTAGAAAAGATGGAAATGACCACTCAGGTAATTGTAGGAAAAAGGAGTACCAGGTATCTGTGAACTACAATATACACCTCAGTAAATAAATTTACTAAGGACTTGATGTACGTGCAAGAAATTTGCCCAAATGTTGTGTTTGTTGTATCATGTTTACAGGGCGGCAGACTTGGGTTCCTATGGATAAATGTTTGCAACCTATGAGGGCCTCCCTTTATATAATCAATGGTTTAGGGAGCACAAGTCAGTGCTAGTGTTGTCTAATGCAAAAGCGAACGAAATCTGCTAAGTTTTATAGACGTCGGAACACATCTCTAGCCTAGACCACTAAATATGAGCATTAATGTTTCAAATGCTCTTTAGATTAATTGATATATTTTAAAGTTGATCTTGAAATTATGTTTTGATTTCAAGGCCTTAACGATGTTACATGTTCCTAAAATGCAGCTAAATGACGAAATTAAATTCTTCAATTCAATGAAAGCTATCTATGTAGGGAAGAAAATCACCTAAATCATGCATCAAACCAATGATCAATTCATCAACGACAATTTCCTGTGATTAATACAAAAAATGATATCTAATATTTCATTTCACAACAAATGCAATGTACAAAAATGATCTTAAAGTAATCTACCTTAAGATGCAATGATATAATTTTTTTTCTTTTCACTTTACTGCAATCAATGTAATCTAGTGCAAAAAATTAAAAGAGAATGCAAGCAAGCCAACAAACATGAAAATATCTTTCACATTAATGATTTGAATGCAACAAAAAATGCTTCGAAAACTACTTAAAAGATAAACACTTTCACTTTCGCTTTTCGAAACAAAAACTCAAATAAAACACTTCCTTTCAATTCAAATGAGACAACCAATTTGTAATATATTGTTTGTCAAATAGAACTAAAGTGAATTTCACAGTCTATACACAATCTGACATTAATGAAAACAGCTTAAGACTCAAGAACCAAAAGTGATTTTTGAAAGACTCCCAAAAACAAAAAAGACTCCTTAACATAGGTAATTGATCTCCGATGAGAAGACCAATGAGTGGAAGAAGGATGACCTAGAAGACCTAGAAACCCTAAAATTCTAATCAAACTTCAAACATGCTTAAACCAAGTTAAGAGGTGATTGCAATCACATAAGAAAAGAGTCAACTAAAATCACACTGGTAAATCACTCAAAGAAGGCAAAAAGAATTGAAAACAAGAAGACAAAGCCTAAATTTCTTTAACTTCTACTATCATCGCACTTGTTAAGAGAAAAGCAACGATCATCGAAACTATAATCGACACATCCAGGATATCATCATGACTGTCAAGGCCAAAAACACGATGGGCGGGAAATGTAAAGAAAAAACACAAAATCTTCAAGAACAACTCAAATCAACAACCTTCAAGCATATACCAGAAAGTGATACTAGCTACAGACAAACAGTGAAGTCTGGGAATGGATGGTTAATCAAACTCGTCAAAATACAAGGTGAAGAATTCGAAGGAAAGGATCATAGGATCCCCAACAAAGTCACCATTTTGTTGACAAGGTTAATCCTCTCCACAGAGAAAGATGATCCCTCTAGCCCAATAAGTGGGTCTAGAAATTGGATTTATGAAATGGACGTTATTGTATCATCGGTATTCCACATCGTTTGTTTTCCTCATGAAGGGACAATTGTAACGATTGATCAGATGGATTATTCTCTGAATGAGTCCAATGCATTTTTTGAATCCATTGTTCCGTTAGTGAACAATCTAAAGCAGCCTATAGAGAATCTAGGAGTTGGAATGTACTCTTCCTTAATGGGTACCTTTGATTTTCTTGCTCCTATTGCTAGAATTAATGTTATCTCATCCTCCAAGGCACCTTCTCAAAGAGATTTCTTTAGAACTCATTATTTTTTGGATAGTTGGCCCTTACCCTCTTCTACCACCACATTAGATGAGGGGCAAGTGGGTGGAATGGAATTTCCTATGTATGCAACTGAAATTGCTTATCAGTCTATAGTTAACACTACAGACTCTGATCCTACTCCTTTTTCACCAGAGTTGGATGGGGATGTGGCTCCGGCTTGGACTCTAGATTCAACTTCTACTATGGATTTCTTAGATACTGTTTTGTCATTCGAGGAAGAAATTCTAGAAGCAATGATGGGTGTTGAGAGACTGTGGGATGATTTGCATCATCGGTCATATTTCCTCCCTGATTTTCAAGAAGTAGAATCAAGCTTGTCCAGTTCTTCATCTACTAGTTATGTCCACACAATTTTAAATCCTTTGGCTCGAGCACAGTTTTCAGTCGAGGGTAACATGTTTGTAATTTCAAAAACTATTCCAATGAACATCTCTAGGAATCCCAACATTATCGAAAATGTCTTCATTGGAGCTGATTCTTCCCCTGAAGAAATTCAAACTTATATTGTTCTCTTTAAAGAGTTTTGAGACGTGTTCACTTAGTCTTATGAGGAAATGCCTAGGATAGATCCATATATATTTCATCATGAGATCATGACATATGAAAATTCAAAACGTAGTCGCCAGAAGCTTTGACCGGTAAACCCTAGAAAAGCAGTAGCTATCAGTAGGTTTCATATACCTCATTCCTTTAATTGAGTGGGTCTTGAATCCAATCCTAGTAGAAAAGAAGCAAGGAACGATCTGTGTATGCAATTACTTTAGGGACTTAAATAAGGCTTGTCCTAAGGATAATCATCCCACGCCCTTTATTGATTAGATTATCGATGAATGTGCAGGTAATGAAATTTTCTCGTTTATGGATGGACTTTTCGGTTAAAATCAAATCACTATTTCTCTAGAAGATTAAAAAAAGGCAATTTTTATGTTCCCCTGGGGTACATTTGCATGTAAAAAGATGCCTTTTGGCCTTAAAAATGTTGGAGATACCTTTCAGCGGGCCATGTCATATGCTTTTCACAATATCAAATATGTTATTGAAGCTTACTTGGATGATTTAGCTGCTCGTTCTCAAAAGATAATATATCATCCTAAACATCTTCAATTGATTTTTGAATGATGTCATTTTTATAAAATCTGGTTGAATCCTAATAAGTGTGTTTTTTCCATCACATCCAGACAGTTGTTGGGATTCATCATGTCTACTAAAGGGATTCGTGTAGTTCCCTTCAAGGTTGAGGCAATACTCCAGTTGCCTCGCACGTCCTCTATTCCTCAACTTTAGAGTATTCAAGGAAAAGCTAATTTATTAAGGAGATTTATAGCTAATTATGTCGAGATTACTCAAGGATTTATGAGATTATTTAAGAAAGGGGTCCCATTTCTATGGGATGATTTTGCACAATGCTCATTTGATGCTTTGAAAAAAGCATTAACCTCTATTCCTTTGTTGAGTAAACCTGATTATAGCAGATACTTCCTTTTATATCTCGACGTAGCATAATAAACTATTGGTATGGATCTGGTCCAGGAGGATGATGCTTTCTATGAGCACATAATCTATTATATGAGCCGAGGATTAGTGGGGCCTGAACTGTGCTATTCTCCCATTGAGAAATTAGCTTTAGCAACTATCCATGTTGTCCAGTGACTTAGACATTATATTATGCTCCGAAAAACTTTTGTCTTAGTAGTCGTCAATCCATTTCAATTTGTTCTTAGTAAGTGAGTGATTGGGGGAAAATACAATAGATGGATTGTCATTTTACAAGAATTCGATCTCAACTTCATGTCGGCTAAGTCTAGGAAAGCCTCACTATTTGCATAATTGATCTCAGAGTTTCCTTGCGAGGAAGAAATAGTTCATGATGAATCTTTTCCTGATGAAAATATTTTCCTTATTTCCTCGCAAGATCCTTGGTATGGAGATATTATTATATATCTCCAGACTTCGAAGTTACCACTCACTTTTTTGAAGGATGAATGTAGAAAATAACATCACCTAGCTAAAATCTATATTATTATAGGTGACACTTTATATCGTCGAGGGGTTGATTCAATCCTTAGACGTTGTTTAACCTTAGAAGAATCTGAGTCTGTGCTTAATGATTTCCATAGTGGAGCTTATGGTGGTCATCTATCTGGGCTTGCAATAGCCCAAATATTTTTTTGAGTAGGCTACTTTTGGCCTTCGATCTTCAAGGATTGTATTGAAGCGGTCAAGAGATGCCACCCTTGTCAAGTTTATACTTAGAAAATATGCACACATCTAGCTCTGATTTTCCCTGTGATCACCATCGGTCCATTCACGGAGTCGGGTATTGATTTTACTACTTGTAATCTGCCTTCGGCAGGAAATCATAAGTATATCAACATAGTTGTAGACTAATTTACTAAGTGGGCTGAGGCTATGCCTACTTTCAAGAATGATGGTGAAACAACAGCTCTGTCTATCTTCAATCAATTCATTTTGCGGTTTTGTATTCCCAAAGAGATTATCACCAACCATGGTAGTCATTTCCAAAATCATATGATGTTTGGATGGGCTCTTAAGTTGGGTTTCCAGCAGGAGCATTCATATCCTTATTATCCTCGGGCCAATGGATAGGTTGAAGTCGTGAATAAATCCCTAAAAAACATCCTACAAAGGATGATTAACAAAGCTCGATCCCATTGGCACATTATGTTATATCTCGCGCTTTGGGCATACCGAATGTCAGTCAAGACTACCACTGGTTTTACTCCTTTTCAACTAGTTTATGGGTTGGAATCAATTTTTCCTGTGGAATGTGAAATTCCTTCCCTTAAATTAGTTGTTGAACTTGTTCTAGATACTTCTAGTATCAAGGAAAGTCTTATTCATTTGGAACATCTCGATGAGAAGTGTCGAGATGAAGCCATAATCAACAAAGCTCATAAAAAGAGAGTAAAAACTCAATATTATAAGGTTGTCCGTCCTAGTGTTTTCTCTAAAGGCGACCTTGTCCTTGTCTATGACCAAGACAAATATGCGTTGGGGGCAGAAAATTTTAAATATATGTGGTACAATCCCTTTATTGTCAAAAAGGTTTTGAAGAAGGGAGCTTATGAGTTTATTGATTTTGAGGGAAACGAGTTGGCAGAGCCCAAAAATGTCCTCTATCTTAAAAGGTATTTTTCTTAGGCTTCGGCCTAGCACTTTCTTGGTTGTAAATACTATATATTTGTGCATATCTATCTATTAGTTTCATAGTGATGTCGATTTTTTGATCTTCTTTGGTAGGTATTGATGGACAATTTGATATATCTAGGGTTCGTTAATGGTGCTAGTAAACACACCCAGAACCTTGCTTCCATAACTTGGGTGATTTATTATTCATCTGGTTGGTATTTCTTTTCAAGAGGTGTATGTATTGGTCCCGCTTCAAATAATGTCACCAAATATATGGCTGTCATTAATTTACTATCTGAGGCAATATCTCTTGGTATTGATTCATTAGTAGTTTACTTGGATTCACAACTAGTGGTATCTCAATTAAATAACATTGATCATGTGACAGATCCTTATTTATATCACCAATTTTTGAGAGTGTGTTTATTACAGAGATCATTTGTTTATATCACATTTATTCATATTCCACGAACATAAAATTCATTTGCAGATTCTATCTCTAATCAAACATTATATTGGCACATAAATCATTCATCACATTAAAAAATAAAAAATAATCGAAGTTTGATCTGTATATATATGATCATCACGATAAACCATCTGTAGATAGATAGGGTTTTATTTTCAAAATAATATACAAAATTGGGAAAAAAATGTCCTACAAAATTAGGGCTCATGCCCATAATCATTGCTAGTAAAAAAAGATTTGGTCATCCATCTATGGGTCTTACTCAGGGTGAGCAGCACGAAAGAAAATGATGGAAATTTCCACCTGTCGGAATAGTCGCACCCAATTGCATGGCACTCCTACCACACATCTTTGCATCCCCTCTAAAAGGTCTTCTATAGCCACCATAAGTACCTAGTGAGTCAACCTCACCAAGTTTCTCTAGACAGCATGGAGGGTCCTCTCAGTCTCTGTTGTGGCTCCTTCTGCGTCTCTTTCATGACGCCTATGTCGAGGTATACCCTCAGGTCTTACTCATCCAACATATGTGTCATGATCAATAATTTTGTAAGTATTTGTCTCATCAAAAATATTTTCAGTACATTTATACATAAAATTTGCAAAAAAATTAAATATTCCAAAAAAGAGCAGGAACGAGACATTACATCCATGATTGATGGCAACAAGAGTCATTTTTGTCGCCATTGAACAAAGCACTCAAAATTAAGTCTTTCCTCCATTGGGATGGGCTTTAGTTTGACTTAGGAGAGCCTTAACCTTGTTATTAAGTCAGTAGTCCTTCGGTTGGTTATCTCTTCCAATCATATGGAGAGTTTGTGTGTGCCTCTTGCATGACAAACTTATACAAAGTTATCATATGTTGCCATATTATCACATTTGAGTTGTGATTTTGTTCAATGGAATTAAACTTGAGTCGACCTTCCTACAGTGTCTCTGGACTCATTTTTTGTCAGCCATCCATGGTTGTCAAAGTCATGTTCACTATCACATCAGCTATTTCGTCCTCCACTCATGCTGGTTTGAGAAGGTCTCGATTGACTTCTTGCTAGTGGGTCTTGCTCTTATCAACTACGACAAATTTCTTTAAGAGTGGACCTAGAGCCGTACCCTAGCCCTATTTTCATTATTGATAGGTCATCTTGTGCTTATCATTGATCAGTGTCATGGATCTTTAACTGAGTGGTTTCCCTTGTGTTTGACGTTAGCTTTCATTATCACACAATGGGATTCGTGCAGTACCTATTGGTGAATTCCTTTCCTCTGTGTCAGCTTTCATTATTAGATGGTTGAGAGGGCTTCTATCATGCATTAGCTACATCTTGTGTACACTGAAAATGTGATTTGGTTGGGTTACTACATCTTTCTTCGTCTGATTCCTTCCACATTATTGGCCTATGGGTTACACTCACACTGGATTGATGAACAATGCCTTAATGCCTTCCTTCCAGCAGATATTTTCCCATCGACTTCAACTAATTGCTCTGGGAACAAGGTCTAGAGTCCATTTCACAATACCTTAGGGTTTTCAGTCATCAGTGGTAGAATCCTTCACTATCGACAGTGGAAAAAATCATTCTCTCCTAATGGATAGATTCTTCCAAGTGTTTGACTTTAGCTCATTTATTCACACTTGTTATATTGTATTGGGTACCTTGGCTCTCATCATCATTATCGGTGAGTAATCTCACATTTGTTAATGGTATACATCAATGATCGGTAATCAAACGATTTCTCACATGGTCGACTTTAGATCATTTATTCCCATTGTGAAAAAATGTACTACGGTGGTTGGTGAAGACCTCAGGTTTGCATCGACATTTGTTGGTTCACTTTCCAGTCCCTCCTGTTTCTTCTAGTGACACCATCTACCTTATATGTTGCAGTTCATTACAGCGACATCCTATATGTTGGCACCCGAGTTATGTGTAGTACCATTTGGCCACTATTTGACTTGGTACTTTTTGGATTAGCTTTATGAATTTAGTGATCATCTTTCTACTTCAGCATCATTAATGAGTTTCTTATATGTGATATTGAGACATATACTTCTATGGATATGATCAGATGATCCACTATGTATTTTCAGTCCTTTTATACTTGTATACATATTGGATCTGTTGTTGTGTTTGATATGTAGACATGATTTGTTATCTCTAAGAAAGGGTATGCTTGCCTCAGATAGTAGCTTTCTTTCTGATCTCTTCCACTGGCTTGGTAGGTTGAAATCTGGTGAACTCCTCTCAGGTCTTGGCATGATTACGTCTCTACACTTAATACATTTTAGCCATCATGTATCCCTTCTGACCTCATATATTAGGGGGCATCTATTATAGCACCATTTACCACCCTTGGTAGATTTGATGATCTATGTTATGGCCTAGGGAAACCCTTCCCTTCCAAACTTGGTCTAGATTATAAGAAACAATGTTTTAAATCCCATATGTTTTTTTCCCCTGTATAAAAAGCGTGTATACGCAGATAAATCTATAGCCAACCTGTGTATACGTGTTAAAACATTAAAAAATATATAATTCCCTTAAATTAGGGTGGTGTTTACATTTTACATGTTACTCACCTATTGTAGTCTGTGGCCCAACTGTTTCCCAACTGAAAAACTAATTTGGAGAAGTATAAATAGACCTCCATTGGAAGGCCTAAGGGAGGAGAAAATATTAGATGTTGATATTATACTTGATTCATTCCCTTGTCAAGTCTAAATAAATCCCTGTGCCTTATGCACTCCCAAGTCATAGCAAACCTCTATTTCCTTCCTGAGATGCCCTTCATCCCTTTATGACATCCTTGTGTATACCTATGGAGGAGGATTGTTGAGACCCGGGAAGGATGGATCTGGAGGACGTTTCACTTAGAGCTGGCAGATGACTCAAGTTGTAGTTCTTCTATACTTTCTTTAGTTTACATCAATAAAGAGGTGTTGTCTTGTTCCTAATGTTTAATGTCTTAATGCATTAATCTATGTTACGATTTGTTTATGAAATCTTATGTTAACGCTTATTTTCTTACATGCTTATATGACCTAACACCAATATCATGAACATGCTTTCTATTACTAATATTGTATATTCTTTTCTTGAAGTTGATAGGCTCTCCTTGAGTGGTAATCCAAGTTTAAGCCAAGAACTCTCCAAGCACTCCTTCTCCAAGTCAAATGAATAGCATCTAGGCCCAATCTTAGCATAAGGGGGAAAATAGATATAGACGAACCATTTGGGAATGGGAGAGGATGAATTTAAAGGTTGAGAAAGGGAGTTAGGACCTCTCCAAAGATAGGATTATGCCCTCATCTCAAGGAGGTAGCTCATAGGGATAAGACTAAGAGGCTAAGTTGGGAGGATTCAACCTCATCTATGCCAAACAACCTCTAGCTCACCGCTTTGGAAGATTAGATCACGAATCTTGTCATCCTCTTTGGGAAAATCACCTCTTTGGGATCATCATGGGTATGTAAGGGAACAGAGCGATGCCATTGTTGGTCAAGTAAAATGCATCATGCAACCATAATTGTTTTAAGCATCATAAGAGCGATGATTCTCAATTTAGGGCTTTTAGAGCTATTTCTTAAGGGAAAGCTCAAGGCATTTCCCAATCAATGTCTTAGGAGGGATCTAATCAGCATACATGAATGAGTACACTACATAATGGTCATGTTTCAGGAACTTCTAGGTATGTCATAGGGAGGTGCAGGAGCTGTGACAAAATACTATGTAACAGATGCCCCCTAAAGCATGAAGGCAGAACAAGGAGTGATGGTTGAGATGCTTTACGAGATTTTGCAAGGACGAGGACACACACTATTAAGAGACCTACAAAACAAGGATGCATATACATATACATATCTGAGATCAAGACATGAATTTACGGCATGGACGCAGACATCTGGATGATGAAGACTATATTAAAATCTCCATGGTATGGGCGCAACCATATAAATGAGAAGGATCATCATAAATGTAAAGTCCCACGGTATGGTCACAACCATCCGTATAACAGAAATATGTGTACAATCATGAATGACATATAAATCCATGCAGCCTGGGTCATATAAGACAAGACTCACAGTATTGTGCTCCATCCCAACTCGATCAAAGTATGAATCCTAACATGTGAATAAATGTGTTGAAGTTGAACATGCTAGAAAACCACCTGATTACTGACAAATGATGTGGACCATTAACAAGTATGAGAGAAACCACCAATAATGACAATGGATCTTAAGGTACAATAGTAAAATCCGTGAATATGATAATGAAGCTGAAGTCGAACACTCGTGGAATCACCCGGTCGAGAGCCAATGATGAAGACTTGTCATCGGATGCGAAGAAATTGCCATTAGGGTATGCAAGCTCTAAGGTATTGAAAGGGATTTTCTAAGTCATCTTCCTGGATAATGAGCTGAAGTTGACAAGAAGTGACCCGCCGAAGGAGGGAAATGATGAGTCCCCCATTATCGAAATGAAACAAGTAATTAAGAGGAATGAAATGAATGAGATCCAAGATCGTAATAATGGGTTGGACAATGTATAGGTAAATAAATGCAGATTGGACTTCTCTTGAACACTAGTGACATGACTCCGGAAGGTGGCATTATCTCACTCGAAATAGGACTAAAGGTCAAGACGAAAAAATGGAATAGTAAAATGAGAGGCAAAAATGGATCACCCAAACCCCAGAATACAAGTGACTAAGCGAGGATATCCCAAACCTGACACAAGAGAAAAAGCATGTCATGTTCAAGAGTGACATGCTACCTATACAAAGGATGTTTCATCATATTTCCCCCCGCTATTTCTAGCGAGTACCCCAATTATTTTTATCACAAGCTTGAAGGAGATAACATATGCTTGTTAAGTAAGATCATTCTTCGAATGAATCCACCCTAGTAAGCTTTACAAGTCCTAGGAAGGAGAAACTCAGTCTCATCATGGGGACGAGTCTTTCGTCGTAAAGTTTTAATGAGTCTGACGTAAGAATAACTTGGTATCTTTTTCACATTTAGAGAGTTTGAAAAAGAGAAGAGAAAAAAACTCCATCATGTCCCTTTTCATAAATTTTCTCTCAAATCCGAAAAGGTAGAAAACAATATCCAAGAGAACCTCTTGACCATGTTGATCAAGGTGTACCTTTTTTGTGAATAGTCAATCTCAGCCTGAAAAAGGGGTAAACATATAATGAGGTGATGTCAATTCATTTACTTTATCAAGTTCAAAATGACAAGTACTCAGTAATATTTTCATTTTTTCGAGAGTCATAAAAGAGCTCAAAGATGACTCCAGGGGGGTTCCTTTTTCGTTTATTTAATGAGTCTGAGAAAGAGATAAAAAAGACTCACAAGAATTAGTCAATAATGATCATTGTTCACCCGAAGGTACGTGCAACTACACAAAGAAATGCCCCATCACTGATATCGAGAAATAATAATAAAGTATTATTACAAATATTAACAAAAATGACTTGCAAAACTTATACATAACCCCAAGTAATTTTATTTTTACCATTTTACCATAGTAAGCTCTGAAAGTGCATTTGTGCCCTAATTTCTCAATTTTCAAGTGGTTGTTACGGGAGATCTAGAGTGCCATTTTGCGAACCATTTGCAACAGGTAAGAGGCACATCTTTGCTCTTCCATTTTATCACCTTTTTATGCATTTTTAACAGTAATTTATTGATACAAGGTAGGATTTTCAATTTTTAAGATGTCGGTGATCATCGCGGGTAAGGTCATTGGACCTGTGATGATTGCACTCAAGGCTAAAGGCTCACTAATGATAACGCTCTATTTGTAAAAATAGGTGCAATGGCATCGAGGCGGAGTTTTTGGAAGGAAAAATCTTCTTTTAAAGAAAAATTATTTGATTTTAATCCATGAACAAAGCATTAATTGGTGTTAAATGATGTTTTGTAGGAGGTCATGGTTATGGAATGGAAAGAAAGAGGCCATGAGGTTGAAGACTAACAAGTAGGTCACGGTCCTGAATGCATCACTGCTCTAAGGAACTACGGGTTGCTTAAATTCTTCAGGACCATAGGGTTAATTGCCTAGGTAGAATCGCTGCCCTATTTGATGAGTCTCTGGGATGTAGATCGAGAGATATTCATCATAAAAGGTGAGAAACTAGAACTCAAGGAGGTGGATATCTACTTCATCACATGATTATGATGAAGAAGAGAAGCGATCCAAATGTTTGGATCTCACCCAAGGGGTTAGAGTACAAGAACTCTAATCTAGAGGAATTTTTCTAGCGCCAAAATGAAAAACAGAGCAAAGGTGAAGACAATGACAATAACCAACAACCTTCCCTTGAGAATAATCTTGTTCACTATGGCATGTTTATCTGGCACACAAGCCTTGCATGAGGCTTTGAAATCCTAGTTCCAGTATGCTATTGTGTGCTTGACCCCCACCATATTTAACTGATGTGGAGGCCTTCTGGATAATATGAAAAGACAACTGACCAATGGGAAGCATGGACACCTGAAACAATTTTGGTGTGGTTCTATATAAGTGACCTTATTTTCAGAGCGAGTGCTATTATTCTAGTATCAGTGGGTAGAGGTACCAAATCCTACCCCCGAGATCCGAGACTAGTGAGATGGAGTCAACCCATGCCTCAAGGAGGAACGGGTCAGCATATGCATTACCCACCATAATTTTTCACTTGGCTAGAATGCCAACTACTCATAGTAGACGACTATGCTTATGTTGGTATGGATTTTAGGTGGGATCCATATCTACCTCTACCACCAGGAGAATAGTGGACTGATACATGTAAACACTTATTTTTTGGATTTTTTCAAGTTTTATGATTTTTTGTAAAAGTATAAAATGAGACTCAACTTGTGATAAATGTGTAGATGTGCGACCAAAGAGACCACTTGGTATGTCGTTGATAGCATGGTCAGTTTCTCGTTAGATAGTGAGTGTAGACTATGAAGAAGAGGCATACCCCTTAGCTGAAATGGAGCGCAACCTAGAGGTGATGACTTGAGGACTCCCAGAGTATGCCACTATTGATGAGGTGCCATTGCATTGGCAGAGATGCATAGTGGGAGTATCTATGAGACTACGTCGGCTATTAGGCTAAGTCATCAGAGCGTTCTCGTACTATCATGAGCACCGTGCAGGCTGATAGCCTTTCTAGCTCTTTTACACATTTGTAGGCTCTAAAAGCCAAGTGTCCCAGAACACTCTATTTTTTTTATATCTTGATGTAAACACCCTAACAGAAGAAATATATATATATATATATATATATATATATATATATATATATATATATATATATATATATATATATCTATATTATTTTCTACTTATGTCTCCATAATATGATGAGTTTTATAAATGATGCAAATTCCTATCAAGAACAAAATTTTCTAATGTATATGTTAATGTATTTAAATTATGTGGAATATGTTGATATGTGATGAAATCAAATTTCTTTCCAGTAATCTAACACGTAGATACATACACAATATTTGTGGATTTCTCATTGAGTAATGATTGTTTAACTGTAACACGACATGTTGTGAATCCAACTTGAGAACTAAATCAACAACGCCAACATAAACTACTTCTGACAAGAGTTCAATGATTACATTGTATTCATAAATATTATTAGTTGTTCAACCAAGGCATATACCTTGTAAGTTAATCAACTTACCATTAGGGTCATAGAGTACCCATGTTGCAGAAGACAGGCTCTGTGTGCTATGACAAGCACCTTCAAACCAACGTAATGGTTTGACAACATCTGCAAAATGAGTGGAACACAAGGTAATCAGAAAAAAACATGCTTGCAAAGAAAACAAACAAACCAAAACTCAAAACGCACACTATTGAATTGACACACTAATGTACAAAATTCATTACACAAATTTCACGCATAATACTTCTTCAGATGGAGTCCAATCCTGGACTAGAGTAATCAATTAACAGAGAATAAAACCAAAGTTTCACCATTGACAGTACGTGTAAGCATCGACTCGGCCAAATAATAGAGTAAAACTCATAAAAGGTTATGCCCCCATGGACCCCGGGCGATTGAGGGTTGCGAGTCATAAGATGAAAACCCCATTGTGATAATGCGCAAACGATAGAGACTTGGTGAAAATATCTCATGAAAGGAGGCGAGAAAAATTTGAACTCGTGATGAGGAAAGGTGTCCCCCAGTTGAAAAATATAGATGATTTCAGGGTGAACCAAAATGTCAATAATCAAGGCTACAGTAATGTTCCCCATAATACCCTCCAACAAGACTTCATCCACCAGGACATGTGTCTGAAGTGGAGACGTTGGGAAATGAGAAACAAATGCTTCAAAACATGAAGGCATCTCACTGAGGCTGGGAAGAAAGGAAGAATGATGATGAAGACCATTCCAAAGAGTTTCCTCTAGAGACACAACATCAATGATACTCTCATCGGTGTGGAATGTCTCATTCAAATGATCTGGAGAATCCTAAGAACCAAGCCAAGGAGATGACACATAAGTATCCAGGTTCATATTGAAAACAACATGACTTTCTAAAGTGGCCATCAAAGCTAAGACAATTTCTTGATAATTTTTCTCCAATGGACTTAAAGCCATAGAATCACCAAATGAATCAATTTGATATTGAGTAGGAATAACCCAAGGACCCGTAGAAGCCAACATAAGGGACATTGTTGTTCGATGAACCAAAAGATAAAAAAAACAGTTGGGTGACAGTGACAATTTTTCCTTCATGAGGAAAATGAAGCACCCGAAACAAATAAGGAACCACAAAAAACATAGGATGGGTCCAACTTCGTTCAAAAAGAAGGTTGTAGCTGAGATTTTTCATCTACAACTTCCACTTCTAGCTCAAAGGTCTTTCCTTCCAATGAAATCACCAAGTTTGTGAGAATACCGTATGGTTGAGAGCCTCTTCCATCAAAGGCCTCCAAAGTGTTTGGGGACTGGTTAAGAGAAGGAGAGCCAATGGCTTTCCAACACGAACCATACATGATGTAGGTAGAAGAACCTTCATCGATAGCAGTCTGATGGATCGTCTTTCCTTTGATAAGAACCTGTATCAGAAAAGAAATATGATGAGGAAGACAAGGAACGTGGTTTTCAAGATCAAAGGTAATCAGACTCGAATCGACAGGATCAATAGTGGCTATAGTAGACAACAATGATTTCTGCTGCATTGAACAGGTTTGGAGAACCTCCAAGGCAAACATCATTGAAGGTGCTTGAGCTAAATCCTCAACAATATTGTAGTGCTGTGTAGCTCTAGCATTCGAATTATAAGATGATTTCCGAAGTACACCCTTAGGAGGTGGTCAGATTATAGACTCACTGTTAGGGCACTCAATATGGAGTAGAACAGAACTAGATGGAATGGAAGTAGAAGGTATATCAATGACTTCTTTCTGCACCGTTTGCTTATGTGGTGTTTGATAGTCCTTTTTTCGAGTAGCAATTGAAATATGTGATGAAATTTGCATCATGAAAACTTGGGAACCAAAGGAGGTAGAGGATTGTGGTTGGTCTCCAACTGCATCTACTGTGACAGAAAAAGTTCTTTTAAAATAGCTGGAGTCTATTTCAACAAGTGGTTAACTTTAAAACATTGAGGACAATCTTTAGTGTAATGATCTTCCTCACAGATGAGGCAAGGATATTTCAGCCTCATCTTAGAAGCATCATCAACAGATGATTTGGGTGGATCCTATTTTGGGGCATCGGCTTTGGCTTTACCTTTTCCCTTTTTCTTACCTTTAGAGGCCTTATCTGCTACGGTAGACTGAACAACATGTACCTCAAAGGTTTTACCAGGACTTGATGAATTTTTCAAAGAATTATTGGAACTAGTGTTTGAAACAAGTTTCTGCTTCAAAGAAGCTTTCATGGAAGTCTGAGACACGAAACCAATTACACCATCAACAGGTGGTACATTAGGAGACTTTGATGTTGTCAGATCTGAAGATGGTCTCGGAGCATCAGGCAACATCTCATACAATGTGCCAGATTGTGAATATACTAAGTCTAGATACTGAGCACGGGCAATATCTTTCTCTTCAGTAACACATCCACCCATAGCTATATCCTTAGCAATCTTGTTAACAAATGATTTTGTGAACCATTTAGTCAACAACTCATCAGCAATCTCAAATTTGATGAGGTGACATCGACAACTCCATTCATGGATATGATAGGAAATATGGGTTGCACTATCTTTCTTAAGGGATATGAAAAAATGAGTGATAGTTTCATACCAAACCGACAATTGGAAGTGAATGAGGAATGCCATAGCTAGAGAGCTAAAGTCTGCATAGGTAGCTTGAGGCTACTCAATATACCATTTTGCGGTAGCACCTGTGAGGGTTCTCTGATAGAGGCGGAGACTGATAGAATCGTTGACATACGAATTGGAGGAGCACCATAGGTGATATGTCATCATATGGGCTTGTGGGCCCTCCTTAGAATTTCCTTCGAACTTAGGGAAATCACTTGGAATTTTTTTAGGAGCAAGAGGCCAATAAGGCGAATGAAGAATAGCATCATTTGTGAGCCTCGAGACATCACGCAACTCCAATGTAGCCAAAAAGGGCAATTGCGGATTGAATAACATATAGGGTCTTTGAAGAGGCCCAAACGGTGGGTTCCAACCTTGCTGGTAAGGATTATGCCCCCATAGCAGAGGATTTTGACCATATGGGTTTTTATTTTTCCCCCACTGAGGGATACCTTGACCATAAGGCAGATTTTTTCTAGGGTAGGTTTGATATTGACCTACCATAGGTCGTTGATAGGCATTGTTTGTGGCATATGGGTTATAAGGTTGTTGAACCTGTTGACCGTGGAAATAAGGTGATTGACCCTGCTGCTGCAGGGGTTGACCTTGTGTTTGCAAGGGCTGAACTTGTGGATATACATATTGAGCCTGCTGTAGAGGTTGACCTTGTTGTTGGAAAGGTAGACTTTGCTTTTGTAAAGTTTGACCTTGCTGCTACAAAGGTTGGCCTTGCAAATACAAAGGTTGAATAGATTACTGAACAAACTAAGCTTGATGTTGCAAGGGTTGCTGAGACTGTCACAAAGGTTGCCCCTGTTGCTGTAACGGTTTCCCTTGCTACTTTAAAGTTTTCCCTTGCTACTGCAAAGGATGTTGATACTGCTGCAAAGGTTTCCCTTGCTGAAGCAAAGGTTGCCCTTGCTGCTGTAACGACTGCCCTTTCTGCTGCAAAGGTTGTTGGATAGTTCCCTGGGGTATACCTTGAGGGTATTGGTAATTTCCAAATTGAATCTGACCATATCCACTAGGAATAGTGGATTGACCAGGCTAGACATAAGCTCTTGCTTGTGGAATGTAAGGTGGATTGACCAAGGCTTGCGAACCATATGGGACATAAGCCTACTGGAGTGGAATCTGAGCCATATAAGGTTACTGGTACTAGATATTACCCGACCCAGATGGACCAACAGGGTTAGGAATACTACCAGAATAAGGTTGATTAACTGCAACCATGTGAGTTTGCAATCCACTCATAGTGGTTTCACCTGGCACAAGAGGAATATTAATATTTTTCCCACCAGGTGGTGGCACATTTTGTCCACTTGATGGAGGGGTGGAAGAACTAATTGAAACCTAACCTGAAACAATCGGTTGCATGAGAACTAACGTGACAATAGTTTGTACATAAACTTGCAAGGTCATGTTTGGAATGAATGGACTAGAAGTAGGCATGGCATTAGATGACCAAATAGGATTTTGGTATAATGATGAAGCACTAGCCATTCCAGAAACCAACTGAGCTAATGTTGTACAACCACGTGGAATCAAAGGTCCACTGGTTCTAGGGAACGTGTGAGATGGGATTCTTCCGACAAAAGGAAAACCTTCAGGAGGCAATTTATAGTCTTACTCCTCATGCACTTGAGGAGTGTGAGTTGTGGAAACTTCCGGATGACCTTGAGGAGAGGTTGGTATTTCACCTTCTGATTCCATAGATGGAAACAACTGGTGTCGAGGAATCCGAGATGTGAGAGGAGATAACTCCAAAGGAATACAAGGCCGATTGTAAGGACTATAAGGACAATGAGGAGATATCACAACAGAATCAAATAACAGATTCGATGGATGAATAACAAGCCTTTGTGGACTCTAAGGAGTCTACGGACTCTCAGGGGTCTGTATAGGATTATCAAGGGTATCAGGATCAAATTCTTGAGGTGACCAGGAATCCGATGGAGGTGGACGAGAAGACAGGGGTTGGATACTTGGAATAATTCCAAGTTCAAAACCTTGACCTTCAAGTGACTGAGGAAGCTCTGGATGACCTCCTTGGGAGGACCCTTCAGTATCAGACAATGAAGGGGAGTTGTGAGATGAACCCAAAGGTTCAACCACAATGAATTCCTCTCAATAGCAGAAAGGAAAGGAGATTCGTTGAGGGCTTACTAACAACCTTGAAATTAACAGGGAATTACTCAATATTGGTCCAAGAAGCAACAACATAGGTTAGACATGTTTAAACATAGTTACTGATCAAACGTGAAAATGAAGTAGTACCCATTTTTTGAGGTAGCAAAAAATCATCCGGATTTGAAAAGTCGTGATGGAGAATACACCTTTTTGTTTTTGAGCATATTTTTGGCACTTTAACTTTTCCTATGTATCAAGTATGAACATTTTTTTTAGATGTTAGTGATTTTCATGCTGGTTTTCAAAAGTGTTGATGCAGCATCAACACCCTTTTTTTAGAGGGTTGATACTAACACTTTAAATTTTCATATTGGCCGCAAGCGCGAGCGGGGAGGTGGGCTACACACAGCAGCCTCCCCCCATCCGTGGCCATATTTTTTTTTTCTAATTTTCTTTTTATTAATATTTTTTTTTATTAATTTACTTTTATTTCTTTTTTTTTTAATTGTTTTATTTTGATTTCTTTTTTATTCAATTGTTTTATTTTTTTATTTTTTAAAAATAATTTTTTTTTTTAATTTTTTTGTTTTGATTTTTTTTTTTTTTTTAACTTAATTTTTTTTTAGTTAATTTTTTTTTGTATTTAAAAAAAATGTTTTTTATTTTTATTTTTATTTTTTTAATTTAATGTTTTTGTTAAATTATGTCTTCTTTTTTTTGTTTGTTTTATTTTTTTATTTTTTTGATGATATTTTTTATTTTATTTTTATTTTTTGTCTAATTTTTTATATTTATAAGTTTATTTTATTTTATTTGTTACATTTTTATTGTTTTTTTTTCTTTTCTTTTTTTATAGTTGATTTTTTTGTCATGTTTTTAAGTTTTTTTTTTATGCTTTATTTCTTGTTATTATTTTTAAAAAACAATTATGTTTTTTTTATTGATTTTTTTTCTATATTTGAATTTTTGGTGTCTTTTGTATCTGTTTTGTGTTATTTTTAAGGTTTTTAATTTTTTATAATATTTCAATTTTTTTTTTCTTTTGTATTATTTATTGTATTTTTTTCAATATTTCAAATTTTTTTTTTTGTATTATTTTTTGTGTTTTTTTTTATTGTTTCTTTTTTCAATATTTAAATTTTGTTTTCTTTTTATTATTTTTTGTGTTTTTTTTTTATCAATATTCAATTTTTTTGTTTTCTTTTGTATTATTTTTTGTGTTCTTTTTTTATTGTTTTTTCTTTATTAAATATTTGAATTTTTGTTTTCTTTTGTATTTTTCATTATTATTTCTTTATATATGTTTTTCATTTTGGTTTTTATTTTTATTTTTTTTCTATAGGGTCTATGTCAATGCTCGTCTAGCAACCCAATCCCATTATGGGAAATTTGATAGTTGATTTTAAAATTTTCGTTATAATGAATCGAGACTTCCCTCATAGTGTATCAATTTTACGGTTGGTCTTTAAGTTTTCATTACAACAGGTCGAGTTCACCTACACTGCATGTCAATTTGATGGTTGATTTTTAAATTTTTGTTGCAATGTATCGAGTTGTCTTAGGCTAAGATTTTAAAATCGCTATATATTTAGCATTTAAAGAATAAATTACTCTTGGGTGTTCATTTTTAAAGTTTTTTGTCATGAAATTTTTCCATAATGTCATGCTTGAAATATTTTGAAAACTTGAGATTTTTTGTAGTCATAATCTTTGGTTTTAATTGCATGGTTGAAAAATTGTCAAGATTTTAATGTTTTTCTAAGTCATGATATTTTATCTTTAATGCTATGGTTGAAAACAATTACAATTTCAGGGTTTTTTAGAGTCAAGATATTTTATCTTTAACAACATGGATGGAAATTGTTGGAATTATCAAAATTTGAGATATGATATTTTATCTTTAACATCATGTCTGAGAATTGTTGGAATTTTACAGTTTTTCAAAGTCTGGATATTTTATCTTTAATTCCATTGCTAAAAAATGTCAAAATTGTAACCTGATTTTTTTTTTGTTATTCCAGAATAAACACTTTTTTTAAGGGTGTTTTTTTCATCCATTTTTCAAAACAAAAATGGTTTTTACTTCCATTTAAAAAAAATGTTGAAAATTTACCCTAAAAGAAAACATCGTTCTCACATAAACAATTTTCATTTTTGGGTTGTTTTTTCATGTTTTTTTTGGATTTTTGGGCTAGAGTACCCGTTTTGAGGTAATAGTTCATGTTTGATTGGTAACTATGTTTTTATCATGGGCAGTTATTTTTAGAAACAAAACTTTGCCTTTTCATCTTTTAAGAGTCGACAAAAGGACGAAAAGGTGACTCTAGTTGCTTTTGTAGGTTTAGCAAGCTTGAAAGGACAAGTTCTCGATGATATTTTCAAATTTAAAGAGTTAGAAAAGATCAAAATGACCACTCAGGTAACTCTAGGCGAAAGGAGTACCAAGTAACCGTGAACTACAATACACACCTCAGCAAATAAATTTACCAAGGACTTGAAGTACATGCAGGAAATATGCCCGAATGCTATGTTTGTTGTATCACGTTTACAAGGCGTCAGACTCGGGTTCCTATGGATAAAGGTTTGCAACCTATGAGGGTCTCCCTTTATATAATCGACAGTACGGGGAGCACAAGTCCATGCTAGCATTGTCTAATGCAAAAGAGAACGACAGTTGCTAAGTTTTATAGATGCCAGAACATGTCTCTAGCCTAGACCAATAAGTATGAGCGTTAATGTTTCAGATGCTCCTTAGATTAATTGACAGATTTTAAAGTTGATACTGAAATTATGTTTTGATTTCAAGGCCTTAACGATGTTACATGTTCCTAAAATGCAGCTAAATGATGAAATGAAATCCTTCAATTCGATGAAAGTTATTTATGTAGAGAAGAAAATCACCCAAATCATGCATCAAACCAATGATCAATGCATCAACGACAATTTCCAATGCTTAATACAAAAAATGAAATATAATCTTTCATTTCACAACAAATGCAATGTCCAAAAATGATCTTAAAGTAATCTACCTTAAGATGCAATGATATATATTTTTTTCTTTTCACTTTAGTGCAATCAATGTAATCTAGTGCAAAAAATTAAAGAGAATGCAAGCAAGCCAACAAACATGAAAATCTCTTTCACACTAATGATTTGAATGAAACAAGAAATACTTTGAAAACTACTTAAAAGATAAACACTTTCACTTTCGCTTTTCAAAACAAAAACTCAAAGAAAACACTTCCTTTCAACTCAAATGAGAAAATCAATTTGTAATCTATTGTTCGTTAAATAGAACTTAAGTGACTTTCACAGTTCCTACTCAATCCGACATTGATGAAAACAACTTAAGACTCAAGAACCAAAAGTTATTTTCAAAAGATGCCCAAAAACACAAAAAGACTCCTTAACATAGGTAATTGATCTCTGATGACAAGACCAATGAGTGGATTAAGGATGACCTAGAAGACTTAGAAACCCTAAAATGCTAATCAAACTTCAAACACGCTTAAACCAAGTTAAGAGGTGATTGCAATCACACAAGAAAAGAGTCAACTAAAATCACATTGGGAAATCACTAGGAGAAGGAAAAAAAAACTAAAAATAAGAATACAAACCCTAAATTTCTTTAACTTCTACTATCATCACACTTGTTAAGAGAAAATTAATGATCATCGAAACTATAATCAACACATCTGGGATATCATCGCAACTGTCAGGGCCAAAAATTCGATGGGCGAGAAAAGTAAAGAAAAAACACAAAATCTTCAAGAACATTTCAAATAAACAACCTTAAAACATATACTAGAAAGTGATACTGGCTACAGACAAACTCATCAAAATATAAGGTGAGGAATTGGAAGGAAAGGATCATAAGATCCCCAGCGGAGTTGCCATTTTGTTGACAAGGTTAATCCTTTCTGCAGACAAAGATGATCCCTATAGCCCAATGAGTGGCTCTAGAAATTGGATTTACGAAATGGATGTTATTGTATCATCGTTATTACGCATCCTCTATTTTCCTCATGAAGGGAGAATTGAAATGGTTGATCAGAAGGATTATTCTCCGGGTGAGTCCAATACATTTTCTGAATCTATTGTTCTGTTAGTGAAAATCTGAAGCAGCCTATAGAGAATCTAGGAGTTGGAATGTACTTTTCCTTAATGGGTACCTTTGATTTTCCTACTCCTATTGCTAGAATTAATGCTATCTCATCCTCTAAGGCACCTTCTCGAAGAGAGTTCTTTAGAACTCATTATTTTTTGGATCCTTGGCCCTTACCAGCTTCTACCACCACATTAGATGAGGGGCAGGTGGGTGGAATGGAATTTCCTATGTCTGCAACTGAAATTTCTTATTAGTCTATAGTTAACACTGCAGACTCCGATCCTACTCCTTTTTCACCAGAGGATCTGGATGGGGATGTGGCTCTGGCCTGGACTCTAGATTCAACTTAAAATATGGATTTCTTAGATACTATTTTGTCATCTGAGGAAGCAATTCTAGAAGCAATGACATGTGTTGAGAGACTGTGGGATGATTTGCATCATCGGTCATATTTCCTCCCTGATTTGCAAGAAGTAGAATCAAGCTTGTCCAGTTCTTCATCTACTAGTGATGTTCACACAATTTTAAATCCTTTGGCTCCAGCACAGTTTTCGGTTGAGGGTAACATGTCTGTCATTTCACAAACTATTCCAGTGAACATCTCTAGGAATCCCAACGTTATCGAAAATGTCTTCATTGGAGCTGATTGTTCCCCTGAAGAAATTCAAACTTATATCGATCTCTTTAAAGAGTTTCGAGACATGTTCTCTTGGTATTATGAGGAAATTACTAGGATAGATCCATCTATAGTCTAGCATGAGATCAAGAAATATGAAAATTCAAAACCTAGTCGCCAGAAGCTTCAACTGGTAAACCCTAGAAAAGCAGCAGCTATCAAAGCTAAGGTTGAAAAGTTGCTTAAGGAAGGTTTCATATACCCCATTCCTTTAACTGAGTGGGTCTCGAATCCAATCCCAGTAGACAAGAAGCAAGGAACAATCCGTGTATGCATTGAATTTAGGGACTTAAATAAGGCTTGTGCTAAGGATAATTATCCCACGCCCTTTATTGATCAGATTATTGATGAATGTGCAGGTAAGGAAATTTTTTCATTTATGGACGCATTTTCTGGTTCTAATCAAATCACTATTCATCCAAAATATCAACATAACACAATTTTTATTTTACCCTAGGGTACATTTGCATATAAAAAGATGCCTTTTGGCCTTAAAAATGCTAGAGCTACCTTTCAGCAGACCATGTCATATGATTTTAATGATATCAAATATGTTATCAAAGCTTACTTGGATGATTTAGTTGCTCGTTCTCAAAAGAGAATAGATCATCCTAAACATCTTCGAATGATTTTTGAACGATGTTGTTTTTATAAAATCCAGTTGAATCCTAATAAGTGTGTTTTCATCGTCACATCTGAACAGTTGTTGGGATTCATCATGTCTACTAAAGGGATTCGTGTAGATCCCTTCAAGGTTGAGGCAATACTCCAGTTTCCTCCCCCATCCTCTATTCCTAAACTTCAGAGTCTTCAAGGAAATGCTAATTTCTTAAGGATATTTATAGCTAATTATGCTGAGATTACTAAAGGATTTATGAGATATCTTAAGAAAGGGGTCGCGTTTCTATGGGATGATTTCATGCAATGCTCCTTTGATGCTTTGAAAAAAAAATAACCTCTACTCCTTTGTTGATTCCACCTGATTATATCAAAGACTTCCTTTTATATCTTGTCATAACAGAATCAACTATTGGTATGGGACAGGTTCAGGAGGCTGATGCTTTTTGTGAGCATGTAATCTATTATCTTAGCCGAGGATTAGTGGGCCCTGAACTGTGCTATTCTCCCATCGAGAAATTAGCTTTGGCAGCTATCTATGTTTTCTGGCGACTGAGACATTATATTCTGCTTCAAAAAACGTTCATCTTAGCAGCCGTCAATCCATTTCAATTTGTTCTTAGTAACCGAGTGATTGGGAGAAAATACAATAGATGGATTGTCATTTTACGAGAATTCGATCTTAAATTCATGTCAGCTAAGTCTAAGAAAGCCTTACTATTTGCATAATTGGTCTCAAAGTTGCCTTGCGAGTAAGAAATAGTTCACGAGGAATCTTTTCCTGATGAACATATTTTCCTTATTTCCTCGTAAGATCCTTGGTATCGATATATTATTATATATCTCGAGACTTCGAAGATTCTACTCACTTTTTCGAAGGAAGAATGTAGAAAATTACATCACCTGGCTAAAATCTATATTATTATAGGTGACACTTTATATTGTCTGGGGGTTGATTCAATCCTTATACGTTGTTTAGCCTTAGAAGAAGTTGAGTTTGTGCTTAATGATTACCATAGTGGAGCTTGTGGTGGTCATCTATCTGGGCTTGCAACAACCAAATTTTTTTTCGTGCAGGATACTTTTGGCCTTTGATCTTCAAGGATTGTATTGACGTGATCAAGAGATGCCACCCTTGTCAATTTTATACTCAAAAAACGTGTGCACATCTAGCTCCACTTTTCCTTGTGATCACCGTCAATCCATTCACGAAGTGGGGTATTGATTTTACTACTTTTTAATTCGCCTTCAGCAGGAAATCACAATTATATCATCGTAGTTGTAGACTACTTTACTAAGTGGGCTGTAGCTATGCCTACTTTCAATAATGATGGTGAAAAAATAGTTTTGTTTCTCTTCAATCAAGCCATTTCCTGGTTTGGTATTCCCAAATAGATTATCACTTACCATGGCAGTCATTTCCAAAATCATATGATCTTTGAATTGGCTCTTAAGTTGGGTTTCCAGTAGGAGCATTCATCTCCTTATTATCCTTAGGCCAATGGATAGGTTAAAGTTGTAAATGAATCCCTAAAAATCATCCTACAAAGGATGATTAACAAAGCTTGATCCAATTGGCACATTATGTTATATCTCGCACTTTGGGCATACCAATTTTCAGTCAATATTGCCACTAGTTTTACTCATTTTCAACTAGTTTATGGGTTGGAATCATTTTTTCTTGTGGAATGTGAAATTCCTCCCCTTAAACTTTTTTTTTAACTTCTTCCAGATACTTCTAGTATCAAAGAAAGCCTCGTTCATTTGGAACATCTCGATGAGAAGTGTCGAAATGCAACCATAATCAATGAAGCTCATAAAAAGAGAGTAAAAACTCAATATTATAATGTTGCCCATCTTAGAGTTTTCTCTAAAGGCGACCTTGTCCTGCCATATGACCAAGACAAATATGCCTAGGGGGTAGGCAAGTATAAATCTATGTGGTACGGTCCCTTTATTGTCAAAAAGGTTTTGAGAAAGGGATATTATGACTTTATTGATTTTGAGGGAAACAAGTTGGTGGAGCCCAAAAATGGGCTCTATCTTAAAAAGTATTTTTCTTAGGCTTCGGACTAGCATTTGCTTGGTTGTAAATACTATATTTTTGTGCATATATATTTATCAATTTCATAGTGATGTCGATATTTTTGATCTGCTTTGGTAGGTATTGATGGATGATTTGATATATCTAGGGTTCATCGATGGCACTAGTAGACACACCCGGAACCTTGCTTCTGCGGCTTGGGTGATTTATTATCCATCTGGTCAGTTGTTGGTTTCAAGAGGCGTATGTATCGTTCCCGCTTCAAATAATGTCACCGAATATACTGCTGTCATTAATTTACTATCTAAGGCAATATCTCTTGGTATTGATTCATTAGTAATTTACTTGGATTCACAACTGGTGGTATCTCAATTAAATAACATCTATCATGTGACAGATACTTATTTGTATTGCTAATTTTTTAGAGTGATTTTATTACAGAGATCATTTTTTTATATCACATTTATTCATATTCCACGATCAGAAAATTCATTTGCAGATTCTATCGCTAATCAAGCATTAGATTGGCACATAAATCATTCATCACATTAAAAAATAAAAAATAATCAAAGTATCATTTGTATATATATGATCATCACGATAAATCGTCTATACATAGATAGAGTTTATGTAAAATAATATACAAAATTGGGAAAAAGATGTCCTACAAAATTAGGGCTCATGCCCATAATCATGTCTAATAAAAAAAGATTTGGTCATCCATCTATGGGTCTTGCTCAGGGTGAGCAGCACAAAAGAAAACGATGGCATTTTCCACCCATCAGAATAGCCGCACCCAATCACGTGGCACTCCTACCACACATATTTACATCCCCTCTAGAAGGTCTTCTATAGCCACCATAGGTATCTGGTGTGTCAACCTCACCAAGTTTCTCTGGACAGCATGGAGGGTCCTCTAAGTCTCTATTGTGGCTCCTTATGTGTCTCTTTCGTGATGCCTATGTCGAGGTATACCCTCAGGTATTACTCATCCAACATCTATGTCATGATTAACAATTTTGTAAGTATTTGTCTCATCAAAAATATTTTCAGTACATTTATATTTAAAATCCACAAAAAAAAACATTTCAGAAAAGAGCGGGAATGGGACATTACTTCCATGGTTGATGGTAGCTAGAGTCATTTGTGTCGCCCTTAAACAAAGCACTCAAAATTAAGACTTTCCTCCATTGGGATGGGCTTTAGTTTGACTTAAGAGAGCCTTAACCTTGTTATTGAGTCAGTACTGCTTCGGTTGGTTACCTCTTCCAATCATATGGAGCATTTGTTTGTGCTTCTTACATGAAAAAATTATACAAAGTTATCATATGCTACCATAAAATCACATTTGAGTTGTGCTTTTGTTCAAGGGAAGTAAACCTCAGGTGGCCTTTCTGTGGTGTCTCTTGACTCATTTTCAATCAGCCATCCCTGGTTGTGAGAGTCATGTTCACTATCGCATCAACTATTTGCTCCTTTGCTCGTGCTAGTTTGAGAAGGTCTTGATTGACTTCTTGCTAGTGGGTCTTGCTCTTATTGACTATGAAAAATTTCTTTAAGAGTAGACCTAGAGCCGCACCCTAGCCCTATTTTCATTATTGATAGGTCATTTTTATGCTCAACATCGATCAGTGTCATGGGTCTTTGACTGAGTGGTTTTCCTCATGTTCAACGTCAGCTTTCATTATCACACATTGGGATTTGTGAAGTACCTTCGTTTCCATTTGACCCTATTGATGAATTCCTCACCTCTGTGTTAGCTTTCATTATTGGATGGTTGAGAGGGTTTCTGTCATGCATTAGCTACATGTTATGTACACTGTAAATGTGCTTCGGTTGGGTTACTACATATTTCTTCGTCTGATTCCTTCCACATTATTAGCCTATGGGTTACACTCGCACTGGATTGATGAAGGATGCCTTAATGCCTTCCTTCCAGTAGATCTTTTCCCATCAACTTCAACTCATTACTCTGGGAACAAGGTCTAGAGTCCATTTGGTAGTACCTTAGGGTTTTTAGTCATCAGTGGAAAAATCCTTCACTATCGATAGTGGGAAAACATCATTGTCTCCTAATGGATAGATTCTTCCAAGTGTTCGACTTTAGCTCATTTATTCACACTTGTTATATTGTACTTGGCTCTGATCATCATTATCGGTGAGTAGTCTCACATTTGTTAATGGTATACGTCAATGACCGGTAATCAAACAATTTATCACATGGTCAGGTTTAGATCATTTATTCCCATTGTGTAGAAATGTACCACGGCGGTTAGTGAAGACCTCGAGTTTGTATCCGAATTTGTTGGTTCACTTTCCAGTGCCTCTTGTTTCTACCAGTGACACCATCTACCTTATATGTTGTAGTTCATTACAGCGACATCCTATATGTTGGCACCCGAGTTGCGTGTAGTACCATTTGTTCCACTATTTGACTTGGTACTTTTTGGATCAGCTTTATGACTTCAGTGATCATCTTTCTACATCAGCATCATTTATGAGTTTCTTATATGTGATATTGAGACATATACTTCTATGAATATGATCGAATGATCCACTATGTATTTTCAGTCCTTTTATACTTGTATACATATTGGATCTGCTATTGTATTTGATATGCGGACATGATTTATTAACTCTGAGCATGGGTATGCCCACCTCAGATAGTAGCTTTCTTTTTCATCTCTCCCACTAGCTTGGCAGGTTGAAATATGGTGAACTCCTCTCAGGTCTTGGCATGATTCCATCTATACACTTAATACATTTCGGCCATCATGTACCCCTTTTGACCTCATATATTAGGAGGCATCTGTTATAGCACCATTTACCACCCTTGTTAGATTTGATGCTTTGGGTTATGGCCTAGGGAAACCCTTCCCTTCTAGACTTGGTCCAAATTCTAAAAAACAATGTTGTAAATCCCATACGTTTTTTTTTCCCTGTATAAAAAGTGTGTACACGTAGATCAATCTATACCCAACTCACGTATATATGTTAAAACATTAAAAAGTATATAATCCCCTTAAATTTGGGTGGAGTTTACCGTTTTACCTGTTACTGACTTTTTGTAGTTCGTGGCCCAACTCTTTCCCAACTGAAAAACTAATTTGGAGAAGTATAAATAGACCTCTATGGGAAGGCCTAATGGAGGAGAAAAATTAGATATTGATATTATAGTTGATTAATTCCCTGAACAAATCTGAATAAATCCTTGTGCCTTCTACACTCCCAAGTCATAGGAAACCTTTGCTTCCTTCTTTAGATGTCTTTCATCCCTTTATGACATCCTTGTGTATACCTATGGAGGAGGATTGATGAGGCCCGGGAAGGACGGATCCAAAGGAGGGTTTCACTTGGAGTTGGCAAATGACTTCGATTGTATTTCTTCTGTACTTTCTTTATTTTACATCAATAAAGAGGCATTGTCTTGTTTCTAATGTTTAAGTTCTTAATGCATTAATCTATGTTATGATTTGTTTATGAAATCTTATGTTAATGCTTATTTTCTTAGATGCTTCTATGACCTAACACCAATATCATGAACATGATTTCTATTACTGTCATTTTATATTCTTTTCTTGAATGAGTTGTAGGTTCTAAAGCATTGGAAGAAGCATAGGGTTTGGACCCTACTGGAACGACCTCAAACGTAGCACCTCTGGGTAATACCTCTTCATCCTACTTCAATATTTTAAGTATTAGGACTACATGTTTGCATGTCTCTTTATGTTGTAAGCCCTCCACTTTGTTGGGGTTCTCAACCCAAGACCCTAGGGTGACTTTACCCATAATAGGGAGGATTGACAACCTTCCTGCCAATGGACAATATCTCAAGCACTATTTTTAGTAGGTCGAGCCGTGCCCCATGCCATGTACATTGTCTGGTTATTGCTTTTTGTTTTTTCTTTGTTTTATTTGCTTATTATTTTTGTTTTGTGTTGTTTTGTTTGTTTGGAACCCTCCTATTTTTGTTTTCTGGAAATAAGTGCTTCCCTCTATTGAGTTCTAGCTTTTGAATGAGTATGTGGCTGAGATCTAAGTGTCTTGTAACACTGCATCACTTGGCCAGTCCTGTGTTCATCTTCTCTATGCTTGGTTATAACCTTCGGCCAATGAAGTCTTGATGGAAAATACGAGCCATCTGCAAGGGAATCTTGGGTCTAATCGTGAACCTTTGTCCACACTAGGAAACCCCATTCCTATACTCAGCCTTCTACTCTCTATGTTTAATCTCATCCAAATAGTAGAAATGGAGAAGGGGAAAATATAAATGAGCAAACCTATATCAGAGGTCCCACATGCTTCTTTAAAGGAACAACCTCTTCTTCTCTCAATAAGTCAGGATCCCTCTTTCACCCCAAAAATAAATAAGTTCCTATGCACAGTCCTCTTGAGAAAAATACAAAGGCGAAAGAAGAGAAAGGCTTCCTGCGTAGAGAGGTGATGCATGCAACTCCACCAAGGTATTGACCAAGCTCGCTGGTAGTGGATCAATGCATGTGTTCCTGTGTGACTTCATTGGGGTACTATCCAGGCCTACTGGCAGAGGAGCAACACCAAAGATGAAAACTTACACTCAATTTTTTTTTAACATTCAAACAAAATTACCCTCCCTGATTTCTAAACACTTTGATCAAGCTGAAATTTTTGTTGTTTTCGATGTACTTAACAAAAGGTGAACCATGTATGTCCATGTATTGACAAGGTTAATCCTCTCTATGGACATAGATGATTCCTCTAGCCCAATGAGTGGGTCTAATAACTGAAGTGAAAATCAACTAGACATCCTCCTAGGTTACAATTCAAAATAAGAATGAAGGAGATGGCCTACCTCATTCTGATGCTATTCTGATCTCCTTTTGTTGACAACCCTGACCGCTTGTATCAAAGGCTTGTACCTGCTTATCTCAGTGTTTATGTACCTACACAAGTGATGAAGACACAACAAGGCATGCCAAAACGAATAGAAAATCCAATAGCAACCTACTTAACTGATCAAGAAATGTCAAGCTAAATGATACATGAACATGTGCATTTTGGGAAGATGAACCAACAGTTGTGTATTATTAGAAAATAAAGGGAAGCTTACAACCAAAGCTTTGATGTTGATAGGCTCTCCTTGAGTGGTAATCCAAGTTTAAGCCAAAAACTCTCCAAGCACTCCTTCTCGAATTCAAATGAATAGCCTCTAGGTAGAATCTTAGCATAAGGGTGCAAATAGACATAGACCAGCCATTTGGGAATGGGAGAAGATGAATTTATAGGCTGGGAAAGGGAGTTAGTACCTCTCCAAAGATAGGATTAGGCCCTCATCTCAAGGAGGTAGCTCATAGGGATAAGACTAAGAGGCCAAGTTTGGAGGATTCTACCTCATATATGCTGAACAACCTCCAACTCACCACTCTGGAAGCATCTAGATCACGAAGCTTCTCATCCTCTTTGGGATCATTGCGGGTATGCAAGGGAATAGAGTGATGCCATATCTATTCAAGTACAATGCAACATGTTACCATTGTTGTTTTAAGCCTCATAAGAGTGATGATTCTCAATGTAGGGTTTTTAGAGCTATTTCTTTAGGGAAATCTCAAGGCATTTCCCAATCAATGTCTTAGGAGGGATCTGAGTTGGATACATGAATGAGTACATTGCATAATGGTCATGTTTTGGGCACTTTAGGGTATGTTATAGGGAAGTGTAGGAGGTGTGACAAAATATTGTGTAACACCATGGGGTAAGTGGGAAAGTCGAAGTAACCCGCACAACGATTCAATACTCCTTGAAAGATCAAGGCCATGTTCTTTCAATGAATCAAAATAGAGAAGTTGGAATTCTACCAGTGTGTTGCCAAGTATTGTAGTGGTTGCAACACCCTCCAAAATTTTGGCCTGCATCCAATTTTGAAGCCTCCCTTTAGTTTTTACTTGATGTTCGCAATACGCGGGCACACCACATGGGCTCGTGTTGAGTCTTTGCACCCTCCTTGATTGACTGTTCAATGGACAACTTTTTGCATGTTGGTCTCAATGCCATGCTTGCAGCCATGTTCTGGTCATAAGCAAGGTCCTTGCTTCGTGTGTGCATGTTGTATTTGTTATGTGAACAGCTTTCGCACTCACACATGAAGTTGTATGCACTGTCGAGCAAGCATCGTCATAGTCATTCAACGATCTATCACAAGCGTCACGCTTATCACTCGCAACGTCGATTAGTCATGTTGAACATATGTTGTCTTAATGGTTTGAGGCATCTTGTTGTCAAGTTATAGTGTGTGTGTGTGTGTTCACAAGGCCGCATATGCAGAAAGACACACGCTCACACACTTCGTCATTTTGTTGAAGTTCTAACCACCAGATCACCCTCTAATAGTTGGACCTCCACCCTGCAATCAACTCAACCGACTATCACCCAGAACAACGCAGAAGTGTCCAAGAAGCCATTTCAATATGTGTTTCCTGCACGCTGATCAATCGGCCCTCCTACTGGTCAACCGGAAATTTTGACTGGGCATTCACCCTGGGACTCACTCCCCTAAAACATTGCACAAAAGCTATAGACGTTGCCTACTTCGCTAACTAAGGAAATTGTGCAGAGAGGCCAGACAGAAACCAAATGCCCATCCCTGTCTCCCTCCATAAATTGCATAGTTTTTCTAGCCAGCCACCCAGATAGCCGATCGACTGCACACCTAGAAAACTATGTAGATTTCATGAGAAAACCCTTGAGCTTCCCAACATCCCACTCAGCTCAGAAATTGCATAGAGGTGTTCAGCAAGTCAACCTCCCAATAATTGTGTAGTTTTTTTCCCAACAATCCCACAACCCATTGCCAGATCCCTTTAGGAATTACGCATTTTTTTCTAACAAGCCATCCCATAGTCCACTGCCAGCTCCCTCTAGGAATTGTGCACTTTTTGCTTCCAAGCCTCCTGTAGCCTGTAACTAGCTCCCTCCAAAAATTTTTCATTTTACTGCCAAGGCCCTCTGTTTTCTGAATTGATTCTCTCCAGAAATTGCGCAGATCTACCCTCCAGCTGAGCCAGATCTTGCAGACAGTCACTACTCATCCATATTGTCCATCTCAGTCTCCTAGTGACCTCTACGCATTTTTCACCAGCAGTGCACAGAGCTCGCATCCCAACTTGAAACTTTCTCTGCACAGTTTCACAGCCTTGTCCTCTCTCCCAGTCACCTGCATCCAAGAGCAAGAAATCATGCATCATGGTATACTAGGACATTTATGGATTTGATGTCGTCTTTCCATGAGTGATTGTAGATACATTTACATGAATATACATGACGTGATGACAGTTGTGATGAACAAGGAAAGTACATGCAAAAATATGTGTTTGCGAACGAGAAAACGATACATGCAAGGAGATGTGTTCGTGAACGCACGACCATGGGAAGATGTGTTCACGAATGGACGAATGGATGAACATGGAAGGATGTGTTCATGGATGGATGGATGAATGAACATGTGAGGAGATATTTTCACGAACGGACAGACATGTTAAGCATGCCAAAGCACAAGCAAGGAACAATGTGCACAGGAAACATCAAACAAACCCAATGACCATCAAGGACTCTGCACACATTGCCATGGAGAGGTGAAGTTGTGATACACCAAGAGGACATCCATCACTCAACAACACTGCAGCTCAACATGTAAACCACCACCAACATGAACGTACTAGCACTGTCATGTTGATTCATGTCACGAGTCATGTTGGCCACATAACTACTGTGGGCCATACTATTGTAAACCAATGTAATGTAATGTGGAAGTCCAAGAGACCTACTTGTAATTTGAAGAGTCATGAAAGTCAGACAGTCATGAGGGAAGTCAAACAGTCACAAGGGCTAGTTTTACCCTTGGCTATAAATAGCCCTCATTTGTACATGTAAAAGACTTTTCACCTTGGCTCCTCCTACATATCCTTGAGAGGCTGAAATCTTTTCTTCGAGGAGCGAGTAGTGGATCCAATGCCCGGTCCACAAGGTTAGTGATGTATGGTGTACTGATGTGTCTTGGAATTTTC
This sequence comes from Pinus tabuliformis, assembly GCA_031772625.1. NCBI lineage: Eukaryota > Viridiplantae > Streptophyta > Pinopsida > Pinales > Pinaceae > Pinus > Pinus tabuliformis. The sequence goes on along the minus strand of CM062820.1, from coordinate 663,261,120 downwards.
ACTTAATTCAGAAGCCTAATAATAGGCCAACACTTTTTCACACATGTATTGTAATTGTTTGTAAGACTAATATTAGAGCACTTGTAATGCATATTGCTTTAACTTGTGTTAAAAAATTAAACTCCTTGTTCTAATACATATATATTTATGAAAATGTGTTGTATAAGTTGCTAATTTTGTCCTTCCCAAGTTGGTTACCTCCCCAGACATCAAACAAAACCTTTCACGTAAACTTGTTATAACGACCATCGCATTTGCGCGGACTGTCCTATTGGGTGTTGTATGTGCTATATTCCCTTGCGTGTTGTGACTTCTGCATTTGTGTGGACTTATCCTACATAATTTGTACATGTCCTATTGTGTTGTGTGTCTCTGACATAGTTGGGACTTCCTCCCTTTCGACTGGAGACTCACTCCCATCCTATCTCTCTAATGTGGAAGAACCTTGACACAAGTAACACTGACACTCACCAGGCACATGAACCTCATTGTTCAAAGACAAATAATACCACTCTCTCGTGCCGACAAGCAAGAGCTAACTAAAACATTTAAGACAATGACAACTGGGCCACCATACCGGATGGGACTCCTACACCAAATGGTGTGAGGTCTAGTTGGGACATCATACTGGGGACATCCCCTGAATGTTGGCGAGTCTAGCACGGTCAATCAAGATATACAATTTCAATTTTTTTACAATGCATAAATTCATTTATGTATATCTTTAAAAATATCAAATGTATTCTTGTTATTTTTGGAAAGATCTCTGAGATCTCATCTTTCTTATTGATATTTTGTAATCAATCTAAATTGTATGGGAAATGATTTTGTAATCATTTTGTTGTAAATTTCTCTTTGTTGTTTGTATATTTAAAAGACACAAATCAAAGAGAAAAGAAAGATAACACATATAGGGAGCAGATCAGATATGGAAGGTTTTCCTTTGAGAATGTAGCAATAGACTTATATATTTTCCTTTTGATTAATGCAATCTTGATCTTCTGAGTATTATCTAGCCTTTGATCTTTTTGCCACAGCCCTAATCAGAGAGTTGGGCCCACTCTCTTGATCAAGTGTTGTTGGATTAGTGGTGTGTGTATATTTATTTCCGTTGTAATTATTTCTTTATCGCTACAATGGTTCAATAAGTTTGTGTTGCTATGAATCCTAATTTTTTGTTACTCTGATTTTTGTTATTGTTATTACTTTTTGTTACACATTGTTATATTGTTGATTGAATGCTCAATGCTAGGTAGGGAAATTGTGGTCTGCATAGACTTTGCATGGTAGCCATGAAATAATAAGACGAGCCCCATATTGACAATTAATGAGGGGAAGGGTGAATTCTATAATTCATATCTGAACGCCAACATACATCACTCCCAACTTTTGCCTTAAATAGTCAAAAGGTTCTTGGACAAGAAGCTCGGTATAGATATTGATGACTTGTTCCTTTTTTGAGATATGTTCCAACTTCACAATCTAATTAGCTGCTTTTTATCTAAGAAAATTATTCTTAATGGGGATATGTTTTCTCGTTGAATAAAGAACAAGATTCTTGGATATACTCATAGTGCTAGTATTATCACACATAATTAGAATAGGTTTATCATGCATTATCTTCATGTCCTATAATATTTGTTTAAACTTTTATGTACTAAGCTCCAATAGTAGAAAGGAAGATAGACATTTTATTTTTTGTGAACAATACCACTAAGAAATTTCCAAGAAAGAAAGCACCACCACTTGTGCTTTTCTTATCATCTACATTTCCAACTCAATGAAATCTATGTATGCAATTAATAAAAAAAAATTACCCTTTGGATACCATAGACCATAGTCCATTGTGGCTCTTAAATATCTAAAAATCCTCTTGGAAGCTAAGATATGACTTTGTTTGGGGGTTTATTGATACCTTGTAACTACACCAACAACTTGCATAATGTTTGATCGAGAGACTGTTAGATACAAAAGGCTGCCAATTATTGATCTATACATTGTTTGATTTACCTCTGGTGACTCATCATCTTTGTTGAGCTTACACTCTTCCATCCCAAATTTCTTTAGCATTTCTTTGAGATAATTTCTTTGGGAGATGAATATACCCTTTTCTGATGGAGTAATTTGTAATTCAAGGAAAAATAATAGTTCCCAAGCATGAACATCTCAAATTTAGTTTACATATATGTGCAAAATGTTTAGCCGAGTAAATCTGCATCATTACCAAAAATGATGTCATCAACATAAACAACAATAATTAAAAGATTATCATTCTCAGATTTGATATATAGATTACTATTAGTTGTTCCTCTTTTGAATCCTTGTTGTTGCAAGTATTTGTTTAATCTAGAATGACATGCCCTAAGTGTTTGTTTAACTCCACATAATGCCTTTTTCAATCTACATACTTCCTCAAGATTTTCTAACAGTTGAAAACCTTCAGGTTGTTCTATGTAAACCTCTTCTTCAAGCTTGCCATTCAAGAAAGTTGATTTTACATCCATCTGATATAATTTAAACAAAAATTGGCATGCAAATGCTAGGAACATCCTTATTTCTTCTAATCTTGCTACAGGGGAAAAGCTCTCCTCAAAACATATTCCCTCAACTTGAGCATAGCCTTCTCATACCAATCTAGCCTTATTTATTACAATTTGTATGTTCTCATACAATTTATTCCTGAAAACCCATTTATTGCCAATGATATTTTTATTTAATGGTCTTGGAACGTATTCGCAAGTCTGATTTTTCTCAATTTGTTTTAGATTCTCATTTATAGCTTTTATTCAATGTTTATCTTAGCTTTGCTAAGAAAAATATTTTGGTTCAATCATGGTTGACATAACAATATGCACCTAACTGGAAGTATTCATTGATATCTTTTTAGTTTGAACTCATACTTCCTTATTACCAACAATCTAATTTGTAGGGTGATTCTTTTGTACACACCTTGACGGAGTCTTTATATGAAAACATTATGCTTTCTCTTCTTCATCTTCTCTTGATTGTTCAAGTTATTATCCTTCATCTTCACTATTGCTCTAATTAGGTGGACTAATAAATCTTCATTATTGGATTTTGGGAGGTAAATCTGCATCCACCTTTACATCAATGCAGTCAATTTATTTTGCATAACATTTTATCATTACATTCATAGCCCTTAATCCTATTAGAATATCCTAAAGATATTCCTTCATTAGTCATTGCATCAAACTGTTGGGTCCCTATAATACTAGTGATTACCCCATTACTATTGTAGTTATACCCCTTATTTATATTGTTGTGCCCCTATTACCCCCATATTGTTATTTCTGTGCCCCATAGAATCCCTCTATTGTTATTTTTGTGGCTTTATATTATTATTGTTAGGTCGGCTGGATTATATTGTGACTCCTTAGACTCCTATATATAGAAAGGAGGTTTTGTCATTTGTATCACCCAAGACTGGTTCATTTATGTAATGTAAAGGACGTTGCCCCCTCGAAGAGGCTGAATTCTAAGGCGTTGATCTATCTTTTCTATCTTTTCTTGAGCTGGTTTCATAACATTTGGTATCAGAGCTTTGGATTCTAGGGTTTCGCTGCTCCAAACAGGTCATCGTGGCATTTTCACTATAACTTTTTTTCTGTGATGTTTCAGAAGTCACAGAAAAAACCCATTTGAGAAGAAATTACGCTGAACCTTGGGTCCAAATTTCAGATCTTTTCGCGCGATATTTGCGGAGATATGATCTGAGGAAGTTGGTCTTTTTGCAATCTCCTGAATTACATTCAAAATAGGTGATCTGGGGAAAATCATCATAACTTTCTCTCTGGGGATCGGATTGAAATTTCGTAAGAAGGTACAGAAAGAGGACGGACTGTAGTTTCTTGTGTATGTGTTTCAGATTCAAAGGTTGAAACAGTGACTCGTGGCACGTCGTACAAGTTCGCTCTACTGAACCAGTCTAAAAGCAAGTCACTGTGGGAGATTTCACATAACTCTTCCTTGGAGAATCCGATTTGGCTCAGACTTGTGGCATTGGAAAGAGGACACATAAGGATACTATAGGTAGCAATTTCAGAACAGGATACTATAGACGCTAATTTGGATCGAAGAATCACCATATTCCAAAAATTGATATGAGGAAGTTTGATGGCAAGGATCCCGCCACATGGATATTACAGATGGAGCAATTCTTCGATCTCAATAATGTGCAAAACGCACAAAAGGTACGTATGGCAACTGTATATTTGGAACCAAATCAGTTTGTATGGTATCAATGGCTTTGATCTCGTAAACAATTTATCACTTGGGCAATTTTTACAGAAGAATTGATAGCACATTATGAAGATACAAAAAGAAACACTTTTTTTAGCCAATTGATAAGTCTCAAACAAAAGGGTTCAGTAATGGAGCACATTGAGGAGTTCCAAAAATTGAACATAAGGGTAAAAGATATTTCAAAGGATCATAGGATTGACGTGTTCATAGGGTCTTTAAAGGATAATATCCAACATGATGTTCGCCTTTGGGAACCTGATTCATTAGAGAAGGCATTCAGGTTAGCAAGAAAAATGGAAAGCAAAATTATGGCAACCAGGAAGCATACCACTCACAACTATAAAGACGGAAGTGTTGTTGCCCCTAGTCTTCTACAACCTATAAGGTTGACACCACAACAATTGGAAGAAAAAAGAGCAAAAGGGCTTTGTTACAGTTGTGATAGCAAATACACTAAAGGTCATAAGTGTGCTGAGAAGAAATTATTCTACATAGATTGTGAAGAGGAAGAAGAAAAGGAGCAAGAAAGGTCAAAAGAAGAAGATATACTCCAGGAACAAAGCCTAGATGAAGAACAAATAAATCTGACCATATCTTGTAATGCATTGGTGGGAATTACCACTCCTCAAACCATCAAGATAGAAGGACAAATCAAGAAGGAAAAGGTAATAGTGTTGATTGATTCAGGAAGCACCCACAATTTTATTCATTGTAGGGTAGCAAAAGAATTGAATTGCTTCCTATATCCAGCACCAGAGTGTCAAGTGATGATTGCAAATGGAGGAACAATAAATTGCTCTGGAAAGTGCCATAATATCAAGCTATCCATGGGATAATATGTATTGACTAGCCCAATGCTTTCCATTCCGGTGGGAGGTGCTGATGTTGTACTAGGAGTCCAATGGCTACAATCCTTGGGTACAATAGCTTTTAATTTTCAAGAACTTTTCATCAAATTTTCTACGGAAGGAAAGGAAGTTGAATTAAGGGGTATTGCAGGGAAACCAGGAAAGATAATCAGCTCTAATGGCATGACAAAGCTTCTAAAAAAGGAGCAAAGAGGTGTAATTGCACAATTATGTTCGCTAGATGTTTCCACATTGGAATCATCTATTTCTCCATATCTCCAAAAAGTCCTGGACAATCATTCCAAGGTATTTGAGACTCCAAAAGGTCTCCCACCTATGCGTGATCATGATCATGCTATTCATCTGATTCCAGGAAGTGTTCCTCCAAACATCAGGCCGTACAGATATCCCTATGTCCAAAAAAGTGAAATTGAACGTATGGTTGCAGAAATGCTAGAGGCTGGTATAATTCAACCGAGTCAAAGTTCTTTCTCAGCTTCAGTAGTATTGGTGCACAAGAAGGATGGATCATGGCGCATGTGTCCGGATTATAGGGAGCTCAACAAGCTCACTATTAAAGATAAGTTCCCCATTCCTGTTATTGATGAATTACTGGATGAATTGCATGGATCAATTTACTTCACCAAGTTGGATCTTCGTTCGGGATATCATCAAATCAGAATGAAGATTGAAGACATTCCGAAAACGACATTTAGAACTCATGAGGGTCATTATGAATTTTTGGTCATGCCTTTTGGCCTTACCAATGCACCTTCAACATTTCAAGGTTTGATGAATTCAATTTTCAAACCATTCCTTAGAAAATTTGTGTTAGTATTTTTTGATGATATACTAATCTACAGCAAGTCTTGGAAGGATCATGTTGAACATGTTGACAGGGTGCTACAACTATTGGAGGAGAAACAATTATATGCAAAAAGATCCAAATGTTTCTTTGGAGTCCAGGAGGTGGAATATTTGGGTCATATTGTATCTCATGAAGGAGTTAAGGTAGACCCTAGCAAAATTAAAGCCATTAAGGAATGGAAAATCCCCACATCCATAAAGCATCTGCGAGGATTTCTTGGGTTGACAGGGTATTATCACAAGTTTGTTAAGAATTATGGGAGAATAGCAGCACCTCTAACAACATTATTGAAGAAAGATTCATTTTCATGGACTCTGGAAGCAACAAAGGCCTTTGAACATCTTAAAGAGGCAATGTGCCAAGCACCGGTCTTAGCTACATGGACTTCACAAAAACCTTTATTGTGGAATGTGATGCTTCAGGAAATGGAATTGGTGCTGTTCTAATGCAAGATGAAAGACCCATTGCTTTTGAAAGTCGTCCAATCAAGGGAAAGTTTTTAAGCAAAGCTATTTATGAGAAGGAAATGTTGGCAATACTCCATGCACTTAAGAAATGGCGACCCTACCTAATGGGAAGACACTTCAAGGTAAAAACAGATCATGATAGCCTTAAATACTTTTTAGAACAAAGATTATCCTCTGAAGAGCAACAAAAGTGGGTCACAAAGATGTTGGGTTATGACTTTGAAATCATCTACAAAAAGGGAAGCAAAATGTGGTGGCAGATGCACTCTCAAGAAAGGATGAGGATGTGGAAGCATTGTTGTGTGCCATTTCTATTATCCAACCAGATTGGATTAACGAAGCAAGGGAGGAATGGAAGAATGACAAAGAAGTGTGGGCACTTATTCGAAAGCTACAACAAGATTTCAGTACTTCTGATACATTTAGCTGGAAAAATGATTCGTAATGGTACAAAGATCGCTTATACCTCTGTAAGAATTCCCAGCTAAAACAAAAGATTCTTATGGAATTGCACACTTCTCCCTTAGGAGGGCACTCGGGATTTTTAAAAACTTACCACAGGGTTAAGAAGGAATTTTTTTGGGATGGCCTTAAATCAGATATTCAAAAGTTTGTGGTGGAATGTTTGGTTTTCCAGCAAAATAAAGTTGAAACAATTAAGACACCGGGTCTATTACAACCTTTATCCATTCCAAGCCAACATTGGGAGGAGGTTTCAATGGATTTTATCACAGGTTTACCCAAGTCTGAGGGAAAGAGTGTCATCATGGTGGTAGTTGACAGACTTACCAAGTATGCACACTTTTGTGCATTATCACATCCATTTAAAGCCAGTACAGTTTCTACTGCATTTATGGAAACAATTCAAAAGCTACATGGAAACCCAAAGATTATTGTAAGTGACAGAGATCCCATTTTCACTGGAAATTTTTGGACATAATTATTTTCTTGTCTTGGTACTCAGTTAGCTCATAGCTCATCTTATCATCCTCAATCTGATGGGAAAACTGAGATAGTAAACAAATGTTTGGAAGGATATCTTCGTTGCTTTGTATCTGATAAACAGACACAATGGGTCAAATGGTTGCCTCTGGCTGAATGGTGGTATAACACTTCCTTCCATACAGCAACAAAAATGACCCCATTTATGGCACTTTATGGGTATCAACCACCATCCATCACATCATATTTAAGAGAAAATTCTAAGGTTCAAGCAGTGGAACATCACATTGAACATCAACAACAAGTCCTCCAACTCTTAAAGGATAACCTCGTGTTGGCACAAAATAGAATGAAACAACAGGCAGATCAACATCGCAGTGAAAGAAGTTTTGATGTAGGTGATTGGGTATTCCTACGGCTACAACCATATAAGCAAATGTCCCTAAAGCAAGCTAAGAAGGATAATAAATTATCACCAAATTATTATGGTCCGTACAAGGTATTGCAAAAGATTGGTACTATGGCATACAAATTGGAGCTTCCTGCAGCTTCTCGATTGCACCCAGCTTTCCATGTTTCATGTTTAAAGAAGGTTATAGGTGACAAGCTCCCATTCAAACAATATTTCCAGAACTTGACGAGGAAGGAAAAATTATATTGGAACCGGAAGCAGTCACAGAAACAAGAACTCGACAGCTACGAAATCGATCAATTTCAGAGTATCTTATCAAGTGGAAGAACTTATCCGCTGAAGATTCCACATGGGAGGATGAGAATTTTATGCGGAAGTATCCAGAACTACTCAAGCGTTGAGGACAACACTTTTTTGAAGGAGAGGGGCATGTTGGGTCCCTATAATACTAGTGATTACCCCATTACTATTGTAGTTATACCCCTTATTTATATTGTTGTGCCCCTATTACCCCCATATTGTTATTTCTGTGCCCCATAGAATCCCTCTATTGAAATTTTTGTGGCTTTATATTATTATTGTTAGGTCGGCTGGATTATATTGTGACTCCTTAGACTCCTATATATAGAAAGGAGGTTTTCTCATTTGTATCACCCAAGAATTGTTCATTTATGTAATGTAAAGGAGGTTGCCCCTCGAAGAGGCTGAATTCTAAGGCGTTGATCTATCTTTTCTATCTTTTCTTGAGCTGGTTTCATAACACAAACTTGACCAAATTTTCATCATTATTATTAATGTAGAACTTTCTATGAAAGACTCTAAAGGGTTTTATTGTGGTCAGTTTTCCATACCATAGATCATATGGAGTCTTGTCGCTATTTGACATAAGGTGAGGTTTATTTAAAATATGGATTTTTGTATCGACTAATTCAACCCAAAAATAATTTGGTGGATTTCATTCATCCATACTTGCCCTTTCCAATTGTTGTAATGGTGTATTTTTTCTTTCAACCACACCATTTTGTTGTGAGGTGCTAGAAATAGGGAATTGTCTTCTTATGCCACGTTTTTCACAAAAGTTGTTAAACTCATTTGAGGTGAACTCCCCACCCATGTTTGATCTTACACACTTTAGTTTGCAATCAGTTTGAAATTTTCAAATTCTTCATATTTCTCCTTTAGAAATGAAAATAATGTAAGTCTATTATAATCATCAATAATTAGCATGAAGTATAGTTCTCCACTTGGAGTCTCAATTCTTACATGCCACATAAGTCTATATGAACTAATTATGGTGGATTGGTGGATGGATTTTCTTTAGTTTTGAAATAATTTGGGATTTGATTGTCAATTTGACATGATTTACATATTTCATTGCTTGGATTAGACATTTTTTGAAAGTCCCATATAGCTCCATTTTTGTTGATCTTCACAATATGGTAAAAAATTAAGCATCCTAGTCTTTTGTGCCACAACCAAATCTCATCAAAATTCACCAAATAATAATTATTTTTTTCTTCCTGTTGTATATACACATTATTTGAGGTTATCATGGCCTTTGTTATTACCTTCCCTATGTTTTTTTACTTTATCGCATAGCCTTTGGATTGAAAGGTAAAATCATCTCCTTGGTCACACATTTGACTTACATTTAAGAGATTATGCTTGAGCCCATCTACAAAGAGAACATTATGATATTTACCTCTTCCATTTTCCAAGCTCATTGTTCCTTTTTCCTTTGATGTTTCCTAGGCATAATTACCAAAAATGACACTTGTTTTCTTGCTTTCATTCATTGATAATATTTTTCTTCTATCATTAATCATATGCTTAGAGCATCCAATGCCAATATATGAAAGGCTCTGTTAGTTTTGGGCATATAATAAAACACCATATTCTTCTTTCTTTTATTCCTTTTTCTTCCTTTGGGCCTTGGGTTCTTATTATGTTTGTTTAATCTAAGGAGCTGATATAAAATTTTGGGTTTTACACTCATATGTTTTATGTCCATAGTTATGACAATTATAACATTCAATATCATCAAATAGGGGAGCAAAAGGATTATTGTCACTGAGATTATTTCTATATGAACTCAAAAATATGTTATCTCTATTTGACTAATATGGTTCATTTATTTTATTTCTTATCCAATTTTTTCCAAATATGATCTACAATCAATAGCTTTATGTCCAAAATTTGTACATGAAAAATAATAACCATTGAAAATATTCTGGTACCTAGGAGAAATTTTCCTTTGAGGGTGTGATCTATTTATTTTTTTATGACTTTCTCTTGGAGAGGAATGAGGTCTTTTCTTATTATTCACTTGACCTCTATGGTTTTTTCGAATTTTTGTGTTAAATTTCCTTTTGTTGTTGATGGTTCCTTTCATTTCCTTTGAAAAATTGTTGTTTTTTTCCTTTGACTACTTCAACATAGTTGATTGGTCCTTTACTTTCAGTTTTCTTAGTGCTTGATTCTCCTTCATAGCTCAAACGAGTTTTGATGAGAGGGGATCTCTAAATACTCAAAATCTCATCTAGCTTGTTAGATCCTTTATTAAACATTAAGTTCATGTTTAGCTAAGTGTTGGTTTTTTCTAATTCCTTTATAAGAGAGGCTATTTCTTCTTCTTGTTTAACACACTCCTTTCCCTTCTCTTTTAGTTGTTGTAATAAGGTTTCTTCAATTTTCTATGCTTCTTCCAACCTAACTTTCAAAATAAGAATCTGTGAATCTTCAAATATATCCTTTTCCTCTTCAAATTTAGCAAGCATCTCCTTCTGCTTCTTTTTCTTTCTCCTAAGCCTTTGAATTCATGCTAAGAAACTTATCAGTTCACCCTTTAGGTCTACTTCAGTTGATTCTTCATAAAATTCATTTTTTCCTTCATCTAGAGTTTCTAAGGCCATGAGCATAAAATCCTTAGTTGTTTATTTCACTCTTTCTTCATCAAAGTATTGCTTATCTTCATCTTCTAAGGAATTGTTGTCTTCTTGAGTATAGAAACTTTTCTTTTTGAACTTATTTTCCTTCTTTACTTTCCTATATTTATTCTTCTCTTTATGATCATATTCATTATTTTCTTCCTTGTATGGACATTTAGATGCATAATGACCTACTTTTCCACAAATAAAGATTTTATGGGTAGCTTACCTTTGTACTTTCTAAATCCTCTCTTTAATGTTCTAACAAATTTTGTCTCTTCTTCATCAGATCCAAATATCCAATATTCTAGATATTCTTTACATTTCCTATCATTTTTAAAGGTGCCCTCCCTTGATGTAGATTTTCCTTTTGAAGTTCACATTTCATAGGTTGTCAATGTTCCATGCAATCGATCCAATGTCAATGTGTTGAGATATTTCATCTCCTAAATGGTTAATACTTTGGCATTGAATCTGGTTAGAAGAGATCTATACACCTTTTCAACTATAAAGGATTCATCAAGGGGTTGATCAAGGCCTCTTACGGTGTTAATTATTTTGTCCATTTGTAGAAAGAATTTGGTTATGTCCTCATCTTCTTTCATCCTTAATGATTCAAATTGCATTTTGTAAACCTTGGAGTTTGGATTTCTTTACTTTATTATCACCTTCATAACAAATCATCATCTTATCCCATATATCTTTGGTAGTTTTCTAGTACATTACTTCAAGTAACTCAAATTAGAGAAAACCACTTAGGATTTCATTCATTGTTTAATCATTGTGAGTGAATTCTAGCTTATCATCTTTACTAACCAGTGAATCTAGATATTTATAGCCATTTTGTAATGTGTCCTGGACATCTAAACCAAGACACATTATGTAGTTTTTCATTCATACCTTCCAAAATTCATGATTTGTCTAGTAAACATGGGGTCTTTCTTAGTGGAATTTCCATCCTAATTAGCCATTGTCTTAGATGTAGATTCTAGTTCTTATATTGTTGTTGAAGGAAATGGCTCTGCTACCAATTGTCAAAAACTAGGATAATAATGAGAGTTGCGTGAATCAATATTATGTAAATTTTAACAATATTTAAGATTATTTACGTTATCACTGATCAATTACACCAAAACACCATAAATAAAACAACATACACATATGAGACATAGATATTTATATGGAAACCCATAAAGGGAGAAAACCACAAATCTTCTTTTTTGTTCTTAATCCAAATGAAAGCTCCAACTTACTGTTACATCAAATTTATTGGAACCAACCAGAAGGAGACACCCATCCCCTAACTTGCAAACACCTTCTTGCTGGAAGCACCATATCCCACAATTTACAAGCACGAACCTACTGGAGGAACAAACCCCTTAATACTTACAAGCTCCAACCTGAATGAAGCACCCACTCCCTGATATGCAACAACCAACCTACTTTGCCTAGAATATCCTTCTTTCATTCATTTTCAAAATCAAAATAACATGTTTTATTCCTTTTAGTATTCATAAGTAGTTGTTCTGATTTCACTATTTCAAGTCTAAATCACCTAGATATTCTACTACAATACAAACATGTTCACACTAGCAATTCAAGTCTTCTATCTTCCATGCAACTCTTCTCTTCAACCTTTCATTGATACCCACTGAGTTATTCTCTCATACACACAGACCAACATAGTTGCACTCATGTAGTTCATACACATAGTTTTTGTGTCTCGCATAGTGGCATTAGAATTTCTATTCATATACCTCATAATCCAACTTTTACATAACCAACACTCTTTCTTACTCAACCTCAATTTTTCATCAAAATGTCTAACCATATTGTGATGTTTTCTTATTCTTTTATGGGTTTTCCCTTTAATTACCATGGCACAAATCCATCATATTTACCCATGTAAATCCCCCTTTGATTCTATCAATAGATCACATCTAACTACTTTTGAACACATCAATGGGGTAGGGGTCATATAGCTCCTTTTATTTCATGTTTGTCTCCATATGTCCATGAGAAAAAACCTAGACCCAAAATCCATAGGCACTTATTATCCCATTAGATTGTCAGGATTATCTCCATGCACTACCATAGGCCAATAGGCCTGTGGGTTCTCATATACTAGCTCATATGACTAGGAGTTGAGACCACTTCTTTGTTGCTCACCACTCATCACTTGTCACCTTGAATTTGATTATTGTTTGACCTATATTAGTGTTATAATAGATGAAATTGTCATAAGATAGTGCTACATTTAATGGACCAAACTTTTTTTGATGCCTCAAAACTCATCGCTTTGCCACTAGATAACATTCAAAATTCTTCTTCTCTTATCGATGGTTGATGAATGGTAGTCGATGGAACCACCTTTATAAAACCATGAAAATACCCAAAATAATATAACACTAAAAATCCTTGAAAAGTTGGTCCATTGTGCAAATCCTAAGGAATCCAAAGCTAAGACATCAAGTCCACATGTACCAATCACCATATGTCACATGTTATCCATGTCACCTCATGTACTACCACGTGTCACTCCCCAACAACCCATTTGGCCATCCAAAAAAATTGAATCCACCTACATGTGTCACTCTCGCATGTTTTCATGTCATCATCACTACCACCTATCATACCATTTACGCCACGTGTCATTAAAAAAAGGGCCACTTTACCACCCAAAAAAGTCAAATTCACCTACTATGTGCCCTCACCTAAGAATGTCACAGCATCATCGTACATGTTACTACCACTTGTCATCACCTCATTGGACCATGTCATTATCCTACAACCTATCTATGCCACATTGAACATCAAAGAATGTGCCAAGGCTTGTTTCTTGCTACCTCACCCATATGTTCTTTGTGAGCACCTTATTATATCATGGAAGTCTGATAAGAACCTTGGTGCTTAGGCCAAGCATCCTATGTCCATGGGTTCTGACTAGGCACCTTGCTAGCCACCAATTACCACTCATTACCTATTGTATTGTGTGAACACCAACTGGATTGTTGGTACTATAAGCATTTGAGCACTAATTATTGGCCCCTTGTGACTAGGAGTTGTGATTGTTAGCTTGTTTCCCTACTTCCTACTGTTCATAACTTGATGCCTATTGCTATCATTTGTGCATCAAAATGATGAGGTGATGTTATAAATTCCTAAGCACTTTATCCTAGCTCCCTATGATTAGGGGTTAGGAATAGAGTTTTATTGCTCCACCATTAGCCAATCATTGTTGTGTTCCTCATGTGTTTACTATTGTATTTTGGCACCATAATGGTCCTTCTAGAACTAAGAGAATTTACAAACCATGAATAATCTTCAACTAAAGATCTATTCTATACCGTGGGAGCTAGGAAAATTTCCATATACCATTGGAAATATTTCTAAGAAATCTATTTCCCAAAACACTTAGTTTCCTCATTTGAGCTAAGGAACTAAAGAAGAATTTCCTTCAAATATATTACCTTCATCCATGACCTTAAGATAAGGAAATAAAAAACATTAACACATCAATATAACACACTTACCAATATCCATTTGGAATCAACAATTGACATCAATAACTTAGACTTGGAATTAATGACAACAACTAGCAACATTTTGAAAAAATTTAGCTCCTTTGAAGGCCCAAACTGAGAGTTGGCAAGTGACATGTGGCATGTAGACATGTGTAGGATGACACATGGTGAATCATCATTAGTTAAAGTTGAGGATGTGTGTGAATGATATGGAATATGAGGTGGCTTTTGGGTCCCTAATTGAACCACCAAGATAGAGAGTTATAACAATTGAGTGATGGGGTGCTAAGTGGTAGCTGATAGACATAATAATTATCAGCAAGTGTAAACTAACAAGTGAAGGTCCCTTTTATCATACCACCTATTGGAGGGTATTGTAGTAGGAAGCAAACTTAGCTTATGAGTGGTGAGTGGTTACCAATGAAAAACTAATTTCCCATCATTTGCAGCAAATTGGTCTAACACCATAAGACATTTTTGTTAGTTGGAGCATCAAGTTGGAAGAGTGGTGAACATTGGGTGATGGGTGGTGAGCATATTTTAGGCCATGGTCAACCTCCAAGTCATGAAGGGGTTGGTAGAAAGTTCCCAAAGTACTTTGGCTTCATATTTTTTTGCATTTAACGAGTTTAAAATGGTTTTTGATAGCCGAGAGTTGACAAGGGTTTAAGCCAGTGGTCACAATTGCTAGTCACATGGGAACATGGGATAAAATTCCCAAGGGCCCATCAACCAATAAAACCCTAGCTTTGGATCATCATGTTCAAGAATTGAAAAACCACCAATTTTTTGATATGCTAGTTCCAATAATAGATAAAGTATTGAGATATAAGAGTCATGTGAGAATGAGAGCTCGAAGGAAAAGGAAAAAAGATTGAGGTCTCAAGCACCAAAATTTAAATAAAATATGGAATAAGAACAAGTAAGAGGCTCAGTGGGTATAAATAATACATCTAAAAATAACATAAGAATTGTAGCTTCCCCATACAAATTAACGATGGAACCACTAAGGCAATGTCCAGGTCAATTCATGATACCATGGGTGAAAGACATGGATCAGTACCCATGGTAATAATCACAACAAAACTATAAATTCAACTCAAAAGTTAGGAGCTAAGTGCACATGAATAGTCACATATGTAAAAGTAAAGAAAAAACATAGAGCAATTCCACAAAGGATTGGTTGAGATGTTGTGTGCCACTCGATACATACATGGGTTCCAAGTAACAAACCAGAGGTATGAAAAGGTAGAGAGATCAGATTAGCTGAAATGGTGTAGATCTGAATGTCTGTTTAAAAATAAAAGAGTGTGGTATAATTGTGGAGCCATATATTTGAGTTATAAAATAAATGAAAGAGTGATTTGAGTGGTTGAAACAAGTTGATTAGGGAATTGGATTCCCATTTAGATTAGTGCCTAAAAATATTGGGGTTTGGTGCCTCTAGCAGGTTCATTCCTACAAACAAGTAGGATTTGGAGCTTCTATAAAGTGGGTGTTTGCAAACAAAAGGGGGTTGATGCCTCTTATAGGTTAGTGCCTACAAAATTTGATGTAATTGAAGTCATTTCTTACATTTAAATTATAATCAAAAGATGTTTTATAGTTTTCTCCTGTATGGGTTTCTTCATAAATATCTTGTGTTCAAGATCTATGTGATTGGTGCATTTCTTTTATGATTGAATGTGTTTTATTACCTAAATGACTATTAAAAAATTCTATAATATTAATCCATCTCCCTCCCCCCTTAGTGTTATCATGGTTTACAACAATAATATACTTATTTCACATATACATGATATACTGTGTTATTTTGAGGAATACTTGTTTTATTGTCAAAGTAAATAATATTAAGTGTTCATTCAGATTGCATATGAGGATGAATGGGATAAAATGAATAAATCCATTTTGTTCAATATGGATTCTACTAGGAAATGAGCAGTGATGTATAATGAGATGCCTAGAAACAAATATATGACATGAAATAATCAAAATGCTAAACATAGCTTGTACTCCATTACCTATAAAATGAGGCTATTTATGTTTTGCAGAGTGCACAATTGCATGAATGAAGGAGAAAATTAAAGATTTGGGATTACCAAACAAGGGAAGTGAACTAGATGTATTGAACATAGCAATTGGATGTAGAAGGATGATATGTGATATTGGATTGATCATAAAATTAATTAGATAATTTACAATTTCTTGAAAGGGATAAATAAACCAACAACAATCAAGAGGTTTTCTCTAGTATGAGGTCCTAATTATACCTCACAACATTTGGGGTAAGAGACCCATCTAAAATTTCTCTCAGTAAGCATTCTTGGTTTTAAAGAATCTTGTGAGATATGATATATTATCCCAATAGGGGTATGCATATTCTAAAATAAAATTACCTAATGCACTAATATTAAAAAGGTTAAGCTAGCTAGCAGTGGAAGATAAAGAATAAGTAGGAAGTAATGAGCTAGTTAACATGCAGCTGCACAATTAATAAAATATCTAGATGAGATTCAAGACAACATTAGATACTTAAATTACTAGAAAATCTCCAGAATAATTAGTAATTTGATCTAATAAATTTTGATAAAACGAAAGCTACAGAACTAAATTAGTAAGAAAGTGAGAGAGAAACCCTCTATTTACATAATAATGCATAATATTCATCCCATAAACTACAAACATACATGAACTATTCAACCAAAATAAAAAAACGGAGACAAGATGCATGTCAGGGTAAAACTCCAACAATGGCCTTCAAGTAATTTTAATATTAAAATAGTGAGTGCAGAAGTACTAGCCTCCTAACTCTAGCCTGTAGTTACATCAATAAAATTCAAAAATTTGTAACCCCTCTTACTCAGAATTTTACAATATTTATAGGATGAGTTAGAAACTACCCCTTGTGACTATTGACCTTCTTTGAGGTTTGTTATAACTATGCATCTTCCCATAATTTACAAATATCGTAAAAGTAAATATTTAAAACTTTAAAAAAATAGCTAGATAGTTTTTCCCAATTTAATTAGGTTCATAATTGGGATTTCCTTAATGCCTTTAATACAAGCCAGCTAGACCTGATTATATGATGTAATCATTATGAATCTATTGCATATTAGTCTCTTCATAATAACATGGAATTTTGATGTGGCTTAGGAGGTGACTAGAACATTACTCTTTGGTAATACCTGGAATGGATTCAAAATTGTTTGTTGATTAGCTAGTTGCACAAGATGTTTCTTCAAACTATCCACAACAAGCTTATCAATTAAAACATTAACTGATAGCCCTTTCATATTTAGTGGCTCCTCTAATTCCCTACTTCTTATTTCATGGCATAATATTTCAATGGATTTCTGATCTTCTTCAAGGTAGTTTACCAGAAAACATATAGGAGGATAACCCAACTAAATATTCCTCCTTTCATTTATATCTATTTCCCACATTATATATCTCTGAGTTTGGCTCAACTATAGTGAGATCCTCTCTCTGAAAAAATTGATATGATTATAACCATTTATATCCAAAAAATATTCGTTAGATATGTTATTAGTTCCACCTTGTCTAAGGATTCAACTGCTAAATTTTGGTATGCTTGCCACTTGGACACACATGTGATTCTTTTGTAAAACAATGACACAACATACATCCATTATGAAAATTAGTTTAAAATGACGTATGTAAAGAACCTATAGGTCTGGTCATAATATGCCTATTTCTATGTACATACATTGGGATTTAGTGGTGAGGAGGAAGGTGAGACTAGAAGATGTGGATTGGAAGTACTCTTGATGGTTACAATTAAAACATGCTCACAATCTTGACTAAGGTATCTATATATTCTCCCAAGTAGAAGTTTCTTTATACAATTGAGAAACAAATAATTAGGTTTTCTAGGGATAAAATCATTGGTTCGTGTACTTAATCTTGAACATAGATAACAAATAAAAATTTATTCCAAAAACTTAGCTTAAATCACTAGAATGGATTTTGGTAAGAAACCCTAGATGTTCTAGCTATAAAAACCCAAGGGAGTTAAGGGAACATAAAATAAAGGTTACTAAACCATTATAAGAGTTTTGAATCCTTTGCACATTACATATTCCAATGAAATTGTTTTATATTTACTTTTACCTCCAATAAATTCATGACTTACACAAAAGAAAATCTTATGAAAATACACCTTGAGAGAAAAGGAAACTTGAAAGAGAAAACACGACATTAATTTGAGGTTCAAGAAGGTACTGCATTGCTACGAAGAGTCTTATTGATGTCCTATAGCATTGTGGAGGGGCCTCATGATGTGTTATAGGGAGGAACAAAAGCCAAAATATGGACATAGGAGAAAGAAAATGAAGCTATAACACGGGATTAAGCGTCATATCATTGTTATAGTGCAGGCTAGAGGATCATTGTAGCTCTATGGAGGCTCAAAAAATAAGAAAAATGGCTTGGAGATAAAATTTGAGGGATGAAATTGATATTGTAGCATTACGCTATGGAGAATTAAGACATTATTGTGCTAAGAAGAGGATAAATTCATAACCATAGAGGTCAAGGAAGAGAGGAAAACAAGTTGTGAAGCTAAGAGCAAGGCTATATATTAGGGAAATTTTGAGGTAAAAAATAGGCCTCAAATGAAAAATGTAATAACAAAATAAAATTTAAGAGAAACAATAGGATTCAAGATGATTACATCATCCTCAAGGGAGAATATTTTTGGTGGGAAAAGAAGAAAACTACTATTTTTAGTCATATTTTTGTCTTATCTCCTTATAGGTTTACTCAAATTTCAAGTGTGTACACTCATTGGATGCTAAATATGATTTTTCACCCATTGAGTACCCAATTTATAAATTTTTTAGTAGATCCACATCAATAAAAAATCAAAATACATGAAAAAACATGTTTCATGTGTTTGAAACATATTTTTTCAAGCATTTTGAATTTTTCCCGGTGTGGATCTATTGAAAAGTATGCATAGTGGGTAATCATTGGATTTATAATCAAATTTTGCAGCCAACAAGTGTATACCTTTGAAATTTTAGTAAACCTACAAGGAGATAAGCCGAAAATACAATTAAAAAATGTAGTTTTCTTTCTTTTCTTTTAAAAAATCATAACACCTATTTTATCATTTTCCTATTATTTTAATATTTTCCTTAGGAGGCCCATTTTATACCTCAAATTTTTTTGAATGGCACTGGGCTAGAGGTTTCTTGGGTTTTATAGCAATGGCTTGAGGTTATTATAGTCTTGAACTACCTTAGAAAGGCTTAAATTTTGCAAGAAAACTAAAGTCAAGACCTCCCTCTAAAGGTTAACTCGGTATGTTGAAGAGTTGCAAGACCCCTCTCTATTGTTTGATTAGGGTTAGAGACCCTTCCTACTACTGGATCAATCATTAGGATTAATTTAAGTTGATAGGGCTTCCTTCACTAACTCAAACCATTTGAAAGTTGACCAGAGATAACAAGTTGAATATAGACTTGTAAGAAAAGTTCAAGGATGATTTGGATAGGTGGGCCCCTCAATTCCTGCAGGCTCAAGGCACTAAGAGAATTTGAGGAGGATTTTTGTATCATATACAACACAATTGGACATTTTTATATATTATTACAATTTTAATAGACAATTTTTTCTATGTATGTAGGCATGAACATATCTTGTAACATGGGCATATGTTCATCATTTTAGAGTGGAGAGCGCATATCATGGAAAACAAACATATGATTGTGGAGTGTTCATTTCATTTGATAAAACAAGATATGAAAGTTCATGGGATAGAAACCTAATATAAGTACAACTTAATTATGTTATCATCATTTAAGAGATAATTAAATTAAATTATATGTCCTTTAAATGTCTAATTTTTAAATGCAAATGTTGAATATTTTTTTATATAACAAGATTGTTTAGATATCACCTAGATAGTAAATTATATTATGTTGGTATACATATAGAAATATCAACATCTTAGGTTGAACCATTTCTTCTTCCAAATAGTGATTAAATTTTCTTCCACTCTGACATTTGTGATGAAATTCAGTGGTTTGTTACTCTGTGTACACCCAAGGTAAAAATGTGTTTAGAAAATAAAGGTGGTGTAATTGTTGTACCAGGTTAAGAAGACGGTCACATAAATTTAAGTTTCATCAAGGAGTATTTATTGTCCTCTTAGTGATAGATAATAAATATATAAAATATGGTGGGATGATATTGTTATTTGGGTAATTTAAATGAATCTAAGTGGCTAATTCACAAGTTATATTTTAAAGAAAAGAAATTAATCGATATTTGGCATAACCAAATAATGAGCATATAAGCATAATTAGGGTTTGGGTGTTTTGATTACATACATATCTAAAATCCAATATCTTCATTATTTTTCTTTGATAACTTCAATGGCTAGATGACTATTATAAATACATAGTTTCCATAAATGTGATTGACTATGTGTTAATATGGAAAAATTGTACAAACAATTGTACAGGTAAGATGGCACTCAGAGTTAAAAGAAACATGTATAGGCGTATCATTCTTTGCTAGAAACATAATGAAACCCAAGAAACCAAAGTTTCTCTAAGGCATATTTGAAAAAATTAAACCTCGCAAGCACGCCAAAGGCAAGTTTTACCATTCCCTTGTGGACCTCGTGACTTTTCCTTCGATAGTCACAAGGGTTCACCAAAATTCCAAGTAAGTGTCCTTGGACCACATTAAATGCATTGGGTTAATTCCCTCTCACAATACAAGGTCAACCAGTTGCATCTTGAGCATAATCAGTCTTAATTAAAAGAGAAATCAACCCCAAGGGAATCCTCATCTCGTTGCCCAAGTCTATTTCTCATTAACGAGTCAAGAAGGGGAGTTGATTCAAATTATATAAATTCAAGGGAATAGAGAGCCAAATAACAATAGAATTTTATGCATTGTTATGCTACCAAAATTTCCCCAAGCAATCAATCATTACATTGTAAAGGAATAATTCCATTAGTTTGTGAGTTTTCCCACACTTCATTGAGAGAGAGAGCTTGCAAGAATATTGGAGAAAGAAATCTGTATTAAGAGAAAAGGGGCACCATTTCACTCATTCATTATCCTTGTATTCAACACTTACTGTATCTCTACCACCAACAACTAATAAAGAGAAATTTTTCCCCATACTCTTTGTTTAGTTTGTTTCTCATTGTTCTTTGTGTTTCTTCCATTGTTTAGTTTAGTTTCTATGCATTTTTTCCATTAATTTTAGTACATAATCTGGCTTATGTTTAACCCATAACATCCTATACTCTTTCTAGGAAGCAACCAACTACAAAGAAATAGGAATTAGGACACCCTTGCTTCAAATTCCAATACACAAAATTGGTGACCACGTTGCTTTCTTTTCAGATTGTGTTGGTTGTTTATAGGCCTATTTTCTCCATTTTTACATTATGTTCTATGTCATTAATAGTGTGTGCAAGGTTGCAAGTCACACTTTGACCTATTCATAGCTTAAATTTCCTTTTTCTTGTTTGTTTGGGCAACCCTCGCAGCTTTCAAAGAATAGTCACGACAATACTCACAATTGTGCAGAGAATGCCCACAACCATGTAGAAAACAAACCATTTTTTCATTGTAATTTCTTTTTCCTAAGTGACAAGAAGCCTTTAGTGAACTTCCTACACTCTTGCAGATCTTTTGCATGCTATATCGGATTTATTTATGCTTTACTAACCATTATAATAGAGAATTTATGCTTATTTTTTGCTTTGAATTTGTAAGTTGGGACTAGGAGTTGTGTTATTGAGAAAGAGAGTAGGATCTTCCTCCTAGCACCATTTGGCAAACCCATGGGGAATCTGAAATGTTTCTAAAAGAATTACTTTTCAACCTGCCTAGCAATTGGAAATTCACATAGTTTAGCTAGGAAGGAGTAAGAATCCCTTTATACACACATATTTTCTTGTTTTACAACCAATAACGTTGGGACCAAGAGTGGTGTTAGTAAAGAAATAGAGTAGGCTCTGCCATATTGAACCTTTTGGTGAACCTGTAGGTGATACGAAACATTTCTCAGAGAACTACCTATAGATCTCCCAATATGCTCACATATTTTAATAGGAAGGAGTAAGTATCCCATTATACACATACCTTTTGCTTTCTGCAAGGTAAAACATACATAGTCTAATTAGAGGGACATTGTAACATATCAAGCAATATCCATTGTTTCAAAACATTGTGTATATTCACCATTTAGATCTTACACACACATCACTCACACATTGATTTCATCTAAAATTTGTACAATTAGTATATCATTAAAAAATTGTACTTGGTTTATTTGAATTTCATTTTGCACACACTAAGTGAAGTAAGACTCCTTAAAAGTAACCTTAACTTGAACTCACTTAATTTAACCATAAGGGCCACAAAATAACTTATATTTTAGGTAAGGACCATGGGGGTAAGTATCCCAATAATCCGTCGTGGTTATTTACATTGAAACATCGAAGTTGTCTTTTTAGGGAGCTTAAAATCCTTCACAACTTAGTGTCAAAAGCCGATGGTGAGAACAAACCCGTGAAGGGGTAAGGCCTAGACTACATACTATCATGGACCTCCTTGTGTCTCTAAGTTCTTGGTAGAGGCTCCAAGTCCAATGTTTCTACCATAAGTTTATATTTTCTCATCCTCATTAGGCGTAGGTAACTTAGTGGAAAAACCTAGGGCATATTTCCCTATAGATTGTAGGTGCGAGAGAACTTGTAGCTATAGGTGATTTCCAACCAATGTTGGAAGAATCACCAGTTTATTTGGTACGTGGACCCAATATGCCTCATTATAATCCTCTTTCCATAGCTTCGTGATATTTTAGTCAGTGGCTTGAGGCCTCAATGTTAAAAAATATTTGAAAGGCCCACTTACTAATTTAGCGAAGGAAGTTAGGTCATTAGGATTTTTTACATGTAAAAACCTATTTCCAAAACTTTTTATTTTTTATTGTTTCACATGTTAAGAGTTTAAAGGAAAAATTAACCCTTTTATTTTCCACTTTGTCTTATGTGTGCATAATTTGGTTTCTTGAACATCTCCCCTCACAGTATTTTCACACACTTAATAGGTCACCATAGGGTACCCTACAACTCCCCTCTACTCTAGGCACCTGCAAAGTCGATCCACCCTTACCAGGAGGAGTGCTTGGTGTTGCACCATCCCCAACTCAACCTTCCATTTTACGACGATAGTGTCTTTCTACTTTGCTAGGCTCGTCCATCCTTGGTGCTACATTATTAGGAAACAATTCCTCTTAAGGTACCACTAGCACACCTCCTCAAGGTAACACTAACACAATTACGCAAGGTACCACTATCACAAGGTCATACCATGATGTCCAATTCCACATTGACCATCCCAGTTATACCTTCATTGAACCTCTCAGATCTCTTAAAACATAGAAATGACACCAAAGTTCATGATCCTGCATGCTTGGCTATGTTGACCATATTACCACCAAACATTCCAAAATTCAAAGGTAAGTAGGGAGAAGACCCAGCCAACCATGTGATGTATTTTCATTTATGGTTTTCCTCCAACAACATTGTCGAAGACTTAATCAAAATGAGATTTTTCAGCATACCCTCATAGGCCCTACATCTAAATGGTATGTGAGTGAGGTTTTAGGTGCACATGGCACCTTTGAATCCTTAACCATATATTTTCTCACCTTTTTCCAACTCCCATTTCACCATGACAAAAGGCTGAAATTATCAACCCATTTTTGAAAAACTACTTCCACACATATCTCTAACTACATTCGTGAGTGGCATAAACATTGTAGTCATTGTAAGGTATAAATTTAATCACCCCTTCTTTTGGATTTCTTCCTCAAAACACTTTTTCTAGTTATAGCAAAGGATGTTGCAACCACTCCACCACAAAATGGTGAAGAAGCCATTGCCAAATATCAACAATTTGATCTTATATATACATAATCATGGTATCTTTACTTTGTTATACCCAATGGTCCTCTCTTGCAATTTTTCACACAAGATAAACCTAGGGAATCTAATGATATTGATGAGTTGATTGGGAACGTCACCCAATTTCAGCGTGGGAACCCTACCCCATATCAACAAAGCACATATGGACCACCTCCTTATCATTTTCTTGGTACATCTACAACACCAATGCCACCTGCTATCAATTATTGCCTCATTTACACTACACCTTCTCCTAACCCTCCCATGTAATAAAATAAATAACCCACACACACATCGGAGGGAACATCTACTTCCCAACTAGTTTATAGAAGCCCCCCAAAATGGAATCCATACTTTCCCTTTCCTAGTCCTCCGCAGAAAAAAGTTGTATATCAACAGAATGTAGGGGTTAATTTTTTCCAACCCTCCTTTCCTCAACAACAATAGTCATTTTAGAAACTCAATACTGCAAATCCACCCAATCAAAACAAGAAATGAGAGAAGAATAAATTGAAAGGTAAATAGGCACAAGGAGGAAACCAACAACAACTGAATGCCCGGTCTAGGGGGAGACCCCCCCAATTGAAACTAAAATCAAAACCAATGAACCAATAATATGCAAACAAATTAAAATGTTGGTATTCGGACTAATCACGCTTGTATGAGTTGTGGAGAGTATGGTCACTATACTCATCATTTTCCTCAGCTCCTAGAATTGAAATGTATGATAGAGGTTAAGGGCCATGGAAATTCTAACCAACAATTCGTTGGGCTACAAAACCAATTTCCTCAACAAGGAACCATAGTGTTGTGAAGATAAATCCCTTCTGCGAACATAAGCGATCTCTCTAGCCCAATGAGTGGATCTAGAAAAAAAATTGAACAAACTAATGCAAACTTTCCTAGCTTATGTTGAAAAATACAGAGAGGGAAGAAACCTACCTCACTCTAATGCTAAGCGCTCAATCCTTTGATGATGACCTCGATCACTTAGCTTCCAAGCTCGCTCCTCGCTATTCCTTGCATCTGAATACCTGCAAGAGAGATCAAAAGACAACAAGAGATACAAGAGCATACATAGTATATATCAAACATAAACTACTTAACAGATCAAGGAGTATCAAGCTAAATGCGTAAATATTTAGATATTTATGGAAACTGAACATCAGGTGTATATATTAATGAATCAAAAGGGGAAGCATACAACCATTGTCGTTATTTTTTAGACCTCCTTTCTGTGTATTTCCAAGTCCAAGCTAAGATTCTTCAAACATTCCTTCTCCATGTTAGATGGGCAACATTTAGGCATAATATCAGCATAGAAATGCAAGAAATCAATGACCAACCATTTGGGGATGGAGGGGATTTAATTTATAGGAAGGGAGAGGGAGTTAGGGATCCACAAAAGAGGGAAGGAGGTCCACATATCAAGGGGAAGTCCCTTAAAGGTAGGATCAAGAGCTCCAAATGGGAGAGCTTGACCATATCTCTACCCAACAACATCCAACTCGCTATTTCTTGAAGTTTCTAACATACAAAGCTTCTCCTCCATTTTGAGAAAACCTGCCATAAAATATTCAGGGTGGGTTTTTATATCAAACCCACACTAGCAGTGCTAGGTCAAAGAATTACAACCTACTATCAGCGCAGGCAAGCAGATGAGCAAAGAGCATTGATCCTGAAATTTAGGGTTTTATTAAACCTTTTCCAGAATTGACTCAAGGCAGTTTTTCTTCAATTCTTCAGGGATGTTTTAGTATGTGTTTCATGATGAGTACACTTCACAGTTGTCAACATTTTGGCACTTCAGGATGTGGAACAAGAAGTGAATAGGAAGTGTGAAAAAATACTATGTAATATATGCCCCCTAAAGAATGAAAACAGAACAGGGAGTGATGGGTGAAATGCTTTACAAGTCAAGGAAAGGACCAAAAAACCACCATCAGGAGACATGCAAATCAAGCATACACATATACATATCTGATATCTATGATATAAACATGCCTAGTGATACATCTCTGAATATGCATCTAATAATACACAAATCCATGGCATGGGTGCAACCGTCAAACCAGAAAGGATCATGTGCATGGATCCATGACATGGACACAACCATCTGACTAGAAGGACCATGTATACAATCATGAGTACTCAATAACTTCTCACAACCTAAACTTTCACAAATAAGATCTAGGGGTCTTCATATCTATCCTGATCCAATCAATGTATGAATTCTACCATGTGAATAGACATGTCAAGGTTGAACATGATATAAAACCACCTGATTAGCGGTCAATGATGTAAATCGTTAACAGGCACAAGGGAAACCACCAATAATGACGATGGTCCTCAAGGTACACCAGCACAATCTACAAGTGTGAATAGGTGAGATAAAGTTGAACACTTGTAGGAAATTGAAGTCCAATGATGTAAGCATTTTGTCAAACATGAAGAACTTTCCATTGAGGCATGCAATCTCCAAGGTACTAAAAGGGAGTTTCTATATCAATTTCTTGGATAATGAGCTTAAGTCGACACGAGGTGATCCATCGAAGGAGGGCCATAATGTTTCCCATATCATCGACATGAAACATATGATATATCAAAATGATAGGAGTGATTCAGGATTGTGACAGAAAGGTCAGACACTGTATAAGCGGTAAAACACTGCAGATGGAACTTCTCTTAAAAATATTAGTGACACGAATCTAGAGTTTGGCAGCATTGGACTCAACATAAGATTAGAGATCATAATGATAATGTAGTATAATCAGATGAGAGGCAAAACGTATTTCCCAAACCCAGGAAAGCAAGTGATGAAATGAGAATAACCCAAACCTGACACGAGCAATAGATAAGTGTCATGTTCAAGAGCGACACGTTGCCTTTGCATAAAATATAAGAGATGCTCATTTTCATTTTTCCCCACTATCGCTAGTGAGTACCTATTTATTTTTAATTACAAGCTTGAAGATGATACCATATTCTTTTCATATAATTCCATTCTTCGGATGAATCCATCCTAGTAAGTTTAGCAAGTCCTAGGAAGGAGTAGCCCGGTCTCATCATGGTGACAAGGCCTGCGTCGTTTAAGTTTTACAAGTCTGGCAGAGGGATAAATCGACATATTTCTCATGTTTAAAGGTATTGAAAAAGAGGAAAAAAGGAAACTCCAGAGGTCCCTTTTCCTAGATAGTCTCTCAAATATGAAAAGGTAGAAAACAATATTCAAGAGAACCTCTTAGCCATGTTCAACTAAGGTATTCCTCTTTCGTAGCTAGTCTATCTCAGTCTGGAAAAGGGTTAAACTGATACTGAGTAGACGTATTTTCATTTACTTTTATAGGTTTGAAAATACAAGTGCTCGATAATATTTTCATATTTCGAGAGTCAAGAAAGAGATAAAAGATGACTCCACCTGGAGGAACAAGTGGTATAAAAGGATAGCAACTGGTTATGGTCATGATGGAACTACAAAAAATTATGTAAAGGTCAAGGGGTTGGCTAATAAGACCACTCATCACAGATGTTCCCCAGGTAAGGGTGAAACAACCAAATGAAAGCATATGATTGGCCAAAAAGATGGTGACGATGGAATGAAAAAACCAAGGCTCATCTAGCAAAAACAGGCTAATAAAGATGCCAATCATGAGAGGTAAAATGGGAATGGTTTCATTTTTACACAATCTTGAAACATGGGAAATTGTGCTTGAATTTGGTTTCATTTTTACACAAGCTTGAAACATGAGAAAAAACTATGCTTGAGATAACTTTGCATGCCCCCAGCATAATGACTCAATTCGAGGTACATGCCCCCCAAGCTTCATTTCATTCACCTAGGT
Source organism: Pinus tabuliformis (assembly GCA_031772625.1). NCBI lineage: Eukaryota > Viridiplantae > Streptophyta > Pinopsida > Pinales > Pinaceae > Pinus > Pinus tabuliformis. The sequence goes on along the minus strand of CM062820.1, from coordinate 663,233,062 downwards.
ATACTATTGGTTACTAACAGGTGGATGGAATGAAGGTTTGTTTACAATATCAAATGAAAGACTCGACTGGGAATTTACGAGATCAAAACAAAGAATCTGTTATGAAACCATCTCACAAAAAGATAGAAAAGATAGATGAACGCCTTATAACTCAGCCTCTTCGAGGGGGAAACTTTCTTTACATTACACAAATGAACAATTCTTGGATGATACAAATGACAAGACCTCATTTCTATATATAGGAGTCTAAGGGGTCATAATATAATCAGAGTCAACATAACAATAATAATGTAAGGGCACAATAATAACAATATGGAGACTACATGGGTACAAAAATATAATAATGGGGTTGTACTAATAACAATAAGGGGTTACACTAGTAGTATAGGGGCCTAACATGCCCCTCTCCTTCAAAAAGTGTTGTCCTCAATGCTTGAGTAGTTCTTGATGCTTCTGTATAAAATTACTTCAACAGGTAAGTTCTTCCACTTGATGAGATGTTTTTGTGATCGATTTCGTAGCTGTCGACTTCTCGGTTCTGTAAATAATTCAGGTTCCAATATGTTGTTTCCTTCCTTGTCAAGTTCTGGCAATATTGTTGGAACTGGGATATTCAGAAACTTTTGAATGAGTTCCCAGCCTGCTTCGCCATTCTTCCATTCATACCTTCCTTTGTTTATTAGATTTGGTTGGACAATTGTACCAACCTCTACCATTTCTGCAACCATATGTTCAATTTCACTCCTTTGGGCATATGGATATCTATAAGGCTTGACGTTTGGAGGAACACATCCTAGAATAAAATGAATAGCATGATCATGATCATGAATATGTGGGAGACCTTTGGGAGTCTCAAATACCTTGGAATAATTATCCAAGACTTTTTGGAGACCTGGAGAAATACATGATTTCGATGTGTGAACAGTTAGCGAACATAATTGTGAAATTACGCCTCATTTTTCTTTCTTTAGAAGGTTTGTCATTCCGTCAGAGTTGATTATATTTCTTGGTTTCCCTGTGATACCCCTTAATTCAACTTCCTTTCCTTCGGAAGAAAATTTCATAAAACATTCTTGAAAATTAAAAGCTATTGTATGCAAGGATTGTAGCCATTGGACTCCTAGTACAACATCAGCACCACCCATTGGAACAGAAAACATTGGGCTATTCAATACATATTCTCCCATGGATAGCTTGATATTATGGCACTTTCCAAAGAAAATTATGGTTCCTCCACTTATAACCATCATGTGACACTCTGGTGCTGGATCTAGGAAGTAATTCAAGCCCTTGGCTATATTACAATTAATAAAATTATGGGTACTACCCGAATCAGTCAACACTTGTACCTTTTTCTCTTGATATGTCCTTTTATCTTTACAGTTTGAGGAGTGGTAATTCCGATGAATGCATTACAAGATATGGTCGGATTCATTTCTTCTTTCTCTTGGGTTGGTTCCTGATGAGTATCCTTTTCTTTTGATGTTTCTTAATACTTTTCTTCCTGATATTTCACTATTTGAACCTTCTTCTTCTTGATATGTCCTTTTATATTGAGAGTTTGGGGGTGGTAATTTCTTCCAATGATTTACAAGATATGGTCAGATTCATTTCTTGATGCTTAATGTGATCTTTCATTTCTTGAACATTTTTCTTCTTGATATGTCCTCCTATATTGATAGTTTGAGGAGTGGTAATTTTAGCCAATGCATTACAAGATATGGTTGGATTCATTTCTTCTTTCTCGATGTGATATTTCACTTCTTGAACATTTTTCTTCTTGATATGTCCTTCTATCTTGAGAGTTTGAGGAGTGGTAATTCTTGCCAATTCTTTACAAGATATGGTCAAATTCATTTCTTCTTTCTCTAGGGTAGGGTCTTGGCGCATATCCTCTTCTTTTGATTTTTCTTGATCCTTTTCTTCCTCATCTTCATAATCTATGTAAAATAATTTCTTCTCAACACACTTATGACCTTTAGTGCATTTGCCATCACAATTGTAACAAAGCCCTTTTTTTCCTTTTTCTTCCAATTGTTGTGGTGTAACCCTTGTAGGTTGTGGAAGGCTAGGAGAAACAACACTTCCATTACTATAGTTGTGAGGGGTAGAATTCCTTGTTGCCATAATTTTACTTTCCACTTTGTAACAAAGCCCTTTTTCTCTTTCCAATTGTTGTCGTGTTGCTCTAAAGAAGGTGTCGCTCTTTGTATCCTCATAATGTGCTATCATTTCCTTCGTGAAAATTGACCACGTAACAAATTGTTTATGAGAACAAAGCCCTTTATACCATGAAAATTGATCTTGTTCTAAATATGAAGATGCAATACATAACTTTTGTAATAGTGGTACACCATGTAGATCAAAATATTTCTCCATCTGTAGTATCCAATTTACCAAATCCTTTCCATCAAACTTCCTCATCTCACTTTTTCTTGATTTTAGGATCTTGATCTTGAAACGACTATAAATCAGTACTTTCGTATCTTTAAGTTTTGAAATTGCAATATATAGTAGCCCTCTGCATCCTCTTTCCAATGCCACTAGTATGATCGAATTTAGATTCTCCAAGAAAGAGTTACGCACAATCTCCCAAGATGACCTGATTATATACCTTTTCAGAAGAGTGAACTTGTATGAAGTGACACGTGTCACTATTTTGACCTTAGGATCTAAAAAATATATACAGGAAACTAAAGTCTATCCTTTTTCTATAACTTCTTACGAAATTTCAATCTGATGCTCAAAACAAAAGTTATTACTATTTTCCCCAGGTCACTTGTTTGGAATGTAATTTGGCAGTCTGCAAAAATGCCAACTTCCTCAGATCATATCTCCGCAAATATAGCACGAAAAGCTCTTAAATTTGGCATCAAGGTTCAAAATGATTTCAGCCCAAATGGATTTTCTTTTTAGCTTCTGAAACATCGTAGAAAAAAAGTTATAGCGAAAATTCCACGATGACCTGTTTGGAGCAACGAAACCCTAGAGTCCAAAGATCTGATACCAAATGTTATGAAACCAGCTCACAAAAAGATAGAAAAGATAGATGAATGCCTTAAAATTCAGCCTCTTCAAGGGGGAAACCTCTTTTACATTACACAAATGAACAATTCCTGGATGATACAAATGACAAGACCTCCTTTCTATATATAGGAGTCTAAGGGGTCATAATATAATCAGAGCCAACATATCAATAATAATGTAAGGGCACAATAATAACAATAGTGGGCTTCTATGGGGCACAATAATAACAATATGGGGACTACATGGGTACAAAAATATAATAAGGGGGTTGTACTAATAACAATAAGGGGTTACACTAGTAGTATAGGGGCCTAACATAATCAAATTGGAAGAGGATCTGCTTCATTCGTTGAAACGAGATTGACATGGGAAAATAACCATGATTGTGACACCTTATTTCATTTTTAAGGAGCTTGAAACAAGAAAAGGAATTGTGCTCTGAAACATATTTCATTTTTTAATGAGGTTGACGTAGTAAAATAACTATCCTCATGGGGACCTATTTCATTTTTTAACGAGGTCGACATAGTAAAAGAACTATCCTCGCGGGAACCTAGATCATGGACTATAAGAGACCATGGCTTCCAAGAGGTTCTCATTAGATGGTAGAACAAAAATATGGAAGGGATACATGTCCAAGAATCCAAATGAAAAATTGGGCTCCAATGCCCCCAATACATGATGTACTACATCACCTACTAGATCATCAATAGATGTGGGCATGGAACATGTGGCCATGTAATTAACCTATGGAGGGAGTGATACCACTTGAATATAAGAACCATTTAGGGATGATGGTTTATTGGGGATTTATTCAGGACCAATGAATGTAAGTCGATCAATGATCACAATTCTTCCTTCGTGAAGGAAACACGTCACACAAAAGAGAGAAGAGACAAGAGCTCCCATGATATAAACATAGTCATGGATAAGAAGTAGATTAAAATCTAAAGGGCTTTAGAAAACCATCACATCTATATAGACAGTGTTTCCTCCCAAATTAATAGGTAAATTAGGAAGGATCCATAAGGATTGATTGGTTCCTCTGTTAAAAGCTAACAGATTCTAGGTGACAGGCACAAGCTGAAGAGAACCTAAATCTTACCAAGCAAATGAGGATAGAATTCTAATAAATGCACCATTTTTTATGACTATGATAGGTATGGCCATATTTTAAGCCTATATTTTAATCTAGAAAGGCACATAAGATAGAATACGATATCCTTCCAATCAACTCTAGTCAAAAGAAGTGGCTAAACTACTTAGAGGGGTTGTCGTAGGAACATGAGAGCTTCCCTCTTGCACTATGTTAATAGGAGAATTGCGCTCATGCACCTCAGGAATGGGAGGATTTCCCTCCAGTTCATTCAAAACTGAACAAATCAGAAGAACCTGAGAAGTATGAGGCTCACTCTCTACCAGAAACGTACAGTCAACTGAAGGTGAAGCTAGGTATACCACCTTCTCAACGAATGGTTAGTCGAGAGTGGATTCACGAGACTCACTTTTGGAGAGAGTGGGGTTGACCAAAGATGACTTTTGATCAATCACTAGATCAACTAGTGAAGGATCAGGGGAAAGCTTTCAATAACCAACCGAAATACGAGGATGGGAAGCTGTAAGGTTTTCCAACTTTTTGGAATCTTCATCCATAAGACGAAAAAGATTAATGGGATGATTACCTTCACATAAATTACAGGGAAATTATACTTTTCCTTTTTAAAATGGAGCTTATTATTACTAGTTGAAAGTTTATCACCATCATGATCTCCATAGGCTCATGAGAAAGGTTGAGGTAAACATGTGGACCACACTTCTAAAACCTTTGAAATACTAGGACAATTTTGAAGAAGGTGGTCACCCTTACTTAACATGCAATAGAATTTTACTCTCCAGGGCTGGTTGGAAGGTTTTTCTACATTAGTTGTATTCATAGCAATGGCTACTTGGTTTCCCCATCGCTTATTTTACTTATTCTTCTTCTTTGTCCTCTTCTTCTTCTTCATAGCTTCCTGGTTACTAGAATCCAAACTTTCACCAGGCGGAGAGGAAGAACGGGGTGAAGAAATAGGTTAGGAAGGTGAGGGGTGAACTTTAGGATCAACATGAGGTTAATGTTGTTCAGGTGGAGGATAACTCGGTTGAAAAGTAGTTTGGATGCTTGGAATCACCAAGGTCGAAAATAACCAAACTGGAAAACCAATGGTTAATCCATGAAGGAACAACTTGTCCATATAGGGAGCACCAGTATTTCCAAAAGAAGGAAAGGACTGGGATTCTTATCAGAGGGGTTTCCTTGACTAGTAGACTTAGGAAATGTTGCCATTAGTGTCAACCTAAGATCTACTAAGGAGCATTTCCATAGGAAGGACGTTGTTCCCCAGTCGATTAATTGATTTTAGAAATTAACAAAACAAAATAAAAGAGGGGTAAGCTAGTCAAGATGGTCTACCAAGTATCTATGAACCGCAATATACACCTTATCCAAAATAGAGGGCTTAATGTACGATGACCAATCTCCATGAATATTGTGTTTGGTGTATCATGTCTAAAAGGAGAATGACTCGATTACATGTGGCTAAAGGATAGCAACCTAGTGGGGTATCACAATATATATGCGACGGTACGGGGAGCACAAGTTTGTGTTAGCATTTTTTAATGCATAACTGTTCAATGATAGTGTCCCCATATACTTTCCATATGTGGAGTTCCTCTGATATACCTAAGAGTACTAGAGAATGGTCCTACATACTTTCGTGCATGGAACAAGATTTCACCCCTAGGATACAATCCTGGCAAATAATGACAACTGCTAGGTTTATAGACATTGAAACATATCTCTAACCTAGACCTCTAATTGTTTGTGTTAAGTTGCAAATGCTCCATAGGTTGATTGAGTAAATTTTAAGTTTATCTTGAATTGTGTTTCAATTTTATGGCTCAAAGCGATGTCACCTGAACACTTAAGATGCAACTATATGAGAAAAAGATTATTTCCATTTCAATGAAAGTTAGACTAATCAAGGGAATAAGTTTCAATCAATAATGCATCAAACAAAATGCCTTCTACTAACTTTCACTTTCGTCTTCCAAATGCAATGCCAAAAAGTAAAAATGATTTTTCACTTTCCACTATCTTGAATGCAACTTTTCAAGAGTAAAATGATTTTCACTTTTACTAAGATGCACTTATATGAATTTTCACTTTTCTTTTTGTTTTGAATGATTTAATGCACCTAATGCACTCTTTAGCTTTCAATCACTGAAAAATGTGATCTATTTTCAATGATGAATCTCAAAAATAACTTTTCAATGCAAGTAATCTAATGCACTTTTACGAAAAGTAAATTTTGAAAGACAAGCTAAAACAAATGAAAAATGATGTTTCTAATGATTTCCACAAAAAACAACACTTAATAAATCAACATAACCAACATCTCAATAATACAAACAAGAAACAAGTGATGACCAATTGACTAGAAACCTTAGAACTCAATCAGATTTCACTTCAAAACCAATGAGACAAATCTTGCAAATTAATCAAGATAATTAGTCAAAAACACAAACAAATCCAAGCATATAGGATAGGAAAAGACCTTAGAAGTCAAGATACACTGGACCATATGACAAAAACCCTAAATTTTCTCAATTCTATGACATCAGTGTGGCTGTCATAGCAAAAAATGTGTTGAAAGTGGCTTCAAAGTGATCGTTTTAAGTGAAAACGCGCACGCAACGCGACTGTTCAAGTCAAAAATGCATTGGGTGAGAAAGTTGGGAAAAAATAAAGAGAATTTCAACAAAGAGTCCAAACCTAACACTCTAAAGTAGTGGTCATTCAGTGTGCAGACCTTTAAAGACCCAAACTAACTGATAATTCAATGGTCGGTCAAAGTGATCAAAAGACCAAATCAAGAAAAGAGATTGAAGAGTTTATAGCCTCCCCAATGGACTCACCATTTAGTTATGAAGATAAATCCCTTCTGTGGACAAAATCAATATCTCTAGCCCAATTAGTGGGTCTATCAACAAACTGAACAAACTAATGTAGACTTTCCTAGCTTATGTTGAAAAATATAGAGAGAGAAGAAACCTACCTTGCTTTGATGTTAAGTGCTTAATCCTTTTATGATGACCCTGATCACTTAGCTTCCAGGCTTGCTCCTCTCTATTCCTTGTGTTCAAATACCTGTAAGAGAGATCAAAATACAACAAGAGATACAAGAGCATACATAGTATATATCAAACATAAACTACTTGACGGATCAAGGAGTATCAAACTAAATGAATAAATATTTAGACATTTATGGAAAGTGAACATCAGATGTATATATTAATGAATAAAAAATGGAAGCATACGGCCATTTCCTTGATGTTGGATAACTCCTTTTGGTGGATGTCCAAGTCCAAGCCAAGACTCTTCAAGCACTTCTTATCCAAGTTAGATGGGCAACATTTAGGCATAATCTCAACATAGGAATGTAGACAATCAATGAACAACCATTTGGGGAGGGAGGGGATTTAATTTATAGGAATGGAGATGGAGTTAGGGATCCACAAAAGAGAGAAGGAGATCCACTTCTCAAGGGGAAGGCCCTTAAATATAGGAACAAGATCTCCAAATGGGATATCTAGAAAATATCTCTACCCAACAAAATTTAGCTCATTGTTTCTCGAAGTTTCTAACATATGAAGCTTCTCCTCCATTTTGAGAAACCCTATCATAAGAGGTTCAGCATAGGTTTTTATAACAAAACCTGCACTAAGAGTTCTAGGTCAAATTTTTGCAGCCGACCATTAGCACGGGCAAGCAGTGGAGTAAAGAGAGTTGGTCCTGAAATTTAGGGTTTCATTCAACCTTCTCTAGAATTGACTCAGGGTAGTTTTTCTTCGATTCTTTAGGGATGTTTTAGTATGTGTTTCATGATGAGTACACTTCATAGTTGTCAACATTTTGGCACTTTGGGATGTGGAACAGGAAGTGAATATGAAGTGTGATAAAATATTGTGTAACACATAGCTATGCTACATGAATTTTTCCCTCCACTGTATTAGAATCAAGCTAGGGGCAATTCTAATGATGTCATTAGTCACGAAATTTATATGTAAGTTTCATATCTCTTACCCCAGAAATTCCATTGTGATTATGGAAACCCTCCAAAAGCTAATCCTTCAAAATTTGAATCAATTCCCACTATCGTAACTATGCCATCTTTCACAATCTCATGACATCCCATCAAACCTATTTCCAATATGGTTAAAGGACCATTATGAAGAATTACACATAATCCAATGGTGACATATAGTTATAGAATTGTAGATGACTTTTCCAACTCAACAAAAATCCTTTCTTTCTGCATTAGGTGCCATTGATCCCTCATATTCATGATTAATCACCTTTGACTTGGACAACTCAGAACTGCTGCTACCATCACTAACTTCATTACAAATTCTCATGACTATCTAAAATTTCACCATTCATTGATGCATCATTGATGAGGGGGCACTAGCCTACATTATGTCAAAATATGTTTGGAAGAAATTAGGTTATCAAAATTCAATACTTCCTCCATCACCTTGAGGGCGTATGATAGTAGCCCATCGTCGCCTGTTGGACTCTTTTAGAATGTCCTAGTTGAACTTGTCAATAAGATAGTTCTCATTGATATTGAATTCCTTGATGTCCCTCCTCACTATAATATTATGTTTGGATGAAGTTACATGTATGTCATGAATGTTGTCGTATCATTATTTTTTTGCACCATTAACTTCCCACATAACAGGAAAATTATTACCAATGACCAATTGTCACACTATGAAACACGAAACTCCTCCTCACCTGATAATGTCATGTCCTTTCTCGGGTCCCAAAAATAATTGGTCCCTACCTTAAAAATATTTATCCCAATAATATTCAAACACTCTTCTCTCCTTCGTACTTATCTAGACATCCACATTTGTTTCTCTTGTATGTGTTGTTTCCACATCATCTGAAACACAGTCTCAAGATGCTCAACCACCACAAGAACCCATGATTACTATGACCAGTGATACCCAATTCCTTCCATACTCTATCACTTAAACTCCTTTCCTATACCCTCCACTTGGTTTCATTTCACATTAGGTGATTTCCACACTCATCTTGCCTAAGATGGAGTTGGCCTTACTAGTTGGGTATTTGGAACATCCTGCCTTGTCTATTATACCAGTGACAAATCACAGTATGACCACTATCATGTCTATGGTTATTACCCAACCTGTAGGTACACTATAAGGTACATTAGGAAAGGACATAAGGAAATCCAAGAAGAAAGACCCGTATACCACATCTTCTCTTAGGGTACCTCTCTTATGAGCCCTATGTGATGTTACAGGATACCTTGCCAATCAATGCCCCTCATTGGAAGAATTGAAAGTCCTTCTTCACACCCCTAAGCATCAATTCCATCCTCTCTGGCTTATGATGTGAAATTCACCACACCTCGTAACAAGGGCTTGTGTACCAACCATTCGTACACCATCTACATGCGGTATGGACATTACACACATCAATATCTTAAAATTTCTCAATATTAGGATGCATTGAATGTCTTACATGACACTACTAGGGTTATACTTGTTAGGATCTGATTATAAGTCCTTTATTAATGTAATAAGCCCAAGAGCCCCCATAAGAGTCATGATTAGTTAGCTTAATAAATAAATCCCACAAGCATTGTAAGTGGTTGACCTGCATTATAAAATTGGGACCACAATTAGTTCCCTAGTACAAAATGGCTAATTAGTTTCTAAAAAATACTAAAATTTGCATATAAACAACCATTTTTTAGTCGGTGACCAGTAGAAGCTAATTTACAGTATCTTATAATGCAATCAAATTTTAGTCGTTTGCAACTTAGTCATTAATTGGTCGTCTCAACTTTATCATCTAGTAGTATATTTAGTTATAAGTTTGGTCATTAATTTAGTCATTTATTTAGTCATTAATTATCACAATTAATGACCAAATATACAACAAAATATATTACTATATGATCATCCGAGAAAACCAATTAATGACCAAAATGTTGGTCGTGTTATAAGATATTGTAAATTAGCTACTAATAGCCATATATATGCAAATTTTAGTCATCATTTGAAACCAATTAATAACCAAATAAATATGACTATTTTTTCATCGTGTTACAAGATACTCTAAATTAGCTACTAATAGTCATATATATGCAAAATTTATTCATCATTTGTAATCACAAATTTATCATTTGCAGTATTCATTTATCTTTTTTTGGTAGTTTCATATTCATTATATAAACGACTAATTTAGTAGTTTATATTCATTTCATTTACTTTCATTAATAATTATTATAAATGACTAATTTAGTCATATATTCATTTTATTTTTGTTCATCATTAATCAATATGAACTATTAATTTAGTAGTTTTAGATTTATTTTATGTGTTCATTATTAGTCAAGATAGATGAACTAGTATGATTTTGTGACTAAATTAAAAAAATGTCATACAATGCACATGTTCATCTAATGTGAAAACACAAAGTTACATATGTTTATTACAATACTAAATAATATCAAATACAACTATAAATAATTTCAACCACGTAAATTATATTATATGAAATTTCAAGTATTACAATACGAGTTTTCAACTTAATATTGGTTGGACTACAATTCACACATGAAATAGTGTTTCATCACTTCAAATACTTGACCATCAGTCTATATGTGTGTGTCTCATGCGAGATATTGGCTTTAAGGGCATCACTAGACTAGTTCTCTTCTCTCTCTTTCTGCATTTTTCACTCCAATGTTATTGTTCTCTTTCTTCAATTCCTACTTCTTACCATCAATATTGAGTTCATCTTCTGAAAATGAAAGAAGATACAATGTAGAGTATAATACATCAAAGACGATGAACATTGGAATATAAACTAAAGTAGACTATAAAGGATTTATACGACATATACCTCAACATCAATAATGTCAATGCCATTTTTTCCCTAGAAAAGTAAGAAACTCAAACAAGTTTTCTTCAGTTGGGCAATAGTTTTTAGTTGGGCAATAGTGGCCACTATGCGGCTAGATGACCTGTATAAACAAAGCAAATAAAATGTTACCATAGAAAATAACACCTTAGGAACTTAGTATTCAACCTTCAAGAAAAGCTTAGGCACAATCATACCAACTAAGTTACATGCTAAGAATATCAAATAGTAGATAACTTGTGAAAACAAATGGAAAAAAAAATCAGTGTAAAAAATCTCCTTATTGCTTGTCCTAAAAGAGTCATGTTCCTTAAATTCAAATATTTTTTTCCCACAGTAAATGTTCTTATCTATTATGACCTATGTTTTTAGGATCATGAGATTGATACAACATCATATTGGATTGTGGAGGAAAAATTATTCAACTTTCCAAGATGAGTACCTTAGTTGGTTGAATGAAGGTTCTAGTTGTGAGCAGTGTCAAAACCTTAGGGAAGTGGAACACTAAGGCCCAAGAAAATATATCGCCATGGTCCACTAAAAGAAAAATAAAATTATCCCACAATGGCCTCTGGTAGTACATTTCATTGGATGGATATCACACTCTGAGAGATTATTGTCTAATACAATGAGAAGTGTACATATATTGTCATAATGCCCCTCATAGTTAGACCCTATAGTTGTGTCCTATAATATTAATCATATTATACTATTTAATTATAAAATTATGACTATTAGATAATTATTAGTTTGAATAATTAGTTTGAAATTGCGTTTTGAGTATTTATGTATACATAAAAATATTCGAAAAGGCACTTTTTGTGACTAGTTAATTTTGAGTGAATATAAATACACAAGAAATTATGGTGCCTCAATGTTTCTCTAGTGGTTATCCGCTCATTGTACCAATTTCTCCCATGTCCTCTACTTGTTTTGGTGAAGTCCTCTTTGATGATTTCCAATGCCAATGCAATAGACATTTATCCTAGATGTTTTTTCTGAGCTAAATGGAAGCTCCACAAGTAACAACAACAAATAAGTAGCCTCAAATGTATTATAGTAATTATATGACAAGTCAACAAACACTGCATGTTAATAATCTTCCTTTTACTATTGATTAATAATTTCTTTTCATGATCATGTAATACTAAAGTGTCAAGTAGGGACATTTAAAGTACTCTCTTCATCAATATCACCTTTGAGAGTTCTCAATAGTTAATACTTCCTATTACACATATAGTAGATCATCAACTTCAAGGATAGTAATATAAACATGACAAAAATGAAACTAAAAGGAATGTTAGGAAGTCAAATGTGACTAATATTGAGTCAAGAAATACCAAGCCCTTCACATTAGCAAGGCATTCTTAGGCCCTAAAACAAAAAATCCTTCCATTGCATGATTTTCACCTTTTCTTTAATTTCCTTAATTGAGAACACAACTTTTAGAAAAAATTCATTGAAAAAGGTCTCAAAATCCTAACAAATTTTGGAGTGATTGTCATATCAATCAAATAGAAAGTCAATTGTTCGATATGCTTTTAACTTGTGGAAGGGATAAAATAATATGAAGCTTTCTAATCCCTTGGTCCTAATCAAATTGTAATCTATGGATCCTAATCAAGTAATCACTTTCCCTCCAAGATTGTTAAGAGATCACTTTGGAGAAGGGCTTTTAGAAGCATTGGGATAGTAGAAAGGAAGTTAGCTAGGAGGAAAATGAAGCACTTTAGTGGGTGCTCCAAAATGTTTGAAGGAAACTAAAAATGATTTTACACTCCCTCCATGTATTTTAAAATAGAAACCCCTCAGTTGCATCTCATTTATTTTCCACCTTTTAAATTTGTAATCTGTAACTCTTTGAGCAAGAAGAGAATTCATAAATATTCTCATGAAAGAGGAATCTTCATAATCATAATAAACTAGGCTCTAACAAATCAACAATTTCATGTAGTGAATAAATATTACATGGTAGATTCTAGTTATTGAAATGACAACTTTATTCTCAATCTCATTACTACAAAAAAAAATCAACCCTAACTAGCTCGGATCTAACAAATCAAGAATTTCATGTAGTAAAGAAAACTTACATGGTAGATACCAATTCCTTGCAATGAAAACTTTATTCTTGATCTTATTACAACATAGATAAATTCAAGAGTACATACATATTTCCTTATCTGAGACAAACTTTGAACACATTATGAGATTTCATAGAAAATATACAGATATGATTTATGTGTAGAACATGAGAAAGCTAAATGATATAATTTACCTGTAGGACATGAGAAATATATCTACATCTACCACCCGACACTAGACAATAGTGTTATTGAGACACCATATCATGGTATTAGAATCATGTAGATAGATAGTGCTATAGAGAGACCTTACAACACCTATTCAACACTACCTTCAAGCTTCAAACTCATCAATTGATTTACTTCAGTAGCAAATTCTAGTGAGATCTCATTAAATACAACCCAAAAAAAGCCATTTATGATAGTTTTCATTGCCTTCTCTGGATCTATCCCCCTCTGGAAATAGAATAACTAATCTTCCCCAATTTTTGAGGTACTTGCTTCATGTTCAACATGGGATGTTGGGTTATTCACCTGGAAAAAGTTGCAAATATTAGATGCATAATGGAAACAAGCATGCAATTCAAGATTGCTCCTAAAGTCTCTTGCCTAAATTATAAAACACCATCTAGTTAAAACTACCTACCCAAGATCCCACATAAGAATTCAAAATGTTGCAAATAGGAGATGTCTTAAACAATATTGAATATTTAATTGCATAGTCACACTAAACTAGACCAACCTTTAAAATGTTGAATAGTGTGAAAAAAATGGAGTTGAAATACTATAGTTATGTTAGGGTAGATATAACTACTTGAAATGTAACTTCTATATAACATTCGAAATAGCCTTTTTCAATCATTTAAGAGACTAACCTTTTTTTAGCTTGGGTTGATAACTTAATACTCTACCAAAAATAGAAATATTTCTGAAATGGTTCTATTGGGTAGCGGACATCCTGCGAAATGGGTTTTGGGGTAGAAAGCCCAAAAAGTAGGATTAAATTATTGTAAAAACTCCAAAGTATGCAGAGCGTGAATTATAGTAGGATTGAGTCAGAGGGTAGTCCGCCCGAAAATAAAGCAAAGATATATAAATAGAGACCCATGCAGGGATCACGGGCCAAAGAAGGGTATAAATAGAGCGAGGCTCTATGGGTAGAGAGAGGAGAGTTTTCATAATATGAAATGTAAATGGGTTCTTGAAAAAGATATTTGGAAAGCATCTATAAGTCCAAGTTGAGGGATTGGGGTAGTAGGTAGAGGCTCTGTAGTTGTGTGCGCAGAGGCCTGGAAAGTCCATAGTTGTGTGCATGGACCCCTATAGTTGAGTGCACAAGGCGGGTCTGGATGTATTAAAGACAAAGTGGAAATAAAGATAAGTTTCTTTTGGAATTCTGTGTTTCTGAATTGTCTTATATCTGTTTAATCTTAATGGCTATGGTTGTTATAATCTGTTTATTTCTATATGCACTGAATACTTATTACTTAAGTTTAGGGTTTAATTTAATGCACGAATTAATTGTGTTGGTTAAATGTTTGCTTAAAGACCTTGGTAATTGATAACCACATCATCTAATAGCATAGCGCACTAATAAGAAAGATATACTCAAGCTGGATCTGTGAGAGTACCGAGTAGCGCAGAGCTGTAAACCAGTACGCGAAACCTCTAGACCACACCAAGACATCCCTAGGGTGCGGAAACCTAGTTCCAGCACCCTCCCCTGCTACCTCGGGTGAGACCTCAGTCCTCGCTCCGTGGGCTGTTGTCAAAAGGGCCAGTAGTTGCGAGATTTGTTTGGCTAAATAACTCTTCCAAACCTGGGTCAGGCCCATGTAAGCAAACAAATGGTTCCATTGCTGGGACTGGGATCTGCATAAGGGGTGTCTGGTGTGAAGCGTGGGGACTCAATAGAAAAGAACATTGAAAAATTAAGAGAATCAGGGATGGGAGTAGAACAAGGGTAGCTATGGCAAACACGATTTAGTTACCAGTGTTCAAAGGAGTAGGAGGCGAAGACCCAAAACAATTTTGGTTTGCACTAACATCAGTATGGAATGCGCAGTAGGTCGCGAATGATAATATCAAGAAAGCCATCTTAGTCAGTGCACTGCAGGATTGAGTGCTAACATGGTACATGAAGTATTCAAGCATCAACCCAACGGCGGGGATAGCAGACATCCATACTAAATTAACAAAGGAGTTTAGCTGGCCTAAGTCAGAAGCATAGTCGGTTGTTGGATTCAAAGAGATCACGATGATGCCTGGTGAGACTCCATGGGATTTGGATCAGAGGTTGAAAAGCACCATTCGCAAGGCCAACATGACCCTGACGGATGCACAGCACCGCGCTTGGTTCATCGCATCACTAACGCCATATCTAAAGTCAGCCTTGTCACAATAGAAGATCTCAACCCAAGCAGAAGTGCTGGAGGTAGCAATGCGGCTGCATGAAACCCTAGTATAGGATCCAAGGTTGGGAGTTCAACAAATCCAAGCGCAGGTCCAAAATTTGTGTTTGGAAATACAGAAGTTAAAACAAGAACAAACATTGTGCCTAGAAGTCCAGGAGGAAGCATGGTGTATCAAGTGTAGGAGCCAAGGACATGATAAAGATCACTATCTGGTCTTGGTGAATTTTGTTGTAACATGGGGGACCCACACCGTTGTGACCAGAGGTATGGGTAGGGTCGAGTGCGATTGCCCCACTCTGTTGCACAATCTGTCAGGTAGGAGGGAAGCACAACACCAACAACTACCATCTATTGCCCAAATACAACCAGAGCCCCCAGCAACTCTTTTGCAACTTTTGTAGATCGGTGGGTCACGAAGAAAGAGATTGTCGCAGCTATCGAATGTTGATGGACTAGGCACCTACCTACAAAATACAGACTGAGGTGCGAGGTCAAGATCCAAATGCAGCGTTTGCGCGCGGAGGGTTCCCAGGACGTGGTCGAGGACGGGGCAAAATGGGACCAGGAAGGGGTTGCAGACAGCTAATCTGTTACAACTGTGGAGGACCAGGACATTATGCGTAGGATTGTACCAATCCAACCCAAGTATCATGTCCGTATTGTGAGCAATTCGATCATGAACTGCTAGATTTCCCCATGTTGATAGCGTAGATTCGCGAAAAAAAGGCAGCGCCTCCTACAACCACGCAAAACGTATAGATGATGAGATTTGAACCTCGTGACGATGAACCCATGGTAAACATGGTAGTGCGAAGCAGTGCAGCCACATGAGAGGTCAATGGGAAAACCAATATGGAAGCTAGGGAAAGCTTCACGGGTGTCTCTACCCAAGGTAGTAGGGATCGGCCTGAGCTGGATAGGGATCCCTTGATGTTGACTACCTTTTTAGAGACATGCATAAAACTGCTTTGCGATAACAGGGCAGTTAGAGGGTTACAAGAAGTGATTAATAGGTGCATGAGGTGGGGTGAACTTCGCATAGTCCAGAAAGTAGGAAGACACGCATCACGGACTGGTCGAGAGATGCGGTTAACGGCGCAGATTGGCGACTATGAGATGGATCAAGTCATTCTGGACCTAGGCTCAGATGCAAACGTATTACCTAAACAGACTTAGGAGTGCATGGGTAAGCCTGCATGACAATGGTCTCCTATCCAATTGTGGATGGCCAATCAGCAGAATATCTTTCCCATGGGAAGGCTGCAAGGAATTATAGTAGATATTGATGGCACAAGTACCCAGACGGACTTCGAAGTTACTGAAATCGTGGACAAAAATAACCTGTACCCTGCATTGCTAGGGTCGACTAGGCTACTGACATGAATGGGGTTATTGAACTCAAACAGAGGAAGATGATATTTGAGAAGAAGTCGCTCCATGTAGTCATTCCACTAGATCCAACAGAAGGACCACGCTACACAGAACCTGTGTGCAACAACGAAAGGGACAATGCATTGGATTGTATCTACAAGATTGTTGCACATAGGCCAAAGGAGGAGAGGAGACCCTCATGGGGCTACGCCAGCTCATGCACCAGCGATTCAGATGAAGAAGATGAGCAAGGGTGAAATAGGGTGAACGGGGTAACCACGCTACACTGTAATATGCTGACAACATCCTTGTACTGCGTTAAAGCTTAGCCCCATGAACTGCCAATGTATGATGGACTGATAGAAGTGGATGAATTCATGGTTAAATTTGAAATCACGGTACCAAAGTACCAATTGTTTGATGCGCTAAAATGGGCACTATGCGCGACACTGGCACGATGGTGGGGTACCCATGAAGGAACCTTCGAAGATTGGCAAAGATGCAGGTGTATGATGTAGATAAGATTTCAGAAGCCAACGCTACGAATAATGGAGAAATATGATGGATGAGAGAATCCGCGCATACACCTAAGAAAATGGACCAAAGCTTATGGTATGGAGCCTCAACCAGAATGGGTGCACTTATTTTATCATACCCTGGATTTCATTCCCTGGAACTGGTATATGGAAACAGAGCTCCAACATGGCACCAGTGAGTGGGATATCCTGCGCAAAGGGTTTTTGTTGACATTTCTCTTTGAAGATCAATGGATGGATACCGTGGATGACGCATTACAATTAGTAAAAACTTCCATCTTTAGAACACCACTGGAACCAAAAGAAGTCATGACGTCAGGCTGGTCACGACAATTGAGCCAAGCCTTAGCATGTTACAATGTACAAGTAGAAGATGATGAGGATGACCCATGTAACATCAATATACCCAAATCTGAAGGTAGTCGTGAGGTGCGCGGCCCTGAGATAGAAGATCCAGACATCACGGCGCCATTGAAAACAAAGTAGGTAAATATCGGAACAGAGGAAGAGCCGAAGTATGCTACGCTTGGGGATTATTGGGACGATGCCATGGTGAAAAAGGTCATCGAATTGCTCCGCGAATACCGAGATTTATTTCCTACAAAAATTACGGCGCTGAAAGGGATTCTAGGAGACTTAGGGATGATGAAAATAACTTTGAAGCCAGATGCAAAACTAGTGAAACAGCGACCTTACCGACTGAATCCAAAATACAAAGCAAAGGTCCATGAAGAATTGGACAAAATGCTAGCAGCAAGAATTATTGAACCAGTCGAGGAGTCCGATTGGGTAAGTCCTATGGTTGTGCAGGAGAAGAAACAAAAGGGTGAGATCCGCATCTGTGTAGATCTATGGAAGATCAATGATGCTTGTGTTAATGATCCATTTCCAACACCATTTACAGATGAGGTACTAGAAAATGTGGGCGGGCAGGAAACCTACTCCTTCACGGATGGATTCTCCGGTACCATCAGATCAAGATCGCGCCAAAGGATTGAAGCAAGACAACGTTTGCTACCGAATGGGGTTGTTTTCAATATACGGTAATGCCTTTTGGGCTGAAGAATGCGCCAGTGATATTTTCCCGTATTGTGGTAGTTTCGTTCAAAGAATTTATCCACAAGTTCTTAGAAGTTTACCTGGATGACTAGACCGTATTTGGCTTGGTTAAGAAACATGTCACGAGTTTACGATTGATGCTAGATACCTGCTGCCAGCACCAGATTGTGCTCAACCTAAAGAAGTGTACTTTCCTTGTCCCTTTCAGGAACTTGCTAGGCCATGTGGTTTGTAAGCAAGGACTGATGGTGGATCCGGAAAAAATCATTGTCATACTAAATTTGCAAGCACTGTGAAGTGTAAAGCAGCTACACACTACATTGGGACACATGGGCTACTACCGAAAGTTTATAAAAAACTATGCCCAAATCACAGCTCCAATGGAATAGTTACTGAAGAAGGATGCTACGTATTGTTGGAATGAGTAATGTAACAAAAACTTGGAGACGCTTAAGGAAAAGATGGCATCTGCCCCTATCTTGGTCTTTCCAAAGTGGGACGTTGAATTTCATGTACATGTCAATGCATTATGTATCGCGTTGGGTGTGGTACTCACTCAAGAAGGCACGGAAGGAATTGATCACCCGATTGCGTTTGCAAGTCACAGGTTGTCCAAAGCAGAAAATAATTACTCTACCACTGAGTGAGAAGGATTGGTGATGGTATACACGCTCCAAAAGTTCCACCACTATCTACTCGGCGGACATTTTAAGATGTATACTAATCACTCTACGCTCAAATACCTAGTGAATAATCCTGTGTTGCGGGTGCACATCTGTCGATGGTTGCTACTATTTCAAGAATATGACTGTGAGGTTGTTGTAAAGCCAGGATGTTTGAATGTAGGTCTGGATCACCTGTCCCAAGTTAAGACTAGCGAAGAACCAACAAATCTAGAGGAGGGACTCTCAGACACCCAGTTATATGCCGTGTGCGTTGCAGATGGCCACTTTGAAGATATTATCCACTTTTTAACTATGGGCATTGCACCGTAGGGGTATTCTATCCAGCAAAAGAAGGAATTAGTGATACGCGCAATAGATTTTACCGTAATTGCAGGCCACCTCTACAAGATGGGCAACGATGAAATATTGCATCGATATGTACTAGAATTCTAGTGTGAACAAATCCTCACTGAAGCACATGGAGGGGTTGTTGGCAGACATTATGTAGGCCACACCACAGCCCAGAAGATTCTCCGCGCCAGCTTATGGTTGCCTACTCTACATCAAGATTTGAAAGCATACTGTCAGGCCTGCGATGTATGTCAACGGATGGGCAAACCGTCGCGAATGGATGAAATGCCATTTCAGCCACAGATAACACTACATCCATTTGAGAAATGGGCAATCGACTTCGTTGGGCCTATTAAACCGTGAGGAAAGACGGGCGCACGTTATATCATCACTGTGATCGAATATTTGACCCGATGGGCCGAGGTGTAGCTAGTTAAGGATTGCACAGCTGCGATAGTAGCAAAATTTTTGTTCGAGAACGTCCTGACCAGGTTTGGCTACCCCAAAATTCTCATGAGTGATAGGGGAACACATTTTCTGAATGAAACAATTAGCACACTCACGGAGGAATTTCAGATATATCACCAATAAAGTACGCCTACCATCCGCAAGCAAATGGGACTGTCGAGGCCTTCAACAAAATTTTGGAGACTGCGTTGACTAAGGTCTGTAATGCATGCCATAATGACTGGGACTTGCGCATCCCTACTGTGCTATGGGCATACCAAACGATGTGCAAGAAGCTAACAGGCCAAACACCATTTTTCTTAGTCTATGGCAAGGAGGCTGTTATGCCTATGGAATATATTGTGCCTAGTCTGCGGATCGTGGCAATCACAGGTATGGCAGACCGCAGGGCCCTGGAAGAGAGGCTCGCACAGCTAGAAGAATTGGAGGAGGAACGATTTTTGGCTGGATTCCATCAGCAGGTACAGAAACAATGCGAGAAAGCGTGGCACGATCGCCATATCAAGGTGCGCACCTTCAAAGAGAACGATCTAGTATTGCTTTATGACAGTAAGTTTGAAAAATTCCCAGGAAAACTCTACATGCACTGGTTGGGACCCTATGTCATCAAAGAAGTCACCGATGGGGGCGTGGTTCAGCTAGCTAAACTCAATGGAGACCCCTTCTTGAGAAGAGTGAATGGCAGTCGCCTCATGCTCTACACGGGTGGGCCGATCACCTGACTAGCTGTTCAGAAGATAGTCTCACCACTCCACCCAGTTACAAGAGATCAGGGGATGATAAAGCAGCCTGGGAGGTAGATGCACAAGCACTACGGTGCGCGTACATTTAACCACACGCAAGGGTCGCGGTCACACAAGAAGGGTCACGCAAACGCGCTGATAAAAGGAATGATGATTATTGATATCACTATTCATGACATGATGTTTGCATCATGGCAAAAGGGAGCGGTGGTGGGAAATTAAGAGAAACAATACAAACTAGATGTGGAATGAGCTGCCACAGGTTTTAAACCAAAATTTTACATGAACTGGAATAGACGGCAACCAGTGCATTTGAAATTCGCATGGCTTATAAATCACCGAGGGGAATCCACTGGGTGGCCTACACTTCGAAAACACAGATGGAGCTATTCATTATCTCTGCACAAGGTATGTGCCCATAGGTAGTAATCTGGCCAATAAAGCAGTAAGACATTCTAAGAAGTATGGGGGTGACAGCTATGGGCATCTCGCAGGCTGCAACATCACCAGTAGGAGATGTACCAGAAAAGTGGGAATACGAAGTAGAATTGGTTTGGATGTCGTCGCCTCGCCCAGGGGCAAGACAACACACTACAACAGAACAACGAAAGGATAGACAGACGGTGACCACAGGTAGATATGTAGTTAATAAATCATCTCTAATCTCCCTCGAAGATTGGGATCTTGTGGAAAGCCACCAGGATCTTGAAAAATTTCAACACAAGCTATGGCAGACAGTGCGAAGGGAAGATACGAAGATCGGAAGTGGCTATGGTGGTACTAGGAGGTCTCGTATGTGGCTCCCCTGCTCATGTTAAAATACTATGAGGGGGTGTTCTATGTTAACCGAGCAGAGTAGAATGAGCATCATCGATTGCGAAACGTGGTAGAAACACCAAAGCAGGAGCCGAACGAAGCATTGCAGGAAACAATGAAGGAGCAGCAAACGACGAGCGCCACTCACAGGGAGGCGAAACGCAAAGCCAAGGCAGAGCATCTAGCCACGCCAACGAGTGACTCGGGATGAGTCATGATGATTGTGTTGGGGGACTGTTGGGTAGCGGAGGTCCCGCAAAACGGGTTTTGGGGCAGAAAGCCCAAAAAGTAGGATTAAATTATTGTAAAAACTCCGAAGTATGCGGAGTGCGAATTATAGTAGGATTGAGTCAAAGGGTAGTTCGCCCAAAAATAATGTAAAGATATATAAATAGAGTCGGCCCACGCTGGGATCGCAGGCCAAAGAAGAGTATAAATAGAGCGAGCCTCTATGGGTAGAGAGAGGAGAGTTTTCATAATATGAAATGTAATGGGTTCTTGAAAAATATATTTGGAAAGCGTCTATAAGTCCGAGTTGAGGAATTGGGGTAGTAGGTAGAGGCTCTATAGTGGTGTGCGCAGAGGCCTGGAAAGTCCACAGCTGTTTGCGCGGACCCCTGCAACTGAGTGCACAGGGCGGATCTGGATGTATTAAGGACAAAGTGGAAATAAAGATAAGTTTCTTCTAGAATTTTGTGTTTCTTCTGAACTGTCATAATATCTATTTAATCTTATCTACTTATGGTTGGAATAAGTATAAATCTGGGTTTATTTTAATACGTGAATCAATTGTGTTGGTTAAATGTTTGCTTAAAGACCTTGGTAATTGATAACCACATCATCTAATAGAATAGCGCACTAATAAGAAATATATACTCAAGCTGGATCTGTGCGAGTACCGAGCAACACGGAGCTGTAAACTAGTGCGCGAAACCTCCAAACCACACCAAGACATCCCTAGGGTGTGGAAACCTGGTTCTAGCACCCTCCCCTGCTACCTCGGGTGAGACATCAGTCCACGCTCCAAGGGTTGTTGCCGAAAGGGCCAGTAGCTGCGGGATTTGTTTGGCTAAATAACTCTTCCAATCCTGGGTCAGGCCTATATAAGCCAACAGGTTCTATTCACCAACCAAGGGGAAATTTTAAACCAATGTGAAAATTCTTACTCATTACCATGCCATATTTTTGATATTTTAAGCTACCTGTAAAGTAACTTCTACATATTTGACAATTTTAAATGTAAAAAATTACCCACACTAAACTTATATGATTAACATATGCACAATAAGATACAATATGCATCAACTGTAAGTAATATGAAGTTTATATGTTATATTAAGACAAACTTTTTCTCATCTAAGCTATGTGTAATGTAATTTCTACATATTTGACAATTTTAAATGTAAAAAATTACCCACATTGAATTTATGCGATTAACATATGCACAATAAGATACAATATGCATTAACTATAAGTAATATGAAGTTTACATGTTATATTAAGACAAACTTTTTCTCATCTAAGCTACGTGTAATGTAACTTCTACATATTTGACAATTTATAAATGTAAAGATTTAATGAGACTGGAGTTATATGATTCACATATGCACAATAAGATACAATATGCATCAGCTGTAAGTAATATGAAGTTTACATGTTATATTAAGACAAACGTTTTCTTATCTAAGCTATGTGTAATGCAAATTCTACATACTTGACAATTTTAAGTGGAAAAAATTACCCAGAATAAAGTTATACAATTAACATATGCACAATAAGATACAATAGCATCAGTTGTAATTAATATGAAGTTTGCATGTTATATTAAGACAACTTTTTTCTCATCTAAGCTACGTGTAAAGTAACTTCTACATATTTTCCAATTTTGAATGTAAAAAATTAGTAAGACTGAAGATATACAATTAACATATGTACAAGAACCTGAAACCTTCACCAAAGGACTTACCATAATTCCAAATATTTTCACCTATTTAATCCACCACCATTCAAATCAAGCTGAGTGCCCACTGCTTCAGGTTAAGTTGACCAATCCTTATAAAGGCATAGAGTTAATCGTAGATCTACAACTACAAGAGTGTGATCTATCAAAATGGAAATATTCACGCTAATTGAGACCCATCTCTCCACACATAGATGGGTCTGGGGTTTTGAGCAAGAGATCGAGCGTAGGGAGGAAACCTCCAAGAAATTACTTCACTAAGTTCAATCCAGACTACCTTTATCCCACCCCTCCATATCTATCTCCAGATATCCACATAGTTTCCACTTTAGTAGCCTTTCACCAATTACCCTATTACCGGAAAGTTGTTCGTAGCTCCCAAAATTTGTGAACGTTTGAACCCTATCAAGATATTTGCTAACCAAATCAAGATAGTCATAACTTTTGAATATTTTATTTGATCCCACATGCCTAGAAAACATCAATTATTTCACAATCAAAATATTTTATAACAATATGGCAAGATTCTTAACCATGGATATTCACCCCCACTTTGTCATTGATATTATGAGCTTGTGAATAAGCTTTGTTATAGTGTCATAGCATAGCAATGACACATGCCAAAAACCCATAACTTTTTTTACAATCAAAATATTTTATAACAATATAACAAGGTTGTTAACCAAGGATATTAACTTGTAAATAGGCTTTGTTATAATACCATGGCTTATCAATACCATATGCTAAAAGACCATAACTTATTTCATAGTAAGAATATTTTATTTTAATTTAATTTTATAGCATTTTTTTAATTGAATCTGAAAGGGAAAACATTACAATTTGGGATGTATCTAAACCCTTTATCCTCTCGACTACTAAAAATATTCCCATAGAAATTAAATTAAGGTTTTAATAAAATTAAGCTAAGATGGATCTATTATGGTTAAAGAACCATATAGATCCATCTTAGCTAAATATATATAAAGAACCAACATATATCCATCTTAGCTAAGGATCCAAGGGATGAGAGAAAGCAAAGTGACTATCAATAATAGATTAAATATAGTGCACAATTTTTAAAGTTTTTTATTATTTTATTTTCTTTGACATGATTGATCCAAAATATAGGTTTAATATTTTAAACAAATTAAGTTTTTCTAAATTTAGATAATTTATTAAACACATTACAATGTGATCAAATTTAAGAGAGAGTTGAGGGTTAGGGGGATGGGAGAGAGGGAGGGAGATAGTGAAAAAGTTGGAGGGCATAAAGAGAGAGAGAGAGAGAGAGAGAGAGAGAGAGAGAGAGATGGGGGAGAAAGGGAGGGACATAGTCAAAAATTGGAGGTTAGAGAGAGAGAGAGAGAGTGAGGTAGGAGAGAGGGAGTGAGAGGAAGGAAGAGAGACAAGGATAGAGGGAGAGACACAGAGAGAGAGATGGAGTTGGAGGGGGAGAGAGGGAGGAAAGAACAAAGACATAGAGAGATAGATGTGGATATAGATAGATAAGGAGTGAGAAGGGAGAGATGGAGAGAGAGTGAGGGGGAGAGAGAGGGAGAGAAGGGGAGAGGAGAGAGTTAGGGAGAGAAGAGAAGAGGAGTGAGGGAGAGAGATAGGGAGAGAAGAGGAGAGGAGAGAGATAGGGAGAGAAGGGGAAGGGAGAGAGATGGAGGCATAGAGATGGAGGGAGAGAGAGGAGATGGGGAGGGAGATAGTGATAGAGTTGGATAGAAGAGAGAGAGAGAGAGAGAGAGAGAGAGAGGGGGGGGGGGGGGGGGGGGAGGGGGGGGGGGGAGAGGGAGATTGATTAGGGGTGGAGAGATAGAGGGAGGTGGGAGAGAATGGAGAGA
Source organism: Pinus tabuliformis (assembly GCA_031772625.1). NCBI lineage: Eukaryota > Viridiplantae > Streptophyta > Pinopsida > Pinales > Pinaceae > Pinus > Pinus tabuliformis. The sequence continues at coordinate 663,207,719 of CM062820.1, read as the reverse complement.
GAGGAATTAAGAGAGAGATGGAATTGAAGGGGGCTAGAGAGGGAGGGAATGAGAAAAAAAATAGAGGGAGAAAGGTGGAGAGAGAGAGAGGTGGTGACAAGGGAGCCATAGAGAGAGAGCGAGGAGGAGAGAGGAGAGTGGGAGGCAATAGAGAGAAGGAGAGAGATAGAGAGGGAGAGAATGGGAAGAGAGAGAAGGGAAGAGAAGGAGAGGGAGAGTGTGTATGTTTGGGGCATGAGATAGAGAGAGAAAATAAAAAAGAGATACAAATACAAATATAGATATTATATAGTATTTATATAACCAATCTACATCCATCTTAATCCCACATCTATCAAGTGCCGAGATGGATCCAATATATATAAGGTGTAAACCTTTCCTCAATTTTGCACTAAAAAATAATTTTTTCCACCTCGATAGATTGCATCTCTCTCAGTTCTTAATAATATCCGGGTTAAGATGGATCTAGGTTGGTTAATATGAAATTAAAGTAGTTTTTATTTGATATTATAGCCTTAAAAGTTGAAATTTCTCTTCAAATTAATTTCAAATTGGAAGTAGATCCAATTAGATTCAATGAATATATTCTTTAAAAATCCATAAAACAATTACTTTTTTATTAAAATTTTAAAATTACAAATTATTAGAGATAAATATTGCAAATTTGGTTCAAATATACACCATGTGAGGATGAATAAGTGTTTAAGGAATGTTAACCTTTAAGCCAATATTTAGCAACCTTTCAATCCTCTATCACTTGTAAGTTTAAATTGCTTGACACAATTAAAATGACTAACATAAACCATTGATTCATATTCTTGTAGTACTTGTTAGGTAATTGCATTTTTGTTCCTAGACTAAACTAGTCATTCATGTTAGTCATTTTTAGTTGTATTTCTTATTAGCTGGTCATATATTTTAACCCACGACTAAATTAGTGATTTATGTTAGTCGTTTTTAGTTGGGTCACCTAAGATTACTCATTTTTGGTAGTATTTCACTTGGAAAAGTTGTGGTGACTAATGTTTTTAGTCACCTAGTCATGGAAAATTTTAAGAACCCCCCCTAAATTTATATGTATAATAAATGGGTGAATCTCCATGGTATATAGGAAAAATGGAAGGCGATTTTATCAATAATATAATATGTATATATAATTTTTTGGTGAATCTCTCACCAGGCATGGCGAATATTTTACTCAATTATAAAATCTTGTAAGATCTTGGCGAGTCTTTCACTAAATAATAAAACTTTGTAAAGTCCTAGTGAATCTTAGCATTGTGAACTCTTAGAGAATTTTTTGAAAAGGTATAAAACCATATATGACAAGAGCCACATGGTGGCAATATCACTGTTCTTTTTTCACATTTCCACGACATGGAACTTTTTTATAAAATTATAAAAAAGTCAACCAAGTCCCTTATAATATGCAGGTAAGCTTATAACAGAGTCTGATACCTCTACTATGCTTTTCTTCATTCAAGTGTCATAGCTACTATAATTAACACTATGAATCACAACTCTCTCAGAACTCAACTCTATAGTGTAATTAAAGCCTTTGGAAATTGAATCTGACAACTCTATAGAAAGGATTAGTGAAATAGAAGCTTTTGTGAATGAGCCCACTAACTATCACTGCTAAACAATCAATCTAGACTATAAAGTCTTCCATCTTGATCACAATCGTGCTCATGATCAAGGGAGTGCAACCACATGGCCTGACATAATGGCCATCATAGCTTCCAATAATCAACAACCTCCTTGCAAGGACGTCCTAGCTCATGTCTCATGAATTTTATTCATCAATCTTAACTGATATAAATCTTATAAAGACAATATTAGAATCCTCTCCATATTCACTATTAATACAAGGGTAAAGGAAATTTTCTAGCTCAAGGAACTAGTCAATACCAACTTTGGTATTTGTGACCCCTTTGTGGGGATGCACTTACCCTGCCTCGTTGGGTTTCTGCCTTGTAACATAGTTCAAGGATCACAATACTTTCCAATCTTCCTACTCCATTAGACACACTTTATATGCTATACATAGTGAATGGAAGAGAAGCATTATAGAACACACAATTTCACAGAAGGAAGAAAAATCTTAGCCAGTTCAATATCAAAATCTTAACCACTGATTAATAAAGAATAACAAGTAGTGTAATGAATTGTTCCGAGTTATTTATTTACAAGAAGTAAAGAATGTAGTGGAATGGAAAATATTACTTAGGAAACCCTTCAATATTTTCTACTAATATTTCTGTGCATGTACATATGAAATTAAGAACATTGTTGAATACAAAGTTTCCTTTTCTCTTGCCTCCATTTTGACAAATCAGTGTGAAATCAGTGTCACTTTGAATCTCCTTTCCTGTGTGGATGTTTTGACAAATCAATGTGAAATCAAAGTCACTTTGAATTTCCTTTCCTGCGAGGGATCACATCCATAGTTGATTAGTAAAAGATAATCTACTATATATTATGTTCAAGAAACTGACTGCAATCTACAGTGGAAACGAGACCTCAATTCTTATTATGAATTTGAATATCTCAAGACAAAATAAGAGATAAAAATGCATATGGCCTTAGTAGCTAGAAAACAATCACTCCATCATTACAAGACCACCTATCTTTTAGCACTTATATAAATAATGGCACTAGTTACAGTGCTTATTTGCATTAACACCATGGAAAAGCAACAACAATGTTTCAAAGCGCACTTACTGGAAAAGTTGTAAAGTTCCGAGAATATTTAATGATAGCATCTGAACCTATTAGCTATGGTGGGGAAACTAGGGAACCCAAATCTTGGAAGATATCTCATATCAAATCTGAGAAAAAAATAAAAAGGGAAAAAATCAAAATCTATAAATCAAGCAATGAATTGTTTACAAATCAAATACAATTCCTTTAACTAACAGTTAAATTGTGGTGATATATTTAAATATTTAGTAAGAGGGGAACTTAAAACCATGGAATATTACCTTTGTCATTACTGTCATCCCTTAGTGTCTGAGATTACAAATCAATACTTATGGAAAGATTGTAAAAAATTCTGTGAAATAGTAAAGCATAACCTCTATTTTCAAGCAACAAAATCAAGACATTGTTACATCAAGAGCCATAATTGATACATAATCAATGAATCAAGTCCTTGTATGGCACAGGCTTGTTTCACAAACTCTATTTTCTAAATAACAAAATCAAGACATTGTATGTGGTTATTGCCAAAAGGAAACTGCGTTCTAATTTGGAAGAGGATCTTATCAAAAGACATGGATTTATTCAAAGCTACAAAGCCTAATGGGTTACTGAAAAATAAGTTGGAATATAGGATCATGATACTTAAATTGAAAAAATATGATTTCCTTTGAGAAACATTACAGTTATACAATGTTTTTTGAAAGCATTAGAATTTGAAATTGGGCCTTTCTATCAAGACAAATTTTCATTAACAGAATGTACTTTCCTACCTAAAACATTGTAGATATCCAAGAAAAAATTGAAAAGCATAAGAGAACTTAGCATAATGTACTTTCTTTCCTTCCTTAACATTCTTAAAGAGATGAGGTTCCCCAATTCATCAGGTAACTTTTGAAGGAAATCACAGTTAGTAATAGTCCAATTCACAACTGAAGATGTGTCACAAATACGAGGGGGCATCTCCTCCAAATCACAAAAGTGCTCCAGGTTAAAATCTAGCATTTTTGGAAGCTTAATGCTTGACTGGGTGTTATTGAACCCAGACATTTTTCCAATCTTTACTAAAAGCTTAAAGATAGCTTCTCTAAGTTCTACATGACTTTACTATGCTCTTGAAGTTGGGGCACATGCAGCCTCTCCAAGTGAATAGTCTTAAACTAAGTGAAGATAAGGCCGATAGATCATTTAGTGTGAATCTCTTTAACCCATAATTGAATACTATGTCTCTCTTGAACCCATAATTGAATACTATTAGGACTTTCAAATTTTTCATGGAACTCAAAAATGTTGGAAGAAAGTATTTGCTTCCAGAAAAGAGTAAAACTAAAGCCTCTGCTTGAGGAGAATTGATGTCACACCACTAATACTTCTCCATGGAATCTATATAGGTAAACCACAAATGCAAAATTCCATTAGAATATTGTGTTTATTGAATACAAAAATGAAATCATTGCATTTCTTTAAAATATCTTTTGAAATCAAAATTACCGAAATTACATATCGATAACCTAGTCAGTGTAGGATAAAATTCACTCGTGTCATTCACAGAAATAATGAGAAAAAACCTAATACTATATATAAAACCAAGAAAAATTCAAATTCATCACTTCTAGGGACCTCGTAACCACCCTGCCAATACACAAGTATGTTCCTGTTTGTAGTTAGAAAAATTACCCAAATTACGATCTATTTACTCCAGCCTATGTTGGAAAGTTATAGAAGGATGACTAGTGCAATCAATCCATTCCTTTTAGCCTTGGATTTGTTTTAGTTTAAAATAGAAGTATACAAATATACTTGTCCAATGTCTATGCTTTAACCATTCAACTTAAGATGTTTTTACAATATAATTTCCTAAGTCTATTTAATATCTTCATTATCATGAAAACCAACCTATATCCATCTTAACTCCATATCTACCACTCTTAGGGGGATGAAATCTATTTATCCCTCTGAGCACTTGGTAGACCTAGAATTAAGATGGATCTAAGATGATAGAATTTCCCCTTTAAATAGTCTATGCTCACATGAATACCATGGTATTACCATGGGTCAATACCATGGGTTATCATAAACCTAGAGCTTAAAAATTACTATTAGTAATTTATAAAAATTAATAAAATTAATAGTTAATTTTTATTTTATTTTTTATTTTAACGAAGCTAAAATGTTTAACATACATTAAATTACAACATCCATTTTTACTCTTGATCCACCAAGCCCCGAGAGGGATCAAATATTTTTTCACTCTATGCTAGTTTGCATATCACGATATTTGATACCTCCGAGGTTAGTAGATCTAGAGTAAAGATGGATCTATTCTAGTTTAATTCCCCCATTTAAATAGGCTACATTCCAGGTGAATACCATGGGCCAATACCATGTGCCATTTTTATTTTTATTAATACTAATATTAAGATTAATAATGTTTTTTTTGCATGGTATTAATAATAATCTAGCCCAGGGTATTTGTCCCATAGTATTTTTCCCATAGGTTTCACCTAAATATAACGCATTTTTTGAGTTTTCGTAAATATAAGGTGACTTATGGAGTAAATATAAAAAAATGTTTTATTTGTTTACCATACCTATTTGTTTACCATACCTCTCTTTTATTTATATTTTTATTAATTTACCATACCTCTTTTACAAATATGGTATTTGGCCCATAGGATTCACTTAAATAAAACCTCTTTTTTGAGCCTTCATAAATAGAACGAGGGTTATGGACTAAATATAAAAAGAGGTTTTATTTATTTACCATACGTCTAGTTTATTTATATTTTTATTTATTTACCATACCTTTTGAGTAAGTATAAAAAGACGTTTTATTTATTTACCATACCTCCACTTTACTTATATTTTTTTTTGTTTACACCCTTGCATTTATATAAGGTGACTTATGAAGTAAATATAAAAAATGTTTTATTTATTTACCATACCTCTCATTTATTTATATTTTTATTAATTTACCATACCTCTTTTATAAATATGGTATTTGGCCCATAGGGTTCACTTAAATAAAACCTATTCTTGAAAATTAGGGCGAATGGAAGGTTGTAACTCCTAATTTCAAGGGCTAAATTTACCTTTTTTACCCTCTCCCTTAAAATAAGGTGGGCTATTTGAGGTGATCTGTAAAAATGTACTATGATACAAAATATTCGCCCAGTAAAAATTTAAAACCCCTTAATTTCACCAAAGGGCGAACATTCGCCCCTAAAATTTTCCATGCACCTAGTCACTAATTTATCATTTTCTACTAGTGGTTATAATGGGTCATAGCTAATAAATAAAATGTTTAACTTGCATTATGCAAGGGACCACAACTATTTAGGATTTTCGGTCTGAAGAGACTATATATTATCAATGATAGTAAGGGAAGTCTTGTGCTATGTTGTGTAACTGAGCTCTACTCTACTGGAGGTTGCCCCCTCGAAGAGGAAAGTCAATAGCATTGCTATATATATTATTAAAATATTTCCATTGTTATCATCTTATTATGTTATTTTTTATGGTATCTTTGGCATATTTCACACTTCAGATATTTTTTGTAGGTCAAGTATACTACAACACCACCTCTTCCCCCCACTCTAGATGTAGATGATGCACCTAAAACCATTTACTACATATCCTTTGAGGATAACCATCAATTAGAACACCCATTACTCTTTGCACTCATACCTCTCATTCTACATCACAATCTATAGGAATTTAGAGGAAGAAGTTGAAGAAGAACACTTCACCCTGTAAGCCAACTCCTTCATGCACCCTATATGATGGGATGGTACATTTGATCAACTAGTTTCCAGTCTTGAGATAGATTTTTCCCATTTTTCATGCTTCTTTTCCACCCATACTGTTTGCACACCAGGAAAGCTCATTTCACAACCTTCTCCCATATGCCATTTTTACATAACATGCAAATCATACGTGTAATTTCCCTCGCCTCCATAGATTTAGGCAGATGTGGGTTTCCTTATGATAAACTAACATAAATTCACTATCCATTCTTCCCTCATCCTCTAAGAACATGATTGATATGTTACATCATATCAGTTCTACTTCTTTACACACAGTTCCCAGGACACTGACACCATCCCCTCATAACCGTCCTATTTACATATGGGAGATACTCCCACCCCCTAGTGCTAATTACATGCAACATCATATTCATTTCATTTCTTACTCCATAGGAACAATGATTACATTCATCGGCTCATCGTTACAAGATGTTGAGATAACTTCACCCGTTACAAATATTGCACCATCCAAGGCCACATGGACCGAACTTGTCAATGCATTGTCAACATGTCTTGGTCCTATGGCAACAAGATGGTACCATACCCCTACTTTTTAGGTATCACTTCCACGTGTCAACCATTGCCTCATGACCTACTGATGCCTCCATCCCCTTTTTTCAGCCTTTTTCATTCCGATGAAGATATTATTGAGGCCATGATGGAACTAGAGTGTCCATGAGACACCATGCATCATCAATATTTATTCTTCCTAGAAAAGGAATTCATAGCTATAACCACACCCACAAACACCATTTGACAGTAGAAACCAACTATTTAAATCCTACAGGCCATGTAGATTGATTCAAAAACCACATACCAACTCTAGATGCATTAGAAGAGGGAAATATGGAAAATGTCTCACCTACCATTAAGGTGGATATCTCAACCAATCATGTCATAGTTGAATAAATATTATAGGTGGAAGCCTTCTCTCTAGAGGAGGTTTCCTCATATGAAGCCTTGTTACAAGAATACAGGGACATTTTTTCTTGGTCATATTCTAAAATGTATGGCATAAGTCCTATTACTATCGAACTCCATAACAACACCTAGCTTGATGCCTCCATTGTGAGGCAAAAGTAGTGACAACTGAATCCCTATAAAGCTGAATCCATCAAACTCGAAATCGATAAAATACATCAAGTCAACTTCTTCTACCCCATTGCTTACACATCTTAGGTTTCCAACCCTGTACCCGTCAATAAAAAACAAGGGACCATTTAGGTTTGTATTGACTTTTGCAATATGAATAAAGCATGCCCTAAGGACAATTTCCTCATCCCTTTCATCGATTAGGTCATCAATGCCTATGTGATCCATGAAGCCTTATCCTTTATGGATGGATTCTCAAGCTACAACAAAATTCACATTCGACACATTGATTAATACAAGGCTACATGCACCACACCATGGGGTACTTTCGCATATCACACCATGCCCATTGGTCTTAAAAATAGTCTAGCCACTTTTTAGCGGGCCATGGACTACATATTTCATGACTTGGATCATCTCATCATAGCATACTTGGATGACCTCACAACTCATTCCAAGAAATGCTTAGACCAAATCAAGTATATTTGCATAGTCTTCTACCACTATTGCTAGTACAACTTATGCTTAAATTTGTAAAAAATACCCTAATCTATTGAATTGACTGAAAAGGGTACCATGACTACTCACCTTCCTATCCCTACTAGTTGATTGGATGCTTCGGCTAACCACAAACACTCGATCTATCTCTAAGATCACAACAAGAACCACATTAGAAAAAGTTCAAATGAATTGGAAATGTGGGCCCCACTTCCCTTATATATGCCATATTCACCATCTTTTAGAGGCCTGTTTGGGAGCCCAAAAGCTCCACTTTTTGAACTATCAATCACGTTGGGATGAGGCCACTTCATTCTTCATCACGATCCCCTTTATTAAGCTCACTACAATTTATAATTTAGTGCCTTTTCTACACTTAGAGTACTTATCAGGTGCAACTTGCTCTCATTTTGGTCATTTTTATTCAATATCTGAATGGAGCCTCACATATATTTTTCAATGATGCTTTCACTTGGGGTCTTGGTTTTGAAATTGTAGCTCACTTCTAGATTCAAAGCAAACTCAGAACTGTCGATCACTACTCGAAAGTTAAAGTATCATTCTTCACTTGCGTTATATGTTTCCCATGAAACATTTCATATCCTAACATCATTTCTCCTAAGTTAACCATGGGCCCCATCATCTTGACCATGTCTATTGCCACCTTCCATTTGAATTTGGTAGATGTTTTCCTTGGTCTATAGTTCTTTTACACACATGGATTTCCCTTTTCAATAGCACCCTTTAAAATATCAACATCCATGGTCATTCTCTTCATAGCTCAGGAATCATTCACTTGAATGACTTTGAAGATTAGCCTCATTCCCCTCTCTTTATTTGATTGATTACCACCCCTTTCTTGGGAACTCACAACATTTGGATTCCCATGAATGCACCACTGCATTCTTCACTTGTCCTCTCACTCCCCAAAATTGCAATAGATCATTTGCGAAAACAACTACATTTCATTCACCTCACATTGAGACTAGCCAATGGGACTCCCACCCTTTGCAGTTACTATCTTGCGCCATCACGTAGGCCATTATATCATTGAGGTACCCATCTCCATTTTTTTACATTCCAACCATTTTTAAATTATTTTGTCAAGTGTACAAATATTTTTTGAAAATTATCCTCACCCATATTTTCATGTCCAATACTCAGTGATAGTCACTAGTTGCCCTTGGTTGGATTTTTCATCACCTATCATTTATCTCATATCACTATATCACCGACACGTATTCATTTCATTGTAAAAAAACAATAATCCTTTATTTCCCTTGATGTCCTTCTAACTTCATAGGCCTATTAATCAACCTTTGTTTTGACTATCACTAATTACCTTCATGCTTCAACCTTGGGTAGTTTCTAGTGTCCATTACACATTTTCAAGCTCAGCCATTATGTCTTTGTACCACCATATTACAATACCTATATCAGATTCACATGGATTTCATAGAATCTCATCTTCCAAATAGTCATTTATTCTCTTCTATTGACCTCAACACTCATTTTCTAGACTAGAAGAGGTACCTTGGTTGTTCCCTCGATTATGGGTCCATCTTGGGTGAATTAATAGGAATCATCATTTCCCACTGATTTCACTAGTCCACCTAATGTTCAACATCAACACAATTTTCACGTCAAGGGTATATCATAATTCATGGTCATTGTAGTTATACCATTTAGTTGAGGACCCATGCCTTCAAATGGTACCTCCTTCAACAGTGCTTGATATCTTATACATGGGGGCACCTAGTTCAACCCATCTATTAGAGACACCCTTAAGGGTGAAAGTAGATATCTTCTTCAGCTGACAACAGATCATTTCTTTTAGTTCTTATTTGACAGGATTTTCCTGTGTATTTGTAACAACTCAAACAAATTAATGATCATGAGCGTGGGACATGCCCACCTCATATAGACACTTTTTGTATAAATATTTCTTTTAGCATGGTGTTCTTTCGATTATCAGTAATGGTTTTCTTGATCCTCTATACAACAAGACACACTCTCTCTCATGAAGTCAGCAACACTCATCGTCAAGAACAATACAAAATTATGTATTTTCACTATACATTTTCTCCTAACCTCATACATAAGGGGGCAACAATTAATATGGAAAAATACTAAACATAATTGTACAATTCAAATGGCACTCAAAGTCAGGAGAAACATGCATATGTGTATCATTATTTTTTGGAAACATCATGAAACCAAAGAAACCAAAGGCTCTCTAATGTCCATTTAAATAATTTAAACCCCACAAGTGTGCGAAAGGAAATTTTACCATTCCCTCATGGACTCTTTTTGCTTTTCTTTTGATAGCCGCGAGGGTTCGAACAAATGCCAAGTTTGCATCTCGGGACCAAATGACATGAATTGGGACAATTCTCTCTGATATTACAAGGTGAACCAATCACATATCAAGCCTCATCGGTCTTAATTGGAAGAGATATCATCCCCAAGGTAATCCTCTTGTCCTTCCCCAAGTCTCTTTCTCATTAATGAGCCAAGAAGGGAAGGAGTTGATTCAAATCTATAAAATCAAGGGAATGGAGATCCAAATCACAAGAGAATTTTATGCATTATTATGCTGCCAAAATTTCCTGAGGCAATCAAGAATTACGTTACTGAGAAAGAATTCCTTTAGTTTGATGGTTTTTCCACACTTTATTGAGAGAGAAAGCTTTCAAGAAGATTGGAGAAAGAAATCCTTGTTGAGAGTCAAGATGCACCATTTCCCTCATTCATTCTCTTCAAGTGTCTTCAACACTTTTATCTCTACCAAAACAACAATTAAAGAGGATTTTTTCCCCATATTCTTTTTTTTTTTTTCATTTTGTTTCTCAATTTTCTTTGTATTTCTTCTAATGTTTAATTTAGTTTGTATGCATTGTTTTCCATTAATCTTAGTGCATAATTTAGCTTGTATTTTACCACTAACACCATTTTTTTGTGTGACTCTTTGTAGGAAGAAACTAGCTGTAGAGAAAGAGGAATTGGGACACCCTTGCTTCAAATTTGAATACACACTATGATTATACAACTTATAATAATTAATTATTGATTATAATAATTATTATTAATTACATTTTTAAATGAATTAAAATAATGAGTATTAGTTATTAATTAACTCTCAAAATATATATATATATATATATATATATATATATATATATATATATATATATATATATATATATAGATATATATATATGAATTAAATATAATAGTTTTGTTAATTTGAAAATAATATTAATTATCAAACCATTTCCAAACTTGTATGAATTATTATAATTCAATTAGTCAATATTTATAATAATAATAACAACATATTACTCTTAGATGAAGTAATATTAATATATATATATATATATATATATATATATATATATATATATATATATATATAAACAAGCATGTGAAAACACCTTGAATATCTAATCCTTACATTCATCAATTACAATAAAAACACCAAGCTTATCTATCTCCGTAGAAAATCCAAGAATTATATAGAGATAACCACACATAACAAGAAGGGAGACATTAGGAAGGGGACAAGAAGGATGGTTGCAAGAAAGAAAGGGGAAGAAGAAGGAAGCTGGTGGTAGTGGAGGATAAAAAGGATGGTGATGGGAGAAGAAATATTGCAGAGAAAAAAAATGGGAGGGGATAATGATAATATAGGCAATGATGATTCCAAAGGTGATGGTGAAGATAGTAAGGATGAAGGAAATAAAAATGAAGTCTATATTCTTAGATAGCAATTCAAATTTCCTTAACAAGGTCTTATTAAACCTACTAAAATAAAACAAGTTGATAGGGAAGAATTGTTTACGTTAATTTAGTCTAGGTGATATGTGACAACAATAGGAATTAATAGTAGCTTCGGTTGTGGTTTTTCCTCTTCAATGTATTGTACTACCTTAAAATTTGAAAAGAAGAGATAGGTTTTAAGGAGGATGTATACTTGTCAAAATAAATAAAATATTTGTGCAACCTCTTTTTCTCTATTGTTCAATTGACATCTACCTATTCATGTCAGGTTCTATTATTCTGTCCATAGTGACCTTGTGATTCCTCACATAAAGTTCTTAACCACTCTTGTCAATGGTCAATTGAATTGTCTAGAAAAATAACCTTGAAATTGTGTGCAAATATGATTTCAACAATTTCATAAACCATCATTTTTATCAAATACAATATCACAATGCTAAAGGGACACTATGTATTTATGTATAAATTGATAACTTTACAAAATACTTTGAAAACCCGATGCATGATAGATTGTAGTGATGCATTCACAAGAAACAAAAAAACAATTTAATGGAAATGCATCTAAAAAAGTGAATGTTTTCAACATTGTAAGTATGATGAAAAATCATGTCACAAAAAGTTGATGTGTGCTAATAGGAAAAATTGAACTTCACTAGGGGAGCCTATAGGCTATGGAAAACAAATCAATTATGTTATAGCCCTACATTGTATAGTGAAAACATTTGTAAATGCTAGAACATATCATACTTTCATAATTTTTTATCGATTCCCTCCAATTCTCAACATCTAAAGTGATCCAAAGTATAGATGGGTTGAATTTACTACTCCAAAGGGTAAAGAGTGACAAGAACTATCACACACGCTAGAACTAATTAGAACTGAAAAGTAGACATATAAATTATAAATTTGGATGAACTTTACCTTTTCCAAGTGCTACACGAAGAGGATCCTCCTATTTGTGTATCAAAATTAGAGGAAACTTTGAAAGAGAAGATGAAGACAACAATGGATTATATGAGATAAATAGAAGAAAGTGTTGAACAACTCATTTCTTTATATAAATATAGATTAATAAGAGATGAAATAGCCAAACCATTATGAAATGCACCGCCATTACTCAACATTTATTATTCACCAAAAGTAGTTATAGATATTGTGGTTTAGTTTTTGTTTAATATGGTTCAAGTTGGAATTTAAGCAAAGAATGGAGTGGTTGTTCCCAATCAAAACAAAATTACAGGTAGATATAGATTAATATAAATGAAATTAACCAACCATCATCAAATGACTATAATAAACATTAAATCATCTAAACACTAAATTATAAATATTATGGTTAGGAATTACTTTCAAATTAATAAATATAAAAAAATAGGGAATTTCTTTCCTCATAGATCTCTCCCCTTCTTATCTTAAATTTTCTAAATTAAGGAAGCTTAACACCAACTATGAGGGGAGAGGGTAACCCCATATTGACTTGATTTTATTTGAACCGAGACATTAAAACACTAGTAAAACAACATTTATCAATTGAGCTGACTATTTGTTTTGGGGGGAGGTGTGTGTGTTGGGTGATGGGGTGGTGAAAGTACCCCTTAATACTCCCTAAAATTGTTTATATATATAAAGCGTGGGGAAACATTCTTTAAAATTTCTTGTGAGGTTTTTCTTTGAAGGGGAAGCATACCTAAAATTCCTTGGAATATATATTATACACACACACACACACCCTAGGTTGGTTACCTATGTTTCTTTCCTCATTTGATATCCTACACTAATATGATTCACAATAGTGACCATCCAAGAATGCAACAAAGTGAAACTAACATAAATTATCTTCACACAGTTTTGTATAAGAAAATAAGACAATGAAAACCTAGTAGGAAACCTAGGGAATGCTTCCCCAATGGCATCCCTAATAAACATTTCAATGTATATTAGTGCACATTACCAATGAATATTCAAGACAAGCACTTTATAATGCAAAAGAAACCAATTCACCATCAATGATGGTGATGTACCAATCCAATTTCAAAATATGATGTAATTATTTTAACTTCCTTACCCTATAAGTATATTTGCATTCTATACCATATAGGCAATGTTAACATTATAATTTTGTTTTTAATATTTTTACTTGCCTTATTAATTTTACACAAGGTTCAACAACACTAAGCAAGAAGTTGTCTTACTAATAAACATAACATAATGTTATATTAAAAGATAGAAAAATATAAGTCAGATCATCTTAAATAACACAAAATTAAATTCAAAAATATAAAATTGTATACATACATATATCAACAATACCTTAAAAAAATTAAATCAACCTATACTTCTTTTAAACCAAGATTTATCAAATGCTAAAAGGGATTAAATTTGTTAACATGCACATCTTTTTAATATGAAGGAAATAATACATGATATGTAATTAAATGATAAGAAAATATTGATATGACATATAAAGAAATTTTATTACAATATATTTATATTGATTTATTATTTTTTAACCCTAACTGAAAGTATATTTATATTTCATAAAATTTGTGCATGGGTCATAGTTGTATAGCCTTGTTGGTTCAGACTTATCAACACTATAGTAAGCAACAAAATTCTAACTATGATCTAAAACTAAGCCATAAAATAGGCACAATGCGTTATAGTGCTCTAAAAATACTAGGTTGTAGATACTCTAAAAAAATGCCAACTAAAAACTCACACTTACAAAATATGATTTGCAAAGAGGCTTAACTAACTAGGATTTAGGTTAGAACTCCATTCACTTTAAAATTTCATTTGGCTAAATAAACTCCCTCATTCTAAAATTAAATTCATTATTAACAATAATTTACAAGTAACTATAATTGAAAAAAAACTAATAAATATATGAAAAATATTATCATTTAGAAAAACAAATATTAAAATTTATATTATTATTTTATTTTCTATTTAATATTAAATCATCACTTAATTATAAACCTAAATAAGTATATCACTATGTGAAATGAATATATTGATAGGCACTAAATTCCAAGATATTTATAAATGAAAAAACATAAATCGCTTATTGCTATGTTACTACATCATAAAATTAATTAAAATGCAAAATTACAAATGTGCATATTTGCTAGGTTGGAAAGATTATTTATTTTTTAAATTAATAGTATAATAAAATTGTATTAATAAATTATACGAGTTATGAGTTATTATATAGCATTATAATGCATTCCTTTAAAGAGAAGGATAATAACATCTTCTCATTCCCATATACATATATTTATTTATTTATTGAATTAATGCAATAATTTTTTTAATGAAAATAATGATGACCACAGTGCATTTGTTTTTTAAGAAAAGGACAATAATACTCTTAGAGAGAATTAAAGGAATTTATATTTGTGTATTTTATAAATATAAAAAGACAGTAATCTTACATATGTAGAAAAGTACACTTAATAATTAAGAACATATGTCATATGTTTTTCCAAGTTAATTATATAATTTAAAATCAATTCTGATATTTTAGAAGTAAAATCATTTAATCTTATAAATATTTTGGTAAATTATTTTTTTAAATAAAAAATTTAGGAAAATAATAATCAAATTGTAAAATTAATTAATCTATAATTTTTTCTTATTATTTTAATTTATTTTCAATAATAAAACTATTTTTAAATTAATTTATTTTAATAAAAATATATAAAAAATTGAAAAATTATTAACATACATATTTATATGAATATTAATATTAAAGTTCAACCAAATTAAAAATGAAAAAAATTTGCTAACAAATGCATATTTTTACAAAACTTATATTTTGCTAACAAATGCATATTTTTACAAAACTTATATTTTTTAATATTAGAGACATTATATTAATAAAAATTATATAGTAACTTGTGCTTGTGGCTTAGTTTAAATATAGCTAAATTTTGTTTTTATGATGGCAACCAACTAATAATAACTTGAGGGATATAGGTATTAAGATGGCCCACAAGCATGTGAATTTGAGAGTGTAGATTAAATGTGTAATGTCTAAATGGAAGCCATATAGGTATTATTGGGATGGCCCACAAGAATGTGAAATTGAGAGTCTAGATTAAATATGTAACGTCCAAATGGGATAACAGTAAATCATAACTTGATTTGTTTTTATTTGGTCAATGCCCAAATGTCAAATACATTTACCATATGGTTTAAAATTTTACAATTATTTTTTAATTACAAGAAAATAAATGGAAATTAAAATGATTAGTAATAATAATAAAAGGTTAAAATATAAAAGTTCTAAGTAAAAATGATTTTATATAAAATGAAAACATTAAATGTATTAAATAAAAAGATTCCAAAAATGTATAAAAAAATCAATGCCTACACTAAAATAACATATTTAACATTTAAATTTGTGAGTTGTCTTTAGTGCTACTTTTTGGAAGCTTTTCCGTTGGGTTTTTTAGCTCTAATTTCTCTAAAATCCAGTAGGAATTTATTGAAATCACAAGTAGTAAAATTGAAGTGCCCTAGGGGTTTTTCATGGTGTTGAATTCATATAGAGAGTCAAAAAATGAGTTTAAATAACACAAATCAAGATATCACCTCAAATTTTTCATCTCGATTGTCTTTAGTGGACTTTTTGAAAGCTTTTCCGATGAGTTTTTTTGTCTAATTTCTCTAAAATCCTAGAGGAATTTATTGAAATCACAAGCTTGATGGGTAAACCCTGCAACATTGAATTTCTGGAAGCTTTTCCGGTGAGTTTTTTAGGTCTAATTTCTCTAAAATCTGGGAAATTTTTTATTGAATCACAAGCTTGATAGGCAACCCCCTGCAAAATTGAAGTGTCATAAGGGTTTTTCTGAATCCATATATACAATCAAAAAAAGAGTTTAAATAACACAAATTAAGATTTCACCTCAATTTTTTTCTCCAAATTTAGGAAAGTCCAAAAAATTGCACTAAAGACAACTCCTTATATTTCATTTAAATATTAAATGCAATTGTATATTTTAAATTGTAATAGAATTTTTTACAATACTCATTTATTCTAACAATAAATGCTTATAAATGTGACTGAAATAGTATATCTCAAAGAAATAATAGATGCGACAACTTGACACAACACATGGTCTAAGTCTCGATCGCTGCATGCGTACAATATACATTAAATGAAGCACGCTACTTTGACACTACAAATAGATCATTGTTAGATAACACATGGTCTAAGTCTCGATCGCTGCATGCGTACTATGTACATTAAATGAAGCACACCACTTTGACACTAGAAATAGATAATTGTTAGAATGTAAGGATATCAACATGTCATTAGAGTGTATGCATGATACTCTAAAGAGAGCGTATTCCATACGCGTGAATTATTTTCACGATATTAAACTTAAGGATCCATATATCTAAACAATGGAAAAACTGTTTTATGGGTTGAGAATGATAACGGTTAGTCCTATTGGTTTTATGGAATATGTTAAAAAATAAAAATAAATCACCTATTTCATAATTATTGGACAATAGTTAAAATGGAATAAATTTTGTAAATATATTTTAAGATTATAATTTTATAATCTTATATTATGATTTTATTAAAAAAAAATTATGTTTAGAGGTTTTTTATATTTTTAATAAAAAGATGTGGTTGATATTAGCTATAAATAAAATATTTTAACTTTCACTATCCAAATATAGAATAATTCAAAGTAAAAAAAAAAAAACATAATTTTATTTATACTTGTTATCTACATTTTAGTCCGAAAGAATTATATAATTTATTCCTTATTCAGTATAAAATTAACACATAATATTTAAAAATAATATTGATAGTATAGTATTGGAATTAATTTTATGTTTGGTTGAAATCTGGTATTTATATATATATATATATAGAGGTATGTGACATTCAAAAAATTTAATTAAAAAAATATCAAATATAACTAAATATTTATAAAGAAAATATTTTAATATGAAGTAAAATATTTCAATACCAAATATATCTATATACATATAAGGAGAGGATTTTTTCTTATTTTATTGTTAGTTGTTTTAAAATTTAGTGTATGAAAAAGATTTGGTAGTTTCTTCATTGTTTAATATGGAGTTTACCTGCAATATCTTAAAAAAAACTTAATAACAAGAAAGTTGAATGTAAACATAAAAAGAGTAACTCTATGTTATATAAAGAAAACAAAAACAAAAAATTCTTATGGTTAAAACATTTTATTAGTGTATTCCTCGAAAGGAAGGAGTGTGTGTGTGGGGAGAGGAGAGAGAGAGGAGAGAGAGAGAGAGAGAGAGAGAGAGAGTAAAAAAAATTATGATGGTTAAAGCATTTTATTTGTTTGTTGCTCAAGATGAAAGAAATCTATCATTTCTTCCATTTATATGTTCTTTTAAATTCATTGCAACTCCTTTAATGTTTAATACGAAGTCCATATGTAACATTTTACAAAATATTAGCAAAATTAAATTCAATGTAAATATTTATTTATCTATAGAGAGGGTGATCATATATATATATATTATACCAGCCTGGGTCATCTTAACTTCAGATCTATCAAGTTCCAAGAGAGATCAAATCTCTTGAGGTGCAAACCTCTTTTTTAGTGCAAAACTTGAGGAAAGGTTTGCACCTAGAGAGATTTGATGCATCTCAATGCTTGATAAATCTGAAGTTAAGATGGATCTAGGTTGGTTTTAGTAATATGCGACTGCCGAAAAATTCTCGAACATATGTTTAATATGATTATTTTAAATATGTTATGTCTAATATTATTTGATAATTGTAATATGGCCATTTAATAGAAATTATGAATACAAATTCACAATGTTGATTTTAATACAATCATTAAATAAAAAATAAAAATAAAAATTTACAATGTTGAATGATGATAAATGTAAATAATATGAATCTAGTCAATCACAAATAGCTTACATTGTGATAAATCTCAATCTCTTCTTCTGATTTTCTCATAGTCTCACCTGCTACTTTTTCCATCCTTTCATATTGTTCATATGAAAAGTGAGGTTGAAATTGTAAACCATTCAAATCTTTAACTCGATATATCACAGTAAATGTCATACTCTATATTTCTTTCTTCCAATATGAATTGTAGCTTTCTCCAAAGTCAATTCTTATTACTTATGGATTGTTTAGCCCCAAGCAAGTTTGAAAGGAAGTTTTTACTTTTATCTCTTTCAATAGGTGTAATAGGAATTATTTGAGGCAATGATTAATCTCATAGTACTCCCATTTAATTATCAAATCTTACTAAAACATATGTTGGTGGTTCTGGGGCGAAACTATAGGGTTATACACAATTTTTTCTACAATTCTTATAGCACCATTTACGAGTCTTGCATTAGTCCATATGTTTGATATAAGCCTCACTCAAACTCCAACTGCAATAAGTAACTTAAGTTCCATTTCATCCTCATCTATTTTCATGTACTTTCTTTTTCCTTTTGCAACAATGTTGGCTGCAATGGGATAGTTTTAATTTCTTAAACTAAGCTTATTATGATTCTGTACATCATTATTTGTCACAAACAAATGTATTTCCTTATCAAAACACTCTATTGTGGAAGGATCCAAGGATATATTTGTACGAGTCATAAGTAATATCCAATCTTCCATACTTTGTATTACATTCCTCACATTCGTCAACAAATGATGTAATTGTATTTGTGGAAACAAAGTAGCAATGGTCACAACTATGGTGAATGAGTTCCATAATTCTCTTGCAACATCATCACATGGATATATCTAGGTTTATCCATTATAGGTGGTAACTATTACAAATCACTGACTAATATAATTGACCTCCACAAAAAGGAATGTTACCATTTTCTAGGAAAGTTTGTCGAAGTCTTGAGTCAAGTTTTTTTAATAGATTTATACCAATAAAAGACATTTCATCTATAAGGATCTATTTCACATGCCTCGTCTCTTCCTGTAATATAATTAAACATGATCCTTATAATTAAGTTATGTCTTTGATTGATAGTTAAAGTACATAACGAATTGTTGTTGCATGTATGATGAAAGTTACAACCCTTGTAGGAGCTAAAATAAGTAATGTACTTTTCTGAGGAAAGGACTTGAATTCAAGTGCATTTTTAATAGTTCCAATTAAATAAGACTTTCATGTACATGTAGTTCCTTGGATTATCATGTGTAGTGGATTGGCTCCTAATTTATAATGTTCAAGGATAATATCCAATGCCTTTCTTTGATTAACCCAAGGTTTTGAAAGGAACAATACTTTCCATGTTGATTAATGCAAATGCAATTCAAGTTTCACCTTGCATATATGAAACAAATATCGCAATTAGAACTAGCTTCATTAACAAAATTTGTATTCAAATTATACTTATGATCACGATCTCTATGTCCAAAAATCTTATACTCATTATATATATATATATATATATATATATATATATATATATATATATATATATATATATATATATATATATATATATATATATTATATTATATATTATATATATATATATATATATATATATATTATATATATATATAGATATAAATATATCTATATATATATATATATTATATATATATTATATATATATATATATATATATATATATATATATATATCTATATATATATATATATATATATATATATAGATAGATCGATAGATGGATAGATAGATATATATAATGCACAAATAATCTACCACTCATTCTCCCTAGAATTTGTAGGTGGATTTTAAACTTCTTCTTCTTCGTAAGATTCAACTGGATCAAATGGTGCTCTTTATCATTCAATCCATTCTTTGATGTCTTCTTCTTCTTGTTCCATTGTCTTTTTTCTGCCATCCTCTATCAATATGCTCTTTGATATTCTCTTTGATGTTCTCTTTGTCGTTCAATTCGTTCTTTCATTTATTCTTCTACTTGTTTCATTTTCATTTGCACTACATCGTCCTATGTCCATATGCTCTTTCATATTCTCTTTGATGTCCTCTTTGTCATTCAATCTTTTCTTTTATCTCTTCTTGTTGTTGTTACATTGTCATTTTTTACACTGTCCTTTGTCGATATGCTCTTTGATATTATCTTTAACGTGCTCTTTATCATTCAATTTCTTCTTTCATCTCTTCTTTTTATTGTTATGTTATTTTTTGTTGTGATTTTCTTTGTTGATATGCTCTTTGAATTTCTCTTTGATGTACTCTTTGTCATTCATGTTTTTCTTTTATATGCTCTTGTTGTTATTCTATTGTCATTTGTTTATGTGCTCTTTGTGCCCCCCTCTATTGTTGATACTCGTTACTTTCATTTCTTTTTCCTTTCTTTGTTGCATTTGTGTTTGATGTTCATTTCTATTCATTCTCTATTCTTCACACTCCTCAACTTGCACATTAGCTATCTTTTTATTTATGCGACGCATAAATCATTACACATAATCAAATTTTGACATCTATAGAGAAAATATTATTAATATTATTAATAACATTAATGTTGTTATTGTTATTGTTGTTATTATTATTAATTTACTGTGACAATGAGCATATTAACTTAATTAATAAATGTCAACTAGATACATAGAAGGTAAAATATGCTTTGTTGAGCATGGAATTAAAATCATATATATATATATATATATCTATATATTATATTATATATATATATATATATATATATATATATAATATATATATATATATATATATATATATATATATATATGAATTAATAATTAAGCAATAGAATATTTGTAATTCATTTTGTAATAGAATTAAAATATTTTCATCTATTAGAAATATATACATTAGTAGAATTGCATAATAAACAATGCCATGATAATGGTGACTATTTATTGTAGTCTTAGGGACGTGACCTAAACTCATCCCTTAAAACATCAATTTTATTGGTAATTATGTTTATTACATCACACAAATTCTATTTGGTGTTGTAATTATTTAGGAGAAGGCCGTCAACTGGCACAAAGGTTATAATATCGATATGTCTACTAAAATTCTCCCACCTTATTTAAACACTGCCTTTTATGAAGCCTCAACACCTCCATGTGAACCATGTTTCATGTATTTTCAAACTAGGCTCTCAAATCTCCTCAACATGAGCAACCCAACAACCTCACTAATTTGAATATGAAACTGATAAGCTAATAGACACACTTTACTCAACACAACTACAAATATGAAATATGATGAACAAAAAATTGTTGCACACTCTCACTCCATCAATTCAAAAACTCAATACTCTTACACAAGTATATGCCAAATTATCGTCAATAATATCGATACCAATACCAACAACAAATACCATCGTTATGAAAATATATAGGACACATGTACAATGGTAATATCCAAACCAATACCATGGGAAAATACCATGGTTGTGTCAACACTAAGGATACCTGTCAATGGAAATAACTATTCTATAATATGTAATCTAAAACCCACCTCATCAAAGAATATCAACATCTCATATAAATAATATAAATTGAATGTGTGGTGCCAATATGTTTTGCACACTTGTTCACTCAAAATCCAAAAAAGTATCGTCCGGATACATGGATCCCTGCAAGAACCCTTTAAATAGTTTCTTCATAACACTTTTTCTACAACAAATGACAAAGCAAAAGACCAAATAAAATTGGAAGATCGATTCCTTATCACCTACACTCTAGCCACATTGCATAATAGATGAGCATTTTACATAGACTTTGTCCCAATAACTCCAATTAGTGTGAACCTCCAATATGATGAATCAAGAAATTTTAACCCATTACAGGCATTATTCCTTGACTGTAGATATGGTTGTTTTTTTATTTATCACCTATTTACGAAAACAATACACTTTAAAACAAGAGTTCCATCCTAAATTTCATCGAGTATCCAATATACTTCTGGCAAGCATACAATCTAATATAAAGGCAGCAATTCAACCAAAAATCCCAGATACATTCCAACATCGAAACATTTAGAACATAAATCATGATAGCTTCATGAGCAAAGAAAACGCGCACATGTAGTGTGTTATTCACTCCAATCAGATCCAACAATTATGCTATGTAGACTACCATTGTGGTGAAAGCACAGAGTGATCTTGAATGCACTATTGCAAGGACACTTGATCTCTATCAAAAAGGCACTGTCACGAGTAAGCATATCTTCATCCCATTAATGTCAAGATGCACAAATGGATCGGGAAAAAAAAAACCTTTCATAATGTGTAGATCCATGAGCAGAAGCTTCAAACAATGTTTATGCATATTACAATGCACTCTAAATAGATCTATTATAGTGAATGCATGGATCTATAATCGCCCCCAATGAGAAAAATATGTGTATAAGCAAAAATATGACTTCAATGATTTAAGAGTTCAAAAATATGATGCGTAATTGATTCAGGTGAAAACTTATTCAGCTTCTTTGTGCATTGGTAATAAAAAACCAATCATCATAAACAAGATATTCTAGACAATTCTTACTAACAACTATCTCATTAGATATCTGCATCTTTAACCCTTTATGCACACTAAGTTATCACTGGTGCAACCTGGAGTGGACATTACTCAAAAGTGCACTTCTTTTACGAGATTGATTTCTCCAAATTGGTAGCAAGAAAACAGAAACAAGATAAAATTTTATTCCTGCAAATTCTTACCCTTTTTTTAATAATTTGATTAGAAGTAAGGCCCTATTCACTCTTAATTACCATTGTCTTCTATTGTAGGTGTTTTTGGAATCTCAAAGCACAAGATCAATTGTATGGTCCAAATTGGTCTTTAATCAACACACATATATTGATTCTTTACATGGTGTTGCATTTTATAACACCTCATCAAAGAACATGATTACTATAGACATTGTCAAATTGATGAAACCTTCTTTTCATGGAGGAGTTTTTATTGAAACTATACATTTTCTCTTTCAAGCTCCCCCTGACACGGGATCACATCATTTCTTCTTTGATGCCACTCGTTGCTCCATCTCTTTTAATTTTTAGTAGTTTCAACTCTTTCTTCTGACAATTTTCTTCTTTTCCAAATTATTTTGGAGCTCACTTGCAAGTTACTTTGATGCATGTTGGAAATATTTGTACCATTATTCTCTTTATTTTTTCTAGAATCCACGATAGCAAGAGGTAACTTACAATCTTTTGCCACATGGCCTAAATTATCACATAAATAACATCTAATGTGCCAAAGAAATGGAGGAAAGATCTTAAATGTATTTTTGGTCTTCATTTTACTTCTTATGCTATAAACTCTACAATCAACACATTTGTGCTCAAAATCATTACATAAATAATAGTTTCCATAAAATAATTATGTGTACCTTAAAACCGATGGGGTTTCTCTTCCTTGACTAACTGCTCGAGATTTCTCCTTGTTTAGATGCATGTTTTTCATTAAATGATTTGTCTTTTTGTTTCTTTAATTGGCTGAAAAGTGCCCAAATTTCTGACAGTTAAAACATCTAATATTTCTCATACCTTTCTTCGTCACATTCTTTGGCTTATGTTCTTAATGGTGGCTTCCTTCATTGTTGTTGAAAGTCTCTTCTTTGGGCTCTTCAATTGTTGCCTTATTTTTCTCACTGGATCTACTTTCTTTTAATTTTGCTTTTAAATTCTCACAGTTTTTTATCTTATCTTTGAGTTGGACGTCAATATTCTCTTCAATTCTCCTTTATTTTTCCAATTGGTTTTCAAGTTTAGAAATTTATTCCTTGAATGTATGCTCTCTCTCGTCAATAATATGAAGAAGTTTCTTCAAATCTTTATTCTCGGCCATAAGCTTCTCTATCAATATTTCTTGAGTTTTGTTTTCTGCTTCAAGGGTCACTAATATCTTAAATTCATCATTCTCATATTCATGCACTGGAAAAAAACCATCCTCACCTCTTGAGGAATCAACTTCAACACACTGGTTATAATCTTCTTCAATAACTCTAAAATCATCATCACTAGATTGACATCAAAAATTTCCATGACTGAAAATATTGTTTGACATACCTTTTACCAAGAGGAGAGGTTCTTCAAGCTTTGTAGCAGTCTTGACTTGTTTTCATCCCTTCATCTTATAAGATTGCTTCCTCTTATTCTTGGCCAGTGTCCTGCGATCTACCCTTGAGGGATCAAGCTCCACCAAGAGAACCTTCTGTGATACCAATGTAGATCTCCCCCTAGACTCATGCACTCTCCTTCTATGCCTCAAACTGATCTTGTGGACCTGAAACATTTAGATGCATGATAATAAAAATTTCTTCTCTTAGTTGCATACATCTATCACATTTTGGATTCTCTTGAAGCCATCTCCTATTGGGAACAAAACAAATATCTACTCCCCTTGAGTAGATTATATTTCTGCAAAACAATGTTTCCTATCAAGACATCCTTTGAAGAGCTAGTTCTTTGCAACTCATCTTTTCTCCTCCACACCTTCTTTGTCTTTATCAATGGGCTTGCTTATTTTGTAGGTTTGGTCCTGTAATATTTTCAAGCTAGAGCTTTATGGCCATGTTTTCCACAATTGAAAGAATGGTTATCTAAAAATCTTTGTTTCATACATTCTACAACATGATGTCCATAATGATTGCAAGAAAAAGAATATCCATAAAATAAACTTTGATACCTTGGGTTTTCATTTGTCGGAACATAAACATTGGATGGTTCCTTACCTTTCTGAATTGTTGCATGTTGTGGTTGTGATATCCTTTTATTTTTCTGTGATGATAATCTATTTTATTCCGTAGGTTCATTTGATGATGATGCTTCCTAGGCCCTTGATTAACTCCAATGGTGGTGGACTTGTGATTTCCTACTACATGGTTGTCCTCCACTTCACTATTTTCCTTCATAATGCATGATTCTCCTTCAAAACCCATTCCGTTTTTTATAAAAGAAGATATTTGACTGATAAGGATTTCATCCAAAATTTTGGTGTTTTTCTCCAATATTTGATACTGGGATAGCTGATTATTTGATTTTCCATCTCACATCTCAAAGAGGCTAATTCCACTTCTAATATTTCACAATAGTCCTCTTGGACTTGCAGCGGATTTGATAATATTTCATTTGCCTTGATGACTTCTTCATGTTGAATCTTTAGATCAATGATTTGCATGTCATTACTCTCATGGTTTCTCTCACTATCTTCTTAAGAGAAAAATGGATCTATTACAACTATGAATGTGGAGTCTTCTTTATCATTTTCTTTCTCTTCAAGAATGCAATGGGGTTCTTCAACAATTTCTGAATCTTGAAACCCTTCTCTTCCATACAAACTATGTAGCTTGTCCATGATTTCTTTTGCAGTCATGCAGTGTCTCACTTTAGCTACATCATGATGTGATAATCCTTTTAAAATGATCCTCTTTGGCTTCCTCATTAAATTAATCCTACATGCCATATTCAATTGAAAACAAAATATTCACATCAAGAGTTAAAAGGTATGATTCAAATTTCACCTTCAAAATCATATAATGTGGTCCATGTAGAAGAGGAACTCCATCTGCTGCAAGTTCTCCCTAGTTACCCATCATCTACCTTCCAATGGTGAAGCTGCACTAGAAGAAATCGGGCTATGATACCAATTGTTGGAAAACATGGTCACTACTAGGGGGGGGGGGGTGAATCAGTAGTGATATCAATTACCCAAATTTTCAAAATTTTCTTCATTATATTAAACAATTCATAATGTAGCATATGATTAATAAATATGAACATGCAACTTCAATAATGATCATCACATAAGATCCATAACATATAAAGTAAACATGCACAATGAAACAAAATCAACACATCACATATGGACACACGATATCTAGTGGAAAACCCCCTCAGGGTAAAAAAACAACCCTTGTTATTGTTGTGTTCCTCAGTATATTTTATTATCTATCAAACATATTATTACATAGAGTATACAAATGGAAACTATCTGTATGTAACTTTGATCTTCATCTCATGACTCTAGAACCACCATCTAATGGAATCCTCCACGACCAAAAAGCCTCACCCAAATCCCATTCTACCTATAAAGAAATTTGTTCTCAATACTTATCTTATCGGAGTGCCCCAACTCCACTCCTCTATGTGGTTCACATTTCATGCATTTTAAAACTATAACCTTTGATCTTCTCAACGTGAACATCACAACAACAATATATTCATAGCACATAATCAAAAACTCACAATAGAAGACAAAACTTTATGCTCAAACAACACATCAATCACTGGACCACCAACAACTCTACAACTACATTTGCTACAAAACAACTTAATACATAGCTCTCTCTCAAATCCACACACCATTCTCAACTGACACTGCCTCAATACATTAACTACAAATAATCTAGCTACAAAAATTAAATCATGCAAACTAAATTAGCCATATGAAACATGAAACATTGTTGCAACCATACATGTAAATTCTTTGTCCCTTTAAACACAAATAAGTCAACCATATAACCAAAAATCTACACTCTTCTCATCTCCTCTACAATAAATCTTTTAATCTCTACAATCACAACATGTTAGCTACTACATAGAAGAGGCCATCACTTCTAAATTTACACTGATAATTTTGTTGCACCAAAAAAATCAAATGAATATTTTTCCTCTAAATATCCTCAATTGCAAGCTATGTAAACTCTATCACAAGCAAAAATCAATGTTTGCCTCACTAAAACAATATTTTCCCTATCAATGAGTCTCGTTACTCCATGATCTCTGCTACAGGCTTATGTAAGTTTATACCCTTTTAGAAGCTCCACGTGTAGCTTCTACATCCCCTTTGCATGTCACTAGGTGCACTATCTAACAAAAAATTGTTCTCTATCTCTTCTATTTAAACAAATCAATCCATCATCTCCACTACTCTTCTAGACCCCGCACAATTTTCATATAAGCATATGCATAAACTCATCTACCATAGAAACCGTACATAACATCTGCACATAAGAAACCAATCATCAATCATCATACCATATGGACATAAGTCAGGACACACTCATTTGTCATAACCACACATAGAGGCTAGGCAACTCCAAAACCATTTGTCACACATCCTACTAGGTTGACATCAATGCCAACACAAATTTTATAATTTGAACCATGCATTTTTCTCCTTTCTCCCATCCTCTTAGCAGCTACATGGAGAAACCATCAAACAAACAAAGAAGATGATTAAAAATCCATGGCTTCTCCTGAGAGAAACTCACATGCTCAGCCAAAAATTTCAATTGTCAAGCTTGGATACCCACAGATATGAGATGGATTGAAGAACATGCTCGGTTATTTATATGTTTCATATGGTCATATGAAGGGACTTGACCTATCCATCCATCAAAATGACATCTAACTATGTCAAGTATTAAATATTATTTTTAAATTTAAATTTTATTTTAAATAATTTAAACGAGTCAACATAACATTACATTACATAATGTTTTACAATATTGTTGCACAGTGCCTCTTGGCATAATATATAAAGCAAATGAAAATTTTGAAAAAATAAAAATGGTATAGTTAAAATAATTCATTAGTGTGCTACTCAAGATGAAGAAAACATGCAATTCATTTCATCCTTAACAAGTCATATGGCATATATATATCCATGTTAATCGAGGATCTATCAAGCTGAAGAGGGATCAAATTTCTTGAGGTGCAAATTATTGTTCAAGCTTTGCACTCTAAAATAGTTTTACAACTTAAGAGATTTGATCCATCTTATGCCTGATATATTTTGGTTAACCTGAATCTATGCTAATTTAGACAAAATTTATTCTAATAAAACTCAAAAATTCAACAACTAAATTTATTTTATATGAAAAGATTCTTTATTTTATTTTAAAATATAGTAAATTTTACAAAATGCTATGAAAAGTCACTTCAAAAAAATATTTATAAGAGGAAAAAATTTCAAAATAATTAATTAAATAATCAAATTAAATTTTATAGGGAAAAAATTAAAAATAACATAATAAAATAAATAAATTAAAAAATAAAAATAAAATATGATAAATATACAAAGTCCCTATACACATATAATTATATTTCTGAGATTGCACATAAAAATAAAATAGCAATATGTTCTCTAAAATTATGCTCTAAATTAATATGCAACAAATTTATATATATATATATATATATATATATATATATATATATATATATATATATATATATATATATATTATATATATATATATATATATATACTTTTTTTGTGTGTGTGCACATGTTGTCTTATTGTTTTCTTGGTTTCTTTATTTTTTGGGGTCATCCTCACTATCACTTGTTGTTCCCTAGCAAACCATGCATCACCAAAGGATGCATTGTCGCTAAGGGTCGAGTGGCATAGACCCTCAAGGATGACCACAAGCCTAATCCTAGACTCAAATTTCTACGCTCATTTTTCAGTCCTTCACTCCTCTGAAAATCCAAGAGAAAATTCCCCAAGTAGAAGCCATGACCACTAACTATTGTAACACTTACTCTGATTTGGAAATCCAAGACGAAGTATTCAATTGGGTTCCCAACCTTGATCATACCTGGAGAAGTCGGAGCCAATATCTTGACTCAATTAGCCTCCATTAGAAAATGAAGGCACTCTTGGCCAAGGTCCTGAAAGAAAAACACAAAGACTGCAATGACATCATCTCCTTTCGAATGAAATTCAACGAGTTCAATGACACCAACATTGTCTCATAATTATGGATGATTGGTTAGCACACATGGAAGGCCATCTCAAATGTGGCCTGAAACCTCCAACCCTTATAGGTACAAGCACCTAGGATCCAGCCCCAATCACTTCATTAGATTCCTAATGTATTATTCAACCTCTTCACTCATGTCTTTTACTTTTCGTAGTACAATTTACTTCAATAGTTATGTATTTAGTAGTAACAATTGTTTTACATGTTAATAAAAATGCTTGGGAAGATGAATCAATATTTTTAATTTAATTTAACTTTCAATTTTGCATTCAGTATTTTGTATGCTATTTTTATTTGTGCAACCCATGTGTGTATGTACATTAGTGAATGCAAACCACGTGTACCTAGATAACTAATTTTCTCATATGTTCCATCAGATGTTTATCTTTAATTAGTGCATCAATATTTCATTATCCATTTATTAAGTAGTAACCATGTGCAGTAAAGAGAAGATAAATCATCAACACATAAGGAATCACAACAACACATATGAACACTGATATTTTAGGTGGAAACCCTATGTGGGAGAAAACCGTCGCTGATGTCGTCTTTGTCTTCTTATTTTATTATAAAATAAAACTTCATTACATCTTGTACTGGTGTAGACTCTTACGAGCACACATGTACCCACTTGTAGGAGGATAGAAACTCCACTCGTTCTCCATCATCCACTAGAAGGGAGCTACAACACGCTAATCTCATTTACTGACTCCTACCAAAGGGCGCTCCTACTTCCTCACTGAACGCTACAACCCTCAACACCTTGTGGACCATGTTTCATAATATTTCACATTGGATCCACTTGTCAATCAATCATCAAAACATGTATGCCACCTTTCATCAAATTTTCATACTGGACCCACACCAACAATAATCCTGAAATAGAATATTGAATCATAAAATATAAATCATTGAAGCACTATAAACCAACTGAGTCACTAAAACATCAAGCCAATAAATACTAAATAAAACCAATCATTAAATTGAATCTCTACTAATGAAACCAAATCAAATCAATGAAATACCAAATAATATTGTCACACATCAACCATTCAACCATTCACTGATTAATCACATTTTTAGATACTATAGAGTCATCATAGAAACAATGTGCAGTGATTGCAAAACCTGGTCATTATTAACTTCATAATGTATACATGACTATTCTGAAGTATACCCACATATATACATGCTTACTTTTCATAAAACCTGTGTACATGAAATCCCAATTCTTTGAATCCAGAAAATTGTTAAATAGAATCACTGCACCACACCAACAACTAATCCCTCACTAAAAGAAATATCATTATTGGTCAATATACTAAGTCACAAATAATTCAAGCCAATCAACACTGCCAAGCATAGATCATCATGACTACGACATCATTGATAGACAACAACAAATAGAACAGTCATCATAAACTTTTAGTGGCAATTCAAACCCTAATCAAATTCAACTGACAATGTATATGCATATGTCTTTAACCAGATCCGCATATATACACAATTATCAAGCATAAAATGTGCATATATATTTCAATATACTGAATACCAAAATGAAAATCAGGCAACAATCTAAACAAATTATTTTAGAATATATACACGACCACTGCGAGGTACACCCATGTATATATGCTACTACATATACCCAAAACTATGTATAGATATTTAAGTTATTGAAACAAAAATTTGATGCAAATCACCTATTAAACCTAGATCTTTGTGCACATATTGTCAAAGGCTACAAATCTCAGCATCTATATATGCATGATCATACTTATACCATAATCACAAATTTGCATTGTTAGTCATTCAAACAAGCAAATCAATCAAGCATGTATTCAAGACAACTTTAGATCTTTCATATGTGAACATTTTCCTTGCTCCCTGGTGTGTACCTTTTCCAAATCAGATCACACATAATTGATTCATTACATTACACACTTAACATCTTGATCTCCTCTCCATATATAGCTTTTTCCTTAGCTAATACCATATGAAAATCCTTTGGTAAAGTTGATGGTATTCATTGATGGGATCAAGTAGAAGTTTCGTCATAATTAATATGGGAAACTACATGGTAATGACCCATGGTATCCAATTTTGCATGGGTCAAATTATGTACGCGACTTTTTTTCATAGAACCTATGTATGTAGGTGACTCTTCTTCACAGGGGTCGTGTATGCTTTTCAATATTCACAATTTCCATGCATTCAGTAACTGAATTGCCATTTTCTTTCCATATCCTCTGTAACGTCTATACCAATATTCTTGATATCTGTATTAGTTCCATAGCCATGATATTATAAACAAGTTGACAGCAAGGACATATTGGTCATGTAGGTTGCCATCAAGGACAACACATTATCCACAATGCCAACAATCTCCCCCTTTGGACTTGATGGCAACCACTTTGGTGTTTGTAAACCATGTGAAAACACCTCCGAACACCAAGTATTTTCTCTCCCATCAAGGGAAAAGGGTTTAACTAGGTTGAATGAAGTAATTCCCTTTTAGATCTCAATACTGTGAGTCTGATCTACTGATATGAAATCTACATATTGACCATGCTCCCCCTAAGCATATACTGAACCTTACAAAGATATGCAATAAAAGTACAAGACTTTGTTAACTAAAATACATGGCTATCGATACACAAGTATGACCTTTCCTATCACTAAGGACTCTATGCTCCCATGATTACATCAATCACCCAACATAATGGGGTTACATATTTGACCCACTAGTCCATGCATGACTGACTTTACAATGATTACAACATGGGTTTTTTTATGACCTTTACATCAAGAGACATACATGACATTTATAACCATAAACAAGAATATCAACAATGAAGTATCCTTTGTAGCAAGACCATGATAATCATCAGAAACCACCATTCACCATATATGAATCTGTAACATAATCATCTGACAACAAAAACATAATTGGCATAATGAAAACATCATGAATATCATCATCATCAAGAAGAAATAAGAAAATTAGACAATGTAGCATCAATATCATACTTATCCTCCTTACCAAGTGCATTAGGATGTAGCATCAATAAATAATAAGGCACCATTCATAACTTCATCATGAGCAACCCAAGCACCATTGATACCCATGGAATAGTGGCAACAACACATATATTTTTAGTAATGACAACAACAATAACCATATATCAAGATCACCAGAAATCATAGTCAACATAATGCAATAAGGAGTGCTCAATAAACCATGATGCCAACAATGAACCATTAGAAGCATGGAAGATGCTTGCCCTGAACCGTGCCAAATCTTCATCATCAATTATGATCACATCATCTCTTTCTCACCAATCAAAGAGACATATCACATAATTTGCAACATATCAACATTCATCATGAGCCAATACCCTAAGCAGCATAAGGGCATCACCAACAGACTGCAACAAACCAATGTCAGAACCAGAAAGATAATAATGAACTGATGGAAACATATGAGAAGCTCCCCTTGAATTTGTGCCATTCATTTATCACCACAAGAAACCATACATGACTGTCTAAGTCAAAAACTACGTGCATACATGACTATAATTCATAAGAATCACGTACATAATGTAAAATATTGGTTTTTCATAGTCACAACTCCCCCTGAACATGACATGTATGTTCCTTCTATGTTAGAACAATTAGCAGAGTGAAGAGGCAAGAATCATTCTGAACTTCTGTATGAGATATTCAATGGAATTATGTGGAAGAGGCTTTATGAATAAATCTGCAACTTGTTCCTTTGAAGGAATATATTCCAACTTGACTTTTTGTTCAAGAAATCTATTTCTAAGAAAATGGTATTTGATTGGGATGTGCTTAGTTTTTCAGTGAATGACATGACTTTTAGCAATACTTATGGCACTAGTGTTGTCACAAAGAATAGGTACAGGTTGAGGATAACTGACTTGAATTCCCTGTAATGTTTGGATCATCCATAGCATTTGAGTACAACAAGCAACGACAAAAACATATTTTGCTTCAGCAGTTGATAAAATAATATAATTGTGTTTCTTATTGAACCAAGAATCTAAGCAATGTCCCAAATAGAATGTTCCTCCACTAGTACTTTTGCAGCCATCAACATTACCTGCTCAATCTGCATCTGTCTAAGCATGAAGTGAAAAATCTGTGTTTTTGGGATACCATAGACCAAGATCTTGAGTGCCTTATAGATACTTAAATAGCCTCTTGACTTCTTTGAAATGTGTTTCCTTAGGATTTTCTTGTAATTTTCCATCTATGCCAACTGCATGCATAATGTTTGGTCATGTACCGACAAGCTAAATCAAGTTTCCAATCATATATCTATATTCGGGTTGATTAACTGTAGGAGAGTCATCATTTTGGATGAGATTTCATCATGTTACCATTGGTGTGCACACAGGTTTGCAGTCTTCCAATCCATATTTCTTCTTACTCTGCTTGAGATACTTGGTTTGAGAAAGGAAGATATCATCATTAATTTGGTGAACTTGAAGACCAAGAAAGTATGTTAGCTCACTAAGTAAAGACATTTAGAATTCTTGCTTCATGGCTAAAGCAAATCCTTGACTCATAGATTCAACATTGCTTCCAAATATGATGTCATCAACATAAACCACTACTACCAAAATTTTGTCATTATCATATTTGATATACAAATTTTTATCTACATATCCTTTCTTGAATCCTTGTTGGTGAAGATACTTGTCAAAACAATAATACCTTGCATGAAGATCATGTTATAACCCATATAATGCCTTCTTAAGTTTGAAAACAAGATTTATATCATTACCAAGTATGAATCCTTCAGGTTGTTCAATATAAACTTCTTCTTCTAGGTCCACATTTAAAAATGCAGATTTAATATCAATTTGAGATACAATGAAGTTACGAAAGATGGAAAATGAAAAAAACATTCTTATGTCTTCAAGACTAGCTACAAGCACAAATGTGGCTTCAAAGTCTATTTCTTCCTGTTGAGGATAGCCTTTACATACAATTCTTGCTTTGTCTTGAATTAATTCTCCATTTTCATTCAGTTTGTTTTTCAATACCCACTTTGTCCCAATTAAATTTTTATTATGATGCCTTGGTACAAGTTCCCATGTATGGCTCTTTTCTATTTGATCAATTTCTTCATTCATTTCCTTAACCCAACATTCATATTTGGTTGTTTGATTCAAATTTTGAGGTTCAATAAGGATAATAGGGCTAAGTGACTAGATGATCCATCAAAATTTCTTCTAGTTTGTATTCTTGTTTCTTTATCATCTAGAATTTAAGATTCAGGACGATTTTTCTTAACATACCTTGATGGAATATTTTCTGACGCACCTGCGTTTTCAATTCCTCTTTTTGATGTTTCTCTTTTTTCTTCTCCTACAACTTCTTGGATTTTAGTAAGGAGTTGTTCGTCATCTGATTTTTCTTCTCTTTTGGTACATGTGGATGCTTCATCAATCACAATATCTATAATTTCACCATTATTTTGGAGCCTTTTATTATATCATTTAGATCCTTTACTTTCGGAAGAGTATCCAAGAAGCATTCCTTCATCAACTCTATATTCAAATCTTCTAATCTTATCATCATGTTTCTTTATAAAACATTTTCTTCCAAATATTATAAATTGTTTAACAGTTACAGGTTTTGCATACAAGAGTTCATACGAAGTTTTATCGCTATTTACTCAAACATGGGTTTTGTTAAGTATATCCATAATTGTATGTACTGCTTCAACCCAAAAGGTATGAGTTGTTCCTGACTCATCAAGCATGGCACACGCCATTTGTTGAATGGTTCTATTAATTCTTTTTTCCTCTCCATTTTGTTGAGGATTTTTAGTTATGGAAAACTACCTTTTGATGCCATGCTGCTCACAAAAATTGATCAATTCATCTGATATAAACTCTCTTCCTCTATGAGATCTAAGATATTTGATTTTAATTTCCAATTTATTTTCCACCATAGCCTTGAATATTTTAAAATTTTCAAATGCCTCATCTTTATACTTTAGTAAAACAACCCAACACTTTCTTGTAAAGTCATCAATTAATAGCATGAAGTATTGTTCACCATGAGGAGACTTATTTATCATAGGACCACATAAATAAATGTGAACAAGTTCAAGGGGTTTACCTAATGTGCATTCACTAGCTTTAAACCGAACTCTAGATTACTTACCAAATTGGCATGATTTGCAAATAATGTTTTCAAGTGGAGAAATGTCTAGCAAGTCACAAACTTCTCCCTCCTTGCTTGATTTGTATAATTGAGAAAAGATTAGGTGTCTCAATTTTTTGTGTCAGACCCAACTTTATTTAGATTAGCTCAAAAAACGTGCTCTTTATCGCCTTATAGGATATAGACATTGCCTGGAGTTTTGGTTCCCTTGATTATAGTCTTACTTGTATCCAATTTTCTTACCACACAATTCTTTGATCTGAAAATAACTTCATGCCCTTCATCGCACATTTTACTAACACTTAACAAGTTATGTCTTAGCCCATCAACAAATAATACATTCTCAACCTTGACCTTTTCTTTAATACCACATATCCTTTTCCTATAATAGTAGCAAGTGAATTATTACCAAAAGTCACATTATTTTCTTTCTTAATTTCATTAAAAGAAACAAAATTATCTATGTCACCTGTAATACGCTTTGAACAACCACTATCAATGTACCATAGATCCTCTTGATCTCATGCATACAATGCTAGACCATAATTTTCAAAGGAAGTAATTTTGTTTTTCCATACCTTGGGAGGTTCTGTCTTATGCTCATGTTGATAATATGAATGCATCCTACTTCTAAATTCAATTTCTTCATGACCAAAATTATTTCAAATAGAACATTTAACTTCATTTTGAAGAGGGGAGAATGAATTATAAGAAGACTTCTTTGACCTGTTTACATTATGTTGTTTTCTTGCTTCTTTAATCATAATCGTTTTATAAGCGACACAATGAACTACTTTGTGATCAAAGTTGTGACAAGTGAAGCATTGACCATTGAAGTAGGAATACCTAGGAGTAAAATAACTTTTTGAGTAGCTTGCTCTTTTTTCATGGAAATGTTGTTTTTCCTGAGTATATTTTGACCCTTTATTCTTTTGTTGAGTCCTACTATTCTGATGATTTCTTCCTCTTACAACATTGACATAGTTTTTTGTACCTGATTCAAAAGATATCATAGATTCTTATGTTTTACCATTTTTATTTGGATTGTATCTAAGACCTATCTTGATTAGGGGATAATGTTGAACTTTAATGATTTCTTCTAAAGTTTCAGATCCTTTAACAAATCTACAATTTAGAGCCTTTTTTTTCACAATTTCCTTTCTTAGACCAACAATTTCAAGTTCATAGTTTTCACAATTATTTTCCCTTTCTTAGACTTGTTTCTTCAAGGCTTCTTCTAATAATTTAGCCTCTTATAGATAGATAGATCTTTAGCATGGGTTATTTACTCAACTAGGTTGTTTTCTTTATACATATTGATTTCCTTTTCTTGATTCTTGTTTATGACCATAAGTCTATCAATTTATTCTAGAGCATCCATAAATTGACCATCATCGGACTCATCTACACATTATTATTCAAATGCCAAAAGTCATTGAAAATCTTGATTTGATTCATGAAAGGTCACAAATGACCATCCCGACAACAATTTACGTAGAGAGGCCATCACAATCTCTCCATTTCCAAGGGTTTCTTGTAACATGATAACATTGGGACAATAATTTTTTAATAACCCTTTAACAACTAGCTTCCTACGGGTGATAGAAACCCTTTGCAATTGAAGGAAAGAACGATCATTTGGAAACCACCTGAGGGCTATGTGCTACTCTAAGCACCCATTTCAGAGACAGTTGCTTCCCATATGCTATGTCCAGTTTAGCTTTCAATTGGGCTTTTGATAAATTATATTTCCTACCTCTAGTCTTACAAGGAAGAGATGGCTCCTGAAATCTCCCCAACCCTCCAAAGGAAGCTAAAGGGAGGAATTTCTTATCCCTAGGATGCAGATTATAGTGGGGAGCCAAAGAGGAAGAAGGAGGTATAAATAAACTATCAGGGCTAGGTAGGGATGGCACAGATAATCTGAGAATTGGGATGGTGGTAATGATATTGTCCATGGTTGCATAAAAACTAAAACAAGGTGACTCTTCTGACATCAGCGATCTGGAGGGACCAGGCCTCGGTAAAAAATCTAATAAATATTGAAGAGAAGCTGATAAAGAGGATAACAGGGGAAAAGAATTAACTACAGAGTCGGGAGTGGGAACGATGAATTATGCTTCATCCTAAGCCTCCAATTGTTGAGCATTGTCTGGTAATTCTTGTATCCCTTGTGGCAGAATATGATCTTCTTCAAACTCCATAGGATGTACGACCAATACCTCTTTTCTCTAATCTCCATCGCCTATGCGTTGTGATGAGCATGAGTATTGTAGCAAGAATGTTGCAACTCCTAGGGCTTTCATCAACCCGGGGTTCATACAAACTTGGAGGTGACAGTGTTGTATACACAAATATATGTAATGGGTCCACTCTTTGTCACTTATGAGATGGGTGATAGACCACTAGGGTTTCTTAAACCAGCCTTCCATCAATTTAGAATAATTTTTATTACCAATTGAGAAAGGAGAATTTTACCCTAATTGAGAGGATTGGAATGCTACCTACTACAGTAATGAAAGACTAAAATAGATTCCTGAAACACACAACTCATCTAGCTATTTGTTAATATACCTTGCTTCAGAAGAATTCTAATTTAACGCATGTAAAATCCTAACTAACCTAAGAATGAAATCTGATCTAATCAAGCACTTAACTTTTGTGCACATGAATAAGCATAATAACCTTTTTGTTTTTGTATTTTTGTAAAAACATGAATGCTAATCCTTTTTATTGCATGGCATGTGGGATAGGTGTGGAGAGAGATTGGTGTGATGGGTTAAATGGCTTGGGGGGCAAGTAGGGGTCTTCTCCTAGCTTCCGTGATGCATTTATCACCAATCTGGCTCAAAACAGGCCACTACAGGTCTTCCTATAGGATGTCTACAAGATGTCCTAATTCACCTACAGGATCCCCTATTTTCCTATAGGAACGGGACAAAATAATAAGGATTGATTTGGACAATGGTATGGAGCTTTAGGGAGGTGAGTGATGGAAGGGATAATGCAAGGAAGTGGTTGGACTCACTCAGAACTCAAACCAAAGTTGTACGATGGTTTGATTTGCTCAACAAGCATGGAAAGTTGTCCTTGTGAAATGATAACTCGAATTGAGAACTTAGTGGCCTTCGGCAATCATGGGTGGGTATGGTTTGGTTGAGGCTGATGATATGAGGTCTTCTTGCAATATTGAAACTCCTTCAACATACACATCATTGTTGGCATTTATCCATAAATCATTTCAAAACAAGAAGGGTTTACAACAACATAAGGAAAACTAAATTTGTATAATTTCTTTGCCTGGTTCATGCATTGAAATGCTTGAAATCTATGATGAAAGCACATGAAATCTAATACAAAACTTAAGATATCAAAATGACAACTGCAACCTATCTTCTAAAACTGAAAGATGATTACCTAATTAGCATAAAAACCCTAAGTTTCATAAGAAACTAGAGTTCTGTCTTTTTGGGCTGAATGGGAGTTTTTTCTCAAATCATGGTCCTTGAAGGGAGGAAGGAGATAAGATCCACCTATTATCAACCTTTTTTTTTATATTTCCTTATCTCTCTAATTCTATTGTTAAATCTATGCACAAATAGAAGCAAACTAATCAAATTCAAAAATACTTGCAATGTAACAATGCCAAAATGAATTTAACAAGTAATCTATGAAGTAACCTAAGCATACAAGTAAGAGGAATATTTGCTGCTAGGGTTGGGCCCTAACCCAAGAGCTTCAACTGTATGAGTCAACTCAGTGCTGGATCAAGGTAATGCTCATTTTCGTTAACATATCAAAAAAATACATAACAGTGTTTTTGTCACATCCTTCAACTCAAAAGTGCTTAGATATTTTGCATAAAAAATCTGAATCCTAATGAGGCTCTAGGCATCCTTATTTATAAAACTGAAGTTTCCAACAAATTACTTAAATATATGAAGGCTTGGCTCCCAATATTAAGATTAACTGATTCTTAACTATCACTAGCTCGACTGCCAATGATCCTCATGACTTGGCTACTTGCAACTCCGAGCTGGTGTGATTTAATTGAGGGATTTTCGAATGAGTGAGGATTTAATGAGGGAGATCCATCTCTTATAATCTCTCCTTCTTGTCTCATTCGAGTTCATGCACCTTAATTAGCCTTAATTTTCTCCCAAAAACCTACAATCAATGCACATTAGACCACTAGACATAACATCTTACTTTTACTCATCTCGTTAAGCAAAATATAATTAAAACATGTAAAGTATTATGAGAAGATTTGATTTTAGTAAGCTTGGAGGTGTATTAAGGTCCATATATTTTACCCAATGATGAGCCTCATCATCACCCTCTACTGAAGGTGTTTCTCATCCTCTGAGAAACTCAATCTATGTCCTAGTCCTTCATTGCTTTGGTAGCTTCCCTGACATCCCATGCTTCTGTTGTAGTCTCTTCCTCCTGTGAATAAAACCCTACCTTCTTCTCTATCTCTTCCCACTTATTTCTTTCTTCTTCTTCTTTTCTTCCTTCAAACATTCCCAAAATAAATGGTGGATTGAGCCAAAAGCTAATCCAATTGACTTTGAGTCTTTGTAGTGCTTTCTTATATTGGGGTTCTATTTTGTGCCTCTCTCATTCTGTCAGGAGAATGATATTCTCTAATTTTTAGGCTGTAAGGCAAGGTGTTCCATATCCTTTGGCAATCTTGTTGTCTATCATTTCCTATCAATCTAAGCATGTCTTCAAAGTGTGTGACTTCCTGTTCTTGTACAACAAGGTACCTTGGTGCAAGCTTGGGATCATTCGCAATGAGGTTGTGGGTGCTGATGACAACCATTAGGTTAGATTGTTCTGCTCTGATAATAAGGGGTTTTGAATATTATTTTACCATTACCTTTTTCATATCTGTATCTCTTTCCTCCTCGTGATTCATCTAAGATGCTAAGGCCATCGATTGCAATTCCTCTAGATTTGGATTTGGGTCCCACACATTTAAATCTATCAAGGCCAAATTGTGTAGGTAAAACTCAGATATCTTTTCTCTATCTTCCAAGGTGCTTTGATCACAAATATAAATGAATTGTATATAGTCTTGGAAGGGCATAATTCCTCTTTATGTTAGGGTATTTATCTAGAATTGTAGCCATTGTTCCTTGAAATACAAGGCATAAGACTTTTTTGGCATCCTGCATTGGATTGCCTCCATGGAAAAACTGGCCATAGTTGCCAACTGGATTTCCCTTTCTTGTTGTTGCTTCCCTAGCCATGTTTTCTCAGCCTCTAACTGAGATTTCATCATTGCTTCTTTGTCTCTTATTCTGCTCAGTTCTCTTCCCATCTCCTACAATTTCTCCTCCATCTAGCCTACATCCTCTACTCCTTTTGGTTTAGCAATTTTCATCCCCATGTGTGTCCTTGCCCTCTCTTTTCCAAGTTCAAAGAATAGGGGAATGGAAAACTTCTGTGGTATCACCCTACCTCCTTCAATGAACCTATAGTAGGAGCT
Organism: Pinus tabuliformis; assembly: GCA_031772625.1. Lineage (NCBI taxonomy): Eukaryota > Viridiplantae > Streptophyta > Pinopsida > Pinales > Pinaceae > Pinus > Pinus tabuliformis. Next base: position 663,166,416 of record CM062820.1, on the reverse strand, counting down.
GAGGTTTGGCTGTGGGCTAGGTTCTTTCAGTTCTTGGCCTTCTTCCTTTGTTTCTTGTTGAGTAATTCCTTCCTAGTCTCTTTTCTATGTTTCTTGTAGGTTTGACAGAGTTTCCTGTAGGATGGTCTCTGCTTCCTGTAGGTCTAACTGTGTCTCCTGTAGGAGACCTTTTCCCTTTGATGAGGCTGACCTTGTGATAGGCCTCATAACATAGGTGATTGGAGACTTGGGAGAATCTTGTTTTGATGTTTCTTCTCCTTCATTTTTATTTAGAGGGGATGCCTTCTCTTGTTGCTTTGGTGAATTCTCAATGGAAATTAGAGTTTTGGTGGGGTTTTGAGATCTCCCTTGTCTAATCCTAATGCTCTTTCTTGTCTTGAAGTATAGTGGGGTTTGTCTTTACCTCTTCCCCTTTGATTTGACATGTGTACTTAGGGCAGTAAGAGAAGCTGCTACCTCTTTCTCTGTAGGCTCTGGAGACACCCTTAGTGATTCTTCTTCCTCTCTTTCTTGAGCTGCAGACCTTTGTTCATCCTTTGATCCTTTTTCCTAATTCCCATTTTCTTTGTCATTCTCTTCTTTGTCTCTTCCTTCCTCTTCTTTTTCTTCCTCTATTTCTTCACTCTACTCATCAATCTCTTCTTTTGTTTCCTCCACTGTTTCTTCTTCATTTTCCTCCTCCGTTTCTTCTTATTTTTCCTCTTTTGTTCCTTCTTCTCCCTCACTAGTAGTAGGGCTTCTGTCATATTCAATAGCTTGAATTGCTCCTTCTGCCTGCATGTATGTAAATTTTTTCCATGGAATAGGGAATCTTAGGTTTTGTATAGCATCTTCAAGAATGAGTTTGATCAACCCATGATGGGCTAATTGCTGATGTTTTCCCTCTTGCACTTTGATGCTCATGTCTATCATGGATTGTAGGAGAAAATAGGGTATATTCAATCTATTATGAGGAGGTGTGTTCTCTCCAAATCTCAGTTCTTGGAGGATTCTGAAGTGGCATCCATACACTACATTGTATCTCCCTTCACATGAAATATATTTGATGAGGTGGTAATTGAATTCATTCCAAGGGTATGGGATGCTCTCCCTTCTAACCCCATTTTTTTCCTCTATTGGCTCTTCTCCTTCCAAAAGGAATCTTTTCTTTGCAAGGGTGTTGTTACCCTTGTCTTCTTTTCTCCATGGTAACCCTAGGGGGAGTGTAGTGATTCTGCTTATAACCTCAGGGGTAATTTCTACTGATAAACCCTTCAGCATAGTCCTAGTGATGGGTATGAGTCAGAGGGAAAATTCTCTAGCCACATCATCATCGTATCCTCTCATCCTCTCAAAGAACCCCATCCATTGATGCCTTGTGAAAATTTCCACCACATGAGGATGCTGGTGGATCCTTGTTGTGTTTGTGGGTTCTCTCTTGTTGAAACCTCCTATCATCTTTCCTTGGTAATTGTAGAGGCTTGTGTGGATACAATTCAAGAATTTTGGTAGGTGAGGAAGTTTTGAAATTTGACTTTTAGTGACATGCAATACAATTCTTCTATCTTGAGATGCACTACAAATTGCTAACCAAATTGAGGATTTCCTTTTTTTTTTCTTAAATGGAAAATATGGAAGGTATGGCTCCTACCTCACTTTGCTATGTTCTGGTGAGGATAACCCTTGAATTGACCTCCCTTAGTGCCCATTGATAGATCTGTCAGTTGATTCCTCTGTATCCTGTAGGCTTCTTGTAGATTTCCTGTGTGTTGTAGATGCTGACTGTTTCCTGTAGGTGCTACTTCAGGATGGCCAAGAGAAACCTTTTCATTCGATGGATCCTCGAAGTTTCCTTTGCTTTCTTTGTATGGGAATCAATTTTTTATTTCCATTTATGGATGATCATGTGGGGTGGTGTGTTGGCTGGCCAAGTACGAGCACCTCCTTTTGGACCGTTGGTCCCACTATCAGTCCATCATTTCACCTTACCTCGTAATTATCTCCCACTCCTATCCTCCGTAACTTAACCATTTTTGGATTTATTCCATTTTTCCTTTTGATTTGACTTTTGCCACGTGTGGAGTGGTCTAACTCTTTTCTTCTCGTTGACTGGTTGAAGGTGGCCAAGTTAATTGGCCACCTTTACTTATAAAATAAACTCTCGCATTATTCCTATAGTTTCGATCATATCGTACTAATGAGAGAGCATGAGTAAGATGACATACCTATTGGTAAAGTGCTTTGTTGATGATGCATGGTAGAGAGTGGTTATTATTTGTTGTGCTTTTCAATCTGCATATTTTCACTATGTATTGCCTCTTTTGATGCTTTTTTCATTTTTATGTGCAGGTGTTGGACCTTGTTGCTGGTGATCTTCTTACTGCTGTTGATATCTGGAGGAGATTCTTCATCCTTGTAGTCCCTGTTCTGAGGATGGCTGCAATCTCCGTGGTTTCCTTTGAGGGATAGGCTGCTACAGGATTTCCTACAGGATGTTTATAGGATGTTCTGTAGGTGCCTCTCCCTTAAACTTTCATATTTTTTTTGGCTCTGAAGTGTAAGGGGTGTTAAATGAGTGAATGGTGGTATGGAATGGTAAGTGAGGGATGTTGCCTTTGGGTATGGTTCCTCTTTCCTTCTTCTCTCTCTCTTCTTTTTTCTTCTCTTCCTTTTTCATTTTTATGTGCAGGTGTTGGACCTTGTTGCTGGTGATCTTCTTGTTGTTGTTGAGATCTGGAGGAGATTCTTCATCCTTGTAGTCCCTATTCTGAAGATGGCTGCAATCTCTGTGGTTTCCTTTGAGGGATAGGCTGCTACAGGATTTCCTACAGGATGTCTATAGGATGTTCTGTAGCTGCCTCTCCCTTAAACTTTCATATTTTTTTTGGCTCTGAAGTGTAAGGGGTGTTGAAATGAGTGAATGGTGGTATGGAATGGTAGGTGAGGGATGTTGCCTTTGGGTATGGTTCCTCTTTCCTTCTTCTCTCTCTCTTTTGTTTTTCTTCTCTTCCTTTTTTTTCTTTTGTAATCTATATATATATATATAATATATATATATATATATATATATATATATATAATTATATATATATATATATATATATATAATATATATATATATTTGAATGGATTTCTTTGATGGATGCAAGGGCAACATGGTGATTAAAAGGAATGGTTGTGGTGTGGTGAGATAAATCATTTTTCATCCAGACACATGCTTGTGTCATCACTTTTCTCTTGGACTGCCCTTCTTGTGGTTTTCAAGGTTAATTGTCATTCCTACAGGAAACTCCTGTAGGATTACAGGGAATCTTGTAGAAAACACAGAGTTTGTGTGAAATGAGCTGGAGGGGTTTATAAATGGAAGACTAGGTGAATAATGGAGGATATGAGATGGGTGGATTAAAACATGGCTCTTGTAGGTCTTGTTGTCCTTCTCATGTTGTGCTTATCCTCCTCTTGCATACCTGCAAAACAAAATTGCCATCTTTTGTATCTTTTCTCTTTTTTTTTCCTTTTTTTTTTACTTTAGTTTATTTTTGTATTTTTTTGTAAAACATCTAGTCTTCTTCCAAGGAGGTTTTCATCCTAGTTTCTTTCCCTGGGTGCCTCAAAAGATGTTTTCACCCAGATATATTTTTATTTTTCTCTTCCCTTATTTTAACACCCTTGGGCCTCCTCAAAAGTTTTTCAACCTAATAGTGGGACTCAGGTGCCTCATGGAGGTTTTCACGTAAGTCTGTTTATTTTTTTTACTTTTTTTTCGGGGACTTGGTGGGGTGGAAGCTGAGACTTGCTCTACCACCATCACTGTCTTGCTAATGCTATTGATGAATTCTTGCCTTGACAAGAGATTCTTGTAGATCTTTCATCTATACCCATTGACAAGCAAAGCGATAGCATCTGCATCAATGGTTCTTATCTGCACAACACCATTATCATGACACTATTCTATTACATAAGGCCCTAACCATATAGTTCTTAACTTGACTTTAAAATCCTTGTACCGGGAATCATATAGCAAAGCCCAATCACCTTCTTGAAACTGTTTGTCTTTTATATTCTTACCATGCTAAATTTTCCTTTGAACTTGAGTCACCTCTACATGCAGGAAGGCCTGCATCCTAAATTCAGCTAGAGCAATCTTTCTTGTTGTGCCTTGGTGATATCCAGATCCAGTTGTCTTTCCATCCTTAAGGTGTTGTATTCAAATTCAATGGACAACAGGGCTTTCTTCCCATAGACCATCTCATAAGGAGTGAAGCCAGTGGTGGTCCTCCAGGTGGTATTGTAGGCCCATATGGCCTCAACTAATTTGTCTTCCCAATCCTTTCTATTGCTGCTAATCACCTTGGTCAGAATGCCTTCCGATGCTTTGTTGGTTACCTCTACTTGCCCATTAGATGGTGGGTGTTAAGGAGTGGATGTTTTGTGCCTGATATTGTGTTTCCTTAATAAATTTTCAATAATGTGAGATGTAAATTGACTGCCTTGATCAGTGACAAATTCTCTAGGGTACCCAAACTTATAGAACACATTTTCCCTTAAGAATTCAGCCACTTTTTCTTTTGTTTCTACTTTGATGGCTTTGGATTCAACCCATTTGGTTAAGTAGTCAGTGCACACAATGATGTACTACTTCTGTTTGGATGGAGGGTCAATGGGCCAAATGAAATTCATTCCCCACTTGTCAAATGGCTAGAAAGTCACTTGAGGTTGTAGAGGCATCTCATCCCTTAGGGTAGGTTTCCCCATCCTTTAGCACCGATCACACTAACTGGTATACCTTGTCACATCTTGGTGAAGAGTGGGCCAGTAATAACCAGCTTGTAGTACCTTGAATGTTGTTCTTTTGGCTACAAAGTGACCTCCACAAGGCCCATCATGACAGGCCAGAAGGATGTTGAAGACTTCCTCCTCCCTGACATATCTTCTTAGAATTTGATCTGGACCTAGCTTAAAGAAATTGTCCCCAATCCAAGTGAATGGGGCGCTCTTTCTTATGATCTTGCTCTTTTCCTTGGAGGACAAGTTTGGTGGAAACTGTGCAAACACCAAGTAGTTTTCTATGTCAACAAACCATGGAGAGAGAACTGAAATGGTGAACAAATTTTTTTCTGGTAACTAATCATCAACCATTCCTTCCTCCCCTGCAACAAAATTCAATCTGTATAAAAAATATGCAACAACATTTTCCTTGTCAAACTTATCAATAATAATTAACTCAAATTGTTGCAATAAAAGTAACCATCTAATAATCCGGGCATTTACATCAGGTTTATTAATCAAGTATTTAATTGCAACATGGTCGGTATGTACAAATGTTTAGTAACCAGTAATGTAATGCCTAAAATTATTCAATGAATGCACAACAACTAGGAGCTATTTTTCAGTTACTGTGTAATTCAGCTCGACTTTTGACATATTCTTACTAATGAAGTAAATGGCATAAGTTATATTTTCATCTATCTAGCCTAGAGCCGCTCCTATGGCTTTGTGAGAGGCATCAACATGTATATGAAAAGGAAGAGGTCAATTTGGGTCTCGGAGAATAGTTGCAGTAGTCAACTTGTCCTTTAGGGTGTCCAGGGCTTCTTGACAGCTTTCTGACCATAAAAATTCAGATTCTTTGGCCAATAACCCAAATAAAGGAGAAGCTAACTTGCTGAAATCTTTTATAAATCTCCTATAATATCCAGTTAAACCTAAAAAACTTCTGACATCCCTCTATTTTTGCGGAGTCAGGACCCTTTTGATGATGGCTATCTTATTTGGGTCTACCTATAGTCCTTCCTGGGATATTGAGTGACCTAGAACAGTCCCTACAGTCATCAAGAACTCACATTTTTCGGGACTAAGGGATAAGTTCATTTCAATGCATTTATTCAGCACCTTACCCAAGTTAGAGAGAGCCTCTTGGAAATCACACCCATAGGGTGTAAATTCATCCATATAAATTTCTAATGCATCATGGACTAGCTCTGCAAACATATTCAAGACTTCCCTCTAGAAAGTGGTAGGGGCATTGCATAGACCAAAAGGAAGGACCCTATAAGCGAAAGTACCATGTTGGGAATGGGACCCTAGGGTCAATTTTGGGGTAGAAAGCCCAAATTTTGTAGGAAAGAATGTAAAGTCTCCGCATTTTGTGGCCACAGAGCGCGAAGATGTAAAGAGTTACTAAGGGTTTTCCACCCTTCTTTTGTATAAGTCATGCCGGCTTTAGAGATCTACCCATGGTCCGCGGACCATGGGATTATATAAAAAGGGAGTCTTAGAAGAGTCTAAGGCAGTTTAGTAGTCAATAAGAGTTTAGTAGTGGATAAGTTGGAGTCATTGTTGGGTTTGTGAAGCTAAAAGCAAGGAGTGTTAGCATAGGAAGAGGCTCTGCAGCTAAGTGCGCAGAGGCCTAGGGTAGAAGTCTACACCTGAGTGCGCAAACCCTTGCAATTGTGTGTGCAGTGTAGTCAAATTCTGTACTGGAGATTTGAATCAATAATAAAGAGGAGTATTCTAGAATTACCTGTGTATTTTACTTCTATTAATTGCATGTGATTATGTTATGTTGAACACTGTGTTTATGTTTTATTGTTATTTTGGTGTGCGAATCTATATATTTCCCTATGTTATATGACCGCAAGTAGAGATATCTGTTTATGCGAAGACAAGCATCAATTCATGTTAAAGTTGGCCAACACTTAAGATAATTCGAGTAATTACACAGTAGAAGTGCGTAAGTACTTGAACCACCTGTTAAGGTTGCGGGAAGGACTATCGTAGACCTTCGCGGAGGTTTAGAGGATGAATGAGGGGGAATATATCAATAAGCCCTAAAAGGCTTATCGACCTACATGAGGAAAGAGTTCAAGGTATAAAACCGACATCACAACCATCTTAGGGTATGGAAACTTGGTTCCTACATCCCCCCATACTGCTTCGAGTGAGACTTCAGTCCACGCTCCACGGATTGATGCCAAAAGGGCTAGTAGTATATGGATTTTCTTGGCTAATTAACGTTGAACCTAGGTCAGGGCCCATCAAGCCAACAAATGGTTCCATTACCGAGACTGGGATCCACATAACGAGATGTTTAATGTTGCATCATTGGAATCCAACTAAGAAGGAAAAATCCATGAATTCACAACACAAGAAAATAGGAATCCGCGATTTACTAAAGAACAATGGTTGGACATATATATGTACACTGAGATACATGAAATCTTCTTCTTTTCCTTCTCGGTTGATCTATATGAGTGGATCGCGAAGTTGGCAGACGGCCAAGGGAGGTGGAGGCTTGATGGTCCGATTGTCTGGACCCTAGAGTTAGTGCGGAAATTGGAAGCCTCTGAAGATAAGATCGCGCGCGTTGTCGATCATTGGCTCGACTATATCATAGGAGGGTTTGTGACAGAGTTTGCGGTCGATACTTTGGTTAGTTACAACAAAGTAGAGTGTCGCTTCTTCAAAGGACCACGAGGTAAGTATTTGAAATCATTAAATATTTGGATTAAGATGCTCTTGTGTGAAAAGCAGGTTATGCAATTACCTTGATGTTTGGGGCTACGTGAAGTGGAAGGACTTTCAGGGATGGAGGAAGAAAAGGCCTTGAATATAGCCCATTGATTGAGCATCCTCTGAGTCACGACGAGGGAGCAACACAGGCTTCTCGATAGAGCATTATTCAATTGATAAAGCAAGGGTTCCTGCGAATACCTCATCCGCCCACACCACCTCCATCCTCACCCCCACCGATTACACCCTCACCCACACCACCACCACCTCCACCACCATTCAATATGACAAACTCTGTAAGGCTACCTGTGTTTAAGGGTGTGGAAAATGAAGATCCGGATGAGTTTTGGTTGGTCACGAAGGCTCTATGGGAAGCTCAGGGTATGAAAAATGATCAAATGAATAAAGCGATGTTGGTTAGTGCTTTGCAGGATCGCGCACTAACTTGGTACATTAAGTACTGCAATAATAATCCAACGTCTGCATTGGTAGATATCCAGACTGCGTTGAATAAGAAATTTAGTAGACCTAAGCTTGAGGAGCAATCAATTGTGGGATTCAAAGAGATCATGATGAAGCCTGGTGAGATGCCCTGAGATTTGGATCAGTGATTGAAGTGTACAATCTGCAAGGCTAACATGAATCTGACTGATGGGTAGCACCCCGAGTGGTTTGTGGCCTCGCACCTGCCTCATCTAAGGGTTGCGCTATCACAACAGAAGATTGGGACCCAGGCGGAAGCTCTGGAAATTGCGATGAGAGTGCATGAGACACAGATGAAAGATGCTAATATGGGGTTTCAGTAGATTCATGTATAGTTGTAGAGCCTTTGCCTCGAAATGCAAAGTCTGAAAAAAGACAAAACAGCTCAGCTAGAGGCGCGCGAAGAAGTGTGGTGCCTAAAGTGCAAAAGCCAAGGGCATGACAAAGATCACTGTCCAGTTTTCACAAATTATGTTGCAGAAGAGGGACCAATGCCTTTGAGGGTGGAAGCTGCATTAGGGTTAAGTACAGGGCCCGCGCTATGGTGTGCTATCTATCAAGTCACTGGGAAACAAGCGACAGACAATTTCCATTTGCTGTAGAAATCCGTACAGACATCACAACAGTTGTTCTGCAACTTCTGTCAAACTGTGGGTCATGATGAGCACAATTGACGGAGTTACGAATTAATGATGGACATGACACCTGCATACAGGGTGCAGGAAGAAATGTGGCCTCCGGAACAAGGCGCTGGAGGAGCACAAGGTGAGTATCAAGGGCACAGATGAGGCTGAGGTGGAGGAGGACCTGATAGAGGTCGAGGGTAGGTTATTTGTTACAATTTTTGAGGACCAGGACACTACACGTGAGATTGCCCAAACCCGACGCGGATGTCATGTGTTAGGCCCCTATACTACTAGTGTAACCCCTTATTGTTATTAGTACAACCCACTTATTATATTGATGTACCCATGTAGTGCCCATATTGTTACTATTGTGCCCCATATAATCCCACTATTGTTATTATTGTGCCCTTACATTATTATTGTTATGTCGGCTCTGATTATGTTATGAACCCTTAGACTCCTATATATAGAAAGGAGGTCTTTTCATTTGTATCATCCAAGAATTGTTCATTTGTGTGATGTAAAGGAGGTTGCCTCCTCGAAGACGTTGAATTCTAAGGCGTTGATCTCTCTTTTCTATCTTTTTGTGAGCTAGTTTCATAACATTTGGTATCAGAGCTTTGGATTCTAGGGTTTCGCTGCTCCAAATAGGTCATCGTGGCATTTTCGCTATAACGTTTTTTCTGCGACGTTTCAGAAGCTGAAAAAAAACCCATTTGAGAAGACATCACGTTGAATCTCGGGTCCAAATTTCAAAGTTTGTCGTGCTATATTTGCGGAGATATGATCTGAGGAAGTTGGTCTTTTTGCAGACTCCTGAATTACATTCCAAACAGGTGCCCTGGGGAAAATCGTCATAAATTTCTCTCTGAGCATCAGATTGAAATTTCATAAGATGGTACAGAAAGAGGACGGACTGTAGTTTCTTGTAGATATTTTTCAGAGTCAAAAGTCGAAACAGTGACACGTGGCACTTCATACAACTTCGCTCTTTTGGAAAGGTCTATAATTAGGTCATCTTGGGATATTATGCATAACTCTTTCTTGGAGAATCCAATTTGGATCAGGCTGGTGGCATTGGAAAGAGAACAAAGAGGGCTACCACAGGTTGCAATTCTGAACTTAAAGATCTGAAAGTATAGAGTTACAGCCATTTCAAGATCAAGCTCCTAAAATCAAGAAAAAGCAAGATGAGGAAGTTTGATGGCAAGGATCCGGTAAATTGGATACTTCAGATGGAGCAATATTTTGATCTACATGGTGTACCACTGTTACAAAAGGTATGTATTGCATCTTCATATTTGGAACCAGATCAATTTTTATGATATGAAGGGCTTTGTTCTCGTAAACAACTTGTTACGTGGTCAATTTTCACGAAGGAAATGATAGCACATTATGAGGATACAAAGAGCAACACCTTCTTTAGAGCAACACCACAACAATTGGAAAGAGTAAAAGGGCTTTGTGACATATTGGAAAGAAAAATTATGGAAACCAGGAAGCATACCCCTCACAACTATAAAGATGGAAGTGTTGTTTCTCCTAGCCTTCCACAACCTACAAGGGTTACACCACAACAATTGGAAGAAAAAAGAGAAAAAGGGCTTTGTTACAATTGTGATAGCAAATGTACTAAAGGTCATAAGTGTGCTGATAAGAAATTATTTTACATAGAATATGAAGAGGAGGAAGAAAAGGATCAAGAAACATCAAAAGAAGAAGATATACGCCAAGACCCAACCCCAGAGAAAGAAGAAAAGAATCAGACCATATCTTGTAAAGCATTGGCAAGAATTACCACTCCTCAAACTCTTAAGATAGAAGGACATATCAAGAAGAAAAAGGTAAAAGAAGTGAAAGATCACATCAAGAAAGAAGAAATGAATCCAACCATATCTTGTAATTCATTGGTCGAAATTACCACTCCTCAAACTATCAACATAGAAGGACATATCAAGAAGAAGAATGTTCAAGCAGTGAAAGATCGCATCGAGCATCAACAACAATTTCTCCAAATTTTAAAGGATAACGTCACTTCGGTGAAAAATAAAATGAAACAACAGGTATATCAACATCATTATGAAAAATGTTTTGATGTAGGTGATTGGGTATTTTTACTGCTACATCTCAAGCAAGATATTTATGAGAAGGAAATGTTGGCAATACTACATGCACTTAAAAAATGGCGACCTTACCGAATGGGAAGACTCTTCAAGGATGAGGATGTGGAAGCATTGTTTTGTGCTATTTCTATTATCCAACTAGATTGGATAAACGAAGCAAGGGATGAATGGAAGGACAAAGAAGTATGGCCACTTATCCAAAAGTTGCAAAAGATCCCAATTCAAACAATATTGCCAGAAATTGAAGAGGAAGGAAAAATCATATTGGAACCTCGAGCAGTCACAGAAAAAAAAACCCAACAGCTACGAAATCAATCAATTTCAGAGTATCTTCTCAAGTGGAAGAACTTACCCGCTGAAGATTCCACATGGGAGGACAAGAATTTTATACATAAGCATCAAGAACTACTCAAGCGTTGAGGACAACGCTTTTTGAAGGAGAGGGGCATGTTAGGCCCCTATACTACTAGTGTAACCCCTTATTGTTATTAGTACAACCCACTTATTATATTGATGTACCCATGTAGTGCCCATATTGCTACTATTGTGCCCCATAGAATCCCACTATTGTTATTATTGTGCCCTTACATTATTATTGTTATGTCGGCTCTGATTATGTTATGACCCCTTAGACTCCTATATATAGAAAGGAGGTCTTTTCATTTGTATCATCCAAGAATTGTTCATTTGTGCAATGTAAAGGAGGTTGCCCCCTCGAAGAGGCTGAATTCTAAAGCATTGATCTCTCTTTTCTATCTTTTTGTGAGCTGGTTTCATAACATCATGCCACTATTTTACTCAATTTAACCATGAAACGGAGGATTTCCCTATATTTTTAGCTAACATATGCGAGAAGGGGGCGTAGCCTTGTTAGGACCTCATATTGTCCCTTTTTGACCATACATTTTGCCATGATATCATCCTTTTCAACTTCCATTTAAAAGTCCTTGTTAGTGTTTTAACCCAATTATCCCAAGAAAAAACTTGGATGCCTAAAGAAGAAACAAGTTCAGGGGAGACGGCAGTGATGGCGATGGTTAGGGTTTCGAACAGAGATCTGGTTGCTGCCGCAACGGTTCCCAAGCTTGCCTCAAGGGCCGAAGGTGAACCAGGGACTGGGGAAATGGTGATCGTTGGTGGGAGGTCATCTCTTCTGAAAGCACCTGCAGAGAAATGGTCGGTCTCACGGAGACGAATGGCCAAAATAAACTTAGATCTGCGTGGCCCTGCGTATAGTCTTCAGCGAGACGGGGTGAAGGCATTAACGGAGGTTCCCATTGCTGCGTGGAGATACGAGGAGGGTACTCTCCTGCGAAAGATTGAGGCTCCAATCTGCAGCCATGAACAAAGAAGCCTGTCTGGCATATGGCGTTTAGAGGCTAGGCGTTGTCCAATCCAGATCGCGCGGAGAATCAGCAGGGGGGGACTGCATGATGCAGATCTGCTCCCTTCTACAACACACGGGCCCAATCATTGCAGTTTTGGCTCAGATCCATACGATCTAGTCTATATCCGAGCACAGAGTGATCCGAGGCACCAGATCGAACACGACCAAGCCTTTATCCGAGTACAGCTGGAGTCCAGGCGGCAGAACGGAGACATCAATCCTAGATCGGGCAGAGTTTATGCAGATCTAGACATGCAAAAGGAAAAACGAATCAAAACGGAGCCAGATCTGGAATTTCGCCATCAGCCAAAGCAGGTAACAAATATTTGTTTTCAGATTCTGATTAAACCCCCTCAGGGGAAATCTCGATTAGTATGGGTTCATGCAGGAGACACCTCCATGCAGCTAAAACAACAAATATGGGCAGAAATGGGATACCCAGTTCAGGCCCAGCATCTGGTCAGTGGAAGGCGGTCCCTCCAGGACTGTAGATCTTTGGAAAGTTATGAGATTGGGCCAGGATCAATCATTATTTTAAATCTCAGATTGAGAGGAGGGGCTCTGCCTCAGGGACAGACAAGCTCCTCAGGGGGAGACAAGGGGAAAAAAGCTGCAGCCCAGCACCAACCAAAAGGATCCTATAAAAACATTTTACAGGGCAGCAGAAATTCAGGGTTCTCCCCAGATCAAGGAGGACACATGCCCAGGCCATACATAGTAGATCAGTCAGAGCAAACCCCAGCTTTAAACTTAGATTCCTTAGGGCTTGATGATTTCGTCAAGTCCTATGAAACGCAAGCTTTAATTTGCCGTTTCAACAGCTTTTGGCCTAAACCTATGGATCTTTTCCATTGGATCTTCACCAGCTGGACCATGGAGTGTGACATCCATTTATGTGCAAAGGGTTTTTTCATAGTAAGATTTACATCCAAGGAAGTCAGAGATACAGTCATCAGTGCCGGGCCATGGTTTTGGGGAACAGCAGGGTTGTTTGTGACTCCATGGTTCCCAGATTTTGATCCAAATAAAATGACGGTAACCAGAATGCCAGTTTGGGTTAGACTACACAATCTTCCATTGCACTTTTGGGATGAACGAGTGCTGGAAGGCATTGGGAACAACATAGGGAAATATATCAAAACAGACCTGAACAGGATCGATGAGAGGATCTACACTTTCGCACGTATCTGTGTGGAAGTAGACTTAAGTAAAGGGCTGCAGGAAAATATAAGGTTGATCTACAAACAACAGAACTGGTTGCAGGTACTAGATTATGAAAACACCACTTTCAGATGTAGGATCTGTAGGCATACAGGACACTTACAAAGCACATGTCCAGAAGCCAAGAATAAAAAGAAGCAGAAAGGGAAGCAGAGGAAAGGTTGGAATTTTTCTCCCCCAGATTCAGAGGACGAAGCATCAGAAGCAGCAGAGGAAGAACCTCCAGCAGAGAAAACTAAGGTAACTCAAGAAATGGAGAAACAGAAAGGAATCTCATCAGACAACAAGGCAGTGGAGACAAGCATGGATCCTAGTACGGGAGGCACCAAACGGCACCACCACTCAGATACTTCAGATTCAGACAAAGAACCTGGCCCACAGAATACAGAGACACAGTTAGTCATTGCTTCGATTGAGCCCACTCAAGGAGAATGGCGCAAGGTCGAAAAGAAAAAGGGGAGAAAAACTTGAAGCGTGAGTTCTACTCACTGCCGGATTCCAGTTTTTGCCCCTTTCATACTCTCTCCTCTCTTCTCTTTTCTTATTCTTTGCACGTTAGTCCTCTAATGTTGTGTGGGGTGCGAAAGCACTCGGGCCCTTGTGGCAGCATACGGAACGCTTCAATGCATCTGCTAGTGTAATTTTTCATTATCTTTTTAATAAAAAGTTACCGTTTTTTTTCCTTGGAAAAAAAAAAAACCCAATTATCCCAAAGGTATGTAATGATTCTTCTCATCACTATATGTTTAATTATTTAGCATATAATCACGATATCTTCATAGTTAATCTTTAAAATTGTTAAGTGTTGAACAGTTAAAGAATGATGTGCAGTCCGTGTTTCTAAAACAGCCTGGAGTTTGCGAGACTATTTTTGTAGTTGCTGAAACAGTAAAAATGGCATGCGAATCTCGAAGCCAAAATAATAGAGATTTTCATTCTAAATTTGACAGCAACAAAGGAACTAGACTAATCACCGAGGAAGATATTACGCTGGATGAAACACCTATAATCTAAAGACAATATTACTGTAACAACATTTTGTTGACGGGAAATTGGTTTCCCTATTTTTGTATAATGGGTTAAAATAATGTAAATCTTTTGTAATAGATGTCTCCTCTTTATAAAGAGGATACATATACATTAGAGGGGGATGGACTGTGGAAAAGAGGCTCAGCTGAAGGAACAGGACTAGAATTCTTTTTGTAATATGACATATTGATGGATGAATAAAATTTTGTTCTGAACATCTTTTTCTAGTTCTTGTCTCCTGGGGAATCTTGTGAGAAGGACAGGGCCCACCTTCATCACAAGATTCACCCATTATATCTTTGTAGTGTGCCAAGTGTGTCTTTTATTCATGCCTTGTTAACAAGTACTGTTTTCTGAATATTTTTTATAATACCTTTGCTGAAACTCTGTTTCTTTCTCAATTGATTATTGTATTATTCAAAGTTAATTCATGAGTTTTCAGTGGTGATTAAGTTACAGAGTGAATTGGCAAGCTAGTTAATCAGAGGAAGGTGCTGGAGATTCCGGCTCTGGGGATAGGGTCCTAACTCTCTGTTACAGCACAACCATTGTTTTCCTTTGCAGATTGATTCTTTTCCATTATATGACTCTTTGAATGAAATTAAGCATTCTTTGATAGTTATCTGCAATAGAGTGTAATTGCTGTAATGCAGAGTGGAGCTTCAGTTTGTTAAAGTAAGGCGTGATTTGTTTGTACTACAACTTTTGTTGCTTTTAAAATCGAGTGCATATAGTATGCAATTGCCTTTGAAATAACAAGACTTCCCTAGGTTGACAATTAATGTCGCACTTTGTTTTTTAATTCAATAAGCAATTAAAGTGACCAACATTTTGGCACCGTTGCCGGGGAAGGCAATTATAGATTTTAAAAGCACTAATGATTTTCTTGTAGATATGCAGGATGCATGAGAGGACGCAAGAAAACTAATCCTATAGGTGGCAAGGGAAAAGGAAGAGGAGGAAGAAAAACTTTCATCGATGAGATTATTTCAAAAGCTGAGACATCCCAGAGGCTAAGCTCTCGGAGGCCACAGACTCAACACTCTCTCCAAACGGATTACCAAACAGAGGAAGTAGCGGGACCTAAAAGGGTTGTAGAAACAGCAGAACATAACGAGGAACCAATGGAGGAAGTTGAAGAACCAATAGAAGATATTGAAATTGAATAACCAATAGAAGATATTGAAATTGAAGAACCAGTTCAGGACATTGAGAGTCCAATGGAAAACACTGAACATCGGGCAAGTGCATCAGGAAAGCAACCAATGGATGGAAACAATGAAGGAATCTTTAGTGAAGGACGTAGAGGTGAAGGAAGAGGTGAGAATTCTCTCTCCACCTTGGAATTCCCTATTGAGGAACTTCCTAGAGGTACAACTCCTATGAAGAATATTCCACTCTCAGCCCTACCTAACTTCCATGGTTTATCCTCTGAAGACCCTTATGAGTTTCTTTTTGAGTTTGATATATTGTGTAGAAATTATGATTATGTTAATAATGATCAAAAGTTAAAGTTGTTTCCAGCAACACTAAAAGGAAATGCACTAAGATGGTTTATGAGCTTGGGAGGTCATGTGATCACAACATGGGATCAGATGAAGGAGAAATTTATGGCCAGATACCAAGACTATTGCCGGACGAGAGAAAAAAGGAAGGAATTATTCAAGATGGTTCAGAAGGAGGATGAGAATCTGGAGGACTTCGTGGAAAGACTCCAGTATAATCTGCAGAGATCTGAGCACCCTGATGTAAGTGAAGATATTCTTAAAACAATATTATTAAAGGGGGTAAGGGATGATTGTTTAGATATGTTAAATATGCTTGGTAAAGGGGATATATCTAAAGAATCGTATGATGAAATCGTTAACCTCTGCAAGAGGTGTTCAAGAGGAGATGCAAATAAATCAAAGAGCAAGGATAGTACTTATTCAAGGGTCCAGAAATCAGCCAGTGGAGGAGCAACAAGAGTTGAAATAGGTAATCTACTTGAGGAATTCAAGACTGAAATGTTAAGTTCTTTTGCTTCACAGATTGATACCTTGCAGGTTAAGAAGAAGCAGGCAGAGGAAGAAGCTGCTTTGGCCATTTTCTGCCCTAAATGTAGAGAAAAACACCCACTTAGGGAATGCCATTGGACAAGGTACCAATCTGTACCATTTGTGAGAAGGACCATGAAACTCAACAATGCCCCTCTTTACCAGGGATAAAGGCAGCATTACAACCAACTGAGGAGGAAGCTGAAGCAGTTTATCTGCTGACACAAAGGAGGCAATGGCAACCACGAGGACAAGGTACGAACTCTAGTATGCCATTTAATCGTTGGAATAATTATCGTTCTTTTAATCACGCAAATTACCCGCCCTTTAACCAAATGCAATACCCACCCTTTAATCAAATGCATTTCCCACCCATGCAGCAAACAAACCCTCCCTTTATAGACCCTGCAATGTGGACTCCCTGGCTTCTACAACAATCCTATTTTAACCAATGGAACCCAAAATGGAGAGCTCAACAAACTCTATTCACAAACCAATTTCCTTAGTTACAACAACAAATTTCTCTCCCATCAGGTACCCCACCGAATAATCATACCATGAAACCTCAGCTGCCTATATAACCGAACCCTAATCCTAATAATAATAAAGTTGTGCAAGTCATCGACATTTAGAACCTGCCTACATCTCCTGTGCAATGTAATGATATTCATTTACGATCTGGGAGAGTAGTTGAGCCGATTATAGATGATATTACCTCTTCCGACTCTGATAAAGAAGAGACAGAAAAGAATAAATCATCTAATAAGGATGCTGAAACAGTCAAGCCATCCTCTAATAAAAATGTTGAAACAGTCAAGCCATCCTCTAATGAAACTGCTGAAACAACAGAGCCACCATTCCCTGAGCGTTTGGCTCTCACTAAGACGCTTGAGCCACCTGCTTTTAACCTTTTAGGGGAATTGTAGAATCTGTATGTTAAAATTCCACTTTTACAAGCACTCAGAGATGTGCCAATCTATGTCAGAACTGTCAGAGACATTTGCATCAAGAAACCTGGTAGGAAGGCTAAAGATCCCCTTACAATTCATGTGATGGGTGATTTAGCTGCTTTAATGTCAGGAAAAGTTCCCCCTGTAAAATATGGTGATCCTGGTCACCCCATGGTCACAGTACAGGTTCAAAAAACTATTGTTTCACGAGTTCTGGTAGACCTAGTTGCTGTTATAAATATTATGACCCTTGAAACTGCACAACTGTTACAATTGAAAAATGTAATTAGAGAGACACCAACTATCCTGGAATTAGCTGATCGTTCCACAATCAAACCAGAGGGGGTGATTGAAGACCTGATCATTTCAGTTGAATCCTGGAATTACCCAGCTGACTTTTTTGTGTTACAGACTAAAGCAAAGTTGGGGGGGAATCCTCTAATCTTGGGGAGACTTTGGCTAGCTACAACAGATGCTTTTATCAATTGTAGATCAATTTCAATGACAATTTCTAATGGATGTGAAACTAAGCAGCTTACGCTATACCCTCATGCTACACCTATGATTAAAAATGATGATTTTGTATGGTTAGACTATGAGGATAATGATACTCAACCCATTTTGCCATTGGACAAGCATTAACTCTTAAAGATACCACAGAAGATAAAGTAATTAGTAATTTTATTTCTGAACCTTCCTCAGTTACTTCTGAAACATATATTCAGTTAACTGCAATTCTGGATCCTGAAATACAACAAAAGCTCAAATCTGAAAATTTACCTCAAACATCAACTGCTATCTCCTCTAAAAGCATAACAGTAGAAATTGAACCTGGCAAAACATTGAACATAAACCCCAATTTATCAGATGCTGAAACACAACAGCTAATGAAGTTGCTCCATGAGAACAAGGAAGCATTCGCATGGGACTACACAGACATGAAGGGGATCTCTCCTGAATTATGTACTCATCGTATCTATATTAAGGAAGGGGCCCGACCAGTCTGTCAACCCCAGCGACAAATGAATCCTAATTTGAGGGAAATTGTTAAGGAAGAACTTCAAAACTTTCTTGATACAGGGTTTATATACCCCATATCTGACAGTGAATGGGTTTCTCCGTTGGTAATAGTACCTAAGAAAAACAGGAAATGGAGAGTGTGTGTAGATTATAGAGCCTTAAATAAAGCTACCCAAAAAGATCATTTCCCCTTGCCATTTATTGATCAGGTGTTGGACAGCTTGTCAGGAAAGAAATTCTTTTCCTTTTTAGATGGTTTTAGTGGATATAACCAAATCAGAATTGCACCTCAAGATCAAGACAAGACCACTTTTACTAGTCCTTGGGGGACTTTTGCTTATAGAGTTCTCCCATTTGGACTATGTAATGCTCCAGCAACGTTTCAAAGAGCAATGATAGGAATCTTTTCTGATATGCTTAATGATTCTTTGGAGATATTTATGGATGATTTCACTCCCTATGGTGTGACTTTTGAAGATGCGCTACAAAACCTTGAGAAAGTACTTAAACGATGCATACAAGCTAATCTTTCCTTGAGTATCGAAAAATGTCATATGATGATGAACGAAGGAATTGTACTAGGACACTTCATTTCATTCCTTGGAATTCAAGTGGATCCATCCAAAGTACAGGTAATTCAGACCCTTCCTATTCCTAAAACACAAACTGATGTAAGAATTTTTTTAGGACATGCTGGATATTATAGAAGATTTATTAAAAAATTTCTAAAATAACTTCTCCTTTGTTTGTGTTACTTATGAAAAATGCTAAATTTAAGTGGACTGATGCCTGTCAGAAAGCATTTGATGAACTTAAGCATCAGTTGTCTACAGCTCCTATTCTGAGGGGACCTGATTGGGCACTTCCTTTTCATATATCCTCTGATGCTTCAGATACTGCAATTGGAGCTGTCTTGGGTCAAGAAGAAAACAATCTTCCTTATGCTATCTACTTCATTAGTTAGAATATGACCCCTGCTGAGCCTAATTACACAGTTACCGAGAAAGAATTTTTAGCAGTTATTTATGCTATTAATAAATTTCGACATTACATTACTGGTTATCCTACTTTTGTTCACATTGACCACTCGGCTATCAAGTATTTAATGAATAAATCTGTTACAAATGCTCGAGTTACCAGGTGGTAATTGTTACTACAAGAATTTGATATTACAATTGTGGATCAACCATGTAAAGAAAATGTAGTTGCTGATTTCCTTTCTCGGATAAAAAATGATGATAATACTCTAGTAGATGATTCCTTTCCTGATGAATACTTGTTTGCAGTATCTGCTCACTCACCATGGTATGTAGACATTTCCAATTATCTGGTTGCAGGGAAGCTACCATCAAACCTATCACATCGGGAGAAAAGAAAGATCATTCAACAAAGTGCTAGGTATAGCTGGATAAGTGGGTGTCTTTTTCATACAGGACTTGATAAGGAAATCCGAAGATGCATTAGAGAAGATGAGGTTTATGATATATTGAAGGCTTGTCATGATGGCCCTTGTGGTGGGAATTTTTCTGATAAGAGAACGGCACATAAAATTCTTAGGATGGGTTATTATTGGCCCTCACTTTTCAGGGATGCAAAGAAATATGTCAGGGCCTGTGACAGTTGTCAAAGATTGGGCCAACTCAATCATAGAGATGAAATTCCACTGAGCCCTCAGGTAATACTTGAACCCTTTGAAAGATGGGCTCTAGATTTTGTAGGGCCCATCAATCCTCCATCCAACCAAAGAGTTTATATATTGGTTTGTACAGATTATATGACTAAATGGGTGGAAGCTAAGGCACTTATTAAAGCTAATGAAGAATCTGTTTTAACCTTTTTATTTGAAGAAATCTTTGTTAGATTTGGGGTGCCTAGAGAACTAGTCACAGATGGAGGACCTCCTTTCAATTCTCATGGTTTTAAAGCTATGCTTCAAAAATATCATATCAATCATAAAATGACTACACCTTACCACCCCCAAGCTAATGGTCAGGTGGAAAGTACAAATAAAGTCATAGAAGATATTTTAACAAAAGCAGTTAAGGATAATAGGAAGGATTGGTCTCAAAGACTGCCTGAGGCATTATGGGCTTACAGAACTACTTGGAGAAACACTACAGGTTTTTCACCCTATGAATTGGTTTATGGTAAAAGTGTTGTTTTTCCTGTGGAATTTGAAATTAAAACCTTAAGAACTGCTTTAGCTGTTAACCTTGATTTGATTGATGCACAGATAGCTAGGTTGCAGCAGCTACAGGAATTGGATGAAAAAGGTTGGATGCCATCCATCAAACAACTATGATTCAGCAGCAAAGAACCATGTGGCACGATAAAACTATTAAGCATAAGAAGTTCCAAAAAGGCGATTGGGCTTTATTATATGATTCCAGGTTTGAAAATTTTCAAGGGAAACTACGAACAAGGTCGCTGAGACCTTACGAGATAGATATTGTTTTTCCCAATGGAATAGTAAGGCTCCTAACAATTGATTGTTCTAGAACTCCATTGTTAGTAAATGGGTATCGGCTTCGTCTGTACCAGCAACCGATTTCTAAGGAGGATTTTAAGGTCACTTGCATGGCAGATTCACATTATACCTTTTTGGGGAGCCTCTTGCCCCTCATTGCATTTAATCTCTACATTATATATTCTTGTTAGATTAGATTACTTAACTAATAATCCCTGTCAAGGGCTGCCATATTACAATTTATTATTTTGCAGGTCTTAGATTCGGAGGTTGGTTGAAGGAACAATTGCATTACAAGTAGGATCAGGTTTCAGTTTGGGAAACATTGCCATTCCACTTCAATTCATCCCCTCATACTACCCTTCAACAATATTGTCCTATTTTTCTTTAACAACAGCATCTCTTTTTCCCGGTGCTGAAACACAAGTTTTGCCGTTGCTGAAACACCAACTTTTCCCCATTTTCCCCATTGCTGAAACACCAACTTTTCTCCATTTTCCCCATTGTTGAAACACCAACTTTTCCCAATTTTCTCCATTGCTGAGACACCGATTTCTCCATTTCCGAAGCACCAAGGTTTTCCATCTTTCCGGAAAAGTATCAATTCTCCCATTTTTCTGTAATTGAGGCATCAATTCCTCTCAAAAACAACCCATACATATCATTTTCCATTGAGAGAATTAGCCATTCATCCTGATAATTGTGTTCCTTCACTATTACCTCCTGTGAATAGAGGAAGCCTTTCATATAAATACCCTCATATCTTACAACCCTTTCCCATAACCATTGGTGATCTATTAAACGACAAGGTTATATTTTCAGCACAACAATCGAAGGTAAAATGTGACGTATGCGTTTTATGTGTAAATATTAAACTATAGTAAACGAGAAGATTCTGATATGATTGTCGAAATCACCGTACATTCAAAACTTATCATTTTAGCCGCAGTTGGGGGGAATATCAAAATTTTGTAATCATTACCCGATATGCCAATCACCGTCATTTTTATTACGGCTGTGTCACCCCGTCTCTGTCTTATTATGTCATAACCTCATTTGCAATATCTTACTCTGTCTCGGCTGCGGTAACTCGGCTCTGTATTGTGCATTTTACTGAACCGGTAACTATGGGAGGTAACGCTGTTCGAAATGAACCTGGTTCAACGGCTCTATTGGAACTACACCCAGAAGCATATCAAATTTTTCTGCAAGCAGGCTGGGTGGATTATTTCCGAAGGCTCCAGGAATTTGATTCTCAGCAAGTCCTGGAATTCGCACGTAATTTAAAGGAAGGTTATTCTACTGTTCGGGGAGTGTGAATTCCAGTAACAGAGGAAGATATAGTGCAGGTTTCAGGATTACCAGCCGATGGCATCCGTTGGTTCAGCCGTAAACACATCATTCTGAACGCACAACAAGATTTTCTTCTACCTGGGGAGCGGGTCGAACCTAAAGGCAGGGGTGTTGCACTGCATTCATTACCACCTCCATGGCCAAAGGTTGCAGAGTTTGTCAAGCACTACCTCACCTGCGAAGGACGTTACCAGGTAGTGTACTATCATGACTTTGTGTTGTTGAATCATTTAAGACATGGTTGTTTATTAAATATGTCATACTATCTTCTTGGGTGTCTAAATAATATGTCACATTATTCTAGCAATGCAAAGTACCCACTCCTCTCCCTCACTCACCATCGCTTGGTTCAGCTTTTAATCCTGAGGGGCTTTGCCCTGCAGAATCATCCCCCCCTTAACAAACCACCTCAGGAAGCTGCTGAAATCCCTCAACCAGTAGCTAAAAACCCCCAGGAAGTTGCTTAAGTTACTCAACTAGCAGCTAAAAATCCTCAAGAAACTGCCGAAATTTCTAAAGCAGTAGTCGGAACTCCCTAAGTGAATTCTAAAAATCCTCAGCCACCCATGACAGTTAGTCCAATTGACCCCACCATTGCATCAACCCCACCCCATAATTTACCTGGATCATCCACTCCCACTGTCCATATCCCCAGCGATGATTCAGATGATGACATTCCCCTAGATAAGCTGAAAAGGAAAAGGAAAAGGCAAGAAACGGCTGTGCCCCCATCAAAAAGATGAATAAGGGCCTCAATTAAAGAAGCTATCACTTCTGATGTCCCTCCTACCCCAGAGAAGGCCATCCATAAAATAAAAACCACTGCTTTTCTTGCCTCCTTACCTCGAAGATGAAGGAGGACATCTTCTAAACCTGCAACAGAGACCACCACCCAAATTTCCCCACCCATTATCCTAAAACCCCAGACCCCGAATCCTTACCTTCCTCACCCTCGGGTACTGAAATGAAAAATGTTTAGGATTTTGTGACATCATTCCTTTTAAAAGACGTCGCTGCTCCACAAGAACCAGCTGCTGATTAATTATCAAAAGTAGACACCCAAGACGATGTACCACATGTAGCTGTTAGACAAGAACCAGCTACCAACTCAACAGGTGTTACACAAGAACCACCTGCTGAGGAGCAAAAGATAGATGACCTAGAGGTAGCTGCCCCACAAGAACCAGCTACTGACTCAATAGGTGTTACACAAGAACCACCTGCTGAGGAACAAAAGATAGATGACCTAGAGGTAGCTACCCCATAAGAACTAGCTACTTACTTAACAGGTGCTGAGGAGCAAAAGTTAGATAACCTAGAGGTAGCTGCCCCACAAGAACTAGCTAATAGTCATGCAGGTGCTACAAAAGAACCACCTGCTGATGATCATGATCAGGAAACACATCAGAACATAGTAGCTACTGACTCAGCAGGTGTTACACAAGAAACACCTGCTGATAAATAGGAAATAGATAACCAACATGTAGCTAAATCAGCTACTAGCTCAGCAAGTTTCACACAAGAACCACCTACTGATGACCATGACCAGAAAACAGACGAAGACTTGGCTGCTACGGACTTAGCGGTTGATACACAAGAGCCGCCTGCTGATGAGAAAAGTGTAGATAACCAGGGCACTACACAAACTATCATTGTTACAGAAGAACCAGCCATTCAGTCGGCTAATATGCAAAATTCGCATGTTCAGGAGGATATAGCTGTTATAGAACTAGCTGATGACCCAGCAATTGTCACACAAGAACCACCTACTGGAGATACAAATAATGAAGCTACCACCAAACAACCATCCTCCCATCCACTTGAACTAGCTACAGAGACTGCAACTGCTACAGAAGGCCCTGTCACGTTAGCTTCCCTTCAACAAGAAAATGAGTTTCTGAAAGCCGAGATTTAGGTTTATAAGTAGGAGTTAATAATGGCAAGGGAAGCTTATGAAAAAGAACTTAATCTGTATACTTTAGCTCACGTAGCATCTGCAGCTGAGAAAAGTGCAGAAAAGGATCGATACAATGAATACATGTGCAGCCAATGTGGTGATCTCTATTCTCGAGCGGGTTATAGGATAATCGAAGTCCCATTGCCTAGACCCACTCCTGCATTTACTCCTATTATAGTTAAAAAGGAACGCCCTGCTGTTACACAAGAACCAGCAGGGCCTTGAAAAATTTTTGAAGAAGAAGAGAAACCACAAGCACCCCGGCCTACCCTAGTTGTTAAAGCTGAAAATCCTACATGAAAGTCTGCAAAGATGGTGTTTACCCAGACTGAACCTCCGTGTGCAGAGACTATCTTCACTCAGACCTTAAGCATTCAAGAACTCAGGAATATATGGAAGAAAGAGTATGCCCTGTCGTAAGAAAAGGCATTGCGGGAACATAAATCATTATGGCAGAATCATGTATATAGAAATTGGGAAGTCTTGGAACAGTTCCATGCACAGCAGAAGGAAAATAAGGAGTTGAAAACTAGACTATCTCTTATCTTTGAGTTAGTTCAAACACTTCTGGCCACTAGGAAATCATCCTTTAACTATTATGTGTTTCTAGCAGAACGCCTAGCATTCCTTCAGGTAAAAGCAGTCAGAGATGGATGACCTCATGAGGTGTCTACACCCCAGAAGTTTATTGAAACCTTTGCAGCAGCATCCTCCGGTGAACAAAATCTATTATGTGAACTCTATCTCCATAATGAAGCCATGCCGGAGGATAGAAAGCTTAATTTGATTCCTGTGGCTGGTGACATTCAGATTAGAGCCTTTGTCTCCTATAAGGCCTACTTCAAGGTGTCCGAAAAGGAGGAGCTTGCAGCATGGCAGAGAATACAGAGTGTCCAGGGCTTCAGAGATTCAACTGATAGCACCTTCTATACTTACTGTATAAGTAATTTGCACTACTCCGATTGAGACTCAGAGTAAATGTTGCATGAATACATGCAACTGCTTCAGTTGGGGGGGATGTTAGGACCTCATATTGTCCCTTTTTGACCATACATTTTTCCATGATATCATCCTTTTCAACTTACATTTAAAAGTCCTTGTTAGTGTTTTAACCCAATTATCCCAAAGGTATGTAATGATTCTTCTCATCACTATGTGTTTAATTATTTAGCATATAATCATGATATCTTCATAGTTAATCTTTAAAATTGTTAAGTGTTGAACAGTTAAAGAATGATGTGCAGTCTGTGTTGTTGAAACAACGTGGAGTTTGCAAGACTATTTTTGCAATTGCTGAAATAGTAGAAATGGCATGCGAATCTCAAAGCCAAAACAGTTGAGATTTGCATTCTAAATTTGATAGCAAAAAAGGAACCAGACTGATCACCGAGGAAGCTGTTACACTGGATGAAACACCTATAATCTAAAGACAATATTACTGTAACAACATTTTGTTGACGGGAAATTGATTTCCCTATTTTTGTATAATGGGTTAAAATAATGTAAATCTTTTGTAATAGATGTCTCCTCTTTATAAAGAGGAGACATCTACATTAGAGGGGGATAGACTGTGGAAAAGAGGCTCAGCTGAAGGAACAAGACTAGAATTCTTTTTGTAATATGACATATTGATGGATGAATAAAATTTTGTTCTGAACATCTTTTTCTAGTTCTTGTCTCCTGGGGAATCTTGTGAGAAGGACAGGGCCCACCTTCATCACAAGATTCACCCATTATATTTCTGCAGTGTGTCAAGTGTGTCTTTTATTCATGCCTTGTTAACAAGTACTGTTTGCTGAATATTGTTTATAATACCTTTGCTGAAACTCTGTTTCTTTCTCAATTGATTATTGTATTATTCAAAGTTAATTCATGAGTGTTTCACCGTGATTAAGTTACAGAGTGAATTGGCAAGCTAGATAATCAGAGGCAAGTGCTGGAGATTCCCGCTCTGGGGATAGGGTCCTGACTCTCTGTTATAGCACAACCATTGTTTTCCTTTGCAGATTGATTCTTTTCCATTATATGACTCTTTGAATGAAATTAAGCATTCTTTGATAGTTATCTGCAATAGAGTGTAATTGTTGTAATGCAAAGTGGAGCTTCAGTTTGTTAAAGTAAGGCATGATTTGTTTGTACTACAACTTTTGTTGCTTTTAAAATCGAGTGCATATAGTACGCAGTTGCCTTTGAAATAACAAGACTTCCCTGGGTTGACAATTAATGTCACACTTTGTTGTTTAATTCAATAAGCAATTAAAGTGACCAACAAGCCTCAGCAACCGACTTAGAACCTGCAGAGGATGAGGGTTGAGCCTCGAGAGGAAGACCCTAAGGTAAATATTTTGCTGTGGAGTGGAGCGACAACTGGTGAGGATAAGGGGAAGCAGCCTGAAGAAGGCGAATGGGTCTGCAAAGCACCCGAAAAGGAGACCGGGTTTGATCTATACCACACAAAATAAACATTTATGGAAGCGAAGAAAATTTTCACTAAGGCCTATACCTCATGAAGTCAAGAGAAGCCGACTGAAGAGATGGACCCGTCCATGATTACCACGTTCTTGGAGACCTAGATGAAACTGCTCCGTGATAGCAAGGCTGTGAAGGGACTACAGGAGCTGATCAATAGATGTGCTAGCAAGGAAAGTGCTACTGATGGACCGCGCATAGTTAGAAATCTTGGTAAGCATAAGACAAGAATTGGACGTGAGATGAGACTCACCATGTACATAGAAGAATACGAAATGGACCAAGTTATCTTGGACCTAGGGTTCGACGTGAATGTTTTTCCGAAACAGACATGGGAAAGAATAGGGAGACCTGCACTACAATGGTCTTTGATTCAGTTAAGGATGGCGAATCAGTAGAAAATCATCCAATGGGGAGGTTGCAGGGGGTTACAGTTGATATCGAAGGCGCGAGTGCACTAGCTGATTTTGAAGTGATGGAGATTGTGGATGATAGCAATCCCTACCTTGTGCTCCTTGGGATTGATTGGGCCACTGATATGAATGGGGTAATCAATCTGAAGAAGCAAAAGATGATACTTGAGAAGAAATCGCTATGCGTAATGGTGCCACTGGACCCTGCAGAAGGACCGCGCTATACTGAACCATTCCGCGATTATGAAGTGATGAAGACTTGGACCAGATTTACAAAATAACGATGCAGGATCAGGATTGGGTGAATCTGACAGTAGACGGACGTATTGCGTGGGACCGCGAGAACTCTTACACATCAGATTTAGAAGAAGAATTGGAGCAGTGGCAGAATTGATCGCATGAAGTATCTATGTTGTGTTGTAATATGATGACCAAGTCGTTGCGTTGTGTATCATCAGAGGTAAGAAATATGCCTTACTATGATGGGTTAATTGATGTTGATCACTTTTTGGATGCATTTGAAAGGGAAGCACTAGAGAAGCATCTCTTCCAGGCATTGGATTGTGCCTTGCACACTACGCCCGCAAGATGGTGGGGTACGCACGTAGATAGTTTTGATGATTGGTGTGAATATAGGAGGATGATGAGGGTATGCTTTAGTCATCCGAAGGTGCAATTAATAGAAAAGTATGATGGATGAAATGATCCATGTGACCATTTGGCCAAATGGACTGAAGTGTATGGAGCTGTCGTGGCGGAAAAAGTCGTTTGTGCGGACACAACTGACCTCCCTAGGAGTCTAAACTCTCTAGCGACAAACAAGACAAAATGGAACGATCTTTCTCTAAATACACCTTTTAAAACATGAAAACTACAAAGTGTTTAGGCTTACCTTATTCCAAAACGCTGTTGTTGTAGTCCGTCCTTGCCGATCCGGATGAGCTCCTCCTTCACATCAATTCCTACAATCACAAACAATCAAACAATTACCAAGCACTTGCATCTCATATAATAAAACATATATTCAACATGCAGACCAAGGAACACATGAAATAACTCATTAACACAAGCTATTGAGAAAAATGAACCAGTTTGTATTAATAACGAAACAAAGAAACTCTTACAACCTGGCCTTGGTGTTGTGCAAGTTCCTCCCAGGGTCCATCAAGGGTTTTCCTCTACTTTGACAAAGCTCACCCACTTCCAAGTAGAATCAAGCAAAGACAATCTCTCCTCACAAGGTTCTAAATGGGAGTCCTAATTCTTGCAGCATTTACCCAAGGAAAATGTATAGCTTCAACCTCCCCTCCCTCTGGCTCAATACCTTTATTTATAGTGCTGTAAAGAGGTTATTCAGGTCCACCATCAATGGGATAATCCCCCTCTTTGGGTGGGATAGCTCCCTTATTGATGGGATAAGTTCCTCCTTAATAGGGATACATGAACCAACTAGAGGCGCATCCATTTCATCAAAAACAAAAGCAAAAAGATGCAAAAACAAAAGCAAAAAGATGCAAAATTGTGAAAAGACTGAGAGAAACCTCCAAGTAATGACCAAAGGAAATCAAATTAAGAATTTCTCAAAAAAGAGACTCAAAACACCCAATTGATGAAAGCTAAAAGCAGGAATGCTAATGAAACAAGTTCAGGTGAAAATTTTTGACAGGGTACTAAAGGATCTGGGCAAAAAACACTAAGAAAAACCAAAATCTAAAAGCAATTAAAGCAAAAATGGAGTTTTCCTAAATTTTTACAGGAAGACGCAGGCAACCCGTTAGAACAGGCGCGGGCCCGCTCTGTGCAAACGGCAACAGCGCGTCCAAAGACGCACTGTGCAGTACTCAGAGGGTGCGTCCTTCTGGAAAAGTTAAGAAAAACCAAATCTAACTAAATCTAAAGCTAAGCCACCCAAATACTAATTCTCACAGTCAAAAACCAGAAAATAAAAATGATTTTCTCAGAGCAAAGTTCACACAAAGGAAAAGACTTTCACATTAATGGATTCCCCAGCGGAGTCGCCAATTTGTCGTGGCGGAAAAAGTCATTTGTGCGGACACAACTGACCTCCCTAGGAGTCTAAACTCTCTAGCGACAAACAAGACAAAATGGAACGATCTTTCTCTAAATACACCTTTTAAAACATGAAAACTACAAAGTGTTTAGGCTTACCTTATTCCAAAACGCTGTTGTTGTAGTCCGTCCTTGCCGATCCGGATGAGCTCCTCCTTCACATCAATTCCTGCAACCACAAACAATCAAACAATTACCAAGCACTTGCATCTCATATAATAAAACATATATTCAACATGCAGACCAAGGAACACATGAAATAACTCATTAACACAAGCTATTGAGAAAAATGAACCAGTTTGTATTAATAACGAAACAAAGAAACTCTTACAACCTGGCCTTGGTGTTGTGCAAGTTCCTCCCAGGGTCTATCAAGGGTTTTCCTCTACTTTGACAAAGCTCACCCACTTCCAAGTAGAATCAAGCAAAGACAATCTCTCCTCACAAGGTTCTAAATGGGAGTCCTAATTCCTGCAGCATTTACCCAAGGAAAATGTATAGCTTCAACCTCCCCTCCCTCTGGCTCAATGCCTTTATTTATAGTGCTGTAAAGAGGTTATTCAGGTCCACCATCAATGGGATAATCCCCCTCTTTGGGTTGGATAGCTCCCTTATTGATGGGATAAGTTCCTCCTTAATAGGGATACATGAACCAACTAGAGGCGCATCCATTTCATCAAACCGACCTCTAGAAACTTCTAGAAGTAACCACAAGTAACTTTTTTAAGATGAAACTTGCGCATTTTGCCTTTTACAGAAGGACGCACCTGTCCCTTAATATACAGAGCGTCCAAGGACGCAGCCTTTGTGAACATTGTGAGCGTCCCCGCAGGTAAGGCTTGAGAGAACCTGCGTCCCCAGAGATAAACACATTTTTTACAAGACTTTCTCCCTTCTTTGAGTTTGAGATGGATAGCAGAGGCATAAGACTTGCCTAAGAGGGTAGCATGACTGTTGATTGAGCCATACTAACTGTAAATAGTCATGGTGACATTTTTTAGTGTAACAGGAGCAAATCCTCAACTAGAGTGGGTCAATCTATTTTTTCATACCTTGGTTGTTATACCAATGAATTGGTACTTGGAGATGGAACTCCGCCATGGCACCGAAGAATGGGATATTTTGCGCCAAGGATTTTTTATGACGTTCATTTTTTAGGATGGATTTGAATCTATTGATGAAGCATTGCAAGAGGTTAAGACAACAATTTTCAGGATACCACAGGATCCTCTAGATTTGATTCAACCTAATTGGACTACCCAACTGAGCCACGCGCTAGAGTGCTACAATGTAACAGTGGAAGAAGAAGACAAGACCTGAAGAAGATTAATATTCCAGAGACTGAAGGTCACCACGAAGTTTAAGGACCGCAGGTAGAGAACCCAGACATAACTGAGCTGCTCAAAACTAGACAGGTGAACATTGGCACGGAGGTAGAGCCGAAGTTTGCAAAGATTGGGGACTACTGGGACAATGCGACAGTAGATAAGGTCGCTAAACTACTCCGTGAATATCAGGATCTATTTCCCATGAAGTTTTCAGATCTGAAAGGGATAATAGGGGACCTGGGTGTCATGAAGATCACCCTAAAACCAGACGCGAAACCTGTGAAGCAAAGACCTTACCACCTCAATCCAAAGTACAAAGAAAGGGTCTGCTTAGAGTTAGACAAGATTCTCATGGCAGGTATTATTGAACCAGTGGAAGCATCTGATTGGGTGATCCCAATAGTAGTTCAAGAGAAGAAGAAGAAGGAAGAAACAAGGATACATGTAGATCTCAGGAAGTTGAATGATGCCTACGTGCATGATACATTCCCAACTCCATTCACTGATGAGGTCCTAGATAATGTTGGCAGCCAAGAAGAATATTCGTTCACTGACAGGTTCTCTGGGTACCATCAAATCAAGATTGCACCAGAGGAGGACAAAAGTAAGATGACCTCCGCAACTGAATGGGGATGCTTCCAGTATACGATGATGCCTTTTGTGCTGAAGAACGCGTCGGAAATATTTTCGTGCGTAGTCATCGTGGTGTTCAAGGATTTCATTCACAAATTTCTGGAGGTATACTTTGATGATTGGACAGTGTTTGGGTTGGTAAAACAACACGTGGAAAGTATGCGCTTGATGCTAGATACATGTTGGAAGTACCAGATCGTGCTCAATCTGAAGAAATGTTTGTTCTGTGTCTCTTTTGGGATCTTGCTAGGTCATGTCGTATGCAAAAAAGGCTTTATGGTAGATCTTGTAAAGATCACAGTCATTATCAATTTGGAGGCACCAACGAGTGTGAAATAGTTGCGCGCAACATTGGGGCATATGGGATACTATAGGAAATTCATCAAGGGCTATGCCTAGATCACGACGCCAATGGAAAAACTGTTAAAGAAGGATGTTACATTCTGGTGGAATGAAGAATGACAGAAGAGCTTGGATGTGCTAAAGTAGAAAATTGTCACTGCGCCGATCCTAGTCTTACTGGATTGGAAGAAATAATTTCATGTGCTTGTGGACGCGTCATGTATTGCGCTGGGAGTAGCACTGACAGAGGCTGGTGAAGGGGACTTGGATCACCCTATAGAGTTCGCAAGTAGGAATCTGTCCAAAGCTAAGAAAAATTATTCCACAATAGAGCGTGAAGGATTAGCTATGGTATACGTGCTCCAGAAGTTTAGGCATTATCTGTTGGGTGGACATTTGGAGATGTATACAGACCATTCTGCATTGAAATACCTGGTAAAAAAGCCTGTGTTGGGGGGAAATATATGCAAGTGGCTATTTCTGTTCCAGGAATATGATTTTGAATTCATTGTGAAACCAGGATGATTGAATGCAAGACCTGATCACCTGTCGCGCATTGAAACTGGCGAAGAGCCTACTAGTTTCGAGGAAGGATTGCCTGACGTGCAGCACTTTGTAGTGCACATCGTGGACAACCACTTTGAAGATATTATATGCTTCCTGATGACAGGTACAGCTCCAAAAGGATATACAAGCCAACATAAGAAGGAACAAGTGGTGCGCACAGCAGACTTTTCTGTCATTGCAAGGCACTTCTACAAAATGGGATCAGATGAAATATTGTGACATTATGTGCCCGAGTTTGAACGAAACACCATCCTCACTGAGGCACATGGTGAAGCCGTGGGAGGTCATTATGCAGGAAAAGAAACATCATAGAAGATTCTACGTGTTGGGTTGTGGTGGTTGACCTTGCATAAGGATTCAAAAGCGTATTGTAGGGCATGAAACACATGCCAAAGGAATGGAAGACCCTCGTGTAGGGATGAGCTGCCACTGAATCCATAGATATCATTACAGCGCTTCGAGAAGTGGGTGATTGACTTTGTGGGACCAATTCAGCCTCTAGGAAAGAAGACGGGTGCGCGGTACATCATCATCACGACTTATTTCTTAACCAGATAGGTGGAGAAGCAGACTGTGAAGGACTATACAAGCATGACATCAGCCAAATTCATCTTTGAGTACGTGTTGACAAGGTTTGGCTGTCCAAAAATTTTAATTAGCGATCACGGTACGCATTTTCTTAATGAGACGATTAACACGATGATAGAGGAATTTCAGGTTTACCATCAAAAGAGCACACCATATCATCCACAAACTAATGGGAAGGTGGAAGTGTTTAATCAAATCTTGGAAAGCATGCTAACAAAGGCTTCCAATGCTCAAAGAAACGACTGGGATGTTCACGTGCCTGTAGTTCTATGGGCTTATAAAACGACTTCCAAGAAGTTGACTGGACAAACACCATTCAGATTGGTTTATGGCATGGAAGCTGTGATGCCAATGGAATACATTGTACCAAGTCTGCGCATAGTGGCATTCATAGGAATGGTGGATCGTGGAGGCCTATAGGAGAGGCTCGTGTAGCTAACAGAGCTTGAAGAAGATATATTTCTAGTTGGATTCCATCAACAAGTTCAAAAGGAGAGTGAAAAGGCATGGCACTATCGACACATCAAACTGCACACCTTCAATGTAAATGATTTAGTTCTATTATATGATAGAAAGTTTGATAAATTTCCAAGAAAATTTTGGATGCATTGGCTAGGGCCATATGTCATCAAGGAGATTACTGATGGTGGAGCAGTTCAGCTAGTAAAATTGAATGGAGAACCATTCCTAGGGCGAGTGAACGGCAGCCGATTAAGGCCATACACCGGTGATCCGGTTAGATGACTACATGAGGGAAGCATAGTCTTAGCGCTCCAGGCAGTTGAAAGGAGACGCGAGACTATAAACTACATTTCTCGGGTTGGGGAGCTGAACGATTGGGGAACTACGCAGAGTGAAGGAATGTCACAGTGTCAGCAGAAACATGTGGGGAGCTACACTATTCAAGAAGGGACCGCATAGGGCAGCTAGAAAGTGACCATTATGGTCACTGTTCATGACTTGACAGTGGGAAAACGACTAAATGGAGCTGGGGGATGGCATTTAAGTCATAATTTAAGGGAAAGATCTGTGAAAATTTGCTTCCAATCCAGCATTTATGAATGAATTTTGGGAGGAACGGTCGGATTTGAATTCAAAACCTCCTATAAATCACAGGTGGCTACCCAACGAAAAACACTTGCCATTTTGAGAATTGAGGTGTCAAACTCTCAAGCACGTATGAACTATGAGTACTTTGAAGCTTTGATATCGAGTTCAGCATTTGAGAAGTTGCCAAAGGAAATG
Organism: Pinus tabuliformis; assembly: GCA_031772625.1. Classification (NCBI taxonomy): domain Eukaryota; kingdom Viridiplantae; phylum Streptophyta; class Pinopsida; order Pinales; family Pinaceae; genus Pinus; species Pinus tabuliformis. The sequence continues at coordinate 663,132,618 of CM062820.1, read as the reverse complement.
CAGGAGTTGTTGTCTAGTATCATGTTGGCACCCGCAAAAACCATGATCACTGGAGAAGCAATGGCAACTAAGGGAACTACCCCAGAAGTAGCAATGGCAGCTGAAGAAGCTGCTTCCAAGGTTCTGAGCGTCGAAGTATCGGCAAAAGTGCCTAAATCACCAAGGTCGCCCCAGGCCAAGGCCTACGCCGATCAAAGAGGGTCCAAAAACAAAGAAAGATAAGAAAAAAGTGCCACAGTCGGTACACGCATCACCCAGAAAGCACCCACAGAAGGAAAAGCCCACTGTGCAGGAGAAGGGAAAGGTAGTTGACCTGGAGCCTGAAGAGGATGTTGAAGAAATCCATATGGGAGAGGAAGACATTGACATGAGAGTGAAGGGCGTTGACATTGAAGGGTCTGACCCTATCTCTAAACTGCCCAAGTACATTCCTTCATGCAGAGGCAAGACAAAGGTTCCCAAGGACATTAATGAAAGCAAGGTCACACTGCATACACCCTTGCTGTCAAACAAAATAATCTTTGAAGGACTGTGCCTGGGGCACATCCCCCTTTTAAAATTGAAGGATTGGGATTTGGCTGATACAGATCGCTTTCCCCACTTTGTGACAACTCAACTCATGCACCGCGTCTTCTATAAAGACTCTGGTGTGACCACGCTGGAGCCAAGAAAGTGGGTAAAAGGGATGGATAAGGTTGGTGTGTTAAACATGATGTGGGTACCGCATTACAACCGCACACCCATAACCATGATAGTGATAAAGAAGTTGCTATGCTTGGTGCATGATGGGTTCCCGTGGCTAGAGGAGTCGATACCGATCACTGACATGCTGATCCATAGGATCACTCGGCTGCCACACACAAGAGAAAATATTGCCACGGTATTTGACATAAAGATAGGTGAGTGTGACCTCGCCGAAGCAATGAAGGATAAGTTTAAGCTTTCTAAGAAGTTGCGTAGTAGATCCATCACTAACATAAACAACCCCGCGGTCAAGGTAGCCGCTTAGATCTTGGTAGGAAAGATTATGAGCAAGTGTCACATAGATGAAGTGCTGGCACTAGTGTGTGGAGGGCATACAGTTCAACTGGGCGTGCTACCTCTGCAGCGAGTTCCTCACAAACTATAGAGATGCACAGGATCAAAGCAAAACATTTCACTATGCATGTCTATCACTATCCATAGTGTTGGTTGCGTGGGAGTTACGAGAGGATAGTCATTTTCTTCCGATAGCGCAGGACCTACTAGAAGTAGTGAAGTTCACTTCACTCTGGGCTACGAAGGACCCCCAAAGGGTCAATGACACCAAGGTATTTTGGATCTTGATGGAGATGAGTATCCACATGGCCATCAAACGAAATCTGCGGTTGTCACCGACAATTTTTGATCAACTGACAGAGTATGTGGAGTTCAAGGTGGACTTCCACCATGTCTCCATGCACACGAAAGGATCCTAAACAAAAATGGTATGCCCTTCCATACCTAGCCACAGACGACGTGATCGCAACGGTCCTCAACCATTAGCCGGAAAATTTGCGCACCGCTTCGGACTTGACAGGTGGGTCTAGCAAGTCTACAATGAAGCAAAAAAAAGGAAGAGGCAAGGCTGAAGATGGAACAATTGGCTGAGAAAAGGAAGAAGGAGGCTGAGGGTAAAACCAAGGTAGAGCACACTGTCATGAAGAAAATAGGAGGACAGGAAGAAGAGGAGGAGCGTGGCTCTGACAAAAGTTAGAAGTCACCTTCCCCAAAGATAGAGGATGAAGAACAAAAACTAGAGAAGGGAGGATCGGACCCGGAGACTACTCCGTTCCAGATTAAGCACAACAGGAAATAGGAGAAAGTAGGCCCGTTGAAGAAGTCCAAGGCCAGCAAGACTTCCCTCGACCCAATCACCTTGACTGAAGGTGATTTGAATGTCATTGGTGGTGCTATAAGGGATGTGACCACGAAACTACTGCAGCAGTTCAAGCAGTAGTAGAAACAAGCCTTGGGCGCCATTCAAACGAGTCTACACAAGCTGCAGATCTAGGCATTGCTTGTACAGACCAGTGTGGGATAGAGCAGTGCGGCATCAAATATTTTGGCGCCTAGAACCTTAGAAGCAACAGGGATGGTGCGCACACTGGATCCTCGGGCAATAGCCCTACCAAACGGAGCACTGACTACAGAAGCAGAAGGTGAGAAGGCCACTATCAATGCCCTCAAGGGGGTTGGACTCAATTTCACTGTGCTTCCAAGTGAAGCCCTTCACACTTTACAGGATGGTGTGATCGCAGAACTTCGGGCCCATGAACAGTGTGTGCCACACGTTATCAGTGAGAAGAGGGTGAAAAATGCTCAGATGGATGCACATAATAACTCCACTATTGATCTCTTTAAGGCCATCACAGACAAGAATGAGCACACAACCAAGGTAGTGGTTGAGGTATGTAGGTCTGTCCTATAACTGGACATTCCCAAAGATGAGCCAGTGGATGTGAGAATTCAGAAGCTCACTGCTAGAGTGTGTGAAGCGAGAACAGAGTTGGAAAAGGTTCAGTTTGAACTAAACCTTAAGATTTCAGAACTTGAGTTGAATGTTGAACCTTCAACTCCACCAAAAGTTAGAGAGTAGCGCGAGGTAGTTGTTAAGGATGTCATTGTAGCAATAGATAGCGCAATAAAGGATTACATTATGCTCTTCGAGCAGTCACTCGAAGTAGTCACCAGCTTACAAGAGGATCCCAATGTGGAGAGGTTGGAAACCGAGGCACGAGAGCTGTAATAGCGATATGACAAGGTTAAAGTGATGGCGCACACCTTCGCCATTACCCAAAGGCTAGCGAAGCTACAGGAAGCAAAGACGCTGAAAGAGCAGGTGGACACAACACAACACAGGGAAGCATTATTGAAGGCTTGATTGAAGCCTTGGCTAGGCGAAGCATATGTGCTCATGCCCACCATTGAAGGAAAGCTAGCTAGTCTATAGGAAACGTAGCAGAAGGTACAGGTAGATGGCGCAAGGCCAGTGGCAGAGCAGTTGGTCAAGCAGATGAAGCAGGCGAAAACACAGTGAACTGTCGAAGTCGCAGTGGTAAAAGTGGAGTTGAGAGGTCTTCGCGACAAGATCTCTGCGCGGCAGAGTGACTCGATGGCGAGTCACCAAATTTGTGTTGGGGGCCTGTTGGGAACGGATCCTCTGGGGTCAGTTTTGGGGCAGAAAGCCCAAATTTTGTAGGAAATAATGTAAAGTCTCCACATTTTGTGGCCACGGAGCATGAAGATGTAAAGAGTTGCTAAGGTTTTTTTGACCTTCTTTTGTATAAGTCATGTCGGCTTTAGAGATCTACCCATGGTCTGTGGGCCATGGGATTGTATAAAAAGGGAGTCTTAGAAGAGTCTAAGGTAGTTCAGTAGTCAATAATATTTTAGTAGTGGATAAGTTGGAGTCATTGTTGGGTCTGTGAAGCTAAGAGTGAAGAGTCTTAGCATAGGAGGAGGCTCTATAGCTAAGTGCGCATAGGCCTAGGGTAGAATTCCATAGCTGAGTGTGTGGACCACTACAGCTGTGTGCGCAGGGTAGTTAGAGTCTGTACTGGAGATTTGAATCAACAATAAAGAGGAGTATTCTGGAATTACCTCTGTATTTTACTTCTATTAATTTCATGTGATTATGTTATGTTGAGCACTCGATTTATGTTTTATTGTTATTCTGATGCATGAATCTATATATTTCCCTATGTTATATGACTGCAAGTAGAGATATATGTTTACACGAAGATAATCATAAATGCATGTTAAAGTTGGCCAACACTTAAGATAATTCGGGTTATTACATAGTAGAGGTGTGTAAGTGCCTAAACCACCTATTAAGGTTGTGCGAAGGACTGTCGTACACCTTCGCAAAGGTTCAGAGTACGAATAAGGAGAAAATCTCGATAATCCCTAAAAGGCTTATCAATCTGTGCGAGGAAAGAGTTGGATGTATAAAACTGACATCAAAACCATCTCAGGGTGTGGAAACTTGGTTCCTGCATCCCCCCATACTGTTTCGGGTGAGACTTCAGTCTACGCTTCGCAGATTAATGCTGAAAGGGCTAGTAGTATAGGGATTTTCTTGCCTAATTAATGTCGAACCTGGGTCAGTGCCCATCAATCCAACATACTCCAAGGGTAGGTGAAGGCGGTTTTATCCTAGTCCTCTAGGTTAATCTGGATTTGATTGTACCCATCTAAGAAAGAGAAAAACTTTTTCCCTGCCAAACCATCTAACACTTGGTCAATGAAAGGTAGAGGGAAATGGTCCTTATTTGTTGCTTTATTTAACTCTCTATAATCAACACAAATCCTCCACTTTCCATTTTTATTTGGAACCAACACCAAAGGATACACCCACTCACTGTCCAAGATAGGGTAAATGAATCTTGCATCCAGCAACTTTTGCAACTCTTCTTTGACTATATCCTTGAGAGTTGGAATCATTCTCCTTTGGGTTTTTTGAACTGGTTTGCAACCTTCTTTGATGTAAATGTGGTGAGTACACACCAAGGGGTGCACTCCCTTCATTTCTTTGTAATTCCAAGCAAATGCATCCACATGCTCTCTTAGCATATTACATAACTCTGCTTCTTGATATACAAAGAGAGAGGGGTTGATTTTCAGTGTTCTTTCAGGGCCAAATTCTATTGTCTTGACACAAGTAGGGTTTGAGTCAGCTAAGCATAGATCAATACGATGATTGTTCTTGGTTTCCTTCACTACTTTCTCTAGAGAAATGGTGTTGGGAGTTGGATTTCCGAGGATGTGTGTAGTCAAATCATCTTCATCAGGCTATCCTCCTCCCATGGAAGTTTCTAGGGTATAAATTTCGGTGGAGTAGACTTCATATTCTTCCTCCTCTTCTAGCCATAAAGGTAAGTCATGTTCTAAACATGGTTGAGCAGGAGGGTACAGGACCAACTACTTGGATAGATGCCCATTTTTTATAGTCATGTTTCCAACCCTGCAGTTGATGTAGGCATCAACAATGGCTAACCAAGGCCTCCCAAGTATGAGAGGATAACCATTAAATTTGGTCTTAGGCTAGAGAACTAAGAAGTCTGCAGGGTACTCCCAGGAGTCAATGGAGACCATCACATCCTCAAAAATCCCCTCAGGGGCTACTATGGATTGGTCTGCAAGTTGCAAGACTATCGTGGTCTTTCTTAATGAACCCTGGAGATTCAATTTGATCATGGTGTCCTCAGTCATTACATTAATGGCAACCCCAAAATCAATCAAGGCATGTGGGACAATGGTTCCATTGATGTGTACATCTACTATAGGGCTTCCAGGGTTTAAATACTTTGGGCAAATTACTTGCCCCAGCATTAAGTCGGACAGCTGTCCAATGACACTAATGGTAGGAGTGTATCTTTTTCGCCTCCTTGTATGTTTCAAACACTTCTCTTTAATCAGTTTGTTGTAAATAGGTACATCCTTAATAGCTTGGAGAAGTGGGTTTTTGACACATAGATTTTTCAATGCACCCAGAAGTTCATTCTCTTCTAGGGTATGCTGGACTGGATGAGTTAATATTTCTAGAAAGGGTGGTGGATTCACTCTAGGAATACTTTCCTCTCTTTCCTCCTCACTCTCCCTAAGTGGAGATGGAGGTTGGTTATCTGGGAGCACTCTCCTAGACCTAAGGTTGATTTCCTAAATTTCGACAACATAAGTAGGGTAGGATGTCTCTCCACTGTAGACCTGATGTGTCTATCTATTATTCGGGTTTGAGTTTGGTTTGGCAGGAATCTAAGTTTGTTTAGTTGGAGCAAGGTGTAATGTGGTTGAGTAGGAGTTGAAGGCAATAAAGCTGGACCATTGCTGTATGGGGGCCTCCACCCCTGGGGTGGCGCATTCCATTGAGGTTGTGGAGGATTACATGGCTGAAATGGTTGGTTGGTTGGTTGGCAATGGTACTATGGTGCAAAAGACCAGGGAGAAGGTGTAGACCAATAGGGATGAGAAGCGAGGCCCCATGAGGGAATGTATGCGTTTTGGTTAGGGTTGTAGTATGCATAGGATTACTCTTGCATGCTCTGCTGGTATGGTCGAGGCCCATGAGGCCTTCTTTGACTTACGTAGCAAAGTTGTTTAGTCACCCCTTCAATTCCCTGATGCACAACTTTTAGTCTAGGTAAATAAGGGAACTTGTCTATGGAGTGGTTTTCTTCACAGACCGAGCATATTTCTATAAGGTTTAATGGACATTCATTCCTAGGGTGCCTCCTTGTGCATCTAGGGCAGAAGATGGCTAATTCTCTCTCTGCTTCCTCCTACTTCCTCTTGATTTACATAATGTCCATTTGTAGGGAAATGGTTTGCAGCATTTCACTCTTAAAATCTTCCAACATGTTTCCAATCTCACTTTCTATAGATGTGTTGGAAGAGGATGAGATAACCACTGTTTGACTAACCCTACCCTTTTTTCTAGCTACCCTAGAATGGTTCTTAAAAATAGTATTGATATCCTCATATGGTAGCTGGTAGATGTCCCCTCCTGATAGCAGGCTTAAGGTATCCAGGAGACCTTCCCTGATCCCCATTAGTATGACTAGCTTAAGTGACTCAGGATCAAATATTCACCTAGCCCTTTTATGGCTGAGTTGGAATCTTTCCTCATAATCCTCTAAGGACTAATCATGCCCCAAGGTCATTGTAAAAATTTCCTCTTTGGTGTTTTTAGACTTGTAGTAGTCTCTATACTTGTTCTTGAAAGCTTTTTGCATCTGAGCCCAGGTGGTGATACTATCCCCAGGTAAACCCATGAACCAGCACAAAGATGCATCCTTGAGAGTGGATGGGAATAATTTCAACTTCTGATCATTAGTGGTGTAATCATAAGTTATGCATATGACAACAAATTCAAACAAGAAAGTATCTGGATCTTCTGAGGTCAGGCCATGGAAGTGAGGAAGAGCAGAGGGGCTTATGTTTTTCATCTTGGCATCCCCATTGGTTTCTCTGATGGGAAAAACACCCTCAATTATTTCTCTATCTCCCCTTTCATTTCTATTTTCATCCATTATGTAAGTTGGAAAGGGTTCTTTTTCTTCCCCTCTACGCTCTTCAAAAATCTTTGGTTGTTCACCTAAAGGGTCCTCTAATTCACAACCACCGAAGAAGAGGGAAGGTTGGTTGTTTGAAGTGGTGGGAGTATTTGGTATAAATTTTCCTAAGTTATCCCTATTCCTATGAGGCATGAAAGAAGTGCTTTGTTTTTTTTTCAAGCTTTAAGACTAATTTCAGAATAGAAAAGATAAACTGAATTGAAACTAACTATTGAATGAAATCACTTGCAGAATGGAAAGGAAAGCAAACCAACTTACAATTATCTTGCGAAAATGAAACTAATAGTATAATGAAAGAGATAAGAAATGGAATAAAGAAATCATAACTCTCATCTACTCAAACTCCTCCCTGAAAACGACGCCAAAAAGTGATAAGCACCAGTATTGCAACAAGAATGATACAACTCTTGGGGCTACCAACTTTACTTCATCAACCCGAGGGTTCGTACAAACTTGGAGGTGATAGTGTTGTATACAAAAGTAGATGTAATGGGTCCACTCTTTGTCACTTCTGAGCTGGGTGATAGACCACTAGGGTTTCTCAAACCATCCTTTTATTGATTTAGAAGAAGTTTTATTACCAATTGAGAAAGGATAATTTTACCCTAATTGAGAGGATTGTAATGCTACCTACTACAGTAATGAAAGACTAAAATAGATGCCTGAAACACACAACTCATCTAGCTATTTGTTAATATACCTTGCTTTGGAAGAATTCTAATTTAACACATGTGAAATCCTAACTAACCTAAGCATGAAATATGATCTAATCAAACACTTAATTGTTGTGCACATGAATAAGAATAACAACCTATTGTGCTATACAATAATCCCCCATTTCTAAAAAACTTTTACATAAAATTTTTAATAAGAAATGGGTCCCTTTTAAATAAACTTAGTTAGATTTGTGAATAAAACTGGTATTGACCTCTTTACAAGAAAAATCTTTATCGAAAGGCCCAATGCAAATAATTTATTTTATAAAGCCTTTCGAAAAAGAACAAAGTGTTCCTTTAAAAAAATATTATAAATAATTCCACATTGCGATAAAGCGATCGGAGATTGCATATCGCAATGACAAAGGGACACACATAAGCGGGCCTTAACAAATCCTTTGATCTAATAAAGGTAATCACAATCGACAATCAGAGATATCAAAGGAACACACACAAACAGGGCCTTAACAAATCCTCCGATCCGATAAAAGTAATTGCAATCGGCAATCAGAGATATCATATGACAAAGGGATAAAAGTGAAAACCAAACCCTCGATTACGATCAATTAATAGGGTGCGCATCTCAAGAGAAAAACATACGCTTAACAATTTACATGCATAATACTCTGCTTTATTATAATATCACTTTATCGGCAATCGAAGATATTCGTTGCAAGCAATGAAGACTGTCCCTTTGAAACTCCCGATTGCGATTTGTGATTTATCACCAATCGCCAATCAAGGAAATCCGAAGACACACTCAAGATAATCATTGATGAGACGGGTATTTATGATATTAATTCATCACGATTGGTGGCTCGAACGGCTATTAAATTTTACAGTTAACAGTACATCCTTCAAAATATTTCATTCGTGGTACATCTGATTTATCATGTGTTAACTGCCTTAATTCTGTTCATTTTCATATTAGCTTTCAGCAGCATATCCCTCTATTACGGTTTGAAATTGTCTGTGCAGAGTTTCTCAGAACTCATGAATCCGGAGAAGATGGGGAAGAAATCTAAGAAGGCCAAAGCAACTCCTATAGCCAAAGAACCAGGACTGAGCAAGAAGGGATTAATATCAGATACAACATGTCTCGGCCTGGGAAATGCTAGCTGGGAAAGAATTTATAATTTGATAGAAGCAGAGGAGCCCGAAGAATTAGAAGAAGAAGCCACAGCCGATTCAACCAACAAGTCAGAGGGAACTCTCAAAGAATTGGCCTGTTCATACCTTCACAGGATAGCAGCGCGGGCTAAAATTTTGCCATACACTGATGTGGTTAGATGGGTTGTCGAGAAAATCCTAACTTTAGATAGAACTTTTTCCACGGCTAATGGAAGGATATTCGGGTCATTCAAACTTGAAGATCTCAGGAAAATGTACCATCTACCTCCGCTTGAGAAGCACTATAACAAGGCATTCCTGGAAGCATTTGCAAAGGAAAATGACTTGGAATCAGACCCGATCAAGCACTGGAGACATTTCCCAGAAAAACATAAGCACGATTCATCGGATAAGTATTCAGTCAACTCATTAGCTTCTCCTTATTGCTACGCTAGAGCTATGATGTGTAGATTGTGGGGAAAACATGATTCTGCAAAATTTTCTATAGATATGGTCTCGTTAATGGAAGCTACGATTAATGGTTATGTTATGGATTGGGAAAATATTTTTTCTAATAGACTAGCCACTGAGATATTAGAATACAGAAGGAAAGCATATACAACTTCTCGAATCATTCCTCCTTTCTACTACAGTGCATATATTCTGGATATTATTTGTTTTAATTTTGAATTCCCGATACTCGGATGGAAGTGGACTTCCTAAGATCCTAACCCTATTCATATCTATCACAAGAAGTTGTGGAAGGCACACAATAAAAATCACCTGTACAGAATTTGCAATGGGTTTATTTCACCTGTATATTATTCTATTTTCAAAAAGCCTGCCCCCAGGATATCCCAAGAAGCAGCAATTGACCTGACAGCAGTAGGTAGCTAGTTCAGAGAGGAGAAATTTACCTATGTGAGGCTTTTTGGCAGTCTCACTAAACCCCATGTTCTTCCTCTATATGTTCCTGATAAATTGTTAGCCCGAGAATTAGCATATCAGATAGCAGTTCAAGGAACATCAAGAACCCTTAAGGATTCCAAGAAACATATGTGGCCTATATTCCCCCTACGATGTGGCATTTTCACCCTACATGATTACAAGCATGTAGAGAAAGAGGCAGAAAATATTCAGATGTTGAATCTTGCCACCATTCCCAATAGGCAATATGACCCAAGGAAGGTTGCCTATAATTTTACCACTCAAGCTAAAATTGCTAGATTCAATCATGAAGCAGATGAATTTGATGATTTATTTGTTTCAACCGAAATATTTTTTCAGGTTAAAGGATTGGCAAGGATCAGGTATGGATAAGAGGGGTTAGAAACATTCAATAGGCTCAGAGCCCAGAGGTTGCAAACTTTGCCTTTGGACCTATTAGCTACAGCCCCGACAGATCAGCCACAAAGTCAAAGTGAACAGAAAGCTGCTGACAAGACTCCTGTAGTGGAGAAGATTCCTAAAAAGGAAAATTTTCTAGAGCAGGAACAGGGACAAGGAAAAGGTAGTGAACTCATTGATTCAAGAATTTATGTTGATCCTAAACTGATCAAGGAATGGTAGCAATTTGCTTCCATAATCAGTAATACTGAGAGCCTTCAAGGATTCAACACACCTGAGGTGACAACTGGTCAGAAATCAACAATCAATACAATTCTGACTAAAGGAACTAGCGGCCCGCCCATAATTCACAAGGATGTAGAAATAATCCTCGAAAACCCCTCCGATGAAATTGTTTTGCATGTAGAAGAAATACCACCACTGGATGTCTTCTATAGCCCTAAACATAGGGATGTAATCAAAAGACAAAGGAAAAAGAGGAAAGTTGATCAATCTCCTCTTTTGACTTCACAAATGGAGATAACAAATGTGGTATGGAGAGAAGAAGTTAATCCTTCTGAAGATCTCACTAAACTTTCTCAGTATGCAGGAGCATACAAAACAGCCACAATGGACAAAGCATCGGAGGTTAGTAAATTTCTCAAAGAAAAATACCAAGAAATCATTTTGCTGGAAACATAGGCACAATAGAAACAACAAAAGATAGAGCAGTTGGAACAACAGTTAGTAGTCCAAAGGTAGTTAAATGACCAATTGAATGAGCAATTGCTCAAAGAAAAACAAAGGATTGATCAACATGAAATTCAGAAACAACAGGAATTATCCCAAGCATTGACCAACTTGAAATTATTAAATGAACAGTTGATTAAATCAAAGGAATAACAGATCACTTAACTAGCACTCCAGATAGAAAGATTCAAAGAATATCCCCAAGTGGGAGAATTCAGATCGGAGGCTCTACAAATTACCAAAACAATATCTAAACAGATGAGCCTATTGTGTCATAAAATCTCACTCGCTCTTTCTCTGTGTGAAATTTCATCATCCATGATTGATAAATCAGTTGATGTGAGACTAAACTTGGAGCAAGCAGATGAAAGATTAACAAATTTTCTCTCTTGGCAAGAAACCGAAGAAGGAAAAGCTGCTAATCTACCCCAAATTCTAGAATCTCATAAAGAAATCCTATTCACTGAATGACAATCTCAACTAATGAAGGCAGAAAGAGCAACATCAAGATGCAGATCTGTAACAAATAATCTAGTTGAATTGATTAATAATACTCTTTATTTATCAAATTTAATTACGGAGTGTTCTCTAGGGAAACTTCCATCAGTAAAAGCATTAGAAGAGACATGGAAACAGGAGTTGGAGTAGAAGGAAATATTGATTGCAGGTATTCAAACTTTAACATGGGAAACCTTTTGGTTTTTCCTTGTTAAACCACATAGTCAGCGGACAACGATGAAATGCCTCACCGATGCAATCAGCCATATGATTCCCAAACTTATGGATGCCACATACACTGCTCAGTTACACTCACGCATGAGTCATCCACCAGAACTTCAACCGATGCTTGCCATTTGTCAGCTCAAGTCACAAGATAAGTAGCCAATACAGTGAACCATTCTGACCGACTACAACATGCCTATTTTAAGAAGATTTTCACATATTTGTGATTTGGTTATACCAGCACATAGCATTTTTATTTCATAGTTTGTTAGTTTAGATAGTATTTATAGACCCTTTCATGTTTTTAGAAAGGGTCCTCAAATTTTTGTATTAAGACTTGGATTAGAAGTTGCACTATTGTGCTTCCGATATATTTATAAAAACTGGACCTGAATTCTGAGTTTTGATGAAGAATACTTTTATGTGATATGCACTATTGCTTCTTGTGAAAGTATTTCCAAGTTGAAAGGTGGGATCTGAATGCAATTCATATTGGAGAAGACTCAAATACATATGGTACTACTATCTATGTTTTTTGTTTCATGCTTTTATGTGAATGAACATTTATTTAATTTTTCTATTATTGATATATGTATATGCTCTTACAACAATTCTTTCACTTATCACTATTGAATGTTTAAGAGTTGTTATTTTTCATATGTATGTGTATCAGTAATATATAAAGATTAGTGTGATAATGTTTTAATTATTACTTTGTTCAACTACTTGAATAAAGTAATTATCATATGAATAAATATTTTTGCTTATAAGTAGAGTCATCTATATGCCTACTTGTCAATAAGAATCATCAAAAATTGCACTAAGAGAAAGACTTCCCAAGATAGATTAGTTATTTATATTGTTGCATTTTAGAATAAATCATCCATCATTCCCATTAGATATTAGAAAATCAATCACTTATCCATCCCATTTATAAATCATTGGGAAACTCGTCCCATTATATCTAGTCAGAGCCACCACACCAAATGGAAAAGGAGCTCCTTTTAAGGTCCGGACCAGGTGGTTTTCCCCGATGTTGATGCAGTGATTTTCAAGGCATCAACACAACCTTTTCCTTTTTGTCTTTTTGTAAAAACATGAATGCTAATCCTTTTTTACTGCATGGCAGGTGGGATAGGTGTGGAGAGAGATGGGTGTGATGGGTCAAATGGCTTATGGGGAAAGCAGGGGTCTTCTCCTAGCTTTCATGATGCATTTCTCACCAATCAGGCTAAAAAAGGGCACTACAAGTGTTCCTACATGATGTCTACAGGATGTCCTAATTCACCTATAAGATCCCTTGTTTTCCTACAGGAACATGCCAAAAGCATAAGGATTGATTTGGATAGTGGTATGGAGCCTAGGGAAGGTGATTGATGGAAGGGATAAGGCAAGGAAGTGGTTGGAATCACTCAAAACTCAAACCAAAGTGTATGATGGTTGGATTTGCTCAACAAGCATGGTAAGTTTTCCTTGTGAAATGATAACTCAGATTGAGAACTTAGTGGCCTTTGGCGATCATGGGTGGGTATGGTTTGGCCGAGGTTGATGATATGAGGTCTTCCTGCAATATTCAAACTCCTGCAACTTACACATCATTGTTGGCATTTATCCATAAATCATTTCAAAACAGGAAGGGTTTACAACAACATAAGGAAAACAAAATTTGCATCATTTATTTGCTTAGTTCATGCATGGAAATGCTTGATATATATGATGAAATCACATGAAATCTAATACAAAACTTAAGATATCATAAATGACAACTGCAACCTATCTTCTAAAACTGAAAGATGCTTATCTAATTAGCAGAAAAACCCTAAGTTTCATAAGAAACCATAATTCTGTCTTTTTCGGCTGAATGGGAGTTTTTCCTTAAACCATGGTCCCTGAAGGGAGGAAGGAGGTAAGATCCACCTATTATCAGACTTTTTTTTTATATTTACTTATCTCTCTAATTCTACTATTAAGGCTATGCACAAATGGAAGCAAACTAATCAAATTCAACAATACTTGCAATGTAACAATGCCAAAATCAATTTAACAAGTAATCTATGAAGTAACCTAATCATACAAGTACAATAAGAGGAACCTCTACTGCTAGGGTTGGGCCCTAACCCAAGAGCTTCAACCCTCTGAGTCAACTTAGTGTTGGATCAAGGGAATGCTCATTTTCATTAACATATCAAAAAATACATAACAATGTTTTTGTCACAATCCTTCAACTCGAAAGTGCTTAGCTATTTTGCATACAAAATCTGAATCTTAATGAGGCTATAGGCCTCTTTATTTATACAGCTAAATTTTCCAACAAATTCCTTAAATCTAGGGAGGGTTGGCTCCCAATATTAAGATTAACTGGTTCTTAACTATCACTGGCTTGACTGCCAATGATCCTCATGACTCAGCTGCCTGCAACTCCGAGCTGGTGTGATTTGATTAAGGGATCTTAGAATGAGTGAGGATTTAATGAGGGAGATCCATCTCCTATAATCTCTCCTTCTTGTCTCATTCGAGTTCATGCACCTTAATTAGCCATAATTTTCTCCAAAAATCCTGCAATCAATGCACATTTAACCACTAGACGTAACATATTACTTTTACTCATCTCATTAAGCAAAATATAATTAAAACATTTAAATAATTATGAGAAGAGTTGATTTTTGTGAGCTTAGAGGTGTATTAAGGTCCATATATTTTACCCAATGATGAGCCTCATCACATTGTCTACCTCCTCTGCAAAAACTCGTTCTTCATTCCTTGATTCACCCCTCTATTGCCTTCTCCTATGAAATCTCAAGGGGAAGTCACGTGCCAAATTCCATGCTTATGGCATCGATGGAAATGGAATGGAAACTCCTCATAGTCTATTATTTGGGAATGTGAATACCCCTAAAGTTGGAGATTAATTGTTTCCACTAAACTCTCTCTTGGGTCTAATTTTACTATAATTCAAGCCACAATTCTGCCTGTCAGCTTCAAGAAATGTTCTCATCTCGTTACCAATAGCCCTAAAAACATCCTCCATCTAAAGTTGCGGGGGTAGTGCCGGAAGCTGAACCCATAGCAGTATCTCCTCCAATTTCTCCCTTTGAGCATCGAAAAGGGGAGTCCATTTCTTGAAGAAAATTGGCGAGATCCCAAAACACCAGTTTCGCTCAAGTACCCATTCTAGCATCTCCCCTTTATTAAATATTACAATGAACCAACTCCTTGCAAAGGTGATCACCTCTACCTGGATTTTCAGAGACCCTCTCCATGCCTTAGAAATCCATTCTAAAATGTACTTTTCTGCATAGTGCCTTCCTTTAGCTCTTCCAACCAAAATTAATTTTGAGGCTTCCATAGCCTTATCAATCTGAATGTCAACACCCAGGATGAGATTTGGGAATTCCTATATTTTATTTATGACTTTCCCCTTTTTTCTCTTCGAGAATGTAGTCTGGTTGTTCCTTTCCTCAATAGATACATAATTTTCCTTCCTTTCCTATGCATGGTCCAGATCCTCAAAAATTTTCCCTAACTACTCCTCGACTGGCACAGTCTCAAAGAAGAACTCCCTAAGATCTACTGACTGCCCCTCCACTTCTAGCCCAAGGTACAAATCCCTCACCACCACCTCCAAAGGGCCAAGACCCAAAACTTCCCCATGCTCATAACCTTGTATTTCTTTAGTAAAGCCTTGACTACTATCCTTCTCAAGGTCTACTGATAGACCATAAAAATCTCTTGGCTTCAACACCCGGTTTTCTGGGTCTAAGCCCTCCCCTGATGATACTATATGGATTTTTTGGGGTTCGAGTGCCTCAACCTCCCTCTCCCTTGGAGCTAATTTCCATGCGAGGGTTCTATTAACCTTTTGGTTTGATCCTAATTCTTTGAACTATAGACCCTTTACCAGGAAGGAATTAAGATCTTCATTCCCCCATAGACCACTGCTTCTAACAATATCTTCGAGACTTCCCCTGAAATTAACAAACTCAGGGTGAAAGGAAGGAGTTTTTAGACTTACTTGAATCTCTGCTGACACCCCAACTGGTAGGTCTACAGGTTCCGTTGAGGTCTTCTAACCTTCCTCAATAACTATGTTAGTAACCAAACACTCCACAATTCAAGTGTTGGGCTTTCCTATCTCTAGCAAACCTAAATCACCTCCTGAATTCCATTCTAACCTCGATACCTCCATTTTTCTAGTTGGAGATTGAGATGGAAGTTTTACCTTATCCAGATTTTCTTGAGTAGGCTCTAAGCCCCAAACAGATAGGATATCCTTAGGTTCAGGCTCCAAGTCGACACAATCCCTCGAGCTGAACATTTATTCTTCCTTGTGGTGAAAGTAACAAAGTAGTTGCTCTTGCAGATGTTATCCCCTAGTAAGGGCACGTGGAAATGGAAAACTAATAGAGAAAGAGACTGCGAATGTTTCCTTCCCCTACAGCTTCACGGGATAGCTTCCAATGATTTTCTTGTAGCGCTCTCTCCCATGTGCATCAGCCTGCTACCATGTATGAGCTAGATGTTGAATGAGGATTGCCATCAGATGCCATCCATTCACCTAGGGCCTTCCATCATCCATACCTTTGAACACATTCTTAGAAACCCTAATTGCCATTATTTTTTCAATGGATCGATATCACAATCAGTGTGGGCATGTGTTCCTTAAGTCTCAGAAGTTGATTATGTATGCATGAATTTTAATGAACTTTGTGCTAAATTGTTTCAAATTCTATGCAGTTTAGAAAGTAGCTTGAAATCGTCTGTCGGATATCATCAAATGTTTGAAATCCATTTCATCCAACAATTATAATTTCATATTGGATGATGACATAGGGAAGCATTAATGCTACCTTTTTCATCTAAAGTGATTTAATGACGGAGAATGTTTTGATCCTACAATCAACGTACTATATCAAGTGGTAACATAAGGGTTCGATAATGTGACCCTCACCATACGATACAATCCAATGGCCAATGACACTTCAATCCTATGGCTGTTATCTCATATCCGATGGTAGAGTGGGATCTTGCTAATGAACCTTGTGTTATCCAATGAAATCAAATGGTTGACATTGGTTCCATCTAATGACCATTAAACATGCAAATTGCAACTTGGACGATAGTTAAAGAAATCAATCAATGGATTAGTTAAGACAAGATATAGGCACGATGCATCCAACGATGAAGTTGATTATCGTAGTGAAATTTTTGCTTGTACCTCACATATTTTCGAGACAAGGGTAAAAGATAAATGGAATTACGAAACTAGTAAGTATCTAAGCCTTATTATTGCACTCAAATAATAGTTCTTAACAATATTTCAAATCTTTCAAAGTAGAAATGATCTCTCTAGCATGAATATGAATATTAATAGGTAAAATTTTGGACAAGATGGATTTTCGACATATTCACTTATTTGTTAGTAGATATTATTGAGGCATTCATCATTATTAACTATCTACTAATATGTTATAGGGTATTAATACATTTGGGCAAGAGGTTTTGATTTTCAAATTCAAAAGACTCCATGCTTAATGTTTCAAGGCACGAGGTTTGCGATTCTTGCTACCTCACAGGGAGTCACCATCCCCAATAGGAGCCAAATGTTGTAGCCCAATATGACCCTCTTTAAAAAAAAACTAGGCTACCTCTACAAATTCTACCTCACATTAACTTTTATTCTATTTCTACTAGTCTTAATCGACCTTCTAAACTCATATTCGACATGTTAACCCACTCCTTATAGTTGACCTCTAAACACACGAAAATGCTTATCAGTGAATAAAATTAAAACAAAACTTCAACCTTAAAGAATGACATTAATGATATAAACAACCTTATTTAAATAATGTCACATATCAATATAAGTATATGTATATTATTATAAAATTGTTTAATTATATAACCATATTATTAACCACACACACACACACACGCACACACATATATATAACATTATTCTAAGCAATGATCAAATAATTAACAATACTATCTAAATATAATCAAAATACATATCATAACAAATGGTTTCCACAAAAAGGGGGAACGTGTTGGGGCCCCATATTCACACTATGTTGTGCTATAATGTAGAGCCTAGAAAAATCTTATTCTGATTTTAATTCATTGTTTTGATTTTGTTTCGTGCTAGAAAATGTGTGTGTAAAATAACCAAGGCTTATTTCAATTATCTTGAGTGAGTTATGATATCTTTCTAAGTTTTAATATTCATGAACTTTGGTTTTGGTATAGGGTTTCAACAAGAGAAAATGAAAATATAGAGAAAACAATTCAACAAATTAAATCAGGTATGTATTTTTTTTAATTATGAATTTCATTTCTGGCTATAAAATGATGCATGAAAGTGTGAACTTTACTCTTAATTCTTCTGGTATTTTAATGTATTTTCAAATATTAACATTCATGTGTTTTAGCTTTGACATAATGTTTTAACAAGAAAATAGAAGATAATAAGAGCATACTTCAACCAACCCAATCATATTTTCAATTTTTGTTTTATGATATTAGTTTCTTTTGAGAATTCAGGTGGGAAATTGCCAATGATTCATAATTTTTTTGTTAGATATGATTTCCACATGTTTTCAAGTTAGAGAATCCATGTGCCTTGGCTTTGACATAAGAACAATGAGGGTTTGAGTAAGAAAAATAAAATATAGAGAACATCTTTCAACAAACTAAGATGAGCAATTAAGAATTCATTCTTAGCCCACTGGCATCCAATGTACAACTGAGAAATCAAGAATTCAATTGTAAAAAACATAGTAATTGGAATTTATGCATTTCATTTCAACTCATGTAAAATTTTACCAAAATAAAATATATACTCTTCACAGTCTTCATAAATTTCACAAAATTAAAGAAAAAATATTACAGATTTAGAATTCTCTTTAATTCACACAATTTCATTCACATTCCATACAAAATTAGGTTTACAACATAATTTTCTATGAAAGAACTCTTGCAATTGCATTGATATTGAGAAAAATTCAAATTACAAGGTGGGTTTTCATAATTACATGAATAAAAGCAATGACAACCCAAGATATACTTTAGAATTTCTCCTTACAATAGCTTAAAAAATCCATAGCAATTCTAGAATAAATTTGACATGGTTTCCCCTACATCAGAAATTTTTCCTTTATACAACATCAAAATTAGGCCTATATATAGGCTCTCAAGACTTAACACCCTAACCTTAAACCACTAGTGGTATTCAGTAACCACTAGGAATCTTTACAAAAATGACAGTTGTTTTGTAGTTAACTTCTTCTAAAAATTGCCAGAAACATGCGAGTTTAGGGTGGGTCCCATCTATCTTGGTTGTAATAGGAACTTTCTCTCTCGTGCTTATGCATTGAGATTATTTCTCTCTCTTGCCCACATGTTGGATGCAAATTTTCACATCACCTTGGCTAGGTAGCTAGTGGGGGATTCCTTTACTAATTTAACACCTGTGGCTACAATTGTGGTTGTGCTTATTGGTATTGTAGTCGCTTAGAAATAGAGTCTGCTTCTATTAGAGACACTTGTAGCATTTCTCCTCCAACATAGGGATGACAGGTCCCCTCTAAGTGGGAAATATGTAAAAATCCATCAACCCTTTCTATTATTTTCCATATGGAATATCACATGACTATGCATCCAAAATGGACCCTTCCAGATTTGTGACTACATCATAGTCCACTTTGCCTTGTCCTTTGAAAATATTATTTAGCATGAAAAAGAATTAAAAGTGATCTCCATAGAGGTTTATAATTTCCTTTATTTGTAGGGAGTGATCCTCCTCCCCAAAGCCTTTCTAATCCATGACCAATATTTAAAAGTGATCTCCATACATGTTTGCAATGCCATTTCCTTGTAGGGAGCGATCCAACTGCCCAACGCCTTTCTGATCATCTCTAATTACAATCAGGATCTTCATGAGGGACTATTTGGAATATAAGTCCCCATTACCATCAAATAATGTTGGGAAATTCCTCTTGTTGAACGTCTCACATTTCTCCTTGAAGCCTTGTACTTCCTTTTCCAATGCCTCTGCTTTCTTCTCGACCAATGTCAATAGTTTTTCTTTTCTTTTCATCTAATTGGCCCTTGTTGCTAATATGGATCTATCAATGTTCACCTTCATGGCATCCTCCTTAGGCATATGATTAAGTAAATTTATTATTGCTCTAACCTTGGTGGGGAAGTCACCAATATTATTCTTAATGGCATTCATCTATATATTGGCTCTCTTGACAATGTTGATTTTGTCTTGAATCAACTCCATATGATCCCAATGCTTGTCCATTTTCTTCATTATCCTATCTATTACGATTCTTCTCTCAATCTTAAAATATGATTTACTTGGGTGTTTCCTCCTTAAAACTTCCAATTTAGCATGAATTTGTTGACCATGCTCTTGAGTTTGGTACAAATCCATCTTGGTACTTTCTAATTGTTAAATTGGCAACTAGGGCAAAACTCCATGTGGGTCAGCTTATTTATGGCAGCTGATAATTTTATTGGATCCCTCTCGTCGAGAGGTGTAGGATTGATCCAAAGATCATCCAATTTCAATAAGTATTTATGGAGATATGAATTTATTTTGTTTATGTAATTATAGTCAAGCTGACCAGCTCTTATGTAGGCTCTAGAAGCCCAACCGACGTGTCTATTCATCATCCTAATTTTGGTATAAATAGATGAGGATTTGACATCATTTGTACACATGTATTCTTGAGGTGATCTCCTCTCCACGTCTGGGTTTTTGGAGAAGGAGAGAACCAAAAGAATACGATGGCCTAAGAAGGAGCCCTAGTTGCAGATGATGCCCTAGCTGATCCAACGCAGTCAATTACTTATACGCTGTTCAAGAGGAGACCTTATACGTTGTACATAGAGACTTGTTTATGTTGACGTAGCTTAAGAAGATGAACACAACTCGCAAATTCTCTCTGAAATTTCACATATACTAGAAGGAGCAGAGCCGCAGGGATTTTCAGTGAAGGGCTTGACTGCACCTCGGATGGGTATAAGGTGCAGTCAAGCTAGATCTCGGTTGGATAGAACAGAAGGAACCTCAGATGGATAGATAATCTCAGCATAAAGATATCTCTGCTCTTTCAGAGGTACAGTATTGACATAATAACTAACCGCAGTAATAACAATGATCCTACAGTTGCTATGACAATCTCGACATATCTTTGATGCAGTAGATCTAGGTGATATTCCTGTAGTAGTCTCAGTATACATTCTCGGCATAATCATGACAACCTCGACATTACAGTGAAAGGTATTCAATCTCAGAAGCAACCGCGGATAAGGGTTTGGATTTGCCTCTAGCATAACTTTGGTCTCGACATATCTTTGATGCAGTAGATCTAGGTGATATTCCTATAGCAGTCTCAGTATACATTCTCGACATAATCATGACAACCTCGACATTACAATGAAGGGTATTCAATCTCAGAAGCAACCGCGGATAAGGGTTTGGATTTGCCTCTAGCATAACTTTGGTCTCGACATATCTTTGATGCAGTAGATCTAGGTGATATTCCTGTAGCAGTCTCGGTATACATTCTCAGCATAATCATGACAACCTCGACATTACAATGAAGGGTATTCAATCTCAGAAGCAACCATGGATAAGGGTTTGGATTTGCCTCTAGTAACCTCGACATTCTCTCCAAGCATAACTTTGGTATCGACATATCTTTGATGCAGTAGATCTAGGTGATATTCCTGTAGCAGTCTCGGAATAATGAACAACAATGAAGTAGGGCTACATTCTTAGCATCACTATGTAGAAGATCTTTTCATATATCATCTCGACATTCAAATCTGTAATGATATTAACGTTCAAGTTAGATGCAACATATGATCACTGTATATATTGATATCAAGGAATGATCTCTGTGATATACAATCTTATGATAGTTATAGGATCATGAGTCCTGATCTCGATACAACTCTTTGAATGGTGGTATGAAAGATGATCTCACAAATTTGATCTCAGTGGCACTAATGTGAATGTACATCAACGATGATAGGGTGTTGTCATACGCTTGGTAGCAGTGATGATGGTGATCTCAACATTCGCAGAATAAGGGATTGATGTCTTGGTCAAGAAGGATGTATATACGCAGCTAGGACAGGCCTTCTATATGCTACTCATACGCTGTCCTAAGCCGCAGTAAGGAGGCCTAGAAGAGGCCCTAATCTCAGACTTGAAGGTGCCCTAATCCGCTGTCACAACTACAACTATCTAAGGGAGCTTCTATACGTTGCAAATGAAGCCTAGCCGCAACATAAAGGAGACATATATCAGCGTAAAGGAGCAGCATGGAAATCGCTGTAACAACGTGTTAAATACTGTTGTTCTAAGGCATGGATAAGCATAGTGATGGACGCAGCATGGTTGGATGCAACATGGTGAATTAGTTGAAGTATGAGGACTGAGAAGTGTGCCTTCACCTAAGTTCAGATCTGTAGTCCTTGTCATCAGAACTATCCTGTCATCTTCATGATGAAATATCTCTGATGTATGATCTCTTATTTTGGCAAGTCAAAGTGTTGACTTCAAATGTATTTGTACCATCACTCTCTCTGCTGAACTTTGAAGATAAAAGAAGAATTGATCAAGGGTTTCCCCACACATTGTGGGGTTTGTCCTTGGCTTGCACCATATCTTGTGTCCTCTTGTCTTGGCTTGTCTTCTGCATATTATATTTATGTTCTATCTGCAGTTTATCGTAATGCTGATGTGATTGCTAACTGTGAAAATTTAAATAAATTGCTCTAGCATAGAACATACCTAATCTTAACATGGTATCAGAGTTGAGGTGAAGACAATGCCCAAGCAGGAGTGAAAAAGCAATCACCAAAGACAGTTGGGACAAGACAAAAGGATCAATGGGTTCCTCATAATTCACCTAGGGTGAAGTTGAAGTAGAGAATGTTATTAGAATGGCGCAGTAAAACTTCTGATGGCATCACTTCATTGGGAAGTTCAGATCTAAGGGTAGGAAGGAAAGGTAGATGTCTTGGTTATGAGTTCGGCCCTTATGCGAAGGAGTGCCCGAATGACAGAGATGCGGGTCATCAAAGACAATGGTCGACTCTTCCACGAAAGCAAGGAACCCCAAAATCTCTTTTATGTACCTGATTGAACCTGATGTCCATCTCGGAAATGGAAGTCAAAGGTTACAAGGTGGCACTTATCGATGGAAAGGTACGTGTTTGAAAATAGATTTTTTTAAAGATGTTTTTGAGTTCAGGGTTGTATCAAGTTGCAGGAAGTCCACTGGGGACCATGTCCATTGACTCAGCTCTAGAGGTCTGTGAGTCAAATGGTGACTAGGATGCCTGAATTCAAAAGGAAGCATGAAGGTACATGTCTGAAATGTACCAAAGGAAAATATTATAAGGGTACCATTCCCCTCATGCAGCAGGTTCACAGGTTTGGAACAACCCGAGGAGTCTGAGAATCATGATCAAGGAATCTCATGTATACAGGTGGAAGAAAGCCCTCTATGGCTTGAAGAAAAACACCTCAGGCATAATATGAGAGGATTGATAGCTATCTAATGCCGCTGAGATTCACTAGGAGTGAAACCGATCCAAACCTTTACTCGAAGGTTGTGGATGATAAACCTCTCGTACCGGCACCTATGTCTGACAGGTGCAGACCCTCTCATTTATAGGAGACAGAGGGAGTTGGATTCTGAATGTGGGAAGATAAGATGCAAGCTTGTGACTACCTCGAGGATCTTAACTTTCAGAAGTTATATGGTAATGATGTCGGACCAGATTTGGGAAATGCCTTTGAGTTTCATAAACTCATTCGCATTGATGTTCTTGGAGAACCTCCGTTCGAACATATGTGTTGCAGTTAGCATGGTGAGCTCATATTTGGTTGAGCCTCACTGGATTGGTACCAAGAATCTTCTGAGATATCTTTAGGGCACAATCTGTCATGGATTGAGATACACTGCTGGAAATATGAAACCACATGATTATGAAGGGTGGGCAGGCAGTGTGGAGGATCACTAGAGCACTTCTCAGTGTTGTTTCTCTTTGGAATCTGCCTCGTTATCCTGGATGAGCAAGAAGTCGAAGTCGATGACTCTGAGCACCATCAAGGCAGAATACATTGCTGATAGTATGGTCTTCTGTGAGGCGGTCTGGTTGCTGAAGCTCTTCAGTGAGCTGTTTGTACACATGATGAATACCACTGTGATTCTCTGTGACAACCAGAGATGGGATTCGATTATTAACGAATCCCATATTTGACAATTGCTCCAGCAGATAGACATCGAATACTGCCTTATCTATGGTAAGTCGATGATCAAGGAGGCTCCATCGCATTAAGATGATGTTCAGGTTAGAGCCCCGTGGAAAGACCAAATTTGTGATTTTCCCGAATGACTTGGAGTTGTCAAGAGACCTTTGTAAAAGGGTCCTGCATACATTGAGCTTTGGGAGCTTTGGGGGCTTGCAGTTCTATTGGAGCAACATACGACCACAGGGTGACTCACCCTCCCCTGGTGGTGCGCGCTGGAACAAGATGATTCACTCTCTTGTGGGACAAGATGATTCGCTCTCTTGTGTAGCAGGATGATTAGTTCTCCTGTGAGGCCTGGATTGATGTGTTCTCCATGGCGATTGTAGCAGGATTGATGTGTTCTCTTGTGAGGCCTGGATTGATGTGTTCTCCATGGCGATTGTAGCAAGATTGATGTGTTCTCCTGTGAGGCCTAGATTGATGTGTTCTCCATGGCAGCCTGGATTGATGTGTTCTCCATGGCGATTGTAGCAGGATTGATGTGTTCTCCTGTGAGGACAGGATTGATTAAGTTTTCCTGTCGAGGCATCCTACCCATGCAGTCTGGGACTCATGGGAAGTACCTCTCATCTGATCAATGAGCATGGAAATGAAGTTAGGGACCATAGTAGTACCGCTGGACGCATCGTTGTATCTACCGTACTCCCTACGCTAGGATGTACTCTATTGATCTGGGATCAATGATACTGGTTTGGGACCAGTGGTAGGAATTGTACATACTATGACACTGACTTCGGGTCGGCTGAGACTGGTTTGGGACCGGTGGTACATACTCCGAGACTGACTTCGTGTTAGTGCAGGACTGGTCTGGGACTAGTGAGAGTCATACCTACTATGATGCTAACTTTGGATCGGTTGAGACTGGTCTAGGACTAGTGTTACGCACTCTGAGTCTGACTTTGGGTCAGTGGAGAATGGTATGAGACATTCTCGATCAATTCTTCTTCTTCTTCATAGTTCAGCAGAGCTGAGCAGAGCAGAGTAGAGCCAGCAGAGCTGAGAAAAGCAGAGCAGAGCTAGCAAAGCCAGCAGAGCTGAGTAGAGTAGAGCAGAGCCAGGAGAGTTGAGCAAAGATGGGCAGAGCAGTGCAGGGCACTGATGGCAGAGATAGTACAGTCGAACATATGGATCAGCAGATGGAGTTTCCCCTAGTTGAGAGGGAGCGTTAAATTGGAAACTAGGGAAAAACTCCATGTGGGTCAGCTTCTTTATGGCAGCTGATAATTTTATTGGATCCCTCTCGTCGAGAGGTGTAGGATTGATCCAAAGATCATCCGATTCCGATAAGTATTTATGGAGATATGAATTTATTTTGTTTATGTAATTATAGTCAAGCCGACCAGCTCTTATGTAGGCTCTAGAAGCCCAACCGACGTGTCTATTCATCATCCTCATTTTGGTATAAATAGATGAGGATTTGATATCATTTGTACACACGTATTCTTGAGGTGATATCCTCTCCACGTCTGGGTTTTTGGAGAAGGAGAGAACCAAAAGAATACGCTGGCCTAAGAAGGAGCCCTAGCTACAGATGATGCCCTAGCTGATCCAACGCAGTCAATTACTTATACGCTGTTCAGGAGGAGACCTTATACGTTGTACATAGAGACTTGTTTATGTTGACGTAGCTTAAGAAGATGAACACAACTCGCAAATTCTCTCTGAAATTTCACATATACTAGAAGGAGCAGAGCCGCAGGGATTTTCGGTGAAGGGCTTGACTACACCTGGGATGGGTATAAGGTGCATTCAAGCTAGATCTCGATTGGATATAACAGAAGGAACCTCATATGGATAGATAATCTCAGCATAAAGATATCTCTGCTCTTTCAGAGGTACAGTATTGACATAATAACTAACCACAGTAATAACAATGATCCTACAGTTGCTATGACAATCTCGACATATCTTTGATGCAGTAGATCTAGGTGATATTCCTGTAGCAGTCTCGGTATACATTCTCAGCATAATCATGACAACCTCGACATTACAATGAAGGGTATTCAATCTCAGAAGCAACCGTGGATAAGGGTTTGGATTTGCCTCTAGCATAACTTTGGTCTCGACATATCTTTGATGCAGTAGATCTAGGTGATATTCTTGTAGCAGTCTCGGTATACATTCTCGGCATAATCATGACAACCTCGACATTACAGTGAAGGGTATTCAATCTCAGAAGCAACCGCGGAACATAACTTTGGTCTCGACATATCTTTGATGCAGTAGATCTAGGTGATATTCCTGTAGCAGTCTCGGTATACATTCTCGGCATAATCATGACAACCTCGACATTACAATGAAGGGTATTCAATCTCAGAAGCAACCACGGATAAGGGTTTGGATTTGCCTTTAGTAACCTCGACATTCTCTCCAAGCATAACTTTGGTATCGACATATCTTTGATGCAGTAGATCTAGGTGATATTCCTGTAGCAGTCTCGGAATAATGAACAACAATGAAGTAGGGCTACATTCTTAGCATCACTATGTAGAAGATATTTTCATATATCATCTCGACATTCAAATCTGTAATGATATTAACGTTCAAGTTAGATGCAACATATGATCACTGTATATATTGATATCAAGGAATGATCTCTGTGATATACAATCTTATGATAGTTATAGGATCATGAGTCCTGATCTCGATACAACTCTTTGAATGGTGGTATGAAAGATGATCTCACAAATTTGATATCAGTGGCACTAATGTGAATGTACATCAACGATGATAGGGTGTTGTCATACGCTTGGTAGAAGTGATGATGGTGATCTCAACATTCGCAGAATAAGGGATTGATGTCTTGGTCAAGAAGGATGTATATACGCAGCTAGGACAGGCCTTCTATATGCTACTCATACGCTGTCCTAAGCCGCAGTAAGGAGGACTAGAAGAGGCCCTAATCTGAGACTTGAAGGTGCCCTAATCCGCTGTCACAACTACAACTATCTAAGGGAGCTTCTATACGTTGCAAATGAAGCCTAGCCGCAACATAAAGGAGACATATATCAACGTAAAGGAGCAGCATGGAAATTGCTGTAACAACGTGTTAAATACTGCTGTTCTAAGGCATGGATAAGCATAGTGATGGACGCAGCATGGTTGGATGCAGCATGGTGAATCAGTTGAAGTATGAGGACTGAGAAGTGTGCCTTCACCTGAGTTCAGATCTGTAGTCCTTGTCATCAGAACTATCCTGTCATCTTCATGATGAAATATCTCTGATGTCTGATCTCTTATTTTGGCAAGTCAAAGTGTTGACTTCAAATGTATTTGTACCATCTCTCTCTCTGCTGAACTTTGAAGATAAAAGAAGAATTGATCAAGGGTTTCCCCACACATTGTGGGGTTTGTCCCTGGCTTGCGCCATATCTTGTGTCCTCTTGTCTTAGCTTGTCTTCTGCATATTATATTTATGTTCTATCTGTAGTTTATCGTAATGCTGATGTGATTGCTAACTGTGAAAATTTAAATAAATTTCTCTAGCATATAACATTCCTAATCTTAACACTAATTCTTCTTCCTTTTTCTTCAATTCTTGCTCTCGATTTGAGAGTATAAATTATAACTTCTTAGCATCATCTAGCAATATCATTGATTCCACTTTACTTACTAGAGCATAATGGGTTTGGTGGGACTGAGAAGTCTCACCTATCGTTTCCTTCATCCCTTGGACTTATGCTTCTAGTAGCACAACTTGGTATTTGTACTCTATATTCTTTATCAATGCATCATGGAGCTTCTACTTTAGCTCTTGGTTATCTTTCTCCACCTATGCCAACTCATCTATTTTCATGGGGTGTGCATATGGGATCTTAAGTTTATTTTAATGGAGGCTATCTCCCTATATTTATCCTCCAACATGGCCTTATATTGCTTAAAATCACGAGGATATGTAGTTAGGTGAGTAATTTTATCCTCCATGTTTTTTTATCTTCATATTCACGGATCTGCATGTCATCCTTTCATATTTCAACTAATTTCTAGCCTTATTGTACAACTCCTGCAATTTCTTGGATGTGGAATTAGTATGATGCATTTGTCTATGCACCACATGAGTCACATGCATATTCAATTCTATGATATCTACATATGGAATATGATATGCTAGCAAGGATATTTGATGAACTTTGCAATTTTCCATGGGTCTGATTATTTGTAGCCTGGACTATAACACTACCAACTTGAAAATTCTCTTTTCATGGTCTAATGCACTCTTCACCTACATTGGGGGAAGTGGCTAATTTTTTGCTACCCTTATGTCTCTTTATTTCTTTGGTTGCTTGCTTAACCAATTCCTAGTATTGTTCCAACACTGACACTTGTCCAAGCTTGCAATCCTCACTTGACTTTGTAGGCTTGGATGTTGACATGGTAGAGGGAATATGTTCCATAGTAAAATCCTGCTTTGACTAAGTTACCAGATGAATGTTTTACAATTCCAGTCTCTGTGACTCTATCTCTTCATCCTCCTCCTCCTCTTCATCATCTCCTTCAACTTCTCATACCTTGGTTTTCTTAGAGCTAGGATCCTCCCTTTGATCAACAACCATGGGTTTTGATTGGTCATTTTCTTCCCTCGGAGGCAGGAAGTGCTTAACTCAACTAGATGCAAGATTATTTTAACTTCCTTCCAAGTAGATTTATTAGCAAAATCTTCTACTATGGGATTTGAGTCATGCTTAGGATTTTCTTAGTCCTTGTCTTTTCTCTTCTCATAAATAAGGTTATGAGGGTCATACTTCCATGCTCTTGCTTGTGGGAAAACAAAACTTTGCAAGGTATTCTTTGTAAGATCTAAGGAATCCCTTGAATTAAACACAAATGGACCTGCCTCATGAGGGAGGTGGAAATTTACAACTACCTTCTTGGAAGTTAAATGAACATTATTGTTGTTGAACCTTTGTCTAATGTACTGTAATGCAAATATGTGAGAGTCAAGAAGGTTGGTAACTAATACGATTTTCCTTTGAATCCATGCACTCTGATGAATGTGTACTCTTGGAAAAGGTACTAATAACCTATCCTAGTATCATGGGTGAACCATAACTTATCCCTGAGGAATGGAGGATATTTGGGTAGAAATTAACCATGAAAAAGAGTATAGGTCACTAACATGAAATATGACACATATTTGAAGAAGACTTGGTTATTTTCTAGTTTTCTAACCATGGGTAACCACTCATAAATAGGTAATAGGGAACTATGTTCATCCACCATCTTAGCCTTTAGGTTTTCAAGGTGGTAATGTTGCTAGTAGATAAATAAGTGGACCAAGTAAGTTTGGTATTGGAATAACCTCCCTTCTTCAAATTCTATCAATTGGGAATGAATCTCATCGAAAAAAAATTGTGGAAAATTAAACTTTGTATAGGCCTTGGTGGCTAGATGACCCAAGGAGACTAAGAAAACAAAAATAATTCCATTTACATAAACATTGGTATTGATACTGAGGACTTGGGAAACAATAGAAAAACAAATATTTAGCATAGCATAAAATACCATTATGGGGTAGGGAGGAGGACGAAATGGGAAACTACTCCCTCTTTGATATATCCATTGATCACCTTTTGCTTTATCTCTAGATAAAAAGCCTTCCATTTCTCTTCGAGTATCTCTTTATCCAACCTTTGTATATCAAACCTGTTTAGCAATAAGATCATATTTGAAATGGCTTCTAGTGTTAATTTGATTACTACCTTGTCCCCTTGATAAAATACAACAACTCTTTGATTTTTCAAGTACATCGGTATACCATTTCTGGAAAGTGATATACTTGTGGGACCATTGCTAGGACTAGAATTGACACTGACAAATTGTTGTGGTCCCCAACTATATCATAGGTACTTTGTAACAAATGAATAGCCTTACTCATTTCATAAGTAGTTATTAGTGGGTCCCTAATGTTTTCATCACCATAATTAAAGTTAGGGTCTCTAGATTTCTCAACCATTGGGATATCAGCAGAGATTGAAGTAGAAGAAATGGTCATTGGGAATATGGGATTTGCTAAAAAGGGGCTAGTTGACCGAGGAGTGACAAAAGGACAAAAGTGATATTTGCAAATGTATTAATAAACAAATTGTCAGGCCAGGGTAACTCCAGCAATTAATGAGCGCAAGAAACAATTGAATGATTTTATTCATTAGATGATTATTATTTATACATTTACAAAACGGATCAGTTCATCTTCTAGATGACTGTCCGGCTTCACCTCATCCGTTTCGGATTAGGTGTCAACATTCCCCCCCTTAATCTGAAGGGATGTTGGTGAGTCCAAGCATCATTCTGAATCTTTCAAGCTTTTCTCTTCCAAGCGCTTTGGTGAAGATGTCTGCAATTTGCTCGTTTGTGGAACAATGACGGAGATGGATTGTTTTGGCCTCAACATGATGTCGGATCAGATGATATTTAGTATTGATGTGCTTAGTACGATCATGGAACTTTGGGTTCTTGGCCAAATTTATTGCAGAGGTGTTATCAATCATGAGTGGAGTAGATTGTATTTGTTTTACTTGCAAATCTTCAAGAATTTTCCTGAGCCACACAATTTCTTTCGTTGCTTCAGCTGCTGCCACGTATTCTGCTTCTGTTGTGGAATCTGCTGGTACTGATTGTTTGCGTGATCTCCAGGAGACAGCTCCCGATCCAAGACTCATAGCATATCCTGAAGTAGATACCCCAGTTTCTTTGTCTCCATCGAAGTTTGAATCAGAGTATCCAATCAAGTTGAAGTCGTCCACCTGTGTATACTTGATTCCAAGGTCTTGAGTTCCCTTCAAGTACCTTAGAACTCTTTTTGCAGCAGACCAATGTCCCTCACAAGGCTTTTGCATAAATCTGGAGAGGATTCCAACAGCAAATGAAATGTCTGGTCTGGTAGTAGTGAGGTAGATGAGACTTCCTACAAGCTGTCTATACTTTGTTGCATCCTCAAATTCCTTTCCTTCAATAGATGTGAGCTTCAAGTTTTGTTCCATTGGAGTAGAAAGGGATTGCACTCTGTCATTCCAAAACTGTTTAACAAATCTCCAATGTATTTCTTTTGAGAAAGAAATATGGACTTTGGATGTTGGGTTACTTCAATGCCAAGATAGTAATGAACATAGCCCAAATCAGTCATTTCAAAAAAATTTCCTAATTCTTTCTTTATGGATGCAATATAGCTTTCATTGTTCCCTGTCATTAAAAGATCATCTACATATACCACAAGATATACAACTGTCTTGCCAACTTTCTTGACAAATAAAGTTGCATCATCAAGATCAAAATGTTTGAAGTTGAGTTTCAGAAGATGCTCAGTTAGTTTTTCATACCAGGCTCGTGGTGCTTGTTTGAGGCCATACAAGGACTTCACAAGTTTGCATACTTTGTTTTCATGTCCTTTCACAGCAAATCCTTCAGGCTGGGACATAAAAACATTCTCTTTTAGATCTCCATTCAAGAATGCAGTTTTTACATCCATTTGATGGACTTTCCAACCGTTCTGAGCAGCTAGTGCAAAGAGTGTCTGGATGGTGGCCCATTTTGCTGTGGGAGCAAAAGTTTCCTCATAATCGACCCCTTCCTTCTGTGCAAAACCTTTTGCCACAAGCCTAGCTTTGTGCTTGTCAAGTGAGCCATCAGCTTTGTACTTGTTCTTGTAGACCCACTTGCAGCCAATTGGTTTGGTTCCAAATGGAGGATCAACCAGCTTCCAAGTGCCATTCTTTATGAGGGCATCATACTCCTTCTGCATCGCTTCTTTCCATTCATCATGAGAAGCAGCTTCTTTGAAGGAAGTTGGTTCAAAATCTGTAGACAAGTTCAATTCACAATCATAAGTAACATCCATATCAACAGGTGAATTAGAGTTATCTACATCACCTCCATCTTGTCGGTTTGAATTTCTGGTTCCTGTTTTTCCAATTTCATCAGGATGAACACTTTCAAGTGTCTTTGTCAGCCACTTTGGGGGACCTTTCTGAGATGGTCCAGGTTGTTCTGTTGATTGAGTTGGGTCTGAATCAAGATTGAGTCTCCCAATTCTATCAATTACATCACTTAAAGCATCATCCGTTGTTGGAGTGTCATGCAGGGGAGATTGTTCTTCAGAAGGAGATTCCACATGTTGATCTAGTATAGGAATCCCCCCTTCAAGATGTGGAATCTGATTATCAAACTCTTGGAATGATTTCGGTTTTGTGAATCTATCCAAGCGATCAAGTTGCCGCTCAACAACACTGTCAGATTTGGATGATTCAAGAAAAATGACATCTCTAGATAAAATAAACTTTTTATTTACTTCATCATAAAGGCGGTATGCTTTAGATGTGTTTGAATACCCCAGGAAGATGCACTTACGACTTCTAGCACCAAGTTTGTTTCTATGTACCTTTGGTATTAAAGCATAACAGGTGGAACCAAAAATCCTGAGATGTTTTACCGAAGGAACATGTCCATACCACAATTCATAAGGAGTCTTGTTTCTTATAGCACTAGATGGACATCTATTCTTTATATATGCAGCACATAGAACAGCATCAGCCCAAAACATTGTCTTTACATTTTTGAAGAAAAGCATGGATCGTACCATATTCAAAATTGTTCTGTTCATTCATTCAGCTACACCATTCTGTTGAGGATTATAAGGCACAGTTGTTTGATGTTTAATCCCATGTTGGCGAAGATAGTGTTCAAATTCATTTGATGTATATTCTTTTCCATTATCAGTGCGAATAGACCCAATATGAGATTGTGCATCATTTTCAATCCACTTATGAAAATTCTTGAATGTTTGAAAAGCATCAGATTTGTTCTTCAATAAGTAAACCCAACACATTCTGGTGTAATCATCAATAAATGTCATGATATATTTATTTCCATTTGCAGAGGAAACAGGCATTGGACCACATAAATCTGAATGAATAAGTTCAAGCTTCCTATGTGCTCTTGAATGTGAATCATGAAAAGACTGTTTGCTGTGCTTTCCTAGAATGCAAGCATCACATTGTTTATGTTTTCTAGGAATTGTAGGCAAACCAGCAACACCATTTTTCTTCAACAAGCGGAGACTATCATAGTTTAAATGTCCAAATCTAGCATGCCATAATAAACTTGATGAAAGTGCACCTTCTTCATGATGAGAAATATATGAGAAATGTTGTGCATGAGCAGAGGTTCCTTGCAGTTTAAGGAGTCTTTCTTCTTCTATACCCCTCATGACAAGTGAGTGGTCAGATGCCTTTCTTACCTCAAGCTTGCCATCAAACATGTGAATGGAGTGACCTTGCTGGCGGATGTGGACCAGGGACAGCAAGTTTCTCTTCAGCTGTGGGAGATATAGAACATGATCCAGAAGAAAGTCTGGAAGACCAGGCAGTTTAAGCCTGATTGTGCCAAGCCCTGATGGCTTGATTTTTGACTGATCTGCAAAGTATACTGCTCCATCAACATTGTTAGTGAAATATTCAAAGAAATCTCTCCTATGAGTCATATGACAGGTTGCTCCTGAATCAAGCAACCAGTCATTTTTCGAAGAAGCAAGTGAAGCATTAAACAAATCTTTATTTACTCCAATGTTACATTGTGCCTCAATATAGTGAGCGGATTCAGGTGCTTTACCTTTGTTTGAATCATCAGTTTTACCTTTCTGCTGATTTCTTCTCTGCTCAATCTTGTCCCATGGTAGCTTGCATGTAGAAGCATCATGTGATCCATTTCGTTTGCAGCGAATGCAATGCAGATCTGCCTTTTCTGCTTGAGGATGCCTGCCCCCCTGCCTCTGAAGTATCTTCCTCTTCCTCTTCGTCCACCTCTTCCTCTTGTAGAATCTTTAGCAGGCTGCTTTTCTTTATGAGCAAGGCAAACAGACTCTTCAGAAGATTCAGGGACTGTTTTCTTTCCAAAGGCTTTCTCTCTTTCAGCAAACTTTTTCACAAGAGTGTCAAAGGTTATATCTTTAAGATTTCCATTTGCTTGTAAAGACTCAAGATAGTTAGAGTAGGTAGGATAGAGTGCTTTGAGAAAGGCAATAAGAGAGATATCCAGCTCAACCTTAGTGGATTTAATATCATGCACTATAGACTTTATTTCAGATGCAAGAGTAAGAGGATCATTATTTTTCAGTTCAAGAGTGAAGAGTTTAATCATGAGCTGAACAACTTCAAGTGCAGAATGTGTATCATAGAGTTCTTTCAGCTTTTGTAAAGCTTCAAAGGCAGTGGAATAGGATGAAATATGACGACTTACTTCCTCATTGAAAGATGTTGCGATCAATGCAAAGGCTTTGCTGTTCTTGTTTTCCCAAATGGCGAGTTCTTTGTCTGATGTGGGCTGCACAGGGTCTCTGTCTTCTTCTCCGACACACACACCTTTCCACAACTCATTGTAGATGAGGGTGTGTTTTACCATCCGAGACCATTCAGAATAGTTCTCCTTGCCAGTGAGAACTATTCCGACCATAGAAATGATTGAATGCATTCTGTAAAAATATCTCTGCTAAAAAAAAAAACTTCTGTTGATAAAAGACTTCTGCTGAAAAAAAAAAACTTATGCCACAGCTTTATGTATTTTATTTTCTTCCTATGTTTGATAGAAGCATCAGCATCACTGCAATTTTACTATGTTTGAAAAATGCGCAATGAATCTCATCACTTCATTCTATAACTTCAATATATCAATATATATGCAATTGAAAAACTGCGCAAGAGATATATATCTTCAATCAATGCAACACGCATAAGGGATAATATATATTACTTCAATATATATTAATGCAAAGCTGTTATGAAAGCAGTGCAATATATTAAACCTTTTGAATGAAACAACGCATTTTAATCTTCACACAACTTTCACCGAAATTACCAACGCATAACCATGCACCATTCAAAACTGCGCGCACTGAATGAATCGATGCCGAGAGCAGAAATATGATACCATAAAAAGAACACAGTCAATCATTACAGGCTTCAATACATCAAACACAGTCTTCTATTGAAATACATCAACGCAATTCAAAGTGGTGTTCAAAGTGATGAATATGGCGATGATCTGATTTTATTTGCCAAGGGAATCAATGGAAGACGTGGAAACAATGCTCAGCCTCGAAATCTTTGACGCCTGTTCAATAATACGGTGGAGATTGTCGTGACGGTGTAGGTTTCACAAGGCGGTATGCTTGCCAGGTTAGCTATACTATACCCCATCTGAAAAGGCTCCTCCAGTACTCGGCCTTGTCTTTGCCCGTTGACATATGCTGGAATGAACTAAGATTCAATACACGGAATTCTCAACACCACCATTTAAGGCATCAGCAGCTTCCAAGCTCTGCAAATCACTAGATCATTCGTAAGTTTCAGAGGCACCCACATCATAGAACAACCTTTAAAAAACCGCGGCGATACCAATTAGAACAGTCCTTTTTTTTTAAAAAAACGCAGCGATATATATCAATTTCCATCAGCATATATATATATCATGCTGTCTCTAGAACACCCACATCATAGAACAGTCTTAAAAAACCGCAGCTATAACAGTCTCTTTAAAAAACGCAGCTAGAACAGTCTCTTTAAAAAAAAACGCAGCTAGAACAGTCTCTTTAAAAAACGCAGCGTTACCAATGTCTTCAACGCAGTCACCATCAGTCATGCAATAACATGGAGACACCGCGTTCACTCACCATATCACCGCATCAGGTCGAGAGATCGCCTTTCTCACACCACCACAGTCTCGGCTGCAGCAGAAGACAGAAGGTCTCATGGTCGTCTTTTGCAAGATGGTATCGAATGCAGAAGGGAATGAGAGAAATCAGTGATAGAAACACTCAGGTGTTCAATATCAACAAGAAAGCACTCACATTCAGCAGCCCATTCCACGCTCACCGCACAGAGGCACTCAGGTATGTCAGAGCAGGTATGTCAGAGGCAGCGCAGAGAGGGGCAGCGAATTTCCTGAATAAAATGCATGACAGAGGCAGCCTATTCAGGCCAGAGAGCGCAGAGGCAGAGGCAGGAGTTACAGCTAATTTAAGGGACTGGGACCTGAGCTCTGATACCATGTCAGGCCAGGGTAACTCCAGCAATTAATGAGCGCAAGAAACAATTGAATGATTTTATTCATTAGATGATTATTATTTATACATTTACAAAACGGATCAGTTCATCTTCTAGATGACTGTCCGGCTTCACCTCATCCGTTTCGGATTAGGTGTCAACACAAATGAGTGGGCGTCATGTGTCTAAGTGAGATTGTCCAATGAGGTGGAGGGACGCTTTAAAATTTCCTAAGTTGTGAGATTGGTCGGTGTTGAAATATGTAACTAGGTTCAGTCTTCATAATGTTTTATACAATCTTGATTTTATGTATTTGATGTAAAGAGAAAAGAAAAATTATTAGATTGATTGGTGTTGAAATATGTAACTAGGTTCAGTCTTCATAATGTTTTATATAGTCTTGATTTTATGTATTTTATGTAAAGAGAAAAGGAAAATTATTATTATTTTATATAGCATGGGTTTCATTCTCAAGGTCATTTTATGTATAGGACAAGAACTCATTGTGTGTTTCTAAGGCTTTGTCATAGAATCTAGGAGTCAATAGAGTCATTATCATATGTAAAAGACCCTATTGGGCATTTTGTATCATGTAAAAATAATTTATTGTAAGTAAAAAAGAATTAAAAGCCTCCCTCCAAGACAATTTGGCCTACAAGAGGAGCCGGCCTGCAAAAGACAAGTTAGCCTCATTAGGGCTATTCGAGCATCACAAGAAGCCTATATATAAGATGGAACTTGACCACATTTTGAATCATCATAAAGAAGTTAAATAAAGAAAGGAAAAATGAGAGAAGAACAAGAGAAGACAAGGAGATAATAAAAGGAATCATAAATATGAAATTTTGGGTCAAACTCCCTCACACGTTTGAAGAAATTAGGGAAAACTTTGTTGCAACAAGGAGAAAATTGCAGTCATCATAAAAAGGGTTGAAGTTTGGGTTCAAAAGATCAATTTTGAAAGCCAAGTTACCAAGGAAGAAGAAGCACCCTAAGCAAAGGAGAGAGAAGGTCTTATTTACCCTCTATCACCCACATGTGTGAAAAATATAGCTGCTGCAGGAGGGCCGAAAAGTTGTAGTCTTGAAATAGAGGTGGAAATCTTAAGTTGGAATCTATTTTACTTGGGTTGACTTTGTAATGGGTAAGCTCATAAAAAGAGAGGTTAACTTAGTCTTGGAGGGGTATTTGTCTTGGGTCTAAAGTGTCTTGGAATTCTTCATTTGAAGATTCTATAAGAAGAGAAGAATTTTTGTGGGTTTTCCTCTGTAGGGGAGGTTTTGGCCCTGGCTAGTAACTTATATCTTGTGACCATTTGTATTATTGATCTTCATAGTTTGGGAGTTGTTTGATGATAATAACACTATAATAATAAACTGAAGAAGAATCTAATTATAAGTACATCAAGTTTAAGAAAAAGAACATCGCAAGTAGTTATCAAAGTAAATAGAAATCTGAAGAAGAATCTAATTACAAGTACATCAAGTTTAAGAAAAATAACATCGCAAGTAAGTAACCGGAGAACCCACAGTAATACCGATATTCTGTCAACGTTTCAAATCCCAACAGGGATCCATCATCAGGACTATTTTTGAATCTTGATAGTAGAAGAGCTAAATTGTGAGATTGAAGGTCTGAGGCTCTTCTTGCTATCTTCACTCTGAATTTTTCGAGTAAAATAATTTCACTCCATGTATCCCCTTCGTACAAGGAAATGATTCTGGATTTTAGACATCTGTGGTTTATATTTTCTGAGTTAGTAACCAGAGAACCCACAATAATACCCATATTTTGTCAACGTTTCAAATCCCAATAGGGATCCATCATCATGACTATTTTTTAATGTTGATAGTAGAAGAGCTAAATTGTGAGATTTAAGGTCTGAGGCTCTTCTTGTTATCTTCACTTTGAATTTTTTGAGTAAAATAATTTCACTTCATGTATCCCCTCCGTACAGGGAAATGATTCTGGATTTTAGACATCTGTAGTTTATATTTTCGGAGTTAGTAACCAGAGAACCCACAGTAATACCCATATTCTGTCAACATTTCAAATCCCAATAGGGATCCATCATCAGGACTATTTTAGAATGTTGATAGTAGAAGAGCTAAATTGTGAGATTGAAGGTCTAAGGTTCTTCTTGCTATCTTCACTCTGAATTTTTCGAGTAAAATAATTTCACTCCATGTATCCCCTCCGTACAAGGAAATGATTCTGGATTTTAGATATCTGTGGTTTATATTTTCTAGTTAGTAACCAGAGAACCCACAGTAATATCCATATTCTATCAATGTTTCAAATCCCAACAGGGATCCATCATTAGGACTATTTTTGAATGTTGATAGTAGAAGAGCTAAATTGTGAGATTGAAGGTCTGAGGCTCTTCTTGCTATCTTCACTCCGAATTTTTCGAGTAAAATAATTTCACTCCATGCATCCCCTC
Organism: Pinus tabuliformis; assembly: GCA_031772625.1. NCBI lineage: Eukaryota > Viridiplantae > Streptophyta > Pinopsida > Pinales > Pinaceae > Pinus > Pinus tabuliformis. Next base: position 663,094,084 of record CM062820.1, on the reverse strand, counting down.
CGTACAGGAAAATGATTCTAGATTTTAGACATCTGTGGTTTATATTTTCTCAGTTAGTAACTGGAGAACCCACATTAATACCCATATTCTATCAACGTTTCAAATCCCAACAGGGATCCATCATCAGGATAATTTTTGAATGTTGATAGTAGAAGAGCTAAATTGTGAGATTGAAGGTCTGAGGCTCTTCTTGCTATCTTCACTCTGAATTTTTCGAGTAAAATAATTTCACTCCATGTATCCCCTCCGTACAGGGAAATGATTCTAGATTTTAGACATCTGTGGTTTATATTTTCTGAGTTAGTAACCGGAGAACCCACAGTAATACCCATATTCTGTCAACATTTCAAATCCCAACAGGGATCCATCATCAGGACTATTTTTGAATGTTGATAGTAGAAGAGCTAAATTGTGAGATTGAAGGTCTGAGGCTCTTCTTGCTGTCTTCACTCTAAATTTTTCGAGTAAAATATTTTCACTCCATGTATCCCCTCCGTACAAGGAAATGATTCTGGATTTCAGACATCCGTGGTTTATATTTTCTGAGTTAGTAACCGGAGAACCCACAGTAATACCCATATTTTGTCAACGATTCAAATCCCAACAGGGATCCATCATCAAGACGATTTTTGAATGTTGATAGTAGAAGAGCTAAATTGTGAGATTGAAGGTCTGAGGCTCTTCTTGCTATCTTCACTCTGAATTTTTCGAGTAAAATAATTTCACTCCATGTATCCCCTCTGTACAGGGAAATGATTCTGGATTTTAGACATCTGTGGTTTATATTTTCTGAGATAGTAACTGGAGAACCCATGGTAATACCTATATTCTGTCAACGTTTCAAATCCCAACATGGATCCATCATCAGGACTATTGTTGAATATTGATAGTAGAAGAGCTAAATCCCAACATGCATCCTGATGATGGATCCATGTTGGGATTTGAAACGTTGACAGAATATAGGTATTACTGTGGGTTCTCCGGTTACTAAATCAGAAAATATAAACCACATATGTATAAAATCCATAATCATTTCCCTGTACGGAGGGGATACATGGAGTGAAATTATTTTACTTGAAAAATTCATAGTAAAGATAGCAAGAAGAGCCTGAGACCTTCAATCTCACAATTTAGCTCTTCTACTATCAACATTCAAAAATAGTCCTGATGATGGATCCATGTTGGGATTTGAAACGTTGACAGAATATGGGTATTACTGTGGGTTCTCTGGTTACTAACTCAGAAAATATAAACCATAGATGTCTAAAATCTAGAATCATTTCCGTGTACGGAGGGGATACATGGAGTGAAATTATTTTACTCGAAAATTTCTGAGTGAAGATAGCAAGAAGAGCCTCAGATCTTCAATCTCACAATTTAGTTCTTCTACTATCAACATTCAAAAATAGTCCTGATGATGGATCCCTGTTGGGATTTGAAACATTGACAGAATATGGGTATTACTGTGGGTTCTCTTGTTACTAACTCAGAAAATATAAACCACAGATGTTTAAGATCCAACATCACAAGTAGTTATCAAAGTAAAGAGAAATCACCCTAATCCGGTTGCCCTTGATTTCTCAACATGGTTTCAGAGCTAAGGTGACAAGGAAAGGCAACTTGAAGATCATTCAATTGAAGAAGGATACATATGGGCCAAGCATAAGAAGAGCATCAAAAGAATCGAATCATCAAGGAGAACTAAGAGCATCAAGGAAATGTATAATAACCTATCATCTTGAATAAAGAAAACTCTTGGAAGAATACCTCAAGGACTTGTTGATGCATGGAAATGTCATGGCTCAACCTGTGAGAAAATTTCCCCAGTCAGAGTCCCAATTAGACTCTTTTCCCTTGTAATAACAATTCTTACCCATTTGAATGGGTTTCTAGTTACCCTTGTCCTAGAACTAGCCTATGTGAACCTAGTCTAAGCTTACCTAAACAGATATATACAATATGCACAAGAATGATCTCTAGTTTGTTTAACAGTGATGACGTTTATGATGAAGAAACTAAATATTAGAGAATCCTCTCTATGATATAACTTTAGAAAAGATGATATCTTAAACGTGAATGAAATCACAGTTGAGTCAAGCCGCTATGAGGTTTTCTCCTTCGCAAGGAGTCTTGAAACGTGAATGAAACTATGTAACCGAACATAAAATGAAACCTATCATGATTAATCACAAGATAGCCTTAACCTTAATAAAAAGCTAAAAATGTTTTAATTGGAGGAGGGGGCAGTTTATTAGATCTTAGAATTAAGGTTCACTAATACATCCCAAAGTAATTTGTAGATCTACTAATGTCAGTAACACAAATGTAAACAAAACAAAGGAAATTATCACGATAACCTCCTTACTTACATAATTGAGATCAATTATATAATAAGTTAATTATAATCTTTATATAAACCGATAGACTAATCTTCTCCCCTAGATCCAAAAGAAACCATAAAAAAATTTGTAAAGACAAATACATAATTATCTATCTTAAGAAACAAATTCCATTAACTCATTTTTCGTCTAATATAACCTTACCTATTAAAAGAAAAATTAAAAAATTAACTTAAATTCTAGAAATTTACGAGGTCAATATAATTATGAAAATAACAATAACAAGGTCTAAACAATTAGTATTCCTTTTAAATGTTTTAAATGACGTATTTACCAGATCATTTTACGAAAAATAAATATTCAATACAAATTGAAAACCATGTGAAGAAATATATTACCTATCATATATTACAAATGATGATTTTAGTTTGAACCAAACCGTCATGGCATAAAAACAAAAAAGTTGAAATATGTATGACCTTGTTAACTTATTATGAACGCCTATCACAGAAAGAAAAACCAACACAAAAGTTTACGTGTGTATTAAAATTGTCATCAACAAAGATCGTGTTTAGCCTTCTCAAATAATTGCAGAACGCACAGCCGCCTTTGCACTTAACAACAACACATGCGTGCTGCTCATGCCCTCTTCCACTGCGTGCTTCCAGAAACCTCCTCCTCGGATCTCTACGCTGACACTCAAAAGCTTAACGCAGCCGCCTCTGTATGTTGCCCACAGCAATAATGTTGCGTGCCCTTCGCTAAAGGGCTCCAACAACGCGGCCAACAGAGCCACTCTTCAATGCTTCTCCTTTCACCTATGCAGCCTCCGTGCTGCGCTCCTCTCCACAGTGCTGCCATCCAGTAATGCGCTAGCCCCAACACTGCGTGCGGGCAGCAACGCCCCTTCAGCACTGCGCTCTTGTACTCAGCATCACCCATCTGGGTCTTGAGTTTTGGCGTTTGGAATCAATTTGCAAAGAGTCTCATTACTGTTTAAATTTTTGGAGGCCTCACTTATACACCCTTAGTGTAAAAAAATAGAAACAATAAAAAAGCAAGTCCCATCACCAAATCCAGCTTCTGGAATTTTGGTGTTTGGAATAGATTTGTAAAGAGTCCCACCCCTGTTCAAATCTCTGGAGGCGTCACTTATACACCCTTAAAGTAAGAAGATACAAGCAATAAAAAAAAAAATCCTACACACTCCACTCCCTACTTCCTCCCCCTCACATCAATTATTCCTGCCCTTCCATTTTTATAGATTCACTCTCATATCTGTGAACAACCAGCCAATCTCTCAATAATTACAGAACAACCTTTTCAACAGAAAAATGGATCATTCCGGTAGATTTTGATGACAGGATCCAGTTATCATTACTGAAAACAGTTTCCACTCCTTCCTTTCTGCCATGAATTTCGCTGTCTTTGCAACGATTTCTAGGTGTTGCCTCTCTTAGATGCTTTCTTTTATATTTTGCGCACCATTGAAATGTGATTGGCCTTGGTGTTGATTATCTTCGCACCTGTCACACAAAAAAAAATCATGCTAACAAATTTTACTAAAATCAATTTGTTATTTCTCTTTTCATAAAACCTCCGTTTAATCATAGATATTTAAATTGGTTCGACGCTTCAGTTTTATAGAGCGAGATCAATAGGACTCGGCAAACATGGCGTAAAAAAAAATTTGTAAATTGAAGTTACATTATGGTGAATCAAACCTTTTAAATACATCGATTACTGACATCACCTCCAATTATTTCGAAAATCTCAGATGGAATGGTCATCGGGCCTGGATTGACGTGGAATCACTTTAAAAAACAAGAAAAAATTATATAAAAGATATTTTAGTTAACACATTTTGAACCCGTTAATATAGTTAATCTTCAAAACAAAACGATTAACATATAATAATATAATAAATCTATTAATATTGTTTCAATAGTTCATCTTCAAAACAAAATGATTAACATATAATTATAGAATAAATCTATTAATATTGTTTCAAGTATTCATGTTTGTTTATTAATAAATTTTTATATTAAATATATGTTTAAATTACTCCCTCTTACTTCATTAATTCATGAACATTGTGTATGAGTGGTATAATACAAATGGTATTAACATGTGATAGAATGGAAACGGGGGTTGATTTTTTAAGAGTTTTTTTTTTCCTAAATATATATTATATTTATTAATTATAATGAGGTTTTGTATATTTATTAATGTCTAATATATTTTTAGAATAAAGAAAGTTTAAAATATGATATATTAATTAAAATATATACTATTTGTGTTTATATAAAAATTTACAAATTATTTCATATGTATTTATGAAAAGTCCATATCAAGTCAAGGATGTATTAATACTCATCAAGGTGCTATAACGATAAAGGTAATCAATGCAGCAAAATTCCATGCATCAAATAAAATACCTAGATCATTCGTACTCCAGAAAGTTTTAGGTGACCACACAGCGGTCATAGAAGCAAAGCCAATCGATGTGATGTGGAGGAGATCCTATCAAGCAAACCAAATGCAAAGTGTAAGGAAATATGGCAAAATGAGACTAGTGATGCAAGTGTTACTATGAAGAGAGGAGTGATAATGTGAAGTGACATAAGTGTTGTCATGTGAGAACAAGGGTCAAGGCGGAAAATGTCACTTGATGCAAACACAAAATAAGACCAAAAGTGAGCAAAATGAGAAGCAATTTCATTAGAGGAAAAAGGGTCCCCATTTATTAAAAAAGAAACACCAAGCCAAAATAAGGGTTGTTGTAGCTTCAACATGACCCTATCTCCAACTCTACACACTTGAAGTATTTTGGGAAGCCTCTCATAATCTACATCATCATCCAAAATGAAGCAAGAAGAGCACTTCAACATCATTAAGGAAGTAAAATTTATTTCCCTCTCATTGAAGAAAGAATCACATCTCAAACAACTTTGAAGGAAGAAGAACATCCTTGCTTAATATTGAAGAAGAAGCATTGTCATTCTTGAAGAAGGAAAATCATCATCAAGAAAGGAATATAGTGGAAGACATAATCATAAAAAAACTTCTTCATTTTACAAGTAAGTACTTTATATTTTATGTCTCAATCTACAAATCAAATGACTACTTTCTACAAGGAGAATAATAAACTTGTTGGGACATCAAACTACCTTGCATAGAAGAAAAGAATAGATTTAATTCTCACAGAAAATGAAGTTATTGAATATGTCAAGGGCTAAATATCCAAACCTCCACAAGATAAATATCAAGCACTATCAGAGTATACGAAAGGAGAAAGGGCTCAAATAATCCTCATTGAGTCGATTAAGGATTCTCTCATTCCCTATGTAGGAAAATTGAAGACATCGAAAGAAATTTATGACAGGTTGGTGTAGTTGTTTTTTGTAAGTACTGCAAGGGAAATAATATCGTTAATAACCGAATGATACAAGATGAAAGTATCAAGAGAATAATGGGTAGCCTAATATCTCATGAAGTTATCTCAAATAAGGGATCAACTACAAGAGCTAGGAGAAACGATGTCAAATCAAGAGTTGACCACTCTTGTACTCAATGCATTACCAAATGAATGAAGCAACTTTGTATCAAGCATCTATGCAAAGAAGAAAGCCACTCCATTCATTGATCTATGGTCATTGTGTAAGATTAAAGAAACCAGATTAAAGGCAAAGAATGGCATTGGATCAAATGAGTAAACACAAATAAATGTAGCTATGACAAGGAGGAAAGGGAAGTTTGGAAAGTTTGAGTCTCGAAAGAAATTTTAAAAAAATGAAATGTCTAAGATTCAGTGCTATGAATGTAATGAATATGGGCACTTCAAGATAAATTGTCCTCAACTCAAGAAAGGGAACAAGAAAGAAAAGAAATAACTGATTCCCATGTGACTGAAGAAGTTGAAGAATTGGAAGAGAAGAAATCAAGGAAGGAAGAAGTGAAAGAAATCTACTATTAAAAGGTACCTCACAGACCTTTAGTTTATTTTTCAGTATATAAAATTTATCAAGTCATGGTAGGAATTATTATATTTATCATAACATGTAGTATAGTAGTATTGATGACATCATGGAAGCATGAAAGAAAAGCCAAAGTAGCATTTTGCATGAATGAATCAAGCCATCTAGCAAGATAGGAAAATAAGATTTTGTCACACTTCATCATCATTAGGAAGAAGCATTTACAGAATAAGGATCATCAAGATCCTTCATCAGAATCTTTTTTAAAAGGTTCACCACTACTTAGAAGAAACAAGTGTCACATTCCATCAAGTGTGGAATCCACAGTTTAGAAGGATGAAGGTATGGTACAAAAGAAGAGAAACATGACAATTTTAGTTGAAGTATTTTCATATTCAAGCAAGAAAATGGAATATGCAAAAGGAAGCCTATATTATCACATGAAGGAAGAGGCATGGATATATTTGTTAACTGATAGATAAACAAAGCCATGTCATCACTTAATTGCAGATAGAATGGTTAGAATTCTCTATCTCATGAGCGTGATTGAAGAAGAAGGGACTATTCCTTATGAATGATGCATGAAGGCATAAATACAATGTGCCTTGAAATCTTATACATGATGAAAAGATAGAATCAACATTACATGACCTCATGAAGAATATTAGGTAGAATGAAACCATTGTTCCTATTGTAAAGGAACTATGTTTTGAGATATCAAGGAAGCAACATATGATGAAGATGGAAGAAGAGTTTGTAAAGATGTATCTATAGCCATTTAGAATATTGATCATCATTTAATTAGAAGGATTTGCTATGACATCGCCATGGAGAAGATATGAAGATCCTAATAAAAATGATGAAGAAGAAGAACCTTGATGGTAAAAATATCTTGGAGATGGATTTGTACAATATGCATGATATTGATGTTGCATAAGCTGATATTATGAAAAAGGGCCATCATTAAAAGGTAATTTTGATTTGATGGTTCACTTTTTTTCTTTGAAAGCAAGCATTTTGTTGTGTTGGAGCAGGGCTATTGAAGGAGGTTTATAGAAATTCACCTACAACTAGTACACATAAACTTGGATGAAAAAATATGAAAGAAACATGACTTGGAAAGAGGTAGCAGCATAAACTATATTCATATGATGACGAAGAAGGTCACTTACCAATGAAGAGAAGGATGACATAACTATTGGTTCAACACTATGTTTCATTGAGGGAAGTGATGTAGAAGATGGTTGATTCCCTATGAAGAAGTTGTGGAAGAAGATGGAGCCATTATGAAGAAGTTGAATTTCATCCATGATATCATGATGTAGAAAGAAGGAGCCCTACAAGTAGCTGATAGTACCATGATCACCACCAAAGAGAAAATAATTGTTGTTTGAAACAAATCCCTAATTAAGAGGGAGCTTGGGCATATTCATTTTATAAGAATAAGTAGATCCTCCATATTTGAGAGGGAGAGATAGACACATCATTCTTATATTCACATTAAAAATAAAGAATGGACGATTGTGTAAACATCTGAATTCTAATACTCTTTGAGGATGAGGTAGGGCATCCAACAGGTAAGAGTAGTTAAAGAGTATATTCTTGATGATGTGTAAATCGAAGACATGAATGGTCCTAAAAGGACATACCTTGTGAAAATCCGGATGGGGTATGTGCCTTGAGAGACAATGATAAATGTGTCTATAAATCATTATCTCCCCATCATTGTGCTCTAATCTAGTGGAGAGATAGAGTTGTTAGTCAAGGCCTTGTTATATGAAAATGTTGCTTGATATGATTATATGCGCGGAAATGAACGAAAAAGGTAGTTTATGAGATGGCTAACAAATAGGACTCTTCTTATGAGAACTATTTAGTATGAGAATGTCCATGTACCTTGTATGTATTATGAATACCTCCCTAGTTATGAGGGAGTGTTGAAATATGTAACTAGGTTTGGTCTTCATAATGTCTTATGTAATCTTGATTTTAGGTATGTTATGTAAAGAGAAAAGAAAATTTATTATTATTTTATATAGCATGGGTTTCATGCTCAAGGTCATTTATTTGTAGATCAAGCACCCATTGTGTGCTTCTAAGGCTTTGTCATAGAGTTTAGGAGTCAATAGAGTCATGCTCATATATAAAAGACCCTATTGGGCATTTTGTATCATGTACAAAGAATTTATTGTAAGTAAAAAAGAGTTAAAAGTCTCCCTCCAAGGCAAGTCACCCTACAAGAGAAGGAGTCGACCTACACAAGACAAGTCAGCCTCATTAGGGCTAATCGAGCCTCACAAGAAGCCTATATATGAGATGGAGCTCAACCTCATTTTGAATCATCATCAATAATTTTGATCAAGAAAGGAAAAAGGAGTGAAGAAAAAGAGAAGACAAGGAGATAACAAAAAGAATCACAAATCTGAAATTTTGGTTGAAACTGTCTCACACATGCGAAGAAATTAGGGAAAAAATTGTTGTAGCAAGGAGAAAATTGCAGTTATCATAAAAAAGGTTGAAGTTTGGGTTCAAAAGATCAAGTTTGCAAGCCAAGTTTCCAAGGAAGAATAAGCACCCTAAGTGAAGGAGGTAGAAGGTATAATTTATTATATATTACCCACACATGCAAAAATTACAGCTACTATAGGAGGGTCAAAAAGTCGCAGTCTTGAAATAGAAGCTAATTATTCTAAAATAGAGGTTGAAATCTAAAGTTGGAAGATATTGGAATTGGGTTAAATTTGTGAAGGATAAGCTCATCAAAGGAGAGGTTGACTTGGTCTTGGGTCTAAAGGGCTTTTGAACTTGTCAATTCAAGATTCTAAAAGAAAGAAGATTTGTCGTGGGATTTCCTCTCTAGGAGAGGTTTTGGCCTTGGTTGGCAGCCTATATCATGCATCCACTTATCTTAATGATCTTCATAGTTTGGTAGTTGTTTGACGATAAGAACACTATGATAATCAACTGAAGAAGAATCTAATTAAAAGTGCATCAAGTTTAAGAAAAAGAACATCACAAGAAATTATCAAAGTAAAGAGAAATCACCCTAAGCTAGTTGTCCTTGATTTCTCAACAGTTGGCACACACAAAAGTCAAATTAAAGACTTTTGAACAAATTTAGCTTCAATTTGGGAAACTCTGGGGTGAATTGAGGTTGTGGATGAGCTAATTTTGTGAAATGATAGCTTAGTTTGCATGAAAATTGAACTTTCTCAAGTAGAAGAATTCTCTTCATGCGCATCATACTAGGATTCCTTTAAAACTTTGAATTTTCCCAAAATCATCTTGAGCGAGGGGTTTTAATAGGTCAAATTTATGAAATAAGGGTGAATTTTTGGTTTGAATGTGTGAATTTAGGATTGGAGAGGATGGAAATGAGTAAGTTAGGCTCATGGGTGCACATAGTCTAAGCTAGAGGAAAAATAGGACCTAATAGTAACAAAATGGGCTCTCGGTCCCTTTTTATAATTTTTTTGGCATGACACATGGCGGAAAATTATTGGGTGTAAAATTTAAGGTTGATGTCATTTTGACGTAGGAATGAGACGTGGGTTTGCCACATGATGCTAGGGTGGAATCACATGGCAAGAAAGGGTTGGTAGTCAAGGTGATTGGACAAGGTGATGTAGCACAACGTTTGGTGTGGCAGAGTGCCAACATGGTTAGTTGATGTGGTGGAGAAAGCTACATGGAATTATCACATGGAATGGCCATGTGGCACCCTTCACATCACCCCAAGAATCAAATTTAAAAGTTTCATAGGGAAGTGAAGGGAACAAGGGGATGTCATGTGTCCCACTCTACACCCCCCAGCTGCATTAACCCCCATGTAGGTTGGTGGTGTAGGGCGTTGTGGCACATCAAATCAATTGGTGCACTCATTGTTGGATTTTCACGCCCGAAAATCTCCCCACGTCAGTGCTCCGATGCATGTTTTTGTTGCATTCCCATCGATGCACGCCATTAGTGAAGTTGGGTGGGATTTTTTCCATCAATGCCTTGTGAATGAAACCTTGGACCTTTCCTTGCTTAGTAGGTTGACCTTGAAAATTTGAATGTTCATGAACTTTCTTTGGCCTTGAGAACTACTGAAGAAAACTTCTCATGGGATGGTGCATTTTGGCACCAATAGAATGATGTCCACAAAAAGGGGACATATATAAAAGATGCATTAAGAATGCTTATGGTAACACATATTCTTTAACTAAGGCATGTATTAAATATGTTAAATTATAACAACATAATCCTACCCAAGTAAATACTAATAAAAATCATGTCATTTCTTATTAACCAATCTTATGCTCATACATAGCTTATGAGAGGCGAGTAAATTTTCAAATCATATTGGGTTGAAATAAAGGATTTAAACGAAGAAATTTTCACATCTTGATAGCAATTTCAAAAATCATTTATTTGAAATTGACCGATATTTATAAAATATTATCAAACAAATATATGATAACTTGCATGGTTTATTTATATTCATAGCATTCCGTGCTCCCATTGATGATATGCATAATTTGGATTTAAAAGTAATTCAAATCTAACGATATCATCATAATTTGGATTTGAAAGTAATTCAAATCTAGCTACCTCCAGTCACACAACTACTTAGACTGTTAAGAATATATGAAAGGAAATGTTAAATTATCATACTTGTGGGAGATTACAACATTAATGAAATTATAAACTCTTAGAGCATTTAACTATCCGTCAAGTCTGTCTGTAATATGATGTATACTATAAAATGGAAGGTTGTCTCTAACTAAAAGAATATTACAAAGTAAACTTACATTCACCAAACCACGAAAAATGTTCAAAGCAGATTTTTATATGAGTTAATTAAAACCCAATTAAAATTCTCACTCCACACGTGAGAAATCATACTTTACAAGGCATGTAAATCTTATCGGATTAAACGAAAGCTAAGGTTAAATTTTTTAATAAATCTTTTAAAATTAAACTAATGCACATGACCCAACTTCACACGTGGATATGTCATCGTGTCATAACAGAGACTTAATGCACCAGCCATTTCCCATCTGAGAACCATTAATTAGAACTACCCCTTATGTCACCAGTCATTTACCATCTGACAACCATTAATTAGAACTACCCCTCACCCTTGGACCCTGTCGGATCCCAACTTTCGATTAAAATTTATCTCTCCTCATTCTCTGATGGGTATGATACTTTGTGTATGGAAAGCGGGTGTTAAAACCTTATAAAATTAAAATGTATGAAAGCCCATCTAGTGTTTACGTCATATTAAAGAAAGAGATAAATTTATGAACGTGTTTGAAGTCCAATTTAATTTCCAATTATCCATTAAAATCAATCCTCACACATTGGTTTCTCTTCCCAATCTCATTATAAATTGTTCGTGGGGATTCATGTTACTTATATTTTCCTCCATTGGAAAATAACATTTAATGACATGTGAGTGTATTCCAAACCACGTATAGACTTATTTGAAAATATTTTACCAGGGTTTACTGGAGATTAAATCAAGGAAAAAAATATTTTGTGAGATGCATGAATGATTATTGTGGGAAAGATATTAATGCAACAAACTAATGAAAATAAATTCTAAAGGGATTAAAGATGGAGGCAAAATAGTTCAACAAAGAATTATGTATGATGTTAATTTAGGGAGCAATCTGTTACAATTTTGTAAAATGAAAGAAAGTACAAATTTCTCAAGTTCAGGAAAATTATTAAATTGCTAAGAAAAGTCTGAAAAGAAAAAAGTCTTTCAGAAATAGTTTTATCTATTTTATTTTGAAACTATGCAATGCTATTTTTATAGTTAAAGAGACAAATATTTAACAATTGTGATATTATTGATATATAATGACCTTGTTTCTTATTTTGAGGGTGTTAGCTTTCTGGGAGAAGAGACTTATGTTTTAAAGGTTTGAATGCACTTGATGCATTGACTCAATCATGATACTTTTATAATCTTATGTCATGCAATCTTGAATATATCATTTCTCTAGTTTTCCATGTTAATTTGGAAGCTCAATGACAAATTCCAACAATGGAATGAGATTCCTCTTTTCGAGAGGACCAATTTTGACTATTGAAGCACTCAATTTGAATAAGGGAAAGTGTATTTTTTAATTAAAGCCCACATGTGCACATTTTATGAGGTCAGACCTAAAGAAAATTGGACTCCCTTGGAAGGCTATAAATACAAGTGGCCTCAACCTCATTTGGACATGATCATGAGACTTTCTTCTATTCTCTTTCTTGGTTTTGGCTTGCACGGGTCTGAGGCATGTCTGCGGATAAATTGTATGGTCCAGAGCTCACATCTCTGTTTTAGGGTTTTGGGTTTGCTATAGCAGCTACAACCACCCTCCAAAATTTTGGCCTGCAACAATTTCGGAGCCTCCCTTGAAGAATTTCACTTGATCACTGCACACACCTGGGTTCACTCCGTGAGCTCGTGTGAGTTTTTATATTCACCTTGCTTGTTTATTGCACTCAAGTCTCTACATGTTGATGTCTAAGTCATGCTTGCAACCGTGTTCTGGTTATGCTCAAAGTCTTTGCTTTGTATGTATTTGTTATGTTCACCATGAAAGCATATGTCCCATTCACACACAGAGTCACATTCGTTGTCTCGTAAGCTTCATCTCGATCATGAACTATCAATCACGAGTGTCGAGCTTGTCACTTGCACCATCGGTCAGTCATGTTGAAAATGTGTGTCTGGATGATTCGGTCATTTCGTAGTCAAGTCATGCGAGTGTGTGTTCGCATGATCACCTATGCATCTTTCTACTGTTCATACACTTAGTCATTTTTGCTGAAGTTCTGATGATCAGACTCCTCACTGATAGCCGGACCATCACCCTGCTTTCGATTTGATCGACTGTCAACTAGAACAACGCAGAAGCACCAAGCTAGTTCCTGAAGGTTTTAACCTTATACAGAAATTACCTGCATATGAATTCTAAAACACAGAAAATAAACAATGCAAGAGCATAACACATTTACACAGAGATTTCCCCTGGATCCCAAAACCGGGACTACCAACTTGATTTTTCATTATGTTCCTTTCAATGTTACAATACATATTTATACATGACGAAGCATCCAATACCATGGACCGAAAACCATCGCGTCCAAAACCATGGACCAAAAACCATCGCGTCTAAAACCATGTACGAAAAATCATGCACAAAACCATAGGTAGGACGCCCAACCTAATATAGGGTCCAAAAACAAAATTTTCTGGGGTGTTGCCCTAGACCCCATAGAGTGGGGTTACCTACCCCTCTCAAACCCCCTGTGACCCCCCCGCTACGCAATCAGCACAACGAAGGGGGCTCCACCCCCCTTCTAACCCCTGGTTAACTACGTGGGCTAGTCATGGAAAGAATATAACACAACCCAACATTCTCCCACTTGTTGTTTTCTTTCCACAGGGGGCCACAAGAGAGCTTAGTCATTTATCCAGCCCTGCAACGCCCATTGTTTCCCTACACCAAGAGAACTTCTCAGAGCTCATAGATTTTGTCAATGCATCTACAGTATTCTTCAAAGTGTCCACCTTTACCAACAACACCTTTTTGTCTTCTATCATATCCCTCACAAAGTGATACTAAACATAAACGTGCTTTGTCTTTGAATGATATGCAGGGTTCTTTGCCAAGAAAATTGCACTTTGGCTGTCACAGTCTATCCTTATAGCTCGTTGTACTAACCCCATACTTGAACACAATATCTGCAACCAAACTGCTTCCTTTCTTGCATGAGTGGATGCCATGTATTGTGCATCTGTAGTTGATAGTGCCACTACAGATTGTTTCTTACTCATCCAACTGATTGCACCTCCAAATAGGTTAAACACATACCCACTTGTAGATCTTCTCTGATCCAGATCTCCAGCCTAGTCTGCATCAACAAAGCCACGAATATCCAACACTCTGTCCAATCCTGGTCTTCCTTGGTAGCACAAAACATAATCACTAGTGCCACACAAATACCTAAAAACCCACTTCACTGCTGTCCAGTGCTCCTTCCCTGGTTTTGACATAAACCTGCTCAATACTCCCACTGCATGTGCAATGTTTGGTCTAGTACAGACCATTGCATACATCAGGCTACCGACTGCACTTGCATATGGAACATGGGACATGTCCTCCTCCTCTTCTTGTGTCTTGGGACACTGTTCAACAGATAACCTCACACCTACAGGAACTTTCACTGGTTTACTATCCTGCATATTAAACATTTGTAGTATTGTCTCGACATACTTCCTCTGGTTTAACTAGAGCTTCCTCTTTTCCCAGTCTCTTTTAATTTCCATGCCCAAAATATAGTTTGCAGCACCAAGATCTTTCATGTCGAATTTGGAGGACAATTGGGTCTTCAAATCCTAAACAATTTCTATGTCATTTCCAACCAGCAACATATCATCCACATACAAGACCAGATAAATAACATGGTCACCAATTAATTTAAAATACACATAGTAATCTGCTTTGCTTCTGGTGAAGCCTAGTCCCCGTATAAATGTATCAAATTTCTGATACCACATCCTTGGTGACTATTTTAACCCATACAGAGACTTCTTTAAATTGCATACCATTCTTTCCTACCCTTCACTGCAAAACCTTTAGATTGCTTCATGTAGATCTCCTCTTCTAGATCCCCGTGAAGAAATATTGTCTTCACATCCATCTGTTCTACCTCAAAATAAAAAGCAGCAACATCAGATAAAAGTAATATAATAAAAGCCACCTTGGCAACAGGAGAAAAAATATCACCAAAATCAATTCCCGACACCTGGGAATAAGCTTTTGCTACCAACCAAGCTTTGTATTTCTCCACCTTTCCTTCTACATTTGTCTTCTTCTTGAACACCCATTTGCTGCCAATGGGTTTCCTTCCAGCCGGCGACTCCACCAGATCCCAAGCCTCACTTTTGTGCAAAGATGCAATTTGAATCGTCAACCATGGCCTCTTTCCAAAGTTTCCCATCCTCTGAATCTACTACTTCCTTCACAGTTCTGGGATCATCATCAGTAATAGATAAAACAAAATTTGAATAGAAAGAAGATGGACTATACCTTTCTGGCTGCCTTCTTTCTTGAACTAATCTTCTCACACCTGGAGTTTGTGGCTCTTCATATTCTGATTCCTCCTCTGCTGTAGAGTCTGATTATTCCTCCTTTCGCTCAAACTCTATCTTCTCAGGTTCATTTGGTTGGACTTCATGTTTAATAACATATTTCACCTCTCTAAACACCACATCTTAGTTGTACACAACCTTCCTTGTTACTAGCTTCCAAAGCTTGTAACCCTTTAAACCATCCTTATACCCAATAAAGATGCACTTTTCATGTTTACTATCCAACTTGGTTCTTTTCTCCTTTGGAACATGTACATATGCATCACATCCAAATACCCTTAGATGTGAAAGAGAAGGTTTCTTACCAGTCCATACCTCTTGTGGAGTCTTATCTTCCAATGCTGATGAAGGTGATCTGTTGACTAGGTAACATGTAGTCTCCACTGCCTCTGCCCAAAATTCTTGTCCTAACCCGGCACCACTGAGCATGCTTCTTGCCCTTTCCATCAACGTGTTGTTCATTCTTTCTGTAACTCCATTTTGCTAAGGTGTATATGGAGTAGTCTTCTATCGTTCTATACCACACTTCTTACAAAATTGTTCAAATTCCTTACTGCAAAACTCTCCACCGTTATCTATCCTCAGCACCTTTATCTTCTTCTCTATTTGGTTTTCCACCAGAGCCTTAAATTCTTTAAACCTGTCAAAGACTTCAGATTTCTTCTTAAGGAAATATATCCATGTATTCTTTGAGAAGTTATCTATAAATGATACATAGTACATAGACTTACCCAGTGATGGAATCTTCACAGGTCCAAACACATCACTGTGCACAAGCTCTAATATATGTTTCGTCCTATTATCACCAGAGGGGAAGCTCACCTGATTCTGCTTCCCATATACACAATTTTCACAGAAATCAAAATCCAAAGAGCTACTACTCATACCTTCTACGATACCTTTGCCATGAAGTATTTGAAGGCCCTTCTCTCCAATATGTCCAAGCCTTTGATGCCACAACATGGTCTTCTCTCCAGAGACCACTAGATTTTCTGCTCCACTTTTAGGAACCATAGAACTGTTGCACCCATAAACAACAGTGCAATCTTGTAGCTTGTATAGAGTTCCAATTCGAACTCCCCACATCAATACCATTGCCCCTCGAACCATCCTGCAGGTATCCTTCTCGAATACTGTTTTTACACCTGCATCATCCAGCTTGCTTACAAAAATCAGATTTCTGGCCAATGTAGGAATATACATAACACTCGGAAGTGTTCTAACCCTTCCACCTTGCAACTTCAACTTTACTTTTCCATGACCAACGATTCTATCCTTCGTGTCATCCCCTAAGAAGACATCACCACCATCATATTTCTCATACTTGCAGAACCACTCTCTATGGGGAGTGAAGTGAAAGGATGCACCTGAGTCAATCAACCATGCCTCATGACCTACATGTGTACTTGAAGAAGCCAAGTACACATCCCCACCTTCATCTGAGGTGGTTTTTGCCTTTGCAAAAGGAGCATCATCAGATCCCTTTCCTTTGTCAGGAGCTTTAGATTTACAATCCCTTTTGTAGTGCCCTTCCTTTCCGCATTTCCAGCACACCACCTTTACAGTATTTCCTGGAGATTTACATCTCCCTCTAGATTTAGATCTCCCACTGGATGACTTATTTTTGTTTCTGTTTTGGGACTGTCCTCGTACGGACAAGGCATCACCATTCTAGCTTTCCATATTTTTCTGTCTCATCTCCTCCGTCAGCAAGGATGAGACTATTTCATCAAACTGTAAGGTAGTTGCATTGCTACCCATTGCAATAACCAGACTATCCCATGAATCTGGTAGAGAACACAACAAACTGATGCACTTATCTTCATCTAAAATTTTAATATCAATATATAATAACTGACTTACCATAGTATTAAATGTGTTCATATGTTCTGTCACCGAGTCTCCATCTTTCATCCTCAGGTTATACAAATTTTTCCATAGGAACAGTTTATTCACCAGACACTTAGATTGGTACAAAGTCCCTAACTTGTCCCACAAAGCCTTTGTTGTAGCTTCCCCTAATACATTCAGCAACACTGAATCTGAGACACACAATCATATTGTGCTCTTTGCCTTCCGATCTAACTTCTTCCATTCTTCATCAGACACTCTCGTTGGTTTAGTACCTGGATCTACCACGACCCACTGATATTTATCCACCAACTGATCCTCCATCTTGATTTTCCACAACTCAAAACTCTGACCATTAAATTTCTCGATCTCTACCTTTCCACTGCTCACCCTCCTCTTTCACCACCAGAAATGATCCCGCAGATCTCCCACTGAATAGGGTCTACCACAGGCCCAAGCAAAACCCCTTAGCAAAAAGGCGTCCCCTTGAAGCCAAAACAGCTCTGATACCAAATGAAGGTTTTAACCCTATATAGAAATTACCTGCATACGAATTCTAAAACACAAAAAATAAACAATGCGAGAGCATAAAACATACACAGAGATTTTCTCCTAGATCCCAAAACCAAGACTACCAGCTTGATTTTTCATTATGTTCCTTTCAATGTTACAATACATATTTATACATGTCGAAGCATCGAATACCATGGAACAACAACCATCGGATCCAAAACCATGGACCGAAAACCATCGCATCCAAAACCATGTGCAAAAAATCATGCACAAAACCATAGGTAGGTTCGCCCAACCTAATATAGGGTCCAAAAACAAAATTTTATGGGGTGCTGCCCTGAACCCCATAGAGTGGGGTTACCTGCACCCCTCAAACCCCCTATGACCCCCCCGCTATGCAATCATCGTAGCAAAGGGGGCTCTCTGCCCCCCTTCTAACCCCACGGTTAACTATGTGGGCTAGTCGTGGAAATAATATAACACAACCCAACAGTTCCTTCAAGCAGCGCTACCCACAATTAACTCGAGCAACACTCATGTTGGCCACCCAGAAATTCGACTGACTGTTCATCTAATAAAATGCGTAGTGCTTATGAGCAGGTCTCTCATTGCCCATCAGTCATCTCAACTCGGAAATTGCGCAGAGATGATCAACAGGCTAGCCTTCCAACCTCAGTGCATTTTTCCTAGCCAGCAACTCCCAGCAGCAGACTACCTGTTCCCTCTAGGAATTGCGTAGTTTCTGTTGTCAATGACCCCAGCAGCCAGTTAGTAGTTCCCTCTCGGAATTGCTCAAGTTTGGCTGCTAGTGACCCCAGTAGCCAACTAGAAGTTCCCTCTCGGAATTGCACAAGGCTGGTTGCAAGTGACCCCAGCAGCCAAATGGTAGTTCCCTCTAGGAATTGCATAGTTCTGGTTGCCATTGGACCCAACGTTCAACTGGCAGTTCCCTCTGGGAATTTCATAGTTCTAGCTGCCAGTCTCCCAGGTAGTTCTGCAGAAAAACTACGCAATCCCTGCCTGCTGACCCTTCCTGCAACCCGACCCGTTTCTCTGGAAAATTGCGTAAAACTAGTTGTCTAGCCTCTGATGACTGTTCATTTCGGAAAATGCACAGAGCATGCCTGACTTTCCCTCCTACAATCTAGACTGTTCCTCCCAAAATTTGAGCAATTTTTCCTCCCAGCCGAGCCAGACCTTACAGACAGTCACTGTCAACTCATATTTTCTGTATCCATTGCTCAGTGACTCTTGCACAGTTTCCATAAGCAGTTGACTAGAGCCATCATCCCGCATCGCAGCCTTGCTGCCTCTCCCAGTCACCTGCATTTGAATGATCATGTGTCATGGTAGACTAGGAGGTTTTGGATTTGATGTCGTCTTGTCATGAGTCACTGCAAGTACATGTACACCAACAAACATTTCAAGACAACGAATGGGATGAATGAAGGGAGCACATGCAAATGGACAAGTTCACCAACAGATAAACAAATTAAGCATGCAAAGTGGACAAACGCGATGAATGTGCACCTTCGCGAACAAGTGAGGTTATCAAGCTTTCCAACATGAAAGCAAGGAACAATATGCTATAGCTTCATCAAGTGAACCAAGGACCATCGAAGACTCCACGCACTTCACCATGAGGAGATGAAGCTATCATACACCATGAAGACATCCATCACTCAGTAGCATTGTAGCTCAACATGCACTCTAATAGCAGCACAAATGTACTAGCATTGTCATGTCAAGTCATGTCGAGTCAATTCATGAGTCATGTTGCCCACATCTCCACTATGGGCTTGTTGTCAATCAATGTAATGTAACGTGGAAGTCTAAGAGACCCACTTGTTGAACATAAAGTCATGTAAGTCGGAAAGTCATGGAAGTCAAACAGTCATTAGGGTAGTCGAATAGCCACAAGGGTTAGTTTCACCCTTGGCTATAAATGCCCCCCTCATTTGTACATGAAGGGACTTTTCACCTCAGCTCCTCCCACATAGCTAAGAGAGTCTGTAATATTTTCTTTGAGGAGTAAGTAGTGGCTCCAACACCCCACTGATGGGGTTAGTGATGTATAGTGTAACAATGTGTCTTGGAACTTTTGCTTAATTCAGAAGCCTGTCAACAGGCAAACACGTTTTCGCACATGTATTGTATTTTTTGTAAGAATAATCTTTAACACTTGTAATGCATGTTGCCTTAACCATGTGTTCTACATCTGAAGTGATTCATTTGTTGTAATGCATAATCTATTAATGGAAATGTGTTGTATATGCTATTAATTTTGTCCCGTTCGTGTCGACTACTCTGTCGAACATTAGACAGACCTTTCAAATGAAACTTACTGTAACAACTGTTGCACTCATCTTGGACTGATCCGTGAGTGTTGTGCATGTTATCTCACCTTGTATGTTGTGACTACCATATCCGAGAGGATTGCTCCACCGAAGCTGTGTATGTCCTTTGTGTTGTCTGTTCCTAACCGAGTTGGGACTAATCCCTTTCAAGCTGGAACTCATATTCACCTGTTTCCCCTCACAGTGAAAGAACCATTAACACAAGTACACTTACACTCACCATGCATGCGAACCTCACTTCTCGAAGACAAAGCAAACCACTCTCCTATGTTGACAAGCAAGAGTTGAGGCAAATCCTTAAGATAAATGCAATCGAGCCATCATACTGGATGGGACTCCCACACCAAATGGTATGAGGTCTAGTTGGGACTTCATACCGGGGTGATCCTCTTAATGTTGGCGGGTCTAGCACCATCAAAAGTTCTGGCGCTAGAAGGAGGACAGCCAGTTGTACATGGTTGAAATTCCCCTCACACTCACTCATCAACCATATAGTCAAGGCAGTAACTCGCACTCCCTCTCTCACGACTCAGTAGTTGGTTACTCCTCACCTCCCAGAATTGAACACAAGATTTCATATCAACACCTTCACTCCGTCCGTCCCATCACTTGCTAGTTCATGAAAGTAGTCAGATTGATCTCGGGTGTATAGTATCTTCCACACGCATCGAAGAATCCAAAAGCCACTCCCACAAGGGTTGTTGTATCATCGGTGGAAGAAGCAGTCCTTGTTACTCTTGAACGTTTGGAAGAAGCTATTGAAGATAGAGAGGAACCTCCAATCTTCTTTGAAGATGAACAAGGCACTCTTGTGGTCATGGGATCGAACTTTGGTTTAGGAGGTGGAGGGGAAGGCAACAAAGCAAGTGGAGGCGGAGAAGAACCAATAGACTTAGATCCATAACCATCAGATTCCAAAGGAGAGGAAGAGGATGAAGAGGATGAAGAGAAGGCTAACCCAAATCTTGAATGGATGACTCAAGGATCATTGTCTCTCCTGAATGTTCTGCACAAGATGCCGAAGCGAGCAGAAAGAATGAACATCAAGTTTAACCCTGACAACACGGTGAAGGCAGAAGACCACTTAGACAACTTCTGCCTACAGCTGCAGACCCTTGAGGTATGTTATGATGACATAGCATGTAGATTGTTTCCATGTACCTTGGACAGTTGGGTAGTTGCATGGTATCAAAACCTTCCACCCAACTCTATACGAAATTGGAGTTCTTTCAAATGTATGTTCCTTGCAAAGTTTGCTGATGACAAGATTCCAGCCATGTTACTCAAATAATTGGGAAACCTCAAGATGGAGGTGTTAGCGCTTGGATTTGGCCTCAGGCTGAAAAAGACAAAATCCAAGGCAACATCAAACCACTTAGCCTCGTAGCTAGCCCTACGGGGACAGGAGAGGGCTCTCTCCGGGTCTATCTCGGCAAAAGGTCTTCAAATGACTGAGATGACCAATAAAGAACACTGATTTTAGGCTAGTAAACTGATAGGGAAAGTTTGATTTTAAATTTTTAGGGTTTTGTTGGAAAGCTGAGCACAGCAATTTTGGGTGCGGGGATGAGACACAGTTTTTGCAGAGGTCTTTTTGGGGCAAGGTAGGAGATTATCTTGATGCCTTTGAAATAAGTGAATGGATAGATATGACTGGTGAGGAGTTAAGGAGAGCAAGAAACCATCGAGAGTTCTCCTTAAATAGATGAAAACATAGATATTAAGCAAACTTAAAGGCAGAGCATAGAAACCATGAATTCTACCTTAACACTTCATTTACTTAATTTACAGAAAAGAAGAGTGGGAAAATGATACACATAACAAACTTGCAAGTACATGAGAGAAACACTCCATCAACACAAATCACCACAGGAATCCCAAATAGTGCTGCAAAACCCTGGTCTTTCCTTTGCCAAAATTGCAGAGATAGAAAGAGTAATACAGTCTAATCTTATCCCTCAAGAGTCCAACCCCTCCAACCCCTGAAAATGACTAAGAAAATACATAATATAGGCAAGCTAACACATTCCCTTGCCTCTAGGGGTCGAGCTCATCATCCTAGGAGCTGTTTCAACCAATTCTAAACTGAGCACTACAATCTGTTGGCATTATGATTCAAGTGTTGTCCTTGATGGCAACTCACTCAGAGGTTGGTACAGGTGCTCAGAGGCTGGTACAGGTGATGGCAACTTAATCAGAGGACAGATCTTAGTACAGCATGCCAAGAAAGTTCATACACGCAGGTTCGTTAAGCCCAAGTCGCGTATACAAGCAAGTTCACTATATACCAAGTCGCGTATACGCAGGTTCTCTATATATCAAGTCGCGTGTACACGTTGGTTGGCTTCAGTAAAAGCGCGTGTATGTGGAAAACTTATCTTTGGTCCACGGCGGTTATTCCTTGGAAGTTGTGCCTATGGTTTTGGACCTTGGTGTCTCGACGGACGTGTTGATCCCTAGTTTCGAAGATGATGGTATTGGATTTCTATGGTTTTGGCTCTTGGTATTGAACAAGGCCTAAGGCTATATAAGGAGAAGGAAATCATTAGGCAAGAGTATCCGAAAAGTCTTGAATATCTGATGAAGTATTAGATCCAGTATGCAGGTTATTGGTTGATGATGTATTGCTTGATCTGAGCTAAGGAGAGATCTCATCGGTTGATGGAGAACAAGATCTAAGGAGAGATCGGGATCAAATGGTTTGAAATGAACTATCTTTATATGGTTGATTATGCGTGTTTCTAGATCTGCATACTGACGCAATGTTATATTCTGGGTATAACTGATATCTGGTACAGCTGCAAGTTATGAAAAGTTATTTTTAGATCTGTACGCAGGTTGTCTTCGGTAAAACCGTGTGTATACACGAGTTGCCTTCATTGAAGTAGCGTATATCTTTTGAAGCATGATTTTTGGGTTTGCAGTTGGGTCTGACTGATATTACAGAGTTCTGTAGTCTGCTCTGTGTTCTGGTGATAGGTGTTGACAGGGTTTCAGTGGTTCAGTGATTCAAAGATTGATGATGCTAGCATTGGTTGTTTTATGCTTCAATGATTTGTGAATGAATCATAGTCTTTAGATTGTAATGTTGTGCTTCAGGAATATCCAGTCTGAAAATTGATGAAAAGTGGTACCTGAAGGAAAGAAGATTGTAGGCCAACACCTACGTACTAGTATCTTAGCTAGTACAAGAGCAAAGGGGGTTGGAGCTCCCTTCCAAGGAAGTTTGGAGAACGAGAGAAGGTTGAAGCCTTCTGCAGGTTGTAGCCTGCGTACTGGTATAAGGCTGCACCAGTACAAAAGATTGTAAACTGAAGTTCTTATTAAAGAAAGATAGAGACGACTTGCAGCAGGTGGTTTTCACCCACATTGGGTTTCCACCTTATATCATGGTGTTCATGTGTGTGGCTTTTGTGTGATTATCTGTTCTGTTATACTGCATCTGTTTGCTCTTAATATGGTGAATAATGACCTGATGCACTTAACTGAAGATAAACTAACTGAATTATAAGTTTTCTGGTTATACGTTGTTTTCTTTAGACACAGTAGAGTGTACACGCTGGTTCACTTAACTGAAGTAGCGTATATGTTTCTGAGCATTGAAAAAGTTTTATTGATCTGATAATACTGATTCACCCCCCCTCTCAGTATTATTTCCAACAATTGGTATCAGAGCCAGGTTCTTCAGAGAAGCTTGATCGCTTGAAGGTAGATCGTTCATCATGAGCAACTACGAGAGAGAAGCATCAATCAGGCCACCGGTTTTTGATGGGACAAACTTCAATTATTGGAAGGTAAGAGTTACTGCCTATCTTCAATCTCTTGGTACAGAAGTTTGGGACATTGTAGAAACAGGCTACGCTTTTCCTTCAGCTACTCCTACAGATGCAGCCGAGAAAAAGAAGTATGAAACAAATGCGAAAGCAGTCAGTACCCTATTAGGATGTATATCCCAAACGGAATTCATGAAGGTAATGCACTACAAATCCGCAAAAGAGATATGGGACAAAATTGTCACGAGCTATGAAGGTGATGAACAGGTAAAGCGTGCTAAACTTCAAACTCTCAGGATTCAGTATGAGACTCTCAAGATGTATAATGATGAAAGTGTGGCTAACTATTTTCTTCGGGTAGATGAGATCGTTAATTGTATGAAAAATTTGGGTGAAGAGATGAAAGAGGCTATAGTGGTTGAAAAGGTTCTATGATCATTGTCCCCCAAGTTTGAATCTAAAGTATCTGCAATAGAAGAAAAGGAAAATCTATGAATTCTTACTATGTCTCAGCTACATGGAATTCTAACTGCTTATGAAATGAGAAAGGGAGGTCCATCAGACAGAAGAGAAGCTGCTTTCAAGGCATCAGGCAAAGAAGATTATTATGAAGCAAGCCACGTCCCAGAACAAGAGGAAGAAGAATCAAATTTTGTCAGAAATCTTCAAAGGGATTCTGGAAGGTTCAGAGGTAAGTTACCTTTTAAATGCTTTGCTTGTGGAAGAGTAGGTCATTATGCTGCAAAATGTCCTTATAAGGATAAAGGAAAGGAACCTGCTAGATGGAACAAGAAACAGAGTGCAAATAAGAAAAGTTACTACACTCATGAAGATAGTGATGGTCTATCGAATAGTGATGAAGATGAACGAAGTAATGAATATAAGTTGTTAATGGCATTTGAAGATGATGATTATATGGATGCTATAGATGTGGATAACCTTTATGATGAAATTACTAGACTCAAGAGATGTATAGAAGAAAAGAATATAATCATTGATACTCTACAATTTCAAATTGATGAAAAGGAAAAACATCTTGAAAAACTAGAAGGTGAAATTGTTGGTCTTAGAAAAGAGATTGAGAAAACAAAAGCTATTAATCTTAAATTTGTTAAAGGATCTGAAACCTTGTATGAGATTATCAATGTGCAGCGATCTCCTCTGATCAAGACAGGTCTTGGATATAATGGAGAAACATCTCAAGCCTCTACCTCTAGAAGTTATCTTGATGCAGCAAGAAGAAGCGAGCAAAGGCCAAATAAAAGTAATCAGGTGAATCAGGGACAGTTTACCTCAAGAACAAATAAAGACCATCAAGAAATTTGGGGACAAACTGCCTTAAGGACAAACAAAAGCTACAATCAGCCACAGGTAAAATCTTCCCAATTTGCTCCAAGAATAAATAGAAGCTACAATCGGTTGGATGATAGATCTGGTTATCACAGAAGTTTCTTTAATGGCCAATGCTTTTCTTGCCATAACTTCGGTCACAAAGCAGCTCAATGTGTTGCCTACAAGACAATCATGACTAGAGAAACTCAAAAGCAAGGGAGAATGACTGAAACCATGAAAAGGACTTATAACAACTTTTCGGTTCTTGAAAATGAAGTTGAATGCTCTATTTGTAATAACTTTGGTCATGAAGACTCTGAATGCAGGAGCAGGTTCCAGAAGACAATTCAGAAGGAGAAAAACTCAAATGTCAGAACATGGAGAATAAAGGAACCACAACCAGAAAGATGTGGGATAGCCTTTTATGCAAAAGGTCAAGAAAGTCTATGGTACATTGACAGTGGATGTTCGAAGCATATGACAGGGGACAAAGAAAAGCTTGAGTCATATACCGCATTAGAAAAGGGGAAGAAAGTTTCTTTTGGAAACGATATCTCTGCAGCCATAAAAGGAAAAGGTGTGGCTCCATTGAAAGAGAAGGTCAAAGCTGGAAATGTTTTGTATGTTGATGGATTGAAGCATAATCTTCTGAGTGTCAGTCAGATGTGCGACCAAGGAACAGAGGTAATATTTAGATCAAATGGATGTTGTGTTCGTGATCTTGATACAGGTAAAACAGTGATCAAAGGAAGAAGGACTCCAAATAATCTATACATATTTGAAGAAGGACCACAACAATGCTATCTGAGCAAGGATGATGAACACTGGCTATGGCATCGAAGGTTGGGGCATCTAAGCTTTTCACAGATAAGGAAAGCATGCAAATATCAGGCAGTTCGTGGTCTTCCAGATATCAAAATTCCAGACAACACTATATGCATATCTTGTCAGTTTGGAAAGCAAACCAGAACTAACTTTCCAGAGAAGGAAGGATCAGCTAGCATGCCTCTTGAGCTAGTACATACAGATACATGTGGTCCATTCAGAAAAAGAACACCTCGAGGAGAATAATACTTGATATTATTCATTGACGATTTCTCCAGGTTTGTCTGGTTAGGACTTATGAAGCACAAAGATGAAGCATTCGAAAAATTCCAATCCTTCAAAGCCTTGGTTGAAAATGAATCAGGACACAAAATTAAGTGCCTCAGATCTGACAGAGGTGGGGAGTTTACCTCAAACGAATTTTTCGATTTCTGTGAAGAACATGGGATAAGAAGAGAATTCTCTACAGCTAGAACTCCTCAGCAAAATGGCATGGTGGAAAGAATGAACAGAACAATCCAACAAATGGCTCGTGCTATGCTTGATGAATCAAGTACTCCCGCAACTTTCTGGGGTGAAGCTGCACATGCTGCGGTTATTATTCTTAACAAAACAAATGTCCGAGTAAACAGCACTCAAACACCTCATGAGCTCTGGAGTGGTGAGACTCCTTCGGTGAAGCACTTCAAAATATTTGGGAGCAAATGTTATATTAAGAATACTGATGAGCAACTTGGCAAACTTGAACCAAGAGTAGACGAAGGCATTCTTCTTGGTTATTCTCCATATAGCAAAGCATACAAGTGCTACAATAAAAGACTTGGTAGAATTGTTGACAGCATTGATGCAGTGGTTGATGAGAAGGGATATATTCCTAGGCAAGTTCATCATGAAGACATTGAAGAAGATGAAGGCTACACTCAAAGGCAGAATGATGAAGAAGAAGAACCTCAAGAAGAACCAGAAGAGCAGGCAAGAATAGAAGAGAAGACTCCATCCAGATATGTTCAAAAGAATCATCCAGAATCTCAGATTGTGGGGCAGAAAGAAGCAGGAATACAAACAAGAAGAAGAATTGCAGAAGCTTCAAGCTATTTGGCATTACTCTCTTCCACTGAACCACAAAATGTGAAAGAGGCATGCAAGGATGAATGTTGGGTCAAAGCAATGGATGAAGAACTTGAGCAGATCGAAAAGAACAACACTTGGGAACTGGTTCCTAGACCAAAAGATAAGAATGTCATAGGGACAAAATGGGTCTTCAAGAATAAATTGAATGAAAATGGAGAAGTAATTAGAAACAAGGCCAGACTTGTTTGTAAAGGGTATGTGCAGCAAGAAGGGATAGATTTTGAAGAGACCTTTGCTCCTGTAGCAAGACTTGAGGCCATCCGAATGTTCCTTGCTTTCTCAAGCTTTCAAAACTTCAAGGTATTTCAAATGGACGTGAAATCAGACTTTCTGAATGGAGACTTAGAAGAAGAAGTATATATTGAGCAGCCAGATGGTTTCATTCTTGGGAATGATCCAAACCTTGTGTGCAAATTAAAAAAGGCTCTCTATGGTCTCAAACAAGCTCCAAGGGCTTGGTACTATCGATTGGACAAATATCTTCACCAACAAGGCTTTTCAAAAGGATCAGCAGATAGCAATCTCTATATAAAAATTGAAAATAACAAATTGCTAATACTTGTTGTTTATGTAGATGATATTATCTTTGGCAGCAATGAAGAGACTATGAGTCAAAACTTTGCCTTGGTTATGCAGAAAGAATTCGAAATGTCACTACTTGGAGAATTGACATACATTCTTGGATTGCAAATCCAACAAAATGAAGGAGGCATCTTCTTATCTCAAACCAAGTACCTCAAGCAGATCTTGAAGAAGTATGGCATGGAAGATTCAAAGCCAGTATGTACACCCATGGTTACAGGATGCAGCCTCAGTGCAAATGATGAATCAGCAGCAGTTCATCAACCAACTTATAGATCCATGATTGGGAGTTTGCTTTATTTGACAGGTACCCGACCAGACATCATGCATGCAGTCGGAATAGTTGGTAGATTTCAGGCAAATCCAAAGGAGACTCATCTTCAGGCAGTGAAGAGAATCTTCAAATATCTTCAAGGGACACAAAATTATGGATTATGGTATCCTAGAGATACAGATCTCACACTTCATGCTTATACAGATGCAGATTGGGCCGGAAGCGTGGATGACAGGAAGAGCACAAGTGGTGGTGCATTCTTTATGGGCTCCAGATTAGTATCTTGGTTCAGCAAGAAACAGAGTTCGATTGCCTTATCTACAGCTGAAGCAGAATATGTGGCTGCGGCATCTTGTTGCACACAACTTCTTTAGATGATGCAGACCTTGCAGGATTTTCAAATCACTTGCACTTCACCAGTCTCTATCTTATGTGATAATACAAGTGCAATCAGCATTTCAAAGAATCCAGTCATGCACTCAAAGACCAAGCACATACCAATCAAGTACCATTTTCTTCGGGAACAAGTGCTTGAGCAGAAGGTCAAGTTGGAGTATGTTCCTTCTAAGGAACAAGTTGCTGATATTCTCACAAAACCACTGCCCAGGGAAACTTTTGAATATCTCAGACAAAAGCTGGGAGTAGTTGATGCTTCATCCTGCTGTTGAAGCTTGTCTGTTCTACAGAGAGTTTGGTATACGCAAGTTACGTAAGGGATATCCGTGTATATACGCCGATTTATGCTGGGAAAGTCGCGTGTATGGTGTACGCGTGTTGCAAAAAGCATATCCGCGTGCATACGCCGTTTTCTGCAGGATAAGTCGCGTATATGGAGTTCTGAACAGCAAGGGCAGACTCTGGTCAGAGAAGATCTGAGATGGGTATGCCAGAATTCTTCAGACACAGGTTCAGGGGGAGCAGCAGGCACAGGTTCAGGGGGAGCAGATTAAAGTCTCATAAAGCATTGTTGGCATTTAGATGTAGTACACAACTGCTGTTGGTTTCAGGAGAAGGAGCTCAGAAGGAAATCTTGGTTGCTGATCTAAAAGATGTGTATCAGATGCTGCTTGTGACTTTCATAAGTCTTGGTCTAGATTTGTTATCTCTATGTAATGTATCTCTTCTGTGATATCTCAAGGTCATGTAACGGCCTATGTTGGTTTCCCCACTATGCCTGGGATGAATATTGGTTATTATATGTAAATTTCTGATGTATCCCCTCTTGGTTGGGAGTATGGATGTATGTATTGAGTCTTTTGGTGATAGGAAGGTCCTTTATGATGTACAAGTCTTAGTTCTTTTAAAGAACATCTCTTGCAGGTCTAGCCTAGCATGTTTCAGCACAGCCAAGCAAAGATATCAGCATGTACTCAGGGGGAGCACAGCCCTTTTCCCTTGATGTCAAAGGGGGAGAGTGACTTGGTGTGGTGGTTGCCATCAAGTCCAAAGGGGGAGATTGTTGGCATTATGATTCAAGTGTTGTCCTTGATGGCAACTCACTCAGAGGTTGGTATAGGTGCTCAGAGGCTGGTACAGGTGATGGCAACTTAATCAGAGGACAGATCTTAGTACAGCATGCCAAGAAAGTTCATACATGCAGGTTCGTTAAGCCCAAGTCGCGTATACAAGCAGGTTCACTATATACCAAGTCGCGTATACGCAGGTTCTCTATATATCAAGTCGCGTGTACACGTTGGTTGGCTTCAGTAAAAGCGCGTGTATGTGGAAAACTTATCTTTGGTCCACGGCGGTTATTCCTTGGAAGTTGTGCCTATGGTTTTGGACCTTGGTGTCTCGACGGACGTGTTGATCCCTAGTTTTGAAGATGATGGTATTGGATTTATATGGTTTTGGCTCTTGGTATTGAACAAGGCCTAAGGCTATATAAGGAGAAGGAAATCATTAGGCAAGAGTATCCGAAAAGTCTTGAATATCTGATGAAGTATTAGATCCAGTATGCAGGTTATTGGTTGATGATGTATTGCTTGATCTGAGCTAAGGAGAGATCTCATCGGTTGATGGAGAACAAGATCTAAGGAGAGATCGGGATCAAATGGTTTGAAATGAACTATCTTTATATGGTTGATTATGCGTGTTTCTAGATCTGCATACTGACGCAATGTTATATTCTGGGTATAACTGATATCTGGTACAGCTGCAAGTTATGAAAAGTTATTTTTAGATCTGTACGCAGGTTGTCTTCGGTAAAACCGCGTGTATACGCGGGTTGCCTTCATTGAAGTAGCGTATATCTTTTGAAGCATGATTTTTGGGTTTGCAGTTGGGTCTGACTGATATTACAGAGTTCTGTAGTCTGCTCTGTGTTCTGGTGACAGGTGTTGACAGGGTTTCAGTGGTTCAGTGATTCAAAGATTGATGATGCTAGTATTGGTTGTTTTATGCTTCAATGATTTGTGAATGAATCATAGTCTTTAGAACATCAGGATACAAGTTTTTCTAATGATTTGACCGTCCAAGAGAAATTGCCTTCAAAACCTTAGGAGAGGGAAATGACCTTACCTAGGCGCAACTGAAGCATGAACGAGGTGTAAAATGACCCAATGGAACATGACATGATGAGGAAAACCCTATGAATGCTGATAGGCTCAGATGAATGATGACATGGACCGACATTTGGACAACTTTAGAAGGAGTGAAAGAAAACCCTAGACCTAATGCCTAGTGACCAAATTTTACTTGAAGACTCTTTGAAATGACAAAATTTGACCTTGACACTCTGAGGCCACTTTGTAAGAGCATATTTGATCACTGGAGGAAGGCTACAAAGACTGACACTAACATTGGCTCCAATGGGGATGGTAGCTCCTTGGAGGTGCCAAGAACAACAGATCTTTGGGAGAGCAGACAGTGCCTTCGTCCATTGGGCAATGGAGTCAAAAACTCAAACTAAAATGCATGACTGAAAACTGATGACTCGGATGACACAAATTGACTCTCACTCAACTAAAAACTGACTCAATACTTAAACACAACTGACAACTGGAAATGATGCTCAAAGTGGAGCTTATTCATCAAAACCTACTCTAACAGTTTCATTCATCACATGATCAAGTGAAATGAAACAACCAACCAAGTAAGTATCCCGTTTGTTGTTCGAATTCTCCGCAAGTGCTCACTTATGAACAACAAAAGAGAACTACTGAAAGGCAACTCCCATGACAATTTGGAAACAGATCCGTAGAATGATATGAATTCTCTATCCACCTCCAAAAACACTGCATAAGGATCTTGAAATTCAAGCACACTGGAACTTAGCTCATCTAATGGATTTCTTCTCGTTTCCTCATACCATGAATGCAAACTTTGATCTGAGCCTTGTGACGAGACCTCTGCTGAAAATGAGAAAGAAACCGGTTGCCGGATCAAATTCATATCAGCACATGTTTCAAGCTCACATGTAGTCAATGGAGAAAGACTTTGACTGCAAACCTCATCTAAAACATCAGCTATTGGATCATGAAAAACTTGAAAAGACTGTTGCAATGTATCCATTGAAAAATGTATGACATCCTTCTAGCTGTTCATCTTTTTCTTGAGAGATTTTACGAAGATTCTGCCGTATAAACTGAAATGCTTCGAAACAAAAGGGTATAGAATCTTCCTGCATCATCAAATCATGTATTTCGTCTTCCACAACTTCATCTGTAATCTGCCCTTCAATTTCATTTGGAGGCTGCAAATCTGATGCTACAGGCTGCTCAAGAATTTTGTTATCTGTCTCATCCTCAACATTAACACTAAGAGATTGTTGATTTGTTATAGGCTGTTCATTTGAAAATTTACTATGCAATCTACCCTTCAAAAACTGAAATGATTCAAAACAGAATGGTACGGAGTCACCTTGAATCATTAAATCATGTGTGTCCACTTCCAAGTCTTCAGCTGCAACTTGAAAATCAATGGCTTTCGGGGGTTGCAAATCTAAATATGAGAAGTCTTGAACAAAATTTTCATTGCTCTCAAGATGATTCAAATCAAGACTTGTTGACATTTGATTTCTGATTGCATGGAAGTTATCTCTGATGAAATGAAATGAATCAAAACAAAAAGGCAAAGATCCTTCACTTACTTCAAACTTTGCTGCACTTTCCTCGTAAATGTCATAGCTGATATGCATCATTTGATCATTGTACTCGAGCTGTTGTAAGTGAACTTCTTCCTCCTCCCACAAACTAGCTGCTGATTTGTCTGCAAGATTAGCTTCTGTTTGGAGAACATAATCATCATCATACTGATCAAACTGAGGCAAATCATCGATATAAAAGACATCATCAAGCATGCAGGTCATATCAACAGTGCTTTCTTCGCCAAGGTGATCTACCAAACAATCATTATCAGATCTATGACAACTAGGATAAGAAACAAAATGTTTTGGATCAGCAACTTTTTCCTTTTCAATCAGCGAGCCTTGAACATCATAATCATTCCTTGCGTTGATCTTGTCCATCATCTTTTCCACTGCACTTACCAAAATGTCAAGTTTCACCTCTAGAGATGTTGATTCTTCCGGATCTATGTTTTTCATCTCTTCTTCTTTCAACCTTGCCCTTCGGATCAGCAGATGAGCTTCTACATTTACTGCACTGTTTTGCATCTCGTGAAGTGTTGCAATATCCCTTTCTCTCAGCTGAAACTCCATCTCCGGATCAAAGGCACCCGGATAGTGCAAGAGAGTAGATCTAGGAGTAGGCCTTATATCAACTGGCATTGAATAATAAACTTGATTAAATCTGGCTGAAAACTGTTGTACTGTCTCCCCTGGCAATCTTTTCAGCTGGTTATACTCTTCTACAATCAAGAAAAGGTTCTGCCCGATCATCCATCTATCAAGAAAAACTTTGACGAACTGCTAGAAATCTGAGATGCTTGCATCAGGCAGGGTTTTGAACCAACTCTTCACTTTGGCTTGCAAAGAAAGAGCAAAAAGCCTAATACTAACATCTTCATCATCAACTTCAAAAAGATCTAGAAAAGTCTCAACATTCTGCACATGTTGCTCAACATTGACATTCTTACATTCACCGTCAAACCTCGGCAAGTATAGATCATAGTTTTTGGGGAAAGCATGAAGAACAGAGGGTAAAACAAGAGGTTTATACTGATCTAGAATTTTACAAGGTGTAGGGGTATGTACAGCAGGTATAGAATCAGTCTTGGTCTTTTGAGGTTCATCAATCTGAAGATGGTCATCACAAAATTTAGAAGAAAGGTCTTGATCAAGCTCAAAGGTATGCAAATCTTTGCTATTCACAATCTTCAAAGGGAAAGAATCAACTGCAGGACGAGGATATTTTATCAAGCATAGTATACTTTGCAAAGCCTTCTTGACATTCTTGGGAAAAGAGAAGAAATAATTTATGACAAAGAACAAAATGTCTTGGATGAAATTCCAACTTGAATACCTAATCTGCCCATGTTGTCCTTTCATGCTTTTGCTGGTCGGGATCATCCTCCAGTGGAGTCTTTGGATCTGATCTCGAAACTGAT
The DNA here is from genome assembly GCA_031772625.1 of Pinus tabuliformis. Taxonomy (NCBI): domain Eukaryota; kingdom Viridiplantae; phylum Streptophyta; class Pinopsida; order Pinales; family Pinaceae; genus Pinus; species Pinus tabuliformis. The sequence continues at coordinate 663,060,477 of CM062820.1, read as the reverse complement.
TTAGAGTCACCAAGTGAATGATTTCAGCCTTGTCAGTGTCTGATCGTTGTCCACCATCAACAATTAGATTTGAACTTGATACATGTACTGGGGTAATTAACAAGTTAGATGTCATGTTTACAAGCTAGACCGGAGATTGACTGAAGCAGCGTTTATCTACTTTCGCTAATGCAAAGCAAAAGTGTTTCAAAGGCTACCTGGCATAACTTCAGGCTCCGTCTGTAGCTTATAAAACAAATGACATCAACCAGCAAACCATTTGTTCTTCCCCAGTATGGTCGCCAATATGTTAGCGCTTGGATTTGGCCTCAGGCTGAAAAAGACAAAATCCAAGGCAACATCAAACCACTTAGCCTCGTAGCTAGCCCTACGGGGACAGGAGAGGGCTCTCTCCGGGTCTATCTCGGCAAAAGGTCTTCAAATGACTGAGATGACCAATAAAGAACACTGATTTTAGGCTAGTAAACTGATAGGGAAAGTTTGATTTTAAATTTTTAGGGTTTTGTTGGAAAGCTGAGCACGACAATTTTGGGTGCGGGGATGAGACACAGTTTTTGCAGAGGTCTTTTTGGGGCAAGGTAGGAGATTGTCTTGATGCCTTTGAAATAAGTGAATGGATAGATATGACCAGTGAGGAGTTAAGGAGAGCAAGAAACCATCGAGAGTTCTCCTTAAATAGATGAAAACATAGATATTAAGCAAACTTAAAGGCAGAGCATAGAAACCATGAATTCTACCTTAACACTTCATTTACTTAATTTGCAGAAAAGAAGAGTGGGAAAATGATACACATAACAAACTTACAAGTACATGAGAGAAACACACCATCAACACAAATCACCACAGGAATCCCAAATAGTGCTGCAAAACCCTGGTCTTTCCTTTGCCAAAATTGCAGAGATACAAAGAGTAATACAGTCTAAGCTTATCCCTCAAGAGTCCAACCCCTCCAACCCCTGAAAATGACTAAGAAAATACATAATATAGGCAAGCTAACACATTTCCTTGCCTCTAGGGGTCGAGCTCATCATCCTAGGAGCTGTTTCAACCAATTCTAAACTGAGCACTACAATCTAGGCAATCAAAACAACTTGCCTCTATAAGCTAGGAAACCAATTCATTCATTAATTTTTTGCCATTTTATGAATGAATCTTCTAGAATAGATAAAAAAGTGTCATGTCAACATGAAATTACATCAATTACATCAAGGAGGATGAAAAATCCCACCAAAAAGTCAAAACTGGTCAAATGTTGCGTTTTCCAGAGCTGAAGGTGAAAAATTGAGAAAATTTCTCAACGCGTAGCGCGCCATTTCTCAACGCGTAGCGCGCCTTTCAGCCCACTTTTTGGGCACTTCCCGACATCCAAATGAGGCACAAGTGGGATTTTTGGAAAGGTATAGATGTCTAATCTCCAGTCCAAGTGGAATTTCTCAATTTGGTGGCCATTTGCTTCTCCAAAATTGCAATCTTCCAAGACTGCTTCCTGTGTGTCCAAAAAGTGGCAGAAGGTCATTTTTTGCTTGTTTTTTTACCTTTTGAGGGCTCAAATCTCCATGAAATGTCTTGGCAGTGGCTGAGAAAGTGTAATTTGTCATGAAAAATTCAAAAATGCTTATTTTTTGTGAAATGGACCTCCCCAACTTAAGGGTAGCGCACGGCGCGCTACGCGTTGAGCCAAAACCCTGACGCGTAGCGCGCCTGAGCCCTACGCGTAGCGCGACTTTCAGATTTTTTTGGAGGCCTTCCCGGTGTCCACATTGGGTGCAGGATAGCTCGTCGGAGAGGTATTTGAGTCTAATTTCCAACACAACTAGAATTTTTCAATTTGGAGTTCATTTGCCTTGTCAAAAATCAAATCTCTCAAGACTGGTCAAAATGTGCCAAATGAGGCTGCCTCAAGGCAGAGTGCTGTTGCAGTCAACTTTTGAATGCCTTCCTCAACTCCAAATTGAGCTCATGATAGCTCATTGTAAATCTCTTTGTGTCTAGTTATCATTTGACTCATCAAGAAAGTAATTTTGCCAACCAAGCTAGGAGAAAACTTGATTTTCCCAAGGTCACTTCAGAGGTGCATTCGATTCTCCTGAGGCAACGGTATTTTTGACATTTCTCTAAAACCATGATACCTGTGTAAAAACGGAAGGAGGTTTTTCTTATTTGGCATTGTTGGGACAAAAACCTCTCTCACTTTTCCAAAATTAATCTTTGATTGCTCTGAAACATCTTTTGAGTGAAACTTATCCCGATGTGTGAAACAAGGAACATTGTGGAAATGAAGCGAAATGAAGGGGATAAGGGGCTTCTAAATTCTTGGGGAAATTTTGGGGAGTAGGGAGGGATGTTAGGAAGCAGGGGAAAGTGGAATCTTAGAGATTGAGTGAGGGGAAGGGGTCCAAAAGGGCAAAACACAGGCCCAACCTAGAAAATTGCCAAGTTGTAGCAAGAAACTAGGGTTTGTGCAAAAATGAGGAATTTGGGAGATCTCAGTGATGGGAAGCATTTGGTAAGGTACTTTAAGGATAGGGGAAGGTGTATGAACATCAGGATACAAGTTTTGCTAATGATTTGACCGTCCAAGAGAAATTGCCTTCAAAACCATAGGAAAGGGAAATGACCTTACCTAGGCGCAACTGAAGCATGAACGAGGTGTAAAATGACCCAATGGAACATGACATGATGAGGAAAACCATATGAATGCTGATAGGCTCAGCTGAATGGTGACATGGACCGAAATTTGGATAACTTTAGAAGGAGTGAAAGCAAACCCTAGACCTAATGCCTAGTGACCAAATTTTGTTTGAAGACTCTTTGAAATGACAAAATTTGACCTTGACACTCTGAGACCACTTTGTAAGAGCATATTTGATCACTGGTGGAAGGCTACAAAGACTGACACTAACAGGAGGGAAAAGAGAAATTGAAAGATTTCAATGAGTTTTACATGTATCTTAAACAAGTTTGTAGTAGACACCAAACCTCATGACTCCATCACTGTTGAATATTACACATCTGCACTGCCAACCACCATTGCGCAGTTCATCAAGACAGATGTGAAGCCAACACAATTATAAAGCTACGAAGAGGCTATTTCTATTGCGAAAGAATTGCACGCCATTGGAGTCATCAAGGATGATGAATCAATGAAATACTCCAAGGATGCGAGAAGAAAGCCCCAAGAAACGACGAGAAAAGGCAATGACAAGGAAGTAACCGACATTGAGACCGTTACTCACCTTGTCAAGAACTTGACCACTGAAATGTCCAAACTCAAGTAACAGAAGATGGACACATTCGCGAATAGTCATCTGCCCAGACAGAGATAGGCAAGCAGCTCATCAACCGACTCATTAAGCAACAGCCGGTTCAGTTCCAAATTTGCACAGAAGCCTATGTTCCAACTCAATCAATGTGTTGATCCTAAGCATTGTTCCTTCCATGAAGAATTTCACCCCAAGAACTCTTGCTCAGATTGGAAGTGATTTTTTACCCTTGTTTTTACTCATACACTTGATGCAGATGGAAAAATACATGAGCAGTCAGAAGACACTGATGATAATGAAGAGGTTGCACCTGATGAAGCACCAAGTTCTGGGCATGTGGTGAATGCATATCAGTGCTCGCAAGTAGTCTTGAAGACGAACACCGAGAAGCAGCCCAAAAGAAAAATGATCGTTCCAATCTTAGGAGTAGATGGGCTCGCCTGACACTTGAGGATATGAAAGAGAGAGTGAGACAGCTGATAAAGAAGTCCGATCCACCAGCTTCCTCAAAACAACAAACAAAAAGAAAGTTCGAGAAGATAGTGGCGGATAAGAACACATTCGTGAGCAGCAAGGTGTAGAACAATCAGCCAGACAGCATGAGAATCCATTCCACCCCGGACACCTCGGTGAGTCTACCACCTCTGGATTACAACATAGTCGATGACTTTAAGAAAACTCGAGTGAACATCAGTTTGTTCGAGTTAGCCAAAGTCCAGAGCGAGTGAGATATCCTACTGCACGCATTATGACAAACATAAATAGACAACGCGACCTCTATCAGCAAGGGAGCATGCACACCTCTTAGATCACTATCCACTATGCTCAATACACTCTAGATGGAAGAAAAAAACTTAGGTTTCCCCCCATTCCTGCTTACATTTGAAGTTTTCAACTACAATGTCCATAATTATTTGGTTGATTCTAGTGGGGCAGCCAATGTCATTCCGCTCTCCATTGCTAAGAAAATCAATGCACAATGGAGAAAAACATCTGCGAGAAGCATCCAACTGGATAGAACATCAGTACCAACCATTGGTGAACTACAAGACATAATCATCCAACTATCTCATAACAGCCAAGTCTAGGAGTGCATCGACATAGTTGTTGTGGACATACCAGAAGCATATGGTCTACTGCTCAATAGAGATTGGTCCAGCAAGCTAGATGGATACTTTGCTACAGACTGGTCTCACCTGTGGCTTCCGTACAAGGGCAGATGCAACCAAATTTGGGTGTTATCCGAGAGGCATATGAAACACAATGTCACTCTCCTTGACGGCGATATCGAACCATTGGCCTTCACAGAACTCATGTTTGGAAACTGCCTCCTAGAAAAGACATTAGAGTGTTATCCTACACGGCCTACTTCAACATTGTCAGACAAACAGTTGGGACTCCTTCCTCACCCAACTGATGATAATGAAACTTGTACAATTTTTTTTCTTCCGTTAGTAGCAGTATTAGCAACAACGATAGTAGCAGCAGTACCAACACGCCACACGGTCCATGTACAGACAAGTTGTGGACCATGTGTCTTGGTAAATCAGGAACACATGATGATTCAAGTACCAAGTGCATCTCAGTCATCCAAAACAATGAACAATGCATGATTTCAAGTTGTTTGAAGTTCACAGTCACAAACAATGATGTTGAAGCACTCATGCTGAACACACGAAAGACCAACACTATTAATGAACATAGCAACATGGGAATCCACCATGATCTGAAGATGGCTAATCTCGGTACGAGTTACACACTGAAGCAATGACCAATTGTTGACCACTTGATCAAATAATATCGAGATGGGTTTGCACGAGTAGATGATGACCTGAGTACCCTTTGCACCTGAGCTATCCAATGTGAGATTCTAGGTAAAGGAGGAGAAAAGCCATTGCAACAAAGAACAGGTAACACATACATGTTGTTTTTCCCCCTTTTGCCGAAAATATTGACTAACATTTTCAGTTTTTGGATTACTTGCAAAATTGGTCATCATACTTGATTTTCTAATTCAAATCATGCACATAAGAAATCTGGGAAGATCCGCTTACACATTGACTTCAGAAACTTTAACCCTTCCCAGAGTAAAAAATTACCCTGTTCCATCATCCGAGCCCATGTTGCACACAGTACTTGAGACAGTAGTGTTGTCTTCACTTGAAGATTTTCTGGAATGCCACTGGGTTCCGGTAGCGGAGCTCAGTGGACTGGTATTGGTCCACGGGAAACTTGGCTCACACACGTATCATTTGAAATCAATCGATGGGAGGATTGATAATCTTCCTGTCAAATGGCCAAGTCCTCAAACATTAGTTCAGTAGGTCAGGGCGCGCTCGTGCCTTGTACATAGTCTGATTGCTGCTTGTTGTTTCATTTGGTTTTTTTTTCTTATTATCTTTTAATTTGATTTGTTTTATTCTTCTTACTATTTTTTGTTCACCTGCATTTTGTTTGTTTGATATATTACTATTTTTGTTTCCAGAAATAAGTGCTGCGAACTACTATGTTCTAGCTTTTGAATAGAGTATGTGGCTGAAATTTGAAGAGACTTGTGACATTGCAACACTTTCCAGTGTTGTGTCCATTTTCTCTGTGCTTGGTTACAATATTTTCCCGATGAAGTCTTGACGGAAAATATGAACCATCTATAAGGGAAGCTTTGTTCCAACGATGACCTTGTGTCCACACTGGGAAACCCCATGCCTGTACTCAACCTTCTACTATGTGTGTTGAAGCTAATCCAATTAGTAGAAACGGAGAAGGGTAAAATCTAACCGAGAAAACCTATGTCAAAGGTATTACATGATTCTCTGAAGGAACAAACTCTTCTACTCTCAATAAGTTGGGATCCCTCTTCCGCCCCAAAATAAATAAGTGCCTACACATAGTTATCTTTAAAAATACAAAGGCAAAAGAAGAGAAAGGCTTCCTATGCAGACAGGTGAAACATGCAACTCCACTGGGGTACTGACCAAGCTCACTGGCAGTGGAGAAATGTGTGTGCTCCTGTGTGACTCCACCAGGGTACTGTCTAGGCCTGCTGGCAGTGGAGCAACATTAGAGATGAAAACTTATACTCTGAAAATATTGAACTCACAACCTCAACTACCCTCCAAGATTTGAAACACTGAGATCTAATCTGAACTTTCGATTGTGTTTTGTTGAGTTGGAAAAGGGTGAACCAAGTATGTCCATGGGGTAAGTGGGGAAACTAAGTAACCTGCACAATGATTCAATCCTCCTCGAAAGACCAAGGCCCTATGTTAGCAACGAACCAAAATAGAGAAGCTGGAGTTCTACTAGTGTGTCGTCAAGTGTTGTAGTGGTTACAACCACCCTCCAAAATTTTGGCCTGCAACAATTTCGGATCCTCCCTTGAAGAGTTTCACTTGATGGCTACAGACACCCGAGTTCACTCCATGAGCTCGTGTGAGTCTTTACATATGCCTTACTTGTTTATTGCACTCAAGTCTCTACATGTTGATGTCTAAGTCATGCTTGCGACTATGTTCTAGTTATGCTCAAAGTCTTTGCTTCGTATGTGTTTATTGTGTTCACCATGAAAGCATATGTCGCACTCACACATAGAGTCACATTCATTGTCATGTAAGCGTCGTCTTGATCATGAACGATCAATCACGAGTTTCACGCTTTTCTCTTGTACCATCGGTTAGTCATGTTGAACATGTTTGTCTGGATGGTTCAGTTGTTTCGTTGTCAAGTCATGCGAGTGTGTGTTCGTATGATCGCCTATGCATCTTTCTGTTGTTCACACACTTAGTCATTTTTGCTAAAGTTCTGATGACCAGACTCTTCACTAACAGCCAGACCATCACCCTACTTTCGACTTGATCGACTGTCAACCAGAACAACACAGAAGCACCAAGCTAGTTCCTTCAAGTAGTGTTGCCCGCAAGCAACTCGAGCAGCACTCATGCTGGCCACTCGGACAATAGACCTGTTGTTCATCTAAGAAATTGTGCAGTGCTCATGAGCAGGCCTCCCACTTGCCATTAGTCAGCTCAGCATAGAAATTGCACAGAGACGATCAATAGGCCGACCTTCTAGTGTTAGTGCTATTTTCCCAGCCAAGAGCTCGCAATAGCAGACTTCCTGTTCCCTCCAAGAATTGCGCAGTTTCTACTGCCAGTGACCCCAACAACCAGCTGGTAGTTCCTTCTGGGAATTGCACAAGTCTGGCTACAAGTAACCATAATAGCCAACTGGAAGTTCCCTTTGGGAATTATGCAAGTCTGGCTGCCAGTGACCCCAGCAGCCAACTAGCAGTTCCCTCTGGGAATTACATAGTTTTGGTTGCCAGTCTCCCGAGCATTTCCCCAGAAAAACTATGCAATCCCTGCCTTCTGACCCTTCCTGCAGCCTTACCGGTTTCTCTAGAAAATTGTGCAAATCTAGTTGTCCATCCCCTACTAACTATTCATTCCAGAAAATGCATAGAGCATGCCTACCTTTCCCTCCTGGAGCCCAGACTGTTCCTCCCAAAATTTGTGTAATTTTTCCTCCCAGCTGAGCCACTCTGTGCAGACAGTCATTGTTGACTCAGATTATCTGTCTCCATCCCTTAGTGACTCTTGCGCAGTTTCCATCAGTAGTTGCCCAGAGCCATCATCCCGCATCACAACCCTGCTACCTCTCCCGGTCACCTTCATTCAAATGATCATGTGTCATGGTAGACTAGGAGGTTTTGGATTTGATGTTGTCTCACCTTGAGTGACTGCAGGGACAGGTACACCGAAAGACATGTCAAGACGATGAATGGGATGAAAAAAGGGAGCACATGAAAATGAATAGGTTGACCAACAAACGAACAAACGAATCATGTGAAGCGGATGAATGCGAAGAACATGCACCTTCGCAAACAAGTGAGCCTGTCAATCCTCCCAACATGAAAGCAAGAAACAACATGCTAAAGCTTCATCAAGTGAACCAAGGACCATCAAAGACTCTACGCACTTCGCCATGCAGAGATGAAGCTATGATACACCATGAAGAAATCTGTCACACAGCAGTGCTGTAGCTTGATATGCACTCCAATAACAACACAAATGTACCAGCATTGTCATGTCAAGTCATGTCGATTCAAGTAATGAGTCATGTTGCCCACATCTCAATTAATGGCTTGTTTTCAATAAATGTGATGTAATGTGGAAGTCCAAGAGACCCACTTGTTGAACATAGAATCATGTAAGTTAGAAAGTCATGGAAGTTGAATGGTCATGAGGGTTGTCGAACATCCACAAGGGTCAGTTTCACCCTTGGCTATAAATATCCCCCTCATTTGTACATGAAGGGAATTTTCACCTCAACTCATCCCACATAGCCAAGAGAGTTTGTAATATTTTCTTTGAGGAGTAAGTAGTGGCTCCAATGCCTCGCTGATGGGGTTAGTGATGTATGGTGTAACAATGTGTCTTGGAACTTTCGCTTAATTCAGAAGCTTGTTAACAGGCCAACACGTTTTCACACATGTATTGTATTTGTTGTAAGACTAATCTTTAACACTTGTAATGCATGTTTCTTTAACCATGTGTTCTACAACTGAATTGATACATTTGTTGTAATGCATAATATATTAATGGAAATGTGTTGTATATGCTGTTGATGTTGTCCCATCCATGTCGACTGCTCTGTCAGACATCAGACATACCTTTCACGTGAACCTTACTGTAACAAAAGTTACACTCGTTCCAGACTGATTCGTGAGTGTTGTACGTGTTATCTCACCTTGTATGTTGTGATTGCTACATCCGAGTGGACTGCTCCACTAGATGCTGTGCATGTCCTTTGTGTTGTGTGTTCCTAGCCGAGTTGGGACTAATCTGTTTCAACCTAGAACTCATCTTCACCTTTTTCCCCTCACAGTGAAAGAACCATTGACACAAGTGTTACAGGGAAAAGTGTCTACACAGAACTGCTTATCCCACTAAGGTGTGATAGCTACCTTAGAAACAAACAAAGTAAAGATACTTTCGTTTTTCCTTTATGAAGTATAGATGAGAGAAGAACAAAGAAGACCAACCTCTGTCTTACGCTAATCTCCTGGTTCGATTCCTCTCTCTCTTGATAGTCTTTCGCTACTTGTTCCCTTGCATGCCCAGCTTCACAGAGTACCTGTAAGATCACAGTAGCATAGCACTATACAAGAACATGGATCTATAATCATAAACAATCTAGGATTAGATGTAAATTGACCATACAAATGCATGAAACATAAATGACACAAGAGTATGGAGGAAAACTTGAATAGCTTTTATTGATAAACAAGAAAGAGCCAAGGGAGTTACAACCAGTTTTTCTGACCCAGCATCATCCTCTCAACAAGGAAGCCCCTCTTCACCTCATACAAAGCTTAGATCACCCAAAAATCTGATGTTATCTCAAGAAACCAACAACAATTCCTTACAATATGCAAAATTCCAGCCTCCGGATCTCTGGGATGAGGGATCCATATATAGATATCTGTAAGGGAGATGAGTCAGCTTGTGATTTGATTAGTGTCTTCCCTCTGATAGTTCTTGCTTCCACTTGGAGATTGATGATCTCTTACTCATCCTTGGTCGAATTCAGAGAGGCAAGTGTCACAGGAGAAGTTTCTGGAAGTTTCCATGCCTCTCCACCTCGCGGAATGACACTGCCATTTGTCACTTCTCACCCATCGCACCCCATAGAAGGGATTTTTGAAATGCAACGCACCCACACAGTGTGTTTAGGTGAGATGCAATGCACTTTGCCTATGGAGCAGCTGAAATGATCCTGTTTTGACCAGTTCTGAGCAGTTTTTCATGGAGAACTTCTGGGAGAAGCTGTAATCAGTTGACCTTGTTCCTTTAGGGGTTATAACAACACTTTTAGGGACTTAGGAGCCCTTGGTTTATGGACATTTCATGCTTGGGGTTGTAGTGCCCAAAAATGTCTATAACAGTTGCCCCCTAAAGCATGAGGTCTTTAATCTTTTGATGTCGGGTGAAATGCTTTATTATGAGGATCTGAAGTTCTTTCAAGCTGGGAAGAGACTTGTAATAAGATACAATACAATACATTATCTTCATAATATTTGCATGATCTAGCTGAGGCGGGCATTCCCATGCTCAGCTTTATAAATTCATTTTCATGTACATAGGACAGACAATCGTCTGAGTGTAGACTGATGATTCTGGTAGAGCCATCATCCCTTTGATTGGATGATTATCTGTGCAACAATGTTGTACATTTGATGTATTTATTTCCCTGAATATATATCACAGCTGGGATGGATGAAACTAGATCCGGGGTCTTCAATCTTGTTCGATCTTCACTCGAAGTACAAGTATATCCATTGTTTAGATAATCTTCGGCAAAATCACATAATCAATCATTTGTCGACGCGTTTCGAACCAACCAGTGTGGTTCATCATCAAGACAAGTTGAAGAACTAATCTGGTTTAGGTTACTTAATAAATATGAAGATATAATGACCACTATATTTAAACAATAAGAATTATTGTATTATTCAATTAACGAATAATAATAAATTATATGCTTCTATTAATAATAAAATTAAGGGTTTGACTATGATCATCAGGTCAAAATTAGCCGTTGCATTATAGCCGTTGGAGTCTCTGCACACCCTATTTAATCAAGCTAAACCAGATTAGTTCTTCAACTTGTCCTGACGATGAACCACACTGGTTGGTTCGAAACGCGTCGACAAATGATTGATTATGTGATTTTGCCGAAGATTATCTAAACAATGTTATGGATCACAGAAGTCTAAATTCCTTAAGTATATCCATGTGAGAGATGTTCTGGAGTCGAACATGGAAAGACATCACCTGATTACCAGCCAATGATGTAAGTTGTTAACAGGCGCAAGAGGAATCACCGATAATGATAATGACCCTCAAGGTACTGCAGTACAATTCACGTGGTGTGAATAAAGGACTTGGCGTCGAACACCACACAAAATCTTTTGGTCGAAGGCCATTGATGTAAACCTGTCGCCGGAAGTGAGAAACTTGCCATTGAGGCATGCAAGCTTCAAAGTACTGAACGGGGTGTTCCTAGATCAACTTCTTGGATAATGAGTTGATGTCGACAGGAAGCGATCCGTCAGAGGAGGGCCTTAATGAATCCCACATCAATCACACGGAACGGAGCAAATGATTTTAATGGAGGTGAAAACGATCTGATGACATACGGTTCAGGGTGGCGGTCATGAAAGAATGGAGTATTGTAGTGGGTGAGACACAGGTGAATTCTCTGAATGACTTCTCTTGAACATATCGGCGACACTGACATGATGGATTGGTAGCATTACCCCAAATGTGGATGGTGTGATGGGACCATGGCGATGTGACCGGTGAATGAAACGACCCAACCCGACTTGGATGTGGAGTGAAAGTGTCATGTTCAAGAGCAACTTGCTACCAACAAAGTTTCTTCAAGTTTTCTTCCCAATTTTCCCCAGTCATTGCTGACCAGTACCTCTTTATTTTTTTCAAGCTTGAGGAGGATAACATATGCTTGTTCTATAATTTTCCCTTCTGGCAAACACGTCGCTATGTTTTAACGAGCCTAGCGATAGTGAAACTTGTTCTTGTCTGCTATGGACAAGTTTTCTGCTATTAAGTTTTAACGGGTTTAACGACAAAGATAACTCGGTCCTTTTCGATTTTAGAGAGTCTGAAAGGAACGTAAAGGAAACTCCAAAATTCCTTTTTCGTCATCAAATCCCTTAAGTCCGAAAAAGTATAAAACAATACAGAAGGGATAAATTTTCGATACTTTTAACGAGCCGAACAAAACAAGCGCTCGATCTTTTTGTGTAATAATCCCTCAGGTCCAAAAAGATTAAAATTTAGAGGAGGGATAGCACTTCCGGTCCCTTTAACGAGCTGAAAAGGCCAATGGCTCGGAAATCTTTTCATATTTTACGAGTCAGTTGAAAAGAGCTTAAAGGAGACTCGTCTTTTGAGGAACGAGTGATAGAATTGCGTAGCAGCTGATTCCAGGTAAGGTTTGGAATGTTCCAATCATGGCAGTGTTACAAGGATGGCTAGTGAGATCACTCTTTGCAACTGTTCCTCAAAAGGGGTAAACAATCAAATGGAGGTGAATGATCGGCCAATATAGAGTGGAGGTGATGATGAGAACATGACCAAGGCTTTTAAAGGCTGAAGTACTACATTCACGATGGTTATTTACCAGGAAATAGTTCATTTTTTAATGAGCTTAAATGTGGGGGGAAACATTTTCTCATGGCTTATGTTTATTTTTTAACGAGCTTGAACTATGCGCTAAAACTACTCGATACAACGGTCACTTCTTGACTTTACCATAAATAGCTTTGTTCTTTCAAAGCTTGTACTGTGTTTTCAATTGCTTCATCAAACTAGTCAGAAATGAACAATATATGTTTGAAAAATGAGTTAGAACACTAATATTTTACTTCGAACTACGTAAAAAGTAATGTAAAAGTTCTTTTACCTCTCATTTTACCATTTCATTTGAATTTTTGTTTGTTGGAGCTTTGGAGGTCCTTTCCCCCTTGATTTTCATCAGTTGATTTCGGGAGATTCTGTGGACGATTCTCGGCGCCGCCTGGACCAGGTAGGAGCTAAACTTGAGCTCTTTCATTTCATGCTTTCCATTTTGCATTCTGAGCTTGATTCCTGGTTTTTTTGAGCCTCTGGGGTTTGAAAAACTCGCCCTGTCTTCAGCGCACCCTTTGTGTGTCGAAAGGTGCATTGGATGTTGACCTGTTTACTGGCCATCTAACATGCAACACACCCAGAACACTACTGTAGGTGCGATGGGCGTAAAGAAGGAATTTTATGCACAGTTTTTGATGGAAATTTTGCCTGTTTCTTACCAAAATCTGGATCTAACTCTTCTCTTGTTTGTTTTCAGAGATCGTTGGAGCAAGATGACTATTACATGGCGAGAACGTGAGCATGAAGAAGAGGACATGCTTGCTTTACATGATCCGGTTACAATAAACACACTGCGGAACTGTGGCTTGCTAAAGTTTTTCCGCATTTCTAGCATGAGACAACAGATCAACTTGCTGCAGTATTTGCTCGATGCTTGGGATCCTACCAACCAGGTGTTCCAGATTAGGGGCAAATCCATCCCCTTGACTGTAGTGGACATCTATTTCTTGACTGGCTTGTCGAGGCGGGGTGCCCCCATCTCTTTATCAGGTTCGGCCCGAGGAGGTGAATCTGTGAGAGATTATGTTTGCCGGTATTGCAGAGAGGGATCTCAGCCGAGTAAAGACAGCAAGATCATCATCCGTGATGTCACTGACAGGTCCCTTAGGACTATTCTGTTCACTTTTGGTAGGATGGCTGGTGGTGCGGCTCTTCATGTAGCCAACCGATCTTATATGTAGTATGCCTTGGAATGCCTCCAACCGAAGGTGTTCAACTGGTGTGACGCAGTAATTCTTGTGATGAAAGAACAATTGACCAAGGTGAAGAGTGGGAGGTTGAAGAACTTTGGGTATGGTTCTATTTTGACCGCCTTTGCCTTGGAAACGATACCACTGATGCAGCCGCAGTATATTGCACTCGATTTAGCTTCACCAACTGAACCAAGTATGCAGAGATGGGTCGACCATATGTCTAGGCATGCTGGTCAGTCTTAGATTTCCTTTTTTAATACCTTCTTCGGGTGGTTTGACTGTCAGGAGATGGTTTATTCCGAGTACCCATATGTTGGTATGGACTTCTGGGGTGACCCAGATTTAGTACTGCCGGCTGGCGAACAATGGGGTGCCATTGGAAAATTCTTTGACCATATTCGTGTTTATCGTTTTTCTTTTATAATGTCCTTGTGCTTTATTCTGTCAAGACTTTAATCAAACTCATGTGTTCATGCAGATGTTGGTCTCGTTCAGCCAGTAGTACACCTGCGAGTGCGAGCTGCTGCCCCAGCAGGAGAGGCTGTTGGAAGGGCTATCCTTCGCGACCTTGATGTGGCCGAGACTCACAACATTACAGGAACAGGTTGAGGGCCTCACTCTTGGTATTCCAGATGTGAGGACTGACGAGCTGCCCTTGAGGTTGAAGCGGCATACTACTGGTGTGCCAATACGATGGACTCGGCTCTTACGCATGATCGCACAGGTTGTGACTTGCTATCACGAGCATCATTAGACTAGGGTGCCCCCTAGCGTTTTGAGTTTTTGGTCATTTGACCAATTTTGTCTTGGTTACAGAACATTATGTGTAAACCATAAATAGTTATATATATATTTTTGATTTTCGAAGCTTTATTTTGGTTAAGTTACATGATCCAAACGCAAATATTGATGGTATGCTTCTTTTTATAAATATTGCAAATGTCTATCTAACACATAATTTTCCAATGAGTTAGTTAATGTGTTTAAGGTTCTGGAAATATGCTGATATTGAATAAAATCGAATTGTCTTTCCAAAATCTTAACCCTTAGGAACATGCGATAAATAGCTGGATTTCGAACAGAGTAGATACCAGTGAGTTGTAGTATGATGAGTTGTGAGTCTAGCCTGACAATCAGTCGGCGTATACCATGTGTGATGGCATCAGAGAGAAGTTCTATCAACGCGCTATATTCAGCGATGTTATTCGTTGATCGACCAATACATAGCCCTCTGAAACTTACTAACTCGCTGCTTGGATCAAAAATGGGGCAGGGCGCGGAAGATAGGTTCCGCGAACTACAACTTGCTCCGTCGGCATATCCAACACATGACTCCAATAGGTTTGACATCTAGAATAAATGTAAAAAGTGGATTACTTGACCAAAGCAAATACTTTTAGCGAAAACAAAAACATAACAAAAACATATAGGTTACTATACTGAATCACGCATAGTAACGCTTGAGGTACAACCCGTTACGAGGTTGTGCCAGTGGAATTCCGTCATAATCCATTAACTCGTAGGCTCCTTTTACTAACACTCGCTTAACAATATAGGGGCCCATCCATAAAGACTTGAATTTACCTACCCCCAATTTATCGGATTCTTGGTCATAAAGTAAGACCAAATCACCTTCTGAGAAGACACGGGGTTTGACATTCTTGTCGAAATGCGCTTTGACTCATTTCTTATGGGCTTCGTTAGCCAAAGCGGCATCACGACGGGTTTCATCCAATTGGATTAGTTCCAAAAAACGAGCCTCCTCTTCTGAAGTTCCGGGGAGAAGGTCAATTGCGAGTTTGAGGGACGAGATTTCACACTGGATTGGTAAGACTGCTTCCAGGCCATATACCAGTTGGAAAGGTGTAAACCCGGTCGCATTCCTTACCGATGTTCGGTAAGCCCACAAGGCTGAGTACAGGATTCGGTGCCAACTTCTTTTTTGAACTCCAATCATCCTTTGCAGCATGTGCTTCAGGACCTTTTTGATTGCTTCAACTTGTCCGTTGGCTTGCGGGTAATATGGAGTAGAGCTGTCATGAGACAACCCTAGTTTGGCAGCTAATTCGACCATCATGTGATTGCGAAAATGTGATCCATGATCTGTGACTATAGCTTGTGGGATGCCGAATCTGGCGACTACATGATTGAAAAAGAAGATGGCAGCTGTTTCACCAGTATTATCTAATGTAGGCATTACCTTGGCCCATTTGGTAAAATAGTCGACTACGACTATAATATACCCATGCCCCCCAGTCGAGGTGGGGTTACATGTCATGAAATCGATGCCCCATTTGGCGAATGGCCCGACAGCAACTATTGGTTGCAGACGTGCGGGTGGTCTTCTCGTTTTGCTATCGAAAATTTGACAAGCATGGAAACTTCTGACTGCATTTATGCACTCTTTGAACATTGTTGGCCAGAAGTATCCTGCTCGTAGAATTTTTTGCGCTGTAGCATAACCGGATTGATGCCCCCCACACGTGCTTGAATGGAAATCATTCAGGACTTTTTTGGCCTACTCATGGGTGAGGCACCTTCTCAGAACTGTATCGATACCACGACGGTAAAGTGTATCACCGATGATCATGTAGTCTTTTGCTTGGTATCGAATACGTTTTTGTTCGGAGCGAGAGGTATTTGGCCTATATTTTTGGGTTTGGAGATAAATGATTATATCCCCATACCACATATTGCTTGAAGATATCAGAAACAAATTTTCGTCCACGATTGTTTCTTCAGATGTTTCATCGTTGGACGATGATGGGAGATCACATAATAATTTTGCGAATACCAAATCTTTCTTTGAATTGGATTTTACAAATTCCAGAACAAACTATTGTAGAATTACTATCCATTTTGAATATTTTCCCCCTAGCAACTATTGCGACAATATATAAGTCATGGGGTTGCAATCTGACAGAATGGTAGTTTTTCGAAAGAGGACGTAGTGTTGAAATCTCTGTATCGCTTGAACAGATGCGAGCGATAGCTTTTCAACATAAGAATATCTACTTTCTGCATCATTTAAGTTTTTACTTAAATAATATATAGGATGTTCAATTCCGTTGTCTTCTTGAACTAAAACCATTGCGATGGTTGTATCCGCTGCAGCCAGATACAGGTTAAAGTCTTTTTGATAATCAGGACCGTACATTAATGATGCTTTCATTAGGGATTCTTTTAAAGCATCAAAGGAAACTTGCGCAACTTGATCCCAGACAAAGGGTACTTCCTTTTTCAAAAGATGCGTATAACCTTTAGCAAGTTCGGCGTAATTTGGAATGAATCTCCTCAGAAAGTTTGCTTTCCCTTGGAGTTTCTGAATCTAAAGAAAATTTGAAGGTGGAGGCAAATTTATGATTGCCTGAACCTTACATGGGTCGAGACGAATCCCGTCTTTCGAGACTACAAAGCCAAGTAAACGACCAGAATTGACACAAAATACACATTTGTGTGGATTGAGTCGTATTTTGTAGTGTCAGCAACGTAGAAATATCGCTCTTAAATGCTGCGGATGATCAGTCCGCTTTCGCGAATGAGCCGGAAGGTCATCGAGGTATGGTTGAACGATGTTTTTGATGTCATGGAAGGCATAATTCATTGCCCTCTGAAATGTTGCCCCTGCGTTATTTAATCCAAAGGGTAATTTTTGATATGCGAATGTGCCCCACAGACAAATAAATGCAGTCTTTGACTGGTCCTGTGGGCGGATATTTATTTGATTATACCCGGAGAATCCATCCATGAATTAAAATTTTTTGCATCCAGTGCATTCATCAATTATCTGGTTGATGAAGGGTGTAGGGTAGTTGTCTTTTGGACAAGCTTGATTTACATCCCTATAATCGACGCACACTCTAATTTTTCCTTTTTTTTCATAACAGGGACAATATTCGATACCCAATCGGTTAGAGGAACCGAGTAAATGAAACTAGCATGGAGAAGTTTTTCAACTTCTGCCTTAATGGCAGCGGCTTTCTTGGGGTGCACGTGCCGTAGCCGTTTTCGTACTGGTTTGACATCTGGATACATCTTGATTTCGTGTTCAACGATACTCAAGTCAATGCCTGGCATTTCACTATATGACCAAGCAAAGACATCTCTAAATTTGTGAAAAAGAGCGTTATATATTTCCAGTTCTGAAGGAGAACAACATTTTCCAACATAAATATTCTCTACAACATCTGTTTTGCTCGAGATATTTATGGCGATAGTCTCTTCAATGTTGGACAAGTTTCGCTCAGAATCCACCGTGTTTACGGTATTTGATAGGAAATCAAAAAATGAAGGATGATAAAGGTCATCAGGAGTATTTTCTTCACAATCCGGAAGAAGGGAACGATGGTGGTAATCATCCCATGTTTCCCCTTCAACTACCATTGATTGAACAATTCCTTCGTCGGTGACATGCACTCGCGACCAAGGATCTGAAGGGGTACCATATTCTTCAGACCTATCTATCCAAACACTTGATGAGCGTTGATTTGGGTTTGCCTCCCATGCTAGGAACATTGATTGCTACAATATTTCTGTTGGGCTTGGAGGCAAAACCTGCGTATGATCCATGTCGATATCGTTTTCTGAGATATTTTTAGAAGATATCATATTGCAGGTTCCTACCGACGCTACTTCCACCAAATTGATTGGAGGTGGAAGGGCGAAAGTTCCCATTAATATAGGATCTTTTAGTAGGCCTACTCCGATATTTTGAAGCGAATGGGGGCTTCCATGGATCATCGGAATTCTTCCCGTAACTTGAGAACCATTGGGGAGGAAGTTTTGTTGATCGACGATTGTAATCCCTCCTTGAAAGGGAAATGCAATCTTCCTAAAATAGGTCGACACAACAGCAGCCATGGCATATATCCATGGTCTTCCCAGTAGGATGTTGTAATCGAGATTTCCGTCGATTACCTCAACATCTATTTCTACTGTTTTCCCTCCTAGTTCAACCTTCAAGTTACTTAGAATACCATATGGGGTATACGTTCGTCCGTCAAATGCTTTTAATATCGTCGAAGATCGTGACAAGGTTGGAGATCCTAAAGTTTTCCAGCAACTCATCGACATAATACATGTAGATGCCCCCTCATCAATAATTGTTCGATGAACAGTTTTGTTGAGGGCTTTCACTTGAACGAGGAAAGCTAGTTGAGCTTGTAACTGAGGATCGTATCCTTTATGATCGAAGGATACAAGATTGGAATCCTTTGGGTCTATCCCACCAATGGCTGATAATAAGGCCTGCTTTTGGGATGGGCAATTTTGTAGTACCTCAAGAGTCGACATAGCGGATGGAAATTGGGCCAAATCTTCCACCATATTATAATGTTGTGCCGCTCTAGCGCGGGGATTAAACGTCGACTTGTGTACTACTCCCTTTGGCGGTTTTATTGTCAACTCGGGAATGATGGGTGGCGCAACTTTTGTCGAAGTTGTTGTCGAACTACTAGGTTGATCTTTATCCTTGTTGTTCGACAGCTGTGGATTCCCATAATCTTTGTTTCTTGTCGATATCAAAGCATCATTTTGCTGTTTGGAAACCAACAACATTAGCACTTGAGACGGGGAAGCATTTCCACTGTCAACCAGATTTGTCCCTGGATTTGGAAACGGATCAGTTAATACTGCCGAGGTTTTTGAATTCTTGAAGAATTTTTTAAGCTCAGCTCTGTGTGGACAATCTGCGGTCCAATGATCCTCATCGCATATAAAGCATGGATTTTTTGGTTTCCTATTTCCAGGAGGGTTTGCAGAAGATTTTTCAGGTGATGATTCTCCCTGTTTCTTCTTCTTCCCTTTGCCTTTCTTCTTGCCCCCTGGTTGCTTGGTTTCTTTGCCTTTATCTGTCGATATGGAATTTACTTCCAAGGCAAGAAGTTCCTCATTTTCATTTTGACCGGAAATCTTACGGGCCTTTTTAGATGTAGCCTTTGTCGATTTCATGTTTGTTGCACCAATCACGCCATCGCCGGCATGAGAGTCATTGTTTTATTGAGGAGGAGGAGGAACTAAGAATTCCAGTCTAGGAGCGTCAGGTATTTTATCGTAGAGCGTGCCAACTGAGTGTAATTCAAATCCAAATATTGCGCACGAGCGATAACCTGCTCTTCGGTGACGACCCCCCCCTTTTGCCACATCTTCCATGATGGAAGGCAGTAATGACTTGATAAACCATTCAGCAAGAGCTGATCGGGAACATACGTTTTCACCATTCTACGACGACGTCGCCACTCATGTATATGATCAGATATGTGAGTGGCCATCATTTGTTTGAAGTTGGTAAGAAGTTTTGTTCCTGTTTCGTACCTTATCGGTAACTGAAAATGGGTTAAAAAGGTTATGGCTAGGGTACTGAAGTTGTCGAATGAAGCTCTAAGCAATTCGATATACCATTTTGCTGCCGGACCAGTTAACGTCCTCTGAAAAAGCCGAAGCCTAATCGAATCATCGTTTAAAGTGTTCGATGAACACCACAGATGAAAGGTCATCACATGATTCGACGAATCTTCACCCAGATTTCCATTAAATTTAGGAATATCTGATGGAATTTTATGCGGAATCGCTGGCCACCAAGGGGCGTAAGCAATTGGATCGTTTGTTAACCGATTTAAATCAGGTAACTCTAAAGTTGCCACAAAGGGTAACTATTGATTCAGGTTAGGTGAAGCATACCCAAGATAAGATGGGATTGCCTGAGCAGTTGGTCTTTGCATACCAGCATAATGCATTTGATGCTGGTAACTTTGGTAAGGTTGGTGGGCATGACCATTGTAAAATGGTTGATTTTGACCGTTTTGAATATACGGTTGCCCACTATTCGCAAAGATTTGTTGCTCAGAACCTTGATATACTTGTTGGAACTATGGTTGTTGGTATTGCACTAGCCATGGTTGTGAAGCCATGTGCTGTTGCCCGATACTAACTGTTTGACCAAGATGAGGGGTGATTGTACCCATTTGAACCCTTGTCATTCCACCAGTCGGCGATTGTGGTTGAGTTGCAGGGTCAAGGGGCTGTTGCATTACAACCTGAAAAACCTGAGGTTGGCATACAACAGACAACGTTTGAACTTGTGACACCGTCACAATAGCTGGCGTAGTTGGTATACTTGACATAGGTAAGCATTGTTGCATCGAATATACAACTCTTGGTTGTTGAGGTAGTATCGGTACCCAACCGCTTGAAGTAATTCTAGCATAACCTGCATTTTTTTGTGAACTCTCGTATCGCTGTCCTCCCGGGGGGGATAATGAAAGGGCATACTGCCCCCCATACGGTGGTAATCCGGTACTTAAAGGAATGGTTTGCCCTTAAGGGCTGGACTACCCAAATTGACCTCCAAATGGATCAATTTGTTGAGACTCAACATAAGAGTTTCCGGATATTATTCTGGATGAACAAACAGGAACAGACGATACTGTCGAAATGGCCCATGAGTGGGCTCCTTCTAGCGATTGAGAGCTAGTTGGGATAGATGGGATACCGGCGAACATTGTTGGAGTGATAGCAGGGAGTTCTGTTGTCGCTGTGTCAGACGACACAGTCCTAGATGTTGACGGTTGTTCAGACATTTCTAGTCTATCCAAAAGATTACCTAGAATTTCTACAAGAGCTCTCGCTGGCGGTAGACTAACTTCTGATGAAGAAGGATACAAAGTGATCTCGACACCAAATTGCGATGGAGTACTAGATGGAGGATCTTCTACAATCTCTTCTATAGCAATCAGTCCAGGTGGAAGGGGAAGACCGTCAGGTCTGAAGAATATTTGTGGTGCCGAAGAAGGTATGGAATCTGCAACGACAGATGTTTGGGGAGCAACACTCTCCGAACCGGTTGTAGATGGAACTGGTTCAGTGATACAAGTGTTTACCCTCGGACTAGGATCAGTACCACTGTCCTTCTGTGGCTGCTGGACTTCTTCTGTAAAGGCAGGGATACCAGAAATGTTTGGAGTAACCGGATTCTCTGATTTTGTTGGAACAATTGTTCTAACTTTAACAGGAGATTTGGAACCGGTTAAACGAGTTCGCTTTGTCCGTACTAGCTTCGATTCCAAAGACAAAGACGGTTGACTCATAATCCTCCACGAACGACGGGGTTTCAATTGACTTTCTTCCACGATTATAGATTACTCGATCAACTAAAAATAAAGGGGATGTATGTTTCCGAATTAGATGAATTTTAGACGCTTTGACACAACTTGTTTTTTCAATTTTTAAGAGTCAAGAAAAAACAAAAGATGACTCTAGTCGCCTTCGATTTTTAATGAGCCTGAAGTGACAAGTGCTCAGATGGACCTTTTCCGTTAAGGAGTCTGAAAAGGAACGAAAGGGACTGCTCTGGAAATCTAGGTAGAGGGATTACCAAACCAATCGTAAAACTGCAGAATACTTTTTACGGTACGGCAATCAATCTTCCCGAATGCTGTGTTCATTGCATTGCAATCGATAGGGCGGCAGACACGGCTTCCTATGGATAAAGGATTAAGCCTATTGTGGTCTCCCAAAATATACTCGACGGTACGTGGGAGCACAAGTCCGTACTGGCACTTATCGTCTCAAAGTGGAGGAATCACCCAACCATCAGTGAGAACAACAGTTACCAGGCTTTACGATGCCGGAATACGTCTCTAGCCTAGACTTCTAAATGTTGTGCGTTAAGTTCCAAAGCATTGTTAGATTCATTGAATTTATTTTATAGTTGATCTTGTTTATGAAGTTTTCCTCTCAGGTTCACCGTGAGATGTAGATGTGTAATTCCTAAAATGCAATCTAAGATGATAAACAGTCTTTTATCTTCTTTGTGCAATGAAAATCCTAGCTACTAAGGAAAGAGAGACAGTATTCTTTCACAAAGAGCAAAGAGCACACTCTAAATGCACTTTCCTAAATCAAACCAATCAAACAGTCTAAATGCACATGCATGTATTTGTTTTCGGCTTTCTTAGTATGTGAATGGAGAAAAGAAAGCTAATGCACAAACCTGAATTACTTTTCAAGCGATAATTATCAACAAGTTTCTTTTTGAAATAAAAAAAAAATGGAGGCAATCACAACACTTTATGATTTGGAAATGAATACTTTCTTTCGACACTAGAAAAATTACAAATTCAGACCAAATACAATAGTAACAGGATAATTGACTATCTACAGCAATCAAACTCTTTCCTATGCCTGAAAATGACACTTGCGACGCTTTCAAATCAAAGGACGACAGTACGATTACGTTACTTTTGCAAAGGAGAACTGAAAATGACTCAACAAACACACAAAAACATTTACAGTTCTTTTGTACAAAGGAGGCGGAATAACAGCAAGGAAAAGGGGTTTCAAATAGAGATATACTAATCACAGGCAGCAAAATTCATGAATAGAACCAGAAATAATTAATCACAGAAACCAAAACTGAACAATGCCTAGTCTGATCAGCGCACCTGTAACACAGGGAATTTGAAATGCAGCGCACCTACTACACTCGGGAAGTGCGCTGAATTTCAGATTCACAGAACAGTACCTGCGTTGGGCCAAAGACGAGACTTTTCTTGGGTTCCGGGTCACAGTTTGCAGTTCAGTTCATGGATTTTGGCTGAGCAAATGGTAATCAGTAATGTAACAATCAGGGGTAGATCTAAGGAGGATCTAAGAGTTATCACAAAGGGAAATCAGAGAGTTTGTAAATCAGTTGTTTAATTTATAAACAAATCCCGGAGATTGACTGAAGTGACATTTATCTACTTTGCATTTGCATAGCAAATGCAGTTCGAAAGCTACCTGGCTCGACTTCAGGCTCCGTCTGTAAGTTTATAAAATAGACAACAAGGAAGATAAACAAACAAACTAATTCGTCCCCAGTGGAGTCGCCATTTTGTTACAGGGAAAAGTGTCTACACAGAACTGCTTATCCCACTAAGGTGTGATAGCTACCTTAGAAACAAACAAAGTAAAGCTACTTTCGTTTTTCCTTTATGAAGTATAGATGAGAGAAGAACAAAGAAGACCAACCTCTGTCTTGCGCTAATCTCCTGGTTCGATTCCTCTCTCTCTTGATAGTCTTTCGCTACTTGTTCCCTTGCATGCCCAGCTTCACAGAGTACCTGTAAGATCACAGTAGCATAGCACTATACAAGAACATGGATCTATAATCATAAACAATCTAGGATCAGATGTAAATTGACCATACAAATGCATGAAACATAAATGACACAAGAGTATGGAGGAAAACTTGAATAGCTTTTATTGATAAACAAGAAAGAGCCAAGGGAGTTACAACCAGTTGTTCTGACCCAGCATCATCCTCTGAGCAAGGAAGCCCCTATTCACCTCATACAAAGCTTAGATCACCCAACAATCTGATGTTGTCTCAAGAAACCAACAACAATTCCTTACAATATGCAAAATTCCAGCCTCCGGATCTCTGGGATGAGGGATCCATATATAGATATCTGTAAGGGAGATGAGTCAGCTTGTGATTTGATTAGTGTCTTCCCTCTGATATTTCTTGCTTCCACTTGGAGATTGATGATCTCTTACTCATCCTTGGCCGAATTCAGAGAGGCAAGTGTCACAGGAGAAGTTTCTGGAAGTTTCCATGCCTCTCCACCTCGTGGAATGACACTGCCATTTGTCACTTCTCGCCCATCACACCCCATAGAAGGGCTTTTTGAAATGCAACACGCCCACACAGTGTGTTTAGGTGAGATGCAACGCACTTTGCCTATGGAGCAGCTGAAATGATCTTGTTTTGACCAATTCTTAGCAGTTTTTCATGGAGAACTTCTGGGAGAAGCTGTAATCAGTTGACCTTGTTCCTTTAGGGGTTAGAAAAACACTTTTAGGGACTTAGGAGCCCTTGGTTTATGGACATTTCATGCTTGGGGTTGTAGTGCCAAAAAATGTCTATAACAACAAGTACACTTACACTCACTAGGCATGCGAACCTTACTTCTCGAAGACAAAGGGAACACTCTCCTATGTTGACAAGCAAGAGTTGAGGAAAATCCTTAAGGTAATGGCAACTGGGCCATCATATCAGATGGGACTCCCACACCAAATGGTGTGAGGTCTAGTTGGGACTTCATACCGGGGTGATCCCCTGAATGTTGGCAGGTCCAGCACATCATAGTCACAGGCTTGTCAAAGGAATTTCTTTTACTGTAGTCACATGATTGTAGGCTCAAGGTAGCAACTAGAAGCTCTCAGTTTCACACATGTATCTTCCTCCATGCAACTAGAATCTAATGTTTGATTTTTTAGTTGACCAAATTTTTCGCCAGTTGACAACATAGTTCGATAGTTGACCACATACAGTGATAGTTGATTATCGGCTCCTGAATCATGGTTTTGATTATTCACATGGTTGGGTAAATCTCATCGTTACCGTTTAGTTTATTTTTGCTTGATAAATTTATGGTTGAACATATGGATCATTGTACTCTCTCTTTGATGAATCATTCACTGAAAATCTAATAAGAAGAAGAATTTGAAAGGGTTTCCCATAGTGGGTTTTTCCCTATTCTCCGACCAATCCTCATGTCTCTATGCGTGAATGATTTTCTTCTATTTTCCCTTTATGTTACACTACATTGATGATGATATTATTCTTTCTATATAGTTTCATATTCTTCTGAATAATTATGTAAATCTGACTAATGTTATGATGCTAATGGGTAAATTTAATTTGGAAATAATGAAATGCAACTATCAAAGCAAAGAACAATATAGCCCTAAGAAAAATTAACATGGTATCGGAGTTGCACTGAATAAATTTCATTGAATATCACCCCTATGAGACACCTTTGATGGATGCAAGAGAAGATGAAGGAGACCTAAAATAATTGTAGGGTTTGAATGAAACCCTAGGAAATTTGATTATTAGGGTTTCATGGATATTATGAGGTTAGTTTGGAATAAACCATGGTTTATGGAAAAGATTTGAAATCCTAGATTGAATTATGTGAATATGTTAAAGAACTTGTGTTAGATTTGATGAAGCCCTATAAGGGATAATCTCTATTAGGCTTGGCTGCTAATAAAAGTTGGTTGAAATATTGAAGGCTACATTGTTATATAGTAAATGGAGATTCGTGTCTCTTGAAGGTTATTTCAAGAGGGAGAGCTCACCTCTCATTAAGATAAGTACCTTCAGATTTATGTTACCTCTTTCTGATTCTATTCATGTTTGAGTTTATTGCTTTTATTATTACTTATACTTCCTGCATGTGTATTTTACTATGCGACTGCTTCTAACCTCCTGATGAGATGTCATAAGTGGATCCTTCTTGAGGATCATTTGAGATGCGCAAAAATATGGCTATTGTAGGAAGAGAAGAGCTACAATTTTAGATGAAAAAGAAAGTTAACAAAGTTCTCCCACTGCCAATGTCAAATAAGAAGGTGCATAGGTATATGAATACTACAAGGTATGCATGGTTTATTGTTTCAAATGCAATATTGGATGGCAAGGTAATCCCTAAGGTATGATGAGGATATCTCTTCACAAATGGCTCATGCATGAATATGAAAGTAAGTTTTATTCACGATACTTATGATGAGATGGTGCACTTGGTATTGGACAAGTATCTTACATTCTAGTCATGGTAAAGCTACATTGATTTTTGATATATTGGTATACTTGATATTTGGCATGCATATTTCATTATATACATGATGGATTTCATATAGAAGGATATCTCATTGATTCTTATATATGGTAGCTTAATACTATTGATAATTCTTGTGATAAGCATGAAAACCTTGATGATAGAAGTGTAACAATAAGATTGATATTCAAGATCTTCTCGTTGAACTTGGCTTAGAAATTTTGACACTGTAGTAAATTTGGATGCCCTGACTTCATGGACAAAGCTATGTAAGTGATATTGTGTTCATGATCTTTGATGATACACATGTCACTTTTCCTAATCATATGACTCTAACCCTTGATGAAAGTTTGATGTTATGTTCATATGTGATGATGAAGTAGTTGATGCTAGCATGTTATGACCATGATGGATATATGTTTTAAAACTTGATATAGTTTGATCTAACAATTTTGCTGATGCATGACAACATTATGATAAACATGTTGACATTTTGAATTATGATGACTGAAGGGGATTCTCATTAAGAGGGATAAATCCTCCACAATATCCCTACACCTATTATCATTTGCATTATATGTATAAAATATTCTTTACCGTTGAAGTATGATTTCTGGGAATGAATATAAAAATATCTTATAAGATAGGGTTTATCCTATTCTAAGCTCAAACCTCGTGGAAGCAAGCTTATCAATGCAATTATAGGCCTCCAGCCGCATGGAACAAGGTCTGTGGGTGCGGTTATGCATGTAGGTCACAAAATATGAAGCATCATGCACAAAATCAGGAATGCTCTAGGAGTATGACAGTCCTACAGATATAGAGCATACAACAGAAAGTTATATGGGTAAGGAAGTGTGAATGTTTGACTTTCTAGAGAAAATTTGAATGTATTAACTAAAATTGTGTTTGCAGGTAACCGAAATATGCTATTAGTATATTATTTCAATTTGATCATTAAAGCTAGTGTATGAAAGTATATGATAACAATTACATGGGTTTTAGAATAATTTACCTATTGCCTTGACTTAGTGAGCATATTGGCTTGAATGACTGATGATGTTTTAGAACTTTGACATGATTCTTGATGGTTCATAGATATTTTTTTCTTATGGATTATTTGAATTCACAGTGATGATAAGTGACTTTTGATCTGATTTGGTACTTGATGACTGATGATTTTCCTTGAGGATAGTGCTATGTGGGCATAGTAACTTTCAATGACTAATATTGGTATTGAATAATGGTTTTGTATTGGCCTCATTTTCCTTGGCACAATGGTTGAAGTATAAACAATTGTGATTTAGTATGAAGTAATTTCACAATAAATGGCTGGAACCTACATTACTTATCCTTGGTGTATGAATTTTCATCTAGTGACATAAAATATTTATATTATGATTATGAGGATGACTTGATGAAGTTTAGTTTGTTATTTCTTAGTAAATGACAATTTGTTGCCATGACAATAGATGAAGTCATAACTTGGTTTGAGCTCTACCTATTACCTAGTCCAAAACATTTTTTATAGTGATATTGACGATTTTGATATTAGTTTTGATTTAAGGCTTGATAAGCTGACTTAGCTGATTTGATTGCACAATATTGATTTATGTAAGGCTGAGCATATTGGTTTGGTAAAGTGTTATGCCTGCAGAAAGAATTGTGTGAAGCAAGCTTACTGACCCTGGTATGTCTACATTGACAGTTACTTGGTGAAGCCAAGAAGACATGTTGATCGAAACCTCTACTTCAAAAGTCGTCCAAGGTATGACTTACAATTTGGTTTTATATGTCTATGGTTTATTCTTGACAGATAATGAGCCTTCAATGATCAAAGTAAGAGGGAGAAGGCCTCTGAAGTTCAAAATGAAGAATCATGGCATGATGAATTAAATTCTAAAGTTGGGGAAAAGAAAAATATATATCGTGAAGCTACTTAAGAGTTGTTGGAAAAAGGAAATGAAAATACTTGGATAATCTAATCAAATTAGTTATGAAAAGATATTGTTGAACTTGACTTGGCAACCCAAAGATGATTGAAGCATTGATCTTTCGTTTGAACACCTGTCTGTATATATATATATATATATATATATATATATATATATATATATATAATATATATATATATATATATATATATATATATATATATCTGTGTGTGTGTGTGTGTGCGTGCATGTGTGATTTTCTAAAAAATTGAGTGAATTCATGATTGATTCTCTTCATTCCATTGAGTTGTCGTCGAGCACACTTAGAGATATTTGCATGGGATGATCAATATTTAGTTCGAGACATTATTCTTGTGATATGTGACTGCAAGGATGTACTGATGTTATTTGGGATCGTTATTGATAATATGAGAACATATGGGGGCTACCTTACTATGAGATAGGCCTTTATATTTTGATGAAAAGTCCATAGCTTTAAGCACAACTAAGGTTGAGTTTATGATTATAGCATGGTTATCTATGAGGCAGGATGAAGAAGTGTTGGGAAAAATACTTCTGCAGTCGTCTTTGTCTTCTTTTAATATAAAGAAAATTTGTTTACAATCTTGTACTGGTAGAGACTCATACCAGTACGCAGGCACCCACCTGTAGAAGGCTACAACCTTCTCTCATTCTCCAACTTCTACTAGAAGGGAGATACAACCCCCTAGCTCTTGTACTGGCTGATATGTTTACTAGTATGTAGGCGTCGGCATATAGAAAGCTACCACCTTCACTCTTCCTCTAGGTACCATGTTTCATAATTTTCAGACTCGATACTCCTGGTACAAAACAACACAATTTGTACGCTAGCTTTCATCAAATTTTCATACTGGACCCATCAATAGCGTTGAAGCTAAAAATAAATCATCACTACAATACAACCAATCACTGAAACCCATCAAATCTAAAGCAAATCACAATCAATAAATCTGAACAATCAGAACATTGTCACCAGAACATAGAGATAAATCCAGAACTTCTCATCAACAACCAGAATCAACTGCAACTTAAAAAATCATATATTAGAATGTATATGCTACTTAGAAGTGTCGAAATAGCATGTATATGCGCCTTCACCAAGGTGAACGAGCGTATAGATCTGCAGATAATAACTTATAACTTCGCAGTTATTCTAGACTTTAGATATACCCAGATCATAGCATATAAAGGATAAATCATGAGTTAGCAATCATATCTAGACTTTCGATTATCAGATCATATAATGATAATTCATTTCAGGTCTCATGATCCTGATCCAATATTGTATCCAAGGATGCATAAGATATTTCAGATCTATATCATAACCATAACCCTTACAACCCAAAATATACTTTAGATAGAAGTATTCATCAAAAACCCTTTCACATGAAAACTTAGTCCTTTGATCTTCTCCTCCCCATATACTTAGAGCCTTTTTCAATATCTCGGACCAAAACTACAATTAGAACCTATGGTATTCTTAGACGAGATCAAGTAACTATTACTCCGCTCAATATTGTGGGCTAATAGCATGGTATGGACCGTTGGTATTCTTTAACCTTAATTTTCCATCCCATATGCGCTTTTCCTCTCGTGAAAGTGAGTGCATACGTATACGCTCCTTTCGTTCTGTGAACCCAATTGTATACACTGATTGGACTAGGTGAACCATCATATACTTCTTAAAACATTCTCTTTCTTCAATTTTTGGAATTTGATCTATAATCCTTTGTTGTTACCTCTAAATTGACCTGTTGCACTCTCATACATCACTGTGAGTTGTCATCAAGGACAACACTTGTACCATAATTCCAACATTCTCCCCCTTTGGACTTGATGGCAACCATATTGGTGTTTATTATGTCAATTTGTAGAACTTGTTAGATATATCAAACAACACCAAGGTACTCTCCCCCTTTGACATCAAGGGAAAAGGGCGAACCAAGATATTCTCCACCTTAGAGATGCACAATGCTGTCCATGCTCCCGTTCAGAAAATGTAGAGTCTATAGAGATATTTTTCAAAAGAATAATATGACTTTATAACTCAACTATGTGAGTATGACCTTCCTATCACCAATGAATCATACATACATCAATCACCCAACCAAGTTGGGATATACCAAATGTTCATACATGACTGAAAAATTGCAATTATTACATCATCCTTCCCATGCATAGTGGGGTTACAAATTACATCATAGGTCTTTACATGACCTTTACATCAAATGATATTCATGACATCAAAGACCAAGGACTTAGATAAGACCGTGATAGTTATCAACAACTATCATGAACTGCATGATAAGCATCTGCCAGAAACATCAAGATAACAACATGTATGTGTCCATCATTAAAAGCGTCATCTGAATCAAAACAAATATGTGGCTCAAGCAATATAAGTATCATTTGAGATTTCATCATAGGCCACCTATGTCTATATCATAGTATCATTTCAGCAACATAAGCATCATTATGTACCAAGGTCTTCTAAAGAAAAACATAATTCCAACAATGCATTATTAGAAGCATAGAATATGCTCCCCCTGAACTTGTGCCAACTATTCACTGTCAGATCTAATCATTTCATATGTCAGTAAGAATCATCAAGGAATCATCATCAACTAGTTATTCATCAAGTCATAAACAACTTATGAGGGCCAAAAGAACTTCTACATATCATCAACAGACTGTAATCATCATCAATCAGAACAGAAAAGACAATTGATAATTGACTAAACCATATCAAACCCATTTTCCTGAGTTTGTCCCACTTCTTCTTCATCAAACCAACATATATGTGACTGTGCAGTTTCTAAGTCATGTATATACGCGACCTGTCTTCATAATAACTGTGTATGAGAATTGGAATATTGATGTTTCACACTTTCAGCTCCCCCTAAGTCTCTTATGTCTGTATACTGAGCTAGAACATCATTGCCATGATGGTTCCTCATCAAAGACTCCATTTTACTCTTGTCTCCAGTCATTTGATGAGCATATCCACTATCATATTCGTTTTTGAATGATCAAAGAGAAAGATCCCACCTTATCTGATATTCCTTTTCTTGATTCCTGGTAGATTCATCTTTTTCTGATTTTCTGATATAAATCTACTTATTTGATTTCTTACCATATTGTCTACGGTGATCCATAAATTGATTCCTACATTCTTTTTCTACATGCCCAAACTTGTTATAGTCATAACATCTTATATGTTTCATATTCCTTCTATAGCAATCAATGGATTTGTGACCAAACATATTGCAAGAAAAACAATATCCCTTAAAGTACCTGAAAGTTGATGATCTTTCTGTGTGACAGTTATTAGATTGAAACATTCTACTTCTGCACCTAGCTGCAACATGTCCAAAATTATGACAGATATGACATTCAACATTATTTATCAGAGGAAAGAACCGATTATAACTTCCATAGTTAGGAGTAAATGATTTTCTTTTATGACTTTCTTTCCTTGGTTTTGATGGGGTTGACCTCTTATCTCCTTGTTGAGCATTTCAGATTTTGCATTAGAATTCCTTGCCTTAGTTTGTGAGCCAGATTCACCTTTAACAATTTCATGAAAACCAAGACCAATCTTTATAAGTGGAGAACGATGAACTTTGATGATTTAATCTAAGGTTTCCGATCCTTTAGAAAATCTAATATTCAAAGTTTTTTCTTCTCAAGTTCTTTTGTTAGACTTACTACTTCACACTCTAATTTTTCATTGTGTTTGTGATTTTTAGTGAGTTGATCTATCACTGTGTCTATGACTGTATCCTTTTCTTCCAAATAGATTTTGAGTTGAGTGATTTCTTTAAGGAAATCTTTTTCTTCTAAGGTATAATTTTCAGATGCCATGAACAATTTAAAATCTTGATCATCTTCACTACTATTAGAAAGGCCATCACTATCTTCATGAGTATAATAACTTCTTGTATTACCTTCTGTAGAAGTATTTCCTTTGTTATGGTTGTATATATGAGGACATTTAGCAACATAATGACCAACTCTTCCACAAGAAAAACATTTGAAGGGAAGCTTACCTCTAAATATTCTGGAACCCCAGTGGAGTTTCTTCACAAAGTTTACCTCATCTTCTTCTGATATATATCCTGATTCTTCGAGATCTTCCTTTTCTTTTCCTTTTGCAGAAGCTTTGAAAGTAGCTTCTATGATTTCTTATGGACCTCCTTTCCTCATTTCAAAGACAGTTAAAATTCCATGAAGTTGAACAACAGTAACAGATTGTAGATTCTGGTTTTCTTCAATGGAAGATACTTTTGACTCAAATTTATAAGATAGAGATCTCAAAATTTTCTCAACTATACTAACCTCCTTTATTTCTTCACTCAGATTCCTCATATGATTTACAATCTCATCTACTCGTAAAAAATAACTAGTGATACTTTCATCACTATGCATCTTGAGAGTTTCATACTGGATTATGAGAGTTTGGAGTTTAGCACATTTTACCTAGGAGTCTCCTTCATAGCTCTGAATGATTCTATCCCATATTTCTTTGGCTATGTTGAACTGCATGACTTTGACGAATTCTGATTCTAATAGACTTCTCAATAAAGCATTGACGACTTTGGCATTGGTTTCATATGATTTCTTTTCTATTGGTGGTGAGCGTTAGTATTGCAGTAAGAATGCTGCAACTCTTGGCTGCCAACTTTACTTTTATCAACCCGGTAGTTCATAACAAACTTGGAAGTGTTGGTGCTATGTGCACAAGTACTAGTTCTCATTACAGGTTGTCACTTGGTCAGCCAGCGTGAGATCACTAGGAGCTCAAGAAAACTTCTATAGATTTCATAAGAAGCTCTATGTGTGATGAAAGGAAAGAAATATTACTCTACAAATGCTATTCTAACTGCAAAAAGGAGAAAGACTGGAATGTAAAGCAAAACCTAGTAAACCCTAATTAACAAGCTAATTCTGCTTTTACCAAAAACACTATGAAAACCATGAAAGAACTACCATTACCTACTCAAGGAAGTAAACAACATCTACCCATGCTATTTCTAGAAGTAAATAAGAAAAAAACATATTTTTGGATTTTTATGTGTTTTTATGTGAATTTAACATGCATCTAATTTATTGTGTGTGAGTGTGGCAACGAATAGGTGGTGTTAGAGGGTGGTTTTGGAGCTTGGGAGGATGTAGGATGGTGTATATGGGTCCTAGGAGGTCTTAGGTGGCCTTCTAGAAACTTTTCCCATACTCGAACTTCAAAAGAAAGCCTATAGGAAAAACTATAAGAGGACACAGGAAAACTACAGGAGGAAAACAGGGAAACTACAACAGGCCTACAGGAGGAGGCTGAGAGCAATTTTCATTGTTTTGAGGGTGTGAGAGTGGGTGGAAAAGGTGGATGAAGGTTGGAATGTGGTGTTAGGGCACCTAGGGTCTACCATGAATCACTAGGAGAGAGAAAGATGATTGGGTTTGCTCAAGGAGAGAGGAAGAGATTTTATGAAAAATGAAGGAAACTAGGGTAGAATTGAGGTGAAGCTTGGGAGACCTATAGGGAATGGATCAGATGGAGGGTGTGATTTCTGGTAAGCTAGCCTACTACTGGAAGATATATACTACATGAAAACTGACAATCAACCAAGAAAATCAAGCAACCAACGAAATGAGTGCATCCTAGGAAAAACAGAGTTTTGCATTAAAACGGCCTAAACTATGATGTATAGAAGGAAATGCTGGGAAATGTTGTAAGAAAGGAAAGCATACAAAAGGAATATTGTAAATCAGGAAGTGAACATGATAGAGAATATCTAAAGCAAAGAAAAACTGGAATATCAACCTACTAGAGAGCTGCAAACACTAGAAGTCCTAGGAATGAGGAAAATCTGTGTTTTTGGGGCAACAAGAGAGTCTTTTTTTAAGTATGGGGGTTTTTACGCAGTGCATTATATTAGATATCATTTTTTGGGATACAACTGCGTTAAGTAAGATCATTCACGTATGACCATTTCCATGAGAGGTAGTCGTAACTGACTAATTTCTCATGATTTTTGAATAGTTCACTTAGCACTCATTGCATCGGGTGATGCTCACAGGGGTGAAGAAGTGGGATTGAAACTAGTGAAATGTGGAGAACGAATCACATAGCATCAATCATCACTTCCGGGGCTTGCACCCGGTAACCAGGACTTCCCAGGAGGTCACCCATCCCAGAACTCCTCTGGCTCAAGCGCGCTTAACTGTGGAGTTTTTCCCCACAATCAAGCCCACTTAGCTTGCTACCCCATTTGCAAAACCTTAGCAAGTATTGTGCCTCATGAACCATTCAAGTAGAGATCCCTTGACTCTTTTTTGAATTTAAGTATGGGGGTTTTTACGCAGTGCATTATATTAGATATCATTTTTTGGGATTCAACTGCGTTAAGTAAGATCATTCACGTATGACCATTTCCATGAGAGGTAGTCGTAACTGACTAATTTCTCATGATTTTTGAATAGTTCACTTAGCACTCATTGCATCGGGTGATGCTCACAGGGGTGAAGAAGTGGGATTGAAACTAGTGAAATGTGGAGAACGAATCACATAGCATCAATCATCACTTCCGGGGCTTGCACCCGGTAACCAGGACTTTGCCTCAAATCATGGTACTAGAGGGAGGAAGATAGGCCAAGGTGCTATTAATAACCTTTTGAATCTTCTATGAACACTTCTTAACCTACTACAGAAATCACAAATAGAAGCAAACTACTAAATCATCAAAAGCAACCTATTCTTAACCATAAGAGAAATACATCTAACAGCAAACTAATCTACAAACCGAAGTAAAGCATACAAATACAAGTAAAGAGGAGCTTGGATGCTTGGATTGGGCCCTAACCTAAGAGCTTTAGCCCTCAGAGGTAACTAAGTGCTAGCTCAAAAAATATTCCATCTTCATTATCAAAAAATAGCAAGATAACATAAAATTGTCATAAAATAGTAAACTCGAAATTTTAGCAGAGTTTACATAAGAATTAAGTCGACCCTAGTGAGGCCCTAGGCCTCTCTACTCATACATCTAAAGCTACCAACAGCTTCCTTAAAATCAGGGAGGCTTGTCTCCCAAAACTTGAGATAACTCTCAATCATCTTCCACTTTCTTGGCTGCCTTCTAGTGCATGATTCGGCTGCTTGTACTCCGAGTTGAATGAAGGGGAATTCGAAGTGAGGAGAAATAAATGAGGGGGATTCCCTCCTATAAGTCCTCTCCTTTGTCTACTTTGTAGGCTTTAACCCCGTACAGAAATTATCTGCATACGAATTCTAAAAAACACAGAAAATAAAGAATGCGAGAGCATAACACATAAAATACATATACACAAAGATTTTCCCCTGGATCCCAAAACCAGGACTTCTAGATTGATTTTTCATTATGTTCTTTTCAATGTTATAATACATATTTATACATGTCAAAGCATCCAATACCATGGATCGAAAACCATCGCGTCCAATACCATGAACTGAAAACCATCGCGTCCAAAAACATGTGCGAAAATCATGCACAAAACCATAGGTGGGTTCGCCCATCCTAACATAGGGTCCAAAACCAAAATTTTCTGGGGCGCTGCCCCAAACCCCATAAAGTTGGGTTACGGGTATGCCTCAAACCCCCTTGTGACCCCCCCCCCCCCCTGCTACACAATTGGCGCAACGAAGGGGGCTCTCCGCCCCCTCTAACCCCCCGTTAACTAGTCGTGGAAGGAATATAACACAACCCAACATTCTCCCACTTGTTGTTTTCTTTCCATAGGGGGCCATAAGAGAGCTTAGTCATTTTTTCAGCCCTAAAATGCCCATTGTCTCTCTACACCAAGAGAACTTCTCAGAGCTCACAGATTTTGTCAGTGCATCTGCATTATTCTTCAAAGTGTCCACCTTTACCAGCAAAACCTTTTTGTCTTCTATCATATCCCTCACAAAGTGATACTGAACATCAATGTGCTTTATCTTTTAATGATATGTGGGGTTCTTTGCCAAGAAAATTGCACTTTGGCTGTCACAGTCTATCCTTATAGCTCCCTATACTAACCCCATACTTGAACACAATCTCTGCAACCAAACCGCTTCCTTGCTTGCATGAGTGGCTGCCATGTATTCTGCCTCTGTAGTTAATAGTGCCACTATAGATTGTTTCTTACTCATCCAGCTGACTGCACCTCAAAATAGGTTAAACACATACCCTCATATCCCTCACAAAGTGATACTGAACATCAATGTGCTTTATCTTTTAATGATATGCGGGGTTCTTTGCCAAGAAAATTGCACTTTGGCTGTCACAGTCTATCCTTATAGCTCCCTATACTAACCCCATACTTGAACACAATCTCTGCAACAAAACCGCTTCCTTTCTTGCATGAGTGGCTGCCATGTATTCTGCCTCTGTAGTTGATAGTGCCATTATAGATTGTTTCTTACTCATCCAGCTGACTACACCTCCAAATAGGTTAAACACATACCCACTTGTAGATCTTCTCTAACCAGGTCTCCAGCCCAATCTGCATCAACAAAGCCATGAATATCCAACATTCTATCCAATTCTGATCTTCCTTCATAGCACAAACCATAATCACTAGTGCCATGCAAATACCTAAAAACCCGCTTCACTGTTGTCCAGTGCTCCTTCCCTGGTTTTGACATAAACCTACTCAATACTCCCATTGCATGTGCAATGTCTGGTCTAGTATAGACCATTGCATACATTAGGCTACTGACTACACTTGCATATGGAACACGGGACATGTAATCTTCCTCTTCTTGTGTCTTGGGACACTGTTCAGCAGATAACCTCACACCTATAGGAATAGGAACCTTCACAGGTTTACTATCCTGCATATTAAACCTCTACAGTATTGTCTCGACATACGTCCTCTGGTTTAACTAGAGCTTCCTCTTTACCCGATCTCTTTCAATTTCCATACCCAAAATATAGTTTGCAGCACCAAGATCTTTCATGTCGAATTTAGAGGACAATTGGGTCTTCAAATCATGGATAATTTATTTTTTATTTCCAACCAGCAACATATCATGCACATACAAGACCAGATAAATAACACGATCACCATTTAATTTAAAAGACACAAAGTGATCTACTTTGCTTCTGGTGAAGCCAAGTCCCCGTATAAATGTATCAAACTTATGATACCACATCCTTAATGACTGTTTTAACCCATACAAAGACTTCTTTAACTTGCATACCAGTTCTTTCTTACCCTTCACCGCAAAGCCTTCAGGTTGCTTCATGTATATTTCCTCTTCCAGATCCCCGTGAAGAAATGTTGTCTTCACATCCATCTGTTCTACCTCAAAATCAAAAGTAGTAGAAATAGATAAAAGTAGTCTAATAGAAGTTACCTTGGCAACAGGAGAAAAAATATCACCAAAATCAATTCCCGACAACTGGTAATAACCTTTTGCTACCAGACGAGCTTTGTATTTCTCCACCTTTCCTTCTGCATTTGTCTTCTTTTTGAACACTCATTTGCTGCCAATGGGTTTCCTTCTAGCCGACAAATCTACTAGATCCCAAGCCTCAGTTTTGTGAAAAGATGCCATTTCATCAACCATGGCCTCTTTCCAAAGTTTTCCATCCTCTGAATCTACTACTTCCTTCATAGTTCTGGGATCATCGTCAGTAATATATAAAGCAAAATTTGAATAGAAAGCAGATGGACTATACCTTTCTAGCTGCCTTCTTTCTCGAACTGATCTTCTCACACCCAGAGTTTGTGGCTCTTCATCTTCTGATTCCTCCTCTGTTATAGAGTCTGATTCTTCCTCCTTAAGCTCAAACTCTATCTTCTCAGGTTCCTTTGGTTGGAATTCATGTTTAATAACATCTTTTACCTCTCTGAACACCACATCTCGGCTGTACAAAACCTTCCGTGTGACTGGGTTCCAAAGCTTATAACCCTTTAAACCATCCTTATACCCAATAAAGATGCACTTTTCAGATTTACTATCCAACTTGGTTCGTTTCTCTTTTGGAACATGTACATATGCATCACATCCAAATACCCTCAGATGTGAAAGAGAGGGTTTCTTACTAGTCCATAACTCTTGTGGAGTCTTATCCTCCAATGCTAATGAAGGTGACCTATTGACCAGGTAACATGCAGTATCCACCGCCTCTACCCAAAATTCCTGTCCTAACCCGGCACCACTGAGCATGCTTCATGCCCTTTCCATCAACGTCTTATTCATTCTTTCTGCAACTCCATTTTGCTGAGGTGTATATGGAGTAGTCTTCTATCATTCTATACCACACTTCTTATAGAATTCTTCAAATTCTTTGCTGCAAAACTCTCCAGCATTATTTATCTTCTTCTCTGTCTAATTTTCTGCGAGAGCCTTAAATTATTTAAACCTATCAAAGGCTTCAGATTTCTTCTTAAGGAAATATATCCATGTATTCCTTGAGAAGTCATCTATAAATGATACATAGTAGACAGACTTATGTAGTGATGGAACTTTCACAGGTCCAAACACGTCACTGTGCACAAGTTCTAATATATGTTTCATCCTCTTACTACTAGAGGGGAAACTCACCCGATTATGCTTCCCATATACACAATTTTCACAGAAATCAAAATCCAGAGAGCTATTACTCATACCTTTACCATGAAGTATTAGAAAGCCCTTCTCTCCAATATGTCCAAGCCTTTGATGCCACAACATGGTCTTCTCTCCAGAGACCACTAGATTTTATGCTCTACTTTTAGGAACCACAGAACTGTTGCACCCATCAATAACAGTGCTACCTTGC
The DNA here is from genome assembly GCA_031772625.1 of Pinus tabuliformis. Taxonomy (NCBI): domain Eukaryota; kingdom Viridiplantae; phylum Streptophyta; class Pinopsida; order Pinales; family Pinaceae; genus Pinus; species Pinus tabuliformis. Next base: position 663,021,441 of record CM062820.1, on the reverse strand, counting down.
AGCTTGTACAGAGTGCCAATTTGAACTCCACGCACCAATACCAGTCCTCCCTGAACCATTATGCAGGTATCCTTCTCGAACACTGTTTTTACACCTGCATCATCCAGCTTGCTTACAAAAATCAGATTTCTGGCCAATGCAGGAATATGAAGAACACCTAGAAGTGTTCTAACCCTTCCACCTTGCAACTTCAACTTTACTTTTCTGTGACCAATGATTCTAGCCTTCCTATCATCCCCTAAGAAGACATCACCACCATTGTATTACTCATACTCGCAAAACCACTCTCTATGGGGAGTGAAATGAAAGGATGCACCTGAGTCAATCAACCATGCCTCATGATCTACATGTGTACTTGAAGAAGCCAAGTACACATCCCCACCTTCATCTGAGGTGGTTTTCGCCTCTGCAAAAGGAGCATCATCAGATCCCTTTACTTTATTAGGAGCTTTAGATTTACAGTCCCTTTTTTAGTGCCCTTCCTTTCCGCATTTCCAACACACCACCTTTACAAGTTTTCCTAGAGATTTAAATCTCCCTCTAGATTTAGATCTCCCACTCAATGAATTATTTTTGTTTCTGTTCTGGGACTATCCTCGTACATACAAGGCATCACCATTCTGGCTCTCCATATTTTTCCGTCTCATCTCCTCCGTCAGGAAGGATGAGACTATTTCATCAAGCTACATGGCAATTGCATTGCTACCTATTGCAATAACTAGACTATCCCACGAATTTGGTAGAGAACACAACAAATTGATGCACTTATCTTCATCTAAAATTTTAACATCAACAGATGCTAACTGACTTACCATGGTATTAAATGCGTTCAGATGCCCTGTCACCGAGTCTCCATCTTTCATCCTCAGGTTATACAGCTTTTTCTACAGGAACATTTTATTCACTAGAGACTTAGATTGGTACAAAGTCCCTAACTTGTCCCACAAAGCCTTCGCCATAGCTTCCCCTGATACATTCAACAATACTGAATCTGAAACACACAATCGTATTGTGCTCTTTTCCTTTTGATCCAACTTCTTCCATTCTTCGTCGGACACTCCCGTTGATTTAGTACTCGGATCTACCGCGATCCAATGATCTTTATCCACCAATAGATCCTCCATCTTGAGTTTCCACAACTCAAAACTCTGACCATTAAATTTCTTGATCTCTATCTTTCCACTACTCGCCATCTTCTTTCACCACCAGAATCGATCTCGCAGATCTCCCACTGAACAGGGTCTACCACAGGCCCGAGCGAAACCCCTTAACAACAAAGGCGTCCCCTTGAAGCCAAAATTGCTATGATACCAAATATAGGTTTTAACCCCGTACAAAAATTACCTGCATACGAATTCTAAAAAACACATAAAATAAACAATGCGAGAGCATCACTCATAAAACACATATACACAGATATTTTCCCCTGGATCCCAAAACCGGGAGTACCAGCTTGATTTTTCATTATGTTACTTTCAATGTTATAATACATATTTATACATGCCAAAGCATCGAATACCATGGACTGAAAACCATTGCATCCAATACCATGGACTGAAAACCATCACGTCCAAAAACATGTGCGAAAATCATGCATAACACCATAGGTGGGTCTGCCCATCCTAACATAGGGTCCAAAACCAAAATTTTCTGGGGCGCTGCCTAGAACCCCATAAAGTGGGGTTACGGGTATGCCTCAAACCCCCTGTGACCCCCCCACTACACAATCGGTGCAATGAAGGGGGCCTTTGCCCCCCTCTAACCCCTTAGTTAACTAGTCGTGAAAAGAACATAACAAAACCCAACATACTCCAAGTTATTGCTGCAGCTTGGCCCCTAGATCCTTGACTTTGACCTCGAAATCCATCAATAATCTGCATTAAATACATGTTAGACCACATGGCATAATAACTAACTCAACTCACCCTATAAGCATAAATATAATCAGAAAATCATACAATGAGCTAAGAGAATGGTTGATTTGACTAGGTTAGGAGGTAAAATGACCCCATATAATTACCAATTTATGAGGCTCAAAAGCTGGATCTATGGGGAATGTTACTGGATATTGGTATCCTCTTTCCACAATTGCCCAAACATCAGCTCCAAGTGACTGAAGATAGGCTCTAGTTCTTTTCTTCCAATATACTAAGTTATCTCCATTGAATATTGGTGGTTTGATAGATCCCATTGCTTCGTGATTTCACATCTTGAGAGATCTTCCTTCAAGCAATCAAACTTCTTCAGAAGGACTTGCTCTGAACTAATTTTTGGGAAAAATACTATTATTGTCGTGTCTGTCTTCTCTTAATATAAAGAAAAACTGTTTAGAATATTGTACTGGTGTAGACTCATACCAGTACACAGGCACCCACCTATAAAAGACTACAAACTTCTCTCGTTCTCTAGCTTCTACTAGAAGGGAGAGACAACCCCCTAGCTAATGTACTGGCTGACATGTTTACCAGTACGTAGGCGTCGGCCTATAGAAGGCTACCACCTTCACTCTTCCTCCAGGGACTACGTTTCATAAATTTTCAGACTGGATACTCCTAGTACACAAAAAAACAATTTGTAGGCCATGTTTCATCAAATTTTCATACTGGACCCATTAGTAACATTGAAGCTCAAAATAAATCATCACCACAATACAACCAATCACTGAAGCAAATCACGATCAATCAATCTGAACAATCACATCACTGTCACGAGAACATAGAGCTAAACCCAGAACTCTACATCAACAACCAAAACCAACTGCAACTTCAAAAATCATATGTCATAATGTATACACTACTTATAAGTGTCGAACTAGCGTGTATATGCGCCTTCACCAAGGCAAACTAGCATATAGATTTGCAAATAATAACTTATAACTTCGCAACTATTCCAAACTTTAGATATACCCAGATCATAGCATATAAAGGATAAATCATGAATTAGCAATCAAATCTAGACTATCCATTATCAGATCGCACAATTTAGGTCTCATGATCCTGATCCAATATTGTATCCAAGGGTGCACAATATATTTCAGATCTATAACATAACCATAGCCTTACAACCCAAAAAATACTTCAGATAGAATTATTCATCAAAAACCCTTTCACATGCACACTTAGCCCTTTGATCTTCTCCTCCTTATATATTCAGAGAATTTTTCAATACCTTAGACCAAAACAACACTTAGAACCCGTGGTATTCTTAGACGTGATCAATTAACCATTACTCCGCTCAATATTGTGGGCTAATACCATGGTATGGACCCTTGGTATTCTTTAACCTTAATTTTCCATCCCATACATGACTTTCCTCTTGTGAAAGTGCATGCATATGTATATGCTCCTTTTGTTCTGTGAACCCGCTTGTATACGCTACTTGAACTAAGTGAACCAACGTATACTTATTAAAAAATTCTCTTTCTTCAATTTCTGGAGTCTGACGTGTAATCCTTTCTTGTTACCTCTGAATTAAACTGTTTCATTGTCATACATCACCGTGTGTTTTTATTAAGGACAACACCTGTACCATAATGCGAACAAGAAGCTCTTTAGAGAGTTGTTTGAGCAGGTTTTGGATATGATAGGAATACATTGTGATAATAATGAGTGGGATCTGATTGATAGAGAATATCATATATTGTTGGGATTGAGATACCTTCATATATTGAGACAATGTTGTTGTACGAGATAATCTTAGGTTTGTGGTTGTTGCCTCCATGAGAGGGAGGATGAACAAGGTATCTTTTTTGTGATATATATATTGTTCTAATGTAATATTTGATTTGATGTCCTATATGAACAAGAGATCACTGCTATTGATAAATGAGTATTACCATATTTGAGCACAATGATATGTTTCTGATCTATAGAGAGAAGGATTGATGGATAACACTAAGCCAACTCTTCCCCACTCTCTGAACTCCTAAGGTGAGGAATTGAGATGGAGGGCTCCTAGGGTTGAGGGATCTCTAGACAATAGGGTCGTAGAAGTTGCTCCCTTATCTATTACCCATATGGTTGGGGATGTTTCTCCTTTATCTTAGTCTTTGCAGAGTATACCCAAGTTGGCATCATACCCACAAGTTAGGCTTGTTGGGAATACCGCTCTTCGTCTGGCCAACGGGTTGAGAGTGTACTTGGGGGTGTACAACCCAAGATGATTATGATGCAGGTGTTCTACCAAATGACTCTTGAGGGTCATTGTTGGGAAGATAAATGAGAATTAGGATGGGTTGATATGTGCTCCCCTATATCACCTATTACTCAATATGGGGTTGAAGATGTTTAGCTCCCCCATGAGATTCAGGGTTGATATGTGCTCCCCGATGATGTTTCAGGTTGAGATGTGCTCCCTGATATGTTTCTAGGTTGAGACTAAGATCCTCGATGTTGTTCCAAATTGAGCTAAGCTCTACATTGTTGATGTGGGTCGATTAATTGGCTCCCCGCTGGCAGTGATTTAAGGTGCTAGAAATGGCTCCCTGATGAATAGAGGGTTGTAGAATGAGCTCCCCTGCAATATCAAATTCTTATTCTTTTATATTTGAGAATGTTCAGCATATGAGCAGGGACAATCAAGAGATAAGTAGGAATAAGCAAGAGATGAGCAGAGATTAATAATGATGACATTTGATGACGAGATAATTCAGATTGCATATGATTTGATGACAGGATTCTTGTTATGATTACATGATATATTTTTAATTTCTCCCTAAGTGTTAATATGGAATCCAGTGACAAATTCCAACCATGGGAAGAGATTCCTCTTTTTGAGAGGACCAATTTTGACTATTGAAGTGTATTTTTAAATTAAATCCCACATGTGCACATTTGATTAATTCGACCCTAAATCAAATTGGACACCCTTGGAAGGGTATAAATACATCTGATCTTAACCTCATTTGGAAATAATCACGAGACATTATTCTATTATTTTTCTTTGTTTTGGCTTGTGTAAGTATGAGGCACATATGTGGAGAATTGGTTCGCACGAAGAAGTAATTGCAAAGTCTCAAGCTCACATCTCTATTTTAGGGTTTTGGGTCACATTCATAGGCTTTCAAAGGCAATTTTCAACTAGATTCGTAGGCTTTCAGGCTCAAGGTAGCAACTGGAATCTCTTAGCCGCACACATGTCTCTTCCTCCATGTGACTAGAATCTAATGTTTGATTTTTCAGTTGACCGTAGAGTTCGACAGTTGACCACAAACAATGACAATTGATTATAGGCTCCTGAATGAGGGTTTTAATTATTGACATGGTTGGGTTCATCTCATGGATATTGTTTAGTTGACTTTTGCTGGATAAGTTTATGGTTGAAGATATGGACCATTGTACTCTCTCTTTGCTAAATCATTCAATGACAATCTAATAAGAAGAAGAATTCAAAATGGCTTTCCCCATAGTGGGTTTTTCCCTGGTCTCTAACCAATCATAGCTTCTTTATGTGTGAATGCTTTCCTTTTATTATTCCTTTATGTTTTGCTACGTTGATGATGATATTGTTCTTTCTATATAGTTGCATATGTTGTTGAATAATTATGTAAATATGAATATTTCTATGATGCTATGGGGTGACTTTAATATGGAAATATCGAAATGAAATTATCAAAGTGAAGAACAATATAGCCCTAAGAAAAATTAACATTTCGACTCTTTTTTTTTTTTTTTTCCTGTGTAATCATATTCTTAACTTATCTTGTGGTTTGCATAATTGACTTAATTAATTATTTAGATCACTTCTCATTACTTAGTTTGATTTCATCCTCGATATAAATACTATTAGAGGCATATGAATTGAGGTATTTATGTGAAATGTTGTTTAATTGAATTTAAAATGCTTGATGCTAGTAATTCCATTACAACTTTTCATATAAATAAAGATTCTATCAGTCGTATGCTTTGTTTTCTTTTTCTATCATAGATTTTCAATTATTTTATATACTTAGGTCCTAATGCCTGTTAACAAGCTAATGTTTTGATCTGAACTTAGACAGGAACACAACAAATTACAGAGATAACCATAAACACATATATGCAATGGAAATAATACTTCATTTCATTAATGTAAAATACTGAAATATGCTTACAAACAGTAATGGAAATAAACCAGCTAGGGCGATGGTAGCTTATCTCTAAGAAGAGATGTGGTGGCTACATGCCTCTGAACTGTTCTGAACTGTGTTACAATGAGGCTCGAAGGCCTATTTATTATTGAGAAACAATGGAAAACCCTTCACATCCCAAAACCTAACCCTAGAAGATGAAACGCCAAATTGTGGGCCCCGTTTTGGGGTGAGTTGGACAACCAACTTCCCGGGGTCGCAAATTGGACATATTATGTCCGTTTGACGCGCATGATAGCCCATTGGAAAGATCTATCTGAGGACTATGACGGAAAAGGTGAATTTTTGGAAGAAATATGGGTGGTAGTAGATTTCCCAAAAAACGTCGTTTAGGGCCTCAAAACGGCTCCAGAAGTTTAGGACCCGAAACACTGCTAAAAATAGTAAATTGTGCTATAATTAAGGAAACTGAAAAACTGAAAGAAACAGTTGTGGGGGTCCAAATGGGATAGGTGGGTGGCCACCAACATCCACCTAGATCATTGCACAATTTGGCGTTTCATCTTCTAGGGTTATGTTTTGGGGTGAGTTGGACAACCAACTTCCTGGGGTTGCGAATTGGGATAGCCTGTTGGAAAGATCTCTCCGAGGACTACGACGAAAAAGATGATTTTTTTCCAAAAAAATCAATGGCGGTAGATTTCCCAAAAAACGTCATTTAGGGCCTCAAAATGGCTCCGGAAGTTTAGGACCTGAAAAACTGCGAAAAATAGTAAATTGTGCTATAATAAAAACTAAATTAAAAACTGAAAGAAACAGTTGTGGGGGTCCAAATGGGATAGGTGGGTGGCCACCAACATCCACTTGGATCATGTTTGGCATGATCAACATTGATTTGTTGTAGCTAATAGAGAATTTTATTGCCATCTCATATTTATACTATCAGTAAATGATCATGTTCTTGATGATTATCTTTTGCAGGGTGAATGAAATGTAATAATACATGATATTATACTATTTAATACTTTCATTATGATGAGTTATAATTAAAAGCAATATAATTATATCTAATCTCTTGTTAATTTTCTTTTCATTTTATTTAGTTATGTCATTGCATTCTTTTTGAACTTTGTGAAATTTTATTTTCTCATTGCGTACTTAAGATTTCAAATGGAATCATAGATTATCTGTTTTTTGCATGTTTCTTCTACCTGGAGCTTAACCACTTAACGCCTTCTCATCCTTTATCTATAACCTAGCCAAATCTATATGTTTTGTATAATTTTTTTTATCAAAATTATATACAATTTAGGGAATACCCCTTGTGGTTGGAGAGGGCCAGTCTTCAACCTAAAGAGGGAGGATCATTATATCCTCAGTGAATGTCTTCTTAAATTTCTCTTTGTCACGAGAACAATTTGAGAAATAACATTCTTTTGGCCCTATTGTTGGGGAGCAAAGTGTAAATATTTCGTTTCCCTGTTAAATGAAAAATGGTTGAATTTGTGAGTTGGTGGCGAATAGAACACAATAACATGTTCTTTGGAAGTTTCAAGAATATATTTATTTGTTTAATTTTATTGAATCCTTAATTTATTTGTATTATTCGGATTGTTTAAATTAAATTCTCTTGGTATTCTTTGGTATCCACATGATTCACCCCTTTCGATTTTCTAATGTACCTAGTTTTCCCAATGAGATGCCTAATTCAGATTTATGGGAGAAACACCTTCCTTGCTTTTGAGAAGATGATGACAACAACCTTGCTCAACATCTAATGGAATTCCATGGTTGCATATTCAAGGGTTTATCGCTAGGATGTCTTTGTGAAATTAGTTAAGATGTGTTTGGAAGGAGACACTAGAACTTGGTATAGCAAAGTTCCTCCTACTAGTGTCTCCTCCCTTAGAGATTTCCATTATGTCCTTGGAAAATATTACAAATGTATGTATCCAACATAATCAATTTCCAATCATTGTTGTGATTTAGATGAATATGTCGACCTAGAAACTCAAGGAAATCAATATTACATAGTGATGAAGAGCTCAAACTTGAAGGATTTAATAACGAATCTAAAAATTTAAGTTTGCAAAATGATTACAAACTTGATGATTTCAATGAAATAGGTTTATCTTCCCTTGCTCTACAAAATAAATGTTCCATTGAACATGACATGGAAGAATGTAAAAGGGTTTATATATGTATTGAACAATATGAAAGCCTTATAATTGATATTATTATTGGTTTATTTCATGTTCCTCGTCACATTAACATTTATGGTTGTGAAGAAAACAACTGTGAAGGAGAAATTACATTTGATCAAGGAAAATCAAAGTTATACAACCATAGATTTGTATATCAACAATTGACTAATGAAGACCCTTTTCATACAATTAATTGAGTTTTTTAGTCATCTTCAGAATATAAAGTATGTTATGGTGCCTTTAGTAGCCTTGATTTTATTCCACTTGATCCTCATGTTGATTACTCTAAACCATTGATATATGATCAATATGAGGATGAACCATTAACTTCCTCTTGCAATATGGAAATAAATGAGAGTTTTCTTACAAGTATAAACTTACCATCCTTATGTTAATCTGATCCTTTTAATACTTATAATCACAACAAATAAGAGCATGTAATTGATTAACACCGTTCTATTTTTGTAACATTCAACACATCTATGATAACTATATTATACAAAGGCAATATCATATGTTGGCCCATATGGCTATTAATATGTTGAACCTTATCACTTTCAACCTATTTTCAAATTGTAATATGACTAACCCAATGATAGTCTAAGATAGCCATGAAATAGAAACATGTGGATATTCTTCTCATGAATGGGTTGTTGATACTATAAGGTTTATATGTCATAAGTTTATATACAACAACATGATTATGTCGAGGAATGAATGAACAAATAGTTTGAAAACAAATATTCTTGTTATCAATCAGATATTACCATATTCCTCGAAGGCTTGGTAAATGATTATTTTCCCCATTTCTTTCAACTATTGAACATATCACTATTTTTTATAAGCATGAAGCCCAGAGTTAATAGCTATATAGATGGTAAATTTCTAACTTGGTTGCATTGAATTTTTTATTTATTTGATTAGTTTTGCTAGTGAAAAACATAAATGTATATAGACTGTGTTCATAAATAAACCTTTCTTCTTATCACATGTACCTTAGGGATTTATAACTTAAAAGGAATAAGTATGAGATCTTCACATATTAATAACCTTAATTGATCATAGAAAGAATGAAATATGGATTGATGATTCCTTAATCTATTGCATAATGATGAGTTTGGGAAATATCACTAAAGACATTGTTCATATTAGAAAGTTGAATGATAATGAGTTTGGCTAAAATATCTTAGATATCATCCCTCTACTAGTTTCAAAGTTCATGTTGAGTATTTATTGATTAAATATTTCTTTTATTTGTACTTACACATGAATATCACAAGAGATTATATTATTTTTGTATTCAAGCTTATGTGATCCATAATGAATTAAACAAAGTCTTTCGGTAGAAATCACATGTGAGAATTGTTTGGCCGACGCGTTTCGAACCAACAAGTGTGGTTCATCATCAGGACCAGATGAAGAGGCAGACCATGGCAAAGGCTTAAATAGAGAGCAATGTAGAGACATAATTTCAAGTAACTGCTATATTTGAACAATAATGTTTAAATTATAATATTAATTTATTAATATATTAAAAACAAATATTATTAAGTAATGGCTATATTAAATGGCTAGTTTTTGAAAAAAATATTTAAATAATGATATTATTTCATTAATTTATTAAAAATATTAATAGGTAACGACTATATTAAATGGCTAGTTTTTGAAAAATAATATTTAAATTAATTTATTAAAACCAAATATTACTAGTTCTTGAAAAATAATATTTAAATAATGATATTAGTTTATTAATTTATTAAAATATTAATATGTAACAGCTATATTAAACGGCTAGTTTTTGAAAAATAATATTTAAATAATGATATTAGTTTATTAATTTATTAAAATATTAATATGTAACGGCTATATTAAACGGCTAGCTTTTGAAAAATAATATTTAAACTGTGATATTAGTTTATTAATTTAACAAAAACAAATATTAATAAGTAACCACTCTATTAAACAACTAGTTTTTAAAATAAAGAAATAAATAATCAAAGTCAAACTTTAAAGGAGGGGAGTCAAAAATTATAAAAAAGAGTGAAGACCCTAACCCCCAGAATCTATGGTCTGGCAAAGATTCATAAGGAAGGGGCTCCTCTGAGACCCATTGTCAACACGATAGGAGGACCACCTTATCTTCTTGCTAAATATTTAGCCTAGAAGCTTAAGCCCCTTGTTGGCCATACAGAATCCTTCGTCAAGGACTTCGCATCATTTGTTAATCAGTTAAAGAGTTTCAAGCTTGATCCAAATGACAAGCTTGTGAGCTTTGATGTGGTCTCTCTCTACACTAATATCCCTATCAACGAGGCCATTGAAGTCATCAAGTGCATCACAGATCCTGATATGGCTAATTGAGTTGGTATTTGTCTTACTTCTACTTTATTTTCATTCGATGGGGAATTCTATGAGAAAACTTGCGGTGTCGCCATGGGTTACCCCCTCTCCCCTGTGGTAGCTAATCTATTCATGGAGGATTTTGAATCAAAGGCCTTAGCCTCTTCTCTTCTTCTGCCAAAGTTGTGGAAGAGGTTTGTGGATGACACTTTTGTGATCTGGTTCCATGGTAAAGAAAAGTTGGAACTATTTTTCCTCCATCTTAACAATCAATCTATTTTTATAAATTTCCCCATGGAATTTGAATGTAATGGTAGTCTTCCCTTCCTTGACGTCCTCCTCTCGAGGAATGATAATGGCTCTCTCTCTCATCAGGTATATCGTAAGAAAACTCATACGAAACAATATCTTCATGCTAATTCTCATCATTTCCCAACTCAAAAGCTTGGTGTTCTCAACACCTTAGCAACTGGAGATTTAAGAGTTTCTAATGGGAACCATCTCAAGGAAGAGAAAGCAAATCTCCTAAGTGTTTTATTTGATAATGGGTATAGTAGACACTAATGTACTAAGGCTTTCCTCAAAGCTGAAAAAGGTCCTAGTGCTAAGAAAGATACCAAGGATCGATTTTATGGTGTTCATCTTCCTTTTATCCAAGGGACCACTGACAAGATTGCAAGGATCCTAAGGAAGCATAAGGTGGCTTCAACCTTTCGGCCTTTAAATACCATATGGAGCTCCCTTAGATTTGTAAAAGACCCAATGGACCCAAGAATATGAAGGGTGTTTACGTTATCCCATGCTCTTGTGGGACTCCCTACATTGGTGAGATTGGTTGCTCGATTAATCAAAGGATTCGTGAGCATGCTACTGACATCAAGCATGGCAAGACCCACTCCTCTGCTTTGGTGAAGCATGCAGATAAATCTAAGCATCACATCTGCATTGAGGAGGCCCAAGTCATTGCTAAGGTTAGTCATTTTCATCATCGTAAATTGAGGGAGGCCCTAGAAATTGAAAAAAGACCCAATAATTTGAATAGAGATGATGGTTGGAATATTAGTAGAAGTTGGGTCCCTGTCTTGTCCTCCTAGTTTTTTTTTTTCATCTATGTAGGTATTGGCATCCTTTTTATAGTATTTGTTGTTGATTTATTCTTCATTAGAGTTTATTTTCTTGATCCTTCGTGTTTTTTTATGTATTTTATCATCCTATTCGTTCTTAACTCCTTTTAGTATTTTTGTTATTTGTTTAATGGGCATGAGCCCCATATTTTGTTGTTGACCCCATTTTATTTATTGATTCTTTGGATATATATATGTTTCTGTTATATATATATATATATATATATATATATATATTATATATATATATATATATATATATATATATATATTGACTTGTGTATATTTTGTTTTATTTTATTTATTTTTCCATTAATTATTTTTAAATTTATTTTATTTTATTTGCATTAGTTATTTTATTTATCAAATGATCTTGTCTCGTTTAGGGTCTTCACTCGTTTTTATAATTTTTACTCCCCTCCTTTAAAGTTTGACTTTGATTATTTATTTATTTATTTAAAAATAGTTGTTTAATATAGCGGCTACTTATTAATATTTGTTTTTAATAAATTAATAAACTAATATCACAGTTTAAATATTATTTTTCAAAAACTAGCCGTTTAATATAGCCGTTACATAGTAATATTTTAATAAATTAATAAATTAATATGATTATTTAAATATCATTTTTCAAAAACTATCCATTTAATATAGTCGTTACATATTAATATTTTTAATAAATTAATGAAATAATATCATTATTTAAATATTTTTTCAAAAACTAGCTGTTTAATATAACTGTTACATTTTAATATTTCAATAAATTAATAAACTAATATGATTATTTAAATATTATTTTTCAAGAACTAGTAATATTTGGTTTTAATAAATTAATTTAAATATTATTTTTCAAAAACTAGCCATTTAATATAGCCGTTAATAATATTTGTTTTTAATATATTAATAAATTAATATTATAATTTAAACATTATTGTTCAAATATCGCTGTTACTTGAAATTATGTCTCTACATTGCTCTCTATTTAAGCCTTTGCCATGGTCTACCTCTTCATCTGGTCTTGATGATGAAGCACACTTGTTGGTTCGAAATGCGTCGGCCAAAAAATTCCCTCGTGATTTCTACCGAAAGACTTTGTTTAATAGATTATATTATCTTATGAGTACTAAATTAATAAATGCAAGATTTGATATTTGCAAAATCTAACAATACTAAGGCAGTTTGTTGTACTAGTTATTTATAATTATATGTCATGCATGTGACCTTCCTTGATCACAATTAATATTCTTGATTAATAGGAACTAATCCTTTTTCAAATTGGGGGAAGTAGATAACTCTATCAGGGTTATTGACACTCATTGGTAGCAAAGAAATATCTATGGTATTGGGTTATCCAAGTACATAATTACTAATAATCTCACATTTATTTAAGTTGCTTTAGATGGGGAATGACAATATCTCTGGCAGGGCTATGAATTATTACTAGTCGCAGAGGAAGGTGAGTGGTATTGGTTCAAATACTAGTGCATAATCATCCCAAAATTATTTACAATGAATGAAAATTGAAGCCTTTGCAAAACATGCTTATACGTGAATAAAAAAGTGATGAAATTTTTCTAGTTAGGATAGGGGATGACTCTATCGAGGCTATGGACACTTGTTGGTAGTGGAGTAATGTCCAATTCTAGAAACTCATGTAGCGTAAATAAAATGGGAAACACAAATACCTAGTAACTAGTCTCAATAGTCTTAGTTGAACTTTACTTTCGGGTGCATATAATACTTGCGTTTCTAAAACTAGTACCATAGTTTTTTACAATCTATTAACCAAATACTATAAGAATGAAATAATTTATATATGGTTTTGAAAGGATCTAATGAAGGATGAGACACATGTTAAACTATGATCATTGTGACCTAATTCATTACCGTAATGACCTAGTAGACTAAAGGGTGTGAACTAATGTCTTATATTTTAATAACAATTGGGCTCATCAACCTTTATGCTAGGATATTTTATGATTAATCATGATGTAATTCTTGTTGTTGGTAAAATAGGATATTAATATGTGAAATATTTTCACTCATTTTCTTGAATAGATTAGGGTTTGTTTCTTTCTACATTTGAAGTTTTCTTTCTTCTTGCCTACCAACAAGTGAATGATTTTGAATCATAAGAATGATATATTTATTTTATAGCATAATATTATGCAATATTCTTGCAGGAATTGAAAAAAGATGGTACTAACATCTCCTTTTCCATTTTTTAGTATATTTTATATTTTCATCGAAAGTCAATTATGTATGCATGAATTTTAACAAACTCCATGCTAAATTGTTTCAAATTTTATGCAGTTTGGCAGGTAGCTCAGAATAGTCCCCTATATATCATCAAACGACTAAAATTCATTTCATCCAACAATTATAATTTCATATCGGATGGAAACTTAGGGAAACATTAATGCTACCTTTCTCATCCAAAGTGGTTAAATGATGGAGAAGTTTTTGATCTAACAATCGACATGTTGCATCAGATGGTAAAATAAGGGTTCAATAATAGGACCCTCACCATCTTATATGATCAAATGGCAAGTGATACTTCAATCTTATGGCTATTAGGTCATATTAGATGGTGGAGTGGGACCTTGTTAATGACCCTTGTGTCATCCAATGAAATTAAATGGTTGACATAGGTTCCATGCAACATTCACAAAATATGTTGGATCACAACTTACGCAACAGTTAAAGAAATCAATCGATCTGATAATTAAGACAAGTTAGCGATACCATGCATCCAACACAGAAGTTGATTATTGTCGTGAAATTTCCTCTTGCACTTTGAACATTTTTGGGACAAGGGTAAAAAATAAATTGGGTTACAAAACTGGTAAGTCTCCAAGCTTTATTATTACACTAGAATACTAGTCTTTATCAATATTGTAGATCTTTAAGAGTAGAAATTATTTCTCTAGCATGAATATGAATATTTATAGGAAAAATTATGGACAAAATGAGTTTGTGACACATTCACCTGTTTGTTAGTAGATATTCTTGAGGCATTCATCATTTATAACTATCTACTAATATGTTATAGGGTATTAATACATTTGAGTAAGACATTTTATTTTCAAATGAAAATTAACTCCATGGCCAATGTTTCAAGGCAAAATGTATACAGTTTTTGCTACCTCAAAGGGAGGCTCCATCCTTAGTAGGAGTTGAATTTTGTAGCTCAATCTCGCCTTGTTTAAAGAACTTAGGCTATCTTTATAGATTCTACCTCACATTAACTTTTATCTCGTTTCAGCTAGTCTTACTTGGCCTCCTAAACTCATATTTGACATGTTAACATACTCATTATATTTGACCTTTAATCACATGAAAAGGCTTATCAATGAATAAAATTAAAACAAAACTTCAACCAGAAAGAGTAAAATTAATGATATAGATGACCTTATGTAAATAACGTCACATATCAGTAGAAGTATATAAATTATATAACCATATTATTAGCCACCTACATATAGGCTTAACATTAGTCTAACCAATTATCAAATAATTAACACTACTAACCAAATATCATCAAAATACATATCCTCACTAATGGTGGTTTCCACAAAAATGGGAAATATATCAAATATGCATTAAGGATGTTTGTGTTAACACATATTATTTAACTAATACATGTATTACATATGTTAAATTGAAACAACATAATCCTACCCAAGTAAGTGCTGATAAAAATCATGTCGAGTTTAGGCTTCTGTGATCCATATCAAGTTTACAAAGGATTTTTCGGCAAAGATCACATGAGACATCATTTGATGAGACAAATGATGTCTCATTTGATCTTCGCCGAAAAATCCTTTGTAAAAAATCATGTCATTTCTTATTAACCAATCTTATGCTCATACTTAGCTTATGAGAGGGAAGTAAATTTTCAAATCGTAACAAGTCGAAATAAAAGATTAGTGTGAATAAAATTTCGCATCTAATAGCAATTTAAAAATCATTTATTTCAAAATTATCAATATTTATAAAATATTTTCAAACAAATATACCATCACTTGCATGGTTTATTTATATTCATAATATTGAAGATAAAAACTTAAACTTATCTAACAAACACAACCCCATCTACATATAAACCTGTAAGCATCTTTCAATGCTCCCATTAATGATATGCATATTTCAAATTTGAAAGAAATTCAAATTTAATTATTTATGTAAAACCACATATTCCTCTAATTTGAAAGAAATCCAAATCTAGCTACCTCCAACAACACACAACTACTTAGAATGATAAGAATATATGAAAAAAAATGTTATAATATTAAAATTTCGATATATTTCAACACTATTGAAATTATAAACTCTTAGAACATGTAACTATCCAATCAAGTCTATATGTAATCTAATACATACTATAAAATGGAGGGTGGTCTCTAACTAAAAGAAACTCATGTAATAAACCTAAATTTACCAAACCACGAAAAATGTTCAAATCATATAAATTTTATAGGGGTTAGTTAAAACCCAATTAAAATTCACGTAAGGTCTACTAAACATGTAAGAAACCTTGCTTTACAAGGCATGTAAATCATATTCGATCAAGAAAAATATAAGGTTAAAACATGTTATTAAATCTTTTAAAATTGCACATGTCCACATTTCCCTCACATGTGCATATGCCATCCGGTTAGAACAAAGAGTTAAATCACCATCCATTTCCCATCTGATATCAATCAAGAACTGTTAATCAGAACTATGGATTAAAATTTATCTTTCCTCTTTCTTCTATGGTATGATACTTTGTATATGGAAAGCATAAAAAAAACCTTATAAAATTAAAAGGTATGAAACCCCATCTCGTATTCCAGTCATATTATAGAACGAGGAAAATTTAGGAACATTTTTCAAGTCCAGTTTAATGTCATATCATCCAGCAAAATCAATTCTCACACATTGGTTTCTCTTCCCAATCCCATGATAATTGGTTTAAGGTTTGGGGATTCACATTACTTTTACTAATATGAATTAGAAAATAAAATTTTGTATTCCAGACCATGTACAAATTTATTTGAAAATATTTTACCAGGGTTTACTAGAGATTAAATCAAGAAAACCAATTATTCTATAAGAGGTACATGAGTGATTATTCCATGAAAGATATTAACACAGCCAACTAAGGAAAATAAATTAGAAATGGATTAAATATTGAGGCAAAAATAATTCAACGAAAAATTATGTATGCTATTAATTTAAAGAGGAAACCATTACAATTTTGCAAAATTCAAGAAAATACAAAGTTCTCAAGTCCTTATATGTGACATTACTATAAGGAAAATAATTAAATTGCTAAGAAAAGTCTGAAAAGAAAAAAATCTCCTCGGAAATAGTTCATTTTTTCATTTTCAAATTATGAAATGCTAATTTTATTGTTAAATAAACCATTACTTAGTAGTTATGTGATTTTTGGTATATAATGACTTTGTTTCTCATTTTAAGGGGCCAACTTTTTAGGAGAAAAGACTTATGTTTTAAAGGTCTGAATACACTTGATTGACCTGATCATGATACTTTTATAATTTTATATCATGCAATCTTTAATATAGCATTTCTTTAGTTTTCTGTCCCATTTTGTTCCATGTGATTATGAGCTGAATTTAGTTTGTGGTTTACATAATTTACTTAATCAATATTTTACATCACTTCTCATTACTTAGTTCGATTTCCTCCTGATATTAATATTACCATAGGCATACGAATTGAGATAATTATGTGACATGTTGTTTAATTGAATTTAGAATGGTTGATGTTAGTAATTCCATTATGATTTTATGTGTAAATATAGATTATATTGGTCATGTGTTTTGTTTTCTTTTTATGTTGTAGATTTTCAATTATTTTATATACTTGCCCTAATGTTCGTTAACAAGCTAATGGTTGGCATGTTTAAAATTGCCTTGTTGCATCCAATAGAGGATTTGTTTGTCTTGTGATATTTATACTATCAATAGATGATCATGTTCTTGATGCTTATCTTTGGTACGGTGAGTGAAATGTAATAATACATTATATTATACTATTTTATACTTTTTATCATGATGAATGGTCAGTAATAAGCGATATAAGTATAGCTAACTTGTCATTACTTTTATGTTTCTTTTTATTTAGTTACATTGTTATGTTCTTTTTGAACTTTGTGAAATGTTATTTTCCCATTGCATACTTAAGATTTTAAATGGAATCATTGATTATGTTTTGTTTGAAAGTTCCCTCCACTTGGAGCTTAACCACTTAATGCCTTTTCATTATTTTATGTTGAATGAAGTGTAACTAGGTTCGGTATTTACAAATGTAATTTTAATCTTTGTACTTGTCAAGAAAAATAAATATTATTTTTGTAAATTATAAGAATGAGTTTCTTGCTCATTTCATAAGTCTAGGAAAGTCAAAGAGTCAAAGTCATATATAAGGAGCTCTTCTTGAGCCTATGTGTAAATGTATACTAGTCTAAAAGGCCCTCCAAGACAAGCACAATCCTCTAAGGCAAGCACAAGAAGAAGTCTTCAAGCTAAAAGATGAAGAAGGAAGTCATGTCGGCCTCAAAATATATTTAAATGACACGTCGGCTCATATGTGGAGACACAACAGTTCAACATGACATTTTGGCTTACTAATGGGTCACCACAGGAAACCAAGAAATCTCAGACTTCTCTGTAGTCTCGGATGGGTACAGGAGGTCCAATAATTTCAAATTAGGATAGCATTTTAGGATCTCAGATGGAGAAGTATGACTACAATTTCAGATGGGTAATACTCTCGGCATATAGGTGTCAAGAAGAACACAATCTCCTTCTTAGTACAAAACTTAGTGCTGCCATAACCGAAGTAAGGATGATCTTAGAATCTTACTATACTACACATTGTCTATCCATGATGGAAGGATCTCATAGTAATACATTGTCTCGGCATGATGGGCAGATCTCACAGTAAAACACTATCTCATCATGATGGAAGGAACTCATAGTAACACACTATCTCGACATACAGGTGGAGTCACAACCTCATTCTTGATGAAGATATAAAGGTCATGATTTCAGTGATGATGAGACTTTCATGATATCATGAATTCTATATGCAGCTCTCGGCTAATGGTGATGGAGATGGAGTGATCATATAGAAGAAGACCTCGGTGATGGAGCAATAGTGATGATGATCTCATCATTGATGTAGAAGAGGATTAGTGTCTTGGTCTTGGAGTGGCCTAATAGGTCAAGGGTGAAGGTCTTGGTATTCTTCAATTGGAATCTCTATAAGAAGAATTTAGTGTGGTTTTCCTCTCTAAGAGGGAGAGGTTTCGACCCTAACAAAATGCCAACATATTGTCTTATTGTCTCTTTTTTTTGGTAGCTATTTGATGAACTAAAGAAGACACATTAATATTAAAGAATATTCTAATAAGAAAAAAGTTGAAACATCTCACAAATAGTTATCATGCTAAGAAGAATCACACTAACTCTAACTGCCCTAGATTATTCAACATGGTATCAAATTTAAGGTGTTGAAGTCAAAGGAAGGGTAGCAAAAGAGACATACAAGGATCAGTCTCCAAAAAGGGAATCAAAACAAGTTGAAGGGTTTTGTCAAGATTAAAGGATCAAGTCTTCAACAAGCAGTCTACAACAACAAGACAATTCAAGATCAAGTAATCTCAGTCAAAGTGAAGTCTCAATGCTAGTGCTCAGAATTCAGATCACAATCAAAATAAGGAAAACACAATACCTCTCACAGTTTTGGTGCTAGCCCCAAATTGGGTGTCATTACAATCTATGTCATACCACAAAGATCTCAATAACTTAAGTCTGAAGTAGTTTTGATGCTTGGTATTGGACAATGCTTGAAGGTATCAAAGGAGATCTTTGTTCATGCTAGTCAACTCAAGCAAGGTTCTACTCCAGCAAGGAGCATCACAACAAGGCCACAAGGATATACAATCACATCATACATTACAACAATATCACTTCAGAAGGAGAACACAATGCCACATCTCAAATGGGCATCATGACAATGCTCTAAAAAATTCTTGATTTCGATATCATACCCTCACAATCAAGGAATCAAGTAATCTCAACATATTATAAAAGAAACAGTGCTTGGTGTTGAACAATGCAAGGAAGTCTCAAGAAAGATCTTGGAACTCAGTTGTACCAGGCAGCTCAAGCAAGAATCTCATTGAAGGAGATCATTCAAGAAAGCATCAAGGTGAAGATTTCATCTTCACATGACAAGTAAGTATCTTTTCATTCTATAATCAAGTTTTGTTAAATGACTTCATGATTGCAAGGACATCTATGAAGTTGAATGGGTCATCAAGATTCCTTACATGAAGAAGGAAGATAGACATAGTCATCTAGATAGATGAAGTCATTGAGCATATCAAAAGGTCTCCTCTGAATTCATAGAAAGGGATATTTATGAAACATCCCCTCATATATAAATATTGGAGACATCAAAGAGATACAGACTAACTCATTCTTTGAAGATGCAATGAAGAAGGTCACATGAAATCTGATCTACATGAAAGTAAAGGGTATCAAAGGATATAGGATATCTTCCATCTACAAGACCTATAAAGGAAGATAACCATAATGCACTAAGAGATAATCAAGGTAACAAATAACCATGGGATAAGAAGGTTACCTCATTCGACAACTTATGGTCTCTATGCTAAATAGAGAAAGACAAGTTGATGGGAAAGGTATTGAAGGGTAAAGGACTAAATCATGTGCATAAAGAAAAGGGAGATTTGTTCCTCAAACAAGGAAAAATAGGTATAGCTAAAATTATGGAAGCTCATATCACTAGATAAATGGAGGAAGTTGAAGAAAAGGGCCAAGGAAAGAGGAAGTAACAAATATCTACTATGATTTGGATAGTATCCCTCACAAAAGCATCCCATCATAAGATTTTGTTATAAGATATGACAATGATAATATGGTGCATTGTGGCATCATGGAAGCATTAGAAACAAGAGCTCATGAGATCACCAAGGGAATCATCAAGGACAAAATCTATGACAGACAAAACTGAAGGATATAGCTCTTGGTTGTTGGCATTATGATACAGGTATGACACAAGTGTTGTCCTTGGTGGAAACTCTCTCAGATGAAAGATCATAGTATAGCAGGCAAACAAAAAGAATGAAGAAAGAAAGATATACGCAGGTTCACCATTGACCAAGTCACATATGCACGCAGGTTCACTATATACAAAGGCGCGTATAATGTACACACGCACTTTCACAGAAGGAAAGGTGCGCTGGAAAACTAAGTTTTGGTCCGTGGTATTTGGTCCATGGTATTTTGGTATTGATCCATGGTATTTGGTCCGAGGTATTGACCCCAGGTATTGGGTCCAAGGTATCAATCCTACATGGTTTTAGAACATGGTATTGAGAGAGGCCTAAACCTATATAAGGAGAAGAATATCATTAGGCCAAAGTGCAAGTGTGCAAGTGATGAATATCTGATGAAGTGTGAGATCTAGTATGCTGGTTATGGGTTTGTGATGCTTTGCTTGATCTGAACCAAGGATGCACCTATGCGGTTGATGATGGATGATAGATCGGGATCATAAAACTTGGAATGTATTATCATTATGTGGTTTGGTCATGGATAGAATAGATTTGAATTTTTGACGCATGTTTTATTGTATAAATGTTATGATCCAGGTATGACTGATGTCTGGAATAGTTGCAAAGTTATGATTAAATATTTGCAGATCTGTATGCGGGTTCACTTTGGTAAAAGCATGTATACACACTGGTTCGGCTCATCAGAGTAGTGTATATAGTATGAAGTATGATATTTGAAGTTGTAGGTGGATCTGGTTGTTGTTGCAGAATTTTGTGGTTTGCTTTGTGTTCTGCTGACTATGTTTTGTTGACAGGGTTTCAGTGTTTCAGTGTTGGGTAATTTAGAGATTGATGATGTAGGTGTAGTTGATGGGTGTATTGTAGTGGTGATTAATTTTGTGCTTCAATGTTGTTGATGGGTCCAGTATGAAAATTGGATGAAACATGGCCTTCAGATTATGGTGTTGTGCTTTAGGAGTATCCAATATGAAAATTTATGAAATGTCGTCCCTGGAGGAAGAGAGAAGGTCGTAGCCTTCTGTAGGCCGGCGCCTATGTACTGGTAAACATATCGGCTAGTACAAGAGCCAGGGGGTTGGAGCTCCCTTCTTGTAGCAGCTGGAAAACGAGTGAAGGTTGGAACCTTCGGTAGGCCAGTGCCTACATACTAGTAAACATATCGGCTAGTACAAGAGCCTGGGGGTTGTAGCTCCCTTCCAGTAGTAGCTGGAGAACGAGAGAAGTTTGTAGCCTTCTATAGGTGGGTGCCTACGTACCAGTATGAGTCTGCGCTAATACAAGATTGTAAACAGGTTTTTCTTATATTTAAGGAAGACGGTAGCAGGTGGTATTTGTCCCGCATTGGGTTTCCACCTTATATCATGGTGTTCATGTGTGTTTCTTATGTGTTATGATCTGTTCTATTTTACTACACTTGCTTACTGTTTATATGGTTAATGAAGTTCTGATGCACTGATTAAAGATCAACATATAATGGATTAACTGAATCATAAGTTTACTGGATATACGCTAGTTGCATTAAACATAGTTGCATGTACACGTGGGTTCCCTTAACTGAAGTAGTGTATATGAATCTGATTATGGAAGTAAAAATTTAGTGATTTTCTAATATTGATTAACCACCCCACCCTCTCAATGTTATTTCCAACAATTGGTATCAGAGTAGGTCCTTTGGTAGAAGCTTGATCGCTTGAAGGAGATCCATAGAAAATGGGAAAGAAAGCGTGTCAGAAGAAGAAGACAACTCAAAGGAACAGTGACAGCGTACCGTTACGTGGAAGCAAGTATTCAGATTCTGCATCACCTCAGATTGAAGATGAACAAGCAAATGAAGCATCAGATAAAATCATAGATAAAGAAGATCTATTTAAGAAAAGGGAGAGTGGCCTTAAAGAAGAAGTTATCATCTTAAAAGCTCAACTAGAGTGCATCTTCAGAGTACATCAAATGATGCAGGAGCAGAATGAAGAAAAAGAAAATGAGATTCTCAAACTAAGGCAACAAGTGGAAGAAGAAAGAAAGTATGAAGAAATCTTGAAGAAGCAATATCTGGAAAAGGAAGAACAACATCAGGTTGAGGTAAATATCGTGAAAGGTAAATTAGAAGAAAAAGATAAACTATTACGATTTCAAGAGAGTAGTAAGATTTTGGATGATATTATTAGTAGTCAAAGGTCGCCTACTATCAAAACTAGTCTTGGTTTTTATGAATCTATTGAAGGTGAATCTAACTCACAAGGTGAGGCAAGGAACTCTAATACAAAATTTGAAATGCTCAACAAGGAGATGAGAGGTCAACCCCATCAACAACCAAAGAAAGAAAGTCTTCAAAGAAAATCCTTTACTCCTAAATGTGGAAGTGATAGACGGTTATTTCCTTTGATGAATAATGTTGCATGTTTTATATGTCATAACTTTGGGCATGTTGCAGCCAGATGAAGAAGTAGAATGGTTCAAGACCATCACATAGAAAGATCATCATGTTCCAGGTACTTTAAGGGATACTATTTTTCTTGCAATATGTTTGGTCACAAAGCCATTGACTGCTATAGAAGGAATATGAAACATATAAGATGTTATGCATGTAACAAGCTTGGACATATAGCAAAGGAATGCAAGAGAAGATTTTGGGCACCATACCAAAAGGAGAAAACATCATCACAGTCGAAGATATGGAAGAAAAAGGAAGTACAGTCAGAAAGATGTGGCATAGCAGAGTATATAGACATGACAGACTTAGAGGGAGCTGAAGGTGTGGAACCTTAGTGTTTTAAATATCATACACAAGTTTCATAAAGAGAAGTCACGTGTATATGTGAGTTCGAAGCTGCACAGTCGCGTATATGTTGGTTTGAGGAAAAGCAGTGGGATAGACTCAAGAAAAAGGGTCTGATATGATTCAGTCAATTATTTGCTCTGTTTGATAATGGTTACAATCTGCTGATGATGTGTGGAAATGTGTTGGTACTCATAAGATGTTGTTTAGAAGTGCTTTTGATCCTAACTTGATGATGATGATGCCTTGATACTTCTTGCTGATATATGCATGATCAGATCTGATAGTGAATAGATGGAACATGTTCAAGGGGAGCATATGCTTTGAATAAATGCATTGTTGGCATTATGGTTAGAAATATTTGGTGATGATGCTTATGTGGCTAAATGATTGTTGGTTGGCCAAGAGAATGGTATTGCAGGTTACAGGTCTGGATGCTGGTGACAGATGCTTATGGTGCAGATCATATATGGTGTATGATAGTTGCTAATGACTATCATGGTCCTATTTAGATTGTTGGTCATTGTTATAAAAGTCATGTATATCATTTGATGTAAAGGTCATGAAAATACCTAATTTGTAACCCCAATTTGCATGGGAAGGATGATGTAATAATATCTATTTCAGTCATGTATAAACATTCAGTATATCCCCACTTGGTTGGGTGGATGAGTGAAAATGGTGTATCTGCACTTGGTTGGAAGATTGATGTATGTATGAGTCATAGGAAGGTCATACTCACTTATTTGAGTTGTAGAGTCATGTTATTATTTTGAAAAATATTTTTGCAGACTCTGCATGTGCTCAGGGGGAGCATGGATGGATTGGTACATCTTTGCATGTACAAAGGGAGAGCTCGATCAGAGATCTCAGCATGTACTCAGGGGGAGTATGGACAACAGAATGTATATCAAGGGAGAGAATATCTTGGTCCTCCCTTTGCCCTTGATGTCAAAGGGGGAGAGTGACTTGGTGTGGTTGTTGCCATCAAGTCCAAAGTGGGAGATTGTTGGCATTATGATACAAGTATGACAGAAGTGTTTCCCTTGATGGCAATTCTCTCAGATGAAAGATTAGAGTATAGTAGGCAAACAAAAAGAATGAAGAGAGAAAGGTATACGCAGGTTCACCATTGATCGAGTCACGTATACACGCAGGTTCACTATATACAAAGGCGCTTATAATGTACACATGCACTTTCACAGAAGGAAAGGCTTGTTGGAAAACTAAGTTTTGGTCCACGGTATTTTGGTATTGATCCATGGTATTTGGTCTGAGGTATTTACCCCAGGTATTAGGTCCAAGGTATCGATCCTACATGGTTTTTGGAACATGGTATTGGAGAGGCCTAAACCTATATAAGGAGAAGAAGATCATTAGGCCAAAGTGCAAGTGATGAATATTTGATGAAGTGTGAGATCTAGTATGCTGGTTATGGGTTTGTGATGCTTTGCTTGATCTAAACCAAGGATGCACCTATGCGGTTGATGATGGATGATGGATCGGGATCAAGGCTTGGAATGTATTATCATTATGTGGTTTGATAATGGATAGACTAGATCTGAATTATTGATGCATGTTTTATTGTATAAATGTTATGATCTGGGTATGACTGATGTCTGGAATAGTTGCAAAGTTATGAGTAAATATTTGCAGATCTGTATGCGGGTTCACTTTGGTAAAAGTGTGTATACACGCTGGTTCAGCTCATCAGAGTAGCGTATATAGTATGAAGTATGATATTTGAAGTTGTAGTTGGATCTGGTTGTTGTTGCAGAATTCTGTGGTCTGCTCTGTGTTCTGGTGACTGTGTTTTGTTGACAGGGTTTCAGTGTTTCAGTGTTGAGTGATTCAGAGATTGATGATGCAGGTGTAGTTGATGGGTGTATTGCACTGGTGATTATTTTTGTGCTTCAATGTTGTTGATGGGTCTAGTATGAAAATTGGATGAAACGTGGCCTTCAAATTATGGTGTTGTGCTTCAGGAATATCCAGTATGAAAATTTAAGAAACGTGGTCCCTGGAGGAAGAGAGAAGGTCGTAGCCTTCTGTAGGCAGGCACCTACATACTGGTAAACATATTGGCCAGAACAAGAGCCAAGGGGTTGGAGCTCCCTTCCAGTAGTAGTTGGAAAATGAGTGAAGGTTGGAGCCTTTAGTAGGCTAGCGCCTACGTACTAGTAAACATATTAGCTAGTACAAGAGCTAGGGGTTGAAGCTCCATTCCAGTAGTAGCTGGAGAATGAGAGAAGGTTGTAACCTTCTGCAGGTGGGTACCTACGTACTTGTATGATTTTGGGCCAGTACATGATTGTAAATAGGTTTTTCTTATATTAAATGAAGACGATAGCAAGTGGTTTTTGTCCCGCATTGGGTTTCCACCTTATATCATGGTGTTCATGTGTGTTTCTTATGTGTGATGATCTGTTCTATTTTACTGCGCCTGTTCACTGTTTATATGGTTAATGAAGTTATGATGCACTGATTAAAGATCAACATATAATGGATTAACTAAATCATAAGTTTACTGGATATACGCTAGTTGCATTAAACACAGTTGCGTGTACACACGGGTTCCCTTAATTGAAGTAGCATATATGATTCTGATTATGGAAATAAAAAGTTAGTGATTTCTTAATACTGATCCACCCCCCCCCCCCCCCAATATTATTTCCAACATTGGTAACATCATTAAACATTTAAGGAAGGGAATAAGTCATCCAGGACAAGGCTCATCATACATCAAGACAAAAAGGAAGCATCTCCCAGATGAGGATATACAAGATCCTCAAGATTCTCTGATGGGATCCTCATAGGAGGGTTCACTAATCTAGACAGGAAGCAAGTGTTTCATCAAGAAATACAACTTGTGGAATTAATGGATGATGTTATAGTGACATAAGATGAAAAGAAGATCAAGAGGTTGAAGACACTTCAATCAAGGAAGTTGCTGGAAGAAGCCTAGATTACCTAAAGGTAAAATAAGTTATGTATGTTTGTGCTTGATATTATAATGTCATGTCACATGGTTGTAGGTAACATGGATCATTACTTCTATATTGAGAAGCATGATCAGGAGAAAATGGATCTCCTCCTCTGAAGGGATGCAAGAAGGCATAAGACACAATAAATGAAATCAACAATTTCCTAATATGAAGTATGAGGTGGTTGATCACAACTAAGAAACTATGATTAGAAGCACCTGAGACTTGAATGTGTGGAGAAGGAATATATCATGAGATATGCAACCCCAATGGTAAAAAACATCCAAAATATCAAGAAGACTTGACTAGAAAATCTCCCAAAAAGATATGAAGACTCTAATGGAAAAGATGAACACCCTTGACAATGGATATATTTGGGAGATGTGTCAACATGTATGCTAGATGCTGATACCTACATAAAGATGTCATGATGAAGATCCATCTAGTAAGGTATGATTTGATGTAATATGATGTTTTGATTTCTTGAATAATATCTGGATAATCCAGAGCTACTCGAACAAGAGTTGTAAATACAAGTACAACTAGAATTCATGTGGTGGATAGAAGAAGCATGATGAACAAGTAGCCATATGACGAAGGTTCCAGATATGAAGAAGGCAACTTTCCATGAATAAATGAATGACATGACAAATGAAGGAGGAAAGTGATCTATGGTTGTGGCCCTACAAGGAAGAATCTCAAATGAATTTCATGACATCAAGAAGAGAAGTTGATCAAGCAGCTGAAGGACCCACGAAGAAGAAGTTGTTGATGTATAGAAGAGTCCCTAGCTAAGAAGAATCTCTGACAAGTCCCTGACCAAGAGGGAGCTTGGATTAGATCACCCCTGATTAAAAAGGAGTGACAATTGTGTTTTCCTATTTCATGTGTCATGCACTAGACTAGGACAAACAACCACAAGTCTAGGTGAAGGCCATGAAGAGAAATGTAAACACTTGATATCATCCCTAGTTTATAGGGAGAGATAGACACAACATTCTTGTCTTCACTTTGGAAGAAATAATGGAGGATTGGGTAAGCATCTGGCATCTGATGCTCTTTGAGGATTTCTAGGAATCCAAGACAAGAGTAGGCAAGAGGACTGATATTCTTTGATGGTTGGGAACCCAAGATAAGAATAGTCCTAGAAGGTCATATTCAGTGAACACCCAGGTGGGTACATACCTTGAGAAACAATGATGAAGGTTTCTATAGTCATTGGTCTCACCAATATTATGCTCTGACCTAATGAGAGATATAGTTGTTAGTCAAGGCCTTGTTATGGAAACAATGTTGGTTACTATAATACTATATAGATGGCAATCTGATTCTTCTGATGAGACATTCTTCAAATTAAGAATGACCAAGTACCTTTATAAATACCTCCCTAGTTAAGAGGGAGTGTTGAAGAAAGTGTAACTAGGTTCAATATTTAAAAGTGTAATTTTTATCTTTGTACTTGTCAAGGAAAAGAAATATTATTTTTGTAAATTATAAGAATGAGTTTCTTTCTCATTTCATAAGTCTAGGAAAGTCAAAGAGTCAAAGTCATGTATAAGGAGCTCTTCTTGAGCCTATGTGTAAATGTATACTAGTCTAAAAGGCCCTACAAGACAAGCACAAGAAGAATTCTGCAAGCTAAACGATGAAGAAGGCAGTCATGTTGGCCTCAAAATATATTTAAATGACACATCGGCTCATATGTGGAGACACAATAGTTCAAGGTGACATGTCGGCTTATTAATGGAGGCAGAACCACTATAAATACCCCGTTGGGGTCACCACAGGAACCAAGAAATCTCGGACTTCTCTGCAATCTCAGATGGGTACAGGAGGTGCAGGAATTTCGGATTAGGGCAACAGTTCAGGATCTCGGATGGAGAAGTATCACTACAATTTCAGATGGGTAATACTCTTGACATATAGGTGTCAAGAAGAACACAATCTCCTTCTCAGTACAAATCTCAGTGCTTTCATAACCGAAGTAAGGATGATCTCAGAATCCTACTATACTACACATTGTCTAGGCATGATGGAAGGATCTCATAGTAATACATTGTCTTGGCATGATGGACGAATCTCATAGTAACATACTGACTCAACATGATGGAAGGAACTCATAGTAACACATTATCTCGGCATATACGTGTAGTCACAACCTTGTCTTAATGAAGCTATAAAGGTCATTATTTCAGTCATGATATCAAGAATTCTATAAGTAGCTCTTGGCTAATGGTGATGGAGATGGAATGATCATATAGATGAAGACCTTGGTGAGGGAGAAATAATGATGATGATATCAACATTGATGTATAAGAGGATTGGTGCCTTGGTGTTGGAGTGGCCTAATAGGTCAAGGGTCAAGGTCTTGGTATTCATCAATTGGAATCTCTATAAGAAGAATTTAGTGTGGGTTTTCCTTTCCAAGAGGGAGAGGTTTTGGCCCTGGGAGAATGTCAACATCTTGTGTTCTTGTCTCTTTGCTTTGGTAGTTATTTGATGAACTAAAGAAGACACACTAATATTAAAGAATATGCTAGTAAGAAAAAAGTTGAAACACTTCACAAATAGTTATCATGCTAATAAGAATCACACTAACTCTAACTGCCCTAGATTCTTCAACATTTTATCTATAACCTAGCAAAATATATACATTTTGCATAGAATACTTTACTAAATTATACTGAATTCGGGGAATCCCCTTGTGATTGGAGATGGAATGTATCCAACCTAAAGTGGGAGGATTAATAGATCCTTAGTGGATGTCTTCTTAAATTTTTCTTTATTATTGGAATAGTTTGAGAACCAACACCAAGGAATGGATCACCTAAGGGACTAGGTGTCGAAACTTGGAAGATGTGTGACTAGACGAAGATGGAAACTTGAGTAAACTAGTTTTCAAAGAATCATTAGAATACTCACTAGGTTAAGACATGCATTACTGGTGTGTTCTAAGAAGAAATGAGCTAAATTTGTTCCCTAAGAAAGCCTTGTGCACAATGAATACATGGTTGTACGTGAAAATTCAGGATATGGAAGTTGTTGTTGATATAATATCTATAACTATAAGGCTCAAATTTTGTCTCTATTCTTTGTTTATAGAAAATGAGGATGGTATTCCTTTAAGGGGTTGGGATTTGTAACCCTGCTCTTGTTACCCCCATTATTTAAATTATTAAATCGTGATTGTGTAATGCAAACATGGAGGCCATGGTTGGTTGAGACATTTTTTTCTAAACCTGAAATAAATTAAATGGGAATTTTAATTTGCCTAACCTGAAAACAGGGACAAACATATCCAATGTTCTAGGGGGTTTCCTATTGCATTCCTTTTGGTTACCTATGGTTACACCTATTGCATGCCCGTTGGGTGCCTATCGCATGCTATGAGCAGGCCCATATGTAACTGCATTTGATTTCCTTAAACTCACCCTAACCAATGACCAACCAACACTAGCAAGCATTGAATAGGGAGATTGGAGAAGTGAGGATGGCATCCTAACTTCTAGTAAAGGTGGCATAACAGATGGAGCCACCACCTAACACATGGAAAATATGTGAGTGAATGAGGGAAAAGCTCACATCTTCATTATTTTGCAACATGATGGAAGGGAAACACGATATCTTTGAGTGAAAAAAAAGAGGAGAGAACATAGAAAAATAACATGGAGGAAAAGAGAAGAAGGGTGGTTTGAGCCTCTAGGGAGAGAAGAGGTAGTTCTACGTCGATGCTAGGAGGACGGAAAAAAATTTGTTAGGTAGTCTATGGATAATTAGAGTAGTTGTTGAAGAGGAGAGGGAGAGCTGGAAAAATGTTGCAAAAAGAAAGAGCAAGAGCTCATGGAGCAAAATTGACAAATTGAACTGAGCTGGAATTTGGGTTGAGGCCCTATGATTGAGCTTAGAGGAGTGAGGGAATTTTTGTGGTGCTTATTCCCAGAGAGAAATAGATAAGTCACTTAGATAATGGAATCCGCCCCCTGAGTGTATGACCAACCTTTTGCATGATTCTCTTGAACATGCACTCCATCATACTTTGGATCTAGTTAAGGGGTGGTCAATTGCAAGAAATAGTGTAGTGTAGTTGGTCTATGGTTTGTTAGGGAGTTGAAGTCCCTCCTTTATTTTCAAACTAATTGAAGTCACATAAACAAGTATAATGGTTTATGCATATGAATTACGGATGATGAGTGTACTTGTTATGTGGTTGGATGATGTATGGTCCTATTTAATTCATGAAAGAATGTGCAACTCATACATATTCATGGTTGACAAGTTGTCTCATATACATCTATCTTGATACTAAATTTCTTGAACTATATAATTACTACCAATTTCATGAATTTCAAGATGTATTGTATATTTAGGAATGAATGCCTGAATTCATTGTTATAGCTATGGATGAAAACCAACTTACATGTCTTTGATTGTGTGGAATGCCTTGCATTGTTGATTGCACTTCCATAATCAGAATTTGCATGTTGTTTTATACACTAAGGCTTAAATAAATATCTAGATAATGTTGATGCTATTTAGCTCACGAATAAAGTGATACATCTATTATTTGTGCATAATTATTATTTTACTATGATTGAGAGTAGTAATTAGTTAATACCTTTAAGTCTAATGCATAATAAATGGTTTGTAACCCTCTTTTGTAATCATGCAAACTATTAAACCTCATTGAGAATGATTGAAGAAATCCTGTCTCCTGTCTCATTAAAGAAGTAAATTAACTTGCAACAAGTAGAAAGCTAGAGAATCAGACTTACTTCACATTGTATAATGTTGAATTTGGGGAAATGAACCCTTGGAGCCATGTCTTTATTTATTCTAAATTTGGTGTGACTGGGCCCTATTAGAGCCCCTTTATATTATTTTGGAAATGGACTCTATCTACAAAAGGTTTGTTTTCAGAAAGATTCCCTTGTGATCTTTGTTATTTCTCCTTGCTTCCCTTTTCTATAATGATCTACAAAATTTCGGTCATTCAGTCATTTGGGGTGTCAAAAGGTTAGAAAATTTCAACATTGCATAGGCCTCAACATCATATAGGTTGGATATGCTTCTTCATGGGTTGCGCACATCCAAAGATCTTAAATTTAGCCTATACTGAGTGTATTTTGGTAGAACCACATCACAATGGCACGATAATACATCATCAACCATCAATCATAGTAATTATGTTGTAGAAATAGCAAGGGTTAATACCCTAACCAATATTCCCTAACAGTTAAACGGAGGTCCACCGATTTAGGACGAAGTGGAACTTGGAGCACTAGAATTGTGCTACCACCTCAACGCTTTTTTCCCTCACCTTTTTAAATACCAAATGTCATGGGTGGTGATAACCCCTAACAACATGACATGGATCCAAACGTGGTTCCATTGCAGAACCTTATGACCTATCACCATCCATCACTTTTCCTTGAAGCTTATACATTTAGGGCGATATTTATTCAATTCAAAGTGACATGGGTTTATGGACCATACCAAAAATTGGAATTGGTTCAAAGTGTCTATAACATGGAATACCCCACAAAACATAAGGAGGAGGACCTTGTGAGCTCCATGCCAAAGACAATGTGGAAATGCCCAAGTTGATGCCACATAGGAACTCAAGATGACATGGAATGATATAATGATAACATTGTAATTCCATGTGGAATTTTTGTCGATGTGGCCTTATCTGATTGGATCGATGATGGTGGAATGGTGGCAATAGTTGACAAGAAAATGTCCATCACTAGGCTCTTAAGTTGATGTGTTAGCCCACTGGAGACCTCTTAGCACATATTTAAACTCTTAATAGTTCAAAGGCCAACAAGGGAGATGGAGAAGGCAAATTATTTGTCATTTGATGAATCCATAGGGTATATTCACCAAATATACTCAGCCTCATATCATAGGATCCCCATTAACAAGTGATCATTTAGAATGACACAATTGTGTGAACGAGCTAGATATATGGCCCAGTAAAATTGCAAGACCCCCTAATTTGCAATACGTTATTTCTTGGGTAGGTGGGCCATGTAATAAACCACTTAGTTTATGCTAGATTACATCAACAACCATGATCTACCGTGGGGCCCCCTCATCCGATGTAATAAATTGGGCATACACTCCCCCACAAAACCACCTTTGGTTGTAGACCTTTAAAGAACCTCAACTATAGAAACCACACTAGTTTTCAAGAACTTGGACTTATATATAATGTGAACTTGTTGCATAACAATGAATGATAGATCCTAGTGGTACCACATGCTGCGATGGATGTGGCGAGCACTAGAGGGACCTGGTAGTGGTCATATGGGTGTCATGTAGGGGGGGGAAATGACATGGACCTACCTCTACTAATATGGAATTCAAGTGGATTACAAATGGATTCCATGTGGAAACTTCATGTTTATATACCTCTCCATGATTTTTCAATCCTTAAATTGGCATGCCATTCAATTTGGGAGTCAGGTTGAGATGAAAATTTTATCATTGGAAAACTTTAGATGAGCTACACACTATAGTGACATCAAGGACAAACTGTGCAAATTTTGAGAAAATAAGATTTTTGTGACCCCATATTCATAATATACCTTGCAGGTGGGGTTAGGTTATTAAGTAAAACTTTCCACAACCTAAGTTAGTTCAAGATAATAGGAGGGAATCTAACCGTTCTACCATGTTTCCTCCTATGGTGCTGCCACATGGCACCCTTGCTGAATTTTTCTTTGTTTCCTGAAAACTTCAAAATTTTATAACTTATTCATATGATTTACATTGAATATTGTCCACGTGGCATCAAAAATCTCCCCTCGATCTCTTCAATTTGATGCACCTTGCATCAAAATTTAGAGACTTTGATTTTTAGAAATCACGAGGATCCACTTGGATCACTGATATCAATAGTAGCTCATTTTATCAACCCCTATGATTTTTGTATAATAAGGGCTCATTCCATCTTTAAAGGGTTTTTTTAATGATTTCCTATGATAAAAAGTGTTATATGTACAATGTTTGTAAAAGATATGTCAAATAGAACACCTATGTACTTATTAAAAAGAAAAGTAGTAAAAAATGGAAATTATGAAGTCTTTGAGCCAAGCATGTTGAAATTATATTGGATATATCCATGTTGACCATTCACTAATCCAACTTCCAACCACAAGTTATTTGTAAACATGACACACTATCGAGGGCATAAAAATACTTCACATTCCAACTAATCATCATTGACATTTACAATTATATTCATTTAATAAGATCTACAACAAATATTGCAATTGGAAAATTTAATGATTTTACCATCTGCTTATTTTGTAGAGTGACCAAAGTATTTTTTGGGAATAAGTGAATTGTTCAATAGAATAAATTATTTTCCATAGTGGCTAATATCATGTCAACATGTGACTAGAAAATATCCCAATCATCAAGAAAGGGTTCTACATTACTCATGTTAGTTAAAAGTCTACGAAAATAGAACTTGTGTGAAATCATTTCCTTGATAGAAAAATATTGTATCCAAAGTGAAAACAATGTTGATATTTATCTATAAGACTTTCCTTGTTTTTTACCAACATAAAAAGGTTATCTTTAACAAGAGGAAGTTGACCAAGGTCACTAGCAATAACATTCAATCTACCACCAAAAGGATTAGATTTACTATCTTGAAATGATTCTTGAAAATGAAAATCTATATGTATGAATAACTTTGGACCTATAATGGTCATTTCATAAATCAAGATATATGTGACAACCCTTTTTGCACCGAGGACAATGTTCCTCTAAGGGGGTTTTATTTGTGGCAACCATTTTTGTTATTCCCCTTATAATTATACTTGTGAATTGTAACTCATGTAAATATTGTGGAAAAGTAAACATAATGAATGGATGTGAGTAGTGGACAGGGATTCAGAGTTTTTAGGAGGAGTTTCTTGGGAAATGGTTAGATAAAGGTTGTTCATTTAATGGTAATTGACTTTTTTATTGCTTTTTAATGTTTTTCATGGTAGGCAGGGAGGTGTAGTATGGGCTCCCTAAATGGAGGAGAATCCCATACCCTCTTTGTCTTCCTCATGGGATGCACTATGTGGTCAACATGAAAGGAATGTGAGGGGGTAAATTGGAGAAAAGAGGCAATGAGAAAAGGAGATATGGAATTTGTTAGGATCCTATACCAATAGGAGTCATAATTTTGAATGTCTAAGGCTAAGCCTTGTAATATTGTACATACCTTTGCTTTCTAAAAATGTTTTCCATATTAAAAAACTAAAAAATGTAAAGAGGGTATGTCCTAAAAGAAAAATCAAAGGGTAAAAAGAATAAGAAAAGGTCAAAAACAAAATGAAAATATATGAATTGCAAAAACCAAAAAGATACCATGAAAGTTTGAAAATCTAAATGCTACTACTATTTACTTTTATGCATAATAATGATTGTGTGCAGCTTGTTATTCATGCCACAATCCAGGGTAATCAAACTGTTTAATCTTGGTTATTTCATGCTTTGAATTTTATGGTTTTAGTTAGAGAATAAAATCTGACCAAACAATTTAATCTTGGCAGATCATTAGATAGGTAGAGAAAATAAAAGAAGCTCATCAATTTAATTTGAGCCCTTTGGTGATATAACGTTAGAATTAGATAGATTACTTTTCAAAAGAAAAATAGATGATAAGGGTTTGCTAGCCTAAATGCACCCAAATAAAATGAAGAAAAATGGTAGGGTAAGTTATGGGTAAGTAAGAGAAAGGTTGCTGAAGTTCAAAGTTGGTTGGATCAAAACACATGTCTCATGCTTAGACACATATTTCTATATATATGATCAACTATGGAAGCAAAAAACAAAGGTTTGCAAGTTAACATGTTTAACTCCCCCTCATTCATTTTCCCCTTACATACTAATTCCTATCCACAAGTATGTTCTAATACTTTAAATCCTTCAAGCCAAAGAGGCTCAGAGCATTTCTCTAACTTTTGGTGGGACCGGACCCTTGGCTTAATGACTTATGGGCATCAAGTGTTAGAATCCCCTTCATGAAAGTCATCCCCCTTCACTACCCTAATAAAACCCCTTTTCCTAACATCAAACTTCATTTTCCTAAGAAAAGAAAAGAAACTCCATGTTAAATCCCTTTTCAGTAAAAAAACCCACAAAAAACATATTATCTTATGTATTCAGTGTATGTAAAGAAAGTGCGCAAATATTACATTTTACATTATGCTAAGGATATACCCACTCCACCAATTTCATATTAATTTTTAATTTTATTATATAAATCCCATAATATCCTTTCCCTTATATTAATTAAATCCCCTATTTAATATCCCAACCCTTAGTTTTAATAAAAACTATACAATTCAACCCATATCTTGACAAAACCCTCTTAATACACCCCTGCGCAATGAACCTAAACTAAACCCCATCATTAAACCCCACCCGATCAAGTAAACTCATGATTAAGTCTTAATTAATCACAAACCACTGAAGGTTAAAGTCCTTGCACACCCCCCCCGACACCTCAGTTCATTTCATCCGCGCACCTCCATCGCCTGACTATCATCCGATCACCATCCCCCACATCTGACGGTCCACAGCCATATCAGCTGCACCCGATGGCTGATCATTACCCACCCGATAAAGCGGTTTTCCTCGGCCCCCCGACTGCTACGTGTCAATCTCTGAAGTAGATCGGGTGACCCCTCCTCAATACCGCCTGACCCTCATAAGTGGTGTGATGGCCTGGAAAACTGCCTCCCCGCTTAACTCGATAAACCACCTACTGTTCATTCATAAAATTTTCCGCCAAAAAGTGACCATTGCTCCATAAAAAGGTCGAGAAGCCCTTTTCTGTCTTTTTTCGCTCGAGCTCTTTGTAAACCTCTGCGAACCGGTATGACACTTGCAAACCTGAAAACTACCAATTAAACTCATTTCAGTCCTCAAAGAAGCTATGGAGATCA
Organism: Pinus tabuliformis; assembly: GCA_031772625.1. NCBI lineage: Eukaryota > Viridiplantae > Streptophyta > Pinopsida > Pinales > Pinaceae > Pinus > Pinus tabuliformis. Next base: position 662,984,872 of record CM062820.1, on the reverse strand, counting down.
CCTACAAAGCTCTCAGAGCCCTTTCAACCTTCCATCGTTGTCCAGAACACCAGTTTGAAGTCAATTCACCTAAACTCCAGGTATTTGTGAATGAATTACCAAACCTCCTTTCAAAATTTTAAAATATTCACTCTTGAAGTATTTTAATTAAGTAAAATTAATTGAAAATTACTTTAAATTTAAAAGCTTACGACCAAACCTTATGAAAGTTTCCAGTTTTCGTTTAAAAAACCCCATGAAAATTCATAACTAGCATGAAATCCCTGAATACAAAGCTAAATCATATAGAGAGATCCCTCTCTAAGCCATAGGTTGGCTAGAGCCTATGCTCGAAAGTTGGTTTATGGTTACCTCGATCATTTTCTTTCTTCTAATAACTTCTAGAGAAATTTCTAAGTGATAACATAGTGGAAACTCCACTAGGGACCATCGAATCCTCAGTGCTAATAAAGCTTTAAGAAAATTCTAAATCTACATTTTGAGCCTCTTAAAGTCATTTGTTAGAAGTTATTTTGAAAAATCTCACAAAAACAATTAAAAATTTGAAATTCTGGCTTCTAGGAAGACTCATTTTACTAGGGCTAATCTAGATCCAAACCTTGCCCTAGTAGTTGATAATCCCAACCTAATTTCAAGAAAATATAAAAAAGAAGAAATTTTGGTTAGCCAAATACCATTAGTTAAAGCTAATTCATGTCCTGATGAGTGGTTATTTTTAGAAGAACTTCCCTTTGATGTGCCATTTGATCTTTCATTATTTAAAACAAAATCGATGAAACTGTCCTAGATCCTAAAATTATTGCAAACCTTGAAATTCAGCAGACCAACAAATCAATTGATGAATACATTCTAAAATCTCCACAATCATCCATTAATACTACCACAACCCCTGAGCTTTCTGAACAATTGTCCATTACTTTGGGTCACCATTGTTACCTTCAACTTCAATAATAATACCTTCTGTGTTGGCATTATGATTCCGGTATGGCTCTATGTTATAGATGTTGTACTTGATGGCAACACCCTCAAGTGGCAATGCTCTAATCAGGCTCTCAAAATGTTGAAAATTATGAAAATTAAGAGGTACGCAGGAGAATAGTTCAAAAGGTGCGTACACGCAGGTACACCGTGAAGGGACTGCGGCCACACACGCAGGTCACCCGTTCAGAAGGTGCGTACCCCCAGTTCACTTACTTCAAGGCAGAGAAGCGCACTCACGTGGGGTTTCTTATGTTTGGCCCGTGGTATTTAGCCCGCCATTCTTGATTCTATGGTTTTGGCCCGTGGTATTGTTTTATATTATTATTATTATTGAGCCCCATGTTTTGGGCCCCTTGTATTGGTTATCTATGGTATTGATCCATGATTTTAGGAAGAGCTTGCCTATATAAAGCAAAGGAGATCTTGAATATCTTAAGATCTGAAATATTGGGTTATTGTTTTAAAAGCTTGATCTATATAAAAGTGAAGTTGAAAGCGAATCTGTGAAGGGTGATCTCTCGAGCGCATGAACAGATCTGAGCATCTGACTATCTGTGGCACACTGGTGGACTGCCAATTCGGCCCTAAATCAGAGGTACGCAGGTGATTAACATAGCAAGTGCGTGGGTACGCAGAGCGATTGAATAAACAGTGCGTGGGTATGCAAAGCAGAAGAAGGCGCACTGTGTGGGTACGCAGCGCGACCGAGGTTCAGGTGCGTAGGCACAGGGAAAGTACACGGCGCTTCAGAAGCCGCAGGTGCGTAGGGACGCGGCGCGATAGCATCTGTGGGTGCGTGGCTACAGTAGCAGTACGCGGCGCGATAGTGTCTAAGGGTGCGTACCTACAGTAACAGTACGCAGAGCGATTTGAAGAAACAGTGTGTGGGCACGCGGTGCAGCAGAAGGCTCTCTGCGGGTATACGCAGGGGAGCAAAAGGAGAAGTGCGTAGCCACACAGGCCAGAGAAAGAAAAACTGCGTATCTGTCTTAAGATCTTTTGTGGACTGAATTTTTCTGTTGATAAAGTGTTCTGGGTTTAGTTTACTGTTATTGTGGATCTGGTTACTGCAGTTGACTGGGTGATTTACTTGTACTTGTTGATCTCTTGATGTTTATGGATCCAGTTTGAAAATTTATGAAAAGTGGTCCTTGAAAGAAAAGAAGTAGGGGGTTGTAGCTCCCTTCCAGGAGAGACTGGAAAACGAGAGAGAGTTGTAGCTCTCTGCAGGTTGCAGCCTGCGTACTGGTAAAGGACCGAACGAGTACAAAACCATTGTAAAAGGAGTTTCTAATTTGAAAGAAGATAGAGACATATTGTAGCAGGTGGTTTTCACCCACATTGGGTTTCCACCTTACATCTTGTGTTCTTTGGTGTGACTATCTGTTTTCTTTGTTCATGCTCATTATTTTATGGTACTGACATGCAAAAATAATTCAAAGAATAAATAAGGAAGATTTATTAAAGGAACTTGATAATACTGATTCACCCCCCCTCTCAGTATTATTTCCAACATTCTGAAGTCCATTCTTCACCACCATTTATACCTTCACTCCCTCACCAACCTATGATTACTCATTCATCATCTACTAGTCCTGGTTCTTCATCCAGTGCTGCATCATCTCCAAGTACCTCAACCGCACATCTCAGCCCCTTCCAACTTACATCAATGTCAAATAGATATGCTCCCCTTGTTTTCCCTGCCCAACTTCATGCCATGCCTGCAAATTATCAGAGTAAGATTTTCCTGTTTGATGGTACAGGTCATTACACTTCCCAGCAGCTTGTAAACAAGATGTCTGACTTTTTTGAATTACACGAAATAGGTGAAGCAAATGTTGAGATGAGACTCTTTGCCCAAACTATGACTACTGATGTTAAGAAGTGGTTTAAAGCCTTTCCTGCCAACCACATTGCAAACCTAGCAAATTTCCAAAGATTATTTATTGATAGGTGGGAAAAGAAAAAGAATCTCTTACAAATCCTTTTAGAATATGAGAATATTAGAAGAGGACCTAATGAAACTATTCAAGATTATTGCACTAGATTCAATAATATATATAACGCAATCCCAATTAACCTTACACCCCCACCTGACTTAGCATTAATAAAGTTCCCTGATGGTTTTGACACAGATATGGCATACCAACTTAGGGAAAGAAACCCGCCAACACTAGAAGAAACACAAAGTGTAATTGTTAGTGTAGAAGCCAATTTGTTAGCTAAAAGGGATAGAGCTAGAAATGAAAGGAGAGGAACTGCGAAGGATGAAACCTCACCATCTGACATTAAAATAGATAGTTTAGCAAAAAGTATGGAAATACTAATGGATAGAATAGAGAACATGGAGATGAAACCTCAATGGGATAACCAACAAACACCTCTAGTTAGAAACCCAAATTTTAGAAAAAAAAAAAAACATTGGGAAAAATGGACCAGATAAGAACATTAGGCCTCATTTTCAAGAAAATTATACAAAGACATCCCATCCGAAAGATCCAGAACAAGATACACAAATTAACCTAATGGGAATAAATGATGAGGACACTATTTTTCTAACCCAAGATGAGCAGGAACTATATATGCCACAGTAATTACAAATATAGTTTGGGGAATCATTTGATTACAAACAGGGATATGATTCTGCCATCTTTGAAGTTCATAAACAGTATAACCTAAGAAACAAAAAGAATGTTGATGTCCCTGACCAAACTAAGAAAATAGTACAAAATCAACCCAAGAAAATAAAAGAAGCCCCTATTTCAAAAATCCTCCAAATTCTCCCTAGGGAAAACCCAAAACCTTCTAGCCCCACAATTGTAGACATAACCTCTGATCAACCTTCTGCTAATCAAGCATCCACTTCAATCCCACCTAAGGAACCAGTGGACAAAGCTCGAAACAACAAATTTTAAAATCCACATAAGGAGGTACCCAATAAAGGAAAAGAAGACAAGCCTACTCAAATCCCTGCTGAAAAAGTTAAAAACCTTCAAACAGAAAAAGTCTCTTTTCCATTCAATTCAGGAATGGAGATAAGAAAGTTAAAGATTTCAGTTCCTTTAACATAACTAATCAAGAATGAAACTTATAGATCATAGATAAACGAGACCTTAAACATTGCTAAAAATGAGGATTCAGTCAACATGTTTGATGACCAACCAGAACTCATTTGGTCCAGATGTTAATGGAAAACCATTATAAGGAGGAGTTCCTCCTTTTTACATTAGCCTTAGTATGCATGACAAAATTCTACACAATGAAATGTTGGATTCTAGGGTCTCCCACAATTTAATGCCCAAATCAGTGATGGAGAAATTAAACCTAGACATTACAAGGCCTTACAAAGACTTATTCTCATTTGACTCCAGTCAGGTAAAGTGTCTAGGATTGATTAAAGACCTGTGTGTCACTTTAGTCCAATATCCTGCCAAAAGCATCCTTATGGATATTGTAGTTGTTGACATCCCACCAAAGTATGGCATGCTGTTATCCAGATCATGGGGAGCCAAACTTCAGGGATCCTTACAACTAGATATGTCATATGCAACAATCTCTGTTTTTGGACAACCTAAGAAACTATACTGAGAAACCTTAATGAAATATATGGTAAGTAGCCAGGATCGGCCTCAAAACTTTCCCATATACTCCATACACTCAGATATTGATTATTTTATCTTGTATAGTGTTGATCAAACACAAGAAATTTTTTTAGACAATAACAATACAGAACCAAAAGAAATTGCAGTTTCTACACAAAATGAAATAGGTCAGACTACAAAACTGTTCAATGAACAAGATGGTCAAATTGCTATAAATGATAAAACGTTTGTTGCTCCAGATAGTTTAAATATAGATCATGAGATATTGTGGCATTTAGAATTTGATGGATCAGTCAATAGGCTAGGAGTAGAAGCAAGAGTCTGGATATATAATTTGGAAAAGAATTACTTAGAAGGCCATGCATATAGATTGAATTTTAAATTTACCAATAATATGGCCGAGTATGAGGCATTAATTTTAGGTCTTAAGTTAGTTAGGAATCTAGGAGCTAAAAGAGTTTCTATCATGGGAGACTCTGAACTAATTGTAAAACAGATTGATGTTGTATATATGACAAAGGATCCTAGATTAAGTTGTTATAGGGGAACTATCATAGAAATACTTAACACTTTCCTAGAAACAAAGCATGCAGTAATTCCAAGAAAACATAACATGCAAGCCCATAGTTTAGCAATGTTTGCCAGCACCTACAATTACCCTTCCAGCCCAACCATCAGTATAGTGCTAAAGTTAGGCATGGACCCACAATCCCAGATAATTTGAAGAATTGGAAAATATTTTCTGATGATAAATAGATAAATAAATTTTTGATTTCAGAAGAAGAGTTTACCAATAACAATATAGATACTTTTACATCAATAGATCCTAACATTAAGGATGTGATAGAAATATATGAGATAGAAGGTGATGAAATGGAAAAACTCAACCCAACTAAATTTACCAAATTAGATGTAGATAACTTAGAGAAAATTGAGATTGATGAAATAATCAGTGAAGAAATCGAAGTAATTAATCTCAAGGATAACTTCTTACCAAAGGGATTAACTGATGCAGGAGCATCTGACACTCTTCATTAAAGGAGGAATCCAAAGAGGACAAGCAAGGAGGATGTGGACCATCAAGCTGAACAGGGGAAATTCTGTTAAAAATAGGGCTAAAATGCCGGAATGGATAATGTCTCTAGAAGACTTGATTAAAATGTAATCTGCCATATGTATGATTAGTTGAGAGATTTAGGGGATTGTTGAGGAAATCGTGGAGAGGATTTGATCGGATCCTTCCAGTGATCCGATCCAATGTGTTCTTATAAATAATGAACTTGTGAGTTCTAGAGGGAGATACAAAGTGACATAGGTAGATAATAGACAGGAGAGAGTATTCACAATGTAGTAGAGAGGAAGATTGTTTCTAAGGCTGAAATGCCTTAGGTTGTAACTAAATTCTGTGTGTAATATCATACATGTGTGTTTGTGGATATCTGTGTAATTATAATTTTCGAGTGATTCTGTAAACATATGCATTGAGGAATTAAATCTCGTTCATAGATTGTTGATCGACCATTGATCACTGTAGGATCGATGGCAATCCAAAGATATCGATTTAACTATTATATCTTGTGTTAAACGGAGTATGGTAGAGAACTGTGTTTTAACACGGAAATCCATCAAAGGCAAGTGAGATTAAGTTAAGGAGAACACGGAGGAGAATGCACAGGAGCCGTTGAGTCTAGACAATCAATGGACCAGATCAAAGTGGGGGATAGAGCCTTTATATTGCATCAGAGAGGTTATGTGTTAGTGGATCAACTATGGAGTAGTGCGATCGCCGATAGCGATATATCACATCGAAAATGGTCATGAGTTATAAACCCCAGCCTTATGTATTTTTTTATTGTGATGATGCAATGTGATCTTGACCATTGGATCGAGAGTCAGGATCGATGGTCGCGGTCTAATCATTGGTTGCTAATTGCAGAGGCCAAGTGCGAAGGACAATGGATGTGCCGAAATGTCGATATCGCCGATAAGCTGATGAAGCCAATCAGTGATCGAAAATTAGAGCAGTGCTGTGGAAAGGCTAGAAGGTGCAGACCTGACGATTTTATGAATGCGGGTTTATAATTTTTGAGGTCCGGCTATGTGTTCGAAGCGGGGTTTTCCCTTCATTCCTGTGTATTTTGATAATTTTGTTGTCCCGGGGTTTTTATGGCAAGAGCGCATCAATGAATGCTCCCGATAGTATAATAGGCTTCGATAAGTTAAGTGCTTTTGATTTTGAGGCTTAAGCGAATTAAAAGCACTTTCAATTGGTTTGTGGGCCCATAACCCACAGGCCTCGGGATCGAATTTTTACTTGAAAGGGGATTTTTCCTTACCCCCAAGATCTCCTTTCATCATTTGGTATCAGGGCAAGGAAAGGATTTCTTGCGAGAAGGAATAAGAGTGCAAGCAGAAGGAGAAGGAGGTATAGTTGTTTAAAGCTAGAGAGTTTATGATCTTTACTGTCGTACATCGAACAACAACAGAAGGTGAGAAGACTTGCAGCAACCTAGAGCAAGGTGTGCTCAATTGGTTCAGAGGAGAGAACCAGAAGGATGCCAAAAGACTAAGCTCAAAGGATAAATCTTAGTGAGGTATCATGTAGCAGAGGAAGACTGTTACTACAGAGGTTGGTTATAGCTCACAGAAGATCATGAAGGCAGTTCCACTGAGAAGTGGGTATAATTGCTAAGGACAAGGAGAAGCATATGGCTAGGAGGTCATAAATTTTTGTGCCTCAGGAGTCTGATACAGGAGCATCCAACACTTTTCATTAAAGGAGAAATCCAAATTGGAGAGCAAGGAGGATGTGGACCATTGAGCTGAACAGGGGAAATTCTATTAAAAACAGGGCTAAAATGACAGAATGGATAAAGTCTCTAGAAGACTTAATTAAAATGTAGTTTGCCATATGTATGATTAGTTGAGAGATTTAGGGGATTGTTGAGGAAATTGTGGAGAGGATTTGATCGGATCCTTCCAACGATCTGATCCAATGTTTTCTTATAAATGATGAACCTGCGTGTTCTAGAGGGAGATATAGAGTGATATAGGTAGATAATAGAGAGGAGAGAGTATTCACAATGTAGTTGAGAGGAAGCTTGTTTCTAAGGCTGAAATGCCTTAGGTTGTAACTAAATTATGTGTGTAATATAATACATGTGTGTTTGTGGATTTCCGCGTATCTGTGTAATTATTCTTTTCGGGTGATTCTGTAAACATATACATTAAGGACTTAAATCCCATTTGTAGATTTTTGATTGACCATCGATCACTGTAGGATCGATGGCGATCCAAAGATATCGATTTAACTATTATATCATATGTTAAACGGAGTATGGCAGAGAACTGTGTTTTAACATAGAAATCCATCAAAGGAAAGCGAGATTAAGTTAAGGAGAAAACAGACAAGAATGCATAGGAGCTGTTGAGTATGGACGATCAACAGACTAGATAAAAGTAGAGGATAGAGCCTTTATATCTCATCGGAGAATTTCTGTGTTAGTGGACTGACTATGGAGCAGTGCAATCACCGATAATGATATATCGCATTACAAAGGGTCAGGAGTTATAAACCCCGGCCTTATGTATTTTGTGATTGCGATGATGCGATGTGATCTTGATCATTAGGTCAAGATTTAGGATCAACGGTCGTGATCTAATCATTGGTCGCTAATCGCAGATACCAAGCACGAAGGACATTGGATGTGCCGAAATGCCGATATCGCTGATAAGTCGATGAAGCCAATCGGTGATTGGAGATTGGAGCAGCGCTATGGAAAGGCTAGAAGGTGTGGACCTGACGATTTTATGAATGCTTTTTTATAATTTTTGAGGTCTGGCTATGTGTTTGAAGCAGGGTTTTCCCTTCATTCCTATGTATTTTGATAATTTTGTTGTCCTGGGGTTTTTATGGCAAGAGCACATCAATGAACACTCCCGATAGTGTAGTAGGCTCTAATAAGTTAAGTGCTTCCGTTTTGAGGCTTAAGCGAATGAAAAGCACTTCAGATTGGTTTGTGGGCCATAACCCATAGGCCTGAGGATCGAATTTGTACTTGAAAGGAGATTTTTCCTTACCCACAAGATCTCCTTTCATCATTAACCCCTCTGGAAGATTTATTTGATTCAAATGATGTTCCTAGGAAACCTAAAATGGAACCTTCTAGGTCTGATATAGAGGAATGTAACATAGGCACTGATGAAAATCCTAAACTGATCAAACTTTCAAAATCATTACCCCCAACTGAAAAAGTGAAATACATTGAGTTGTTGAAATAATTTCAGGATGTCTTTGCTTGGAGTTATGAGGACCTCAAATCCTATGACACCAACATCATCCAACACATAATTCCTGTTAAAGAAAATCAAAAGGCTTTCAAAAAAAAACTTAGAAGGACTAATCTTGTCTTACTACTTGCAATTGAAAAGGAAATTCAGAGGATGTATGATGCCAAAATAATTGCACCAATCAGATTTTCTAATTGGGTCTCAAAGTTGGCGCCAAATAGAAATAAAACTGGTGAGATCAGACTCCGTGTGGATCTCAGAAACCTCAAAAAGGTGTCACTAAAAGAAAATTACCCTCTCCCCAAAATGGACCACATTTTACTGAGAGTAGTTGGTTCAACCAGAATCTCATTGTTGGATGGGTTTTCTGGTTACAATCAAATCTTGGTTCATCCAGATAACCAACTGAAAACTACCTTTACTACTCCTTGGGGCACATTTATGTATGTAAAAATGCCTTTTGGGATAATGAATGCAGGAACCACCTTCAAGAGCTGCCACCAAATTCATGATTTCCTTGTGATATATCTAGATGATATTACTGTATTTTCAAAATCTAATAATCAAAATTTGGATCATTTAAGGAAAGTTTTTATTAAATGCATGAAATTTGGAATCTCCTTAAACCCCAAAAAGTCCTTGTTTGGGTTAGAAGAAGGAAAGTTGTTAGGTCACATAATTTCAAAAGATGGTATACGAATAGACCCTGCTAGAATAGAAGCCATCTTGAAAATAAAACACACTAAGAACATTAAAGAGTTACAAGCTTTCTTAGGAAAAATTAATTTTCTTAGAAGATTTATATCTAACGTGGCAGAGTTAATTAGATCACTAAACAACATGCTGAAAAATGACTCCACCATAAAATGGATTGTTGAGGCTAAAAAGTCCTTTGAAGACATTAAACTAGCCTTGACTAAAACACCTGTATTAATCAGTCCTAAATTTGATAGAGATTTCATCTTGTTTTCCTTTTCTTCTGAGCACACAATTGCTACATTTCTATTGCAGAAAGATGACCAAGGCTATGAACAACCCATTGATTTCTTTAGAAAAGCCCTGAGAGCTGCCCCCTTGAAATATAATATAATGGAAGAACAGGCCTTGGCTTTAGTCAAAGCCATTAAGGATTTTAGGGTATACATATTATATTCTCATATAGTAGCCTACGTTCCCAATTTAGTAGTTAAAGACATCATAACTTAGGATGGTCCTGATGGAAAGAGGGGAAAGTGGATTGCTAATATTTTAGAGTATGATATAGAAATCAAACCTATTGAGTTAATCAAAGGCCAAGGTTTAGCCAAACTCATGGCGGAATCAAACTGTCAGTCCCTGGATATAAATTTTATTGCAACAATAGATAATGAAGAGGATATGACGACTCCACTAATCAACCAAGCCTTTATTGAATCACCTTGGTATTCTGATATTATTTATGTTTTACTGAATTTACAAGCTCCTCTTGAATTATGTAGGACTAAAAGCAGGTTTTTGAAGATGAAATCCTTGAAATTTTGTATATTAGATAATGCTTTGTTTTGGAGAGATCATGAAGGTATTCTTCTCATTTGTTTATTAAAATATGAGGTTGAGAATATCCTAGAAGAATTTCATGCAGGTGATGTGGAGGACACCTTTACTGGAAGACCAGTGTCGATAAAATCCTTAGAGCTGGTTTCTACTGGCCTACCTTGTTTGCTGAAGTCAAAAAATATGTGACCTCCTGTCACAAATGCCAAATCTTTGAGGGGAAGAAAAAACTCTTACATTTACCCCTCAAGCCAATCTCTGTATAAATACCTTTTCAACAATGGGGTTTAGAATTCATTGGTGAAATTCGCCCACCATCCTCTGCCCAGCACAAATGGATCCTCAAAGCCACAGACTACTTCACAAAATGGATAGAGGCCATACCTTCAAGGCAAGCCACAAATAGTGTTATCATAACCTTCCTTGAAACCAATATTCTATCAATATTTGGATGTCCAACTAAGCTCATTATTGATAATGCAGCAACCTTTAAATCCAAAAGAATGATAGATTTCTGCAATAAATACCATATCACCCTTGGCCATTCCACAACCTGTTACCCTCAAGGTAATGGACTGGCAGAATCCTCAAACAAAGGCCTAGTAAACATCATCAAGAAGTTATTAGAGGACAATAAGAAAACATGGAATAAAAAGCTATTCAACGCCTTATGGGCAGACAGATTGACTACTAAGAAATCAATTGGTACTTCTCCCTATCAACTAGTTTATGGGATGGAAGTTGTCTTTCCAACCTTTTTGGGAGTACCAGTAATGAAGATACTTCAAGAATTGCAGGTTGAACCAAACAGTATCTAAAGAAGAATCAACCAAACTATCCATCTACAACAAACCAGACGAGGTCTATGTGAGGTCTCAAGTTGTGCAGGAAAATATTAAAAAGATTTTTGATAAGAGAACCAAGGCTGAATATTTCTACATTAGTGACAAAGTGCTCAAGTGGGATTCAAGGAGGGAATACAAAGGAAAACATGGGAAATTTGATTTCCTATGGAAAGGTCCCTATGTCATTTATGATTACAGAGGAAATAATGCCTTCTCCTTGAGAGAAAATAATGGTACAGATACAAAAGGTGGGCTAGTGAATGGTCGAATGCTGAAACATTACTTTGAACCAACTTACTAATTTTCATTTCCCATTTGTACATATTTTATTTTCAAAAGTCTAGTTTGGATTGGATGGTAATATTTGAATTTGAAGGCTGAAGAGAAGGCCCTAAGGTTTAAAAGATTCATTGTCATAAGTATCAATAATTCAGATTCACAGAAGGACACTTTGCAAGGTAACATCAGTAACAAATAAAAGGCTACTGATCTTCATTAGTTCTTGACATCTTTTCAAAAGATGCCATCCCCAAGTGAAGCCACTGTTAGGTTTCTATACCAATAGGAGTCATAATTTTGAATTTCTAAGGTTAAGCTTTGTAATATTGTACATATCTTTGCTTTCTGCAAATGTTTTCAATATTAAAAAATAAAAAAATGTAAAGAGGGTATGTCCTAAAAGAAAAATCAAAGGACAAAAGGAATAAGAAAAGGTAAAAAAAAAAATGAAAATATATGAACCCCCCAAAAAAAAAAAGAGGCCATGAAAATGTGCAAGTCAAAATTCCACTACTATTTACTTTTATGCATAATAATGATTGTGTGCAGCTTGTTATTCATCCCACAATCCAGGATAATCAAACTGTTTAATCTTGGTTATTTCATGCTTTGAATTTGATGGTTTTAGTTAGAGAATAAAATCTGACCAAACAATTTAATCTTGGCAGATCATTAGATAGGTAGAGAAAATAAAAGGAGCTCATCAATTTAATCTGAGCCCTTTGATGATCTAAGGTTAAAATTAGATAGATTACTTTTCAATAGAAAAATAGATGATAAGGGTTTTCTAGCCTAAATGCACCCAAATAAAATGAAGAAAAATGGTAGGGTAAGTAATGGGTAAGTAGGAGAAAGGTTGCTGAAGTTCAAAGTTGGTTGGATCAAAACACATGTATCATGCTTAGACACATATTTCTATATGTATGATCAACTATGGAAGCAAACAACAAGGGTTTGCAAGTTAACATGTTTAACTCCCCCTCATTCATTTTTCCCCTTACATACTAATTTCCTATCCACAAGTATGTTCTAATACTTTAAATCCTTCAAGTCAAAGAGGCTCAGATCATTTCTCTGACTTTTGGTGGGACTAGACCCTCAGCTTAATGACTTATGGGCATGAAGTGTTATAATCCCCTTCATGAAAGTCATCCCCCTTCACTACCCTAATAAAACCCCTTTTTCCTAAGGTCAAACTTCATTTGCCTAGGAAAATAAAGAAAACTCCATGTTAAATCCCTTTTCATTCAAAAAACCCACAAAAAAAAGTTATCCTAAGTATAGAGTGTATGTAAATAAAGTGCACAAATATTACATTTTACATTATGCTAAGGATATACCCACTCCACAAATTTCATATTAATTTTTAATTTTATTATATAAATCCCATAATACCCTTTCCCTTATATTAATAAATCCCCTATGTAATATCCCAACCCTTAGTTTTAATAAAAACTATACAATTCACTCCATATCCCAACAAAACCCTCTTAATACACCCCTGCACGTTGAACCTAAACTAAACCTCGTCATTAAACCCTGCCTAATCAATTAAACTCATGATTAAGTCTTAATTAATCACAAATTGCCTAAGATGAAAGTCCTTGCCCCCCCCAATCCGACACCTCAGTTCATTTCATCTTCGCACCTCCATCGCCCAACTATCATCTGATCACCATCTCCTACATTCGACGGTCCATAGCCATATTGGCTGTGCCAATGACCGATCGTTACCTGCACAATAAAGCAGCTTTCCCTGGGCCCCCTATTATAGACATATTTGGGCACTGTAACCCCAATCACATATGTCCATAAACCAAGGGCTTCTAAACCCCTAAAAGTTTTGTTTCATACCCTAAAGGAACAAGGTCAGCTGATTACATCATCTCCCAGAAGTTCTCCATGAAAAACTACTCAAAATTGGTCAAAACAGGACCATACAGACTGCTCCATGCATAGGGTGTGATGCATCTCACCTATTACACACAGGGGTGCGATGCATACTGGAAAGCCCTTCTGTAGGGTGCGATGAGCAAGAGCAGACAAATGGTAGAAGCAGTTTGTTAGGTGGAAACCCAGAGAATCTTCTAGAAACTGCTCATATGACACTTGCCTCTCTGAATTCACCTAGGGATGAGTAAGAGATCTGAAATCTCCAAGTGGAACTAGAACTATCAGTGAAATGACACTAACCAAAATCCCAGAAGCTGACTCACTCTCCTGTAAACATCTATATATGGATCCCTCATCCAAGAGATCCAAAGGCTGGAATTTTGTAATTTGCAAGGAAGTGCTATTGGTTTCTCTTTGAAGACATTGTTGAGTGATCTTGCTTTGTATGAGGTGAAGAGGGCTTTCATGCTAGGAGGATGATGCTAGATGAGACAACCTGGTTGTAAACCTCTCTTCTATTACTTCTATCAATAAATCTATTTTAGTTTTCCTCCATATGTTTGTATATCTCTGAATCTTGTATTTGTATATGCATCTTTATGGTTAATGTATATCTGATCCTACATTATTTATGGTTATAGATCTCTATGCTTTGATGGTATTTTTCTACCTTGAATCTACAGGTGTTCTTTGAAGCAGAACAAGCGAGAAAGGAGTGGCAAAAGCTCTATCAAGGGAGAGAGGAAACAAGCAAGGGGACTAGAGAATGACTGAGGTTGGTACTCTCTACTTCTCTCTCATCTATCTCTCATAAAGGAAAACACAAGTAACTTTAGTTTGTTTGTTTCTAAGATATCTACCCATCTTAGTGGGACTAGCAGCTCTGAATGGACACTAGTTTTCATGATAACGAAATGGTGACTCCACTGGGGTGCGAACAGTTTGTTTGTTTTGTTACTGTTGTTTGCTTTATAAACCACAGACGGAGCCTGAAGTTAAGCTAGCTAGCCTTCGAACTGCTTTTGCCATGCAACCGCAAAGTAGATCAACGCTGCTTCAGTCAATCTCCAGGTTGGTTTATGAACTGAAAATCTAGCTTGCGAACATCCTAAGTGCTCTGATGGTAGCTCAAATAACCTCATTAGATCAGCCCCTATACTTTGTGTTTACTTACAATCATTAGCTCAGCCTAAATCCCTGAACTTAGCTGCAAACTGTGAGTGAAAACCAAGTACAGTCTCATCCTTGGACCATCGCACTGTCTCTTCCTGGAAACCTGGATGCATCACACCTCCCGTGTGTTGCGGGTGAGATGCATCCCTATTTCCCTATGTCACAGGTGCAATGATTGACTAACACTGTTTCTGCCTCCAGATTTTGGTTTTTTCTTCATTGTCTTCAACTTTATTCAGTAATTTTGTTGTCTATGATCAGTATATCTATGTTGAATAGAAGGAATTGTGAATGTTTTTTTTATGTATTTTTCATCATTTACAGTTCTCCTTTCCAAATAGTAGCTTAATCGAACTGCCGTCTTTTGTTTGAAAGTGTCGCAAGTGTTGTTTTCAGTCAAGGAAAAGAGTGTTACAAAGAATTCCTCTTTTAGATAGTCGATTACACTTTTTCCATTGTATTTGATTTGAATCATTAGTATTTAAAGTGTCAAAAGCAATTTTAAATTCAAAATCGCAAAGTGTCGTCTTGGCTTTACTTTTGTTATTTTGAAAATAAAATTGTTAGTATTGTCACTTTGAAAGAAGATAGTTCAGATCTATACTTTGTTTTCTTTTTTTCATTCTCACATTAAGGAAACTGAAAAAAAATACATGCATGTGCATTTGCATTAAGACTGCATGCTGAAGTTGATTTAGGAAAAGTGTATCTAGTGTGTCCTCTCTGCTCTATGTTGAAAGAATTTCATTTCTCTTTCCTTAGTAGCTAGGATTTTCATTGCAAAAAGAAAGTAAACGACTATTTATCATCTTAGATTGCATATTTAGGAATTGTATATCTACATCAATGAGTGAACCTTAAAGGCAAACTTCTTAAGAAAGATCAACTATAAAATAAACTTCAATGAACATAAAAACGCTTTGGACCCTAACGCACAACATTTTGAAGTCTAGGCTAGAGACGTATTCCGGTGTCGTAAAGCCTGGTAACTATTGCTTTCATCGTAGGTTGGGTGATTCCTACTCTTTGAGACGACAAGTGTCAGTATGGACTTGTGCTCCCACGTACCATCAAGTATATATTGAGAGACCAAAATAGGCTACATCCTTTAT
Source organism: Pinus tabuliformis (assembly GCA_031772625.1). NCBI lineage: Eukaryota > Viridiplantae > Streptophyta > Pinopsida > Pinales > Pinaceae > Pinus > Pinus tabuliformis. Next base: position 662,969,164 of record CM062820.1, on the reverse strand, counting down.
GCTTAGGAAGTTGTGTCTACCTCCCTATTGATCACAATGCACTGAACACAACATTCAAGAAGATTGACTGTCGTACCATAAAAAGTATTCTGCAGTTTTGTGATTGGTTTGGTAATCCCTCTGTCTAGATTTCTAGAGTAGTCACTTTCGTTCCTTTTCAATCTCCTTAAAAGAAAAGGTCCATCTGAGCACTTGTCACTTCAGGCTCATTAAAAATCGAAGGTGACTAGAGTCATCTTTAGCTTTTTCTCGACTCTTAAAAATTGAAAAAGAAAGTTGTGTCAAAGCATCATAAAATTTATTTTAATCTAAATAACATCACTATTCCCTCGTTGGTATTTAGGTTGAGAAATGGAGTCTACCAATCAAGGATTTCCCCTTGGAGGAAATCCTAGTCCCTTCTCTTCTTAGGGAGATGTTGGTGCTCCACATATGGCTACATTGTCCCTTCCAGGACTCACAATTAGCCTGTTAGTTTGGCTTTTCTCGACCTCTGTCATTCAAAACACCACAATTCCTCAGCAATCTAATCAGCAACCAGATGAAGTTGCTCCCCAACCTTCTACTTCGTTTGTTTCTCCCTCTCCTTCTTCCTCTTCACTTGGTGAAGCCAACAATGCTAAAACCCAAGTAACTGAGAAGAAGAAGGGAAGGAGAAGAAGAGGAAGAATCCAATAGCAAAAGGGGGCAACCATGCATCATCTGACAAAAATCCACACACTACACCTTCCAAACCTAATTCTCCATGTGTCATTTGCAAGGGATATCACTATCATCGATATTGTCCCTGCATCGCATGGATCTTGAGGGACTGGTCTCCCCGCTTGCACAATCCGGTGTCTTCAACCGCTGACGATCATGTTGAGAGCACACCATCAACTAGTGAAAAAGAAGTCAATGTACAAAAAGGAAGATCCAAATTTCCTTGTAGACTGTGTGAAGACGATCATGCCCTCCACCATTGTCCCTTCCTAGACGAAGCTAAAAGAGAATTGGATAATCGTCCTGCGTCATTGCAGCAACTTCCTCTTGGATACAAAAAACTCTTACCGAGTCCATCGCTAGTTGAAAATCTCACTGACACACCGTTGTTATTAGTCGAAGCACCTATCATTGAAGATAAACCCTCTGATTCCACACTGGACCAAAGTCAACAGGTTGAGATGGCAGTCGACCCAATCTTGTCTTCAGAGGGTCAAATTTCAGATGACACTGTCACCAAAGAGAATGAGAACAAAACCATTCAAATTCTCTTCGTAAACACAGACTCTGATGAACATGGGGTCAATCTACCCATTCCTTTACTGCAGGAAGGAAGTTCATCAGAGATTTATCCGGTCGTTTATTCGGTCCCACCTCCAAGCAATCTAGTCTTTTCCTTCAATTGGAATCTACTAGGCAGACCCTGCCTACTGTCTAATGTACCATTCTAAATCATAATACAAGCTTACAAAATGATAATGGTTGGTGCTATTATAGATGAAGGGGCTTCTGTGAGTATCATTTCCTTAATTGCTTGGAAAGTGCTTGGTTCGCCATCACTTCTACCTAAGATTCGAAATCTGACAGGCTTCAACAAAGGAACCAGTCGACCGTTAGGGATCCTTCCAAATTTTCCTATAACTTTGAGAAGGAAAAATGTTCATCTAAATGTGATGGTAGTCCAAGGACCTCTAGATTAAAATATACTCATTGGGCGTGACTACATTTAGAGCATGGGAGATATCGTTTCCTCACTCTTTCGAGTGATGTGTTTTCCACATGAAGGCAGAGTGGTCCACCTAGTTGACCAACTTTCATTCCTTGGTTCAAACACAACTATTAGTCAAATTCCATCCCTAACTGGTATTTTTGCACAAGGAATGTTTAATCAATATCCAGTCCATCCACCTGATGATCCCGAGTGATTCGGTGATTATGACTGAAACCCAGGAGGCATGCTCCCTGGTTTGCTTCGACATGAAAACCCCAGATATAAGGTAGGATTTCGCGTAGGAATATGACTAGTTTGATACCCCTGTCCATTTAGGAAAATGGATTTGGACTGGAAAAAGATTCCCCCGTCAAAGGTTATGTGATTGGGACTAACAACAGTCACCTTTGTCCATTTTGATGGACATCGCCAAGGAAGTGTTTTGTCTGCAACGCGGATGGAACAATCTTGCTAATGCAAGAACTTCCATATAGTGACCTGGAAACTCTACTTTATACCTGGGGGCATGCAAACCTTTTTGCATGCAAGTGAAAAGTCACCATTTATTATCTTGTTTTGTAGGCTCTTAACCCTTTAAACTCGTAGGTTGGTCGTTCCTAGCTTGCATAATGAAAGGCTTCGGAGCAAAGTTACGCATGGGGTAAGCTCCCTAAAAAATGAACCTACTGATGAGACATCCTTATTATACGACTGGCACGAGCAGTTTTATGCAAAGTTCAAGCTCGTTAAAAAATAAGCCTTACCATGAGCAGTTTTACATGAAGTTCAAGCTCGTTAAAAAATAAACCTAGCAATGAGCAAGTGTTCCCATAGAGTTTAAGCTCATTAAAAAATGAACCCCACCTTCGGTAAATAACCATTGCAATCATGTAATTATCATCTTTTGAACCTTGGTCATGTTCTTACCATCACCTCCACTCTTTTTTAGCCGATCATACGCCTCCCTTTGATTGTTTACCCTTTTGAGGAACAGTTGCGACGAGTGATTCTATTAGCTGCCTTCTTTACACTGCCATCATTGAAAAGTTCCAAGCCTTACCTGGAACCAGTTGCTATCCAAAAACATCACTCGTTCCTCAAAAAATGAGTCTCCTTTAAGCTCTTTTCATCTGACTCGTAAAATATGAAAATATTGCCGAGCAATTAGCCTCTCCAGCTCGTTAAAGTGATCGGAAGTGCCATCCCTCCTCTAGATTTTAATTTTTTTGGACCTGAGGGATTATTACACAAAAATATTGAGCGCTTGTTTTATTTGGCTCATTAAAACTATCGAAAAGTCATCCCTTTTGTATTGTTTTACAATTTTTCAGACTTAAGGGATTACATTACAAAAAAGGACCACTGGAGTTGCCTTTCTGTCCCTTTTTAGACACTCTAAAATTGAAAAGGACCGAGTTATCTTTGTCGTTAAACTCGTTAAAACAATAGCGGCAAACTTGTCCATGTAGACAAGAGTGAGTTTCATTGTCGATAGGCTTGTTAAAACATATTGACAGGTTTTCCCGAAGGGCAAATTATAGAACAAGCATATGTCATCCTCCTCAAGCTTGACAAAAATAAAGAGGTACTGGTCTACAATGACTAGGGAAAAAGGGAAGAAAACTTGAATAGCTTCATTGGTAGCAGGTCGCTCTTGAACATGACACTTTCACTCCATCACCATGATTGAGTCGGGTTGGGTTATTCCGTTCATTGGTCATATCACCATTGGTCCACCGTACCATCCACCTTGGGGTTAATGCTACCAATCCATTTCAGTGTCGCCGATATGTTCAAGAGAAGTTGCTTAGAGAATTCACCAACCTAGCTAACACCTCATCCGCTGCAATACCTTCACTGTCCATTTTTCATGACCGCCACCCTGAACCTTGTATCATCAGATCGTTTTCACCTCCAAAAAATCATTTTCTTCGTTCTGTGTCATAGATGTGGGATTCATTAAGGCCCTCCTATGATGGGTCACTTCTTGTCGACATCAACTCATTATCCAAGAAGTTGACTTAGGAACAACCCTTTCAGTACTTTGAAGCTTGCATGCCTCAATGGCAAGTTTCTCACTTCTGGCAACAGGTTTACATCAGTGGCCTTCGACCGAACGATTTTGCGTAGTGTTCGACATCAATTCGTGTATTCACACCACATGAATTGTACTGCAGTACCTTGAGGATCACTATCATTATCGGTGATTCCTCTCGCGCCTGTTAACAGCTTACATCATTGGTTTGTAATCAGGTGATGTCTTTCCATGTTCGACATCAGAACATCTTCTCACATGGATCAACTTGTACTTCAGGCGAAGATTGAACGAATTTGAAGACCCTAGATCTAGTTTCATCCATTTGAGCTGCGATATCTTCAGGAAAATAAAGACATCAAATGTACATCATTACTGCACAGATAATCATCCAAACTAAAGGATGATGGCTCTACCAGAATCATCATTCTGCCACATAGACAATTGTCTGTCTTATGTACATGAATATGAATTTATAAAGCTGAGCATGGGAATGCCCGCCTTAGCTATATCATGAAAATATTGTGAAGATAATGTATTGTATTGTATCTTATTACAGGTCACCTTCTAGTTCGAAAAACCTTGGATCCTCATTATAAATAATTTCACCCGACATCAAAAGATTTATGACCTCATGCTTTAAGGGGCAACTGTTATAGACATATTTGGGCACTGCAACCCCAATCACATATGTCCATAAACCAAGGGATTCTAAACCCCTAAAAGTGTTGTTTCATACCCTAAAGGAAAAAGGTAAACTGATTACATCATCTCCCAGAAGTTCTCCATGAAAAACTACTCAGAACTGGTCAAAACAGGACCATACAGACTGCTCCATGCATAGGGTGCAATGCATCTCACCTATTACACACGGGGGGTGCGATGCATACTGGAAAGCCCTTCTGTAGGGTGTGATGAGTGAGGGCAGATAAATGGCAGAAGAAGTTTGCTAGGTGGAAACCCAAAAAATCTTCTAGAAACTGCTCATATGACACTTTCCTCTCTGAATTCGCCCAGGGATGAGTAAGAGATCTGAAATCTCCAAGTGGAACAAAGAACTATCAGTGAAATGATACTAATCAAAATCCCAGAAGCTGACTCACTCTCTTGTAAACATCTATATATGGATCCCTCATCCGAGAGATCCAAAGGCTGGAATTTTGTAATTTGCAAGGAAGTGCTATTGGTTTCTCTTTGAAGACATTGTTGGGTGATCTTGCTTTGTATGAGGTGAAGAGGAATTTCATGCTGGGAGGATGATGCTGGATCAGACAGCCTGGTTGTAATCCTCTCTTCTATTACTTCTATCAATAAAGCTATTTGATTTTTCCTCCATATGTTTGTATATCTTTGAATCTTGTATTTGTATATGCATCTATATGGTTAATGTATATCTGATCCTACATTATTTATGGTTATAGATCTCTATGCTTTGATGGTATTTTTCTACCTTGACTCTACAGGTGTTCTTTGAAGCGGAACAAGCGAGAAAGGAGTGGTGAAAGCTCTATCAAGGAAGAGAGGAAACAAGCAAGGAGACTAGCAAAAGACTGAGTTTGGTAGTCTCTGCTTCTCTCTCATCTATCTCTCATAAAGGAAAACAAAAGTAACTTTAGTTTTTTTTTTTCTAAGATAGCTACCCATCTTAGTGGGACTAGCAGCTTTGAATGGACACTACTTTTCCCAATAACACCCCTGAGTGCTACGTGTTGATCTCTAAAGCAGATCGGGTGACCCCTCCTCAATACCGCCCGACCCTCATAAGCAGTGCGATGGCCTGGGAAACTACCTCCTTGCTCGACCTGATAAACCACCTATTGTTCATTCATAAAATTTTCCACCAAAAAATGACCGTTGCTCCATAAAAAGGCTGGGAGTCCCTTTTCCATCTTTTTTTGCTCGAGCTCTTTGTAAACCTATGCGAACTGATACAACACCTACAAACATGAAAACTACCAATTAACCTCATTTTAGTCCTCAAAGAAGCTACGGAGACCACCTACAAAGCTCTCAGAGCCCTTTCAACCTTCCATCGTCATCTAGAACACCAGTTTGAAGTCAATTCACCTAAACTCTAGGTATTTGTGAACGAATTACCATACCTCCTTTCGAAATTTTAAAATTTTCACTCTTGAAGATTTTAATTGAGTAAAATTAATTGAAAATTACTTTAAATTTAGAAGCCTGCGACCAAACCCTTCTGAAAGTTTCCAATTTCCATTTAAAAAACCCCATGAACATTCATAACTAGCCTTAAATCCCAGCAAACAAAGCTAAATCATATAGAGAGAGCCCTCTCTAAGCCATAGGTTGGCTAGAGCCTATGCTCCAAAGTTGGTTTGTGGTTACCTCGGTCATTTTATTTCTTCTAATAACTTCTAGAGAAATTTATGAGTGATAACAAAATTCATGCACATGGACATGGAGACATTCATTTAGATTGGAAGAGAGAACTACACACAGGAAAAGAAGCATGGTTGGTGTTAGCCTCCTGCTGCAGCAGGTTAATCATCTTTCATGATCGACATTTTTACATGCCAAATATGTCATACTTTGCTTGCTGCAATGCTCCATATTTGCTACAGATGACCAGAGAAGTATCCATGAGAGTGTGCTACTCTAAATGCCACTGCTGTATTCCAAATTTTGATGAGTTAATGCTTTTTGATAAGTTTTCAGTTAAGGGAAGGCCAAACAGCTTAATCTTGGCCTCCCTGGGTTTCAATTTCCTGTTGTAGAATATAGAGAATGAACATTTGTCCAAACAGCTTAATCTTGGCAGATTTGTAGTTAGGTAGAGAAACAAGGGTGCTCAACAGCTTAATCTGAACCCCTGGATGCAATAAGTGTAGTTGTAGATAGGAGGACAGCAAGAAGAAAAGAACAAAAAACTGGGTATGCTAGTTCAAGTGCACCCAAACCAAAAAGAAGAGAGAATGCTAGGTGAGTAGGTCGGGTAGGTAGCTTTGTGGTTGCAGAATCATGGCTTGTGATCCATTTCATATTGTCAAGTGTTATATCTATCATATCACAAGTTGAAGGTGATTTTTCAGTTGGAGGACTTCAAGAAATGCATGTCTAACTTCCCCTGCCCCCTCTTTCCCAAATCACTCACTAACTTCCCCTAAAGAGGTCAAGATCTGCTTGATACCTCTTAGATTCATCATTCTCCATATCATCTGCCTTGGTGAAGATCTGCTTCACTAAAGGAATGTTCACACTTCTTCTATCTGTCATTTTCCCCCATTGATAGCCTAAGACTTCATTCTTAGCGCTTTTTCTCATCATTATCATATTAACTACTAACTTTATTATGTAACTCCCTATCTCTTTTCCCTTCCCCTACTAAAACTATCTCTATAACTCCCTTATATACTTATCCCCTCCCCTTGGTTGAAAATAACCATATACATCCTTGGAAATTGCTAAGTTTATCTGAAACTCAGCAAGAATCCTCACTTCTCCCCTCAAACCATCTTCTCATGCATTTTGGACCCTTTCTGATGCATAGAACCCTTCATCACCTCCCTAACTATCTTCCAAGTGCACAAGGACTCATTCCTTTGCATAGTTTCCCTTCATATGTATAAAAATCATCTCTTTGGCCTTGGTTTGCCTTTATAAGGCATGAAACCCTCTTTGGCCACTAAACCCCTCTCAAAACCACATCACTTTCCTCCTAAGTGCCTTTGGACTCCTTCCAAGGCATAAGAATGCAAAAACCATGAAAAACCTTCAAAAAAGGATAAAATCCTCCCTTTTTGGGCTATCGGACCCCTTCCGATGCTTTAGAATCCATGCCAAACTATAAAGGAACCCTTCCGATTTCCCAAAAGGCTTGGCAGTTCACAAAAACATGGGTCCGATATAATAAAGTTTCATTTGGACCCCCTCCGATGCGATATCGCTATCGGGAGGGGGCAGTGGCATATATAAGCGAAAATGGCTAAGTCTCAAGGCATGGGGCATAGTGCCGATGGGCCGGACCCGAAAACATATAAAGTGGACCGGTAAAAGCATATCGGGTCCGCGCAGTTCGGCGATTCCATATGTGCCGCCCTCTGGTCCCTCCGACTGCCGATTCGCCGACGGATCCAGGACCGTTGGATCGGGCCCCAGATCTGACGGTCCAGATCTTGTCGCGCGGCCCCCATTTCGCATCGCCCCATATACTGCTCCGATTTGGTGGAGCCGATGAGTTATCAAATGCATTGTTAAGGGTTTTTCGGGTCCGCGGACCCATTCCTCTGTTAAAACCGCCGATTTGGGTTCCGTCGATGGGTCGGACCCGAAACAAAATAAAGAGAGCCTGTATAACTTATCGGGTCCGATGGGTTTCGGCGTTTTTATGTGGCAACCCCATGACCCCACCGATAGCGAATTGCCGAGTTAATCTAAGTCGCCCATTCAGGCCCAGAGATCAACGGCCCATATCTAATCGCATCACTCCTATATGGCTCCGACCAGCGGAGCTGAAAAGTAATAAAGCGCAGCATATAGTATATCGGGTCCGCTTACCCATTTTTACCAAATCCGTCGATATGAAAGCTCTGATGGGCCGGACCCGATCTCCATAAAGAAAGGGCATATAAGCATTTCGGGTCTGCGGCTTTTCGGAGGTTTTATGTGTTGGGAACAATGGTCCGCCCCGATGCGATTTAGCGCTGGCCGTTGGATCGGCCCGCGCCGGATCCAACGGCCAGCATTTAATGTTATGAACAGTGATTCGCTAAGCGCCATTTTTTATCAAAATTTGCAGTTTTAAAGGTATTTTTCCTGTTTCAAAGGGAGGGTTGGTTTATGCAGGTTTCTATGCGGCGCCTCCGCCCGCTCAAATCTAAGGCAAGCACGGATTTGCTCGGCCCATTGTACATCGCTTGTGGCTCTATTTGTGCCAAAATTCATGATTTTGCCTCGGCAAATCTGTGGGCGATCCCTTTTCATCATTTTTGTAGCGATTTATCAGATTAAAGGTAGTTTTTGGATCGGCAAGGGCCGATAAGCTCCCATAGGCAGCTGGAGGACTTCACAGCAAGTTTTTGGGGCCGAACAGCGGCCATGATGGGCGATTTAGTAGTTAAAGGCCTTTTCAAGCCAGGAGGGGCCCAGAGGCGTGCCATAGCATCTCCAGAAGCGGCAAAGAGTATCAGTCCAGTTTTTCAAAGCAGATGAAAGCAAAGCAAGCCCAGCAAAGTCAACAAAGCATCATTCAGCCATTAAGGCTCACCAACACTTCTTTTATTGCTTTAAAGCCACCTAAAGGCATAGATGAAGGCTTTCAAGGCAGATTTATTGCAGAGACATTGTTCCCAGTCATATTTTTGGAGCAGCGCTGCTTCCTTAAATGCATAGTTATCACACAGAGGACAGCGCGTGGCTCAAGGAACTCTTTTAGTCCATTTTTGAAGCTACAGGACCATGCGCAGCCCTAAAGAGCCATTTTGATGAGGTTGCTCCCTCATGTGCAGCTGTTTTAGATATTTTATTGCATTTATTTCCAGCAACTTAACATTAGAAGCAGTTATTGCACAGATCTCTTTGGATCTGTTTTGATAGATATTTTGAGATATTTTCTCCCTTGACACCTGTTCAAGGGATGTTTGTAAATATTTTCTATTTAAACCACCCTCTGCACTTTTTTAAGGGTTGGTTGGTCGATAACTTCCTCTCTAGACTTGCATTGTATTTTCTGAGAGTCTCTATAATCAAAGATTGCTGGAACGTTTGGGAGATGAACTGACTGTTGTGTTTTAATGTCTGAAGAGTGACTATGGAATCCTAACGCTTATACATAGCCCAATAAGTGTTTCTTATCCCTTTTTATAGTTTATATGTGTTTATGCCATCATTGTTTCACTATCTAAATAGCAGAAAGAAAGAATAGTTCAGAGCTCACTTAGTTGTATTCTGTTCTCAATTTCTGTGATTTATCTATGTTTTCCTCTGAATTAGTCCTAAATATGAATACTGATTTGCTCATATTTACACTAGTTCCTTCATATATGAGTGTTGTTTAGGAATCCTTGATTGCTCCTATATAAATGTTCATTCACCTTCCCTCTGTTAGCATAATGAGAGCTACTTAGTTACCTTTCATTCACTGACTTGTGTTCCATATTTATTCCAGCTCGATATTGTTTTATGTGTAGCTATCCTGCTCTGTATTCCTCTTGTGACCAAGAAAATGCAACAGCAAGCCTAATCCACGACTCCATGCCCAATGGTTTGAACTTCTCACACTATGCATCCCAACTCTATTTGAAAGAATCCTCCATCCCACCAAAATCAAAACAAAACCCAAGAAAATCATAACTAGCCTAAAATCAACCCAAAACAAAGCTAAATTATAAAGAGAGAGCCCTCTCTGATTGCAGGTAGGCTAGGACCTGGAGTCCAAAGATTGGTTTGTGGTTACCTCGGCCGTATCCTTTAAGGAGCTTTAAGGACAACCTGAGTGATAACAGTTGGCATTGGTAGGTTCACAAACATGATTAGTGTTTCATGGCTATTGTATGCCACATTAGGCATATATGGATTCTCTAGTGAACTTTTGGAATAGAAGGAGAATGTTAAAAAAAGAACTGACATTGGAACATGAACACACTGGGAAGCATGGTCAAAGAAAGAAAAAACATGCAGACAATATGCTTTCTGGAATCCTATGAGGGGGAGAAGGTGGAACATAATGTACTATAGATATTTTATTTGTAGAAGGAAATATCTATGTGTTTTTTATATCTGTAAGATTAGCATATGGACATCAGTGTGCTCTAGATTCCTAGGTGAACTAGCGGACACACTTGATAGTATAATCTTGAAATAAGTAGGTGGAGATGGGTTGGTCACTAGATTCCTATGTGATTAATTGATTGAAATCGGTTTTTATTCCCTTAAGAATTTACTCCTTAAACTCTGATTCCTTCTTTGAGGTGGTTAGCTACAAGAAATATTGCAATGCAGTTGGCATATGGTTGGGTGGATAGTGGAAGTCCCTCCCTCGATTTCCATTCATTCACTTCATAAGATAAGTTGATTACTTGTACTTTCTATGTGTTATTACTAAAAATAGATTATAATATTGTTGTAAATGACAATGAATATATCAACAATAGCCATGGAGGAATGGTATTATTCCTGATTGTTTTCAATGAGATGAAAGTGTGTTTCTTCTCATGGTTTGAGGGGGATTTGTAGATCCCTATGATTGTTGATATTTTCCTGAGTACAAGGGTAAATTACATAGTTTATATATTTATTGGTTGGGTTAAGTTGTTTTTTCACTCTGTGTGCACTTCATTATTGATATGTTATGCTTGTCATGCTTATTTGTTATTATACACTGGCGCATGTTTATGAGCAATTCTTGTATGGAATGTAACATTAGTGGTTCTTATGGTTCTTGTTGAATATGTTATATTATTAATGGGTTGTTGTTATATCAAGAATAGTTAATCGTCAGTGATTCTTTCGTTGAATCCTATGCCAAGTGATAGGAATTTTGATAGTTTCATTATGATTATTATGTCTATGTTTAATGCCTATAAAGCTAATGCTAAATGGGGTTTCTATTCCTACATACCTTATCATATAGTTGAAGGTCTTCTTTCCTATAGAAGAGAGTGTTCTAAGTAACACTTTGTTTCAAGGAGAATCCTCTGTTGAATTCCTCAAAAAATCAAAAACAAACTCAGAAAATCACTCTCAGTTACTAAGGTTGAAATCAATTTGGATTCTAGCTAGACTTAGGCCACTCTAGAAAGGTCCTAGAGTCCAAGCATTAAGAAGGAACAATGAGTGTTACATCATCAAGGGTCTGGATCTTGTATGGGCTAAACTTGCTTTGAATCGAGGGTTAATTGCACTAGGTAAGGTATATGTAGCATGGGGCCCTTCAAGGTTAATTCTATGTGGAGTTCGAGGCCAGACATTGGAGGTCCAATGTATCTAGGATAGGCACAAAAGTAAGAAGGTGGAAAGCCTAAATGTGGGATAGGATAGAGATGTGTGCCCATGAATGCTAAGTCTCTAGATTATTTGAAGTTACTACCGACATTCACCAGAGAGGATGAGATAACAACAGAAAAACATGTGGAAAATTCTTGTGCTTTTGTAGAAAATTTGAATGTAGAATACTTGGATGTTGTTATGAGGTTGTTTGTACAATAATTGGATAGAGAAGCAAGAAAATGGTTTAAGAACCTCCTAGCTAATTCAATCAATAACTGGGACGAATTGGAGAATTCTTTTTTACAGAGATGGGGAGAAAATAAAGACCATGGATATTTATTGACAAAGTTTAATGAAATAAAAAGAAAACCAGATGAAGGAGTGGTTGATGTCATAAAAAGGTTCAATAAACTATACAATAGTCTTCCTGTAGAAATAAAACCACCTCCTCCTAGTGTAAAAGTGGTGTTTGCAGGGGAATTTGAGTTAGATTTTGGTTTTACTTTAAGGGGACTACACTCTCCTACTTTAGATCAAATTCAGAATAATGCTTTGGATATTGAAGCCATTCTATCTAATGTAGGCAAAATCAAACAAAAACATGGAGGAGTCGACAAAATAAGGTAAATGAAGAAGAAAGGCCTTCTAATTATCCTAAATATTTACATGAGAAAAAACTGGATGAGATGACAAAATTCATTAAAAATTTGTCTAACAAAATAGTAAAGTTGGAGATTAACAATAACAATCCTCCTAGATAGAATCAATAAGCATGAGATAGAAATGTTAATCCTCAATTTATGACACCACACTTGAAAATTATGCAGAGGGAGAAGAAAGACCAGGATCACGTTCAACCTCCTTTGTACATTGAATATTAACAAGAAGAAGAAGTGGAAGAGACTCTTTGATTGAAAGAAAATAAATATTCTACTCTGTGAGAGGAAGAAGAAGAAATAATGAATGACGAGGATTTCAATTTTGAGCCTCAAATTGCATTAGATGATGAATAGATTGATGAATATTGTAGCATTTTTACATATTTAATGAGGGAAGAGTTTCACAAGAAGTATGATCTCAGATCAAGGAAGAGGTCAAGGATTCAGGATCATGTAGAAGACAAGTCAAAACAGATAGCCCAACAATCTGTGAAAAAAATGGATAAAAGGGGAAGTAACCTTTGAGAACAGTTCCAGTTTATCAAGGAGAGACTTCTAGAAGCCAAAACATTAAGGCGACATAGGAGAAACAATTCCAACAACATGTAATAAGTGAACAAAATCTACAAAAAGAGAAGCCAGCAGAAGAGAAGCAGTCTAAAGTAGAAAAGGAGACTTATTCTTTCAGTATTCAGAAAGAATTAAAGAAGGTAAAAATAAATATTCCATTGATTGAGTTGGTGAAACAGTTTGCTTTCAAAAACTAGATTTCATATTTTATCAATTTATCTCAAACCAATGATGCAACAGATATAGTCAATTTGTAGGTAGAGAGGTTAGTGGTGATGTTTGGCCCTCATGTGGACTCAGGAACAATATTATTCAACCCCTTTTTTATATCTCTCTCCCAATACATACTTTTATTCTTCATAATTGTATGTTGGATTTAGGGGCTTCTCACAATTTAATGCCTTTCTATGTGATGAAGCGGCTAAATCTCTAGATCACCAAACCATATAAGGATTTATATTCCTTTGATTCCAAAAAATTTAAGTGTTTTGGGCTTATTAAAGACCTTGTGGTTTCTTTGGCTCAAATTCCAGCCAGAAGTATTGTGATGGACATGGTAGTGGCAGATATTCCAGCCTGATTTGGAATGTTGCTTTCAAGATCTTGGGGAGATAAACTGGGAGGAGTATTGAAGCTGGACTTTACTTATGCCATCATTCCAGTCTTTAGTGGAGAAGAAAGAAGAATATACAGAGATTCAAGGTTTGTAAAGACTATCACAAAGGAAGGTTCGAGTAATTCTCCTATTTATAGCTAGGAGAAAGATGATTTTTCTTGTTTTATGTTGCAAGTACCTGAGGAAATTGTTGAAGATACAAAGGTGTAGGTTTCTTCAACAATCCAGAACAAAGAAGCAGTAGTAAGTGGAATTTGGAAGTTATATTTTGATGGATAATATTCAAAGGAAGGGAATGGTGCACGGGTTCTTCCACTTTCCCCAAAAAGTGAGATCATTCCTCTTTCTTACAAATTAGAATTTAAATTTGTCAATAATAAAATGGAGTATGAGACTATAATTCTTGTTCTGCAAGCTGCTAAGAATATGAAGATAGAATGTATTTTCCTTTTTGGATATTCTAAGTTAATTGTGAAACCGATCAAAGGGTAGTGTCAGAAAAAGCACCCAAGGCTTAGAGCCTACCATAATGAAGTTTGGGACCTAGTGGATAATTTATTTTCATATTTCAATATTCAATTTCTATGAAGGGAAGGAAACATATTGGATGATTCACTTGTAATGATAGTCAATGCCTTTAAACCTCCACAAAATCCTAAGTTGAGGTATGAAATTAAGGTTCAAAATAGACCTTCAATACTAGACAATGTTAAATATTGGTTGTATTTGAAGATGATGAACAAATCAAAAGGTTCTTGGAAGTGGTAGATGAATTTTCTAATTCAGAAATTGATCAAGAAGTAGAAGTTGAAGGTAATGCAAAGAAAGGAATTAAAGATGAACCACATTGGAAGAATTCCATGGTTGGCCAAAAAATTGTTCAATTAAAGGGTAATCTGATTCCCAAAGGTCTGGTACCCTTGGAAAAATTATTTGATACAAATTATGTTCCATTAACTGTCAATAAGAAGAGTTGGGAGGATGATGTTGAAGTTTGTAACCTTGGAACTGAACAACATCCCAATTTTGTGAAGCTAGCAAAAGTATTTCTAAATATTATAAGCACAGGTATGTAGATCTATTCAAAAGAAATATTGATGTCTTATGAAGACCTCAAGACTTATGACACATACATCATACAACATAAGATTCCTTTGAAGCAAGTGTTTAAACCATATAAACATAAGTTGATATAGATCAAGCCCCTTCTTTTGAAGGAAGAGATAAGGAGTTGTAAGGGTGATAATGACTGGATCGTATAGGCATAAGAGAAGCAGGTAGAGGTGAATGCTATACTTCTTCAGAGTTTTTCAGGCTTGCAGCGACAAGGGCCTCTTCGGATCAGCCATGGACATGAGGATAAAACTAATGGGGCATATGGTAGTATATCTCTTGGTAGACATACGTCAGATAGATCTAACATAGTGAGAGATCACAGCTTTTTGGACGCTCCAGAAACGAGGGGCACTAAGTATAGGTATTATTCTAGTTCTGGCTTTGATAGACATCATGATCATCATCACTATCATCCTTATAGGAGGAATGATAGGGGATAATTGTCATATGAGCTCAAGAAATTAAAACCACCTACGTTTGATGGATATATGAATAAGTTGGAATATGTAAAGGCTTGGATACTTGAATGAACAAATTCCTTGAGTTGCATGAGTACATGGATAACATGAAGGCTATAATAGCTATCTTCAGCTTGAAAGGTAAAACAAACATATGGTGGAAATATGTTAAGTGGGTTAGAGACATCAGGATAGATGACTTGAGCTGGTGGGAGTTCAAGGGACTTTTTAGGAAGAAGTACTTCTCAGAAAGGTACTATGACAGTAAGGCAAAATAATTCGATGAGATAAAGATGGTATCAATGAAATATTTAGAGTACATGACCAAGTTCTTGGAGCTATTGATGTATTCACCATATCTTACTAATGAAAAGGCTAAAGTTTAGAGATTTGTAGACGGTTTGTCATTAATAGTTAGAGATTGGATTGAGTATGATGAGCCTCAGGCACTTGAGGAAGTTATTTGGAAACTCAAGAATTGTTATGAGCAATCAAAGTGTAAATGAATCTTAGCATGGATGGAAAGGAAAGGACAAAGGTAAAGGTAAATGGTAGCCTAAGAGGAAAAGGCCCCAACATGCAGATGAGAAAGAGAATGTGACACCGCAAAAGAGATTTAATGCAGCTATACAGGGACATGAGTCGCAATAGCAACATAGAGGTGTTGCTATTGGTTGGTTGGAGTTTTGGACATGTGGCGAGGAACAGGTTGAGAGAGATTGTCCACAGAACCAGGGTGGTAGGCCTTAGATATAAAGTGCACAGGAGTCACAGACTATTGCTTTCGTTGGTCAGAGTATTCCAAGATCTATGCAGTAGTGGACAACAGGCAGGAAGAACACCAGGCATCTATCATTGAGATGGATGGTAAGCTTTGTGATCAAGTTATTTCTATTTTGGTTGACCCTGGATCTAGTTATAGCTATGTTAGTCCTGACTTGGTGGAAAAGTGTATTTTGAGTAAGGAATTGCATGTAAAGTCTTGGTTAGTGCAGTTGGCTACAGGTACAAAAAGGTGAGGTCATCGCTAGGTAAGAGCTTGCACATTTGATTTGAATGGTATGCCTACATCAACACATTTGAATGTATTACTGTTGGGGTCATACAGTATGTTTTTTGGCATGGATTGGTTGTATATACATAGAACCAAGGTTGACTTCTATAAAAAATCTATTGAGTGTGTTGATGACAATGGAGAACCAAGAGTCTTGCAAGGTAAGAAGAAAGCCACATCAATTAGGATGGTGATAGCTATGCAAGCAAAGTGTAGCTGCAGGAAAGGGTGCAAGCTATTTACAATACACATTTCTAGTTATAATGGTAAGGAGGTTGAGGATGCATATGTGTTGAAAATATATCGTGTTGTATTAGTTTCAGGGCGTATTCCCTGAGGACATTATAGAGTTTCCACCTCACAGGGAGGTAGACTTTTCTATTGAGTTAGTTACAGAGGAAGCTCCAACATCAAAATCACCTTATAGGATGAGCACACCTGAGTTGGTTGAGTTAAGGTTGTAGTTGAAGGAAATATTGGAGAAGGGATACATTAGGCCAGGTATATCACCTTGGAGTGCACCAGTCTTGTTGTGAGGAAGAAAGATGGTACTCTCATATTATGCATTGACTATAGGTAGTTGAACAAAGTGAATATCAAGAATAGGTACCCTTTTCCTAGGATTGATGGCTTGTTCAATTAGCTGAAGGGAGCAGTTGTGTTCTCAAAGATCGACCTGAGATATGAATACCATCAGGTATGCATCAAAGAGGAGGACATTTACAAGACTACATTCAAGACCAGGTATGGGCATTATGAGTCTGTAGTTGTTCCGTTTGGCTTAAATAATTCTCCAAGTACATTCATGTGTTTGGTGAATAATGAGTTACATCCAGATTTGGATAAGTTTGTTATTTTGTTCATTGATGATATACTGGTATATTCTAAAAATGAGGAAGAGCATGTCGAATACTTAGTATCAATATTGAGGTTGTTGAGAGAGCATCAGTTGTATGCTAATCTTAGCAAGTGTAGTTTCTTTCAAACTAAGGTACATTACTTGGGACATGTTGTCTCCAAGGAGGGAATTACAGTATATACAGAGAAGATAAGGGCCATCATGGAGTGGGTAGCTCCTAAGATGTTGATGAGGTGAGTTTCATGGGTCTGGTAGGTTATTATATGAGGTTCATTAGGAGCTTCTCATAGATTGCTTATCCCATTACATCATTGCAAAGGAAAGGTAAGAAGTTCGAATGGACAAAGGAGTGTGAAGCTAGCTTTGAGAAACTTAAGAAGTTGTCGACGCATGCTTCAGTACTACATATTACATATCTGAGCAAAGAGTTTGTGGTATGCACAGATGCTCACAATAGAGGGCTTGGTGGAGTGCTTATGCAGGATGGAGAGGTCGTCTATTATGAGTCCCAAAAACTAAACGAGCATGAGCAGAACTACCTGACACACGATCTTCAGTTAGCAACGATTATACATGAACTGAAGATGTGGAGGCACTATATTCTTGGCAGGAAGTTTGTGCTTACGAGTGATCACATTAGGTTGAGGTATTTGTTTGACCAACTGAATCTGAATGCTGAGCAGGCTAGATAGTTGGCCATGATCAACGAGTTTGATTTCAAGATCAGGTACATCAAAGGTAAAGAGAACAGGGTGGTATATTCTCTCAGTAGACGGGTAGAGGTACATCACTTGGTAGTTGTGAACTCCTATGGGATGGACTTACATGATAGGATCTTGCAGGTAGGACAACAAGATGTCAGGTATATGGATATTGTGCACACGTTGTAGTAGGGTGATAATACGGGTATAGGTATAGGTCATGGTATAGGTATAGGTGTAGGTGTAGGTACATGTAGTGGTACAGGTATAGGTACAAGTGCAGGTGCACAGGGCATGGACTATTGTCTTACAGCAGATGGATTGGTCAGGTTTCAAGACAAGATATATGTATCAGATATCAATGAGCTCAAGTAGGTGATATTGAGGGAATTTCATGCGAAACCATGTTCAAGTCACCCAAGTTATCATAAGATATTGACAGTGGTGAAGATGTATTACTATTGGTCAAATTTGAAGAGGGATGTAACATAGTTCGTGGCTAGATGCTTTGATTGTCAGTGAGTGAAGGTAGAGTGAAAACATCTAGGTGGTCTACTACAGCCAATTGCAATTCCAGAATGGAAATGGGAGTTCATTTCCATGGAGTTCATCAAAGGGTTTCTGAAGATAGTGAAGTAGCATGATTCCATCATGGTCATTGTGAATAGGTTGACAAAGGTTGCACACTTGATTCCGGTGAAGTCTACGTACTCAGCTAGCAATGTGGCATAGATGTTCATCAGAGATGTGGTTAGAATACATGGTGTTTTGAAGAATATTGTGTCAAACAGGGATGCGAAGTTCACTTCCAAGTTTTGGAAGGAGTTATTTGCACGTTTTGGGCACATAGCTGGCCTTCAGCAAAGCTTATCATCCGCAGACAAATGGACAGATAGAGAGGGTCAATAGGATATTGGAGGACATGTTAAGAATGTATGTGATGCATCGACAGTGGAAGTGGGAAGAGTATCTCCCTTTGGTAGAGTTCGCATATAACAACAGTTATCAGGAATCATTGAAGATGAGTATTGATTGGACCAGATACGTTGGAAGACATGGAACAAGAGATGTAGGAGATCAAGAAGAATTTCAAGGAAGCACAAGATAGGCAGAAGAGTTATGCAGAGAGGAACAAATTGTTCAATGAGTTCTAGGTTAGGGAACAGGTGTACTTGCACATGAAAAGAAGAAGAGCCCCTTGTTGATTGGATCATGTGCCAATCTGGCACCATGGTTTTGTGGACCCTTTAGTATAATTGAGAAGATTAGGAAAGTGGCCTATCAACCTACACTTCCTCCGACAGTGAAATTCCATGATGTTTTCCATGTATATTTTCTTAAGAAGTATGTTAAGGATGATGATCATGTGATTGACTGGCTGTATTGTAGGTGGAACTAGATGGAGAATTCCAGCTGAAGCCTCACTGTCTATTGAAAAAAAGGTGCTCATTTTCTGGAACCGAGCAATCGAACAAGTTAAAGTGCAATGGAAGCACTTTGGGCCCGATGAAGCTACATGGGAGATGGAAGATCAGATGCGGGCCATCTACCCTTCCTTGTTTTCCCATTGAGGAAAAGAAGATTGACATGGTGGTTTGGTATTTGCTTATGGTGGTTTGGTATTTTCTTATGGTGGTTGGTATTTTCTTCTGGTGGATTGGTATTTTTTTATGGTGGTTTGGTATTTTATTATGGTGGTTTGGTATTTTCTTATGGTGGTTTGGTATATGCTTTATGGTGGTTTGATATATGCTTTATGATTTTTTGATATATGCTATATGATGTTTTGATATGTGCTTAGATATGATGACTAGTGTATGTTTGATATATGTTTTGGTATATGATTTGGCATATTTTTTGGTTCTATACATATGGTGATGTTGCTATATGCACCCATGTGTATGGATGTACATACCATAACGATATGTGTTATAAAGCTCCACTATGTGGTATGGGTGTCATGTCATTATGGTTATGTTATCATGTTATTATGCTATCATGTGGTTATGTTATCATGATGTTAGATTCCATGTGGATTGGCACTCACCAAGATTATCATTGTAAATACCATAATGAGCTGTGACATAAAGCTCCACTATGTGGTATGTTATCATGTTGTCATGATGTTCTTCTCTTGAGCAGATATTTCATTATAAATACTGCATCAAGTTGTGTTATAAAGCTCCATAAGCATTATGTATTCTTTCAAAAGGTTGCTTAGGTATATGAGTGATTGAACACCATGGATGGTGTCCCCTAAGGGGGAGGAAACTATAATAGCACTGGTGCAAATTCCATGTAATAAATTAAGAAAAAACAATAACCACGGATGAATGGGACACATATTCCAAACTGAATGTTGGGTAAGACATCCGAGGGGGTGTTCATTTTGTTATTTATGGCTAAGGCATTAAAAGGAAAAACGGCATGAAAATAATGGAAATTAGGAGAGAAAGGAGGTGAAAGGTCAAAGGTTACATGAGAGGATGAAAAAGAATGAAAATAATGGAAAATGAAGAGAATAGAGGCCTCATTCATAAAATGTCTTCTGAGGATCAGTTGGTAACCTTTTGTCAATTCAGTTTTGGAGCATTCTCATTATTCTCTCTCTCTCATACTCTTGTATACTTAGAGTTTTTCTTGGAGCACTTTGGCATTGGAGAAAAAAAGGAAAAGAAGGAAAGAGGAAGTAAGGATCAAGCAGGGAAAGGCAGGATCAAGCAGCTGCAACATGCTTCATTGCAGTTATCAACTTGCATGTGTATATTCCTTCCTAGATCTGGCATGCATGGTATTGCATGTGGTTATTTTCTATCATGGCGTGGTTTTTTCTAGGAGTGATAGTGTTTTTAGCCTAGCCTTGCCATTTTCGGATAGCCATGGTGTGATGGGGTTCTCAAGTTTGGTTGAGATGGATTTTCGGATGGTTTTGAAGCTGAGTGAGGTGGATCTCTTAAATGATAGAACACATGGCCTATAAATCCCTTAGCCGAACTATGGGTTTCTGTAAAGCTGTATTTTTTGTTGCCTCAGATGGCCTAGGAATCCTTGCTGGTGAATGGAGAGATATACAATAAAGACTAGAGATGGGTTTCTCTTTGTTGGGCCTAGTAATACCGAGTTTGGAATATGCGGTAAAGCCTGGAGAGTGGGTCTCGGTTTAGGGCCTAGTGATCTGGGTTTGGATTGTGGTAAAGCTTGAGAGACTAGGAGATAGGAAAACCTCACGGTGTAGGTGAGAAATCCGGTGGCATCTATGCTTGTTTGGCCTAGTGATCAGGTGGAGATCACGATAAAGCCTATTATGATGTGTTCACTATGTTTGCCTTGTGATATGGGATGGATTACAGTAAAGTCTAGTTTCTATTGATGAGGGTGAGGTGGTTTAGCCTCAGTATGCCCTGGTTGAGTTTTTTTGATTTGGATCCCATATTCATGCTTGGAATATGGAATGGGGGTGAATTGATGAAGAGAGATTTGGCTCAACCATTCTATGGTCAGGTGGAACATGGTAGTCCCATCTCGGTTGGTTTATTGCATTCATTAATGAGAAAATCATTCCCTTGATTTTCATGTGAAAATGTATTGATGTATATGTGGGTTTTGATGGTCGGTATGTTTATGGAATTTATGTTCCTATTATACTGGTTATACGTACATATTGTGACAGTAGCTATGTATGGCTCTCGGCATGTTTTTATTTGTATATGAATGGATAATGTGTCTATGAACTAATATATTAATATGTAGGAAATGACATGAGGGAAGAATGGTTTATAGTGATTCCTAGATAAGTATGAGATCCCTACACTTAATTTTTTTGTTTACACCTGTAGGTTACATGTCGATGATATGTTTGATGAAATTCCTCTCATGGCTAGTAGGGGTTTGGTTAAGGTATTGTTGAGCTTATTTCTTTTGCATCATTGTTTCCATGAACTTTTATTGATTTCAAGATTTCATTCCATTCTGGGCAGTGGCCTGGGCTCTGGTCTTGAAAAAGTGGCTTAAATCTTGGGGTTTCTTTCACAAAACTGGTAAGTTTGGTCCACAGTCACTAGCATGCAAGACTATGAGAGTGAACTTAGGTCTCTAGTCACCCCCTTGCCCATAGCATGAGAGTGACTATGGATTTAGAGGTCCAAAACAATAGTGGGACCCAGGCACAGGATGTTTGATTGGCTGACTTGTCTTCTGAGGGTTTTGTTGATGATCTTGGATGACTGTGTGTGATGTTATGTCAATTCCACTTCCTTAAGGTCACCTAGGAGCTCGAATCTTATCATAGTAGCCTCTCGTCTCATGTTTACCCCGGTTGGCATGGTGTGGGAGGAGGGTGTTACAAAACCTTTCTAGTTTTTTTTTGCTTCAGCTTCTACTATTGCATTTGTTCTTTTAAAGAGAAAGCAAGACAATAAAGAGAAACCAGTAGCATTTTTCAAAAAAGTATCAAGATATGATGAGTTGAAGTATAAAATTTTGGAGAAACAGGCCTATTCTCTGGTTAAAGCCTTGAAGACTTTCAGAGCCTATGTTTTGTAGTCTCATATCATTGCATATGTACTAAAATCAAGTGTGAAATATGTGTTGACATAGGGTGATAGTGAAGGAAGAAGGGGAACATGGATAACCAAGATTCAAGAGTATGACATGGACATTAGGCCAACTAAGTTAATAAAGGGACAAGGATTAGAAAAGATTTTAACAAAAGAAAATTACTATGAAATGGGAATTAATTTTCTTGCAAAAATTTTAGAATCAAAATTAGATGATGAAAAAGGTGAAGAGAAGGATCCAGATAAAAAAAAATTAAATATAAATATCTCTACTCCAATTGGTATAAAAATATTGTTCATTACTTGTCATTTCTTAGCTGCCCAAATTCCCTATATAAAACAAAATACAAAGACCTAAGATTAAAATATCAAAAGTATGTGATAACAAATGTCCAGTTTATACATTGGAAAGATCATACTGGTATTTTTCTACTTTGTCTAATAGAGGGGGAAACAATTGAAATTTTTAATGAGTATCATGGATGTGCATGTGGACGACATTATAATTGTAAGGTAACATCACATAAAATATCGAAGGTTGGTTTTTATTGGTCCACTTCGTTTTTATATGTTTACAAGCTGGTTAGGAGTTGTAAAAGGTCCCAACTTTTTGCTGAGAAGAAAAAGTTAGCACCATTGTTGTTACTTCATGTGTTTATTTAGGAGCCTTTCAAGAAGTGTGAAATGGATTTCATAGGGGATATAAATCCACCTTCAAGTGGACAACACAAGTGGATCTTAAAATCCACTTATTATTTTATGAAATGGGTGGAAGAAATTCCAACCAGGAAGGCAATTGATACAATGGTGATCAAGTTCTTGGAATAAAATAGTTTTGCAAGATTTGGCTACCCTAAGAAATTGGTTACAGACAATGCCAAATTATTCAAATCTGCAAAACTAAATAATTTCTACCAGAATTACAATGTCATTCTTTCTCATTCTACCACCAATTATCCTCAAGGAAATGGTTTGGCAAATTCTTCAAACAAAGCTCTAGTAAGGATACTCAAGAAAACAATTGTAGAGAACAAGAAGAGTTGGGATTCACGGCTAAAGCTTTCCTTATGTCTAAACAGAGTGACTACCAAAAGGTCCAATGGTAAGTCACCCTTTGAATTAGTGTATGGAACAACAACTATTTTTCCTAGTGAGCTAGCTAAGCCAGAAGTTGCACTCATTCAAGATGTTGAGGAGGAAACCAATGCATTAACTCGAAGGATTAACCAGCTAGTAGAGTTGAATGATAATGGGTATTAGGTGATTAAAAATCTAATCAACTACTAAGAAAAGATGAAACTTATTTTTGACAAAAAGGCCAAGGAGATAATCTTTCAGCCTGGAGACCTTTTCTTGAGATGGAATGTTAGAAGGGAAGATAAAGGCAAGCATGGAAAATTTGATCCTCTATGGTTTGGACCTTTAAAAAAAGTAGAAGCCAGATCCAACAATACTTTCATTCTGGAAAATTTGGATGGAGAACTACTGTAGCTGCCTATCAATGGGTAGTATTTGAAACACTACTTTCAACATTGAGCATTTTTAATTTCTTCCATTGTAAATATTGGTTTGATCACTATAAGTACCCGATGAGTTTCATTGCATTGTTTTAAGCTATAATATGAATCCATGCCTGAAGTGAAGGCACTAATCTATGGTTCTTAGTGTTTTGTTCCAAAAATACTATCCCAAGGTGGAGGCACATGTGGTAGCTCATTTTCACTATTTTTGAAATGTGAAAAAGAAAAAATATATATTTCAAAAAAAATATATCATAAAGAAAAAATCTAAATTATTTAGGGTGATACTTTTTTGTCAGAGAATAATAGAGGTGGATTAATGTTATACTGAGACAATCTAGGATGAAATACTATTTATGATTGGAGGGGCTCAACAAGACTCCAAAGAGTCAAAGGTTAAAAGGTCAGGAACATTTGGCGTGCGGTCCCAATGGACCCTCTAGCATGTCATCACTATCACATCATCCACGTCATCACTGCCACAACATTCCATACACCCGTCACTTTCACATTCAATTATATTTTCCCTCACCTTTTCTCATTTACCCATAAAACTTGTTTATTATTTTCACAGTTCACATTGTATGTTCAAGTTTTCACGCATCCGTAAGCACATTAACATCCACCATCTCATCAATTCATACTCCAACATCAACAAGCAACATCCATGTATTTATCCATTGTGTTACCTCCACTCATTCATTTAAAATGTCGAAGAAAGTTTCAATGGAAGGTTCTGCAATCCATATGCTCCTCATGGACACAAAAAGAGACATTTTTTACCCTGTTTTCCCATTGAACCAGATGTAACTCTGCCAAAACATTTTAGTTGGTCAAACAGACTCCCATGTATACTCTGCAGTCGTAAGGTCAGGCATATTTTCTACCATAATCCCTCAAACATATGTTTACCCAGAATTCATTACTTGGTTGGTCTCTTCCCTGTATCCTCATAAATGTTTTGTAATGAATGCACTAGGGGAAAATATCTTTCAAGTCTCTACCTTATTAATCCAACAAGCTCTTGATTTTCCACCTTCAGAATGTTATACTTCATTTTCAGAGGAAACCCTGGTAGCAAGCTTTCAAAATTCTATAAGAGATTATGCCCAATTGTCATTTTATCTTATGCCATAAGGACAAAATTTATCTATTGAACCAACTCAAATTCCCCTAGAAACTTTTGATGAGCATGTTAAGCCAATTTTACAAGTAATTTCCAGGGTTATGGGAAGAGAGAGTACTTCTATTATTGACCATGTTGTTTTAGGGATGTTTAATTTAGTCATGCAACCTAAATTATTCTTGATATAAAAACCTTCTAGGAGGGGTTAGTTAACTCTCAATTGTCAAATATAAGTCTTACTTCTTGTTTCATATTTCCATCACTATTAACCTACCTTTTCATTTATGTCCATGTGGAAACATTCATGCACTTAGGCCTGAACATAATGGATGCACACAAAAGAAGCATTCAGTAGTAGACTGGATAGACATTGTAAGAAGTCACCCTAATCATGAAGGCTTTGTATATTTCATTGATTCTTTCATGTCAATTGTTTATTCCATTCTAAGCAAATTTGTTCCACCATGCCTCTTACCACAAGCTCAATCTTTCTTATAGCTTAGCAAGGATGTCAAAGTATGATATTGGTTTGATTTTGAATATTATGTTGAGATAAGATTATATGGAGGAGAGGTTGCCGCTTACATGCTTCTTTCTTGTGTACCAATGAGACTCTTTGCTTTGGAATTCATTAGACAAATTTTGAATGTAGATCAAGTTCATTTTGTGCCAGCAAAGAAGGGACATTTATTCAAGTTTCCCAAGACTGTTGGGCCTTTTATTGTTAATAATAGACAGGCCATGGAGGAAGTTGAGAAAATGCTTCAAAACATGCAATTTCAGCAAGGGGATAAATGGCCCTATGACCCTCATCATGTTATTTCAAAAAGAAGGGTACATAATTCTTATGCTCCATATACACATGAATCTAGACCAGAAATTGAAAATTTGGCTAATAGTGGTAAATCTGAAGCAGAAAAGGGAATGGAGATTGAAACTCCCCATCCTACATAAAAAGGCTTGAAGAGAGGAATTGAAGAGATTATAGATCTGGATGATGAAACAAGTCACAGTTCCAAGAAAAAGAAGTTACATGGGGAAGAAAAGGAGTTTGAGCCTCTGGTTGAAAGTTCCTCTACTGTAGTTAGTTTCCAATTACAATTAGGTGAAGTGACATGCACACCTTCTTCCCCTGTTCTTGAAGAGACTCCACAAAGTTATGTCTCAGTTTTAAAGGAGTTATATGGCCAGATTGAAGAAAATAATAAGAAGATTAAAGAAAATGTTATGTCTCAGCTTGACAATTAGTCAGTATTAGAGTATCACACTAGGTTGTTATCACTCATATTTAGAAAGGAATCAACTCAAACTGTCTTTTTCTCATCCTTCAGCTTTAACTATTTCTTCATCAGCTAGTTTCAAAATTGTGAATCTAACTGTAGATGCAAGGGATATTCCATTTCCTGACAAAATCAACCTACACATGAAAATTGGAGAACTTATCTATAGTGATTTGAGTAAAACATCCCTAGCAGCAAGAAAAACAGAAGCCTTATTGGGGAAGGTGGTAAATCAATTGAAGTTGGAAAAGGAAAAATCCAGAGCCTTGTTTACTCAAAATGAAGAATTGAAAAAGTTAATTTTTAAGATTGGTGTAAATCTTGAAGATAGATCTGTTGTGAAAAATATTTTATAGGGAGCAAAGATAGAAATTCAAGTGTTGAGAAAGAAATTAAAGTTTCCTACAGTAGAACATGTTATGGCCCTAGAGGTAGCCCAAGTGGAAAAAGAAAAGGATATTTTAACCAAAGAATTACTGGAGAGAAACAATGAAGTGGCTGCTTTGAAAGAATTGAATACTAGCTTGCAACAAAAGTTGGATACTCATGTCTGCACCATTCTAGTACAACTAGATTCAGAAGATCCAGCTAATAAATTAACCAGGGTTATGACTAAGTTGAAAATTTCAGAGGATGAAATGAAGAAAATGCAAAAGAACCTGGATGACACAAAGGAGCTTCTAAAAATTAAAGAAAGGCAATTGACTATGGTGAAAGACAGTGCATCACAATAATAGAAAAATTATCAGACAACTTGTGATGAGATCAAAGAGTTGAAGGAGAAGGTAAAGGGGAACATGTCACTTATACAAGGTTAGAGAAATAATATGGAATGATATTATCCAGCAAGTCAAGGTTTTTTGGGATTATATTTTGATAAGAGCAGAAGAGAAAATCATTTTCAGGGACATCGAAAGCATCCTTGCTACCCATAAACAAAAAATAGAGCAACGTGGCTAACTAGCAAAGAAGATGATTGACTTTCTTAATTCCAAATCAATTCAGGAATTAAGAACTATGCAATTTGAAGATAGAATAGAGCCGGTGTTAGAAATGTGTAGAATAATTTATATAGGAAAACAAAAGAGGCCAAGTAGAAATTGTTTTGAGGATGGAAGTTTATCTTCAAGTCTAGAAACTTGAGTGAATATTACTAGTCCCTAATCTGAAAATTACAAAATTTTGGTGATATTTTTGTAGAAATATTTAGATTTTCAATGATTTTATATTAGTTGATATGATATTTTGGCAATTTTTAAAGTAAAATAATGGTGTACTATAAAATTTAGGGGAATAATTTTAGAAGAAAATGGAAATTGGCGAATCTTTTTTATGGAAAAAGCATGGAAATTTAGCCCACCTACAAATATTAGCCCCTAAAATTTTCCCTAAGGCCGAGATTGGTGAGGTCAAAGAATCTGTCTTGAAATTTAATACAAATTTTGATAAAAGGATGAGGGCAGGATTGTCCTCATGTAGAGAAATTTTCTTCCATGAGAGACTTATGAGACTTTGTTGGTAGAAGCAAAGAGTAAGATTGGTTCTTCTCATGAGAAAACAACATTTGTTAAAGGGTCAACTATTTTCAATTACCTTCACAAATATTTTCAGCTATTATGGTTAATTAAAACCCTTTTTACAGAGAGACCATCTTACAGTCGGATCACTAATTTTAGGATGGCTCATACAAGGTTTGTCAAATGTCCAAGTTCAGACTTGATAGTATGGAAAAGGTGTAGAGCATGAATAATCGCAGTAGCAGTAGCAACAAAAGTTGGACCTTCTACAAGCGAACCTGCACAGGGATCACAAGTTATCCAGTGAAAAATGACCACCTATTTTATTTTATGAAATATTCGAAGACATTGTATTTGTAATATTGACACAATTTTGTTGTTAATTTTATAAAAGTTTGAGTCCTTAGAAGGACCAAATAGGAATTAAAGTAGTTTTAAGGTAGTTTTAGAAGTTTGTGATAGTTAACAATTTTTATAATTGTCACCATTGTAATGCAACTACAAAAGAGACTTTGGAGAACCATTTGAGGTTCCGATTTTTTACTTCAAAAGTGGAATATTCTGTGGAATGTTTCTATATTTTTGGAGATTAAATAGAGATTTTCAAGATGATTCCGAGAAGTAATTGAAATTGATATGAGTTCATGTTCATTGTAAGTCATTTATTGTTATTTCTTCTCTATAAAAGAGGAATGAAGTGGTTGGTTGTTTTGATAATACAAATCTACTGAACTCATAGTACATGTAATCTTTAAATTAGATAAAATTAATATGCGCTCCTCGTTTCTATAGCTTCATTTTCTTGTCTTTCAACTTTGAATCATTTTCATTACCAGTGAGGCCGTCTTTAAAACTATTTTTATACCAGAAATTTCGCTTCACGTTACCTGTGAAACACACTTATGAACTATCATAATGGAACAACAAATAAAATTCACTATCTTTTTGTATGGATGTCCTAGGAACTTACCTCTACTCAACTATGGGTTGTTTCTAGGGTTACAACATATTTTGGCGTCGTTGCTGGGGAATGAAGAACGAAGTTATTTTTCCCTGGGTTTCTTTTGAAAACCATTTCTTTGTTTGGTGAGTAGAGAAAGTGTGTTGGTTGAGATTTCTCACCAAGAGTGAGTAAAGGTAGCATTCCTGGCTTCCAGAAGGCCTCACATGAGGTCAAACTCCTCACTGCAAAAATCCTCAGTTTTATCCGATCTTGAAAAATTGGTTTCTTGAAGGGTTTGGAGAGAAAAGTATCTAGCAACTCCAAGTCCTACTTTGTCGGACCCTCATACTAGTTCTTTGTCACAATCCCTGAGAGGTCATCATCTAGAAGAAATTATAAAAAAAAATAGATTTTTCTGAAGGCACTTCAATTTCCCCTCAAGTCATATTTCCTAAGCCTACTCTTGAAGAGAGGTTCTTTGAGTTTGTTTCCTTTTCTTTTCTAGTTATTTCAAAAGTTGAAGAAATAAAAATAGTTGATTTTTCTACTTCATACCAGATTGTCCCTACAATTTCTCAACTAGTTCCTATATATGTGGTTCCACCTCCTCCTTTTGTATTTCAGGAAGGAAACCCTTCTTCTCCCCTCCAAAATCAAAACATGGTGATTCCAGGTTTTCTTTTGAATTGATATGTTCCTTTAAATCTTCCCCAACCCATGAATGTTATGCCTTAGGATTATTTGAAGTTGCTACCAAGATTCACAAGAGAGGATGAGATAACAATAGAAAAACATGTGGCAAATTTCTACGCTTTTGTAGAAAATTTGAATGTGGAATATTTGGATGTTGTTATGAGGCTGTTTGTATAATCATTGGACATAGAATCAAGAAAATGGTTCAAGACCCTCCTAGCTAATTCAATCAATACCTGATAGGAATTGGAGAATTCTTTTATAGAGAGATGGGGAGAAAAGAAAGACCATGGATATTTCTTGATATAGTTTAATGCAATAAAAAGGAAACCAGATGAAGGAGTTGTTGATTTCATCAAAAGGTTCAATAAATTGTACAATAGTCTTCCTATAGAAATAAAACCACCTCCTGTTGGTGAAAAAGTAGTGTTTGCAGGGGCATTTGAGTCATATTTTGGTTTTACTTTAATGGAAAGACACTCTCCTACTTTAGATGAAATTCAAACTGATGCATTAGAGATTGAAGCCAATTTATCTACATCAGGGAAAATTAAACAAAAATATCAAGAAATTGACAAAAATAATAGAAAGGAAGAAGCAAGGCCTTCTAATCAAGCTAAAGGTTTACATGAGCGAAAACTAGATAAGATGACAAAATTCATTAAGAATCTGTCTAACAAAATAGTAAAGTTGGAGCTTGACAATAAAAATCCTCCTACACAGATTCAACAAGCATAGAATAGAAATTTTAATCCTCAACTTAGGAGACAATCATTGTACATTATATAGAGGGAGAAGAAAGACCAAGATCAAGTTCAACCTCCTTTGTACATTGAAGATGAACTAGAAGAAGAAATGGAAGAGACTCTTAGATTGTAGGAAAATCAATATTCTACTCTATCAAAGGAAGAAGAAGAAATAATGAATGATGAGGATTTAAATATTGAGCCTCAAATTTCATTAGATGATGAAGAGATTGATGAATATTGCAGGAAGTTTACAGATTTAATGCAAGTAGAGTTTCACAAGAAGTATGATCTCAGATCAAGGAAGAGGTCAAGAACTCAAGATCATGTAGAAGACCAGTAAAAACAAACAACCCAAAAATATATTCCAAAAATGGATGAAAAGGGAAGCAACCTTTGAGAATAGTTCCAGTTTAACAAGGAGAGACTTCTAGAAGCCAACAAATTAAGGTGACATAGGAGAAACAGGTCCAACAACCTATAATAAGTCAATAAAATCTGCAAAAAGAGAAGCCAACAAAGGAGGAGCAGTCTAAAGTAGAAAATGAGACTCATTCTTTTAGTATTTAGAAAGAATTATAGAAGGTCAAAATACCTATTCCATTGACTAAGTTGGTGAAATAGTTTGCTTACAAAAAGAAAATTTCAGATTTTATCAATTTATCTCAAACCAATAATGCAGTAGATATGGTCAATTTGTAGGAGGAGAGGCTAGTGGTGGTTTTTTGCCCTCATGTGGAGGAACACGATTCATGAACCCCTCCTTTTTATATCTCTCTCCTAATACATACTTTTATTATTCATAATTGTATGTTGGATTTAAGGGCTTCTCACAATTTAATGCATCTCTCTATGATGAAGCAATTCAATCTCAATAACACTAAACCATATAACAATTTATATTTCTTTGATTCCAAAAAATTGAAGTGTGTTGGGCTTATTAAAGACCTTGTGGTTTCTCTAACTCAAATTCCATCCAGAAGTATTGTGATGGACGTGGTAGTGGCAGATATTCCAAACTGATTTGGAATGTTTCTTTCAAGATCTTGGGGAGCTAAACTGGGAGGAGTACTGAAGTTGGACTTTACTTATGCCATCATTCTAGTCTTTAGTGGAGAATAATTAAGAATATACAAAGATTCAAGTTTTGTAAAGACTATCAAGAAGGAAGGTTCGAGTAATATCCTATTTATAGCCATGAGAAAGATGTTTTTTCTTGTTTTATGTTGCAAGTACATGAGGCAATTG
The DNA here is from genome assembly GCA_031772625.1 of Pinus tabuliformis. Taxonomy (NCBI): domain Eukaryota; kingdom Viridiplantae; phylum Streptophyta; class Pinopsida; order Pinales; family Pinaceae; genus Pinus; species Pinus tabuliformis. The sequence continues at coordinate 662,937,827 of CM062820.1, read as the reverse complement.
CTGAAAATACAAAGGTTCAGGCTTCTTCAGCAATCTAGAACAAATAAGCATTAGTAAGTGGAATATGGAACTTATATTTTGATGGAGAATATTTAAAGGAAGGGAATGGTGCAAGGGTTCTTCTGCTTTCCCTAAAAGGTGAGATCATTCCTCTTTCTTACAAATTGGAATTTCACTCTACCAATAATATAATGGAGTATGAGTCTATAATTCTTGGTCTGCAAGCTGCTAAGAATATGAAGATAAAATGTATTTCTATTTTTGGATATTCTAAGTTAATTCTAAAACAGATCAAAGGGCAGTGTCAGAAAGAGCACCCAAGGCTTAGAGCCAACCGAAATGAAGTTTGGGACCTAGTTTATAATTTATTTTTAGCCTTTAATATTCAGCTTTTTCGAAGGGAAGGAAATAGATTGGCTGATTCACTTGCATCCAACGCCTTTAAACCTCCAAAAAATCCTAAGTTGAGGTATGAAGTTGATTTTCAAAATAGACCTTCAATATTAAACAATGTTAAATATTGGCATGTATTTGAAGATGACGAACAAATCAAAAGGTTCTTGGAAGTGGTAGGTGAATATTCTAATTCATAAATTTATGAAGAAGCAAAAGATGAAGGTAATGCAAAGAAAGGAATTAAAAATGAACCACATTGGAAGAATTCCATTGTTGGCCAAAATTGTTCAATTGAAGGGCATTGTGACTCCCAAAGGTCTGGTACCCTGGAAAAATTGTTTTATACAAATGATGTTCCAATAACCTCCAATAAGCAATGTTGGGAGAATGATGTTGAAGATTGTAACCTTGGAACTAGACAACATCCCAAACTTGTGAAGCTGGAAAAAGGTATTTATAAATATTATAAGCAGAGGTATGTAGATATGTTCAAAAAATATATTGATTTTTTGCATGTTCTTGTGAAGACCTGAAGAATTATGACACATACATCATACACCATAAGATTCCTTTGAAGCAAGGGGTTAAACCATATAAACAGAAGTTGGGACAAATCAACCCCTTAATTTGCCTTCAATAGAAAGGGAAATGAAGAAAATATTGCAGGCAGAAATAATTATTCCTTTGAGGTACTCAGACTGGGTTTCTAATATAGTGCCAATGAGGAAGAAAAATGGAGAGATCAGGTTATGCATAGATTTCAGAAATCTAAACATAGCCTCAATGAAGGAAAATTACCCCCTTCCAAAGATGGTCACATCCTACAGAAAGTGACTAAATCTTCCATATTATTCATGATTGATTTATTTTCAGGTTATAATTAAATTGCAGTGCACCCACATGACCAAACGAAAACAACTTTCATAACTCCATGGGGGACTTTCATGTATGCAAAAATCTCGTTTGGGTTGATGAATGCTGGTGCAACCTTTCAGAAGGCTATGGATATATCCTTTGTTGGAGCGAAGGATAAATTCATAGTTATTTATTTAGATGGCATTATAGTATTTTATAGATCCTATGAAGAGAATTTGAAACACCTTTAGCAAAATTTTGAGAAGTGTAGAAAATATGGGTTATCACTAAATCCGAAAAAGTCTCATTTTTATTTGAGAGAAGGGAAGTTTCTTGGGCATATTGTATCCAAGGAGGGGGTAAAAATTGACCCAAAATGAGTAGAAGCAATCAGTAATATAGCTCTTCCTAGAAATAAAAAATAAATTCAAGTTTTCTTGGGGAGAATTAATTTTCTCAGGAGATTTATTCCTAATTATGCAAAAATTGTTAAAGAAATCACTAATATGTTGAAGAAGGATGAAGAAGTTAAATGGACCCCAGCAGCTAGATAATATTTTTCTAGAATTAAAAAGGCTTTCGGTGAAGCACTTGTTTTAGTAAGTCCTCATTACGAGAAACCTTTCCAAATTTTTTCTTTTTTTCTTCAGCTTCTACTGTTGCATCTATTCTTTTACAGAGAAATCAGGACAATAAGGAGCAACTAGTAGCATTTATAAGAAAAGTATTAACATATGATGAGTTGAAGTATAAAATTTTGGAGAAATGGGCCTATGCTCTGGTTAAAGGCTTGAAGGCTTTTCGAACATATGTTTTGCAGTATCATATCATTGCATATGTACCAAACTCAGCTGTGAAATATGTGTTGACACAGGGTGACAGTGAAGGAAGAAGGGGAAAGTGGATAGCCAAGATTCAGGAGTATGACATGGACATTAAACCAATGAAGTTGACAAAGGGACAAGGATTAGCAAAGATTTTGATAGAAGCAAATTACTAGGGGGTGAGAATTAATCTTCTTGCAAAAATTTCAGAATCAAATTAGATGATGAAAAAGGTAAAAAGAAGAAACCAGATAACAAAATTCAATATAAATATATGTACTCTGATTGGTATAAAAATATTGTTCATTGCTTGTCATTTCTTAGCTGCCCAACTTCCCTAGACAGAACAAAATACAAATCCCTAAGATTGGAAGCTCAAAAGTATGTGATAACAAATGGGCACTGATATTGGAAATATCATGTTGGTGTTTTGCTACTTTTTCTCATAGAGGGGGAAACAATTGAATTTTTTAATGAGTATCATGGATGTGCATGTGAAGGAGATTATAATTGGAACGTAGCAACACATAAAATATTGAAGGTTGGTTTTTATTGGCCTACTTTGTTTTTAAATGTTTATAGGATCGTTAGGAGTTGTAAAAAGTGCCAACATTTTGCTGAGAATAAACATTTAGCACCACTTCCATTAATTCTTGTGTTTTTTAGGAGCCTTTCAGGAAGTGGGGACTAGATTTCATAGGGGAGACAAATCCACCTTCCAATGGACAACACAAGTGAATCTTAACAACCAGTGATTAATTTACAAAATGGGTGATTCAAACCAGGAAGGAAACTAATACAATGGTGATCAAGTTCCTCGAAGAAAATATTTTTGCAAGCTTTCCTTCCTTAAGAAATTGGTTATTGATAATGCCCAAGTATTCAAATCTGCAAAAATAATTAATTTATGCCAGAATTACAATGTCATTCTTTCTCATTCTACCACCTATTATCCTCAAGGAAATGGGTTGGAAAAGTCTTCAAACAAAACTCTCATAAGGATACTCAAGAAAACAATTGTAGAGAACAAGAAGAATTGGGATTCTTAGCTAAAGTTTTCCTTATGGGAAAACATAGTGACTACCAAAAGGTCCACTGGTAAGTCACCCTTTGAATTAGTGTATGGAACAATAACTCATTTTCCTAGTTAGCTAGCTAATATAGTAGTTGCACTCATTCAGGATGCTGAGGAGGAACCCAATGCATTAGCTCGAAGGATTAACTAGCTAATAGAGTTGAATGAGAATCGAGAGTAGGTGATTTAAAATCTAACCAGCTATCAAGAAAATATGAACTTATTTTTGATAGAAAGGCCAAGGAGATAATGTTTCATCCTGGAGACCTTTTCTTTAGATGGGATGTTAGAAGGGAAGATAAAGGAAAGAATGGAAAATTTGATCCTCTGTGGTTTGGAAATTTCAAAATAGAAAAAGCTAGAGCCAACAATACTTTAATTCTAGAAAATTTGGATGGAGAACTATTGTAGATGCTTGTCAATGGGTAGTATTTGAAACACTACTTTCATCATCAAGCATTTTTAATTTCTTCCATTGTAAATATCAGTTTGATCATTGTAAGTACTTGGTGAGTTTAATTCTAATTTTTAAGCTATGATATGGATCCATTCTTGAATTGAAGGAACTATTATGTGGTTATTAGTTTTTTGTTCCATAACACTATCCCCAGGTGGAGCCAAATGTTGTAGCTCATTTTCACTATGTTCGAAATGTGAAAAATAAAAATTACATATTTCAAAAAAAACATCTCATAAAGAAAAAACCAAAAATATTAAGGGTGTTACTTTGTTTCCGAAGAATAATAGAGGTGGATTAATGTTAGACTAAGATAATGCAAGATTAAATACTATTTATGATTGGAGGGGCCCACCAAGATTCCAAAGAGTCGAAGGTTTAAAAGTCGGGCACGTTTGGCATGCGGTCTCAATGGAACCTCCATCATGTCATCATTGCCACATCATTTTTTACACCCGCTGCTTTCATATTCAATTATGTTTTCCCTCACCTTTTCCTGTTTACCCATAAAACTTATTTATTACTATCACAGTTCACATTGTATGTTCAAGTTTTAGTGCATTCCTAAGTAGATTCACTTCCGCTAGATCATCAAATCAGACTCCAGTGCCAACCTACAACATCCAAGTATTTATCCACTATGTTACCTCCACTCATTCATTTAAAATTTCGAATAAAGTTTGTATGGCAGGTTCAACAACTCATATCCCCCTGATGGACACAGAAAGAGACATTTGTTACCCTGTTTTCTCATCGAACTTGATGGAACTCTACAAAAAAAATTTAGTTGGTCAAACAGACTCCCTTGTATAGTCTAAAGTCATAAGGTCAGACATATTCTATACCATAATCCCTCAAACATATGTTTACCCAAAATTCATTACTTGGTTGGTCTCTTCCCTGTATCCTCATTAATCTTTGTAATGAATGCACCAGGGGAGAATAGTTTTCAAGTATTTGTTTTATTAATCTAGTAAGATCTTGATTTTCCACCTTCAGAACATTATACTTCATTTTCAGAGGAAACCCTGATAGCAGGCTTCCAAAATTTGTCTATAAGAGATTTGTCCCAATTGTCACTTTATCTTATGCCATCGGGACAAAATTTATCTATTGTACCAACTTAGTTTCCCCTAGAAACTTTTAATGAGCATGGTAAGCCAATTTTACAAATAATTGCCAGGTTCTGGGAAGAGAGAGTACTTTTATTATTGACAGTGTTGTTCTAGGGATGTTTAATTTAGTCATGCAACCTAAAATCGTTCTTGATACACCAACCTTCTAGGAAGGGTTAGAAACTCTCAATCATCAAATCTGAGTCTTACTGGTTGTTTCATATTTCCATCAATATTGAACTAACTATTCCTTTATGTCCATGTGGAAAAAATTGTACACTTAGGCCTGAACATAATGGATGTACACAAAAATAAGTAGTTATTACTAAACTAGACAAACATTGTAAGAAGTCACCCTAATCGTGAAGTTTTTGTATATTTCATTGATTCTTTCATGTCAGTTATCTATTCCATTATAAATAGCTATGTTCCACCATGCCTCTTGCCACAATCTCATTCTTTGTTACAACTTAGAAAGGATGTCAAAGTAGGGGATTGGTTTGAGTTTGAAGATTATGTTGATATCAGATTATATGGAGCAAAGGTTGCCCATTATAAGCTTCCTTCTTTTGTACCAATGAGACTCTTTGGTTTGGAATTCATTAGACAAAGTTTGAATGTAGATCAAGTAAGTTCATTTTGTGCCAATAAAGAAGGGACATTTTTTCAAGTTTCCCAAGACTGATGGGCATTTTATTTTTAGTAATAGACAGGCCACGGAAGAAGTTGAGAAAAATATTCAAAACATGCAATTTCGACAAGGGGATAAATGGCCCTATGGACCTCACCATGTTATTTCAAAAAGAAGTGTAGAGAATTCTTATGCTTCATATACAAATGAATCTAGACCAGAAATTGAAAATTTGGCTAATGGTGGTAAATCTGAAGCAGAAAAGGGAATGGAGATTGAAACTCCTCATCCTATAGAAAAATGATTCAATAGAGTAATTAAAGATTATAGATCTGGATGATGAAACAAGTCATGGTTCCAAGAAAGAAAAGTTACATGGGGAAGAAAAAGAGTCTGAGCCTCTGGTTGAAAGTTCCTCTACTGTAGCTAGTTTCCAATTACAATTAGGTGAAGTGACATGAACACCTTCTTCCTTGTTCTTGAAAGGACTCCAAAGTGTTTTGTCTAAGTTTTAAAGGAGTCATATTGCCATACTGAAGAAAAGAATAAGAATAGTAAAAAAAATGTCATGTCTCAACTTGAAACTCAGTCAATATCAAAGTATCACTCCAAGTTGTTATCATCCATGGATTTAGAAAGGAATAAACTCAAAAGTGTCTTTTTCTCATCCTTCATCTTTAACTTTTTCTTCATCAACTAGTTTCAAAATTGTGAATCTAACTGTAGATGCAAGGGATATTCTATTGCCTAAAAAAATAAACCTACACTAGAAAAATGAGAACTTATCTATAGTGATTTGAGTAAAACATCCCTAGAAGCAAGCAAAACAGAAGCCTTATTGGGGAAGGTGGTAAATCAATTGAAGTTGGAAAAGGAAAACTCCAAAGTCTTGTTTACTCAAAATGAAGAATTGAAAAAGATAATTATTAAGATTGGTGTAAATCCTGAAGATAGATCTGCTGTGCAAAATATTTTATAGGCAGCAGAGATAGAAATTCAAGTGCTAAGAAAGAAATTAAAGTTGCCTACAATAGAACATGTTATGGCCCCATAGGTAGCAGAAGTGGAAAAATAAAAAGAGATTCTAACCAAATAATTACCAGAGAGAAAAATGAAGTGGCTACTTTAAAAGAATTGAATACTAGCTTGTTGCAAAAGTTGGATACTCATGTCTGCACTATTCTATTACAACTAGATTCAGAAGATCCAACTAATAAATTAACCAGGTTTATGTCTAAGTTGAAAATTTCAGAGGATGAAATGAATAAAATGCAGAAGAACTTGGATAACATAAAGCAGCTTCTAAAAATTAAAGGAATTACACTTACTATGGTAAAATATAGTGCATTACAATACTAGAAAAAATAATAGACAACTAGTGATGAGATCAAAGAATTGAAGGAAAATGTAAAGGGGAACAAGTCACTTATACAGGTTAGAGATATAATATGGAATGATATTATCCGAAAAGTAAAGGTTATTTGGGATTATATGTTGATGGTCATAGAAGAGAAAATCATTGCTAGGGACCTAAAAAGAATCATTGCTGCCCATAAAGAAAAAACATAGCAACGTGCCCAATGAGCAAATAAGATGATTGACTTTTCTTAATTACAAATCATCTCAGGAATTAAGAACTATGCAAGTTGAGGATAAAACAAGCTGGTGTTAGAAATAAATAAAATGATGTGGAAGAATTTATACATGAAAACAACAGAGGCCAATCTTGATAAGATCAAAAAATATGTCCTGAAATTTAATAAATTTTTTGATAAAAGGATGAGGCTAGGATTTCCCTCATGTTGGGATGAATAGGGAAATTTTATTCCATGGGAGACTTATGACACTTTGTTGGTAGAATCAAAGAGTAATACTGGTTCCTCTCATTAGAAAACAATGGTTCTTAAAGGGTCAACTATTGTCAATTACCTTCACAGAGATTTTAAACTATTATGGTTAATTAAAACCTTTTTACAGAGAGACCTTACATTCAGATCTTTAGAATGGATCATGCAAGGTTTTTCAAATTTCCAAGTTCAAAGTTGATAGTGTGGAAAATGAGTAGAGCATGGATATTTCCAACAGTAGTAGAAGGAGTAGAAGTTGGACCTTCTAGCGAGAGCTTGCACAAGGATCACAAGTTATCCTATGAAAAACGACCACCTATTTTATTTTGTGAAATATTTGAAGACATTGTATTTGTAATATTGACATAGTTTTGTTGTTAATTTTATAAAAGTTTGAGTCCTCAAATGGACCGAATAGGAATTAAAGTATTTTTAAGGTATCTTTAGAAGTTTGTGATGGTTAACAGTTTTTATAATTGTCACCACTATATTGAAACTACAAAAGAGACTTTCAAGAACCGTTTGAGGTTCCAAATTTTGAATTAGAAGTGGAATTTTTTGTGTAATGTTTTTATCTTTTTTGAAATTAAATAAATCATTTCAAGGTGATTCTAAGTAGTATTTGAAATTGATAGGTGTTCATGTTCATTGTAATTCATTTATTGTTCTTTCTTCTTTAGAAAAGAGTAATGAAGTTGTTGGTTGTTTTGATAATACGAATTTACTGAACTGAAAGTACATGTAATCTTTAAATTAAATAACCTTAATATGCGCTTCTCTTTTCTATAAGCTTCATTTTCCTATCTTTCATTTTTTCTACTAAGGTTTGAGACAAAATATTTTGCATTAAGTAGCCTTCAGTTCTGAACCTTTTATCATTTCTTTACATCACCCTGCTAAAAATTTGAGTCATTTTCATTACGAGTGAGGCCATCTTGAAAAAAAAAAATATCCCATAAATTTCCCTTCACATTACATGTGAAACACACTTTTGAACTATCATAATGGGACAACAAATAAAATTCACTATCTTTTTGTATGGATGTCCTGGGCACTGACCTCTCCTCAACCAGGAGTGGTCTCTAGGGTTACAATAGAATCCATCTAGGAGAGGTATGGTTTCCATGTGAGTTCCACATGGGTGGAACATGGGAGCCATGTGATAAGTTCTTGCCTATGGGGCAGGGTTTGAATACTAAAAATTTAAATTGTTATAACTTTTAATTCGAGTATCGTATTTTGATAAAATTTATATTGTTTAAAATCTCTTGACAAGTTGAACACAATGGTGTTTTCCAAAGTTGATTCTTTAAAATTTTGGGAGGAAGGAAATTTTATGACCCCATTTCCATGAGGAACTATGGAGGTTTGGTTAGATTAAAGTAACACCTCCCACTAGGCTTGGGAATGTCAAAGGGGGTGGGAGTGAGAATTACATAGTAGTATTAGAGTTAAAGGATCAATATTGGACCTCTGAAGATAAAATTTGGGACTCTGACACAATATGGTAATGTGTTAGAGTCTATTACAGAGTGATATCACAACATGGTTCAACATTGAACCCAAATGGGATCAGAAATAATTATATTTTCAGCTCTATTAGAGAGTGTAGTCATTAAAGTATGCTTGTTTGATGTGTGCATTGATTCTATATTATACATTATATGACTATATGTGTTACATCAAAGTCATGGGATAGTAATTGATTGGTAGTTTAGTGATCCAAAATGGATACTAAATCAAGAAGAAAAGGTATTACAGACTCATGTGCAGGAAAATGCCTATATTACTTAGTGCAAGGGATTGAAAAGGTTGCAAACAATATAGGAAATTAACAGTCAGAAAACATAACAGACACACACATCAGCACAACACATAATCAAGGAGTTCACCAGACTTCATGGCTATGTCTCTTGGTCCCGCTTTCAGTGTCGACCTCTATATTATGTCTTCATGAACAGAGTTTATAGGTGTGAGCTCAATTAGAGCCATAAGACAACAAACAATGATATTACACAAGGATTTCACTCAAAAACCTCGAGTCTAAAGAGTGCACAGACTCACCCTCTTAGTGCCTCTAATCAAGTGTTCATAGCTGTGCATTTTTCTCTAACTCTCTATCTCCCCTCTGCCTCTAACCTCTTCTCTGTGCTTCCATTGAATGGCTTTTAAGCCTATCGACACTCTCGGTTCAATCCCCTTCTTGGGCTCTCTGGCTCCTGGCGCTGTCCCTTCATCTCCCTACTGAGCGTTTAAATAATCATTGCAAAAACGCTTAAGGCATTGAGGCCACTTGTTTACAAATGGAAGGACTAGCGCAGGTGAAAATCCCTGAGAACACACTTTTCCTTTTACATAGGGAATACACGATAATACACTAAAACAGTGGAAAATCCAACCGAAACACTAAATCCAGACTTGAAATGATATAAAATTTGCCCTATAATCCTCCCGGGTCCGCCTTGATCGCTATCACAAGTTGCATTGGCTACGGGTCATAATCCCTTTGTATTCCACACCGTTGATCTGCCTTCAATCCAACAGTTTGCATCCAACCCGATCATCCAACCAACTCGTGCCTTCTTCACCATCTAATCCGTGATCGCTAATCCAACGGTTGACGACCATTTCGGGTGGCCCACTTGCATGGGGAAAACCCACCCGAAATGAGTGGTTTTCTCTCTCTTGCACCATGCTACGTGTTGGCTAGTGTATGGAATCGGGTGAAGCCATTCCAATACCACTTACCGCCTGTAGCTTGCCCGAATTACCGTTTACCATGGAACTCAAATCCTTCGCTGTTTAATTCATAACTCCTTCGGGTCCGCTGAAAGCCTTCCGCCTGTGTTAAGTCCTCCCTTTAGGAATCTACGATGCGATATCTGTAATCTCCGTCGTTGATCTGCATGCTCGATCAATGGTCCACGTTAAGTCGCCGATCACAGTCGCATTTCCCTTAGGGCCACCTCCGATATACTCCACTGGCCTCTCCCGATGCGATATCCCGATTTAATCTGGGTTGTTGATCTATTTGATCTGACGGCTCCTGTGCAACGAGACTTTACGCTCCGCTTCACTTTGTTTTCTACCATTCCTTGGTGTTTTCCTCTGCGATCTCTATTTTCTGATAGTTTAATATATATGAAGACTTACACTTTTAGAGGGTTTAAGATCCATTTTGGATCATGCCTTCCCAATCAAAATCTTTTGGACCACCAAAAGTTAGTTTTAGGCATCGATCAAGTGAGGATACTGCTCCTTCACCTGTCTAACTTCTATCTATTATGCTTTGCTTGGATTTGAACCTTTGAGTCCCACTCTCAGGTACTCAACATCCCCTTGACGCGTAGTTCTTACCTCCCTATCCAGAACTGTGTCCTCTTGTAACTCATTGAGATACTCAGGCAACAAATCCCCAATAGAAGGAAACTAACTTTACTCTTTAGGATCTTCAACCAATGAAGGTTCATACAATCTCAAGTTTTCTGCATTAACGACTGAATAGATCTACATATAAGCTGGTAAATCAAGGAGAAAATCATTTTCACAAATTTTATCAAGTATCTTGAAAGGTCCATACCTTATTGGTTTTAACTTCTTACATTCACCTTGCATTTTGTCTTTGCTGATGTACAACCAGACTTGATCACCAACTTGAAAACTATGTTTAGCTCGATGCCTGTCATGTCTTGCCTTGTACTTGGCTTGACTTCTTTCTAGTTGTTCATGTACTGCTTGGTGAATTTCCTGGATTTTTTCAATGAACTTGGTTGCTTTGTCCACATCACTATGTCCATCAACTTCTATGTCTTTACCAAAGAAAAAATCCAAGGGAGACTTTGGTATAAAACCAAAAAAAGTCTCAAAAGGAGATCTCTAAGTAGAAGAGTGCTTGGCACGATTGTAAGCATGTTGCACATAACACAAATGCTCATCCCAAATCTTGGGATGCTTGCTGCAATAGCCTCTGAGCAACTAGATCATTGTCCTATTGACCACTTCTATCTGACCATCTGTTTGTGGATGAAATGTTGTGCTTTTCTTCAATCTAGTGTCCATTAACTCCCATAGATTTGACCAAAACTTCCCAACAAATCGAGAATCTCGATCAGATACAATAGAAGTGGGTAACCCAAAATGAACCCATACATTCTGAAAGAACAACTTTGTTGTTTGTTCAGCTGTAACCTGCTTGTTACATGGTATCAAAATACACATTTTATTGAACCTATCCACAACAACATACAAATAATCATGACCTTTCCTAGATTTTGGCAATCCCCCAACAAAATCCATGGAAACACTTTCCCAAGGATGAGAAGGAATTGGAAGTGGAGTGTACAAGCCTAATTTCCTATTATTGGGCTTGCTTGTAGCACACATTGTACATCCTTTGATATATCTAGAAACTGTCTCATGCATTATTGGCCAATAACAGAACCTTTGCAGTTGTGCAACTATTTTACTTACACCAAAATGACCTGATATGAGAGAAGCATGTGCTTCTTGGATTATGTTAACTCTTTTAGTTTGTGGAATGCATAACTTTCCCAAATGATATAAGAGTTGGTCCTTTACATAATAATCCAATTATTCTACTGGCTTGCCATGACTTAAAGTTGCATATACATCTTTAAAATCTACATCTTGAGCATATTATTCAATGTACTTTCGTGCATTACTGAGTTATGCTTAAGTATAGTAGATGCATTTATGATTGGTCTTGATAACATGTCTGCAACCTTATTGTCTATGCCCTTCTTATATCTCATGACAAGATGAAATTGTTGTAGAAAACCCATCGACCTATAATGTCTTGATTGTTGCAATTTAGTTTGTGAGTGCAAATATTGAAGTGGTTGATGATCTGTATGTATGATTGTTTCTTTACCCATTAGGTAATGTTCCCACTTTTTCACACTTTTTACTAATGCATACAATTCTTTATCATATGTGGGACAATTAACTACTACAGAAGTAAATGTCTCATAATGATAGCATATGAGTTTTCCGTGTTGCATCAACACTGCCCCCATGGCATAGTCATTGGCATCTGTCTCAATCTCAAATGGATGTCGAAGATCTGGCAGTGCTAGTACTGGTTTTGTATTGATTTGTTTCTTTAAGGTGTCGAAGGATTTCTGCTATTTGCCTCCCCACTTAAACACTTGTTTCAATCCTGTTAAAGCATGTAATGGAGCTGCAATGAAAGAAAAGTTAGCAATAAACTTTCTCCAGTGTTGTGCTACCCCTAGGAAACTCCTAACCTCTGTAGCAGATTTGGGTTTAGGCCAGTTCACAATGACTTCAACCTTAGAGGGATCTATCTTCAATTCACCACCCCCTACAATATAACCCAAATAATTTAAAGATGTTCTGCCAAATTCACATTTTGACAGTTTTACATAGAGATTTTCTCTTTTTAAAACATCTAAAGTTTGCTTCACATGCTTTACATGGTCTTCCCATGTCTTACTAAAAACAAGAATGTCATCTAAATAAAAAATTACAAAGTTATCAATAAATGGTCTGAGTACATCATTCATAACTCTCATAAATGTAGCAAGAGCATTAGTTAAGCCAAAAGGCATAACCAACCATTCATAAAGTCCTTGCTTTGTCTTGAAAGCAGTCTTCCATGCATCCTGTTCTGCAACTCTGACCTGATGATAACCACTTCGCAAGTCTAACTTAGAAAAGTAAACTGTGTCTTTCAATTGATCTAATAAATCATCAATATGAGGAATAGGATAACGATTCTTGATCGTTATTTTATTTAGTGCTCTATAATCAATGCACATTCTCCATGAACCATCTTTCTTTCTCACCAGAACAATTGGAGATCCACATGGTGATGTGCTTGTTCGTATAAACCCTTTATTGAGAAACTCCTGTACTTGCTTCTTTATCTCTACATTCTCTAAAGCTAATAACCTGTACATTCCAATGTTAGGTAATGGAGCATCTTGCTGCAAATAAATATCATGTACTATTTCTCGCTTGGGTGGCAGACCTTTAGGTTCTTGAAATAAAACATCATACTCTGAAACAACTTTAAATAAATCAGCTTTCTGTTTAGAATCACAACCTTCAAATGCATTGGACTTTTCAGGATCCTTTGCCTTTACAACCATTAGTAAGAATTGCTTACTTGAATTCACAATTCTTTTCATCTATCCTGATTTTATGAGAGAATAGTTACCTTTGAGTTTATAAGCTCTTACAATGTATTCTATTCCATTTTTAGTGAGTCGATACTTATTCTCATCTCTATAGAAAATAGCTTTCCTATCATACAAGTATGGACTTCCCAAAAAAATACCACATATATCCAATGGAACTATATCTAACTCAACCTCATCTACAAATGTTGATCCAATAGAAAACCTAAGTATACATTGTCTCATTACTTGTAGCTTTGTTTTATCACACACCCAACCTAATGGATATGGCTTCTCATGAGGTTTTGTTTGTAATCCAAACTTCTTTACAATTGTTTCAGAAATCAAATTTACTTGTGATCCACTATCAAATAAAGTATCAAACTTATTGTGCTTGGAAATTACTCTAATACGAAAAAGCTCATTTCTTTCCCTCTCATTATTTTCATTATAAACAGATTGTGAGGAATTACTTGTGGATGCTTCAGAATCTTTACCTTTAATACCTGTGGCTATAACTGTTGTTTCATCACCTGAATATGATCCCAAGTCCTGCTGAAGAGCAGCAACATTCTTTCTCTCCTTTCCACCAAACTTCTTAGGTTTCCTTTCTAGATGCAAAGACCAGAAATGTGCCTCATCGTGTCCTTCTTTCTGACAATGAGTGCATGAAGGTTTATCCTTCTTTACAATGTTTGCTTTCCTCTCCTTCCATTTCACTTTCTTCTTTTCCTTATTCGATACATCATCTAAGCTAGTGGGATTAAACATGAGAATAGTATGCTTTAAATAGTTATGAAGACCACTTATATACTTCAATAAAGTCTCATATGAATCTAATGATATACCTAGATTTAAAGCTCTTTTCCTGAATTCCTGAGTATAACTCTGTACACTTTGACCCTTCAATTGATGAAGAGTTTTCCAACTCATCATTACCTGTTGCATGTAAGCTAATGGATAGAATTTCTTTTTGATGGCAGAAACAAATTCATTCCAGTAGAAATGATTTTACCATGTTTTTACAGATCAACTTGTGTCTTGCCTTCCCACCATACTAGTGCAGTTCCTCCAAGTCCAAGGCTAGCCAGCTGAATCTTCTTCCTTTTTGAATCAATGCTTTGTACCTTGCAATACACATCAATTTGTCTTATCCAATTATCTAGCTTTTCTACATTGAGTTCTCCATCGTAAATTGGCAAATCAAACTTCACATCTAATTTGATTAAGGAAGTTTTCTTCTTCTTCCTAGAAGAGCTAGTGTTATGAGAAGAAGATGATGAGGATGATGAAGGTGATGATGGAGGAGATGGTGGAGGAGGTATTTCCCCTTTCCCTTTGCCTTTTGGAGGGGCAACTAGAAAAGTTTCCTCTGCTCCTTTGTCCGGTTCGGGTGTTGCAGTGCTTTCACCTCGACCCTTCTTAAACTCCAGATACATATCTTCCACCATAGCTTGAAGTGTCTTAAAACTTTCTATAAATTGAGACTCTGATCCCAATGGAGCTTCTTCTGCCATTCTCCTATTAGAAAAGACTCTTCCAATCTCTAGATTAGCCTCAACAAGTTCTCCTTCTCCTAGTCTGAGCTTTAATCTAGTTAGCATTCAAAATCCAGCACAAGCTTGTCTAACCTTAACAAAACCAAAACCGAAAGCTCTGATACCACCTAATCCAAAACAGATACTAAATCAAGAAGAAAAGGTATTACAGACTCATGTGTAGGAAAATGCGTATATTAGTTAGTGTAACTGATCGAAAAGATTGCAAACAATATAGATAATTAACAGTAAGAAAACATAATAGGCTCACACATCAACACAAAAAATAATCAAGGAGCTCACCAGACTTCCTGGCTACATCTCCTGGTCCAGCTTTCAGTGTCGACCTCTGTATTATGTCTTCAAGAACAAAGTTTATAGGTGTGAGCTCAATCAGAGCCATAACACAACAAATAGTGATATTACACAGGGATTTCACTCGAAAAACTCGAGTCTAAAGAGTGCACA
Source organism: Pinus tabuliformis (assembly GCA_031772625.1). Taxonomy (NCBI): domain Eukaryota; kingdom Viridiplantae; phylum Streptophyta; class Pinopsida; order Pinales; family Pinaceae; genus Pinus; species Pinus tabuliformis. The sequence continues at coordinate 662,922,460 of CM062820.1, read as the reverse complement.
GACTCTCCCTCTTAGTGCCTCTGATCAACTGTTCGTAGCTATGCGTTTTTCTCTGACTCTCTGTCTCGCCTCTGTCTCTGACCTCCTTCTCTGTGCTACCATTGAATGGCTTTTAAGCCTATCGTCGCTATCAGTTCAATCCCATTCTTGGGCTCTCTGGCTCCCGGCGCTATCCCTGCATCTCCCTGCTCAGCATTTAAACAATCATTGCAAAAAAACCTAAGGCATTGAGGCCACTTGTTTACAAACGAAAGGACCAAGCACGAGTGAAAATCCTTGAGAACACACTTTTTTGTTTACATAAGGAATAGATGGGAATACACTGAAACAATGGAAAATCTAACTGAAATGCTAAATCCAAACTTCAAATGATATAAAGTCTGCCCTATAATCCTCTCGGGTCCACCTTGATCGCTATGGCAAGTCACAATTGCTACGGGTCATAATCCCTTTGTATTCCACACCATTGATCTGCCTTTAATCTGACGGTTCACATCCAACCCGATCATCCAACCAGCTCGTGCCTTCTTCATCGTCTGATCCGTGATCGTTAATCCAATGGCTGACGACCATTTTGGGCGGCCCACTTGGACGGGGAAAACCCACCCGAAGTGAGTCTTTTTCTCTCTCCTATGCCATGCTACGTGTCAGCCAGTGTATGGAATCAGGTGAAGCCCTTCTAATACCACTTACCACCTGTAGCCTGCCCAAATTACCATTTACCACGAAACTTAAATCCTTCACTGTTTGATTCATAAATCCATTGGGTCCGCTAAAATCCTTCCGCCTGTGTTAAGTCCTCCCTTTACAAATCTACAATTCGATATCAGTAATCTCCACTATTAATCTATGCGCTTGATCAACGGTCCACGTTAAGTCACCAATCGCAGTCGCATTTCCCTTAGGGCCGCCTCCGATATACTCTGCTGGCCTCTCCCGATGTGATATCTCGATTTAATCTGGTCTGTTGATCTATCCGATCCGATGGCTCCTGTGCAACGAGACTTTATGCTCCGATTCACTCTGTTTTCTGCCATTCCTTAGTGTTTTCCTCTGCGATCTCTGCTTTCTGATAGTTTAATATATATGAAGACTTACATTTTTAGAGGGTTTAAGATCCATTTTGGATCAATTAGATTGTCGATTCATTATTTTGTTTCTAATTAGCATACTAACTTGAAAATTGTTGTTTCATATAGCCTTAGATCCATGGGATTATTGAAGTTAAGCCAAGGTGATCGGTAAATATGTTTAATTATATTTTAATTGGCTAACATATATGTGTATGTAACAACACATAACAAGACACCAAGAAACAACAAGAGAGTGAAGGGATTAGAAGTAAGATGGTGTAGTATAACACTGATACATCCCAAAATAGTCAAGAAGTGGAGTCAATTGGAAAAAGGAGAGAAGAAGGTTCCCCTAATTTGATGGACACTCTTAGAATTTTAAGGGTTGAGGTAAGAAATTGTAAGAATGACAATGAGAATATTGTCAGAGGCTAGGCAAAGTAGGAAGAAGTAAATGTAGTAATATTGCAAAGCCTCTCATATATGTAGATACATAAGAAACATGATCTTGGTTCCAGCCACCTAGGAAAGTATAAATACGGACAAGGCACCTCAAGCCTATGGAATCATGAATTAAAGACTGGGTGCTAAAGGAAATAGATCCAAGAAAATGCATAGGCACATAACCAAGGATACATTGAGAGGTGAAACTCCATGAAGTAATTCAGAGAAGTAGACAGGAAGTTGTGAGCACTTGTCTAATGCTGCAAATAAGAGGCACTGACAGTAGAAGTGGAAGGGAAAATTATTGATGCCAGAAGAATTTAAGAAGGAAAAAACGCCTACATTTGATGGATTGGTGACGAAGGCAGAGGAAAAAGAAGCATGCATGTTAGGGATGAAGAAGTATTTTAGGGTCAACCTGAAGGGAAAGGCTAGTATTTGATGGGAATATTTGAGGAATGTAAAATATATCAGAGAGAAATAATTGTCTTGGAGGAGATTTGAGATGCGTTTTAGGGAAAAGTACCTATTTTAGTGGTACTATGACAACAAGTCCTATTATTTTTATGAGAATAAATTAGGGAAATAGTCACCAGATGAATATATAACTAGATTTTTGGATCTACTAAGGTGTGTGCCTTATAGAAAGGATGAGAAGATGAAATATCAAAGGTATCTTAGTGGGATTCCATAGGCATTCAGGGTCATAATAGAATTTGATGAGCCTAAAAACTTGGAACATGTTATTTGGAAGATGAAGCAGTGTTATGAACTATCTAAACATAAGAATGAGCCTCATGCTAATTGGAAAGAAATATGAAATCCCAACTTTAAAGGAAAAGGGAAAAAGTTTGCAAGATAATAACCTAGAGGAAAGAATTTGAATTTCACCACTCTCATGAGGGGAAATTTCTAACATAGATCCACTGCTATTAGTAGATACTAATTCTCTCAGCCTATAGAAGAGGAAATGAAGAGTTTCATAATAGAGCCCATGAATTGTTGGACTTGTGGATAAAACCACTAGAAGGAAGAGTCTCTTCAACAAGAGAAGAATGACCTGCATGAAGAAAAAATAGTAAATGATGTTGTTCAGAGCATACCGCATATCCATGTAGCCTTGGATAATGGACAGACCAATCACCAAGCCTCAATGATCGAAATGGATAGTACATTGAATAACTAGTCTATTTCAATTTTGATTGAACCTAGTTCGAATTTAAGTTACATAAGTTCACATGTTACAGAGAAGTGTGTGCTATAGAGCATAAGACGTAAAATCTCTTGGTTGGTTCAATTAGCCACTGAGACTAAGAAATGGGTCGAATATGTGGTGAAGTCATGTCTAGTTATAATGGACAACATGCCAGGCTAGATTATTTGAACTTGCTACCATTAGATTCATATGGCATATTAATCAAAATGGACTAGTTGGAAAGCAAGGGACCAAATTCAATTTCTTTAGCACGTCAATTGAATGTCTCAACAACACAAGGGAAAAGGTGATGTTGTAGGGGAAAGTAAAACCAGTGATTGTTCAATGAATAACAATATTGTTGCTAATGTAGTGCAACAAAAAAGGGGTATGAAATGTATGTTGCTCAAGTGACCAATGAATTGGGGGTCGATAAAAATGGAATGGAAGAACATACAATAATAAAAAAATTCAACGATTTGTTTCCAAAGAGATCCCAAAACATTTTCCAAGGAGGGAAATTGAATTTTCAATTGAATTATTGCTAGGATTAGTGCTAGTGTCTAAAGCTCCATATAGAATGAGTATACCATAGTTGATAGAGCTTAAACTACAATTAAAAGAGGTGTTAGACCAAGGATATATCAGACCCAATGTATCGCCTTGGGGAGCACCTATATTATTGGTCAAAAATAAATATGGTATGTTGAGGTTGTGTATTGAGTATAGGAAGGTCAATAAAGCCACAATCAAGATTAGATATCCTTCGCTAAGAATTGATGATTTATTTAACCAGCTGAGAGGAGTTGTGATTTTTTTTAAGATTGATTTGAGATCTCGGTACCATTAGGTACACATGAAAGATGAATGCATTCATAAAATGGCATTTAGAACCAGGTATGGGCACTATGAATTTGTATTTATTTTATTTGGACTTACAAATTCCCAAGCGACATTCATGTGTTTAATGAGAAATGTTTTAAGTCTATATTTAGATAAGTTTGTATTGGTTTTGGCCAATGAAATCTTGGTTTGATTACTAAACCAAGTATGAGAATGAAAATAATTTAGAAGCGATGTTGAAATTACTGAGGGAGCACAAGCTCTATGATAAAGTCAACAAATGTGAAATTTTCCAGTCACAAATTCAGTATTTGGGACACATTGTCTCTAAAGAAGGAGGTTCAGTAGACCCAAAAAAGATCAAAGCCATTATGGAATGACTTACTCCTCAAAACATATTAGAAGTCAGATCCTTTATGGGGTTGGTTGGTTATTTACAAACATTGGTCCTTAATTTCTCAAATATTGGGCATCCAATCACAACACTACAAAGGAAAGGAATTAAATTCCAATGGAAAATGGAATGTTAAGCCATCTTTGAGAGTTGAATGTTTTTTCACACATGAAATGATATTAAGGATAACAGATACAAAGAAATATTTTGTGGTATGCATGGATGCCTTCAAGGAGGGACATGGTGGGGTCTTGATGCAAGAAGAGAAAGTGGTCTACTATGAGTCTAGAATTTGGAAAAGCATGAGAAGGATTATGTCACTCATGAATTGGAGTTTGAAATGATAGTGCTTTCACTTAAGATGTGGAGGCATTACCTCCTTGAAATAAAATTTGTATTAATTTCAGGTCATTGTTGGCTGAGGTATCAATTTGATCATTACCCAAGCTAAATGAAAAACAGGCCAAATGGATAGCCTTGATTAGTGAGTTTGATCTTGAAATAAAATACATAAATGGAAAGGAAAATAAGGGAGTTGATGTACTCAGCAGGATGCTACAGGTAGCTCATGTGGCAACTATAATTTCTTGTGAAGTTGACATACAAGAAAATATTAAGGAGAAAATGAAACAAGATGAGTATTATGAGCAAATAAAAGAACACTTGCAACAAGAGTCAGAAGGAACAATGAGTAAGAAATTATCTCTCATCAAGGATGTACTATTAAAGTTCAAAGGAAGCTGGCATATACCTTGCGTGGGTGACTTGAAGTACCCCATTTATGATGAGTTTCATAAATGTCCAGATTCAGGTCATCCAGGTTATCAGAAAATGATAAAAACTATGAAAAGGACATATTATTGGTCATTCATGGAAATGGATGTGGTTGAGTACATTTCCAAATGCCTAGAGTGATATTAAGTAAAGGTAGAATGTAGACATCTAGTAGGATGGCTACAGGAAATCCGCATTCTTGAATGGAAGTTGGAAGCCATTTGAATGGACTTCATCACGAAGCTTCCATGGAAAACTAGGAATCATGATGCCATAATGGTGGTGCTAGGCAAGTTAAGCAAGGTAGCTCACTTTGTAGCTATTAAATCTACTAATTAAGCAATTTATATTGCTAATATTTTTATAAAAGAAATAGTGAGAATGCACGGTTTGTTTGTTGGTTTGGAGGACATTGTCTACTGGTTTTGGGACAAAATTAGCCTTTTGCACAACATATCATTCTCAAATGGATGGAAAGACTGAAAGGATAAATAAAGTATTAGAATACATGTTGAGAATGTATGCCATGCACTAGCCAAAGAGATGGGAAGAATTTCTACCTTTGATAGAGTTCGCTTATAACAACGAGAACCATGAGTCATTGAGAATGAGTCCACTCAAGCTTCTTTATGGGAGCAAATGCAATACATCGATAAGTTTCACTGATCCAGTGAATATAGTGCATATGAGGCCAAATATTCTAAAGGAAATGGAACATGAAGTAATTGTTAATATGCAACTATTAAAATAGCTTAGGAAAGGTAGAATACCTATGAAGATCAAACAAGAATGCACAAGGAGTTTAAAGTGGGCGAACATGCTTACCTCCACATTAGACTGACAACAATTTCCTTAAGAATTGGGTCTTGTCTTGAGTTGGCACCACAATTTTGTTGTTAATTTTAGATTTTATAAAGAGTGAGGCCAATGGCCTATAGATTGGCCTTACCACCCACAATGAAGGAACATGATTTATTCCATATCTCTTTACTTAAAAGGTATAGGTCCATGTTATAGGTGGAATATGGGGGATAATTCTAGTCAGAGACACTGTGCATTCTGGATCGGAGGTAGATTGAGCTCTAGGATCAAGTAATTGAGGAGGTTAAGGTGTAGTGCAGGATATTTGGACTAGATGAGGCCACTTGGGAGATGGTTGAACATATGAGGGTATTATACCCATTTTTTTTCTCTAGTTAAACAAATGTAAATATAAATGTAATGAATGTAAAGAATTGTATATATAAAGTTCACTCTTAACCTTGTATTTGACATGAATACTGTTGAATTTGGTATTCGGTAAAGAGCACTATGAAACTTTGTGCTTATAATAGAGCATGGTTGAAATTTTGTTCAATGTAGAACACTAAGGATAGTATTCGTCTAAGGGGTTGGGGTTTGTGAAAATAATTTTTTCTATTACCCTTGTAATTATCCATGTGAATTGTAATTCATGTAAAAATTGTGGAAATGTAAACATAATGACTGACTATGAGGAGTGGATAGGGATTCAAATTTTTGAGGAGGATTTTCTTAGGAATTGGTTAACTCAAGGCTATCCATTCAATGATCATTATCTTTTTGACTAGGTTTTAATGGCCTACATGGAAAGCATGAAGGTGTAGTATGGGATTTGTGAATGGAGCACAAGCACATACCCCATCTATATTTTTTATTGGTTTCATTGTGTGGTCAACATGGAAGGGCCACGAGGGGGTTAGCATGAGAATTTTAGTTATAACAGCAACCACAAATTTTCAATACCCTCTAAAATTTTGAGTCCCTTACTTTTGGTCCTTAAAGGCTTTGTCTTAAAGTTTTCTCCATGTATGATTTCACTTTTTAAATTTTAAAATAAATCTTCTTGCATGTTTTCATACCTTGTTGCATCACAGCCCAAATTAGACCATCACATCACATTTTATTAATCTTGCACAAGGTCATTCCTCACAACTTCATCATGTCATGAACTACCTTGTCATATCGCACTACTAGTCATCACACTTGCAATAACCATTCTCATAGTGTGGTCCGTTGTGAATGGATTCCCGATATTTCATATTGATTCACGAAGTTGCGACATATTAGATATTAACTTGTGAATATGTGACTTGTCGACCAACTTAGTTCCTCTCACATATTTCCTCGCAAAGGCACATTTAATGCACCAATTCTCTCGCATGTGTCAGCAAAGCTATAAATAGAAATACCCCCCCCCCCCCCCCCCCCCATCATTTTCACTATTCATTTTGAGCTTTAGAGCTTGTGCAAGAGGACTAAGCTTGTCACAACCTACTATTATAGTCCCTATCGCTATTGAGTCTAGTAATTCATCGCAACCTTCCATGTTTGTTTGTGATTGTGGTGTTTCATATTCTGTCATTTTGACTCTCAAGTTTTCACTTTCTATATACCCTAGGCTCTATATTATCCTTGCTTTCATTTATTCTCCTCCTTTCCATTCCACTCCATACATTAGGGGAATTTTAATTTAAAAAATGGGCCTCCTAAGGAAAATGATAGAATAAGAGTTATGGCATTTTAAAGAAAAAGAAAGGAAAATAGTTTTTTATTGTATTTTCAACTTATCTCCTTATATGTTTACTCAAGTATCAAGTGTAGACACCCTTTGGATGAATTCCACATCCAACGAGTAGCCACTTTGCATAGTTTTGAGTGGACCCACATTAAAGAAAATTGCAAATACATGAAAAAAGGTTGTTTGAACACCCTTTTTTATGTATTTTCATTTTTCTTCTATGTGGTTCTACTTAAAAGTATACAAAGTGGGTACTCGTTAGATGTGTAATTCAATTTTCACATCCAACGGGTGTCTACCCTTGGCATTTGAGTAAACCTAGAAGGATATAAGTAAAAAATACAATTAAAAAAAATAGATTTCTTCTTTTCACTCTAAAATATTTTCCATTGGGGATGACATCATCATCTTAAATCCTATTAGTTCTTTTAAAGCTAATTTTGTTAGAAATTTTTTTGTATTGAGGCCTATTTTTTACCTCAAAATTCTCATAATGCCTTCCCCTTCTCTCATGTCTCTCCTATTGTTCACTGCTTCATACTTAGTTGTATCCCGCCATACCGTTAAGTTCAATTGAACCCTTATGCTAGATTATTACCACTCTCTCTTTCATAGCATTTAACTTTATCCTAGAAGATAAAGCTCTATTCCTGATGATTATAGTGCACATTGTTGTATGTCTCTACAAATAGATCCTCTCATTGTCGGTACCTTCTTTTATCGTAGCATCATGATCTACCACACAACATCACAATTTTGGTATCACAGTTTATTCCATCTCCTCATGTTCACACAAGTACAAAATCACACTATTCCAAATCCTTTTGTGACTTATTTCCCCCATTGTCGCTATTGTTTGTCAGTCATAATATCACATCTTGATGTATCTTCTTGTGATAAAACAATTCAATGTTGGAATCCTACCCATATATTTGTGATAGCACTATCCCTTTACTGCAGCTTAACTTGACTTCTTGCAACTAGAAATACATGGTCATGTTTTTCAAGCCCTTATAACAGATAGTCTTTAAAAATTGTGACACAACCTTATCACACTATCTTGTTCTAGTTTGTGATACATAGTAATTTAAGTTGACATTTTTCCCTCACATCATTTTTTATCATCATGAACATTTTTGAGATGTCAAGTACTTTCAATATCGAGTGCTATAGCATATCACTTCCATTCGAGACATGGATCCACCCACCAAGAAGAGACTAAGCAAGGAAATCATAGAAAGTAGCATAGAAGGTGTGGTGGATAATCACTTAGTCTTGGTACCTATTTTTGCAGACATGACCTGCTATGTGGATAAGCTAGTGACCATGACTTGGTTGGGTATCTAGCAAATATTTTCTAGAAAAGAAATCCCTGAGGATGAAGAGGATGTTGAGGTATATCGCAATGTTCAAATCTCATGGTTCCATAAGGTAGCTACACATCCTCTTATTTTTTCCTATGCTGAAACAGTTGAATGGATCATCTAGTGCACAATTATGAAGGATGTGACTATGAAGGGTAGCCCCAATGCAAATATAATAGCATTTTCTCATTAGAATATTATTTAATACTATAAGCTTCCAAAGTGTCAAGTGGTCATGTCTACCAAATAGTTTAATATTTTTCCTCTGACTAACAGAGACATACTAAAAAAGTGGTGGCAGGAACAAAGTAAGTGTAGGTCTAAATTAGATCACATTTATAAAACCAAGATGTTGAGAAAAGTGTATTAGATGATAACAACAATGTGTTGCAAGCTATATGGAAGATCAGATGCAAAGTTCTTTGAGGAGGATTGAGTCCCCGTGATGTATACTTGCATTCAGGAAGGAAGGATCTTTAATTGGTTAGAAATTTTAGCATCTTTAATTAGGGTCAATATAAAGAGAGAAAAAGAATTAGCTAAAGGAGAACTGGAATTTTATAAGGATTCTTATGTATTGGATGGTATATGTGCCAAATGTTAGTTTACAATAATAGGGTGGCAATGGATCCCTACTTCAGATACACTACAAGTTCATGTTTATTGTAAGAGCCTATGGGACATAAGGTATAGATGAATGTATAAGAACATTTTTGAAAGCTTCATTTCTCCTTTGTATTCTATATTATTTGATATAGAAGCTCTATGCATATCAGAGAGGTCTAGAACATCACTACATGATATTGTTGATTTGTTTAATCCTATAGATTGAACATACATAAGGGTGTTTGGAGCCTACAGAGCTCCCCATTAGTTGGCGCTTTTTATGAATGACAAGATAGTCTTACAACACGTTGCTTATCAAATTTCAATAGGACTCACTAACACACTTCTCAAAGCAAGGAAAGCTCCTTGGCCATATTTTCCTCTATGTATAGGGTCTTATTGTATCTAAAACAACACAGAGGTAGAAACTGAAACCTAGGACTTATAATGCTTCAGATTTCACACTTTTCCTTTCCAAACATAGTTACCAATAAAACGAGAAAATTAACGATTACCCTTTTTTTCAAGGTAAAAAATAAAGCACTCGATTTTGAAAAGTGGTTATTCAAAAATAAGCTTTTTTTTGGAACATATTTTTGACACTTTAAATTTTATTATATAATATTTCTTTTTAAATGATATTGATTTTCATGTCAATTTTGAAAAGTGTTGATGCAGCATCAACCCATTTTTTTAGAGGGCTTATTTCAGACACTTTAAATTTTTTTATTTATCGAGTATGAACATTTCTTTTAAAATGTTAGTGATCTTCATGTTAATTTTGAAAAGTGTTGATGCAACATCAACCTTTTTTGTTTAAAGAGCTTATTAAAAAAAAAGCAAAAAATCAAATTAAAAAAAAAACCCACAAAAATGTAAAAAACAAAAAAAACAAAATTAACCTGTGAAAATAACAAATTTAAACAAAAATTTTAAAATTTAAAGTATTAGGGGGTTTACGTAGTGCATTATATTAGATATCATTTTAGGATTCAACTGTGTTAAGTAAGTCATTCACGTATGACCATTTCCATGAGAGGTAGTCGTAACTGATTAATTTCTCATGATTTTTGAATAGTTCACTTAGCACTCATTGCATCGAGTGATGCTCACAGGGTGAAGAAGTGGGATTGAAACTAGTGAAATGAATCACATAGCGTCAATCATCACTTCCGGGGCTTTCACCCTGTAACCAGGACTTCCCGGGAGGTCACCCATCCCAGATCGCCTCTGGATCAAGTGCGCTTGACTGTGGAGTTTTCCCCACAATGATATCTAATATAATGTACTCCATAAACCCCCTAATACTTAAAATTCAAAAAGAGTGAAGAGATCTCTACTGGAATGGTTCATGAGGCACAATACTTGCTAAGGTTTTGCAAATGGGGTAGCAAGCCAAGCGGGTTTGATTGTGGGGAAAACTCCAGAATTAAGCACACTTGAGCCAGAGGCGATCTGGGATGGATGACCTTCAGGGAAGTCCTGGTTATTGGGTGTAAGCCACGGAAGTGATGATTGATGCTATGTGTTTCATTTCACTATGTGTGAGCATCACCAGATGTAATGAGTGTTAAGTGAACTATTCAAAAATCATGAGAAATTAGTCAGTTACGACTACCTCTCATGGAAATGGTCATACGTGAATGACTTACTTAACGCAGTGGAATCCCAAAATGATATCTAAAAAAATTTAAAAACAAAACAAAAATAAAAAGTAAAAATTGTCAATAAATAAATAAATAAATGGGGAAAGAATTTCAAAAAAACACATAACTTAAAGGAAAAAAATAAAAATTAACCCAAAAAAACATCAATCGATTTTTTTTCTATAGTTAAAAAAAAATAGCGTGATTAAAAAAATAATAATAAAAATAAATTATTAAAATAAAAGATTTAAAAATAATTAAAGTTCAAAAATTAAAAATTAAAATATTTAAAAATTTAAAAAGAAAGATTAAAAAAAAATTAAATTCAAAAATAAGAAATTAAAAAAAAAAAAAAACAATTTCAAATATTTCAAAAAGAAATATTAAAAATAAAAAAATAAAATTTAAATTTTAAAAAATAAACAAAAAAAATAAAAACGTATAATTAAAAAATATATATTTAAATAAAAAAAAAAAAAAAATGAAATTAGGCCCGCAAAACGGCTTGGGCAGAGAATCGACCTCCCTACCCAAGTGGCTATGGGGTGGGCCCAATTTCATTTTTTTTATTTAACTTTTATTTTATTTTATTTATTTATTTTTTTAATTTTTTAAATTTTTTTTAATAAATTATGATATTTTTAAATGGTTTTATTTATTTTTTATTTTGAAATGAATTTAGTTTTTATTTTATTTTGTTGTTTATTTATTATTATTTTTAATTATTTATTATTTTTATTTTTTTAAATAGACTTTATTGTTTTTTAATATGTTTTTCATTTTTTTTTTTTTTTTTATCTAAGAAAAAAAGATGGTTTTAAATTTTTGTTTGTTTGGTTTCTTTCCAATTTTTTCAATTATTATTTTCAATATATTTAATCATTATTTTCAATATTTTTTATTTTTTTAATGTTTTTTTAAATAAATTTTAACTATTTTTTTATTGTTTTTTTTTCAATTTATTTTTTTTAATGTTTTATTATTTTATTTATTTGATTTTTTTTTAATCTTATCATTATTATTTATTTATTTATTATGTTTTTTTGTTGTCTATTTTTTAAGTTCTTTCCTTGTGTTTTTGAAATGTTTTCCTTTTTTTAATTTATTTTTTATGTTTTTAATTTTTTGGGTTGTTTTTAATTTTTAAATTTTGATCATTTATAAGTTAATTTTATTTGATTTTTACATTTTTTATATTTGCTCTTTCTTTTCTTTTTTTTTTTCCTTTTCTTTCATATTGTGTTTTTTGGATCATGGTTTTAATTTTATTTTTTAATGTTAAAATATATATTTTTATTTACTTGTTATTATTATTTTTTATTTGTTTTAGTTTTTTTTTCAATGTTTTCATATTTTCAATATATTTGATTGGAAATATATGTCAAAATAAAATATATGTAGAAGTAATAAGACTCGGAGTACAATTTTTTTGTTCATGGATAGGATTCTGGAAAGGCAATTTTTTTTTCATAATCTTTAATATGTTTATTAGTTTTGATTTATTAAATTCAAAAGAAATATAATTTTGATATTATTATTATTATTATAAAATTAAAATCTATATATTTATGAATAATGAAATAATGGTGAGTGAAACAGGGCAACTCCTGTTGCACAAAATATTGTCACCGTGACATTCTCCAATTAGTGTGAGTCTATCACCACTCATGCTTTCCTCCTTTGCAAGTCTTAAACCTCAGTTCTTCATGTCAAGCCTTGAAAAATAAGAGAAAGCCCTTAAAAATCTCTAAAACTCTGGTTCCGCACTTTCTCTTAGCATTACCTGCGGTCCCGCACCTACTAGTCATGTCCCCTGCGTACCTAACCACTTTGTCTCTGTGTAATGGGTACGAACCCCTGTAAATGTCAAAAAGGCGCAAGTACATTCTCAAAAACTCACTTTGGGTTATTTCTGGAAGCTTCTAGAGGGAATCTTGAGGTGGCAAGTTCGCTCCTTTAAGGTTCATGCATCCCATACCTTAAGGAGCTAACCCCTTGATGTGAGGAGCTTATCCCTTTGAAGGAGGACTCTATCCCTTCATAGGTGGACCTGTAACTTCCTTCTTCTACACTATAAAATGAGGTATTGGGCTGGTTACTAGGGAGGTTGAAAGATGAACTTTTTTAAGGGTAAATGCTGTTGGAATTTAGTCTTCCTAATTGAGCTTGAGAGGAGAGATTACATACCTTTTTGTTCTCATCGTGAAGAGTGTGAGGCTTGTCAAAGTAGAGGAGATTCTTGCTTGGACCCTCGGAGGAGCTTGTACAACATCAAGGCACCAAGGTTGTAAAGTTCTTCTTATTTTTCAAAGTTAATACAATCAAGTTTATTTTTCTCAATAAGCTGTGTTCTATGGTTTATTTCATGGATTCCTTGATCACCATGATGAATATGATTTATTATATTAGCTATGCAGGTGTTATTTGATGTGTGCTTGTTTGTGTTTGCAGGTTCTCAAAAGGAAACTTGTTCGGACGGTCGAAGCGTGGCTGCCACAAACTAGCGTTGGACTTAAGGTAGGGTCTAAAACACCTCTTGGTTTGTATTTATAAATCGTAATATATTTAGAGAAAGATAGATTTGCTTGTTCTGCTTGTTGCTAGATATCTGTTGATACTAGGGATATCGGTCTTGTCCGCAAGAACGATTTATCCGGTCGACAACTCCCATTGAAGTAATTGTTATGGTGCAGCTCATAAGATATATAAAAAGAATTGAGCAAATGGGAGTAGTTAGATGGTGTAATGTTATCTTAAATGACGGCGCCAGTGAAAGAAAGAAAACATGGATGAAACAAAACTACATATGGATGCAAAAATGGAATATCTACCTCAATACTTGTCCCACAAATAGCAAGCAGGTAAAGGATTTTGTTATGGAGAAGTTTCATAAATAGGTATGGGAAAAGAGTTGGGTAGAAATAAGAAGTACTACATTGAGGAATTCAACCCTACGTGTGATCTACAACAAAAAGAGATCACTAGAGCTAGCATTATGTGGAGGGAAAAGGTTCTTATTGCTCAATTAAGAACCAACTCGCATCAACTTCGGTGTGAAATAGGACGGTGGAAAAGGCCTAAAGAAACTTGGGAAGAATGGGTGTGTACATTTTTTACACCTGAGACAGTGGAATCGAAAAAACATTTCATTTTGGAATGTGATGCATTCAAAGACATCAGAGAAAGTTATTCCTTGGCATTGTCTTTTCAATGTGGGGATTGTTGGAAGTTGGGCCAACTCATCATCAATTTGAACAAGAAAATGATTGGATTGTAAAAGATGAAAAGCAGGGAACTAATAGTCCATAAACTACTTTTAGTCTCACGGATGTTAAAATATCATTTCATTTCATTTTAGAGTTTTTAAAAAACAATTTGCAAATTTCAAAATTATTTAAAAATAAAATATTGACACAAATTTCCAAAAAAAGAATGTTTTAACGCAGAGAGTATCAAAAACTCCAAAATCCCATATAAATTCATTTGTTTTATAAAGTCGTTCATTCATCATAAGTGATGTGTTTCATATCCAGTAACTTCACTACATTATATAAAAAAGACATTATATTTATTAAATCGTTATTAATATGATAAACTTAAAATAAAAATAAATTAATATAAATTAAATGGTAATAATTTCTTAAAATAATATTAACACCATAGCTAAAAATTGTTGGAATTCTAAGGATTTTCATAGAGGTGATATTTTATCATCCTTGGATGTTGAAGGTTTTTTAGAGACGTGATATGTTATCTTTAATATCATGCCTAAAAATCGTTGGATTTTAAGAGTTTTGATATTTTATCTTTAATGCCATGTCTATGGTTGGAATTTTAAGGTTTTTCAGAGTCATGATATTTTAACATCATTATTAAAAGATGTTGACAATTTACCCTGAAAAAGAAAGACCTTATTCCAGCATCAACATTTTTCATTTTCAGGGTGTTTTTTGCAAAAAAGGAATTTCCTTTTACTTCCATTTTTAAAAAATGTTGAAAATTTATCTCGAAAAAAAAAAGTTATTCCATCATCAACACTTTTCATTTTTAGTCTAGTTTTTTATGTTTCTTTGGGGTCTTTTGGTTAGAGTTCTCATTTTGAGGTAATAGTTCTCGTTTCATCAGTAACTTTGTTTCCACAGATATGATCCCAAGAAGATCTCCAATAAGCATTGTAAAGTCATAAAATATTGGTGGCCTACATGCCAACTATTGAAGTTGAAGAAGAAATGGTGAAAAACTTTTATAACATTGCCTAAGCCATGTAATTGGGCAATGGAGAAAGATCCTATAATCTAATGATTGACACTGAATCTGAAGGTGAAGGCTCACAGCATAACATAGACACTTAGAAAGATAAGGCTTCCCTAAAAAGGGAAATCGAAAAGGAAGCAACAAGGAAGGAAAAGTTAAAGAAGAAAAAGGTTGTAGAAGAGGCTAAGAAACAATAACAAGAAGAGAAAAAAGAGAAAACAAGAAGTTGCAAAGAAACGGAAATAGGAAGAGGAAGAAAAACTAATATAATAACAAGAGGCAAAGTAGAAGGAAGAAGAGGCTGATAAGAAGCTAGATTAAAATATAATTAGAACAAGTAATTTTCTTCTTTTCCCTCCAAAAATATTTACCACTCAAGATGACATCATCATATTGAGCCTCAATCCAAGAACCTATAATCTAATGGGCTAGAACCATGGCGATATTGGCCATTACTTCATCGGATCAACCACTCCTCTCCTTGCATTCATGAGTAATGAATCGAGTCCTAAGCCTTGGCATTCTACGTCAGCATGAAACTATGATGAAATTATATGTGACATCACCAATAAAAAGGCTCAAAGGGGATTTTTAAAAATCACACCAGAAATATACAAGGGGCATTGATGAATGTAAGGTAGAAGAAACACATGCATGCCAAGCGATGGGGGGAGTGACATAAGTCAATTCGGGGCCAACGAGAACTAAAAACCCAAAACATTCAAGAAATTAGTGATTTTTTGGAAATAAAATCGTAGATGAACAAAGATGTCGGTATGTTTGAACATAGACACAAGATACAATTGTAGGCATGTTTGACTGGTCCCGAGAAGTTGATCACAACTGACTAGAAGAATGCAATTGAAGGGAAAAACATATAGTCACTTCAATAGAGCATATGTCAATGACTAGAGCTCAGATTGGGGTGCTACAATAGCTAATAGAAAGACTTAAAGGAGGAAAATATGCATACTAACCTAGAATTTTGGCTTGAGTTAGTGTTGACAATGCTAGATGCTAGCAAAATTGTAAGCAGTCTCCTCAATGTGAAGTCCCAATTAGACCTCACACCATTTCGTGTAGGCGTATCATCTAGTCATACGGGTTGACCACTACTAGAAAGGATTTGAAAATATGCCTTGGTCATCATCAAACACAAGAGAACACAACACCTCTTTGGGGCAGCAAGAATTTGAGCTTTTTGAGACACCCAATGTAAGGTCTACGAGGAAGACTACCATAGATGGTAGGGAAAACGAGCCACCATTTAGAAAAGTAATAGTACTATCCTAAAGGGGGCCTTGGAAAGAAAATGAAAGGCTTGGAGAATACCTACAAATCAGTCCACATAATAAAGAACAATCCTCAAGTCATAACAACACTCATTCAATAATAGCCATAGCTAAGCAACGAATTAGTTCATTAACTTAGTATGTAATTAAAGAAACATATACCATAAACATAACTAGAATAGTCCAACTATATGTATGATACATGCATGAATAAGTGTCAGCTCATTGAGATTCTGATTAAAAGTGCAATGTCCTAAGTACATTTCTACATAGATGAAACATTGTATCCAATAGTAGAACACAAAGCCACAACTTGTTTCTCCAAAGAATGATCTATCTCATATGTATTACAAGAGAAGAAAAGGAAATACCTCTAGAATCCAAGCCCCATGCTTCTGTGTTAGAGACTCAAAACCATTATGTAGTCGATTATAAGAAGCAATGGTACTAGTCCACTGTTCTCCAAGGTGTATGTAGTTGTGACGGTGGAGTTTCAACTAAACTTTGTCCATCTCTATGGAAATATTGTCTTTATTTTTTAAATATTGTTAACCATATGGATACTTGGAAGCCCACTCCTGACGGTAGTCAATTATTGTATTTATCACTTTTTGGAGTTTCACTGCTTCCTGTGCTTTCTTTTGAATACCAACTAGAGGAGCCACCACTTTTTATAGAAGAATCATCTCATCATATAATCATGCCATGGTTTCCTCCGTTGCTTCCGATTCTTCCTGCATAGCTGACTTCCATTTGGCAATGTTGGAGCCTTGTGATGAAAATAATTGATTCTTCACCGCAAGATGTTCCACCTGTTGCTTCACCGCAGTAAGTTCTCTTCTGAGCCTAGCATTCTCATTCAACAAGTACTCAAAATTATCCTGTGTCATTGTATCGAATGCAACATTTTCCCCCATAATAGCTCTGGTATTCCTTATGGTGTTATAGGTTATTACCTTCTCTATAGAAATTGACATTTGATTTTGAGGATCCTTGGGGAAGTATCTATGCCTCTGTTGTATGATCCTCTTCTTAAGTTGATTAAACATTACACTGCATACATCCTTAACTTTGTCAGCCAATGGATGGGTGATCCCCATTTCCACGAATGGAAGATGACCAAATGTAAGGGGAGGTTCTTTTGGAGTGCTTGGTTCATCATTCATGGGTTTGATGGTATTTTATTCCTCCAAATATTCTTCTTCAATATCTTGAGTCAATTATTATTCTTCTAGTATTTGTGTTACTTATTCCTTCTAGGAATGCCTCTTGTTATTTTTATTCTAGTTTTTTCCTCTCCTCTTCTTCTTCTTCTTCTTGCTTAGAGAGAAACTCATCCTGCTTCTCTCATGTCCTACTCTGCTTGAATAGCTCCTATATTTAGAGGATCAACTTTTGACTTTTTGCTGCCCTCGCCTCTCGAATCATATCTAATCCTCTTCTTGGGATTTACTTTCTTTGCTTGAGGAGTTATATTTTCTTCCTCCCGTACCTACATGTCTTGAGCTAGTGAACTGGTTTCCATCCTTGGATGTTCCTTCATGTTTTCATTGTACTAGTTATTTATCTTCTCATATTCTACTGTATATATCGAAGAATACCATGTATTGTGACCCATCCTTTCACAATGTTTCCTGCATATTCTCCAAGGATAATATACATGGAAGTCCTTAGTGGCAAAGTGAAAGCGGTCAAACTCTTATATTTCTGTTATTGTCGCTTTGTGTCTCTTCAAATCATATAATATGATCCTCAATGGGAATGTGTACCAAGGGTCTTTCTTCCTCATGTGAATAATTCCTGACAATCCCTTTTCTATCTTATTTTATACTTCTTACATGACCACCTTACTGGTCACATATTGCAACATGAGATAAGGGGATATTTGATAACCAAAACATCTGATGTACATGTACATGTTGGGTGCGGGATCCCCCAAGGGGAGTTTTGGGGCTAAAAGCCCATATTTTGGTCAAATTTTGTAATCCAAGTGCAAAGAATCCGCATTTTGTGGTTGTGGAGCACGTAAGTGTTAAAGAGTCATAGGGTTGTCCGCCCTTATTTTGGAAATATAATGCCGGCTGTAAAAGATCTACCCATGGTTCGCAGACCATGGGATTATATCAATAGAGATAAGCTCTAAGTAGTTTGATAGGAAGAATAGAAGAGAGACACATGGAGATATGATGTATGAGAGATAGCTCTAAAGTAGAAGTCTAATTTTGTGTTGTAGCGTAGGTAGAGGCTCTGCAGCTGAGTGTGCAGAGGCCTAGAAGTCTGCAGCTGAGTGCACGGACCCCTGCAGCTGAGTGCGCAGGGCAGGTTGAGTCTGTAATCATCCGAAATTATCAATAAAGAGAATTATTCTACAATTTCTGCATCGTTATTTCCTGTTTATGCATCTTGTTATGTTGGGTATGAATTTCACTTATAATGCTTATATGATGTGCAAATGTATGTAAATGTGTTGGTTAAGTAACGAAAGTATGAAAATCTGTTTACGTGAAGCTAACTAAGATTGGTTAATAAGATAAGTAAGACACTTAGCCTAGATCAAGAGATATCTCATATCGTTGCATTAGTAGCGCAAAAGTCCCTAAGCCGCATGTTAGGGTTGCACGAAAACCAATTGTACCCTTTCGCGAAGGCACTGAAGGGTGGAAAAGACGGCTAAGAAACCTACTTGAAGGCAAGCCAGAATAAACCGACATCACATCCATCTCAAGGGTGTGGAAACTTGGTTCCATCATCCCCCCATACTGCTTCAGGTGAGACTTCAGTCCGCGCTCCACGGGCTAATGCGGAAAGGGCCAATAGTGTAGGGATTTGTTTGGCTAACTAACTCCGAACTTGGGGCAGGTCCCCTCAAGCAAACAAATGGTTCCGTTGTTGGGACTGGAATCTACATAAGAGATTTGTTATGTTGTATCATTGGAATCCAACTAAGAAAGAAATCGAAGGCTGGTTGGACAGAAGGATTCACGAGTTCACAGCACAAGAAAATAGAAACCTGCAACCATGAAAAGAATAGTGGCTAGACCGATACTTATATACGAAGATCCTTGAAATCTTTTTCACCTCATTTCCTACTGAGCTATATGAGTGGATCTCAAAGCTAGCAGATATCTAAGGAGGGTGGAAACTTGACGGTCCTGTTGTGTGGACCCCAGAGCTAGTACGAAGGTTAGAAGCATCAGAGGCTAAGATCACTCGTGATGTCAATCATTAGCACGATCACGTCGTAGTAGGATTTGTTACTGAGTTCATGGTCAACACCTCAGTCAGCTATAGTGAGGCGGAGTGACGCTTTTTCAAAGGACCGCGAGGTAAGCACGTAAAATCTTTGAATACTTAGATTAAAATGATGTTGTGCAAAAAATGGGTTATGTAGCTACCTTGATGTTTGGGACTACACGAAGCAGAAAAAATTATAGAAACGAAGGAAATAAGGATCTAGAGCATAGCCCCTTGATTTCACCTCCATGAAGGGATGAAGAATGGATAGTGAAGGTCTCTCCGCGAAGTTATATTCAGTTGATAAGACAAGGATTCCCATGAATACCACCTCCACCTTCACCTCCATCACCTCCAACTTCACCCATACCACCTCCACCTCCACCGCGATTCAGTATGGCGAATACAGTGAAGTTTCCTTTGTTCAAAGGCTTGGGAAATGAGGAACCAGACCAATTCTAGTTTGTTGTGAGGGCTGTATGGGAAGCTCAAGGTGTTATAGATGAACATATAAAGAAGGTGGCACTGGTTAGTGCTATACAAGATCACATGCTAACCTGGTATATTAAGTACTCCAACGATAACCCGAATGCTAGAGTAGAGGACATCCAAGTAGCACTAAATAGGGAATTTAGCAGGCCTAAATCTGAGGTGCAGCTGATTGTGGGATTTAAAGAGATCGCGATGCAACCAGGAGAGACACCTTGGGAACTAGATCAGAGGCTAAAATGTACAATTCGTGAAGCCAACATGAACTTGACTGATGGACAACATTGCAAGTGGTTTGTGGCTTAGCTACTACCACACTTAAGGAGTGCGCTCTCGCAGCAGAAGATATCAACTCAGTCAGAGGCCTTGGAGATTGCCATGAGACTCTGATGCCGGATCCTAATCTAGGAGTTCTATAGATCAATGCACAGTTGAAGAATCTATGCCTTCAGATGCAAAGTCTAAAGTAGGACAGGATGGTTCGGCCAAAGGTACACGAGGAAGTATGGTTCTTGAAATGCAAGAGTCAAGGTCATGAAAAATACCATTTCCCGGTCTTTACAAATTACCTTGTAGGAGGAGGATAGATTCCTTTAAGGATGGAAGCTCAAGCAGGACCTAGCGTAGCGCTTGCTTTATGGTGCGCTATCTGTCAGGTAGCCGAAAAACATGCCACAGATAATTTCCACTTGTTACAAATGTATGTACAAGCACCGCAACCGTTGTTCTTCAACTTTTGTAGGTCGATAGAACATGATCAACGTACTTGCAGAAGCTATGAATTGATGATGGACAGAACTTGCGCCTACAGGATTCAGGCCGAAACGTGTCGCCTTGACCAGAATTTAGGGATGGTGTGGATAGGATTTCATAGGCGTGGGCGAGGCCAAGGTGGAGGAGGACCTGGAAGAGGTCGAGGACAGTTGATTTGCTACAATTACAAAGGACCAGGACACTATGACCATGACTACACTAATCCAACGCATCCACCATGCAAGTATTGCATGTTGTTGCATCATGAAATGGAAGACTTTCCTATGATGATAGCTAGGATATGTGACAAAGGAGCACTACCACCTCCCATGACTTAGAACCTACAGATGATGTCTGAGCCACGTGAGGAAGATTTGAACATAAATATAGTGCTCTGGAGTGGAATCACGATGGGAGATGATAAGGGGAAACAACCAGACGACAGTACCTGGGTTCCTAAAGCCTCGGCGAAAGAGGATGAGTTTGATTTGGAGCGTGCTCATGAAGCCTTCATTGAAGCTAAGAAGAGCTTCGTAGAGGCCTCTACTTTAGGAAGCAAGGATAAGCCTGAGCTGGAGATGGACTCCACTATGCTCACAAGTTTCTTGGAAACTTGCATGAAGTTAGCGTGCGACAGTAAGGTTGTGAAAGGGCTATAGTAACTCATCAATAGATGTGTTGGGACCACGCCAGGTGAGCTACACGTAGTGCCAAAGATTGGCAAGCATAAAACAAGGATGGGACAAGAGATGAGACTGACTGCACAAATAGGAGAGTATGAAATGGATTAGGTCATTTTGGACCTGGGGTTAGATGTGAATGTCCTACCAAAGCAGAGTTGGGAGAGAATGGGGAGACCTACACTGCAATGGTCTCTAATTCAGCTAAGGATGGCGAATCAATAGAAAATCATAACCTTGGGGCAGTGGCAGGGGGTGACCGTGGATATTGAGGGAGCGAGTGCACTGGCAGATTTTGAAGTGATAGAAATAGTGGACAAAAACAATCCCTACCCTGCACTCCTAGGAACTGACTGGGCTACTGATATGAACGGGGTAATCAATCTAAAGAAGTGAAAGATGATCTTTGAGAAAAAGTCGTTGCGCATAATAATACCCCTTAATCCTACTGAGGGATCACTCTATACGGAACCATTCCGCGATTATGAGAGTGATGATGATCTGGACTGCATCTATAAGATAATAGCGCAAGACCAATATTGGGTGAATCCCACCATGGATGGATGGATTATGTGGGATCGTGAGAGTTCTTGCACTTCATACTCCGACGAAGAAATAGAATGCTGGCAGAATTGATTACATGAAGTAACTATGCTGGATTGCAACATGATGACCTAGTCGTTGCACTGTGTGTCTTCAGAGGAAAGAAATCTACCTATTTATGATGGTCTAAATGAGGTAGATATATTTTTGGATGCATTTGAAAGGGAGGTGCCCGAAAATAAATGCTTCCAGGCCTTGGACTGGGAACTGTGTGCTATGCCCGCAAGATGGTGGGGTACACATAAGGGAACCTTTGATGATTGGTGCAAATGTAGAAGGATGATAGCCTAAGATGCAATTGATAGACAAGTATGATGGAAAGAATGATCTGCGTGCACATCTCGCCAAATGGACATAGGCTTGTGGAGAAAAGCCACAACCTTAGTTGGTGCACCTGTTTTGTCATACCCTGCATGTTATCCCAAGGAATTGGTATATAGAAATAGAGCTCTGCCATGGGACAAGTGAATGGGATATCCTATGCGACGGATTCATGATGACATTTAGTTTTGAGGATGGGTTTGACAGTAGTGATGAAGCGCTACAAGAGGTGAAAGCATCCATATTTAGGATACTGTAGGATCCTTTAGACCTGATTCAACCTGAATAGGCTACTCAGTTGAGTCACGCACTGGAATGTTATAATGTAACTACTGAAGAGGAGGACGCAGATCCATGGAAGATTAAGATTCTAGAAACATAAGGCCACTGCGAGGTTCAAGGACAATTGATTGAAAACCCTGATATAATCATGCTGGTGAGAACTAAAAAGGTGAACATTGGTACGGAGGAAGAACCCAAATTTGTGAAGATAGGAGACTACTAGGACGATGTGACAGTGGATGAGGTCACTGAATTGCTCCATGATTACCAGGACTTATTCCCTACCAAGTTTACGGATTTGAAGGAATAATCAGAGATCTAGGAGTGATGAAGATCACGTTAAAACCTGACGCGAAGTCAGTTAAGAAGAGGTGTTACCACCTAAATCCAAAATAAAAGAAGAAGGTCCACTTAGAGCTAGACAAAATTCTAGCAACATGCATCATTGAACCTATGGAAGAATCTGACTGGGTAAACCAAATGGTGGTGCAAGAGAAGAAGCAGAAGGATGAAATAAGGATATGCGTGGATCTCAGAAAATTGAATGACGCTTGTGTGCATGATCCTTTCCAACTCCATTCATGGATGAAGCATTGGACAATGTAGGTGGCCAAGAAGCATACTCCTTCACTAATGGATTCTCTGGGTACCACCAAATCAAAATTGC
Source organism: Pinus tabuliformis (assembly GCA_031772625.1). Lineage (NCBI taxonomy): Eukaryota > Viridiplantae > Streptophyta > Pinopsida > Pinales > Pinaceae > Pinus > Pinus tabuliformis. The sequence goes on along the minus strand of CM062820.1, from coordinate 662,899,007 downwards.
ATCAGAGGATAGGAGCAAGACAACCTTCGCGACTGAGTGGGGTTGTTTTCAATACACTGTAATGCCATTTGGGTTGAAGAATGCGCCTACTATCTTTTCTCAGGTGGTTGTTGCGGAATTCAAGGAATTTATTCATAAGTTCTTGGAGGTCTATTTTGATGACTGGACTGTATTTGGGTTGGTTAAGCACCATGTAGCGAGCTTGTGCTTGATGCTGGATACCTGTCGAAGATACTAGATCGCACTCAACCTCAAGAAGTGTTTGCTTTGCATTCCTTTTGGAAACTTATTGGAGCATGTGGTTTGCAGATAAGGGTTGATGGTAGACCCCGTGAAGATTGTGGTGATTCTAAACTTGGAAGCACCGAGGAGTGTGAAATAGTTGCGCACTACTCTGGGACATACAGGATATTACAAGAAGTTTATCAAAAGATATGCCCAAATCACCGCGCCGATGGAAAAATTGTTGAAGAAGGATGTCACGTTCTGCTGGAACGATGACTGTAAGAAAAACATCGATATACTGAAAGAAAAGATGGTTACTGCACGGATTCTAGTCTTCCCAAATTGGAAGAAAGAGTTTCATGTACATGTCGAAGCATCATGTATAGTGCTAGGGGTAGTACTAACACAGGATGGCGGAGAAGACTTGGACCACTCTATCACGTTGGCAAGTTGCAGACTATCCAAAGCAGAGAAGAACTACTCTACCACTGAATGCGAGGGGCCAGCTATGGTATATGTGTTGCAGAAGTACCGACACTACTTGCTAGGAGGCCACTTTAAGATGTATACAGATCACTCTCTGTTAAAGTACCTGGTCAATAATCCTATGTTGGGGGGAGAATCTATAGATGGCTCTTATTATTCCAAGAGTATGATTTTGAATTTGTTGTGAAACTTGGACAATTGAATGCAGGACCAGACCATCTATCGCGCATCGAAACAGGGAAGGAACCTACTAAATTGGAGGAAGGATTGCCCGATGCACAGCTATTTTCAGTGCGTGTCATGGATGGTCATTTCGAGGATATAATACACTTCCTAACAATAGGAATTGCACCAGAAGGATACTCTATCCAACAAAAGAAGGAATTAGTGGTGCATGCGGCATATTTCTCTGTCATTGATGGGCATCTATACAAGATGGGGAATGATGAGATATTGCGATGGTATATACTTGAGTTTGAGCGAAGCAGCATCCTTCTGGACACTCATGGGGGTGTCGCAGGAGGACATTATGCATGGAGAGAAACTACGTAGAAGATTCTACGCACCGGGTTGTGGTGGCCAACCCTTCATTAGGATTCAAAATAATATTGCAAGGCGTGTGATGTATGTCAAAGAATAGGCAGGCCATCGCGGAGGGATGAAATGCCTTTGAATCCACAAATGACGTTGCAACCCTTCGAAAAATGGGCAATATATTTTGTAGGACCCATTTAACCACAAGGGAAGACAAGAGCTAAGTACATTATCACTGCAATAGAGTACTTGAATCGTTGGGCAGAAGTACAACCAGTAAAGGATTGCACAGGCGTGACTACTGCAAAGTTTCTATTTGAACATGTACTCATACGATTTGGATGTCCAAGGATCTTGATGAGTGATCATGGTACGCACTTCTGAATGAGACGATCAACACACTAACGGAGGAGTTTCGGGTGTATCACCAGAAGAGCACACCATATCACCCACAGGTTAACGGTACAGTCGAAGCGTTCAACAAAGTGCTTGAAAATGCGCTGACCAAGGTTTGCAATGCTCAATGAAGTGATTGGGACCTACACATACCTACAATACTATGGGCTTATCGAACAACATGCAAAAAGTTGACGGGACAAACCCCTTTTATGTCTATGGAGTGGAAGACGTAATGCCTATGGAATACATTGTGCCTAGTCTGCGCATAACAGTGCTCACACGTATGACGGATCGTGGAGCCTTGGAAGAGAGGCTCGTGCAGCTGGATGAACTCGAGGAAGAAAGATTTTTGGTAGGATTTCATCAATAGGTCCAAAAGTAGCGCAAAAAAGCATGACATGACCGACATATTAAGCTGCACACCTTTAAGGTGAATGACTTGGTGTTGTTGTATGACAGTAAGTTTGATAAATTTCCAGGGAAATTCTTAATGCACTGGTTAGGGCCTTATGTCATTAAGGAGATTGCCGATGGACGAGCAGTCCAGTTGGTTAAGTTGAATGGCAGTCAATTGAAGCCATACAGAGGTGGCCCAACCATCTGACTATGCGACATAAGCAAAGTCTTAGCACTCCAAGCAGCTGAGAGGAGGCATGGGACTATAAACTACATTTCCCAGGTTGGGGAGCTACGTGATTTCAGGATTGCGTGAAGCAACAAAGTGTCACAGGGTCCGCAACAGCGTGAAGGCAGCTATGCTACTCGGGGAAATAACGCACAGGTCCACCAGAAAGTGACCGTTAAAGTCACTGTTCACGATTTAATGGTCGGATTATGGCCAAATGGAGTGGGCAGCAGGAATTTAAGGCAAAATTTATGGATTATATTCTTGAAAATATGTCGCCAATCTAGCATTAATGGGCTGAATGTGGGGGGAATGGTTGGATTTGAATTCAAAAGGCCCTATAAATTACATGTGGATATCCAACGAAAAACGCTTGGCATTTTGAAAATTTAGTTGTTGCGCTATCAAGTGTGTATGGACCGTGCAAATTTTGAGGCTTTGAGAGAAAGTTCAGCGCTTGAGAGATTGCCGAAGGAGATGTAGGACCTCCTGAATAGAATGATGTCAACACCCGAGGAAGCCGTGCAAGAAATTGAGGTAGTAGAAGCTACCCCAGAGAGTGTCGAAGTGATAGTAAAAGTCCCTAAATCACTTAGAACATTGAGACTAAAGAAGGATAAGCAGACTGTGATCCCGATGCATGTCTCGCCAAGAAACCCACAGAGGACCAATCTCACTTTGCAGGAAAAGGGGAAGGCCATTAATATGGAAGTACATGAGGAAGAATATGAAGAAATCCTGGTGGATGAGGAGGACATGGAAATGGAAGTTGAAACCCAAGGTGCGGACCCTATTACCAGGTTACCCAAATATGTTCCTCCACGCAAGGGCAAAGCCAAGGTGCCGAAGGACATAGACAAGAGCAAGAGCTCCCTGCAAACTCCGTTGCTCCTAGATGACATTATTTTTTAGGGGCCGCACTTAGGGTGGGTTCCTGTACTAAAGTTTGAAGATTGGGACCTCGCAGATCATGAGAAATTCTCGCATTTAGCGACTGAGCAGCTAATGCGTTGATGGATTGACGTGATTGCTGGAACGATTGAATTGGAGCCACAGACATGGCTCAAGGGTGTAGAGAAAGTCTGGTTTCTCGACCTACTCTAAGTGCCACATTACCGCTGCACTCTAGTGACCGTCTTCGTCATCAAGCAGATTCTATGCTTAGTGCATGATGGGTGTTTGTGGCTGGAGGAGCCCATTCCCATCACATAACACTTTATCCATCGGATCACATGGCTACCTTACTCAGGGGAGGATCCAGCCAATATATCAGAAGGAAAAGGTGGTGAGTTAGCCCTCGCGGAAGCTATGAAGAAAAAATTCAAGTTGGAGAAGAAGAAGTGGGGATATGCCATCTCCAGCATTAACAACCTTGCAGTCAAGGTAGCAACACAAATTTTAGCAGGGAAGGTGATGTGGAAGTGCCACGCGGATGAGGTGCCCGCGCCTATGATTGCACTAGCAGCCCAATGCGCTAAAGGAGTCCAGTTCAACTGGGTGAATTATTTATGCGGCGAGTTCCTTGCGAACTTTCGTGAGGAATAGGAGCAGGGCAAGACATTTCACTATGCGTGGCTCCTGGTGTCAATCGTACTGGTGGCATGGGAGCTGCCAGAAGATAGCCAATTCCCTTCGGTCATGTTGGACCTTCCAGAGGTAGCAAATTATGCTTCGTTGTGGGTGACCAAGGACACGCAGCATATAAAATAAAGCAAGATCTTTTGGATCTTGATGGAGATGAGTATCCAGATGGGGATCAATCGCAAGCCGCGGTTGTCACCCATAGTATATGCTAGTTTGTAGAGCTTTGCAGAGTTCAAAGCAGATTTCCACCATGTCTTTATCAGGGCACGGAAGGACCCCACAAAGACATGTCATAACTTACGCTATCTGGAAACTGATGATGTTATCTTCGTAGTCCTCTAGTCTTGGCTGCCGGAGTGGCACTCTCTAGTAGGCTCCGCAGTGGAAATAGACAAGTTTTCCACGTAGCATAAGAAGGGAGAAACAAAGCTCTGAATGGTGTAGCTGGCTGAGAAGCACAAAAAGGAGGAAGAGGAGGCTAAGGCCCAAGCAGCGCGTGACACCGTGAAACTAGCGAAACAACAAAAAACAGGAATAGAAGAGCACGAGGTGTTAGTGCCTAAATCTACCTCAGGCTGAGAAAGGTAGAATCTAGGGTAACATCAAACCACGCTTAACCTGGTAGCTAGCCCTACCAGGTTGGGAGAGGGCTCTCTCCTTGTCAATCTCAGAAAATATGGCCAATGAAAGCTTGAGATGACTGATGTGATGACTGATTTTAGGCTAGATATGTGTACAGAGGTGTTTGATTGAATTTGATGATGTTTTGTTGGCTCAAATGTGAAAGGCAGTTTTGGGTCTGGGGAATGAGGCTCAGTTTTGCAGAGATATCTATGGGGCAAGGTAGGAAAGTGATTTAGTACTTCAAATTAAGTGCGGTGGGGAGCTTTTAGACTGGTGAGGAGTTGTACAGGGCATGAAAAACTTAGGGATCCTCTTCAAATAGCTGAAAACATAGATAACTAAACAAACCCCAGGTAGAGCACTGCACTTTCAATGTATTATACCTTTTTCCTTGTTTGATTTAGTTAATATGAAGCAAAGAGTGATAATGGCATACATAAAACAAATTTAAACTTACAATTACAGAAGGAAACACAATACCAAAGAAAAATGCCACAGGAATCCCATAAAGTGCTGCAAACCCTGGTCTATTCCTTAGCCAAACTACTGAAAATGAGTACACAATGAAGCTCCAATATTTCCCAAAAGTCCAATATTTTGCCAAATTCCAACCCCTACACTATGAAATTCATACAATATATACATTTTATCATCCTTTTACTAAGGTAATTGAGCTCAACCATTTTCTTCAAAATAGAATCAATTACATTAAACTCGGCCGAATTTATGAAAATAGGTGTTGAAGATGACCTCGTATCTCCTAAACCATAGAACCTTTTACAAAAATAAAAGAGGTTTGTGTAGATAAGGTCATTATGGAGAAAAACCTCTCTCAAATTTTGGAAATTCATTTCCAATTGCTCGCAATATGTTCCAAAAAATCATCTCTAAAACAGAAAATCATTAAAAATTTAAATCTGTGAAAATGAGCTGTAAAGATCTAGTCACATATCCCAATTCATGACACCTGTGAATAAAATGAAAGAGGTTTATGTTATATGGCTCGTTTTTAACAAAAAAATCCTTGGGTTTTTCATAATTACTTTCCATATGTTGTAAAATGGCCCCAGTAAAAAATATGAAAAAATTGCTTTGTTTTAATGTAGGCTACAAATATCACTGTATATCTCCCACATAGTAGCACCTGTGCATAAACTGAAGGAGGTTTATGTTATTTGGTATGTGATGAACAAAAAAATCTTTCACTTTTGAAAAATTCGTTACCATTATTTCATAAACTTATTTTGTACTAAACTTGTCATTGTGTGTAGCAACTGACCTCAAAACATGCATAACCAAGAATCACTCATCCATTTCGATCATATCTTCTAATCTAGGAGCCGGTTACGGGAGTGTGATATACATTTGGAAATATTTTTCCGAGCTTCTTCTGATGGAGACACTTGTGACATATTTTGTGTTGAACATCATGTGCAAAAGATCTAACAAAACTAGACATAGTAAGAGCTCATGTTGATCCCTGGTGATAGGCTGCGAAGACTGGAACTAACACGAGGGACATAGGTCACCTTCGCTGGGAACTGAAGTAGAGCTAGAGGAGCCAACATAAAAAGGTGGTGTGGACCTACAGATGACGTCCACCCAACTCAAGTGTCAACGATCGCAAGAGAAAGTAGTGCCACGGAAGAAAACCAAGGCCTCAAAGACATCCTTCGACCCAATCACCCTCATTGAGGGGGATTTGCATGATATTGGAGAAACAGTGAGGGATGTCATCATGGAGGCCCTCCAACAGTTTGAAGAGTAGCAGCAATTGGTATTAGGGGCTCTTCGGATAGATTTGTAGGAGTTGCAAGCTTGTACTCCATAGGCTGGAACAGTGTCCACCAGCCTCGCGATCGGCACTTCAGCTGCCGAGGAGATGTTGCGCACAAGGGTGACCAACACAATACTGCTACCAGATGGGGCACTTATTACAGAAAATGAGGCTAACAGGCCCACAATTAGAAATCTAAAAGGGGTGGGATTGAATATGGTCATGCTCCCTCGAGAGACGCTCTACCTCTTACAAGATGGAGTCACCGCGAAACTTAGGGCCCTGGACAGTCATGCTCTATAAGTGATGAGTGAGCCTGCAGTGCAATGAGGTAGTAGAACAGAATAAGTAGATTATGTAGGTGGTGGAGGAAGCTTGCCGAATGGTCCCGAAGTTTGACATTTAGGCAGAATAATCAGTTGAGGGGCGCGTCCGCAAGTTAGCCACAGGGGTGCGCAATGCTCGAATAGAGATGGCCAAGATTCATCATGAGAAAATCTACAAATCACAGAATTTCAGTTTCAGGCTCAGCCTTCAACTCCGCCGGAAGTCAGGGAACAACGTACCACTGCTATTACAATATAAATAGTGGCGGTCAACAGTGCAGTAGCATACTGCACACGACTTTTTGAACAATCATTTGAGGTCTTGACCATTGTGCAGAAGGACCTAAATGTAGAGCGCTTGGAGACCAAGGCGTGTGAGCTACAATAAAGATATGACGAGGTCAAAGGGATCACGTAGATGGTCACCCTTACACAGAGGCTTGCATGAATTCAAGAGCTTAAGAAACAGGTGGATGCCACTCGACACAAAGAAGCGATCCTAAAAGCGCGCCTATAGCCATGGATAGACAAGGCTTATACAATCACATCTTCCATTGAAGGAAAGTTCACGACACTGCAGGAAACTCAGTAGAAGATTCAGGATAGCAGTTTAGTGACAGTCACCAAGCAGAGAGTGGAAGAAGTGCAACAGGCAGCCACTCAGTGTGTTGTTGAGGTTGCGGTCATCCGAACGAAGCTGAGAGGTCTTCACGCTAAGATATTGAAACCTGCAGAGTGACTCGAGGGCGAGTGATGATGTTTATGTTGGGGGTTTGTTGGGCACGAGATCCCCGAAGGGAAGTTTTGGGGATAAAAGCCCATATTTTTCTCAAATTTTGTAATCCAAGTGTAAAGACTCCGCATTTTGTGGTCGCGGAGCGCATAGGTGTTAAAGGGTCATAGGGTTGTCTACCCTTACTTTGGAAATGTAATGTTGGCTGTAAAAGATCTACCCATGGTTCGCAGACCATGGGATTGTATAAATAGAGCTAAGCTCTAAGTAGTTTGATAGAAAAAATAGAAGAAAGACACATGGAGATATGATATATGAGAGACAGCTCTGAAGTAGAAGTCTAAGTTTGGGTTGTAGCTTAGGTAGAGGATCTACAGTTAAGTGCGCAGAGGCCTAGAAGTCTACAGCTGAGTGTGTGGACCCCTGCAATTGAGTGCGCAGGGCGAGTCGAGTCTCTACTCGTCTGGAATTATCAATAAAGAGAAGTATTCTACAATTTTGGCATCTTTATTTCCTGTTTACGCATCTTTTTATGTTGGGTATGAATTTCACTTATAATGCTTATATGATGCATGAATGTATGTAAATGTGTTGGTTAAGTAATGAAGTACAAACATTTGTTTACGTGAATCTAACTAAGATTGGTTAATAAGATAAGTAAGACACTTAGCCTAGTTCGGGAGATATCGCAGATCGTTGCCTTAGCAGCGCAAAATTCCCTGAGCCACAGGTTAGGGCTGCGTGAAAACCAATTGTACCCTTTTGTGAAGGTGCTGAAGGGTGGAACAGAGGGATAAGTAACCTATGTGAAGGCAGGTATATCCACAATAAACTGACATCACATCCATCTCAAGGGTGCAAAAACTTGGTTCTAGCATCCCCCCATACTACTTCAGGTGATACTTCAATCTGCACTCTGCAGGCTGATGTCGAAAGGGCAGTTGTGTAGGGATTTGTTTGGCTAACTAACGTTGAACCTGGGTCAGGCCCCCTCAAGCCAACAATACCCTCAGGAGCTGCAAACCAGTCCACAATATCTCGGAGTGACTCCTTCACCTAATCGGTCATACAAGGAGGATCGATCACGAATATCATATGAAAAACAACTGCAAAGAAGTTCTTAGCCAATTTCTCATATAAACCTCTGAATCTTGATTTTGATAACAATATATAGTGGAAGTAAACCAAGAACTTCTCCTCAGGGGTTGAGTTCCAATTCATTCTCGGGAAAGCATATTGTGCATAGATCTCCTCTAGGATAAATGCAGACATGTAGAATTTTGGTGCGTGGTTCACCCTGAAAGATGATTTTTCCTGCCCCATATGACGCTGCAACTCAAATGAAAATATATATTCCCAATTGAATATTTTTTCATGGGATACCACTATGTTGGGCATATATATATAGTTCTCCTTAAACACCTCAATGTTCTTGTGCCCCTGCAACCGACAACACATGGCTATCAAATACTGATATATATCTCTTAGTATCTTTGTCAAATAGACTGTGGAAGGGAAATTATGAAACTTGGTAGGATCTTGAGACCATGATTTGATAACGTCACTTATGTCAAGGTTAACCCATTTTGTGTAAAAGTTATCATTTTCATATTCTGCGGGCCTGAGAACCTTGTAATATGTTTGCATGTCTTCACCATAATAGGTGGTGAGTTGGTCGCCACTCTTACTACGAAGCACAAGGTGAGATCATCTGTATATGTAATGATCCATTCAATCACCTCCGCACATGGAATTACCATGAATTTCCATGTGATCCTATAAATCATGGACTTCATGATATTAATGTATGCATGCACATATTCTAAGTTCTCGACAAACTTGTCTTGCATGAATGTGTCCTTGATCTTACCCCATGTGACCTTAGTAGTTTTATCAATAAAGCATTGTGTGTCTGCATATATGGGAATGTTTGGAATTGTAACTTCAATAGTTTCCTCAGTGCTTGCTTCTGAGACTTCTTTGGAGGAAACTTTACGAGGCGACATGACTCCAATATATGAATATAGGGTAACAATACTTATAGCACAAACACCTGTTTCTGGTAGCACACTCATAATGAAAATATTAGCTTAAAGCAACCTACTATGTAGCAATACTTGTAAGTCATATACAAATATCCATCACATGTAACCAGTCACAAGAATCTATGAATAACAACACAAAACCACTTGCATGCATGAGAAAATAGGCATGCAAACTAGGAGGGTGTACTTCCAAAGAACGAAGGAGTATATGGGGTCATTCAAGGCTTTGCAGTACACTCATGCGCTCAAGAAAGTGAAAGTAAACCTTCATGGCACATTTTCGCACTCCGAAGGGTAGAAAGGTGAGCCTTCAGACCTTCACAATGCACTCATGTGCTCAAGGAGAGAAAGAGGTAACACTATTGCACTCTTAAGGGATGAAGGAATGGGTTAACCAGCCTTCAGGCCTTCACAATGTGCTCATGCACTCAAAGGCATAGAAAGCGCACTAGTGCACCTTGAAGGGACGAAGAAGATGCTTCAAGTACTTGTGGTGCACTCATGCACTCAAGGGAGGGCACAGTTCTTCATGGTTAAGAAGTGTGCTCAAGAGGAAAACCTGGTCATTCTCGACACAATTTTCAAGGCTTATCCAACTTCGAGGTCCAGAAGTGCACTCTTCCTATTGGAAACTTGTAAACAAGTTTTAAAAACACGATTTTATGATAATATGAGAAGAAGAAATATATGTGAGGTTATGTAGTTATTTTTGCATTCACTGTGAAATATGAAAGGTTGAAGAATGTCCAGAATTTCTACATGCAATAGAATATTAACACTTCCAGGATGAATATTGACCAAAAACACCAACAATCGAACTTAAAAACCAAGAAACGATAGCAAGAAAAGAAATAACAATAGAGAAATCACGAAATGCGGTGAAAATACTTGACTGCAAAACTTACTTGACGTTGGTTAATGAATATTTTCTTAATCTCTAGCTACGTGCTCAACTCAGTTGAGAATTATTATGCAAAAGAATGATTAATTAGGTTGATTTAAATAAGTTTACATTAAAAACTAATTCATGCATGATTTCCACTTGTCAATGAGTGAAAGGATTATTTATGGGAAGTTAAGTGGGCTCCTATTTTCTAGGAGCACACCCACATGAAACAAGATAGATCATGCACGTTCCTAGGAAATATGCATGTACTCGGCATGGAGGAATGTGCTCAAGTAGGCCACACTTGCTCAACATGAAGGAGTGTGCTCAAGAAGGGCACACTCCTTCAACCCAAAGGAGGGCGCTCAAGTTGAGAACATCTTCACCAACTTGAAGTGTGCTTTTTCTTTTATGAGTGATTTTCTCACTTTTGTTTTCTTTTTCTTTTCTTTTGAGTTTTTTTTACTGTGTGCATGATGAGAAGGAAATTTTCTAAGTCAATATAAGTTATGATTTCACCCAACCATGGACTAACTCACTCAAGCACTTCTGATGGTTATGTGATGATGCTTAGAAAATATTGACTTAGGAGGATGCGACAGTAGGAGAAAAAACATGAATAGAAAATAAAACAACACGACGACACAAAAGAACTTGAAATGACAGTTGATGTAGGCTCCAAAATTGACATAGGAAATTTTTTTTTATGGTCGTCACAGTGACAACACTAGGCGACACACTAGAAGAACCCTAGCTGCATAGAGTCTCATTTATCCAGGAAGTATTGATTTAGTCAATGGGTTACCTTAGCTGCGCATTCTTACCCAATTAGAGATATAGTATTCCTTTTTCCATTACTCGGTGTGGAACATCATAAAACAATCCACATCATTATCCTATCAATGTAAGTAAGGGTAATAAAGTATGGGAAATTAAAAAAATCTAGAGTATGAGTTTTACATCTATATTGTTGCTTCTCTAGTAGTAGGCCTTGACAGTACCCTAAAGGAGTCGCTTCAGGAACAAAAATGTTCCTTCACTTCCAGGGAGCTTGGATGGTACCCCGATGAATTCACTTTCTTCACTTCCCTATACAGGAAGCCTTTCTCTTCTTTCACCCTTTATTTTTCATTTTATTTTCATAGGACTATGCATAGGCACTTATTATTTTTCAACGAGTAGAAGAGGGATCCCAACTTATTGAGAGCAGAGGATTTGGCCCTTCAGAGAGATGTTTTAGACCTCTAATGCTTTGCTCTCTAAACTTTTTCTCCTTATCTTACTCTACAAAGATAGATAAGAAAGAACACATTAATCATAACAAGGCTGAGTGTAGGAATGAGAGTCCTAAATAGATGTGGGCATCATGGTTTTCTTATAGCTTCCTGACTGAAGGATCATATTTTCCATCGGATAATCATTGACTCAAAAGTGATGTAAACCAAAACAAAGAAGAGGGTAACATATAAGCCAAGGGTTTCTTGTTGCTACATCTTTCCATTCGCAAAATCTTAGCAACAACATTTAGAATCTTGAAACTGACTTTATTCAAATACAAATAAAATCAAAATAATTGTAATATGAAAGATGAAAACACATAACATAATGAAATGCATCTAACTACATGCAACCTATCCTATCCTAACCTAAGCAGTATAGGGTCATTTCATGTAAAGTGAAATTTCCAATGCATCCATAGAAGCTACTTCTGACCCTTGGACCAAAAGATATGATCGTGTAGAACCAAAACAAAAGGCAATGCAAAGACCAAGAGAATCCATGCAAACATTTACATTGGCTAGCGAAAACAGGGAGTGTAATCAGAACGGTGTGTTACACTCAACTGCTCTTTCAAATAATAGACTCCACAATAGTAGAAAGTACTCGGTTTATTACCATATAAGACTTCATAGAGTTCATGCAAGTAAAGTAAAGGAGACATGGGTATGGACTGAAAAGAATCTTATAATGAGTCTATAATAATATCATGGAAAAAACCTTTAGGGAAACTTAAACAAGAAATACTGAACAAAGACAAATCCCTAGCATAAGCGATATTAACAGGTTGACCACAATAAATGTTATTGTGTGCATGATATTCTTTGATGCATGATGAAAAATATCCGTTAATATTCTTCCTTGTTTCTACATTATAGGTTAGAGATTTTCTTGAGATGGGACATAGAAATTGAAGTTCAATAGTAAAATTAAATTTCCTCCCTTGGGGGTGGAAAAATTTTACACGAAGAAAAAAAGAATCCCTCAGGAGAGAGTCAACATCCCATGTGATGACATGGATGATAAAATTATGCAAAAGAATCATGAACTGACTAAAATCACAAATCCTTCCATGGTGACAGGAACTTGATATAACCATTAGCATAGGATGAAGTGCCCTACTCACCTAACTTAACTTTGAGTTCTAAGAAAACACGGCGAGCTAAAATAAAAAGTTTGATATTGCATCAAAATCCATTTGAAATTGCTTCAAATCCAAATGTTCATGTAAGAATAGAATTTCATCCATATTAATTGAATAATCATCACCATATAATTCAGAGCAAAGGAAATCATCAAGGTCATGACCATACAATGGTTTAATTTGATCAACGATGAAAGGTCGACTAGTGGAATATCAAGATCGAAAAATTGTTGATTGATAAGTTCAGATGAACCACCATCATGGGAAATATGTGAGATAAAAATTATTTCTTCATCAACAATTTGATCCTCTAGTTTAGTTATTGGTTCAGGTCTAAGATACAAAACATCGAAAGGAGGAAGACATGGGACAAACGACATATCCATTTCTTCCTCAAGATGTTGAAATTATTCTTGATCAGGAGGACATGAAGAGTCTGATTCAAAAATTTCCTTGACATCATGACTAAGAAAAAAAACTTGTCATCCAAGTACTGCCAGTCCACATCCTCATCTAGAAATTGATAAAAACTATGAAGGAATTGATTAGAAAAATGTTTCAAGAGATTCATTCAATTCCATTCTAAGTTGGTCAATTTCATCAATAACATCTTGATATTCATATTTTCGAAAACGCGACAAATATCATTAACCAAATGATTGAAAGATGAGTTAGAAGTAGTCGGTAGAGAATAGCACCATTGCTTCGCATGACCATCCAATGTAACGTTAAATGACAATGCAAGTATTTGTTCAGAATAAAAACCACTTGAAAAACAAAATTGAACGAATTTGATCACATAATAAAGGATGGTTTTTGTACCCTTGCCATCGAATTTAAAACATGACAAGTTATGTAAAAATTCCACTGGGATTGAAAGATATAAAGCTTCAAAAAAACACCTCAAGATTATGATCTGGTATGAAGCCATTAAAGGTAAGAGATTCTAACAAACTTCACAGGGCCAGCTTGTCATTTGGCCCTCCTTCCAACGCGAAAAATGTTGACGTGTTGGATGTTGCCAACATTGTAAGGGGATCTTCCCAATGTGAAGTTCCAATTATACCTCACACTGTCTGGTTAGGAGCCCCATTGATTCATACAGTCCAACCATAGTTGGAAAGGTTTTAAAGATATGCCTTGGTCACGATCAAACATAAGAGGACACAACACCTCTTTGGGGTAGCAATAATCTAAGCTTTGTGAGACACCTAATGTAAGGTGTACAAGGGAGAATACCATGGCTGGTAGGGAAATGAGCCACCGGTTATAAAAGTAATAGTACTATTCTAAAGGGTGACCCTAGAAGAAAGAGGAAGGCTTGTCAAATACCTACAAATTAGTCCACATAATAAACAATAATAATTAAAGCATAATAGCACTCATTCAATAATAGCCATAACTAAGCAATGAATTAATTCATTAACTTAGTATGCAGGTAGAGAAACATATACCATAAACATAGGCAAAATAGTCCAACTATATCTATGATACATGTATAAATAAGTGTCGACTCATTGAGCTTCTAATTAAGAGTGCAAAATCCCAAGTACATTGTTACATAGATGAAACATTGTATCCAATAATGGAATACAGAGCCACAACTTGCTTCTTTGGAAAATGATCTATCTCCTATGCATTACAAGAGAAGCCAAGGAATGACCTCTAGAATGCAAGCCCCATGCTTCCATGTTAGAGACTCAAAACTATTATTTAGTCGATTATATGCAAGAATGGTACTAATCAACTGTTCTCCAAGGTGCATGTAGTTCTGATGGTGGAGTCTCAACTGAACTCTGTCTATCTCTACAATAATCTTGTCTTTCTTTTCCAAATGCTGTAGAGCATAAGGATACTTAGCATCCCACTCTTGAAGTTGATCAACTCCTTTATTTGTCACTTTCAGGAGTTTCACCACTTGATGTGCTTTCTTCTATGCTTTCTTCTTAATGAAAAGAATCATCTCATCGTATAATCGTGCCATGGTGTACTCCATTGGCCCTAATTATTTCTACATGGTTGACTTCCATTCGGAAGTGTTGAATCCTTGTGATTAAAATCATTGATTCTTCGCCACAACATGCTCGTCTTATTGCTTCATTGTAGCAAGTTCTCTTCTCATCCTGACATTCTCATTCAACAAGAACTCAAAATTATCCTGTTCCACTGAATCGAATGCTACATTTTCTACCATAATAGATCTAGGATTTCTTATGGTGTTAGAGGTGATCACCTTCTCTATAGAAACTAAGACTAGATTTTGAGGATGCTTGGGGAAGTATATATGCCTCTGTTGTATGATCATCTTCTTAATTTGATCAAACGTTACACTACATACATCCATGACTTTGTTAGCTGGTGGAGGGGTGATCCCCAATTCCCCAAATGGAGGATGACCACCTGTAAGGGGAGGTTATTCTAGAGTGTTAGGTTCGTCATCAATGGTTCAGATTCTATCTTATTCCTCCAACTCTTCTTCTTCAATCTCTTGAGTCAATTGTTCTTCTTCTAGTATTTGTGCTTATTTCTTCTAGAGAAACTCATCCTGCTTCTCTCGTTGTATTATTTTCTTGAATAACTTCCATATTCAGAGGATCATCTTTCCACTTTCTGCTGCTCTCACCCATTGAATCATATTTGATCCTCTTCTTGGGAGCTACTTTCCTTTATCGAGGAGTTATCTATTCTTCCTCCTATACCTAAAAGTCTTGAGATGGTGGATCATGGGGTGAACTGGTTTCCATCCATGGATGTGCCTTCATGTTTGCATTTTACCTGTTCTTTGTCTTCTCATATTCTACCATAGTTATCGAAGAATACCAGGTATTGTGATTGATCCTTTCACAATTTTTCCTGAATATTCTACTAGGATCATATCCATGGAAGCCCTTAGTGATGAGGTGCAGAAAATATAGCTCTTATATTTTTGTTGTTGTCTCTTTGTGGCTCTTTAACTCATATAATTTGATCCTCAATGGGAATGTGGGCCAAGGGGATTTCTTCCTCGTGTGAAGAATTCTTGATAATCCCTTGTCTAGTTGATTTGTTACTTCTTTCATGAACACCTTATTGGTCATGTATTGTGGCATGAGATGAGGGTATATCTAACAACCAAAACATTTGATGTATGTACCCTTGGGAGATGCAAACCAATCCATGATATCTTAGAGTGACATCTTCACGTAATCGGTGATGCAAGGAGGATCGATCTCGAATATCATCTAGCAGACAACTACAAAGAAGTGCCCAACCAATTTTTCATATACGCATCTAAAGCTTGATTATGATGACACTTTGTTGTGAAAGTAAACTGAGAAGTTCTCCTCAAGGGTCCAGTTCTAGTTCATTCTTGGGAAAGCATACTATGCACAGATTCCATCTAAGAGAAATGAAAACATGTATAATTTTGGTGCCTGGTTTGCCCTCAAAGATGAATTTTCCTGCCCCACATGACCTTGCAACTCAAATTTCAATATATTCCCAATTGGAAATTCTTTCGTAGGTTACCACCATGTTGAGCATATATATCTAGTTCTCCTCAAGAACCTTATCATTCTTGTGCCAAAGTAATCAACAACACATGGCTATCAAATACTAATACACACCTTAGAGGATATTTGTGGGATAGACTATGCATGGGCAATGGTGAAACTTACTAGGCTCTCAACACCATGATTTGATAATGTCACTTGTGTCGAGGGCAGCACATCTCATGTAAAAGTTATGGTTTGCCTATTTTATTGGCCTAAGCATCTTGTAATATGTCTGCATGTCTTCATCGTAATAGGTGGCGAGCTAACCGCCACTCTTACTGCGAAGCACAAGGTGAGAGCCATCCATATGTGTATTAATCCATTCAATCACCTCTGCACATGGCATGACCAGGAATCTTCATCCAATCCTATGCATCCTAGACTTCTTAATATTAATGTATGCATGCACATATTCTAAGTCCTTGAAAAACTTGTCCTACATGAATGTGTCCTCGATCTTGCCCCATGTGACCTCACTAGTTTGACCAATGAAGCATTTTGTGTTTGTATATATGGGAATGTTTCGATTTGTAAATTCAATAGGTTCCTCAATGCTTTCTTATGAGAGATATTTGGAGGCCACTTTACGAGGAAGCATGGCTCCAACAGATGAACACATGGTGACAATACATGTAGAATGAACACTTTCTTGTGGAAGCAAGCTCTTAATGATAATATTAGCTTGAAGAAACCTACTATGCAACAATACATGTAAATCATATACAAAGACCCATCACATCTAAGTGGTCCATGAAAATCTATGAGAAACAACACAAAACCACTTGCATGCATGAGAAAATAGGCATTGAAACTAGGCGGGCACACTTCCAAAGAACGAAGGAGTGTAATGGGTCATTCAAGGCTTTATAGTGCACTCATGCACTCATGTAAGTGAAAGGAAACCTCAAGGGTGCATTGGCATGATATGAAGGGTCGAAGGGGTGAGATATTGGGAGTTCAGGCCTTCGTAATGCACTCATGTGCTCAAGTAGAGAAAGAGGGAGCAGTGTCGCACTCCGAAGGGACAAAGGAATGTGTCGACCAGCCTTCAGGCCTTCACAATTTGGTCATGTGCTGAAAGTCATAAAGGTTGCACTGGAGCACTCCGAAGGGAGAAGGAAGATGCTTCAAGTCCTCATGGTGCGCTCATCTTCTCAAGGGAAGGAACAATTCTTCATGTTGAAGAAGTGTGCTCAACAGGAAAACTTGGTCATTTTGGGTGCAGTTTTCAAGTTTGATCAGTCTTCAAGGGCCAAAAGTGAACTTTGCCTATTTGAAGCTCAAAAACAAAATTAAAAAACAAGATTTTATGATAAGATGAGAAGAGTAAAGATATCCCAAGTTATATAGATGTTGTCGCATTCACGGTGGAATATGAAAGGTTGAAGAATGTGAAGAGTTTTTGCATACGACAACAGATTAACACTTGTAGCATGAAGATTTAACATAAACATCAGAAATCAAACTAAAAAACTAGGAAAACAAGAAAAGTAAGAAAGATAGTGAAATTACGAAAGGAGATGAAAATATTTGACATGTAAAACTTACTTGTAGCGTTGGTTGATGAAGCATTTCTTGATATCCAACTGTGTGCTCAACTCATATGAGAATGATTATACAAAAGAATGATTAAGTAGGTTGATTTAAATAATTTCACATGCAAAATTGATTCATGCATGATCTCCACTTGTCGATGAGTGAAAGGATTAGTTATGGGAAGTTAAGTGGGATCCTATTTTCTAGGAGTGTGCCCACATTCAACAAGATGGCTCATGCATGTTCCCAGAAAGAGCGCATGTCTTCGACACGAAGGAGTGCACTCAGGTAGGGTGCACTTTCTCAGCATTATGGAGTGTGCTCAAGGAGGGTGCACTTCTTCAGCTTGAGGGAGTGCGCTCAAGTTCAGTGCATCTCTTCACCAACATGAACTGCACTTTTCCTTTCTTATGGATTTTCTCACTTTTGTTTTCTTTTTCTTTGTTTTTTATAATTTTCTGTGTGTGTGCATGGCAAGAAGGAAAGTTTCTAGGTCAATATAAGTGATGAATTCACCAGACCATAGAATAAATAACTCAAGCGCTTCTAATGGTTAAGTGATGATGCTCAGGAAACATTGACTTAGGAGGATGCGACACTAGGAGAAAACATATGAAAGTAAAATCAAATAACATGATGAAACAAAGGAGCTTGAAATGATAGTTGTTGTAGGCTCCAAAATTGACATAGGAAAAAGTTTTGGAGGGTCGTTTTCACAATGACACCAGGTAGGGGAATATCCTAAGAATTTCAATAGAAAGTAATTCGTGGCCTATAAGGTAGAACCGATAATGACATAAAGACTAGGAGTTTGCGGGATACTTAGAGGTCCTAAATCCATGAAGAGGAGGCCAAAGCCATGAACTTGAATATGGGTTAGGTTGGAACATAGCCAAATGGGCATGTAGAAGATAGGCCAAAAGACAGAGACATGATCAAAACTATAAGGAGACTCAAAATGGAGGTGATTAACTACAAATTTGATAATTTGAAGCTAATAAGAAAACAATAATAGATTAAAACCCATACTTTACATAGCATGAATAAATTATAGAAGATAATTGTCCAAGGGTATGATTCTAGAAAAGCAGAGGAGCTGGACTCAAGAAGTAAAAGGAAAGATGCCATAGATTCAAGAAACTTTAGGACTGTTGTTGGGGAGCCTCATCATGCAATCAGGTAATCCACTAATAGGGGCCAAGTTTCCTCACGATCACAAATTAGTTCAAGCATGTCACCAACAAGCTTTTCAAGAGGGAAACTACTCCTAGATGGTTTACAAGGAGAAAACACAAAAACAAAGCCACCTACATTTAATGGTGAGCATAAGAATGGAGAAGAGGCTAAAGATTGGTTATTGGAGATGAGAAAGTACCTTTAGCTATGTTGGGTGTGTGTTAGATTTTTTTCACAACTAGTCGCATGTGCGAGGGGGCGACAACCTCAACTGTTTACTGCATTGGGTGCAGCAAGGAGGTCATGGGGTGGGGGGGGAATCCCCCCTATACAAGGTTCAGGGCAACGGCCCGGGAATTTTTTTTGGACCCTATATTAGGTGGGCTAACCTACCTATGGTTTTTTGCATGGGTTTTCCACATGGTTTTGGGCATGATGGTTTTTTTCCCAATTTATTTTGTATATTTGGTTAAGGGAACTACGATTATGTTCTAATCCAGGGTTATTCCATTGGGGATTATGAATGCTTCAGCATGTATATATATGTATTGTAGTTTTGAAAACAATATAATGAAAAATCAATCTGGTAGTCCCAGTTTTGGGATCTAGGGGAAAATCTCTATGTATATATGTTTTATGTTTTATGTTCTCACCATTGTTTATTTTCTATTTTAAGAATTTGTATGTAGGTAATTTTTGTACAACGTTAAAACCTACATTTTGTTTCAAAGTTGTTTCGACTTCAAGGGAATGCCTTTACTATTGAGGGGTTTTTCTCGGGCCTGTGGTAGACCCTATTCAATGGTAGATCTATGGGATTGATTCTTATGGTGAAAGAAGATGGAGAACAGTGGAAAGATAGAGATCGAGAAATTTAATGGCCAGAGCTTTGAGTTGTGTAAGTTCAAGATGGAGGATGTATTCGTCGATAAAGATCAGTGGATCGTAGTAGATCTGGGTACTAAACCAATGAAAATGTCAGGTGAATACTTGGAAAATTTGGATCAAAAAGAAAATAGCACAATACGGTTGTGTATCTCAAATTCAAAATTGTTGAATGAGGGGAAGCTATGATGAAGGCTGGTGAAAAAATTGCTCCTACAGAAAAATTTGTATATTTTGAGGATGAAGGATGGAGACTCGATGACAAAGAATCTGAATGCCTTTAATACTATGGTAAGCTAGTTTTTATCTATTCATATTAAAATTTCAGATGAATATAAGTGCATCATTTTGTTGTGTTCTCTAGCAAATTTTTGGGATACCCTAGTTGTTGTAATAGGTAGTAATACAACTATCTTGAAATTTGATGAAATAGTCTCATCCTTGTTGTTAAAGGAGATGAGACGAAAAAATATGGAGGTACGGAATGGAGATGACTTGTATATATGAGGGCGGCCCCAGAACAGAAACAAAAATAAATCCTTGAGTAGGAGATCTAAATCTAGAGGGATATCTATATCTCCTGGAAAAATTGTAAACGTGTGCTGGAAATGTGGAAAGGAAGGGTACTTCAAAAAGGACTATAGATCTAAACCTCCTGAAAAAGGAAAGGGATCTGATGATGCTCCTTGTGCAGAGTAAAAAACCACCTTAGATGAAGGTTGGGATATGTAGTTGGCTTCTTCTTCAATTACACATGTAGATCATGAGGCATGGTTTATTGACTCGATTGCATCCTTTCACTTCACTCCCCATAGGGAGTGGTTCTGTGAGTATGAGGAATATGATGGTGTTGATGTCTTCTTAGGAGACAATAGAAAGGCTAGAATGATCGAACATGGAAAATTCAATATGAAGTTGCAAGTTGGAATGATCAGAACACGTCCGGGTGTTTTGCATATTCCTGCATTGGCTAGAAATTTGATTTCTGTAAGAAAGATGGATTATGCAAGTGTAAAAACTCGGTTCGAGAAAGATACCTGCAATATGGTTCGAGAAACACTAGTATTGATGTGGGGAGTTCGGATTGGAACTCTGTACAAGCTTTTGGGTCACACTATTATTGATGGGTGCAACATTTCTATGTTTCCTGAAAGTGGAGCAGAAAATCTAGTGGTCTCTGGAGAAAACACCATGCTATGGCATCAAAGGCTTCGACATATTGGAGAGAAGGGCCTTCGAATACTTCATGGTAATGGTATGGTGTAAGGTATATCTAATTTCTCTCTAGATTTTGATTTTTGTGAATATTATGTATATGGGAAGCAGAATCAGGTGAGTTTCCCCTCTAATGCTAAGTGGGTGAAAGGGATATTAGAGCTTGTGCACATTTATGTGTTTGGACCTGTGTTGGTTCCATCACTGGGTAAGTATGTATACTATGTATCATTTATAGATTACTTCTCAAGGAATACATGGATATATTTCCTCAGGAAGAAATATAAAGTCTTTGGTAGGTTTAAATAACTTGAGGCTCTGGTGGAGAACGAGACAAAGAAGAAGATAAAGGTGTTGAGGATAGATAATGGTGGAGAGTTCTGCAAGCAGGAATTTGAAGAGTTTTGTAAGAAGTGTGGTATAACACATCAAAAGACTACTCCATACATAGCTCAACAAAATGGAGTTGTATAAAGAGTGAACATGACGTTAATGGAAAAAGAAAGAAGCATGCCCACTGGCATCGAGTTAGGACAGTAATTCTAGGCAGAGGCAGTGGAGACTGCATGTTACCTGGTTAATAAATCACCTTCATCACCGTTGGAGGATAAGACTCCATATGAGGTATCGACTGGTAAGAAACCCTCTCTTTTACATATGAGGGTATTTGGTTGTGATGCATATGGACATGTTCCAAAGGAGAAAAGAAACAAGTTGGATAGTAAATCTGAAAGGTGCATCTTTATTGGGCATAAGGATGGTTTAAAAGGTTATAAGCTTTGGAACCCAGAAACAAGGAAGGTTGTGTACAACCGAGATGTGTTATTTAGAGAGGTGAAAGATGTTATTAAACATGAATTCCTACCAAAGGAACCTGAGAAGATAGAGTTTGAGCTAAAGGAGGAAGAATTAGACTCTGTAGTAGAACAGTAATAAGAAGATGAAGAGCCACAAACTCCAGCTGTGAGAAGATCGGTTCGAGAAACAAGGTAGCCAGAAAGGTATAGTCCATCTGTTTTCTATTCAAATTTTTCTTTATGTATGACTGATGATGATCCCAAAACAATGAGGGAGTTAGTATATTTAGAAGATGGAAAACTCTGGAAAGAGGCCATGGTTGATGAAATGGCATCTTTGTACAAAAATGAGGCTTGGTATTTGGTGGAGTTGTTGGCTGGAAGGAAGTCCATTGGAAGAAAATGGGTGTTTGAGAAAAATATGAATGAAAAAGGAAAGGTGGAGAAATATAAAGCTCGGTTGGTAGCAAAAGGTTATTCCCAAGTGTCAGGAATTGATTTTGGTGATATATTTTCTCTTCCTACCAAGTTAGATTCTATTAGATTACTTTTATCTATTGTTGTTTCTTTTAATGTTGAGGTAAAACAAATGGATGTGAAGACAACATTTCTTCACCGAAATATGGAAGAAGAGATTTACATGAAGCAACCTGAAGGCTTTGTGGTGAAGGGTAAGAAAAAATTGGTATGTAGGTTAAAAAAGTCTTTGTATGGTTTAAAACAGTCACCAAGGATGTGGTATTAGAAATTTGATACATATATAGGGGGACTTGGCTTCACTAGAAGCAAAGTAGATCATTGTGTGCATTTTAAATTAATTGGTGACCAGGTTATTTATTTTGTATTGTATGTGGATGATATGTTTATGATTGGAAATAACAAAGAAATTATCTAGGATTTGAAGACCCAATTGTACTCCAAATTTGATATGAAGGATCTTTGTGTTGCAAACTATATTTTGGACATGGAAATTAAATGAGATCGAGAATAGAGGAAGCTCTGATTAGACCAGAGGAAGTATGTCAAGACAATATTGTAGAGGTTTAATATGCAAGATAGTAAACCGGTGAAGGTTCCTACTCTTGTAGGTGTAAAGTTATTTGTTAAACAATGTCCCAAGACACAAGAAGAGGAATAGGACATGTCCCGTGTTCCATATGCAAGTGCAGTCAATAGCTTAATGTATGCAATGGTCTATACTAGATCATACATTGCACATGCAGTGGGAGTATTGATTTGGTTTATGTCAAAACTAGGGAAGGAGGACTGGACAACAATGAAGCAAGTTCTTAGGTATTTCCATGGAACTAGTGATCATGGTCTATGCTACCAAGGAAGACCAGGATTGGACATAGTTTTGGACATCCATGGCTTTGTTGATGTAGACTGGGCTGGAGATCTGGATCATAGAATATCTACAAGTGGGTATGTGTTTAACCTATTTGGAGGTGGAGTCAGTTGGATCAGCAAGAGACAGTTTGTAGTGGCACTTTCAACTACAGAGGCAAAATACATGGTAGTCACTCATGCAAGCAAGATAGCAGTTTTGTTGTAGATATTGAGCACAAGTGTGGGGTTAGTACAACGAGCTATAAGGATAGAATGTGACAGCTATAGTGCAATTTTCTTGGAAAATAACCCTTCTTATCATTCAAATACAAAGCAAATTGATGTTCGGTATCACCTTTTGAGGGATAAGGTTGAGGACAAAAAAGTTTTGTTGGTAAAGGTGGACACTTTGAAGAATGATTCAGATGCATTGACAAAGTATGTGAACACTTAGAATTTTTCTTGGTGTAGAGAAACAATGGGTGTTGTCGGGGTTAGACCAATGACTAATCTGTCCTATGACTCCTTGTGTGGAAAATAAAACAACAAGTGGGACAATTTTGGGTGTGTGTTAAATTATGTCCTGTTCGTTGCACCAGGTGCAGTAGGGGGGCTATGCCCCCCCCTGTCAGGGGTTTCAGGGGGGCGATAACCCTTTTGTACAGGCTTTTGCCCCGAGAAATTTTTTTTGGGCCCTATATTAGGTGGGCAGACCTACCTATGGTTTTGTGCATGAGTTTTCACATGGTTTTGGGCATCATGGTTTTCTGCCCATGGTATTTTGTAGATCCAGTCAAGTGAACTACGGCTATGTTCTAATCCAAGGTTAATGGATTGGGGATTATAAATTCTTTGAAATGTATATATATGTATTGTAACATTTAAGGGAACATAATGAAAAATCAATCTAGTAGTCTCGGTTTTGGGATCCAAGGGAAAATATTTGTGTATATTTGTTTTATGTTTTATGTTCTCGCCATTGTTTATTTTCAGTTTTTAAAATTTGTATGTAGGTAATTTATATACAAGGTTAAAACCTACACACTACATGATTATTCTTTCAATTTGGAGGCATGAATTTACATATATAAATCTAAAGGGAAATAAGATTTATCATGGGAGAAGCTCAATGAGGTAAAAAAAATTAAAAAGAATATTTCATGGAAGAAATTTAAAAAGTTCTTTCAAAGGAAGTACCTGTCTAAACATTACTATGAGAGAAAAATGCAGGGGTTCTTCAAACTAAAATTAGGAAACATGACAATAGAATAACAAGGTAGAAATTTCACTAAGTTATTATGATGTGTGTACTTTATTATAGATGAAAATATAAAGATACAAATATATGTGAGTGGATTACAACCATTTTATGGTGACAAAATTATAATTCATGAACCAAAGGCTTTAGATAAGGCTAAGAGGAAGACATGATACCTCTATGAGAAGGGTAAAAGTAAATCAATTTTCCAAAGGACTTGTGATGATAGGAAGAGAAACAAGATGGAAGAAAGGAAGAAAGGGTACAAATACTCATCTTTTAAAAATGATTCTCAAGCAAAAAAACAAACACAACCGACTCATAATGAACAAAAAGGGACTAATTAATTAAGCAAGAAACTAAAATTTTAGCCCATTCGATGTTGGGGTTGTGATGGAGAACATAGGTATAGGGAATTCCACACAGAGAGGGAAAATTGAGGATTTCACGTCACATGCAAAGGGATGATGAAATTAAGGAAGTGGGTAAAAGCATGCCCAAAACTTATGCAGCATTAGATAACAAGTAGGATGAATGTCAAGTACACATGGTTGATGTGGAAGGTAAGTTAAATAATCAACCCATTTCTATTTTAATTTATTCTAGAGCTAGTGATAGTTATCTTGATCCTAAGTTGATTGAAAGATATAACTTGAACAAAACCAGGCATGGCAAGGTTTGGTTAGTTCAGTTAGCCACATAAGCTAAAGGAATAATAAATGAACTATTAAGGAATGCCCCATTAATATGAATGGACCAAATACAATTGAACAATTAAATGAAATACCATTGGGATAATATGATTGATTAATTGGAATGGATTGGCTAGAAAAGCATCAGACAACACTAGAATTATACAACAAAACCTTTACTTTCCTTGATGATGAAGGGATAAAACACAAGTTTAAGGAATACCAAGGCCAATTTATGTTAGGGAAATATCAGCTATGCAGTTGAAGAAGACTTTCAGGAAAGGGTTCCAAATTTAACCATCCCACATGGAGGAGATGGCCGGGGAGAATGAACCAAGTTTGGAGGACCACCTAATACTTAAGGAATTTAAAAATGTGTTTTCCAAAATTCCTTGGTTTCCATCTATTTGGTACTTGGATCTGCATTGGTTCCAAAATACTACACATAATGAACGCACTAGAATTGAAAGAGTTATAGATGTAGCTAGAAGGGATCCTGAGGAAAGGATACATATGCCTAAGAAAATCACCATGGGGTGCCCTAATATTATTTGTTAAAAATAATGATGGTACACTAAGATTGTGCATTGAATTTTCTTAGCTAAATGATGTCGTAGTGAAGAATAAGTATCCATTTCCTAGTATAAATGATTTGTTTGACCAGCTGAAGGGAGCTAAGATATTTTCTAAAATTGATCTAAGGTTAGGATATCCTGAGCTAATAATTAAGGAAGAAGACATGAGTAAGACAAAATTCCAAACTCGATATGGGTATTATGAGTTCGTATTGGTACCATTTGGGCTATCCAATGCCCCAGGTGTTTTCATGTGCCTTATGAATGGTTTTTTTATGGGATTATTTGGATAAGTTTGTGATTGTGTTTTGGATGATATCCTCATATATTCTAAATATGAGGAAGATCATGGACGACATTTAAGGATGGTGCTACAGGTACACATGGAGAATTATTTATATTCCAAACTAAGTTCTCATTTTATCAGAGAAATATCCATTATTTGGGTCATATTATTTTATAAGAGGGGATAGAAGTATACCTAGCGAAGATCAAAGAAATTAAAGAGTGGAAAACACCTAAAAATGTGATAGAGGTAAGGTATTTCATGGGTCTAGAAGGTTATTACAAAGGATTTATTAGAGGGTTCTAAAGGGTAGCCCATCCTATTACATACTTGCAAAGGAAAGGTGCAAAATTTGATTGGTCCTAGAAATGTGAAGAGGCCTTTCAACATTTAAAGAGATTATTGAAAAGTTCACCTATATTGAAGATAATTGATCTAGATAAAGACTTTCTTGTGTGCACAGATGCATGTAAAGAAGGACTTGGAGGAGTTCTCATGCATAGTGGGCATGTGATATGTTAAGAATCTAGGAAGATCAAGGATCATAAAAAAAATTATTCCACTCATGATTTGGAGATGTCAGTCATTATATATTCCTTGAAAATGTGGATGCATTACCTCATGGCGAAGAGTTTTCAGTTGAGGACTGACCATAGTGGGTTAACAACCAAATATATATTCCATACAAATCATATGGCTAGATTTTTTGGTTGATTATGCTTTTGAAATTAGCATATAAAAGGAAGTGAAAGTAAAGTGGATGATGTATGCAATAAGGGTCCATTCAGTCATGCTACAACCATAAGCACATGTAAATCTAATTTTAAAGCTAGAATTTTAGAAACTAGGAATTCAGATCAACAATACATAGAAATAAAAAGAATCCTACAACAAGGCTAAATGAAACCAAAATATAAGGATTATGAGGTGGAAAAATATCAGGTTATTTTGTATAAAAGCAAGATTTATGTGTCAAATTCCCAGGGACTAAAAATTTTAGTGTTGAGTGAGATGGATAGAATGCCTTATGATGGGAACCTAGAGTATCGAAGACAATCTTAGTAATTAGGAAGCAATAATTTTGTCCATGTATGAAGAAATATGTGGATGGTTATATAACCAATTGCTTAGCATATGCAAAAAGGTTAAAATTGGGCATGAACAATCAATAGAGTCGCTACATCCAATACCCATTCCTAAATGGAAGTGGGGAATTGTTTCCATTGACTTCATTACAAATCTGTCCATAAGATTAACTAAACATGATTCCATCATGGTTGCAGTCGATAAATTCACCAAGGCTTTCCACTTCATTCCAATAAAGTCAACACATAATGGAACCAATGTTGTTGAGATTTACATGAGGGAAATTATTAGGCTGCATGGTGTGCCCAAGGAAATCATTTCATACAGGGACCTGAAGTTCACATATAGTTTTTGGACAACTTTATTTAAGGGATTTGGGACTGATTTAAGTTTTAGCACAAAATATTGTCCCAATTCAGATGGTCAAACATAAAGGGTTAATTGGTGATGAGCACCAGTATTGCAACAAGGATGTTGCAACTCCTGGGGCTATTGATCTAGGTGGATATTGGTGGCCACCTGCCAAGTCCACCTGGACCCCCACCATTGTCTTTCTCAGCATTTTTAGTTTCCTTAATTGTAGCACAACTTACTATTTTTAGCAGTTTTTCGGGTCCTGAACTTCCGGAGCCGTTTTGAGGCCCTAAACGACGTTTTTTGGGGAATCCAGGGGCAACATGGGTCCACGTTCCAACAATGATAGTGCTCGGATAGATCTTTCTAATGAGCTATTGTACGTGTCAAACGGAGATCATATGCCAAAGTTACGACCCCGGGAAGTTGATGTACCAATTTACCCCCAAACGGGGCCACAGTTTGGCGTTTCATCTCCTAGGGTTAGGTTTTGGAATGTTAAGGGTTTTCCATTGTTTCTCAGCAATAAATAGGCCTTGGAGCCTCATTGTAACAGAGTTCAGAGGCATGTAGCCATCACATCTCTTCTCAGAGATAAGCTACCATCGCCCTAGCTGGTTTATTTCCATTTCTGGTTGTAAGCATATTTCAGTATTTTTCCATTAATGAAATGAAGTATTATTTCCGCTGCATCTTTGTGTATATGGTTATCTCTGTAATTTGTTGCGTTCCTGTTTAAATCCGGATCAGTGGTATCAGAGCGGTCTGCTTTTTCTCTATTTTTCTTTGCATGTCCCCAACAAGGTCGGGATATAAGGAGTTAGGGCTTGAACTGGTTGAACCTTTGCAAGACCAGCCTCACAAATCCCGACGGCCTCCCATGGCGGACGAGAAGAAAGACGAGGGGGCAGGAGATCCCATCAAAATCTTGCTCGAAGAAGCCCTCGAGCGACAACGGAACGCGATGATGGACAGCTTTGCCCAGATCCTTCAGCGGCTACCCAGAAGCAACGCATCGGCTTCCAGCAGCTACTCTGGAAACGCCACACCCTTTAAGGTCCAAGTTAATTTTGAAATCCCCATATTCGAGGGTTAGATAGACGCAGATGCCGTAGATAAATGGTTAAATCTGCTAGAGGGTTATTTTTCTGTTCATGAATTTTCGAGTCGGGAAAAGATTGTTTTTGCTCTTCTCAAAGTAGCCCCCCACGTCAAGGACTGGTGGGAAACCTACTGCGAGCAGAAGGATGAAAGTACTGGCTCACTATTTTCAGCTGCACCCACCTGGGATTCGTTCCGGGATGCCATCAAGGAGCAGTACTACCCTGTCGAAAGCTATGAGGATGAATACATAAAGTGGACCACGCTGCGGCAGGGAAGGGACCAAGACGTGCCGGAGTTCACCAATCTTTTCCATACCCTTCGCACAAAGTTGGGTATCAAGGATTCAGAGCAACATTTGATACTCAAATACCGTGGCTGCCTGCACAAGTACATCCAAGAAGAAGTACAATTCCTAAACATCCCCTCGCTCGGCGCAGCATACCGATATGCCGTCAAGGTCGAGCAGAAGTTTAAACAGAAGAAGCGAGACTTTGGATCTGTGAATCCGAAGCAGGGGAAAGGTGCCCCTAAACCACAGAACAAAGGACAAAGCCAAGGCGGGACAGCCCAAGATAACCAGTCGAAGCCGCAAGCAAAGAACAGCGCCGCGAAGCCGAGAAAGGACACTGGAAAATGGTGCGAGTTCCATAAGAGCTCCACTCACAACACAAGTGAGTGTCGGGCCAAGCAGTCACTGGTGGCTGAGCTAAAGGTTTCAGAATCAGATGCATGTTCCGACTCTGAGTCAGAACCAGATAAGGGGTATGAAAAAGGGAAGCAGATCATTGATGCGGATCCCAGCGCCACTGTTGCTACCGCAAAGATCCAGAAAAATGAACCCGAAGATCCAGAGGAGAAGGAGCGTCTCTTCCACTCCCAGATGTGGGTAAAGGGTTCCCCGATACAATTCATTGTTGATAGCAGGAGTCAAAATAACCTCATTTCGGCAGAGGTCTTGAAGCGGTTGGGCTTACCGACCACAGCACATCCACAACCATACACCATTGGGTGGCTTCACCAAGGACGAGATCTTCGCGTGAGCCAGCAGTGTCGCCTTCCATACAACATCAAGCCCTTCACGGATGAGGTATTGTGTGACATTGCTCCTCTTGAAGTTTGTGATGTATTACTAGGACAACCATACTTGTGGAAGCGACATGCTGTGTATGAATCAAGGCCCCGTGCTGTTATTATTACATTGGGAAATAAGTTGTTCAGGATACCAGAGGTAGCACCACCTGCCGCCATCTCTTTGATTACTTCAAAACAATGCAGTAAGATCATTTCCAAAACCAGGAAATTTGTTTTCCTGATGATACGCCCTCAAGGAAAGAAGAAGACAGTGGCCGCAGCCTCCAAACGGGGTCCCTCCGCACGACAACTACAGATGGACAAGGTTGTGGAGGAGTACGAGGACATCTTCACCTCCCCGGCAGGGGTTCCTCTGCACTGTCAAGTCAAGCACTCCATCGATCTGACCCCAGGTGCGCCGCTACCCAATGGACCAATTTAGCGGTGCTCCGTTCTGGAGAACGATGAAATCAAGAGGCAGATTCAGGAGCTCCTGCAGAAAGGTCACATCCATCCAAGTTCATCGCCCTGTGGGAGCCCGATCGTGTTGGTACAGAAGAAGGATGGGACGTGGAGACTCTGTATTGACTATCGGGCGCTGAACAAGATCACTGTCCGTAATAGGTACCCGATCCCGCGGATTGATGACCTCCTAGACCAACTAAAGGGGGCGAAATATTTCAGCAAGATCGATCTGAAGTCAGGATATCACCAGGTACCAATCAAACCCTCCGATGTGTGGAAGACTGCGTTCAAATCCAAGGAGGGCCTCTTCGAATGGTTGGTCATGCCTTTTGGATTGACGAATGCTCCTGCAACCTTTATGAGGCTAATGGATGACATCTTGCGGCCATTCACCAACTCCTTTGTAGTAGTATACTTGGATGACATTCTGATCTTCAGCCAGAGTTGGGAAGGGCACCTCCAGCACATCCGACAGGTTCTCCAAACACTGCGGCAACACAAGCTACGTGCCAATTTGGAGAAATGCACTTTTGGCATGACCCAGGTTCAGTATCTGGGATACATCATTGATGAACAGGGGGTGCATGTCGATCCGCCAAGATCCAAGTCATTCGGGATTGGCCCTCTCCAACCACTCTAACAGAGCTCCGCAGCTTTCTAGGTCTTGCCAACTTCTACCGCAGGTTTGTGTTGGGGTTTTCTCATATTTCTTGGCCCTTGAGTCAAGTCACCAAGGGCGGGGCGAAAGCAAAATTCTTTTGGTCTGAATCTCAATAGAAGGCATTCAGGGAATTGAAGGATCGCCTCTGCACGGCACCAGTGCTCGCGTTACCAGATTTACAACAAACATTTGAGGTCGAGACAGATGCCTCTGACTATGCTATTGAGGCAGTCCTTACTCAACATGGACATCCAGTGGCATATCACAGTGAAACACTTTCAGACACAGTCCGGAAGTACCCCACTTATGATAAAGAGATGTATTCCATTGTACAGGCCTACCAACAATGGAAGCATTACATTTTGGGGAAGGAAACGGTCATCCATACAGACCACCAACCTCTGCAGTTCATACAGACCCAAGGAAAATTGCAGAATGATCGCCATCAGAAGTGGTCTACATACCTACAACATTTTCACTTGAATATCAAGTATAAAAAGGGCAGCACCAATAATGTTGCAGATTGCCTCAGTCGACCACCGATCATGGTGTTAACCACCGTGCTCAACTCTTGTGGGCACGAGACTACTGATTGGCCACTTCTCTACAAAAGCGACCCAGAATTCGGCCACACATACCAGACACTCTTGGAGGGTCGGCATGTTGCAGATTTTCACCTCCAGGACGCCCTATTATGCCACCTCGGTCACCTCTGTGTTCCTTCAAGCGAGCGTGCCAAGATGATTTGGGAAGCACACTACAGTCGGGCTGCTGGACATTTCGGGGTCGAGAAAACAGTGGCAGTACTGCAAAATTATTTCTATTGGCCGAATCTTCGAGGATGTTGGGAAGTACATCTGATCATGTACTGCCTGTGCCATTGCCAAACTGACCATTAAGAAGCACGGCCTCTATACCCTGTTGCCTACCCCTAGTCGACCTTGGGAATCCATTTCCATGGATTACATGTCAGGCCTTCCTTCCACTAAGCATGGAAATGACTGTGTTTTTGTGGTCGTCGACAGGTTCTCGAAGATGGCCATTATGATGGCCTGCAAGAAGAATATCACAGCAGAAGCCACTGCTAAACTCTTCTTTGAACGAGTGTGGGTGCACTTTGGGATCCCACAGTCTATCATCTCAGATCGGGACAGTCGGTTTCTCAGCACATTTTTGTCCAGTCTCTGGTCAATGCTGGACACCAAACTCACGAAGTCCACAGCCTTCCATCCTCAAACTGATGGCCAGACAGAGGTTGTCAACAGGATGATTGTGCACATTCTGCGCATGTATAACTCAAAGCATCCACGCACATGGGACGAGAGCCTCCCTATGTTCAACACAGCTACAACCGAGCTCTTCACAGCTCCACTGGCCATAGCCCTTTTTAGGTGGGTTTGGGATTCCAGCCACTATGCCCCATTGATGTGGCCATGCCCCTTGCAGCTACTCACATGAATTCAGCTCATGTCCAGTCCGAAACAGATAAGGCCACCAGCTTCATTGAGCGCATCCAACATATTCGCCAGCAGGTCCATGACATTCTTGAGAAATCAAATGCCAAGTACAAGCAGCGACATGATCAACACCGGGTGCCACACAAGTTTCAGGTGGGCGACAAAGTCTGGTTGCATTTGCAAAAGGAACGCCTCACTGGATCCTATCGGAAATTGAGACCACTCCGATATGGTCCTTACACCATTACTAAGGCTATGGGAGACAATGCATTTGAGCTCAGCATTCCCCCATTCCTTGGCCTGCACCCAGTGTTCAATGTGGACCGCCTTTGGCCATACTTTCCACCATTGCTAGACACATCCGACATTGCAGAACAGCTCAAACCCACAGAATTAAATCCAGATTGCATGGAACAAGCCGCAACTGATCGGATCATGGACACACAGATCAAGAACACTCGCCAACAGAATATCCAACTGTATCGAGTTGTCAAAGCAGGCCAACTCCTTCAGCAGGGCAAGTGGCTCACCAGGGAACAAGTTCAGCAGAAGTTTCCTCATCTCATGGAGGAGCTCAACGCAATGGGGACCATTGCTTCCTAAGGGGGGAGGAATGATCCAGGTGGATATTGGTGGCCACCTGCCAAGTCCACCTGGACCTCCACCATTGTCTTTCTCAGCATTTTCAGTTTCCTTAATTGTAGCACAACTTACTATTTTTAGCAGTTTTTCGGGTCCTGAACTTCTGGAGCCG
The DNA here is from genome assembly GCA_031772625.1 of Pinus tabuliformis. Taxonomy (NCBI): domain Eukaryota; kingdom Viridiplantae; phylum Streptophyta; class Pinopsida; order Pinales; family Pinaceae; genus Pinus; species Pinus tabuliformis. The sequence goes on along the minus strand of CM062820.1, from coordinate 662,866,107 downwards.
TTTTGAGGCCCTAAACGACGTTTTTTGGGGAATCCAGGGGCAACATGGGTCCACGTTCCAACAATGATAGTGCTCGGATAGATCTTTCTAATGAGCTATTGTACGCGTCAAACGGAGATCATATGCCAAAGTTACGATCCCGGGAAGTTGATGTACCAATTTACCCCCAAACGGGGCCCACAGTTTGGCGTTTCATCTCCTAGGGTTAGGTTTTGGAATGTTAAGGGTTTTCCATTGTTTCTCAACAATAAATAGGCCTTGGAGCCTCATTGTAACAGAGTTCAGAGGCATGTAGCCATCACATTTCTTCTCAGAGATAAGCTACCATCGCCCTAGCTGGTTTATTTCCATTTCTGGTTGTAAGCATATTTCAGTATTTTTCCATTAATGAAATGAAGTATTATTTCCGCTGCATCTTTGTGTATATGGTTATCTCTGTAATTTGTTGCGTTCCTGTTTAAATCCGAATCAGCTATCGACTTTACTTCATCAACCTAGGGTTCGTACAAACTTGGAGGTGATAGTGTTGTATACACAAATATATGTAATTGGTCTACTCTTTGTCACTATTGAGTTGGGGCGATAGAACACTAGGGTTTCTAAAACCAGCCTTCTTTGTGGCTTTTTTAGCTCTCAATAATCCACACAAATCCTCCACTTTCTATTTTTCTTTGGAACCATCACCAAAGGAGACACCCACTCACCATCTGCGATAGGGTAAATGAATCCTGCATCCAACAACTTTTGTAGTTCTTCTTTGACTATATCCTTGAGAGCTGGATTCATTCTCCTTTGGGTTTGGCAGACTGTCTTGCAACCTTCCTTGATGTAATTGTGGTGAGTACACACCGAGGGGTGCACTCCCTTCATTTCTTTGTAATTACAAGCAAAGGCATCTAAATTCTGTCTTAGCATGTTACATAACTCTTCTTCGTGGTGTACCGAGAGAGGGGTTGATTTCAATTCTCTTTCAGGGCCAAATTCTACTATCTTGACATGAGTAGGGTTTGAGTCAGCTAAGCATATATCAACCCAATGGTTTTCCTTAGTTCTTTTCACTACTTCCTCTAGACACATGGCATTGGGAGTTTGATTTTGGAGGATGTGTTTAATCAAATCATCTTCATCACATTGTCCTCCTCCTATGGTAGTTTCTAGGGTATATATTTGGGAGGAGTAGGCTTCATATTTTTCCTCCTCTTCTAGCCATAAAGGTAAGTCATGTTATAGGGATGGCTGAGCAAGAGGGTATAAGACCAACTATTTGGATAGATGCCCATTTTTTATAGTCATATTTCCAGCCCTGCAAATTATGTAGGCATCGGTAGTGGCTAACCAAGGCCTCCCAAGGATGAGAGGATAACCATTGAATTTGGTATTAGGTTGGAGAATTAAGAAGTCCCCAGGGTATTCCCAGGAATCAATGGAGACTATCACATCCTCAACACTCCCTTCAAGGGCTACTATGGATTGGTCTGCAAGCTGCAAGACTATCGTGGTCTTCCTTAATGATCCCTAGAGATTCATCTTGAGCATAGTGTCCTTAGTCAATACATTGATGGTATCCCCAAGATCAATCAAGGTATGGGGGAAAATGTTGTCGTCGATGTGTACATCTACTACAGGGCTACCAGGATCTAAATACTTCGGGAAAATTACCCACCCCAACATTAAGTCAGACAGTGGTCCAATGACATTAATGGTAGGGGTGTCTATCTTTTCCCTCCTTGGATGTTTGAAACACTCAACTTTGGTCATCTTGTTGTAAATGTGGACATCTTTGATAACTTGGAGAAGCAGGATTTTAACACACATATTTTTCAACTCACCCAGAAGTTCAGTCTCTTCTGCGGTGTGCTGGACTGGATGGGTTAACCTTTCAAGAAAGGGGGGTGGATTCATTCTAGGAACACTTTCCTCTCTTTCCTCCTCACTCTCCCTAGGTGGAGATGGAGTTTGGTTATCCGGGAACACTCTTCCAGACCTAAGGTTAATTTCATGAATTTCCACAACATAAGCAAGGTAGGATTCTTCTCCACTGTAAACCTATTGTGCCTGTCTATTGTTCAGGTTTGAGTTTGGTTGGGCAAGCATATGAGGTTGTTTAGGTGGAGCAGGGTGTAGGCGTTGTGGTTGATATGGAGGTGAAGGTAATAAAGTTGCAGCTTGGTTGTATGGGGGTCTCCACCCCTGGGCTGGTGCATTACACTGAGGTTGTGGAGGAGTATATGGTCGAAATGGTTGGTTGGCCGATTGGGAATGGTATTGAGGTGCAAAAGACTAGGGAGAAGGTGTAGACCATGAAGCATGAGGTGGGGGGCACCAAGGGGGAGTTGATGTGTTTTGATTAGGTTTGTAATATAAAAAAGACGACCCTTGCATGACCTGCTGGCATGGTCGAGGTCCATGATTCCTCCTTTGATTAATGTAACAGAGTTGTTCAGTCACCCCTTCGGTTCCCTGATACACAACTTTCAATCCAGGCATAGATGGGCACTTGTCTTTGGAGTGGTTTTCCTCACAAATCAAGCATATTTCTATAAGGTTAAATGGACATTCATTCCTAGGGTGCCTCCTTGTGCATCTAGGGTAGAATATGGATAATGTTCTCTCTGCTTCCTCCTACTTCCGTTTTATTTGCATAGTGTTTATTTGCAGAGCAAGGTTTTGCATCATTTCACTCTTAAAGTCTTCCAACATGTTCCCAATTTCACTTTTTATGGATGTATTGGAAGAGGATGAATTGCCCACTGCTTGACTAGCCCTACCCTTCTTTTTAGCTGCCTTAGAATGATTCTTGAAAAATGTCTTGATATCATCATAGGGTAACTAGTAGATGTCCCCTCCTAATAGCAGGTTTAGGGTTTTTAGAAGGTCTTCCTGATCCCCCTGAGAAGGAATAACTTAAGTGATTGAGGATCAAGTGTGCAGCCGGCCCTTTTATAGCTGAGCTAGAATATTTCCTCATAATACTCTAAGGACTCATCATGTCCCAAGGTCATTCTAAAAATTTCCTCTTTGGTATCTTTGGACCTGCAGTAGTCCCTATACTTGTTGTTGAAATCTTGTTGCATTTGAGCCCAAGTGGTGATACTATCCCTAGGTAAACCCATGAACCAGTGCAGGGTTACATCCTTGAGAGTGGATGGGAATAATTTCAACTTCTGATCATCAAAGGTGTAGTCATAAGTTCTGAATATGACAGAAAATTCAAACAAAAAGGTATTTGGATCTTCTGAGGTCAGGCCATGGAAGTGGGGAAGAGCAGAGGAGCTTATGTTTTTCATCTTGGCATCCCCATTAGTTTCTCTGATGGGAAAAGTACCCTCAATTATTTCCCTATCTCCCCTTTCATTTCTATTTTCAGCCATTGTGTCAGTTGGAATGGTTTCTTCTTCTTCCCCTATAGGCTCTTCAAAAATCTCTGGTTGTTCACCTAAGGGGTCCTCTAGCTCATAGCCACCGAAGAAGAGGGAAGGTTGGCTATTTGAAGTGATGGGGGTATTTGGTAGAAATTTTCCTAAGCTATCCATATTCCTACGAGGCATGAATAGAGTGTTTTTTCTTTTTGAGTTTTAAACTACTTGCAGAATTGAAAGAAAACAAAACTGAATTGCAACTATTTACTAAATGGAACTAATTGCAGAATGAAAGAGATAAGAAAAGGAAGAAAGAAAGCATAAATCACATCTACTTAGACACCTCCCCAGCAACGATGCCAAAAAGTGATGAGCACCAGTATTGTAGCAAGGATGCTACAACTCTGGGGCTACCGAATTTACTTCATCAACCTGGGGTTCGTACAAACTTGGAGGTGACAGTGATGTATACACAAATAGATGTAATTGGTATATTTTTTATCACTACTAATTTGGGGCAATAGATCACTAGGGTTTCTCAAAACAACCTTCTATTGACTAGAAGAAGTCTGATTACCAACTTGGAGAAGGGAAATTTACCTTAATTAGAAGAAAATAAATGTTTTCTATTGCATGAAGGAAATACTGAAAGAAATTCTTGCAAAATAACATGAAATCCTCTATCTACTTGCTAACATACTTTGCTTGCAAAAGAATCCTACTCTAAAACCTATGAGGTTTTAACTATTCTAAGCATGAAATCTGATCTAGAAAGTACTATTTGTTGTGTGCATGAATAAATATAAAATAATTTTATCTTTTAATCTTTTTGCTTGAAACATGAAAATGTTAATCTTTCTTGGTTCTTTGGCAGGGGAGATAGGTGTGAAGGAAAAGGAGTACAATGGTTCAGATGTCTTGGAGGGAAAGTAGGTACCTAATCCTGGCTTTTAGTGATGATTTTTCTCAATTCTGGCTCAAAACATGCTACTATTGGTTTTCCTACAAGATGTCTACAAGAAGTACCAGTTCACCTACACGATCCCCTGTTTTACTATAGGAATAGGCCGAAAGATTAGGGAGTGGTATAGAAGGTGGGATGTAGCTTGGAAAAGGTGAATAAGGAGGGAATAAGGCATGGGAGTGATAGGCACTTACTTATAACTCAAGTCAATGCTTTGAGATAGTTGGATTTGCTCAACGGAGATGAAAAGTTTCCCTCATAACGCAAGAATTCGAATTGAGACCTTAGCGACTTTCGGAAATCATGGGTGGACATGGTTTGGCTGAGGCTGATGAGATGAGGTCTCCCTGAAATTTAGAAACTCCTACAACAACAAACATTATTCTTGGCATTCATACATAAATTCATCAAAGACAAGAAGGTTTTATTCAAATAGAGGAAAAAAACATTGTCACCATTTACTTGCTAGGTTCATGCATGGAAGTGCTTGAAACCAATACGAAAGCAAGATGAGATCAAGGCAGAACCTAAGAGATAAAAAAATACCAATTGCAACTTATCTATGAAACTTAAATATAATGACCTAATTAGCAAGAAAACCCTAGATTACACAAAAAGCAAGAATTATGTCTTTTTATGATGTATGCGAAGTGTTCCTCAAACCATGATCCTAGCAAGGGAGAAATGAGGTGAAAACCACTTGCTGTCGGCCTTTTTGGAATATCCTCTTATCACTACAATGCTACTTTTAGAACTATCGACAAATGGAAGCAAACTAATTAAATCTACTAATATTTTCAAATTAACAACACCAAAATCAATTTAACTCTAACTATGAAGATAACCTAAGCATAGATATACAACTAGAGGAATCTTTGTTGCTAGGGTTGGGCCCTAACCCAAGAGCTTTAGCCCTCTCTATCAACTCAGAGTTGGATCAAGGGAATGCTGCTCATTTTCAATAAAGAAATTAGAAATACATAAGAGTGTTTGGTTACAATGCTTCAACTCGAAAAATTCTTAGCTATCTTGAACAAAAATCTGAATCCTAATGAGGCCCTAGGCCTCTTGATTTATACAACTGAATTTACCAACTACTTCCTTAAATTTAGGGAGGCTTGGCTCTAATATCGATATCAACTGGTCTTCAATTGTCACTGGCTTGGCTGCCATTGAAATTCATGACTCGGCTGCTTGCAACTTCGAGCTAATGAGATTTGATTGAGGAATCTTCTAGTGAGTGAGGCATTAAGGAGGGAGATCCTATCTCCTAGAATCCCTCTTGCTTGTCTCCATTCGAGCTCCTGCACTTTAATTAGCCAAAATTTGCTCCAAAAATTGCAATCAATGCACATTGGACCACTAGACATGACATCTCATCTTCACTCTCCTCATTAAGAAAAACATAATTAAAACATGTAAAGAATGATGAGGAAAGTTGATTTTAGTAAGCTAGAGGTGCATTAAGGTCCATGTAATTTACCCATTGACGAGCCTCATCGATTAGGTCATTGAGGACATGATGAGGATGCAGGTGATGGGAAAACCCTCTAAATGGGAATCATATATACACTTGGTGGAATTTTCTTATAATAATGGGTACCAAGCATCCTTAAATATGAGCCCATTTGAAGCCTTGTATGGTAGGAAGTGTAATATACTAGTAAGTTAGGATAGTCCAGTTGACATGGCCATTATCAGTCCAAATTTTCTCAAGGAAACGGAAGAGAAAGTTCAAAGGTTAAACCACATTCGAAATCCACCCAAGATAGATGGAAAAGTTATGGAGATAGGAACATGTCAAATAGGGAATTAAAAATCGGTCACCATGTCTTCTTGAGGGTAAATGTGGAGCTCGAGGAATATTTCCATATCTAGCCAATATGAATCTTGGACAAGAAATTCAAAGTTCTCTATAATCATTTTTTCAGATTGGTAAAGGTGTAGTGGACCCATTTTGGTAATGAAGATGTTATATGGGAGCATGAGGATGTGACGAGGGAAGAATACCCTCATCCTTTTATACATACATACATACATACATACATATACATATATATATATATATATATGTATATATATATATATATATATATATATATATATATATATATATATATATATATATATATATATATATATATATATATATCTATATATATATATACATATATATATATATATATATATGTATATGTATGTATGTATGTATGTATGTATAAAAGGATGAGGGTATTCTTCCTAAATAAAGGGGAGGGGAATGTCGCACCTCTACTCAACCCCTGGAATGTAAATAGTATGTAAATGTGGAACTAGGCTCGTTATCTGAAACATACCCAAGTAGGTATGTCTTATGTTTAGGGGCTAGTATGCGTGTGTACACAATAGAAGGTATGGTAATGTAGTTATTTACACATATTGATACAAATAAACTAGCTACATATTGAAAATATGTAAATGAGAATGGGGGGTTAAGACTCCAAGGATGTGTGAGTTAAAGGGGCTTATATGATTTAATAATCATAAAAAAAATAGTTCCCATGCATTTAACCAAAGTCCTTTAAGGGCTTGGGTGAATGCTAAGTGGTAAAAGGGGAACATGAACATAAAAATGAGTGTGTTAGCTATGTGAAGAAAAGAGGGGGTACAAAATAATATTCCTGTGTTGTGGGGAGTAAATATTACTCCAGTGAAAGATTTTGGAAGGATAACCATGGAAGCATGGTGTCCATGGTGGAAATGGATGCCTAGAAGTGTACTTGGAAGGTTTGTGAGGGGATTATAAGTCCTGAAACCCACAACTATTGGTTGGAAGCTTTTGGTCTTGGTACCTTGGCTATGTGAGGCTTGGAAGGGTACCTAGAAGGCCCATGAGGGTAGTGGAACTCCTAGAAGCCACAGGACCGCTAGTTGGAGGCTTTTGGGCTTGGTACCTTGGCTATTAGTTGTTGGTACTAGGCATGTACCAGGTTTTTGGGTAAGCTTAGGTTGATTCCCTGTGGAGTCAAAGCCCCAACTCACAAATGACCCATTGTTGAATGAAAAGGAAATTGTTAGTCTATGGCTATATTGAACATCAAAAGTTTGTAGCTAGCTGCACCATTTAAAACATGAGAAATTATCTTATGCATTGTGTTGTAGATTTCATAATACATACAAAAACAAAATCTAACATAATTAATATATTTAATATGTGGATACATTTAGATATGCATATTAGTCGATATGAATTACAATATGTTAGTAATTCCCAGAGAAAGGAAAATTTTCATAGCGAAGGTTGTGAGGGGTTATCTAACATGGAAATTGGGCCTTAAGAAAGGCAATGATGAGTTGGCAATGGCTAGGATATATTACAATCTTTTGAAAAGTTGGAAAAAATAATATTTCTTGTAGGATTTTTTAGGTTGTCCTTTTTGTAGCAAAATGACTTCTATAGGGTCCATCATGACAATATGAGAGGATATCATAGACTTCACCTTCTTGCACACATCTTCTTAAAATACAATCTGGTCCCAACTTGAAAATGTTTCCCCAATCCAATTATAGGAAGAACTTTTTCTTATGATCTCTCTTTTTTCCCTTAATTATAGGTAAAGAGGTGTTGTGATGTGATAATACCCATTTTTTATATATATCCTAATAAAAATAGAGACCCTTCAATTTATTTCTTTGGTTTAAAAACTTTTGCATATCTCCTTGTATTCCCTTCCTTCACCCTTTTTTTATCTATCTCCTTCATTTCTTATATATATTTTTCCACACTATCCACCCACACATATACAACTGCCCTTTGCATGAAGCATGTTGTCACCCTCCCTTTTCTGAAACATTATAAAATCCAAAATGACTAAGTCCTAAGTGCATCGTTAGATAACCAAACTTTTTCTCATTCCCCAGATGAAAATATTTTTATTCCACACTTTTTTTCAACAATGCTACATATTTGCTTTATGAAAATCCTTTGTGGCGCAACATGAAATTTTCTTATTAGTTATTATAAATTTTCTCGTCCCACACCCCACACCCTTCATTAGAAAACGCTAAGGTTAACATAAAAATTGGTGTGTTGGGACGTGATTTTTTTTTGTTAGAAAATAGTGATGTGGCATTCCACATTGACACCACCTAGAAATCCCTGCCATGTGTCAGTTATTTTCTACCATATCATCATTTCAAAACGTGTTTCCTAAATGTCGTGTGTCCCTGCAATGTTGTAGAAACATCATGAATTTTGCACACATCAACATCCACAATGGAAAGATGCCAACTCATCATAATAAAAAAGGAAAAAAAAATGTTAATCTTTCACGTTTGTTGGCAAACATGTTCCACGTCCAGCCACACCCCAAACTCAAAGTGATACATATACATCACTCAATAAAAATTCAAGGCATGGATTAATGATAATCAAGGTTAATGGTGGTAATCATAGTAACTAAGGTTTAATATAGATGGCTAAGGATAGACTCTTATGTGGTGAAAAAAATTCATTTCATGATTTAATGATACAAGCAACATATCAAACAACATGAATTTTCATGCTAGTATTCATCGTTTGAACGTCTAAAGTAATTTCAATTACATGATGGATTGCATTGAATCTCACTTAATTTATAAGCTCTATAATCGATTCAAATTATCATGACATTTCTATTCTTCACATTGCACGGTTGATGTTGAATAAATTTAATTAGATTTCACGTCATGGATAAACAACCAAAGAAATCTCAAAAAATCAAGCAACAAATGTTGAAAGACACAGATGACAAGAATCCTAATACAATTAAGTTCCTAGATATTGTGAAATCATTTCAAAAGGAGAAATTGGAATTTTATAATGGTATAATATATATAATATTTTTGAGGAAGAAAATCAGGGTAGCCCAGACGAAGAAAATATTGATGAAGTCAAAGAAATTAGAGGTAATCTTCGCCAAATTGCCAAGTTTGCATTGCATAAGATACTAGCACGACCCAAGCTCCTACCATACACTGATATCATTTATTGGGATATAGGCCATGTGCCGACACACTCCATCTTCACTATTGAGGGCATCATCATAGGTTCTTTTTGGCTAGAGGATCTTCAAGTAATGTAAAAAATTCCTCAACCTCAACTTAGCTATAATGTTGATTTTGTTCAAAGATTTTGTCAAAAGGAATGTCTCCAATATGCAAACGCCTTACCTGAATTGATAAGACCATGGAGAGGTAAAGAGTATAAATTTAAATAATAAATTTCAAAGAAATACTCTATTGTGTCTCCACTATGCAAACGCCTTACCTGAATTGATAAGACCATGGAGAGGTAAAGAGTATAAATTTAAATAATAAATTTCAAAGAAATACTCTATTGCATCCTTAAACCTTGGTCTAACCTATGTAGCAGCCATGCTCTACCAATTATGTGGTACAAAGGGACCTACACATCTCCATTTATACTGGGTCCCTCTAATTTAAAGAACTTTAGAGGGTTATTCCTTCAAATAGGCCAATATATTTTTTAAAAATAATTGCAAGTAGGTTAATAATTTTCGAGTTTCTCAAACTAAGAGGTTTAACTCCCCTTTCTACATGTCAATTTTCATTATGGATGAAATTTGGTTTTCTATCCCTTTTCCTCTAATGAGATGGAGATGGACAATAAGTGAACTTGAACAAATTCATATATATCACTCCAAAATCTAGGAAGAAAATGTGGGAGAACATTTTTATCATATAAGTCATTATGTTATTAACCCTATTTATGAGAAATTATTTCATGCAAAGCCTTCCCATCTTTCAGAAGAGGCTAAACAATGAATTGCTCAAATAAAAGATTGATATTTCGATGAGAACTTTTGATATCTTAGAATATATGGATGTCATGCAACCCCTCATTCCCTTCCTCTGTTCACCCTTGATAGGCTTATCTGTAAGGAAATAGCCTATCAAACTAGAGAAACTGGAATCGCCAAGGATTTACATGTAAACTCTAAAACATTGGCCCAATTTTCCTATTCATATTGGTATTTATACTTTGCAAAATCCTAATTATGCAAAAAGGAAGTATTGACTCTTCATACCATTAATTTAGCCCATATTCCACTTAAATACCATGATCCATTGGGAATTAGAGCTAATCATTGCCTTATGGTAAGAATGACAAAATATATTCATGAAAACTGTCCATATGATGATATATTTCATCAAGTTCATTCCTATGAAGAGTCATGCCAAAAGGCCCAAAAGTTTTTTTATGTACACACATTTCCTTACTTTTAAGGAAGATATAAAAGCTAATGAATCAATTTTTTCAGAAGCCCATTTGTCCAAATCACCTTTAGTGACTATAGATAAGGTTTCAAAAGAAAATGATCAGGTATTAGATCTAATAAGGTTGAAACAATTATTAGAATGCAACAACAATGATGTTGGCCCAAAGGTCACACTAAGAGGGGGATGGGTGAATCAGTGTGAGAGAAATTTTATCATTTCATAACTTTTTAAAATCAATCAAGCATATAACATTGAATCATAACCATAATAAACAAATCATTGAAAGCAGTAATGCATCATAAAGCTACCATCACATCAATAAAACATCGTCACACACAAGAGACACAATCATTTTACATGGAAACCCATATGGGAGAAAAACACAATTCTTCTTCTTCTTTATCTTCATTTTTAAAATATATTTGCGACATGCTTGTTGAAAATGCAACAAGAAAATCCTAATTTAATTTTGTCCTTGAATTAGATTAGGAATTAAATTGTAATTCCACATCTCATGACAACTTGTAATAGTTAACTAAGTTGGTTTGACTTATTTGGCTCAGTTAATTCGAGTTGGGAGTCTATCTAGAGCCATGTAGAGTGTCTCCTACTTTTAGGAGCCCTGATTGAGCTTAGTTTGAGTTGTAATTATTTAATTCAGCTTAACTGAGTTAAATTCAATTAAACTAGTTCCAACTGATGGAGGAATTAGTGGGAGATCCAGTAGTGGGGTGTAACCTGCACTAGTGGGATGTAACCAACACTAATCAACCAGTAAACTAAAGATTCACTCATAATTAACTCATGCATGTCAGATCAAAGAAAGAACCAGTTGATATTGGAGTTCAAGGACAATGTATTATCAGTTGTATAATCATCTGAATTATATAGGTGGTGCATGTAATCATAGGAAAGCCTATGAGGATTTCGAAATTCATATTTGTGGAATTTCCCAATTAAATATGGGCTAATTCCCTACGAAATTGCGCAAGGAAATAGGAGCTTGGTAGGCATCAAAATTGGCTAAGTATTGGCTTGAGCTTGTCTGGGAAGAAATGAGATAGATAGAGATAGTGTAGAGTTTGCTCGAGCTTGAGCAAAGCATTGTAATGTTCTCATATTTTCTGATTATTGCAATATATAGATAGCAGGTGTTTTTAGTTGTGGCATTCCTCAGAAAATTATTGTGTCATGAGTGATTGAATTCTTTCTCTTTTATGCTTCGTGATTTCATTGATCGTTTATTGTTTCCGCTAATGAGTAGAGTAGAGTAGATTCAAGTCAATTGTTTTAGCATATTACAATCTACAGTTTGAATCTACAAGGAATTTCTACATGGTATCGGAGTTGAAATCACTATAGAAGAGGATAATATGAGTTTGTCTTTTGTAGGAGAAATAGAATTTGCAATATCATACTTCAGAGCCAACAATATGTCATTCTATAGATTGAGACTCTAAAATTCCCTTGAGGTTAGTTCGAACTATATTTCTTGGAAGGATAGGATGGAGGCAATGTTGGAAGGCAATGAGCTTAAGGAATTCATAGACAAAGATATTCATAAGTCAGTTGATGCCTCAAGATCTGGCAAAGTGGAGAAAATGTGTGGCAAAGGCAAGAAGGATTATTCTAGAACAAGTTTGAGATCATATTGTTTCAAACCTCCATAGTAAGGAAACTCCATTTGCAATGTGGAAGGCCTTGACAACATTGTTTCAAAAAAAAATGACCATAGGAAGTTGGCACTGAAGGACAAGTTCAGAAAAATCAAGATGGAGAAGGGAGACACAATATTGAAGTACTTCACTTAGTTCACCCAATGTAAGGATAAGCTTGGAAGTGTTGGTGTTATAGTTGTTGAAGACGATCTGGTGAGCCTAGAACTTCTAGGGAGAAGCTACTAGAGTGGGAGTGATTATGGTCCGACTTGGTCCAAAAAGAGATTCAACAGAACACCATAGATGGATCCTCATCCAAGCATGATGATGAGGAGAATTGTACCTTAGATGGAAAGGAGAAGAAAGGGAAGGGTAAGTCATTCCATTCCAAATCATATTCCAATTGGGGCGGAAAGAAGAAGGACATGTCAAATATCAAATTTTTTCACTATCACGAGCTAGGACACTATGCCACTAAGTGTCCACACAAGAAGGCTAGTAAGAATCCCTTAAGAGGAGCAATAGGTGAAGCTCTTTCTTCACAATTCGAAATGGATTTAACCCTCATCACTTGCATGGTGACATTGGTGATGGGTAGTGTGTGGTATCTAGATAGTGGAGCCTCATTTAATACGATCGACAATAAATAGTTCTTCAGTGACTTGGAGGAGAAGGACCTCTAGATACACATCGAAATGGGAGATGATGGGCAGTATAGCGCAACCGAAATTGATATTATTATCTTCAGAGGCAGTCTAGTTCTCCTCTCACATTAAAATATGTCATGTATATTTTGGGTTTGAATAAGAATTTGGTTTCAGTTGCCATGTTGGAGGATCATGGCTATGATGTGATATTTAGCAAGGGAAAGGCTTTTCGTCACATAGCCTCATGATAGGTGAAGAAGATCGGGGTTCGGGTGAAGAACCTCTACAAATTGGATCTATAATATTATGTTGCTTTGAGAACTAAAGCAAAAAAGGTGCATAGTCGAGACATCAGTGAGTTGTGGCATAGAATATTGGGTCACTTGCACCATAGAGCTTTGAAGATCATGCAGCAAATTTCTACAGGACTTCCCAAGGGTGCACTAGAGAAGAGAGACACATGCAAAGGGTGTACATTGGGGAAGTACACCAAAGCTTCCTTTCATGATAAAGACAGTCGAGTGCAAGCGATCCTTGATCAAGTTCACTTATATGTATATGAACCGTTCTCAATAGCATCCATGACCAAGCACAAGTATTATGTAATATTTGTTGATGATTTTTCTCGTAAGTGCTAGATTTTATTCATGCAAAAGAAAGATCATAAGTTCACTAAATTCTATGAATTTAAAGCACTTGTCGAGAAAGATACTAGCAAGAAAGTTAAATCTCTCATAAGAAATAACGATGGATAATATGTGTTGAATGAATTCAAAAACTTTTGTGCATCAGAAGGCATTCGATGGGAGTTAATAGCACCTAATAACCCACAACAGAATGGGGTGGATGAAAGGAAGAACATAAGTGTTGTGGGAGTGGCAAGAGTAATGTTACATGATCAGGGCCTACCATTGCACTTGTGAACTAAATCATGTAACACAGTTGTTTATTTACAGAACATAAACCCTCATCAAATTCTCGGGATGAGTACACTAGAAGAATACTTTTTAGGTAAGAAACAAGATGTGGCACACTTCAGGATCTTTAGTTCATCATTCTATTGTCATGTTACCAAGGATTCATGAAAAAATCTAGAGCCAACAGCTGAGTTGGGCATATTTTTGGAGTACATTGATACACCTCACAACTATGAGGTGTACCTGCCATCCAACAAGATGACAGTGGTTCATAGAGATGTGAAGTTCAATGAAAAGAAGGCCATGATATTTTCCCTTGAGAGGGAGATTTAGTTACATGCAGATGAGCAGCTTTTAGCTCCCAAGAAGGAACCTCAGGATGATGTGGAGAAGCCACATGTAGTGGACCAGAGAGTGGAAGCACCCATCTCATGCAGAGACTTCTAGAAATGGAAGGAAGTGCACTAGAGAGGCTGACAGATTGATGCATGATGCTAGATAGAATATCAGAGAACCCACATCACAATGCACACAGAGGAAGTCACCTGATCAGTACACCAGCTACATGGCTTTGATGAGCGAGAGTGTAGAGGTAGAGTCATCCTCATTCCAGGAAGAAGTGCAGCAACGAGTATGGGTTGATGCCAGTGTTGAGGAGTATGACTCCATTATCAGAAAAAATGTTTGGGAAGTGGTCCCAAGACAAGCAGAAAAGTCAATGATGAGTTCCACATGGAGAGAAACAAACCCATGGAGACTCCTCTAGTAGGTAATTGAAGGAGGGAATATGCTACTTCAGGTGAGGTAGTGGAGGTTACTATTTATAGACAGCTTGTGGGTTCACTTATGTATTTGGTGAACACATGACTGGATAGGTGTTTCGTAGTTAACCAGCTTAGTCAAGCCATGGTTAATCCAACCAAAATGTTTTGGAAGAGAGCTAAACATGTGTTGAGATACCTCAGAGGCACCACTCAGTTTGGTCTTTTGTACAAATGAACAAAGGGATTGAAGATTCAAGGCTTCACAAATGCAGATTGGGCTGGGAATCCATCTGACAGGAAGAGAATATCAGGGGGAATCTTCAGTATTGGGTCAGCAATATTTTCTTTGTACAACAGGAAGCAGAGATCAGTTACACTCCGTTTAGCAGAAGCAGAGTACATGGATGGTAGTCAAGAAAATTGTGAGGTTATCTGGATGAGGCAGATCCTTGTTGGGTTATTTGGTCAGCATATGGATCCTACAATGATTTACTGTGACAATTAGAGTTTTATCAAACTCTCTAAAAATCCAGTTTTTCATGACCGGTCCAAGCATATCGACATTCGGTATCACCATCTATGAGATTTTGTGCAGAGGAGAATCATGTTGCTGGAATACATTCCTATAGAGGAGCAGGATGTAGACATTTTGACAAAGGCATTGTCAAGATGCAAATTCGAGTTTCACATAGGTAGGATCGGGGTAGCAGATAATCCCTTTCTTGTTGAGATGGAGTGTTGAAAACGCAACAAGAAAATCCTAATTTAATTTTGTCCTTAAATTAAATTGTAATTCAACATATCATGAAAACTTGTAATAGTTAAATAGGTTGATTTTACTTAGTTGGCTTAGTTAATTCGAGTTGGCAGTCTAGCTAGAGTCATGTAGAGTGTCTCCTATTTTTTAGGAGCCATGGTTGAGTTTATTTTGAGTTGTAATTATTTGATTCAATTTAACTGAGTTAATGTTAGTTAAACTAGTTTCAACTGATGGAGGAATTAGCAAGAGATCTAGTAGTGGGGTGTAACCAACAGTCATCAACTAGTAAAATGAAGATTCACTCATACTTAACTCATACATGTCATATCAGAGAAAGGCCCAGTTGAGATTGGATTTCAGGGTCAATGTACCATCAGTGGTATAATCATCTGAATTGTATAGGTGGTGCGTGAAATCAGAGGAAGGCCTCTGAGGATTGCACAATTCATATTTGTGGAATTTCCCAATAAAATATGGGATAATTCCCTAGGAAATTGCGCAAGGAAATCAGAGCTCGGCAAGAAATATAATTGGCTAAGTATTGGCTTGAGCTTGTCTAGGAAGCAGTGAGATAGATAGAGATAGTGTAGAGTTTTCTCGGGCTTGAGCAAAGCATTGTAATCTTCTTATATTTTTTGATTACTTAAATATACAGATAGCAGGGGTTTTTAGCTATGGATTTCCCCAGAAAATTATTGCGTTATGGGTGATTGAATTCTTTCTCTTTTATGCTTTGTAATTTCATCGATCGTTTATTGTTTCCACTGATGAGTAGAGTAGACTAGATTCAAGTCAATTGTGTTAGCATATTACAATCTGCAGTTTGAATCTACAAGGAATTTGTACAATGCTAGAGGAAATATCCCTAAGAAATGGAAGATGCCACTTGCAATAGGCTACAACATGATTGAGGCAAAAACCTTGAAAGAATGCAAACAAGTACTCATTATAGCTTACAACCTGATTAAGGCTCCAATTTAAATGATCAACATGATTCAACCTACTTTAGGATCCAACCTAATTAAGGCTCCAACCTTAGTGGAGGCACCAACCTCCTTGTTCAACTTCCTTGTGGACCTTTATTTCAAATCATTTTCAAATTGGATCCATAGTAATCATATATTAATGAATCATAAATAATTTTATCATCTACAATTTGTAATCCTGATCATTGCATAGTCCATGATCATTGTCACAAATTACAATCATTGGCATTGTAATAACCTGCAACCACTATCACTGTAATAACATGCAACCATTGTCATTGCAACCACTATCATAAATACCACCATAAACTATCATATAAAAAAAATGTCACCCGTTTTCATGTTCCTTCCCATACTCTACTATCAATTCATCAACATTGTCACTCAATCCCCTTCTCAGAAACTGCTTACACTATGAATTCAAGAACCACTACAACCTACTCATAGACCAAAAAAACATACAAAAGAGATTATGGGCATCAAATAAGTGCCAATTAAATATCACACACCTTTGATTACCTTCATCTCTAAGCCCTGATTACCCAACTTCTTTTGGTTCTCTATTTGGACAAGAAATGAGTCCAACAACTCAAAATAACAATATAAAACTATATAACATATTAATCTGTCTACATAACATAATCTTTTGGGAAATGTTCTACAAATTGCTCAATTTCTAGCACTGGTGCTACAAAAATTCAGTTGGATAATGCAAACGTCATGACAAAATGGCAATCACATGTCAAATAAAAACTATGAACCAAACGTGTTAACCGACAGAGGTGGAACCTAAGACCTCATCAATATCAACTCCACCCACTACCAATTGTGGTGTCCAATGCCGCTTGTTATGGAAACCAATATAATTGTGTATTAATTTAATTGAGTGGCTTTAAAGTTATATATGTCAATCTTGAAACTTATCCAGATATGGTTCAAGTGACAAGTCTATGTGACCATCCACGACTCAATTGTAATCCTCAGGCAAGTTTGACACAAGCTCCACATTCAAGAGTCATGTATTCACGTCTTACGTGGTGTTGTGGCCACAACCCCCCATAATTTTTTTATAAAAGATATGTGTGGCCTCCATATAAATTTTGATCATATCACTCCTTTAGTGCTTGGATTTTGTTAATTTTGCGGGATTACCATTTTTCAGATTTTTATTTTGATTGCTTCATTGTGTGCATTTCATCACTAGATTTCCAATGATTCAAGTTTCGCATTATTTGAACTTACGATTTGGAAATTAAACTTAAACAAAATTTAGTTGAATTTCACCCCTCAGTGCAAATATATAAAACATATATTGTATAAATTTAATTAATTTAAATTACTTTGTAAATAATATTCTTTTATTAAATTTTATTAATTATTAAATTTTTCATTTAATTATTTTTAAGAACCAACTCAGTGCAAAACTTTTATATATATATATATAAACCATATAATTACAAACTTTATATTTCAAATACCATTGTAAGTATTAAATTATATATATATATATATATATATATATATATATATATATATATATATATATATCACCTTGCTCAAGGCACCCTAGAGGTTCAATTTTTAACCATTTCGTTCCTTCTTGGGGAGGAATTCCAAAAGTTTTTAAGAATGCTTTCATATTAAGTGAATTACGCTAGGGTTTCCACATCACATGAAGCCTTTATATCATGTGGAATGGAGAGAGGGTCCCACACACGTGAAACTTCTCCACCCCTCCTTTTCTTCACGTACAACCTCCATTTATTATAAGATTAAAACACCTTTTCATGTATACACTATTTTTTATTATATTAATTTTTTTTGGATTATTTTGTTTAAATTCTTTATGACTATCGGGGACCGTACAATCATAAATCATTCCTCTCCCTAACTCCTTTTGACTTGCGATTGTGATAACAACGATCCAGATCAACGAGCATTAAATCTTCCATTTCACTTCCACTCAGAGGACATTGAGGATATTTTCAGCGTATATCTAGCAGCACAATGATCAAATAGAATGTATTGAAAGGTGGGACAACGAAGACACTTTCAACACGTTTTACCTAGAAATAGCACAACAAGATTCGAAAGGGCAAGATGTTCTAAGTTTCCATAAATATAGTGCCACACTATAAACAGTTTTCTTTTCCTAAAATAATTGTAACTATTAGTTAGATTCTGTTTAGATGACTCCCATTTGTATTCAAACTTTGTTAAAACATAAAATCCCTATGAACGCTTAATGTTTTATTAATCAAATAGGATTAGATCTTTTAGTTGTTGATTGAATATAGCCTAGGTGGTAGATTTTGTAAAGAAGATCTCCCTTTATATATGGGTGGTTTTTTGACTTTGAAAAGGGGATCGATGATGTGAGAAGACCACATTTTGTATATTTTTCAGTTAATTAAAATGCAATTTGCAGCAATAATATGTTTTAACTTGCAATTCATTTTTGGTTTTAGTTCCATCCTATCATGTTCCTATGTTGTTATCAGTTTTCATGGCTTATTTGATTAATTGGAATTCAATATTATATTGCTCCAACTTCCTTCAATTTTGTTGTGATTACTATAAATGTCCATATTCACCTTAGTAAACCAAGAATGCCTCAGCGTCCACAAAACAATGTTGTTTTTAATTGATTTTGCTTAATTGGCTCCATGCCCAATGGTGGTTGTCCTCACATTATTCCACCTTCAAAATCACATAGAAAAACAGAGTTAGCCATTTGTACTTTTGAGCTTATCATAGCCAAATTCTTAAGTATATTCAGAGATCCCTCTTAGATTGGAAGGGCTAAATTCCAGTCAAAAGTTGGTTTGAAATAGTTACACTGGGTTGAAGGTTGACACAGCCCAACCCTTTCCAGCCCAGTGATAACATTTTGGTGTGTCTGTCGGGAGCTAAAAAGCTCATTTTTCTGGATTGTCTTTGAATCTCTTCATTCTGATTCCTGAGGGAAACATGAAATTAGATTTTTCAGAAGGTTGTGATATTACCCTAGCAACTCCAATTTCAAAAGATCCAGAATATCGGAGCTTCATGGTGACTCCACTACTTGAAGATCAATAGCTTGAAGAATTTCAAAGATGAGTTCTATCACAAGAAGTAATGTCAGGCATGCTCCTATGGATCGGTCTCACATCTATGGTTTTCCAAATCCTATGACTTGTGTTGATTGGTCAACCCATCTTCCCATATTTAAAGATGAAAAGAAAGATGATGTTGGTCTACATTTGGTTAAATTCCATTTACATGTATGTAGACTGAGGGTTGAGTTTCTTGAGGATTGTCTCATGAAAATGTTTATGCCGACTCTAGAAGACAAAGTTAGAGTATGGTATGAAAGGTTTCAATAAAGAAGCTTGTGCTCTCTTAAATATTTCCATATAATAGTTTTGGACATTATGGGAAGTCTCATCCTTCATCACCACTATTTCAACACTGTTGTAATTTTTGGAAACGTTTCATTCAATATCTCAAAAGTATTGACGATGATGTAAAATGTATGGATGATGAGGAGATGTTAGAGGCACTTTATGAATTTTCTTCTCAAGCTAGTTGTCATGATGATCAAGAAGTTTTCCAACAAGCAGATGTCTCTTCTTTAGTTGAAGATGAAATGGATCAACAATTTGACATTCAATTCATATTACATGAAATCCATGAGGATTTTCAGCCTTGTCAATCTATATGCAATCAAAGGTATGAGCCAAATCATTCAAATTGTTTTTTAGCCCATTCTTTTTTAGAGATTTTATGTCAATAAGTAACTCCTCAAGATTAGGTTTTTGAAAATACATGCATGAAGATTCTGAACAGAGAGGTAACATGTGATGAAAATTGTCTACCTAGACATAAACTTTTTTTTGTTGAAGATGATAATGATGTTGTCCCGTTTAAAGTGCATGAAAGTTCAATTTTAGGTAAACCTAAGTTACATGAAGAGATGAATATACATGTTTTACCTATTCTATTTTATGATCATCAAAATGACATGGATGAAATGAATAAAGTTGTTTGTCTAGGAGTTGTTAGTGTTCAGACTCAAGATGACATTTCTCAAGAAAAACTACCAAAGGTTATATTTGATTTGTTTGCTAAGCAAAAGATTAGCTTTTATACACATAATATGGATGTCATGATTGAAGATGTTCAAGGATGTATGGATGGTTTTGTTGATTTACATGGAAGGGAAGACAAATCTATTATTGTCTTTTTATTTGATGATGTTTTTGGAATTGAAGACATAGGACAGCAAAGACTATTACTTATGAACGAACTCAGTCCTTATGGTGTTACTCATCAAGAAAATGTGATTTTTCATGATTATCAATATCGTTTTGTAAGTTTATTCTAGTGATCAATGAAGGTGGATTTTATTTCATTTATAAGCTCAGGTGACAGATTTAGTTTTTATTTTGAGTTTCCAATAGATGATTCACTATTGATTTTGTTCAAGCATAGTCAAGGAGCCCAAGTGTTGGATCAACTCTTTGACTGGTTATACCTGAGGTTTCATATCGCTTGAATTAAGCAGATGGATTTTCAAATATTAGAATAGGGTTATTGGTACATAAATAAGCTTGTTGGGCAAGTATTTCCTTCAACTTTAGGTTACATTTTAAAATTGTCATTTTCAGTTTGTACAACAGTTTGATATCATATTGCAGCAGTAGTAGTTGGTTTTCAGTTGGTTTGTAGTGTGCTTTTCAATATTCAAATTGGGATCAACCCAATGGTCAGGCAACTGGTCTATTGGTTCTTTGTTGCACCACAGGGGCACAACATACCCATTGGAGCCATTATTATCCATGATAACTCCTAGAAATAATTTTTAGTTTGATTAGTAATTTTAGATAAGGTTTTCCACCACTTCTCTTTGCATCTATCTATTACTTTTCTGAAAAAGGTTATTGTGCTTTGCATTTGAAGATTTAAGGAAGAAGAACAAGTCTAGTTTAAATTGTTTTGGAGAAATTCTTTAAAACCCATTACTTTCACTCATCTTTTGTTTTCCAACTCTAGCCGTGTTTCCTCATTCCCCTTTGAAATATTTTAAAACATTAAAAAACATACCATAGTCCTTCTTAAAGGGTTGGGACCCGCAAAACATATCATTATCAACCCTTCCCGTTTGCAATAAACAACCACCCATCTCCCCTTTCATTTGGCAATTGCGATATCGCATATTGGAAAGTTCCCCCGCCTATTGCGATATCACATATCGTAGAGTCTTTTCCCCACCGATTGCGATAAAGACCTTCTCGTCGATTGCAATAGTTCCATCCCCCCGCCAATTGTGATATCACATAAAGTTATGTTCCCCCGTCGATTGCGATATTGCATAAAGTTTCGTCCCTCGCCGATTGCGATATCGCATAAAGTTCCATCTCCTCATCTATTGCGATACCGCATAAAGTTTCGTCTCCTCGCCGATTGCGATAGTTTCCTCCCACGCCGATTATGATATCATAACCGAGGACTGCATAACCATAAATCATTCCTCTGCCGAACTCCCTTCTGACTTGCGATTGTGATAACAACGACCCAGGTCAACGTGCATAAAAGTGTCCATTTCTCTTCCGCTCAAAGGATAACGAGGGTATTTTTAGCGTATATCTAGCAGCACAGTCATCAAATAGAATGCAGTGAAAGGTGGGATTGCGAAGACACTTTCAGCGCATTTTACCCAGAAACAACACAACATGATTCGAAAGGGCCAGATGTTCTAAGTTTCCACAAATATAGTCCCACACTATAAACAATTTTATTTTCCTAAATAATTGTAACTGTTAGTTAGATTCTGTTTAGGCGACTCCCATTTGTATTCAAACTCTGTTAAAACATAAAATCCCTATGAAGGCTCAATGTTTTATTAATCAAATAGGATTAGATCTCTTAGCTGTTGATCAAATCTAGCCTAGGTGGTAGATTTTGTAAAGAAGATATCACTCTATATATGGGTCGTTTCTTGACTTTGAAAATGGAATCGATGATGTGAGAAGACCACATTTTGTATATTTTTCAGTTAATTAAAATACAGTTTGCAGCAATACTCTGTTTTAACCTGATATTCATTTTTGGTTTCAGTTCCATCCTATCATGCTCCTATATTGTTATCAATTTTCATGGCTTATTTGATTACATGGAATTCAATATTATATTGCTCCAACTTCCTTCAATTTTGCTATGATTACTATAAATGTCCATTTTCACATTAGTAAACCAAGAATGCCTCAGCTTCCACAAAACAATTTTGTTTGTAATTGATTTTCTTTAATTGACTTCATGCCTAATGATGGTTGTCGTCACATTCTTTCACCTGCAAAATCACATAGAAAACCAGAGTTAGCCATCTGTACTTTTGAGATTATCATAGCCAAATTCTTAAGTATATTGAGAGAGCCCTCTCAGATTGGAAGGGCTAACTTCCAGTCAAAAGTTGGTTTGAAATGGTTACATTGGGTTGAAGGTTGACACAACCCATCCCTTTCCAAACTAGTGATAACACTTTGGAAGGTTCTATCTTGAGTTCTACTCAACCAAATGAGGCCCAATATGGCTTGTTAGAAAGCCAAAATCATGGAGAACAATTTGAAAACATTAAATCATCTAAATCTAAGTATTTAATATTCCTAATAACGATAAGTTGGAGCTACGAATTTGAAACTAGAAATGAACTTGGGAACTTGTTTTAGAGAATTTAAGTTTGCCCAAAATGGCTTGTTTTTGCAAATTTGTTTTTAATATCAATTTTAGCCATAGGTTATCTCCACAAGACACAATGTGAAGCAAAAATTTGGCTTTATTTATCAAATTAGTTTTGAATTCATTAATTTGATTTCACAGTTTAGAAATTTGAGTTTTTCTTCATTTTGATTGGTTTGAATTCTTATTTTGGAATGGAATTTTGGTAAATATTTGTTGCAAGGAGATGAAGATAAAGTTTTGGAGCAATAATATTGCACTAGCAGACAAGGAAAATGAAGATTTTCATCTCCAAAAAGAAAGGATGGATTTGAATTACTTTCAACAACTCTCTTTTTGGTATATTTTTTGTAAATTATAAATAACAATTTTGAGAATGAGGAAAGGGTTCCTCTTTTAAGCAAATTAGAGAATCTTTTAGAAATTTTCATTGTAGATCAACAGATTATGCAATATACTAAAGAAAAATACAAGATCTACTTCTACAACAAACTTTGCAGAAGCTTAATCGAATATGAGCAAGATCAAATAGAACACATATAACTGAAAATGAGAAATCAATCACACATAACACAGAAGAAATAAATTGGGTAAAGCCTCAGCCTAAAACCCCAATCTCTGTATTATCATACAAGTGGAAATCTTGTTCAAGTTACAAAAAGAATCAACTCTCAAGCTATCCTGCTCTCTCTACAATCAAACAATACTACTCATAGGCAGTCAAAGGCTCTCACAACCTTCCCTTCTGCCCTCCAAGCCTACTATTTCCTTGAATAGTTTTTCCTGGGGTCCAGTGCTTCCACTTGTGTGAATTCCCACCTCACACTACTCACTTAGCTCAGAAATAACTGCATAAACCTGAAGGAGATAAATCCTTCTGCCTGGATGAGTTTCCTTTATAGGAAAAATTCATCCAACTGATAGTACATTGTACCTCCTCTGATCTCAACTGGGTATCTAACAGAACCGACATGCATGAGTTATTTATGAGAGACTATTCAGTTATCTGAAGTGCAGTAGTTACATTCATGCAAGCATTAACTAACTGAACTCACAATTAACTCAGCAAACTATTTGAATTAATTTAACTGGACTTGACTCAGTTAACTGAGCCAACTAATTACAATTCATCCTTATCTCTTTAACTGATGGATAAATTCCTCAATCAATGGATAAACTATTGCATGTCTTCACATAGACTTCAGTTTGCTTTTCTACAACTAATTAACTTAAGATGAATTAACTAATTATTTTACAAACAACTGCTAAGATCAAATTCGAATTTTACTTCACTATTTTAGTTCAGGGACTAACTAAAATAGGAATCTATCCCGAACTTCTATGCTATTTATAGCATTTCCATTTTTCATTCCTTGCTGCTATGTCCAACACTAGTACCCGAACTGCTATTTATAGCGGTGCTATTTTTAGCATTTCTTGTTGCCATTTTCAACACTCCCTCTCAACAAGAAAGGCATTCAACTCGAACCAAATCCTAAACCTTTCGAATGTTCTGCATGCAACACTTCTCCCAAGTCTTATTACTCCAACAACTCTAGAAACAAAAAACTCCCAACTGACCTCCCTGTTGGGGTAGAAACATCCTCTGATGCTGAAGCTCCATCTGCTGCTGACAAGTGCTCCCTCTCTGACCTCTAAGTTGCTGCAACACTCCATGTATCTCACATTGTTGCACACCTCTCTGTGCCATCCTACACTGGTGCAACACTCTTGTGCCTCTCGCATTGTCGCAACTTGCTAGCTCTGCACTGTCTTGGAATTCCTGCACTGTAGCTCTCTCTTCCGCTCCATCCACATCTATCTCTACCCACTCAGCTAGTCCTGCTACTCCTCGCTGAGGCTCTCGTAGTGAAATCGAATCCAAAAGGTTGGGTACCTCAAGGATCCAGCCCCTATTTCAGCCTTCATGGGATGATCACTCCACATCGCCCCACCTCCCACATAGAGGTATGGCTACGTGTGATCCCTCTGCCCACTTGGCTTGAAATTTCCCCCTACTGGAAGTCTCTGGATGAATGGATGCCTCCACTCGATCTCCACGCAGCTTCTCTAGTTGTGGCTGCTCCACAACCTCCTGAAGCTACTTCACCAACTGTGGCTTTTCCACAATTGTCTGAGACTTCTTCTGGCACTGCATGTTGAGAGGTAGTGTACTCTCGCTCTCAACCACCAAGTATCTAACCTTTTCCTTGCTCCTCAAGGCTTTGCATGCATCTTATACCTCAAGTGCATACAGGTTCTTGATTAGCACACCAATCTATTTCATCTTTCCCGCCGTCACGAAATTTTCTAGAAAAAGAGCTGATTTTAAATCAGCGATATCTCCCTCATCCATACTCTGATTCAACCAATTGTTTTTTTGAATTTGGGTATTTTTCCGCAAGGAATCCAGATTTGCTATTTGTTTCTGAAAATTTTGCACAAAAAATTTCATATAAACTCTGAAAACTCGCGGCCCAATTTGTTTTCTTCGATTTTTCTTCTTCGTATGATGTTCACTGCTTCGATCACCTTTGTTCTAATACCATGTAGAAATCTTCACTGTAGATCAAAAAATTATGCAATATACTAAAGCAAAATACAAGATCTACTTCTACAACAAACTTTGCGGAAGCTTAATCAAATATGAGCAAGATCAAATAGAACACATATAACTGAGAATGAGAAATCAATCACACATAACACAGAAGAAATAACCTGGGGAAAGCCTTAGCCTAAAACCCCAATCTCTGTATTATCATACAAGTGGAAATCTTGTTCAAGTTACAAAAAGAATTAGCTCTCAAGCTATCCTGCTCTCTCTGCAATCAAACAATACTACTCATAGATAGTCAAAGGCTCTCACAACCTTCTCCTCTGCCCTCCAAGCCTCCTATTTCCTTGCGTAGTTTTTCCTGGTGTCTAGTGCTTCCACTTGTGTGAATTTCCACCTCACACTACTCACTTGGCTAAGAAATAACTGCACAAACTTGAAGGAGATAAATCCTTCTGCATGGATGAGTTTCCTTTATAGGAAAAATTCATCCAACTGATAGTACACTATCCCTCCTCTGATCTCAATTGGGTCTCTGACAGAACTAACATGCATGAGTTATTTATGAGAGAATATTTAGTTATCTGAAGTGCAGTAGTTACATGCATGCAAGCATTAACTAACTGAACTCACAATTAATTCAACAAACTATTTGAATTAATCTAACTGGACTTGACTCAGTTAACTGAGCCAACTAATTACAACTCAATATTACAACTCATCCTTATCTCTTTAACTGATGGATAAATTCCTCAATCAATGGAGAAATTGTTGCATGTCTTCACATAGACTTCATGTTTGATTTTATACAACTAATTAACTCAAGATGAATTAATTAATTATTTTACAAACAACTGCTAAGATCAAATTCGAATTTTACTTCACTATTTTAGTTCAGGGACTAACTAAAATAGGAATCTATCCCGAACTGCTATTTTTAGCAATGCTATTTATAGTACTTCCATTTTTCATTCCTTGCTTCTATGTCCAACGCTAGTACCCGAACTGCTATTTATAGCAGTGCTATTTTTAGCATTTCTTGTTGCCATTTTCAACAATCTTTGCATTTTTTTGAGGATAATTCTTATTGTAGATTGAGAGGCAATTCTCAGATCTAAGCTTGAGGGTTTTCCTTTTAAATATTAGATCTTTGTTGTTGAAGTTGGGCTTGCATTATTGTAGATCGATCTTCTATGGGAAAAGTTGAAGATCGTGGAAGGACTAATAGAGATTCATTATAAAAGCAAAGAAATGGTTTCAGGTTTAATTTGTACTCAAGTAATTTTATTTGTGAATGCAAATAATTTTATTTTCAATGGAAAATTTGTGCTAATCGCTTTATATTTTTCATTTCTGTTAGATATGAGAATGGTTTTTTATTAAATCAACTATCTGATATTCTAATTGCATTGATCTGTTATTGATTTCCTAATTTTGTCTTGTGCTTTAATCAAATTTCTGAGTAACTATTTACTCAAAAAAATTCCATTTAAAATAGACTTAATCATCATCATCTTTCTATGTTTTAAATCTTTAAAACAAAGCATGTATGGAACTTGAAATATCAACGGTTAGACTTCTTCAACACCTTGATATTTATTATACAACACATGTTAAATTCCATCTTTGTAAATCACTTTTCTCTTGATTTGGATAATATCTATATCTTTTCTTAATCGAGATAGTATAGATTAGATTTCCTTTTTGTTGCTTGCAACTTTGAATAGAGTTGCACCTAGAATAAATTCATTTCATTTTAGAAGTATCCTTACACATAGAAAACTTTAGCATGGCTTGGTTGAGCCCTTGTTCAGCCTAAGGGCTTCTTTCTTACAAGTGCACAATAAGAAGGTAGATTTGATTGCCTCTTCTTATTGTTAAGAAATAAAAGATATCACAAGTCATCAAGAAGGGTGAGGGGGATATTGAACCCATTAGAACCAATCTAACCATTATATCAAGTGGAAAGGACACTGATTTGGGTCTCTTGCCAGGTGGTATCCCTAATGTTGATGAGGTCATTTTTAACTATCAATATTTTTGGCACTAGAAGGAAGACCGACAACAAGTAGTCATTTTTAAGTATTGATTTTAAATTTTTATCCATTTACAATGGTTACTTCTAAATTGCCTATTTAGATTTGCTTTTTTGGACTTCCACCTACCATCACTCCAATAAAAGTAGTAAAGCTTTTGATAAAAACAAAAATTGATGGTAAGAAAGATGTTTCTGTTTTTTATCATGTTCTTCAATTTATTTTAAATTGTAATAATTATGATATTGATGAAGGTGTGATGTGTATGATGTTCACTCTTCCCTTGATAGGCTTAGCCAAAGACTAGTGTAGATCATTTCCATTTTCCTCTATACACACTTGGAATGAATTCACAAAAATATTCCAATATGTTTTTCAGGATTACAATTATGAAAAGGTTTGTGATAAACTTGAAGCACTTCATAGATTTGAAGGTGAGTCTTTGGATGATTTTCTTATTATATTTAAATTAATTTGTTTACAGTTTCAATCTAAAGATTTATCTCCTGAGTTTCAATTAATAGGATGGTTCAAACATTTAGTTTCTCTTCCCCATATTTCCAATAACTATGAGGAATAAGATGATGTGGCATCTTTAAGCATATTCACTACTACTAAAGAATTAATTTCTCAAAATGGCAACGTTGCTCCACTTTAAACAAAAAATGCAAAGCCTGTTATTGAACAATTTTAGGAAGAAGCAAATGTTGTTGAAATACGTAACGTTGATCTTGAAAGTGTTGTTATTAATAAATCAATTGAGATTAATCAAAATAATTATTCTGTTCCAAGTCATGCTACTTTTGCTAAAGATGAAAATCAACAAGCAATAAATTCAACAGACAATAATTAAAAAACAAATTAGAAAGAAAAAATCAAAATTAAAAATTTCAATAATTCCGAACTTTCTCTCACTAAAATTAACCATTAGTCACAAAGTATGGGGAACCTGACCATTGATCTTCACGAAAGTACGATCAGCCAAATCCATAATGACGAATATGAAATTTTCATTTTGGAAAATGAGCAAGAATCTTCAGGGCAAAGAAATTTTTAGTTACACATTTTCAATTAGTCATGTTTCTCTTTATCTTGATCTTTTTAATGAAAGTAAGTCATTTGCTAATCATTTTGAAATTCCTCTACACACAAATGACATTTTATAAAATAGTGGGGTTTCCATCTATTTAAAAAATAATGAACTACCAATTATTGGTCAGGAAAAAGGATTTGTAAATGATCATATTTTTAACCAACCTGAAAAATTGTCATACCTCTGAATTCAATCATTCATCTTGAAGGAAGAGAATGCTAAAGAAACATGTAGATTCATTTATAATGGTAATTTGAGAATTGGGAATATTGAGGCACCTCACCTTTTGTAGATGATTATGTCGAATTCTCATATTCTCAATTCTTCAAGTCCATCCATTGTTGAAAATGAGGAAAACCCCACTTTATAAATTATTCCAGTACATTCTCATTTTCAAACATCTAATCATTTTAATGATTCAATTTTTCAAGAATCCATCCCAATTTATGATTCTTATGATGATCAAGATCTCATTCCTATTCATGATCATGAGCCTCTTCCATTTACACGGGTAGATGCTAGTAATAATTTCAATTGCATTATTTCAGCTGATACTTGTGAAAAGGAATTTTTTATGAACAAATCCCAACTATATTGTAACATTATTTGTAATATTAGTGTAAATAACCACGTAATTGTACTTTCTTCTTGGTTCATTTATAATTTTTATTCAACTTTTATATTTCATCCCTTTAATAGTTTTTATTTATGCTGGCATTTTGAGCATTCATGTACTGGACACTCATTAAGTACAATAATGGGTCAACATGCAAGTCAATTTCAAAGCCTTAACCATGGGCATAAAAAAATTCTAATTTTTCAATTTTATTTGATGTTCTTGTCATACCAGTTCATTTCTTCTTTCCAATTCATTTTACAATCCAGCCATCAATTTAATTTATTCAAAATTATTTTGAGTTATTTATTACATGTCCATCCACACCTCATCTATCCATTTGAAAGCTATTTGGAAATTTCACTCATAGAGAAGATTGTTAATATTCTATTGCATGTGCATAAAACTAAAAATTTTCAACACACTCCAGTATTTCAAGACACATCGTTACAACTTGCCCAGATGTCCTCTCTTCTTTCAAATTCACTTCAACCCTTAAAAGTAATTCATCCAAGCTTTTATGATCTGATTGAAACATAGTTGGAGCATTCGTTTCAACAGAGGATTCCTATAAATAAATTTATTTTCATAAACTTATTAAAAAAAAGTGTACCTATTAGGTTAAAATTTTCTTTTAATAATTTAATTATAATTTTATTTCAATTACTAATTTTTGATATGTATATATTTGCAAAAAAAAAGGAATTTGATTGGCTTCACTGTAAGTATGATTTTACTTAGTTTTTAGTCTGCTCTATTAGATTAGAGTAGGAATAGGAACAATTTAGTTAAATTATTTTTCGTCTTGTTTTTCTTTGATAATAGTCCATCTAGTAGAATAAGTGAGCAACGAGCCTTTTTCTTTTCTGTGATCAAAGTAATTCCAATAAAATTTTACTCACGAACATGTTCAAGGAAGTTTTCATCTATTCATCAAAATTTTAATTTTTTGATACAATGTGCTCCATATAGGTGCTTTACTTTATATTTTCTTTGCTTTGTAAATTTACATGGTGATTCATGATCATATTTTGCTTCTTTTATTAATGTTGTTGTAACAAAATGCATAACTCCTGTTTTTCCTTTCATACTACGCACCTTTGGTTTCTTAATTTATTAATGCTTAACTAAAGAAAGGTTCTCTAATGTAAAGGAAAATCACAAAGAATTTTGCAGTTGTTGAAAAAATACTCTTGTCCATTCCCACACCCTGATGCTTTTTAAAATTTTTCATTTGCTAAGATCATGTTGAGTCAAATATTTTCACCCCAGAGCTCATCTCGTATATTTTCTTTTGGTTGAGTTCTTTTTATTTTCCTTGGGATGATTCAATGCCTACACAACCATTTAGAATGCATGTTATATGTATACCAGCCCCTCTTTTCTTACGATTTCTACGTTTTTATTCAACATTTGTTTCCATTTTTCCATGTCATCCCTAAGCTTTATTATCCCAACTATAATTTAAATTTATCCTTTGTATCTTCCAAGTTTTAGTTCTTAGGCTGACATAAACACAAGGCATGGGTCCATCTCCACATGGATTCTTCTCATAGTCTCTCTCTTACATTTAGCTTGTCCCACATACCACATATCTCTTCCTTTTCCCCCCCAATAGTATCTTTTGCAACCACTTTTATTTCTTTTGGTATTTCATTCTCTCAAGATGAAATGCACTAAAGGGACCATTTTCTTTATTCGATTCTCCTCTTGTTCATTACAAATTTCCTAACTCACCCAATATTATTCCCTTATTCTGCCAGATAACCTGGATGTTCTTCCTCAAAGCTTGCGCGAGCTCGTCCTTCCCATCCTCCCAGGGATTGCCTTCTAAGGTGATGTAAGCAAAAAAATATGGAATATGTGGGTACTTTTTGACGGTGATGGAAATCCGTCAACTAAGGGGGGCTCCCTGATGTGAAGTCCCAATTAGACCTCACACCATTTAGAATAGGATCCCCATCCAGAGTTTCAGCCCAATTGCCATATATTCTTATAGATTTTCCTTGGCTCTAACTATCAACAAGAGACAAGAATGCATGTGTGCCTTCGAAAATAAGTAAGTGTACCCGGTGAATGTTCAGTTGTAGTTGTATCAAGGTTCTTCTAGTTCAAAGAAAAAATAAAGTGAGCTTCTAAGGGAGATTTAATAGTACCACTCTGGTGGAAACACACACAAATGAGAGATATCTTCCTAACAACCAACAACATAGTCCACAAAGATGTGATAGGAATTACAACCACTACAACATATTCTTAATATGATAAGCACTAAAATTACCAAAATAGCTATACTACTTTAGTACAGGTGAAAAAGAACATGAAGCATAAACATTCACAAAACAGTCTTACAAACATTTATAATCCATGTGATAGCCTCCTGTTGCAACAGGTGTTCATCTTTCATGATTGACATTTTTACATGCCAAATATGTCATACTTTGCATGCTGCAATGCTCCATATTTCCAAAAGAGGCCAAAGAAGAGGCCATGAAAGTGTGCCAGTCTAAATGCCACTGTTGTATTCCAATTTTGATGAGTTATTCCATTTTTGAAGAATTTTCTGTTAAGGGTAGGCCAAACAGTTTAATCTTGGCCTCCCTAGGTTTCAATTTCTTGTTTTAGAATATAGAGAATGAATATCTGTCCAAACAGCTTAATCTTGGCAGATTTGTAGATAGGTAGAGAAACAAGGGTGCTCAACAGCTTAATCTGAGCCCCTGGATGCAATAAGTGTAGATTTAGATAGGATGGCAGTCAAAAGAAAAAAGATGAAAAGCTGGGTTTGCTAGTTCAAGTGCACCCAAACCAGAAGAAGAGAAAATGCTAGGTGAGTAGGCCGGGTAGGTAGCTTTGTGGTTGCAGAATCATGGTTGGTGATCCATTTCATATTTTCAAGTGTCATATCTATTCACATCTCAAGCGAGGCATGTCTAACTCCCCCTTCTTCTTATTCCCCAAATCACTCACTAACTTCCCCTAAAGAGGTCAAGATCTGCTTGATATCTCTTAGTCTCATCATTTTCATATCAGTTGCCTTGGTAAAGATCTGCTTTACTCAAGGAATGTCCATACTTCCTCTACAAGTCTCATTTCTCCTTAATAAGCCTAAGATCTCTAAACTTAGCGCTTTCTCATCACATTTCATATTAACTACTAACTCTATTATGTAATTCCCTATCTACTTCCCCTTCCCCTTACTAAAAACACTAAATAACTCCCCTATGTACATATTCCCATTCCCTGGCACTATAGCTCTATAACATCAGTTTGGGAAATGCTAAGTTCATTTGGGGCTTGGCATTAGCCTTACCGCGTTCGAACATGGGATTGATTTAGCATCTGGTTAAATTAATAACCATACCCCCCTCCCCTCTCTCACACATAAACCTTATAGCAGCATCCCCGCGCATGCATTTTTGGGATTAATTTGATATTCGGTTAAATTAATAACCATCGGCGCCCACATAAAACCCACAAAAAACCCACAAACCCAAAGTTTCAAACCCTCGCCGCATTATATTAATATCCGAATATTCCAGCGAGCCCCGCGCATAAACTTGCCGCCAGCTCCGCACTCCGTCAGCCCTCCAATCCGCCCGCCCAGATCCGACGGCTCTCGGCGATTTCGGAGCCGCCCCGACGATCGACAGTTAGCCTCCGATAGGCTAGCGGTTTCTCCACCGTACAGAAAGACGTGTGTCTCCACGTGATTGCATCAGAGCCCCTCTGACAGATACTGATCTCGTACAGAAGGCGGTCCGATTAAACCACAAATCGCCTTCTGTCTCTCCTCCCCTGATGACAGCACCAGGTCAGCGCCACGTCTTCATGACTTCATCAGCCTGCGTCGGCATCCCGCCACTGTGTCCTATGCCACGTCGCTGCTGTCGTATTGCCACGTCATCACCACACCGTACTGCTGACGTCACCTTGCCACGTCACCGCCGTACTGGGACCCATGCTGACATCATGCTCACGTCATCACCAAAAAGGGCGCGAAGCGTGAAATTTGCAGCAAAGGATGCTCGGAATGAAAAACCGAGGCAGTTTTCGATGCGTGATTAGCGCTTAGCGCTAATCGTGCATCGTTAAGAAAAATAGGCCAAAATGAAAGCCATCTCATGGCTCGGCTACCAGCAGGCCCGAAAGTCGCAAAATGACAAGAATTTCTTAACGCAGGATTCAGAAAAGGGGCAAAACAGTTCTTAAAGCAACAGAGGGCCGAACAACAGCCATAAAACGTCGATGGGACAGTTTAAAGAGTATCAGCGGTGAGAAAAGGCGCACATTCAGTGCCAAAGCATATCAAGGAAGCGACAAAGAGTGTCAGTTAAATATTTCTAATGGAAATCTCTATTTTCCAAAGCAGGTGAACATTGAATGGCCTCCAACAAAGTCAAAGAAAGCGGTGAAGCCATTTAAAGCTCATCGGATCGAGATCAGTGCACATTAAAGCCACCTAGAAGCAGCAGAACCGCCTCACTGCACCGAGCCACCAAGGACACCATATTAACTCATTTTGATACAGCTGCCTCCAGTGCAGCTCGAAGATATTTTCTTGCATTAATTTCAGGACAAGATTAGGTTAAAAAACTCGTTTTCCTCAGACCTGTTTGAGGTCTGCCGTAATAGATATTTTTGATATTTTTCTCTATATAAACCACCCTAATTCACTGTTTAGAGGGTTGGTTGGTTGTATCGCTCAACTAGAGACTCGCTCTGTATAATTGATGTTTTACTTAATCAAAGATTGCTGAAAAGCTTGGAGGAATAGCTGTTTGTTGTGTGTTTAATGGTTAAAGAATGAATATGGAATTCTTGTGCTGCAACATGACTCAATAAGTGTTTCCTACCTCTGTTCTCCATTGATATATGTTCATGTCATATATATATCATCATCTAAAATAACAGGAAAAATGAATAGCTTAGACTTTGTTTAACTACACTCTATGCTCAATTCTGTTGTTTCTTTATGTTTTCATATGAATTGGTAATGAATATGAATTCCCTGTGGCTCATATTTCCCCTAATTCACTCATGTTTGACAGTTATCTAGGGATTCTTTACTGCTCTTAGATAGAGCTCATTCACCTTCCCTCTGTTAAGCTGAATGAGAAATTCTTAATTGCTTCTCATTCCTTAGCCCTCATTCCATCCTTTTAGCTTGAATCATTGTTTCATGTGCAGCTAGCTTGCTCCATATTTCGCTCTTGTGACCAAGAAAACACACCAACAGTCCTACTCCTTGACTCCATGCCCAATGGTTTGAAACTATCATACTATACCTACCTCTCTACTTGAAAGCCTTACCCTTCCCACCAAAATTTAAACAAAACCCCTTGAACTCAATAACTAGCCTAAAATCATCATCAACAAAGCTAAATCATTAAGAGAGAGCCCTCTCTAATTGCAGGTGGGCTAGAACCTGTAGTCCAAAGATTGGTTTGTGGTTACCTCGGCCGTATCCCTTTTAGGAGCTTTAGGGACAACCTGAGTGATAACATAATGGCGACTCCACTAGGGACAATCCTCAGATAATTTTACAAATCAAGTTGGAAAGCTTTGCTGAGAAAGAACCAGATCTACAAAAATTTTCTTTCTAACCCATATATTCTTAGAAAAATCCCAAAAAACAAAAAAAAAGCTAGAAGCTGGCTCCCAAAAAGAATTTACGTTATACAAGATCAAACCCAGACCCAAATCCCCCAGCTGCTTTTGAAAATCCGAATTTAATCCCAAGAAATCTTAGAAAACTAGAGCGAATAGAGGATTTTGTTGATTCTAGTCCTAAGACAGTTCAGCCAAGCTTTGTTCCAACCCCTGTCAAAGTTTTATTCCGTTCAACCCCTACTTCCCCTTGCTCATCATCCACTTCTCAAAGCACTCCTTCCACACCTCTATTCACTGCACATACTACCCCTATTATCCCTGTTGTAACAGTTGTTCCAGCTATTCCTGTTGTTCCACTTATCCCTGTGAATATGGCTAATAGATATGCACCCCTGCAATTACCTGCAAATCCTGGGGCTATGCCTCAGGATTATCAAACTAAAATCACATATTTTGATGGAACTGGTTCTTGCACAGCCCTTCAGGATACCAAGAAGATGCAAGACTATTTTGAGAACTATGAGATAGATGATGATAGCGTGAGAATGAATATTTTTGTCCAAAGTTTGACAGGTGATGTCAGGACTTGGTTTAGAGCACTCACAGCCAATTCCATAGCAGACCTAGAAGCCTTATACCAGTCATTTATCAACATATGGGAGAAAAAGAAAGACCCCTTGCACATATTATCTGAATATGACACCATCAAAAGAGGTCCTCAAGAGTCTGTCTTGGACTATTGTGCAAGATTTAATAATGTTTATAATGCAATACCGCAGAACTTAAGACCTCCACCTGATCTTGCTTTGTATAAATTCCCTGATGGTTTTGATACTGATATGGCTTATCAATTAAGGGAAAGAGCCCCTCAAACCCTTGCAGACATGCAAAATGTTGCTGTTAACGTGGAGGCAAATCTAATTGCCAAAAGAAATAGAGCTAGAACCAAGAGAAGAACCACCTTTAAGGAAGAACCCTCAGCCTTAGACCAAAAGCTGGATGCTATTATCAGTGGCATGCACAGGCTGGGAGACAGAGTAGAAAGTGTTGAGAGGAAATCATCATGGGAAGGACAATAGCCTAATGCCATAAGGAACCCAAATTTCAGGGAAACTCAGAACACAAATGCTGGTAGGTCTAGTCCAGACCATGATGTAAGGCCTCCTTTTCATGAAAATTATGCTGAAGCATCTACATCTAGTGAGCCCACAGAGGACACTCACATGAACTTGGTGGATTTGAAGGCTGAGCAACAAATTTTCCTAACCCAACCAGACCAAGATGAGCATGACTTTAATCAATTTCAAACTAAGTCTGGTGAGTCTTTTGACTTTAAACAGGGTTATGATTCAGCTGTTTATGAGGTCCACAAATAGTATAAGCTGAGGACAAGAACCATAGATGTGCCCGAAAAGGTTAAACCAAATGATACCAAGCAGCCAAAGAAGATCAAAGAAAAGGCTGCCCTCATAGAAACTGCTGACAAAACAGTCCCAAATCCAAAAGAAATGACCATAGAGGATATCACAGATGTTCAGCCCTCTAAAAATCAGCCTTTTGTATCTTTTCCTACAAAGGAAATTGTAAATAACACTCCTAAAAGCCTTCCCAAAACAGAAATACCGCAGGGTATCACTCACCATAACTCTGATAATTAAGAGGAAAACGCAGAAAATACACTTGAAAAGGGGAAATCTGCTACTGCCAACACAAAGACTCCATTGGAGAAACCATTTAACTTAGAGGAAGAAATAGGTAAACTCAAAATATCCATCCCTTTATCTGAACTTGCCAAACATGATATCTATAGGCAGCAAATCAAAAGATCACTGCAAATCCCAGAGAACAAGGATGATGTGAACGTTCTTGATGATCAGCCTGAACTGCTATTCAGCCCAGAAGTTAATGGAAAATCAACATATGGATTTGTTCTACCTTTTTATGTCAGTTTGCACATACATGAAAAAGTCTTGCACAATGCTATGTTTGACTCAGGTGCCTCTCACAATCTTATGCCCAAAGCTATAATAGAGAAGCTAAACCTTGAAGTCACTAGGCCATACAAAGATCTATTTTCATTTGACTCAAGTCAATTCAAGTGTTTAGGCCTCATCAAAGACTTGTGTGTCTCCTTAGTCCAATATCCCAACAAGACAATCCTCATGGATGTGGTTGTTGCTGACATTCCACCAAAGTATGGCATGCTCTTATCAAGATCATGGGGAGAAAAACTCCAAGGATCCCTCCAATTAGACCTCTCTTATGCCACTATATCTATCTTTGGGCAACCAAAGAGACTATATAGAGAAACACTGATGAAATATGTGGTAAGTAGTGAGGACAAGCCTGAAAATTTTCCTATTTATTCAATCCATTCTGATATGGATTCTTTTATTTTATTTAATGATGAAACAAGTCCTCCCACTGATGATATGCCGTTGGCTTTAGAACTGGACACACACATCAGTGAAGAATCGGTTGCCCATATTGATGAAATTGTCAAAACAATCAAGGCAACCAGCGCACAAGAAGAACCTCCCCAAATAGAAAATTCAAATCTGCCCACTGCAAGAATGACTGAAACTCTTGATACTAACCACAAGCAAGAAATCACATGGTATTTAGAGTTTGATGGCTCTGTTAACAAGTTAGGAGCAGGGGCAGGTGTATGGATTCACAATACACATAACAATCATGCGGAAGGCCATGCCTACAGACTGAACTTCAAATGCACCAACAACATGACAGAGTATGAGGCTCTCCTTTTAGGCCTTAAACTGCTCAAAGCTCTAGGAGCTGCAAAAGTGTCCATTCTAGGTGACTTTGATTTAATCATACAACAAATGAAAGGCAACTTTGTTACCAATGACAATAGAATGAGGGCCTATAGGACTGCTGCCACTAATATACTCAATGCATTCATTGAATCCAAGCTTGCCAAGATTTCAAGAAATCATAACATTCATGCACACAGCCTAGCCACTTTTGCTAGTACATGCAAGCTTCCCTTTGAGCCAAATCACCATTTCACTGCCAAGATAAAACATAGGCCTGTTGTCCCAAATAACGTTAAAGATTGGCAAGTGTTCGAAAATGATGCCCAGATTAACAATTTCCTCACTCTTGAGCATGAGTTTTCAAATATAAACATTGACATGGATGCTATGACTGATGAACAATAGAAAACAAATGAAAATCAGCAGGCTGTAATAGCTGTAACGGCCAAGCAAATGCTAAACCCAACTGTTTTTGACAATGCAAACATAGAAGAGTTGAAAAAGATGCATTTGGAGGAAATAGCCAAAACAGAGGCCGAGATCATTGATCTAAAGGATAACTTTCTCCCTGCTGGCCTCACTCCATTAGAAGATATGTTTTATGAAAATGATGTTCCCAAAAAGCCAAAAATGCAGCCCTTAAATGCTGCCATAGAAGAATACAACATTGGGACAGTAGAGAAGCCCAAGATGATCAAACTATCTCAATCTTTGCCACCCGATCAAAAGCCCAAATATGTTGATTTGTTCAAAGAATTCCAAGATGTATTTGCTTGGAGTTATGAGGACTTGAAGTCCTATGACACCTCAATGATCCAACACACCATTCCCTTAAAACCAAATCAAAATCCCTTCAAACAGAAACTAAGGAGAATCAATCCTGTGCTTCTCCCTTTGATTGAGAAGGAAGTAAAGAGAATGTTTGAAGCAGGTATCATAGCACCCATCAGATTTTCTGAATGGGTATCCAATCTTGTTCCCACAAGAAAGAAGACAAGTGAGATTAGGCTATGTGTAGACCTAAGAAATTTAAATCAAGTCTCCCTAAAAGACCACTACCCATTGCCCAAAATGGACCACATCCTACAAAGAGTAGTGGGGTCATCTAGAATCTCTTTGCTGGATAGCTTTTCAGGTTTCAATCAAATACTGGCTCACCCGGATAACCAAGACAAGACGGCCTTTACCACACCGTGGGGAACATTTAAGTATGTGAAGATGCCTTTCGGACTTAAAAACGCTGGTGCTACCTTTCAAAGGGCAATGGATATTGCATTTGCCAAGGAGATACATGATTTCCTAGTTGTCTACCTCGATGACTTAACCCCTTTTTCCAAATCTGATCAAGAGTACCTAAAACATTTGAGACAAATATTCATGACATGTATGAAATATGGCATTTCCTTGAACCCCAAGAAGTCTCTCTTTGGCCTTGAAGAAGGCAAATTACTAGGCCATATCATATCAAAGGACGGGATTAGAATTGATCCTGAAAGAATCCAAGCCATCCTCCAAATCCCATATCCAAGAAACATAAAAGAGTTGTAAGCATTCCTTGGAAAGATCAATTTCCTAAGGAGATTTATCCCAAATCTAGCTGAACTGATAAGACTGTTAAGCAACATGTTAAAAAAGGATGCCAAGGTAAAATGGTCTCTTGAAACCAAACAAGCCTTTGAGAGTATCAAATCTGCCTTAACCCAAGCTCCAGTCCTCACAAGTCCTCAATTTGATAGGGACTTCATCATATTCTCATTTGCATCTGATCACACCATAGCTGCTGTCCTTTTGCAAAAGGATGATCAAGGAGCTGAAAAGCCAATTGCCTTTTTTAGCCGAGCCTTAAGAGATGCCCCTTTGAAGTACCAAATCATGGAGAAGCAGGCCTATGCCCTGGTTAAAGCAATCAAAGATTTCCGAGTTTACATTTTATATTCACATGTGATTGCCTATGTCCCAAATGCTATTGTAAAAGACATATTAACCCAAGAGGGGTTAGAAGGCAAAAGAGGCAAGTGGATTGCTAACATCCTTGAGTATGACATAGAAATAAAACCAACCAAGCTCATAAAGGGACAAGGTTTAGCCAAACTGATGTCCGAAACAAACTTCCAAGCCTTAGACATTAACCAATTGGACAATGAACAGGAGCTGGCAACTCCACAGATCAGTGAAACCTTTTTGCAATCCCCATGGTATGCTGATATATGCTTTGTATTGTTAAACCTGTTTGCTCCCCTAGGATTGTCCAGAACCAAGAAAAGATTTTTGAAAATGAAGGCTTTAAAGTTTTGTGTCTTAGATGGTGCATTGTTTTGGAAAAATCATGAAGGCATACTGCTTAATTGTTTAACTATGAATGAAACTAACAATGTCATGAAAGAATTCCATGCAGGGGACTGTGGAGGACATCTATATTGGAAGTCCACTGCTGATAAAATTTTAAGGGCTGGTTTCTATTGGCCCTCTCTGTTTGCAGATGTAAAGAAGTTTGCTATCTCATGTCACAAATGCCAAATCTTTGAGGGCAAAAGAAAACTGCTACCCTTGCCCCTTAAGCCCATCTCAACCGAAAAGCCTTTTCAACAATGGGGTCTTGACTTCATTGGAGAAATCCATCCCTCTTCCTCAGGCCAGCACAAGTGGATTTTAACAGCCACCGACTATTTCACCAAGTGGATTGAGGCCATCCCATGTAGGCAAGCCAATGATACCACCATTATCCAATTCCTTGAGTGCAATATCCTTTCTAGATTTGGCTGCCCTGAGAAGATCATTACTGACAACGCTGCTGCCTTCAAATCTAAAAAGATGATCAATTTTTGCCATAAATTTCACATTACCTTGGGCCATTCCATAGCCTATTACCCTCAAGGTAATGGCTTGGCTGAGTCATCTAACAAGAGCCTGATTAGTATTATCAAGAAGATCTTAGAAGAAAACAAGAAGAACTGGCATAGAAAGCTCACAAATGCCCTATGGGCAGACAGACTTTCAACAAAGAAATCCATTGGGATGAGCCCTTATGAGCTGGTGTATGGCATGGAGGCCAGGTTTCCATCTTCTTTGGGCATTTCCATTATGAAGCTGTTACAAGAGGTTCAGGCAGAACCAAATGATATTCAACGAAGAATAAATCAGACCATTCATCTTCAGCAAACAAGAGAACAGGTCTATGCCAGAGCTCAAATTTTGCAAGAGAAGCTCAAAAAGATGTTTGATAATAGAGCTAACGCTGAGGATTTCTGTGTTGGCAACAAAGTTTTAAGGTGGGACTCACGAAGAGAAGACAAGGGCAAACATGAAAAATTTGATTTTCTATGGAAAGGTCCATTTGTTATCAGCGCTGTGCAGGGCAATAACACTTATTTCCTCAAATCTGTAGAGGGCGGAACAGTAGAAGAAGGCCCTGTTAATGGCCGAATGTTGAAACATTATCGAGATCCCTTTTAAGGGATACAATGCTCCTGTGTATATATTTGTATATTAGTGTTTGTATATATGTTAGCACTTTCCTTTTTTATGTTTGTATAAGCAATCCGATTGCTTGGAACCGAGCAGCGCAGTTTTGAGTGACATGAGCAATAGAACGCAGCGCCCAGCTCTCAATTCTTGTGAAATTGATTTCAAAGAAAAATTATCCATGTTTGACTCCTGTTTTCAAAACAAATGGCAAAAGACTTCCCAAGGCAGATTTCATTACATTCAAAGCACTCAGTGGATAAAAGGCCAGCGCTGTATTTTACGACGATTCAGTTAAAAGAGGTTGCATTCAGAGCTCGAGCTTAAATCATGTGGCCACCAATAAGAGAAAATGCTCCTTTTTATCCATGTCTTGAAGCGGTTTCAAAAGGAAAAGAACAAGCAGTTTCAACTATATACAAAGCACTCAGAACAAGACAAAGCAGTGCTGTTATATCAAATCAAATTCAGTTAGAAGTGCTACAATCAAGCTTCCCACTTCAGTCAATAGTATCAAAACAGAGGAGCATTTTTAGTTTTGTACTAGCACCCATGGTCAAAGCAAAAATAACGGAAATACATCAGTTTTGATCCATATTTTGGATCTATTCGAAAGGCACATTCTCAGGCAATGGTACATAATATTAAGCACGCAGAAGAAAGCAGGCAATGCTTCATTTTTCATAACAATTCAGTTGAAGGAGAGTGCTGCTCATATTTCAAAGTTTCACCCATTTAGTAGCCAGCATAGAGAAATGTTTCAGTCCACAGCAACAATAGAAGATCAAGGCAGTCTGACTTGCTGTTCTTGACTTTTCACAAGGAAAATCCATCCCCAAGTGGAGCCACTTTTAGCCTCCTGTTGCAGCAGGTGTTCATCTTTCATGATTGACATTTTTACATGCCAAATATGTCATACTTTGCATGCTGCAATGCTCCATATTTCCAAAAGAGGCCAAAGAAGAGGCCATGAAAGTGTGCCAGTCTAAATGCCACTGCTGTATTCCAATTTTGATGAGTTATTCCATTTTTGAAGAATTTTCTGTTAAGGGTAGGCCAAATAGTTTAATCTTGGCCTCCCTAGGTTTCAATTTCTTGTTTTAGAATATAGAGAATGAATATCTATCCAAACAGCTTAATCTTGGCAGATTTGTAGATAGGTAGAGAAACAAGGGTGCTCAATATCTTAATCTGAGCCCCTGGATGCAATAAGTGTATATTTAGATAGCATGGCAGTCAAAAGAAAAAATATGAAAAGATGGGTTTGTTAGTTCAAGTGCACCCAAACCAGAAGAAGAGAAAATGCTAGGTGAGTAGGCCGGGTAGGTAGCTTTGTGGTTGCAGAATCATGGCTGGTGATCCATTTCATATTTTCAAGTGTCATATCTATTCACAGATCAAGCGAGGCATGTCTAATTCCCCCTTCTTCTTATTCCCCAAATCACTCACTAACTTCCCCTAAAGATGTCAAGATCTGCTTGATATCTCTTAGTCTCATCATTTTCATATCAGTTGCCTTGGTAAAGATCTGCTTTACTCAAGGAATGTCCATACTTCCTCTACAAGTCTCATTTCTCCTTAATAAGCCTAAGATCTCTAAACTTAGCGCTTTCTCATCACATTTCATATTAACTACTAACTCTACTATGTAATTCCCTATCTACTTCCCTTCCCCTTACTAAAAACACTAAATAACTCCCCT
Organism: Pinus tabuliformis; assembly: GCA_031772625.1. Lineage (NCBI taxonomy): Eukaryota > Viridiplantae > Streptophyta > Pinopsida > Pinales > Pinaceae > Pinus > Pinus tabuliformis. The sequence continues at coordinate 662,823,221 of CM062820.1, read as the reverse complement.
ATGTACATATTCCCATTCCCTGGCACTATAGCTCTATAACATCAGTTTGGGAAATGTTAAGTTCATTTGGGGCTTGGCATTAGCCTTACGGCGTTTGAACATGGGATTGATTTAGCATCTGGTTAAATTAATAACCATACCCCCCTCCCCTCTCTCACACATAAACCTTATAGCATCATCCCCGTGCATGCATTTTTGGGATTAATTTGATATTCGGTTAAATTAATAACCATCGGCGCCCACATAAAACCCGCAAAAAACCCACAAACCCAAAGTTTTGAACCCCCGCCGCATTATATTAATATCTGAATATTCCAGCGGGCCCCGTGCATAAACTTGTTGCCAGCTCCGCACTCCGTCAGCCCTCTGATCCGCCCGCCCAGATCCGACGGCTCTCGGTGATTTCGGAGTCGCCCCGACGATCGACAGTTAGCCTCCGATAGGTTAGAGGTTTCTCCACCGTAAAGAAAGACGCGTGCCTCCACGCGATTGCATCGGAGACCCTCTGACAGATATTGCTCTCGTACAGAAGGCGGTCCCATGAAACCACAAACCGCCTTCTGTCTCTCCTCCCCTGATGACAGCACCAGGTCAGCGCCACGTCTTCATGACTTCATCAGCTTGCGTCGGCCTCCCGCCACCGTGTCCTGTGCCATGTCGCTGCCGCCGTACTGCCACGTCATCACCACATTGTACTGCTGACATCACCCTGCTGACGTCACCCTGCCACGTCACCGCCGTACTGGGACCCATTGCTGATGTCATGCTCACGTCATCACCAAAAAGGGTGCGAAGCGTGAAATTTGCAGCAAAGGATGCCCAGAATGAAAAGCCGAGGCAGTTTTCGATGCGCGCACTACCACTAAGAAAAATAGGCCAAAATGAAAGCCCTCTCATGGCTCGGCTACCAGTAGGCCCGAAAGTCGCAAAATGACAAGAATTTCTTCACGCAGGATTCAGAAAAGGGGCAAAACAGTTCTTAAAGCAACAGAGGGCCGAACAGCAGCCATAAAAGGTCGATGGGACAGTTTAAAGAGTATCAGCGGTGAGAAAAGGCACACATTTAGTGCCAAAGCATATCAAGGAAGCGACAAAGAGTATCAGTTAAATATTTCTAATGGAAATCTCTATTTTCCAACGCAGGTGAACATTGAATGGCCTCCAACAAAGTCAAAGAAAGCGGTGAAGCCATTTAAAGCTCATCGGATTGAGATCAGTGCACATTAAAGCCACCTAGAAGCAGCGGAACCGCCTCACTGCACCGAGCCACCAAGGACACCATATTAACTCATTTTGATACAACTGCCTCCAGCGCAGCTCGAAGATATTTTCTTGCATTAATTTCAGGACAAGATTAGGTTAAAAAACTCGTTTCCCTCAGACCTGTTTTAGGTCTGCTGTAATAGATATTTTTAGATATTTTTCTCTATATAAACCACCCTAATTCACTGTTTAGAGGGTTGGTTGGTTGTATCGCTCCACTAGAGACTCGCTCTGTATACTTGATGTTTTACTTAATCAAAGACTGCTGAAAAGCTTGGAGGAATGACTGTTTGCTGTGTGTTTAATGGTTGAAGAATGAATATGGAATTCTTGTGCTGCAACATGACTCAATAAGTGTTTCCTACCTCTGTTCTCCATTGATATATGTTCATGTCATATATATATCATCATCTAAAATAACAGGAAAAATGAATAGCTTAGACTTTGTTTAACTACACTCTATGCTCAATTTCTGTTGTTTCTTTATGTTTTCATATGAATTGGTAATGAATATGAATTCCCTGTGGCTCATATTTCCCCTAATTCACTCATGTTTGACAGTTATCTAGGGATTCTTTACTGCTCTTAGATAGAGCTCATTCACCTTCCCTCTGTTAAGCTGAATGAGAAATTCTTAATTGCTTCTCATTCCTTAGCCCTCATTCCATCCTTTTAGCTTGAATCATTGTTTCATGTGCAGCTAGCTTTCTCCATATTTCGCTCTTGTGACCAAGAAAACGCACTAGTAGTCCTACTCCTTGACTCCATGCCCAATGGTTTGAAACTATCATACTATACCTATCTCTCTACTTGAAAGCCTTACCCTTCCCACCAAAATTTAAACAAAACCCCTTGAACTCAATAACTAGCCTAAAATCATCATCAACAAAGCTAAATCATTAAGAGAGAGTCCTCTCTGATTGCAGGTGGGCTAGAACCTGCAGTCCAAAGATTGGTTTGTGGTTACCTCAGCCATATCCCTTTTAGGAGCTTTAGGGACAACATGAGTGATAACACCATGCATAAAGAATGTGCTAGCCATCTGGCTTCATATATTAAATAAAATTCCCTAGATAAATGTATATAACAAACACTATTAGCTCCAATAGTGGAGCGTTGGAGCCACTACTTGATTGTTACACGTCATTTTATCACATTAGGAAAATTACCATCAGTCTGGATCTTTCACTATCCATAAATGTGTTCCAAAGCATCCCCTTGCAAGGCTAGAATCCAAACTATCCCAAAGAGAATGAAATTGTTGGATCCCATGGCTCAAAACCCTATTTTTGGCTTCTTGCATAGTTCCCTAGTCAATTTTTGTGCATACACAGAGAAGCCCATTATAAAATGTGCATATGTGAGCTTTGTCATACACTGTGACCTGCGCACATGACTTTACAAATGTAAAAATAAAAAGTAGAATTCTAGAAGCATTGTTAGTCGTATCTATCCCAACTAACAAGCTTAGAATGGATGCTTACTCAAGCCTAATCCCTCCCATCATGGAGCTACCTCCATCCCCAGTGGAGCCGCCAATTTGTTATGGGGACTTATCCCTCTCACGGACAAGAGCGATCTCCACGAAAGGCTGTTGCAATTAAAGCTGAGGTCGAGAAACTGCTCAAAGTAGGTTTTATCTACTCGGTTCCTTTAACAGATTGGGTGTCCAATATTGTACCTATTAATAAGAAGCAGGGAAGTATTAGAATACATGTCGCTTATAGGGATATCAATAAGGCTTGTCCAAAGGAAAAATATCCTACTCCCGATTGTGCCGGAAATGAATGTTTTAATTTATGGACGAATTTTTTACCTATTATCAAATCAACATACTCCTAGTTGATCAGCATAAAACCATGTTCATTTGTCCATGGGGGAATTTTACCTATCAAAAACTCCCATTCAGTTTGAAGAATGCTGGTGAAACTTTCCAACGGGCTATGTATTATGCATTTCACAATATCAAGCATATTGTGCCACCTTATTTGGGTGACTTTCCAGCTCATTCACTGAGACGGGAAGACCATCGAATGCAATTGAGAGCTATCTTTATTAGATGTTGTCACTACAATATATGCTTGAATCCTCACAAGTTTATTTTTTCTGTGCAATCCTATCGATTGCTAGAATTTATCGTTTCAAAGGAATCCATTCGTGTTGATCCTCTGAAGGTTGAGGCTATTCTGAATTTGTCTCCTCCTTCCAATCACCGCCAACTCCAAAGTTTGTAAGGGAAAGAAAACTTTCTATGTCGATTCATCTAGAACTACGCTGAGTTAGCTAAATGTTTTACTTGACTATTGAAAAATGGAATCTCATTTACTTGGTATGAAGTGGCTCAAAATGCCTTTGATGCACATAAACATGTGTTGACCCATACACCATTGTTGCATCCTCCCGATTATCATTGAGACTACTTTTTATACATAGATATACATCCGATGTCACTATTGGAATTGCTTTAGTTTAGGAAGACGAATTGAACATAGAGCATGTGATATATTACTTGAGGAGAAATCTAACCAAAACTGAAGCAAAATATGCACGTGGAGAAAATGGCCTTGGCAACCATTCAATTTGTTTAACGATTTCGTCACTACATTCTATCACGAAAAAATACTGTGATTTCCAATTGCAACCCCATGGTTTACATTATTACATGACAATTTCTAAGGGGCAAGTATTCCAAATTGATAGTTATCCTCTAGGAATTCGATTTGGAATTCATAAAATATAAATCTAAGAAATCTCTAGTATTTGTTGAATTATTGTGTGACTTTCCCCACACCGAGACGAAAATTGTGGCAGAGGATTCTCTTCCAAGAAAATATATCTTTCTTATTAGTACTTTAGACCCCTAGTATGGAGATATCACCATTTATCTTCAAACCCAAACATTTCAGCCATAACTGAGTTGAACTGATCGTTGTCGTATCTGGTACCAATCCCAACAATACAATATTGTTGGCGATACACTTTATCATCGTAGTGTTGATTCCATCCTCAGATGATGTTTAACTCATGAGGAAGGTGAAAAGGCATTGAATGACTTCCATTTTGGAGCTTGTGGCGGTCATATGTTAGGATTTTCCACTGCTCAAAATATCTTGCGCGCGGGGTATTTCTAGCCTTCTATGTTCAAAGATTGTATAATTATAGTCTGTAAATGCCACAAATGTCAGATCTATGATCAAAAAATATTCACTCAATCATTATTTTTGGTCCTTTCGCTAAATGGGGCATTGATTTCTTTACATGTAACCCTCACTCGGTTGGGGGGCATGGGTACATTATCCTTCCAGTAGATTATTTTACAAAATGGGATGAGACAATGCCTACATATAAGGATGATGGTGAAACATCATCCATTTTCATATTCAATCATGTGATTTCTACGTTCAGATTTCCACAAGCCATCATCATGGACCATGGTAGCCATTTTTGAAACTTTATGATGATTGATCTTACAACGAAGCTAGGCCTGCATCATGACAGTTCTACTCCATATTACCTACACGTGAATGGCCAAGTAGAATCTGTTAACAAGGTTTTAACCACCATGATTAAACTGATAATTGGGATTCATAAACGAGATTTCCATCTAATGATTTTTGCATCCTTGTAAGCATATAATACCACAACAACAAAAAATCGACTGGTTTTACTCCCTTCTAGATCATTTACGATGTGGAAGCAGTTTTACCTATTGAATGTGAAATACCATCTTTGAAACTGGAAATTAAATTATTACCAACCACTGTTGCCAAGGAATAATGTTTCCTGTACTTAACATGACTTGATGAGACTTGTCGTGATGCCGCATTAGCTAGTGAGGCCTAAAAGAAATGAGTTAAGGCACAATATGATCAAAATGTAAAAGGTCATTCATATTCAAAAGGAGATTTAGTCTTGGTCAATTATCAAGAGCACGAAAAGTTAGGCGCTGGTAAATTCGAGCCCATGTGGCATGACCCTTATGTTATAAAATGTGCATTGGAAAAAGGGGCCTATGAGCTAGTTGATTACGACGAAATTCCTTTAGGAAAGCCCATAAATGGTATTTACCTAAAGAAATATTATGCTTAAATTTCTCAATGAAGAATTTGTATATTTTTGTACCATATTTTATGTGTGGAAATTTTTAGTAGCTTTTTACATTTTTCTACTACTTATCCTACTTATCTTGAGTTACACTTGATTTGCAGACGTCGACACTCCCTCAAACTATAACCACCCTCCTCCCACATCTACCCAAGTAACTAGCCAACCAAGGTAAAGATGCGATGAGAGAGGCCACTATGAAGGGATTCAACCTCCTTGGTGACCTTGAGGAAATGGAATCGATGAAACACATCAACCATACCTTCCATATAAAAATCAACACCCCCAGGAGACATCTTAGCCACTTAAGCATCCTGCCCCTAGATCCCACTGATCTTTTAGACGTCTTGACCTCTCGATGCTCTCATGCTATGGGCATGCCAGCATCCAGGAACCTCTTAACACTCTCATAGGTCTACAATCTGGACTCTCTCATAGGCCTACAAGCCAGCATCCAAGGACTTTTCCCAATAGACCTGTGCTAGCATTCGCTAAATTGAAGGCACTTTTCTAGCCCATAATTCCAGCCACTACCCAGATCTTGTTATAACTTTAAGAATCCATCAAGGATGTGATGACAAGACTAATAAACCAAAAATCAACCTCAGGAATAGGCCTAACCATCCCCAACCATGACTGACATTCTGTCAAACACTTGGCATCACTGAAACCTACAGGCCTAAGATACAAGACAGAGCATGAATGACTAGAAACTATTATTTGAAATGACAAGAAGGATCACCACCTTCTCCCTTGAACTGTTATGACATCAACGAGGTCTTGCATACATCATTTTAACAATTACAAGTAAATACATGAAATGACCATGAGTGAACCAGTCAATTAACCATGCTTATAACCAATATAAAACCATGTAAATAATAGAGATATAACAACCATTAAATCCACATATATACAAGTGAAAAATAAAGAAAAATTAGCTTTCGTTAATCATAGGCAAATTTGACCAGGTTCGAGACTTCCATGTACCACCCAATCATAGACATGGCTGAACCAAATCTTTCTTTCAGCCAGTCACCCCCGTGCCATATTCCAAGCATGAATGTGGGATCTCATGGATAAACCAATCCAAAAGCAACCAAGCGAATCCAGAGGTTAAACCACCTCCACCCTCACCAAACCATAATCACACCAAATTGGTGCTCTAATCATAACCAAACTGGTGCTTTGATCACAACCAAACCAAAATTGGAATGTTGTCCAAAATCCATCACTATCCTTGAGGAATTTTCCGTCTCCTTGTCTCTCAAGATTTATCGCAATCCAATCCCAGATCAGTAGGCCCTAAACTAAGACCAGTCTCTCAAGCTATACCACAACCCAAACCCATATCACTAGACCCTAAACCGAGACTTCGCCCTCAGGGTTTATCGTGTATCTCACCAAAATTGGTCAAGGGATTCCTAGGCGTTTGGGAATGAAACTTGAGACCACCTCCACCTCGGATTTTGAAATCCATCCAGCAAACCAAAGCAAAAAACCAAGATAAACATCCCAACATACCATGCCATTTAGAAAAAGTCAAGGCTAGGCTAAAAACCACTGTCATAACCTAGCAAAACCATGCCACCAACAGCAAGAGAACCATAAACCAACATGAAAAGCCATGCATGTCAAAAATAGCTAAGAAATAAGACATGAAATATGTTACCTACAAGTATTCTTGTTGAAGCTTCTTGATCATGCTCTTCCTTCCTTAATCCTTTCTTTCCTTCCTTTCCCGTTGCTTTCTTTTCCTTCCTTGACCCAAAGCTAGAGTGCTCCAAAAAAACTCTAAGTGAACAAGAGTGAGAGCGAGAGAGAATAATGAGAGAGCTCCAAAACATGAACTAACAAAAGGTTACCAACTAATCCTCAGAAGCCTTTTTATTAATGAGGCCTCTAATTTCTTCATTTTCCATTATTTTCTTTCGATTTCTTCCTCACATGCAACCTCTGACCTTTCACCTTACTTTTCTCCTATTTTCCTTTATTTTCATAAATAAACATGCCAAGAGTGACTTTTTTCCTTTTAATTCCTTTTCCTTAGCCTTTGGAAATTTCCTTATCCATAAACACATCCAGTGATGGCCACTAGGATATATTTTCCCAACATTCAGCTTGGAATAAGTGTCCCTTAACCGTGGTCTTATTTTTCCTTTATTAACTTTTATTACATGAAATTTTCACTAGGGCTATTACAGAACCCTCCCCCTTGGGGAAAATTGTCCTTGGTGTTAAACCAAACCAAGACCTCAACAAAACCATTGAAAACCAAACATACTTCCCATGGAGCTTTATAGCTTAGCTTGTTGCAGTATTTACAATGAAAGACCTACTCAAAAGAAAAATATCATGACAACATGACAAGATAAAAATCATACAAGTTATTGGAGCTTTATAACTTAGCTCATGGAGGTATTTACATCCATATACATACATACATATACCAAAACATCATCAAAACATATGCCAAACATATACCAGACATCAAACTAAAACTTCTTTGCCTCAACCGGCAAACAATGAAGGATACAGGGTCTACATCTGATTCGCCATCTCCCACGTAGCTTCTTCAGGCCCAAAGTGCTTCCATTTCACTTTAAATTGCTCTATGGATCTATTCCTAAGCATGAGCTTCTTTCACTGCAATATGCACTGAGGCTCTGACTAGAACTCTCCTTCTTGCTCCACTTGCAATATAGACCAATCAATAACATGATCAAAATCCTTTATATACCTCTTAAGCAATGAAATGTAGGAAAAATCATGGACTTTCACTGTTGGAGGTAGTGCAAGTCGATAGGCCACTGGTCCAATCCTCTGAAGGATCTCAAAAGGCCCGCAATTCCATGTTTCCAACTTGGCACATGATCCAATCATCAAAGAGCTCTTCTTGGGCTTGATGTGCAAATACACATGCTCCCAACCCGAATCTCCTTGAACACCTTATACTAGTCCGCATAATTCTTCTATCTATCCTATGCTACCTTTATATTCTTCTTTATAACCTACATTTCCTGTTCCATGTCTACCAAAATATTCGGTCTAAGAAGTACCATGTTCATTGGATAACTCCAGCTAATGGGAGTATTACAACTCCGCCCATACAACACCTCGAAATGACTCATCCTCAGTGAATCCTGATAACCATTTTTGTATGCGAACTCAACCAATGGAAGATACTCCTTCCATCTCCTCTTTTGGTGCATCACGTACATCCTCATCATATCCTCCAAGATCATGTTAACCCAAACATGTAAACAGATCCTTCCAGAACTTGGAAGTGAACTTTGCATCCATGTCTGACATAACCTTCTTCAGAACGCCATGTAATCTCACTATCTCTCTGATGAAAACATGTGTTATCTCACTGGCCAAATATGTAGTCTTCACTAGAATGAAGTGAGCTACCTTCCTCAACCTGTGGGCCATGATCATAATAGAATCATGTTTTCTCACTGTCCTCAGAAGACCTGTAACGAAATCCATGGAAATGACCTCCCATTTCCATTCCGGAATCACTATAGGCTATAGTAGACCACCTGGATGCTTACATTCTTCCTTTACACGCTGAAAATCTAAACATCTAGCCACGAACTCTGCCACTTACTTCTTTATATTTAGCCAATTGTATAACTTCTTCACCAGCGTCAATGTCTTCTGATATCCAGGGTGATCTAAGTATAGCTTGACGTAAAACTCCCTCAAGGTAAGCTTCTTAAGCTCACTATAATTCGGTACATAGATCATGTCCCTAAATCTCACCAAACCATCTACCATGAGATGATATTCTACATCCGGATCACCAATACCTATACTTGTACATGTACCTGTACTGTTACCTATACCTATACCTACACCACTACCTATGCCTATAGCTGTACTTGTGCCCACACTTGTGCCCCTACCTATACCTGCACCTGTACTTGTACTCTGTTGTAACCTGTGCATGATCTCCATGTACTTATCATCCTGTTTTCATGCCTGTAATATCCTATCATGTAACTCTATCCCATAAGGGATCATAGATGAGATATGATTTACATGTACCTTCCTGCTAAGATCATCTGCAACCTAGTTCTCCTTTCCTTTGATGTATGTGATCTCGAAGTCGAACTCACTAATGGTGGCCAACCATCTACATTTCCTGGTGTTGAGATTTGGTTGGTCAAACAAATACCACAACCCACTGTAATCATTCATCAACACAAACCTCCTACTAAGAAGATAGTTCCTCTACATATTCAATGCATGTATGATCGCTACTAGCTGAAGATCATGTGTCAAATAGTTTTTCTCATTCTCATTTAGTTTTCACAACTTATAACACACTACCTATCCTTCTTGCATGAGAAATCCACCAATTCCTCTCTTTCAAGCATTTGTTCACACTAGAAATTCCTTGTTCGGATCTGCAATCTTTAACACTAGTGCATGTGTCAACAATTTCTTGAGCTGCTCAAAACTAGCTGCACATTCTTCTATTTGTTCAAACTTTTTACCTTTCCTCTGCAATTATGTGATAGGATATGCAATGCGTGAGAAGTTCCTAATGAACCTCTTGTGGTAACCTTACAATCCCATAAATGATCTCACCTCATCCACATTCTTAGGAGCTACCCACTCCATGATGGCCCTTATATTTTCTAGATCTACTGGTATGCCTTCCTTGGAAACGACATGTCCCAAGTAATGCGCCTCTATTTGAAAGAATTTTCACTTGATAAGCCTAGCATACAACTGATTCTCTCTTAGCAATCTCAACACTGTTGCGAAATGATCAACATGTCCTTCCTCATTTTTAGAATACACTAGTATGTCATCAATGAATACAATAGAAAACTTGTCTAGATAGGGATGCAACACACTATTCATCAAACACATAAATGTAGCTGGAGCATTAGTTAAACCGAATGGAACTACAAAAAAGTCATAATGCCCATACTTGTCTTGAATGTAGTCTTTAAGATATATTCTTCCTTGATGTGTACCTGATGGCATCCTGATCTCAAGTCGATCTTAGAGAACATTATTGTTTCCTTCAATTGGTCAAACAAATCATCAATCCTTGGCAATAGGTACTTGTTCATAATCATTACCTTGTTCAAATGCCTGTAATCAATGCACAATCTCAGAGTACCATATTTATTCTTTATGAACAACACTGGTGCACCCCAAGGTGATACACTTGGCCTAATGTGTCCCTTTTCAAGAATCTGCTTTAACTGCAACTTCAACTCTACTAACTCAGGTGTGCTCATCTGATAAGGTGCCTTTGATGCCAGATCTTCCCCTAGAACCAAGTCAATAGAAAAGTCTACCTCCCTGTGAGGTGGTAACTTTGTAATGTCCTTACGAAATACATCCTGAAATTTTTGTAGAACTAGGTATCTTCTCAAAACATCTGCATCCACAACTTCCTTATCTTTGTCACTAGAAATGTGCACTATAAACATCACACAACCTTTTTTGCAACTACACTTAGCCTGCATAGCGGTAACCATCCTCATTGATGTAGGCTTCTTCTTCCCCTACAAATTTCTCTTTTCCCCACTATCATCCACACACTCAATGGCCTTGTCGAATCAATCCACTTTGGTCGTGTGAAGGTACAACCAATCCATACCCAAAAGCATACTATACGAACCCAATGACAGTACATCCAAATGTTCCACTGTAGGCATACCATTTAACTCAAACGCACAATCTCTTACCCAACAGTGAACTCTATTCTTTGTACCTGTAGCTAGTTGTACCAATCAAGATTCTGGATGCACTTTTTTTCTCAAACCACACTTATACACCAGGTCAGGATTAATATAACTATAGTTAGATCCACGATCAATTAAAATAGAAACAACTTGATCACAAAGCTTACCATCCATCTCAACGGTATATGCCTAATGATCTGCATGCATGTTGTCCATATCTTCATAGATATGAGGAACACTATGACCAACATCACCAATTGTATGTGCCTCTTGAGCACTGTAGATATGGGTTCTACCCCTACTCTGATACTTCAGACAATCCCTCTTACAATGATCCTTACCACATATCCAACATTGCAATGGTTCCCTACCACCACCTCTAGCCTGCTGCTCTCCATGTCCTTTCTCAGTTGTATTGAACCTCTTGTAAGGAACTACATTTTCTTTCTCACTTGCATCTTGAGGTCTTCCTCACTTTGGTGGCCATTTTCCTTTAGATTTCTCATTTCTTTTCAAGTCACACTTAGGCTCAAATTTGTGCTTCCACTACTCATAACAATGTTTCAACTTTCAGATGGCCTCCTCCAATGATCTAAGCTCATCGAACTCAATCTGGTCTATGTATGCTACTGACAGTCCACTAATGAATCTCTGAACCTTGACCTTCTCCTCCTTGAGGTAAGGCACATATCTCAACAGCTCTAAGAACCTACTAGTATACTCATCATGTATTATGGAACCCATCCACAACTCATAAAACCCCTTAGCTCTGTCATCAAAGTATCTTTCTGACAAATACTTCTTCTTGAGGAGTCTCTCAAACTCATGCCATGTCAAATCGTCCCCATGTATACCTTTAACATTCTTCACATCTTCCCACCAAATATTTTCTTTACCTTTGAGGCTTAAAGTGGCTATATTTTCTTTCATGTTTTTGGAATAATCATGCAATCTAAAGAATTTCCTCATACCAAGCAACCATGCCTCTGCTCTGATACCACTCTGTAACCACCCTTCTCCCACATCTACCCAAGTAACCGGCCAACCGGGATAAAAATTCAATGAGAGAGGCCATTATGAAGGGATTCAAACCCAAACCTTGGCATGATAAAGTGCTTTAGTCATCAAACATCTCTTCTGAATTTTCACTTTAGGGGGCAATTTGTTACACGTCATTTTGTCACATTAGGCAAATGACCATCATCTTGGATATTTCGCTATCCATAAATGTGTTCCAAAGAATCCCCTTGCAAGGCTATAATCCAAAATATCCCAAAGAGAATGAAATTACTGGATCCCATGGCTTAAAACCCTATTTTTGGCTTCTTGTGCAATTCCCTAGTCAATCTCTACGCATACATAGAGATGTCCTTTAGAAATTGCATATAAGTGTGTTTTGTCTTACACTGTGACATGCACACATGACTTAACGAATGTAAGAAAAAAAAGTAAGCCTAGAAGCATTTTTAGTCATATCTATCCAACTAACAAGCTTTGAATGGATGCCTATTCAGCCCTGATCCCTCCCATCATGGAGCTACGTCCCTCTCTTTGTGGAACCCCTATCCCACCATTAGTGGATCTCATCCCTTGGGAAATGGATCCCAAACTTCCCTCTCTTTGCCTATAAAGCTAACACAGGCCTGAGGATTGAAGAGGAATATTGGAAGTAGACTTATGATGTAGGAATAAGGCTATGAGGTTATTCATTCAAGGAGAGGGTTGGCGATTGTCAGAAGGGACTTGCAACATCAAGGCTTAAAGGTTGTAAGTTTATTCTCCATTTTATTAATATAAAATAAACTATTCTTTCTCAATTATGTCTTTGTTGATACAATTTGTGGGATTCCTTGATCACCCACATAGATTATTATTTCATATTGATTAATTTATGATATATGATTGAGTTAATTAGTTCATTTATCTCTGATGTTATATACTACATGCTTTGATCTTGTGTATGTTTCTCTATATTCATATATCCTTCAAGACATTGTGGGGAAGTTGTAGGAAACATTGGAATGATCTCTAAAGCATCGAGGAGAAGCGAATGGTCGAAAGCTATGAAAGGGACTTCATTAGGAATTTCAATTAAACGGTAAGTGATCTTTATCATATTATTGGTTTCAGTAAATCGTAATCTAGGGAAAGGTAGCAGTTCCTTGTTATTTGTTACTAGACTTATCTGAGGTCTAGGGAGATCACTCTTTTCCATAAGAGGGATAAGTTTGCATAACATTTCTCCTCAAAAGAACTAGCTTGTCTCTCTGAATCCTTGTAGGAGGAGCCAAGGTGAAAAATTCCTATGCTCATAAAATGAGGGTGTATATATAAGCAATGGGGTGATTCTTCACCTCCCTTGTGGATCTTTGGCTACCGTCGTGACTGCTTGACTTCATATGACTTTTTAACTTTACATGACTCTTCATATTCTGTACATGTCCTTTGGAACTCCACTTTACAATACATTTTTGAATAAGAAATTACATAATCCACAAGAATGATGTGGCATATGATGACTCATGACATGACACCATTGACATGGTCTTCTTGATCACATGGTAATTTCATTCCATTATTGTTGCTCCTTGCTACGTGTCTTCTTGGGAATTCTCTTCTATCCACCTCCATATGGCTTAGAGGTAAGGAGTCTTCAATGATATCACGTCTTGAGTTGCGGTTGCAAAGTGGTGTCCCTTTTATTTCTCTTGATTCATCATCTTGCATAGCTAGATAAAAATATGTATTCCAACATTTTTTCCTTCTCCATATCCTTCTTCATCATCCTATCATGGTAAGATAGAGTACTTACATTTTCAATTCACTCATGACAAGACAACATTAGTTCAATAAACCCCTAGTCTAATATGATGCATGTTGATCCACCGACTGATCTAGAACTAGGTGGCAGGATGGGGGATAGGCTCAGTGGCTATGAAATTACGCATCTCAGGCATTCGGGGGTGAATCTTAAGCCTTAGGACTACACAATGTGTAGTTCAGGTTGGACTGAGCAAGAAAATTGCACATTTCCAGAGCTCATTGACCTGGGTTGATGATTCTGCTTACGACGTAGTTCTGGAAGGCGGAGAAGGTCGGATGATTATGTAATTGGAAAACTCAAGAGCTCAAGGGCTAGGCTTGAGGTCAAAGACTATGCAATGCATAGTTGAGGCTAGGATGGAGGGTTGAATTACATAGTTTTGGAGACCAAGGTCTGGGCTTGAGCATTAAAACTATGCAATGCACAATCTTGGGAGGTAGGAACTACTCATTGTGCAGTGTGAAGAGGAAGGGTTGCAACTAGAGGGTTGAGACTATGCAATGTGCAGTTCAGGAGGGTGAGATGAGCCTAAGTTGCTTGGCCGAAGAGTTTTCTGAATTTGACAGTGTGTGGGATTAATGAAGTTGATGTGAACAATGATAAGACTCGACTGTGATAACACACTTGGAACACTTGATGACACAATAACATAGATCATCTAGGACACATGAACAACATACTTCCTTTAGTGCAACGAATCATGACAAGTGTGACAGTCAAGATACACTTTGTGAAGATCATGATGAAATTTGTGCAACAGTGCTTACAACTTTGGGAATGAGTGTAACAAATGTTTACATGGTAAGATCAACTCATTTACACAATGGTAACCCTTTGAAACCACCAAAACAATCTCATATACATTGTGCGACATTTAACATGCGAAAAGACGACATTTTTCTTTTCTTGCAAAAGGGACCAAAACACTTAGAGAAAAAACACACAATGGATTTCAATTTTTGTGATGACAACATGCAAGGCCAAGGTAGGCTCTAAAATTTAGTGCAGGGAAAAAGTTTGGAGGGTGTTGTAGTAGTGACAACATTACCTCATCATTTATGTGTCTTGCATTCGAAATCACCTTTCACGCTCTTTTTCTCACTGCCTCTTCACATCATCCAATCCCTCTTACCCCGAAGCTTACCTTCGATCATTCATTTGAAAGAGTTGGGACAACTTTTTCCCAGGAAAACTCATCATCATAAATTATACTGTGGGCCCCTATCATGCTTCTTTTAATTATTTCTTTTCTCATTTGCATCCTTTGAAGTTTTTTAATTTCACTTATGATTGGATTGGATTTTTTGATATTTCCAAAATATAGATGGGAAATTTTTACTTGCCCAATATCAGTTAGTCTACATGGGAAAATATTTGCTCTATCTTTTTAATAGGGTTTTATTTACCCAGAGGTCATTTTCATTAAGTTTTTTCTTTTCTCATACATTAAACATCAACCATGGGGAACATTGAGGAATTTACACATGTGGTATAAGCTCATATTTATAAAGGAACGAGTTGTCTCCATTCTTCACTTTGAATCAGAGTACTATCAATATCACTGGAAGTAGGTCCATGCATACATGGTACCGAGTTATCTTCTTCAGGGTACTGAATAGGCTTGCTACCGACCAAGCTATGTCAAGAGAAAATAGTTAATTTCATAGATTCATGCTAATATTTAACACCCACTAGCTATTTTCACTATTCAATAGTAGAGATGTAATTAAAAGGATAAATACTTCCAATATTTGGATTCATTGTCTTGGAATTGAGAATTCAAGTACTGAAATATTTAAGAGATTATTTTGATTTAATTATATCTTATATTGGACCCTTGAGAATGATTTTATGTGCAAGAAAATTTTGGAAAGATTTCAGTTGGCATTATGACTAATGTGTTTTCCTTGATGGAAACCTACTTGATAAATATGTCAACATTATACAGATGCTACAGGTGAGATGGACGAAGGAATATCAGTTTAGAGACAGAAAGAAGATAAAAGTGAAGTTTAGGAAAGTATACGTGGGTGTTGTGAAGAAAAGTCACGTACATATGCGGATATGGTAAAGAAAAGTCACGTACAGTTTTTGTACCATAGTATTGTTAATACCAGGGGTCTTTACCATGGTATTGTTTTTATAACATCATTTAGAACTCCTGTAGACTTGATGCTCTTTTATGGCACTGGGAAGTCCCTTTTTCCATACAAACTTTATCTATATTAAAAATGATATTTCAAATTCCATACGTGACTCTGCCCACACTAAATCGCATACATATGCGGGTCTTATAACACTACACATGTATATATCTTTTAAAATACGAAAAAATAAAATAAAATGCTATTTTTTGGGCGGGGTTCACTAGTTTTACTGAGAGCCCACCTATAGGAGCTTGTGGCACAACTAAATTAACTAATTTCAAGTAGTATATATACAACCCTTGGGTAGGCCTCAAAAGCATAAGAGAATGTCTATCGACATTATACCCATTTTTCTCCCAAATCAAGTATGTTTTTCATGTGCCTCCTGCACTCCCAATCTCTGGGAAACCCTAGTTTCCTTTGCAGATATGTTCATCATCTTTATAGAATCTCCTTGTGCTTGTTAGAGAGGTTGTCTTCATGGCTCGAGCTAGATAGATCTAGAGGAAGGCTTCATCGGTGCTTTTGGCTTGGATCAAGTTGTACCTTTCCTATACCTATTGTTGCTAATAAATAAAGAAACTCATGTCTTGTTCCTAGTATGTTATTGTCTCATGAATAGTAATTTATATGCTTATATATTATGATCTAACCTATATTTTATGTATGAACATTGAATTATCTATTATGTATATGCTTTTGTCAATTGACTTGCAGGCCTGCTCGTTCTAGAGGAAGGAGAGGGTTTGGACCCTATGGGAACATCATCAAACATAGGACCCCCGGGTACGTTTCCAAAACCATGCTTTGTAATTCATATGTTTGGCATGCTTGTTGGACTGCTCTTTGTTGATTATCTTGTTATGCTCTGTTGAGGTTTTCAACCCTTACCTTAGGGAACTTTTCCCACCAACATAATTGGTGACTCCACTGGGGAATACCATCAAGTATTTCTTAGAAGGGTTGTTGTTCTTTGATTTGGGTTTTGGTTTGTTGTTTATTGACTTTTCCATCCTTCTTGACTCTTAAGCAATCTAGTCATTCAACCTAGTCTTTTGGATGAGGGTTGTCTCTTTATTTTTTCTCTAGTTTTCCATTTATACACAGTTTTTACTGTAGACAATAGCATATATACGTGTTTTCTTCCAAAGAAACCTACATTTTGTGAATTTATTAAGACACGGTCGTGTACATACGTGGTTCTGGAGTCAAACAACCACGTACATACATGGTTATGTAGTCAAATAGTCATGTACAGATGTAAAAAATTGAATTGTTTCATTTCTGGCTTTTGTTGGGGGTTTGACCAAGTTTGTTTATGATCTTATGATATGAATGAGACATGGAATTATATTTTTATCAGTTGTTGTCAGTTTCCTTCATCTTGTTTGTGAAAAGCTTATGTCAACCTAGGGTTTGCAGTTTTTGAATCTTTTGGTGTTTGAATTTGGGTTCCAGATCTGCTTTGTGAAGTCTCTAGTTGTTATGTGCTTTTGGAACATGTATAGTTATTCTTGAACTTGTTTATAACCTAGTATTTATATTGCTGCTTGTGCAACCTTCAAGTTGGCTTTTTTTTGCTTTTCTTTGTTTTTTTGTGAAAGGTGTCTATTCTTGGATGAATGAGAGATTCCATTCCTTTGAAATCTTTCTGATTTCAAAAATTCTTTGTATCTTGTTGATTAGATTATTTAGGGTGATTAAGTCTCTTCTTCTACTTTAGTATTTTATCCTTGCGATCATTGGTGACTGGAGGGATTTGGATATTTTTCATGTTGTTGGTCTTCAAATGGATACTTGATTTTCCTTTCTCAATTTATTGGTCTTTTAAAATCTTTTAAAGTAAAAGAAAACATTTTATTTGTGTTTCTTTTCTCTAGTTTTTGGCTTTTTGGTTTTTGTCAAAGGTGTGAATTCTTGTTTTAAGGCTAAGAGTATTTTTTCTTTAAAGAGTGTTTCTTATTTGAGATTTTCTTCTTTTTCCTTGATAAATTGGCTTTTTCTTCTGAATTCACCTTTGTTTAGTTTTGGGCTTTACTTGAATCTTTCATTTGCATTATATTGTGAATTAGAGTAGTTTCATTTTAGACATCATTATTATTTTTTGTTAGGTGTTGAAAGTGTGAGTGCTTAAGAAAAAAAGAAAAAGAGTTTTTCTTTCTTAGCTTTCTCGTAGGACCCATGTTGAAATCACTTTAATTAAAGAAAAAGAAGTGTTGCATCTGCATGTAGCCTAGGTTTTATATTGATTTCCTTTTCATCAGAACATCATCAGTTGCACTTCCACTTCCCTTGTCCTAAATAACAACCAACTAGAATAAGCGCTTAAAATTAAAATGAACTAGACTTTTTATTTTTGTCATAGAAACATCAACTAGTCTAGGACATTTAAGGCCTTGGGATAGGTGTGTGGAGAGTAAACTCTGCAAGGCCACTTAAACTAAAAGTATAGAAGTTTACTAAAGAGTGGAAATCTAGTATTGTTAAGATGTCCAAGAAAGCCCCTCTAACATAGGATTTAAGCATGAGAACATGTGAAGATAAGGAAAGCTATATACCCCCTCTCCTACTTGTTGGATCACGCACCGACGAGTGTTCCGCCCAGCTTCTAATCATGAGCTGGTGACCTGAGGTAGTCGTTGCATCACTTTCATAGTACTTTTGGAGGGTGCCCTTGTGAAGCTTCGGTACTTGCACTGGCATAGACTATTGTTTGGAGGTCAGCATAGCTGCTTCTAATGTCTTCGTTGGTAGATTTGGTCCCTCATCATCCCAAACTACCTTCGGGAGACCCTTATATTCACTTTATTATGTTTTTTTGTTTGGTACTAATTAACCCGAGAGGAAATACGTGGAATTTGTTTTCTTGGTTGCATCTTTAGGATCTTTTTATTGAGTGATATGTGCTCCTAGCTTTCCATAGGTGATTTGATTCTTTAATTTCTCTTTATATATAAAAGCAATTGACCCACCGGTTCGTCAGTCTAGAAGGCTTCGTGGGTTTTCACCTGCAAGTGCTGAGCCTTCACCTAGAAGGTATAGGAGTAATTTTGTTGGTGCTTTTGAACTAGTGTTAGATAATGAAACAGAGGTGTAACCTTCTACGAGGGATATTATTCCACAAGGTGAACCTTGTCTAATCCATAATCCGGATGGAAATGCATCGGCTCTTGCTAGAGTACTCTTCTAATTGGAAGACAAAGTAGAAATTGAAGACGTTTTAGAGCCTCCTGGGACTCCTACGTGACCTGTTCCTTCTCATATTCCTTACATTGTATCATGCGCGGGTACTCCGACTCATAAGAGGGCTAGCCCTGTTAACTCTCCTTCTTTTTTCTCAATGGCCAATCTTAGTGGCTTTGCTGATACAGCTGGTGTACATACTCCTTCTTTAGTTGTAAGAGGAGGTATTATTCCTATATATACTACTACACCTAGTACAATAGTCGTTGTCTCTACCTCCATCCTGATTCTAAGTGGGGGCACCCAACCTTCAACTCCTTTCATGGGAGTTTATCCTTTCAGAATGCCATCTAGTGGGATTCCCTCAGTTTCTTCGACTTTAACCTCTACTGCTTTGATATCTATGACTTTGATGGCTACTAGTTCAGTACCTTTACAAGTTTTTCAATTTGGAAGTGGACATGTTCCTCCTTCCAATACGTCATTGAATTTAGAATCAATGCATTTCTCTGTTCATGCTAAAAACATTAATCCTTTTCAAAGGAACTAGGGTTTGTCATATCCTTCTATGAGTGGTTTTTTGTCAGGGAATATTTGGAATTTATTTGGTTAGAAGTGGAGTATTCCCTTCACTACTACCAGTACTTCATAGGTTTTTCCTCCTTTAGCTAGTGCTTGGAATCCTTACCAGGGGCTTTCCCTTTCATATAATGTTTTGCCGAGAGGAAGTTTTCCTATGACTAGTAACCCTGTAATAGGGGGTGGATACACTCTGTATACCCCTGGACTTCAATGGTTTCCTTATGGTTCATGTGCTTCTATGAGTAACCCTTGGTAGCCTAGTTCCCCTCAAAATATAGGATACTCTTTTTGAATGCTGGAAATTCCACTCTTGGAGCTTAGAGTTCTCCTATTCCTCTGTGCTTACCATTCCTCGAAAAACTTGATTTTCCAGATCTTTCAAAATTGACCAATGACTCAATCCATTATAATCTGGGTTGGCCTCTTGTCCCTACTAAAATTCCATCTTATATTCTGAAATTTGAAGGGAAGTTTGGTGAGGATCCAACTGATCATATAACAACTTCCCATTTATGGTTCTCCTCAAACTCCCTGATTGATGATTCAATTAGGTTGAAGTTATTCCAATGCACCTTAACTGAAAATTTGGTTAAATTATACATCAATTTAAGGGGGAGGGGGGGGGGATTTTTCTATGTTTGGTGATTTAGCTCTAATATTTCTAAACCATTTTCAGTTGCATGTCTATTATGATGTCAGAATCAAACTCCTTGAAAATTTTGAGCAGGACAAGGCTACCCATATTTTTGACCACATTGAGTGGCGCAGAAGGAAGAGATTTATCAAGGCCTATATCCCTGATGATTTTCTTCTGGAATGGTTTATGAAATCAGTTGAACCAGAGATTTGTAAGGATGTCTCACTTTCTGGGGTGTTCAATGAAGAATAGGCTATGTTTAGAACCCATCAATTAAAGCTCATTTATTCCCATTTGGGAGTTCTCTATAAGATTTTTCCTGATGCTCCTAGATCGAAGATCAATCTCGACAAGCCAAAACCAGGCTCCCATGCCGACATACTTAGAGGATTTATTGATAGTAATACTACTAGTTTGTTGAATCAATTACAATAGTTGTCATTACAATCTACTTCTACAACACAACTACATTGTCAGTGTCTTCTCCTTCTTAAACTTTAGCGGTTAATGTTGTCTAGTCCATAAATCCCAAAGGAAATTCATAATCCGAAGGGAAGAAGAAGGGATATGGGAAGAAAAAAGATAAGTGTGAGAATGGAAATTCTAATAAACCCAGTGATGACACTAGCGAGGGAAAAAAAGAATCTAAGAAGAAGGTTAAGTTCCCATGCAAGTTATGCAGCAGGGGTCACCTTACTCATCTTTGACCTAAGATTTAGGACACTCAGCACTTGTTAGCTCATCAAAGTTCTTCTATTTCACAGGCTGTGCTTAACAACCCTTTTCCCCAAGGGAAAAAATTATTTGATGGCATGAATTCTAGTACTAGAACCCCTACAGGGGGCAATGAGGATGCAGAATCTACATCGAATGTATATATGGTTAAGTCTCATGTTGATATTTCAACTAGAGCTCATAATTATGGAGAGGTAGAACGTTTTAAGGCTAAAACTACTTCTGATATTCCAGAACCTCTTCATATAGAGAGGCCCTTTGTAGATCTTATACCTAAGATGCCGAAAGGCTCCTCCAAACAGTTAACTTATAATCCCAATGCGAGGGTTGCTTACAAATATTCTATTGTTGAAGATTTAGCTTAGAGCCCTTGTGCTATGTCGAAGCTAGAGGTACTCCAATCATATCCTGCACAGAGGAATGCTTTGCTCACTATGATCGGAGTAGTAGACCCAAAAAATTCTATGGTAATTACATTTGATACATCAAATGTTAAAACGAGACTCCCTCATCATATGGATTTTTAGATTAAATATATGTATCATAAGAAGACAATCTTTTGAACCATAGTTGATGAAGGGGCTTCCACATGCATCATGTATATGTCATGTTGGAAGGTTATTGGGTCATGTGAAGGTTTTCCCTCTCCTTCTCTCTTAACTACATTCGATGCCCATTCTAATAGGCATCGTGGGATTCTACCTAACTTCCCTATTTGTGTAGGGGGAAAGGTGGTTAACGTGTAAGTAGAGATAGTTGATGCTAATCTTGAAGATAATATTTTGTTGGGTCGCAATTCGGTTTACGCAATGGATGCCATTGTTTCATCTTTATTTGGCATCCTATTCTTTCCTCATGAAGGGAGAATTGTTAGGATTGATCAGATAGCCTATTCTCCCAACGACCCTAATGCATCTATTGACTCCACTGTCTCCTTGGTAAAGAATACCAATCAGCCTATCGAGAATTTAGGAGTTGGAATGTATTCTTATTTGATGGGTATTTTTGATCTGCCATCTCCTGTTTCTCATGGAATTCCATTTCATACTCCACGATCATTCCTCAGCAATGTTATTTTATAACACATTATTTTTCATATCCTTGGTCCTTTCCCCCTCATACTTCCACATTAGAAGATGGGAAAGTGGGTGGAACGGTTTATCCAATATATGTAGCTGAAATTACATATCAATCTATTGTTAATTCTACATATTTTGATCCCATCCCTCTCCCATCAGAGGATGTGGATATGGATGTGGCTCCACTCTGGACAGACGATTCCACTTTGGCTATGGATTTCCTTGATATTGTTTTACCATCTGAAGAGGAAATTCTAGAAGAAATGACTGGTGTAGAAAGACAATGGGATGATTTGCATCATTGGTCCTATTTTATCGTTGACTTACATGAGGTTGAATCAAATTTGTCAAGTCCTCTTTCTAGTGGAAATGTTCATAAAATTTTAAACCCCTTGGCTCCATCACATATTTTTTCCAGAGGTAACATGGCTAATATTTTAGAAACAATTCTGGTGAAAATTTCCAAGAATCCCAACATTATTGAAAATATATCCATCGAAGCTGAGTATTCCCCTGAAGAAATCAAAATTTACATTGATCTCTTCAAAGCGTTTCGGGATGTATTTGGTTAGTCTTATGAGGAAATGCCTTGGATTGATCCTAGTATATTTCAGCATGAGATCAAGGATTATGAAAACACAAAGCTTTTACGGCAAAATCTTCAACTAGTTAACCCTAGGAAAGTTGTAGTTGTCAAGGGTGAAGTAGAGAAACTATTTAAGGTAGGTTTCATCCACCTTGTTCCTTTAACTGAATGGGTTTCAAATCTAATCCCTGTTGAAAAAAAGAAAGGAACAATCAGGATATGCATTGATTTCAGGGACTTCAAGAAAGCTTGTCCTAAAGACAATTTCCCCACACCATTTATAGATCAAATTATTGATGAGTATATGGGAAATGGAACATTTTCCTTCATGGACAGATTTTTTGGATATAATCAAATAAATATTCATCCTCAAGATCAACACAAGATAACATTTATTTCCCCGTGGGGTATATTTGCATATAAGAAAATGTCTTTTGGCCTTAAAAGTGTTGGGGCCACTTTTCAGTGGGCCATGTCGTATGTTTTCCATGACATCAAGCATATAATTGAAGCTTATTTGGATCATTTAGTTTCTCACCCTTGCAAGAGAATGGAACATCCAAAACATCTTCATTTAGTCTTTAAAATATGTCGTTATTATAAAATCTGGTTGAACCTTAATAAACACGTTTTTCGCAGTTACATTTGGTCAAATGTTGGGATTCATCATCTCTAATGAAGGGATTTGTGTTGATTCTTTCAAGGTTGAGGAAATACTTCAATTTCCTCCCCCATCAAACATTCTTTAACTTCAAAGTTTCCAAGGAAAAGCCATTTTTTTAAAGAGATTTATCAAAACTATGCCGAGATCATGAAAGGATTTATGCGTTTACTTAATAAAGGAGTTCCATTTGTTTGGGACAACACTCAACACTCTTTTGATGCTTTGGAAAAGGTATATACCTCTGCTCCTCTTCTGAGTCCACCTAATTATAACAGAGATTTCCTTTTGTAACTTGCAGCAGTGGAATCAACTATTGGTACCGTTCTGGTTTAGGGAGATCATGCCCTTAGGGAGAATGTGATTTATTATCTAAGTTGTGGCTTAGTTGGTCCTGAACTCTGGTATTCTCATATTGAGAAATTGGCTTTAGCAGTAGTTCATGTTGTTCAACGACTCTATCATTATATTTTTCTGAGAAAAACCTTTGGATTGGTTGACGTCAATCCATTTCATCTTTTTCTCAGTAGGCAAGTGATTGGGGGAAAATACAATAAATGGATTATCAATTTGCAAGAATTTTATCTTACGTTTATGTCAGCTAAGTCAAAGAAATCATTAGTATTTGCAGAATTGATTTCAGAATTTCCCTGTGAAGGGGATGTCACTTATGAAGAATCATTTCCAAATGAATATCCTTTTCTAATCTCTTCATAAGATCCTCAATATGGAGACATCATTGTATATCTCTAGAATTCGAAGTTTCCTTAGACTTTTTCTAAGGATGAACATCGAAAATTATGTCACCTGGCTAAGAATTATCTGATCATTGGTGACACTCTATGCTGCCGTGAGATTGATTTAAATCTTAGACGTTGTCTAACCTTAGAAGAAATTGAGTCAGTTTTGAATGACTACATGTTACACAACTTTTGTCACTCTCCCTGTACTTCCCATCCCTTGATCCTGGAGGACCTCTACAGTGAACACTACATGCTGTCCCTTCATGAAGAAACTCCCATTATGTCCCTCTTCATAAGCAGTACAATTTCCTTTTGCACCATTTCCCCAAAATCTTTTGTTTTTCCCAGTTTACAAAACTGGCTCTAATGACCCTTGTCCTCCTCGCGCTAATATGTAGGGATTAACACTGTCCCTAGCACCGATTGGAGTGACTGATCTTTGTTCCAGTCACTCTGATCCTCTTATGGAAAGTTTTTTAAATAAGGAGCCGAAGCTTTCAGCTCTAGAATCTTCGTAACGGAAGTATGGTAAATGGTTGAGCCAGATGGAGTCGAGGATGTTAGTTTGGGCTCCTTTCCCCTATAAGGATGGAACTACCTCAAGAGATAAGACCTTCTCCCATGAGAAGAGGAACCATCTCCCATCCATTCATGCTATATAAACCTCCATTTTTCCCAAGCACAAGCTAGTGTTAATGTTGGTGTGCTAGTGCTAATTAAGTTTGGAGTAAACAACAAGTTATTCATAGTTGTAGCTCTCTAGTTGTGTGAGGGAGAAGTGTGAATTTGGTTTAGTGTGAAGCCTAAAGGGAAGAGCCTTAAAACTATCATTGTTGAGGCCATCATGGAATGCTAACGGAAGTGTGTGGGAACCTGGTTTTTGTCAGAGGAGAATGACAACGTCAAGACAATGGTTGTAATCTCTTCTTAATTCTATATATATATATATATATATATATAGATATATATAGATATAGATATGCAACTATCGATTGATTTCCTACATAATGTGTCATCTCACATGTTTATGGCTTAATGCTTCTTGACTTGTTAAGTAGGTTGAATTACAATTTGTCTATTATCACGATTGTTGTTTACTTGTTTTAGGTGTTTGAAGAAGGAAACGAGAGATAGTCAGAGCAAGCAAGCAAGGTCATCATCAAACGGGATAAGCGTACTAAGAGGTAGGCCCTCTTAACTGGTCTAACTAAGGAAATATTCCATAAAATGTATCGGTTGTGGCTAGACCCATTATCGGGCTAGAAGAAGCGTTTGTGTCCACACTCATAATTTTACTTCACCACAAATTGGCGACCATACTGGGGATCCAATCCTTCTCTGTGTTTGCTTGGAACTTCATTGTTTTGCATGAACTTTTCTAGTTTTGTCATTTCCCTTTAGTTCTGTTTGTTTTCCTTTGCTTATTGGTCTAGGTTTGAACTTCATAGTAGAAAGTGTGGTCCCAACTTTTGATTTTTTTTTTTTTTCTTAGCATCCTCCCTCAGTGCGCTAAATTCGTTGACAGTTGCGCCGATCAGCATGATATGCTAAGAAACATTTGTGCCAACCCCCTTCTGGCACTTGTTGTCAGTTAGGTAGTCGTGCCAATGCATGTAAGTGAAGATTAGGGTTTACCCCAAATCTTGGCCAGTGTGTTTTGCTCTCATGATTTCGAACCTATAAGTTTTTTAGACTGTCTTCTTCCTGACTAGAAAGCTGCATTTCATTTGCTTTGTTTGCTTGTTGATTTGTCATCTTCCCGCTTGATTTATTTGGTCATTGGATGGTTAGTGGCATTAGGGCATGTAGATTTTCATCCATTCAGATGATTGTGAACTCATTGAGTCGAGTTGTTGGTGCGTTTACTCCTTGCATTTCATTTATGGTCCTTCTACAGCTTTGACCTCCATTACACAAGTTTGAAAACTTTTCGTTTGCTTGTCTAAACGTTTCTTTTCCAGAATGGATCACATTGCTTGTCATGTGTTTAGTAAATTCGTTGTTTTATTAGTTTGAAAGAGATTCTCTTTTCGTGTTTTTCATTTGCTTGAGAGCTAATTGTCTCAAAAACTTTTCCATTGAAGTGTTTTATGAGAAAATTCATTTCGTCATTTCATGAAAAGTATAAAATTATAAGTTTGCTGCATCAGTACGCTATGGTAGTTAGCATCATTGAAGACAAGGATTGCATTGGCATTTGAAAAGAAAAAGAACTCTCTTTGCTTTTGAAAGGACTGTTAGAAATGTATTTGTCGGGAAATTAGGAATTGGAATGTATTTTTCATTAGTTTATTTTATCAAAAAGTGAAGTAGTGCAAAATCATTTTGCTTTTAGTTGCCTGGTTGTCTGCATTCGAGTGTGTGTTTTCTACCCTCTATAGTGTAGACAATTCATCGAATTGAAAGGGTCTTATCTCATTTAGTTTCATTTAGGGTTTTTCGAGTCACATTGCTAAGGCCTGAAAACTGAGACATAACTCAAGATAAACTTTAAAATGAATTCAATTAACCTAAGGCACATTTGAAATCTAACGATCACACATAGAAGGTCTAGGCTAGATTAGTGTTCTAGCGTCTTTAAACCTAGTAGTTGTCATTAGCTTCAGCACTAGACAGTGCTAGTACGGTTTGTGCTCCCCGTACCATTGAGTATATAACAGGAGATCCCTCTAGGTAGCAATCCTTTATCCATAGGAAGCCGAGTCAGTCACCTTGCAAACTTGATACATCGAACACAACATTCGGGGAGATCATTTGTCCGTACATCTCAGTTCGGCGAGAGGTATTCTACATTTCACAGTTGCCTAGAAATCCTATTTACCTAGATCATCTAGAGCAGTCATTTTATATTTTGACTCATTAAACTTAAAATATCATTCAAGCACTTGTCCTTTCGAGCTCATTTCCAATCGAAAGCAATAGAGTCATCTATGCTTCTTTCTCAACTCTTAAAACATGAAAGAGCACCAGTCTATTTATGTGTCTTAAAACATTGATTGCCCACGATCTTATAACATCTTGTTAACCATTTCTAGACCAAATCCTGAGTTTTCCCTAAAGAACATTTTAAAGCCTTGAAGTTTATCTCTCTTTTCTCCTGTTAACTAAGACAAGGTCAACGTGGCTAAACCATCTCGTTCACCTAGTTCCTCTTTCTCTCCTCCGTTTGAAAGCTTTTCTGAGGATCCTTTTCCTGAATTACGAGAGTCTCTCAAGGACCAAGGTGTTGAACTTGGAATCATTCTGAGCATTCAACTTTTGTCATCCTGTCCTCCGCCTACTTCAGCTACTGGTTCACCTACTGATTTTGGCCCAAAATATCCAGACAATCACGTACAAACTCTTAAGAGTTCACTGACCACTGTTGGTCAGCTTGGACTAGTTATTTATCCTCTGAATCCTTTTTTCGACCCTATTGTGATATCACTGTAGAATTCGTAAATTCTGTATGACCAACAAGGTTTTCCTTTGGAACTATCTCCTTGTACCTCTTCAGTTGTTCGTCGTCATTTGTTCCCAGCTATGGACCCTGAAGGTGATGCTCCAGTCACCTCTCTAGATGAGTCAGAAGTTTCTACTCCACACACTATTCAGGAGGAAGAACATCCATTTCCTCCTAAGGGTTTCCCCTATACAGGCAGCATTCCGATTAGTGTGTATCAGAAATTTCCACCTAATTATGTGTCATTCACGCAATTGGTTTCAGGTACACCTAGCGCCTCATCACTCTACCATAACCTTGTTTGGGCATTTGGCGGCATGCCTACTATAGGTCCATTCATTGCAAACTCGACCTCCCAACATGCCATTACCTCAGTCCCGGTGCAACCCATCGTTCCAAACCCTCTTGTATCGTCCGTCCTAGTTACCTGTCTGGTTCAATCGATAGTCTCGAAGAATGTCTCTGTCAGTTCTTCAATCCCTCCAGTAAGTGGCAAAGATGTTCCACCGTCCGGGGGGTAAAATCTGAGTGTTTCTATGGTCTCAGGTGCCACCAATGTTAGTATCTCACAGGCTCAGATGGTTGGTATGAACCAGCCTTCTTCTAGCTTTATTCAAAACCCTGATGATCCTGCTCGATCAAGTAATGTCCAATACCAAAAAGTTCAAAATCTCGTTGGTCTGTTTGGGTCAAGAAATTTCCAATATCAATAGCCTTATGAGGCTCAAGTTCAGTACCAAACTCCTTATGTTCCATATGGTTCTCAAGGGATGGTCAATCTACCTTACATCCTTCAGTCTGGGTAGTACGTTCAGCTTGGCTCATCTACTTTTCAGGGTGGCTACAGCCAGATTCAGTTCGGAATTTTCTAGGCACTAGTCAAGTACCCTTGCAATAGCAAGGACAACCTCTGCAGCAACAAGGGCAACCTTTGTTGCAGCAAGGGCCATCTGTGCAACAACAAGGGTAAATGATACTACAGCAAGGTCACTTGCAACAACCGCAAGGGAAACCCTCACAACAGTTGCAACAAACCATGCAACAGCAGATGTAGTATGCTCTACAAACCTCCCAACCTATGTCTTAAGAGGGCCAACCTCTGTAGCCCCAGGGATAGATTTTGTAGCTGTAAGGTCAATCCTTGCAGTAGCAGAACTAACCTGGGTAGCAACAACCCTTATATACATATCAATAGGGTCAACCCTTGCAAGGACAAAGCCAGGGACAAGTCCTGTAGCAACAGGCCCAAAACCCTAATTTCCTAGGTCAATAGGTACAAAATCCTTTTGCCCAAGGGTAGCAGGTACAAAATCCCTATGTCCAAGGGAAACAAGTGTACAATCCTTATGCCCAAGGGCAACAAGTCCAAAATCCTCTTGTTCAAGGGAAAAAGGTTCAAAACCCGTATGTTCAAGGACAACAGGTACAATATCCATATCTCCAAGGTCAACAAGCTCAACAACCTCTTAACCCGTATGGTGGTTATCAGCAACCTATGACCAGATATTTCTAAGGTGTTCAAGGTCAAAATCCTCCCCATGGACAAGGTAACCCACAATGGGGGCAAAATCAAATTCCATATGGCTAAAATCCCCCACCATGAGGCCAAAATCCTTACTAGCAAGGATGGGCTGCTCTGGTTGGACCCGCTTATCGACCTCCAATGCCTTTTAATACTCACTTTTCATTCTTAGCCACACTAGAGTTGCCAGATGTGTCTCACCTTACAAATTATCCATTTCTTCATTCACCATACTGGCCGGTGGTTCCATCCAAGATCCCATGTGATTGTCCTAAGTTCGACGGGAAAGAAAAAGAAGATCCTTAAGCCCATGTGATGACATATCACCTCTGGTGCTCTTCGAATTCTTATGTTGATGATTCTATTCGTCTCCATCTTTTCCAACGAACCCTCACAGACGTTGCAGCCAAGTGGTACATCACGCTTCCTCGAAGTACTTACCATGACTTTAACTCTTTAGCGATGGCTTTCCTCATGCATTTCCAGTTTCTGATTCGCTATGAAATTGGCACCTATTTACTCCCATCGCTTAAGAAAGATACTACGACACACATCTCCAATCACATCCACGAATGGAGACATAGACGTCACCTAATCAAATTCGAGATTGCTAATCAGCTTCTCACCGAATGGTTCACTAAGTCATTTGTAGCTCCAATTTCTCGTAATATAGCTATGGGTGGATGTGTTACTAAAGAACAAGCCATTGCTCATGCCTAGTACTTAGATCTTGTTTATTCTCAGTCTGGCACTTTATATTAGTTATTACCCGATGCTCCATGATCATCATTCGATCCCACAACATCAAAGTTATAGGCTACACCTCCTGTTGATGGAGTAATTGATTCAGTGTCCCAAACCCCTGCTAAATCTTCTTCTATAAAAAATTCGGTCTCAAACACTTCTTCCAATAGTTCCTCCCAAAATCCACCTAGCCCTCACAAAGCCTTAGAGTTCCACGTTGTCCAGTCTACCACAACGGACAAATCCTCGAAAGATAAGAAGAAAGGCAAAGGTAAGGGTAAAGCTGATGCCCCAAAACATGGTCCTCCTAAGTCGTCTACTAGTGAGTCCATGCCTCATTTGTGAGGAGGATCACTATACCAAGGATTGTTCCTGATGGTCTGAAGTTAGTCATTTTCTCAAAGGGACCCCAACCATCCTGAAAGAGCCATTTCCATCTCAGCAAACTCAAATGGTAGACCAACCTCAACCATCTGCTTCCTCAGGATGTCAAGTGTTCATGATGAGTATGCCTATTAATGTGGATACAAGATCAAAAGATTACCAAACTCCCACTCCAACAGCTGGGAAAGAGAAAGAGGCCACCCCTTCTTCCTTTGCACTGAGTTCTAGCCCTCTTCATATTGAGCGCCCTAACCTTGATTCCACTATTCGGCCACCCTCTCGAGGTGTGTTAAGGAAATCCTCGTACAATCCCAACGCTCGAGCTGCTCAACACTATAATATTGTTGAGCATTTGGCTCAGGCACCATCAACTATGTCGGCTCTCGAGGTGCTCCAAAGTTGTCCGTCTCAGTGGAAATATTTGTTGTCGGCTATTGGGGGTATTGATCCTACCGATTCCAATTTGATATGTTTTGATCTAGAGAACCATGTTCCACGCCTGCCTCATCAAATTGCCTTTCTCATTCAAGTAATCATCAATGAAAAAACCATTCATATGACTGTCATTGATGAAGGTGCTTCCACCTGCATCATGTCAATCGCCTGCTGGAAGGCCATTGGTTCTCCTACTTTGAACCAATCCCTGAACACTTTGGAAGCTTTCGACGAGCGCAATTTGCGACCCTTTGGTGTCTTACCTAACCTTTCCATTACTTTGGAGGGAAATATAGTACAAGTTGAGGTAGAAATTTTTGACACTAATCTCAATTATAATATTCTACTCATCCAGAGCTGGACCCATGTTATGCATGTTGTAGCCTCCCCCCTATTCCGCATGATTCATTTTCCCCTTCAAGGGAATATTGTCACTGTTGACCAGGTGTCCTTCTTTGCCTCTTCCTCCTCGGATGGCAATGTTCCATATGTCAAGCACATTGGTGCTCCCTATGAGAGTGTGGGGGCATGTCTTTTTAAAGATTCTTCCTCGATGGGCATTTTTCCGCTCCCACCTCCTCACGTTGCCTCTGTCAACATGATCTCGGTCAAATCTTATCATTGGGTCATAATTTCACCAGATCTTATTGATACCTGGGGCAAGGTTATGCCACTTAGTCTTGCCGAAATCAATTACATGGAAACTATTTCGGCCTCAAGTTCCGTATGCTCTGATTCTCCTATTTTTAGGACTTCTCTCACTACGTATTGGCTTGGCACTACGGAATCTCCTAATCGCTTAGCCAAGACTTTTCTTGCTGAATAAAGTCTCATGGAAGTAATGTATCTTGAGGAACCACCACAAAACGATCCTCATCCTCATTCCTCGTTCCTGCCTAGCCCGGTGGTCATGTCTATGTGTCTTGAGAAGTTTTCTTCTCACCTGACTATTGACATGTCAGTTTCCCCTGCCATTGTCAAGATCTTTCAACTGAGGGTACCTTTATCCCTTCATGGATTCAGGTTTTTTTCTCCCTCCTCGAGTTTTTAACGATTGCCCATTATTGCAATGGGGTTGTCATCTGACTAGTAACCCTCCCTCACCTAGGGGGCATAGGGAAAAAACCTTATATGAGTTCTACTTTATTATTTGGTAGAGTCAATGCATACTTGTCATGTCAATGGTAAAACTCTAGTGTTCATTTATGTTGATCAATTATCAGATTCCTAGCATGGACTCTCTCAAAAAGTACTATGCTTAGGTCATCTTTCATGGTTACTTGTGTACATTAGTGTGTCATTCATTTTTGTGCAGTGTGGTTTGGAGTGTTAGTTTTCAAACAACTTTCCTGTTTACTATGTTTTTCCCTGCTTTGCAGATGTCTGTGACTCCTCACATTGGTTTCACTGATGGTGCTTGCCGTAGTACCCGAAATCTATCCTCCGTGGCATGGGCTATTTATGACCCTCACAGTGAGTTGATTGACCTTCAAGGTATTTGTTTAGGTCGCACAACTAATAACATTGCTGAATATAGTGTAGTCATCGAACTATTGTTAGAAGCCATTGCTCTTGATATTCGAGAGTTGGTTGTCAACCTGGATTCATAGCTTGTTGTCCTTCAACTCAATGGGAAATATTCTGTTAGAAACCCTCAAATATTGAGAATGTATCTTTGTATTCATCTATTGGAAAGGAATTTTGATTACATTACATATTATCATATTCCTAGACGCATTAATACATTGACAGATGCACTAGCTAATTATGTGTCGGATAGACATTTATGAAACATGTGAAAAGATAAAACAAATCATTTGTACCATAGTAAGCAAGAAAATACAACATATATATGTGGTGATAATGTTTGATACATCAAAACCCAAAAAAATAATATGTGTTCTCAAATAATATTGACGGCTTGTAGGCCTCATATATCCGTGGCACGTAGACCTCAAAATGTAAAATGCTGGACCTAGGAACTAATTAGCATGGTGATCATGGTAGCATGAAACGGATCATGCAACATGAGTCAACAATCGGCAGATCCGATCCGATACTCCCATCGTGTGTCTTTGGTACTGGCAAGGAATGTCTCCCACCCAAGCATACTTTGGAATACCATGAGTCAACCTCTCAAGGTTCCTCACAATCTATTCCTCGTTGTCACTCCCCTCCTGATCGGGAGTGACATCAAACTAGCAAGTGACGCACCTGGCTATTGGGGACATCCCGGCAAGACACTCTGGTCCAACATCTGCATTGACAAAACAAAATGTTATAAACACACACACACACACATATATATATCAAAAACAACTAAAAAATCACAAAATTAAAAAACTGCTTGTTTACCTTCATCGTCAAAATCCTCTCCATCTGGTAGCAGCATGTCTGGATCTCCACAGAAGTCAGTTCCACTGTATGGCCAATCCTCCACGATGATCATCTGTCATCGTAGTCATGAAAAGAAGGCAGGCTTGTAAGACATATGCTGGCCCCCAATGATCCTAGGCATCAAATGGCTCCAACGGGCCATCTGTGGATCACATGGCATTGAAGGATCTACCTCAATCAACTGGTACTAGAACGACGACACTCGTTCTAGGAAAAAGGTCACTAGTATGGATCCGAAGCAAAATTGCTTCAGATTCCTCGCCTTAGCTTTTGTTAGCTGGTTTCTTTTGTTGATATTCATGGCGTCCTCCCAGTTGAAGATCGTCAGTGCTGTACAGTCAATGGCATATAGAAATTTTGACTTGTTAGTCTTGTGCACTGCCTCAGATGCTACCACTCTATTGATAGTCAACAGTAGCAGTCTCAGTGTCAGATCTCGCATGGTGGCAATCTCAATCTTGCCGCTCTTGAATTTTAGGGCTTCAGGGCAATGTTCGGCAAGCAGCATGGATATGATTGCCCTAATCAGTTGTGACCCATATACGTTTACTGGTTCCCCTCTCTGGGACAATCCTGTGATAAAACATATGTCTGAAGTTTCTAACTCCAACTCTTGGTCACCAATGATGAATATTTCCCGATTTATGCCCTAGAGATTAATCAGGTATCGAAGCAGCTCAGGTTGGGCCCGCATCCCTGGTGTGAGAAAGAACTTGAGCGTCCCACAGTTCCTCAAAGCATTCAGGAAATTTGGGTCATTTAGTGCCTGAGTGTCCACATATTCATGCTCACGTTCTTTCCAGTCTACCATTTTCGACAATTCTTTCCTACAAAAACCATATATTTAAGTCAATAATAATTTTTGGCCAATAAAATTCGGATTCCAATGGTGGTTTTGAAGGGAAATCGATTTTTTTCCCTATTCACGGTGTTGGCGTGCCTGTTTTAAAAACAGTTGCACCGACGGTGTGATAGACTGTTTTAGTCACCCTCGGGTGGCGCAATTCCGTGCTTGGAAGTCGCACCGATCGAGGAATTTTTTTTTTGACAAAACCTCCCTTAAAAATCCGACAAATGGACAAAAAAAAGAATAAATGGTATGAAAGTGGAGCTTATGGCTTTGGCTCTTACCTGCAACTGGCGGCTTGGCGAATGACCTCCCGAATCTCTCGCAATCTGCTCTAGAACAATTAGGGTAAAAGTGGGTGAAAAGTCTTTCACAACAAGGTAAAATGGTAAATGGTAAAAAATATTTACTTTTCATCCCTTTTATTCAGTTTTTTCATGAAATGTTAGGTTTTGTAAATGTTTTGACCTATTTTACCTCAAGAATTGGATAATTCACTTACCTTTTTGTGTAGTGAAAGGTCATGGATGTTCGATGATGATGCTGAGTCACATTTCAGCGCTTTTCTCAACTCGTAAAACTCGAATGAAAAGATTGCTGAGTTTTTTCCCTTTTGACTCGTAAAAGACAATAAACTGGGGGGTCTTCTTTCAAGCTCTTTTCTGACCCTTTAAAAATGAGAATATAGCCGAGCCCTTGTCATTTTGAACTCATTAACAGATGTGAAATGTCGTGTGCCCAGTGTAAGTTTACCCATTTTTTGGGTTGGGATGCACTATTTACAAAAAAGGTACTCCTTGACTAAAATGGTCAAGCGGTTCTCTCAAGTATTTTTTTCTAACCTTTCGGGCTTGAGAGACACAAATGTACGAAAATGGACCATGTGGAGTTTTCTTTTCTGTGTCTTTTTCAAACTCTCTAAACATGAAAAAGATACTGAGTTACACATTTGTTGGACTCGTTAAAATATTAAACGACATCGGATTCCTCACCATGACGAACATGATCTTCTCCTTCCTAGGGCTCGTTAAACTTACTAGGTCAGATTCGTCTCAAGGATGAACTCACAGTGCAAGCATATGCTATCCCCTTCAAGCTTGCGATTAAAAAATAATTGGGGTACCTGCCAGAGATGGTGGGGGAAATTTTGGAAATCTAATCAGTTGTGTCGACAGCTCACTCTCGAACATGACGCTTTCTGTTTCGTGTCGGGTTGGGATATCCTCCTTTTTATTGTTGACCTTCTTGGGTTGGGCCGCTCATTTTTCCTTCCATTTGATCTCTACCATGTCATCATGACCACGAATCCTATGGATCCGAAAGCTTCCAAACTTCCATTTGTGTCGCCGATATGTTCAAGAGTTGTCCTTCTGCAGTTACACTTACCCCTGATTCTCTATATCATCCAATATCATTTTGCATCCCTTTGTCTCGTATTGATGATGTGGGATACATTATGGCCATCCTTCGACATGATCGTTTCCTATCGACTTCAGCTCATTGTCTGGGAAGTTGACTGAGAGACTCCCTTCCAGTACCTTAGAGCTTGCATACCTTAATGGCCAGTTCTTTGCACTCGATGACAAGTTCACATCATTGGCTTTCGATCAGGTGATTTCATGGGTGTTCAACTTCGGTTCCTCTATTCACATTTTATGGATTGTGTTAATAGTACCTTGAGGACCATTTTCATTATTGGTGGTTTCTCTCGTGGTTGTTAACAGTTTACATCATTGACTGGTAATCAAGCGACTTTCTAGCATGTTCAATGTTAACACATCTATTCACATGTTAGAATTTGTACTTTGATCGAGTTTTGTTGGAGCGCAAGACCCTCAGCTTAGATTACAAAATTCCATGCTACAAAGTGATGTGACATGATTATGTTGATATACATGTCTCTTTTAGATGGATGGATGTGACCATACCATGAGTTATCATTTGTGATCCTTCTCATTATTGGATGGCTGCGACCAACATTGGTTTCGATGTGATCCTCTTTATTGGATGGTTGTGCCCATACCCGGATCCAGTTACATGATCATTCTGTATATGGTTGCATTCATGCCATAATTCATGTATCATTTGACAAAGTTTTTATTTATGTATATGTATCTGTACTTGCTTGCAAGTTTTCTGACGACAGACTCTGGTTCCCCGCACTGATTTATAAAGAATTTCATCCCTCACTCTAGTCCGTCCTTCATGCTTTAGGGGGCATCTGTTACACAGAATTTTGTCATTGTCCCTATACTCCACGTCCCTTGATCCTATAGGACCTCTACAGTGAACCCTACATGCTTTCCCTTCATGAAGAAACTCCCATTGTGTCCCTCTTCATGAACAGAAGAATTCCCTTCTGCACCATTTCCCCAAAATCTTTTGTTTTTTCCAGTTTACAAGACCGATGCTAATGACCCTTGTCCTCCTCGTGCTGATATGCAAGGATTAAAACTATCCCTAGCACTGACCGGAGCGTCTGAGCTTTGTTCCAGTCACACCGATCCTCTTATGGAATTTTTTTTAAATAAGGAGTCGAAACTTCTAGCTCTAGAAGCTTCGTAACAGAAGTCTGGTAAATGGTTGAGCCGGATGGAGTAGAGGATGTCAATTTGGGCTCATTTCCCCAATAAATATGGAACTACCTCAAGAGATAAGACCTTCTCCCATGAGAAGAGGAACCATCTCCCATCCATTCATGCTATATAAACCTCTATTTATCCCAAGCACAAGCTAGTGTTAATGTTGGTATGCTAGTGCTAATTAATTCTGGAGTAAACAACAAGTTGTTCATAGTTGTAGCTCTCTAGTTGTGTGAGGGAGAAGCGTGAATTTGG
Organism: Pinus tabuliformis; assembly: GCA_031772625.1. Lineage (NCBI taxonomy): Eukaryota > Viridiplantae > Streptophyta > Pinopsida > Pinales > Pinaceae > Pinus > Pinus tabuliformis. Next base: position 662,786,355 of record CM062820.1, on the reverse strand, counting down.
TTTAGTGTGAAGCCTAAAGGGAAGTGCCTTAAAAATATCATTGTTGAGGTCATCATAGAATGCTAACGGAAGTGTGTGGGAACCTAGTTTTTGTCGGAGGAGAACGGCAACGTCAAGACAATGGTTTTAATCTCTTCTTTATTCAATATATATGAAACTATTGATTGATTTCCTACATAATGTGTCATCTCACATGTTTATGGCTTAAGGCTTATTGGCTTGTTAAGTAGGTTGAATTACAATTTGTCTATTATCACGGTTGTAGTTTGCTATTGTTTACTTGTTTCAGGTTCGAAGAAGGAAACGAGAGATAGCCTGAGCGAGCAAGAAAGGTCATCATCAAATGGGATAAGCGTACTAAAAGGTAGGCCCTCTTAACTGGATCTAACCTAAGGAAATTTTCCATAGAATGTCTCGGTTGTGGCTAGACCCATTATCGGGCTAGAGGAATTGTTTGTGTCCGCACTCATAATTTAACTTCACCACACTACCACAACGGATCTTGTGGAGGCCATTTACCTAGCCTTGCTACAACCCAAAAAATCTTGCGTGCATGGTACTTTTGGCCTTCAATTTTAAAAGATTGTATTGATGCGGTAAAAAATGCCATCCTTGTCAATTTTATATTCAAAAAATTCACACTCATCCAGCTCTGCCTTTTCCTGTTATCACTGTCGATCTGTTTACGAAGTGGGGTATTAATTTTACTACTTGTAACCCAGCTTCAGCTAAGGTCCACAAGTACATTATCGTACCAGTAGACTACTTCACCAAGTGGGTCGAAGCTATGCCTACTTTTAGTAACGACGGTGAGATAACAACACTTTTTCCATTCAATCAAATCATTTCATGCTTCAAGATTCCTAAAGATACTGTCACTGACCATGGAAGACACTTTCAGAATAAGATGATGTATGAGTTGGCCTTGAAGTTGGGATTTTGGCAGGATCATTCATCTCCTTATTATCCTCATGCTAATGGACATGTTAAAGCCACTAATAAATCCCTCAAGACTATTTTGCAAAGGACAATCAGTAAAACCAACTCAACTGGAACATCATGTTATATCCTACATTATGGGAATACTGGGTGTCTGTTAAGAATTCTACGTGTTTCACTCCTTTTTAGTTGGTTTATGGTTTGGAATCGATATTTCCTATAGAATGTGAAATATCATCTCTCAAGTTAGGAGTCCAACTTCTTCCAGACACCTCAAGTCTTGAAGAGTGACTTATTCATTTGTAACATCTCGATGAGAAACATTGAGATGAATCTACAATGAATGAGGCCCATAAGAAAGTAGTAAAATCTTAGTATGACATATTTGTAAGACCTAGAGTTTTTTCTGAAGGTGACCTTGTCTTGGTCTATGACCAAGATAAAGACACATTGGGGGCAGGAAAATTCAAACCTATGTAGTATGGTCCTTTCATCATTAAAAGGGTCTTGAATAAGGGAACTTATGAATTGGTTGATTTGAAGGGAAATGTGTTGTTGGCACCTAGAAATGTGTTGTCGGAGCCCAGAAATGGGCTCTATCTCAAGAAGTATTACACCTAGGATTTTGCCTAGCATTTTCTTTGTTTTGTAAATAGTGTACATAGTTTTATTTTCTGTTTATAGGTCTCGTGGTGATGATAATATTTTTTATCTACTTTGGTAGGTTTCGATGGATGATTTAGTGTATTTAGGATTCACAGATGGCGCTAGTAGACATACTCACAATTTAGCTTCCACCACTTGGGTAATACATTATCCATCTGGTTAGTTGTTAGTCACGAGAGGCATATGTATCGGTCTGACTTCTGATAATATGGCTTAATAAAGTGTTGTTATTAATTTACTATCTAAAGCAATATCTTATGGTATTGAATCATTAGTGGTTTATTTCGATTGGTAACTGGTTGTGTCTCAATTAAATAATGTTTATCGTGTGAGAGATCCTTCATTAAATTGTCAATTTCTGAGAGTGAGATTATTACAAATATCGTTTACCTTTATTACTTTCATTCATATTCCAAGATCAGATAACACATTTTTTGATTCTGTAGCTAACCAAGCATTAGATTTCCATATTAATCCTTCATCATATTAAATAAAAATATCAAAAATCATTTGTGTATATGATAAAATAGCTTCAAAATCTCTATATATAGATAGATATAATATGTAAAAATGTTACAAAATGTGGAAAAATGTCCTACAATATTAGGGATCAAGCCCGATCATGTCCATATATAAAAAATATTAGCCATCTAAAATCTACGCTTGCAGGCCCTGCTCTAGATGAGAACCCCGATAGAAGATGAGGCATTCGCCACTCGTTGGAAGAGTTGCACCCACTCTCATGGTACTCCAACCACTCATCTTTATAGAGCCTCGGGGAGATCCTCTACTACTACCATTTGAACCTGGTGATTCAAGCTCTCCAATTTCCTATTAACAGTATGGAGCACTCTCTCAGACTCAGTTGTTGCTCTCTTTGCATCTCTACCATGAAGTTTGTGCCTCAGTAGACCCTTAGGTCTCACTGGTTGAATATATGTATTGTGGTCATTTAATATTGTAATATTTTTGTTTCAGAGAAAAATATTTTGAATTTATTGAGATTATATTCAAAAATAAAAAAGAATCAAATATATTAAAAATCAAAATTTACCAATGTTGACCCATGTAGCTCCTTCTGGGAGTACTAGCTCCAAGTCCAATCGGAAGTCTAATCCTGTATAAGGGTAATCCTCTATGGCCATGAGTTGTTACTCCCACCAGTGGAATAACTCATTGTAAAAGGTTGCCAGGAGTGACTTCACCTCTGCCAAGTCACTTGATCATATCTTCCCATATAAATATCCTGTGATCTCTAAGACTGTTGATGGCAGTGGTTGCTCTAGGTCGAAGTGTTGTAATCCACTCAAAGAAAAATGAGCAGAGGATGGTCCCCTAGCAAAAATTCTTCATCTTTCCCCATCTTACTGATGTCAACTATTTTTTCATATTGATTAAGAGCATTGTGCACTAGTCATGTACTATTGGTTTCAGGCATTCCACTTCTAGAAACATGTATGGTCGAGAGGCCTGATGTAATGAAGCAGAGCCTTCTATCTTGCCAATAGTAAATAAAATTATCTTGATAGGCAGGCTTGTGATTTCTTTGATTGGTACTTGGGATCTGACCTTCTTAGTATCTGGTGTGTAGTACACTACAATGTAGTCACCAATATTGAGGCCTCCATGGGCCTTCCCTTTCAGATCTACTACTCCCCCCTGGGAAAGTCCTGTTATGAGGTAAATCTCCTCTACTTCGATCTGTAAAGGAATATCATCTACGATGAATTGTTCTTTCTCTAGGTCCCTATAATTAATCAAAATTTCCAACAATTGAGTCTCATTTCTCATGTTAGCATCATGAAGAATTTGAGCAATCTACAACTTTTTAATCCATCCAATGACTCTTGATCATTCATTACTTGATTAGAAACTTCATTGTGCTCTCTCTCCCTCTCTCCAAATGATTGACATCTTGGAAAATAAAAAGTTTTCATCCATTACAAATTGAGTTTTTCATTTTTACTCTGCGCGTATGCGACTTTTATAAGAGACAGTCACGTACATACACATATTTCCCTTAATGAACTTGAGTATATGGCTTTATATATGTGGATTTTAAAATTCCCAACCCACGTACACGAAGAATATTTTTTGAAAACAAAATATTTCTTCACAAATTGAGAATAATCTATCAAGATTCTCAGTCAAATGGACAAGTTTAAGGATATGAATTACCTGGAGTTTGTGTTTGTTGAGTTCATTGGTGGCTTTGATTGGATCAATTTGTTAAAATTTTCTCCAAGAGGCCTGTCCTCAACACTTGAATGGTAAAAATGAAATGGGGTGAGTTCAAAACGCTTTATAGCCAAAAATAAAAAAGCCACTTTCCTTAAGTTCATTTTAAAAAAAAATCTTTATTATTTTATTTCATGAAATTTTGACCTTTTTCTTGAAGTGTTGGGAAAGGATCTTTTTAGGTTGTCAATGATATATCATGACTTAGTCCTATTTTTTCCACCACTTCGTCTCCATGATTGTTGACCTACTGTGGAAGGTATCATTTTCTAAACTCACATATAGGTTAAGACATATCACTTTTCCATTGCATTATGCATCTTGATCTCATATTGCAATCTTTAACAATAGGGTTGACCCCATTATGCTGCGATTTTTTACCTCTCATTCGCCTAATTATGAAATCATAACATAGTGGTAGAGTCTTTCCTTTCATGGTCTCTTAGAATCCTAGTTAGATCCTCACTAACATATGTCGCCCATGTTGCAAGTATTGTGTAGGCTCGGGAGTCCTCTTTAGTCCCACCATGACTTTGCGTTGAAGCCTCATTCTTCTTCTTCTTCGCTATTTTCTGGCCTTATACCCTAGAGGCTCCCATGTGTTAAGTTGTACTATTGCATTTCATTTTGACCACTTGTACCTCTTTTGGCCTTAAGCTGGCTTCATTTGGACTCGTGTATAAGCCACTTTTGACCATGACTTTTTACAAGTTCAAACCATGCATTCATTAGCCTTTACAACTTGACACCTATTTTTTCGTGGAGAGAACATCCCATGAGTGTCGATGATTAGCATCCGCCACCTTTCATTAAGCATAGGATTGTTCCAGTCCCAAGAACTAGTGTACCTTCCCTTGACACTCATTCTCTCCATCGTACTATAGGCACTCTTTTATTAATTTTCAGGCTTTATATATGAAAAAGACAAAAAAATCAAATATTCCAAAAAAAAAAAGCGGAAATGGGACAATTTCTTCATTATTTCATGGCAGCAAGAGTCAGTCATGTCTTCCTTGAAAAAAACACTTAAAATGAGTCTTTCCTCCATTAAGATGGGACTTAATCCAACTTTAGGGAAGCCATAACCTTGTTCTTGAGTCAGTCCTCCTTCGGTTGGTTATCTCTTCCAATAATATGGAGAGTTTATTAATGCCTCCTGGATTGAAAACTTATACAAAGTTATTTTACGTTGCCATAAAGTCATATGAAGTCATCCTTTTGTTCAAGGGAGGTAAACCTTTTGTCAACCATTCTGCAATGTCTCTTGACTCATTTTTGTTGGTCATACCCAGTCTATCAAGTTATTCTTAGTATCACATCAACTACATGGTCTTTCACTTGTGCTAGTTAAGAAGGTCCCATCAACTTCTTACTAACAGATCTGATCTTATCAACTCCGACAAATTTCTCTAAGTGTAGGCCTAGAGTCGCACCATGGCCCTACTTATGTCATTGATAGGTGACCGTGTGCTCAACATCGATCAGTATTATGGGTCTTTTACTGAGTGGTTTCCCTTGTGTTCAACATCAACTTACATTATCACACATTAGGATTGGTGCAATACCTTGGTTTCCATTTATTGGTGGATTCCTCGCCTTTGTTTCAACATTCATTATTGGTTGGTTCAGAATATTTCTATCGGGCAGTAGACACATCTTGTGTACATCGAAAAGGTACCTCAGAATGGTTAGTTCATCTCTCTTCATCTGAGTTCTTCCAAATTATTGGCCTGTGGATTACACTCGCTCTGGTTGATGTGGGATGCCTTAATGTGTTCCTTCCAACAGATCATTTCCCATCGAATTTGATTCATTACTCTGGGAACAAGGTTTAGAGTACTTTTTTCAATACCTCGGGGTTTGTAGTCATCAATGGAAAACTCCTTTGCTATCGACAGTGACAATACATCAATGTATCATGATTGGTATATCGTTTGACTTCAAAACATTTATTCACACTTGTTATATTGTACTGGGGTACCTTGACACTCATTATCATTATTGGTGGGTTGTCTCACATTTGTTAATGGTATACATCAATGACCTGTAATCAAATGATTTATCACATGGTTGACTTCAACTCATTTATTCCCATAGTGTAGAAATGTTCCATCTGCAGTCGGTGGAGCCCTCGGGTTGTGTCATCATCTTGGTTCACTTGACAACTCCTTCATTTTTCTTCCAGTCACACCTCCCACCTTTATATGTTGCAGTCCTTCACAGCAACATCTTATATGTTGGCATTCGATTTTATGCCATACCACTATTCCAACTATATGACTTGGTAATTTTATGAGGATCAGTTATGCAACATCATTGATCAAACAATCTTCTGGCATCATTGATCATATATTGTTCTATATGTGATATTGAGACATAGCTCTCTTGTGTTACTTCGCGGCTATGATCTCATGATCGATTATGTATTCTACAGCTCCTTTTCTTCACTTATGTATACATTCTAGATCCGCTTTATGCTTGATCAGCATACACGATTTATTACTTTTGAGCATGGGTATGATTGCCTCAGACATGAGTTTTCTTTCTGACTCCTTCCACAGGTATTAAATGAGTTGGAATCTGGTGATCTCCTCCTAGGTTCTCGGATGACTCTCCTCTCTATACTTAATGTATTTCAGTCATGATGTACCCATTTTGACCTCATATATTAGGGTGCAACTATTATAGCATCATTTAGCACTCTTGTAGACTTGATGCTCTTTTATGGCCCTAGGCAATCCATTTTTCCATACATACTTGATCTTATATTAGAAAATGATATTTCAAATTCCATACATGAATCTTCCCACACTAAATCATGTACATATGTGGGTATTATAACACTTCACCCACATATGCCTTTTAAAATATGAAAAAATAAAATAAAATGTTATTTTTTAGCAGGGTTCATAGGTTTTACTGAGTGCCCTCTTACAAGAGCCTGTGGCACAACTGAATTAAAAAATTTCAGGCGGTATATATACACCCCTTTGGCTTGGCCTAAAAAACATAAGAGAAGGATTATCAAAATTATGCCCATTTTTCTCCCAAACCAAGTTTGTTTTTCCCATGCCTCCTGCACTCCCACTCTCTGAGAAACCCTAGTTTCCTTTGCAAATATGTTCATCTTCTTTATAACATATTCTTGTGCTTCTTAGAGAGTCTTCTTCATGGCTCGGGATGGACGGATCTGGAGGAAGGCTTCGTTGGTGCTTTTGGCTTGGATCAAGTTGTACCTTTCTTATACCTATTGTTGTTAATCAATAAAGAAGCTCATGCCTTGTTCTTGATATGTTATTGTCTCATGAATAGTAATTTATATGCTTATATAGATCTAAGATATATTTTATGTATGCACATTAAATTATCTATTATGTAAATGCTTCTGTGAATTGACTTGCAGGCTTTCTCGTTCTGGAGGAAGTAGAGGGTTTGGACCCTATGGGAACATCATTAAATGTAGGACCCCCAGGTATGTTTCCAAATACATGTTTGGTAACTCATATGTTTGGCATGCTTGTTTGATTGCTCTTTGTTTATTATCTTGTTCTTCTCTATTGATGTTTTCAACCCTTACCTTAGGGAACTTTTCTCGCCAACAGTTGGCCCATAGAAATGAGTGTGATAATGGATATTTGATCCTGTCAAGGAATACCATCAGAATTACTAAGGGATTGGCCTAAGATATTGGTTAAGGCCTCTATAAGGGGATGGAGATGCAAGTGTTAGGTGGGAAATTTGTGTCTTTTCTATGAATGATTTGATATGAAACAGGTGTGCACCAAGGAGCAGGGAAAAGAGACAGATCTGAAAAATATGAAGTATGGTATCATATGTACTTGATTGATTTATTTATTAAGAATATCTAACTATGATAGATCTGTGGTGTTAATAATACTCTAACATAACTATGAGATGTTAATAATACTCTAACATAACTATGAGATAGAAAGGGGTACAAAGTATATTATGTGTTGCAGCGAAGGTATATCTTAGTGGTTACAGATATGTATGCGGGTTTGACAATAAGAAGTCGTGTACATGTGCGGATCTGCTACTGGATAGGCGTGTATATATTCTACAGTATGGAAAAATCTGTACACAGGTGTGGTGAATGATAAGCACGTACTTATGCAGATATGGTTTATAAGAGTTGTGTACATCCACTTGGGTTTTGTAATATGAATTGATGATAATGGTTGATCTGTTCTGTTATGTTTACTATTGTCTATCGATGAAGTCTCTATCATAATAATCTGTGTTTCACATAATTGTTTGGGCTGAATTGATTATGAATTAGAAGTTCACTAAGTGATGATACTTCTGTGTGATAATTTCTATTTGGTTCAGTGATTTATGTTGGCTTCGGTATCTGTTTGGGTGATTGATTCAGTAGCACAAGGATTCAGATTCGGCTATCAATATTTTGAGATCTGTACATGGGTATTCTTTAGGAAAAGCATGTACATATGCAGGTATGATCAGTAACAGTATTGTATACAATATTATGCATGTTTGATCAGGGTTTATAGTGGCATAAGTTGGTTTCTATGATGGTGATGATGAAGCTAAGCTAGTCCGTCAAAACTAATTCTCTCAACGGTTTCCTTCATCGAAAACATATGGGTTATGGGCCCATGTCTCGATGAAATCCATTTATTATACAACAATAAAACTTATCTAATGCCTCCAAGGTGCTCAGCTTTTAATAAAAAATCATTTCTGTCGAAACTGGAATAGGAAATTAATTTCCTGTTTCATTCACACTGAAACAAATTGTGATTTCACAATTCAACATGTTTTGTGCTCCGTCTTTTGCATTAAGATCCTATGCCTCTATGCTTTTGACACGATGACATTGACAACATTCTTCTCCAAGAACATTTCCCATGACACCTAATTCAACATTCGATTTCCTTCCATGAGGCTTTATCCTCTTTTGACTTGACCCATAAACATTTATTCCAACCCATGCAATCAGCTTCAAACATGTTTTAAATCACACTTGAACTCACAATTATAGCCTATTATAGTAATTCAACAGTTCTTTTCACTGAAATATTAACTCTATCCAATGCTAGGATAATCTATCAAATTGACAGCATAATTTTTTTTTTGATAGATTGGTACCTCTGACCCTACTCTGACCTTGCTTTGACCAAAGCTATGAAACTAAGGATCCCAACATGCAATTCTGGATACCTTCCAACATTGTTCCATATTCCTTCAACATACAACTCAAATCCTTAGTTACGCATTTCATTTTGGCTCCAATTCCTCAAGCACCAGACTTCTATAATACATCTTCATTCCAATTTATAACATTCCAACTCTGCACATGCAGATCTGACACACGTATTCATTTATTGTATGCAGGTCTCCACTAACAACCTCCACAACCTTTCCAGTAAACTTGCCATTGCGAATTGCTTTTGAATTAGACGGAGGTAGAACATAATTAGTCCAGATCTCCAAGTGATCTTTTGACTTTATTTTGCATGGAGCTTAGCATTCTTTAGGTGCCTTTTGGCATCCTCCTCCATCATACTAGCACTCCATTCAACAAATTAAGCTAAACCATTTTCTACAAGTTCTAATGCGAGGTCCTTTGCAACATCACCATCAGGGTAATATACTGAACCAATTAAATTACTAAATTTATCAACACCTTCTAACACAATCCAAACATCTCTGTTTAAAACTATAATTTCAGTGAAATGTTTTGCCTCTTTCGAAAATGGATCTGGCAGAACTTTAGTCACTATAGCTGTAGATGCAGCAAGTCTCTGTGTTGTCATTAAAGATGAAGAAGATTCAACTTCCCCATTTGTTTCAACAGTTCAAAATGCAGAGACTTACCTTCCCATCTATTGTTCAAGCATATTATAACACAATTTTTGCACAACAAACCTCCATTAGTGATTTCCTCAGTATTGCTCAACGCAAAGAAATTCCCTCCTAACTATTTCATAATTTTAAGTATTCCTATTCTCTCTCTCTCTCCTCTGCATTATCCTCGGTATATATTGATTTCTTTTTTAACCCTTTATAATAATTTCACAATTATATACATTTACAAAACAAAATGTTGCACATAAAATGCCAAAGTAGATGAACGAACTTCGCATACTGCTATAAGTGGAAGACTGGAGTCTCAACGCACCTCTAATAGCACCATATCAAAGATTCATTTCCAGAATCGATTTGGATCATTGCCATACAAAGGCAATAAACAAAATAATGAATTCCATTAATTAATAATGCTGTACATATATCCTTAATTGAAATCTCGTTCCTCTCCTTTGGCCTGATCTTATTTCAATTCAATTGGCCTTTCTCATCTCTCTACCCGTAGGCTACAAATGAACCCTATCTATTCTCTATTCTAAATTCTGAATGTCCTATGACTTGAGGCTTACAATTTTTATATAAAAGGTTATGTTTAACCAATTTTGGTTCAGATCCTTAATCTTTGCAACTAAACCCTAAAAATCCTCTCAACTCCATAAAATCATGAACTAATTCTTAATTTAAGATTTACAATTAATTTTCAAATCTAACAATCCCTATGAGTTCTCAACTATCCTAATTCTCTCATGTTCTCCAACATTCGAGAACATTTACAATATGCCTCACAATACTTAATTAATTAAAACTCTCACATCCTATTAATTTAATAGGTAGGAAACCAACTTCCTTAAAACCACAAGACCCCTAAGTCAACTAAAATACAATGAAATTTCTGAGCTGGATGCTCCTGCATCAGATGGGTAACAATCTGATGCATATTAGAATATTTGATGATCCAATTTTTGAGTGGTTGATTTTAGAATTGTTGAGAGTGGATCTAGTTTGAAACATTCTGAAAAGTGATCCACAAAGAGTTGAGGATAACAATCTTCACAAACGGGGTTATAGCTCCCTTCCAGTAGGAGATAGAAAACGAGAGAAGGTTGTAGCCTTCTACAGGAAGGAGCTTTCATAATGGTTAAAGTCTACGGAAATGCAAGATTGTAAGAAGATCATTTTTAATAAAAGAAGAAGACAGATATAACAACAGTGGTTGTTTTCTCCCACATTGGGTTTCCATCTAAAAATCCTGTTGTTCATATGGTTGTGTGTGTTTATTTTATATCTTCTAATGAACTGCTTATACTTACTATTTAATTAAGGAGCAATAGAATAATAATGCATTGATTAATGTTGTACAGATGATCAGATAAGTTATCTAGATATAAGCAGGTTTTTGTAGTAACAGTCACATACATACACTAGTTTCCTTTACAATAGTCGCGTATAATAATCAGAATAAGAAATTGAAATTGAAATTATGTAAAATATCAAGTCACCACCACCCCCACCCCACTCATTATTTTTCCTAACAATTGGTATCAGAGCAGGTCCTTCAGAGGAAGCTTGATTGCTTGAAGGAATATTCATCAAGATGAGAAATCAAGAGGGAGTAGAATCTATCAGGCCACCATAATTTAATGGAACCAACTTGGTTTTCTGGAAGGTCAAAACAAGATCATATCTACAGTCACTTGGAGATGATGTCTGGGAAATCATTGAAGGAGGCTACCAATATCCATCCTCCATTCCTACAGATGAAGCAGAAAAGAAAAAATATGAGACCAATGAAAAAGATCTTAATGCTCTGTTGGGAAGCTTGGCAGAATCCGAATTTGTGAAGGCTATGTAGCCAAATACAACAAAAGCTATATGGGACAAGATCATCCAAAGTTATGAAGGTGATACTAAGGTAAAGAGTTCCAAACTTCAAACATTTATAATTCAATATGAAACTCTTAGAATGCATAGTGATGAAAGTATTGCAAGTTTCTTTCTTAAGGTAGATGAGATCGTTAATTCAATGAGAAATCCTGGTGATGAATTAAAATATTCAATGCTTGTTGAGAAAATCCTAAGATCTCTAACCCCAGAAGTTGATTCAAAAGTATCTGCCATTGAAGAAATATTGGATTTGAAGAACCTTACTATTGAACAACTTCGTGGGATCTTAACAACTTATTAAATGATAAAGAGGGGTTCCTCAGATACCAGATAAGAAACATTCAAAGCTACTTGTAAAGGAAAATATAAGGAGGATCTTAAGAAATCAAGTTACGTATCAGATGAAGAAGGGGAAAACTTCATAAAGAAACTCCAAATAGGAACTAGCAGATTTAGAGGTAAGATTCCTTTCAAATGCTTTACTTGTGGAAGGGTCGGTCATTATGTTGCTAAATTCCATTATAGAGAAAACCATGAAAAATGGAATAATTCCGCAAAAGTAAATTTTATACTAAGGTTTGAAAACAATAAAATTTTCTACACAGACGAAGATAGTGATGGTATTTCGCATGGTGAAGAAGGTGAGTCTGATCAAGAATATCAATTACTTATGGAATTTGAAGATAAATGTATTGATGAGTCTCATGATATTTTTATGGATGCACTATAAGAAAAGGATAATCTCATTAAAGAAATAACTTATCTTAAAATTCATCTAGAAGAAGCTAAATTAGCAGAAGAGGCATTGAAGAAACAAATTCTAGAAATGGAGAGGCATAATGAAAAATTAGAATTAGAAGTAGTAAGTCTAAGAAAGGAACTTGAGAAAACAAAAGTTATAAACCTTATATTTTCTAAAGGATTTGAGACCCTAGAATAAATTATCAAAATACAACACTCTCCTCTAATAAAAACAGGTCTTGGATATAATGGAGAATCATCAAAGACAGTAAAATATTTTGAAATAGGTACAAGAATCTATCTCAATGTAGTAAAGGGAAGCAACCAACAAAATTCCAGCTCTTAGCAAAGGAATGAGGGACCAAATGTCTCTTAAGTAAACCATCCTTACCACACTCAAAAGGAAAACTATACAAAAAGGTACTATACTCCCATGAACTTCTACTTCAACGGCCAATGCTTCAATTTTCATAATTTTGGTCATAAGGCTGCTCAATGTGTCACTTATAAAACTATCATGACTAGAGAAGCAAGAAAACAAAAGAATGAGATTGGATTAAAGAAATACTCTTACAATACTTTCTCACCTCTCCAATATGAGACATAATGTTCCTTTTGCAATAACTTTGGGCATAAAGAGACTGAATGCAGAAGCAGAATGAGACAAAGTATTCAGAATGAAGAAAAGGCAACAAAATCCAAGGTATGGAAAAGGAAAACCATAGAATCTATAAATTGTGGCTTATATTTGTATGCAGTAGATCAAGAAAATATATGGTACATTGATAGTGGATGTTCAAAGAATATGACATGTGATAAAGATAAGTTTATGTCCTTTACTGAAATAATGAAAAAAAAGAATGCAACCTTTGGAAATAACTCACTTGCTAGTATTAAAGGGAAAGGAAATGTTTTGTTTGTTGATGGATTAAGAAATAACTTGTTGAGTTTTACTCAAATGTGTGACCAAGGGAATGATGTTGTTTTCATATCAAAGAATTGTGTGGTACAAAATCTCAATACAAGTAAGATCATAATAAAGGGAACAAGAACTATAGGTAATGTATATGTCTTGGAAGGCAGCCAAGAGAATTGTTACTTGAGAAAATTAGAAGAAATTTGGTTTTGGCACAGAAGATTGGGACATCTAAGCTTCACCCAATTACACAATTCAAGTAGAATGGGAGCAGTACGTGACTTTCCTAACACCTCTCTGCTAGAAAACAACATATGCAAATCATGTCAATTCGGTAAGCAAACTATAGTTCAATTTAATACTAAAGAAGGTACTTCAAATAATCCACTTGAACTTATTCATATTGTTTTGTGTGGTCCTATGAGAAAGAAGTTTCCTCGAGGTGAACAAAACTTCATATTATCCATTCACGATTTTACTATAATGTGTTGGATTAGCTTATTGAAACATTAAGATGAATCATTTGATAAATTTAAAGTCTTCAAAGCTTTAGTCGAAAATGAGTTAGATTTAAAATCAAATGTCTTAGATATGATAGAGGAGGAGAGTTTATTTAGATGTTTTTTTCAACTTTTGTGAACAACATGGTATTAAGAGGCAATTTTATATAGCAAAAACTCCTCAAAAAAACGAGGTGTAGGAATGAATGAATAGAGATATACAATAAATGACATGTGCCATGCTTGATGAGTCTAGAGTGACTCATACCTTTTGGGGTGAAGGAGCAAATACAACCATGAATATTCTCAACAAAATTCAGGTAAATAATGATAAAACTCCTTATGAACTATGGTTTGGTAAGCTTCCAACTATCAAACATCTTAGAGTTTTTGGAAGAAAATTCTATATAAGGAATAATGATGATAAGATTGGAAAGTTTGAATCTAGAGATGATGAAGTAATTCTCCTTGGATACTCCTTTAGAAGCAAAGGATATAAATGTTACAATAAAAGGCTTCAAAAGATTGTTGAATGCAATGATGTTGCAATTGATGAAGCATCCACAATTACCAAAAGAGAAGCACCAACAGATGACGAACTTGTTTTTACAACAAGCTAAGATGTTGTAGGAGATGGAACTAATGAATCACTAGAAGAAGGAATTGAAAATAAAAAAGCATTAGAAAATACTGTTGAGGTATGTTTAGAAAAATCATCCGGAATCTCAAATTCTAGGTGAAAAGGAAGTTGGAGTACAAACTAGAAGAACTCTTGTTGGAACTTCCAGTTACCTAGCCTTACTATGCAAAATTGAACCTCAAAATGTAAATCAAGAAAGAAAAGATGAATGTTGGGTTAAGGCAATGGATGAAGAACTTTATCAATAATAAATAATCATACATGGGAGTTAGTACCAAGATCTCATGATAAAAATATTATTGGGACAAAAAGAGTGTTCAAAAACAATCTAAATGAAAATGGAGAAGTGATTAGAAACAAAGAAAGACTGTTTGCAAAGGCTACACTCAACAAAAATGAATAGACTTGGAAGAAACATTTGCACTTGTAGCTAGACTTGAAGTCATAATAATGTTTCTTTCACTTTCAAGCTTTCATAACTTCAAAGTATTTCAAATGGATGTTAAATCTACATTTTTAAATGGGGATCTAGAACAGTAAGTTTATATTGAACAACCTGAAGGATTTATTCTAGGAAATGATAAAAATCTTGTTTACATTCTTAAAAAGGCTTTGTATGGATTAAAAAAAGCTCCTCGTGCATGGTATTCTCATCTTGACAAGTATCTTCAACAACAAGGCTTCAAAAAGGGTCAGTAGACAACAACCTATATATAAAATTTGGTATAGATAAAAATTTTAATAGTTGTTGTTTATGTAGATGACATCATATTTTGAAGTAATGTAGAAACCACGAGTCAAGAATTTGGTTGTGTTATGCAGCAAGAATTTGAGATGTATCTACTTGGTGAACTAACATACTTTCTTGGTCCTCAATTCAACAAACAAAGAATGGTATCTTTCTCTCACAAACCAAGTACCTCAAGCAAATTTTGAAGAAATATGGAATGGAAGATTGCAAACATGTATCCACAACAATGGTAACATGATGCAATTTTAGTTCACATTATGCTTATCCTTTAGAAAATCAACCAGAATACAGATCTATGATCGGAAGCTTTCTCTACCTTACAGGCACGAGACTAGATATTATGCATGAAGTTGGGATTGTTGGATGATTCCAAGCAAATGCTAAAGAAAATCATCTTCATACAATCAAGAGGATATTCAAGTATTTACAAGGAACTCAATATACTGGTCTATGGTATCCCAAAGATGCATATTTTTCACTTCATGCTTACACAGACACAGATTGGGCAGGTAACATTCATGATCAACAAATTATTAGTGGAAGAACATTTTATTTGGGACCTCGCTTGGTATCATGGTTAAGCAAAAAACAAATCTCAATTTCTTTATCTACTGCTAAGTTAAAATATGTTGAAAATATGATGTTTTTGCATCTTGTTGTACTCAACTTTTATGGATGATGCAAAGATTGCAAGACATTCAAATCAATTATCCTCAACCTATACCTATTATATGTGATAATACTAGTTCCATAAGTATTTTGAAAAATCTAGTCATGCATTCAAAAACCAAGCATACTCCCATAAAATATCACTTTATGAGAGAACATGTGCTTGAAAAAAAGGTCAAATTGGAGAATGTCCCTTCAAAAGAACAAGTTGCAAATATATTTACAAAGACACTTCCACGTGATTCCTTTGAATATATCAGACATAAACTAGGAGTGGTCTTTGCCTCCTAATTCTGTTAAACATTCTAATAGATATTTCATGTTCAGGGGGAGATGTGACTGTGAATTATTATAGTCTACTTTTTGGACATGGATATCATGAAGGATAGTCGCGTATATACACGAGTATGGTTCTAAATAGTAGGATATGTTTCTCTATAATGAAGAAACAATGGGACTGTCTCAGAAAGAGGTTCTAGTATATTTCAGTTAGTTGTTTTGTGGCTCTCTATTTTTTATATTGGTTGGTTACAGTCTATTGATATTCAGATGCTACTTAGAAGTGATATTGGCTTATGATGGTTATGAGTTGTTGCTGTTTTTTTTACTTTACTAATTGATGAGTTGGATGTGATAAAACCTAACAGTGAATAAGTTGGCATAGGTTCAGGGGAGAATTTTCTATATTTCTACTTAGCATTATGGTTTCTTAAGAATTCATTGTTACATAATGATGCTTATGATTGGTGATGTTGTTGATGACACTTTTGTTGCTAAAGTTTTGGATGATTATTACATGATTCTTGAGAAGATGATTATGTTATGCCGCTTTATGATGATGATACATGATGAAGATACAAGATACTATATGGTATATGATGGTTGTTAAAGACCCTCATGGTAATTCTTTGATTTTGGTCATAAATATCATATATGTCTCTTGATGTAAATGTCATGTCAAGACCCATGATGTAATCCTTGTAAAACTTAGTCATGGTTGGACTATTGGGGACAAGTCAATTATGTATGTAATCTCATTATTTTGGGCATTTTATGTAATGTTGAATCAAATATATAGCCCCACTGTGTTGGGTGATTAATGTAAACATGAGTCCTTGGTGATAGGAACAATCATATTTAGTTGATTCATAAAGTCATGTACTTCCTTGAAAATATTTCAGAAGATTCAACATATGCTCAGGGGGAGCATGGTCCATATTCATATTCAACAGATCATCCCTACATTGATCCTCTCCATAAAGGGATCAAGAAGTCTTCATTCAGAATTGATCAACCCTTTTCCCTTGATGTCAAAGGGGGAAAGTAGCTTGGTGGTTAGAGCTTGGTATATCTATAAATGTGTTTACATGTATCTACAGGTGGTGGTTACCAAACACCAAAGTGGTTTCCATCAAGTCCAAAGGGGGAGATTGTTGGCATTATGACTAATGTGTTGTCCTTGATGGAAACCTACTTGATAAAGATGTCACCAAGATGGTTATGCAGATGCTACATGTCAGATGGAAAAAGGAATATCAGTTCAGATACATAAATATGATAAAGGTGAAGTTTAGGAAAGTATATGTGGGCCCTATGAAGAAACGCCACGTACATACGCTGGTATGGTAAAGAATGTTGAAAATAGTGACAAGAAATGATAACAATAGAAATGCTAAAAGTAGCATTGAGAATATTCCAATTTTAATTTGTCCTTGAATTAAAATTGAGAATTAAAATTCGAATTTTGCCTCAGCAGTTGTTTGAAAAATAATTAATTAATTCATCTTGAGTTAATTAGTTGGAGAAAATCAAACATTAAGTCTTTGTGAAGACATGCAACAATTATTCCTTTGGTTGAGGAAGTTATCCCTTAATTAAGGAGATAGGGATGAGTTGTATTTGAGTTGTAATTATTTAGCTCAGTTTACTGAGTTAAGTCCAGTTAAATTAGTTCCAAACAGTTGGAGGAACTAATTGTGAGTTCAGTCAGTTAATGCATGCATGCATGTAACTAATGTTCCCCAGATAACTAAATATTCTCTCATAAACAACTCATGCATGTTAGTTCAGAGAAAGACCTAGTTGAGATTAAAGGAAGGGACAATGTACTATCAGTTGGAGGAATTTTCCTATAAAGGAAACTCATCCATGCAGAAGGAATTAACTCCTTCAGGATTGCGCAGTTAATTGAGAGGTCAGTGTTGTGTGTGAGGTGAGAAACACATAGGTGGCAGCTTAAGGACCCAAGAGAAACTGCGTAAGGAAATAGGAGGCTTAGAGGATTGAAGGAAGGAATATGTGTTGTCTATTCTGTATATGAGCAACAGTGAGGGATTGTACTGAGAGCTAGATAGCTTTTGAGCTAAACTTTGTGCAATCCTCAGATATTTCCACTTGTATGATAATACAGAGATCAGGGTTTTTAGCTGAGGCTTTCCCCAGAGTATTCTTGTGTTCATGTGTGATTGATTTCTTCTTCATCTGTTATATGTGTTCTATTTGATCTTGCTCAAAATCGATTAAGCTTTCGCAAGTTTGTTTGTAGAAGTAGATCAAGTATTTTGCTTTAGTTACATTGCATTATCAAGTGATGTACAGTGGGAATTTCTACATGGCACTAGAGCTAGCTGATCTATAGAGAGATTTCTACATGGTATTAGAGCAAAGGTGATCAAAGCAGAGAATAGAATAGAAAGAAGGGAGAAGTTTGAAGTTTGAAGTTCTTGATTGTAGAAATCGAATTCTTATCACATCTCAAAGTTCACCAATGGCGTTCATTGGTTTGAGACTCGAGTATGCCCTAGATGGTATCTTGAATTATATAGCCTGGAAGGATCGCATGGAAGCAATATTAGAGGAAAACGGTTTGAAGGACTTCATTGATCAAGAATTCCCCAAGTTAGCAACAACTAATGCCCAAGAATTGGCAGAATGGAAGAAATGTGTGGCTAGAGTGAGGAGGATTCTTCTGGAGGGAGTTCGAGACCATATTGTCTTGAGTCTCCATGGGAAGATGTTATGAAACCAACTCAAGAAAAGATAGAAAATATAGATCAACGCCTTAGAATTCAGCCTCTTCAAGGGGGCAACCTCCTTTACATTACATAAATGAACAATTCTTGGATGATACAAATGAAAAGACCTCCTTTCTATATATAGGAGTCTAAGGGGTCATAACATAATCAGAGCCGACATAACAATAATAATGTAAGGGTACAATAATAACAATAGTGGGCTTCTATGGGGCACAACAGTAACAATATGGGCACTACATGGGTACAACAATATAATAAGTGGGTTATACTAATAACAATAAGGGGTTACACTAGTAGTATAGGGGCCTAACATGCCCCTCTCCTTCAAAAAGAGTTGTCCTCAACGCTTGAGTAGTTCTTAATGCTTCTGTATAAAATTATTGTCCTCCCATGTGGAATCTTCAGCGGGTAAGTTCTTCCACTTGATGAGATACTCTGAAATTGATCGATTTCGTAGCTGTCGGGTTCTTGTTTTTGTGATTTCTCTAGGTTCCAATATGACTTTTCCTTCCTCTTCAATTTCTGGAAATATTGTTTGAATTGGGATCTTTTGCAACTTTTGAATAAGTGGCCATACTTCTTCATCCTTCTTCCATTCATCCCTTGCTTCGTTTATCCAATCTGGTTGGATAATATAAATAGCACAAAATAATGCTTCCAAATCCTCATCCTTAAAGAGTCTTCCCATTCGGTAAGGTCGCCATTTGTTAAGTGCATGTAGTATTGCCAACATTTCCTTCTCATAAATAGCTTTCTTTAGATGTAGTAGTAAAAATACCCAATCACCTACATCAAAACATTTTTCACTACAACGTTTATCTACCTGTTGTTTCGTTGGATTTTGCACCGAAGTGGTGTTATCCTTTAAAAGTTGGAGAACTTGTTGTTGATGCTCGATGTGATCTTTCATTGCTTGAACCTTTTTCTTCTTGATATGTCCTTCTATCTCTAGAGTTTGAGGAGTGGTAATTTCTTCCAATCCTTTACAAGATATGGTCGGATTCATTTCTTGATGCTCGATGTGATCTTTCACTTCTTGAACATTTTTCTTCTTGATATGTCCTTCTATCTTGATAGTTTGAGGAGTGGTAATTTCGAACAATGAATTACAAGATATGGTTGGATTCATTTCTTCTTTCTCGATGTGATCTTTCACTTCTTGCACATTTTTCTTCTTGATATGTCCTTCTATCTTGAGAGTTTGAGGAGTGGTCATTCTTGCTAATAGTTTACAAGATATGGTCTGATTCATTTCTTCTTTCTCTGGGGTGGGGTCCTGGCATATATCTTCTTCTTTTGATGTTTCTTGATCCTTTTCTTCCTCCTCTTCATATTCTATGTAAAATAATTTCTTCTCAGCACACTTATGACCTTTAGTGCATTTGCTATCACAATTGTAACAAAGCCCTTTTTCTCTTTTTTCTTCTAATTGTTGTGGTGTAACCCTTGTGGGTTGTGGAAGGCTAGGAGAAACAACGCTTCCATATTTATAGCTGTGAGGGGTACGCTTCCTGGTTTCCATAATTTTTCTTTCCACTATGTGACAAAGCCCTTTTACTCTTTCCAATTGTTGTGGTGTTGCTCTAAAGAAGGTGTTGCTCTTTGTATCCTCATAATGTGCTATCATTTCCTCCGTGAAAATTGACCACGTAACAAGTTGCTTACGAGAACAAAGCCCTTCGTACCATAAAAATTGATCTGGTTCTAAGTATGAAGATGCAATACATACCTTTTGTAACAATTGTACACCATGTAGATCAAAATATTGCTCCATCTGAAGTATCCAATTTACCGGATCCTTGCCATCAAACTTCCTCATCTTGCTTTTTCTTGATTTTAGGACCTCGATCTTGAAACGACTGTAACTCTATACTTTCAGATATTTAAGTTCTGAAATTGCTACCTGTAGTAGCCCTCTGTGTCCTCTTTCCAATGCCACTAGTCTGATCCAAATTGGATTCTCCAAAAAAGAGTTATGCACAATCTCCCAAGATGACCTGATTATAGACCTTTCCAGAAGAGCGAACTTGTACGACGTGCCACGAGTCACTGTTTCAACCTTTGGATCTGAAAAATACATACAAGAAACTACAGTCTATCCTCTTTCTGTAATTTCTTACGAAATTTCAATCTGATCCCTAGAGAGAAAGTTATGACGATTTTACCTAGGTCACCTGTTTGAATGTAATTCAGGAGTATGCAAAAAGACCAACTTCCTCAAATCATATCTCCAGAAATATAGCGTGAACTGCTCTGAAATTCGGACCCGAGGTTCAGCGCGATTTCTTCTCAAATGGGTTTTTTTTTCAACTTCTGAAACGTCACAGAAAAAATGTTATAGCAAAAATGCCACGATGACCTATTTGGAGCAGCAAAACCCTAGAATCCAAAGCTCTGATACCAAATGTTATGAAACCAGCTCAAGAAAAGATAGATCAACACCTTAGAATTCAGCCTCTTCGAGGGGGCAACCTCCTTTACATTACATAAATGAACAATTCTTGGATGATACAAATGAAAAGACCTCCTTTCTATATATAGGAGTCTAAGGGGTCATAACATAATCAGAGCCGGCATAACAATAATAATGTAAGGGCACAATAATAACAATAGTGGGCTTCTATGGGGCACACTAGTAACAATATGGGCACTACATGGGTACAACAATATAATAAGTGGGTTATACTAATAACAATAAGGGGTTACACTAGTAGTATAGGGGCCTAACGGAAGAAAACATTGTTTTCAATGTGGAAGACATTGAAGGATCTATATCAGAACAACAACGACCAGAGGAAGTTGGCGCTGAAAGACAAGCTTCAGAAAATACAGTGTGAAAAGGGCGACACGATCTCTACATATCTAAACAAGCTCACCACTTGCAGGGATGAGCTTGGAAGTGTAGGAATCATGACATCCGATGATGACATGGTGAGTATTTCTCTCCTTGGTCTTTCGAAGAGCTGGCATAGCTACCAGGACTCAGTGAATGGAAGAGAGAAACTGCCAGATTGGGAATGACTGTGGTCGGATCTGATGTAGGAGGAGATCAGGAGAAGCACCAGAGATGGTTCTTCATCCAAGGAGGATGAAGAAAATTACACCTTAGCGAGTAAGGCAAGGGCAGGGAAGGAGAAGGAATCTCATCTGAAATCGAGTTCTTCTCATGTAGGGAAGAAGATTGACAAATCTAAAGTGAGATGCTTTAATTGTCATGAGGTGGGCCATTATGCAACTAATTGTCCATTGAATAAATACAAGAAGGGATCCTCGGAAGGATCTGAAGGTAAGGTATTGGCCTCTCAGTTCAAATTGGATTTTACCCGCATCGCATGCATGGTTTCATCGATGATGGGTTTTGGTTGGTTTCTTGACAGTGGAGCCTCATTCCACATAACCGGCAATAAGAGTTTGTTTAGTACCTTGGAGGAGAAAGACCTCAAGATACATATAGAGATGGGTAATGATGAAAAGTATAGTATTTCAGAAGTGGGAATGGTTTCTTTTAAGAGGGAGCATGGAGCTCACATTACCTTGACAGATGTGAATTATGTGCCAGGACTGAAGAAAAACTTGGTATCGATCACGATGCTGGAGGACAAAGGCTATGATGTTGTCTTCAGTAATGGAAAGGTTTTCCTTAGACGCATCACCACGAGACAGCTGAAGCATATCGGTTCACAAGTCAAGAACCTGTATGCTCTTGAGGTTCAAGATGCATGCAAAGTCTTTAGGAGCAAGGAAAATATTGGAGACTTGGTAGTTGAGAGGGAGAGTACATTACCTCTCAACATGTAGCACCATAAGAAGTCTCAGAAAATTGTGGAGGAGCCACAATTGGAGATGCTGAGAGGAGACCAAGTGGAGGCATCCACGCATGTAGAGACCTCCAGTAAGGTGAAATTTCGATCCAAGTGGGCAGAGCGATCACATGCATCCATACCTCTAGGTGTGATGTGGAGCGATGTGAAGTGATAGTCTCAAGAAGGCTGAAATTTGGCAGGGTCCATTGGGAGGTTTTATCTCATGGATCGTACCTTGCTATGAGAGCCCAAAGTACAGAGTAGCGGAAGGAATCAATGGGATTGATGCAGTCTGAGATCAAAGTGATAGAGGCTAGAACAGTCAAATACTAGAGATCGCAGAGAAGGGTTGACAACAGTGCAGAAAGGCAGAGTCAACAAAAGCGCAGAGTTTTTAGTCAAGAGAGGCAATAGCGGTCAGAACCTTTGATGACAGATGCATCATACTAATTTAGGTTGGATATTTTTTGTTTCTAAGATGGTGGAGCAACAAAACTTGAGAGGAGTGTTGCATGTAGAACATTCCAAAGGTTCAGGATGGGGATCGAGTTGAATTCCTTTCTTGTTGAGAGGGAGTGTTGAAAATAACAACAAGAAATGCTAAAAATAGCATTGAGAATATTCCAATTTTAATTTGTCCTTGAATTAAAATTGAGAATTAAAATTCGAATTTGGTCTCAGCAGCTGTTTGAAAAAAATTAATTAATTCATCTTTAGTTAATTAGTTGGAGAAAATCAAACATGGATTCTTTGTGAAGACATGCAATAGTTATCTCTTTGATTGAGGAATTTATCCCTTAATTAAGGAGATAAGGATGAGTTGTATTTGAGTTGTAATTAGTTAGCTCAGTTATCTGAGTTAAGTCTAGTTAAATTAGTTCCAAACAGTTGGAGGAACTAATTGTGAGTTCAGTTAGTTAATGCATGCATGCATGCAACTAGTGTTCTCTAGATAACTAGATATTCTCTCATAAATAACTCATGCATGTCAATTCAGAGAAAGACCCAGTTGAGATGAAAGGAAGGGACAATGTACTATCAGTTGGAGGAATTTTCCTATAAAGGAAACTCATCCATGAAGAAGGAATTAACTCCTTCAGGATTTTGCAGTTAATTCAGAGGTCAGTATTGTGTGTGAGGTGAGAAACACACAGGTGGCAGCTTGAGGACCCAGGAGAAACTATGCAAGGAAATAGGAGGTTTGGAGGATTGAAGGAATGCATATGTGTTGCCTATTCTGTCTATGGGGAGCAGCGAGGGATTATACTAGGAGTTGGATAGCTTTTGAGCTAAAGCTTTGTGTAATCTTGAGATATTTCCACTTGTATGATAATACAAAGATCGGGGTTTTTAGTTGAGGCTTTCCCCAGTGTATTCTTCTGTGTGTATGTGTGATTGATTTCTTCTTCATCTGTTATATGTGTTCTATTTGATCTTGCTTAAAATCGAGTAAGCTTCTGCAAGTTTGTTTGTACAATTAGATCAAGTATTTTGCTTTAGTTACATTGCATTATCAGGTTATCTATAGTGAGAATTTCTACATGGTACCAGAGCTAGCTAATATATAGAGAAATTTCTACATGGTATCAGAGAAAAGTTGATCAAAGCAGAGAACAATATACAAAGAAGGAAGAAGTTCAAAGTTTGAAGTTCTTGATTGTAGAAATCGAATTCTTATCACATCTCAAAGTTCACCAATGGTGTTCAATGGTTTGAGACTCGAGTATGCTCTGGATGGAAGCTTGAATTATATAGCCTGGAAGGATCGCATGGAAGTGGTATTAGAGGACAACGTTTTGAAGGACTTCATTGATCAAGAAGTACCCAAGCCAGTAGCAGCTAATGCCGAAGAATTGGTGGAATGGAAGAAATGTGTGGCTAGAGCAAGGAGGATTCTTCTGGAGGGAGTTCGAGACCATATTGTCTTGAGTCTCCATGGGAAGGAGACACTGTTTTCAATGTGGAAGACATTGAAGGATCTATATCAAAAGAGTAGCGATTAGAGGAAACTAGCGCTGAAAGACAAACTTTGGAAAATCAAGTGTGAAAAGGGCGACACAATCTCTACATATCTGAACAAGCTCACCACCTGTAGGGATGAGCTTAGAAGTGTAGGAATCATGACAGCCAATGATGACATGGTGAGTATTGCTCTTGTCGATCTTCCTAAGAGCTGGCATAGCTACCATGACTCAGTGAATGGAAGACAGAAACTGCCAGATTGGGAACGACTGTGGTCGGACCTGATGTAGGAGGAGATTAGGAGAAGCACCAGAGATGGTTCTTCATCCAAGGAGGATGAAGAAAATTGCACCTTAGCGAGTAAGGAAAGGAAAGACAAGGAGAAGGAATCTCATCCCAAATCAAGTTCTTCTCATGGAGGGAAGACGATTGACAAATCAAAAGTGAGATGCTTTAATTGTCATGAGGTGGGCCATTTTGCAACTAATTGTCCATTGAAGAAATATAAGAAGGGATCCTCGAAAGGATCTGAAGGTGAGGCATTGGCCTCTCAGTTCAAATTGGATTTTACCCTCATCGCATGCATGGTTTCATCGATGATGGGTTGTGGTTGGTTTCTTGACAGTGGAGCCTGATTCCACATGACTGGCGATAAGAGTTTGTTTAATACCTTGGAGGAGAAAAGCCTCAAGATACTCATACAGATGGGTAATGATGAAAAGTATAGTGTTTCAGGAGTGGGCACAGTTTCTTTTCAGAGGTAGCATGGAGATCGCATTACCTTGATAGATGTGAAGTATGTGCCAGGACTGAAGAAGAACTTGGTATCCATCGCAATGCTGCAGGACAAAGGCTATGATGTTGTCTTCAGTAAGGGAAAGGTTTTTTTTTAGACACATCACCACGAGACAGGTGAAGAAGATCGGTTCACGAGTCAAGAACATATATCCTCTTAAGGTTCAAGATGCATGCAAAGTCTTGAGGAGCAAGGAAAATTTTGGAGACTTGGTAGTTGAGAGGGAGAGTACATTACCTCTCAACATGTAGCGCCGTAAGAAGTCTCAGACAATTGTGGAGAAGCCACAATTGGAGATTCTGAGAGGAGACCGAGTGGAGGCATCAACTCATGCAGAGACCTCCAGTAAGGGGAAATTTCGAGCCAAGTGGGTAGAGGTATCACATGCAGCCATACCTCCAGGTGTGAGGTGGGGCGATGTGAAGTGATAGTCTCAAGAAGGCTGAAATTGGGTAGGGTCCATTGGGAGGTTTAATCTTATGGATCATACCTTGCTATGGGAGCCCAAAGTATAGAGTAGTGGAACGAATCAGTGGGATTGATGCAGTCAGAGATCAAAGTGACATAGGCTAGAGCAGTCAGATATTGAAGAGCGCAGAGAAGGGTTGCCAACAGTGCAGAAAGGTAGTGTCAAAAAAAGCGTAGAGTTTTTAGTCGACAGAGGCAATAACAGTCAGATATTTTGATGATAGATGCATCATACTGATTCAGGTTGGATATTTTTTGTTTCTGAGTTGTTGGAGCAACAACACTCGAGAGAAGTGTTGCATGCAGAACATTCCAAAGGTTCAGGATCGGGATCGAGTTGAATTCCTTTCTTGTTGAGAGGGAGTGTTGAAAATAACAACAAGAAATGCTAAAAATAGCATTGAGAATATTCCAATTTTAATTTGTCCTTGAATTAAAATTGGGAATTAAAATTCGAATTTGGTCTTAGCAGTTGTTTGAAAAATAATTAATTAATTCATCTTGAGTTAATTAGTTGGAGAAAATCAAACATGGAGTCTTTGTGAAGACATGCAACAGTTATCCCTTTGATTGAGAAAGTTATCCCTTAATTAACACGATAAGGATGATTTGTAATTAGTTAGCTCAGTTAACTGAGTTAAGTCCAGTTAAATTAGTTCAAAACAATTGGAGGAACTAATTGTGAGTTCAGTCAATTAATGCATGCATGCATGCAACTAGTGTTCTCTAGATAACTGAATATTATCTCATAAATAACTCATGCATGTTAGTTCAGAGAAAAACCCAGTTGAGATGAAAGGAAGGGACAGTGTACTATCAGTTGGAGGAATTTTCCTATAAAGGAAACTCATCCATGCAAAAGGAATTAACTCCTTCAGGATTGCGCAGTTAATTCAGAGGTCAGTGTTGTATGTGAGGTGAGAAACACATAGGTGGTAGCTTGAGGACCCAATAGAAATTGCACAAGGAAATAGGAGGCTTAGAGGACTGAAGGAAGGCATATGTGTTGTCTATTCTGTATATGAGCAGCAGTGAGAGATTGTACTGAGAACTAGATAGCTTGTGAGCTAAATCTTTGTGCAATCCTGAGATATTTCCACTTGTATGATAATATAGAGATTAGGGTTTTTAGCTGAGGCTTTCCCCAGAGTATTCTTCTGTGTTCATGTGTGATTGATTTCTTCTTCATCTGTTATATGTGTTCTATTTGATCTTGCTCAAAATCTATTAAGCTTTCGCAAGTTTATTTGTAGAAGTAGATCAAGTATTTTGCTTTAGTTACATTTCATTATTAGGTGATCTACAGTGGGAATTTCTACATGGCACTAGAGCTAGCTGATCTATAGAGAGATTTCTACATGGTATCAGAGCAAATGTGGTCAAAGTAAGAACAGTATACAAGAAGGGAGAAGTTCGAAGTTTGAAGTTCTTGATTGTAGAAATCAAATTCTTATCAAATCTCAAAGTTCACCAATGGTGTTCAATGGTTTGAGACTCGAGTATGCCCTGGATGGAAGCTGAATTATATAGCCTAGAAGGATTACATGGAAGCAGTATTAGAGCACAATAGTTTGAAGGACTTCATTGACCAATAATTCCCCAAGCCAGCAGCAGCTAATGCCTAAGAATTGGCGGAATGGAAGAAATGTGTGGCTAGAGTGAGTAGGATTCTTCTGGAGGGAGTTCGAGACCATATTGTCTTGAGTCCCCATGGGAAGGAGACATAGTTTTCAATGTGGAAGACATTGAAGGATCTATATCAGAATAAAAGTGATCAGAGGAAGCTGGCGCTGAAAGACAAACTTCGGAAAATCAAATGTGAAAAGGGCGACACGATCTCTACATATCTGAGCAAGCTCACCACATATAGGGATGAGCTTAGAAGTGTAGGAATCACAAAATCCGATGATGACATGGTGAGTCTTGTTCTCGTTAGTCTTCCTAAGAGTTGGCATAGATACCAAGTCTCAGTGAATGGAAGAGAGAAACTGTTGGATTGGGAACAACTGTGGTCAGATCTGATGTAGCAGGAGATCAGGAGAAGCACCAGAGATGGTTCTTCATCCAAGGAGGATGAAGAAAATTACACCTTAGCAAGTAAGGCAAGGAAAGGGAAGGAGTACTCTCATC
Source organism: Pinus tabuliformis (assembly GCA_031772625.1). Lineage (NCBI taxonomy): Eukaryota > Viridiplantae > Streptophyta > Pinopsida > Pinales > Pinaceae > Pinus > Pinus tabuliformis. The sequence goes on along the minus strand of CM062820.1, from coordinate 662,758,367 downwards.
CAAAATCGTGTTCTTCTCATGGAGGAAAGAAGATTGAAAAATCTAAAGTGAGATGCTTTAATTGTCATGAGGTGGGCCATTATGCAACTAATTGTCCATTGAAGAAATCCAAGAAGGGATCCTCGGAAGGATCTGAAGGTGAGGCATTGGCCTCTCAGTTCGAATTGGATTTTACCCTCATCGCATGCATGGCTTCATTGATGACGGGTTGTGGTTGGTTTCTTGATAGTGGAGCCTCATTCCACATGACCGATAATAAGAGTTTGTTCAGTTCCTTGGAGGAGAAAGACCTCAAGATACTCATAGAGATGGGTAATGACGAAAAGTATAGTGTTTCAGGAGTGGGCACGATTTCTTTTCAGAGGGAGCATGGAGCTCGCATAACCTTGACAGACGTGAAGTATGTGCCAGGACTGAAGACGAACTTGGTATCGATCACAATGATGGAGGACAAAGGCTATGATGGTGTCTTCAGTAAGGGAAAGGTTTTCCTTAGACACATCACAACGAGACAGGTGAAGCAGATCAGTTCACAAGTCAAGAACCTGTATTCTCTTGAGGTTCAAGATGCATGCAAAATCTTGAGGAGCAGGGAAAATGTTGGAGACTTGGTAGTTGAGAGGGAGAGTACATTATCTCTCAATATGCAGCGCCATAAGAAGTCTCAAACAATTGTGGAGGAGCCACAATTGCAGACGCTGAGAGGAGACTGAGTGGAGGCATCCACTCATGCAGAGACCTCCTATAAGGGGAAATTTCAAGCCAAGTGGGCAGAGGGATCACATGCAGCCATACCTCTAGGTGTGAGGTGGAGCGATGTGAAGTGATAGTCTCAAGAAGGCTGAAATTGGGCAGGTTCCATTGAGAGGTTTTATCTCATGGATCGTACCTTGCTACTGGAGCCCAAAGTACAGAGTAGCAGAAGGAATCAGTGGGATTGATGCAGTTAGAGATGAAAGTGACAGAGGCTAGAGCAGTCAGATACTGAAGAGCGTAGAGAAGGGTTGACAATAGTGTATAAAGGCAGAGTCAGCAAAAGCATAGAGTTTTCAGTCAACATAGGAAATAACAGTTAGAGACTTTGATGACAGATGCATCATACTGATTCAGGTTGGATATTTTTTGTTTCTAAGTTGCTGGAGAAACAACACTTGAGAGAAGTGTTGCATGCAGAACATTCCGAAGGTTCAGGATCGGGATCGAATTGAATTCCTTTCTTGTTGAGAGGGAGTGTTGAAAATAGCAACAAGAAATGCTAAAAATAGCATTGAGAATATTCCAATTTTAATTTGTCCTTGAATTGAAACTGAGAATTAAAATTCAAATTTGGTCTCACCCGTTGTTTGAAAAATAATTAATTAATTCATCTTGAGTTAATTAGTTGGAGAAAATCAAACATGAAGTCTTTGTGAAGACATACAATAGTTATCCCTTTGATTGAGGAAGTTATCGGTTTCTTTTCAGAGGGAGCATGGAGCTTGCATAACCTTGACAGACTTGAAGTATGTGCTAGGACTGAAGACAAACTCGGTATCGATCATGATGCTGGAGGACAAAGTCTATGATGGTATCTTCAGTAAGGGAAAGGTTTTCCTTAGACACATCACCACGAGACAGGTGAAGCAGATCGGTTCATGAGTCAAGAACCTGTATTCTCTTGAGGTTCAAGATGCATGCAAAATCTTGAGGAGCAAGGAAAATGTTGGAGACTTGGTAGTTGAGAGGGAGAGTACATTATCTCTCAACATGTAGTGCTATAAGAAGTCTCAAACAATTGTGGAGGAGCCACAATTGCAAATGCTGAGAGGAGACTGAGTGGAGGCATCCACTCATGCAGAGACCTCCTGTAAGGGGAAATTTCGAGCCAAGTGGACAGAGGGATCACATGCAGCCATACCTCTAGGTGTGAGGTGGGGCGATGTGAAGTGATAGTCTCAAGAAGGCTGAAATTGAGCAGGGTCCATTGAGAGGTTTTATCTCATGGATCGTACCTTGCTACTAGAGCCCAAAGTACAGAGTAGCAGAAGGAATTAGTGGGTTTGATGGAGTCAAGGATAAAAGTGACAGAGGCTAGAGCATTCAGATACTGAAGAGTGCAGAGAAGGGTTGACAACAGTGCAAAAATGCAGAGTCAACAAAAGCATAAAGTTTTAAGTCGACAGAGGAAATAACAGTTAGAGACTTTGATGACAGATGCATCATACTGATTCAGGTTGGATATCTTTTGTTTCTGAGTTGCTAGAGAAACAACACTTGAGAGAAGTGTTGCATGCAGAACATTCCAAAGGTTCAGGATTGGGATCGAATTGAATTCCTTTCTTGTTGAGAGGGAGTGTTGAAAATAGCAACAAGAAATGCTAAAAATAGCATTGAGAATATTCCAATTTTAATTTGTCCTTGAATTAAAATTGAGAATTAAATTCAAATTTGGTCTCAGCCGCTGTTTGAAAAATAATTAATTAATTCATCTTGAGTTAATTAGTTGGAGAAAATCAAACATGAAGTCTTTGTGAAGACATGCAATAGTTATCCCTTTGATTGAGGAAGTTATACCTTAATTAAGGAGATAAGGATGAGTTGTATTTGAGTTCTAATTATTTAGCTTAGTTAACTAAGTTAAGTCCAGTTAAATCAGTTCCAAAGAGTTGGAGGAACTAATTCTGAGTTCAGTCAGTTAATGCATGCATGAATGCAACTAGTGTCCTCCAGATAACTGAATATTCTCTCATAAATAACTCATGCATGTCAGTTTAGAGAAAGACCCAGTTGAGATTAAAGTAAGGGACAATGTACTATCAGTTGGAGGAATTTTTCTATAAAGGAAACTCATCCATGTAGAAGGAATTAACTCCTTCAGGATTGCGCAGTTAATTCAGAGGTCAGGGTTGTGTGTGAGGTGAGAAACACACAAGTGGCAGCCTGAGGACCCAGGAGAAATTGCGCAAGGAAATAGGAGGCTTGGAGGACTGAAGCAAGGCATATGTGTTGTCTATTCTCTCTATAAGGAGTAGTGAGGGATTGTACTGGGAGTTGGATAACTTGTGAGCTAAAGCTTTGTGTAATCCTGAGATATTTCCACTTGTATGATAATAAAAAGATCGGGGTTTTTAGTGGAGGCTTTCCCCAGAGTATTTTTCTGTGTTCATATGTAATTGATTTCTTCTTCATCTGTTATATGTGTTCTATTTGATCTTGCTCAAAATCGATTCAGCTTCTGCAGGTTTCTTTGTAGAAGTAGATCAAGTATTTTGCTTTAGTTACATTGCATTATCAGGTGATCTACAATGATAATTTCTACATGGTATCAGAGCTAGCTAATCTATAGAGAAATTTCTACAAAGGAAAGTCACGTACAATTTCTACACCTTGGTATTGGCCCATAATAATGAGCGCAATAACGGATATTTGATCCTGTCAAAGAATACCATCAACATTAGTAAGGGAATGGCCTAAGGTATTGGGTAAGGCCTAAGATATAAAAGGAGATAGAGATCCAAGTGTTAGGTGTGCAAGTTTTATGCTTTCTATAAATGATTTGATCTAAAGAATGTGTGCACCAAGGAGTAGGAAAAGACACAAATCTGAAAAATATCAAGTATGGTATCATATGTACTTGCTTGATTTATTTATTAAGAATATCTAAATGTGATAGATATGTGGTGTTAATGAAACTCTAACATAAATATGAGATGGTAAGGGGGTGTGAAATATGTTCTGGGTTGCAGCGAAGGTATGTCTCAGTGGTTACAGATTTGCACACAGGTTTGATACTAAGAAGTCACATACATACACAGATCCACTACTGGATAGTCGCATATATATTCGATATTATGGAAAGACCTGTACACAGGTGTGGTGAATGATAAGCGCTTACATACACATAAATGCTTTATAAGAGTCGCATACATCTACTAGGGTTTTGAAGGATGAGGTGATGATAATGGTTGATATGTTCTGTTATGTTTGTTGTTGTCTTTCATTGAAGTCTCTCTTATAATAATTTGTGTTTGACAAAATTGTTTGGGCTGACTTGATTATGAATTAGAAGTTCACTAAATGATGATATTGTTGTGTGGTAATTTGTATTTGGTTCAGTTATTTATGTTGGCATCGGTATCTGTTTGGGTGATTAATTCAATAACACAGTGATTTAGATTCAATTATCAATATTTTGAGATCTGTACGGAGGTATTCTTCAAGAGAAATGTGTAGATACGCAGGTATGAACAATAATAGTTGTGTATACAATCGGATACATGTTTAATCAGGTTTGCAGTGGCAGAAGTTGGTTTCGGTAATGGGTAATTGACTTGATATATTGATGAGTGGGTATGCATTGGCATGATTTATACTGAATTGTTCAAGTTGCATTGGTTACATTAGAAGATTTGATGATCCAGGTTTTGAGTAGTTGATTTCAGAATTGTTGAGAGTGGATCCAATTTGAAACATTATGAAAAATGATCCACAAAGCGCTGAGGATATCAATCTTCACAAAGGGGGTTATAGCTCCCTTCCAGTAGGATCTAGAAAACGAGAGAAGGTTGTAGCCTTCTGCAAATAGGATCCCCCATACTAGTTAAAGTTTGTGTCAGTACAAGATTGTAAGAAGATTAGTTTGAATAAAATAAGAAGACAAAGAAAACAACATTGGTGTTTTTCTCCCACATTGGGTTTCCACCTAAAAATCATATTGTTCATATGGTTGTGTGTGTTTATGTTCTATATGCTTCTTACTTGCTCATACTTACTGTTTAATTGATGGGTAATAGAACAATAATGCACTGATTAATGTTGTATAGATGATCAGATAATTTATCTAGATATACATAGGTTTTTGTATTAATAGTCGCGTACATACACTAGTTGCCTTTACAACAATGGCATATAATAATCAGAATAAGAAATTGAAATTGAAAGTGTGTAAAATACTAATTCACTCCCCACCCCGCTTAGTATTTTTCCTAACACTTTCTTTTCAATCTTTTGGTAAATTTTGTCCTATTATTTTTGTGAGATCTTCATTTTTCTTGGAATTTTCGTTTTGATTATTTCATTGCATGCATTTCGTCACTATCGTTTCAATGGTCCAAATTTAACATTATTTAGACTTACGGTTTGGAAATTAGACTTAGTCAAAATTTAGTTAAATTTCACCACCATAACTTAAATATGTAAGAAATATATTTTACCTCTATTTTGTAAATTTAATTAATTTAATTTTTATTTAATTAGTTTACAAAACCACCCACGACAATCCATAGCCTTTTATATATATATATATAATATATATTATATAATATATATTATAAATCATATAATTTTAAACTTTATATTTAAAATATCATTGTAAATACTAAATAATATATAATTAAAAACGTTATGTTTAAAATATCATTGTAAATACTAAATAATATATATAACGTCACCCCACTCGAGGCACCCTAAAGGTTCATTCCTCTGGGGTAATAAGTCCGAGATGACATAGTAAATGAATTAAGATGGGGATTTCCGTATCACATAAAGCCTTTATATTATGTTAGAATGGAGAGAGGGTCCCACCGACGTGGCCCTCCTCCCCCTCTCCTTTTTCCTCACGTACAATCTCCATTTTATTATAACATCAAACCAACTTTTGAATTATATTAAACTTTGTTTTGGATTATTTTATTTCAATTCTTTTATTATAGTTTCTTTGTTAGTTATATATATCTATATATAGATATATATAAATTTCTTTTTATTATATAAAAATAGTTTAAAACAATGCATTTTCTATCACTTTCACAATTTGGAATCTAAATTTTGTAAGATTTTATTTTAGAGTTATAATCACATCAAATGATGACTCATTAGAAAGCTAAAGTCATGGAAAAGAACATTGAAACGTTGAAATCAAACAAATATGGAGATTTATTATGCCTAAAAATTCGCAGAAGTTGGAGCTACAAATTTGCAACTAAAAATGAATTTGGGAATTTGTTTTGGAGAATTTTAGTTTGCCCAAAATGGCTTATTGTTGCAAATTTGTTTTGAATATCAATTTTGGCCAAAGATTATCAAGAAGCAATGCGAAGAAAAAAATTGGTTTTATTTATTTATCAAATTAGTTTTGAATTCGTTAATTTGATTTCACAATTTAGAAATTTGAGTTTTTCTTGATTTTGATTAGTTTGAATTTTCATTTTGGAATGGATTTTTGGTAGAGAGTTCTTATAAGGAGATGAAGCCAAGGATGTTGAAATAAGTAATTACTTGGGGGGGTTGAATCATTAATAATGAGATTCTTAAGATTTAAGATCAATTCTTAAATTTCCTTTTACTTTTACCAGTTACTTGTGAGAGCATATATATATATACACACACACACACACACACAACAAAGTAAACCATTCACACGAGTACATAGTCCATCAATTGAGCAACACACATATATACACAAGTATTTTTACATGGCAACCCAAAGGGAGAAAACCACCAATATGTTTGTTATTTTGATGTAAATTAAGCTCTCTCTTAATCACATCAAGTTGTTTGTAAGCACCTACTCACAGGAGGCCCCAACCCCCTTAAGATAACAAACCACTAATTTTCAAGAGGCACCAAGCTCTTATGAATGAAAGCCACAACCTGATCTAGCCATTCCACTTATTTTCATACAATTTTCATACTGAAAACATAGGCCAATACAAATGCTCAGAAATGTAAACCTGATCTACTGCTACACCAACTCCTTCCCTTCTACTCCGCAATTCCACTTTCTATTTCCCTCTTCACTATCTTATGAGCTCTAATCTCAGCCCTTAGCTTTGTTATACAGGAAAATAACCCCTCATCAGCTCAGAGGAGAAAGACAGTTTGAATGAAGACATGAGCTAGTTCACACACATATTTTCCAAGGTAACGCTCCCCAGGAACTAGCAAGAAGAGTTAGAATGCTCCCTATGGATGAGCCAGGGGCGTTAGTCCCTAGGGTAATTCACTGTGTTGCCTAGGGGACAACATTACCCAAGTTTTATGAGATTCCAGAGGTCAAATGAGTGGGTTGATTAACTAGTATTCCATGTTTTACTCAAATGTTAGCTTGAAAAGCTGGAAACATCTACCTTTGACCTGTCTAAGGATATTGTCATTTCTAACGAAGTCTAATGAAAGGAGAAAGAGAAATAATACAAGGAAACATCCTAGCTTTTGCCAAAGGGAACTCATGAGGGAATTGGCAAGGATAAGCCTCTCATCATCTATATATTAGAGGCTTGGGCATTGTGAAAGAGGTTGAAGGATTGTCAACTGATTGTCGAAACTTTGTAAGAGATATAGTTTCTTTACTACCAATAGGTTAAGAAGAGAGAGAGAGAGAAAGGATATGGAGGATTAAGGGAAGCTTGATTCACTAGATGGTTGTAATCATTCTTTCCTATTTAATAATATAGACTTGATGTTGTGTTGTCTACTCGATGGTGCCAATGTCATGATTGTCTACATGTTGATTTAGTGCCATTGTTTATGAGTAGCTTAGATGCATGTCATTTCCATATCTTTATGTATTAATACTTTGATTTTCAGAGTTTATATGATGTAGTATTACTCTCTATCTTGTTTATATGCAGGTGTTGATCTAAGGGGTCTTCCGCTCTGCTACATTGGGTTCTCCAACAAGATTGTATCAAGATCTAAGATAATCTCTCATTTTTTGCTTTAAATATCATGCATTGATATAGATATGTATATTCTTCTTTGTGATAGCCGCAGTTAATTTGAATGGTTTGGATTGGATCCCGGGAAGATCCTTGAGGGTATTCCAACCACAACCACCCAAGCATTAATCCATACAACATAATTGGTGACTCTGCTAGCAACTACATTTAGTTTCTGGTTTTCCCCTTCCAAGTTCCTGAATCTCTCTTTCTTTCCAAGCCCTCCTGGTGTTCTTGGTTCCCTTTCCAACCACTCAGGACTCTTCACAACCTTATGTGATTTGCTCAGCCTTTGATCTGACCCTGAAAGACTCATTTTACAACTTCTCCACCCCTAACGCACCCCAGTAGTGCAAACCAGTGAGTTAAAATGCTCTACTGGCTTGTAGACAAAGCATTAGTCCTACCATTAATGCTCTATAACCTCTCCTGAAGTACGTTAGCCAACCAATATCTTGATAAAAAACATGTTCTATGAATTCCTAGGTTGGGGAAGCTCCCTATAGTCTATTTAAGGATCTGCAGTTTTGCAGTGTGTTTGGTTGTCTATTTCCTGAGCATTTTTTCGTTTTAGGAAAATAGCTTAAGTGTTTATGTTTTTCAAGAAAAGAAAATAAAAATTTGTTTAAATTTTTTTCTGTTTTAGTTGGTTAGATTCTACATCTGTATATTGGGTTAGTTGTTAGAGAGCATTGCATGTTTGCAAGTTGTGTTTGTGTTTACTGAATTGGATGCATGGTTATGAGAGATTTTTTAGCGTAAAACACATGATATTTCATTTTTCGACGCATTCCGAACCAACCAGTGTGGATGCATGGTGCTGATTGATGTATAAATGATTCTCTCCTTGTAGAAATAATTCATTCATCAAATTGAAATTGAAAAGAATTTTCTACATGGAAGAAATACTATTTGGGGAGCCGAGGGGGAGAGAGCTAAGGTTTGCAGCAAAAGTTAAGCGTTGGGCACCATGGAGAGGCAAGAGGGGGGGAGTTCCACTCCCTCCTATAGTCAGACAGTCTCCATTTGATTCAAGAAACCTCTGGAGGTTGATACCAGAATTTTAGGAGGAGGGAAACAGGACAACAGAGGTACACAGGGGCAAGAAAATACGCAGGAAGAAGTCAGAAGAGAAAATCGAATAGAAGGATAAAATCAAAATACGGACACCAGAAATCGAACTGGACTATGTAATCCTAGGGCAACCATCACACCCAGAGTGGTATTAAGTGATCCAACGCTACAAATGCATAGGGAACACATGGCGACTTACGCAGTCATTTGTAAATTCATGGGGTTATGGCCAATGGAGAAGGCTTTTACAGGCATGGATAAAGAATCATTGGAAACCTAAGCGGGATATAGATCTGCACCTTGGTTCAAAGGGTTTCTTCATTATAGTTTTTACTAACATTAAGGATAAAGATAGGGTGTTTGAAGGAGGGCCCTACTTCTATGCTGCTACAGGCCCCTATATGCAGCCTTGGGTGATGAATTTTTTCCTGGAGCGTGAGACATTCACTTTGGTCCCGGATTGGGTAAGGTTCTACTCCTTATCACTAGATTATTGGCAGCCAGAATCATTAAAAGCAATAGGAAACAAACCAGGGCACTTTGTAAAAATATCAGAGGCCACTAGGCAAGGAAAGTATACCTCCTTTGCTCGTATATGTGTAGAGATGGACCTCTCTGGAGCTCTACCGGATGAAGTAATTCTGGAAGTTTTTGATGAAAAATGGGTACAAGCGGTGGACTATGAGCATGTTCCTTTCAGATGCAACAAATGCCATGAACATGGGCATCTATTCAGGGTTTGTCCCTTAAACAAAAAGGAAAGCAGAACTAAAGCTACCTTAGGGAAAGAAACTGAAAGATTTAACAAAGTGGGAAACAGAGGTAAAGGAAGGAGAAGGTACCAAAAGAAAATCAATGAGGAAAATCAACCAAGTCAGAATAGGTACAAGGTACTAGAAGAAGAAGAGGAGCACGATAAAGCAAATCAGACTTTGGAGGATAGCCCTGTGGAGAAGGAAAAGGAAGAGAGTATGGAGGACACACATGACAAAAACCAACAAAAGGAGGATCTGCCGAACACTATGGAACTTGATAAGGACCAAGATATTACCTCGAACGAGGTGAAAACATAGGATCATGAAGTGCAGGATATTATTGATAGGGAGCATCTAGATCTGGAAAAGTTCCTGGAGCAGGGAACCACCAAAGGAATGGATTTGCTACCAAAAGAGGAGTTCAATAGAGTGTAACAGCTGATCCTATGGAGAACTTAGGCAAAAGGTTCTGGAGTCAAAAGGAACCATGAGAGTTAGGACAACGAAGTTGTGAAAACAATGAAGGAAACACCGAGATTAGCTCCTAGGAACCCAGGCAAGAAAAGAGGTAGGAAAAAATAAAACAAGCTGCTGATAGAGTGTGGAAAACTCATGATCGATTCAGGTAAGATGAAAGACCTAACCAGTTACTCATTTACAAATCTTTCTTAATGAAGCTCACAACATGGAATATTAGGGGTCTAGGGAGTAAAAGGAAACAAAGGAATCTTAGTAATAGAATGAAAGAAGAAAAACTAGATATGATTCTCCTCCAAGAAACTAAATGTTCAGTAGAAAAGATAAGAGAAATACACAGCAAACGACTGACTAAATATGAATATCTAGAATTTAAAGAAGACAAAATAGAAGGAGGAATTCTCATGCTTTGGAGCCCTCAGAAACTAGGAATCCTAGATGCTGAAGCATCTAGGAAATACTTATCAGTGGTTATTCAACCTTTAGGGGACAAGGAAGTTTATTTAATCACAAATGTTTATGGTCCACATAATCCTGAAGACAAACTAAGTCTTCTTACTTCTCTGGAGGATCTAAGAGACAGACATTTGGGCATCCCTTTGATTTTGGGAGGGGACTTTATTATGATCAGGTCCCTGTCAGAAACAAAAGGTGGAACCAGATCCCTAGGAAAAGACTCTATAGAATTTTAGAATTTTATAAACAATATGAGGCTAGTAGACACAGAGACAAGTAATGGCATCTTTACCTGGAATAACAAAAGGGGAGGAGAGTCACAGGTGGCCTCAAAACTAGATAGATTTATTATCTCAGAGGACCTTATCCTAACAGGCCTTGACTTGTCAGTGATGATACTCCCTTTTGGTGGCTCGGATCATTGGCATGTTCAACTTGAAGCGTCCTTTATAGGAACTCCAAGAAACAGACCTTTTAGGTTTGAAAATATTTGGCTCACCCATCCGGATTTTATCAGCAATATTGAAAAATGGTGGACAGAGGATATGCAAGTTCAGGGCACTAAAATGTTCCTCCTGCATAAAATATTGAAACATATCAAAATTAGGCTTAAAGATTGGAATAAGAAGGAGTTTGGAAACATTTTTGAAGCCAAAAAAGTGGCTGAACGGAAGCTACATGAAATTAACCAGATCCTCATTACATATGGCTTCAGTCAGGGAAGAAAGGAACAAGCTGATTACCATCAATAGGAATGGGAAGAATTATGCAAACAAGAGGAAATATTCTAGAAACAGAAATCAAGGGTACAATGGTTAAAGGAAGGAGAAAGGAACACAATGTTTTTTCACAAATCTACCATGGATCACAGCTCTCATAACAGGATCTCAAAAATCAAAGATTCTCAAGGAAATCAACTCAATACGCACAAAGAAATAGAAGTTGCACTGGTTCAACATTTCCAAGGAATAGCAGAGGAACCTCTCTTAGACAGATCACAATTCATCAATGACTTTACAAAGTACATTCCTAAGATTGTGACAAGAGAAGATAATTATAATCTAAACAGACCCGTGAATGAAAAGGAGGCTAGTGAAGTAATCAAGGAAATGCAAAATGGGAAGGCACTAGGTCCAGATGGTTTTAATGTTGACTTCTTTAAAGCATGTTGGGGAATAATCAAGCAGGATATCCTCGATGTGGTGGAGGAATCTAGGAAAAACAGAACTGTTTTGAAGGCGTTCAACTCCTCTTTCATATCCTTAATTCCAAAACATGATAATGTTATGACACGAGACAGATTCAGACCAATAGCATTATGCAATGTGGTGTACAAAATAATTTCCAAAATAATTGCCAACAGGCTTAAACCCCTTCTTCCTACTCTCATATCTGAGGAACAAACTGGGTATGTGGAAGGAAGACAAATTCTCAACAATATCATTCAAGCACACGAGCTGGTTCACTCACTTATAAGCAATAGGCAGGTGGGAATGATTATGAAACTTGACCTAGAAAAGGCTTATGATAAGCTAAGTTGGGCTTACATAAGGAGAGTTCTTATAGCATATGGATTTGACCATAAGTAAGATAGGTAATGGCCCTTGTGACTACCTCCAGTTTTTCAATCTTGTTAAATGGTTCACCATCCAAGCCCTTTAATCCCACAAGATGTCTCAAACAAGGAGATCCTCTCTCACCCTTCCTCTTTATTCTCATGATGGAAGGGCTAGGCAAAGCTATCAAATCTGCCAAAGCAAAAGGAAAAATCCCAGGTCTCAAACTCACCATGAACGGAGATGCTTTGACCCATCAACAATTTGTGGATGATACTATGCTACAAGGTACACCTACAGTTAAGGAAGCTCTAGCCTACAAACAAATCATGAAATACTTTGCAATGGCTGCGGGCACAGAGGTAAGACTTACCAAATCAAAGATTTTCTTTTTTAATACTGACATTGCTATTCAGAGAAATATATCTTGAATTCTAGGCTTTCAAAGAGATATGCTAGCCTCCAAATATTTGGGAGTACCGCTAACAGACAAACCTCTGACCAAGATGGTTTGTGAGCTTGTGATTAATAAGCTACATGAAAAAATTCGGAAATGGACAAGTAGGTCATTGAACTTAGCAGGACGACTAGTGCTCACAAAAGCTGTCCTACAAACTATCCCCATATTTATGTTTTCAGCCCTTCTAGCTCCTAAAGGAGTCATGAAACTATGCAGAAATATCCAAAGATATTTTCTTTGTGCAAAGGGGAAGAGAAAAAAAAATGAGCTTGGTAGCCTGTGAAAAAATATGTAAACCTAAGACACATGGAGGTTTGGGACTGGATGATCATGAAATACTAAACAAAGTTTTTGGAGAAAAACTATGGTGGAGATGGCTAAAAGATTTAGCTTCCCCTTGGGCCCAAATTTGGAAACAGAAATATGCAAACAATTGGCAAGACAAGGATCACATTAGAATGTCTGGGATCATCAAAGGCTCCCACATTTGGAACAAAGCTTGGGAGAATAGAGCCATTGTTCAGAAACACAGTTTTTGGGAAACTAGAGATGGAATCCTTGCATGGTTTTGGGAGGATAAGTGGCAACAGGAACCTATATTGTTAAGAGAAGAATTTTCAAATCTTAAGAACGATACTGACAACAAAAGGTTACTCAGAGTAAAGGACTTCTGGGATCAGGAAAGAAGCGAGGGAAAATGGAGGATATGGAAGAACCTGGTATACAGTGATGACTCCCCCTTGAAAGCATAGGCAGAAGCTCTAACATCCATCCTAGAATAGAGAAATATTCTGAGATCAGTAGATTCAGACCAGTTGAGATGGGGCAATAATAATGAAGGCACCTTTACCATCAAAGAGGCTAAGCGCATAGCCCTTGGGCTTGACTTTGCAAACCCTGATTGGGTATGGAAGGATCTATGGCAGAACTAAAGCTAGATGAAGATCAAACTGTTCATGTAGTTAGTGCAACATAAAAAATTTCTAACCTGGGAAAACCTTAGGAAAAGAGGGGTAGCTGGTCCATCTAAATGCCAACAATGTGAATTACAAGAAGAAACTATGGACCACCTTCTCAACCTCTGCCCGTTCACATCCACATTATGGAATTGGATTGCTTCAATATTCAGACAAACAGACAGGGACATGGGTAGCATTACCAGCACCTTAAAGAAGTGGAGGAAACATTTCTCTAATAATGAAACAGTCAATAAATCTTGGGCTTTAGCTCCAAGCTTTCTAATCTGGGATGTATGGAAAGAATGCAACAACAGAATTTTCAAAAACAGGAAAGGTTCTTCCTAGAGCATCATGGAACAGATTTTAAGACAACTCAATGAGACGGTAGGAACCCTCATTAAAACCCCCCCTGAGAACCAACCTAAAGATACTGATGTGCAGATACTAATAGAATTGGGTCTGCAGGGGCTTATCCCAAAGGCAAAAAAACAAAAATACAAATCACATAATTGCTGATAAGGATTTCTAGCAACCTCCCCCTCAAGGTTTTATGAAATGCAATATAGATGGGGCCTCAAAAGGAAACCCGGGCATGGTTGGTTATGGAGGAGTGATAAGGGATGAAAAGGGTTGTATAGAAATCATCTTTCACAGTGATTTGGGAAAAGCCACAAAAAATATGGTAGAGCTCATGGCCCTTGAGCAATGCTTAGAAATACTGAGGGATTCAAATCTTCATAACATTATAATTGAAGCTGATTCTGAATTGATTATCAATTCGGTCAAGAAAATTTGCTATGGCTCAGCTCCGAAATTTTTTTCGAGACATTGGAGGCTTCTGCAAGTCTATCAAAGGATTCAATACCACCTGCAGAACATGACAACCCTGAGTTTCACTCATGTGCACTGAAAAACCAACAAATTAGTGGAAATCTTAGCTAATGAAGGCGTACTCTGCGCTAAAAGCAACAATAAATATAAATGGATAGAGACCCCCCAGGGTAGATTGAGGGAAGAGTGTCTCAGATAGGCGAATGCGGACCAGGAGCTCTATCAGAGCAGGGGATACTAGCAGGTTGTAGACTTCTGGAAACAGTTGATGTTTAGTCCACATGAAGCAACAGTTCAGGGATATAAATGAAAAGAATGGTCGATCCTTAAGCTAGAATATGTGCCCAGAGCTCTACAAACCCAAGGTTCTTGGGTGGGTTTCAATTGATAGCACAACTATTAACATGAATTTGAATTATACTACAGATTTCCTTTTCATTAGCTATGCAGGGAGCTTGGTTAAAGTGCAAGAAAATAGGAGAAATAGCAGCAATATTATCAATTCCACGTGGCAAATAGCAAGGTGGTTACCAAGCCAAACGAACCCAAAATCAATTTTAATAGTAGCTTTATTAGGCTTCGGGTCCGTAAGCAGTGTTAAAATTCGAGCAAGTTACTCAGACTGGTGTGATTCGCTTGCATCTGGTGGATTTCGGGCGGACTACATGCGCAAGGGTTATCAGCCAAAATGGACTCGAAATTTTTATAGAGTGGTCTCTAAATGCTTATGGGATCCGATTCAAGAGTTAAAGGGTGTGCTTATTAGTGGTCCAATATTTTTCTTGACCATTAGATCTCTAATGACAGATCGAACGGTCTGGGTGTTCGATTATCTTTTGTGGTTTCGACGTCACGTTTTTGTGGGCCCTGCGCTTGGTTAGTGGGCCTTAGGCTCGGTTTCCTAGGCTATTTGTGGCCCACATCTCATTTGTACATTTTGTAATTTGGTTTTATTATCAATTTGAATAGAAGGTTTGACGCTTAATTCAACAAAAAAAGAAAATCATTTTCTACATGGTTTGTGTTAGAGTCTCACAAAACTCCATACATCAACACCCCTTCCGAAGACATTAATAAAGTACCTCTAAAATCTATCTCGTAATAAAAGAAATAAACAACTCTTTTTTGAGTATACACACATATTAGTCTAGGCTAGGATCTTGGGCTAGGCAGTTGTGAGTTAACTTCCCAAGATTGTAAAACTAAGACTAGTGTCGTTAAAGAGGGAAAAATCCTACTGCACTCATACCATCCGGGACCGCTCTAGTCTAAGTGGAATTAAATGCAAGACAACTTTGATATGTTAGAGAAGGTAGGTAGCGTTCGATTGCATATTTATTGGGTATTTTGTATATCAAGGATCCCTTCAGGGATATCAGAGTTGAGTCAGGGACTCAGGTATCCTCCCCACACAGCATATTGTCTATGATCATGTCCCCCCTAGTAGTGTCTGTGATTTGAGGTAACCATAATGGTCAAATGTTTTAGGGACGAACAGAAGGTGTCTGGAGTGGGCTGCCCTGATACCTAAACAGATGAACCTACTATGTCTTTGGTTTTTGGGAGGGTCCTTATCTTCATGAGAGTAATTTTCCCCTTAATCTGAGGTTCGATTGAAGCTCAATATTAATCGTAACTGTACATTTGGCCAGCGCTCTCCTTTATCCATTGTGATATTGGGTTTCATCTCCAGCAAACAGTGGTTGTCAGATAGAGTCCTGTCCCCTAACTGCTTGTTGATTGACTTCTAGAGTATTTTTTATTTTTTAGGTGTTGGTTTGTTATCACTGAGACTATAATAAATATCACTAAAAAATATTTTTTCGATAAAATATATCAGTCACTATGGCTACATACGACCCTCATCATCAATCTCGGCGACAACAAGGTCTTCCTCTACTGACTGCATAGGATCCACCAAGCCTCGGTGAACCAGATTTCCCCTCTTCAGATAATTAGTCTCCCATATTTAACACCGAATCCAACAATACATCCCAAGACACTATACTATCGGAGGACTTTTTAACTGAAGGATTTGTACCTCCTTATAATCCTCCCCTTACTGATCCCTTGAGACCAATATTGATTCAGGTAGCACCGATACCTACCGTGTCTTCGATTGTACCTACATCAACTATTCCCTTGATGACTAATGGATCATGAGATTTTGTGGACAACTTTGTTCCACCCTCACTTCCCTAGGTGATAGTTAGTAATACACAATTTATTGGCTACCGCACTATCCAAACTATCACAAGTTCAAGCAACTTAGTTACACCTAGCATGAGAGGAACCCCGTACATATTGGTTTCTGGCCCTTTTATGTTTGCTCCTAGACATTTGGTTGTCACTCCAAATAGGATTGTTAGCATGGGTCCCTTCAGTAATCCCTTTGGTTGGAATCCTCTATTTAGTTTAAACCCCCAGGCTAAAATGTCAGGGGAAAATGTTCCCAACATGCACATACAAGTAGGGGGAATTACAATTCCCTTTTGCCTATAGGACAAGTTGGATCGTAATTAATTGACATACATCCTCCAAGTGTACACTACGTGAGTGTTATTCATATGCCTATGGACAACTTCGTGGCTAAGGGGTCCCTTAACCCAGTCCTGCTCAATCCATTTGGGCACCCCCTTCTCAACCACAATTGAGTAAAGGGAGCGATTTTTATCCTAGGGGAAATCAAGCTTATATCCCCTAGCCTAATATCTCGTATGGACAACCACCCTATATGACTATTACACCACCACAAGAAAACTATTATCCAGCAAACCCTATGTATCCCATTGGGAAAATATGATGGGTGGACCCCAAGGTCCCTCAATTCATTCATCATCACCTTGGTCAGACTCAGGGGCACCAAATAATTTGTTGTTTTTGGAAACACTCATCCCCGATCTATACAAACTGTCTAATGACCTCATCTACCATAACTTACATTGTCCCCCAATCCTGCACAAAATACCTGCTGACATCCTAAAGTTTGAAGGAAAACAATGCGATGATCCGGGTACACATGTCACCACCGATCATCTATGGTGCATATCAAAATCCATGGTGGATGACAGTATTCGGCTTCGATTCTTCCCCCACACCCTTATTGGAAATGCAACCAAGTGGTACATTGAGTTACCACACACGTTAGTTAATACCTTTGGCACCTTGGCAATGGAATTTTTAAAGCACTTTCAGTTGCCCATCTGCTATGGAACCGGGACATAAGTTCTTACACCCTTGTGCCAAGACATCTCCACTCACATCTCCGATCACATTCATGAATGGAGACGTAGGCGGAGGCTAGTCAAAGCCCCCATTTCAGATTATCTATTAGTAGATTGGTTCTGTAAATCTCTTCTTCCCCAAATCGCCAAGGACGTTGCCTTAGGTGGTGCGGTCACTGAAGACCAATCCATTCGTCATGCCCAACACTTAGATATGATTTATTCACAGTCTGGCACATTATATGACATAATTCCCAATGCCCCTAGAACTTCCAATCTTTCTGCTACTCAACAATCCAACGCGCATGCTGATGGTATCATCGACGCTACCTCTAGGTCTGGTGTAAACTCTGTTGATCGGCCCAGTTGTTAGTTGATCCCGCTACTTCTACCCAATCAACTGCTCTTCCTACCATTGTAGTAAACTCTGTGCAGTCTATGCATAAACCTACCAACAAGAACAAGAAGAATACGAAAAAGACCTCTCCTTCTAAAGAGAAGCCAACTAAGCAATCCAACCCCAAGCAGAAAAATATTGCACCACTTGATAGTGGAAAGGACAAAGTTGTCAAGTTCCCTTGCAAAATATGTGTGGAAGACCATATGACACATCAATGTCCACGTCTCCAAGAATGCACGAATCTTCTCGCTAAAAAGGACACTGGCCAGACCCCTGCAATCCTACACAACCCTTTCCCTGTTCAGCAACAACAACATCTTACTGCGAACGCGCCTCAACCCCCTCAAGGGGGCAACAACAATTCAATTCATCCTTCCTCTAGTGAAGGATCGTCGACCGTTTACACCTTTGAAATGGTTGATCTTCAAACACTAGCCAAAACGTATGGAGCTCTAGTCGCTAACGCTAAGGATGCTACCTCGAGTTCAAACCCAGCATCGCCCAACGATCTTCATATCGAAAGGCCTATTTCTAATCTTTTAATTCACCCCTGAAAAGGATCACTTTTTCACAAAACACATAATACATCTGCAAATGCTACCCAGAACTAAAGTATTGTAAAAGAATTGGTGCGAGCACTGATGAGCCTCATAAATGGGTAATTATATGGGATAATTTTACCTCCTAACCTAGTTAAATCAACCATTCTCTTAGCTTATTGTATGATTTTCTGATTTTATTTATGCTTATGGAGTAAGTTGAGTTAGTTATGATGCCATGTGGTCTAACATGTGTTTAATGCAGATTATTCATGAATTTCGAGGTCAAAGTCAAGGATCCAATGGAAAAATTGCAGCAATAGCTTGAAGTGGACAAAGGAGAGGACTTATAGGATGGAATCCCCCTCATTTATTACTCCTCACATTGAATTCCCCTTCATTCATCTCAGAGTACAAGCAACCGAATCATGCATTAGAAGGCAGCCGAACAAGTGGAGGATGACTGATGATTATCTTGAGTTTTCGGAGCCAAGCCTCCCTGATTTTAAGGAAGCTGTTGGTAGCTTCATTTGTATAAGTAGAGAGGCTTAGGGCCTCACTAGGGTCGGATTTTTGTTGGATTTTTGCTTATGTAAACTCTGCTCCAACTTCGAGCTTATTATATTGTGGCAGTTTCACGTAATCTTGCTATTGTTTTGATAATAAATATGGAATCCTTTTTGAGCTAGCACTAAGTCACCTTAGAGGGCTGAAGCTCTTGGGTTAGGGCCCAATCCAAGTATCCAAGCTCCTCTTTACTTGTATTTGTATGTTTTATATCAGTTTGTAGATTAGGTTACTGTTAGATGTATTTCTTTTATGGTTAAGAATAGGTTTCTCTTAATGATTCAGTGGTTTTCTTCCATTTGTGCTTTCTATAGCAGGTTAAGAAGTGATAAAGAGAAGATTAAAAAGGCTAGAAACAGTTCCTTTGCCTCTCTTCCTCCCTTTGGGACCATGAGTTGAGGCAAAGACCTTCTTGCTGCCCCAAAAACACAAATTTTCCTCATTCATAGGACTTCTAGTGTTTGCAGCTTTTTAGTAGGTTAATAGTCCAGTTTTTCTTTGCTTCAGATATTCTTAATCATTCTCACTTCTTTATTTGAAATAGTCTTCTTTCATTCTTTCCTTTCTTGCAGCATTTCTCAGCATTTCCTTTCATAGATCATAGTTTAGACTATTTTGATGCAAAACTCTGTTTTTCTAGATACACTCATTTTGTTGCTTGCTTGATCTTATTGGTTGACT
Source organism: Pinus tabuliformis (assembly GCA_031772625.1). Taxonomy (NCBI): domain Eukaryota; kingdom Viridiplantae; phylum Streptophyta; class Pinopsida; order Pinales; family Pinaceae; genus Pinus; species Pinus tabuliformis. Next base: position 662,738,691 of record CM062820.1, on the reverse strand, counting down.
GTCAGTTTCTTTGTAGTAGATCTCTTCTTGCAGTAGGCCAGCTTATCAGCCATCACATCCTCCATCTGATCCATGCCCTACAGGTCGCCCAAGTCTCACCTCAATTCTGCCTTAGTTTCCTGCATTTTCCATAGACCTTGTTCCTCTCTCCTTGAGAAAACCCAATCATTTTCCTCTCTCCCAGTGATTCATGGTAGACCTTAGGCACCCTAACACCTCATTCCAACCCTCATCCACATTTTCCACCAACTCTCACACCCTCAAAACAGTGAAAACTGCTCTCGCCTCCTCTTGCAGGCCTCTTATAGTGGCCCTGTTTTCCTCCTGTAGATTTCCTGTTTCGTCCTGTAGATTTTCTTGTAGGCTTTCTTCTGAAGGCTGATTGTGGGAAAAGTCTCTAGAAGGCCACCTGAGACCTCCTAGGACCCATCCACACCATCCTACATCCTCTCAAGTCCTAATGCCACCCTCCAACGCCACCTATTCGCTACCACATTCACACACAATAAATTACATGCATGTCAAATTCACATACAAATACATAAAAATCCAAAAATATGTTTTTTTTCTTATTTACTTCCAGAAATAGCTTAGCTAGATTTTGTTTACTTCCTTGAGTAGGTAATGGCATCCTTTCATGGTTTTCATAGTGCTTTCTGCAAAAGTAGGATTAGTTGATTAATTAGGGTTTACTAGGTTTGCTTTACATTTCAGTATTTTTCCTTTCTATAGTTAGAGTAGCATTTGTAGAGTAATGTTTCTCTCCTTTCATCACATATAAAGCTTCTTCTGGAATCCATAGAAGTTGGCTTGAGCTCCTAGTGATCTTGCGATGGTTGACCAAGTGATAACTTGTAGTAAGAACTAGTACTTGTGCATATAGCACCGACGCTTCCAAGTTTGTTACAAACTACCGGGTTGATAAGAGTAAAGTAGGGAGCCCAAGAGTTGCAGCATTATTGCTACAATACAGATACTCACCAGTTTTTGGCGCTCCTCTATTTCTCTGTTTTTCTCAAAATTTGTTGTCTCCATCTCCACATTTGGTTTCCCAAAAAAGTATAAACAAAATGATAGGAGGGTTTATGAGAAAGGAGCACACTAACTCCACGAGGCTCCATGCACATCCCCAAGTAGTGGACATATTCACAAGAGCAAATTGGATGAACTTTTTGATAAATTCTAAGGGTTTGATGAGGAGATTGCCCAAGAACTTTCCCACTCTTTGGTCCCTCACACAAGAACACATGCCACTATCACCTTTAGAGGTCTTTCCATGGAGATAACCCCTGAATTTATTAGTAGGATCACTACCCTTCCTCTTGGGCTACCTTGGAGTAAGGATGAGAAACCAATTGGCCAGGCTACCAAGAAAAACTTTTCCAAAACAATGGAACCCCTGTAGAGGATAAAAATGGCATTAGAAGGGCCAACATACCATACCCTTGGGATGAGGTTAGCTATCAAATAATCAAATACAATTATTGTGAGGGGAGGTACAACATTGTCTATGGTTATCACTTTAGAATCCTCCATGAATTAAGGTATGGTATGGACACTCCAGCACCTCAGAAGCTCAGCATCCCCTACTTCCTCCTGTAGTCCCTCATTGACTCTAGCACTAAGTTCAAGCAAGGAATTCAGAGCAGCTAGCTCACCATGTTAATCAAAATATTAGTGGAAGAAGCCCTCCATACATTTACACTCCCTATAGCATGGGAAGTCTTCTGAAACATGATAGCTGAGGATGAAATAAAGGCCCTACCCTATGATGTCAATCCTACCAGTAGTGAGGAGGAAGAGCAACAAGGGGGAGAAGGTGAAGCCACTAGTGGCTTAGTAGAACAAGGAAGGAAGGAGGAAGGAACTGAAATAGAGGAGGAGAAAGCTGAAGAAACAGAGAAGGAAGAAACAGAGCAAAAAGAGATAGAAAAAGAGATAGAAGGAGGAGAAAAAGAGGCAGAAAAGGTAGAACAAGGAGAAGAGTCCCCTGAGACTCTGGAAAAGGAGGCAGCAGATGCCATCACTTCCCTCAGTACACCAATCAAGCCAAAGAAAAAGAGGAAAGGCAGGCCTCCATGTATTTCAGGGCTAGGAAGAGCACAAGAATCAAAACAGGTAAACCATAGCCCTCTTCAAAAATTCCAATTACAATTGAAGATTCACCCTCTGCCAAAGGGAAAGAATCCCCTTCCAAGACACCTATCACATATGAAAGGGGGACTCCTAGATCTTCCACATGGAAAGAAAAGGTAGAACTACTGGACCCAAAAATAGTCCTACAGGAGGCTCAGACAGTTCTACAGGAGACACTGTCAAAACTACAGGAGACCCAAAAACTTGAGAAAAGGGTAGAAGAATAGCCACAGAGGAAGGAGGAAGCAACAAAGCTAAAAGAACCTGATCCCTAGCCTAGTATTTCCTCCTATTACAATCTATTTGAGGGAGGAAGGATAATGGCACAAAAATTTGCAATTCCACTATTCTTTGAATTAGAGAAAGAAAGGATAAGAACACATAGGTGGATGCAAATAGCCAAATCCAAAGGAGTTGAGGATATTGTCCATATGGAAAACAAACTCAGAGAAATGGGCAGAGAGTTGAGTGCTCTCAGAGATAGGGAAGAAATTACAAGAAGCCACCTTGAAACTAAAAATGAATTGTTAAGTAGGCTGCAAGAGAAAGAGACTCTGCTGGCATGCATGGCCAACATATCCATGGAGGCATTGCAATGTAGAACACCAACAAAATCCTATGGCCTATATCTCAAGGACCAATGGTTACAATTCCAGATAAAGACTTTAGAACAAAGAGGCACAATGCCTTTCCAAGATTACAGGCAGTTTATGGATCTATGTGACAAAAGCACAGAAGAGGATAAGGCAAAGATGGCAGAATTCTACCTACATAACATGGCCCTCATAGACATGAATGTGTGGGACTCCAATGCCAGGCTAGGGGACCTGCAACTAATGGCCATGGCCTCATGGATGAACTATGAAGAGTTGAGGGCATCAGAAATAAAAAGATTGATGATAAAAGAGTAGAATGAGCCATTAATGATAAGAGCTGAGCCATTAGATCCCATGGCGCTCATCAGCACACACAACCTACTTTCCAATAATCCTCAAATTGCCCCTAGATATATAAATGATCAGGCACAAGCCATTTCACACTTTGAGGATATGAAAAGGCTACTTAGGGATGACTATGTGCATGCATGCATGAGGAGATGGAACACCTTACCACACAGTTTGCAGATCAGGGAATATCATTCCACCATGAGGCTGAAGGAGGCATTAAGAAGGGTGGCAATGTACAAGTGCTCCACGTAGAGGCTTAAGGTCAACTGGATTGGCCTCAAACTAAGTCCCCCACTACTGCTAGGCATGCTAGATGGCAGAAGAGAAGAACAAGAGGAGGAGCAGTGGGAAGAGATAAATAGGAAGGAACGATTCTATGACAAAGAATAGCAGACCACATCAGAAGCCTGGGATGCTAGGGAAGCCACCAGGGCCATAAAGGATGAGGAGATGGACTAAGTCGCTTAGAGGATGAGAAACACCTTTAGTAGGGGGGTGATGATGAGCCTCATAAATGGGTAATTATATGGGCTCATTTTACCTCCTAACCTAGTCAAATCAACCATTCTCTTAGCTAATTATATGATTTTCTAATTATATTAATGCTTATGGAGTGAGTTGAGTTAGTTATGATGCCATGTGGTCTAACATGTGTTTAATGCAAATTATTGATGAATTTCGAGGTCAAAGTCAAGGATCCAATGGAAAAATGGCAGCAATAACTCGAAGTGGACAAAGGAGAGGACTTATGGGAGGGAATCCCCTTCATTTATTACTCCTCACTTCAAATTCCCCTTCATTAAGCTTGGAGTACAAGCAACCGAATCATGCACTAGAAGGCAGCCGAGCAAGTGGAGGATGACTGATGATTATCTCGAGTTTTGGGAGCCAAGCCTCCCTGATTTTAAGGAAGCTATTGGTAGCTTCATTTGTATAAGTAGAGAGGCCTAGGGCCTCACTAGGGTCAGATTTTTGTTGTATTTTTGCTTATGTAAACTCTACTCCAACTTCGAGCTTATTATTTTGTGACAATTTCATGTAATCTTGTTATTGTTTTGATAATAAAGATGGAATCCTTTTTGAGCTAGCACTGAGTTACCTCAGAGAGCTGACGTTCTTAGGTTAGGGCCCAATCTAAGTAGCCAAGCTCCTCTTTACTTGTATTTGTATGTTTTATTTCAGTTTGTAGATTAGGTTTCTCTTAGATGTATTTCTTTTACGGTTAAGAATAGGTTGCTCTTAATGATTCAATAGTTTGCTTCCATTTGTGCTTTCTATAGTAGGTTAAGCAGTAATAAAGAGAAGATTCGAAAGGCTAGAAACAGTGCCTTGGCCTCTCTTCCTCCCTTTGGGACCATGAGTTGAGGCAAAGACCCTCTTGTTGCCCTAAAAACATAGATTTTCCTCATTCATAGGACTTCTAGTATTTGCAGCTTTTTAGTAGGTTAATAGTCCAGTTTTGCTTTACCTCATATCTTCTTTGTCATGCTCACTTCTTTATTTGCAATAGTCTTCTTTCATGGTTTTCTTTCTTGCAGCATTTCTCAGCATTTCCTCTCATAGATCATAGTTTAGACTATTTTGATGCAAAACTCTGTTTTTCTAGATGCACTCATTTTGTTGCTTGCTTGATCTTATTGGTTGACTGTTAGTTCCTTTGTAGCAGATCTATTCTTGTAGTAGGCTAGCTTATCAGCCATCACATCCTCCATCTAATCCATGCCCTACAGGTCACCCAAGTCTCACCTCAATTATGCCTTAGTTTCTTGCATTTTCCATAGAACTTCTTCCTCTCTCCTTGAGCAAACCCAATCATCTTATTCTCTCCTAGTGATTTATGGTAGACCTCAGTCTCCCTAGCACCTAATTTCAACCCTCATCCACCTTTTCCACCCACTCTCACACCCTCAAAACAGTTAAAACTGCTCTCAACCTCCTCCTGTAGGCCTCCTGTAGTGGCCCTGTTTTCCTCTTGTAGATTTTCCTGTAGGCTTTATTCTGAAGTCCAAGTGTGGGAAAAGCCTCCAGAAGGCCATCTGACACCTCCTAGGACCCATCCACACCAATCCTACATCCTCTCAAGTCCCAAAGACACCCTCCACCTATTCGCTGCCACATTCACACACAATAAATTAAATGCATGTCAAATTAACATAAAAATACATAAAAATCCAAAAATATGTTTTTTTCTTATTTACTTCAAAAAATAGCTTAGCTAGATGTTGTTTACTTCCTTTAGTAGGTAATGGCATTCCTTTCATTTTTTTCATAGTTCTTTTTGCAAAAGTAGGATTAGTTGGTTAATTAGGGTTTACTAGGTTTGCTTTACATTTTAGTCTTTTTCCTTTCTGCAGTTAGAGTAACATCTATAGAGTAATCTTTATCTCCTTTCATCACATATAAATCTTCTTCTGGAATCCATAGAAGCTGGCTTGAGCTCCTAGTTATCTTGCATCAGCTGACCAAGTGACAACCTGCAGTAAGAACTAGTACTTGTGCATACAACACCGATGCTTCCAAGTTTGTTACGCACTACCTGGTTGATAAGAGTAAAGTAGGTAGCACAGGAGTTGCAGCATTATTGCTGCAATACTGGTACTCACCAAGCACCGTCAGCTATGTTTGCACTCGAAGTATTTCAAACTTTTCCAGTACAAAGGAAGGCTTTGTTTTCAGCTACTTGTGCAGTCAACCCTCAATATTCCATACTAGAAATATTTGACATGGAGAAATGTACACCTCATCTTTCCCACCAACTTGCATTTCAGGTGCAATTTTTTTCAAAAGGCAAGGTGTACATGGAACTATCATTGGTGAAGGCGTTTCGACCTGCTTCATGTCTACTTCATGTTGGCTTGCCTTGGGTTCTTGAACCCTCTCTCCGCCATCGAATTCCCTTAAAGAATTCGATGGCCATACATTCATCGCAAAAGGTTACCTTGCCAAGTACCCAATCAATCTAAGTGGGAAAACAGTGATGGTGGACATTGAATTCGTAGATCAAAAACTTAACTATAATCTTCTTTTGGGCTATAGTTGAAGTTATGCCATGACTTCCATCGTGTATTCAGTTTTATGCATCATCCTATTTCCATTGGATGAGAGAATAGTCGCAGTGGATCAATTGTCCTTATACACTAATGAGCGCTAGTATTGCAGCAAGAATGCTACAACTCCTGGGCTACCAACTTTACTTTTATCAAACACATAGTTCGTAAAAAACTTGGATGTCTCGGTGCTATATGCACAAGTACTAGTTATCATTGCAGGTTGTCACTTGGTCAGCCGGCGCGAGATCACTAGGAGCTCAAGCCAAACTCTATAGATTTTAGAAGAAGCTCTATGTGTGATGAAAGGAAACAAATATTACTCTATAGATGCTATTCTAACTCCAGAAAGGAGAAAGACTGGAATGTAAAGCAAAACCTAGTAAAGCCTAATTAACAAGCTAATTCCACTTTTGCCAAAAACACTATGCAAAACCATGAAAGAAATGCCATTACCTACTCAAGGAAGTAAAGAACATCTAACCATGCTATTTTTGGAAGTAAACAAGCAAAAAACATTTTTTTTGGATTTTTATGTGGTTTTATGTGAATTTAACATGCATCTAATTTATTGTATGTGAGTGTGGCAGTGGACAGGTGGCATTAGAGGGCGGTTTTGGAGCTTGGGAGGATGTAGGATGGTGTGGATGGGTCCTAGGAGGTCTTAGGTGGCCTTCTGGAGGATTTTCCCACACTCGGCCTTCAAAAGAAAGTCTACAGGAAAAACTATAGGAGGACACAAGAAAACTACAGGAGGAAAACAGGGAAACTATAGGAGGCCTATAGGAGGAGGCGAAGAGAAATTTTCGCTGTTTTGAGGGTGTGAGAGTGTGTGGAAAAGGTGGATGAAGGTTGGAATGAGGTGTTAGGGTGCCTAAGGTCTATCATGAATCACCAGGAGAGAGAAAGATGATTGGGTTTGCTTAAGGAGGGAGGAGGAAGTTCTATGAAAAATGAAGGAAACTAGGGCATAATTGAGGTGAGGTTTGAGAAACCTATAGAGCATGGATCAGATGGAGGTCATGATTGCTGGTACTCCGGCCTACTGCTGGAAGATATCTGCTGCATAGAAATTGACAGTCAACCAAGAAAATCAAGCAACCAATGAAATGAGTTCATCCTAGGAAAAACAGACTTTTGCATTAAAATGACCTAAACTATGATGTGTAGAAGGAAATGCTGGGAAATGTTGTAATAAAGGAAAGAATGCAAAAGGATTATTGAAAATTAGGAAGTGAACATGACAAAGAAGATCTAAAGCAAAGCAAAACTGGACTATCAACCTACTAGAGAGCTGCAAACACTAGAAGTCCTAGGAATGAGAAAAATCTGTGTTTTTGGGGTAGCAAGAGAGTCTTTGCCTCAAATCATGGTCCCAGAGGGAGGAAGAGAGGCCAAGGCACTGTTGCTAGACTTTTGAATCTTCTATGATCACTGCTTAACCTGCTACAGAAATCACAAATGGAAGAAAGCTACTAAATCATCAAAAGCAACCTATTCTTAACCATAAGAGAAATACATCTAACAACAAACTATTTTGCAAACTGACATAAAGAATACAAATAAAAGTAAAGAGAAGCTTGGCTACTTGGATTGGGCCCTAAACCAAGAGCTTCACCCCTCTGAGCTAACTCAGTACTAGCTCAAAAAGGATTCCATCTTCATTATAAAAAAATAGCAATATTACATAAAACTATCATAAAATAGTAGCTCGAAATTTGAGCAGAGTTTACACAAGCAAAAAAATCTGACCCTAGTGAGGCCCTTGGCCTCTCTACTTATACATCTGAATCTATCAACAACTTCCCTAAAATCAGGGAGGCTTAGCTCCGAAAACTCGAGATAACTATCAATCATCGTCCACTTGCTCGACTGCCTTCTAGTGCATGATTCAGCTGCTTGTACTCCAAGCTGAATGAACGGGAATTCGAAGTGAGGAGAAATAAATGAGGGGGATTCCCTCCTATAAGTCCTCTCCTCTGTCTATTTCGAGTTATTGCTGCAGTTTGACCACTAGATCCTTGTCTTTGACCTCGAAATCCATCAATAATATGCATTAAATACATGTTAGACCACATGGCTATTGGCATTATGGCTAAAGTGTTGTCCTTGATGGCAACTCATACAGGTGATGGATCACTGTACAACAGGTCAGTAGCAGAGATTGATGATTAGCTCACAAATAATGAAGAAAACAAGAGGTACACAGGTACACCTTACAAAAGGTGCGTACACGCAGGCATGTCATACATAATGTGCGTACATACACGCAGGTATCCCGTGTAAGAGGTGCGTACCCCCAGTTCACTTACTTCAAGGCAGAGAAGCGCGCTCACGTGGGGTTTCTTATGTTTGGCCCGTGGTATCTAGCCCGCCGTTCTTGATTCTATGGTTTTGGCCCGTGGTATTGTTTTATATTATTATTATTATTGAGCCCCATGTTCATGGAAAATTTTAGGGGCTAATGTTCGCCCAGTGGGCTAATTTTCCTTGATTTTTCCACAAAAAAGATTCGCCAATTTCCAATTTTATAAAAGACGATTCGCCCAAATTTTAGAATATAAAATTATTTTACCTTAGAAGTCACCAACATTGTATAGAGGCTATATATAAAATCATTATAAATTTGAATAATTTTACAAATATATCAATAAACATTTTATAGTTTGCATATTAGGGATTAGTGAGATTCGCCAATGTTTTTAAACTTCAAGAAATTTTTCCATCCTTAAAATTTTCCTTGCCCATGTTCCATGATTTTAGGGAGAGCTTGCCTATATAAAGCAAAGGAGATCATTTGGCTAGACACTTGTGAAATTAGAAGATCTTAAGAGAAGCTAGATCTGAAATTCTAGTGATGGGTTTGTGAGAGATAGCTAGATCAAAATCAGGAGAAACATGAGAACTACAAGTCGGATCTACTAATGGGTTGATATCTCCTCGGCGCATGTTCAAATCTGTAGATCTGACAGTTTGGGTTAATCTTGAAGTTTTGAAATTATCTATACCTGCAGGTACGCAAGTACAGTGAAAGAAAAGTGCGGAGATACGCAGGCGCAGAAGCGCTGCAGGTGCGCAGATACGCAGGCCCAGAAGCGCTGCAGATGCGGAGGGGCGTAGGCAGTTCATTGGACACAGAGCACAGGTACACAAGAAGTCTGTGAGGCACAGTGCGTGGGTACGTAGGAATGCAGTTGGAAACAGTGCGTACTTATACGCAGGTGTTATATGGGTGAAGCTGCGTACTTCTCATGAAATCTACTTAGCTGTCCATGTTTATCATTGCTGTGTTCTGAGTTTTGAAGTGATGTCTGGTTTCTGGTTTTAAGTTCTGATAACAGCAGTGATTGATTAAATGTTTATACATTGATGGATGAATGGATCAGGTTCTTATTGACTCATTTATGTGATCTGATGGACTAGATCTGATTGATGACTCACTTGTATATGTATTGATCTAGTGCTTGGGTAATTCAGAAGGTTGTTTGATTATGAGCTTCAATGTTGTTGGGTCCAGTATGAAAATTGGATGAAATGTGGCCTTTCAGATTATGTGTTGTGCTTCAGTGTATCCAGTCTGAAAATTGATGAAACGTGTACCTGGAGGAAAGAAGATTGTAGGTCAGCACCTACGTACTAGTATCTAAGCTAGTACAAGAACTAAAGGAAATCTTTGGAGCATTGTAGCAGGTAGTAGCCTGCGTACTAGTAAATGGATCGGCTAGTACAAGAGAAAAGGGGTTGTAGCTCCCGTACTGGTATAAGGCTGCACCAGTACAAAATATTGTAAAAGGATTTTCTTATTAAGAAGAAGATTGAGATGACTTGCAGCAGGTGGTTTTCTCCCACATTGGGTTTCCACCTTATATCATGGTGTTCATGTGTGTGCCTTATGTGTGATGATCTATTCTATGTTACTGCATCTGATAATATGGTTGATAATGTTCTAATGCACTCATTGAAGATCAATTAACTTAATCATAAGAAGTTGTGGAAGTAGCATATATGAATCTGATTATGGAAATGAAAAAGTTTTATTAATGTGATAATACTAATTCACCCCCCCTCTCAGTATTATTTCCAACAATGGCATAATAACTAACTCAAGTCACCCTATAAGCATAAATATAATCAGAAAATCATACAATAAGCTAAGATAATGGTTGATTTGTCTAGGTTAGGAGGTAAAATGAGCCCATAAAATTACTCATTTATGAGGCTCATCATCACCCCCTACTGAAGGTGTTTCTCATCCTCTAAGCAACCTAGTCAATCTCTTCGTCTTTTATGGCCCTGGTGGCCTCCCTAGCATTCCAGGCTTCTGATGTGGTCTGCTCATGTTCTCCATAAAATCCTACCTTTCTATCTATGTCCTTCCACTGCTCCTCTGCTTCTTCTTCTCTTTTGCCTTCCAGCATGCTTAATATGAGTGGAGGACTCAGTTTGAGGCCAATGTAGTTGACCTTCAGCCTTTGCATGGAGTGCTTGTACATTGGCACTCTTTCCAATGCCTCCTTCAACCTCATGGGGGAATGGTATTCCTTGATCTGCAAACTGTGGGTAGGGTGTTCAATCTTCTCACGCATGCATGCACAAAGTCCTCCCGAAGTAGCCTAAACATATCTTCAAAGTGTGCAATGACTTGTTCCTGATTGGCTAGATATTTAGGGGTAATCTGAGGGTCATTGGCAAGCAGGTTGTGTGTGCTGATGAGTGCCATAGTATCTGATGGCTCAGCTCTTATCATCAATGGTTCATTCTGCTCTTGTATTAACAATCTTTTCATTTTTGTTGCCCTCAATTCTTCATGGTTCATCCATGACGCCATGGCCATTAATTGCAGATCCCCTAGCTTGGCATTAGGGTCCCACACATTCAGGTCTATGAGGGCCATGTTGTGTAGATAGAACTATGCCATCTTTGCTTTGTCCTCGAAGGTGCTTTGGTCACACAAATCCATGAATTTCCTGTAGTATTGGAAAGGCATTGTGCCTCTTTGAGCCAAAGTTTTTATTTGGAATTGAAGCCATTGATCCTTCATATAGAGGCCATAAGATTTGGCTGGTGTTCTGCATTGTAATGCTTCTATGGATAATCTGGCCATGTATGCCAAATGAGTCCCTTTCTCTTGTAGTTGCCTCCTTAGTAATTCATTCTCATTCTCAAGGTGGCTTCTTGTAATGGCTTCTCTGTCTCTAATAGCACTCAATTCTGTGCCCATTTCCTTGAGTTTGTTGTCCATGTGACCAATATCCTCAACTCCTTTGGACTGAGCTATTTGCATCCACCTATGCATTCTCACTCTCTCTTTTTCCAATTTGAAAAATAGTGGAATTGCAAATATCTGCGGGATTATCTTGCCTCCCTCAATTAGTCTGTAATAGGAGTCAAGATTAGGCTGGGGGTTTGGTTCTTGTAGCTCGTGTGCTTCGTCTTTGACCTATGGCTGTCCTCCTCTCTTTTCCTCAAGTTTTTGTGTCTCCTGTAGTTTGGATAGTGTCTCCCGTAGGACTGTTTTAGCCTCCTATAGGTCTGGTTTGGAGTCCTATAAAATTTCCTTTCCCTTCCATGTAAAAGATCTTGGAGTCCCTCTTTCATAGGTTATGGGTGTCTTGGAAGGATATTCTTTCATCTTGGCAAATGGTGAATCTTCAATGTTAATGGGAGTCTTTGATGAGGGCTGAGGTTTGCCTGTTTTAATTCTGGTACTCTTCCTTGCCTTGAAATACATGGAGGTTTTTCTTTTCCTCTTCTGCTTCTGCTTGACTGGTGTGTTGAGGGCAGTGAGGGCAGCTGCTGCTTCTCTTTCCCAAGTTTTAGGGGACTCTTCTCTTTACTCTGCCCTCTCTGCCTTCTTTTCTCCCTCTTCTGTCTCTTTTTCCTCCTCCTGCTCTGTCTCTTCAACTCTCCCCTCCTCTATTTCTTCTCTTTCCTCCTTCCTCTCTTGCTCTGTTATGTCACCACTGGCTTCATCTTCTCCTCCTTGCTGTTCTCCCTCCTCACTAACAGCAGGACTGACATCATAGGTTAATGCCTTGATGTCATCCTCAACTATCATATTTCTGAAAACTTCCCATGCTATAGGGATTGTAAGGATATGGAGGGCTTCTTTTGATTAGGCCATGGTGAGCTAGCTACTGTGAATTCCTTTCTTGTACCTTGGTGCTAGAGTCAATGAGGGACTGAAGGAGAAAGTAAGGAATACTGAGCTTTTGATGTGTTGGAGTATTCATGCCATATCTCAAATCTTGGAGGATTCTGAAATGATATCCATAAACAATGATGTGCCTCCCCTCACAAGAAATGTATTTGATCGTTTGGTAGCTAACCTCATCCCAGGGATATGGTATACTATCCCTCCTAATTCCATTTTTGTCTTCAACAGGGGTTTCATTATCTTGGAAAAATTTCCTCTTGGCAGCCTGGCCAATTGGTTTCTCATCTTCACTCCAAGGCAACCCAAGAGGAAGGGTAGTGACCCTACTAATGAATTCAGGGGTTATTTCAATGGAGAGGCCTCTAATGTTTACAGTAGCTGGAGTTCTTGTGTGAGGGACTAGAGAGAGAGAAAATTCATGGGCAATTTCATCATCAAACCCTCTAAACTTCTCAAAGAAATTCATACAGTTTGCCCTTGTAAATATCTCCGCCACTTGACAATGTGCATGGAGTCTAGTGGAGTTAGTGGGCTCTTTTCTCATAAACCCCCCTATCATATTGCTTTTACTTCTTTTGAAAAACCAAATATGGAGGTGGAGACAAAGAATTTTGAGTGAAATAGAAAAACAAAGGAGACTGTGTTTAAAAAAAAAAAAAACAATTTTTTTTTTATGTATTTCTACCCTCTTAAAGACTCATTTTATCTTCAATTTGAGATCAATTCTTTCACATTTTGATATTCAACAGAGGGCAGTCATGAACCCTACCTCTTCAGACTAAAATTCGTGCCAAAAATCACATTTTCTCCCTTCAAAATGACTCATTGCCCCTCCTGTAGAAGCCCGCTGTCCCTCTTGTAGATTTCTTATAGGTGCTCCTGTAGAAAATGCCGAGAGCAAGAATATGGAGGAAATTGATGGAGGATGGTGGATACGAGGCTATGGGGGCATAAGAAGACTGTTTTGTGGCTAATTTACGAGGAGAAATGGAAGAAAAGTTGGTGAGAATGTGCGGGGAGGAGTGCTCATTACCTTTTATGGCTATTTTCGATTATGAGTGTTGAGCTGGCAAGGTGTACATTGCCTAGATTATGACCATTGGTCCCCACCTTCTTGGTCATCATGACCCCCATCGTAATCATCCCCTCATTACAGCATTGGATTTAACTATTCCTCCCACTCCTTTCCCTTCGCATCTTTTGCTTGAGTTGACTGTGTGCACGTGTGGGTGACATCTCGGTTAAGTGGAGTCAACTAAATGAAGGTGGCCAAGTTAACTAGCTACCTTTCCCTCTTTTTATTTCAACCATCTCGTTGCCTTCGTATGATTCCTAATTACACAAATGTAGATAGAGGAGTGACTTAGCTACTCACCTGTAATCTGAGTGTATTTGCTGCCATCGACTATGAGGTGTTGTGGATTTCTCTGCTGCATGCCCTCATTTTCCTTTATGCATGCTGTCTTTGCTTGCTGATGTGTTGTTGGGTGTTTTTTTAGGTTCTTCTTTTGTTGGAGCTGAGCTGCATGTTCCTTTTCAACCTTCAGATGTGTTGTCCCTTGCATCCCCTACTGGTATGGTCTAGGTCCATGCAGCCTCCTTTCGTTTATGTAATAGATCTGTTCAGTGACTCCTTCGGCCCCTTGGTATACAACTTTAAGTCCGGGCAAGGAAGGGCACTTATCTATAGAATTATCTTCTTCATAGACTAAACAAACCTCTATAGAGTTCAATGGGCATTCATTCCTAGGATGCCTCCTGGTGCATCTAGGGCAGAAAATGGCCAAAGCCCTCTCTGCTTCCTCTTGTTTTCTTTTGATATGTAAGGTATCCATTTGCATCGCAAGAGTCTGCAGCATCTCAATCTTGAAGTCTTCCAGCATGTTTCCAATTTCACCTTTAATGGATGAATTGGAAGAAGAGGTACTGGCTATGGGCTGACTCCCCATACCTTTCTTTCTGGCTGCTCTAGAATGGTTTCTAAAAACAGTCTTTGTCCCCATAGGATAGTTGGTAGATGTCTCTCCCCGCTAGTAGATGTAGGGTGTCTAAAAGGTCTTCCCGAATTCCCCTGAGCAAGACCAACTTCAGAGACTCAAGGTCAAGCGTACACCTAACCCTTTTGTAACTGAGTTGGAACCTCTCTTCATAGTCTTCCAGGGACTCATCACTTCCTATGGTCATTTGGAAGATTTCTTCTTTAGTATCTTTTGACCTACAATAGTCTCGATACTTTTCATTAAAGACCTGCTACATCTTAGCCCAAGTTGTGATGTTATTGCTAAGTAGTCCCATGAACCAGTGCAGTGCTACGTCCTTGAGAGTAGAAGGGAACAGTTACAACTTTTTCTCGTCTTCTGCATAATCATAAGTTCGATAGATGACATCAAACTCGAACAAGAAGGTGTCAAGATCTTTTACAGTCAGACCATGGAAGTGAGGTAGGGCTAAAGGACTTATATTCTGTTGGCATTATGATTCAAGTGTTGTCCTTGATGGCAACTCACTCAGAGGATGGTACAGGTGCTCAGAGGTTGGTACAGGTGATGGCAACTTAATCAGAAGACAGATCTCAGTACAGCATGACAAGGAAGCTCATACACGCCGTTTCGTTAAGCCCAAGTCGCGTGTACACGCGAGTTCGATTCATAAAAAGCGCGTGTATGTGGAAAGGTTCCTTTGGTCCATGGTGGTTAGTCCTTGGAAGTTGTGCCTATGATTTCGGACCATTGTGTCTCGACGGGCGTGTCGATCCCTAGTTTTGAAGTTGATGGTATTGTGTTACTATGGTTTTGGCTCTTGGTATTGAGCTAGGCCTAAGACTATATAAGGAGAAGAAGATCATTAGGCAAAATCATCTTTCGACAAGGCTTGAATATCTAAGAGAGAAAGAGATCTGATATGCAGGTTCTGGGTTGCTTGATCTAAGCCAAGGAGAGATCACATCGGTTGATGGAAGACTAGATCTAAGGATAGATCGGGATCTAATGGTTTGAAATGCACTATCATGATATGGTTGATTATGCGTATTTCTAGATCTGCATATTGTCGCAATGTTACGTTTTGGATCTAACTAATGTCTGGTACAGCTGCAAATTGAGAAAGTTTATTTTTAGATCTGTACGCAGGTTGGCTTCGGTAAAAGAGCGTGTATACGCGGGTTTTGCTCATTGAAGTAGCGTATATCTTTTGAAGCTTGATTTTGGGTTTACAGTGGGGTCTGACTGTTATTGCAGAGTTCTGTAGTCTGCTCTGTGTTCTGGTAACTGGTGATTGACAGGGTTCAGTGATTCAAAGTTTGGTTGTTTTATGCTTCAATGATCTGTTGTGGAAATTGAATGATTTGTGGTCTTCAGATTGTAATGTTGTGCTTCAGGAATATCCAAGTCTGAAAATGTATGAAAAGTGATATCTGAAAGAAGGAAGATTGTAGGTCAGCACCTACGTACTAGTATCTTGGCTAGTACAAGAGCAAAGGGGGTTGGAGCTCCCTTCCAAGGAAGTTTGGAGAACGAGAGAAGGTTGTAGCCTTCTGCAGGTTGTAGCCTGCGTACTGGTATAAGGCTGCACCAGTACAAAAGATTGTAAACTGAAGTTTCATATTAAAGAAAGATAGAGACAACTTGCAGCAGGTGGTTTTCACCCACATTGGGTTTCCACCTTATATCTTGGTGTTCATGTGTGTGGCTTTTTATCTGTTCTATTATACTGCACATGTTTACTGTTAATGTGGTGAATAATGTCCTGATGCACTTAATTGAAGAATAAGCTAACTAAATTGTGAGTTTTCTTCTTATACGCTGTTTTACTTCGTCACAGTAGCGTGTACACGCTGGTTCACTTAACTGAAGTAGCGTATATGTTTCTGAGCATTTGAAAAGTTTGATTAATCTGATAATACTGATTCACCCCCCCTCTCAGTATTATTTCCAACAATTGGTATCAGAGCAGGTCCTTCAGAGAAGCTTGATCGCTTGAAGGAAGATCATTCATCATGAGCAACTACGAGAAAGAAGCATCAATCAGGCCACCGGTTTTTGATGGAACAAATTTCAATTATTGGAAGGTAAGAGTTACTGCATATCTTCAATCTCTTGGTACAGAAGTTTGGGACATTGTAGAAACAGGCTATGCTTTTCCTTCAGCTACTCCTACAGATCCAGCTGAGAAAAAGGCATATGAAACAAATGCAAAAGCAGTCAGTACTCTATTAGGAAGTATATCTCAAACAGAATTCATGAAGGTCATGCACTTCAAATCAGCAAAAGAGATATGGGACAAAATGATCACTAGCTATGAAGGAGATGAACAGGTAAAGCAAGCTAAACTTCAAACTCTCAGGATTCAATATGAGACCTCAAGATGTATAATGATGAAAGTGTGGCTAATTATTTTCTTCGGGTAGATGAGATTGTTAATTGTATGAAAAATTTGGGTGAAGAAATAAAAGAGACTATAGTAGTTCAAAAGATTCTAAGATCATTATCCCCCAAGTTTGAATCCAAAGTATCTGCAATAGAAGAAAAGGAAAATCTCAAAGTTCTCACTATGTCTCAGCTACATGGAATTCTAACTGCTTATGAAATGAGAAAGGGAGGTCCATCAGACAGAAGGGAAGCTGCTTTTAAGGCATCAAGAAAAGAAGATTACTATGAAGCAAGCCATGTTCCAGAAGAAGAGGAAGAAGAATCAAATTTTGTCAGAAATCTTCAAAGGGGTGCTGGAAGGTTCAGAGGTAAGCTACCTTTCAAATGCTTTGCTTGTGGAAGAGTAGGTCATTATGCTGCAAAATGTCCTAATAAGGATAAAGGAAAAGAACCTGCTAGATGGAATAAGAAACAAAGTGCAAATAAGAAAAGCTACTACACCCATGAAGATAGTGATGGCTTATCAAACAGTGATGAAGATGAACAAGGTAATAAATATAAGCTATTAATGGCATTTGAAGATGATGATTATGAGGATGCTGTAGATGTGGATAATCTCTATAATGAAATCACTAGACTCAAGAGATGCATAGAAGAAAAGAGTGTGATCATTGATACTTTGCAATTTCAAATTGATGAAAAGGAAAAACATCTTGAAAAACTAGAAGGTGAAATTGTTGGTCTCAGAAAAGAAATTGAGAAAACAAAAGCTATTAATCTTAAGTTTGTCAAAGGATCTGAAACTTTGGATGAGATTATCAATGTGCAGCGGTCTCCTCTAAACAAGACAGGTTTGGGCTATAATGGAGAAACCTCTCAAGCATCCACCTCAAAAAGTTATCTTGATGCAGCAAGAAGAAATGAGCAGAAGAACAATGAAGATAATCAGGTAAAGCAGGGACGAATTACAAACAGAAACTATCAGGGACAATCCTTCTTAAGGGTGAACAAAAGCTACAACCAACCACAGGTAAAATCTTCTCAGTTTGGCACAAGAATAGATGAAAATAGAAATTACAATCAGTTGGCTGGTAGATTCAATAACCGCAGAAGCTTCTTCAATGGACAATGCTTTTCTTGCCATAACTTTGGTCACAAAGCAGCTCAATGTGTTGCATATAAAACAATCATGACTAGGGAAGCTCAAAAACAAAGAAGTATGACAGGGATTACAAAGAGGACCTATAACAACTTTTCGGTTCTTGAAAATGAAGTTGAATGTTCTATTTGCAATAATTTTGGTCATAAAGAATCTGAATGCAGGAGCAGGTTTCAGGAGAAAAAGGAACAAGCCACGAGCACCAAAAAATGGAGAATAAAAGAACCTCAGACAGAAAGATGTGGGATAGCGTTTTATGCAGAAGGACAGGAAAATCTATGGTACATTGACAGTGGATGTTCGAAACATATGACAGGTGATAAAGAAAAACTTGAATCTTATTCTACTTTAGAAAAGGGAAAGAAAGTTTCTTTTGGAAATGATACTCCTGCAACTATAAAAGGAAAAGGTATTGCTCCTTTGAAAGAAAAGGTCAAGGCTGGAAATGTTTTGTATGTTGATGGATTGAAGCATAATCTTCTAAGTGTCAGCCAGATGTGTGATCAAAAAACGAGGTTATTTTCAGATCGAATGGATGTCTTGTTCGTGATCTTGATACAGGTAAAACAGTTCTCAAAGGCAAAAGAACTCCAAATAATCTGTACATATTTGAAGAAGGACAACAACAATGCTATCTTAGCAAGGATGAAGAGCACTGGTTATGGCATCGAAGGTTGGGACATCTAAGCTTCTCACAAATAAGAAAGCATGCAAATATCAGGCAGTTCGCGATCTTCCAGATATCAAAATTCCAGACAACACCATATGCAAATCTTGTCAGTTTGGAAAGCAAACCAGAACTAACTTTCCAGAAAAGGAAGGATCAGCTAGCTTGCCTCTTGAGCTAGTCCATACAGATGTATGTGGTCCATTTAGGAAAAGGACACCTCGAGGAGAAGAATATCTGATATTATTCATTGATGATTTCTCAAGGTTTGTTTGGTTAGGGCTTATGAAGCACAAAGATGAAGCATTCGAAAAATTCAAATCCTTCAAAGCATTGGCTGAAAATGAATCAGGACACAAAATTAAGTGCCTCAGATCTGACAGAGGTGGGGAGTTCACATCAAATGAATTTTTCGATTTCTGCGATGAACATGGGATAAGAAGAGAATTCTCTACAGCTAGAACTCCTCAGCAAAATGGGGTTGTGGAAAGAATGAACAGAACTATCCAACAAATGGCTCGTGCTATGCTCGATGAATCAGGTACTCCTGCAACCTTCTGGGGTGAAGCTGCACATGCTGCTGTTATCATTCTTAACAAAACAAATGTCCGAGTAAACAGCACTCAAACACCTCATGAGCTTTGGAGTGGTAAAACTCCTTCCGTGAAGCATTTCAAAATCTTTGGGAGCAAATGTTATATTAAGAACACTGATGAGCAACTTGGCAAACTTGAACCTAGAGCAGATGAGGGCATTCTTCTTGGTTATTCTCCACATAGCAAAGCATACAAGTGCTACAATAAAAGACTTGGCAGAATTGTTGACAGTATTGATATAGTGGTTGATGAGAAGGGATATATTCCTAGGCAAGTTCATCATGAAGACATTGAAGAAGATGAAGGTTACTCTCAAAGGCGAAATGATGAAGAAGAAGAACCTCAAGAAGAAGAAGAATCTCAAGAAGAACCAGAGGAGCAGACAAGAATAGAAGAGAAGACTCCATCCAGATATGTCCAAAAGAATCATCCAGAAACTCAGATTGTGGGGCAGAAAGAAGCAGGAGTACAAACAAGAAGGACACTTGCAGAAGCTTCAAGCTACTTGGCTCTACTCTCCTCCATTGAACCACAAAATGTGAAAGAAGCATGCAAAGATGAATGTTGGGTCAAAGCAATGGATGAAGAACTTGAGCAAATCGAAAGGAACAACACTTGGGAATTAGTTCCTAGACCAAAAGATAAGAATGTAATAGGAACAAAATGGGTCTTCAAGAATAAGTTAAATGAAAATGGAGAAGTAATTAGAAACAAGGCCAGACTTGTTTGTAAAGGGTATGCACAGCAAGAAGGAATAGATTTTGAAGAGACCTTTGCTCCTGTGGCAAGACTAGAGGCCATCCGAATGTTCCTTGCTCTCTCAAGCTTTCAAAACTTCAAGGTATTTCAAATGGACGTGAAATCAGCCTTCCTGAATGGAGACTTAGAAGAAGAAGTATATATTGAGCAGCCAGATGGGTTCATTCTTGGAAATGATCCAAACCTTGTATGCAGATTGAAAAAGGCACTCTATGGGCTCAAACAAGCTCCAAGGGCTTGGTACTATCGGTTGGACAAATATCTTCACCAACAAGGCTTTTCAAAAGGATCAGCAGATAGCAATCTCTATATAAAAGTTGAAAATAACAAATTGCTAATTCTTGTTGTTTATGTAGATGATATTATTTTTGGCAGCAATGAAGAGACCATGAGTCAAAACTTTGCCTTGGTTATGCAGAAAGAATTCGAAATGTCACTTCTTGGAGAATTGACATATTTTCTTGGATTGCAAATCCAACAAAATGAAGGAGGTATCTTCTTGTCTCAAACCAAATACCTCAAGCAGATCTTGAAGAAGTATGGCATGGAAGAGTCAAAGCCAGTATGTACACCCATGGTTACAGGATGCAGCCTCAGTGCAAATGATGAATCAGCAGCAGTTCACCAACCCACTTATAGATCCATGATTGGAAGTTTGCTTTATTTGACAGGTACTCGACCAGATATTACACATGCAGTAGGAATGGTTGGAAGATTTCAAGCCAACCCAAAGGAAACTCATCTTCAGGCAGTCAAAAGAATCTTCAAATATC
Organism: Pinus tabuliformis; assembly: GCA_031772625.1. Lineage (NCBI taxonomy): Eukaryota > Viridiplantae > Streptophyta > Pinopsida > Pinales > Pinaceae > Pinus > Pinus tabuliformis. The sequence goes on along the minus strand of CM062820.1, from coordinate 662,718,083 downwards.
TTCAAGGGACCCAAAACTATGGCTTATGGTATCCTAGAAATACAGATCTCACTCTTCATGCTTACACAGATGCAGATTGGGCTGGAAGTGTGGATGATAGGAAAAGCACAAGTGGAGGTGCTTTCTTCATGGGTTCCAGATTAGTATCTTGGTTCAGCAAGAAACAAAGTTCGATTGCCTTATCTACAGCTGAAGCAGAATATGTGGCTGCAGCATCTTGTTGCACACAACTTCTTTGGATGATGCAGACCTTGCAGGACTTTCAAATCACTTGCACTCCACCTGTCTCTATCTTATGTGATAATACAAGTGCAATCAGCATTTCAAAGAATCCTGTCATGCACTCAAAGACCAAGCACATACCAATCAAGTACCATTTTCTTCGGGAACAAGTGCTTGAGCAGAAGGTCAAGTTGGAGTATGTTCCTTCTAAAGAGCAAGTTGCTGATATTCTCACAAAACCACTGCCCAGGGAAACTTTTGAATATCTCAGACAAAAGCTGGGAGTAGTTGATGCTTCATCCTGTTGTTGAAGGTTGTTTGTTCTTCAGAAAAGTTGGTATACGCAGGTTACGGAAGGGATATGCGCGTATACACGCGGTTTCATGATGGGTAAGTCGCGTGTATGCTGTACGCTTGTTGCAGAAAGAATATCCGCGTACATACGCTGTTTTATACAGGATAAAACGCGTATATGAAGTTCTGAACAGCAAGGGAAAACTCTGAAGTTCTGAACAGCAATAGGAATGTCAGAATTCTTCAGGCACAGTTTCAGGGAGTGCAACAGGCACAGGTTCAGGGGGAGCAGCTCAAAAGTCTCATAAAGCATTGTTGGCATTCAGATGTTTTGGTTGTTGGTTTCAGAGAAGGAGCTCCGAAAGAAATTCTGGTTGCTGATCTAACAAGATGTTTATCAGATGCTGCTGGTGTCTTTCCTAAGTCTTGGTCTAGATCTGTTGTCTCTATGTCATGTATCTCTCTTGTCATATCTCTTTTATGGTATCAAGGTCATGTAACGGCCTTTGTTGGTTTCCCCACTATGCCTGGGGTGAATGCTGTAATATAATTGGTTGTTTCTGTTATGTCCCCTCTTGGTAGGGAGTATGGATGTATGTATTGAGTCTTTTGGTGATAGGAAGGTCCCTTATGGTGTATAAGTCTTGGTTCTTGTTGAAGAACATCTTTTGCAGATCTGGCCTTCGGTCAGGGGGAGCACAAGTCAGCACAGCCAAACAGAGATATCAGCATGTCCTCAGGGGGAGCACAGCCCTTTGCCCTTGATGTCAAAGGGGGAGAGTGACTTGGTGTGATGGTTGCCATCAAGTCCAAAGGGGGAGATTGTTGGCATTATGATTCAAGTGTTGTCCTTGATGGCAACTCACTCAGAGGATGGTACAGGTGCTCAGAGGTTGGTACAGGTGATGGCAACTTAATCAGAAGACAGATCTCAGTACAGCATGACAAGGAAGCTCATACACGCCGTTTCGTTAAGCCCAAGTCGCGTGTACACGCGAGTTCGATTCATAAAAAGCGCGTGTATGTGGAAAGGTTCCTTTGGTCCATGGTGGTTAGTCCTTGGAAGTTGTGCCTATGATTTCGGACCATTGTGTCTCGACGGGCGTGTCGATCCCTAGTTTTGAAGTTGATGGTATTGTGTTACTATGGTTTTGGCTCTTGGTATTGAGCTAGGCCTAAGACTATATAAGGAGAAGAAGATCATTAGGCAAAATCATCTTTCGACAAGGCTTGAATATCTAAGAGAGAAAGAGATCTGATATGCAGGTTCTGGGTTGCTTGATCTAAGCCAAGGAGAGATCACATCGGTTGATGGAAGACTAGATCTAAGGATAGATCGGGATCTAATGGTTTGAAATGCACTATCATGATATGGTTGATTATGCGTATTTCTAGATCTGCATATTGTCGCAATGTTACGTTTTGGATCTAACTAATGTCTGGTACAGCTGCAAATTGAGAAAGTTTATTTTTAGATCTGTACGCAGGTTGGCTTCGGTAAAAGAGCGTGTATACGCGGGTTTTGCTCATTGAAGTAGCGTATATCTTTTGAAGCTTGATTTTGGGTTTACAGTGGGGTCTGACTGTTATTGCAGAGTTCTGTAGTCTGCTCTGTGTTCTGGTAACTGGTGATTGACAGGGTTCAGTGGTTCAGTGATTCAAAGTTTGGTTGTTTTATGCTTCAATGATCTGTTGTGGAAATTGAATGATTTGTGGTCTTCAGATTGTAATGCTGTGCTTCAGGAATATCCAAGTCTGAAAATGTATGAAAAGTGATATCTGAAAGAAGGAAGATTGTAGGTCAGCACCTACGTACTAGTATCTTGGCTAGTACAAGAGCAAAGGGGGTTGGAGCTCCCTTCCAAGGAAGTTTGGAGAACAAGAGAAGGTTGTAGCCTTCTGCAGGTTGTAGCCTGCGTACTGGTATAAGGCTGCACCAGTACAAAAGATTGTAAACTGAAGTTTCATATTAAAGAAAGATAGAGACAACTTGCAGCAGGTGGTTTTCACCCACATTGGGTTTCCACCTTATATCTTGGTGTTCATGTGTGTGGCTTTTTATCTGTTCTGTTATACTGCACATGCTTACTGTTAATGTGGTGAATAATGTCCTGATGCACTTAATTGAAGAATAAGCTAACTAAATTGTGAGTTTTCTTCTTATACGCTGTTTTACTTCGTCACAGTAGCGTGTACACGCTGGTTCACTTAACTGAAGTAGCGTATATGTTTCTGAGCATTTGAAAAGTTTGATTAATCTGATAATACTGATTCACCCCCCCTCTCAGTATTATTTCCAACATATTCTTTATTTTGGTGTCCCCATTGGTCTCCCAAATGGGCAAGGTACCCTATATTCTCTCTCCATTTCCCCTAGCATTTCTGTTTTCAGCCATTGGATCCAGAGGAATTTTTTCTTCTTCTTCTTCCCCTATAGGTTCTTCAAATATGTCTGGATGTTCACCTAAGGGTTCTTCTTGATTGCAGCCACCGAAGAAGAGAGAAGGTTGGCTATGTGAAGCAATGGGGGTGTTGGGCAAAATTTTTCCTAAGCTATCTCTACTCCTACGAGGCATGAAAGGAAATATTTTGGTTGGTTTTTCGTTTCTCTTTCCCCACAATGAAAGTACCTATAGAAATAAAAATTGTGATTGAACAAAACAAATTGCAACTAGCTGAAATGAACTTGCTGAATGGAAATTTGCTGAATTGGAAAGAAAAGAAAGGAAATGTAGAATTGAAGGAAAAGAAATGACTAGTCTACTTTTGCCGAAATAAACTATTAGCAGAATGTTGCAATAGGAAATAGAAGAAAGAAGTAATCACATAATACTCTGACGCTTTCCCAGCAATAGCACCAAAAAGTGATGAGTGCCAGCATTGCAGCAAATATACTGCAACTCCTGGGCTACCAACTTTACTTTTATCAACCCGGTAGTTCGTAACAAACTTGGAAGTGTTGTGCTATATGCACAAGTACTAGTTCTCACTGCAGGTTGTCACTTGGTCAACCGGCACGGAATCACTAGGAGCTCAAGCCAACTTCTATAGATTTCAGAAGAAGCTCTATGTGTGATGGAAGGAAAGAAATATTACTCTATAGATTCTATTCTAACTGCAGAAAGGAGAAAGACTGGAATGTAAAGAAAAACCTAGTAAACCCTAATTAACAAGCTAATTCCACTTTTGCCAAAAAGACTATGCAAAACCATGAAAGAAATTCCATTACCTACTCAATAAAGAACATCTAACCATGCTATTTCTAGAATTAAATAAGAGAAAAACATATTTTTGGTTTTTTATGTGGTTTTATGTGAATTTAACATGCATCTAATTTATTGTGTGTGAGTGTGGTAGCGGACAAGTGGCATTAGAGGGCGGTTTTGTAGCTTGGGAGGATGTAGGATGGTGTGGATGGGTCCTAGGAGGTCTTAGGTGGCCTTCTGGAGGCTTTTCCCACACTCGGCCTTCAAAAGAAAGGCTACAAGAAAAGCTATAGGAGGACACAGGAAAACTACAGGAGGAAAACAGGGAAACTACAAGAGGTCTACAAGAGGAGGCCGAGAGAAATTTTCGTTGTTTTGAGGGTGTGAGAGTGGGTGGAAAAGGTGGATGAAGGTTGGAATGAGGTGTTAGGGCACCTAGGGTCTATCGTGAATCACCAGGAGAGAGAAATATGATTGGGTTTGCTCAAGGAGAGAGGAGGAAGTTCTATGAAAAATTAAGGAAACTAGGGTAGAATTGAGGTGAGGTTTGGGAGACCTATAGGGCATGGATCAGATGGAGGGTGTGATTGCTGGTAAGCTAGCATACTACTAGAAGAGATATGCTACATAGAAACTGATATTCAACCAAGAAAATCAAGAAACCAATGAAATGAGTGCATCCTAGGAAAAACAGAGTTTTGAATTAAAATGACCTAAACTATGATGTGTAGAAGGAAATGCTCAGAAATGCTATAAGAAAGGAAATAATGAAAAAATATTATTGAAAATCAAGAAGTGAACATCATAAAGAAGATCTAAAGCAAAGCAGAACTAAACTATCAACCTACTAGAGAGCTGCAAACACTAGAAGTCCTAGGAATGAGGAAAATTTGTGTTTTTGGGGCAACAAGAGAGTCTTTCCCTCAAATAATGGTCCTAGAGGGAGGAAGAGAGGCTAAGGCACTGTTTCTAGCCTTTTGAATCTTCTTTGATCACTACTTAACCTGCTACAGAAAGGACAAATGGAAGCAAGCTACTAAATCATCAAAAGGAACCTATTCTTAACCATAAGAGAAATGCATCTAACAACAAACTAATCTACAAACTGAAGTAAAGCATACAAATACAAGTAAAAATAATCTTGGTTGCTTGGATTGGGCCTAACCCAAGAGCTTCAACCCTCTGAGGTAACTCAGTACTATCTCAAAAGGGATTCCATCTTCATTATAAAAAAATAGCAAGATTACATAAAACTGTCATAAAATAGTAGCTCGAAATTTGAGCAAAGTTTACACAAGAAAAAAAATCCATCCCTAGTGATTCCCTAGGCCTCTCTATTTATACATCTAAAGCTACCAACAGCTTCCTTAAAATAAGTAAGGCTTGGCTCCCAAAACTCGAGATAACTATCAATCATCTTCCACTTGCTCGGCTGCCTTCTAGTGCATGATTCAACTGCTTGTACTCTGAGATAAATGAAGGGGAATTCGAAGTGAGGAGAAATAAATGAGGGGGATTCCCTCTTTTAAGTCCTATCCTCTATCTACTTCGAGTTATTACTGCAGTTTGACCAGTAGATCCTTGTCTTTGACCTCGAAATCCATCAATAATCTGCATTAGATACATGTTAGACCACATGGCATAATAACTAACTCAACTCACCCTATAAGCATAAATATAATTAGAAAATCATACAATAATCTAAGAGAATGGTTGATTTGACTAGGTTAGGAGGCAAAATGAGCCCTTATAATTACCTGTTTATGAGGCTCATCATACACCCTAGATTACTCCCCGTTGCCTAGCGGCACCGTACCTTTAGTGGGTGGCATACCTAACTCTTATGTCAGTATTGGTACTAGTCTTTTGAAGGGTTCTTCCCTGATGGGTTGCTTTCCTCTCCCACCACTCGAGGTTCAACATACAATTTCTATGGTCTCCACTATTCCTCATGACCTGAACGATCTCTGGATCCTCTTGGCCCCTTCATACATTAACTCTTATGGAGAAAAAATACCGCTGTCACCAGTCGAATTGGCCTATCAAGTCATTCAATCTGCATTAGATTCTCCTGTCACTTTAGTCACAACCAATGGTACCATCTCCTCTCCCACAAATTCTCCCTCTAACGATCTCCTCAACCAAGTGCTACCTTCGGACAAAGCTATTTGAGAGATCATGTGTTTAGAGGAGCGACCTTGGAAAAACTTTCACCATCACATTTTGATAACTAATTCGGACACGACCCCTATACAAATCATGTCCTTTGAACCACCTGAGGTTGTTCCCTTGAGTTATATAATGCTCCAAACTATGGATTTGGAAGGGAACATGGGAAATATTTCAAAGAGAATGTTCATTGATATCTCAGTCAAGACAGGCATTGTGGAAAATATACAAATTGGAGCCGATTGCAATCTTGAGGAAATTGCAAGCTTCACTTGCCTTTTCAAGGAATTTTGCAATGTATTCGCTTGGTATTATGAGTAAATTCCCAACATAGATCCATCTATCGTCCAACATGAGATCAAGGTTTATGACAATGTTAGGTCTATTTGCCAAAGACTCTGACCATTTCAACCCCGCAACACTGTAGCCATCTAGAGTGAGATGGAAAAATTATTACATGTTGTTTCCGTCTACCCCGTTCCTTTAAAAGAATGGGTTTCCAATTTGGTTCTTGTAGATAAAAATAAGGGTACCATTCAAGTCTGTGTCGACTACTAGGATTTGAACATTGCGTGTCCAAAATATAATTATCTGACCTCGTTCTTTGAACAGATAATCGACGGTTGTGCCAATTACGAACCCTTCTCCTTTATGGATGGTTTCTCAAGCTATAACCATATTACCATAAAACCTGCGGATCAACAAAAAACCGCCTTCATTTTCCCTTGGGGAATATTTTCATAGAGAAAACGCCCATTCGGTCTAAATAATGTTGGAGAAACCTTTCAACAGGCCATGGACTACACATTCCATGATATCAGACACATTTTTCAGGCTTACTTGGACGACCTCCCAACCCATTCCAAGAAGCGAACCCAACACCTAGTTCATCTCTGAGCAATGTTTCTTAGGTGCAGGTTCTATAACATACTTCTGAATCTACACAAATGTGTATTGTTTGTCAAGTCTAGATGCCTACATGGTTTCATTGTCTCCAAACATGGTATTAGGGTTGATCTTGATGAGGTAAAGGCAATTACTCAATTTCCCATGCCACAATCAATTTTACACCTCCAACATTTACAGGGGAAGGAAAAATTCTTGATTCACTATGAACTATGACAATCTGATGAAAGTCTTTATGCACCTAATAAAGAAGGGTGTACCATACTTGTGGGATGATCAAGCCCAATGATCATTTGATGCCATGAAAGAGGCACTCATATCTACCCCACTACTTAGTGCTCCCAACTATTGGCGTGACTTTATCCTATACCTCGCAGCCTCACCATCATCAATTGGTATGGTGTTGTTTCAAACCCATGATGATCTTAATGAGCATGTGATCTGTCATCTCTCAAAAGGCCTGAATGGGCTCGAACTCTTATATTCACATGTGGAAAAAACTATCCTTGGTAGTTGTCTTTGTTTCCAATCACTTCTGACATTATATATTGTTGTGATAGACTACCGTCATCACTTTGGAGAATCCCAAGAGACAAATTTTGTCTCCTCAAGTCATCACTGAAAAATATTCCAAATGGATTGTTATCCTCTAGAAAATTAATTTGGTTTTCGCCACTTCCAAGGTTAAAAAATCCTTATTCTTCGCAGAATTATTGTCAGATCTTCCCCTAGTCGATCCAAATGAGATACCCAATGAACCTCTTTTGGATGAATCTATCTATATGATTGACTCAACTGACCCTTGGTACGAGCACATTATTGTGTACCTCCAAGCACAATGATTCCACCCTGATCTCTCATTAGGCGACCATTGTCGCATTTTCCACCAAGCTCGACACTATTTAGTGTTGAACGATACTTTATATCATTGTGGCACTGATACAATTCTTTGATGTTGCCTCACTCATGAAGACGCTGGACATGTTTTAAATGAATGCCATGATTGGTCATGTGGCGGTCATCTATCTGGCATGGCTACCACCCAGAAAATTCTACGCGTAGGATACTACTAGCTGACCTGGTTTAAAGATAATATTAAGATAGTCTAGCAATATCATCCTTTCCAAATATTTACCAAGAAAATGTGTGCACCCCTAGCCCCCCTAAACCTGTTTATCCTCGTCGGCCCCTTTGCCAAATGGGGCATTGACTTCATCACATGCAACCCCACTTCCTTTGATGGACACAACAACATTATTGTCACTATGAACTACTTTACAAAATGGACAGAAGCCATTCCCACTTTTCAGGCTGATGGAGAAACCGTGACATTATTCCTATTTAATCATGTGATTTGTCATTTTGGCATGCCCCGCACGATCGTTACAGACCATGGTTCTCACTTTCAGAACCATATGATGTCTAACTTAAAAACATTTCTAGGTTTTAGGAAAGAACATTATTCCTCCTACTACCCACAGGCTAATGGCCAAGTTGAAGCCGTTAGTGGCATCCTAAAACCCATGATTTTCTGATTAGTAGGAAATAAAAAAACCCACTGGCACTATATGTTATATCCTATGTTGTGTGCATACTGAACCTCAGTCGAAACTGCTATAGGCTTTACACCCTTCTAACTTTCTTATGGCCTAGAAGTTGTAATATCTATTGAGTTCTACATTCCTTCACTAAAACTAGCCTTTGAACTCTTGCCTGACACCACTGTCGAAGAAGAGTGCTTATTGTCCCTCATTGAACTAGACAAGACTCGTCAAGACGCCACATTGGCTCTCAAAGCCCACAAGCATCGATTCAAGGCCAATATGACAAAAATGTCAAGCCTCGTTCTTACCAAGAAGATGATATTTTTCTACTTTATGATTTAAAAATCCGACCTCTTGTTTCAGGGAAAACTAGTGTCGATTCAAACTGCTAGTCCCACTAAGATGGGTAGCTATCTTAGAAACAAACAATCAAAGTAATTCGATATTTCCTTTAAGTGTAATAGATAAGAGAGAAGAAAAGTGGACCAACCTGGATCTTCCGCTTTGATCCTTACTTGATTTCTCTTTCCCTTGATAGAATTTGCCACTCCTCTCCTACTTGTCCCACTTCAAAGAGTACTTTTAGAGTCAAAGTAATAGAAAACCATCAAAGCAACTCTATCTAAAACATCATAAACAATGCAGAATCAGAAACACATTGACCATACAATTGCATTCATAAATAATAGGATTCACAAATACACGATTATATGGAGGAAAACTCAAAGAACTTTATTAATAGTAGAAGTGATGATTACAACCCAGCTATCTGATCCAACATCATCCTCCTAACATAGAAGCCCTCTTCACCTCATGCAAAGCAAGATCACTCAACAATACAATGTCTCTTCTCACAGATAAACCAACAACACTTCCTTACAAATTACAAAATTCTAGCCTCCAGATCTCTCAAATGAGGGATCCATTTATAGATGTCTTGGAAGCGTGTGAGTCAGCTCTAGGTTTTTTATTAGTGTCATTCCACTGATAGTTCTTGGTTCCACTTGGAGATTTCATTGATCTCTTACTCATCCCTGGGCGAATTCAGAGAGGCAAGTGTCACAGTGGAAGTTTCTTGGAAGATTCCATGATCATCCACTTAGAAAATTGTCTCTGCCATTTTTCTATTCTCGCTCATCGCACCCCACAGAAGGCCATTTCAGTATGCATCACACCAGGCTAGTGTGGCAGTCAGTATGCATCGCACCTTTACCATGGAGCAGTCAGTATGGTCTAGTTTTGGCCAGTTCGGAGTAGTTTTTCATGTGGAACTTCTGGGAAATGATGTAATCAATTGATCATGATCCTTTAGGGTATGAAACAACACTTTTAGGGACTAAAGAGCCCTTGGTTTATGGACATATGAGTTTGGGGTTGCAGTGCCCAAATATGTCTATAACACCTCTTGGGGTTAGGTACGCTTCAACCATTGTGGATCAGTAAATATGTCGTTACCAAGGTCCTCTCAAAAGGTGCCTATGAACTTTAGGATTATGAAGGAATCCTACTCATGGAACCCCACAATGGGCTCTATCTGAAAAAGGCAATGAAATTCAAGATAAAGGTTAAGCCATCTACCTAGAACTAATGGCGCGTCGAATGGTTGCCTGGATCGCTCGCAATCGCTTATGGAAGATCTGCTCCATTTTACTCCAGAACACTCTTATAGAACACAAAACAGTGAAAATGAAGGCCTTTTTCCATTCTTATAGTCACTCTGGAGGTATGACTCACCTAGTAGTCATTAAAATTGAAGTCTTCCATTCCTAGATTGTTAATCATATGCCATAATGATATGTTGTTAACTTTTGCTGATGCTATGATGAAATTTTAGTGTTGAAATGAAAAATTGACCACGTTTGACTCCATATGAGCAAGATCTTTTTTGGGACCTTTTTCTCGCTCTTGAAACCAAAAATCCCCAAGTTACCGTCTTCGGGCTTGTAAAACTCCTACAAAGACGATATGAGTGCTTTCTTTTTAGGACCTTTTCTCGCTCTTAAACTGAAAAATCCCTGAGTTATATCCTTCAGAATCATAAAACATTTACGAAGAAGGGATGAGTAGTTCTTTTATATTTTTCCTCGCTCATTAAACTAAAAAATACATATCATATTTTCTTCATTTGACTTGTTAAAATTTGATGAAGACATATCAAGCTTTCTTCATTTGACTCATTAAAATTTGATGAAGATATATTGAGGTTTATTCATTTGACTCGTTAAAATTTGATGAAGATATATTGAGTTTGTCTTCATGTAGCTCATTAAAATTTCATGAAGGATATCAAGTTTACCCAGTCCCCTCATATTGGTAACAAATGAGGCAAACATATATTGAGCATAGGTTTATCACTTTATCCATATTCAATAGACTAAATTATGGAAAAGGAATTCTGTTGGGTATACTATTAAACCTTTGTCACACCTAGTTATAAACTATGACAAAGGGACCCCCGTGGAGTTGCTCTTTAAGATCTTTTCAGACTCTCTAAATATGAAAAGACCACTGAGTTTACCTGTCTGGACTCGTTAAACTTAATCATATGGGGAAAAATTGGACAACATAATGGCTCTATGTCTATATTTGGAAATATTTTTTGGCAGCAGTCATTCCCTTGAACATGGCACTCCCTCAGCAAAACCTCCTTTTTTTCAGCCTCTCAGATGAACCTTACCATCCTATGAGTTTAGCCTATATACTCTGATGTTCTTGCATCCCTATATCCTAACACTCTTTGGTGTTCATGAGTCTAAAGTTTCCTAGTAAACCTTTGTGTCATGCCTTCTATTGTTCAATTGATTCCTTTATCTTTTGGTTCCTATATCAACCATCGCTCATATCCTTCCATCATGCCCTTCGTTTGTTTGACCAATTGCTCAAAATTTATCTTCAAAAAGAATAATCCTTGTCCCGTTTTGTGTCAACTAATGTAGGACACATTATTGCCTACCTTTTGACAGGTCTCTTCCTATCAACTTCAACACTCTATCTAGGAAGAAGATCCATAAACATATCAGTACCCTAGAACTTGTTGTCATTAGTGGCATGTTACCTTGTATTTAATTGGGGTTTTTTCATCATTGGCTCCTAGTTGAATGATTCTACAAGTGTTCGATGACAACATCATTATTCACATTCATTATATTGTACTACACATCTTGGATACCATCATCATTATCGGTGGCCATCCTCGCATATGTTAGCAATTTTCATTATTCACTGGTAATCAGATTATTTCTCACATGTTCGACATCAACTCCTTTATTCACGTGTAGAAATATGGTTTTGAGATAAAGCAATGATCAAGACCTTGGGTAGAGGATTACATCACTCAACCTTGTCTCCTCTCCCAAGCTACATATATTGTTTTTGGAGACAACTCATCAAGATGATCATATTATTATATAGTTCCACATTGTGCTTATTGGTGGACATGATCATCATAACTATTTTTTGAGAAATCACTCTGGCAAAGCTACTGAGCATGGGAATGCCTGACTCAGGACATGATTTTATATTTTTAACATATGTGGTTTGTATCAGGTTTCTTGTAGTCACGAAGATCCTCTCTCTCCCTCTCTCTTTTCCAACAATTTATAAAGTATTTCAGAAATAATCTTTGTCTATGACCTCACACTTTAAGGGGCATATGTTATACAGGAAAATGACCTCCTCATTAGCTTAGAGGAGAAAGAAAATTTGATTGAATACATGACCTAGTTCACAGGCCTATTTGCCAAGGTAACAGTCCCAATGAACTAGCAAGAAGAGTTAGAATTCTCCCTATGAATGAGCCAAGGGTGTTATTCCTTAGGGTAACTCGCTATATTTCCTAAGGGACAACGTTACCCAAGTTTTATGAGATTCCAGATGTTAGATGAGTAGGTTGACTGACTAGTATTCAACTTTGTACGCAAACGTGAGCCTAAAAAGTAGGAAACATATACCTTTGACCTGTCTAAGGATATTTCCATTTCTAATGGATTCTAATGAAAGGGGAAAGAGAAATAAAGCAAGGAAATATCCTAGCTTTTTCCAAAGGGAACTCATGAGAGAATTGGTGAGGATAAGCCTCTCATCATCTATATATTGGAGGCTTGGGCATTGTGAAAGAGGTTGAAGGATTATCAACTGATTGTCGAAACTTTGTATGAGATATATTTTCTTTAATACCAAGAGTTTAAGAAGAAAGAGAGAGACAGAGAGAGAGAGAGAGAGAGAGAGAGAGAGAGGAGTTGGAGGATTAAGGGAAGCTTGATTCACTAAATGGTTGTAATCGTTCTTTCCTATTTAATAATATAGACTTGTTTTTGTGTTGTCTACTTGATGGTGCCAATGTCATGATTGTTTACATTTTGATTTATTGCCATTGTTTATGAGTAGCTTAGTTGCATGTCGTTTCCATATCTTTATGTATTAATGCTTTGATTTTCAAATTTTATATGTTGTAGTATTACTCTCCATCTTGTTTATATGTAGGTGTCGATCTAGGAGCTAGCAAAGGGGTCTTTTGCTCTGCTACATTGGGTTCATGAGCAAGACTGCATCAAGATCTAAGGTAATCTCTCATTTTCTGCTTTGAATATCATGCATTAATATCTATCTATATATATATATATATATAGATATATATAATATCTCTATATATATATATATCTATATATATGTATATATATATATCTATATATATATCTATACACACACACACACACACACATCTATATATATATATATATATATATATATATATATATATATATATATATATATATATATAATATAATACATATATATATACATATATATATACATATATATATATATATATATATCTATATATATGTATATATATATATGTATATATATATATATATATATATATGCTTCTTTGTGCCAACTGCAGTTAATCTGAACAGTCTGCCTTGGATCCCAAGAAGATCCTTGAGGGTATTCTAGCCACAACCACCCATGCTTTAATCCCTATAGAAAGCTCCACACTAAAAAAAACTAACTCTCGACACTTAGCTCCCTGCTCCCCACACACTCAGTCTCAACGCAAATGGTGCATCCCCAATTTTCTACTCTACAATCCACTATTTTGATCTTCTCCTACAAAAGGAATGATGCAATTCTTAATGTCTTTCATGATGCCTGAAAACGTGCACTATCATGGCTACCCATGGTGTTGCTGCATCAAATTTCTAGACCTCTGCAACCACATTAAACTTTGTAAACGAGCTTTGTTCTCTCAACCATCACAGTTGTCTTAAATCATAAAATGGGCATCTTTGTGTCTCCCATACTAAGAATGAATTCTTAATCAAACTACACACTACAAGGAGGCTCCCCATGCTAATTAATTTTCCATAGAACACAAAATATACCTTAGTTATAGCTTCATCCTTTTGTTATCAAATTTTCTTTGCACGAGGCTATATTTTTCATTTAATTCCTCGTAGCATGCAATTAAGTTCAGGGAGGACTTGTTATATATGGATCAAACTTTATTAATCCATTTTACATACCATGGTCCTCTTTTTCTTAATCCAAATCTCTTGAAAAGCATCATTAATCCACTCACCAACTCTTTTGTGCACATTTACGTGGCTTTCCTAGGCTTCTTCTTATCCAACTATGGTCATGGCCAATTATGGAATAGCCATCGAATATGGAGGAGTTATCTCCAAAGCTTCTAACTCATCCATTCTTTTAAACATATTCCTGATACTAAGGTGGAGGCCCAGATGCCCTGGTTCCCATATCCTTTTCTTAAATGGAATTTCACAAAAATTACGGGCTCACAGGTTTTCGACTTGGCCCACTTTGACCTCAACACCTCTCACTTGGTACCTTTACATGTTTTCCATCATAGAACTGGGTTTTGTGAGCTTTAGTTAGGCCTTTGATTTGTATATGAAACTTCTTGAGGATTATGATAAATTGCAAGTGACTAAATTAGGGTCTTTTAAGCCTCTTATGTCAAATTCATAAACACATAAACATGAATTAAAAGTTCAGTTTCTGTAGAAAACATGAGACAAAATTACCATAACAGTAAACACAACACAACAAAATGATGAAGAAGTTCACCTCTCCTTGGCTACATCTCCTGGTCCATCTTCCAATGGTTGGTCCTCTTTCATTATTCTCATAAAATGGTGTTTACATCAAGTTACATTGCCCAAATGGCTTCAATAAGAGCTCCAATGGATTCATAACTATCAAAAAACCTTGTCTACCCTCTTTCTGCTCCCAAAAAGACTAAAAACTGCAAAAAATATGATATTCCCGTGTTTTTCTGCTATTCATTCTACAAATCGCACTTGTTTGCAAACCATCCTACAAATCCACCCCAATAATTGGCAACGGAGTGACATCTTGGTTAACCACCCACACAATTTGTGGGACACTTAATTTTTCTATTAACACCTATGGACCGACTATTTTGACCGTATATGGGGCTGGGGCTAAGCCCTAGCCCCTAGTCCTATCCCTTATTTCACGTGGGCGCGATGACTAGGGTTGGGCTAGCCCAAGCCCATCCCCAAATTGCACGTTCATAAAACTTCAAATAAATTTTGTTTGGAAACGTATACCAAGAAATATAGCATGTCACATTGGTATTGGAGTTCGTTTGTTGGAGATAGGTCCTGGTTTCGAATCCCCATAGTTTCAATTCAACACTTACCAAAATTTTACAGAGCCACTAGGAGGCCACATGGCAGCCTCTGGTTGGCCCATTTGATCCCTCTTGGCTGGTCCAATTCACCCACCTCATAAACTAATCAAGTTTCGTCAACCATGAAAATAGTTAGCTGCCATGTGATGATCCACCATTGGCCGACAAAGTCCAGTGAGCATGAGATGTTAGTAGGTCCAATCAGCTATATGGATTGCTGATTGGGCAACCTTGCAAACTGCCTTTTTGAAATTTTCGTTATTTCCCAAAACTATCAAAACACATTTTTGGGAGCATACGACATCCATTTGAATGAAACTAATTCTGCCAAATTCATAACAATGAGATCTACATAGTTGTTTGGGTTTCTAGACATTCCAAAAACTTTAAATTTTGAGCATAAAATTGATCCACCACATCATTCCTCCCCACTCGAAGCTTTTGGACCTCCAAAATATCTTTATTTATCAACAAATAGATGAGGGTACAACTCCCTCACCCTTCCAGTCTCTATCCACTGAAATTTTCTTGAATGCAACATTTTGAGCTTTTCATGAAAATTGATCATTTTCCATAATTTTGGAGTCCTTGTCTTGCTATCATAGTTAACATATTGCTACAATTTCCCACAATATGCAGAACAAAAAAATTATTTTGAAGAAATAAACACATTCCCTCCTTGATCTCCAATCAAAGGAAACTCAAACAACTTCAAATTCTTCTCACCTTGAACACTGTCTTCAAGACGATGTTTACCATGTCTAACCTTGTACTTGGCTCGACTCGTGAGCAAATGAGATCTCCATCGCCATGAACCATCTCTTTTCAAGGCAAACACATTCTGAAAGCCATAAGAAGAATTTTTGGAACGAATGTCCTCTTTTTCAAATTGATTTTTCATTTTCTCTTTAACTCTTTCACCCTCTAACACAGGTATCTTGCTCACACCAATGTTCATTAATGAGGCATACTATTGCAAATTTACCTCATCTTGTTTACCTCTTTTTGGAGGCAACATGTTAGACTCCTGAAAAAGATTATCACACCAATTAGAAACTTCAATGAAATCAGATTTTACTTTTGATGTTTTTCCTTCAAAGGCCTCATTCACAACATCTTGATGCTTGAACATTAACAAAGCAAAATTTTGACTAACATTCACAATTCTCTTCATTTTACTAGCATGCATAAGAGACAATATCATATTATTACTATGCGCTCTAACTATGTACTCAATTCCATTCTTGAACAAGTGATATTTGTTCTCATGGCGATGAAAAATAGTTCTCCTAACATAAAGATATGGGCTTCCCAAAGCAATACCAGAAATCTCAAGCGGAACTACATCAAGTTCAACTTTATCAAGAAACATTGCAGTGATTGTAAATCTAAGTATGCACTTCCATGTCACCTGCAAATTTGGATTCTTACATATCCAACCTAAAGGATAAGGTCTTGGATCTATAATGGTTTCTAGATTTAACTTCTTGACTAAGTCTTCAAAAACAAGATTTTCTTGTGAACCACTATCAATTAGTGTGTCAATTTTGGTATGCTTTCAAATTACTCTAATGTGGAAAAGCTCTATTATTGTTTCTTCATTTTGAGTATCATTGGAACAATTTTAAGAACTAGTACTAGCTATGTCCTTACCTTTCAAACCCATCTCTATGATCTTCATTTCATCTCCAGAATCAAAACCTAAATCATGTTCTATAGTTTCAGCTATTTTCTCTTTCTCCTTGTTTTAAGCTTGTTGGGTCTCATCTCTAGATGAAGTTTCCAACAATGATCTTCATCATGGCCATCTTCAAAACAGTTTTTGCATGTGAGTTTTTCTTTCTTCATCTTGATGGAAGCATTCTTCTTCCATTTTCCCTTAAACTTACCCTTTCCTTTCTCTCCAAACTCAAGGGAATTCTCACTTTTCTCATCTAAAACATGTTTCCCTCTTGCTTCTAGATGTGTGGCCTGTACACAAACTTCATCTGAATTTGTGGGGTTAAACATGAGAATAATGTGTCTTAGGTAATTATGATAACCTCCAATGTATTTTAACAAAGTTTCTTGAGATGTCAAATCTACACCCAATATTAGTGCTCTTCTCCTAAACTCTTGAGTATAGTTTTGTGCACTTTTTCCTTTTCCTTGCCTAAACTTTTGCCAATCAATTATAGATTTCTGCATGTATGCTAATGGATAAAATTATCTTCTCAATGCAGCAAAACAATCATTCGAAGAGGTTAAGACCTTACTATGCTTTTTCATGTCCTCTTGAGTTTTGGCTTCCCACCAAATAAGAGTTGCACTTTCCAATCTTAGTGAAGAAAGATTAATCTTGGTGTCACCATCCTTGATCCTTTGTATGATGCAATACACTTTAATCTGATGTGCCCAATTATCTAGTCTTTCAACATTTACCTCTCCATCATACATAGGTAAATTTAACTTTATGTCAAGTTTTAAAAATGGAGTTTTACCATGTCCCTTTGGAGAATGTGGAGGTGTTTGTGAAGGGGTTGTTGTGGAAGATGAAGATGGTGAAGATGATGGTGAGGATAGGGGTGAAGAGAATGGTGGTTTCAAAGGCAATTTTTCACCATTCCCTTTTGGAGGCTTGTCCTCATCTCCTCCTTTTCCTCCTGAAGAACCCTCTCCCTTTGGAGGCTTGGAGCTCTCACCTTGCAATCTTGTGTTTCTCTTTTCATAGAGAACTTTCACCATTTGGGTCATGTTAGAGAATTCTTTTCTAAAAGCCTTCTCATCCTCTAACATATTATTAGGCCCTCCTTCATGTGACATGCTTGCTAAAACTTGAGATACAATTTGAGGTGAAATTTGTGGTGGATATTGTGGAAAATTTGATCTCCTTGTTCTTGTCCCAACTTGAGTACCTGCAACCACAAGATTTCCTTCTCCTCTTTTGAGCTTCAACCTTGTAAGAATAAAAAACACTTGCAAACAAATTAAACCCTCACAATAACAAAGAACCTAAGCTTTGATACCAAACTAATTTTTATATGAAACTTCTTGAAGATTATGATAAATTGCAAGTGATTAAATTAGGATATTTTAAGCCTCTTATGTCAAATTCATAAACACATAAACATGAATTAAAAGTTTAGTTTTTTCATAAAATATGAGACAACATCACCATAAAAGAAAACACAACACAACAAAATGATGGAGTTCATCCCTCCTGGGCTACATCTCCTAGTCCAACTTCCAATGGTTGGGCATCTTTCATTATGCTCATAAAATTGTGTTTATATCAAGTTAAAGCGCAAATGGCTTCAAAAATAGCTCCAATAGCTTCAAAACTTTCAAAAACCCTTGTCTAGCCTCTTTTTTCTCCTAGAAAGACCAAAAGATGCAAAAGATATGATCTACCTAAGTTTTTCTACTATTCATTCTAAAAATCGCACCTCTCTACAAATCGTCCTAAAAATCCGCCCAAAAATCGCTAATGAAGCGACATCTTGGCTAACCTCCTGGCAATTTGTGAGACACTTAATTTGTCCATTAATGCATATGGACTGAATATTTTGACTATATATGGGGCTGGGGCTAAGCCCTAACCCCTAGTCCCATCCCTTATTTCTCGTGGGTGCAGTGACTAGGGCTAGGGCTAGCCCCAGTCCACCCCCAAATGGCGCATTAATAAAAATTAAAATAAGTTTTGTTTGGAAAAGTATACCAAGCAATAGAGCATGGCACATTGGTATTGGATTTCGTTTGTTGGCAATAGGCCCTGGTTTCGAATCCACGAAGTTACAATTCAGTGCTTACCAAAATTTTACATGGCCACTAGGAGGCCATGGTCTGAGAATTTGGTGGCATAAATTTCTTCTCCATCTGGATTCATGCTTCCTCTAGATGGCTCAGATTGTGACATTACTTCATCCACGACTATGCCAATGAAATCTTCGACTCTCTTTGTTCTTTTGTTGAAACATTTATACCCTTTTCTCGACAGAGTAGCCAAGAAAAATAGCCTCATGAGTGCGTGGATCAAACTTTCCATGTTTTTTATCATTCATTTTGATAAAGCACTTTCTCCCAACACCTTGTAGTGTTTCACTGATGTAGGTTTCCCTCTCGATAGCTTATAGAGAGTTTATCACTGTTAGGCATGAGTTATGTTCTATTTTCTAGGTATACTATTGCTTGAGATACTTCTCCCTAAAATTTGTGGGGTACATCTCCCTCATCCATCATAGCTCTAACCATATCTTTAATTTTTATATTTTTTCTCTACTACTCCATTTTGTTATGAAATTTTGGCCACATAATACTACTTGCTTATACCATGAGCTTCACAATACTCTTCAAATTCTCTCGAAGTGAATTCTCCACCTATGCCTGATGTTAAACATGTGATCTTTAAATATTTCTCATTATCCACCTTAGCTTTGAATGCCTTAAAATGTTTAAGACATTTTGATTTTTCTTTTAAGAACATTATCTATGTGGCTTTGGTAAAGTCATCAATAAATAAAATAAAATACCTTTCTCCTCTTGGGCTCTTTGTCCTAGTAGGGCCGTAGATGTCATTACGAATTTAGCTCAAGGGGTTTATATGATGAGAACTCATTTGTCTTGAAATAAGTCCTTGCGTGCTTACCAGATTGGAAAGACTTGCATATTGAGTCATCAGGCCTTAAAAGTCTTGGCAATCCTCTTATAACTTCCGAATTATTGATTTTTATTAAACTATCAAAGTTATATGGCCAAGACTTCTATGCAAAAACCAAGTTTGACTTGTTTTACTCAGATATAAACTCACTATGGAATCATAAAAAACATATAAATTGTTATGAGTCCTTACTTCCTTTCCCACCAGCTTGTGATTTTCTTCTTTCCATAGCCTTATTATTTTCATCAAGACTAGCTATGCCCTTACCCTTAATTATTGTTGGAGAATTTATACCAAAAGTGGTATTGTTCCCTCTATATTTTTTAGAGATGGGAATTTACTCTTATCCCCAGCCATATTCTTGGAACAACCACTATCCACACACCATCTGTTTTCTTGATCATGTGCTGATAGTGCAAGCCAACATTCCATGATTTTTCTAGCCATGCATTTCCAATTCTTCTTGTCGTTTGGAAAGATTAGGTCCCAAGAATTTTTGGATTTAGAAGCATACTAAAAGTTGTTTATGCAGTCATTGGTCTTATGTACGAAATTATTACATTTATAGCAATCAACATCATGCATCACGGGAGAGAATAAAATTCCATTCCTGGGAGGGGAGTTTTGAGATCTAAAATTCTGATACTCTCTGTATCTGAATTTTTCATCTCTTTCAACATTGACAGTATTACAATTAACAAATTTATGTCCAAAGATATGAAATTTAGAGAAATAACCATAAAATTTTTTTTAGAGAACCTAAAATTGGAAGGTTCATGGGTTTGTGTAGGCTATTGGTACCTCTCTTGTCCTATTGATTGATTCTTTATTTTTCTGTGTGAGTCATTTCAGAAGTTAGTACTCTCTTTCTCATGTTGGGTGCCTTTATGGATAGAATTTTGTTTGCCCTCAATGATTCTTACTTGGAGCACCTTTGTATAGCTCTGTGGTTCTTCAAATCCTGTGAACCTAAAAATCATCTCTCTCATAGATGACTCTTATGATCCAAAATATCCCAGCCTTATCTTATTTTCCAGGGACCTTTGACTACTTAGAATATGAATTAGCTTTCTAGTCTTCATCAAACATTTTATCTAGGTCCTTCTTGGTCTCTAATTTCTCAAGATATGTTCTTAGGGAGACAATCTCACCTTCTAGATTGTGATAGTTCTCCTCCCATTCGAGAATCATACCATTAAGAATATATTCCTTCTGTCATGCTCCTCTACCTCCAATTTTAGGGACACAATCCCCTCTTTGCATGGTTCAAAGATTATTTCCTTCTTTCTCTTAATCTGCTCTTGCTTTAAGAGACTATTTTCTTCTTCCAACCTTTCACATACTCTTTGTTTTTCTTCTAGTTGGAGAGCTAATCTTTTTATACTTTTAATAGCTTCTTCAAGTTTTTCTCTTTGATAAACAAATTCTTCATTTTCTGAGTTGTACATACATTCCTTAGCTAACAACAATTGCTCTTTTAGTTTCTTGTTTTCTCTTCTAACCTTATTTAACTCATCAAGAGCACTAATGAGCTACCCTTCAAGTTCCACTATGTCTTTTTCTTCTTGTGGTATTAAGCTATACTCTTTGGATTATAGCACCTTCTTCTTTTAGTGTATCTGAGCTTTTCATCTTAAATTTATGTCATGTTCCTTCTCTGTCTTTTCCTTGTAAGGGCACTTGGGTGAAAAATGTCCAAATCTTCCATAGTTAAAGCATTTGAAAGGAAAATTCCCTTTAGAATTTGTGAGCCATGCTTTAGATTCCTAGAAAAGTGGGATAGCTCCTAATCAGATTCATAGCTAGAAAAATATCGATGTTCTTTGTGCTCCTTAACTTTCTTGGAACACTTGAAAGTTGCCTTCTTTGGTGCAGTATTCTCTTTTCCTACTCTCATATCATAAGTTGTGAGAGTACCAAGTAGCTGGTCCATTGTGAGACTTTTCAGATCATACATCTCTTTAATGGTTGAGATTTTGGCATTAAATCTCATAGAAAAATATCTTAATAATTTTTGAAAAATTACATCTTCCTTGATAGCTTCACCAAATCCTCTAATCATATTGGTTACTTCATCAATTCTGAGGAAATAATGTGATATTCTTTCCTCTTCACTATTTCTTAAGCTCTCAAACCTCATTCTGAAGGTTTTAAGTTTGGCATGCTTGACTTTATCATCTCCTTCATGACTCTGGTTGAGCTTGACCCATCCTTCCTTGGCAGACTTACAGTGCATAATGTTTACACATTCTGATTGACTAATGCCAAAGAGAATGACATTATTGGCTTTAGCATTATTCATATAAACCTTTTTAATGTCTGCATCTGTGGGAGGAACATCAAGGACATAATAATATACCAACACATATCTCCAAACATCTACTCTGTAGGTTTTAACCCCATATAGAAATTACCTACACACGAATCCTAAAAAACAGAAAATAAATAATAGAGAGAGAATAACACATAAAACACATGTCGATTTTAACCCCATATAGAAATTACCTACATACAAATTCTAAAACACAGAAAATAAACAATGCGAGAACATAACACATAAAACACATATACACAGAAATTTTCCCCTAGATCCCAAAACCAGGACTACCAGCATGATTTTTCATTATGTTCATTTCAATGTTACAATACATATTTATACATGCCAAAGCATCCAATACCATGGATCGAAAACCATCGCGTCCAAAACCATGTGCAAAAATCATGCACAAAACCATAGGTAGGTCTGCCCAACCTAACTTGGGGTCCAAAACCAAAATTTTCTAGGGAACTACCCCGGACCCCATAGAGTGGAGTTACCTACACCCCTCAAAACCCCTATTACTCCCCCTGCTACACAATCGGTGCAACAAAGGGGGGGCTCTATCCCCCTTCTAACCCCCCGGTTAACTAAGTGGGCTAGTCGTGGAAATAATATAACACAACCCAACATTCTCCCACTTGTTGTTTTCTTTCCATAGGGGCCACAAGAGAGCTTAGTCATTTATCCAGATCTACAACGCCCGTTATTTCTCTACACCAAGAGAACTTCTTAGAGCTCACAGATTTTGTCAATGCATCTACAGTATTCTTCAAAGTGTCCACCTTTACCAGCAACACCTTTTTGTCTTCTATCATATCCCTCACAAAGTGATACTGAACATCAATGTGCTTTGTCTTTGAATGATAAGCAGGGTTCTTTGCCAAGAAAATTTCACTTTGGCTGTCACAGTCTATCCTTATAGCTCCCTGTACTAACCCCATACTTGAACACAATCTTTGCAACCAAACTACTTCCTTGCTGGCATGAGTGGCTGTCATGTATTCTTCCTCTGTAGTTGATAGTGCCACTACAGATTGTTTCTTACTCATCCAACTAACTGCACCTCCAAATAGGTTAAACACATACCCACTTGTAGATCTTCTCTGATCCAGATCTCCAGCCCAGTCTACATCAATAAAGCCATGAATATCCAACACTCTATCCAATCCTGGTCTTCCTTGGTACCACAAACCATAATCACTAGTGCCATGCAAATACCTGAAAACCCGCTTCACTACTGTCCAATGCTCCTTTCCTAGTTTTGACATAAACCTGCTCAATACTCCCACTGCATGTGCAATGTCTGGTCTAGTAGAGACCATTGCATACATCAGGCTATCGACTGCACTTGCATTTGGAACACGGGACATGTCCTCTTCCTCTTCTTATGTCTTGGGACACTGTTCAACAGATAACTTTACACCTATAGGAATAGGAACCTTCACCGGTTTACTATCCTGCATATTCAACCTCTATAGTATTGTCTCGACATACTTTCTCTGGTTTAACCAGAGCTTCCTCTTTTCCCGATCTCTTTTAATTTCCATGCCCAAAATATAGTTTGTAGCACCAAGATCTTTCATGTCAAATTTGGAGGACAATTGGGTCTTCAAATCCCAGATAATTTCTTTGTCATTTGCAACTAGCAACATATCATCCACATACAAGACTAGATAAATAACACGGTCACCAATTAATTTAAAATACACACAGTGATTTGCTTTGCTTCTGGTGAAGCCAAGTCCCCGTATAAATGTATCAAATTTTTGATACCACATCCTTGGTGACTGTTTTAACCCATACAGAGACTTCTTTAACTTGCATACTAGTTCTTTCTTACCCTTCACTGCAAAGCCTTCAGGTTGCTTCATGTAGATCTCCTCTTCTAGATACCCGTGAAGAAATGCTGTCTTCACATCCATCTGTTCTACCTCAAAATCAAAAGTAGCAGCAACAGATAAAAGTAATCTAATAGAAGTTACCTTGGCAACAGGAGAAAAAAATATCACCAAAATCAATTCCTAGCACCTGGGAATAACCTTTTGCTACCAACTAAGCTTTGTATTTCTCCACCTTTCCTTCTTCACTTGTCTTCTTCTTGAGCACCCATTTACTGCCAATGGGTTTCCTTCCAGCCGGCAACTCCACCAGATCCAAACTCATTTTTGTGCAATGATGCCATTTCATCAACCATGGCCTCTTTCTAAAGTTTTCCATCCTTTGAATCTACTGCTTCCTTCACAGTTCTGGGATCGTCATTAGTAATAGATAAAGAAAAATTTGAACAGAAGGCAGATGGACAATACCTTTCTGGATGCCTTCTTTCTTGAACTGATATTCTCACACCCAGAGTTTGTGGTTTTTCATCTTTTGATACCTCCTCTACTGTAGTGTCTGATTCTTCCTCCTTTAGCTCAAACCCTATCTTCTCAAGTTCCTTTGGTTGGACTTCATGTTTAATAACATCTTTTGCCTGTCTAAACACCACATCTCGGTTGTACACAACCTTCCTTGTTACTGAGTTCTAAAGCTTATAACCCTTTAAACCATCCTTATACCCAATAAAGATGCACTTTTCAGATTTACTATCCAACTTGGTTCTTTTCTCCTTTGGAACATGTACATATGCATCACATCCAAATACCCTCAGATGTGAAAGAGAGGGTTTCTTACTAGTCCATACCTCTTATGGAGTTTTATCCTCCAACATTGATGAAGGTGATCTATTGACCTAGTAACACGATGTCTCCACCGCCTCTGCCCAGAATTCTTGTCCTAGCCTGACATCACTGAGCATGCTTCTTGCTATTTCCATCAATGTCTTGTTCATTCTTTCTGCAACTCCATTTTGCTCAGGTGTATATGGAGTAGTATTCTACGTGCTATACCACAGTTCTTACAGAATTTTTTGAATTCCATACTGCAAAACTCTCCACCGTTATCTGTCCCCAACACCTTTATCTTCTTCTCTGTCTGGTTTTCCACCAGAGCCTTGAATTTTTAAACCTATCAAAGACTTCAGATTTCTTCTTAAGGAAATATATCCATCTATTCCTTGAGAAGTCATCTATAAATGATACATAGTACACAAACTTACCCAGTGATGGAACCTTTACAGGTCCAAACACATCACTATGCACAAGCTCTAATATATGTTTCACCCTCTTACCACCAGAGGGGAAACTCACCTGATTCTGCTTCCCATATACACAATTTTCACAGAAATCAAGATCCAGAGAGCTATTACTCATACCTTATACCATACATTTACCATGAATTATTCAAAGGCCCTTCTCTCCAATATGTCCAAGACTTTGATGCCACAACATGGTCTTCTCTCCAGAGACCACTAGATTTTCTGCTCCACTTTCATGAACCACAAAATTGTTGCACCCATCAACAACTGTGCTACCTTGCATCTTGTACAGAGTTCTAATTCGAACTCCCCGCATCAATACCAGTGCTGCCTGAACCATCTTGCAGGTATCGTTCTCGAACAATGTTTTTACACCTACATCATCCAGCTTGCTTATAGAAATCAGATTTCTGGCTAATGCAAGAATATGTAGAACACCCTTCCACCTTGCAAATTCAGCTTTACTTTTCCATGACCAATGATTCGAGCCTTCTTGTCATCCCCCAAGAAGACATCACCACCATTGTATCTCTCATACTCGCAGAACCACTCTCTATGGGGAGTGAAGTGAAAGGATTCACCTGAGTCAATCAAACGTGCCTTACGATCTACATGTGTACTTGAAGAATCCAAGTACACATCCCCACCTTCATCTGAGGTAGTTTTCACCTCTGTAGAAGGAGCATCATGAGATCCCTTTCCTTTGTCAGGAGCTTTAGATTTATAGTCCCTTTTGTAGTGCCCTTCCTTTCCGCATTTCCAGCACACCACCTTTACAGGTTTTCCTAGAGATTTAGATCTCCCTTTAGATTTATATCTCCCACTCGATGAATTATTTTTGTTTTTGTTCTGGGACCGTCCTTGTACAAACAAGGCATCACCATTCTCGCTCTCCATATTTTTCCATCTCATCTCCTCCATTAGTAAGGATGAGACTATTTCATCAAACTGCAAGGCAATTAAATTGCTACCTATTGTAATAACCAGACTATCCCACGAATCTGGTAGAGAACACAACAAACTAATGCACTTATCTTCATCTGAAAGTTTGATATCAATAGACGATAATTGACTTACCACAATATTAAACACATTCAGATGCTCTGTCATTAAGTCTCCATCTTTCATCCTCAGGTTATACAACTTTTTCCGCAGGAACAGTTTATTCACCAGAGACTTAGATTGGTACAAAGTCCCTAACTTGTCCCACAAAACCTTCGCTGTAGCTTCCCCTGATACATTCAGCAATACTGAATCTGAGACACATAATCTGTGCTCTTTGCCTTCTGATCTAACTTCTTCCATTCTTCATCGGACACTCCCATTGGTTTAGTACCCGGATCTACCACAATCCACTGATCTTTATCCACCAACAGATCCTCCATCTTGATTTTCGACAACTCAAACTCTGACCATTAAATTTCTCGATCTGTATCTTTCCACTGCTCACCATCTTCTTTCACCACCAGAATCGATCCCTTAGATCTCCCACTGAGCAGGGTCTACCACAAGCCTGAGTGAAACCCCTCAGTAAAAAAGGCATCCCCTTGAAGCTAAAACAACTTCGATACCAAATGTAGGTTTTAACCCCCTACAGAAATTACCTACATACGAATTCTAAAAAATAGAAAATAAACAATAGCGAGAGCATAACACACAAAACACATATACATAGAGATTTTCCCCTAGATTCAAAACTGGGACTACCAGCTTCATTTTTCATTATGTTCCTTTCAATGTTACAATAGACATATATACATGTCGAAGCATCAAATACCATGGATTGAA
Source organism: Pinus tabuliformis (assembly GCA_031772625.1). Classification (NCBI taxonomy): domain Eukaryota; kingdom Viridiplantae; phylum Streptophyta; class Pinopsida; order Pinales; family Pinaceae; genus Pinus; species Pinus tabuliformis. The sequence continues at coordinate 662,691,180 of CM062820.1, read as the reverse complement.
AGCTATCGTGCCCAAAACCATGTGCAAAAACCATGCATAAAAACATAGGTAGATTCGCCCACCTAATAGAGGGTCGAAAAAAAAATTCCCTAGGGCGCTTCCCTAGACCCCGTAGAGCAGGGCTAACTACCCCCGTCAAATCCCCTGTGACCCCCCCGCTGCGCAATCGACACAATGAAGGGGGGGCTCCGCCCCCTCTCTATCCCTCCGGTTAACTAGGGAGGCTAGTCGTGGAAAGAATATAACACAACTCAACATACTCCCAGGGACATAAGATAATATTCCATTCTAACTTTTCAAAACTCACAGTTTCTCCCATCAAATATTGGTATCTTACTTGAGTAAGCATTGTGACTCTGTTGTCTAGACATAATTCCTTATGGATATACCTTCCAGTGGTTAAAATTTTACTAAAGGAAAGTTGGCTCTAATACCAGTTGTTGACATAAGGAATCACTAGGGGGGTGTGAATTAGTAATAGTGAGTTTCTTAAGATCTAAGATCAATTCTTAAATTTCCTTTTACATTTTCCAATTACTTGTGAGATAATTCACACACACACACACACACACACACACACACACACACATACAACAAATGAAACCATTCATATGAGAACATAGTCCACGAATTGAGTAGCACACACATATTTACACAAATATTTTTATGTGCAAACCCAAAGGGAGAAAACCACCAATTTTTTTGTTATTATGATTTAAATTAAGCACCCACTAAATTACATAAATTTGTTTGTGAGCACCCACTCATAGGAGGCCCCAACTCCCTTAAGATATTAAGCCACTACTTTCCAAGAAGCACCAACCTCTTATGAATGTAGACCACTACCAACTCTATCCACTGTTCTTCTTTTCATACAATTTTTAAATTTAAAACAAAGGCAAATACAAATGCTTAGAAATATAAAGCTAATCTATTGTTGCACCAAATCCTTCCCTTATACTCTCCAGTTCCACTTTCCATTGCCCTCTTCACTCCTCAACAAGCTCTAGTCTCGGCCCTCAACTACACTGTAAAACTTGTTAACTCTCGATACTTATTTCCCTGCTCCTCACACACTCAGACTCAACAAAAATGTTGCATCCCCAATTTTCAAAAGTACAATCCGCTATTATGTTCCTCTACTACATAATGAATGATGCAATTCCAACTGTCCTTCATGTTTTCTGAAAGCATGCACTATTGTGGCTACCCATGTTGTTGTTTCATCAAGTTGCCTAACTTATGCAACGACATTAAACTCTGTAAATGACTTTGTTCACTCAACCATCGTAGTTACATTAAATCACATAATGGGAATCTGAGTGTCTCCTATACTGAGAAAGAATTCTTAGTCAAACTTCACACCGCAACGAGGCTCACCGTGCTAGTTAATTTTCCATATAACATAGAAAGTACCTTAGGCATGGCTCCATCCTTGTGTGATAAAATCTTCTTTCCCTAAGGCTTTGTTCTTCATTTAATTCCTTGTATCATGAAAGTAAGTTTAGGTAGGACTTGTTCTGTATGGATCAAGCTTCATTAATCAAATTATATAGATCATATACCTCTTTTTCTTAATCGATTACTCTTGGAATTCACCATTAATCCACTCACCAACGCTTTTGTGCACATTTACTTAGTTGTCCCGGGCTTTTGTTATCCAACTATGGTCATGGCCAATTATGGCATAAACACCAAATTTGGAGGAATTCCCTCCAAATCGGTCGACTCATCCATGAATTTAAACATATTCCTGCTACTGAGTTGGAGGTCCAAATGCCTTGGTGCACGTATTCTTTTCTTAAATGGCATTTCTTAAAACTTACGGGCTTTTGGGCTTCTGGCATGGCCCACTTTGACCTTAGCACCTTTCACTTGGCACATTTACCTATTTTCTAGCATAGGACCAGGTGGTGTGAAACCTTCAACTAGATCTTTAGGCGCTAGAATCCTTTGTTGGTCCGTGGGGGTTAAATTCCCTTTATAATGCTCTGTGACCTTAATTCTTTGTTGTCATTTCAACCTTGTGCCAATGCCTTAGTTGTTTATAGGGCCCCACTAATATACACATGATGCTACTGAGATGGAGCCTGGATGCTTGCATATCCATAGCATCCTATAAAATAGATTTCATACTCCTTACGGGCTTGCAAGCTTCCAAATATGGCCCACTTTTGTGCACCACTTCCAATGCCAACTCCTCTTCTTTTGCACGCTATTATTGAATGTTCTGGGCTTGGCCCACTTTCCACCTATTGATCTCTCTATAGACCTCCACTTGTTGGTCCTAGTGCAATCTCCAAAGATTAATTATAATAGCTTTTGGGGTTCTAACCTTTCGGGCTTCGGGCTTCTTAGCAACCTCCACTCGCTATCAACTAGCTTCTAGGTTTCTAGGCTTCCAGGCTTTTAAGCACTGTTCTTGCTAGTTTCACTCAATGTTATCCCATATCTATTTTAAATAAAACTTTAGGCTTCTAACATTTTGGGCTTGTAGGCTTCTAAGTACTGTTCCTATGGCTTTAAGGTCCTTACTTTGATTGGTCCTTACTTTGATTGGATATTACTTTTGATTCAGGGGTCCATTTTCCGACTTCACCATAATTTTGGAAATATCTCTCCAATAAATTTCCAAATATGCCACTTCCAAGGGAATATAAGCTAAACATTTAAGTAATAATATCCTCCAAAGTCTAGGACTCCCAGCCATCATAATCATATTTCTATGGCTTCTCCACTAATCCTGCTGCTATGATGATTCTCTAGAGAATGTTGCATCACCCATGGGACTCCCCCTAAGCTTGGCACATCAATGCCAATATCTGCTACCACTAACTTCAATGCCAATCTGGTTAACATCAATGTCAACATATAAAATTCCACCAGCCATTTGGACAAAGCCAACTTCCCAACAAAGGATTTGGAGCAATACGATTGCACCAAAAAAGAAAGAAAAGGAAGATTTGTAGCTCTGAATAAAAGGATGGATTTGAATTACTTTCAATAACTCTCCTTTTGGTAGATTTTTTGTAATTATAAATAATAGTTTTTAGAATTCTGCAAATTAGAGCCTCTTTGCACTTATGTGAGGAGAATTCTTGTTGTTTATTAAGAGGAAATTCTCAAACCTGAGCTTGGGGGTTTTCCTTCTAAATATTAGATCTTTGTTGTAGAAGTTGACCTTTCACTATTGTAGATATATATTTTATGGGTAGAGTTGAAGATCTTGGAAGGACTGTTGGATATTCTTTGTAAAAAAGAGCAAGGGTTTCAGGTTGTACTTAATTTCTTTTATTTGTTAACACAAAAGATGTTCTTTTCAATTCCAGATCTGTGTCAATTGTTCTATATTTTTTACTTCTGTTAGATGAGAATGGTTTTTTATTGGATCATTTATTTTATCTTATATTTGCATTGATCTATTATTTATTTCCCAATTTTATCTTGTACTTTAATCAAATTTTTGAGTAACTATTTAATGTAATAATTTTCCATTTAAAATAGATTTAATCCTCGTTGAATTGTATGAATTATTTTTACTTTTTAATGGCTTATATTTATTTATTTTAAATCTTGAAAATAGAGCATGTATGGAACTTTAAATATCAATTGTTAGAACTTCTTCAACAACTTGATATTTATTATACAACACATGTTATATTCCCATTGTTTTAAATCACTTTCCTCTTGATTTGGATAATGTCTATATCTTGTCTTAATCAAGATAGGATAAATTAGATTTCCTTTCTGTTGCTTGCATGTTAGAATCAAATTTCAGTTAGAATAAATTCATTTAATTTTCGAAGTCTCATTACGCAAGAGAAAACTTTAGCATGGATTGGTTGAGCCCTTGTTTTAGATTAAGGGTTTCTTTCTTGCAAGTGCATGACAAGAAGGTATGTCTAATTGTCTCTTCTTATCAATAAGAAATCAGAGATATCACAAGTCATCAGGAAGGACAAGGGGGTAAATAGACCCATTAGAACCAATCAAAAACACTATATCAAATGGAAAAGAGTCTAAGTTGGGGCTCTAACTAGGTGGTCTCCCTAATGTTGATGAGGTCATTTTTTACCATGAACACATGGTGAATCCACATCCTTCAATACTAACCAATCTCACGCCTCAACTCCATGGTAATAAGTGGTTAATCCACTTCTCTTAACACTGATAAATATCACACCTTGGCTCCACGATAACACATGGTAATCCACATCATTAAACACTAAACAACCTTAGCTCATGGTAATGCGTGGTAAATCCACATATATTGATTAACCTCAAGTCATGGTAATGCATGCCCAATCCATGTGCCTCAACATTGATCAAACTAAACATGAAGTAATGCTATTGGTTGCAAAATAATGAATCCAAATCAATGGGCCATCAAACCAAAATTATTCATCAATGAAACCATAAAGAACACCAAAAATGAGCTTTCAAGATTTTGACCTTGATTTCAACCATTTCATAACAAGCTTCATTTGTTTGTTATGTTTATCCTTAATTTGGTCGAAGGATGTATTTATAATTAGGTTTGTGACCCGGGGCTCAACAAATACGACCTCCAAATTTTGTTTTAATGGAATTATGGCTGAACTCATTAATGGCCAACCTAATCAGATTACCATGTTTAATATTTTTCTATGTGATAGTTCCCTATCAATTCATAAGCTTTGGCCCAGACTATCCATGTGACCACCCCACTTGATGATTTATTCGTGATTTCATCGAGCCACGCGGAAACCTATGAGGGGTTTTACATGTCACCCCATTTTGGCCCTTTCGCCAATCACAATATTCCAAATGAGCTTTCTACATGGCCTCCTTTGGCTATCCCACATGTGTTTCCACGTTATACTTGCTACCACATCAAGTCTTGTGGTTGGTTTCCATGTGGATGGGCTGCCATGTCATTTCCACTATATAGAGGGATGGCTTGTTAGCCACATCATCATGTTTTGCCAATGAAACTATGCCACATGTCAAGCCTGTATTAGTACAACCATGCGCATTAAACATCATGCACCTTCTAACAATATTTCATCATTCACTTCTCATTATGATCCTGGAGTTTTTTGATCATAGGAAAGAAGCAAATTATTTAACGTGGTTAAAGTTCACACAAGTTCCATTAAGATCTACCATTGACTTGGTGTTGTGAAGGAAAATCCCCTCTATAGACAGAGGCGATCCCTCTAGCCCAATGAGTGGGTCTAGAAACAAACCTAATAATATAATACTCACTTTCCTAGCTTATGCTTCACAAATGCAATAAGAAAAAGGAACCTACCTCATTCTGATGCTAATCGCTCATTCCTCAGAGATGGATTTGAATCTTTTGCTTCAAGCCTCGCTCCTAAGTCATTCTCCATGTTCAGAAACTTGCAAGGAATATCAAAGTACTTTACAAGGCACGAGAGCATATATAACATATATCAAGCATAAACTACTTAACATATCAAGGAACATTATGATAATCACATAAATATTTACACAATTATGGAAAGTGAACATCAGATGTATATATTAAGAAACTAAAAAGGGAAGCATACAACTTATGCCTTGATGTTGAGGCCTTACTTTGGGTGGATGTCTAAGTCTAATCAAAGACTCTTCAAGAACTCCTTCTTGAAGCTAGAATAGGTAGCATATAAGAATATTCTCAGCATATGGATGCAACAATCAATGACCAACAATTTGGGGATGGAAGGGAGTGAATTTATAGGAAGGGAGAAGAAGTTAGGGATCCACAAAAGAGGGAGGAAGGTACACATATCAAAGGGAAAGCCCATGATGATAGGATCAAGAGGCACAAATGAGAGGTCTCGACCATATCAACAACAACCAATACCCAACTTGATGTTCCCAAAGGTTTTAGTGAGTGAAGCTTCTCCTGTAGTTTGGGAAAGCCTACCAGAAGGAGTTCAGTGCAAGTTTTCCTATGAAAACCCGCGATGGCAGCACAAGTGTCTAACTGAGTAACCTACCATCAGCATGAGAAAGAAGTGGAGCAAAATGCATTGATGCCAAAGGTTAGGGTTTTAGGAAAGTTTCTCCAGAATTATTTCAGGGTGGATTTTCCTTGATTCTTCAGGGAGGTTTACAAATTGTAAAACACAAAAAAAAACAATGCAAGAGCATAACACATAAAAAACATATACATAGAGATTTTCCCCTAGATCCCAAAATCATGAATACTAGATTGATTTTCCATTATGTTCCTTTCAATGTTACAATACATATTTATATACATGCCAAAGCATCCAATACCATGGACAAAAACCATCGCGCCCAAATCCATGTGCGAAAACCATGCGCAAAACCATAGGTAGGTTCACCCCTAAAGGGGGGCTACCCACCCCCCTCAAACCCCCTAGACAGGGGGGGATGTGTCCCCCCATGTTGCGCAACGAACAGGGGGCTCTGCCCCCGTCTAACCCCCCGGTTAACTAGGGGTACTAGTCGTGGAAAGAATATAACACAACCCAACATTCTCCCACTTGTTGTTTTCTTTCCATAGGGGTTCACATGAGAACTTAGTCATTTGTCTAGCCCTGCAACACCCATTGTTTCTCTACACCAAGAGAACTTCTCAGAGCTCAGATATTTTATCAATGCATCTACAGTATTCGTCAAAGTGTCCACCTTTACCAACAACACCTTTTTGTCTTCTATCATATCCCTCACGAAGTGATACTAAACATCAATGTGCTTTGTCTTTGAATGGTAAGAAAGGTTCTTTGCCAAGAAATTTCACTTTGGCTCTCACAATCTATCCTTATAGCTCCCTGTACTAACCCCATACTTGAACACAATCTCTACAACCAAACTGCTTCCTTGCTTGCATGAGTGGCTGCATCTATTCTGCCTCTATAGTTGATAGTGCCACTACAGATTGTTTCTTACTCATCCAACTGACTGCACCTCCAAATAGATTAAACACGTACCCACTTGTAGATCTTCTCTGATCCAAATATCCAATCTAATTTGCATCAACAAAGCTAAAAATTTCCAAAACTCTGTCTAATCCTGGTATTCCTTGCTAGCACAAACCATAATCACTAGTGGCATGCAAATACCTGAAAATGCAATGCTCCTTCCCTAGTTTTGACATAAACTTGCTCAATACTCCCACTTCATGTGCATTGTCTGGTCTAGTACAAACCATCACATATATCAGGCTATCGACTGTACTTGCATATGGAACATGGGACATTTCCTCTTCCTCTTCTTGTGTCTTGGGACAATGTTCAATAGATAACTTTACAACTACAAGAATAGGAACCTTCACCGGTTTACTATCCTTTATATTAAGCCTCTGCAATATTGTCTCACCATACTTCCTTTGGTTTAACCAGAGCTTCCTCTTTGCTTGATCTCTTTTAATCTTGATGCCCAAACTATAGTTTGCAGCACCAAGATCTTTCATGTTGAATTTGGAGGACAATTGGGTCTTCAAATTCTGGATAATTTCTTTGTCATTTCCAACCAGCAACATATCATCCACATACAAGACCAGAGAAATAACATGGTCACCAATTAATTTAAATTACATACAGTGATATTATTTTCTTCTTGTGAAGCCAAGTCCCTGTATACATGTATCAAATTTCTGATATCACATCCTTGGTGATTGTTTTAACCCATGCAAAGACTTCTTTAACTTTCATACCAGTTCTTTGTTACCCTTCACTACAAATCCTTCAGGTTGCTTAATGTAGATCTCTTCTTCCAGATCCCCGTGAAGTAATGTTGTCTTCACATCCATCTATTCTACCTCAAAATCAAAAGCAACAGCAACATATAAAAGTAATCTAATAGAAGCTACCTTGGCAATAGGAGAAAAAATATCACCAAAATCAATTCTCAGCACTTGGGAATAACCTTTTGCTACCAACCGAGCTTTATATTTTTCCACCTTTTCTTATTCATTTTCCTTCTTCTTGAACACCCATTTGCTGCCAATGGGTTTTCTTCTAGCTGGCAACTCCACCAGATCCCAAGCCTCATTTTTATGCAAAGATGCCATTTCATTAACCATGGCCTCTTTCCAGAGTTTTCCATCCTTTGAATCTACTGCTTCCTTCACAGTTATGGGATCATCATCAGTAATAGATAAAGAAAAATTTCAATAGAAAGAAGACGGACTATACCTTTTTGGATGCCTTCTTTCTCAAACTGATCTTCTCACAACTGGATTTTGTGGGTCATCATATTTCGATTCCTCTTCTGTTGTAGAGTCTGATTCTTCCTCCTTTAGCTCAAACTCTATATTCTCAGGTTCCTTTGATGGGACTTCATGTTTAATAACATCTTTCACCTCTCTGAACACCACATCTTGATTGTACACAACCTTCCTTGTTACTGGGTTCCAAAGCTTATAACCCTTTAAACCATCCTTATACCTAATAAAGATGCACTTAAACAAAGTCTTTCGGTAGATGCACTTTTCATATTTACTATCCAACTTTGTTCTTTTCTCCTTTGGAACATGTACATATGAATCACATCCAAATACCCTCAGATGTGAAAGAGAGGTTTTCTTACCAGTCCATACCTCTTGTGGAGTCTTATCCTCCAACGCTGATGAAGGTGATCTGTTGACGAGGTAACATGTTGTCTCCACCACCTCTACCTAGAATTACTGTCCTAACCCGACACCATTGAGCATGCTTCTTGCCCTTTCCATCAACAACGTTTTCATTCTTTCTGCAACTCCATTTTCTCATGTGTGTATGGAGTAGTCTTCTGTCGTGTTGTACCACACTTCTTACAAAATTCTTCAAATTCCTTGCTGCAAAACTCTCCACCGTTATATATCCTCAACACCTTTATATTCTTCTATGTCTGTTTTTCCACCAGAACCTTAAATTCTTTAAACCTGTCAAAGACTTCAGATTTCTTCTTGAGGAAATATATCCATGTATTCCTTCAGAAGTCATCTATAAATGATATGTAGTACATAGACTTACCCAGTGATGGAACCTTCACAGGTCCAAACACATCACTATGCACAAGCTTTAATATCTGTTTCGCCCTCTTACCACCAGAGGGGAAACTCACCCGATTCTGCTTCCCATATACACAATATTCACAGAAATCAAAATCCAGAGAGCTATTATTCATACCCTCTACCATGCGTTTACCATGAAGTATTTGAGGCCCTTCTCTCCAATATCTCAAAGCCTTTGATGCCATAGCATGGTGTTTTCTCCAAAGACCATTAGATTTTCTTCTCCACTTTCAGGAACCACAGAACTGTTGAACCCATCAATAACAGTGCTACCTTGCAGCTTGTACAAAGTTCCAATCCGAACTCCCTACATCAATACCAATGCTCCCCAAACCATCTTGCAGGTGTCTTTCTCGAACACTGTTTTTACACCTGTATCATCCAAATTGCTTACAGAAATCAGATTTTTGGCCAATGCAGGAATATGTAGAACACCCAGAAGTGTTCTAACCCTTCCACCTTGCAACTTCAACTTTACTTTTCCACGACCAACGATTCTAGCCTTCCTATTATCCCCTAAGAAGACATCACCACCATCATATTTCTCATACTTGCAGAACCACTCTCTATGGGGAGTGAAGTGAATGGATGCACCTGAGTCAATAAACCATGCCTCATGATCTACATGTGTACTTGAAGAAGCCAAGTACACATCCCCACCTTCATCTGAGGTGGTTTTTTCTTTTGCAGGAGGAGAATCATTAGATCCCTTTCATTTGTCAGGAGCTTTAGAATTATAGTCCCTTTTGTAGTGCCCTTCCTTTCCACATTTCCAGCACACCTTTACAGGATTTACTAGAGATTTAGATCTCCCACTCGATGACTTATTTTTGTTTATGTTCTAGGACCTTCCTCGTATAAACAAGGCATCACCATTCTAGCTCTCCATATTTTTCCGTGTAATCTCCTTCGTCAGCAAGGATGAGACTATTTCATCAAACTAGAATGCAGTTTCATTGCTACCTATTGCAATAACCAAACTATCCCACGAATCTGGTAGAGAACACAACAAAATGATGCACTTACCTTCATCTGAATTTTTAATATCAACATATAATAATTGACTTACCACAGTATTAAATGCATTCAGATGCTCTGTCATTGAATCTATATCTTTCATCCTCAGGTTATATAGCTTTTTCCATAGGAACAGTTTATTCACTAGAGACTTAGATTGGTACAAAGTACCTAACTTGTCCCACAAATCCTTCACCGTAGCTTCCCCTGATACATTCAACAATACTTAATCTGAGACACACAATCGTATTGTGCTCTTTTCCTTCCGATCCAACTTCTTCCATTCTTCATCAGACACTCTCATTGGTTTAGTACTCAAATCTACCATGATCCACTGATCTTTATCCACCAACAGATCCTCCATCTTGAGTTTCCACAACTCAAAAATCTGACAATTAAATTTCTTGATCTCTATCTTTCCACTGCTCGCAATCTTCTTTCACCACTAGAATCAATCTCGCAGATCTTCCACTGAATGGGGTCTATCACAGGCCTGAGCAAAACCCCTCAGCAACAAAGGCGTCCTCTTGAAACCAAAACAACTATGATACCAAATGTAGGTATTAACCCTATACAAAAATTACTTGCATACGAATTCTAAAACATAGAAAATAAAAATGCGAGAGCATAACACATAAAACACATATACATAGAGATTTCCCCTGGATCCCAAAACTGGGACTACCAGGTTGATTTTTCATTATGTTACTTTCAATGTCACAATACATATTTATATACATGCTGAAGAATCCAATACCATGGACCAAAAACCATTGCGCCCAAAACCATGTGCAGAAACCATGCACAAAACCATAGGTAGGTTCACCCCACCTAATCGTGGAAAGAATATAACATAATCGAACAAAGATTCTCCTCCAATTTGGGAAAGCCTACCAAAAGGAGTTCAGCGCAAATTTTCCTATGAAAACCCGCACTAGAAGCACGAGTGTCTAACTGAGAAACCTACCATCATCACGAGCAAGTAGTGGAGAAAAATGCATTGATGCCAAAAGTTAGGGTTTTAGTAAACTTTCTCCAGAATTATTTCAGGGTGGATTTCCTTTGATTCTTTAGGGAGGTTTTGGTTTGTATATCATGATGGATATACTGCATAGTAGTCAATGTTTTGGCACACCAGGATATGGCACGGGAAGTGAACAAGAGATATGAAAAAATATTGTGTAATAGATGCCCCCTAAATCATGAAGGAAGAACATGGAGTGATGGACGAGATGCTTTACAAGTCAGTGAAAGGATGAGACCAACACCATTAGTAGACTTGAAAACCAAGCACATACATATACATATACATATCTGAAATCTCTAATGATCATGCCTAACAATAAAGAAATAGGCATCTAATAATACATGAATCCTCGGTATGGACGCAACCATCCATAAAAAGTGATCATGTGCAAAGATCCTTGGTATGGTTACAACCATTCGAATAAAAAGGATCATGAATATGGACTCACAATATGGTCGCAGCCATCCATCTAGAGGAAACAAGTATACAATCATGAATGACTCATAACTCGATGTAACCTGATTCTATTAGACAAAATCCATGGTCTTGCACTCTGTCGTGACCCAATCAATGTACAAATTCTAACCTGTGAATAGATGTGTCGAATGCAAAAATGATAGAAAACCACTTGATTACTGATTAATGATGTAAACCATTAACAAGAACGAGAGAAGTCACCAATAATGACAATGAATATCAAGGTACAATCAGTACAATCCATAAATGTGAATAATGGAACTGAAGTTGAACATCTGTGAATTCATTCGATCAAAGGTTAATGATGTCAACCTGTAATCGAATTCGAAGAAATTGCCATTTAGGAATGCAAGATCTAAGGTACTGGAATGTAGTTTCTAGATCATCTTCTTGGATAATGAGCTGAAGTTGATAGGGAGCGATCAGTTGAAGGAGGGCCATAATGAATCCTACATCATCGACAAAAAACAAATGATGTAGTATAGTAAATAACTATGATTCAGGACTATAGCAAAAAGTCAGATAAGGTACAGGCGGTAAAGAACTGTAGATAGGACTTGTCTTGAACATATCGGCGACATGACTCCAAAATTTGGCAACATTGGACTCAGCATAGGATCAGAGGTCATGATGATGGAAAGGTATGATTAGATTAGCGGAAAAGTGGATTTCCAAAACCCAAGAAGATAAGTGACAAAGTTACGATATCCCAAACCTGACGTGAGTAATATATGAGTGTCATGTTCAAGAGCGACATGCTGCCTTTAAAATATATAAGAGACGAAAATTTTCACTTTTTTCCCCCGCCATTTCTGGTGAGTAACCCATATATTTTTTATTTCAAGGTTGAAGGGGATAGCATAAGCTTGCCATATAAGTTCACCCTTTGGATAAATCCATCCTAGTAAGTTTTACAATCCCTAGGAAGGAGGAACTCGATCTCGTCATGGTGACTTTTTGCATCATTTAAGTTTTATGACTTTGAAAGAGGTGAAACTCGACATCTTTTTCATGTTTAGAAAGTTTGAAAAAGAATTTGAAAAGAAAACTCCAAAGGTCCCTTTTTGTAAATCGTCTCTTGAACCCGAAAAGGTAGAAAAAGATATCTAAGAGAACCTCTTAGCCATGTTCGACTAAGATTTTCCTTTTTCGTACAATAGTCTATTTTAGTCCAGAAAAGGGTTAAACTTGTACTGAGCAGACATCATTTTATTTACTTTTACAAGTTTGAAACAACAAGTACTCAACAATCTTTTCATTTTTTGAGAGTCATAAAAGACCTTAAAGCTAACTCCAGGGGGTCACTTTTTCATTAATTTTTTACGCATCCTAAAAAGTGATAAAATAAAACTCATTGAATCAGTAAAAGTAAATCATCGATACCAAGAACAAATTACCTATCACTACACAAGGAAACACACATCATTGATTTCGAGGAAAAATACTAAAAATGAGTGAAATATGCCCTAATTTGGTAAACATATTATTTAAAATCTATAAATAGGGCAAAAAATAAGTCATTTTTACCATTTTAACATTTTGCAATTGTGGGAGCACTTTTACCTCATTTTACCTCGATTTTCAAGCAAGGAGCACAAGCAATCTGGGACACCATTTATCAAGTTGCTTGTTACAGGTAATTGATCTGTCCTTCCTCTTCATTTTGGTAGTCATTTTAAGCATTTTAATCCATATGATAGGTAGTGAGGAAAATTCTCAAAATATTTACATCGTGGGTGACCAGCACGGGTTTCATCCATCAGACTCATGCTGCTCACCCTGAGGCTAGTTAGGCACTCGCATTGGAAGCGTGAAAAAATTCCTAAAACAGATGCGTTGGCACCGAGGTAAAAAAATTGAAGTGAAATCCTCCATGACAAATAGTCAATCTTGATTTTTCTCTCTATGGATGCTAATGAAATGTTGGTTTATTGATTTTTGCAGGAAAACCAATCCAAAATGGTGATTGAATGGAAAGAAATGGGTCATGAAGCTGAATACCATCATGCTAAGCAGGATGAAGACTATATTGATGCCCTTCAAACATGTGGACTACTCAAATTGTTCATCATTCCTAGGATCAAAGAACAACATGAGTTATTGCAGCATTTAATCAGTTGGTGGGATGTAGATTGCCAATTTTTCATTTCCAAGGATCAAGAGTTTGAGATAGAGGTTATCGATATCTACTTCTTTACGTGGTTGTCTAGAAAGGGACAACAGGTATGGTTATCTGGGTCACGTTATGTAGGAAAGAGAACGAACATGCTCATTGTGAGGCATTGTTGGGGATCCAAAAAGGGAAACAATGGGGAGATTGACATAAAAACTATTACCAATCTCCCACTGCGAACCATACTACACACTATGGCTCGAATAGCTGGGGTGCAAGCATTTCATGAGACATCAAAGTCTCACTTCCAATACGCAATTGAATGCCTAAATCCCATGGTATTCAAAAAGTGTGAAGGTTTATTGGCATGCATGAAATTCCAATTAACCAAGTGCAAGAGGGTAAATATAAAACAATTTGGTTTCAGATCAATTCTGGTGACATTCATCTTCAAATGTGTGCCATTATTCCATTATCAGTGGCTAGAAGTGGATCCACCAATACCTAGAGATCCATGTTTTCTCAGATGGGGAGAGTTGATGCCGTGACATGGGGGCAGTCAACAGATATCATTCCCCCCAGCATTCTTTGTATGGATGTATAATCAACTAATCATGGTCGATGATTCGACATATACAACGATGGATTTCCAAGGAGATCTAGATCTTCCACTCCCTCCAGGGGAGCAGTGGACCAATTTAGGTAAAAAACTATTTTTTGAAGTTTTTTATTTTTTGTATGTGTACTGAGATTTGATTGATAATGTTGTGCATATGTTGGACCAGAGAGACCTATAGCGGTTTCTTCAATATCTAGGTGAGTGGCACGCCAAATAGAGGATGCTCCTCCATAAGTAGAGGGAGCAGATACCATCGTCGAGGTAGAGCACACCCTAGAAAGATTAACAAAGGGGATTCCAGAGTATGCCTCGATCGATGAGGTGTCATTGCGATACTAGAGGAACACAATAGGATTATTCGCTAGACTGCGTCAGCTACTGCGCCGAGTCATTAGGGTTTTCTCGTGCTATCATAATCACCATGTGGGCGAATATCCAACTTCTATTTTTCTTTCTACACTATGTAGGCTTGTAAAGCCATGTGTCTCGGAACACAAATTTTGTTATTTTGATGTAGCAAGCTCTTTTGAAAACACTCACTATCTATCTATCTATCTATATATATATATATATATATATATATATATCTATATATCTATATATATATATATATATATAATATATATATATATATATATATATATATATAGATATATATATATATATATATATATATATATATATATATATATATAGATACATGTTTTCATGTTTATCATATCTGATGTGCGATGTTCTATGATTTACAAGTTTTGCAAATGTCAATCTAACACATAATTAGACAATGCATCTTTTAATGTGTTCATGCACCTTGGAATGTGATAATAGGTAATAAAAGAAAATTCTCGTTCTGATAAATGAAATCACAAATACATTCTCAAAATTCAGAACACAAATTTTGTTATTTTGATGTAGCAAACTCTTTTGAAAACACTTGATATCTCTCTCTCTCTCTCTCTCTATATATATATATATATATACATGTTTTCCATATCTGATGTGCGATGTTTTATGATTTACAAGTTTCACAAATGTCAATCTAACACTTAATTAGCCAATGCATCTATTAATATGTTCATGCATCTTCGAATGTGATAATAAGTAATAAAATCAAATTTTCATTCTAATAAATGAACTCACAAATACATTCTCAAAATTTGAGGTTTTCTAACTGAATATTATCCATTAAGTTGTAGTACAATGAGCTGTGAATTAAGTTTTACGATTAAATCTCTAATGCCAAGAGAGATAGCTTTTGACAAAAGTTCGATGATCCCACTATATTCGGTAATGTTATTAGTCATCTGACCTAAAAATATACCTTGCATACTCACTAACTCATCATTAGGGTCATAGATTTCCCATGCAGTGGAAGATAGATTCTTTGTACTATGTCAAGCATCATTAGCAAAACTGACGTAATGGTTGGATGGCATCTGCAAACCAAGTAGAGCACGAGGTAAGCAGAGGAAAAATTTCACAAAAGGAAACTAACACACCAAAATCACACTACACACTAATGAAAACACACGCTAATGTACACAAGTATTTATATGGATAATCATGCATAATAATTCTTCAAGTAAAGCCCGTTTCAGGGTTCAGCAAAAGAATTTCCTTCATAGTCAACTAACTCATAGGCACCTTTTTGTAAAACTCGCTTGACAATGTAAGCCCATGCCACATTGGTTCGAATTTTCCACCTCCCAATTTATAATCATCTTGATCATAAAGCAAGACCAAGTCACCCTCAAAAAAAACTCGAGGAGAAATAGTTTTATCATATCGAGCCTTAATTCTTTTTTCCTAGGACTCAATTACTAACGTCGTGAAGCGGCAGGTTTCATTGAGTCTTTTGAGGTGAAGTAAGCATTACTCTTCAGGTGAGGTATCCGGGAGTAATTCAATGGCTAGTTTCAATGAAGGAATTTAACACCCAATTGGAAGAGTTTCCTCCAAACCATACACCAACTGAAAGGGTGTGAATCTAGTGGTGGTCTTAGCTACAGTTTGGTAAGCCCAAAGAGCTGAAAGTAGCATAAGATGTCAATTTTCTTTGTGAATTCTAATGGTGCGTTAAAGCATAGTAACCAGGACTTTGTTGACTACCTGAACTTAGCCATTGGCCTATGGATAATATGGGGTTGAGCTGTCGTGATGCAAACCCAACCGAGTAGTAAGCTCTACCATCATGTAATTTTGGAAATGAGATCCGTGATCACTAATGATGGCTTGAGGGACACCAAATCGAGCTATGACATGGTTAAAAAAGAAATTGAGTGGCAGTTTTACCATCAGCTTCAAATGTGGGCATCGCCTCAACCCATTTAGTAAAATAACCGACGAAGACAATGCTATAACCATACCCCCCAGCAAAGTGAGGGTTACATTTCATGAAATAAATCCCCCATTTAGCAAAAGGGCCAATGGTAATTACTGGGTATAGGGGTGCGAGTGGGCTGCACTGTTTACGGTTGTAAATCTGGAAAGAATGACATTTTTGGACTGCTAAAATGTAGTCCTTGCAGATAGGTGGCTAGAAATAACCAGCGCGAAGGATTTTATGAGAAGTAGTATACCCAAACATATGACCACCACAAGCCCCAGAGTGGCAATCATTGAGAACTCTCTCAACTTCTTCGAGTTTCAACATCGACGAAAGATAGAATCCACACCAACATGGTACAAAGTATCACCAATGATTCAATAGGGTTGGATAGGGAAGGTCACAAATCAATTCAGCGAAAACCAACGATGTCTTTGATTTGGCGGTAGAAAACTCCCAATAAAATTATTGATGGATAAAAATCCATTTAGAGTATTCCCCCCACAACAATTGACGAGTTAGAATGTAGGTCATAGGGTTGTAATCAGAAATCACAGTGGCTTTTCGTAAAAGAATATAGTGGTGAAAGCGTTGAACAACGTGAACGGTGGCTAAAGCAAGTTTATCGACATGGGAATATCGAATCTCAGTATCAATAAGATTTTAGATTAAGTAGTGGATCACATGTTCATTTCCATCATCATCGTCTTGCACTATTACCATGGCAATAGTACTATTGGCTGCGACCAAGTACAAAAAGTAATCGCGATGATAGTCAAGAGGATGTAGCAATGGAGCACTAATGAGAGTGTTCTTTAATGCATCAAAATATCTTTGAACGATTTCATCCCAAATGAATGGGATCCCCTATTTCACCAAACGAGTAAATCCCTTGGCAAGCTCAGTGTAGTTAGGTACAAAACAATGAAGGAAATTATCTTTCCCTTACAAGCTCTACAACTGATGTAAATATGACAGAGGGGGTAAGTTTAAAATGGCCTCAACTTTGAGGGCATCGATTTGGATGCCTTCCTTTGAGACTACAAACCCTAGGAGATGACCAAGTTCAACGCAAAAAACACACTTATGCTGATTTAAGCAAATATTGTAGTGCCTACAATGAAGAAAAGTCACTTGTAGGTGGTTGAGACAATGTTGACGCTTAGCAGAATGAGCTGGAAAATCATCAAGATATGGTTGAGAGATGTGTTTAATGTCATGAAAATCATAATACATCCCTTGTTGGAAGGTAGCACCAACATTTTTTAGACTGAAAGGGAGTTTCTTATAAGCAAAAGCTCCCTATGGACAGATAAAAGCAGTTTTATGTTGATCAACGAGAAGAATGTGTTGTAGGGAAAGCCCAACACTCCCCTATTATTTCAAATAAGGACCCTTTCATTAACTTTTGGTTAAGCGTCTTTTTGTAATGGCTACAACCACCCTCCAAAATTTTTTCTCACATGAAAATTTCAGAGCCTACCTTGGATCCTGCGATCAATCATCCTTGGTCAATTATTGGTAAGCTAGTAATTTCAAGCTCCCCTCCTTGATCCTAAGAGGTGTCCATGTTCTCATGTTTATACAAAATGTGTCATTTTTGGGCATAGGGGTTGTTGTTTGTCATGCAAAGGGAATTTTGTTTTGCTTCAAGGGAAGTCATGTGCACATGATTAGTTGTCATCACATAGACATGTTTCAAACTCACTTCACCCACTCTTGTCACAAATGTTGTTGCATCAAGAAAAATATGTCTTATGTATTCTAGATGGTCTATGTTGTGTCACTAAGTGTCTGTGTCCGATCGTAGTCAAGTCCTATCAACATTTACATATGTTTCACTGATCCCACACTTAGCCATTTTCTCGAGAAACCTAGCCTCATCCATCTTCCCGGAACTGTACGCTTTGCTTTTGCAACCATCAAGCTTCCTGCCTTGCCTACTAAAAACTTGCAGTGCATAGAGACACCAACCTCCCTTACATTTTGCAACCCCGTTGCCCGTAGAGATACCAATTTCCCTTGCCTGTTGAAACCCCGCAGCCCATAGAGACCACAACCAACAGTGCTCTCCAAAAATGCACAGAGCAGTCACGCAGCTATCATTGATCTCCAAAAGTACGTAGAGCAGTTCAGCTGCACTACACTCAGAAATTGTGCAGAGGTGTCCTCCTAGGACCCCCATCTTGCAGCAGTGCCTTGTGCCTCAAAACTGTGCAATGGTGAACAAGTTTCCCTGTCTGTCTTGCATGCAGAAACTATGTGTTGGCTTGATGGGGCCATGACCCAGTTTCATCGTTAGTTAGCCAAGAAAATCCCTACACTACTGGCCCTTTCAGCATTAGTTCGTGGAGTGTGGACCGAAGTCTCACCTGAAGTAGTATGGGGGGATGCAGGAACCAAGTTTCTGCACCCTGAGATGGTTGTGATGTTAGTTTTATATCTTAAACCCTTCCTTCACGTAGATTGATAAGCCTTTAGGGCTTATCAATGTACTTTCTCTTCCATCTCTTAGAACCTCCGCAAAGGTATATGATCGTCCTTCACACAACCCTAACCAGCGACTCAGGAACTTATGCACCTTTGTTACTGCATTATTGTATAATTTCTTGAATTATCTTAAGTGTTCGTCAATTTTACCATGCAATTAAGGTTATCTTCATGTAAACGTATATCCTTATTTGCATTCATATAGTAGATAGAAGCATATATATTCCCGCATCAAATTAGCATTATAACAGAACCTAACATAACATAATCGCATGCAATCCATACAGGAAAAGTACACTTTAATTTTAGAATACTTCTCTTTATTGATGATTCAAATTTCCAATACAGACTCTAGCTGCCCTATGCACATAGCTGCAGGGGTCCATGCACTCACCTGCGGACTTCTACCCTAGGCCTTTGCGCACTTAGCTACAGAGCCTCTTCCTATGCTAAGACTGTCGCTCTTAGCTCTTCATAGATTCATCAAGAACTCCAACTTACTTATAACTCTCCTTCCCCTTAGACTCTTCGAAGACTCCCTTTTTATACAATTCCATGGTCCGCAAACTAGATCTCTAAAGCCGACACAAGCTATATAAACTGAGGGTAGAAACCCTTTTTGACTCTTGATATCTTCACGCTCCGTGGCCACAAAATGTGGATACTTTACACTCCTTTATACAAAATTTTGACTTTCTGCCCCAAACTTAGGCTTTTAGTCCCAAAATGACCCTAGTGGACCCATTCCCAATAGGCCCCCATCACAAACATGGTGACTCGCCCTCGAGTCACTTGGATGGTGTGGAGATCTTGTCGCGAAGACCTCCCAGCTAGAATTTGGACTACTGCAACTTCAGCGGTACATTGTGTTGTTGTCTGCTTCATCTCCTCGACCAACTGCTCCATTGCTGGCCTTGCGCCTTCTGATTAAATCTTTTTTTGTCTTCTGTAAACTAGCTAGCTTGCCTTCAATAGTGGCCGTGATCAAATAGGCCTCATCCAACCAAGGTTTTAAGCTAGATTTTAGCACTACTGTGTTGAGCTGCATCTACCTGCTCTTTCAAAGCCTTGGCATCCTGTAGCTTTGCCAGCCTCTGCATGATGGCGACAGTGCATGTCGTCACTTTAACATCGTCATAGCATTGCTGCAGCTCCCACGCTTCTATTTCCAGCCTCTACATAGTGGGGTCTTCTTGTAGGCTAGTGACCACCTCGAGTGACTACTCGAAAAGTGTCATGCAGTCCTTCACTGAGCTATCCATTGCTGCTACGATGTCTTTCACAGCTAACTCATGTTGTTCTCTGATTTCTGGCAGAGTCGAAGGCTGGGTCTTCGACTGCAACTTTGCAATTTTGAGGTTCAGTTGTAACAGGACCTTTCCCAATTCGGTGCATGCATCACGTGCTACAGCAGCGAGCTTCCAAACCCGCACATCTTTTGGCTCAGTCTCAGGAATTTCCAACTCCAGGATGGATCTGCATGCCTCGTCCATGACCTTAGCCATGCACTAATTCTTTCCCGTACGATCTTTCACGAGGTTAATGGCGGAGTCTCGTTGTACAACCATCTGAGCATTGTTGATCTTATGCTCACTGCTTACCTGTAATGCACGCTATTCATGGGCTCGGAGTTCCATGATCATGCCATCGTGCAAAAGATGAAGTGCCTCACTGGGAAGTGTAGCCAAGTTAAGTCCAACTCCCTTGAGGGTGATGACAGCGGGCCTATCAGCCTCTATCTTTGTAGTCAGTGCTCCATCCAACAACACTATTGCTTAGGGATCCTGTGTGTGCAACATCCCTGCAACTTTAAAGGTGTTAAGCGCCAAAATGGTTGACGTTGTACCTATCTGTACCTGTGATGCTTGAATCTGCAGCTCGCGTAGACCTGTCTAGATAGCACCCAAATCCTACTATTGTTGCTGCTCAAACTGCTGCAACAGTTCCACGATAGCATCCCTCACCGTATCACCTATGTCATTCAAGTCCCCCTCCATTAGGGTGATTGTGTCGAGAGACGTCTTGCTAGCCTTGGAATTCTTCCACAA
The DNA here is from genome assembly GCA_031772625.1 of Pinus tabuliformis. Classification (NCBI taxonomy): domain Eukaryota; kingdom Viridiplantae; phylum Streptophyta; class Pinopsida; order Pinales; family Pinaceae; genus Pinus; species Pinus tabuliformis. The sequence continues at coordinate 662,670,047 of CM062820.1, read as the reverse complement.
CCCTACTTTTTTTGGATCTATGTTGTGCTTAGTGCAAAACAGAGTCATCTCCGGGTTCGCTCCTCCCTGCTCCATCTATTCATCCTCTTCTTTTGTCTCCGGGGAAGGCGACTTCTGACTCCGGTTAGAGACATGCTCCTCTTCCTCCGCTTTCCCACCTATCTGCTTCGCGGCAGCGTGCTCTGCCTTGGCCTTATCCTAGGCCTCCTTTCTTTTCTTTGTGGTCAACTATTCCATCTTCAACTTAGCTTCTTCCTTCTTTCGCTGTGCGGCGGACTTGCAAGATCCCATTGTAAAGTATATGGGAGTGTGCCAATCTGCGGGCCAGCAGTTGAGGAATACTGCAATTGCATCATTTGTGACCAAGTACTGTAGGTCATGCCACTTCTGTTTAGGGTCCTTTTGCGCACATATCGAGACATGGTGGAAGTCGACCTTGAATTTCGCGTACTCTTGCAGCTTATCAAAATTTTTTGGTGACAACCGTAGCTTGCAGTTGATGGCCATATGGATGCTCATCTCCATCAAGATCTAGAAGATCTTTCTATCATTGGTCTGCTGAGGATCCTTCGCAGCCTATAGAGAAGTGAACTTCACTGCTTCCGGTAGGTCTGGCGTGACCAGAGGAAACTGGCTATCCTCGGGTAGCTCCCATTCAACCAGCACTATGGATAGTAGTAGCCATGCATAATGGAATGGCTTATTACGATCCCACACCTCGCGGTTGTTTGTAAGGAACTCACCAGAGAGATAGTGCACCCAATTAAACTGTATGCCCTCCGCGCACTGGGCTGCCAAGGCTATCATTGGTGCAGGCACTTCATCTATGCGACACTTCCTCATGACCTTTCCTACCAAGATTTGCATCGCCACTTTGACCACAGGGTCACAAATACTTGTGATGGAGTAGCCGCACGACTTCTTGACTATCTTGAATTTTTCCTTCATCGCCTCCGCAAGGGAATGCTCGTTGGCCTTTTCGCAAATACCATGGCCATATTTTCTCCTGAGTGCAGCAGCCGTGTGATCCCATGGATTAGCATATCAATGATGGGTATCGGCTCATCCTGCCACAAACACCCATCGTGCTCCAAGCACAGTAGCTGCTTGATCATGATCATCATGATGGGTGCACAGTTGTAATGCGGCACCCATAGCAGGTTTAGCAGGCCTGCCTTGTGCACGCCTTTCAGCCACTTCCTAGGCTCCAAAGCGGTCACTCCAGTTTTTTTATGGAAGACACGGTGCATAAGTTGGTCTGTCACTAAATGAGGGAAATTCTCTAGTTTAATTAAATCCCAGTCTTCCAATTTTAGAAGGGGAAACGCCCCAAGCGCATTCCCTCAAAGACAATTTGCTCTGGCAGTAGGGGTGTGTGTAGGGCAACCTTACTCTCATCAATATCCTTCGACACCTTCATTTTTCCCCTACACGGAGGAATGTACTCAGGTAGCTTAGAAATGGGGTCAGACCCCTCAACGTCAACATCCTCTATTTCCATTGCAATATCCTCATCATCCATGGGGATTTCTTCGACCTCTTCTTTTGGATCTAGGTCAACTACCTTGCTCTTTTCCTGTGCGGTGGGCTTATCCTTCTGTGGGTGCTTTCTAGGTGATGTGGGCACCGACTGTGGTGTCGCGGTCTTCTTGCCTTTCTTGTTATTCGGACCCTCCTTGGTTGGGGTAGGCCTTGGCCTAGGCGACCATGGTGACTTAGGTACTTTAGCTGGTACTTCAGTAGTTACAGCCTCTGGGGCAACTCCCTCGACTGCCATGGCTAACTCTGGAACAACTCCTTCGACTGTCATTGCTTCCCCAACATGTACAATCTCAGCCGGTGTTGACATGTTGTTATTCAACAAATCATGTGTCCCCTTTGGCAATTTCTCAAACGTTGAACTCACTAACAAAGCTTCAAGGTATTCACGGTTCATGCGTGCCTAAGAGCTCAACACCTCAATTCTCGAAATTCCAAGTGTTTTCCACTAGGAAACCCTTTGTAATTTATAGGCATTTTCAAATTCAAATCTTACCATTCCCCCCACAATCGGTTCATTAATGCTAGATTGACGGTAGATTTTCAAATATTTGGTCCATAAATTCTGATTTAATGCTGCCCCCTCACTCCATTTGGCCATTTTTTCATCCTCAAATCATGAACAATGACTTTAATGGTCACTTTCCGGCTGTCCTGCGTAGTTCTTCTTTGGTAGTGTAGCTCCCTGCGTGCTTCTATAGCCTTTGTGACATTTCTTCATTCCACACAATTCCCCAATCACGCACTCTCTGACCTGGGAAATGTAGTTTATAGTCCCACGCTTCCTTTCAGCTCCTGGAGCAATAAGACTGTGCTTCCCTCATATAGTCACCTAGTTGGATCACTGGTGTATGGATTCAATCGATTGCCATTCACCTTTCTTGGGAAGGGTTCTCCATTCAATTTGACCAGCTGAACTGCTTGAGCATCACTAATCTCCTTGATGACATATGGCCCTAGCCAGTGCATGCTAAATTTCCCCCAAAATTTACCAAACTTGTTGTCATATAACAAGACCAGATCATTTACCTTGAAGGTGCGCAGTTTGATGTGTCGATCATGCCATGCCTTTTTGCGCTCCTTTTGAACTTGTTGATGAAATCTCGCTAGAAATCGGTCCTCCTCAAGCTCCACTAGCTGGCAAGCCTCTCTTCTAGGGCTCCGCGATCCTCAATTCCTATGAGTGCCGCTATGTGCAGACCAGGTACAATGTATTCCATTGGCATCACAACTTCTGCACCATACACGAGTCTGAAAGGTGTTTTTCCTATCAGCTTCTTGTGAGTCATTCGGTAGGCCCATAGTACTGTGGGCATGCACACATACTAGCCATTTCTATAAGCATTGAAAACCTTCTTCAATGCGCTCTCCAGTATCTTATTGAATGCTTCCACTATCCCATTAGCTTGTGGATGACAAGGCATACTTTTCTGATGATACACCTGGAATTCCTTTGTTAATGCATTGATTGTTTCATTAAGAAAGTGTGTACTGCAATCGATCATCAAAATATTTGGACACCCAAATATCATGAGGACATACTCAAAAATAAATTTTGCTATTGTTGCACCTATGTTGTCCTTCATAGGTTGTACGTCCGCCCATATTGTCAAATACGCAGTTGCAGTGATGATGTATTGTGCACCCGTCTTCTTTCTTGGAGGCTGAATTGGTCCCACAAAGTCAATTGCCCATTTTCTGAATGGTTGTAATGTCACCTGATCAGAGGCATCTCATCCCTCCACAACGGCCTGCCAATTCTTTGACATGCATCACATGCCCTACAATATGCTTTCAAATCCTTATGCAGGGTTGGCCACCACAACCTAGCGCGTAGAATCTTCTGCACTGTTGCTTTCCCTGCATAATGTCCTCCTGCAGCTCCTCCATGAGCCTCTGCAAGGATGCTGCTTCATTCAATGTTAGGCACATAACGTTGCAATATTTTGTCAGATCTCATTTTGTACAAGTGCCCTAGAATGATAGAAAAGTCTGTCGTGCGCACTACCAGTCCCTTCTTCTATTGACTTGTATAACCTTCTGGAGTCGTTCCTGTTGTCAAGAAGTGGATAATATCTTCAGAGTGACTGTCTGCGACATGCACTACAAAGAGCTATGCGTGAGGTAGTCCTTCCTCTAAATTAGTAGGTTCCTCTCCAGTTCCAATGCGCAACAGATGATCAAGTCCTTCATTTAGTCGTCCTGGCTTCACAATAACTTTGAAGTTGTACTCCTAGAACAGCAACAACCACATACATATTTTTCCCCCCCAACACAGCCTTGTTGACTAGGTACTTTAACACGGAATGATCCGTATACATCTTAAAGTGTCCACCCAACAAATAGTGCCTGAACTTCTGGAGCACGTACACCATAGCTAATCCTTCGCACTCTATTGTGGAATAATGTTTCTCCGCTTTACACAACTTCCTACTTGAGAACACTATAGGATGATCTAGTTCTCTCTCATTGGCTTGTGTCAGTATGGCTCCCAGTGCAATACATGATGGGTCCATGTGTACATAAAATTCCTTCTTCCAATCTAGGAAGACTAGGATCGGCATGGTGACCATTTTCTCTTTCAACACATCCAAGCTCTTCTAACATTCATCATTCCAACAGAACTTAACATCCTTTTTCAACAATTTCTCCACAGGCACGGTGATCTGGGAATAGCTCTTGATGAACTTCCTATAGTATCCGGTATGCCCCAGATTTGCACGCAACTGTTTCACACTCCTCGGGTCCTCCAAGTTGTTTATCACCACGATCTTCGCGGGATCTACCATCAATCTTCGTCTGCATACCACATGACCCAGCAAGATCCCAAAAGGGACACAAAACAAATACTTCTTCAGATTGAGCGTGATTTTGTATCTCCTACATGTATCTAGAATTAAGCACAAACTTGCCACATGGCACTTGACCAATCCAAACATTTTCCAATCGTCAAAGTATTCCTCCAGAAATTTATGAATGAAGTCTTTGAATGTTGCAATGACTATGCGAGAGAAGATCATTGGTGCATTCTTCAGCCCAAAAGGCATTACAGTGTATTGAAAACATCCCCATTCAATCACGAAAGTCGTCTTTCTTCTATTATCAGGTGCGATTTTGATCTAATGGTACCCAAAGAAACCATCTGTCAAAGAGTATGCTTCTTGGCCGCCTACATTATCTAGGACTTGATCAGTGAACGTGGTTGGGAAAGGATCATGCACACAAGATTCATTCAATTTCTTGAAATCTATGCATATCCTTATTTCTTCCTTTTGTTTCTTTTCCTAAACCACTATTTGACTTACCCAATCAAATTCTTCCACCAGTTCAATAATACTTGCCATGAGAATCTAATCTAACTCAGCGCGGACCTTTTCTTTTCTTTATACTTCGGATTGAGGCAGTAAGGTCTTTGTTTCATAGGTTTTGCGTCCTGTTTCAGGGTGATCCTCATGACACCTAGGTCTCCTATTATTCTTTTTAGGTCGTAAAACTTCATGGGGAACAAATCCTAATATTCACGGAGTAGTTCAGTGACCTTATCTACTATCGTGTCATCCCAATAGTCCCTAATCTTTGCAAACTTCGGTTCTTCTTCTGTGCCAATGTCCACCTACCTAGTTTTGAGCGGTGCAGTTATGACTAGTTTTTCTATCTAGGGTCCTTCAACTTCACGGTGACCTTCAGTCTCTGGAATATTAATTTTCCTGGGATCCTTGTTTTCTTCTTTAACGGTCATGTTATAGCATTCCAACACATGGCTTAACTGAGTGGTCCAATCAGGTTGAATCAGATCTAAAGGATCATATGGTATCCTAAAGATCATTTCTTTAACCTCTTGTAGTGCTTCATCAATACAGTCAAATCCGTCTTCAAAGCTGAACGTCATTACAACCCCCTAGTGCAAAATATCCCATTATTTAGTGCCATGGCAGAGCTATTTCTCTAGGTACCAATTCATTGGTATGACATCCAGGGTATGATAGAAAATATGCACCCATTCAGGCTTAGGCTTCGCTCCATAAGCTTTATTCCATTTGGCCAAGTGATTGTGCGGATCATCCCTCCCATCATACTTGTCTATCATCTATAATTTCGTCTGTCCAAAGCGTATTCTCATCATCCTCCTATATTCACACCAATCATTGAAACTACCCTTGTGCGTACCCCACCATCTTGCAGGTGTAGCGCACAGTGCCCAATCCAAGGCCTAGAAGCGATGCATTTCTGGCACTTCCCTTTCAAATGCATCCAAAAATATATCCATGTTAGTAAACCCATCATAAGAAGGCAGATTCCTTACCTCCGATGACACACAATGCAGTGTTTTAGTCATCATATTATAGTGCAACATAGATACTTCATGTAATCGATTCTTCTAGTGCTCTAATTCTTCATCTGAGTCTGATGTGAAGGAACTTTCACAGTCCCATGCAATATGGCCATCCACTATTGGATTCACCCAATCTTGATCTTGTGTTTTTATCTTATATATATGGTCCAAATCGTCATTTCTTTCATAATCACAGACCGGTTTAGTATAGCACGATCCTTTTGCAAGATCCAAGGGTACTACTTGTTAGTGCCTAGATTTACCTCAGGCTGAAAAGGTAGGATCCAGGGCCAACATCAAACCACGCTCAGCCTGGTAGCTAGCCCTACCAGGTCAGGAGAGGGCTCTCTCTGGGTCAATCTTAGCAAATGATGATCTATGGGGCTTGAGATGACTGAAATATCTTCTGATTTTAGGCTAGGTATATGTGCAAATGAGTTGATTTGATAAAATGGAGTTTTGTTGGCTCAGATGGAAAGATAGATTTTGGGTGCGGGGATTGAGGCTCAGTCCTATAGAGATCTCAATGGGGCAAGGTAGGAAATTGTTTTTGGCACTTAAAATTGAGTGAGATGGAAGGAATAGACAAGTGAGGTGTTGAAGAGGGCGATAGCAATCATGGATCCTCCCCAAACAGCTGAAAACATCAAGAAACTAAAGCAAACTTCAAGTAGAGCACTGCAATTTCAATGGATTCTACTTACACTCTTGTTTGTTTAGTTCAGAAGAAACAAGATAGAGAATGGCATACATCAGACATAAGAAAATTCACAATTACAAAGAAAAGCATTGTACCAAGACAAATTGCCACAGGGATCCCAAAGAGTGCTGCAAATCCTGGTCTCGATTCCATAGCCAAAATGCTGAGTGTACAATGAAGCTCAAGGCTTTCTCAAAAGTCCAACCATGCTAATGACTGAAAAAAATAAGATATAGGCAAACAAAAACTCATCCTAGCCTCTAGGGGTTGAGCTCATAATTTTAGGAGTTGTTCCAACAAATTCTAAACTGAGAACTAAAAAGTAGGCAGTGGAACAACATGCCTCCAAAAACTAGGGAACTAATTTATTCAGTTGCAAACTAACTTCTTATGTATGAATCTACCTTCATGAGTGAAAATTTTACATAATTACATCAATATCTATCAATTTACATTAAATTACATCATAATTTTGACATCAAGAAAGAGAAAAGTCAAACTGTCAAAGAACTAGGTGAAAAACAGAGTATACTTGGTCAAACTGAGGAAAATTTCCCCTATGCGCCATGCTGAATTCTCTATGCATAACACCTATTTGCAGCCACATTTTGATGCCTTCCTGGTGTCCAAATTTGCTCCACGTGTGCTTGTTGGAAAGGTATACCTGTCTACTTTCCAACCCAAGTGGAATTTTTGAATTTGGCCTCCATTTTCCCCTCCAAAATTCAGTTCTCCCAACACTGCTTCCTGTGTGTCAAAATAGGGGCAGTGAGGTCATTTTTTGAGTGTTTTGACCTTTTTGAGGGCTCAAAACCTGTCCCAATTTCTTGGCCATTGGTAGGCAAGCATATTTTTCCATGCCAAATCCAAAAATGCTGAGTTTTTGTGATTTAGAGGCTCCTATCAAAAGCGAGCGCCAGGGGGCGCGGCACATTAGGCAGAAAAGTCTGTTTTTGCTCAAAAATTTCTAGTTCTGCACTTTCTCTTAGTATTAGATGTGGTCCCACACCCATTGGTCATGTATCTAGTGGACCTGACTGCACCTTTTCTGTGTTAAAGGTGTGGACCACTGAGTGCGCCGCGCCACTACCTAGGTGCGCCAAGCCTTTTTGCAGGAGACTTTTCGAGGCCTTCCCGGTGTCCAAATTGGGCACGGGATAGCTCGTTGGAAAGCCTATTGAGTATAATTTCCAACCCAACATGAATTTTTTAATTTAGAGTTAATTTTCCATGTCAAAAATCAAACCTTCCAAGACTGGTCAAAATGTGCCAAATGAGGCTGCCTAAAGGCAGATTGCTGTTGTAGTCAATATTTGAAGGTGTTCCTCAACTCCAAATTGAGCTCATGATAGCTCACTAGGAAGATATTTGTGTCTAGTTATCATTTAACGCATCAAGAAAGTCATTTTTCCAACCAATCTAGGAGAAAGCATAATTTTCCCAAGGTCACTTCAGAGGTGCATCAATTCTCCCGAGGCAACTGTATTTTTGACATTTCTCTAAAATTCTGACACCTGTGTAAAATGTGAAGGAGGCTTTTCTTCCTTGGCCTATTTTGGACACAAACCTCTCTCAATTGTTCCAAATTCATCTTTTCTTGCTCAGAAACATCATTGAAGTAAAACCTATCCCGATGTGTGGAATGGGGGATTTGTCAAAATGAAGCGAAATGAAGGGGATAAGGGGCTTACAAATTCTTGAGAAGATTTTTGGAAGTAGGGAGGGATGTTAGAAAGAAGGGAAAAGTGGAATTTCAAAAATTGGGTGAGGGGAAGGGGTCGAAAATGGAAAAACACAGGCCTAGCCTAGAAAATTGTCAAGTTGTAGCAAGAAACTAGGGTTTGTGCGAAAATGAGGAATTTGAGGGATATCAGTGATGGGAAGTGTTTAATAAGGTACATTAAGGATAGGAGAAGGTGTATGAACATCAGGATACAAATTTTGTGGATGATTTGACCATCCAAGAGAAATTGCCTTCAAAACCCTAGGAGAAGGAAATGAACCTTACCTAGGCGCAACTGAAGCATGAACAAGGTGTAAAATGACCCATTGGAACCTGACATGATGATGAAAATCCTTTGAATGATGGCATACTCAGATGAATGGTGACATGGACCAAAATTTGGAAAACTTTGAAAGGAGTGAAAACAAACCTTATACCTAATACCTAGTGACCAAATTTTTCTTGAAGACTCACTGAAATGACAAAATTTGACCTTGAAACCTTAAAATCAATTTGTAAGAGCATTTTGATCACTAGAGGAAGGCTGAAAATACCAACACTAACACTACTATATGAAAAGATTTCTTTTCAGATGTCATATTTTGCTTCTTCAGGTTGATCACCCCATTCATGTCAGTAGCCCAATCAATCCCAAGGAGCACAGGGTAGAGGTTGTTGTCATCCACAATTTCTATTACTTCAAAATCATCCAATGTGCTTGCACCTTCAATATCTACAGTTACTCCCTACAATCGTCCCATGGGGGTGATCTTCTGCTGATTTTCCATTCTTAATTGAATCGGGGACCACTACAACACAGGTCTCACCATCCGCTCCCATGTTTGCTTAGGCATAACATTTGTGTCTGACCCTAGATCCAAAATAACTTCATCCATCTCATATTCTCCTATCTATGCAATGAGTCTCATGTCATGTCCCGTCCTTGCCTTATGCTTACCAAGCTTTCTGACTATGTGCCGTTCACGAGTAGCACTATCATTTCCAGTGCACTGATTGATCAGTTCCTGTAGTCCCTTGACAACCTTACTATCACGGAGTAGTTTCATGCATGTCTCCAAGATTGTGGTAATCATGGATGGGTCCATTTTAGAACCGGTTTCTCCTAACTTCCTAAGGCAGAGGCCTTAGCGAAGCTCTTGCTTCCATAAATGTTTCTTTTGTGTGCTCCACATCAAACCCATCTCCTTTTCTGGTGCTTTGCGAACCCACTCACCTTCTGTAGGTTGCTTCCCATTATCCTCACCAGTCATCGTTCCACCTCGAAGAATATTGTTTACCTTAGGGTCTTCCTTGTGAGGCTTAGCCCTCATCATCTAGAGGTTCTGCGTCGGCTGCAGAGGCTATGCCCCCTTTTCGAAAATATTAGCCAACAATATAGGACAATCCTTAGTTGCATGGTCAAACTGAGTACAATAGTAGCGTGATAATCAAGCTAGGTTCGGGCAGTCTCTCACGTAGTGTCTTGGTCCTCCAAAATTGTAACAAATAAGCTTCGCTTGGCCTCTACTAGACCCTCCTCCACCTTGGCCTTGGTCACGCCCTTGATACTCACCTCCTACTCCCCCAGCACGTTGGTTTGGAGGCTGCGTTTCTGCCACCACACTGTATGCAGGTGTCATGTCAATCATTAATTCATAAGCATGACAATTGTGCTCGTCATGACCTACTGATTGACAGAAATTGCAGAAGAGCTGCTATGGTGGTTGTATGAATTTCTGAATTAAATGGAAATTGTCAGTCGCATTCTTCCTAGCTACCTGGCATATAGCACACCATAGTGTAGGCCCTGTACTTAGCCCTACTACAGCCTTTGGCATTAGAGGCATTGGTCCACCTGTTGCAACATAATTTGCAAAGTCTGGAAAATGATCCTTGTCGCCCTTGACCTTTGCATTTCAGACACCAGACTTCTTCACGCACCTCTAGCCAAGTTGTTATGTCTTTCTTCAGGATTTTCATTTCAAGGGAAAGTTTCTGCAACTGCGGGTGAATCTGCTAAACCCCCAGGTTAGCATCCTGCATTGGTGTCTCATGTAGTCTCATCGCAATTTCTAGAGCTTCCTCCTAGGTCCCAATCTTTTGTTGTGGTAGCGAAACCCTTAGTTGAGGCAAGAGCGAGGCCAAAAACCATTCGTGGTGCTGCCCATCAGTTAGGTTCATGTTGGCTTCACGGATTGTACATTTCAATATTTGATCCAAATCTCAGGGTGTCTCCCCAGGCTTCATCATGATCTCCTTGAATCCCACAATCGATTGTTCTTGAGACTTAGATCTACTAAATTCCCTATTCAACACAGTTTGGATATCTGCCAACGTGGACGTCAGGTTATAAGTACTGTACTTAACATACCACGTTAGTGCACGGTCCTACAAAGAACCAAACAATATTACTTTCTTCATTTGATCATCTGTGGTATCTTGAGCTTGCCATACAGCCTTCGCGACAAACCAAAACTGGTCTGGGTCTTGATTTCCTACGCCCTTGAATACAGGTAGCTTTACGGAGTTCACCGTGTTGAACATTGGTGGAGGTGGCGGCAGTGTGCGAAATGGGGTAAGTGGTGGAGGTGAGGACAGACGCAGTGTGGATGGATGGGATGAAGATTGAGGTGGTGTAGGTATTCGTGGGAACCCTTATCTTATCAACTGAATAGCGCTCAGTGGAGAATCCTACACTGCTCCTTCTTCGTCACTCAAAGGAGGCTCAATCAACAGGCTATACTCAAGACCTTTTCTCCCTCCGTCCCTGAAAGACCTTCCACTTCACGTAGCTCCAAACATCAAGGTAACGACATGACCAAATTTTCACACAAGAGCATCTTAATCCAAGTATTTAATGATTTCAAGTACTTACCTCGCAACCCCTTGAAGAAAAGGTGATCTGCTTCGCTGTAACTGACCGAAGTATCAATCGCGAACTTTGTCACAGAGCCTGCTATGATACAGTCGAGCCAATGATCGACAGCATGCGTGATCTTATCTTCAGAGGCTTCCAATCTCTGCACTAACTCTGGGGTCCAGACAATCGGATTTTCAAGCCTCCACCTCCCCTGGTCGTTTGCCAACTTGGAAATCCACTCGTATAGTTCAATTGGGAAAGAACAGAAGAAGATTTCATGAATTTCTGTGTACAAATATATGCTCAACCACTGTTCCTTTGTTAATCACAGATTCCTATTTTATTTCACTACGAATTCGTGGACCTTTCTATCCAACCACTCTTCATTCTCCTTCTTAGTTGGATTCCAATGATGTGACATCACACATCTCATTATGTAGATCCCAGTCCCAGCAACGAAACCATTTGTTGGCTTGATGGGCCCTGGCCCAGGTTCAGCATTAGTCAGCCAAGCAAATCCCTACACTACTTTCCCTTTCGGCACCAGTCCACAGAGTGTGGACCAAAGTCTCACCCAAAGCTATATGGGGGGATGCAGGGACTAAGTTTCCTCACCCTAAGATGGTTGTGATGTTGGTTTTATACCTTAAACCCTTCCTTCGTAGAAATCGATAAGCCTTTAGGGCTTATTAATGTACTTTCTCTTTTGTCTCTTAGAACCTCTGAAAATGTATACGATCGTCCTTCACACAACCCTAACTAGTGACTAAGGCACTTATCTGCCTTTATTACTTCGTTATTGTATAATTTCCTGAATTATCTTAAGTGTTCACCAATTTTACCATGAAATTAAGATTATATTCATGTAAACATATATCCTTATTTGCGTTCATATAGTAGATATAAACATATATATTCATGCATCAAATTAGCATTATAACATAAAACCAGAACATAACATAACATAATCACATGCAATCGAAAGAGGAAAAATACACTATAATTTCAGAATACTTCTCTTTATTTTTTATTCAGATTTCCAATATAGACTCTATCTGCCCTATGAACATAGTTGTAGGGGTCCATGCACTCAGCTACGAACTTCTACCTAGGCCTCTGCACACTCAACTGCAGAGCCTCTTCCTATGCTAAGACTCTCGCTCTTAGCTCTTCACAGATTCATCAAGAACTCCAACTTACTTGGAACTCTCCTTCCCCTTAGACTCTTCTAAGACTCCCTTGTTATACAATCCCATGGTCCATGAACCAAGGGAAGATCTCTAAAGTTGACACAAGCTATATAAACTAAGGGCAAAAACCCTTTTTGACTCTTGATATCTTTGCACTTTGTGGCCACAAAATGCAGAGAATTTACATTCCTTTATACAAAATTTGGGCTTTCTGCCCCAAACTTAGGCTTTTAGTCCCAAAAATGATTGTAGGGAACCCATTCCCAACACTATACAAATGGGCCTCCCAGGGCCTTATCCCAGCAGCAGTCAGTGTCTGCGGAAATTGTGCAGATCTACCTCTCAGTGACTACAGGAAAAGGTGAGATGCGGAAATCTATTCGAAGGAGTTGAGGAGAAGGAACAAGGAACCAAGTAATGGAAAAGATCACGACTGCATGTAAACTCCGTTAGATGCATATGGTAAGTAAAGAACACCTTTCAAAGTACACCTCTTATTTGAGTTTGCAGGACTGCTTGTCATTGTCATATCATCCTATCCTTAGTAACATGCATGTGCACAAAAACGAAAAGTCATCTTATGTGTTTCTTCTACATGTCTTACTTATTTTTCACCTGTTTGAAGAATAGTCATCTTCGACATGCTGATTGCTATTTCATTCTTGTGACCTCGTTATGGTGATGATGAAGGTTGTGTTTGAGTTGTGCTCACTATCTAAAGCATCAGTCACACTCACACATGAAGTTGTATGCACTTTCATGCAAGCGTCATTGCGGTTGTTCGACGATTTATCACAAGTGTCACGCTTGTCACTCGCACCATCAGTCAGTCACACTAAGTATATGTTGTCTTGATGGTTTGAGGTGTCTTGTCATCGAGTCATGTTGAGTGTGCATTCATTGTCATGTATGCGAAAGTTCACTTGCCCACATACTTAGTCATTTTGCTGAAATTCTTATGACTGGATCACCCTCCAACAATCGGACCTTTGCTGAGCTACATTGCACAATTTGATTCCTTAGTGATTATGTAATGCTACTTAGAATTGTGCAAAGGTTGAGGCTACCTCCCACGCAATCTTCGCTACACAATCCTAGAATCAAATCGACTAACTATCACTAAGAACAACATAAAATTTTCCTAGCAAGCCATCTCAATCTGCGCTTTTGCAAGCACATCAACCAAGCCTCCAACTGGTCAACCAGAGAGTTTGACCAGGCAGTGACCCCGGACCTCACTCCTCCAAAAAATTTCACAAAAGCTTCAAAGCATGCCTGCTTCCATTGACTAAAGAAATTGCACAAACATGTCAGACAGACACCCTGTGTTTGTCAGTGCACTGCGCTAAAAAATTGCGTTTGGAAACTAACCTACTACTGATCCTAAAAACTATGCAATTTTCTTGAGCACTCTCCCAACTACCCAGCATCCCACTCAGCTAAGAAACTGTGCAGGTATGTCTAGTAGGCCAGCTTCCCATCTCACCATAGTTTTTTCTAGCGACGTCCTGCAACCCTCTGCCAACTCCCCAGAACAATTGTGCAATCTTTTCCAGCAGCCTCCCGTAGCCTATTGCTAGCTCCCTAGGAAAATTACGCAATTTTTTCCAGTAGCCTCTCGGCGACCAGCTCCTTAGAGAAATTGTGAAGTTTTCACTGCTAATCTCCCTCTGCTACCTGCACTGTCTTCCTAAAAAAGTTGCGCAGATATGCCCTCCAGCTGAGCCAGATCCCGCAGTCAGTCGCTATTGATCCAGATTACCCATCTTAGCCTCCCAGTGACCTCTGTGCAATTTTCATGAATAGTTCCCAAAGCCCACATCCCAGCTTGAAATATTCCTTGCATAGTTTTAGAGCCTTGTCCATCCGAAAGAGAAAACAATGCATCATGGTAGATTAGGATATTTCAGGATTTGATGTCATCTCATCATGAGTGATTGCAGATACAGGTACATGGATGAGACATGAGGTGACGAAAAACGAGATGAACAAGGAGCGCATACGAGGATATTGGTTCATAAATGGAAAAACAAGGAAGGCATGCAAGGAGATTTGTTCGCAAAGAGACGAACACATGGAGTATGATAAGTACAAGCGAAGGAGAGAAATGCATGTGAAAACATCAAGCGAACACCAAGACCATCTAAGACTCTACACACCTTCCCATGTGGAGGTTAATCCATGATACACCAAGAGAAAATTCATGACTCAGTAGAACTACAACTTGACACGCACACCACCACCAGCATGAACATACCAACTTTGTCATGTCGAGTCATGTCATGAGTCCTCTCAGCCACATCACTACAATGGGCCACACTATTGTAATCAATGTAATGTAATGTGGAATTCAAAGAGACCCACATGTAAATATGAAGAGTCATGTAAAGTTGAAGAGTCATGTAAGTCAAAAAATCATGAGGGAAGTCGAAGAGTCACAAGGGCCTATTTTACCCTTGGCAATAAATACCCCTCATTTGTACATGAAAAATGCCTTTTCACCTTAGCTCCTCCCACATAGACTTGAGAGTCTGTAACTTTTTATTTGAGGAGCGAGGAGTGGCTCCAATGCCTCACTATCGGGGTTAGTGATGTAATGGTGTATGGATGTGTCTTGGAACTTTTGCTTAATTCAAAAGCCTGTTAATAGGCTAGCACATTTTCACACATGTATTCTATTTGTTTGTATGATTATTCTTTGGACGCTTGTAATGCATATTTCTTTAACTTGTATTAAGACAATTGAAATATTTTGATTGTTTTAGTATATATGTTGTTCGAAATGTGTTGTATCAGTTGCTAATGTTGTCACGGCCGTGTGGGCTATCCAAAAGGACACTCGACATATTCATTTCTGTAAACTTATTATAACACCTGTCACACTCGTGTGGACTATTTCGCTGAGTGTTATGCGTGCTATCTCTCCATTTTGTGTTTGTGACTTTTGCATCAATGTGGACTACTCCACTGAAAGCTGCGTATGTCCTGTTGTATTGTGTGTCTCTAGTAGAGATGGGACTATTCCCTTTCAACCTAAGACTCACTTCCACCCTCTCCCTCTACAGTGAAAAAAATTTGACACAAGCGACACTAAGCACTCACCAGGCTCACAAACTTCGTTGTTTGAAGACAAGGTAAACCACTCTCACGTGCTGACAAGAAAGAGCTAAGGCATATCTTTAAGATAATGGAAACTGGGCCATCATACTGGATGGGAATCCTACACCAAATGGTGTGACGTCTAGTTGGGACTTCATACCGGGGTGATCCCCTAAATTATGGCGGGTCCAGCACTGTTAATATTTTCGATGCTAGAAGGAGGACCATATGACAAGTTGAATCCTCACAATTTGCTTTTAATCTTTGCATACTTATCATGACTAAACACATAATTTATCTTCTGGAGTGTATGTCTTATGGAAATGAATTTGAAATCTCGGAAGAGCTCTGGAATAACTTGTCGCGTAAAACATATGATGGTGGAGGCTGAGTAGCCTTGTTTAGACTCACAGTTGGAGTTGTAGGCTCCTGTGAAACACATGAAATATTTGAATATTACATGACCTGGTGTTGTTCGCATACGCGCTTTGAGGGCACACACTGCATTGGTGTGCCACACTGCCTAAAAAATATATTCACTCTATCCCTCATCTAGTCACAAAGATAAACCGTGATTTCAATCATTTTTACTGTCAAGAACTCAATAAAGAAATTATGAAATTATAGAAATAACCTGATGAATCTGTTGAGAAATTTCACACATGCTTTTGTAATCTTTCATACTAGTTTCCCAAAGATGAGATTGATTAGGAATTTCATGATGGAAGATTTAAGTATCTTCTTTACATATCCAAAAATATGGAATTCTTAGAATCATTCAAACCCCTCCCAACATACCTCAGTGTTAGAGCTTCCAGATCTAAGACAGACGAGGTCAATGTCACAAGTGACTGTCCATCGTATTCTCATCAAATAGCTCTAGCTCTGTAGTGCAAGGTGGAAGAAGGTGCGTGCACATCTATTGAACTATCACATCCTCCCACACCACCTGCTCTCAATTTCTATACAGATTTGGCTTGCAAGCCTCCTGGTTATCACGTGGATTCATTCCCTCAACCTCTGTCCCCGTGTTCCATTGATCCTCTGGATTGTACTATCTTGTGTTCTATTGTTCCAGACTCCACACTTGTTGGGAATGAGGATCAAGTTGTTGACGGAGTTGGCATTGTGCAGCCAACATGCACTATCATTCATGATGAGTGTGTGCAGGAATCTAAAGAAGAACCCGTGGTGAAGGATGACTCCCTTCAATCCACACCTTGTCCTCTCTATCCTGGCATCCCTTGTGATCATGCCACTTTTGATCCTCCCTATGAAAACTCATTTTCAGATGTTTCTACTTCTGATCGTTCACAGGACACACCAAATGTCAGTCTGTTATTACATTACAGAGAGGAGACAACCTCCTTTGAAAATCTGTCCCATTTGTCATCTATAATTTTTGAAAATATAGAGTGTAAACATCCTTGCTACTCATATACCCCTCTACATGATTCGTCAAATCATGAGGATGTTGACGGACATCCTGAATTTTTTGATCATGACTATCATGATATCTATACTTCTTCATTTGATCACGATGTTGATTCACTCGTTGTTAATCTATCTAAGCCACTGGTCTTCGATGATGTATCTATTGACGAAGTGGAAACCCCGCAAGCTGTCGAGGCACTTCAATCTAGGTTGATGGTTATGACAAGCCCTCTTTGTCCTGAGGTTGGTTCCACTTCTGATAGAATTTTTTTTGAAACACCCAAGGCTCCTCATGACTCTCTACTTTGCATTGAAGATCAACCAAACACCTAGATTTTTCTTCCTCCACTTGAATCACATGATCCCATCACTCAAGATTTGGAGGAATATTACACAATGAGTGCACTTGCAAAGCATAATATGTTGCTATTTCTCATGTTCACTTGTATTTCACAGTCCAATGAGTTTGTATGTTTACCATCTGCACGCAGTGCGTCACAACACCATGGTGCATCTACAAAATGTTTGTTTTGTGCATTCTTTCTTTTCTATTTTGTAGATGTTTTATAACTTGGAGCATGTTGGTATTTTCTGATCTATCTTTCTTGTTTGCTAGTTGACATGCATATCTTTCTTGTTAACCATGCCTTCACCAACATGGGATAGCCAATGCGCTAGTGGCTGCATTGGAAATATCACTTCATGTGAGTAGGCCCATGCATTATTTAGCGTAGGAGTAGGAGTAGTCCTTGCTTCTTGCTTTGCTTTGCATTATGGTTTGCATGCTTGTTTTTTTGCTTAATTGGTTTGGTTTTCTTGCTTGCTTGCTTTGTTTACTTGTTTTGCACCTTTTTTCTTCAGTTTTTGCTTTTTTCTTTCTTTGTTTTTTTGTACCCATAGGTTAGCCTCTCGTGATACCATGTTTGGCTTTCCAGAGAAGCTAGGAAAATCTAAGAGGACTTGTACAACTATAAACATCTAGTTATCTATTGTCCTCTCTCTTTATGAGGAACATTTTGTCTTCATTCGATGATGCCTTGATGGAAAATATGTTCTTTTTAGAGTGAGTCTTGGTGAAAACACAAAGCTTACATTGTTAACTAGTACCACCTACTCTAATAAGTTCTTTTGGGTTAACCCTTGTTAGCTCGGTCAAGTAGCGTAAGGTGAAAGGGAAAACATTTAAAAGTATGTCAGAGGTATACATAACATACTTATCTAAAGGAACAACCTCTTCTGCTCTTAATAGGTCGAGGTCCCTCTTCCGCCTCTAAAATAAATAAGTGCCTACGCATAGTTTAAAAAAAAATGAAAAATGAATAAGATGAAAGAAGAGAAAGGATTCTTGTACAGAGAGGTGATGCAAGTAAATACGTAGGGGTACTGACTAGGCTTGTTGGTAGAGAAGAAATGCTTGTGTTCCTGCGTGACTGTCAGGATTCTATCCAGGCCTGCTGGCAGTGGAGCAACACCAGAGATGAAATTTAAACTTTGATAGTAATATTACTTATGCATCAATATACACCTTCATCCCCAATCGAAATAACTAAGTTGACTTGGCTTGGAATGTGAGCTGATCGGTCAAGAGAATGATGGGGACGACATATTTCAATCACGCTAGTCTAGAAACCATGATGATCAAAGAATCAAACAATACTTCTGGAAGGGTTAAACTTACTATTCATGAAACAAGGTCCATTCAGAGAGATGGAGTTCTACCAGTGTGTCACCAAGTGCTGTAGCAGCTACAACCACCATCCAAAATTTTGGCTAACATGCAAATTTCAGAGCCTACCTTGGATCTTGCAATTGATCATCCTTGGTCACTTATTTGTAAGCTGATGATCTCAAGCTCCCCTCCTTGATCCCAAGAGTTTTCTGTGTTCTCATATTTATACAACATGTGTCATTTTCAACCATAGGGGTTATTGTTTGTCATGCAAAGGGAATGTTGTTTTTCTTCAAGGGAAAGCATATGTGCATGAGTGGTTGTCATCACATGGACACGTTTAACACTCACTTCACACACACTTGTCACAAAGGTTGTTGCATCAAGCAAAGTATTCCTTATGTGTTTTGTATGGTCTACATTGTGTCACTGAGTGTTCATGTTAAATAACAGTCAAGTCCTATCAATGTTTACATATGTTTCACTGATCTCACACTTAGCCATTTTCCCGAGCAACCTAGCCTCATCTAGCTTCTCGGAACTGTGTGATTTTCCTCTACAACTATCAAGCTTCCTCTCTTGCCTTTTGAAACCCAACAGTGTGAAAAGACACCAAATTCCCTTTCCTGTTGAAATCCCGAAGCCCACAGAGACGCCAATTTCCCTTTCCTGCTGAAACGCCTCAGCCAATAGAGACCCCAGCCAACACTGCTCTCAAAAAATGTGCAAAGCAGTTAGGAATCCAACACTTCTTTCTAGAAATGCGCAGAGCATTCCAGAAGCACTGCACTCAGAAATTGTGCAGAGGTGTCCTCCCAGGAGCCCCATCTCGTAGCAGTGTCCTGTTCCTGAAAGCTGTGCAATGTTTTCCACGCTGCCCCATCTGTCTTACATGCAGAAACTATGCAAATGGGCCTCCTAGGGTCTCATCCTAGCAATAGTCATTTTTCTCTGAAATTGCGTAGATCTACCTCTCAGTGACTACAGGAAAAGGTGACACACTAAAATCGCTTCCAAGGAGTTGAGGACAAGGACCAAGGAACCAAGTAATGGAAAAGATCAGGACTGCATGCAAACTCCATCATATGCATGATCATCTTGAGGGTAAGTATGGTAAGTAAAGAACACCTTTCGAAGTATACCTCTTAGTTGAGTTTACAAGACTGATTTTCATTGTCATATCATCTTTTCCTTACTAACATGCATGTGCAAAAACACGAAAAAGTCATCTTATGTTTTTCTTCTACATGTCTTGCGTCCTTCTCACTTGCTTGATGAATTGTCGTCTCCGGCATGTTGATTGATATGTCATGCTTTCGACCTTGTTTTGGTGATGATGAAGGTTGAGTTTGAGTTGTGCTTGCTATGTAAAGCATATGTCGCACTCACACATGAAGTTGTATTTACTATCGTGCAAGCGTCATCGCAGTCGTTCCACGATCTATCACAAGTGCTGTGCTTTTCGCTCGCATTATCAATCAGTCACACTAAGCATATGTTGTCTTGATGGTTTGAGGTGTCTTTTCGTCAAGTCATGTTGAGTGTGTGTTCGCAAGGTCGTGTATGCACAAGTTCACTCACTCACAAACTTAGTCATTTACCTGAAATTCTGACGACCAGATCATTGTCCAATAGTCGGACCTTTTCTGAGATGCATTGTGTAGTTTCAACCCCTAGTGATCACGTACTACTACCTAGAATTATGCAGATCTTGTGGTTTTCTCCTAGGCATTCTGCACTGCACAATCTTGGAATTGACTCAACCGAATGTAACCTAGAACAACGTAAAAGTTTCCTAGCAAGCCATCTCAATCTTCATTGTCTACAAGCACATCAACCAAGCCTCTAGCTGATCAACCAAAACATTTGACCGGGCAGTGACCCCGGGCCTCACTCCAAAAATTTGCGCAAAAGCTTCCAAGCATGCCCGTTGCCGCTGACTGAAGAAACTGTGCAGACATGTTGGATAGACACCCCGTGTCCATCACTTCACTACCCTAAAAAATTACAGAGTTTTTCCAGCCAGTCACCCTGTCAGCTGGCCTGCTACTCACCTTGAAAATTGTGTAGTTTCCATGACAAACCTCCCAGCTGCCCAACATTCCACTTAGTTTAGAAAATGCATGGGGATGTCTAGTAGGCCAGCCTCCCAGCTCTTTGCATTTTTTGCGAGTAGCCTGCTGCCAACTCCCCAAAAAAGTTATGCAATTTTTTCCAACAGCCTCCCGTAGCCCACTGGAAACTCCCAAGAAAAATTGTGCAATTTTTGCCAGTAGCCTCCCGTAGCCCACTTCCAGCTCACTCAAGAAATTGCATAGTTTTCACTGTCAGTCTCCATCTGCTACTTGCACTGTCTCCCAGAAAAAATTGCACAGATTTTCCCTCCAGCTGAGCTAGATCCCGTAGACAGTCACTGTTGATCCATATTTCCCATCTTAGCCTCCCAGTGACCTCTACGCAATTTTCATGAACAGTGCCGGGAGCCCTTATCCCAGCTTGAAATATTCTTTGTGCAGTTTCAGATCCTTGTCCTCTCTCCTGGTCACCTACATTTGAAAGTGAAAATAATGCATCATGGTAGACTAGGAGATTTCTAGATTTGATGTTCTCTCGTCATGATTGATTACAGATACAAGTACATGGATGAGACATGATGTGATGACGAACGAGATGGACAAGGAGCGCATACGAGGATATTGGTTTTCGAACGGATGAAAAAGGAATGCATGCAAGGAGATTTGTTCATGAACGGACAAACACATGGAGTATGCTAAGTACAAGTGAAGGAGAGATATGCATGTGTAAACATCAAGCGAACACCAATATTATCGAAGAATCTGCACACCTTTTCATGCGAAGGTGAAGCCATGATACACCAAGAGCACATTCATCACTCAACAACACTGTAACTCGACATGCACACCACCACCAGCATGAACATACTAGCTTTTTCATGTCGAGTCATGTCATGAATCATCTTGGCCACATCACTACTGGGGCTACAAAGTTATATCAATGTAATGTAGCATGGAAGTTCAAGAGACCCACATGTAAAGTTGAAGAGTCATGTAAGTCAAATAGTCATTAGGGAAGTCGAATAGTCACAAGGGCTAGTTTTACCCTTGCCTATAAATGCCCCTCATTTGTACATGGAAAAGGAGTTTTCACCTTGGCTCCTCCCACATAGCCTTGAGAGTTTGTAATCTTTTCTTTGAGGAGAGAGCAGTGGCTTCAACGCCCCACTATCGGTGTTACTGGTGTAATGGTGTACGAATGTATCTTGGAACTTTCTCTTAATTCAGAAGCCTGTTAACAGGCGAACACGTTTTCACACATGTATTGTATTCGTTCATAAGACTATTCTTTGAACGCTTGTAATGCATGTTGCTTTAACTTGTATTAAGATAGTTGAACTATTTCGGTTGTTTTAGTACATATGTTGTTGGAAATGTGTTGTATCAGTTGCTAATTTTGTCATGAGCATGTGGGTTATCCCACCAGACACTAGACAGATTCATTCATGTAAACTTGTTATAATGCTCGTCGCACTCATGTGGACTATTCCGCTGAGTGTTGTGCGTGCTATTTGGTCATTTTGTGTTTGTGAGTGCCGCATCCATGTGGATTACTCTGTCAGAAGCTACGCATGTACTTTTGTGTTGTGTGTCTCTAGCAGAGTTGGGACTATTCCCTTTCAACCTGAGACTTACTCCCACCCTCTCCCTCTACAGTGAAAGAACTTTGAGACAAGTGACACTAAGCCCTCACGAGGCATGCAAACCTCGCCGTTCGAAGACATAGAAAACCACTCTCACATCCTCACAATCAATAGCTAAGGAAAATATTTAAGATAATCTCAACTAGGCCATCGTACTAGATGAGACTCCTACACTAAACGATGTGAGGACTAGTTGGGACTTCATATTGGGGAGATCCTCTGAATGTTGGTGGGTCCAACACCATCAACACATCTTTTATGAGTTTCATTCAAGTCATTTGTCTTGCAATTTTGTCATTTTTTTTTCATTTTCATCAAATTTATATTTTGATAGTTTCATTGAATTTGAATTTTTGCTAGTTTTCCATTGATACTTGTTTCGCTTCACTTGGTTAATTTTTTTCTAAATAACACTCCTTTGAAGTTTGATCATTTTTCTCACCTCGACTAAAAACTATAAATAAATGTATTATATTTCAATCTTTTCAATTAAAATATCATTCATTATGAATATTAACTCTTCGTGGTTTTTTTACTAATTCTTTCATTTTTCACTAACAGTCCTACAAAATGACCCAACTAAATTGTACATCAGTTGAAAAACATTCCAAGATCTTGCGAATTTACTCTAATTTGTTATTTTAAAACAAATTACCAAACCCAAAACCCCAAAATTGCAAAGTGGCTGAAGTCCAATTTGTAGGATTATTAATTCACGTGGGCCCCACTCCGCATCCCTTCTCTTCCTTCCAAAAAATGCCGCATCCCTTCTCTTCCTTCCAAAAAAATGCGATCTAAAAAAAGAGCGATAAAAATTTGCGATCACGATATCACAATTCCGTTTGGCACTCGTTTTAAATTTTGCGATCCCCCGATTTAGATTTTATGCGATGAGTAAAAAATTATAACATAAGATTTTCATTATGTCTTTATACCTCCCGAATCGGCTAACCTCACCCTCATCCCTTATCAATCCACCTCACCCACCTTATCCCTCCGTTGACTCCCCACTTACCTCCATCGTACTCCTACCTCCACCATACTCCTCCTCACATAATCTTTGGTTTGTTTTAGGTTTGAGTTAATATGAAATGATTTAAGTTTTTTAATAAAATAGTATATTTTTAGTATAATGATTATATTTTAATTATAATATAATTAAATTATAATAATAATATAATTATATTATACTTTAAATTAATTATTAAATAAAAAAATTAGTTGATTTAATTTTGTTAATAATTGATTTATAATTAATTAAGTTTAATAATGTAGCTACAATTAATTAGCATTAATTAATTAATCACTATAGCTTAAGTTAGAATTAGTTTTTAATTAATAAGTTTTTACTTTTAACTCAAGTAATAGAAATTCTAAAATTCTGGCAAATTTAATACACCAACTGTCGAAGCTCATAAATGGAGTTTTACTCGGCCAAATGAGGTAGAGGATGGCTCATTGGAAAGATAAAAATACAAAGAATATTTATGAAGTAGTTTAATTTTCAGATTTGATCATTTAATGGGTTTAAAATTTAGCAGAAGATCAAGGTCCGAATTTTTAAACAAAACTATTTTTCTTAGTTTAATTTTCTACACTCTCATTTTCCCATAGCTTCTTCTGAGTGTAGATCCATTCGTCTATGTTCCCCTTGACCAATTAAATCTTCACAGGCATTAATAGAAAGCTTAGATTTATTTTATTTTAATTATGTGATTAATTTTGATTAGATTTGTTTTAATTCCATATTTGGTATTTTGATTTTATTTTTCCATTTTAATTTAGTTTTGATTTGTTTTTTGCAGGAAACAGTGGAAGAGAGTAGGAGAACAAACTCTCAATCAATGAGAACGATCTAGCAATAGAAAAATGAAATTTTGGGCCAATGAAAATTAATGGAGTAGATTTATTCTTCAACAAACTTTCTTGTGGGAATTATTTTTGTAAATATTATAAAAACGTATTGTAGAATGTATTAAGGACTTCTCTCCTCTACAATTCTAGAATTATAAAAACACTACTATAATAGGGATTTAGAGTTGTAGGTGAAAGGTGTGAAAATCTCAGATCTGGGGATTATTTAGGATTTTTCTTTTGCATTTTGAATTATGTTTGATGGGCAGAGCTTGCACTACTGCAACTCTTGTTGTAACAACAAAAGTTTAAAGATTGTAGAGGATTGTTGGAGACCAAAGTGAGAGAAACATATTTAATAAATTGGTATTTCTAATACTATTGTTTTAAATACAAGTTTCATTTTATGATGGAATGAATGTTGTTTTATTCATATTTGGGCACTATTGTCGATATGAGTAATTTGTCTCAATTATATGTTATTATTTATTTATGCTCTTATTGCTTGAATTCTAATTTATGAGTAATTATTTACTTAGAAATCTGTCTTTTAATATTTATTTAACAAATAGTGATATGTTGTGAACTGTTTCCTTATATTATTGTTTAATTATTCGAATTATTGATTTAACAATCAATACCATTTTATGAACTACTTCCTAAATGTTGTTGGTTGATTATTTCAGTTAAGAGGTCTTTGAATGGAATGGTTTTTGGTATTCATAATGTCAGTTAATTGAACTACTTTGTTAGCTTGATATTCATTACAAGCTAGACATATTTAAATAACAATCATTAAATATCTTTCTTTCAGTTTGGTTATATCTATATCTGCCTAATTGAGATAGGATTAGGATTTAGTTTCCTTTTGCTTACATTTTAGAATAAATTTGCATTTAGATTCCTAGAATTCCTCTTCCCAAAGAGGCAAACTTTGGTTGTGGCTTGGCTAAGCCCCAGATCAGCTTAAGGATCACTATCTTGCCTGATCAGAAAGAAGGATGATCTGATGTCTCTTCTCCATTGGTAGATGAAAGTCATATTGTAAGCCATTGGAGATGGAGAGAAGTTAACTGGACCTAGTTAAACCAGTGAGAACCACCATTCCAAATGGAAAAGGAGTTGCTTCAAGATCCGGACAAGGTGGTCTCCCCTATGGTGTTGTTGCAGCGAATTTTAAGGCATCAATATTTTTGGCGCTAAAAGGAGGGCCTAAAACTTGCTGTCTATTGGAGTCTTTGTATTCTAACATTTTCTTTTTTCACAATGGCTCATATTAAACTTCCAACTGGGAGTTGTATTTCTAGATGTGCATCTTCCAATAATCCACTAGAAGTGGTAAGAATATTGTCTTAGGTAAATTTTAATCGTAAGAAGAATACTTCTGTATTTAATCATGCTTTACAATTGATTCAAAAATTTTAAAATTCTACTTTTCAAGCAATTAATAAAGGTATTTTATGTAGGATTTTTGCTCTTACATTCTTAGGAAAAGCCAAAAATTGGTGTCAAACTCTTCTAGATGCTTCTATTCACAGTTGGGATAAATTTGTCGCAATTTTCCTTTATAAATTAGATGGCTATGATTATGAACAATATGTGACAAAATTGAAAATCTACGAAGGTATGAAAACGAGTTTGTCATTGATTTTTCTATTTGATTTTGTTTAAATTGTTTAAGATTTAAAATTGAAGATAAACCTTCGGAAGACGAAATATTAGATTGGTTTGAAGATATTTGTTCTCTTTCTACCATTTATAATCCATGTGAAATTATTTCAATCTTTGTTCAATCTTCTTCCAATTTTATTAACATAATTGAGAATTCCAATATGGAGGTGCAAACTAATGATGATGAAGTTGCCTTTATTATGTACGATCAATTCCTTCATTTAGTGCACACTACTTACAATGTTAATAATGATCATGATGCACCTTCACATGTTAGTGAATCTCAATCACAAAGCTTGGAAAATAATTTTATTGAAATGCAAGAAGACATTAACATCAATCATGGAGAAAAAACCTATCTTGAAATCTGAAAATTACCATGCATTAGATTTAGAAATCAGATTGCAAATCAGCAAGTACAAGCAGAAGATGAAACTACCAGAAATACACAATCTACTATACAAAAATCTCAATTTTATCATAATGATCAAATACTAAATTCAAGGCAGCCAACTAACAATCTTTAAGAAAGCACAAGTACAAAAAGCAATGATCTGGAATCTAAAATTTACAATGAATAGAATTTATAAGAGTTCTGAAAAAGAGACACTTTTAAATTCATTTCTTGTGATTCTCATTTTCACCTCTATCCTAATATTTTTGTTGATAATAATTTATCGCCTCTTGACATTAATATTATTTCAGAAAAAAAAGAGAGGATGATATAAATCAATTGCCCGTTAGCTTTTATCAAGATAGAAAATCAATCATTGATCATTCTTTTTGCATTAATGAACACGTACTTCAAATTCCTTCTTGTTTTGATACATTGAATGAAATTCAGGGGAACTCTAGAGAATATTGTGAACTCATTTATGATAATAACTCTGACATTGCGGATATTGATTTTTCTTCTTCTCAAGTTAATTCTCATGAGAAAATTAAAATCACATGTGGAAATGAAGAACACTCTAACTCAGAAATCGTTCCAACCAATTCTCATTTTCAAGAAAAAACTTATCTTCATCATTTCAGCATTCAAGAATCAATCCCAATTTATGATTCTTATGATGATCAAACCCTCATTCCTATTCATAGTCATGATCTTTACTCCAATTCAGAAGTTGGCATTGGAAATCATTTTAATTGCATAATTCTGGCTAATTCTTGTCAAAAGGAAATCATTTCAAATTAGTCCAATTTGTGTTGTAACACTAGTTGTATCAATAATGACTTAATATTATTATTGTTCTTTCATTTATTTTGTTTAATTTTGTATTTGTTCTCTGATTTAATTTTTCAAATTAGATACTATATGTTGGAATATTAAGTATTTAACTAATGAAAACTTAATTGATGCATCACTTGAATAGGAAAATGAAGTTTCAAATCACAATCATGAACATCAAGATCTTTTTCCCTTCCAGTTTCAACTGATGTTCATTTCTTATCAATTACTTATTTCTTCTCGAAAACAGTGCCAACAAGAGAGTTTATTTTCACAATATGACCAACAATCTAATTCAATTAATAATATTCCGTTGTATCTAACAAATTTTCATCCATTTTTCATTGACCCATTTGAAGAATATTTGGAAAGTTTTCCTTCACGGAAGATTGTTAATAGTTTAACACTTTCACATAACACTAACAAATTTATGCAGGCCATTGTATCTAAAATCTCATTTCCACGATTTGGCATGTCATCTTCTCTTTTGAATCCCTTCCAATCATTAATATAAATTCATCCAGATTTCTATGATCTAATTGAAATTCAATCGGAAAGGAAATTTCAAGAGAAGGTAATTATGAATAAGCTGCTAATAATATATGTACATTCTTCTTTCAGATTTAGTTTTCTTAGTTTAATTATATTTGTATTTTTGTTACTAATGATTGATTTGTACATACATGCAGGAATTAAAATGCTTGCATGATTGCATTGGAATTATGACTATACCTAGTCATGTTTCTTTCATTAAGTTAGAAATAGGAATATGTTAACTTAGATTATATTTCCTTTTGTCTGCATTTATTTCATTATTTCAGATTTTCAATAAGCAAGTAATGAATCCAACTTTTTCTGAGTATCCCCTTTCATTTTTGGAAAGCATACTAGAACATTTTAGAAGCTCTTGAATAGCCAGATCATACATATTTTTGAACCCATTAATTTTGTTGTTTTGCAAAACTTCATCACAATGATCATACATGAAGAAATTCCAAGATTTTGCTACAACTTGACAATTTTTTATTCATAAGTATTTCTAAAAAGGAGTTTTTTTTCACCACTCTTGTCTTTTGATATAAATTTGAGGTGGATGTAATATAAAAACTCATTACTTAGCATTTTTAGATCAAATAAGTAGATGATACTGAATGGGAGAAATTGAAGATTCATGTGATAAAATTTATAATCTATTTTCTTCCAGGTCTTCATCAACTTAATTATGGAGACTTAAGATAAGCAAGTAGCCAAACCCTTTCAAATCCGCAACATGTTCAGGGAAGTATTATTAGTTGTTCATCAGAATGTGAACATTTTTAATTTTGCTTTCATTATTTAAAAAAAACCAATAGGGCTTTAAAACAATATCAAAACATTTCAGGTTGAACTTCATATCATCGATACTGTGATGTCTATACATCTGCGATATTCCCATCTGCTCATTCTTCGATAAACCTTCCACCCGATATCACATTATCCATATCGCAAAACCTATGTATCACAAACATTTGATTAGAAGCAGCTCTTAACATTTCCCGATAAGAAACCACTAATGTAAGACCTCCGATATTCCTTTTCGCTCACTCTCCGATAAAATGACTTCACCAATATTGTGATGTCTACACAACCCCAAACCCGATATGACATTTAAATCCATTTTTAAAATATATCGCATCCATTCATAAATCGTAGTTTTGTTCGTGCACATGTTTAACGGTTTTGATATCTCGGATCCGATATGAAATTAAATATGGATCATAAAATTATCGAGTTTTTTCTTCATCGTGCATCAACATATCAATGATGTTACATCCTATACTTAAAACTTTTGATCGTCGATCTCTTATAGAATCCAAAGCTGGTCCCACTAATGAGCCACATCATCTATCGCATTTCCTCTATCGGAAGAATAGTATCATAGTTTCTCCTAACAGCTCCGACTTGCGATATGACTATTATTCGATATCGCAATTGCTCCATCGCAATTTCCCATCGCTCATATCGCAAACTTCCCATCGCAACACCTATACTGCATCACGAAACTCAAATGACTCCTTGCCTTAATATCCTCCACTGTGATAAAATCTAATATATGCCTCTCTGCCATTTTCTTTTAACTGTTATATAACACTCAATTGCATATCAACAAAGGTAAATTTCACAGCTTGAAAATTGCGCATGTCAAATAAATTTGCGATGCGAAACATTTAACAAGGCATTGTGACGTATAAAAGAATTTAAGGAACTCTTGTGCAGCCATTATGGTAATATAGAATTTGATTAAAAAATTGTAACATGGTTAAGTCATTTTTAATTTATCTTATATTTCAGTTTTAAATATATCACTCTATATTTAATATATGAATTTCAAGACCTCCCCATCTATAGATCTGTATTTCATTATTTTGGATTTGGTCTTAATTCTGAATAATTTATAAAAATCATGGAGTTGATATGAAATTTGTAATATTAAGAGAACATTCATTGATGCGATTCATTAAGAAATATATCTTTATTTTTATTTCTGATGGATTTGGTTTATTTTTAGATTCCTTGGACATAAAGCATTGCATGATTTTAGGTTACTACTTGCTTTAGATTAAATTTAATAAATGATGATTTTGGTTCAATAACATTTCTTCATGCTTTTAATTCTAATTAAAAGAAGAAGTTATATTTTTTTGGAGAAAATGATATCTTTCAGGTAATATTAAATGCAGTTCTTCAATAGTAAGTTTCATGTGCCCACTTCCATTTATTTACTTTTGGTTTCAGTTTTTTTTTTTTTTTTTGCTGATCTTGAAATCTGTTTTTACAGGTATTCATCAACCTTTCACAACTCTACCATATTAGTGTTGAAGTTCATTATGTTTTGTTTAGTTTCTTTGAGATTATTAAAAGAAGCAATAATGATCCTCATTGAAGCAGATAAATTGGGGAGTTTTTGAACCTTTAGTCTGTTTCTTTAAGCATTACTTTTATTAAAAATTGTTTAGGATGTTTTTTGCAGGTTTTTCTTCGAAACAAGAACGTTTGCAGTAGACAGAGAATTCTCATTTATCATATGATCAATCATCACTGTTATTCAACCTCTACATTTTGAGAGCCTCATTTCTTATAACTCTTAAAAAAAAAAAAAAAATCTCAACATTGGAAGGAACATACATATGCCTATTTTCTTTTATCTATTTTGTTGAGACATTTGTATAAGTAGTCTTGTTGAAGTTTATCTTTTAAATTTGGATTTTTCTTTCAAATTTTGCTTTATTCAACTTCATTTTTGTTTGGTTATTTATTTTCTTACTTTAGTTTAAGAATTCTTTTCTTTCTTTTGGTTTTGATTTCATTTTGGTGACTCTGCCATGATTTATATGAAAGGCCTTTTTCCTCGCCCGACAACGATTAGCATACATGGGAAATATCCTAACTCTATCTATTTTAGTGAATTTCATTTATCATTAAATGCATATCCTTCTAGAACCATAAGAACATCTTGCTTTAAATAATTTTCATAGAGGAACACACATCCTTACTAAGTGATATAGTTTACTTTTTCAAGGAAAGAACTGATTTGAGTTTAATATAATGAATCCCTTCCACCCCTCCACATAAAAGCCTCTAATTGATAGTTCTAGGGAAAGAATTTGGAGTAAAAATTATGATAGTATTATGTCCATTAAACATCGATCTCTATTACCATCTCACCTCTTTCACTCAAATACATCATAAACTAAAACCTTGCAAAATGTTCTTATCGAAAGGGTGATTAAAAGAGGAAACATGAGAAATACAAGTAAATCCGTTGGGTTATGGATTCTCACTAGTAGCAGGACTAGGCTTGTATGGCATAAAAGATAACTTCACTGAGGTATTGTTCAGGCTCACCTGCAGCGAAGTGATATCAAAGACCAATCATAAAATGGATATATGATTTATCAAAAAATCATATCCGTAGCTTCTTCTATTTTTCATATGATGTAGTTTTAAAATAAAATTTTCTCAAATTTAGATTCATGAATTTTATTTGAATATGTTTTGAGTACTTATTTTTACAAATTCATATTGCTTAATCTATTTATATGGGACCTACGGAAATGTTTTATTGTTAGATGATTTCATGATTTCCATTATTTTTAACCTTTGGGTAAATTAAAGTTCATTTTCTTTAACCAAACATAACTGGTTCTTCCGAGTGTGTCGCCATTGTTGTAGGGAAAACCCAACAACCCCCCCTCCCAATTACTTGAAATAATGGGGACCCTTTCCATTAATTTTGGTTAAGCATCTTTTATGATTTTCATTTAAGTTAATTGTCTTACAATTTTGTCATTTTTTTCATTTTCATCGGATTTCTATTTTGATTGTTTCATTGAATTCAAATTTTCACTAGCTTTCCATTGATACTTGTTTCGCTTCATTTGGTTAACCGATTTGTAAATAACACTCCTTTGAAGTTTGATCATTTTTCTCGCCTGGACTAAAAAATGTAAATAAATGTATGATATTTCAATTTTTGCAATTAAAATAGTCATTCATTGTGAATATTAACTCTCAGTTAATTTTTACTAATTCTTTCATTTTTCACTAACGATCCTACAAAATGACCCAGCTAAATTGTACATCAGTTGAAAAACGTTTCGGGATCTTGGTAATTTACTCCAATTTTTTATTTTAAAACAAATTACCAAACCCAAAACCCCAAAATTGCAAAGTGGCTGAAGTCTAATTTGTAAGATTGTTAATCCACGTGGGCCCCACTTCACATCCCTTCTCTTCCTTCCAAAGAATGCAATTTAGAAAAAGAGAGATAAAAATTTGTGATTGTGATATCGTGATATCAGATATCACAATTCCATTTGGCACTCATTTTAAATTTCGTGATCATCTGATTTAAATTTTATGTGATGAGTTAAAAATTATAACATAAGGTTTTCGTTCTCTCCTTATACCTCTTGACCCCACTAAATTCACCCTACCTCACCCCTATTCCTTATCACTCCACCTCACCCACATTATCCCTCTATTGATTTCCCACTTACCTCCACCAAACTCCTCCTCACACAATCTTTGGTTTGTTCTAAGTTTGAATTAATATGGGATTGTTTAAGTTTTTTAATAAAATATTATATTTTTACTATAATGTTTATATTTTAATTATAATTTAATTTAATTTAAATATAATAATAATATAATATAATAATATTTTAAATTAATTATTAAATTAAAAAAATATATTTATTTAATTCCGTTAGTAATTGATTTATAATTAATTAAGTTTAATAATGTAGCTGCAATTAATTACAATTAATTAATTAATAATTATAGTTTAATTTAGAATTAAATTTTAATTAAAAAATTTTGATTTTTAACCCAAGCAATAGAGATTCCAGAATTTTGGCAAATTTAATACACCAACATTGGAAGATCATAAATAGAGTTTTACTTGGCCAAATGAGGCCTAGGGTGGCTCATTGGAAAGATAAAATTATGGAGAATATTTCTGAAGCAGTTTCATTTCCAGTTTTGATAATTTAATGAGTCTAAAATTCAGCATAAGATCAAGCTCTGCTTTTTTAAACGAAACTAGTTTTCTCAGTTTAATTTTCTACATTCTCATTTGCCCACAAATTCTTATGAGTGCAGATCCATTCGTCTATGTTCCCCTTGGCCAATTAAATATTCACAGACATCAATAGAAAGCTCAGATTTATTTTATTTTAATTATGTAATTAAGTTTTGATTGGATTTGTTTTAATTCTAAATTTGATATTTTGATTTTATTTTTCCATTTTAATTTACTTTTGATTTGTTTTTTGCAGGAAAACAATTGAAGAGATGAGGAAAACAAGATCTCAATCAATGAGGATGCTCTAACAATAGAAGAATGAAATTTTGGACGAATGAAAATTATTGGAGTAGATTTATTTTTCAACAAACTTTCTTGTTAAGAATTATTTTTGTAAATATTATGAATAACATATTGTAAAAAGTATTAAGGGCTCTCTCCTCTGCAATTATGGAATTATCAAAACACTACTCTAATAGGGATTTAAAGTTGTAGGTGAAAGGAGAGAAAATCTCAGATCTAGGGATAATTGAGGATCTTTCTTTTGCATTCTGAATTATGTTTGATGGGCAGATCTTGAACTACTGCAGCTCTTATTGTAACAACAAAAGTTCAAAGATTGTAGAGGACTGTTGGAGACTAGAGTCAGAGAAATGAATTCAATAAATTGGCATTCCTAATACTATTGTTTTAAATACTAGTTTCATTTTATGGTGGAAGGAATGTGTTATTTTATTCATAGTTGTGCACTGTTATCGATACAAGTAATTTGTATCAATTATATATTATTATTTTTCTCTGCTCTTATGGGTTGAATTATGATTTATTAGTAACTATCTACTCAAAAATCTGTCTTTTAATACTGATTTAACAAATAATGATACGTTGTGAACTATTTCCTCATGTTATTGTTTAATTATTCGAATTATTGATTTAACAATCAATATCATTTTATGAACTACTTCCTAAATGTTGTTGATTGATTATTTCAGTTAAGAGGTTTCTGAATAGAATGTGTTTTGATATTCATAATGTCAATTAATTGAACTACTTTGTTAGCTTGATATTCATTATAAGGCAGACATATTTAAAACCCAACCGTTTAACTATCTTTCTCTCGGTTGGGTTATATCTATATTTGCCCGATTGAGATAGGATTACGATTTAGTTTTCTTTTGCTTGCATTTTAGAATAATTTTGCATTTAGATTCCTAGAAGTAGTCTTCCCAAAGAGGAAAACTTTGGTTGTGGCTTGGCTGAGCCTCGGATCAACTTAAGGATCACTATATTCCCTGATTAGCAAGAGGGTCGATTTGATGTCTCTTATCCATTGGTAGATGAAAGTCATATTGTGAGCCATTAGAGATGGATAGAAGGTAACCGGACCTAGTTAAACTAGTTGGAACCATCATTCTAAATGGAAAAGGAGCTACTTCAAGATTTGGACCAGGTGGTCTCATTTATCGTGTTGTTGCAGATAATTTCAAGGCATCAATAGAATGCTAATTTGGTTGTAGCCAGAAAAGTTATCCATAAAATAAAATATCTCCCTCCTAGCACATTCATCAATGATTTGATCGATAAAAGGAGTCAGATAATCGTCTTTGGGACATGCTTGATTGATGTCACAATAATCAACACAAACACGGATATACCTTGTTTTTTAGTCACAGGGACAATGTTTGAAACCTAATATGTCAATGGAATGGGGTAAATGAAAATAGCCTTTAGAAAATTTTCAACCTCTATTAGGGTCCAACCCTAATCCTTCTATTTATGAAATAGGGTCGAGTCATAGTTATAGTTAGTTAAAGAGTCAATAAAGCCCATATTAATAATTGTAAGTGGTTGACCCACATTTAAAGAAGGGACTACAGTTAGTTGCAAATGGGCCATGGTAATAGATAGATGGTATTAATAAGAACCATGGTACTGACCCATGGTATTGCATGTATGAATCCTATATAAAGGATAGAGACTCCCCTTGAGGAGCATCGTGTCTTATTTTGTAATTGAGCCCAACTCTATTGGAGGTTGCCCCCTCGAAGAGGCAAGTGAACATTGCTTTCCTTTCTAAATAATAAAATACATGCTGCTATTTCTTATTGTTCTATGTTTCGGGTATATTTCTTCGCATATTTGGTATTCTGGTATCTTCCCACAGGTCGAGAGCATAACAAGTGGTATCAGAGCACTTTCTAGGGCCAGTGGGATCTCCATTTTTAGCAGAATATTTTTTGGCTAGAGATGTGTTCAGGCGTCTTTGAACCACACGATTTGTCGTTGAGCGCACAAACCTATGGATTTGGGGAGGCATGCACGCAGGAAATACAAGAGGTGGTCACGCTTGTTGGACTCCCTTATAACCCCCGTGGGTACCTCTTTGAGTAGTAGCACATTAGACAAAACTACACACGAACTGTCTTCGAAGTACCCTCTAGGTATATCGGAAGCCCCATAGGCTCTCTTGAAACCTCGCCATAGATAAACTGTTGGTTGTCTTGTTGCTACAATACACCAAGAACAACAATCAGGGAGATTACTCGCACGTATGATAGGGTAGTCGAGTTGTATGGTTAAGGGTACAGTTGATCCTCCTTGGTTAGTGCCCTGAAAGATTGGGCCGAGTACTACTGTCGGACCCTTATGTATATTGCGATCTGTAGCACCTAAAACTCCTTGAGACCATAGTTCCCTTGTCTCTCTCTAGATCACGCATCATCTTTGCCAGATCAGATCTAGCAGGTTGGGTTCTGTCGTAGTCACAACAGTCAGTTCCACCATTCAGATATCTTAGATCTACCAGATCATCCAATCAGATATATCAGATCCACCATTTAGATCTATCAGTTTGGGTTCTGTAGCTGTCACAACAATCAGATCCGCCATTCAGATCTAGTAGCAGGGGTTCGATCACTGCCCCATTCCTACTCATACTTTGTAATTGAGGATTTCACTGACATATTTGACTATTTGTGTGGCTCCTATACCTGGGCGTGATTCTCACAGGACATTGGGGAGAACTAATTTTTTTGGGAATCGGATACTGCAGTATTCCTAAGCGAGGAGTAAAACTCCTTTCGGAGTAAAAGAATAAAAAAGTCTAAGACCCTCCTGGGACACTTATAGGAGACTTAGCCCATAAGAATCAGGTTGACGGGTTGAGCAAGGTGGTACCATTCACTTGTCAGCGTCAAAATTTGGAGTGGTCCCAAATTTTTTTTTTCACAGTAACAACAAGTGCACCAAATCAGTGCATGGTACAAACCAGAGCTCAAGTTATGGCCAATGAGAAGATCGACACCCTTGAACAAAAGTTGGATGCATTAATGAAGCAGATCTAAACCTTCGTTGACTCACTCACAAAGGGCAAGTGAGGGGAACAATCGGAGGCATATTATTTTAAGCAAAACCTTGAGGGCGAATCTAGCCATTCTCTTCACTTCTATGGAAACCACCAACAGTCCGAGCTTCGACCACCCAAGCTGGACATGTATAAATTTGATGGCTCTCATCTGGCCATATGGCTAGCACAAATGGAGCAATATTTCACATTGAATCACATCAGAGATGATGTGAAAAAGCTATGTGTGGGAAGCCTGTACATGGACCAAGAAAGATGGCAATGGTGGCAGTGGCATCAACGCTGCCATGCAATGCCACTGACTTGGCAGATATTCTCAAAAGCCCTTTCTGATTGCTTTGACCATGAATCTAACTTTTTGGGTTGTCTTACTAAGCTCTGACAAACAGGCACAGTGCAAGAATATATTAAAGCATTTGAAGCATTAGCCTTCGGCACAGGAGGTCTAGCAGATGAATTCTACTTGGAATGTTTTATCAGTGGTCTCAAAGAAGCCATACATGCCCACATCCAACTACAACACCTAGTCTCATGGCTGGCAGATTGCAAGATAGCTCGTGAAGTAGAACATGCGTTAACGACCCAGTCGACTCGTCCAAATTTCATAGCGAAGGGACGCCCCACCCAAGCTCTGAGCACTACCCAAACACTTAAGGTGTCAACAACAGAAATGGTAAAAAGAAGAAAGCAATGATTGCGTTACTACTGTGATGAGAAATACTCCTCAGGGCATAAATGCAAGGAACCCAAATTCTTTCAAATTGATGCTATTTATCACAATTCATCTGAGGAAGCCCCACCATTTGAGGGACTAGAGGAGGAAGATGAGGACAACAAATGAGACAATGAGCTCCCAGATACACTAGAAGAACCAGTTATCTTGCATCATGCTTTGGTAGTAATTTATTCTCCCCAAACTCTCAAAATCAGAGGTTTTATTAAACATCGCCCTGTGGTCATGGTGCTCAAGAAAGATGGGGAATGGTGTATGTGTCTAGACTTCAGGGCCCTCAACAAGCTGATAGTCAAATATAAATTTCCCATCCCGTTTGTTGATGATTTTCTGGATGAACTAAATTGGGCTCAATTCTTGACTAAGTTTGACCTTTGCTCGGGCTATCACCAAATTCTCATGAAAGAAGTAGACATTCCAAAGACTGCTTTCCGAACTCATGAAGGACATTATGAATTCCTGGTCATGCCATTTGGTTTCTGTAATGCCCCATCCACTTTTCAGAGCCTCATGAATCACTTGCTCAAACCATATCTCAGAAAATTTGTCCTTGTTTTCTTTGATGACATCCTCATCTACAACGTCACCTGGGAAAAATATCTTTAGCATGTAGATCTGCTCTTGCAACTGCTCGAGAAGCATAAATTATTTGTCAAATTGTCCAAGTGCTCTTTTGGCATGGAAGAAGTTGAGTATTTGCACCACATTATGGGGAACGAAGGTGTTAGGGTGGATCCCAAAATGATCCAGGCAATGCAGGATTGGCCTCAACCAAAGACCTTAAAGATCTTGAGAGGATTTTTGGGTCTCACATGCTACTATCACAAATTTGTCCACAATTATGGTCACATTGCTAGACGCCTCACTCAGCTTCTCAAGAAAAATTCATTCCTCTAGAATGATGAAGCGCAACAGGAATTTATAGCTCTTAAACATGCCATGTGTTGCACTCCTGTATTGGCACTACCCAACTTCACCAACTCTTTTGTGATTGAATGTGATGCTTCAGGTACGGGTATTGGGGTTGTCTTAATGTAGGAAGCTCGAACCTTGGCCTTCACTAGCCAGCAACTAAGTGGGACAAATCTAGGACAATCTACCTATGAGACGGAGATGATGGCCATCTCACGTGCACTGGATACCTGGCGACAATACTTATTGGGGCGGTGTTTCCAAATCCACACAGACCATCAAAGCCTTAAATATTTTTTGGAGCAATGCCTATCCTCACCATAACAAAATAAATGGCTAGCCAAAATGTTGGGATATGATTATGAGATAATTTACAAGAAAGGGCAAGAAAATGTCATAGCGGATGCTTTATCATGCCAATTTGAGGAGGAAGGCACCCTGCTAGTAATCTCTCTTCCGATTCCAGAGTGGATTGAAGAGGCTTGCAAGGAATGGTTTTCACATCCTTTGCTCTCCCAACTCATTAATAATTTGTAAGCGGATCCAAATTCCACAATGGGCTACTCTTGGCAGGATGAGATTCTTTGCTACAAGGAAAAATTAGTGATATCACCAACATCCACCCTTAAAAGTCACATTTTGGCAGACTCGCACTCATCTCCCACTGCAGGCCATTCAGGCTTTCAAAAGACTTATGCTCGCACTCGATGTTCATTCTTTTGGACATGCATGAATAAGGATATTCTTACTTTTGTAGCTGAGTGTGATGTGTGTCAGCACCACAAAGGAGAAACAGTGAAATCCCTAGACACATTACAGCCATTGACCATCCCTACCTCAATCTAGACGTAGGTTTCTATGGATTTCGTTATGGGTCTTCTAAAGTCAAGCAACAAGTCAATCATCATGGTGGTTGTGGACAGACTCTCTAAGTATGCTAGTTTTTGTGCCCTACCCCACCCTTTTACACCAACTTTGGTGGCTCAATCTTTCATGGACTAGATCTTCAAATTGCATGGCATGCCCACTTCCATTGTGTCTGATCGTGACCCGATATTCACTAGTAAATTTTGGTAGGAACTCTTCCAACTACAAGGTACCCAAATACAACTCAGTACTTCATATCATCCCCAAAATGATGTTCAAACTGAAGCAGTCAACAAATGTCTAGAGATCTACCTCAGGTGTTTCACTAGAGAAAAGCAACATCTATGGGTACAGTGGTTACCTCTAGCCGAATGGTAGTATAATACTAACTATCATTCCACCACCAAAATGACTCCATATGAAGCAGTTTATGGTCAACTCCCTCCTTCACCTACTTCTTATATCCAGGGATGCTCGAAGGTACAAGCAGTGGATCAACTCCTACAGAACCATGCAACCATGTTGGCCCACCTCAAAGAGAATCTCCATCAAGCTCAAAATTGCATGAAGCAACAGGCAGACCAAC
Organism: Pinus tabuliformis; assembly: GCA_031772625.1. NCBI lineage: Eukaryota > Viridiplantae > Streptophyta > Pinopsida > Pinales > Pinaceae > Pinus > Pinus tabuliformis. The sequence continues at coordinate 662,631,001 of CM062820.1, read as the reverse complement.
ATCGTTCAAAGCACAAATTTCAAGAAGGGGATCAGGTATTCTTGAGGCTACAACCATATAAGAAAACATCAATCAAAGACAAGGGCTGTAAAAAATTATCTCCAAAATTCTATGGACCGTATCAAATACTTTATCGCATCGGAGAAGTAGCCTACAAGCTAGCTTTGCCACACAATGCAAAAATCCATCCCATCTTCCATGTCTCATGCCTCAAGAAAGTGGTTGGGAACCATTGTATAATTCAAACCAGTCTACTAGAATTGGATGAAGAAGGTTCAATCTGGCTCCAACCTGAACAAGTTCTTGACACGCGAGAACGACACTTGCACAGCCGCATGATCAAGGAAGTCCTTGTCAAGTGGAAAGACACCTCTCTAGAAGATGTGACCTGGGAACCAGCCACTGTTCTTCAGTAGTTTCCATAGCTTCAGCCTTGAGGATAAGGCTATTTTTATGGGGGAGGGCATGTTAGGGTCCAACCCTAACCCCCTTATTTATGTAATAAGGTCGAGTCATAGTTATAGTTAGTTAAAGAGTCAATAAAGCCCATATTAATAATTGTAAGTGGTTGACCCGCATTTAAAGAAGGGACCATAGTTAGTTGCAAATGGGCCATGGTATTAGATATATGGTATTAATAAGAACCATGGTACTGACCCATGGTATTGCATGTATCAATCCTATATAAAGGATAGAGACTCCCCTTGAGGAGCGTCATGTCTTATTTTGTAATTGAGCCCAACTCTATTGGAGGTTTCCCCCTTGAAGAGGCAAGTGAACATTGCTTTCCTTTCTGAATAATAAAATGCATGCTGTTATTTCTTATTGTTCTATGTTTTGGGTATATTTCTTCGCATATTTGGTATTCTGGTATCTTCTCGTAGGTCAAGAGCATACCAACCTCTCCCTTAATAATGTTTTCCATTCTAGGGTGCACTAGATGAAGTCGTTGACGAACAAGTTTTGCATTCGGATAACTGAGAATTTCATGCACAACTATACTCGGATCAATGCCTGACATTTATTCATATGACTAGGAAAAGACATCACAAAATTCCTTAAAAATGGTAGTGTAAATCTTGATCTCATCAGGAGAACAAGAAAACCCGACATGAATGTTCTTGACAATTCCTGGTTTCACAAAAATATCGATAGGCATGGTAGCAGTGATGTTTCCCATGTTTCTATCAGACAAAACTTCATGCACCAAGATGGGTGTTTTAAGAGAATGGGTAGGTGTACGGGAAACAAAGGTATCTAGACACAATGAAATCTCACCAAGACTTGGAAGGAACAAAGAACAAGGATGAGCATCATTCCAAGGAGTTTCCTCAAGAGACATTACCTCGTTGATACTCTCATCAATTGGGAATGTCTTGTTCAAAGGATTTAGATAATCCCAAGAACCAAGCCAAGGAGACTATAAATATGCATCTAGATGCATACTAAGAATAGTATGACTTTTAAAGTGGGGCGCCGATGCCAAAAAAATAGCTTTGTAAGCTTTTTCCATGGGGCTGAGCAACATAACATATTCAAAAGAATCAACCTGATTAGGAGATGGAACGATCCAAGGATCATAAGTAGTAGAGATCATGTTGATAGAAGCGACATGAGGAGGTGGGAGGGAAAAATTTCCCATAAGAGAAAAATATTTAAAAATTCCTACCCCAATGCTCTCATAAGGAATGTCAGTATCTCCCACAGATGGGGCATTTCCATTCGAAGAACTAGAAGAGAAAAAGGCCAATAGATCAACGGTAAATATTTTCCCTTATGAGGAGAACTAATCATGCATAACAAAGAAGAAACCACGCAAAAAATAACATGGTTCCAACTTCGTCCAAGAAGAAGGTTATAATTCATATTTGCATTGACGACTTCTACTTCTAATTCAAAATTTTTCCCTTCCAACGTGATGGGGAAACTTCTGAGAATACCGTAAGGATGAGATCCTCTACCATCAAAGGCTTGTAAGGTGTTCAGAGATTGGTTGAGGGGTGGAGAGTCAATGGATTTCCAGCATGAAACATATATGATGCAGGTGGAAGCACCTTCATCAATCACATTCCGATGAATTGTATTCCTTTTAATAATGACTTGGATTAAAAACAAAATTTGATGGGGAAGATGAGGAACATCATTTTCTAGGTCAAAAGTGATTAAATTAGAATCCACAGTGTCAATTCCTCCTATATTAAATAGTAATGCTTTCCACTGCGTTGGACAAGTTTGAAGAACTTCAAAGGCATACATCGCTGAAGGTGCTTGAGCCAAATATTCGACAATATTGTAATGTTGGGCAGCTCGCACATTCTGATTGTAAGATGATTTTTGAAGAACACCTTTGGGAGGTGGTTGGATAACAAAGTCACTACTAGGTCTCGCAATATGAAGAGGACCAGAACTCGGTGGAGTAGAAATAGAAGGTGTATTTGTAACTTCTTTTTCCATCGTCGTCTCTTGAGGAGTTTGATAGTCTTTTGATCGGGTGGCAACAAAAATAGGAACTGTTCCACTCATGTAGACTTGAGAACCCAAAGATGTAGAAGATTGTGGTTGTTCTACCAAGTGGTTCTTTTGTGATGGGAAAATTTCTTTTAGTAAAGGCGATATCCCTAGAGTTCCTTTTAACAAGAAACTAACTTCCGCACGACGGGGACAATCCATGGTATAGTGATCTTCCTCACAAATGAGGCAAGGATATTTAGGCTTACGTTTTGATGCATCATTAGTAGATGACTTTGGAGGATCCTATTTTGGGGTATTATATTTTTATTTTCCTTTACCATTCTTTTTACCTTTGGAATATTTTTTTGCCACTGTAGACTGAATGACATTGACCTCAAAGGTTTTACCAGGATTTGAAGGAGATTTGGAAGTAGTATTCGAGATGAATTTTTTCTTCGAAGAAGCTTTATTGGAAGTTTGAGACACTGATCCAATAATACCATCAACAAGTGGTACATCCATAGGTTTAGAAAATGTTGGATCTAAATATGGTCTTTGAGCATCAAACAAGAGATCATATAACATGTCGGATTGGGAATACACCAAATCTAACTATTTGGCATGGTAAATGGCTTGATCTTCAGTTACACAACCTCCCATCACTATTTCCTTGGAATTTTTGTTGACAAATGATTTGGAAAAATATTCAGTTAACAACTCATCAAGTATATCAAACTTGATAAGGCGATGTCGATGTCTCCATTGGAGATGTGGGTAGCAATATTCTATTTCGGAGACGTAAGCAGATGGGTACCAATTTCATAATGAACTAGTAACTGGAAGTGAGTAAGGAAGGCCATTACCAAAGAATTGAAATCTTGATAGGCACCTCGAGGTAACTCGATGTACCATTTCTCAGCAGCACCTGTCAAGGTTCGCTGAAAAAGACTTAAATGAACAGAGCCTTCAACCCAGGAATTAGATGAACACCATAAGTGGTAGGTTATAATGTGGGCCTAGGCATCTTCTCTAGAATTTCCTTCGAATTTCATGTAGTCTCCAGGAATATTAGTGGGAACCGAAGGCTAATAAGGTGAATGAAGTGTTGGATCATTAGTGAGCCTTGACACATCCGAAAGTTCCAACGTTGCTAGAAATGGAAATTGTGGGTTGAAAGGCATCATAGGCCTTTGATAATGCCCAGCTTGTGGATTCCATCCTTGCTGGCATGGGTTCTCCCCCCAAAATGGTGGATTTTGACCATAAGGAGCCTGATATTGCCCCCACTTAGGGATATTTTGACCATACAAAGGTGGATTCTACCCCCACAAAGGTGAGTTTTGACTAGGGTAAGGTTCATACTGACCTGCCATAGGCCGTTGATAACCATAGGGTGGATAAACAGTTTTCATGACATATTGATTATAAGGTTATTGTTGCAATGTTTGGCCTTGTTGTTGCAGGGGTTGACCTTGTGGCTGCAAGGGTTGACCTTGATGATATAAAGGTTGGTTTTGTTGCTGCAAGGGCTACCCTTGCTGCTGCAATAGTTGTTGGTAAGGTCCTTGCTGCACATAAGGCCCTTGTTGAACAAAGGGTTGTTGTTGTACATAAGGCTTTTGTTAGCAAGTTCCTTGTGGAATTTGTTGAGTTCCAGGTTGGTACTGATAAGTTCCAGCTTGAATTTGGCCAGATGCCCCAAATGAGAGATTTGAACCAAGCTGCATTTGGGGGCCTTCCTATTGAGTAAAGGGTGGATTCTGAGGTTGCTAAGAGCCATACAGAGGGTATGAGTATTGGTACAGTATTTGAGCCAAAATGGGTTGTTGATACAGAATCTGGCCTAATCCATATGGAATCGATGATCCACTAGGATAAGTTAAACTACCAACATTATGACTAGTTATGGTAGCGTGAGTTTGTGGTGTACTCACATAAGGCCACTTGAAACAGGAGGTACATAAGGCGGATTAGGTTGTTGCCCCCCATGTGGTGGGATAGGTGGTCACACATATTTTTCACTTAATGGAGGACCTTGGGAACTTATAGGGATGTTAAGTGCCCCAACCATGACTATCGGTTGTATAGGAACTGATGAAATTGCAGTTGGTAAAGGAATTTGGGAGGTCACATTTGAAACAAATAGACCAAAAGTAGACATGGCGTTTGATGACCAAATGGGATCATGATAAAGTGAAGATGTAGTTGTATTACTTGAAAGAAATTGAGCCAAAGATGTATAACCAACTAGAAACAAAGTCCCATTGCTTTTAGGGGCTGGTGGAGGGGAAACACTTCCCACATATGGATAACCTTCAGGTTGAAATTTGTATTCAGAATCATTATCAACACCAGGAGTATAAGTAGTTGAGACTTTTAGAGGACCTTGAGAGGAGGCTGCTATTGGGAACAGGTCCCCTAAGGGTCAATTTTGGGGTTAAAAACCCAAGTTTTGGGGCAGAAGGCCCAAATTTTGTATAAAGAAATGTACAGTCTCTGCATTTTATGGTCGTGGAGCACGAAGATATATAAAGTCAAAAAGGGTTTTCCGCCCTTAGTATAGATAGGTTGTGTCATTTTTGGAGATCTGCCCTTGGTTCGCGGACCATGGGATTGTATAAAAAGGAGGTCTTAAGAGGAGTCTAGGGGAAGAGTAGAAGAAAAAGTGAAGTGGAAGTACTTGAAGAGTTTGTAAAGAGCTAAGAGTGAGAGTCTTAGCGTAGGAAGAGGCTCTATAGCTAAGTGTGCATAGGCATAGGGTAGAAGTCTGCAGTTGAGTGCGTGGACCCCTACAACTGTGTGCGTAGAGTGGATAGAGACTGTATTAGGAATCTGAATCATCAATAAGAGAAGTATTCTGAAATTACTGTGTACTTTCCATTTGTGTATGCGTTATTTTACTTCTGTTATAAATGTTGTGATTATGCTATGCTGAATAATAGGGTTATGAATTAATGCTATATTGATGCATGAATCTATGTATTTCACTTTGTCATATGAACGCAAGTAAGAATATATTTTTACACAAAGATAATTGTAATACATGTTAAAGTTAACCAATACTTAAGCTAATCTGGGTAGACACAGAAGTAAGACTAATTACAGAAGCATGTAAGCACCTGATCTATCTATTTAAGGTCCGCAAAGGATGACTGAGGCTTTTGTGGAGGCTCCAAGGAATAATAAGATAAGTACATTGATAAGCCCTAAAGGGCTTATCGATCTGTGCAAAGGCAGAGTGAGATATAAAAACTGACATCAAAACCATCTCAGGGTGCAGAAACTTGGTTCCTGCATCCCCCCATACTGCTTCGAGTGAGACTTCGGTCCGCACTCCATGGATTGATGTTGAAAGTGCCAGTAGTGTAGGGTTTTTCTTGGCTGCTTAACATTGAACCTGGGTCGGGGACCATCAAGCCAACAAATCATTCCGTTTCCAGTACCGGGATCTCCATAACAAGATGTGTGATGTCATATCATTCGAATTCAACTAAGAAAGAGATCAAAAACTGGCTGGATAGAAAGGTCCATGAATTCATGGTGCAAGAGAAAAAGAATCCACGATTGACGAAAGAAAAGTGGTTGGGCAGATATTTGTACACAGAAATACACGAAATCTTCTTCTATTCCTTCCTGTTTGAGTTATACGCGTGGATCACGAAGTTGGCAGATGACCAAGGAAGGTGGAGGCTTGATAATCCTATTGTTTAGACACCAGAGTTAGTACGGAGATTGGAAGCCTCTAAAGATAATATCACATGTGTTGTCAACCATTGGCTCGACCGCATCATAGGAGGATTTGTGACAGAGTTTGTGGTCGATACTTCTGTCAGTTACAACGAAGCAGAGTGCCGCTTCTTTAAAGGCCCACGTGGTAAGTATTTGAAGTCACTAAATACTTGGATTAATATGCTCTTGTGTGAAAAGCAGGTCATGCGGTGACCTTTATGTTTGGAGCTATGTGAAATGGAAGCTATTTCAGGGATGGAGGAAGAAAAGGTCCTGAGTATAGTTTGCTGATTGAACCTCCTTTGAGTGACGACGAAGGAGTAGTGCAGTCTTCTCCACTGAGCGCTATTTAGTTGATAAGACAAGGGTTCTTGCAAATACCTAAACCACCCCCATCCTCATCCCATCCATCCACACTGCCTCCATCCTCACCTCCGCCACTCACCCCATCACCCACACCACCACCAGCTCCACCACTGTTCAACATGATGAACTCCGTAAAGATACCTATATTCAAGGGCATATGGAATGAATATCCTGACCAATTTTGGTTCATCACAAAGGCTGTGTGGGAAGCTCAGGGTATCATGGACGACCAAATGAAGAAAGCCACATTGGATAGTGCTTTGAAGGACTGCGCACTAACGTGGCACATTAAGTACATTACTGATAACCCAACTTCTACATTGGCAGATATCCAAGCTACGCTGAATAGAGAATTTAGTATACCTAAGTCACAAGCACAATCAATTGTGGGATTCAAGGAGATCATGATGTATCCTAGGGAGATGCCTTGGGATTTGGATCAAAGATTGAAGTTTATGATCAGTGAAGCCAACATGAACCTAACTGATGGGTAGCATTGCGAATGATTTGTGGCCTCGCTCCTACCCCACTAAGGGTTGCGCTATCACAACAGAAGATTGGGACCTAGGCAGAGGCTTTGGAAATCGTGATGAGATTGCATGAGACACCAATGCAGGATGTTAATCTAGGGGTTCAATAGATTCATGCGCAATTGTAGAACCTTTGCCTCAAAATGAAAAGTCTGAAGAAGGACAAAGTAGCTCGGCTAGAGGCATGCAAAGAAGTTTGGTGACTAAAATGAAAAGGTCAAGGGCATGAAAATGATCACTCTCCAGTCTTTGCAAACTATGTTGTAGCAGAGGGACCAATGCCTCTACTAACGGAGGCTACGATAGGGCCAAGTGTAGGGCCCACACTATGGTGCGCTATATGCTAGGTAGCTGGGAAACATCCAACCGACAATTTCCATTTGCTACAGAAATTCATACATATACCACAATAGATCTTCTACAATTTATGTCAATTAGTAGGTCATGATGAATGTGATTGTCGTATTTTATGAATTAATGATGGACAAGACACCTGTATACAGGGTGCAGGCAGAAACGCAGCCTCCGAAACAAGGCGTTGGGGGAATGTGAGGTGAGTATTAGGGGCGCGGCTGAGACCGAGGTGGAGGGGGCCCTAGTAGAGGCCAAGGGTAGCCTATTTTTTACAATTATAGAGGACCAGGACATTACGCGAGGGACTGTCCAAATCTGACGCGACAGTCATGCCCCCATTGTACTCAGTTTGACCATGCGACTGAGGATTTCCCTATATTGTTGGCTAAGATTCACGAAAAAGGGGCACAACCTCTACAACTGACACTAAACCCCCAGATGATGAGGGCTGAGCCTCGCAAGGAATATCCTAAGATAAACATTATGTTGTGGAGCGAAATGATGACTGGGGATGATAAAGGGAAGAAGCCTACAGAAGGTGAATGGGTCCGCAGAGCACCAGAAAAGGAGACTGGGTTTGATTTAGAGTGTGTGAAAGCAACATTTATGGAAGCAAAGAAAAGCTTCGCTGGGGCATCTCCCTCAGGAAGTCAGGAGAAACCAATTTAAGAAATGGACCCATCCATGACTACCATGTTCTTGCAGATCTACATGAAACTGCTATGTGATAATAAGGCTGTGAAGGGCCTATAGGAACTAATCAATCGGTGTGGTGGCAAGGATGATGATGCTGGCGAAACATATGTAGTCAGAAAGCTTGGCAAGTATAAGGAAAGTGCTGGGCATAAGATGAGGCTCAAAGCGCAAATAGGGGAATACGAAATGGACCAAGTTATCTTGGATCTGGGGTCCGATGTGCATGTTTTGGAAAAGAAAACATGGGAAAGAAAGAGGAGACCTACACTCCAGTGGTCTCCGAACTAGTTAAGGATGGTGAATCAACATAAAATTATATCGATGGGGAGGCTATAAGGGGTGATAGTTGACGTCAAAGGCGCGAGTGCACTGGTGGATTTTGAGGTAATAGAGATTGTGGATGATAGAAATCCCTACCCTGCGCTCCTTGGAATCGATTGGGCCATTAACATGAATGGGGTAATCAACCTAAAAACATGAAAGATGATATTTGAAAAGAAGTTGCTCCATGTAGTGGTGCCGCTGGATCCTGCAGAAGCATCGTGCTATACAGAACCAGTCCGTGATTATGAAAGTGATGACAATTTGGACCAGATTTACAAGATAATGAGGCAAGACTAGGAATGGGTAAATCCGACAGCATATGGGTGTATCGCATGGGACCGCGAGAGCTCCTGCACATCAGATTCGAACGAAGAATTAGAGCACTGGCAAAACCAACTGCATGAAGTATCTACGCTGCGTTGTAATATGATGACCAAGTCATTGCATTGTGTGTCATCAGAAGTAAGGAATCTGCCTCACTATGATGGGCTAACTGATTTTCATCGCTTTTTGGATGCATTTGAGAGAGAAGTGTCGGAGAAGAATCACTTCCAAGCCTTGGAATGGGTACTGAGCACCACACCTGCAAGATGGTGGGGTACGTACAAGGATAATTTCAATGATTGTCACAACTATAGCAGGATGATGATAATATGTTTTGGACAGCCGAAAGTGTGGATGATTGACAAGTATGAAGGAAGGGATGATCCACGTGATCACCTGGCCAAATGGACTAAGGCTTATGGAGCAGAGCCCCAACCTGAATAGGTGTGTCTGTTTTATCATACCCCAGATGTCATACTAATGATTAGCACTTGGAAACAGAGCTCCACCATGGCACTGAAGAATGGGACATCTTGTGCCAGGGGTTTATAATGACGTTCAACTTTGAGGATGGGTTTGACTGTATTGATGCGATGCTACAAGAGGTTAAAGCAATAATCTTTAGGATACCATAGGATCCTCTGGACCTGATTCAACATGATTGGACTACCCAGTTGAAACACACACTGGAATGCAATAACGTGACCACTGCAGAAGAAGACGAGGATCCCAGAAAGATTAATATTCTGGAAGCTAAGGGTCACTGCGAGGTTGAAGGTCCATAGATAAAGGATTCAGACATAACGGTGCCATTGAAAACTAGGCAGGTCAACACTAGCATAGAGGCGAAGCTGAAATTTGCAAAGATTGGGGACTATTGGGATGATGCGATAGTAGATAAGGTCACTGAGCTCCTCCGTGAATATCAGGATTTGTTCCCCACAAAGTTTTCTAATCTTAAGGGAATAATAGGAGACCTGGGTGTCATGAAGATCACCTTGAAACCAGACGTGAAACCTGTAAAACAAAGACCTTACTGCCTTAATCGAAGTATAAGGAAAGGGTCCACGCTGAGTTAGATAAGATGCTCGCGGCAGGAATTATTGAACCAGTGGAAGAATCTGATTAGGTAAGCTCGATAGTGGTTTAGGAAAAGAAACAGAAAGAAGAAATAAGGATATGTGTGGATCTCCAAAAATTGAATGACTCTTGTGTTCATGATCCTTTCTTGACCCTGTTCACAGATGAGGTCATGGATAATGTAGGCAGCCAAGAAGCATACTCTTTCACTGATGGGTTCTCTGGGTACCATCAGATCAAAATCACGCCTGAGGATAGAAGAAAGATGACCTTCGTGACTGAATGGGGATGTTTCGAGTACACCGTAATGCCTTTTGGGCTAAAGAGTGCACCAACAATCTTTTCGCGCGTAGCCATTGTGGCATTCAAAGACTTCATTCATAAATTTTAGGAGGTATACTTTGATGATTGGACAATGTTTGGATTAGTCAAGCACTATGTGGCAAGTCTGCGCTTGATTCTAGATACATGTCGGAGATACCATATCGTGTTTAATCTGAAGAAGTGTCTGTTTTGTGTCCCCCTTTGGATCCTGCTGGGTCATGTGGTATCCAGAAAAGGATTGCTGGTAGACTCCGTGAAGATCATGGTGATAATCAACTTGGAGGCGCCGAGGAATGTGAAACAACTGCGCGCAACTCTAGGACATATTGGATATTATAGGAAGTTCATCAAGAGATATGCCGAGGTTAATGTGCCTATGGAGAACTGTTGAAAAAGGATGCTACGTTTTGTTGGAATGATGAATGTCAGAAAACCTTGGATGTGCTGAAAGAGAAAATGGTCACTGCGTCGATCCTAGTCTTCCCATACTAGAATAATGAATTTCATGTGCACGTGGATGCATCATGTATTGCGTTGGGGGCCATGCTGAAACATGATGGTGAGGGAGAACTGTATCACCCTATAGCGTTCACAAGTAGGAAGTTGTCTAAAGTAGAGAAAAAATATTCCACAACAGAGAGCAAAGGATTAGCTATGGTGTACGCGCTCAAAACGTTCAGGCACTATTTGTTGGGAGGAAACTTTAAGATGTATACAGATCATTCCACATTGAAGTATCTGGTCAACAAGCCTGTGTTGTGGGGGAAAATATGTAGGTGGGTTCTGTTGTTCTAGGAGTATGATTTTGAAGTTCTTGTGAAGCTAGGATGAATGAATGCGGGACCTGATCATCTGTCATGCATTGAAATGGGAGAGGAACCTATTAATTTGGAGGAAGGGCTACCTGACGCACAACTCTTTTTAGTACATGTCGTGGACAGTCACTCTGAAGATATCATCCATTTCCTGATGAAAGGATCGGCTCCGAAAGGTTATACAAGTCAATCGAAGAAGGAACTAGTAGTGTGCTTGACAAACTTTTCTATCATTGCAGGGCACTTATACAAAATGGGGTTAGACAAAATATTGTGATGTTATGTGACTGACTTTGAATGAAGCAACATCCTTGCTCAGGCTCATTGAGGAGCTGCAGGAGGACATTATGCAGGGAAAGCAACAATGCAGAACGTTCTACGTGTTGGTTTATGGTGGCCAACCCTACATAAGGATTCAAAAGCATATTGTAGGGCATGTGACACATGATAAAGGACTGGCAGGCTGTCGCGAAGGGATGAACTGCCTCTGATGCTGCAGGTGACATTAAAACCATTCGAGAAATGGGCGATTGACTTTATGGGTCCAATTCAGCCTTAACGAAAGAAGATGGGTGCGTGGTACATCATCGCTGCGACTGAGTACTTGACTAGGTGAGTAGAGGCGTAGCCTGTGAAGGACTGTAGAGGCACAACAGAAACAAAGTTTATTTTTTACTATGTGTTGACAAAAATTTGGTTGTCTAAAGATCTTTATGAGCGATCGCGGTACACACTTTCTTAACGAAACAATCAATGCATTGACAGAAGAGTTTCAGGTGTATCAACAGAAAAATATGCCTTATCATCTGTAGGCTAATGTGATGGTGGAAGCATTCAATAAGATACTCGAGAGCACACTAACAAAGGTATGCAATGCTCAGAGAAATGATTGGGATGTGCGAGTACCCGCGATGATATGGGCCTATAGAACGACCTTCAAGAAGCTGACTAGGAAAACGCCTTTCAGACTCGTGTATGGCGTAGAAGCTATGATGCCAATGGAATACATTTTACCTAGTCTGCACATAGCGACACTCACATGAATGGAGGACTGTGGAGCCCTGGAAGAGAGGCTCGTACAGCTAGCAGAGCTTAAGGACAACCGATTTCTAGCTGGATTTCATCAACAAGTTCAAAAGGAGCAAGAAAAGGCATGGCACGATTGACAGATCAAACTATGCACCTTCAAGGTAAATGACCTACTCTTGTTATATGACAGTAAATTTAGGATGCACTACATAGGGCCATATGTCATCAAGGAGATTACCGATGGTGGAGTAGTTCAACTGGTTAAATTGAATGGAGAACCCTTCCCAGGGAAGGAGAATGGTAGCCAGTTGAAGCCATACATTGGTGATCTAGCTAGGTGACTATATGAGGGAAGCATAGTCTTAGTACTCCAGGTAGCTGAAAGGAAGTGTGGGACTATAAACTACACTACCCGGGTCGGAGAGCTACGCGATCAGGGAACTGTGTGGAACAAAGATATGTCACAAAGCCTACAGAATTGCACAGGGAGTTGCGCTACCAAGGGAAAAACTGTGCAGGATCATAGAAAAGTGACCATTAAAGTCACTGTTCATGATTTGATGATGAAAAAAATGACCAAAGGGAGCCGGGGGGGGGGAATTTAAGTCAGAATTTATGGACCAAATCTTTGAAAATCTTTCGCCAATATAGCACTAATGAACTAATTTTGGGGTGAACGATAGGATTTGAATTTGAAAGTAACTATAAATTGCAATTGGCTGCCTAGTGAAAAACACTTGCCATTTTGAGAATTGAGTTGTTGAGCTCTCAAGCGCACATGAACCGTGAAACCTTTGAAGTTTTGCTAGCAAGTTCCATATTTGAGACATTGCCACAGGAAACATAGGATTTGTTGCATAGCATCATGTCAACGCTCACAGAAGTTATGAGTGTTGAAGTAGTGACAGCCAAGGGAGATGTTCCAGAGGTGGCAATGGCAGCAGAGTGAGCTGCCCCAGAAGTTGTGCCTACAGAAGTACCAGTAGAAGTGACTAAATTCCCCTTGACACCCCAACCAAGGCCTACTCTGACCTAGTGGGGGGGGGAAACCAAAGAAGGACAAGCAAAAAATGTTGCCGTCGATGCGTGAATCACCTAGGAGGCACCCATAGTTGGGAAAACCCAATGCACAAGAGAATGCCAAAATGATTGACCTAGAGTCGGAAGAAGAGGTCGAAGAAATCCCCATGGATGATGAGGATATTGCAGTGGAATCAGAGGCAGTTGAAATTGAGGTGTCGGACCCGATATCTAAGCTTCCTGAATACATTCCTCTGTGTAGGGGAAAGACGAAGGTGCCTAAAGATATTCAAGAGAGTAAAGTCGCCCTACACACACCCCTCCTGCCGAACCAAATCGTATTTGAGGGACCACACTTGGGGCGTATCCCCCTTTTGAAGTTGGAGGACTGGGACTTAGCAGAAATGGAGTGCTTCCCTCATTTAGTGACAAACCAACTTATGCACTGGGTCTTCCACAAAAATACTGAGTAACCGCGTTGGACTCGAGAAAGTGGCTGAAAGGTGTGGATAAGGCAGGCCTACTAAACCTACTATGGGTGCCACATTACAACCACACACCTATCACGTTGGTAGTGATCAAGCAGTTGATGTGCTTGGTGCACAACGGGTGTCTGTGGCTGGAGGAGTTGATACCCATCATGGACATGATGATCCATAGGATCACGCGGCTACCATACACAGGAGAAAATCCAGCCATGGAATTTGGCTGAAAGGCCGATGAGCATGCGCTTACTGAGGTGATGAAGGAAAAGTTCAAGCTGGTAAATAAGCCACGTAGCTATGCCATTTCGAGCACCTGCGACCCTGCAGTCAAAGTGGTGACACAAATCTTAGCAAGGAAGGTGATGCAAAAGTGTCGCGTAGATGAAGTGTCAGCACCAGTGATAGCTTTGGTGGCCCAATGTGCGGAGGGAGTCCAATTTAACTAGGCATGCTACCTCTGTGGTGACTTCCTCACAAAATGTCGTGAGGCACAAGATCATAGTAAGAACTTTCACTATGCATGGCTACTGTTGTCCATAATGCTCGTTGCGTGGGAGCTACCTAAAGATAGCTAGTTCCGGTTGCGCTGGACCTACCAAAGGCAGTGAAGTTCACTTTGCTATGGGTGACGAAGGATCCCCAACAGACAAAGGACAACAAGATATTCTCGATCTTGATGGAAATGATATGGCCATCAACCGCAAGTTGTGGTTGACACCTAAAAAATTTGAGAAGTTATAAGAATACGTGGAATTCAAGGCTGACTTCCACCATGTGTTAATACAGGGGTAGAAGGGCCCTGAGCAGAAATGGAACGACCTGCCATATGTGGCCATCGATGATGAAATTGCAGCAGTCCTTGACTACTAGACGACAGATTGGTGCAATGAGATAGATTCAACAACAGGATCTAGAAATACTGCCATGCAGCGGAAGAAGGAAGAAGCCAAGCCAAAGGTGGAACAACTGGCCATGAAAAGGAGAAAGGACGCCGATGATAGGGTGAAGGCAAAGCATGCTATTGTGCAGTAGTTAGGTGGGTAGGTAGGAGAAGAGGAGCAAGGCTCTAACAGAGGTCAGAAGTCACCTTCACCAGAAACATAGGAAGAAGAGGACGAACAAACAGATTAGGGAGGTGCGGATCCAGAGATGACTCCATTGTGTATCAAGCACACCAAAGGTCTAGAAAAGGTAGGGCCACAGAAGAAGTCCAAGGCTAGCAAGACGTCTCTAGATCCAATCACCCTAATAAAGGGAGATCTGAATGATATAGGGGATATGGTGTGGGATGCCACTGTAGAACTGTTGCAACAGTTCAAGTAGCAGTAGCAGCAGGTGTTGGGTATTATTTAGACAGGTCTATGTGAGCTGCAGATCAACAGATCACAGATACAGACCAGCGCGGCATCCACTGGTTTGGCTCTTGGCACCTCAAAAGTCACTGGGATGCTGTGTGCAAGGGATCCCTGAGCAATAGTGCTACTGGATGGAGCACTAACAACAATTACTGAAGCTGACAGAACCACTGTCAGTGCACTCAAGGGAGTTAGACTCAACCTGGATACACATCCAAATGAGGTGCTTTACCTTTTGCAGGACAGTGTGATCATGAAACTTTGGGCCCACGAATAACACACATTATAGATCATTAGGGAATAGAAGGTCAACAATGCCCAGATGGTTGTGTAGCGAGGCTCTGCCATCAACCCTATGACCGACCTCATTGACAAGAATCAACACATAACCAAGGTTGTGGATGAAGCATGCCAGATTGTCTCAGAGCTAGACCTTACTGAGGCTGAGCTAGTGGATGCGCGGCTTTGGAAACTCATTGTGGGAGTGCATGATGCATGCATAGAGTTGGCAAAGGTTCAGCTGGAGCTGAACCTCAAAATTGTAGAATTTCAGTTAAGGCCCAGCCTTCGACTCCGCCAGAGATCAGAGAGTAGTGTGAGACTACTCTGAAAGACGTGGTAGCAGTAGTGGAGAGCATAGTAAAGGACTATACCACACTATTTGAGCAGTCTCTCAAGGTAGTCACCTGACTGCAAGAAGATCCTACGATACAACGGATGAAAACCGAAGCACAAGAGTTGCAGCAGTGCTATGATGAAGTCAAAGCAACAATGCACATTGTCGCCATCACGTAGAGGTTATCTAAGTTGCAGGAGGCCAAGGTGTTGAAAGTGTAGGTAGATGTAGCTTAGCACAAGGAAGTCGTGTTGAAGGCTTGCTTGAAGCCTTGGTTGGATAATGCCTACTTGATCATGACCACTATTGAAGGCATGCAGGCTAGTCTACAGGAGACTTAGCAGCAGATTAAGTTCGACAGTGGAGGGCCAACGATAGAGTAATTGGTCGAGGAGATGAAACAGGCAACAACATAGTGCACCGTAGAGTTAGTAGTTATGCAAGTCGAGCTGGGAGCTCTTCACGACAAGATCTCCATGCCAGCCGAGTGACTCGAGGGTGAGTCACCATGTTTGTTTTGGGGGCTTATTGGGAACGGAACCCTGGGGGTCAATTTTGGGGTTAAAAACCCAAGTTTTGGGGCAGAAGGCACGAAGTTTGTATAAATAAATGTAAAGTCTCCGCATTTTGTGGTCATGGAGTGCAAATATATCTAAAGTCAAAAAGGGTTTTCCGCCCTTAGTCTAGATAGTTTGTGTTGGTTCTGGAGATCCGCCCTTGGTCCGCAAACCATGGGATTGCATAAAAAGGAGGTCTTAAGAGGAGTCTAGGGGAGTAGAGTAGAAGAAAACGTGAAGTATAAGTACTTGATGAGTCCATAAAGAGCTAAGAGTGAGAGTCTTAGTGTAGGAAGAGGCTCTGCAGCTGAGTGCGCATAGGCATAGGGTAGAAGTTTGCACTCTGCAGCTGAGTGCGTAGACCCCTGCAGCTGTGTGCACAATAGAGTCTGTATTGGGAATCCAAATCATCAATAAAAGAAGTATTCTGAAATTACTGTGCACTTTCCATCTGTGTATATGTTATTTTACTTCTGTTATAAATTTTGTGATTATGCTATGTTGAATACTGGGGTTATGAATTAATGCCATATTGATGCACGAATCTATGTATTTCACTTTGTCATATGAACGCATGTAAGAATACATGTTTATGCAAAGATAACCATAATACATGTTAAAATTAACCAATAGTTAAGCTAATCTGGCTAGACACAAAAGTAAGACTAATTACAAAAGCGCGTAAGCACCTGATATATCTATTTAATGTATGTGAAGGATGACTAGAGACTTTCACAGAGGCTCCAAGGATGAATAAGAGAAGTACATTAATAAGCCCTAAATGGCTTATCGATCTGTGCAAAGGTCTAAAAACCGACATCAAAACCATCTCAGGGTGCAGAAACTTGGTTCCTTTATCCCTCATACTGCTTTGGGTGAGACTTCAGTGCGCGCTCCACAGATTGATGCCGAAAGGGCCAGTAGTGTAGGCATTTTCTTGGCTGCCTAACGCTGAACCTGGGTGAGGGCCAATCAAGCCAACAACTAGAAACTCACCTTCTAAAGCCATGGGTGGAAACAGTTTGTGAGGAGGAATCTGAGATGATCATGGAGATAACTCCAAAGGTATACCAGGATTGTCATATAGAATATAAGTTTGTTGAGGAGATATAACCAATGGATCAAAAGGCATATTCAGAGGGAATAAAACAAACCTCTGTGGACTCTCAAGCATTTCTGGATCAGATTCCTGAGATGATGACAAATCTCGAGGTGGAGGATGAGAAGCAAGGGGTTGGATACTTGGGATAATTCCAAGTTCAAGACCTTTGGCTTCAAGTGACTGTGAAAAATCAGAATGAACCCCTTGTGATGACCCTCAGTGTCAGTTGATAAAGGGGAAATGTAAGGTGAACCAAGTGGTTTAGTCACGATGATGTTTTCTCAAAAATAATTAAAAAGGGGTGGTTGATTTGAGCCTACAATTTAAAATTTGTTATTAATTAAGCAATATGAGTCCAACAATAATTGCATGGGTAAGTCATGTTATCATGGGTAGTTAGATTTTAGAACTTAAAACAAAAAATAAATAAAAAATGGTGTACTAGGCAAGAGGGTTTACCAAGTATGAGTGAACCGTTATATACACCTTAGCTGAGGGTTTACCAAGTATGAGTGAACCATTATGACCGATCTCCCCAGATGTTGTTTCTAGTGTATCACATTTAGAAGGCCGCAAACTTGGCTACTTGTGGATAAAGGATAGAAACCTAATGGGGTCTCCCAATATATACTCAACAATAGAGGGAGCACAAGTCTGCATTAGCACTGTCTAATGAATAACCGTTCGGTGAGAGTGTTTTGATATACTTGCCATACTAGAGTGCCTCTGATATACCATAGAGCACTGGAGAACCTCCAATATACTTTTGTACTGGAACGAGATTTCACCCCTAGGATAAAATGTAGACAATTAATGACAACTGCTAGGTTTATAGACATTGGAACATGTCTATTGTGTTGACCTCTAAATATTTGTGTTAAGTTCCAAATGCTCCTTAGGTTAATTTAATAAATTTTAAAGTTTTTCTTGAATTAGGTTTTAATTTTGGGCTCAAACGATGTCACCTGAATCCTAGTATGAAACTATATGAGAAAAAGGAAACCTTTCATTTTAATGAATTCTATGCTAATGAGGGAAGAGAGTACAAGAAATTAATGCATCAAACAATATGCCTCCACTAATTGTTTCCAAATGAAAAATACAAGAGAAAAACTAAACTTCACTTTCAGTAATGAATATGGAATCTATTGAAAGCATAAAATGATTTTCACTTCACTAAGATGCACTTTTACTTATACGATGTTCTTTGATTTTCAGATGTCTATATGCAACTAATACTTCACCTAATTTTGTTAAAAAAATCTCCTAAATGCAACAAGGCGTCAATCAAAATAACACCAAATTCAAAGCACTTCAACAAAAATGTATTTCACTTTTTCTTTCAAATAGATAATCAAATTTGTTCATTTCAGTTTGAAAACCAAACAATTTGATCTATGTTTGATAAACAACAAGGATGGATTTCAAATGCAATATGACCTAATACACATGAAAAACAACTTTGCACAAGACAAACCGAAACCAATGCAAGTCAATGTTTCAAGCGATTTTACCAAATGAACAAACCTAATCATCAGTAAACCAGAGACTCAAAGACACTCACTAGAGACAAGAGGAAGTCAATTAACCTATAAATCCTAAAATCAATCAAACTGCACTCATACACTCGAAAGTCCAAAGAAGTAAAAGATATGCTAATAAAATAAGGAAATCAATAAAAATATCAACTAAAACTAGTCATACAGGACAGAACAAGGTATCAAGGACTAAGACACACTGGGGTTTGATATCTAAACCCTAAATTTTTCCAATCTCAGGGATCAGCGTGGTTATCAAGGAAAAATTGGTGCTAAACAGGGATAAGCGTGACTGTTTTAAGAAAAAGCGCACTAGCAATGCGACTGTCAGATAAAAAAATGCGCTCATCAAGGAACCAAGAAAAAAATAAAAATAATTTCACAAACTCTTCGAGACTGACCACTCTAAGACAGTAACCAGTGATTGTGTAGACCTATATCATCCCAAACTAATTAAGAACATCATGGTTGGTCAAACTGATCGAGAGATCAGTTGAGAAAGGAGGATGAACAGGATATAACTTCCCATATGGAGTCACCATTTTGTTGTGAAGGAAAATCCCCTTTTCTAATAGAGGTGATCCCTCTAGCCCAATGAGTGGATCTAGCAACAAATCGAAAAATATAATACTCACTTTCCTATCTTATGCTTTACAAATGCAATTACAAAGATCAATCTATCTCGTTCTGATGCTAATCACTCGTTCCTTGGAGATGGCTTTGAATCTTTCGCTCCAGGCCTCGCTCCTAAATTGTTCTCCACAATCGAACCTGCAAGGAAGATCAAACTACTATACAAGACATGAGAGAATATGTACTATATATCAAGCATAAAATACTGAATAGATCAAGGAACATTAAGCTAGTCACATAGATATTTACACAATTATGGAAACTAAACATCAGATGTATATATTAAGAAAATAAAAAGGGAAGCATACAACCTATTCCTTGATGTTGAGACACTCATTTGGGTGGATGTCCAAGTCCAAGAAAAGACTCTTGAAGCACTCCTCCTCCAAGCTAGAATAGGTAGCATATAAGGATAATCTTAGAATATGGATGCAACAATCAATGGCCAAACATTTGGGGATGGAAGAGAGTGAATTTATAAGAAGGGAGAGGGAGTTAGGGATCCATAAAAGAGGGAGGAAGGTCCACATCTCAAGGGGAAATCCCATGATGATAATATCAAGAGGCCCAAATGAGAGGGCTCAACCATATCAATAACAAATAATATCCAACTCGATGTTCCCGAAGGTTCTAGTGAGTGAAGCTTCTCCTCCAGTTTGGGAAAGCATGCCAGAAGGATATCAACACGAGTTTTCCTATGAAAACCCATGCTGGTACCGTGAGTTTGTAATTAAGAAACCTTCCATTAGCATGGGCAAGCATTGGAGTAAAAATTGTTAATGCCAAAAATTAGTGCTTTAGGCAAATTTCTCTAGAACGATTTCAGGGCAGCTTTCCTTTGATTCTTGAGGGAGGTTTTGGTTCGTATATCATGATGGATATGCTGCACAGTAGTCATTATTTTGTCACTCCAGGATATGGTACAGGAAGTGAACAAGAGATATGAAAAAATATTGTGTAACACTTGGTAAATGAGCCATATATATGTGCACTGTTTAACACATTAATAATTGTGGGTTTTCCCTATAATATTGAGCCCATAATTAATAGTAAATATTCAAATAGCCATAACGTCTCATGTGGTAGGGTTTTTCAGAGAATGATATATTGTTGGAAAGGTATCAATGAGACCTATGAAATCATGTAGGTTACTGGATCATTTGGACATCATAACTACATAAAAGACTTAAATAACTTCAAACAGTTTCAACTTCACTTGATTGTAAATTGTAATAGATATAGTTTTCATGCTACTTCATAGACAATCTTGATGATTTCTTAGGTACCATGAGTGATATTGTTTTTGTCTCTTACATCCCCTTTGACATCAATGACACCGTGTTTTCATCAATGAAAACACAAATTTCAATAATCCCCCCCCTTGTTCATTGATGAAAACACTACTAGATATTAATGGTAATCTGATGTCAAACCTACAACAAGAGGTCTCTCCTTGTGAAGATGCTCCATATGTTAATACATGCATGTTATTCGTTTATATCAATGTATTTGTAAACTCTCCCTATTTGACATTAATAGAAAAGGGTCACGAATGTTTGTTGAAACTATCATGCTAATGATTCTACATGAGTATCTAATAAAAATTCCATAACCTATTCCTAGATGATCCCGTGGACTTGATTGAATCATGTTGCCTTCTTGTTTCAATTTTATTATTCAAATAGAGTCTCCTCATGATACCATGCTTCCACTACTTCTCATAAATATTTCTAAACTCCCCCTAATACCATGCTTTCTTCATATACAAGCACTTGTCATCTATGTATTCCCTAATTCTTGTTCTTGAGACATCATCATCATGTTATCTCATAAATATAAGAGTCATAGTACAAATACTAGTCTCGTGAATATAGTTGCTTCTTCAACTTTTGATTTGAAAAATGAAGATCTTGAAGAAGATCCAAAGGATTAGATATGAAGAGTCATACCTAATCAAGGTCCTCTTTGACATCTTCTCCATTTACTAGATTTGATTGGAAATTCTTCTTTTTTGTACCATATGGATGTGAGTATGCAATCCTGTTCCATATGACATTCGTTATGACATATGTGGCATTCAACATCGGATTTCAACACTTGTGGAAATGTTTGAGTTATTCATCTAATATTTTCCACATGTCTCCATCTAGGTACCTCATCATATCCTCTATAACTTACCACATTATAGGTTCTTTAATATTATGCTTTGTGCCCAAAATTTATGCATAAGAAATAATAATCAAAGAATTTATTTTTATACTTGGATATAGAAGGAGATCTTGACCTTCTACAGTTAGTTCTTAGAGGAGCCATGTTCCCTTGTTGAAGAATACCTGCTTGAGTGTTTCTTGAAAATCGATTATGAGAAGCCATATTCATTTTTTGAACTTCAATGTCTGCTTGATTACTACTTATAGATCCTTTTTCATTTTGGTTCCCTGAATTCTTCCCCTTCCTGAAATTGTCTTGAGTGTCATTGAAATGAACATGCTTGGTCTAGTGCACTAATTGTTTTGGATCTTCAAGATAGATATTTCTAGATGCTATGAATATCTGATCAGGATTCTTGGGATTATCACCATCATATGAGCTTGGGGTACCATTGTTCTTGGGTTGCTTTGTAATTTTATTGATAACCAAAACCTGTCTTAATAAGCGAGGACCTGTACATGCTAAGAATGTGATCTAGGGACTTAGTTCCTATATGGAATTTTGAATTGAGTTTCTCCATTCATTCTCTCAAGAGGATAACTTCCTTTTATAGTCTTTCACATATTTGTTCCTTCTCATTTATTTTTTCAGATAAAACTCCTTATTATTTTATCTTCTTCTAATTTGACTTTGAGAGAAAGAATGGTGTATTCATTTAGAATTTTGTCTTGAAGCTGCTACATTGAATGAATTTTTTTTTGAGGATCCTTATTACTTTTAGTGCACTTCTAATTTCTCCTTTGTAATATACTTTTGATCCAGGTTATTCGATACCAACAATAAATAATATTTCACTCCATCCTTCATCAGTTTCACTTTCATTACTTTCATTGTCACTTTATTTTGAATAGAAATTATTTTCCTTACTCTCATCCCTTTCTTTTGATGATCGGATTTGAATATTGAGTCATCGACACTATCAATCATCTTAGCATCAGGTCATTTAGATGCATAAGGACTTATCCTTTTGTTGTAGTGGTTGTAACATTCACCAAAATTTTGGCCTACACTTGAATTTTGGAGCCTAGTGCAGATCCTACAATTGATTGTTCCTTAGGAACTTATTGGTAAGATGATGATTTCAAGCTCCCTTCTTCTATCCTAAGAGTCGTTCATGCTTTTATCTTTATATAGTATGTGTGATCTTCAAGCATGGGGATTATCACTTGTCATGCAAAGGCAAGTTTTGTTTTCTTCGAGGGGAAATATTTGTGAGAATTCGTTGTTCTCATCATATAGGCATATTTCACACTCATTTCGAAAGTTTCACACACTATTGCACAAGTTTCACCTTTATCCTCACAAAGTCTATCATTGGACACACACTTGTTGTAAGCTACCACGAAGGTTGTTGCATTAAGTGAAGTATGTTTTAATATGTTATGGATGGTGTATTTTGTGTCACTATGTGTTCAATGTGTGATCGTAGCCAAGTTATATCATTTTTCATATGGGTTCCACTGATCCCACACTTAACCAAATTTTGGAGTATTCCTAAAAACCTAGCCTCATTCAGCTTTCCTAAACTGCGCACTTCACATCTGCAACCCTCAAATATTTTCCTTTCTTGATGGAAATACACAATGCACAGGAAGTCCAACCTCCCTTGGCATATAAAACTATGCAGATGCTTCCTCCATTGTCTCCAGAAACTACACAGTTTTGTCCCTCAACCATCGCAGCTGCCCAGTCCACCTTGCATCCTAAAACTATGCAGATGTGTCCTCCCAAGGCCTTATCCCATAGCAGCCACTGCCTACTTAAACTGTACAATTTTGTCTCTCATTGACCAATGCAAAATTCCTTCCCTCCGTGTGGACTGTGCAAAAACTCCCCTTGTTCTAGCTTGAGTTGCGTAATATGCAATCTCAGTGATCAAGCTTGACCCTTGGCTACTTGAGTTGCACAATTTTGCAGTCACTGGGCTTTCTCCCCTAGCCTATCACTCAGCCCCAACCCAGTTTATGAACCCAAGTGCCTCATCTTAGACTAGGGGTTTATCGGACTGATGTCATCTTGTCACAAGTGGATCACTGGTACATGATTTCTACCACGCTATGGCAAGATGATGAAGAAGGTGATGAAGAAGGAGAACATACTAGATGAAAATCAAGGACCTGACCAGAAAAGATATTATCATATAAGAAGACCAAGCAACCTGAGGTATGATAGAAGGTCGGGACCGCAAGAAGACTCCATCTGATGCATAACCCTTTAGAGGGTAGGTATGGAAAACAAAATAGATATTTTGAAATACACTTCTTAGTGTAGCATGAAGGACCACTTATCATTTAAATATCATTATGTATTCAATGACATGCATTGGTTGCAAGCACTGAAAGTTATTCCATGTGTTTCCTCTAACTGTCTTGCTCCCTTTTGCATGTTGGATAAATTATCATTTTTTGGCATGTATGATTACTATGCCATGTTTTCAAACCTTTCCTAGTGGTTTCAAAGGTTGATCTTTTGTGTATATGAGTTGTCCTAGCCATGTAAACACCATTCGCACTCATACACAACATCATGAGAATTGTCGCACAAGTGTCGTTATGGTCGTCCTTAGTCCATCTCATGTGTCACACTTGTCACTTTTCATTTTAGGATAGTCTCACAGAGGGTAGTAATTTTTCTTATTGTTTCAGTGGTATATATTGTTATGTCGTCAAAGTATGCTAAGTCTTTGGTCACAATTTCAAGTTCCTGACAAGTTCACTTTCCACTTTCACTTAGCCATTTCTCTCAAAATCCTTCCAACCGAGCAACTCACTTTCATCGGACCTCGACTGATCTATGTAGTCTCAGCCCTCAATGATACAACCTTACTGCCTAGAACTGCACAGTGCGTAGCCATTATCTCCTACGGCAGTTGTACTATGAAATTCTAGAGTTAAGCAAACTCTCATCATCCCTAGAATTATGAAGTAACTCTTCCTAGCCTGATCTTAACTACACATTTCGCACTTGCAGTGTTCAATATTTTCCCTTGCCTGTTGGAATCCCATAGTGCATAGAGAGCATAACCTTCCTTAGCCTCCAAAATTGTGTAGAAGTGTCCCCCCAGTGTCCTCCCTCAACCAGAGCTCGTTGTCCTCAATAAATATGCAGTTTTGGCTTCCAGGCCTCTTTTCCACCTGATCCCCCTTGCCTCTGAAAATTGTGTAGAATTGACCTCCCTTGGCCTCACATTACACCAGCCACTACTGACTTGAACTAGGCAATCCTATCTCCTAGTGGCCACTACGAAATCTTTCTCCTCAGTGAGGATTGTGCTTAAAATTTCCTCAGTCAATTCTGAGTTGTACTCTGTGCAGTCTTAGATGTCAAGGTATCTCCTTGCCGACTGGAACTATACAATGCACAACCACAGAGCCCTGTCTCCTAGCTTCTGACTTGTCCCAGGCTCAGTCCATGGATGGTAATGCACCATCTTAGAGTAGGGATTTTTTTTATTGATCTCCTCCCATCATGAGTGAATTGCAGGAACAGGTAAACTATTAGATTGTGACGAGATGACGAAGAAGTAGAAGAAGGAGTAAACATGCTTGAAGACTCACTTACATCTAGATGGACAAAGAAACCTATGAAGAGCAAGCAAGAGGATATGTATGCAACCACCTCTCAAGACCAAAGATCATTGAAGACCCCACATCATCAAGCTATGCAGAGGAGAAGAGAAAGCACATCCAAGAACACATGTATCACCGAGCAGCAACATCGGCTTGACACTACCACCTCAACAAGCCAGTTCATGTTAATAGTGTCATCTCAAGTTGTGTCATGAGTTATCACATGCCACATCACTACTGTGGTCCATGTTGTAAATCAAATGTATTGTAAAGTGAAAGTTCAATGGACAGATGAGGGTAGTCAAAGAGTCACATCGAGAAGCATCACCCTTGGTTATATATACCCCCTCATTTTATGAGCAAAGGTCTTTTCACCTTGGATCCTCTTGCAAAGCTTAGAGAGTTCAATCAATTCCTTGAGGAGCAAGTAGTGGCTCCAATGTCCCACTACTAGGGCTAGTTATGTACAATGTAAATATGTGTCTTGGAACTTTTTCTTAATTAAAGAAGCCTTTTTAGGCCAGCATGTTTCCATGCATGACATATGGATGTTTGTAAGAATATTCTATGAGCAGTTATATTTCATGTTTGTTTTCACATGTACTCATATAATTGAACTTTTTTTAGTTGTTTTAGTTCTTATCTCATTGGGAAAGTGTTGTAATGGTTGTCAATGCTATTTCATCCTTGTGGACTATTTCACAAGATACTAGACAAACCTTTCCTTACTTATCGGTTATAACGACTATCACATCTATTGTGGACTATTCTGATGAATGTTAGATGGATCTTCCCTTGTTCATTGGTTGTAACAAATGTCGCATCCGTTGTGGACTATTTTGTTGGATGTTGGACATGCCTTTTTGGTTCACGTGCATCTCTTCTTGGGTGGTACTATTACCTATCACTCAGGGGATGGATTTTCTCCACCCTTTTTGCAGTTTGAGAATCTATACATATTTGTATTTCACACTAAATAGGCACACTCACCTTGTTGTTCGAAGATACCATTACATCACTCTCCTGTGCTAACAGCTAGAGACAAGGTAGATCTTTGAGGATTCGACAACTAGGACATTATATTAGATGGGACTCCTACACCAAATGGTGTGAGGTCTAATTGGGACTTCATATTGGGTTTATCCCCTAAATGTTGGTGGATCTAGTACCATCAACATTTTTGGAGCTAGAATGAGGGCCAGATGATAGGTTGTGCCCATAGAGTATGGTTTGAATCTCTTATTTAAAATGGCTCTTCCCCAAATCATAATCCCACGATGTTTTTCTAACTATCTTAATTGTACCATCCCTATAGAAGTTATTCATGACATGTCTGAACTTAAGTTGGATGGTGAGGGTGAATCAACTGTCCATGAACATCTATTTCAAGTTATCCGTCTTTTTGTTTGTCACGAAATATGTTATGAAGATGTCATATCTAGATTACTTACACTCACATTTGAAGTTTGTGTTATTCAATGGTGTCATACATTACCCATTTCTTCTATCCATTCACTCGCTCATCTTACCAAGAAACTTCACAAAGCATTTGATAAGTATAACCACCAAGTTTTATGTGAAAGAATATTTTGTTTAAGAAAGAAGATTGATGAATCATTTGAGGATTTTTCTAATCGGTTCCTTCAACTCTGTTGTGAAATTCCTAAAAAAAACTTGAACTCCCTTTTATTGAGACAGGATTTTTAGTGCTTGATTCATGTCTCCTTATACGGTGAGACTGAACTTCATGTCTTCCCTTCTCCCCCAAATCCAACGAATCATGAGGCACCTCAAATTTCATAGGAGGATCTTATTACCAATTTTGTTCCTTGTCCTCCTCCTTTTTCAATCCCAATACAGGTGCCTCTCTACAATGGTAACAAAGTTGAAAAGTTTGCAAATCAAATTCCCAATCCATCTTCTCATTCTTCTCCTACCTTTCATGACTCATATTTAATGGAGGAAATTCGAGAATGGTATATGAGACCTATGTTAAAGACTAACTCCTCCACTCTATAAGATGATGTCACTGCTCATAACTCGAGTCTCGAATCTGATCTCGATATTTGCCCTACTCTATCATATACATTCCATGACTCCCTGTACCATGACATGCTTGATCAATCTACTCCATCTCGTAGTTATTCACATACTCTTTATTCTCAAGCTGTTGGCTCAAATTGTGATCATGCACAAGGCAATCAGATTTTGTAGGTAAAGGAGAAAAAAGGTAATGACAATATCAATTTATCCACTATGTTTCAAAATCTTCCACATCAAAACAATGAGTTTCCATTCTTGAATGATTCTCAATTTGCTAATCTTGGTGGAACATCCTGTACAGTCAATTATTTCAATGAACCCCCAGCCTTGGCCAATAATAATCCCAATGATGATAACTCTATTTATGTATGTTGTGACGAATGCCCAAGAACATCATATGATCTTTCGGTTTCTCATGAAGACTTTGATTTAGATCTAGAATCTTCTTCGGTCAAAGAATATGTTCATATTGAAACTTCCCCTTCACCTCGCTATCCCTTGTTTCCTACCTTTTGCAACACATCCACTTGAGATAGATATACTCCATGTTCTCCAATATCTTCATCCGATGAGTTATCCTCTCGACTGACACAAGGCGGTGAGGCTATCCATGATGAAATTGAAAACAATCAAATATTAGAGAACTCTTCCCACCCCTCATCACCTCTTCTTTTGCATGAAGACAACTCTTCAAATCAACTTGCTCATGAGATCTCACTGATTCATTTGTCTTTAAATGTGCTATCATAAGAGTCTCTTCAATTGAATAATCTGATTGTTCAAGTTGAAAAGTTTAGTGAGACCTGTGACAAAGATGGCTGTCATCCGGTGAGTAGTTTTGAAATAAGCAACAACAACTATCCTCAAACCATGCATGATCTGGTTCAAGCTCCAAAATGTGATTCTACAATTCTGGAAATTTTATGGACCTATCGGGGATTCAAGGCACTTCAACTTCCATTGATGGTTATGTCACGATCTCACGACTCTAGTAATCCCTTCGATCTAAATTAGATATGGTTTCTCTTGCACAATCCATCTATTTGCATGGTTTCAATCTATGTGGATTTCTACATGAAAAATGTTTGGTATTCTGGGTGTGATTTTTTGAATTTTCAAGATTTTACTTCTAACCGAATTCTAGAATATGTTACATTTCATTCATCTTCATGCAAATCTCTCACATAAAACTCAGGTTGGGAATATCCATCTCTCATGAAGTCATGGAATTTTCAATTTTATCATCTCAAGGACCACCTTTGCCCACAAGAATCATGCTTATCAAATTTCTCCCTTAATGTCAACTCCTCGGAATTATTGCGACTCTTATATTGCAAATTTGTCCTCTCATCACACTAGAAATATCCCTATGTGATAATGAATGCATGAGTGGTATCATGAATCAAGTTCTTATCGATTCACCATGCTTTAACTGGTTTAATGCATTCATGGTGGTAACATTCTTTTTAAACTCTTTTTATGATGCTTGCACAATTTGTCAGTAGTTGCAGGAAGGTGGTTTGTCATATCTGGCTTGTGTTGGAAATACTGAGAGGGGGGGTGAATCAGTATTTCATTTTCAACTATTATTTTACCAGTTAAAACATTTATATTCAGAACACAAGATGAACAACAAGTATCAATGCTTTTATTAATATAATCTTTGTAATAAAATAGATACAATATATAAGTGGTTCCAATCAGTTCCCAAGCACCAACTTGGACTTTTGTGAGGCTCCAACCTCCAGAGCTCCAACTTTGTTTCGCCAAGGCAACAATCTTGGCCTTAGGAGAACCAACTCCCAAGGACTTCAATCCTTCCAGTTCCTGAGACACCAGTCCCAAGGACACCTATCCTTCCTACTCTGAGGCATCAACCCCAAGGACTCCAATCCTTCTTACTTCTGAGGCACCAGCCCCAAGGACTCTAATCCTTCTTGCTTTCGAGGCACCAGCCCCAAGGGTTCCAACCCAATCTTGTCAAAACACATTTGATAGTAATTTCCTACTCTCAGAACTCTTCATTATTGAGTTTTGTCTGTTTACAGCTTCACTATAGTCTCCATGCTACAACATCAATGACAACCAATCTTCTTATGGAGGAGTCTTTACAACTCTTCATACTATCCATACAGAGTCTCCAATAGCCTTCATGACCTCTGATAATGTCTCCACACATCTTTAGTGAGTCTATTATTAGCTGCACTAAGATCTGCATAAGAACCACATTTCTGTTCAAGCATCTGTCCTTACTGCCACTGTAAATGCTTCAGCATGACTACTTCTCTACTGACTACTTCTCCCCTTTGACTATCTCCTGTCCTATTGGTCCTTCATCCATTTTTCTATTCTACTGGGCCCTCTTACTGCCTCTGTTTCCTTCAGCTTATTTCAAAAATGTTCAACTCCCTTTGTTCTCTATTTTTCCTGTTTAATACATTCCTGATGCCTCTATTTGTCGGTTTCCTCTTTTCGCTTGATCCTTCAGCTTCCCTCCTTAGTCATTGTGGCTTCCTCTATCTCTTCGTGCTCACCAACACTCCTGGGGCACATTGATTCAACAACGTGGACCAAATAATACATAGAGAACACATATTCCATGTTAAAATTGTAACATCGCTCCTTTTTTTCAATCATCATAAACATACACAAGACTTTACAGTTTAACAAAGAGATTGTACCAATCAAGATAGCCCTTGCCTACCATGTCACCATCACAATCGTAGTCAGCTTTTGTTCAGGCCTCCTGAACTATCAGGTGCATTTTATATGCATCTTTGGCCTTAAAACCCCGCGCAATACAAAAATTTGAATACACAGAATTATATGAAAAAACACGACCGAACCCCTTAAGGGCAGAATTCAAATTTAATTCACTTGTATCTATAATTGTATCGGGTCTGATGTGTAATCTCAATCGGCAGTCGTTCTTTCGGAGGTCCTTTATATGTTGAGCCCATGTCATCACCGATGGCCAATGGGCAATCTTGCTGCGGATGCAATATAACATTGACCCATTTTACAATTGGACCATCAGGTCTGCAACATACATCGAAATCGTTGCTTGGGGGAGTGACTACCCTTTGTGTATCATTGCGATGGGTGGATGCGATATATCATTAAGCCATTGCATAATGTTGCAACAGGTCTGCACATACATATTGCAATCGGGGTTTTGATGGTGATGGCATAGAAGAACCTGTCGATTACACTATCGCCGATATATATATATATATCTATATATATATATATATATATATATATATATATATATATATATATATATTATATTATATATATATATATATATATATATATATATATATTTATTTATATTTATATATGAGTTTTGGCCTCCGACAGTGTTAATACAAGCATATATTGCTCCCGATAGTGTATTCTTTTGCATTCTTACTCTGATAGCTCTTGATAGCTCTATCTGCTTCCTCTGATGGCTCTGATAGCTCTGTTTGCTTCCTCCAATGGCTCTACTTGCTTCCTTTGATGGCTCTGTCTACTCTTTTCTCCTTCGATATGCTCTCCGATAGCTCTATTTGCTCTATTTTCTCCTTTGTTTGCTTTGTTTTCTCCTCTGATCCTCTTGCTCCAATGTGGCTCCTCTGGCTTGGAAATGTCTTTCAAACACCTCCTCTGATACCTTCATACCTTAATGGTTTCTACCTTTTCTAATATGCTTCTCTTGCTCTAATATTCTGCAATATGCCTCTCTTGTTAACTCCTCCATTAACAAACTCTTGCTTATGGCTTGGCTATACTGATGGCCTTTCTCCTGTCTCTTCATGGATCTGCTCTGCTTCCCCTTGGCTTCATATCTTCATCTCATATCTAGAATATTTCCATATTGACATCAATGACAACCTAGGTCAACAATCTCCCCCTTTGTTATTGATGGCAATATTCTTCTTCTCTGTCCCTTTAGAATCAATGGCAAAGGAGTGCTCTGGGACTCCCCCTATCAAACCGCTTTTGTTCTTCATGAATGGTAGATCTTCATGGGTCTATGACTCCCCCTGTCATAATGCTCTTCTTTTTAATCAAGATAGAAAGGTTGATGCTTTATCATCAATTAGCACATTATTCCCTGTTCATGTCTCAGAACTACTTTATCATGGCTTCATCAATGTTTAAAAGATGCTTTACTTCAATGCTTTCAATCAGATTGAAAATATCCATACACCAAGTGTCCAAGTCCAGGTTTTTATGCTTCAATCCATGTTTTTATCTCCACAGTCAGAATTGAGAGGCGTTCATAGTCTGAATCAAGAGAAAATGCCACTGAAATTTTCTTTCTTGTTATCTTTCTTCATATCCAAGTTCGTTTGTGTCTTTGTGCTTCTCCTTGAGTCATTACCATCCAGTATTCAACATCACTGCATTTGGATGAAATGGTGAGAGTTTGTTCCTTAATGTTGCTATATTTTGTTAGTGACCAATATTAACATAAGTTATATTTGACTGCACAACATTCTCCTTCCTATGAGCCATCTTTTCCTTGTGTTCTTGTACATATCTCTACATGTTATTTCTGCTAGCAAATTTAGATATCCAGTGTGTGACTGTCTTTTAAATTCATTTGGCTGATTTGCATCTTCTTGCAATGCTTCAGTTTTGTTATATGCTGCCAGCTGCTCTTACTTCAGACTCTGTTCCAGATGTATCTGTCTATTTGAATATTGCCTCTATTAGTGTCCATAATTTATCTATTCTCACATTAAATCCCTGAGTCAATACATTTAGCATCTGTAATATCAACACCATAGTTATTTTCCCTATTTCTCTAGCATTAGATGAATTTCTCTGTTGCTCCAAATACTAATTAGTGATTAAGTGGAAAGCATATTTAACAACAGTCCAAAGAATGGTTACAGGATCATGTTCTTTAATGGAGTACTCCTGAGAAATGATCTTTATCAAAGAATGACTGTTAATATAGCTTCAACAAGGATTTCATAAGGACCCTTTCACTAATAGCTTCTGAAATAATGATCAAGAATCATAGGCTCCCCCTAACTATATGCGTCATCTCTTTTGGCAGAGTCTTCCCATCAAATGCTTACATTGTCAAAATTCAGGCCAGTGACATATGTTGTTGGCTGGAGAGTTCAAGGGACTTTCGGATTGTATTTGCTTCCTTCTCCATACTTATGTAACTTTCTTCTTTTGCATGGTTCTAGCTTGTGTAAGAGCCCAAGTTAAGTTACAATCACATGCCATATGACCAATGCTATGACACTTGAAGCATTCTACATTGTGTATGAATAAGAATTCATGATTGCTTCCTATAAAATTGTTCCTTGGAGATTGTTGGGGACCATAATATCTATCTTTATGAGATGGTTGGGGACCATAACATCTATCTTTATGATATGCTTTACAATATTTTTCCATGTGACCAAAGTTTATACAAGAATAACAATAACCAAAAAATGAACTTTGGTACCTGAGAGATGGAGATTTCCTTGATGTACTTTTGAAGCCTTTCTGCCTTGAGATCCTTTGATGATAACCATTTCCTATCGCATCATTGACATCATCTACATTTCTTCGTGGAGTAGGATTTCTTCTATTGTAGCCTTGATTTTTCTCCTTGCCTTTGCTAGAAGTGGGAGCATCACCATTTATTTTTGGCTTCTTCACATCCTTTTTGTTTGAAGCATTTTCATTCTTGTTTGAGGATTCACCTACATACCCGAGACCTGATTTATCAAATGGACATCTGTGATAGCTGAGCATGTCATCCAAGGCCTGAGAGCTCTTCAAGATTTTGTTCATCCCTTCAACCTTTCTTTGAGGAAGACAATCTATTCTTCCAATCTTTCACACTCATTATTCTTCTTAGCAAGTTGTTTCTCAGTTTCTTCCTTGATATGAGTAGCTTCATGTGCTTCTATTTTAAGGGAGATGATATCTGACTTCATTTTGAATATTTCTTCATTATTTGCTTGACTGCTCTCCATTTCTTCCTTGATCCTTGTAGCTTTACATGTTTCAGCCTTGAGAAGCTTTATGTTAGATTTTAATTTGAAAATTCCTTCATCCTTTGATTTTAGTTGACAGATCATGGTGTTTCTTTCCTTTCCTCCTTCATCAACCTATCCTTCTATGACTTCCAATACTTCCATGGTCTTTTCAGCTCCTTGTGCTTATTTCCTTGCTTCTTGTAGTTGATATTTGAGAGAGGAAACCTCTACCTTGTACTAACCAATCTCTTCTTCAAGTTTGTTCAAGCTCTTGTGCCTTTGTTCAACTTGAATTGACAAGGTATCTTCCCATTTCTTTTCTTTATCCAATTGATTTGTCATGGATATGACTTCTTCATGATGCTTTATTTTGCTTTGATGAAATTCCTTCTTAAGCTTCGCAATCTCTTCATCCATTTCTTGTACTTGAAGCTTGACAAGATCAACTGTATCCCTTGTTTGATCTTGGTCACTAGCTAGTGCTATCTTCTTAAGTTCCTCATTTTCTCTTTTCAAATTGTTAATCTCTTCCATGGCAGCCATAAGTTGAGCGAGGAGATCCTCTACAAAATATTTTTCATTCACTTCATCTTCTAGGTCTGCTTTGGCCTTGATGTCATCATTCTCATTTTCAGCTTCTATGATGGGTTCTGGACTTCCTTCTTGATTTTCATCATCTTCTTGACTGACGGTCATGGTCAATGCTCCTTTTAAGTGAAGTTTATGAAGTTTGTCCCATATACCCTTTGTTGATGAATATTTTCCTAGATTGTTCTTTATAGAATCAAGTAGTCCATTCAAGATTGCCTTCATTGCTTTTGCATTGTAGTCCTTAGATTCTCCATCCATCCTGCTATCATCAATCACTGATTTCTAGATTTCAATGCCTTAAGTCTATAAGAAATTACTCATTCTTTCTTCCCATATATTAAATTTCCCATCGAACCATGGAGCCTCCTCAAATTGATTGTCTTCTATCTTAGTAGTAGAGAGAGACACATCCTTGCGAGGGTTGGAGACTTTCTTCCTCAACTTTGCCATTTGTGTTCTAAAGATAAACCTTCAAGTTGTTAGGCTTTGAATGAAGGTACTGGCTCTGATACCAATTGTTGGAAATACTGAGAAGGGGGGTGAATCAATATTTCATTTTCAACTATTATTTTACCAGTTAAAACATTAATATTCAGAACACAAGATGAACAACAAGTATCAATGCTTTTATTAATATAATCTTTGCAATAAAATAGAAACAATATATAAGTGGTTGCAATTAGTTCCCAAGCACCAACTTGGACTTTTGTGAGGCTCCAACTCTGTTTCGCCAAGGCAACAATCTTGGCCTTAGGAGTACCAACTCCCAAGGACTTCAATCCTTCCAGTTCCCGAGACACCAGTCCCAAGGACACCTATCCTTCCTACTTTTGAGGCATCAACCCCAAGGAATCCAATCCTTCTTACTTCTAAGGCACCAGCCCCAAGGACTCCAATCCTTCTTACTTTTGAGGCACCAGCCCTAAGGGTTCCGACCCAATCTTGTCAAAGCATGTTTGATAGTAATGTTCTACTCTCAGAACTCTTCATTACTGAGCTCTGTCTATTTACGACTTCACTATAGTCTCCATGCTACAACATCAATGACAACCAATATTCTTATGGAGGAGTCATTACAACTCTTCATACTATCCACACAGAGTCTCCAATAGCCTTCATGACCTCTGATAATGTCTCCACACATCTTTAGTGACTCCATTATTAGCTGCACTAAGCTTTGCATAAGAACCAACTTTCTGTTCAAGCATCTGTCCTTACTTCCACTGTAAATGATTCAACATGACTACTTCTCTACTGACTACTTCTCCCCTTCGACTATCTCCTGTCCTGTTGGTTCTTTGGCCCTTTTTCTGTTCTGCTGGACCCTCTAACTGCCTCTGTTTCCTCCAGCTTATTTCAACAATGTTCAACTCCCTTTGTTCTCTGTTTTTCCTATTTAATACATTCCTGATGCCTCTGTCTATCGGTTTCCTCTTTTCGCTTAATCCTTTGGCTTCCCTCCTTGGTTGTTATGGCTTTCTCTATCTCTTCGTTCTCACCAACACTCCTGGGGCATGTTGATTCAACGGTGAGGACCAAATAATACACAGAGAACACATATTCCATGTTAAAACTGTAACATCGCTCCTTTTTTTCAATCATCATATACATACAAAGGACTTTACAATTTAATGGAGAGACTATACCAATCAGGATGGCCCCTACCTACCACGTCACCATCGCAATCGCAGTCAGCTTTTGTTCAGGCCTCCTAAACTATCGAGTGCATTTTATATGCATCTTTGGCCTTAAAACCCCACGCAATACAAAAATTTGAATACACAGAATTATATGAAAAAAAACATGACCGAACTGCTTAAGGGCGGACTTCAAATTTAATTCACCTGTATCTATCACTGTATCGGGTCCGATGTGTAATCTCAGTTGGAAATTTCACTTCTGAAGGTCCTTTATACATCGAGCCCATGTCATCACCGATGGCTGATGACCGATCCTCCTGCAGATGCGATATAGCATTGACCCATGTTCCAATTGACCATCGGGTCTGAGACATACATCGCAATTGGTGCTTGGGGGAGTGACAAACCTTTGTGTATCATTGCGATGGGTGGATGTGATATATCATTAAGCCATTGCGTAATGTTGCAGTGGGTCCGCACATACATATCACAATCGGGGTTTTGGGGGTGATGGCATAATAGAACCTGCCGATTACACTGTCACCGATATATATATATATATATATATATATATATATATATATATATATAGATATATAATATATATATATATATAGATATATATATATATATTATATATATATATATATATATATATATATCTATATATATATAATATATATATATAATATATATATATATCTATATATATATATGCCCACTCCGATAGGTTATTCCAATACACCTATGATTTCCGCCTCTATTAGTGTAAATGCATATATATATGAGTTTTGGCCTCTAATAGTGTTAATGCATGCATATATTTCTCCCGATAGTGTATTTGCATGCATATAACCCTTTTGTGGCATATATTGGTCACGATAGTGTATTCTTTGGCATTCTTTCTCTCGATAGCTCCTCATAGCTCTGTCTGCTTCCTCCGATGGCTCCGATATCTCTGTTTGCTTCCTCCATTACTATGATAGCTCTGTTTGCTTCCTCCAATGGCTCTGTCTGCTCTTTGCTCCTCCAATATGCTCTCCGATAGCTTTGTTTGCTCCTATGTTTGCTCTATTTTCTCCTCTGTATACCATTTTCTACTCTGATATATTCTTCTATAGCATATATATATGACATATATATATATATATATATATATATATATATATATATATATATAATATATATATATATATATATATATATATGGCTCCTCCTGTAGCTCCGATTGTGGCTCCTCTTGCTCCAATGTGGCTCCTCTGGCTTGGAAATGTCTTTCAAAGACCTCCTCTGATACCTTCATACTTTGATGGCTTCTACCTTTTCCGATATGCCTCTCTTGCTCTGATATTCTGCAATATGCCTCTCTTGTTAACTCCTCCATTAACAAACTCTTGCTTATGGCTTGGCTATCCTGATGGCCTTGCTCCTGTCTCTTCATGGATCTGCTCTGCCTCCCCTATGCTTCATATCATCATCTAGTATATAGAATATTGCCATACTGACATCAATGACAACCTAGGTCAACAACTCGCAAGGAACTTGGTTTGCTTGTTTAGAGTGTTCGCAAGATTGTTTAAATTTATTTTTCCTTATTTATTTCAAACTGGGAATCTGATGCTTCAATAAACTCATTTGACCATTTTTTTGTCTTTGGTGATTGTCATTCGGCTTATCATTTTCCCATCATCACATCCAATGACAGTTGTTTCACACTCTTTGATATTCATTGTTTAGCATCTCTATATTCATATTTCTGTCAAACATGCGAGGCACTTTAGCCATCGTTGATGGTTATGAAAGGTCCTCAATATTTTGGGGCATGAATGCTGAGAATGATCACATCTATTTTCCCTTACAATATTCCCATCGTGATCCCGCTTCTCGAATTGAAAATTCATATTTTAAAATATCACGAGGTTTTCAAGAGGGACATCATGAATTTCACAATCCAATTGTTGAATGGCTAGAAAAATCTTACTTGGCAAGCTCTGTTACAAACAAAAAGTTTCAATCTTCCATTGTTCTTGCTAAGCTCAGTGTAGATGAAGACATATCCACAACAGGCTTCCGAGGTTTGTTGGAAAATTATATTCATAAAAAAGGTAAGCATGTGGATTGGATGAAAGTAGTGGTTGTTACACATATTTCTATCCACATGAAATACCTCCATTTTCTTTTGCAAGTATTTCAAGTTTTTATATCTTATGTTGTACATCACTTTTTATCTATTTTAATTGTTCCTATGTTTGTGGATGTAGGTCAAGGAAAAATCATGGTGGCTTCACTGGAAATTTCATTTTACATGACCATGACCTTCTAGCTGTTAGGTTATGAGTAGGATTAGTTTCATCTTAGTTTTTCCTTCCTTTCACTTGTTCCCTGTATTTTGTCCTGGTTTTCTTGTTCTAGTTCTAAATCATGTTTTCTTTAGCCATTTTATTCTTTGGTTTTGTTTCCTAGTTCTATGATTTTTTT
Source organism: Pinus tabuliformis (assembly GCA_031772625.1). Lineage (NCBI taxonomy): Eukaryota > Viridiplantae > Streptophyta > Pinopsida > Pinales > Pinaceae > Pinus > Pinus tabuliformis. The sequence goes on along the minus strand of CM062820.1, from coordinate 662,593,160 downwards.
TTTCTTTGTCTTCTTTGTTGTTGAGCTTTCCCTTTGGTTTTCTTCATGCAAATAAGTGTTATGCCTTGCTGCGTTTTGGCTTCCGAGTGTGTCTGTGGCTGAAGTTCAAAGAGTATTCTGACACTGCAACACTTCACTAATCATATGTTTGCCTTCCTTGTAATTGGTTGTATCCTTCATCGATGAAGCGCTGACATAAAATAAGATCCATTTGTAAGGAGAAATTTTGTCTAACCATGAACCTATATCTAGTTTGGTAACCTCGTGCCTATACCCAGTTTTATACTTTGGTGTTTTCAAGCTTATCCAACTAGTAGAAAAGGAGAAGGGGAAAATCTAAACGAGAAAACCTAAATCAGAGGTATTTATATTCTTCTATGAAGGAACAACCTCTATTTCTCTCAATAATTCGGGATCCCTCTTCTACCCCAAAATAGATAAGTTCCAATGCACAGTTCTCTTTAAGTAAATATATAAAGGCAAATGAAGAGAAAGGCTTCCTGTGTAGAGAGGTGAAGTAGGTAACTCCACCAGGGTACTATCTAGGATTGCTGGTAGTGGATTAATGCTTGTGTTACTGCATGACTCTGTCGAGGTACTGTCCAAGCCTACCTGCACCGAAGCAACACCAGAGATGAAAAAATATACTCTAAAAATCTTAAGCTCATGAGCTAAACTACCCTTCCTAATTCGAAACATTGTGATATGACTGAATTTTATGTTGTGTTAAAATGAGAAGGTACAAATGAGACCATGTCTTCCCATAGGGTAAGGGCAGAAGCCAAAGTAATCTGCATGATGAATCAATACTCCTTAAAGGACCAAGGGCCTAAACTAAAATGACCCAAGACAAAGAAGATGGATTCAACTAGTGTGTTGCCAAGTGTTGTAGCAACTGCGACACTCTCCAAGAATTTTTCCTACACTTTAATTTTGGCGCCTGCTGTGGATCCTGATTGTTTTTTCCTTAGGAAATTATTGGTAAGATGATGATTTTAGGCTCCCTTCTTCAATCTTAGGAGTCATTCACGCTTTTATCTTTATATAGCATGTGGCATCTTCAGGCATGGGGATTATCTCTTATCATGAAAAGGGAATTTTTTTTTACTTCAAGGGGATATCTTTGTAAGAATGATTTTTTCTCATCATATAGACATGTTTTTCACTCATTTCAAAAGTTTCACATACTATTGTACAAGTTTCGCCTTTATCCTCACAAAGTCTATCATCAGAGTTACACTTTTTGTCAGTTGCCATGACGGTTGTTGCATTAAGCGAAGTATGTTTTAATATGCTTTTGATGGTTTATGTTGTCTCACTAAGTGTTTAAGTATGAAATCGTAGTCAAGTTCTATCACCGTTCACCTCAGTTCCACTAATCCCACACTTAGACAAATTCTGGAGTATTCCTAGCAAACTATCCTCATCCAGCTTTCCTGAACTACACACTTCACATCTGAAACCCTCAAACCTTTGCCTTACCTATTGGAATTGTGCAATGCACAGGAATTCCAGCCTCCCTTAACATCGAAAACTATGCAAATTCTTCCTCCACTGTTCTTCCCTCAGCCGAAACCCAATGTCTGTGGATACTGTACAATTTTGTCCCTCAAGCATCTCAGATACCCTGTCCACCTTGCATCCTGAAGCTACACAGATGTGTCCTCCTAGGGCCTTATCCCATAACATCTACTACCTACTTAAGCTACACGGTTTGTCTCTCAGTGGCCACTGTGCAATTCCTTCCCTTAGTGAGGACTATCAGAAATTCACCTCAATCTGGCCCGATCTATGCAACGCATAGTCTCGGTGATCAATCTTGACCATTGGATGCTTGAAATATGCAATTGTGTAGTCACTAGGCCTTCTCCCCTAGCCTATCACTCAATCCCGGCCCAGTTTATGAACCCAAGTGCAGTGTCTTAGACTAGGGGTTTATCAAACTGATGTCATCGTGTCACGAGTGGATCACAAATACAGGATTTCTACCATGCTATGAAAAGATGATGAAGAAGGAGGAAATACTAGATGACACTCAAGGAGATGAGCAGAAAAAATAGTTATCATATAAGAATACCAAGGAACCTGAGGTATGATAGAATTTTGGGACCTCATGAAGACTCCATCTGATGCATAACACTTTGGAGGGTAGGTATGGAAAACAAAACACATATTTTGAAATACACCTTTTAGTGTAGCATGAAGGATTTATTATAATTGTGATATCATTATGTCTTCAATGACATGCATTGGTTTCAACCACTGAAAGTTATTCCATGTGTTTCCTCTAAGTGTCTTGCTCCCTTTCACTTGTTGGATCAATTTTCATCTTTTGGCATGTTTGGTTATTATGTCATTTTTGTGAATATTTCTTGGTGGCTTCAAATGTTGATCTTTGTGTATACGAGTTATCCTAGCCATGTAAACACCTGTCACACTCATACGCAATGTCTTAAGCACTGTCGCAAAAGTGTCGTCACAATCGTCCTAAGTCCATATCAACTATGCACTCATCACTTTTCATTTTAGGACAGTCTCACAGAGGGTAATTCTTTGTCCTTTTTTCTTCTAGTGGTCTATGTTTCCATGTCGTCGGGGTATGCTAGTTTGTGATCAAAATTTCAAGTTCCTCACATGTTCACTTTCCACCTGCACTTAGTTATTTCTCCAAAAATCCTTCCGACAGGGAAACTCACTTTCACCAGACCCTGACTAAACTGCACATTCTTAGACCTCAGTGATGCAAAATTGCAGCTTGGAATTGCATAACACGCAGTCAATGGCCCCCAGGGTAGTCACACTACACAATTATAGAGCTAAAAAACCTCCCTTTTCCTCCCAATTCCACAATAACGCCTACCAACCTAATATGAACTGTGCACTTCGCACTTGTAGTCCTCAAGATTTTCCCTTTCCTATTGGAATACCACATGGCACAGAGATCCCAACCTCCCTTTGCCTCCAGAATGGCATATAGGTGTCCCCCAGTGTCCTCCCTTAGTTGTAGCTAACTGTCCTTAAGAACTATACAGTTTTTGCTTCCAAGCCTCTCTACTACCTAGTCCTCCTTGCGTCTAAAAGTTGTGTAGACCTAACCTCCCTTGGCCTCACCTTACTCCAACCACTGCTTACTTGAACTGCAAAATCCTGTCTCCCAATGGCCACTTCACAATTTTTCTCCTCGGGTGAGTATTGTGTTCAAAAGTTCCTCAATCAAGTCTGATATGTGCTTTGCATAGAGTTAGTGATCAAGCTCTGTCCCTGCCATTTGGACCTGAAAAATGCGTAGTCACTGAGCCCTATCTCCTAGCTTATTACTTTTCTCAAGCCCAGTCCATGGATGGTGATGCACCATCTAAGAGTAGGGAGTTTTTGGATTGATGTCATCCCGTCATGAGTGAATTGTAGGAAGATTTACACTGTTAGATCATGGGGATATGATGAAGAAGGAGAAAAAGGAGGAAATGTGCTTGAAGGCTCACTTATAGTTATACGGACAAAGAAACCTATCAAGAGCAAGAAAGAGGATCACATGTATGCAACCACATCTCAAGAACAACGATGATTGAAGACCCCACATCATCAAGCTATGTGGAGGAGAAGAGAAAGCACATACAAAAACACATTTATCACTCAGTAACAACAACGGCTTGACACCTCCACCTCATTGAGCCAGTCCATGTCAGTAGTTTCATGTCAAATCATGTCATGAGTTTTCACATGCCACATCACTACTGTGGTCCATGTTATAAATCAAATGTATTTTAAAGTGATATTGCAATGGGAACACAATAATATAAATAGTCATGTAGGTTGAAAACTCATAGGAAGTTGAAAAGTCATGAGGGTAGTCAAAGAGTCACAAGGGGAAGCATCATCCTTGGTTATATATACCCCCTCATTGTATGAGCAGAGGAATTTTCATCTTGGCTCCTCCCACAAATCATAGAGAGTTCAATTAGTTCTTTTAGGAGGAAGGAGTGGCTCCAATGTCGCACTATTGGGGCTAGTGATGTACAATGTAAATATGTGTCTTGGAACTTTTGTTTAATTACGAAAGCCTTTTTAGACTAGCATGTTTCCATGCATCACTTATGGATGTTTGTAAGACTATTCTTTGAGAATTTATATTTCATGTTTGTTTTCACATTTACTAAGATAGTTGAACTGTTTTGGTAGTTTTAGTACTTATCTTGTTTGGAATGTGCTATAATTCTTATCATTGATGTCTCATCCCTATGGACTATTCTGTAGGATACTAGATAGACATTTCCTTACGTATTGATTTTAATGACCGTCACATCTATTGTGGACTATTCCATTGGATGTTAGATGGATCTTCCTTTTTTCATTGGTTGTAATGACTGTCACATCTCCTGTGGACTATTCCAGTGGATGTTGGATATGCTTTTCTAGTTCATGTGTGTCTATTCCTAGATGGTACTATTAACTCTCACTTAGGGGATCACTTTTCTACCCCCTTTTTGCAGTAAGAGAACCTAGACACAGTTGCGCTACACACTCACTAGGCAAACACACCTTGTTGTTCAAAGATACCATTACATCACTCTCTTGTGCTGACAACTAGATCCAAGGTAGATCTTTGAGAATTTGGCAATCGGGCCTTTATACTAGATGGGAATCCTATACCAAATTGTGTGAGGTCTAATTGGGACTTCATAGCAGGGAAATCTCCTGAATTTTGGAAGATTTCTCACTGTCAACACCTTCCACGTTCAAAACAGTTGAAAGGAAGTTTACCTTTGAACGTACCAGTTCCTGTCTTTGACTTTCAGATAAATCTTCCTTCTTATTCTATGGAGGCATTATATATTTGAAGAAAATGGGAGACAATCTTATCCTCTTTTTTCTTTTCATCATGCCATTTTCTTGGTCTTTGATTCATCAAGTATGTATATATTATGATCGATCTTGATAGATTTAGTTACTACTTTTCCTACGTTTGAATTTTGAATATCGCACCATTTGAACTTGACATCAAAACCTTCATCACATATTTGGATAAAACTCAAAATATTATTCTTTTATTTTTCTATATATAAAATATCTTGTTCTTTTCTTCTTCCATTATCAGTGGTAGTTGTTCCTTTTCCAATGATTTTGGAAGATGCTTTATTTCCAAAATTTACCTTACCCCCATATACTTCCTTGATGTTGATAAACTTATTTTAATCCCCTAAAATGTATCTTGCACACCCATTATCGACATACCACTTATCATTTTTCTTCTAAGAATATAATATGAGGCCACAATTTTCTTCTTTCTACTACCATAGTTTAAGTCAAAATTTTTCTTCTTCTTTAGTGACCTTACAACTTGTGGCCTTCTGGTCAATATAGTTGAGTGGAAAATGATAAAAAATAACTTCCTTATGACCAAATGAATCACATAGAAAGAAATAACCATAAAATAATTTGTTGTACATGAAAGGTTGTCCTTCACTACTTCCTTTGATTTAAACATCTTCCTAGATTTTCTTAGTTGATTGTCTTTGTTTTTTGCATCTTCCCTAAGTTGGGGGAAATTATGCCATTCTTCTCTTCTAGTTGTTTTTTAGTTTCCCCTGGCTACTTCTTGACTTCATCAAGGTTCTTTGTTAGGGAATCATTTTTCCTTTTGACGTCCTCTAACTCAAATTCTAGGAGCATAATAGATGTTGGATCTAAGTCCATATTGCTTTGATCCATATTCCAAAAGTTAATTGTTCCTAAAGATGACCTACTATGATTCCACTTATTGGCCCAAAGGTCACACTGTGGGGTGGGATGAATCAATGTGAGATCAATTTTATCATTTCATAACTTTTTATAATCAGTCAATCATAAGAAAGATTAATGCAACATAAGGCTACCATCATATCAATAACACACCATCACATCACAAGAGACATAATATTTTTATGTGGAAACCCATGCAGGAGAAAACCAAAAATATTCTTCTTCTTTATCTTCAATTCTTTACATAGATTCATAGGCTACAACCTACTTGAGGCAACTACCCTAATAAATGCAAGCTACCACTTGTGATAGTATACAACTTGATTAAGGCACCAATCTTGAAATAATGCAAGAATCTTCTCATTGTAGGATACAACCTAATTGAGGCTCCAACCTCGATGATGAGTGGGCTTCAACCTGTTGTAGGATCCAACCTGATTGAGCCTCCAATGTCAATGGAGGCACCAACCTCCTTCTTCACCTCCTTGTGGATCTAGATTTCATATCATCTTCAATTTGGATCCAAAATCAACATATATCATTGAATCATAACTAATTTCATCATTTGCAACCTGTATTCTCTATCAGTGCATAGTCCATGATCATGATCACAACTTATAATCACTGCCACTATAATAACCTACAACCATTATCACTAAAATAAACTACAAACATTATCATAAATACTGCTACAAACTATCATATATGCAAATTCACTATGCATTCAAGAACCATTGCATCTTTCTCATAGACCCCATAATAAGTATCAAATAGAATTAAAACACCTTTGGTTGCATCCATATCTTAACCCTAATTAACAAACTTCTTACAAATCTCCATTTGGACCAATAATGAGCCCAACAACTAAAAACAACCATATAAAATTGTATAACATATTAACCATTCTACATAATATCACTTTCCAATTGTCATTCTAAAAATTGCTCAAACACCAACACCAGTGCTAGAAAAATCCATTAAAATAATTCTAACAACGTGACAAAATGGAAATGGTATGTAAAATAAAAGACTGTGAACTAAACCTATTAGCTGGTTGAGGTCAAACGTGAGGCCTCATCAATATAAACTCTACCCACCACTAGTTGTGTTGTCCCATGCCACTTGGTACGAAAGCTAATAAAAATGCATATGATTTTAATTGAGTGGCTTCAATGTTATATGGGACAATCTCATAGCCTATCCACATATGGTTCAATTCACAAGTCTACGTGACCATCCAGGACTCAATTATAATCCTTGGCCAGGTTTGGCACCACGCTCCACATTTAAGAGTCTTTTCTCCATGTCATATGTGTTCAATCAACCTCCTTCAATATTGACCACTACCATGCCTCAAATCCATTGTAATATGTGGTTAATCCATGTCTCTTAACACTGATTACTATTGTACCTTGGCTCCATGGTAGTGGATGGACAATCCATATACTTAAACATTAAACACCCTCAACTCATGGTAATGCATGATCAATCCACATTGACTAATCATCCTTATATCATAGTAATTCTTGGTCAATCCATGTCCCTTAACACTGATCAACTTTAGCACATGGTAATGTTATTGTTTGCAAAACAATGGATCTAAAACAACGAGCCATTGAACTAAAATTGTTCATCAAAAAAACCATAACAAACACTAGAATTGAACTTCTGATGTTTTGAACGTGTTTAAGGGAATTTGTTTCTTGCAGTAATAAGTTACTTTAGACCCAACATGCTTTTCCTAGGGCCTACCTAGATACTGTGTGTGAATTAATAAGTGGACCTAAGCTCAGAACACAATATCATGCACACTAAATCACAAGAAAAAAGTGAAGGTTTACCTTTATAATGCAAGAATCTTGGTTGTTATTTGGTGAGGCTAGCTCTTAGGAAGATCTCCTCGAGGTATTTGTTCTTGATCTCCTGAGCGACCTACACACAAAGAAAGGAACCAATCAATATACCTGCAAAATAATGTTATCGTATAACATAACATACATCAACCATATAATATGCGAAGAACACAGAGGATGAAAAATGGCAAGAGTATGTTTTTATTGAAGCATCCAAAATGAATAGGAGTGCATAGTCTAGTTGTCCAAGCCTCTGTCTTTAGCCTCTTTCCTAACCTCTATTTTCATTGGTTGACACTTGAATGCATAAGTTTATCACGAATGTAGACTCAAAACACTTTGACATAGTTTACTTCTTCTCCCTATGACTAGTGAAGAGCTTGGATTATATAGATTTTACTCGTGATTAGACTCATTTAACCTAAACACTTTTTTGATCGTATCATAGGTGATGATTAAACTGGAACAAATCAATGGTTATTTTAATCAAAGTTGTTAAACTAGACCAAATCCATGCTTATCTAGTAGAATCTTCGCTCTGTTTTAGAACTTTAGTGCAAATAGGGCATTAATGGGCTACTAGTTCGATATCGAATACTAGGAAGGAGCATTGCTAGGCCTTCTGGTTTTCTCCTATAACTTGCTAGGAGCATTTATCCCTCAAAAAAAAAAATATTTGTTGATATTTCACCAATCAAAATTTGACCCTTTGACTTGGAACGGGTTGTTGTCTTCTTAACCCTAAGGGGTGGATTTTTGTGTTATAACGGGGTGGATTTTTGTGTTATAACAGATACCCCCTAATTTATGAGGTAAGAAGAGAGTATGATGGCCCAAATATATTGTAATAAGTAAATTAGTGAGTGAGGCAGAGAGAGAAACTCTAGAAAAGAGACCTGTAGAGGCTCAAAAGTATAGTCAGCTACATAAAGAAGCACATCCTTGAGGTAGGCATACACACACTCAGTACTGAAAAATAGAGCATATATGCCCACACAACATATTGTGGACTATTGTCATCAAGGACTAGTCATGATACAAGGTAGATCTATAACATAGTAGCTATTAGTAGGGATGGACATTGATGTTAGTGTCCCCAATGATGACCCTCAAAGTACATAATATATTCTCCAATCACAACTTGGGTGAGGCAATTATCATGAGTGAAGTGGAATCGATGCCCCAAGGTATTCGATGCTTCATGATGGTAGCACTCGACTACATGTGAATGAATGAGCTAAGGTTGATCATGTAGGGAGACTGTTTGATTACCAAGCATTAATGTATCCCATTAATAGAAGCGAGGGTGTTGAACAATAATGAAAATCATTCCCAAGGCACCTTGAATAGTCTACAACGTGTGAATTAAAAATTTGAACTCAATCACTTCGTAGAATCGGTCAACATGGGCCAATGAGGAAAACCCAATGAGAACCACAAGGAAATCTGCCATTGATAACTGCAATCTCCAAGGTACTAAAATGTTTCTAGATCTACATCTTGGATAATGTGTTAAAGTCGACAAGAATAGATACATCAAAGGATGGCCCTAATGTATCCCCCACCATTGACACAAAACTAACACTAAGATAAGTTCTTTGATGATAAAAAATGAAGAACTTTTGTACAACTGGCATAGGGATAGACAAAAAAAATGGTATGATGACATGTGTATATAGATGACTATTGATTGAGACTTCCCTTGAACATATAATGACATGACACAACTGTGAAATTGGTAGCATAGATTGGAGAATAGCAATAGACATGATGGTGACACAAAAGCCATCACCAAATCCCATAGACTAGAAGGGTAATTAATCAGGTGAGATACTAAAACAATCAAAAGAGCTACTTCACTCAAGCTAAAGCCGTGGTTCAAAAGTATAGCAAAAAAAAATGTAAGAGTATGACTCGAACAGGTTCCATGTTGAAGAGTGACATGTAACTACCAATAAAAAGATGCATACTTTAAAAGGACTCCCAACCACCCATTTTTGTATAGTGTATCCCCTTCATATTTTAATGGGCATGTAAGAGAATACAAGTGAGTTCAATAGGTTCCTTTTTCATAAGTTTTATAGCAAGTCCAAAAAAGAGATAAAAGTACACTCATGTCCTTGTCATGGTTTAACGAGCTTGAGAATGGAAAAGAGATCGCTCAACAAATTACAGTTTACTTAATGATAAGGAAGTAATGAAAAGAACATGGCATTTTCATATATGTTTTACGAACATCAAAATATGGTAGAAAAATAAGATTGGAATTTTCATGAGTTTAATGAGTCATGAAAAAAGGATCAAAATGGACTCAATATTTTTGTATAGATTTATTGAGCATGAAAATATAGCAAAAGGATCTCGGGATTTTCATTGCTTAACGAGCATGAAAATAAGGCCAAAAGGAAACTCATTCTAGAGAGATGAGTGGTATAATGGTATGCATATTTTTCCAAGGTTAATTGATGGAGCCAACCTAAGTAAAGTAGGAAGCAATGGAAAAGTGTCTAGTAATGGAAATCCACTCATCACAAAAATATCTTTGAAAGGTGATAGAGAGTTGTGAGATGGAGGAAAGGTTAATGCAAAGGAAAGAGGTTGTTCATGGTTGTAAATATGGTAAGCGAGAATGAAGGCAAGCATTGGTATGAAAACATTTAGAAAGACATTAAGGACCATGAGCATAGGAGACCATAAAGAAACATGATAAAGTGTGGAGAAGACCTATTTGGTGATAACAAAAAATGGTAGACAATGAGAGACATGAGGCTCAAATTTGATGTCATGGTGGGTACTAAATAATATCCTTGGATCTACAAATGACTACAACATGCGAACCAAAAAAATAATATGGTGCTACCCGAGGGTGCCAATGGAGGGTAGGCTCTATTGCGCAAGTTACGATGTGAAAAATGAGTGGTGAATGTTGCAACCTTACGAGGTGGGCCCTATGAAAATCTAAAATGGTGACAAAAAAGGAAAATAATACAATGACAATATTAGTGAGTCCTAGTCCTATATGACAATTTCAGTGATATACCTCAGAGCAATAGTGAAAAATGATATATCTATATATATATATATATATATATATATATATATATATATATATTGTAAATATATACTTATATACAAGGAACCATGCCTAGAGGCCTAGGCATAATACTTTTTATATAGAGCCCATTGTAGGGCTCGATGAGAGTGTTCCCATCATAATCGATGGGCACATATGCCTCCTTATTAAATTCATGTTTGAAAATGTAGGGACTAATCCAGAGGGTTCTAACTTTCCTTAACAAAGTTGATCATGTCATAGATCGTAGACAAAGAATATACCACCTTCAGAAAAAATAAGGTCGAAAAAAATCGTAGTACGAAAGTTTAACACATTTTTGGCAAACCTCGTTGGCCAGACGAGCATCATGACATTGTTGATCAGGTTGAGTTAAATAAAGGAGGATTTATTATTGGTTGATGTATTTGGGAGAAGTTAAATGACAAGTTTTAATGAGGGAATCATGCATTCAATAGGTAACATCATTTCCATGCCATAAACAAGTTGGAAAGGAGTAACCCTCATGGAGGTCTTTGCCAATGTTCGATAAGGCTAAAGAGATTAAAATAGCATTAAGTTCCAATTCCATTTATCATTCCCCAAAATATGATAGATTATAGGTTATAGGATGTAATTTATGGACTCTACTTGGCCATTGGCTTGAGGATAGTAGGGAGTGGAGTTCTCATGGCAGAACCCCAACTTGCCTGCTAATTTATCCATCAAGTGATTGCAAAAACAGAGTCGTGGCTAGTAACTATCTCTTTAGGAACACTGAACCTACCGATAAGATGATTGAAGAATAAAAACACCATAGTGGTGCCATAGGTAGAATGGGTAGGCATAACATCATCCCACTTGGTGAAGAAATATATAACCACAATGAATTAATTATGATCGATATATGAGGGAGGCTTCCAATGCATGAAATTGGTACCTCATTTTGTGAAGGGACCAAAAACAACCACGGCATGAAAGGAAGCAATATGATCATACAATATGAGGCTTATGGAAAACAGAGATATAATCATTAAATATCGATGGCCAGAAGTTTCCGTTGGAGAATTTTTTTGTGTAGTGGCTAACACAAAGAGATACCTCGCACATGGTCCTACATGGAAATCATTCTGAACTTGTCTTGTCTCTTCATCAGTCAAACATTGACGTAAAACCATATAAAAATTTTGACAATAAAAAGTACCATCGATCATGAGGTATTGTTTGGAGCTGTATTGGGTGTGCTGACAATCATCATAAAACAATTCAAGTTGAAACCTTCGAGTTTATAGATAAAGATATTCCTATACCAAGGATCAATAGTGCTAATGTGGAATAAAAATTCATCAAGGAAGGAATCATTAACTACCATTATGTCATAAGAAGAGGGAAGTTCAAATAAAATTTCTGCAAAGACCAAGGATTTCTTTAATTTGGTAGCTGCAAATTCTAGATCAAATTCATGTAAGATAACTATCCATTCAGAGTAATTTATCTCATGTACTTGACGATCAAGAAAATGGTGCATTGGTTTGGAATCAGCAACAATGATAGTCTTATGGAAGAGAATGTAGTCTTAATCTATTACGCAGTGAAGACAACATTGGGTGCCAACTTTTCAATGTATGGGTAGGGAATTTCCACTCCTACTAATGCTCTGCTAAGATAGTAGATGACATGTTCATGATGGTCTTCATCCTCCTGGAAAAGGACAATTACAAGGGTCGAATCAGAGGTAGCGAGATAAAGAATGAAGTATCGACTATAGTTAGAAGGGCTTAATAGTAGACATTAAGGCCTTTTTCAAGGCATCAAAAGATCATTTTGCTTGGTCATCGCATACAAATGGTGTATCCTTTTTAAGAAGGTGCATAAAGCCCTTGGTTATCTTAGCATAGTTGGCAATGAATTGACATAAGAAGTTTGCTTTACCTTGTAAACTCTGAAGTTGACTAATAGTAAACGAAGGAGGAAAATTGGCAATAACATTACCTTAAGAGGATCAACAATGATCCCATACTTTGACACAATGAAGCCTAACAATTGTTTGGAAATGATACAAAAGATGTATTTGTGGGGATTCAAACAAATGTTATAGTAGTGAAAATGCATAAATATGGCTCGTAAATGCACAAGATGATTAACTCGGAAAGTAGAGTGAGCAACGAGGTCATCCAAATGGGCCTCCACAATTCACTTGATGTCATGAAAATCATATGACATGGGCTGATTGATCATGTCGCTAGCAGTTTTAAGACCAAAAAATAGTTTCTTATAGGTGAATGTAACCCAACAATAAATGAAATCCATTTTATGTTAATCCTCCTTTTTTTTATGTATCTAATTATAGTTAAAGAAGACATCAATGAAGGAAAAGTTCTCACTTCCAACACATTCATTAATAATTTAATCAATGAATTGGGTTTGTTAGATATCTTTGGGACATTCCCTATTCAAATCCATATAATCGACATAGATATCAATAGAACCTTGTCTCTTAATGACCGTAACAATGTTAGAAGCCCATTCTGTCAAAGGTATAAGATAAACAAAATTAGCTTTGAGAAAAAATTTTACCTTCACCTTTATGGTAGTGACTTTGCGACGGTGGACCAACCAAAGTTTTTTTTCGAACAAGTTCAACTCCTTTGTAAGCTTTGATTTCATGTTTTACAACTCAAGGATCGATTCTAAGTATTTATTCATAATACCAAGTGGAAACATCACAAAATTCTTTGAAATAGTTGTATAAGTAGTGATCTCATTAGGAGTGCATTATGCTCCAATCGTGAAGTTTTCCATGGCCCTTTGTTATGAAACCAGCTCAAGAAAAGATAGAAAAGATAGATCAACGCCTTAGAATTCAGCCTCTTTGAGGGGGCAACCTCCTTTACATTACATAAATGAACAATTCTTGGATGATACAAATGACAAAACCTCCTTTCTATATATAGGAGTCTAAGGAGTCACAATATAATCCAGCCGACCTAACAATAATAATATAAAGCCACAAAAATAACAATAGAGGGATTCTATGGGGCACAGAAATAACAATATGGGGGTAATAGGGGCACAACAATATAAATAAGGGGTATAACTACAATAGTAATGGGGTAATCACTAGTATTATAGGGACCCAACATGCCCCTCTCCTTCAAAAAAGTGTTGTCCTCAACGCTTGAGTAGTTCTGGATACTTCTGCATAAAATTCTCATCCTCCCATGTGGAATCTTCAGCGGATAAGTTCTTCCACTTGATAAGATACTCTGAAATTGATCGATTTCGTAGCTGTCGAGTTCTTGTTTCTGTGACTGCTTCCGGTTCCAATATAATTTTTCCTTCCTCGTCAAGTTCTGGCAATATTGTTTGAATTGGGAGCTTGTCACCTATAACCTTCTTTAAACATGAAACATGGAAAACTGGGTGCAATCGAGAAGCTGCAGGAAGCTCCAATTTGTATGCCATAGTACCAATCTTTTGCAACACCTTGTACGGACCATAATACTTTGGTGATAATTTATTATCCTTCTTAGCTTGCTTTAGGGACATTTGCTTATATGGTTGTAGCCGTAGGAATACCCAATCACCTACATCAAAACTTCTTTCACTGCGATGTTGATCTGCCTGTTGTTTCATTCTATTTTGTGCCAACACGAGGTTATCCTTTAAGAGTTGGAGGACTTGTTGTTGATGTTCGATGTGATGTTCCACTGCCTGAACCTTAGAATTTTCTCTTAAATATGATGTGATGGATGGTGGTTGATACCCATAAAGTGCCATAAATGGGGTCATTTTTGTTGCTGTATGGAAGGAAGTGTTATACCACCATTCAGCCAGAGGCAACCATTTGACCCATTGTGTCTGTTTATCAGATACAAAGCAACGAAGATATCCTTCCAAACATTTGTTTACTATCTCAGTTTGCCCATCAGATTGAGGATGATAAGATGAGCTATGAGCTAACTGAGTACCAAGACAAGAAAATAATTCTGTCCAAAAATTTCCAGTGAAAATGGGATCTCTGTCACTTACAATAATCTTTGGGTTTCCATGTAGCTTTTGAACTGTTTCCATAAATGCAGTAGAAACTGTACTGGCTTTAAATGGATGTGATAATGCACAAAAGTGTGCATACTTGGTAAGTCTGTCAACTACCACCATGATGACACTCTTTCCCTCAGACTTGGGTAAACCTGTGATAAAATCCATTGAAACCTCCTCCCAACGTTGGCTTGGAATGGATAAAGGTTGTAATAGACCCGGTGTCTTAATTGTTTCAACTTTATTTTGTTGGCAAACCAAACATTCCGCCACAAACTTTTGAATATCTGATTTAAGGCCATCCCAAAAAAATTCCTTCTTAACCCTGTGGTAAGTTTTTAAAAATCCTGAGTGCCCTCCTAAGGGAGAAGTGTGCAATTCCATAAGAATCTTTTGTTTTAGCTGGGAATTCTTACAGAGGTATAAGCGATCTTTGTACCATAACGAATCATTTTGCCAGCTAAATGTATCAGAAGTACTGGAATCTTGTTGTAGCTTTCGAATAAGTGCCCACACTTCTTCGTCATTCTTCCATTCCTCCCTTGCTTCGTTTATCCAATCTGGTTGGATAATAGAAATGGCACACAACAATGCTTCCACATCCTCATCCTTTCTTGAGAGTGCATCTGCCACCACATTTTGCTTCCCTTTTTTGTAGATGATTTCAAAGTCATAACCCAACATCTTTGTGACCCACTTTTGTTGCTCTTCAGAGGATAATCTTTGTTCTAAAAAGTATTTAAGGCTATCATGATCCGTTTTTACCTTGAAGTGTCTTCCCATTAGGTAGGGTCGCCATTTCTTAAGTGCATGGAGTATTGCCAACATTTCCTTCTCATAAATAGCTTTGCTTAAAAACTTTCCCTTGATTGGACGACTTTCAAAAGCAATGGGTCTTTCATCTTGCATTAGAACAGCACCAATTCCATTTCCTGAAGCATCACATTCCACAATAAAGGTTTTTGTGAAGTCCGGTGTAGCTAAGACCGGTGCTTGGCACATTGCCTCTTTAAGATGTTCAAAGGCCTTTGTTGCTTCCGGAGTCCATGAAAATGAATCTTTCTTCAATAATGTTGTTAGAGGTGCTGCTATTCTCCCATAATTCTTAACAAACTTGCGATAATACCCTGTCAACCCAAGAAATCCTCGCAGATGCTTTATGGATGTGGGGATTTTCCATTCCTTAATGGCTTTAATTTTGCTAGGGTCTACCTTAACTCCTTCATGAGATACAATATGACCCAAATATTCCACCTCCTGGACTCCAAAGAAACATTTGGATCTTTTTGCATATAATTGTTTCTCCTCCAATAGTTGTAGCACCCTGTCAACATGTTCAACATGATCCTTCCAAGACTTGCTGTAGATTAGTATATCATCAAAAAATACTAACACAAATTTTCTAAGGAATGGTTTGAAAATTGAATTCATCAAACCTTGAAATGTTGAAGGTGCATTGGTAAGGCCAAAAGGCATGACCAAAAATTCATAATGACCCTCATGAGTTCTAAATGCTGTTTTCGGAATGTCTTCAATCTTCATTCTGATTTGATGATATCCCGAACGAAGATCCAACTTGGTGAAGTAAATTGATCCATGCAATTCATCCAGTAATTCATCAATAACAGGAATGGGGAACTTATCTTTAATAGTGAGCTTGTTGAGCTCCCTATAATCTGGACACATGCGCCATGATCCATCCTTCTTGTGCACCAATACTACTGGAGCTGAGAAAGAACTTTGACTCGGTTGAATTATACCAGCCTCTAGCATTTCTGCAACCATACGTTCAATTTCACTCTTTTGGACATAGGGATATCTGTACGGCCTGATGTTTGGAGGAACACTTCCTGGAATCAGATGAATAGCATGATCATGATCACGCATAGGTGGGAGACCTTTGGGAGTCTCAAATACCTTGGAATGATTGTCCAGGACTTTTTGGAGATCTGGAGAAATAGATGATTCCAATGTGGAAACATCTAGCGAACATAATTGTGCAATTACACCTCTTTGCTCCTTTTTTAGAAGCTTTGTCATACCATTAGAGCTGATTATCTTTCCTGGTTTCCCTGCAATACCCTTAATTCAACTTCCTTTCCTTCCGTAGAAAATTTGATGAAAAGTTCTTGAAAATTAAAAGCTATTGTACCCAAGGATTGTAGCCATTGGACTCCTAGTACAACATCAGCACCTCCCATTGGAATGGAAAGCATTGGGCTAGTCAATACATATTCTCCCATGGATAGCTTGATATTATGGCACTTTCCAGAGCAATTTATTGTTCCTCCATTTGCAATCATCACTTGACACTCTGGTGCTGGATATAGGAAGCAATTCAATTCTTTTGCTACCCTACAATGAATAAAATTGTGGGTGCTTCCTGAATCAATCAACACTATTACCTTTTTCTTCTTGATTTGTCCTTCTATCTTGATGGTTTGAGGAGTGGTAATTCCCGCCAATGCATTACAAGATATGGTCGGATTTATTTTTCTTCATCTAGGCTTTGTTCCTGGAGTATATCCTCTTCTTTTGACCTTTCTTGCTCCTTTTCTTCTTCCTCTTCACAATCTATGTAGAATAATTTCTTCTCAGCACACTTATGACCTTTAGTGTATTTGCTATCACAACTGTAACAAAGCCCTTTTGCTCTTTTTTCTTCCAATTGTTGTGGTGTCAACCTTATAGGTTGTGGAAGACTAGGGGAAACAACACTTCCGTCTTTATAGTTGTGAGTGGTATGCTTCCTGGTTGCCATAATTTTGCTTTCCATTTTTCTTGCTAACCTGAATGCCTTCTCTAATGAATCAGGTTCCCAAGGCGAACATCATGTTGGATATTATCCTTTAAAGACCCTATGAACACATCAATCCTATGCTCCTCTGGAATATCTTTTACCCTTATGTTCAATTTTTGGAACTCCTCAATGTGCTCCATTATTGAACCCTTTTGTTTGAGACTTATCAATTGGCTAAAAAAAGTGTTGCTTTTTGTATCTTCATAATGTGCTATCAATTCTTCCGTAAAAATTGCCCAAGTGATAATTTTTTACGAGAGCAAAGCCATTGATACCATACAAACTGATTTGGTTCCAAATATAAAGTTGCCATACGTACCTTTTGTGTGTTTTGCACATTATTGAGATCGAAGAATTGCTCCATCTGTAATATCCATGTGGCGGGATCCTTGCCATCAAACTTCCTCATATCGATTTTTGGAATATGGTGATTCTTCGATCCAACATTAGCGTCTATGGAATCATGATTAACATTTCTTTTTTTCTCATCATGAGTTTCCTTTACTACCTTTTCACCATTAGTGACCCTTTCTTGTAGCAACTTCTTCAATTCTTCCTATCTGTCTTCAATATATCTTCAAATCTGTCATGTCTCTCTTCAAATCTGTCTTCGAATCATCCATCTTAGCTTCCATACCCTTTATCTTAGATTCCACGCCACTTATCTTAGCTTCTGTTAGCTTTTGTGAGCGTGACATTTGTTGCACTTGTTCTTGTAATTTTGATATATCATGTAGCATTTCTTCCTCTTCTTCATGAGTCATGCTAGAGCTTTCAGGTTCCTTACTAGGTGTTTGCATTTTCTTTCCTCGGGGCATCAGTTACCGATAATAATGCTTTACTATGCCCTTTGAATTCCGTTAAACCAAGCTTACACAAAATTTAAAAAAAAACTACACACCTTTTTTCACTTTATAGAAGCCTGATATTGAATCTGATGTATCTCTGTAATTTCGGATCATCCAGTTCTGAAATTGCTACCTGTAGTAGCCTCTGTGTCCTCTTTCCAATGCCACAAGTCTGACAAAATTGATTCTCCAAGGAAGAGTTATGTGAAATCTCCCACAGTGACTTGCTTTAAACTGGTTCAGTAGAGCTAACTTGTACGACGTGCCACGAGTCACTGTTTAAACCTTTGAATTGAAACACACACACAAGAAACTACAGTCCGTCCTCTTTCTGTACCTTTTTACAAAATTTCAATCTGATCCTCAGAGAGAAAGTTATGACGATTTTCCCCAGGTCACCTGTTTTGAATGTAATTCAGGAGTCTGCAAAAAGACCAACTTCCTCAGATCATATCTCCGAAAATATCGCGCGAAAAGCTCTGAAATTTGGATCCAAGGTTCAACACCAATTCTTCTCAAATGGGTTTTTTTTGTGACTTCTGAAACGTCACAGAAAAAAAGTTATAGCAAAAATGCCACGATGACCTGTTTGGAGCAGCGAAACCCTAGAATCCAAAGCTCTGATACCAAATGTTATGAAACCAGCTCAAGAAAAATAGAAAAGATAGATCAACGCCTTAGAATTCAGCCTCTTCGAGGGGGAAACCTCCTTTACATTACATAAATGAACAATTCTTGGATGATACAAATGACAAAACCTCCTTTCTATATATAGGAGTCTAAGGAGTCACAATATAATCTAGCCGACCTAACAATAATAATATAAAGCCACAAAAATAACAATAGAGGGATTCTATGGGGCACAGAAATAACAATATGGGGTAATAGGGGCACAAAAAAATAAATAAGGGTATAACTAAAACACACATGGAAAACATAGAATAGGAAAGATAAATCATGAGTACATTTTTTATTAACAATAGATATACATTTATAGTACAAATATGTGACTCTTGGGTTTCAGATCCAAGGTCTCTTGGAATGCTTTTGTCCTTTCGACTTCCACACTAACCATTAGGATTAGGTGTCCAACATTCCCCCCTTAATCCGAAGGGTTATGTATGAGTTCAAGAAGAGAGTTGTAATACAAAATGTGCAAAAAATGCATGGCAGCACTAGGCTGAATGTGCTCTATGAAATGTTGGTATAAAGGGCGGTGGTTTAAGGATGACCACCAACACTGGAACGCTTAGTGCAGTTCCCGGAACTCTTCCAAAACTGGCAAGAAACTGAAGTTTTCTGCTAGAGGAAGTGACCCTATTGTTTTAAAGAGGGAAACCTTCAACCATAAAAGGGAGGTCTCACTCCGCATAAAAGGTAAAATTTCAACCTCAAAAGGGAAGTCTCAACCTGTGATCGTTTAAGGATAACCAACAACTCTGGAATGCTTAATGCAATTCCTGGAACTCTTCCAAAACTGGCAAGAAGCTGGAGTCTTCTGCTAGAGGAAGTGTTCTTAATCTGTGATGGTTTAAGGATGACCAACAACTCTGCAATTCCTGGAATTCTTCCAAAACTAGCAAGAAGCTGGAGTCTTCTACTAGAGGCAGTGTCCCAGATTGCCAACTGAAGGCATGTTCAGGCATCTTTGTCTCTGGCTACAACTCTGAAACTGGTGTGGCAGGTTGTGGCTCAGGCTCGCTTGATGTGACTTTGAAGCTTGTAGATGACCATCATTTCCCCCCTTGTTAGATACAAGGTGAGAAGATGGAGAAAACTACACTGCAAGACTGTTCAATATTCTGGAACAAGTTCTAACATGTGTTTGGAATATCTTCTTGGCTGTTGATGCCCATTGCCAAGAAGCGATCCATCCAAGATGAATCTTTGTTCTTGCAGGACGTTTGTTTTTGAAGCATATGTGTGAAGAATGGCTAGTTTTATGACAGTGCTTACATGGATGAAGATCAAAACAGTGATCTTTCAGATGGCCAACTCGGTCACAGTGTTGGCATTTCACGATCTGTTGTTGTTGTTGTTGTAGTGGAAGAGGAGTAGAATCTGGAACAGCTGAAACTGAACTGTCATAAGGAGCAGGTGAACTGTCATGAGGAACAAGTGAACTGTCATGAATGAATCCAGCACTCTGAAACTGAATGGGCTTGGCATAGTCTGGAATATGAAAGGACAAGTCCTTGTCATATCCAAGACCAGTTCTGTGCTTGTTGTGGACAAGCTGTTCCCAAGGTCTGATGATGGGCTTGGGAATTGCAGACTGAGTTTCTGCATCTGCATATACAACTGCTGCTTTATTTGAATGAACTGTACCATTATTAACATGCTGCTGATGGGTGGTTGTCTCAATGTTCTGAACAAAAACAGGTTCAGAATGGTGTCTATTTTGATGTAGCTCTTCTTGCTGTAGCTGTGATTCAAGCTGCAAAAAATTGATCTTCTCTTGTGCATATTGTAGACATGTTTGAATTTCTGAGAGAGAGCCTTTAATGATTTGGAATGTTTCATGATTAGAGGAATATATCAGAGTTTTTAAGAACTCTAATATTTCAGTAATTCAAGGCATATTCTTCATTGTCAAAATTACACCCCTTTAAAACACTGATTACAAATATGACCCAATGAGTAAAAGTGACGCCCACTCACAGTACAAAGACACAGAAAAATCCTTTGTAAATGTGCAACAAATGAATCAAGCCAAATTTACTTATGTATCACAAACTCTTAGCAACATCATTAATATCCAATGACCAGGCATTATTTGATTGGTACACATTCACACAACACATTAGCAACATTAACAATAGTATCTTCATATTCTTACTAGAAAACCCTACATAAATAAAACTGCCAAATACATCTCTGTCAAATCATGTCAGTGGCATATATATTCCTCTCATCAATCAGAAGGATCACAACATCAATCTGATTACCAAACCAAACATAACTTCTGCTCAACACCAGCACATAATTCTGATCTCATCCTGTAGAACAAACTGTCTAGACCCTAGCAGCAACACAACAACTTGGATATATATATATATATATATATATATATTTCTGACAGACTCAATCAGCAACAACCGAACTCCACTTATTAAATCACTCTCTGCTTGGAAACCTTAAACTTATCAACCTCGCTTTCTGCTCAGCTATAAGCTCATCACCCTGAAAATCCCTAGTAGCCAACAATCAAGCATGCAAACTCAGGCTTAGCCACACAAGGTTACTCATCTGCACTACCTTCGTTTTTTTTTTCTTATACATGAATCACTCGCAGGTGTATGATTTTTCATTCACACATACGCTAGCAACAAATGTTATCTTATAACAAGCTTCTTACAAGGTCTGTGCCATACATATCTGGTTAGTAGCATTAGTACATCAATTAAGGCAACTCAAATAAGGATCGTGGCTCTTCCAACATTACCAGCAACAACTCGAAACTTTATGCAGTCAACAGTAAACCCCAAATCATGATGACAGGCAGCCCCAATGCACAGTTAACTACAGCAACTTGGCCCAGATTTTATTAGTGGCTCATTCAGCCATAAAAGACAGTGACCACGGTTCTGGAATGGTGTAAATGCTTCCCTCTTCACACTCAGAAGAATAACTTGACCATTATAAGCTTCCAGCAATTTATTAACAGGTGTTTCAACCTCCTACTAAAGTAGCCCAATCCCACTGTAAAGGAGAACTCGTCTAGTCACAGGATAAGAAACTCGTCCTTTCAATATATAATGAACAATATATTATATACAAGATTTCTGGCGCACTAGCGCTGCCTTTGCCGTCTCTTTCAAAATTCAGATTTTGAGAATTGCGTTGAATGTAATACCATTCAACGCAGTCAACATATACACAAAACTGGAATTTCTATGCCTGCTGCCCACAACCATTAGTTCATTTTATATTTTGAATTTATTCCACGCTCCAGCTTTCACTTGCAACAACAATAATAACACTCAGTATCAAACGAATCTCTGGTTTTTCTTCAGTTGTAAATCTTCCATGGCAGTTCCTCAGAAAGAAGGGACTGGACTGTAGCAACAGCCCAAAGATGCATCAATATCGGAGACTAAAACTAAGGTGACTACGACAGACGTAGAATTTGATGATGAGAAGATGGACGATAAGGTTTCCGAAGCAGTGGATATAAGTTCATCAAAGATCAGCGAGGAGGGAGCCTTGGACAGAGCTGAATCTGTTTCCAAAAGCGAAGGGCCCGTACACGAAGTCGATTCAGAAGACTCGAATATCAGAGTGGTCACTGCTGGCTTGAAATTCCCACCGGAACAGGAAAAACAATAACCATTCTCTCCCTCATTACCAGTTACCAATTCTCAAATCCCGGAGTGGGGAACTCATCTACTGCACTCGCACGGTCCACGAAATGGAGAAAGTCTTACCCAAACTTCGCCTTCCGAACTTCGCCTTCTGAACAATTACCAGCAAAAAGAACTCGAAAGCACAGCTAAAATCCTAGCATTAGGGCTTAGTTCAAGGAAAAAAACTCTGCATCAATGAAAAAATCCGTAGTGCCAATTCCAGGGAGAGCGTCTACGTGGGTTGTAGGAAACTAACGAGTCAGGGCGCTGGCTATGTTATAGTGTTGTCAGTCATAGATAGCGTTACCAACAAAAATGTACAATAATGTGATGAGCAGAGTGATAATGTTATGAGCAGTGTTCAGCACACAGCGTGTCAGACAGGCAAACGGACATGGGCAGTCCTGACAGCGTAGGTAAACAGTGTCAGGCAGAGAGCGCAGGTACCATGTCAGGCAGAGAGCGTACGTTTATGAACAACAAAATTTTATGGACAGACGGGCTAGCCAGAGACCAAAAATAGAGACCTGCGGATTTCAGAGGTCAGGAATGTCGGGGATTAATGGTAAATCACAACACTGTTATACCAGTGCGTAGACTCTGATAGGCCGCTTGTAGGATACAATGCCTAGTTGCAGATCTGATGCGCTCAGCTAAAATAAATGGTCAGGTAATAAAGACTAGGCCAGCATTATTCAAGGCAGCTTAGACCAGTTGCTAAACGTGAGAAAACTATACAGACCACACATCATGGCTCTGATACCATGTTAAACACACATGGAAACATAGAAATAGGAAAGATAAATCAGTGAGTACATTTTTTATTAACAATAGATATACATTTATAGTACAAATATGTGACTCTTGGTTTCAGATCCCAGGGTCTCTTGATTGCTTTTGTCCATTCGACTTCCACACTAACCCATTAGGATTAGGGGTCCAACAATAACTACAATAGTAATGGGGTAATCACTAGTATTATAGGGACCCAACACCCTTGGTGATGGGCCTCCAAATTAGACACAAACTAAGGGTCATCTAACCTTTCTTAGGCACATGAAGGCTATATTAAACTTATCCTTCTAGACTTAATAATTTCTTTTAGCTTTAATATCTTCATTAGGAAGGTTTAGATATAATTTCATATTTGTGCCTAATATTATTTATTTTTGTAGAATATTGTGAGAATATTAGGCAGATTATGATGATTTGGGGGAGGAGATAATTTAGGGACTGGCTCCCTACTACAGGAGGATCAATATTGGATAATAAATAAAAAAGATATTTTGAAATTATTGCACAAATTCTCGAGCTCCAATGATTGAGAAAATCTAGGAATGTGTTCCTTGTCATTTAATGCAGATTCCTAGTGTTGGGAACCAGATCCACTATTTGAGGGATTTTGGAGGGGAAATATTCCTCCTCTCAAGAAAAATGATTTGTAATCATTTTGTATAAGTAGAAATTAAAATTTTACTCTAGGGGTTAGTTTTTCTTAGTCTTCTTGTGGAGAACACTTGTATTTTTGCAGCTCCATTTTCATTTCTTGCAGGGATGTAATTGTATTGATGGAAATAATGAAGATTGGTAGCATTTTCAGCTTCTAAATCTTGGTCTCCTTCATAGGGCTCTACTTTAAATTAGGCTTGGACATCCCAAGAATCTCGAAACCCTTTTGTATAACTTACTTTTCTTCTTTTCACTTCTTATTCACATGCATCTCTTGTTCTTGTTTTTTCTATTTCTACATTTAGTATTGATGATTTCTTGTTGTAGGATTGGGTTAAATGGTTGAACTAAGTTATTTTGCAGGATTGAAAGAATTATTTCATCCTTGCAACAGCTTTGGATGGTCACAGTAATCATTGAGCTACTTGGATTAGTTTTCTTCTTCCCAAATCTAAATTTCTGGAAGTCCCTTGTGGCCAATAGTAGTATTTTTTTGCTATTTTTTAGAATATGCTAATTAGCTTCAATTGAGTTGATCCCACTTGAATTAGATCATAAAAACATTCAAGTTAATAACAAAATTTACGCTATTTAATTTTAACTTGATTAGGTTAGGAATTTGATAGATTAACTAGCTCACTAGTTCTCAAATTTCTAGATTTTAGACTAATAATTTTCTATCATTTTTTGGCATGTGTTAACAGGGGTATTTTTGAGTGATTCCACTTGGAATAGAGAGCTAAGACATCATATTCAATAAATAATTTGTCCCATCCAATTTGGATCTGATTTTCTTGGTCATTTAGTGAATTATATCTTCTGTAGCAAATCTTGTAACTTCCTGTAGCAGCCTATAACTTCCTGTAGCCACACCTATAACTTCCTATAGCACTCTTCTAACATGTATATGCTTGTCCATATTTGCTCAAAAAGCTTGGTTTTTTGTCCCTTAGGGTTGAATCATGAACCGTAGGCTATAAATCAATGATTTAGGAAGTATAAACACCAATTAGGACATCCCTTTTTAAAAAGTAGATAGGCCTATTTATTTGAATTGATGCTCTTAGGATTTCAATTAAAATTTGTTGTTCTTGCCTAAACATAATTACCGATCAAACATGAACTATTACCTCAAAACAGGCATTGGAGCCCAAAAATCCCAAAAAAACATGAAAAACAATCCAAAAATAAAAAGTGTTGATTCTGCATCACCATTTTTTTTTAGAGTAAATTTTCAATATTTTTTAAAAATAGTAGTTAAAAAACAATAAAAATCATTTTGTTTGGTGCAAAAAACACCTTGAAATTGAAAAGTGTTGATGCTAGAATAATGTCTTTTTTTCAAGGTACATTTTCAACATTTTTTAATAATGACGTTAAAAATAAAATATCATGACTCTGAAAAACTTTAAATTTCCAATGATTTTCAAGCATGATATTAAAGATAAAATATCATGTCTTTGAAAAGCCTTAAAATTCCAACGATTTTTAAACATGACATTAAATTTAAAATATCACTTCTTTGAAAAACCTTAAAATTCCAACAATTTTCAAGCATGGCGCTAAGAAAAAATACTTATAACTATTTTCAGCCATAACATTAAAGGTAAAATATCACGACTTAGAAAAAAATTAAAATCTTGACAATTTTTGAACCATGGAATTAAAACCAAAGGTTATGACTATAAAACAATCTTAAGTTTTCAAAATATTTCAAGCACGAAATTATGGAAAAATTTTATGAATAAAAAAACTTTAAAAATGAACACTTGAATGAAAGAGTTATTATACTAAAAGTACTTTTTCTTAAATGCTAAAAGTATAGCAATTTTAAAATCTTAGCCTAAGACAACTTGATACGTTGCTAAAAAAATTTAAATCAACTATCAAATTGCACATAATAGGATCGGGTTGCTAGACAAGCATCGACACGGGCCATATATATATATGAAAGATACATAAAAAAGTAAAAATAAAAATTCAAATATTGAAAAAAAAACAAGTAATAAAATATAAGAAAAACATGAAAGAAAGAAATCAAATATAAAAAATATATAGGAAAAAAAAAAAACTATAAAATATAAAAAAAAATTAACCATACATATAAAATTTAAAAAGAAAAGAAAAAGGAAAAAAAGGAGTAAAAAAAAAAAAATTAAAAATAAGAAAAAAAATTACAAAATAAAATACAACATTAAAAAAAAAAAATTAAATTTCCTCGGCCACCCCAAAGCCCAACTAGCCAAGGATGGCAAGGGGATGATTCATGACAAAAAAATAAACCAAATATAAAAAATTGAAAAAAATCTTTAAAAGAAATCAAAAAAAAGGTTAAAAAAATTTAAGATTAACTTGTAAAAATGAAAAACTTAAATAAAAATAAATAAATTACAAAAGAAAAACAAAAAAATAAAAAAAAATATTATTCAATTAAAAATAATAAATAAAAAACAAAAAGATCATTTTAAAAAAAAACTTAAGTAATTAAGAAAAAAACTTAAAAAAAATTAAAATAAAACTAAAAAATAAATAAAAACCGCTGAAAAAAATTAAATTAAATTAAAAAAATATTACAATTATATTTTTTTAAGTTTAATTTGTTTTTCTTTAAATTATATATATATTTTTGAAAAAATTTCATTTATTTATTTATTTTTTGTTTTTTTCCATTAATTTTTTATTCAACTTTTTTATTTTTACAAGTTAATTTTGTTTTTTTTTTTTTTATTTTTTATATATTTTTTTGTGTTTGATTTTTTTTGTCATGTTCTTTTATTTTTAATTTTGTGTTTTATTACCAACATGAAAATCACCAACATTTAAAAAAGAATTATCTATAGTTAATTTATTAGAGAATTTAAAGTGTAAAAAATAAGCACTCTAAACAAAAAGCGTTGATGTGCTCATGAGCACTTTTCAAAATCAAGATGAAAATCACTAGCAAAAACAAATATTCACACTTGATATATAAAAAGATTTAAAGTGTCAAAAATAAGTCTTCTAAAAAAATGTGTTGATGTTGCATCAACACTTTTCAAAATCAGCGTGAAAATCACTAACGTTTGAAAAAATTGTTCATACTTGATACATAAAAAGAAATATAAAGTGCCAAAAATATGCTCCAAAAAAGGGTGTATTCTAAATCACCATTCTTTAAAATCGAGTAATTTTTTGCTACCTCAAAAAATCGAGTACTAGGTCATTTTCCCGTTTGATCGTTAATGATGTTCTTAGGATTAATTTCTTTTCAAAGTAACATTTTGATTTATGCAATTAGTTTATAATTTGATTTCATTACATTCACTCCATTACATCATGACAACGAAAGAAGGACATGTTGTATGTATAAATCATCTTCCGGATTCATCTCGCATTAAGTTAGTTGTTATGATCGACATTTCGAACCAGCAAAGTTGGCTCATCATCAGGATGAGAAAGATTTATGGAATACTGGTCTATTATTTAGATCAATAAATAGATGTTTGAGATGCACAACCGACAGTAATCTTAGGGATTGTCAATTTAATTATTAAATTAAAGTTTTATTTTTTTATTTTTATTTTTAAATCCCATTAAATTCATTATAAATTTAATTAATTAAATTATAATTCATTATATTTGATCTTTATTATAATTAGTTTTTATTCTTAATTGTAAATTTAATCAATAAAAACTTTTATTATTTAAATTATAATTTATGAGGATCATAATTATTTTTAATTATAATTAACTTTTATTATTTTTTTTCAAATATTTATTAAGATTAATTATAAATATGGTTCTCAAATTAAAATTTTATTAACACTCATTATGAAATTAGTTATTGTAGTTAGAACTTTATATGATTTTGATTATTAGATTAATCTCTTCACTTTTTCTTTTTTTCTTTTTTCTTTTTTAATTAAAGTTTGATTAAAGTTTTTTATTGTCATTAAAGGTTTTTAGACGGGGAAATTGTATGATTTAATATTTATTTAGAATTGATGTTTAAGTGATAATGAATTATTGTGTTGAGATTCATTTAATTAATAACTGATAAGTACTAATTAGATGTTTAAGAAATTATTTGTCCTAGGGATATGATGTCAAATGAATGGTTAATGAAAGGAGTAATTTTAATTAGGGAGGGGTTAGAGTGGAGGATAAAGTTGGAATCCAGTTCTCACTTATGGTCCATCCGTCGTCTCTATTGAGGTTATTAGGGTGCTTGCTAATTTCTATGGCTTCTATGAATTTCCTTATGAAGTAGTGATCACTTCTAGCCAAGATGCAGGTATCTTCAACACAAATTTGATGCTTGCTTTTATTAGAATATTCTGCTAAAGCTAATGATTTGGATCGATTATGTTTAATGTCAGCTGAGTGTTCTTGGATTCTTGTGTTAAAGGATCTACCAGTTTCACCTACATAGGGCTTGCCACACGAGCAAGGAATTAAATAGACACCCTTATGGCACTTAGGATCAATTTTATCTTTAATCAGATTGAGGCAACTTCGGATGGTGTTTAAAGGTTTGAAGGTGGTTAAAACCATGTTCTTTTTTAGGATGCGGGAGATTTTATCAGTAGTCCCCAGAATGTAAGGGAGGTTAACTTTACCTATAATATTGTCAAAAATTTTATTATTCTTAGGTCTAGTGTTTGCTTTGTTTATGGCTTTAACAACTTGACGTTTGTTGTATCCATTTTTTAGGAAAACTTTTATAAGGTGTTCTTTTTCTTTTTCTAGGTGTTCCTTGTCAGAGATTCTCAAGGCCCTGGTAGCTAAGGTTTTGAGGACTCCTATTTTGTGGATTGGGTGATGATGTGAGGAGGCACGTAAATATTGTTCAGTGTGAGTCTTTTTCTATATACCTGGGGAGATATGGAGCCATCGTCATTCCTAGTGATGAGGATATCAAGGAAGGGGAGGCTATTGTTGACCTCAACTTCCATAGTGAATTTGATGGAAGAGGACATGTTGTATGTTGCACATATAGTGTTGATATCTCTTAACTTTGTACGAACCCTGGGTTGATAATTAAAGTTGGTAGCCTTGAGATTTGCAACATTCTTGTTGCAATACTGAGGCTCATCGCTTTTTGGTGCCATTTCTGGGGAGGTGTCAAAGTATGAATTGTTTTCTTCCCTAGTTGATTCATTTATTTTTACTTTCTACAAAAACACAAAATTGCATTAGGCATCTTTCATTTCAAGAACAGGAAATTTCATTGCATTAACATTCTTATTCAAAAAGAAAATCTCCAACACTAACCCCCCATTTGATCACATGGTGTAGTAAGAGCCACATCACCATTAATTTTTGCAGGTAGAAGAATAAGAGGTGACAGAGAAGGTAGGGGAAATGGATGGAGATGATGATAATGAGGAAGATCCTCTTGGATTTCCCATTAAATATATTGATGTCAGTGTGCATATGAAGAAAATCCCTCCATATTTCCTTCCCAACTTCCATGGTATGAGGTCAAAGGATCTCGAAACCTTTCTCTTTGAATTTGAAATTGTTTGTAGATCTTATGGTTACTTATTAAACACTCAAAAATTGAGTTTGTTTCTGGAAACATTGAAAGATAGAGCTCTTAAATGGTTCAAGCGTTTAGGGACTAATTCAATAAGCTCATGGAAGGATATGCAAAAGATATTGCTAGAAAAATATAAATATCATGTTGTTAAAGGAGAAATATTTAAAATGAATAAAAAATAAGATGAGAGTCTTGAGGATCTAATAGAGAGGTTCATGTATAATGTTAAGAGGAAACAATTACATCATTTAGATCTAACACACTAAAAACCTTCTTACTTAGAAAAATTAGGGATGAGTGGATTGATATTACTGATCTCATGAGTAGAGGTGATATATATCAATTATCATTTGAAGAAATTTGTGAAATATGAAAATGCATATCAAGAGGAAGGGCAAGAGTAAGTAAATCAACATAAATATTGGTAAGTCAAGCTCACCTTGGAAATTTGCTTGATAAATTTAAAACATAAATTCTTGGCAATATAAGAAAATAAGTAGAAAGGTCAAGAATGCAAGATGAGGAAAAATAATATGTTGATATTTGTGTTGTCCATGAAAAATCACATGATGTTAAATATTGCCCATCATTACCAAGGTTGAAGGAATTTTACCAAGAGAATAATGGAGCAAGTCAATCACCAAAGAAGTTATGTTATGTAGCTCCAAGAGGACCATGGAAGCCTAGTCAACCTAGTATGATGCAAGATCCTAATTCATAATTTCAAGATTATGCACATCCATCTCAAAGTAATTGGAACACACCCTTTCCTTGGAAACCTTGACCATATCAACCCCAAAACCAATATTGGAAAAAAGGTTGGCAAGGAACTTATGAGAGAAATCCACAATATCCTGAATATTTTCCTTAATATCCTCCATACCCAACTCCATGTTATCCCTACCATCCACCTCCACCACAAACACAACCCCAACCATATCCATCTCAAGTATCCACTCCAACTCAACTACCTGTAGCACCATTTCCAAACCCACTTACAATGCTAAGGAACAACACTTCCAAAAATCTCCTCTTCATCTAGATGGTATTCATGTTAGATCAAGAAAGGTATTGAAAAAAAATATTCTATTGATTTCATTGAAGGACAACATTTAGAAGAAGAAGATTCAAATGACAAGACCAAAGGATCATGGGCTGCACTTGATGTGGAGAAGACATCAGAATCAGAGATTGAGGAAGTCACATCATGTTTACCATTAGATCCTCTATGTGTTCAAGAAATTAATCAATAAAAAGAAGAAGATTTGAATTTCATGGAAGAAGAAGACATCGAGGATGATCCAAATCAACAAGTGGACCAGGGGCATCACAAATATATTGAAATATGGTTCTAGACAATCATTAAGTCACAACAACACACTCTTCTTCAACAATTCCTAATCTCATCTTAGTCAAAGAGTTTGGTCTCTTACATTTAGGTACATGTCAAAGAATATGTTTCGAGTTTACATATGATTTTATCTGCCATCCAGTTATGCAAGTGGCTTCATTGGAAGTATTCCAACACTTGAAAATGATTTTTTTTTTCAAGTAGAGTAGGATAGGAAAAAAAATGCGAAAAAAAGAGGAAAAAATAGGATCTTAGGTGAAAACCTCCTCTGAGGTGCCTGGGATTGGCTCATTGATTCAAAATATCCATAAGGCAGTCACTAGGTTGGAAAAAAGAGGAAAAAAAAGAAAAAGAAAAGATCTTAGGTGAACACCTCCTCTGAGGCACCTAGGCATGCCTACTAGTTGAAAACCTCATTGAGGCAGCCAGTAGGCCTAAAAGAAAAAAATGAAAAATAGAAAAAGAAAAATCCTTTGCTCCATGTATATCTCTGATGAATGTAGGTGCTGTCCAACCTTTGCAAGAAACAAAAACAAGTTAGTTACCAAAAGAAAGTTAATAAAAAGCCTAGTCAAAGAAAGTCAAACTTGGACATTGTTTACCTTTGCTCAGATGCTACAATAGGACCAAGGCCATGCCAATCCATCACTCTCATCTATTTCCACCAACCACCCATCATTCCCAATCTTTTCCCATTCATTTTCCTTGTTGTTCTAAAATGCTACAGGAAGGCTTTGTTTTGCTACAGAAAGCCAAAATATATAGAGCAGGAAATTATTTTTTCCATGTCATGAAAACTGTGTATCCATTTCGTGATTTTTTTAAGGGGGAGATGCATATGGATGATGGTAACATGCCCAATCAATTTAGAAAAATCTAATGCACACTTTTAGAGAAATTGACCTCCATCACCTACAACCATTTTTTATTTTTCTCAATATACGTGCATCCATTTGCCCATCTGTTTCATTGTGAGATGCATATGGACGATGGTAACATGCTCAAGAAATTTCAGTAAATTCTGGTGCACACTTTTCAAGAAATCGACCTCTATCACCTAAAACCATTTCTAAATTTCTTCGTAATTCATGCATCCATTTGCCAATATTTTTAATGGGGAGATGCATATGGATGATGGCAACATTATCACCAAATTTCTGGGAAATCCAGTTTCCTATTTGAGGGATATGCATAAAATAATTTAGCTACACGAGGTTGTCCTGAAATGCTACATGAAGTTATGAATTGCTACAAAATGGCTGAGAAGAAGCTACATGAGGCAATATGATTGGAGAAAGGGATCAAATGGTCATGTGTTATTTAGGGAAGGTTGATATAGGTACACCATATCCTCATCATTCATTTTCCATACGAATTGACTGCTTCTCCACTCTCATTTTCATCCCTGCCCATGAAAATTATTCATTTTCACCCATTCTTCCATCCCTTCCACCACAAAAAAAGGCCTTTGATCCTTGTAAAAATATTACTAATGAATTATCAGTATTTTAGAGGTATCACCTGAAGGAAATAATGATCCTAGGAGGGTTTATTTGACTGCTACATGAAGACACACAATCTTATAGAAGTGTACACAAGCCCTCTAGAAACACAATCAAAACCACTTGGAAGCACTAGAATGAAGAATTGACCAACATGAAGCAATGAGGGATTATCCCCTTGATCTTGTATAGCCATAAAACTTTTTTAGGGATACCACACGGTCATTGATAATCTTAAACAATAACAACTTGATCCACCATCAAGAAGACGTACAGTGAAAACTTCGATCAGGCAAGCACATTTCCAAAGAAATGTTTCAAAGAAAATCCAATGCATGTAGAAAAAAGCATAACAAGATGACACCTCAAGAAGCCAACAGATCAACCATTACCTT
Organism: Pinus tabuliformis; assembly: GCA_031772625.1. Classification (NCBI taxonomy): domain Eukaryota; kingdom Viridiplantae; phylum Streptophyta; class Pinopsida; order Pinales; family Pinaceae; genus Pinus; species Pinus tabuliformis. The sequence continues at coordinate 662,560,263 of CM062820.1, read as the reverse complement.
TCTTTAGAAGTAGCATGCAACCAACAAAGGATCATCACTAGCAGCTTTAGAACCACCAAAGGTAGCTTCAATAGTCATATCAACAACCTCAATATCACCTGCAAAAACACATCAAGGGTAAGGCTTATATATGAAATCCTCTAAAACTTTCCTATGAACTTACTTTAGCTTGAAAAACATTGCGAGTGTATGAAGGAAAAAAAAATTATAGCCAAAATGAGTAGCAAAGCGACCTCAGCCTTATCTAGCAAATAACTTCACCTTTATGCCAACACACCCACATGTGTGGGACAGGAACAAGACTTGAGAAAGTGTGTTATGATCATTTAGTAGTGATGGATGACAAGGAGTGTGAAGGGATAATTGAGGGCTAACTCAGTTAACTCAAAGCACTTTGAGTTTATTTTTGCATGGAATGAAAAAAAAAAAGAGAAAAAAATAAAATAATGAAAAAATCAATGAAAAATAAAAATAAAAGAAAAGGGTGGCCCCACCACCTCTTGGCATGCAAATATTAGTAACTACAGCATCCAAGTTGTGTGAAGCTCACGTACTCACAACTGTCCATCATTCCAGTAGCTCAAAAATAAAATTCCGGCCTCTCTCCGGATTGCTACAAGAATGCTGTAATTGTTATGGGAAGATCTTGTAGCACTACAGGAAGGCCGAGAAACCACTATAGGAAGCTAATAGAGTGTTACAAGAAGGAAAATTTCACTCAAAACAATCACCAAATCCTTGGGGAGCAAGGAAATATTTAAACGAAGTGGAAAGCGTGCAAATAAAAGGTAAGGGGGTATGATGATGGGATTGCACTTGAGTTTGTAGTCAATTTAAAATATCCAAGTGGCCGAGATGACAAACCAAAAGCAAGGTGTTTCCCTAAAAGATAAAACTCATTACAATTGTAGAATCACCTGAGAGAAAGAAGTAGCCTCAACCTACATTAGGGCTTCCTTCGGAAACTGACATAGGGCAAAAATGCAGTAGCAAGAAGAGCACCAGAAAGAACATCAAATAGACCAACAAATAAAGCATGAATCATGTCAACATGCATGAAGAACAACAACACAAGTGGTGAGTCTCATCATTGAGTAATTATATGGGCCTTAATTGGTTATATTTTTCTTATGAGATGAGTTAGAGTTGGATATTTTGCTTTGTGGTCTAATGTGCATGTAATGAAGGAATAAAGGATAAAAGCAAGGGAAATGCAGGGTTAAAAGGTAAAAGCAAGGAACTATGGTAAAAGACCTTGGTAAAAACTCAAATGGACAAGGGAGAGGAATTACAGGAGGTAAATCCTCCTCATTTATTTCCCATCCATTCAAATATCCCTCCATCAGATGAAAGTACAAACAGCCAAATCTGAAGTACTAAAAGACAGCCAAGCAAGTGGAAGTACAAGCAACCTCCCTACTAGAAGGAAGCCGAGCTAGTGAAAGTGAAAGGACAAGTTACCATTAATTTGGGAGATGTACCTCCCTAATTTTGAGGGAAGTCATTGAGACTTTAGATGTATAAATAAAGAGGCTTAGGACCTCAATTTTTTTAGCGAGTCAGTTAGTTACTAGTCAGCTAGATAGTCAGTCAGTCAATTAGCAAGGATTCGAACTTCTACTTTGTAATAGTTTTGATGTAATACAGTTTTTGATAATGAAGATGAGTTTTGATTTGAGCCAGCACTGAGTTAACTCAGAGGGTTGAAGCTCTTGGGTTAGGGCCCAAACCTAGCAGCCAAAGCTCCTCTTTCTTGTATTGTATTCTAGCATAGAATCCTACTTTCTGCTCATTTTCTTAAGCAGTTCATTTCCATTTCAGCACTAGCATAGATGCATGGTTTGATTGTTCATTTGGTTAAATAGATGCATGTTCATTACAGTGTTTCAGCATGGATTTCTGGTTTCCTGCTCATTGACTTAAATAGTTTCCTATTTCCTGTTCATTTGCTTGAATAGTTGTAGTCCATTACAGCAAGGTAGAACAGAGTAGTTATGTTTCAGTTTGTTCCATTCATGCTTTCATCTAAGCAGTAGGTTGGCAAAGAAAAATATCCACAAGGTTTTTCACAGGTGTCTCGGCCTCATCTCCTCCCTCTGGGACTATGGTGTGAGGAAGAAACCCTACAGCAACCCCAAAAATGTAGGGCTTTGGTTTTCATGGAGTTTTGTTGTTTAATACAATCACTGAAGTCATTTCATAGCAATCTGCCCCTTTAATGGCCGTCAGCTTGTTCACCCTCCTTCTGTCTCTCAAGCCTCACTCACATTCCCATATCTTTCTCTTTCAGCCTGAAATTCTTGCACAGGAACTCATAATTCATGTTTAAACAGTTTTACCGCTAAAACACCTTTCAAAAGAAAAATTTTCCAATCACAGCACAAATCCACTCTTCACATTTTACTTTTTGCCCTTTAAATCCCCATTGTTGATCTACCTTGTCAATATCCAGTGGTTGTCGCGCACCTGCTCACTAACCTACTCAGTCACCTCTTCGCGTAGATCTGCTTTGCTAAGATCCAATGACCTTCAGGCCATATTGCGTGGATTTCTATCCGAATGTTATCGAGCTAAGAGCACGAGAGATGGGTAGTTCCCCTGTGCTACGTGTCGGTTGGGGAGGATAGTCGCTTGAATTTTCGAAATAAAACTTATGGTTTTGAGGGCACGTGAGATAAAGCTTATTTCCCTCCAAACCCTCTCGTCATTTCTACACATTTCCTTTCGTGCTCCCATCTCCACCATCGATCTTCCCCACCAGATCTGACGGTTGTCGCATCACCTGATCGCTTTATCGCCTTGAACTCTCCACCGTCGATCTTTCTCTTGATCCGACGGCTGTTGCTTCACCCGATTGCCAACTAGCTTGGCCGATCTCCACCATTCATCTGTCAATCGCCTCTGTGATATAATCCTAGCCATCCATCCTGTTAGTCTACCATGTCCACCCATTTGCCTACGTACCCTCCTACTATCTGATCTCAACCGTTCATTTACCCTTCACCCACCTCATCCAACGATCCTCATGCACTTTTTCTCCCTCACGTCCTCTTTTCGACATTTTGACCTCCGATTGCTCTTCCACCTAAACACGGACTTAGCCTAGTTTCCATTGTTCACCCCTTAGACAAGTTTTATGCTCTTTTACTTCTACAACTTAGATAAGTAGCACTAGATTAGTGTCGTTCAGAAATTATGCTTAGTCTAGATATTTTCATGATTAATTAGGTTATGGTGATTTAGGTTTGCATGATGTTTTCTCCATTTCTGCAGTAGAATAGCTCTCCCCTAGACTAGGTTTGCTCTCCTTCCATCAAAATCAAGCTTCTTATGACCCTATAGAAGTCTGGCTTGGAACCCCTGGGGTCTCTTGCCAGATGAGCAATGACAACAAGAAGTACCTTCACTCCTACTTGTGCATATAACACAGTCACCTACAAGTTTGTACGAACCCTGGGTTGATAAGTAAAGCTGGTAGCCCTGGGAGTTGTGGCGTTCTTGTTGCAATACCTAGGTTCATCAACAAGGAGGATGGATAGGTTGCCCAAAGGATGAGCAACAATTTCAATAGGGGGGTGTGATGGGCCTCCAAATTAGACATTAATTAAGGTTCATTTAACGTTTCTTAGGCACATTAAGGCTATATTAAACTATCCCTATACACTTAATATATTTTTTAGCTTTAATATGTTCATTAGGAAGGTTTAGAGATGATTTCGTATTTGTGCCTAATATCATTTATTTTTGTAGAATGTCGTGAGAATATTGGGCAGATTATGAATATTTGGAGGAGTATATAATTTAGTGACTTGCTCCTACTACAAGAGGATCAATATTGGATAATAAATCAACACAATATTATGAAATTATTGCACAAATTTTGGAGCTCCAATGATTGAGAAAATCTAGGAATGTGTTCCTTGTTATTTAATGTAGATTCCTAGTGTTGGGAACCAGATCCACTATTTGAGGGATTTTGGAGGGGAAAAATTCCTCCTTTAAAGGAGAATGATTCCTAAGTATTTTTTGTATGTAGCAATTCAAATTTTCCTTGAGCGGTGGGTTTTTCTTATTCTTCTTGTGGAGAACACTTGTATTTTTGTAGCTCCACTTTCATTTCTTGCAAGGATGTAATTGTATTAATGGAAATAATGAATATTGGTACCATTTTCAGCTTCTAGATCTTGTTCCTTCATAGGACTCTAAGTTTCCTTTTGCTTGGCCATCCCAGGAGCCTCATATTCCCTTTGTATAATTTAATTTTCTTCTTCTCACTTCGTATTCGCATGTTTCTCTTGTTTTTGTTTTTTTCTATTTTTGCGTTTAGTATTGATGATTTCTTGTTGTAGGATTGGGATAAATGGTTGAAGTAAGTTATGTTGAAACATCACAAGTATGATTTCATCCTTGGAACATATTTATAAGGTCACATTAATCCTTTAGCTACTTGGATTAGTTTGCTTATTCCCAAATCTAAATTTCTGGAAGTCCCTTGTGGAAAATAGTAGTAATTTTATACTATTTTTTAGAACATGCTAATGAGATTCAATTGAGATAATTCCAATTGAATTATATCATAAAATATTCAAGTTAATAAAATTTTTTACCCCATTTCACTTTCACTTGATAAGGTTAGGCATTTGATAGATTAACTAGCTCACTAGTTCTCGAATTTCTAGATTTTAGACTAGTAATTTTTTGTTATTTTTTATCATGTATTAATAAGGGTATTGTTGAGTTATTCCACTTGGAATGGAGACCTGAGACATCCTGTTCAATAAAAAAAACTTCCAATCCAATTCATATTCGATTTTCTTGGTCATTTAGTGACTTATATCTTCCTATAGCAAATCCTGTGACTTCCTGTAGCAGCACCTGTAACTTCTTGTAGCACTCTTTTAACACGTATATACTTGCCCAAATGTGCTCAAAAAAATTGGTTTTTGTCCCTTAGGGTTGAATCATGACCTCTAGGCTCTAAATCCATGATTGAGGAAGAATAAACAACAATTAGGACATGCTTTTAAAGATCTAGATTAGGCCTATATATTTGAATTCATGCTCTTAGGATTTAAAATACAAATTGTTGTTCGTCCCTAGGATTAATTTATTTTTAAAGAAACATTTCCATTTATGAAATAACTTTAGGGTTTTATTTCATTACATTCACTCCATTACATCATGATAGTGAAATAGGGACACATTGTATGTTGCACATATAGCATTGACACGTCTTAAGTTTGTACGAACCCCGGGTTGATAATTAAAGTTGGTAGCCTAGGGGGTTGCAAAAATTCTTATTGAAATAATGAGACTCATCACTTGGTTTCTCAAAAATGTTGATGGGAATAATGGGAGATATGTTCACAATTTTTTCTTCCAAAAAACATCATGGGTGGTATCAAAATCTTGCATCTAAGTAACATTTTCCAAAGAAACGAGGTTATGCAAGTCTTCATTCAATTATTCCTTTGTGGAAGAAAGGAAGAGAAATGATGAGAGTCCCCTCGAGGTGGATCAAAGGTCATCATGGATTCCAAGATAACTTCATCAAATGGTATTTTAGTATCAAGGATATCATGGGAACAAGAGTGATCAATAGCCTAAGTGGGAAAAGAGTAATCATAGAGTTCAACATCATGGGAGGAACTCCATTTAGGGTCAACAGTTGCTTGTTGAATAACCTAATATGCCAACTTAGTGGGGTCATGTTTTCTCCGCTACAACACCCTCCAAAATTTTGTCTTACAATCAAATTTTAGAGCCTACTTTAATTTTACATAATGTCATCACAAGCATTAAGAGTCATCACATGTGTTTTCTCTAAGTATTCTTGTCTCGTTTGTAAGGAACTCAAAGTGTCGTCTTTTAGCATGATAAGTGTCACACAATGCACAAGAGCTAGTTTTTGTGGGTTTAGGGGGGTAATATTTTCTTAAATGAGTTGGTCTTACCATGTAAAAATGTATCACACTCATTTCGAATGTTTCAAGAACTATCGCACAAGTGTCCTCATGATCATCGTAAATTGTATCTTTGGTGTTGCCCTTTGTGTAAGTCATTGCAAAGTTTTCGCATTGAGGAGAGGATATTGTTCATGTGTTCTAAGTGTTCCATGTTGTGTCGTCAAATAATATAAGTGTGTGATCATGTTCAGAGTCACGATTTTTCCTATATTTCTTTCACTAATATGACACTTAGTCAAATGGTGAAAACTCCCCGACCAAGCCACTCAGTCTCTTCTAACTAGCCTGAACTGTACACTGCACAGTCTCAGCCCTCAAGAAGTAGCCTTTCCCCTTGGCACTGCACAATGCATCATTCTTGTCTCCCAAAACTATGTATTGCACAATCTCAGTGCTCAAGCGCATCACCTGAGCTCAAAACTTACGCAATCTACCTCTCCATTCAGCCTTGAACTGCGCATTATGCAATCTCAAACCTTAGGCCCAACCCTTGTTGACAAGGTTAATCCTCTCTGTGGACAAAGACAACCCCTCTAGCCCAATGAGTGGGTATAGAAAATGAAGTGACAATGAACTAGACATCTTCCTAGGTTATAATTGAAAAGTAGAACAAAAGAGATAACCTACCTCATTCTGATACTATTCTGGTTTCCCTTGTTGAGGGCCGCGAACTGCTTGTGTCATGGACTTGTTCCTACTTCTCTCAACGTCTATGTACCTACAAAAGTTATCAAGAGACAACAAAGCATGCCAAAACTAATAGCAAATCCAATAACAACCTACTTAACTGATCAAGGAATGTCAAGCTAAATAAATACATGAACATATATATTTTGGGAAGAAGAACCAGCAGTTGTATATTATTAGGAAATAAAGGGAAGCTTACAACCAAAGCCTTGATGTTGAGAGTCTCTCCTTGAGTAGTAATCCAGGTCCAAGCCAAGAATTCTCCAAGCACTCCTTCTACAAGTCTTATGAATAGCCTCTAGGCACAAGCTTCACATAAGGGTGCAAATAGGCATAGACCAACCAGCCTCTAACCTTACCAACCATTTGGGAATGAGAGAGGATGAATATATAGGCTGGAAAAGGGAGTTAGGATCTCTCCAAAGATAGGATTAGGCCTTTATCTCAAGGAGGTAGCTCATATGGACAAGACCAGGAGGCCAAGTTGGGAGAATTTGACCTCATCTATGACCTCATCTACGCTGAACAACCTTAAGCTCGACGCTCTGGAAGCTTCTAGATCACGAAGCTTCTCATCATCTTTGGGAAAATTACCTTTTTGGGATCATTGCGGGTATACAAGTAAATAGAGTGATGCCATCATGGGTCGAGTATAGTGCAACATGTGATCATCGGGGTTTTTGGCCTCATAAAAGTGATGATCCTCAAATTAGGGTTTAAGAGCTATTTCCTTCAAGGGAAGCTCAAGGCATTTTCCAATCAATGTCTTAGGGAGGATCTGAACTACATATATGAATGAATACACAGCATAATGGTCATATTTCGGGAACTTTGGGGTATGCCATAGTGAAGTGCATGAGGTGTGACAAAATATTGTGTAACAACCCTTGAGATCCTAAAATTCACAATTGTGAAATCACCTGGCCTCTCTGTCCTTCCAGCATTGCGCAATGAGAAATCTCAGTGCTTAAGCCTTTAGCCTGGTTCCCTAAATCCCTCAACTGCATAATCTCCAAGCCTAGTCCAGACTGAATTATGCATTACATGGTCTCAAGGCTCAAACCTAACACTTTAATACCTGAGCTGCATAATTTCACAATCATTGAGCTTCTCCCTCATTCTGCAACCCAATTCCATCTCAGTTAGTGGATCATCATGAAGCATCTAATAAGAAGGGTTTATTGGACTAATGCCATCTTGTCATGGGTGAATTGCAGATGCAGGTACTCTATTATGCTATGAGAAGATGATGAAGAAGGAGATGGAGAATGAGATCATACTTGAAGACACCTATGTAACTAAAAGTACACTTTGATCAACTAGGAAGAAGTAAAGGGACATCAGTTTCTGATAACAACTCAAGATTTGATAACATTGAAGACTCCTCACCTCTAATCCATAAAGAGGTGGAAGAATATATCAACTCCAAGAAGATACAAAGAAAGAAGAAACAAAGAATGGCTTGACATTTCCATGTCACCATGCAATCCATGTCATTAGTCTCATGTCATGAGTCATAATGTGTCACATCATTGTCGATTATTGTAAATTCTTATTCATAAATGTATTGTAAAGTGGAAGTCCAAAGGACACATACTGAATGTAAAGAGTCACGTAAAATTTGAAAAGTCACAAGAAGTCAAACAGTCATGAGGGTATTCAAAGAGTCACAAGGGAGGTGAAGGATCACCCTACTGGTTATATATACACCCTCATTGTACAAGCAAAGGACTTTTCACCTTGGCTTCTCCCATCAAGCATTAGAGAGACAAGTGTGTTCTTTTGGGGATAAAGTAGTGGCTCCAAGGCTCCACTATTGGAGATAGTGGTTTTCATTGTATACATGTGTCTTCGGACTTTTACTTAATATTTGAAGACTGATGGCTAGCATGTTATTCATGCATGGATTATGAATATTTGTAAGATTGTTCTTTGAATGATTATGATTCATGTTTGTTTTCATCTGTAATAAAGTAGTTGAACTATTTTGGTTATTTTAGTGCTTATCATATTGAGAACGTGTTGTAATGGTTGTAATGATCATTGCATATCTGTAGACTATTCCGCCGAAAATTAGATCTTTCCTACTCACGTGTGCCTATGGTAGGGTGTTAATATTACCTATCTCTTAGATGCTCACTTTCCTTTTCCTCTGTAGTAGAAGAAACTTGATGCATCTACAATCGTACATTCACCAAGCACACCTACTTTCCTTTTGAAGGAACATATGCAATTTTCTCTCTTGCTGATAGCTAAATCCAAGGAAAACCTTTAAGGAAATGAAAAAAGGGTTGTATTCGGGATGGGGCTCTTGTGCCAAACTTTGTGAGGTCTAATTGGGATGACATATCAGGGAGACCCCTTGAATGTTGGTAGGTCCATCACTGTCAACATTTTTGGTGCTAGAAGGAGGGTAGCTAGCTTTTTATGGTGGGTAACTCTACCCACCCTCATCATACTTCTTCTGGTCAAGGAAGTAACATTCCCAACACCTCTCCCACTCATATTCCTGAAAGTTTCCAGATCTTCTTATCCTGGCCTGGAAAAAACTTGTAAAATTTCTTACAAGCACATCCAGGAAATCTGCCCTATAACCCATTGCTTTGCAAAGGCTATTGGATTAATTCTGGAGCACATAATCTTCCTTATTTTCCAAAGAAGAAAGAAACAACTCCCAATAGGATAGTGGTTTCCAATATCAAATATTTTGTTGTCACCACGGTCAAAGACTTAGCAGAATTTTCAAAAAGTGCAAAGAAATTGAAGAAACCTCCATCTTTTGATGAGGGTGACAGATACAGTGTTTTGCTCTCAAACAACAATATTCACAGCTTAGGAAGTCACGAAGAAGATTTGTCAGATTCTAAGGAAGAGGAGCAGCATGGAAATGAAAACATGGTAGACCAAGATCTGGATTGGATGTCTAAGGGCCCACTTGCTCTTCTTGGTGTTTTACACAAGATGCCAAGACACCCAGAAACGTTGCTAAAAAAGTATGACCCTGAAAAAGATGTCAAAGTGGAATACCATTTGGATAACTTCTATATACACCTATAGATGCTCAAGGTACGTTATGATGATGTTTCATGTAGACTCTTTCCTTGTACCTTAAATGGTAGAGCAGTTGTTTGGTACCATAACCTTCCTCCAAACTCAATCTACAATTGGAATGGGTTTAAAAAGTTGTTCCTTGAAAATTTTGATGATGACAAAACCCAGACTATGTTATTAAAGGAGTCAGGCAGTCCGAAGATGGAGAAGAAAGAGAAAGTTAAAGATTTTAATCAAACGTTCAATCACATATTGAACAAATTACCTACAAATATAAATCCTCATGAATCCATCATAATTGATTATTATACTTCTGCCTTACCGATAAGCATCGTACAATTCATGAAAATAACTCTGAAAGTAACTTTGTCTAAAAAATTTTAAGAAGCCATTGTAGTTGAAAATGACTTTCTTGCAATTTGAATCATTGTCGATGATGAACCTTCAAAAGAATCCAAGGAGATGGGTAAAAGGTCTCAGGCCTCCTCAAGCAAGGCCAAGGATAAAGAAGTCACTAATCTTGAGAGCTTGACCCGGATCATCAAGTCTCTATCCAATGAGTTGGAAAAATTAAAGAAAGGTCAAGCATGGCCATCGTTAGTAACAAGCCTCCAAAGTTCAACTTCCTAAGAAGATATACCAACCACAACAACAAAAACAATCAGTCAGCTAGGTCTGTACAAAGGTCGAATGTCATTTTGAATGTCAAAATTATGGGCATGGACTATATTTCTCTTTTCATCAAGAAAAACATTCAAAAAATGCATGCCCATAGTGGTATCACAACATGAACAATCTGCCCGCGCATATCATTGACATAGTACTTTCAAATGAGCAGAATGAGCAGACAATAGGAAAGGAAGAGCCTGATGTGGCTGAAGAGACTGTGAATGTTGGGAATGCAGTGAATTATTCAATTGTATCTTCATTACTGAGAATAAAAATTTTGAAGAACCACCACCAAGTGAGACCCTAGCTCAAAATAAAAATAGTCAATATAAGTTGAGGAGCCAAGGGCCAGTTTCTGAACAAGAGTTGATGAGGAAGAAATTGAAGGAACACTTGTTAAGAAACATCACACAACCTATCAACTCAATTTAGAACACTCAGAGTAAGTCCGGAAAAGTTTCCACTGCAAACAACACTTCCACCAACATTAACAACAATTCCACCACTCTGGAAGTGTCATAAAAAGGAACTCCTCCAGACACTTCAAAATTTCTTGTTGTGATATATTATAATATAGTGAATGACATTAAAAAATCCTAGTAAATATTTCAATGTTTGAGCTTACAAGGATAGTTGACCAATGGGAATTGCTTCTCCGAGACCTTGAACATTCTTCCTCTGGTAATGATGTTGCTTCTTCGTAGAAGGGATATGGTAAGTCTTTTGGTCCCTTGGAGTGAGTTGTTAATTCTTTAACATTAGAATCTAACACACTATGCCCGTTGCTTTTGTTGATTCCAGTGCATCTTTAAACATAATTCCATTATCTTTCGCAAAGAAAATAAATAACAAATGGAATAAGACCGATGCACAAATCATTCAACTAGAAAATACTCTTCTCCATGTTATTGGTGAGCCCATAAATGTTCTTATCCTCTTATCATCTGATCACCGAGTTCATTAGTGCATAAACATAGCAATTATGGGCACTCAAGAAGCCTGTGGTGTATTATTGAGTAGTTACTATTCCAGCAAAGTACATGGGTATTTTTCTACCGACTGGTCACAATTATGGCTTATGTATAAGGGCATGAACAACTAAATTTGGGTAAAATCATAACCTTACATGAAGCACACTATCACACCCTTCGAGGGAAAGAATGAGCCAGATGCTTTCGCAGATTTGATTTTTGGAAATTGCTTCTTAGAGACTAACCTTGTATGCTACCTTTCTCAGTCTTCTCCAATCCCACCAGACACACAGTTGGAACTCCTTCCTATTCCAATTGGAGGAAATGACCTATATACATTAAATAGTAATAGTACTAGTGTAGTGCATAACTCCTGTATTTCTGATGTTTGGATTTTGTATTTTGACGGGTCCAAGACACATGAGGGCTCCAAAGCTGGATGTGTTTTAGTAGACCCACAATGGAGGAAACAACTGATCTCTTTCCCCTTAAAATTTGAGTTCACTAACAACATTGTCGAGTATGAAGCACTCATTATGGGATTACAGAAAGTCATTGACCTCAAATTTGGGGCTCTTAAAGAAATAGGTGACTTTGAGATTGTTGTATGACAGGTACGAAACCTTATACATTGTGTGTCACCTAATTTGAAAATTTATCAACAAGAGGTATGGCATTTGATTTCTCAATTCCAAGCTTTCAATATTATATATGTTCCTAGAATGCGTAACACAACTGAGGATGCATTAGCAAATGTTATTGCTAGGTTGTCACTACTTAGGGACGATTTTTCTATTGAAATTATTTATAATCCATCCATCCCTGACAATAAAGATACTGCATTTCATGGAAAACACTGATGTATTCAAAGATGCAGCCATTGACGAAGATGAGCATGAAAAATAATTGCAAGATGTAGCTCAAGCAAGAAAAGAGAACCCCATGCCAAAGGGCGTGGTATCACTTGAGAATTTTTATCCCTTGCAGAGTTGCTTTAGAGGAGTATTCAACACTAAAACTCATATCTCAACACTTTTGCATGAGAAGATCAATCTTGGAATGTAGAAAAATCCAATGTTTTTTAATCTTGGTACTCACTGCACACCTCAAGAATGACAAGCCTTTGTATGCTTGCTTAAGTAGTACCGAGATGTTTTCATGTTGAGATACGATGAGCTCAAAACTTATGACATGTGAATAATCAAGCATGTTATTCCAATAAAGGAAGGAGCCAAGCCTTTTTAGCAAAAACTATGGAAGGTACATCCGACGCTTGAGCCCTTGATTCATAAGGATTTAAGGAAGTTGTTGGATGCTCAGATCATTTACAAGGTGTGACATTCAATGTGGGTTTCTGATTTGGTATTAATGAGGAAGAAGTTTGGGGAAATACGTTTGTGTGTAGATTTTTGAAATCTCAATCATGCCTCGAAAAAAAATAAAAAATCCCATGTCGTTAATGGAGTAGATATTACAGACATTATCAGGGTCATAAATGTTTTCTCTACATGACAAATTTTTTTACTACAACCAAGTTCTAGCCTCATAGCTTAAGAGACTTAAAACAACATTTCAAACAAAGTGGGGTATGTTCTCTTTCAGGAGAATGCCTTTTCGGTTGGTCAATGTCGGTGCAATTTTCCAACGTGCGATGGACATCAAATTTCCTGATCTAATCAATTATAGTGTGGTGGTATATATTGATGATGTAACGATGTTTTGAAAGAATAGGTGTGACCACCTATGCCACCTTAATCAAATCTTTGAGTGATGTCAGAAATATGAGATTTCTCTTAATCCCAAGAAGATAATTTTTACAGTGTCTGAGGGAAATATATTGGGCCATATCATAGAAAATAATGGGATTAAAGTATACCCTGAAAGGGTCACGGATATCACACAGATTCCCTTCTTCGTAAACGAGAAATCCATGTAGTCCTTCTTTGGGTAGATAAATGTTATCCACAAGTTCATCTCTGATTATGCTCAAATAGTGAAACACATGCAGGAGATGGTAAAGAAGGATGCACTTTGCAAGCGGAACAAAAGGGAAAAAGATGCATTTTCCCATATTAAGCAAGAAATCATAGAAGCACCAGGCTTCTATGACCTTGATTTCAACAAGCATTTCTTTCTCTACACGTTTTCTTCTGATAGTTCTTTGGCTGTCATTCTCATGCAGAAATATGTTTAGAATAATGAGGCACCTATATATTTCATGAGTGATAGCTTACAAGGACCTAAAATTAACCACCCCACTATTGATAAAAGTTCTTATGTGGTCTACAAAGTTGTGAAGAAATTTAGGCCCTGTCTCTTGAAGAATCATTTTATTATCTTAGTGCTACACCCAGTAGCTACATCGTTGTTTGTTCAACAAGAGTTGGGTGAGACAAAAGTGAACTAGATGACTAGTCTACACGAGTATGATCTAGAACTCAAACCAGTTCACACTATCAAGGGACATGGTTTATGTCCACTAGCAACAGAAGTAGTGAATGCACCAGAAGACAATCCATCTAGATGGTAGGAGGATATTGAGATGCACAATGTTGAGTGAGCTTCCCCCAATATTATCTCAAACTCTAGCTACGCAGATGTGTGACTATATATTTAGCATGGTACTTTTCCCTCTCACTTGTTTGCACAACAAAAGAGGGTAGTGAGGTTAAAATATTTATCTTATCAGTTAGTGCATGGGGTTCTTTTCAAAAATCACCATAATGGAGTACTGCTTAGATGCTTAGAAGCACAGGATTTAGAAAATGTGTTAGGTGGACTCCATGATGGACCAGCCAGAGGGCACTTCGCGAGTGATACTATAACACACAATGTCATTCAAGCCAACTTTTATGGGCCCACATTATTCAAGGATGCTCACCCACATTCTCACAAGTGTCTGATCTATTAGAGATGCTCTGGCCATGGAAAGAAGTCAGTCATCCCGTTGCAGCTTATCATTGTAGAAGAACCATTCCAACAATGGGGTTTGGAAGTTATTGGTGAGATTTTTCTGCACTCATCGAAGCAACACTGCTATAATCTCACCATCACTGATTAATTTATGCAGTGGATAAAAATGGTTCCACTCAGGCAAGTGAATGATCAAGACGTCGTCAACTTCCTCAAACGAAATATCATCTCCAGGTTTAGCATTCTAACTTCACTTGTTTTTGAAAATGAAACATACTTTTCATCGTTGAGATTATATGAGTTTTCATTGGAAAATTTCATTGTATTGAAACATTCTGCTAATTAATATCCGCAGGGAAATGGTCTTACTGAATCCACTAACAAGAACCTTATCTGCATTATCAAGAAGACCATTTTCTCTGAAAGAAGGAACTGGTACTATACTTTGGTTAATGTGCTATGGGTTGGTCAAGTCACTCCAAATCCTTCTCTAAATTCATCCCCTTACTTCCTAGTGTATGGAAAGGAAGTTATCCTACCCCTGAACATCTATTTGCCTACCGTCAATATTTCACAATAATCTCACGGTAAACCATGCTCATTAGTTGCAGGATAGACACCCTCCGCAAGCTACAGGAAGAAAGATAGAAAGCCAAAGAAAAATTTCTCTCCACAGGATTCATATCAAGAGATGGTTTGACAAGAAGTTTGCAAGTAAAAATGAATTTAATATGGGTGACCTCATCTTGAAGTGGGAAAAAGCCCACAAAGACAAAGGTAAACATACTAAGTTCCAATCCCTATGGATCGATATACCTTGCACGAGAAGCTTGGCCAACACACATATTATCTACAATATTTAGACAAGAAGATTGACTCTCTTCCTGTTAATGGCCAAGATTTAAAACAATATTTTCAATGATGGTCTAGTGCCTCAACCTACCCTTGTACATAGTTTGTTCTTTTCATTTTTTGTTTTGTGTGGTCTTGTGTTTATTTTTTCGCTTATTTAAATAAGTATTGTGTGTGAGAGTGTTTTTTAGCTTCATTGCATGTGGCTGAATTGAAAAGAGTCACGTGACACTACAACATTTGGTTAACCTTCAGTCCTTCTTTGTTTCGGTTATATCTTTTGGTTAATGATGTTCTGACGGGAAATAAGATACATTCGAAGGAGAATTTTGTATTGAACTGTGATATCTGTGTCAATTCTAGAAACCTTACACCTCACTCGGTTCTCTTTGTTTCGGATTTTTCCATGCTTATGCAATCAAGTAGAGAAGGAAAAGGGGAAAATATAAAGGAGCAAACCAAAATTAGAGGTCTCTATATGCTTCTCTGAAGGAACAACCTCTTTTTCTCTAAATAATTCGAGATCCCTCTTCTGCCCATGAAATAAATAAGTGCATATGCATTGTTCTATATAAAATACATAAATAAAGGAAAAATAAGAGAAATGATTCCTACACAGGGAGGTGAAGCAAGCAACTCTATTGGGGTACTAACCAGGCTCAGTAGCAGTGGAGCAACGTTTTTGTTCTTGTAGTGACTCTGTCAGCGTACTGTCTAGGCCTACTAGTAGCAGAGAAACACCAGAGATGAAAAACTATACTCTAAAAGTATAAATCTTGTGAAATATACTGCCCTTTCCTTATTCGAAACATTGCGGTATTACTAGTCTTATGTTTTTGATTGACCAAGAAAGGATAGAGGGGTCTAATTTTGTGCATGGGGTAAGTGGGGAAACCAAAGTGATCTGAATGATGAATCAATACTCCTTGAATAACTAGACCATGTACAAAAAATCAACCAAGAAAGAGAAGCTATAATTCTACCAGTGTGTCGCCAAGTGTTGACACTACTACAACATCCTTCATACATTTGGCTTACATTCAAATTTCAGAGCCTACTTTTATTTTACATACTCTCATTGCAAGCATTAAGATTCATTACATGTGTTTTCTCTATGTATTCTTATCCCATTTGCAAGGAA
The DNA here is from genome assembly GCA_031772625.1 of Pinus tabuliformis. NCBI lineage: Eukaryota > Viridiplantae > Streptophyta > Pinopsida > Pinales > Pinaceae > Pinus > Pinus tabuliformis. The sequence goes on along the minus strand of CM062820.1, from coordinate 662,544,013 downwards.
ATAAAAGTGTCATATTTTAGCATTATAAGTGTCGCACAATGCACAAGATTTATTTTTGGTGGTTTAAAGGGGTAATATTTGTGTAAACGAGTTTTTCTCACCATGTAAACATGTATCTCACTCATTTCTAATTTTTCAAGCATTGTCGCACAAGTGTCATCATGATCATCAAAAATTGTATCTTTAGTGTCGCACCTGGTGTAAGTCATCACAAAATTGTCACATTGAGGAGAGGATGTTGTTCATGTGTTCTGAGTGTTCCATGTTGTGTTGTTGAATAATGTAAGTGTGTGATCATGTTCAGAGTCATGATTTTTCCCATCTTTCCTTCACTAATCCGATGCTTAGTCAAATTGGGAAAACTCCCCAACCAGGCCACTCAGGCCCTTCCAACTAGCATGAGCTACGCATTTCATTGTCTAAGCCCTCAAGTAGCAGCCTTCCCTCTTGGAACTATGAAATTCATAGTTCATGCCTCCCAACACTACATACAATGTAGTCTCAATGATAAAGCCTAGCCACTGAGATTTAAATCTATGAAATTTACCTCTTTAGTTAGCCCCAAACTGCACATTTCACAGTCTTGATTCTCAAGCCAAGCCCTTGAGCTCCCAAACTGCGCAATCACCTAGCCTCCTTTTCCTTCCAGAACTGCACAGTGGGGCAATCTCAGTTCTCAAACCTTCAACCTGGCTCCTTGAATCCCTAAACTGTGAAATCCTCAATCCTAGTCCATCCTAAACTACACATTGCATAGTCTCAAGGCTTAGACTTGACCCTTGATTGCTTGAGTTGCAGAATTGTGCAATCACTAAGCCTCTCCCTAAATCTACTACCTAGTTCTAACAGTTAGTGGATCATCATCAAGAATTTTAGACTAGGTTTTATCAAACTAATGTAGTCTTGTCATGGTTCAATTGTAGATGCAGGTACTCTATCACTCTATGATAGGATGATGAAGAAGGATATGGAGAAGGAGAAAATGCTAGAAGACACCCTTGTAGCTAAAAGTACAAGTTGATAAATCAGGTGGAAGTATAGGGACATCAGTTTGTGACACCAACTTAATATTTGATAACACTGAATACTCATCATCTCTAAGGCATAAGGAGGTGGAAGAAGATATCATCTCCAAGAAGATACAAAGCAAGCAATAACAAAGAATGGCTTGACATTTCCATGTCATCATGCAGTCCATGTCACTAGTGTCATGTCATGTCATGTCATGATTCATCATGTTCCACATCATATTGTGGATTATTGTAAATTCTTATTTATAAATGTATTGTAAAGTGGAAGTCCAAAGGACACATACAAAATGTAAAGAATCATGTAAAAGTTGAAAAGTCATAGGAAGTCAAACAGTCATGAGGGTAGTCAAAGAGTCACAAGGGAGGTGAAGGATCACCCCATTGGTTATATACGCCCTCATTGTACAATAAAAGTACTTTTCACCTTGACTTCTCTCATAAAGCATCAGAGAGACAAGTTACTTCTTTTAGGGAACAAGTGGTGGCTCTAATGCTCCACTATTAGAGATAGTCGTTTTCATTGCATACATGTGTCTTGGGACTTTTAATTAATATTTGAAGCCTGATGGATAACATGTTATTCAGGCATGGATTATGATTAGTTGTAAGAATTTTATTTGAATGTTATGAATTATGTTTTTTTTCATCTGTACTAAATTAGTTGAACTATTTCAGTTATTTTAGTGCTTATCATATTGAGAACATGTTGTAACGCTTGTAATGTTTGCCGCATATTTGTGGACTATTTTGCCAGATGTTAGAAAGATATTTATTTCTCATATGTGCCTCTACTAGGGTGTTACTATTGCCTCTCTCTTATATTCCCACCTTCCTTTTCCTCCATAGTAGAAGAAGCTTGACACATCTACAATCAAACATTCACTAGGCCCACCTACTTGCTTTTAGAAGGAACATATGCAATTCTCTATCTTGCTAACAACTAAATCCAAGAAAAACCTTTAGAAAATGGCAACTTGGTCGTATTATGGATGGGGATTATATCCAAACAGTGTGAGGAATAATTGGGACCACATATCGGGGATACCCCCTTGAATGTTGGCAGGTCCAGCATTATCAACAGGTCCAAAGGAATTTGATCACCAAACATGTCAATATTCTCAGGGGAAGGAACGATCCAAGGATTACCAGACCGCTTGGCACCATATGGTAGAGACGATACCATGTTAATAGAGTTAGCCAACTATGACAATTCAAGTGGAAGGAGGGGAGTGTGCCCATCAAGGAGGATTATTTGAACATTTTCACCACAATGCTCTCTGCAAGAGTGGTAGAATCATCTACAAAGGGGACTAACTGACTATCATGAAATTGAAGATCAAGCTTGGAAAAGTCTAACTAGTTAATAGTTACTATCTTACCCTCATGGGATAACATCATGGCATGGATGACTGAAGGTACAATAACAATCATAGCATAGAACTAGTTTTTCTCAAGTAGGAGGTTATCATCTAGTGGTGCATCAATGACCTTGACCTTAATAGAGATAGTTTTTCCCCTAAATATATAGGTAAATACAAAAATACCCTTTGAGGCTAAGAGATGTGCCAATAAAGGGCCTTCAATGTTGATCTACGTGGAGACAAAGTGTGGGGACCAAGAGATTTCCAACACTTGGATGAAATTATGCAAGTTGATTCCTCCTCATCCAAAATTGTCCTATGAACTCATTGTCCAAAAACATGGACAATTATTTGGAAATCCATATTTTGTAGGGTATGGTGTTTCCAAGAAGAAGGATTGAAGTTCATAATATTAGAATTTGAGGGATCGACCCCACCAATCATAGACAAAAGTTTTCTGTGTTGCACTGGGAAACTTTGTAACACTTCTAATGTAGGCATAATAGTTAAATCTTGGGATAGATCCTCAAAAATGTTATATTTGTGAGTGACCTTCACATTTGGATTATGTGTAGTATTTTGAAGGGAACCCTTAGGTGGGTATGACATGATCTTCAGTGATGGCTCATCTAAATGAAGTTGACCATCTAGTGTAGGTTGGTTCATGGGATCCCAAGTAGAAGTTCCACTCTCAGTATTCTCATAATTGTGAGATTTGGTTTGTAAATGGATTCCTGAATTAACCACAAAGGTATATAGAAATGAAGGTGAGGCATTAGAAGAGTTTCCCCCACTACCCTCTTGTTGAGGTGGTGGAGGATTTGAAACCATGTGTTTTTGTTGGACCTGAAAAGGGTTCATCAAGAAATTTGGTTGATGAGCGTGTTGTTGCGAGAAATATCGATGAATCTCATTCATATGAGGCATTCATGTGTAAGATAATCATCCATGAAAATCTTGCAAGGAAAGTAATTCTTCTTCTTCTTCTCTTTGGTACCACCCTATGATGGTGTTGGACCCACCAACATGTCAAGGGGATCTCCCCGTTAAGAAGTCCCAATTAGACCTCATACCTTTTGGTGTAGGAGTCCTAGTAGTGGGTCGTAAAGCAATGCCTTAACCACAATGTGGCATAGAGGCAACTAAGATAACTCTGTCAGTAGCAAGGGTGTGACCGCTACAGTGAGTCAAGGAAGGTGTATGAGAGGTTTCTAACATAGGTGGGTTGAGATGAGTGCACCCCTTGGAAACCTGTAAGTGTACTCAGCTGGGAAGGGAACACACAAGAGAAGATGCATCACAAACTCGAAAGCAAGTTATTTCAACAATCCAAAGTGATGGTTAACCCAAGAGCACATCTGCAACAAGATTCATATAATTGCATAGAAAAGTTTTCATACACAATTATGTAAGTTAAGTCGCATAGATTGCTACATCAACTGGAATAATCCAACTACAATAACAACATATGCATGAAAACGTGTTGGCTCTTATTATATAAAGAAGTGTAAGTTCCAATAATACAATACATCCATGTAAACCTACTAGCCCCAACAGTGGAATGTTACAGCCACATTCGCCTGCTCCTTCAATGAGATGAACTAGCTTCGTGTAGTGGAGAAGCCAAGGCGCATTACAATAATGTCCAAGCTCTTTTCAAGATAGTCTTATCAGAAGCTTGGCTAACCAAAAGACTCTACAATGAGTTATGAGGGACCTTCTATAGCAAAGGTTGGGGTGACCCTTGACATTCCCCTTTGTGACATTTCATCTACCCTCATGACTCTTCATCTACTCTATGACTGTTACATCTAACTATTGACACTTGAATTACACTTGACGTGACATTACCTTACAATGCACATGTACTCATTTGAGACAACATGGCTTAAGAAATCCATGCAAGAAAGCGCTGACACTTGGTCCATTGTGATCAGAACAACTCTTTGGCACACTTATGGTGGTGAAGGTGGTGAGTTGATGCCAAGCTTGGTCATCTGTGATGGTGTGTATGCACCTCATGGTGACATCTTGCTAAAGCGAACTCTTTCCTCCATTCCAATTGGTGCATTGATTTGGCTCCTTCATCAAACTCACCTGCTAACATGCACATGGTCTTCTTGGGTGCAACTGAGCTGGAAACACACTGATGCATAGTGTCCATGTTGATCTTCAAGTGTGTGCTAGTGGTCATGTGCATCAAATTGCCGAAGTACATGTTCAGCTCCAGTTGGACTTGCTTCTTGTCTTCACCTTGGTGAGGGTACTAAATGGGTTGGATTGCATGTGTGTGCACAATGACATGCATGCTGCTGAATCCCTTTCATGTGATCAACAAAAAAGCTCTAAATTTCTACACGTTGGCAATTGTTGGGATGGATCTTTAACTTGTACGGGCGTAGTTTCATCTGTGAGTGCATGTTGTGGCCAACTATTGTTCTTTTTCCTGCTGCAACTCAATCGTCTGTTTGTGCTGCTTCATGTTCTTCCTTGAGTTGCTGCTTCAACACATGAAAATCTCTCTTTGTTCCATTATCTATCTTCATTCGATCTTCATGTCTTGTCATCACCTCATAGCCTGAGTCTCCAAAGTTTATTTCATCATCAGTGGATCTGCTTGACCTTGCAACTTTGTTCTGCCTCTATGTTCTCAACAACCTTCCTCTTGCATTCATTGTGTTCGCTACATTTTCTATGTTCACTGCATTCACTGCGTTCGCTGAATTCGCTGCATCCACTGCATTCGTTACGTTCGCTACATTCGTTGCGTTCACTGTATTCGCTACACTCGTTACGTTCACTGCATTCGTTGCATTTGGTATGTTGCCTTCAATTTCTATTCATGATGTTGCTCATTGGGATATCTTGATGTTCTTGTCTACGAACAACTTCATATCTTCATGAGTAGGCAATCTCATAGAAATTTGATCAATTTAATCTCCAGGTATGCTCTAAATGGTGTCTTCGACTCTACCCTCTTGGAAACCATTTTACCTGCACTGCTGAGAGGCAGATGAACACTTGCAATACCTAGAGACATGGAAACACTCATGGCAAGAAATATTTCAATCGAAAACCAACATGAACTTGAGAACTGAATTTCAACATACCTGTATGACTGATCATGAAGGTTGCGCAATTTCAGCTAGGAAGTTAGGAGACTGACTCCCAAGACTATGCAACGTACAGTTTGAGCTACTGGGAGACTGGTTGATTATTGGAACTGTGAAATGCACAGTCTAGTCTAGCTGTTGACTGCTAGAATTGCATAATGCGCAATCTTAGCTAGAAATGGCTCCAGGCTTAGTGATTGCATTGCGCAATTTTCTGGGCCAGTAGTCATTGTCCCTCATAAATGTGCAAAATAGTCTCGGAGGACAGTTCCTAGGCAGAAATGCACATTTTTGGAGAGGAATGCAGAGACTTCCTTCCCCAGATTGCGCAATGTTGTCTCAGTGAAGGCAGAGTCCGGACCAAGGTTGGTCAGACTCGCTAATGGGCAACTGAAAGAAAATATGACAGTGGATGCATGGTGACACATAGTGAAGGTAGAAGTGATTGACATTGCATGCAAACATGAATGAAAGAATCAGTAAACGGAACAACATGCATGTCGGTGAGGTGAGTCGCCGAAACGATGACCATTCATGTAAAACAGTTTCATGCATGTGAGAGCAATGAGATGTCAACGAAAATTGAAACATTTCTAGGACAAGCTAGTAAACATGTAAATGACAGCAAGCATTCAAAGAAATCAAGAAAATAGTAATCATGCAAGCGAAAACACAAAAAGTGACAGAAATGCAACACAAGGCATGGAAAGCGGGCTTACCCCAAAAAAAATGAGTTGAATGTGTCGACTGCTCCTAGATGTGATATGGGATATGAGAGATGCAAGGTTGATGTGAGGAATGAGCTTTGCAATGTCTGGTTGATGAGTTTTGATAACATCGAGGTTGTGACGCGCATGCCACAAATCTAGGGAAAGCGACAATTGGTGAGAGGTTTCTGAAATGATCCTTGCATGTAACCTGCAACTGCTAAACATACGTCCCTGAAACAAGGGATGCCTTTACATGTTGCCTTGGGAGAAGTAGTCCATGCATGCAAGTCTAGTTTGCTCGGTCCTAAAGGGAACTGGTCAACTCAGCTGCACATGCAAGAGGCTACTCAATTGCTTGGATAAAATGCGCATTTCTAGCTGGGAGTTGGGCTGGCTACCTAGGAGATTTGTGCAATTTATGGGTAGAGCAGCTGACTACTGCCTAGATTTGCACAAATTTTGGGCTTAGCATCACTACTAGGCAAAATTGTGCAATTTGCACTGTGAGTGTTGACTGCCAGAATTGCGCAATTCTGGATCCCAATAGGCTACCAGTTAGGATTGCACAATTTCTGGAGGGAAGGCTGGTTGCCCTCAGAATCATGCAATTTCTTGGAGGAGCTGCTCAGCCTACAGCTGGACCAAGTCTAGGTGATCTACCTATGAGGGGAATGCATCGAGCTGTGATCAACAGGCAACCTTTGTGTAATCAAAACACTGAAGCTTGTGAACTTGACAAAGCAAGGAAAGTTGCTATGAAGGTTGGGAGGGAGGCTCCAAAACGAAGCTAAGGAAAAATTTTGGAGTGTGGTTGTAGCGGCTACAACACACCCCTAGTTTTTTCTTAGGATTTGTGATGCCCATTGATCCTTAATTGAATTCTTGGACTTATTATTTTTATTTTTATCTCATAGTTATTGAGGATTCTTATTTAAGGTGGATTGAACATAATTTACCTCAAAGGTGGGAAAAAGGAAATGATGATTTTGAGTATTAGGTTGACCAGTCAGGGCACCAGAAAAGAGGTTCATTCACCCATCTAAGAGAATATTTGTCTGAAGTTTCTAGAATATACAGAGCCCACGACTCAATCAGCATGGGTTTTGGGTTTATGAGTTGAACGATCAATCGATGACCAAGGAGCATTTGGAATCTGGTGATACAAGGTGTCCTCTTGAGAATAGATCAAGTCAAGTTGGTAGGCATGCAAGATAGCTTGTTCTTCAATTTAGGTAACACCCTTTTCCACATATTGAATAGTTTGACGCAATAAAGACTTAATAAACCACTCATGGAGAAACTCATTAAGAAGCTTTTCTTGGAGCAAAGCTCATCTTCTCCTCCACTCATGAATATGATCAAGAATGTGCGTGGATTTATCTTGATGAAAGCTAGAGAGTATATTTTTACCAACCTCATATCTAACAGGAAATTCATAATTATTAACAAAGGTCTATGCCATAGAGAGGAAAGTATCATAAGCGGTGGAGTTGAGATCAATATACCATATGGCAAGACTATTAGTGAGAGTCTGGTAAAAAATACACAACCTAATACTATCATGCATAAAAGAGTTGGATGAACACCACAAATGATAAGTCGCGATATGGGCTATTGAGTCTTCTCCAGTTTTACCATCAAATTTTGGAATGTCTACTGGTAGCTTATGTGGAGTAGGTTTCCATGTTGGATTATGTCTTATGGGGTCATTCATAAACATAGAAAGATGAGGAAAAGCTAAATTTTCCAAGAAATGGGATGTGAATGATGCTTAGGAGGGGTCAAAGTTTCCTTATGACCCAGGTGGAGGAGATTTCCCCCATAGCATGTTTTCCAGTATTAGGGCTATCGATGGAAGTGGGATGGCTAGAGGGGTTAGCTCCAACACCCATTTAAATTTGTGATTGGTTAATGCCACTAGGGTAAGTGGCCCTAGTTGCAAAAGGATTTCCAACAAGTTGTGGTCCTCCTAGACCATAAGGGGATCCAAAGGGGTTGTTGAGAGGAGTAAGATCGCATGGACTATACATGTAAAAGGTGTTTGTCTTTTAGGTCCCTATAATACTAGTGTATCCCCCTTATTGTTATTTTTAATGTAGCCCCCTATTGTTATTTTTGTTCAAATGTATATTTTTATTGTTGTGCCCCATATAAGCCCATTATCGTCATTTTTGTTCCCCATAGAATCCCACTATTGTTATTGTTGTACCCTTACATTATTATTCTTATGTAGGGCCTGATTATATTGTGACCCCTTAGACTCCTATATATACCAAGGAGGTATTATCATTTGTATCATCCAGGAATTGTTCATTTATGTGATGTAAAGGAGGTTTCCCACTCAAAGAGACTAATTTTCAAGTCGTTGATCTATCTTTTCTTCTATTTTGTGATCTGGTTGCATAAATTTTGGTATCAGAGCATTGGATTCTAGGGTTTCGCTACTTCAAACAGGACATCATGGAATTTTCACTATAATGTTTTCTCTACGAGGTTTTAGAAGCTTAAAGTTTGACCACAAGGATTTGAAATCTTGGTGAACTTCGTGTAAAAATTTCAGATCTTGGTTCACTACATTTTTTGAGATATGGTCTGAATAATTTAGATATTTTGCAGGCTCCAAAATTCAGTCCCAAACAAGTGACCTAGGGAAAATAATCATAACTTTCTCTACAAGCATCGGATGTGAATTTCTCAAAATGTTGTTGAAATTGCATGGGCTTTAGCTTTTCTTGTGTCATGTTTAGAGCCAAAGGTAGAAATATTAACACATGGAATTAGGTACAAGTTTTCTCTATTGAACCAGTCCATAATCATGCCATCATGGGAGATTGGGCATAAATTTATCTTGAAGAATCCAACATCAGTATTACATTTTGGAATTGGAAATAAGATTGATAGGGCTACCAAAAGACTAATTTTCATACCTTGGAGAGCCAAAATTACAGATATGCAATAGTTTCGATATCCAGCTTCTAAAAAAGCAAGAAAAATGTGTGTATTTTTACAATTTTGCATAACATTTGTTTGAAAAATCAGTTTGAAGTGATTCAAAGGGCTTAGTGTAGCATAGATATTTTTGTTTCATTCCAAAATTCCTCAAAACAAAAAAATGGACACACCTATTAAGATACCTGAAAGCTCTATTATCACGCATGAAGAAGAGGAAGAAATGCAACATGATATATCAAAATTATGAGACCAAGTCCAACAAATTTTACTCTCGCAAAGAGTAACCAGAAATGAAATGGGAGCTAAGATGGACGATTTGAAATATTACATGGAATAAATGATGAATTTCAATATGGAATGTTTTAAGTATGGTTTAAAAACATTATTAAACGAAAAGGGACCTGGAAGGTTTGAAGGAAAGTTTGACAAAGTTGCTACAAGAAATGCTTCCTAGTGGTGATAAGGTACTCCAAGAAAATGATGATGAAAATAAAATGAATAGAATTATGATTTTAGAGACTCCCATAGTAGGTTGAAGACTAACCACACTACAAATATCGATATGAGGAAGTTTGATGGCTAGGATATGGTAACATGGATACTACAGATGGAGAAATTCTTTAATCTACATGATGTGTCGAAGACATAAAAGGTATGCATTGAATATTTATATTTAGAACAAAATCAATTTGTGTGGTATCGATTTTTTTGTTCTCTTAAATCAATTGTCACTTTGAAATTCTCTACAGAAGATTTGGTAGCACATTATGAGGATACAAAGAGAAATACATTCTTTAGCCAATTGATAAAACTCAAACAAAAGGGTTCAATGGAAAAGCACATTGAGGACCTCTAAAGATTGAATATCAAGGTAAATTATATTCCAAAGGAGCATAGGATTCATGTCTTCATATGGACTTTAAAGGATAAAATCCAACATGAGGTTCACCTTTGGGAACCTAATTCATTGGAGAAGTCATTCAATGTGGTAAGAAAAGTTGAAAGAAAAATTATGGCAAAAATGAATTCTACCAATCACAACTATAAGGATGGAAGTGTTGTTTCTACTAGCGTTCCACAACCTACAAGGTTGACACCACAAAAATTAGAGGAACAAAGAGAAAAAAGACTTTGTTACAGTTGTGATATAAAATACACTAATGGTCATAAGTGTGCTAAGAATAAATCATTTTACATATGTTATGAATAGGAGGAAGAAAAAGAAAAAGAAGCATCAAAAGAAGAGTATATATAACAGGTACCAACCCTAGAAAAATAAGAAAAGAATCTGACGATATCTTGTAATGCATTAGCAGGAATTACCACTCCTCAAAATCTCAATATAGAAGGATATATCAAGAAGAAAAAGGTAATAGTATTGATTTATTCAGATAGTACCCATACTTTTATTCATTGTAAGATAGCCAATAAATTGAACTTCTTTCTATATCCATAACTAGAGTGTCAAGCGATGGTTGCAAATGTAGGAACTATAAATTTCTCTAGAAAGTTCCATAATATTAAGATAACCACGGGAGAATATGTATTTAATAGTCCAATTCTTTCCATTGCAATGGGTGGTGTTCATTTTGTACTAGGAATCAAATGCTTAAGATCTATGGGGATGATAGCTTTTAATTCTCAAGAGCTTTTCTTGCATTTTTTTTGGAAAGGAAAGGAAATTGAATTAATTGGTATCACAGTGAAACCAGGGAAGATAATCATCTCTAATGGCATGATAAAGATTATGAAGAAATAATAACAGGGTGTAATTGCACAATTATTTTCACTAGAGGTTCAAACAATGAAATCATCTTATCCTCCAGATCTCCAAAAAGTCTTGGAAAATCATTCCAATGTGTTTGAGACTCCCAAAGGCCTCCCACCAATTCATGATTATGATCATGATATTCACTTGATTCTAGGAAGTTTTCCTCCAAACATCAGGCCTTACAAATATCCCTATGCCCAAAAGAGTGAAATTGAACATATGGTTGCAAAAATGCTAGAGGCCAATATAACTCAACCTAGTCAAAGTTCTTTCTCTCATCGAGTTGTATTGGTGCACAAGAAGGATGGATCATCGTGTATGTGTCTGGATTATAGGGAGATCAATAATCTCACTATTAAAGATAAATTTCCCATTCCCACCATTGATGGATTTTTGGATGACTTACATGGAGAAATTTACTTCACCAAGCTATATCTTCGTTCAGGATATCATCAAATTAGAATGAAGACTGAAGAATTTCCGAAAAAAACATTCATAATAGATGAAGGTCATTATGAATTTTTGGTCATGCCTTTTGGCCTTACTAATGCACCTTCCACATTTCAAGGTCTAATGGATTCCATTTTCAAATCCTTCCTCTCAAAATTTGTGTTAGTATTTTTTGATTATATATTATTCTACAACAAGTATTGGAAGGAACATGTTAAACATGTTGACATAGTGCTCAAATTATTGGAGGAGAAACAATTATATCCAAAAACCTCCAAATATTTCTTTAGAGTACAAGAGGTGGAATATTTGGGTCATATTTTATCATGTGAGGGTGTTAACGTAGACCCTAACAAAATTAAATCCATTAAGAAATAGAAAATCCCCACAAGCCTAAAGCATCTTCGAGGATTTCTCGGGTTGATAGGGTATTATTGCAAGTTTGTTAAGAATTATTGGATAATAACAGTGCCTCTAACAACATTAGTGAAGAAAGATGCATTTTCTTGGACTCCATAAGAAGCTAAGTCCTTTGAACATCCTAAAGAGCCAATGTGCTAAGCATTGGTCTTAGCTACACTAGACTTCACAAAAATCTTAATTATGGAATGTGATGCCTCAGGAAATGGAATTTGTCATGTTTTAATGCAAGAAGGAAGACCCATTGCTTTTTAAAGTCGTCCAATCAAGTGGAAGTCTTGACACAAACCTACTTATGAGAACAAAATGGTGGAAATACTACACATTGCACTAAAGAAATAGTGACCTTACCTAATGGGAAGACACTTCAAGGTAAAAACATATCAAGATAGTCTTAAATACTTTTTGGAACAAACATTATCTTCAGAAGAGTAGCAAAAATGGGTCACAAAGGTGTTGGGTTATGACATTGAAATCATATAAAAAAAAGGGAGGAAAAAAGTTGTTGCAGATGCACTCTTAAGAAAGGATGAGGATTTGGAAGCATTTCTCCTTGCCATTTATATTATCTAACCTGATTGGATAACTTATGCAAGGCTGAATGGAAGAATTCCAAATAGGTGTGGACAATCCTTCAAAAGTTACGGCAAGATCCCAGTACATCAGATACATTTATCTAGAAAAATGATTCATTATGGTATTAAGATCATTTATATATTTGTAAGAATTCCTAACTCAAACAAAATATTCTTTTGGAATTGAACACCTCCCCCTTAGGAGGTTAATCAGAATTTTTAAAAACTTACCACAAGGTCAAGAAGGATTTTTTTGGGATGGCCTTAAATCTGGTATTCATATTTTTTTGGTAAAATTTTTGGTTTGCTAACAAAATAAAGTTGATACATTTAAGACCTCAGGTCTGTTACAACCTTTGGCCATTCCAAGTCAGCATTGGGAGGAGGTCTCAATGGATTTTATCACAGGTTTACCCAATTCTAAAGGAACACGTGTCATCATGGTGGTATTTGATATAATTACCAAGTATGCACACTTTTGTGCATTATCTCATCCATTTAAAGTCAATGAATTTGCTACAGTATTTATGGAAATAATTCAAAAGATACATGGAAACCCAAAGATTATTTTAAGTGACAAAGATCCCATTTTTACTGGAAATTTTTGGATGAAATTATTTTGTTGTCTTGATACTCAATTAGCTCATCGCTCATATTGTCATCCTCAATATGATGGGAAAAATGATATAGCGAACAAATTTTTGGAAGGATATATTCATCGCTTTGTATCTGATAAACAAACAGAATGGGTCAAGTGGTTACCTCTAGATTAATGGTGGGATAACACTTCCTTCCATATTGTAGAAAAAATGATGCCATTTATGGCACTTTATGGCTATCATACACCATCCATCACATCATATTTAAGAGAAAATTCTAAGGTTCAAGTAGTGGGAATAACACATCGAGAATCAACAACAATTTCTCCAACTCTCAAACAATAACCTCACTTTGGTGTAGAATCGAATGAAACAATAGGCAAATCAACATCGCAGTGAAAGAAGTTTTGATGCAGGTGACTTTGTATTTTTATGGCTACAACCATACAAACAAATGTCCCTCAAGCAAGTTACGAAGGATAATAAATTATCACCCAATTACTATGGTCCTTACAAGGTGTTGCAAAATATTGGTACTATGGCATACAAATTGGAGTTGCCTGCATCTTCCTAACTACACCTAGTTCTCCATGTTTGATGCCTGAATAAGTTTATCGATGACAAGCTCCCAGTTCAAATAGTATTGATAGAACTTAACGAAGAAGGAAAAATCATATTGGAGCCTGAAGCAATCACAGAAACAAGAATACAACAATTACAAAATAGATCAATTTTAGAGTATCTCATTAAGTGGAAGAACTTACCCGTTGAATATTCCACATTGATAATTTTATACAGAAGCATACATAACTACTCAAGCATTGAGGACAACAATTTTGAAGGAGATGTGAATTTTAGGTCCCTATAGTACTAGTGTAGCCCTCTTATTTTTATTGTTAATGTATCCCCCATTGTTATTATTGTGCCCATGTAGCCCCCATATTGTTATTATTGTGCCCCATAGAAGCTCCCTAATGTTATTGTTGTGCCCTTGCATTATTATTGTAATGTAGGCTCTGATTATATTGTGACCCCTTAGACTTTTATATATACTAAGGAGGTCTTGTCATTTGTATCATCCAATAATTGTTCATTTATGTGATGTAAAGGAGGTTGCCCCATCAAAGAGGCTAGTTTTCAAGTCATTGATCTATCTTTTATTTTCTTTTGTGATCGGGTTTCATAACATTGTCCCCCTAAAGGTATTCCATGGATCATATGTGTGACCCTGGAACATAAATCCTCCAAGTAGTTAATGTCCAAAAGGATTAGTGGACCCAATATAAATGAATGTACCTGTAGTGCCACTAGAGGATGACATGGCTACACTAAAAGGATTCCAACTATATGGGAACCCATTATAGGTTTTTTCGTACTTCCTACCAAGATTCAAAAACTAATCATTCGGCCTATGAAACCAGATGTGAATAGAAGTTATAACATAAAACATTAGACATTGGGATAATAAACACGATGGAACTAGAATCTCCACTGAATGTGAATGGAGATGTAAATGTCACTAATGTGAAGGTACCAATACTGGATGTGCCAAGTGGTAGAATTCCATGAATATATTGGTAGAATGAGGAGAAAGAGTCATAAACGAATGTAGTTTGGAAGGGATCCATGGTCAAAGGAATGGATATAGATGTGACAGGTGGAAGACCATCAACAACTATAGGTATGGGCATAATGATTTCTAGCGTAGAAGTATTAATGTTATCTATGAAAGAGTCAGGTAAGGAACTATGAAAAGATCTAGATAAGTGAAAACCCCCACCCAATGAGATGGGTTCAGAGGTATGGTGATGAGGTAGTAAATTGTGGCCAACCACTCAATGAATAGATGGTGGATGCCTTAGTATCATCCAAAGTGACCCTACACAAGCATGTACCTATGGTGGAGTTAATTCTATGTCTATGGGGAGGTGGACTCCCCTCGTAAGTGACAATGGCTTCTATGAGAAAGATGTAATTGAAAATTCACAACAATGGTTGCCAAAGGTGACAAAAGTGTAAAGAAAGAAAAGTCCAAAAACCACTAGATACAAAGAGACAAACAATAAGCACTAAAAACATCATAGGGTAGAAAACCAAGCAAACCAGAGTGGCAAAGGGATCCTCCCATCACTAGAGCCCATTTAATCAATGACCGAGTTAGTGGTGATCCATATTTATGAAAGAGAGAAATGGAATACAGATATAAACAAAAACACAAAGATACAATGAAAGAAAAACTTCAATTCATTAATAGCAAAGTATTCAAAATTGTTTACATGCAGAATGGAAATAAACTAGCTCAGGTGATGGTAGCCTATCTCTAAGAAGAGATTTGGTAGCTAAATGCCTTTTGAATTGTGTTACAATGAGGCTCAAATGCCTATTTATTGTTTAGAAATAAAGGAAAACCATAAATGTCCAAAAACTAACCCTAGGAGATGAAGCACCAAAAGTTTGTGGGCCCTATTGGGGTATATTGGTACTTCAACTTCCCAGGATCATAACTTTGGCATATGATCTATGTTTGACGCATATGATACCTTGTTAGAAAGACCTATTTGAGGGCTACAAATCTCAAATACAAATGTGATTTGGTGATTTTTGTTTGCCTATTTCCCAAAAAAACATCGTTTAGGGCCTCAAAACATCTTTGGAAGTTATGGACCCCAAAAGCTGCCAAAAATAGTGAAATGTGCTACAATTAAGGAAAATGAAAGAAACAATAGTCAAGGTCCAAGTGGAATAGGCGGGTGGCCACCAATATCCACTTGGATCAATCCTCCCTTCTTAGGAAGTAATGGTTCCCATTTTATTGAGTGGCTCCATGAGATGGGGAACCTTTTGTTGAACTTGGTCCCTAGTGAGCCACTTGCCTTGGTGCTGGAGTTGCCCAACATTGAAAACTCGATACAGTTGGATATTCTATTGGCAATTTTTCATGATCTGTTTGTCCATGATCCGATCAGTTGTAGCCTGTTCCATGTAGTTTGGATTTAGTTATGTTGGTGTGAGCTATTCTACAATGTATGATGTGTCTAGTAATGGTGG
Organism: Pinus tabuliformis; assembly: GCA_031772625.1. Lineage (NCBI taxonomy): Eukaryota > Viridiplantae > Streptophyta > Pinopsida > Pinales > Pinaceae > Pinus > Pinus tabuliformis. The sequence continues at coordinate 662,527,983 of CM062820.1, read as the reverse complement.
AAAGTATGGTTGAAGGTAGTCCACATTATAAACTGGGTGTAGGACAATGAATGGGGTAATGTTGAGGTCAAAAGCATTGTCCCCCACAATCGTGGTGATTGTGTAACGCAGATATCAGAGTGGTCCGATTTTCTGATGGGCCCCGGTAAGGTGTTATTTCTGCAAATGCAACCAAACTTTCTCACCCACCTGAAACTTGTGTGGCACTAGATGTTGATTATGTCACTACTTGTACTTAGGATTGGACTTATCCAAAATTTCATGCACCCGCTAGAAGATGTGTTGGATGCGTTCAATAAACGGGGTTGCTTTATCAGCCTCAGACTATACATGTGTGGAGTATGTTTGTGTAGTTGCATAAGGCATGGAAACATCAATCAAAGACAATGGTTTGAAACCTAGACTCACTTGAAAAGTACTGTGACCAGTTGAGCTATGGAGAGATCTGTTATAGTTGTGTTTCACATAAGGACGACTCTCATCCCAAGTTTGTGGATGCTTGGAGTTGTACATGCATAGAATATGCACTATCATCCTATTGATGACCTTTGTCTGGTCATCATTCTGGGGATGGAATGCAGTAGACTTGGTGAGCTTATGTCAAATAATGTTTAAAGGCTCGACCAAAATGTGCTTAGGTACCTGCTATCCCGATCTGATATAACTTTCTGCGAGATTAAAAAATGTACCCATACTCATTCAAATAAGAGGTTGGTAGTGTCCACTACTGTGATTCTCTTCATGCAATCTGATAGTATGCCCATATTCGAAAATTTATCCACCACCACAAATACATAGTCATTACCATACTTGGTAGAAGCGAGGATCAATAAATAGTCCATGGAGATGAATTCTCAGGGCTATTTGGGAGTAAGCAGAGGATTGTAAAGGCCTTTCTTATTAATTGTTGGCTTGGAAATGGCATAGGTAGTGCAAGATATGATATATTTTCTAACGTCCTGCTAGATTTTTGGCCAATAAAATTACTTTTGTAGCATGACCATAGTTTTCTCCATGTCGAAGTGTCCTGCGACCCGACTATAGTGTGCTTCCCAAATTAATTTGGCACGCTCGCTTGAAGGAACACAAAGGTGGCCTATGTAGCATAATAATGCATCATAGAGGTGGAAATATAGAACTTTCTTGCCATCCACTAATATCTAGTAAATGGTGGAAAACTCTAGATCATTCTTGTACAGTTATGTCCATTTAAAACTATCATGGCCACAAGAGTTGAGAATAGTAGTTAGTGATGCAACTGGGGCCTGACTGAGGTAATCTGAAATGTGATTGGTGCTTCCCTTCTTTTACTTAATGTCCAACTGAAATTGTTGCAGATATGTAGACCACTTTTGATGGTGATCATTTTGCAACTTCCCTTGTGTCTATATGAACTCAAGAGGTCATTGATCTGTTTCGATGAGTGTTTCCTTCCCCAAAATGTAGTTTTTCCATTGCTGAAAATCCTACATGATAGAATACATTTCTTTATCATAGCTGGGGTACTTCCGAATTTTATCAGAAAGTGTCTCACTATGATAGGCCATTAGATTCCCTTGTTGGGTGAGAACTGCACCAATAGCATAGTTGGAGGTGTCTGTCTCAATTTCAAATGGTTGTTGTAGGTATATAAATGTGAGTACAAGTGTAGAGAAGAGGTGGTGCTTCAACTCAATGGATTCCTTTTGTTTGAATTTGTACCAGAAAAACTCTTTTTTTTTCTCTGCCTTTGGTAACCTAACTCAAAAGCCAAATGACATGGGAGAATCCCAACATGAACCTCCAATAAAAAATGACAAGGCACAAAAAGTTGCGAAGCTTTGTGAGAGTGGTTAGGGTTTTCCAATCCCGAATGACTTGTATATAAGATGGATCCACATGCATGCCTTTTGCATCTTTGATTTAACATAGATATTGGACTTGGCCCATGCCAAAGGTGCATTTCTCCAAGTTGGCACATAGTTTATGTTGTCGCAAGGTCTAAAGGACCTGTCAAATGTGTTGCAAGTGATGTTCCCGACTATTTCTAAAGATAAGAATGCCATCTATATATACGAACACAAACGAGTTGCTGAAGGGCTGCAAGACGTCATCCACCAGCCTCATCAAAGTAGCGGGGGCATTTTTCAACTCAAAAATTATGACCAACTATTCAAAAATGCCTTCCTTGGATTTGAAGGTGATATTCCATACATATGTGGGCTCTATTGGGACCTGATGATAGCCAAACTTCAGATCGATCTTGCTGAAATTTTTGGCCCAAGAAGCTCATCAATCTATGGGATAAGATACATGTTCCTAACAATGATTTTTTTTAGTGCTCGATAATCAACACAGAGTCTCCAAGTGCCATCCTTCTTTTGTACAAGTACAATCGGGCTCCCATAAGGTGAGGAACTTGGTCGGATGTGCCCCTTTTGCAGAAACTCCTAGATCTTCTACTTGATCTCTTCATTTTCTAGAATGGAGGGGTCGTATATTGTCCCATTGGGTAGAGGTGCCCCAAGGGTCAAATCAGTCAAATTCTTGACCTAATAGTGTAAGGGAAACCCTATGGGTGAGGAGAAGATGTCCATGTATTCTTCCACTACCTTAACCACCTACTTCTATTGCGTGGAGGAACCTTCCTCAAGGGCCATGGATGTGGACATGAACTTCCCCTTACTCTGCGAGCAAATAAAAAAGAAAACAAAATTCATGGTCTAGGAGATGATCTTGTTGCATTGCTTAGCAAATATCAAAGAGATGGTCGTAGGTGGGGCTACCTTTGGTATCTTGTATAGCTTATCGCCCAAATTAATAATAATAGTGTGAGGCTTGGACTCATACATAGCTTGACGGTTCCACAAGTATGGTTTTCCTAATAATACATCACAAACTTCAAGAGGAGAAACATCACACAGTGCCTCATCCATGAAGGGCTTGATGTTGTAGGGAAGGCAACACTGTTGGCTGAATCAGAGATCTCTTCCTTGGTGAAGCCACCCAGTGGTTTATGGTTGTAGGCATGGTGTGGTTAATAGGCCCAACCATTTCATGATGTTTACTAAAATGAGGTTCTTTTGGTTCTCATTGTTCAAAATGAATTGTAGTGTCAAATCCTTCACCCACATTTGTTAGTGGAAGAGATGCTCCACCTCCTCTAGATATTTGGGATAAATTTGATGGACTTTCATGGTGGAAATGGTGACGTTGGGATCCGCATTAATAGTATACTTCCCTATTTAATTCCCATTTTTGAGTTCTAACTCAAAGTCAGAACATGAATTTGACTCTGAATCCTTTTCCTTGGCCACTAGTGACTATTTGGGTTGACACTCACTTGTGTTGTGAGTGGAGCTCTTATGCAACTAACACCACTTTCTTGTGTCCTTATTTTCCTTCATGGTGTTGTTCTTTGCTTCTACCTTTGGTGGGTTTTCTTGAGTCACCCTACCGTGGGTTTGTTCATTGTTTTTTCAATTGGGGGTGCCTTTCCCTTGCTTCAGATTCACATATCCAAAATCTCGCTTCTCCTATTTAAATTTTTGCCTGCTCTTGACAGTGTATCAATAGGAAGTGCCAAGAAAAGAGATGTCCAGGAAATCCATCTCTTCCTCGATGCATTTGTGTAGATAGCCGCAGTACTTGAATCCCAAATGCGGCTCAGAATCCTTGATACTCAACTTCGTGCAAAGGGTATGAAAAATATTTTTGAACTCTAGCACATCTTGGTCCCTTACCTATCATAGTGTGGTCCATTTTATGTACTTATATTCATAGCTCCCGACAACGTAGTATTGTTCCTTGATAGCTTCTCGGAAACAATTCCAACTGCGTGTGGTTGAAAACAATGAGAGTATCCTCTCATCCCTCTTCTCATAATAGGTTTCCCACCAACCCTTGACATCAGGGGTGGCTTTGAGGAATGCAAAAGTAATATTTTCCCTATTGGAAAAATCATGAACCGATATATCCTTCCAATAGTTTTTGCCATTTATCTATGATATATGCATCTATCTTCCCTTCAAATATGGGAATTTCAAAGTTGACGTGTACCTTAAAGAGAATGGAACCTCTAAGGTGGCTGCTGGATGAAAATGCATTTCCTATGGGCATCTGCCGGACGATCTGGTCAAATTTGTCCATCATTTCATTTCTCTGTCACTCGAGGGATTCTTCAAGCAATAATTTGAAAGGATCTCCTACCCCCATGCCTTTATTTTCTTCCAGTATGGGAGGTTGTCTAGGTTGATGAGGCCGGTTGCAAACCTTCAACCAGTTCAAGCCCTAACTCCTTATACCCCGACCTGGTTGGGGGCATGCACAAAAAAACAAAGAAAGAGCAGACCGCTCTGATACCACTAATCTATATTTATGAAGGAACAAAATGAAATATATGTATAAATAGAAAAACAAAGATACAACAAAAACAAGATTTCAATTCATTAATAAAAAATTACTGAAAACTATTTACATGCAAAATGGAAATAAACTATCTCAGGTGATGGTAATTAATCTATGAGAAGAGATGTGGTGGCTACATGCCTTCTGAACTATTTTACAATGAATCTCAAAGGCCTATTTATTATCAAGAAATAATGGAAAACCCTCAACATCCATAAACCCAACCCTAGGAGATGAAGTGTCAAAATTCTATGGACCCCGTTGGGGTAAATTAGTACATCAACTTCTCGGGGTCGTAAATTTTGCATACAATCTCCATTTGACACATACAATACCTTATTGGAAAGATATATCCAACAAATACAACATTTGACTAAAAATGTGATTTAAAGTCTTATGTTTTCCCATTTTCCAAAAAACATGCCATTTGTAGCCTCAAAATGGCTCTAGAAGTTCAAGACCCAAAAAACTGCCAAAAATAGTAAATTATGTTACAATTAAGGAAACTAAAAGAAACGATGGTGGGGGTCCAAGTGGAATATGCAGGTAGAGACCAATATCCACTTGGATCAAGTGGTGAGGAAATGGTTGGGGAAATTATTATAACTACCTACTTAATGATTCAGCATGGGACAAAGTGATGTTATGAGTCGTGGAGCACCTCCCTAAGAGAACCAAGTGGGTATAGCTAAAATATTCCCCATGTACAAGAAAGAATAGCCCCCTTTCTGTTGCTCATGGTAGTATCCTAAGACAAGCCACTAAGGTTACCACCAACTATAATATGTCTCGGGGGGACAAATTTCAACTATAACTACCTGCACGGTTAGGGTCTTGAGCTTGAAGCCTCATAAAGGAGACCCCCACAAGTATGTTACAGTTCCCATATATAACCACCTCTAGTTACAAAGAAAGTTGGGAGGTGACTCTGAAGGTCTAGTGTATCCTTGTGCTTAACCCTTGAGTTATAAGGGCTTCCTAGACCATGCCAAAGTGGATTTACATAGAGAATTCCCCATTTCCATTATTCTTTCGAACAATAACACGAGGATATACATATTCATTATATAAAATTCGATAGATGAGCCTTGCGTCTAATAATTTTTGAAATTCTTCTTTCATAATGTCTTTTAAGGTGGGATTCATTTACCTTTGATACTTGTAAATAAGATCATGATCTTATTTTATGTATATGTGGTTGGTTCATATAGAAGGATGTACACCTTTCATACCCTTTTAAACCCATATGAATGCACTAATGTGCTACCTCAAGATAGTGAGCAATTGAATCCCCTTGATTATCTTAAATTTAGGAGTTGATTTTCAATGGTTTGGGGGGGGGGCTAATTTCTACCATTTTTATGTTGTTACACTGAAAATCGACAATCAATGATTCTTCTCATGGAATTTCATTGGAACAACTAGGACTCCATATAGAAAACCCTTCTTTCATCCCATCGATGTTCATAGTAGTAGGATATTTATTTTGTAGAAAATTGTCAATTAAGTTATTTTCACTAGCCTACTGGTTGTTGAGGGAAGTTTCCATTGTACACATAAGATAGGTTGATGAGAAGTTAGAATCCTCCTCTTCTTCTTCTTCCACCCATGTAGGAAAATCAACCTCAGCAAAGGTTGAGACGAGGGATATGGTACAAGCTATTATCAATACTATGCATTAGTAATTGTAATGTTTCCATCCCTATACCTATATGCATTGGTAGTAGCTAACTGAGGCCTACCTAGAAAGAATAGATAACCATTTAAATTTCTTTTGGGTTAGAGAAAAAGTATATGGGATACTCCTAGGAGTCTATGGAGACCATTACATATTTTATTATCCCTTCTATTTCTAATGTATATGTAACATCCCTACTCGCTCCCTATATTGTAAATACCATGTACATGCAAAACTTAGGCTACATAGTTAGAACATATTAATTAGGTTGGTGAGCCGAGACTTGATTTTTGGGGTACTGCCCCTGTTTTTCTATATGTGTATATGTTTTTGGGTGACTATTTCCATGTTTATATATGTTTACATGTTATGAGGATAGGAATCTTGATGTTGTAAATATATTTAACTTATGAATATTAATAAACACATAATGGCTATAGAACGAATTAGACAAAAAGAGAATGTGGAGGCAAAACTCCATGGGAATATAAAGGGGGCTGATGTGATTTAATAATAAGTGGAAAAGAGAACATGAAGGTAACTAAATTCCATTAAGTGGCTTTAGAGGGTGCTTAGTGTCAAAAATAAGTCCTGCACATAAAAGAAGGATGTTTTTCATATGAAGTGTGTTTAGTTGTGAGTCGGTCAGAGGATGGATGCCAAAACATGGTAAAAGGATCTCTTGGATACCTAGTGCTAATGAGATCCCTATCCCACCAAGTTGGGAACATGGTGGCTAATCCAAATGGAATGCAAGTGCATAGAAGTGTGTGCATTTCCTAGGTTCAGGCTGATGGGGGATGTGATCCTAGAGGTTGGAGGTTGCTAAAGTTTGATACCAAGGTCTTGAAAGGTACCTGGATACCTTGAAGAGAAATAGGAATTCATGGATACACAAGAATCTTAGAACATACACTTTTGGTTGAGTAAGACACCTTATATGTGGTGTCATAACGTGAGGGACTGCATTTGTAGAGAAGGGTGTGCACTTCTTGGGTATAGGCTTATGGGGTACGTGAATCTGAAGGTTGCAGGCTACTAGGGTTTGGTACCTTAACTAGTTAATGGTACCAAGAATGTACCCAAATATGTGTGAGATAATTCCCCATGGAGTTGAAGCCCTAGATCATGGTTGACCTACTAGGAGAAGTTTCTAATCATATACTGCAATTACAAATAAGAGTTAATATGAAGGACTTGTAACTAAATTAGTGTGAAGAGAAAATAGGGTAAACAATAACTTCAAAATAGTGTAGCATGGCCACCAAAGTTCAGTTTGGGAATCAGAGTAGTCAACGGAAAGGTATGGAATTATAAAACCCAACCATGGAGTTAGATTTGAAATTTGAATACATGATTACGCAGACAATGGAAAATAGTGTATTATGATAGAACAAGGAAAATTGGGGTAATTAGGCCAAAAATTTTAGAGGCCATAACTTCCAACTCAAGAATCAGAATTCAGCATCCAAAGAGTCAATAGAAATATTTCGAGAAGAGGAATATATTTATGAACCAAGAATTTCATATTTGGGTAATAATTTTGTGAAATCTCCTAAAGAATGCTACAAAACATATAAGGAAAGATGAATATGAGGAACAAGTTTACAAAATATGCTCAGGGGTCCTATATCTAGGAAGAAGAGGTTAGCACCTTGGATATTAGCATGGGTAACACTAGAACATAATCAAATGGGTAGGCCATAGGATAGAGATTTGAAGGAAAATGTGAGGAACCTCAAAATGAAGGTTCTCAGCCACAAAGGTAATAATGATATGTTGATAAGGAAGCAATAGCAAATAAATACTCATATTTTATAGGGCATAAATAAATTATATATGATAATGGAAGGGAAATCTAATTCTAGGAAGGAAAATGAACAAGACTCACAAGTAAGGGAAAAGGGTGTTGGATATTCAAGGCACTCTAGGAGAGCTATTGCAAAACATCATCATACATCAAGAAAGTCAACAAAGAGGGCTCATGTTACCTTATAATGGGGAAGTAGTTAAATCATATCACTACTAAGGAGACCAAGGAGAAGGTCCGACTTGGAAATTCTACAAGGAGAACTCAGGAAAATTAAAATTACCACAATTAATGGGGAACATAAGAAAGGAGAGGAAGCTAAAGCATGGCTAAAGAAATGAAAAAGTATCTATAGTTATATTATTACTCCAATTTGGGAGAGAGAATTGATATCTATCATTTGAAGGTGAAGGAAAATATGTGGTGGGAACAACTTAAAGAAGTAAAACCTTTGGATGAAACAAAAATATCATGGAGGAAATTTAAGATGTACTTCAAAAGGAAATGCTTATTTGAGCATTATTATGAAAGAAAAATGTAGCATTTATTTGAGCTCAGGTTGGGAAGTATGACTATGGAAGAGTATGGTAAAAAATTCATTGAATTTCTAAGGTAGTTCGATTTTATCATGGATCAAAAGTTGAAGATTCAAAAATACGTGAATGGGTTACCACCATTATATGGTGATAGAATTATTTTTGATGAACCAAGGATTTTGGTGTAACAACCCCTCGTTAAAAGTTCATGTAATAAAAGTTAATAAAGGAAAAATAGGACCACGGTTAAGGGACACTTAATCGAAGTTGAATGTTAGGAAAAGATATCCTAGTGGGCATCAATGGATGTGTTTATTGCTAAGGGAAATTGGCAAAGGCAATGGTTAAGGCATTAAAAAGGAAAAAAGGTATTTTGGCACATTTATTTTCATAAAGGAAGGTAAAAGGTCACAGGTTGCATGTGAGGAGGAAATTGAAGGAAAAAAATGGAAAATGAAGAAAATAGAGGCAAAATTAATCAAAATTATTTTGAGGATTAGTTTGTAACCTTTTGTCATTTCAGTTTTGGGGCTCTTTCATTATTCTCTCTCTCTCTCTCTCACTCTTGGACAATTAGAGTTCTCTTGGAGCACTCTAGATTTGGAGCAAGGAAAGGAAAATAAAGCAAAGGAAGGACAAGGAAAAAAGTGAAAGAAAATATTAAGAAACAAAGAGTAGGATCTAGCAACTCCAATAAGAATACTTGTAGGTAACATATTGCATGTGTGATTTCCTAACTAGTTTGGACATGCACGGCTTTGCATGTTGGTATATGGTTCTCTTTTTGTTGGTGACATGATTTTGTTGGGTTATGAAAGTGGTTTTCAGCCTTGCCATGACTTTTTCTGGATAGACATGGTGTGATGGGAGTGTTTCTTGGTTTTCAGCATTGGAATTGCTGGATGGTTTCAGAATCCAGGGTGGAGGTGGTCTCCAGAAAATCCCGAAGGCTTAGGAATCCCTTGACCAGTTTTGGTGGGATACACGTTAAATCCAAAGGGTGGAGTCTCAATTTAGCGCCTAGTGATCCGATATGGATTGCAATAAATAATGAGAGAATGGTGTCTCGGTTTAGGGCCTAGTGATCCATTATGGATTGCGGTAAAGCCCGAGAAGCAAGGAGACAGAAAATTCCTCAAGGATAGTGATGGATTCCGAATGCATTCCAAGATTGGTTTGGTTTTGTGATCTTAGTGTTAGTTTTGGTGAGATCATGGTTTGGTCAAGGTGGAGGTGGTTTAACCTATAGATTCCCTTGATTGTTTTTGGATTGGTTTATCCATGAGATCCCACATTCATGCTTAGAATATGTATGGGGGTGACTGGCTAAAAGAAATATTTGGTTTAGCCATGTCTATGGTCAGGTGGTACGTGGAAGTCTCAAACTTGGTCGACTTTGCCTATGTTTAATAAAAGCTAAGTTATATTGCTTTTGTACTTGTTGATATGTGGCTTTAATAGCTGTTATATCATTTTTATTTACATGGTTTAATTTTGGTTATAAGAATAGTTATATGAATGGTTATTTCCATGGTTATTTCATGTATTTACTTGTAACTGAAAGCAAAATGGATGCAATACCTAATTGATGTCAAAACAGTTAATGGAAGAGGGTGGTGATCCTTCTTGTCAACTTCCATATGAATTACCAATCATTTATGCTATGTCTTGAATTAATTTCCTGTAGATTGCGTTGATGCCAATGTTTGACAAGAATGTCAGTCCCAGTTGGGGATGGTCAGACTTAGTCCTAGACTCAGTTTTTTATTTATAAGTCTTGTGATTATATAAATTATTGATTTTGAAAGTGTCAATGAGTTATGGGGAGTGACCTAGGCTCTCAACCTAAAAAAGTGGCTTAAATCCTAGAGATGCGAACATAACACTAGGTAGAAAAGTAACTAGACACATGCATACCAATGTTGTGGGAGCGTCTGGAGCCTTCTGGACGCATGCTTTTCCATATCAAGGGAGCATCTAAGGGTTTAATGGTCTAAAAATGTAGTGGCACCAAGGGGCTTGTTACCTAAGTGGTTGGGATTATTCCTTGGAGTCATGTTGCTGAAGTGGAAGATTTTTATGGTGTGTTTCTATTGGTTCCACTTCCGTAGGGTGACGTAGGAGGTCAAATCATATCATTGTAACTTCTCATCACATGTTTACCTCAGTTGGTCAGTTGCTTCGGTAGATGTAGGAGGAGGTCATTACAGAGTGGTATCAAAGCATGGTTCACCCCTTGGACTGGATGGTTGTATGTTGGTCATGCATTCATGTTAGTTGCATGTGTTAATTATCCTTGTGGTATATATGTTTGTTGCATATGCAAGGTGCCAGTCAGGATTTTAGTTATGTCACCATGTGAAAGAGGATGTTTTTGTTGCAGAGTGTGTCATCATGAGAGTGTGATTGGTTATGAATTGCTATGTGTGTCAGTGCTTAAAAGTTGTCAAATGTACATTGGTATGGTTGTTGTTGTTGTCATGCATGAGGTCATGGTATGTGTAGTTGATATTGTCATGCATTAATCACTGGACACTAGCTAGAATGATGGTTATATGCTTATATTATTATATATTATATGTATCTATGATGTCATGATTATGTTATACATGTATTACGTTGATTTTTGGATCTTGCAGATGAGGTATCCTCCTTGAATTATGCTAAGGTATGTTGGTTTATTGTGATTTGGTCTAGCTTACATGATATACCTTGTAGGAAGATTATCAAAGGTTACTAGCAAGATGGTAGTATACACTTCCCGGGACTCTCCCTATTGATTAGATGAGCAGCGTGGTGTTTGGTACTCTTCTAATTTGGCAGACACACTGAGAAGTGTATAGGAAAAAATAAGGAGTTGTAAGGTAGACAATGACATAACCATACAAGAACAAGAGAAAGAAGCAGAGGTAAATGTGATGATACTTCATAGTTTGCCAAAATTGTACTGATAGGGACCACTTCATATTAACCATGAGCAGGAGGACAGAGCTAATGGGGTATATGGCAGTAGATCTCATCATGAGTACATGTCAGCTAGAGATGACACAATCAAAAATGGCAGGTCCTTGGATACTCTAGATAGGAGAGGTGATAGACACAGGTACTATTCTAGTTCTGGTTCTGATATGCATTATGATCATCATCGTTATAAGCCTTACAGGTGGAGTGACAAGGGATATCTTCCGGATGATTTTAAGAAAGCAAAGCCACATACATTCAAGGGAGATATGAAGAAATCATAGGATGCAAAGGCATGGTTGCTTGGTATGAGGAAGTTCTTCAGGTTTCATGATTATTCATAGAACATGAAAGCAAATATGACCACTTTCAGTCTTAAAGGGAAAGCAAATATATGGTGGGAGGATGTGAAGAATGATAAAGGAATTCAAGAGGATGACTTGATTTCAAATGAGTTTGAGAGGCTCTTCAAGAAGAAGTATATGTCAAAAAGGTACTATGATGAAAAATATAAGGAGTTTTATGAGTTGTAGATGGGTTCCATGACAAATGATGAGTATACTATCAAGTTCTTGTAGCTGTTGAGATATGTGCCTTACCTCAAGGAGGAGAAGGCCAAGGTTCTTAGATTCATCAGTGGACTTTCAGTAGCATACGAAGACTATATTGAATTCGATGAGCCTAGATCATTGAAGGAGGCCATCTAAAAGTTAAAACATTGTTATGAGAAGTTGAAGCACAAATTTGAGCCTAAGCATGACTTGAAAGGAAATGAGAAAGTTAAAGGAAAATTTCCACCAAAGTGGGGAATACCTCAAGATGTAGGTGAGAAAGAAAATGTGGTCCCTTACAAGAAGTTCAATACATTTGAGAAGGTACATGGAGAGAAGCAAACTAGAGGTGATGGTAGAGAAATGTTGCAGTGTTGGATATCTGCCAAGGATCATCATAAGAGGGATTGTTCATAGTATCATGGTGGTAGATCCTAGATATATAATGCTGATGAGGTGCATATAGTTGGGGATTTTCGTCACAACATCCTCATATTTATGCAGTTATGGAAAACAAGCAGGTGGATCATCTGGCGTCTATCATTTAGATGGATGATAAGCTTTCTAGTCAAGTTGTTTCTATTTTGATTGACCATGGATCTAATTATAGTTATATTAATCCTAAACTGGTGGATAAGTGTGGTTTGAGAAAAGAAGTGCATGTAGAATCTTGGTTGGTAAAGTTGGCTATAGGTATAAAAAAGAGAGTTCACCATTGGGTAATATCTTGTTCATTTGAGTTAAATGGTATGCCTACAATAACACATTTGAATGTACTACCATTGGGATCGTATATCATGATTGGGATTGAAATTGCAGTTAAAGGAGATGCTTGAAAAGGGATACATTAGGCCAAGTGTATTAACTTGGGGTGCACTAGTGTTGTTCGTAAATAAGAAATATGGTACTCTCAAATTTTGCATTGATTACATGCAGTTGAACAAGGTAACAATCAAGAGCAGGTACCCATTGTTGAGGATTGATGATTTGTTTGATTAGTTGAAGGGAGCACCAATGTTCTCTAAGGTCAACTTGAGATCAGGATACCTTCACGCATGCATCAAGGAAGAGGATATATACAAGACTGCATTTAGGACTAGGTATGGGAATTATGAGTTTGTCGTAGTTCCATTCAATTTAACTAATGCTCCAACTACATTTATGTGTTTGATGAATAGTGTGGTGCGTCCTTATCTATAAAAGTTTATTATTGTTGGCATTATGTTGCATGTGTTGTCCCTGATGGCAACTCACTTGTAGCAGAACAAGTATATGGCAACTATATGAATCTATAGGACATATTAGAGGTTACAAAATGATAAAACATAGATGAATATATAGGTCAGAGATGAAGTAATGATGGAACAAAATAATGGTCAAAGGATTGATACAAGGAGATTGTATTAGTGATGTCCTTGATAAGAAACCTACGTGACGAGTTGTCCCTAATGACAACCTATTTGATGAATGTACTAATTATAAAGGTATAAACAAGATGTGATAGAATGCATGGCAGTTGTGGTTATAGATGTGACAAAATGTAGGGCGGTTCAAAGGAATCAATTCAGAAGTGATGTACGGTGGAAAATCAGATTATAACAGGTCTATTCAGAGGTAATAGAGTAATGGAACAGAAGAACAAGATGATGAAATAAATGACTACAGATCAGAATCAAGCAATTGAGGAAAAATAATGTTTTAAGGTATATTAGGTTGTATACGCAAGTTCACGTAGTCCAAGTAGTGTATCCAAATGGGTTCACAGAACAAAAGAGTGTATACGTATGCACACACTTTCATAAGAGGAAAAGCACACATTGAATGGAAAATTAAGGAAAATTAAGATTAATGAATACCAAGGTTCCATACCATGGTATTAGCCCACAATATTGAGTGGAATAATGATTACTTGATCCCATCTAAGAATACCACATGTTCTAAGTGTTGTTTTGGTTCGAGGTATTAGGAAAGGCTAAAACTATATAAGGAGGAGAACAACAAAGGGAAAGTGAAAGGGTTTTTCATGAATACTTCTATTTAAAGTATATATTATGTTGTAAGGGCTATGGTTAGGATATGATCTGAAATATATTGTGCACCTTTTGATACAATGATGGATCAGGATCACAAGGCCTGAAATGACTTATCATTATATGATCTGATAATGGATAATCTAGATCTGATTGCTAACACATGTTTTATCCTTTATATGCTAAGATCTGAGTATGTTTGAAGTCTGGAATAGTCGTGAAGTTATAACCTAGTATTTTCATATCTATACACTAGTTCACCTTGGTGAAGGCACGTATACACATTGGTTCGGCACTACCAAGTTGCGTATGCATAAGAAATGCATATTTTTCAAAGATGACTGATCTATTTGATCAATGTTGTTGTTTTACTGTTGTTTGTCAATGATGTCTTCTTTAGATCTGAAAGTAGAACTAAAAAGTAGAGGCAAAAGTTAAAAGGTTCATAGATAAAATTAGATATCAAAAAGATCTATTTGACAAAACGGAGTGTACCTACAAAGAAGATATTATTAGGTTAAAAACTCAGTTGGAGGAAGGAAACAAAATAAAGAAGTTGTACAAAGAAAAGGAAGATCAAATTCAAAGGTTGTAGGATGAAATGACATAATTGAGAAATGAAGTGAATGAAAAGGATACAAGAACCAAGGAACTTATAGAAAGAACCAGTCACTGTGAAGGACTTGAAGCTGTGATCATCTCTCTAAGAGAAAATCTTAAAAAATCAAACACGAAAAATGAAGAACTACTTCAAGAATTTGAATAACAATAAAATGAGGTTCTCAAATTAAGGAAACAAGTGGAATATGGAAGAAAAGTTGAAGAAATCATGGAGAAGTGGTATCTTGAAAAGGAAGAGAAATATCAGGTTGAGGTAAATATCATAAAAGGTAAAGATGGTACTAAGATTTTGGATAATATTCTTGGTAGTCAAAGGTCTCCTACCATCAAACTTGGTCTTGATTTTCATGAAATTGTTAAAGGTGAATCTATCTCACAAACTGAAGAAAGGAATTCTAATGCAAAATTTGAAATGCTCAACAAGAAGATAAGAGGCCAACCCCATCAACAACTAAGGAAAGAAAGTCTTCAAAGAAAATCATATACTCCTATCTATGGAAGTGTCAATCAATTCTTTCCTCTGACAAATACTGTTGAATGTTTTATATGTCATAATTTTGGACATGTTGCAGCCAAATGTAGAAATAGAATGGTTCAAAGTAATAACCATCTCACAGAAATATCATCAACTTCCAGTTACTTTAAGGGATATTGTTTTTCTTGTAATATGTTTGGTCACAAATCCATTTATTTATATAGAAGGAATATGAAACATATAAGATTTTATGCTTGTAACAAGTTTGGGCATATAGAAAAATATTGTAGGAGAAAATTTCGGCCAACATACCAAAAGGAGAGAATCATTACACGCCAAGGTATGGAAGAAGAAGGAATTACAGTCAGGAAAATGTGGCGTAGCTTAGTATACAGATATAACAGACTCAGGAGGAACTGAAAGTATGAAATTTTAGTGTTCTAATCATCATACGCAGTTATCATGAATATAATTCATGTATATACATGAGTTAGACATTGCATAGTCGCGTATATGTTAGTTTGACATAGAAGTAGTGAGATAGACTCATGAAAAGGGGTGTGATATGGTTCAGTCAATTATCAATTATCTTTTCTATTTTGATTAATCATGATTACATTCTATTGATGATATGTAGAAGTTATTTTTACCCTCATAAGTTGTTGATGACTTGATGTATAACTAGCTGATGATGATACCTTGATGATTATTACTAATTTATGCAATGATCAGATCTGACAGTGAACATTTGGCCCAACTTCAAGGGGAGAATATGTTAGGCTTCTAATAATACATTGTTACACAGTAATTTGTCACTGTCTCCCTGTCAGTCTCCCTACTGTGTCATGAATTCACATTAATCATGATCATGCTCTCTAATCTGGCCAAATGACCCACTTTGCCAAAGTTTATTTCATCATCGTGACTGTTACTAAAATAACCGCGCTGACTAGCGGCTGATAGTGCAACTGATGCGCTGCCAGCGCGGAAGCACACCGGTTTTCCGCGCTGGTCAAATTTCATGAGACAACGCATCCTATGTTTGTATTAAGTCGCACTGACACAGCCTGCTCCGTTATTAAGATGCGATGTCAGCGCTCCAGTGCAGTTATACACCCGCGCTGATCCAGTTTGGGCGAGTTTTTTCTAACAGCCAGCCTTCCAGATGACTCCAAACCTGGTTGTTGGCCTTGTAAATGTCGCCCTCCCTTCTATGGCATCTCTGTTCGTCATTTGAGCCACCTTCCTTGGAGATAAGCTCATCCTCCCACCATTCATGGAGACTCCTCCTATTTAAACCTCTACCATTGCCATGAGCAGCTAGTTTTGGATTGTGTGGAGTTGATAGTGCTCAAAGTGCTGCTGCTAGTAGGTAGTTGGTGTGATAAGTGTGGAATTGCTAGATAGCTTAAGGAAGGTTGTGGAGTGTTGCTTGTGTGAGAGAGAGTTCTTGTCTTGGGAGATCTACCTCCAAGGGTGAATGCTTAAGAGACTTGCTGGCTGGACCCTCTTGAGAAGGACTCAACGTCAAAACTTTGGTTGTACCTTTCTCTGTTATTGATTAATAATAGATGACTACTATTATGGTTCCATTCTCATTTGTCTTTGTAATGGTTAATGTGAATTACGTCCTTTCTGACTGATGTATAATTGCATTTAGTAGATTTCACGCTTGTGTTTGTGTTTCTCTTCGTGTGTGCAGGTATCTATCTACGGGGATCGTGGAAGATCGTGACCAGCCAAAGTGAAGGAGCGAGAACGACATCTCTTCATCAAACAATAGCGTTGGAATCCAAGTAGGTGTTCCTTGCCTATCTTTTATTTGCAATTAGGAACTTGCATAGTAGCATTGACTGATTGTTGCTAGACCCATTCTGGGCTAGTAGGGATCGCCTCTATCCGTAGAGGGGATTTACCTCTCCAACAATTTGGCGACTCCGCTGGGGAGCTGGCCCTTGTCCCTTTTTGTTCATTCTTGCCTTGCGTTTTGTTTTGGTCTCTTTTGAAGTTTTGGGGATTCATTAACAGTCTTTTGCGTTTCCTGGGTTGATCTGGGAAATGCCCCTGTTTGATTGAAAGAATGGCTGTTTTGATTTGGGAGTTTTGATTTGCCTGTCACTATTTTTGAGCTCCATCGCGGATTTAATTTTAACAGTCGCCCTGTCATCGTGCTCACCCTTTTGCAACATCCTATTCATCGCGTAGTTACGCCTAACAGTCGCGACGATCCTGGAAATCGGATCAGCGCGGAAAAGACGTGTACAGTCGCGACGTCAGCGCCACTTGGTAGCTTTTTACCCGCGCTGATCTTGGGTTGCTAGCTTAATTCCTGCGACGACTCCTGAAATCGCATCATCACGGGCTGTCTGTGTAAAAATTGCGCTGACATCTCGGGTTGTCTGTGTAAAAATTGCGCTGACAATGTGATCATCTCGGGTTCTCAGTGTGTAACTTGCACTGATTCCTGAAAAGTTGTTTTTATAACTTTATCTCCTGAATTCATCAATCTTTCTTATCCCCTGTTGTTTCTTGTCTCTCACTAGCTTGTTTTGATTACTTTTGGTTAGGGGCACTCTCTCTTTGATTTCATTCGAGTGAGTCTTGTGTTTTTTAGACCATGTGACCTAGCCCTTTAGAATTTTCATCGAGAAACCATTTGCTTGGGTTACTTGTCTATTCAAGGTTCATCCACAACCCTCTTATTGATTTGCTTGAGGCTTTTTCACTGCTTGTTGCTGGTTGATTTTTAGTGTCGATTATTGAACCAATTTTTTATGTTGATTCGATTTCTTCACTACCAAGCATAGATCACAATTGTTTGGATCGATCAGTTCACACTTGCTTGTTTGTCTTCTTGAATTCACGAAAAAAATTGCATTCATTTAGCATACGAAAGTGAAAGTGCATTAGCATTACGAATTTTCATGTTTGAGAAATTGAAAAGAAAAATTTTAATCTTTCATTAGTAGTATCTATGCATCGTGAGATTAGTGTATTGATGCATTGTGTTTCTTAGTGTTTGCATTCGCTTGTCTTGGTTTGGGAATGATATTTCTACCCTCCCATAGGTAGGTGTTCATCGAAGAAAAGGATACTTCATTCATTATAGCTTGCATTTAGGGAATTGCGAGAGATTACATACGGTAGGACCTGGAAATTGAAACCTAATCAAAGATCAACCTTAAAATGAACTGAATGAACTTAAAAACGCGTTGGAACATAACGCTCACTGTTTAGAGGTCTAGGCTAGAGACGTGCTCCGGCGTTGTTAAACCTAGTCACTGTTGTTTCACACTACGGTTGGGTGATTCCTCCTTTTGTGACTCGATAGTGGTCTAGCACGGACTTGAGCTCCCACGTACCGTCGCGTATATAGGGGAGACCCCACTAGGTTATCATCCTTTATCCACAGGAAGCCCTGTCTGTCGCCTTACAAGCCGTAACGCACCGAACACAGCATTCGGGAAGATTGACTGTCATACGGGAAGTTCTTGGTTTTCATATGACTGCCAAGGTGTATATGCAGTTTTACGGATTTGTTTGGTAAACCCTTTGCCTAGAGTCTCCAGAGTAGTCACTTTTGATCCTTTTCAGACTCCCTAAAAGAAAAGGTGCCAGTGAGCGTCTTGTCACTTCGTGCTCATTAAACATTCGAAGGAGACTAGAGTCATATTTTCGTCCTTTTCTCGACTCTTGAAACATGAAAAGGTCAAGTTTAGTTCCTGTGTCTTAAAAATTTATTCGGCCACGTTAACATCACCTGGTTAGATCTTGTGTGCGCTTCTTTTTGTTTTCCATGGCAACTTTTCCAGGGTTCACCAACCCAAGTTCCCCTCCTGACGGGAATCCTGTTCATTTCCCTCCTCTCGGGAATGTTGGTGCTCCTTATATGGCAACGTTATCCCTTCCGGGGTTAACTGTCGGGTTGCCTGTTTGGTTGTTTTCAACCTCTTTGGTCCCTGCCGTATTGGCTGCTAGTCCATCAGTCCCTCCACCTGAACAACATCATGTTGATCCTAAGGTGGATCTCTCCCCTTCGACGCCTACTTCTGCGTCTTCCTCTTGTACTTCACCTGGTGAAAGTCTCGATTCGAATAACCAGGTGGCTAAGAAGAAGAAGAAGAAGACCAAGAAGAAGAAGACTCCTAAGGGAGAGGCTACAAGTGTAACTATTACTCCCTCGAGTACACCTGAAGTCGGGCCCCCTTCCACTCCTCCGCGGAAGGTTAAGTTTCCTTGTCGATTATGCAAGGAGGACCATCTTCTTCGCGATTGTCCTGGCATTCCCAGGGTACTAGAAGTATGGTCTCGCGATCCGGCCCACCCCTCATCGTCCTCTGAAGCTCACGGCGATGCTACCTTATCAGTTGGGAATGGTAAAGGAAAAGGCAAGATTCGAATCCCCTGTAGACTTTGTGAAGGCAATCATCCCCTTTACCTTTGTCCACTAATGGATAAAGCCTCTGTTGTCTTGGAAAGTCTTACAGCTCCTTCACCCCAACTCCCCGTTGGATATCAACGTCTTTCTGCAGCTACAGATCATCCGCCTCCCGACAATGAGATTGGTTCACATTCTTCTCTTGTCCAGGCCCCTCTTCCCGAACCCGGCTGTGTCCAGCCTGTTCCAGACCGACCATTGGTCGGAGAGAGTGTCGACTCGAGTCCACCACTCGCTCACTCTATTTCGGAAGAGAATCACGCCCATGTTCTTCTCGTCTCTTCAAATTCTCCTGAGTCCCGAAATGACTCTCTTAACCCAACTGCTCCCGAAGGTTCTCCTTTGGTTCCTTTAGCACGTGGGGGCAATCATATGATTCCCCCACCAAGTAGTCTGGTCGCTTCCTTTGATTGGAATCACCTGATTGCCGTCGCCTTCCATCACATATGCCTTTCCAGATCATAGTACATGCCTGTGCTAAGGCAGTACCTGGCACTGTCTTAGATGAAGGGGCGTCTGTCAGTCTTATGCCGTCCACTACTTGGCAAGCTTTAGGTTCCCCGCAGCTTGGGCCAATCACTCAGAATCTGTTGGCCTTCGACGGAGGATCTTGTCCATCTCTAGGAGTTCTCCCAAAGTTCCCTATTACTTTGGGAGGCAAAACCGTCTATATAGACGTCTTGGTTACCCAAGGTGTTTTAGACTTTAGTCTTCTCCTTGGTCGCGACTATGTTTACGCCATGGGGGCCCTCGTTTCTTCGCTTTTCCGTGTGGTTTGCTTTCCACACGATGGAAGAATTGTGACTATCGATCAATTGTCGTTCGTTAGTCCCCCAATGCCTCCTGCGCAGTTTTCATCCCCTCCTATTTTTTATCCATCAGTTGTATCTGCCCCACCGCAGATCAACTACGTGGCCACCTACCCCGTGCCTGTATCCAGTGATGACACCGTCGTGCATAGTGTCCTGGATTAGGTCCTGACTTCTAGGACGTGGTCCTTTCACCGGGAGTAACACTCTTGGAAGCACCAACTTCCTGTTCATTATGATGCAGTTTGGTCAGAGCATAGTTCCTTTCCTATGTCAAGCTCCTTAAAAAATGAAACTAGGCTTGGTCGGAGCATAGTTCCTTTCCTATGTCAAGCTCCTTAAAAAATGAAACTAGGCTTGGTCAGAGCATAGTTCACTTTCCTATGTCAAGCTCCCTAAAAAATGAAATTGGGTCTGGTTGGAGCATAGTTCCTTTCCAGTGTCAAGCTCCTTAAAAAATGAAACTCGGTTTGGTGGAGCATAGTTCCTGATCTTGTGTCAAGCTCATTAAAAAATGAAACAAGGGTTATGAGGATAGTTCTTTTACTGTGTCAACCTCATTAAAAAAATGAAACACCTCCCTTTCCAAATCGAGTCTTTTGATTACGATCTCGTAAAATACAAGTCGAGTCTTTCATCGATCTCGAGAATGAACCTTCATTCCATCCACTTTGTTGAATGCAATGAAGCTTGCGGGGCATGTACCTCGATTTGCGTTATTATGCCGGGGGCATGCGAACTTATAACAAGCATAGTTTTTCGTTTCAAGCTTGTGTAAACATGAAACCGAATCCAAGCAGAGTTCTCCATGGTTCAAGCTTGTGTAAAAATGAACCCATACCCGATTTACATCTCGTGATTGCCATTTTTATCCGCTGAATTCTGCTAGATGAGCCTTGGTTGTTTTCATTCCATCGCCGCCATCTCTTTGGCCGATCATATGCTTTCACTTGGTTGTTTTTCCTTTCCTGAGGGACCACATTTATGAGTGGTTTTATTAGCCAACCTCTTGACCATTACATGTTTTGACTAGTTCCACCATTGTCGAACCAGTTGCTCCCTTTTATACCACTCGTTCCTCTAGGACGAGTCACCTTTAAGCTCTTTTCTGACTCGTAAAATGTGAAAAGATTGCTGAGTATTTTTCCCTTTTTGACTCGTTAAAGAGAATAAAAATGGAGGTCTTCTTTCAACTCTTTTCTGACCGTTTAAAGCAAGAAAAGATGGTCGAGCTCCCTTTCGGCTCGTTAAAAGGAACGAGAGGCGATCGCTTTTAAAGATCTTTTTTTCGACCATTTAACTTAAAAAGATTGCTGGGTTTTTGTCGTTTCGAACTTGTTATTGGTTCCAAAATGACGTACTTCTGACCGCTTTTCTATTTTTTCGGGTCGAAGTCACTACTCACGAAAATTACTCCTCGATCATGCTGGTTGGGCGGTTCTTTCAAGCATTGTTTTATACTTTTGCGGGCTCGAGAGACACAACTTTACGAAAAAGGACCCCCCTGGAGTTTTCTTTTCCGTTGTCTTTTCAGACTCTCTGAACAGGAAAAGACGCCGAGATCTTCCTTTGTCAGACTCGTTAAAACTTAATGACATCGGACACCATCGAAATGATGCTTTCCAAGCATATGCTATCCCCGTCAACCTTGTCATCCAAAAATAATCGGGGTACCTGCCAGAAATGGTGGGGAAAATGGAACTGTAATAATTGTCGTGTCGGTAGTATGTCGCTCTTGAACATGGCACTAGTCTGCATTAGTGTCTGGGTGGGGATTTCTCATCTTGTTTTACACTAGCCTCCGTGGGTTTGGGTTACCCTATTTTGACCTCTCATCTGCTCATTGCCTTGTCACCATGACCTCTGCTCATTTGATGTCAGATACTGCCAAATCTGCTGTCGTGCCACCAATATGTTCAAGAGAAGTTGACCTCTGCAAACGTACCACCTCCCTCTGATGTCTCACACAAAATATTTCATCCTTCTCTGTCTCGTGTCGATGATGTGGGAAACATTATGGCCCACCTTCGGTCAAGGTTACTTCCTGTCGACTTCAGCTCATTATCCAGGAAAGTGACCTAGAGACTCCCTTCAGGTGCCTTAGAGCCTGCATTCCTCAATGGCAGGTTCTTCGTGTTTGACAAGAGGTTTTCATCATTGGCCTCCGATCGAATGATTCTGCGGGTGTTCGACACCAGCTCATTGATTCACACGCCACGGATTGTACCTATAAGTACCTTGGGGACCATTGTCATTATTGGTGGTACCTCTCGCGTATGTTAACAGTTTTCATTATTGGCTGGTAATCAGACGATGTTCATGCATGTTCGACTTCAGCTCATGTATTCACATGCTTGGACTTGTACTTTGTTCGGGTCGGGTTGGAGCGCAAGACCCTGGTTTATGTCTGTTGCGAACCAAGTTGCGATTTTGTAGATTACTATTACATGACTCATTGATGGATGGCTGCGCCCATACCTAAGTCTTTTGGGATGGCTGCGACCATACCTTATCATCATCATGGTCTCTTCAGCTGGGTGGCTGCGTCCATACCACAGACCTTCTTCGTATGTCTTTTGGATGGCAGCGCCCATGCCTAAACTACATGTAATCGAGATATCAGTTGTACATACGTGCAGATTCTTCCTGGTGGTGTTCCAGTTCAGCGAGTTTTGTAAAGCATTTCACCCCTCCCACTCTCTCGCGCTTCATGCTTTAGGGGGCATCTGTTACACAGTAATTTGTCACTGTCTCCCTGTCAGTCTCCCTACTGTGTCATGAATTCACATTAATCATGATCATGCTCTCTAATCTGGCCAAATGACCCACTTTGCCAAAGTTTATTTCATCATCGCGACTGTTATTAAAATAACCGCGCTGACTGGTGGCTGATAGTGCAACTGATGCGCTGTCAGCGTGGAAGCACACCGGTTTTCCGCGCTGGTCAAATTTCATGAGACAGCGCATCCTATGTTTATATTAAGTCGCGCTGACACAGCTTGCTCCGTTATTAAGATGCGATGTCAGTGCTCCAGTGCAGTTATACACCCGCGCTGATCCAGTTTGGGCGAGTTTGTTCTAACAGCCAGCCTTCCAGATGACTCCAGACCTGGTTGTTGGCCTTGTAAATGTCGCCCTCCCTTCTATGGCATGTCTGTTCGTCATTTGAGCCACCTTCCTTGGAGATAAGCTCATCCTCCCACCATTCATGGAGACTCCTTCTCCTATTTAAACCTCTACCATTGCCATGAGCAGCTAGTTTTGGATTGTGTGGAGTTGATAGTGCTCAGAGTGCTGCTGCTAGTAGGTAGTTGGTGTGATAAGTGTGGAATTGCTAGATAGCTTAAGGAAGGTTGTGGAGTGTTGCTTGTGAGAGAGAGAGTTCTTGTCTTGGGAGATCTACCTCCAAGGGTGAATGCTTAAGAGACTTGCTGGCTGGACCCTCTTGAGAAGGACTCAACGTCAGAACTTTGGTTGTACCTTTCTCTGTTATTGATTAATAATAGATGACTACTATTATGGTTCCATTCTAATTTGTCTTTGTAATGGTTAATGTGAATTACGTCCTTTCTGACTGATGTATAATTGCATTTAGTAGATTTCACGCTTGTGTTTGTGTTTCTCTTCGTGTGTGCAGGTATCTATCTACGGGGATCGTGGAAGATCGTGATCGGCCAAAGCGAAGGAGCGAGAACGAAATCTCTTCATCAAACAATAGCATTGGAATCCAAGTAGGTGTTCCTTGCCTATCTTTTATTTGCAATTAGGAACTTGCATAGTAGCATTGACTGATTGTTACTAGACCCATTCTGGGCTAGTAGGGATCGCCTCTATCCGTAGAGGGGATTTACCTCTCCAACATACATTGTTGGCATTATGTTTATAAGTCTTTGGTACATAATGATTATTATCGATAATGATGATGCTTATGTTGTTGAAGTGTTTAAATGATACATCATACTATGCTACAGTCATGGGTTGCCTATGATAAAGTCTCAAATGATACTTATATTGCTTGAGCCACATAGTTGTTATTCAGATCAAATTTATGGATGATTGTGGATGAATCTTTTGATGATGCATATAGTATGTTGCTTACATGGTGATCTTGATAAGGACAAGGAGAAGAACAAAGCTTGAGTACACAACTTCATTATGTTATAAGTGTCATTTCTTTTATGTTGTTGTCATCATGCCTTCAAATATGCATAAACCTCATATGGTGAAGTTATGGATGAGGATTCGTATAGTTCTTGGCTCTCACGTGGTTGAGGATTGTTGATGTTGATGGTATCAAGAAATCTTGACAAATGACTATGAGCTCATGGTTTGCTAGATACATGGATACATATCATGTTGATACATGGATGATTAATTAAATTACACATTGGTAAATAATGTTGTTTGGCCAAGAAAATGGTGTTATTACAGGTCTCATGAAGACATATCTATTTGAAGACATGGCTTACTTAATCACATAATGATGATGACTTCTTACTTTGTGATGATAGGTTTTATTCTCACGTATGTTGATTATCATGGTTCCACTGCCCACCAGTCAGCTCAGCTCAGAAATTGCATAGATATAATCAGCAGGCCGACCTGCTAGCCTCAGTGCAGTTTTCCTAACCAGTAGCTCCTAGTAGCAAACTGCCTTTTCCCTCCAGGAATTGCACGGTTTCTGCTTCCAATCACTGAGCAGCCAACTGGAAGTTCCCTTTGGAAATTACGCAATTCTGGATACCAGTGACCCCAGCAGCCAACTGGCAGTTCCATCTAGGAATTATGCAGTTCTAGCTTCTAGTGACCCCAGTAGCCAACTGCTAGTTCCCTCTGGTAATTGCACAATTCTGGCTATCAGTGACCCCAACAGCCAACTGGCAGTTCCCTCTGTGAATTCTATAGTTCCGGTTTCCAATCTCCAGGGAAGTTCCCAAAAAAACAACGCAATCCCTGCCTAGTGACCCTTCATGCAGCCTGGCTTATTCCTCTAAAAAATTGCACAAATCTGGCTATCCATCCCATGTTCATTGTTCATTCTGGAAAATGCGCAGAGCATGCCTACCTTCCCCTCCTACAACCCGGGCTGCCCCTCCCAAAATTTACGCAATTTTGCCTGCCGATCGAGCCAGACCTCGCAGACAGTCAAAGTTGACTCAAATTTTCTGTCTCCATCTCTTAATGAACCTTGCACAACTTTCATCAGCAGTTGCCTGGAGCCATCATCCCACATCACTGCCCTGCTACCTCTCCAAGACACTTGCATCCGAATGATCATGTGTCATGGCAGACTATGAGGTTTTGGATTTGATGTCATCTCTTCATGGGTGACTGTAGGTATAGGTACACCAACAAACATGTCAAGATGATTAATGGGATGAATGAAGGTAGCACATGTAGATGGACAAGTTCACCAACGGACGAATGAACAAAGCATGCGAAGTTGACGAACGCGACGAACATGCACCTTCGCAAACAAGTGAGCCTATCAAGCCTTCTAGCATGAAAGCAAGGACCAACATGCTAAATCTTCATCAAGTGAACCAAGGACCATCGAAGACTCTGTGCACTTCACCATGCAGAGGTGAAGCTATGATACACCATGAAGACATCCCTTCAAAATTCATCCAACACGTTTAACTATACTAGACGTTGTTGTTGTGCTTGCGAGAGATCTAGACCCAACTGAACTGTAGTTCTGAAAATCTTTATCTGAAATTTAATTGGCAAAAGGACTTGTTTTTCATACACCATCTCATATGGTGTATGGCCCGTGTTGTTCCTCCAAGTGGTTCGATAATCCCATAAGGCTTCAATGAAGTGGGTAGCCCAATCCTTCCTATGCATGTTTACTGTTTCAATGAGGATGGATTCGATCACCTTGTTTGTAGATTCCACCTAGCTTGTGGGTGGTACGATGTAGATTTCCCATGTTGAATCTTGTACTGATTAAAGACCTCATATACCAAGTTAAAAACAAAATGTGGTCCATTATTAGAAACAATTTCTCTAGGAACACCAAATCTAGTAAAAAATTTATTGAATAGAAAATTAACAACAAATTTTTCAATGGCAAAAGAAACAACTTTATCCTCTACCCATTTACTAACAAAATTAGTACAAACCAAGATATGTTTTTTATTTAAAGATGTGAGGTTTATAGGTCCTATGAAATCAATAGATCATTTTTCGAAGGGATCAATCATGACTCGAGGACATAAATGCATTTCATTGGCTTGAAGAGGTTGACCGATCCGTTGACAACTAGCACAATTCCTAAGATATTGCTTGACATATTTAAACAAAGAAGGCCAAAAATAGCGAGTGTGTAAATTTTATATGTAGTTCGTTTATCAGCGAGGTGGCCATCACAAGGTTCATCATGGGAAGATTTTAAGATATCAAACATTTCTTCCTGTCTCACACATCTATGAATAACAAAATGTGGTCCAGTGTAAAAGAGGTCTCTCTGTATCCAAGAATATGAAGCACTTTTCTAAATAATATTTCGCTTTTCAAGAGTGAATAAGTGAGGTGATTTTTTTCCGGTGACTAAATAGTCAGCTATGCCAGAAAACCATGGGGATTTTGTTGACATATAAAAAGGATGTTCGTCAGGGAAATCATCATCAACAGGAATCACTTCACCAATATTTTTTAATCTAGAAATATAATCAGCCACAACATTAGACTTTCCTGGTCTATCAATAATTGTAACATTGAATTCTTGTAATAGAAGCAACCACCTAGTCACTCCACCGCTATTTAAAGGTTTATTCATTAGATATATTATAACAAAATGATCAGTATGCACATAACTTAATATCCTATTATGTAATGTTTGAATTTATTAATAGCAAAAATAACGGCTAAAAATTCTTTCTCAGTCACTATATAGTGAAATTTGGCAGGTGACAAATTTTTACTGATGTAGTAAATAGCATAAGGATGTTTATTCTCCTCTTGTCCTCATGCTGCGCCAATGGTAGTGTCTGAAGAATGGGAGGAAATATGAAATGGCAGGGACCATTTGGTCCTCTCAAAATGGGTGCATGTACTAATTTTCCCTTCAATGTTTCAAACGACTATTGGCAAGCTATGGACCAGATGAATTCAATATCATTAGCTAATAATTGAAAAAGGGGGGTAGCAATCTTAGAAAAAATTTCAATGAATCTCTAGTAATAACCAACATGTCCCAGGAAACCTCTCACTTCCCTTTGGGTTTTGGGTGCAGGAAGATGAATAATGACTTCAATTTTAGCGAGGTCCACCTAGATACCTTTGTTAGAAACCAAATGACCAAGAACCACTCTTGCTTTGCACATTAATCTACATTTTTTATCACTCAAAGAAAGATGAGCCTCTTGGCAATGTAAAAGCACTTTTTCTAGATTTTTAAGAGATTCATCAAATGAGTTACCAAAGACAGAAAAATTGTCCATATAAATCTGAACACATTCAAGATCATCAAAAATAGCTAGCACAACCCTTTGAAAGGTGGTAGATGCATTACACAACCCAAAAGGAAGCACTCTATAAGAAAATATACCCCAAGGGCATGTAAAGGTAGTTTTGTCTTGACCTAAGGGTGTGATCTGGATTTGGTTATACCCACTAAATCCATCTAAAAATGAAAAGTACTTTTTACCGGCAAGGGTATCTACCACTTGATCGATGAAAGGAAGGGGAAAGTAATCTTTGAGAGTGGATTTGTTTAATTATCGATAGTCGATGCAAATATGTCATCTCCCATATTTCTTAGGGACTATCACTAATGGAGAGACGTTCCACTAACTGTCAGAAATGGGGTAGATGAAATAAACATCTAAGAGTTTTTGTGGTTCCTCTTTAACAATATCTCTTAGTGTGGGGATCATTCATCTCTGGGGTTGTTGGATAGGTCAAGCTCCCTCCTGGATATAGATATGATGAGTACAAGTCTCAGGAGGAATATCTTTCATGTCTTCATAACTCCAAGCGAATGCATCCAAGTGATCTCGCAACAAGGTAACAAGTTACTCTTGCTGAGATGAATCCAGTTCTAAGCTAATGTGTAAATATTTGCCTGGACTAATTTAAAAAAGAGTGATCTCGGGCTCAAGAGTATAGGAAGATGATGCCACAATATGGGATAAGGAAGGTTGGGAATAAGAATTTTCTTGAAAATCTAGACTAAAGATCTGATGAAGTGTATCAAAACTAGGCATAGTGTCTAGATTTTTCAAGAAATGTCATAATTCACCATCTTAGGTGGACTCGGTATAATGTTATATCAAAGAGATAGGTCAGGTCTCCTCATCACTATTGTCATAATCTAACCATAAAGTGTCTTTGAGTTCCCGAATAAATCTAGCAGGTGGATATTAGGTGACCTTTTTCCTAGAGTCTCCATGTTAAATGTACATATCATCGGAGCGACATCCAATATAAGCATCGACTGTGGCAAGCCATGGTCATCCTAGAATCAAAGGATGTCCTCCGACTAGATTCCTTGGTTGAATCACAATGAAATCCGTAGGGTATTCCCATGAATCTATAGAGACAACCACGTCTTCTAGTACTCCATCGAGATTGATTTTAGATCTGTCTGCAATTACATCTTCTAGTACTCCATCGGGATTGATTTTAGATCTGTCAGCAATTTCAAGCACGGTGGGTGTAGGACGAATAAGGCTTAACCCAAGTTGTTCCATGATTTTCCTTGTTATAACATTGATGGCCGCGCCCAGGTCTATTAATACATTAGAGACAAGGATATCACCTATCTGGATAGAAACAACTAGGTTTCTAGGATCTGTGTATTTCTCCACTGATACACATCCTATCATTAACTCAGATGCTCTACCAACAAACTAAATGGTTTGAGGTTCTACTCTCTTCCTCCTTGGCTTTTTAAGAAATATTTCGCTAATGATATTTGTACAGATAGGAATTTCTCTAATAGCCTGAAGTAAGGGGACCTTTATATAAATATTCCTTAATTCTGAATCTAGAGTGGACTCAAGGGAACTCTTCTCCATGGCCAACCTCTTTGGATAGGGAGGCTGGTTTGAAGAAGATGGTGAATTTGAAGGTATGGGAATGGGCTAAATGGTGACATTGTTTTTCGAATGATTAGGAGTTACCTCCTCATTTTTCTCCTCAATGATCACCGTGGATTGTTTTTTATTTTTGGTTTAACTACCCTTCCCGATCTCAATTGAAGCTCATTTATCCCAACCGACAGGGTTTGATAGGTAGGAAGAGGGGACAGTCCAACCGAATGAATCAGTTGTACCACCTTATTATTAGGATTCGGTACTGGTTGAGCAGGTAGTTGAGGTGGTCTAAATGGTGGTGGAAAAGGCAATGGTGGCAATGATTGACTTTTCTAAGGTAGAGAGGGAAACTATACTTGTGAGATATGGTGTGGTGCATATGAAGGAGTATATGATGGCATCTGAGTAGGATAGGAATGAAATGAATGGTTTGGTCCTCTCCATCCTTGTTGACAAGGTTGAGAGGACTGTCCATGATGAAAATGGTTTCCATGCTACCAATGCTGAGAGTGATTATTATTATTATTATAGGAATATGGAGGTGCATTATAACCATAAAAATGTGGTACAGGAACCATACTTGCACTTACATGTGGCCAGTTCCTTCGTGCTCCCATGGCATGTAATGGCTCAAGTTCAAAATTCTCTCCTTCAAGTACAACTTTTAATCTTGGTATCGAGGGGTATTTCTTGGTGGCATGGTTCTCTGCACAAATCCCACATTTATTATCACTTTTTATATCAGCAGGACACTCTCACAAAGGATGCTTTTTCCTACATTTTGGACAAAAAATAGACAATGACTCTTGTTCTTTTTCTAGTTTTTTTTGGAATTTCAAAGAGTCTATTTGTTTTCTAACAATATTCATTATTTCAATTTTCATGCTTTCCATTTTATTCTCCAAGCCAATGATCATAGCATCTATAGATCCTAGTTTTTTTATTTTTTCTTCGACCTCCTCTTGTGGATCTAGATTGATTTCGTGAGAACTTCCTACACAAGTCACAAATTTGTTCAAAATGTTTTTGAGCAATGTCTCCTTGTCCTAACAAATTCATATTATGTCTAGAATCCTCAATAAGTCCTCGTAGGAACAAGGTTTGAATAGTACTTAAATAAAATTTGTGTTTGGACCTTTGGAATATATACAAGAATCTCTCTAAGTAATCCTCCAAAGTCTCATCATCACCTTGTAGAATGGTGAAGATATCGTCCTACATTTCTCCAATTTTACAATATTCCTGATATTTATTCAAAAATACTCTCTTCATCTGGTCCCAAGAACTTACAGTGTTTCCTCCTAGTCCCATGAACCAACACAAGGCTGAATCCTTGAGAGTTGCAGGAGACAACTTTAATTTCTGGGCATTGGAAGAATAATCATAACTTCGACATAATATATCAAACTCAAAAACAAATGAATCTAGGTCTTCCTGCACCTTACCATGAAAGTGTGAAAGAGCTGAAGGTGAAATATTATTCATTTTCACATTCTCTTCTAAGTTCATTGTTGGAAATCTGAAAGTGGTTTGGTCTTCATTTACCTAGTTCTCACTAGTCCCCTCTGCATGGTCTTCATGATCAGCCATTGTTGTGCCTCCAATCAGACCACTTCTAGAAGATGAAGGTTGACTATTGTTGAATTGAACTTTCCGATCACCGTTAGCCTCTATATTACCCTTTTCGGGTTGTGTCGCACCTGAATCACTGTTTCCACAATTCAAGTGGATTGTTCCAGCGTCATGAGTCTGGGTTTGCTTGGACTTTCTACCTGCAAAAGAAGGTCCAATATGAGAAGAGTTTTCATATTTTTTAGTATTTCCTCAGCCCTTATTGGTCTTCGTACCCCTACCTTTATTAGGCATTTATTTTAAAAATCAAATCCAAAAACAAAATTCAAATTCTTGTAAAGAAAATGAATTTGTTAAATGCCGCAATGAATAAAAAAATCAACAATCACAAAATCCTTAGAACAATAGAAGCATACTACATGAAAAAATAATAGCAGACTTACCCCTATTGCAAAAAATGGAAATTTCTTACCAATTTCAAATCGCCTCCCTGGCAACAACGCCAAAATGTTGGGTGCAGGAATCACAGTTAGGTAGACTCCTTCAACACTTAATTGTCAACCTAGGGGTTTCATAAACTTAGAGATGAAACATAGGAAATGCCAAAAATGATAAGAAATTTTCCTAACTCTATTCCTACTTCATTAATTGCAATCTTACAGAATTGAAAAGAAAATATCACTTGATAACTTACACCAAAGAAATTCTAGTGCTGGAATGTGAAAGAAAGTACTTCTGCAGAAAAATAAATGAAAGGAACTCTCAAAGTTCTTGTAAGAAATCCTGACTAATGGAAATGTAAATCTATGTTTATCTTCAGTATATTTTTATGTTAGGTTAATAATTGGACCCTTGAAGATGTCTGACTTCTTTATAGATCTTTCTCCCTACACTAATTTGTTATTCCTGTACTCCTGCAATATGCTTGCACTAGTACCACAACAAAGTTTATATGTTGGAAGTATATTTTACACTTGTACTGAAGATTTATGTCCTCATGTAGGGGCTCTAAGCCTTAGGACTAGAGCACTCTGTTCCTGTATCAGGATATCGATTCCTGTACCGGAATAGAGATTCCTGCACCAAGTTTTCAAATTCCTCTTATAAGAAAATAAAGAATGTGTTAACTTAGAGAAAGAGTTTGCAAAGGTGAACAAAACTTCGAAATAACTTCCTCAAACAAAAAGATATTTCAACCAATCTCAATATTTAAAATAAGAATTAATTTCTAAAGTCAAAGCACACTTTTCTTCAATCAAGGAACTCCTTCATGCAACTAAAGAAATCATCTAATTGTGATAGAAGAATTCAACCTTGTAATAGTTATTCACAAAATTCTGATCTACATTTGTAACCTTCTTAGCTCAGAAAGATTCTCTTTAAAATAATTAAATATGAAGTTCGATGCTTCCCTGAAAAGTATGAAGTGCAGGTATAGGTTAATGTGTTATAACATCATTCATTCTCTAATTACCAAAGCATATCTAGTTCAAGATATCAAGAACACTTCGGAATGATAATCACACACTTGCAGAAATGCATCAAGGCTCATATGTCATACAAGAAAAAAAGACTATTACTATAATGAACCAAAGGAATCAATCTGCGAAATTGTAAATGCACTAGTGCAGGAATGCGTGCTTGCATGATCCAGGTAGAAAAGATGCTAACCTTTGAAGAAAATAAATCACAAGGGATAAAATCAAAATTAGTTGAGCATGCACACCATGAATCCATCACACAGTAATTATAATGAAATCGAGCCTGGACTTTGTGGAAGAATGAAAACGTCTATTTAATTCACAGCTTGTATTAAACAAAATCAACACACCTTTGACGAAGAAGAAGAATGTGAGGGACAACGAGATGGGTTGGTTGGGCCCTAGCTAACCAACTTGTTTCCCTGCTTAGCAAACTTGGAAATCTAGCTCTCAATGATGCAGCAACATAGAATTACAACACAAGATTGAAATAACATGGCACAATCCCTTTCTATTAATAATCAACAAATGTACATGATGAGTTCAAATCTAGCCTAGAATGAGGACGATGCCAGCAAAATTTCAGAAGACCGAAATTATAGCATCCTTGCTATAGTTATTGCTCACTACCATTTTCTATCTGAATCCTATATTATATACATCCTTTCGGGCCTACAGCCATAACCAAATTACATCCAAAGTTACAATCTGAGCGTTACGGCTATAACAAAATAACAACAATAGTACATACTAAGCCTTTCGGCTATAACAAAACGCTAATCTTGAGCATTCAGCCAGTGACCTAGTCTCCATCATATCCTTGACTTATCTCCTCTCTGAGACCAACTCAAGATGATCGATCTCGAACAAGGTGTTTGCATTAGGTAGTGCGCTATCATGGAAGTTTAGGATTCGCCAGCGGTGCAGGAATCCTACCCGCACTCAACCATGCTAATGAAATGATTAATACGTTGTTTATCAAATACTTTAGGAAAGGAAATATTAGTTGCAAAGAATATTAAAAGTATAAAATCTATAGAAACAATTAATTAAGAACATTTGTAACCCTTAAATATGAAATATAAAGCTAGTGCAGAAAAAGGCATGATTCTTGGAACAGTCCAGGAATAAGGAGATTGTGAGGTTAAAACAAAGGTCTATGGTTATGGTTTTGAAGGGGAAAAGGGTTAAAAAAGAAGCCATTTAGCCTACCAACATGTGCTTTTCCCATGCCTCATTCATTCTCAGTCTCTAGGATACCCTAGTTTCCTTCACATAGATGCCCAACATATTTATCTAGTGTCTATTTGCACTTATTAGAGAGTTTGTCTTCATGGATCGGGCTGGACGAATCTGGAGGAAGGCTTCATCAATGCCTTTGGCCTAGATCAGGTTGTATATTTCATGTACTTATTATTGTTAATCAATAAAGAAGCTCATGTCTTGTTCCCAATATATGTTGTCATCTAAATAATGATAGTTTATATGTTTATAAATGATTATCTAACATATTACTATGTATGAACATTGAATTATCTATCATGTATATTATTCTATGATTTCTTTCCAGGTATGCAAATCTTGGAGGAAGAAAAGGGTTTGGACCCTATGGAAACATATTCAAACATAGGACCCTCGGGTATGTCTCCACATCCAAGTTCGAAAATTCATATGTTTGGAATTCTCATTTGAGTGTTATTTATTGATTATCCTAGCCTACTCTGTTGAAGCTTTCAACCCTTGCCTTAAGGAACCTTTCCCGCCAACAGAATTGGAGAGTCCACTAGGGAATAACATCAAATATTTCCTAGAAGGGTCGTTTTTTCTTCAATCTGGGACTAGTTTGTTATTTCTTGGTTTTTCTCGAATGATTTTTATTATAAATAGACACATATATATGAATTTTATTCCAAAGGAACCTGCGTATATGCGTGTTTCTTCAGACTCATTCATGTATACACGTGGGACTATATTTAAACAATTGTGTACAAATCTGGAAAAAAAAATCATTTCTGGATTTTGCTGAGGTCTTGACCAAGTTTGTTTATGATTCCTTGATGTTTATGAAGCCTAAAATCAACTTGATGTATCTTCTATCTTATTTGATAAATCCCTATGTCAACCTAGGGTTTGTACTCTTTGAATCTTTTTGTGTTTGAAGTTGGGTTCTAGATCTTCTTTGTGAAGTGTCTAGTTGTTATGTGCTTTTGGAACAGGCCTTGTTACTTGTTGATAACCCAGTCTTTGATGTCATTCTTTTGCAAGATAGAATTTGGCTTTTTTTTTTTTTCTCTTCCTTTCTTTTGAAAAGGGATTATGATTCTTGGATGAATGAGATATTTCAGTTCTCTAGAATCAGTTTGATTTTCAAAATCTTTTGTCTATTTCTGGACAAATCATTTGAAGTGATTAAATCTCTTATTTTTCTCCAGTCTTTCATCTTTGTGATCGTTGGTGAATAGAGGGATTTGAGTCTTTTTCATGTTTTTGGTCTTGAAATTGTTGCTTGTTTTCCCTTTCTGAACTTTTTGGTTCTTTAAATCTTTAAAATAAAAAGAAACACATTTTCTTTGTGTTTCTTTTTTTTTTTCTTTTTGGCTTTGTAGTCTTTTGAGTTTTTGGCAAATGTGTGAATTCTTGTTCTAAAGGTTAAGAGTATTTTTTCTTTGAGGACTTCTTTTTCTTTTGGGATTTTCTTCTCCTTGTTTTTTGAATTAGCCTTTGCCTTAGTGATCACATTTGTTCATCTTTGAGCCTTTCCTTGAATCTTGCATTTACATTCTAGTGTGCATTAGGGTAGATGCATTTTAGACATCATTTAGTCCTTTTTAGTAGGTTTTGAATGTGTGAGTGCTTAAAAGAAAAATAAAAAGAGTTTTTTCTTTCTTAGGGTTCTCCTAGAACCCTTCTAGAAATATCTTTCATTGAAAAAAAAAGTGTTGGATTCTCATGTAACCTAGGTTTTCTATTGATTTCTTTTGTGTCAAAACATCATCAGTGACACTTCCACTTCCCTTTTCTTAAATAACAACCAACTAAAATGAGTGATTAAAGTTAAATGAATTATACTTTTTCTTTTTGTCCTAGAAAAATCAACTAGTCTAAGGCATTTGGTGCCTTGGAATAGTTGCATGGAGAGTAAAATCTCCAAGGCCACTTAAAAAAAAAAGTGTAGAAGTTTATTAATGAGTGGAAATCTAGTGTCATTAAGTTATCCGAGAAAAATCCTCTCACACAAGATTCAAGCACAGGTACGTGCGAAGATAAGGAAGGAGAGATACTCCCTCTCCTATTTATTGGATTGCGCACCCATGATTGTTTCGTTCAGCTCTTGATCATAAACCGATGACTTTAGTTTCCTTTCCTAGGGACCACACAAGTGAGTGCGGGGGGATTCCCAAGGTACCTAAGGCATATGTTGCATCACTTTCACAGTACTTCTAGAGGGTAGCCTTGTGAAGCTTGGAAACATGCCTCGGCAAAGGCTATTATGTATAGGTCAACGTAATTGTTTTGATACCTTCACTGGTAGGTTTGGGCCCTTATCATCCCAATCTACCTATAGAAGGTCCTTATCTTTGATTTCTTGTATTTTGGTGTCCCATCCTAATCACCTAGAGTGGAGATGCTTGGAAGTTTCTTGCTTTTTTATATCTTTAGGACTTTTTTAGAGAGTGATTTTTGCTCCTACCTTTCCATAGGTGATTTTAGTCTTTAATTTCTCTTTATATATAAAGGTGTTTGATTGACCGGCTTTTCCAACTAGAAAGATTTGTGGGCTTTCACCTGTGAGTGTTGGGATTTCACCTAGAAGGTGTAGGATTAATTCTGTTGGTTCTTTTGAACCAGTGCTGGCTAACACAACGGAGAAATATCCTTCTACAAGGGCTCTTATTTCACATGGTGAACTTAGTCTAGTCCATATTCTTTGTGGAAATGCTCCAATGCTTGCTACAGTACTCTTCCAATTAGAATATGAAGTATAAATTGAAGATGTTTCTGAGTCCCTTATGAACCCTACGGAACCTCTTCCTTCTCATCTTCCTTACATTGTATTGTATGTGGGTACTCTGACTCATAGACACACTAACCGTGTTCACTCTCCTTCTTTCTTCTTAATGGACAATGTCAGTGGCATAAGTATGGATGTCGATACAGCTGGTGTACATACTCCTTTAGCTTTAGGAGGAGTGATCCAGGTGGATGTTGATGGCCACCCACATATCCCACTTGTACCCCGCAATCGTCTCTTTCAACTTCGTTAATTGTAGCACAATTTACTATTTTTAGCAGTTTTTTTGGGTCCTAAACTTCTGAAGCCATTTTGAAGCCCTAAATGATGTTTTTTGGGAAAACTAGGAGCAACATGGGTGTTTTGATGTTGCTCTTCCCAAAATTGTAGTCCTTGGATAGATATTTCTAAAGAGGTATTATCCACGTCAAATGGAGATTGTATGCCAATGTTACAACCCCGAGAAGTTGATGTACCAATTCACCTAAACGGGGCCCACAGATTGGCGTTTCATCTCCTAGAGTTAGGTTTTTGGATGTTTATGGTTTTCCATTGTTTCTCAACAATAAATAGGCCTTTGAGCCTCATTGTAACACAGTTCAAAGGCATGTAGCTGCCACATCTCTTCTTAGAGATAAGTTACCATCGCCCTAGCTAGTTTATTTCCATTTCTATTTGTAAGCATATTTCAGTATTTTACATTAATGATATGAAGTCTTATTTCTACTGCATCTCTATATTTATGGTTGTTTCTGTGCTTTATTGCATTCCTGTATAAATCTGAATGATTGGTATCAGAGCGGTCCGCTCTTTCTCTTTTTTCCTTTCCTATCCCCACTGAGGTCGAGATATAAGGAGTTAGGGCTTGAACTAGTCAAACCTTTGCAAGACCATCCTTGCAAATCCTGATGGCCTCCCATGGCGGAGGACAAGAAAGATGAGGAGGCAGGAGATCCTATCAAAATCTTGCTCGAAGAAGCCCTCAAGCGACAAAGGAACGTGATGATGGAAAAATTTTCCCAAATCCTTTAGCGGCTACCCAGGGGTGACACATCGGCTTCCAATAGCTACTCTGGAAATGCCACACCCTTTAAGGTACAAGTTAATTTTGAAATCCCCATATTTGAGGGTCAGATAGAGCAGATTCCATAGACAAATGGTTAAATCTGTTAGAAGGCTATTTTTCTGTTCATGATTTTTCCAACCAGCAAAAGATCACTTTTGCACTTCTCAAAGCAACCCCCCACATCAAGGACTGATGGGAAACCTACTGCGAGTAGAAGGATAAAAGTACGAACTCACTGTTTTCAGCCACTCCCACTTGGAATTCATTCCGAGATGCCATCAAGGAGCAGTACTACCCTGTCAAAAGCTATGAGGACAAATATATAAAGTGGACCACGCTGCGGTAGGGAAGGGACTAAGATGTGTCGTAGTTCACAAATATTTTTCATACCCTTCGCACAAAGTTGGGTATCAAGGATTCTGAGCTACATTTGGTACTCAAATACCATGGCTGCCTACACAGGTATATCCAGGATGAGATGGAGTTCCTAAACATCTCCTCGCTCGGCACAGTGTACCGATACACTGTCAAGATCGAGCAAAAGTTTAAACATAAGAAGCAAGACTTTGGATCTGCAAATTCGAAGTATGGGAAAGGCTTCCCCAAATCGTAGAACCAAGGACAAAGTCAAAATGGGGCAACCCAAGACAACCTGTCGAAGCCACAAGAAAAGAACAACGCCACGAAGTCAAAGGAGGACACGGGAAAGTGGTGTGGGTTCCGTAAGAGCCCCACTCACAACACAAGTGAGGGTGAGACCAAGCAGTCGCTGGTGGCCAAGTTGAAGGCTTTAGAATTAGATGCATGTTCCGAACTTGAGTCCAAACCCGACAAGGTTGAATGTCAAAGGGAAGCAGATCATTGAAGCAGAGCCCAGCACCACTGTTGCCACTGCCAAGATCAAGAAGAATGAGCTCGCAGATCCAGAGGAGGGGGAGCATATTTTCCTCTCATAGATGTGGGTGAAGGGTTCTCCGCTGCAGTTCATTTTCAACAGTGGCAGCCAAGAGAACCTCATTTCAGTAGAGGTCATGAAGCGGTTGGGCCTACCGGCTACACCACACCCGCATCCATATAGTATTCGATGGCTTCACCAAGAACGAGATCTCTGAGTCTGCGAATAGTGTCACCTTCCCTACAACATCAAGCCCTTCACAAATGAGGTATTGTGTGATTTTTCACCTCTTGATGTTTGTGATGTACTATTAGGCCAACCATACTTATGGAGATGACGTGTTGTGTATGAGTCAAGGCCTCGCGTTGTTATTATTTTTTTTGGTAATTCATTATTTAGGATACCGAATGTAGCCCCACCTACCGCCACCTCTTTGAACACTTTTAAGAAACTTATGCAAAAGATGCAAACTAGGAAATTCATTTTTTGTCTGGTTCGCTCCCAAAGTAAGGGGAAGATTGTCTCCACATTCATGACCCCTACGAAGGGTTCCTCCACGCAGCAACAACAGTAGTGGGATACGGTCATAAAAGAACACAGGAACATCTTCTCCTCACCCACAGGGGTACCGTTGCACTGTCAGGTCAAGCATTCATTTGATCTGACTCCCAGAGCACCTCTATCCAATGGGTTGATATATCACTGATCCATTCTAAAAAATGACAAGTAAAA
The DNA here is from genome assembly GCA_031772625.1 of Pinus tabuliformis. Lineage (NCBI taxonomy): Eukaryota > Viridiplantae > Streptophyta > Pinopsida > Pinales > Pinaceae > Pinus > Pinus tabuliformis. The sequence continues at coordinate 662,488,889 of CM062820.1, read as the reverse complement.
GCAGTGACATGATCAACATCGGGTACCACACAAGTTTCAAGTGGGTGACAAAGTCTAATTGCATCTACCAAAAGAACGCCATACAAGAGCCCATCAAAAGTTCGGACCACTACAATATGGTTCTTACACCATTACTGAGGTTGTGGGAAAAAATGCTTTGGAGCACAACATTCCCCCATTCCTTCACTTGCACTGAGTGTTCAATGTGGACCATCATCAACCATTATTCCCACCATTTTAGACACATCAAAGGTTGCAAAACAGCTCACCAGGGACCAAGTTTAGCAAAAGTTTCCTCATCTCATGGAGGGACTCAACGCAATGGGGACCATTGCTTCCTAGGGGGGAGGAATGATCCAAGTGGATGTTGGCGGCCACCCTCCTATCCCACTTGGACCCCCACAACTATCTCTTTCAGCTTCCTTAATTGTAGAAAATTTTACTATTTTTAGCAGTTTTTTCGAGTCCTGAACTTCTGGAGCCATTTTGAGGCCCTAAACGGCGTTTTTTGGGAAACCTGGGAGAAACATGGGTCCATGGACCGATGTTTCTCTTCCTAAAGTTATAGTCCTCAAATAGATATTTCTAATGAGGTATCGTGCGCATCAAATGAAGATCGTATGCCAAAGTTACGACCCTAGGAAGTTGATGTACCAATTTACCCAAACGGGGCCCACAATTTGGCGTTTCATCCCCTAGGGTTCGATTTTTGGATGTTTAGGGTTTTCCACTATTTCTCAACAATAAATAGGCCTTCGAGCCTCATTGTAACAAAGTTTAGAGGCATGTAGTCACCACATCTCTTCTCAAAGATAAGCTACCATCGCCCTAGCTGGTTTATTTCCATTTTTGTTTGTAAGCATATTTCAACATTTTACTTTAATGAAATGAAGTCTTATTTCTGTTGCATCTCTGTATTTATCGTTATTTATGTACTTTATTGCATTCCTATATAAATTCGGATCAAGGAGGTACTATTGTTATCTCTACTATTACACTTATTACGGTGGTTGTTGTCTCTACCTCCATTCCGGGTTCGGGTGGGGGCACCCAACCTTCTGCTCCTTTCACTGGTGCTTATCCTTTTAGAATGCCATCTAGTGGGATTTCCTCAGTCTCATCAACCTTACCTTTTGTTGCTTCTACATATATGATCTCCATGGCTATTGATTCATCATATTTACAAGGTCTTGCATTTGGAAGTGGACATGTTCCTCCTTCCAATCTATCGTTGAATGTAGGATCAATTCCTTTCTCTTGCCATGCTCAAAATATTAATCCTTTTCAAGGGAGCGAGGGCTTGGTATATCCTTTTTTTAGTGGTTTTGGGTTTGGGAATCTCTCTAATTTATTTGGTCAGTAAGGTAGTATGCCCTTCCCTATTGTTTCTACTTCACAGGTTTTTCCTCCTTTGGCTAGTGCTTGGAATCCTTACCATGGTCTCTCCTCTTCATATAATATTATGCTAGGAGGAAGTTTTCCTATGACCAGTAATCCTATAGTAGTAGTTGGATACCTACTGTATACCCATGGACTACAAGGTTTTCCTTATAGTTCAGTTGCTTCTACAAGTAATCCATGGTAACTTGGTGCCTCTCAAAATCCAGGATACTCTTTTTTGAATGTTGGGAATTCTACTCTTAGAGCTTGGAATTTTGCAGTCCCTTTGCACTTAACATTCCTGGAAACTCTTAATTTTCCATATCTTTCGAAATTAACTAATGATCTGATCCATTACAACCCAGCTTGGCCTTCAGCCCCTACTAAAATTCCATTTGATATACCAAAATTTGAAGGCAATACTTGTGAGGATCTGACAAACCATGTAACCACATTCCACTTATGATGCTCATCAAATTCCTTAATTGATGATTCAAATAGGTTGAGAACTTTTCAACACACCTTAACTAGAAATGTAGTAAAATGGTATATCGAGTTAAAACAGGAGTCATTTTATACATTTGGCGAGTTAGCTACAATGTTTCTCAACCATTTTCAGTTGTATGTCTGTTATGATGTCAAAGCTAAACTTCTAGCCAATTTTTAGCAAGACAAGGCTACGCATACTTTTAACCACATTCAAGAGTGGCATAGAAGGAAGAGGTTGAATGAGGCCTATATCCCTAATTAATTTCTTCTAGAATGGTTTCTGAAATGATTATAGCTGGATGACATTTATTTTTAACAAAAGAGGAGCATAACAAGTCTGTTAAATGTTCAGGAGAAAGGGATAGTAATCAACTGATGTTTGATTGGATTTCAAGATTCGGACAAGGTAGCCTAGAGGGAGAGAGGACGAAGCCCGCAACTAAGGTTTCCTAGAGTTACAGAGCTTGTTCCTAATGGAGGTCCACAAAGGAGGGAGCTCCACTCCCTCCTAAAAAAATGCAGTTTCCAGCAAAGGTAAGACATCACTAGGTAATGTCAGAGAAACTACAGAGGAAGGGAAAAGAAATAATAAAAAGGAGACAGATGGGGCCAAAACCAAGGAAAACAGTAGCACAAAGGACAAGGAGGAAGAAGACAAAAGTCAGGGAACAAGAGAAATAAAACAAAAGGGACCTTGTAGACCCAAATCGGAGATCACTCCTAGAGTAGTGTTAAATAATCCTGGTTTGTAGGCGCACAGCGGACACATGGGGACTTACACTATTATTTGTAAATTCATGGGATTATGGCCCACTGAAAAGGCCTTACAGACGTGGATCAAGTTTCACTAGAAAAACAAAGGAAGCATTGATCTACATCTTGGGTCAAAGGGATTCTTCACAGTGGTGTTCACAAATATCGAAGACAAAGACAGAATATTCGAAGGAGGACCATACTTTTATGTAGCAACTGGCCTCTACATGTGGCCTTGGGTGATGAACTTTGTTCTAGAACAGGAGACTTTCACTTCGGTACCATTCTGGGTAAGTCTCTATTCTCTACCTCATGATTACTGGCAAATTGAATCGCTTGCTGCCATAGGCAATAAACTAGGTCGTTTTATCAAAGCTTCGGAAGCCACTAGAAGGGGAAAATATACTTCCTTTGCAAGGATTTGTGTGGAAATGGATCTATCAAGAGCTCTTCCAGATGAAGTTATCTTGGAAGTTTTTGATGAGGAATGGGTACAAACAATGGATTATGAGCACATCCCATTCAGATGCCGTAAATTCCATGAACATGTACATCTATTCAGAGACTGCCCTGTAAGTAAAGCAGACAACAAGAGCAAACCAAATACAATGAAGGACACAGAAAGCTTTCAGAAAGTGGCAAGAAAAGGGAAAGGAGGTAATAAGGGACCAAAGCTACAACATAATGAAGGGCAAAAGGTCAGTTAGAATAAGTTTAAAGTTTTGGAAGAAATTACAAAAGGAGACCAATCTATGGAGGAAGAAACTATTGAAAAGGAGAAGGAAGAAGACTACAACCCAACACAAGATATTGGGTATAAGAAAGAGACTATAAGGAGTGAAAAAAAATTGGATACGGATCAGGAAATGATCCAAAGTGAAATAGATCAGGAGGGCCATGAACTTCAGGAAATTCTAGATAAGGAACACTTAGATCTGGAAGGGTTCTTGATGCAGGGAACCACAGGAAGGATAGATTCATTACCTCAAGAAGACTACAACAAAATACAGCAGTTGTTTTTATGGAAAACTCAAGAAAGGGGGGTTGATAAAGGAAAAACCATTAACAAGCAGGAGTACAGAGGGGTGAAAACAATGAAATCAACTCCAGGATTAGCCACTAGAAATCCAGGAAAGAAGAGAGATGGAGTGTGGAAAGCTAATGATAGATTCAGGTAAGATGAAAGATCAAACCAACTACTCATTTACAAGCCTTTAATAATGAAGTTCACATCTTGGAATATCAAAGGTCTTGGTAGTAAAAGAAAACAAAGAATACTTAGTTATAGAATGAAACAAGCAATGTTGGATATGATCTTCATCCAAGAAATGAAATGCTCCATTCAAAAATTAAAACAAATCTATAGAAAATGGCTCAATAGGTTTGAGTTTCTAGAAGTTAAAGAAGAGAACACAGCGGGGGGCATTCTCACTCTATGGAACCCCCAAAAAGTTAGCATAATAGATGCAGAGGCATCTAGAAATTATCTATCAGTGATTATTCAACCAGTGGGGATATCAGATACCTTCCTAGTCACAAATGTCTATGGCCCTAAAATAATAGATGATAAACTCAGATTGATAGACTCCCTTATGGATCTCAGGAACAGATAGGCTGGTATTCCTTGGATAATAGGTGGAGATTTCAACATGATCAAATCTCTTTCAGAGAAAAAAGGAGGTACCAGAGCGCTAAACAAAGACTCCTTAGCATTCCAATCATTCACAGATAATATGAAACTGGTAGACTCAGAAACGAGCAATGGTTTTTTTACATGGAACAACAAAAGAGGAGATGAGGCTCAGGTAGCCTCTAATTTATACAGGTTTATGATATCAGAGGAGCTTATGCTTGTATACAAGGAAATAACAGCAAAAGTTCTTCCCTTTGGAGGATCAGCTCACTGGCTGATTCAATTGGAAATCAAGGGTTTAGATTCTCCCAGGAACAGACACTTCAGATTTGAAAATATCTGGCTCTCCCACTCGGATTTCATCAGTAATATTGAAAAATGTTGGTCAGAAGATTTTCAGTTCCAGGGATCAAAAATGTTTCTTCTTCATAAAAGACTAAAGCACATTAAGTATATGTTGAAAGAATGGAACAAGAAGGGTTTTGGAAACATTTTCGAGGACAAAAAATCAATGGAAATCAAAATCCAGGAACTCAACCAAGCACTGATTAAAGATGGCTTTGACAAAATCAAAAGTGATCAAGTTGATAAACACCATCAAGAATGGGAGAATTTATACAAACAAGAGGAAATATTTTGGAGGAAAAAGTCTAGAGTGAAATGGTTGAAAGAAGGAGAGCGTAATACAAGACTTTTTCACAGATCCACTATGGCTAACAGAGCATATAACAGAATCTCGGTGATAAAGGATAAGGAGGGGGAGTTTCAGACCACTCATAAGGATATTGAGGTTGTGTTGTTTCAGCATTTCCAAAGCATCACTTGGGAAAACAATTCAGACAAGGAACAATACGTCAAGGAAATTACAAGTCACATCCCTAAGATGGTGTCTAGAGAGGACAATTTTAACCTAAATAAACCAGTAACTGAAGGGGAGGTCAGCGAGGTTCTCAAAGATATGCAGAATGGCAAAGCACCAGGCCCGGATGGTTTCAATGTGGATTTTTTTAAAGCTTGTTGGAATATTTTCAAACAAGATATTTTGAATGTTGTGGAGGATTCTAGAGGAAACAAAACTATTCTAAAAGCCCTCAACACCTCCTTCACCTCCCTGATCCCCAAGCAAGAATCAACTCAAACTGCAGATAAGTATAGACCCATTGCTTTATGTAATGTAGTATACAAGATAATATCCAAGGTAGTGGCTAATAGACTCAAACCTCTACTTCCTTCTTTAGTGTCAGAGGAACAATTAAGTTATGTGGAAGGCAGACAAATTTTAAATAATATTATCCAAGCCCATGAGATGGTTCACACGCTAACCAGTAAAAGGCAGGTTGGAATGATCATGCAATTGGATATTGCTAAAGCATACGACAAGGTGAATTGGATTTACATCAAGAAGGTTCTCACTGCTTTTGGGTTCAATCACAAATGGGTCAGATGGGTTATGGCTCTAGTGACTTCTTCCAGCTTTTCAATTTTGGTGAATGGATCTCCCTCTAAGATCATCAGTCCTACTAGAGGCCTCAGGTAGGGAGACCTGCTCTCTCCCTTTCCCTTCATCCTCATGATGGAAGGACTTGGTCGATCCATCAAGCATGCCAAGGCCACAGGCAAGATCAAGGGCCTTCAATTAACTGAAAATGGTCAGGCTCTGACTCACCAACAATTTGTTTATGACACCATGCTGCAGGGCATCCCCACAGTCAAAGAAGCTTCAGCCTACAATCAAATCCTTAATGAATTTTCTAGGGCCATAGGTATGGAAGTTAATCTCTCTAAGTCAAAAATCTTCTTCTTTAACACTAACATTGTTATTCAGAGAAATATCTCCAGAATTCTGGGCTTCCAAAGGGATTCCCTCCCCTAAAAGTATTTAGGAGTTCCTCTCACGAACATACCAATACTCAAGAATATCTGGGAATAGGTGCTCAATAAGATGCAAGACAAAGTCAAAAAATGGACCATTAGAGCCTTGAACCTGGCTGGCAGGTTAGTGCTGACAAAGGTCGTTCTGTAATCTATTCCGGTTTTCATGTTATATGATCTCCCAGCTCCCAAAGGTGTCTTAGAACAATTCAGAAATATTCAAAGGGATTTCCTTTGGGGTAAGGTGGAAACAAGGAAGAAATGGGCCCTTGTTTCTTGGGACAAAATCTGCAAACCCAAGAGCCACGGGGGTCTAGGCTTAGATGATCAGGAGATTCTTAGTAAAGTTCTTGGAGCCAAGCTTTGGTGGCGATGGGTTCAAGAAACAAAAGCACATTGGGCAAGGATCTGGAAAGAAAAATATGCCAACTCCTGGCACACTAGTGATCTCATAAGAATGTCTGGAAATATAAAAGGCTCATATATCTGGAATAAAGCCTGGGAAAACAGAAGCCTAGTACAAAAAAACAGTTTCTGGGAAATCAGAGAAGGAGACCTGGCACTCTTTTGGGAGGAAAGATGGCAGCAAGAACCAACATTGTTAAATGAGGATTTTTTAAGCCTCAAGCAGGAAACAAATTACCAAGGGTTAAACAAAGTAAAGGACTTCTAGGATCTTTCTCATAACTCGGATAAGTGGAGAAGCTAGAGAAACATTGATTGTAGAGATGAAAACCCCATAAAAATAAAAGCAGAGGCACTGAGGGACTTCTTAAAACAAAGGACGATCCTGGTAACAGAGGGGTAGGATCAGTTGAGATGGGGCAACAACACTAAAGGCACCTTTAATCTTAAGGAGGCTAAAGGTATTCTCCTTGGGCTAGATTCTGGTATTGTAGGCAATACTTGGCTGAACCTTTGGAGACACCAAGGATGGATGAAGATCAAGATTTTCATGTGGTTGGTTCATCAGAAGAAAATTTTGACTTGGGACAACATAAGAAAGAGGGGTGTCATAGGGCCTTCTAGATGTCAGCTATGCGAAGAGAATGAGGAGACAATGGAGCACATTCTTAACAGCTACTCTTTTACTACCTGGCTGTGGGATTCTTTTGCTTCCATTTTTCATCAGACTGATAGGGATAGAGGAAGTATCATAAACACCCTAAACAAGTGGAGAAAAAATTATACGAAGAATGAGTTCCTTAATTTGGCCTGGGCCTTCATGCCTAGTTTCATTATCTGGAATGTTTGGAAAGAAAGGAATAAAAGAATCTTCAAGGATGAAAAGTCCACCCCTCACCATTTATTTGACCTGATCTTGAAATAGCTCAAGGAGACAGTTAGTACCACTATTCGCAATCACCCCAAGAATCCCCCTCAGAGACTGAGTTGAGAACTCTCAGGCAACTGGGAATGCAAGGGATTATTCCACAAGGCCAAAACAGGAAGGTTATAGCAATGGGTATAGAGAAGGATTTCTGGAATCCTCCACCGAAAGGCTATCTGAAATACAACATTGATGGTGCTTCAAAAGGCAACCCAAGAACAACTGGTTATGGAGGGGTTCTAAGAGATGAAGAAGGAGGTATTATCTTTATCTTCCACTACCATTTAGGAAGAGCTACCAACAATATGGCTGAATTAATGGCTCTAGAGCAATGCCTGGAGTTTCTGATTCAAAACTATAGCTCAAACGTCATTATAGAACCAGACTCAGAGATAACAATAAAGTTTGTGAAAATAATCAGTTGTGGTTCGAGGCTGGAGAAAGTTTCAAATCACTGGAGATTATTCCAAGTCTATGAAAGAATTCAAGGACACCTCCACGGTCTTCGATCTGTTAGTTTCAACCATGTCAGGAGAAATGCCAATAAGCTAGCGGTTATTATGGCCAACCAAGGTGTGAACAATGCAGAATGTGGGATTGCAATGAAATGGTAGGAGATGCCTCAGAGTCGTATAAAAACTCTCTGCGATGATCAAGCTGTAGAGGATAGAGAAATTTTTCGATATCGTGCCAAGGTAACTGGCACGGAGTGAATTTTTTCAGCTATAGCAACTACTGTCTTTCAATATGTTATTGGAAGGAGGGAAAGCAGATATTGGCCTCTTTTCTCCCCGGAGTATGTCGACTGGATTCCTTAGGTTCTCGAAGGGTAACATGATGGGTCAAATCTCAGACAGGCACAGTCTAAGCTTCACGTTCGGAAGAAAGAATTGGCAGGATGGGAGGTTGGTCATTTCAGGAAGTTAGAATTTAACCTCTTTCCACTTTCGAGAAGAAAAACCACACCCGAGCCGGTTTTCCAGTGATCGCACGACTCTTGGGCGGTTATCGATTTTGCAGTTTTGGAAGCAATTCCATTGGGCATCCAACATGTGGTAGAGGGGTGGATTTGAAAACCGCCCTCCATCGCACACTATACTTCGATCGTTTTGGTTATGCGATATGGTTCCGAGCCATTGGATCCAATAGCCCAGATCAACGGTCTGGATTGTCCATGCTATTTGGTGGGGCTTGGTCGGTTATCTCCGCTCGTCTAGGTCGCGCACTTTATACCTATTTCATTGTACGCACGATTTGTGAGATCGGGGGGGGACTGTAGTTGACTGTTTGCACAAGGGATTGTGGTATTCCAGAGCTTCCCTTTTGGTTGGGGGTTCTTGTAACCTTTCAGATTATATTTCTCATGGGTTTGGTGATTACTAGTGTAGGGGGGGGGGGGGGGTTTATCTTTGGCATGGAACCCTATTTCCTTATTCCATGTAAATGGATGGTTTTTATTGTACATTATGTAACTTTTCTTTTGGTTCAATGAAATAGAAGGACTGACTCTTACTTCAAAAAAAAAAAAAAAATTATTATAGCTGGAGATATATAAGGATATGTCACTTTTAGGAGTGTTCACTGAAGAACAAACTATCTTTAGAGCCCATCAATTAGAGATTATTTATTCCTGGTATGGAGCGCTCTATAAAAAATTTCCTGATGCTCCTAGATAAAAAAATGATCTCACCAAACTAAAACTAAGTCCCCATGCCGGCGGAATTATAGGATCGATCGATAGTAATATGACTACTTTGTTAAATCAATTAGAGTCATTATCATTACAATCTTCTTCTGTGACACAAACTGCATCATCAATGTCTCCTCCTTCTCAATCTTTAGCAGTGAATGTTGTTCAGTCCTCAAATCCCAAAGGAAATCAACAATTTGATGGGAAGAAAAAAGGGTTTGGAAAGAAAAAATATAAAGGAGGGAAGGGGAATGCAAATAGACCTAGTGAAGGAATTGGTGAGGGCAAGAAGGAATCTAAAAAGAAGGTGAAATTCCCATGAAATTTATGTAGCGGGGATCATCTTACTAATATTTTCCCCAAGATTTAGGATTCTCAATGCTTGTTAGCCTAGAAAGGTTCTTCTAGTTCCCAGGTTGTGCATACGAACCCTTTTCCCCAAGGGAAAAAATTACTTGCTAGCACGAATACTAATCCTAGAACCCCTACGCTAAGGGAAACTAGAAAGAGGAATCTACATCAAATGTGTATATGGTTAAGTCTCATGTTGATATTTCAGCTAGCGCTCATGATTATGTAGAGTCATAATCTTTTAAGGCTAAAACAACTTCTAATATCAAGAACCTCTTCATATAGAGAGGCTCACAATTGAACCTATACCTCGGATGCTGAAAGGATCCCTAAAAGGATCAATTTATAATACAAACACTAGGGATGCTCGGAATTATTCCATTGTTAAATATTTAGCCTAGAAACCCAGTGCTATGTCAATGCTACAGGGACTCCAATCATGTCCTATGCAAAGGAATTCTTTGCTCCATTCGTGTCCTATGTCGGTCTGGACAATTGATTCCACTTTGAATATGGATTGCCTTGCTATTATTTTACCATATGAGGAGGAAATTCTAGAAGAAATGACTAGTGTAGAGAGACCGTGGGATGATTTGCATCACTGGTCCTATTTTGTCCCTGATTTACATAAAGTTGAATCAAGTTTGTCTAGTACTCTTTCTCAAGGAAGTGTTCATAAAATTTTAAACCTTTTGGCTCCAGCACATATTATTGCCGAAGGTAACATGGCTAATATTTTAGAAACCATTCTCGGAAAAAATTTCCAAGAATACCAATGTTATCAAGAATATCTTCCTTGAGGTTGAGTGATCCCTTCAAGAAATCAAAATTTACACCCATCTCTTTAATGATTTTAGAGATGTATTCACCTAGTATTATGAGGAAATACTTGGGATTTATCCTAGTATTGTTCGACATGTGATCAAGACTTACAAAAATGCAAAGCCTATGAGTCAAAAGCTTTGGTAGGTAAACCCTAGTAAAGTTGTGGCTAAAGGAATAAGTAGGGAAGTCACTTAAGGTGGGTTTCATCTACCATGATCCTTTAACTGAATGGGTTTCAAATAGAGTCCCTATGGACAAAAGCAAGGAACAATATGTGTGTGCATTGATTTCATGGATTTGAATAAAGCTTGTCCAAAAGAAAATTTCTCCACTCCATTTATAGATCACTTTATTGATGCATGTGTTTGGAATGAAATATTTTCTTTCATGGATGAATTTTCTGGATACAATCAAATAACAATTCATCATGAGGATCAGCATAAGACAACCTTTTTTTTTCCCTGGGGTATGTTTGCATATAGTAAAATTCCTTTTGGCCTTAAAAATGTTGGGGCTACCTTTCAACGGGCTATGTCATACATTTTCGATGACATCAAACATATAATTGAAGCTTATTTGGATGATTTAGCTGCTCACTCTCGTAAGAGAATGGAACATCCAAAACATCTTCGCCTAATTTTTGAGAGATGTTGTTATTATAAAATTCGGTTGAACCCTAATAAGTGTGTTTTCGTTATTACATCTGGTTGTTTTTTGGGATTCATTATATATAAAAAAGGAATTTGTGTTGATCCTTTGAAGGTTGAGGAAATACTTTAGTTTCCTCCCCTGTCAAATATTCATCAACATCAAAGTCTCCGAGGAAAAGCTAGTTTTTAAGGAGATTTGTCATGAACTACACTGAGATCATAAAAGGATTTATGAGTTTACTTAAGAAATGAGTTTCATTTGTTTGGGATGAATTCGCTCAATGCTCATTCGATGATTTGAAAAAGGCATTAACCTATACTCCTCTTTTGCGTCCACCTGATTATAGTAGAGACTTCCTTTTGTACCTTGTGACAACAAAATGAACTATCGGTATGGTTCTGGTTCAAGAAGATGATTCCCTTAGAGAGCATGTGATTTATTATCTAATTCATGGCTTAGTTGGTCCTAAACTATGATATTCTCATATTGAGAAATTGGTTTTAGCAGCAGTTCATGTTATTAAGCAATTCTGTCATTACATTTTGCTCATAAAAAACTTTCTATTCACTTACGTCAATCCATTTTTATTTTTCCTCAGTAGGCAAGTGATTGGGGGAAAATACAATAAATGGATTGTTATTTTGTAAGAATTTGATCTCGAATTTATGTCAGCTAAATCAAAGAAGTATTTAGTTTTCACCGAATTAATCTCAGAATTTCCTTCTGAAGGAGATGGTACTTATGAAGAATCATTTCCGAATGACCATATTTTTTTTTTATCTCCTCACAAGATCCTTGGTATGGAGACATCATTGTATATTTCCAAACTTCCAAGTTCCCTCAGTATTTTTCTAAGGACAAATGCAAAAAATTACATCACTTGGCTAAGAATTATCTGATTATTGGTGATACTTTATATGGTGGTGGGGTTGATTCATTTATTAGACAATGTTTGACATTAGAAGAACCTAAGCCAGTGTTGAATGATTGCTTCTGGGAAAACTAGTGTCTTTTCGAGCGACTAGCCCTCTAGGTTTGGCAGCTACCCTAGAAACAACAGTTTAAAGCAATTAAATGATTTCTTCTACGTGTAATAGATAAGAGAAAGATAATGGGACCAACCTGGAACTTCTACCTAATCCTTTGCTTGATCTCCCTCCCCCTTGACAGAGCTTGCAACTCCTCCCCGTACTTATCCTGTTTGGACAGTACCTGTAGAAACACAGTAATAAAGAACCATAAAATCATATTGATCTATTACAACATACACATTACAGAATCAGATATATAATGAACATATAATAGCATTCACAAATGATAACATTCACAATTGCACAATCATATGGAAGAAAACTTGAAGAACTTTATTAAATAGAAGGGAGAATTACAACCCGGTTGTCTGATCCAGCATCATTCTCCTAGCATCAAGCCCTCTTCACCTCATAAAATAGCAAGATCACACCAAAAATACAATGCTATTTCCTCAATTACAAACTATCAGCACTTACTTGCAATTCATAACATTTCAGCCTCTGAATATATTAGATGCGGGATCCATTTATAGATGTGTGCAAGGGTGTGAGTCATCTCTGGGTTTTGATTACTGTCATTCCACTTGTTACATTTGGTTCCACAAGAGAAGAGATAACTGAAGTTTAGATCTCTTACTCATCCTTGGGCAAATTTAGAGAGGCAAGTGTCATAGGAGAGGTTTCTAGAAGATTCCATGAGCAACCACCTAGCAAACTATCTTGGAAATTTGTCCATCCTCACCCATCGCACCCCATATAAGGCCCAAATAGTATGCATCACACCTGAGCAGTGTATCACTCAGTATGCATTGCACCTAGCCAGTGTAGTAGTTAGTATGGTTCAGTTTAGGCCACTTCTAGATGGTTTTTCAGGTGGAACTTTTGGGGAATGATGTAATCAAATGACCATATTCTTTTAGGGTATGAAACAACTCTTCTAGGGGTTTATGAGCCCTATTTTATTGACATATAAGATTGGGGTTGAAGTGCCCAAATATGTCTATAACAGTTGCCCCCTAAAGCATGAAGTCATAAATCTTGATGTCGAGTGAAATGCTTTATCATGAGGATCCGAGGTTTCGAAACTGGAAGGTGACCTGTATAAGATACAATACAATACATCATCATAATATAATTTCATTATCTAGTTGAGGCGGGCATTCCCATGCTCAACTTTATAAATTCATTTCATGTACATAGATTAGATAGTCGTCGATAGATGCAGAGTGGTGATTCTTCAGATGTAGAGTCATCATCCTTGGTTAGGATGACCATCTGTGTAGCGCATTTGTACATTTGATGTTTTTATATCCCTGAATATATCGCAGCCCGGATGGATGAAACTAGATCTGGGGTCTTCAAACTCGTTCAATCTTCGCCCAATGTACAAGTCAATCCATGTGAAGAGATGTTCTAAAGTCGAACATGGAAAGACATCACCTGATTACCAGCCAATAATGTGAGCTATTAACAGACGCAAGAGGAATCACTGATAATGATGATGACCCTCAAGGTACTACAGTACAATTCACATGGTGTGAATATATGATCCGATGTCGAACACCACGCAAAATCTTTCGGTCGAAGGCCATTGATGTCAACCTGTCACTGGAAGTGAGAAACTAGCCATTGACGCATGCAAGCCTCAAAGCACTGACAGGGTTGTTTCTAAGTCAACTTCTTGGATAATGAGCTGATTTCAACAAGAAGTGACTCGTCATAGGAGGGCCTTGATGTATCCCACATCTACGACACGAAACTTAGCAAATGATTTTCTGGAGGTGGAAACGATCTGACGACACAAGGTTCAGGAATGGCGGTCATGAAAAATGAAGGTTGAAGGTATTGTAGTGGATGAGACATTAACTGGATGGTGAATTCCTGACTGAATGACTTCTCTTGAACATATTGGTGACACTGAGATGAATTGGTAGCATTAACCCCAAAAGATGGATGGTGTGAAAGACTAATGATGAGACGACTGGTGAGCGAAATAACCCAACCCAACTCAATCATGGAGATGAAGTGAAAGTGTCATGTTCAAGAGCGACCTGCTACAATAAAGTTTTCAAGTTTTCTTCCCTTTTTCCCCAGTCATTGCTGACCAGTACCTCTTTATTTTTGTCAAGCTTTAGGAGGATAACATATGCTTGTTCTATAATTTTCCCTTCAGGCAAACCTATCACTATGTTTTAACGAGTCTAGTGACAGTGAAACTCGTTCTTGTCTGGGTGGACAAGTTTGTTAATATTGTTTTAACGCGTTCAACGGCAAGGATAACTCGGCATTTTCATGTTTAGAGAGTTTGAAAAGGGATGAAAAGGGAACTCTATCTCATCCAGAATGGATAAGTTTGTCGCTATTGTTTTAACGAGTTTAACAACAAGTATAACTCAATCCTTTTCATATTTAGAGAGTCTGAAAAGGGACAAAAAGGAAACTCCAAAGGTTATTTTTCATAGAATAATCCCTCAGGTCTGAAAAAGGATAAAATAATACGAAAGGGATGACTTTTCCGATCACTTTAACGAGTCATAAAAGACAAGCACTCGAACTTTTTCGTGAGATGGTCTGAAAAATATTAAAATATACAGGAGGGATGAAATTTCCAATCACTTTAACGAGCTGGAAAGGCTGGTTCTCATTAATCTTTTCATATTTAACGAGTCTGAAAAGGGTTTAAAGGAGACTCGATTTTGAGGAACGAGTGGTGTCTAGGATAGCAACTAGTTCTGGGTAAGCTTGGAAATTCTCAAAACATGGTCGTTTCTGGGAAGAGGTTGGCTAACAAGACCACTCATCACAACTGTTCCTAAAAAAGGGTAAGAAACCAAGTGGAAGCGTATGATCGGCCAAAAGAATGGAGGTGATGGGAGGTCCACAACCAAGGTTCAAAAGGCTGATAGCATGGCAATTACAAAGGTTAATTACCCAAAGGTGGGTTCATTTTTTAACAAGCTTGAACCATGGGGGATCTATGCTCAGTTTCAGTTTCATTTTTTTACAAGATTAAAATGGAAATATATGCTTGAACTAGTTTCTATTTCTACGCAAGCTCGAAATGAAAAAACTAAAAAGCTAGAAACGACAAAGCTAAAAAGCTAGAAAATGAAAATTGAAAAAGGAAATGAAAAGTTTGCATGCCCCCAGCATGATGAAAAGGAGAGTCTCTAGTAGCCATATGGAAACTTACTGAGGTTAGGTAGGACGGTTTCATCCTGAAGACAAAACAATTCCTTGGCTTCATCTGCAGAATAGACAAAGGTGAATGGTGTGTCAGACCAATCACATAACCTACAGGGAAACTTATCTTTTCAGTTGGGTTCGTCTGCAGAATAGACAAGGGTACATGCCCCCTAAACTTCATTACATTCATCTGACTACTCATGGTTATCAAGTGTGTGGAATGAAGGTTCTTTTATGAGATCAAGGGAAAGACTCAACTTTGAACTTGGGACCTTATTTCATTTTTAAAAGAGCTTGACACATGATAAGGAACTATGCTCAGAGACTCTTGGTTTCATTTTTTAACGAGGTTGACCCAAGATAATGAACTACCCTCTTACTCCTTGTTTTCACTTTTTAACGAGGTTGACACAAGACAACAAACCATCCTTGGAGACCTTTGATCACAACTCATAAGTGGTCATGAAGGAAAGATCTGGTTCCAATGCCCCCAGTACATGCTGTACAACATCACTGAATTGATCGTCAGTTGATATAGGTATGGAACAGGTTGCCACATAATTAACCCATGGCGAGGATGATACCATTGGTATAAAGGGACCACTTAGGGACGATGATTGAATAGGAGCTATATTTGGACCGGGAAATGAAAGCTGGTCAATGGTGACAATCCTGCTTCATGCGAGAAATAAATCACTTGAAAGAGTGTTGAAACAATAGCTCCCATGTGATAAACATAGTCACACCCAAGGATTAAATTGTAATGTAAAGGTCTTGGGACTACCATCACATTCAGATAAATGGTTTTTTCTCCCAAAGTGATAGGTAACTAAGGAAGGATCCCTAACGGTTGACTGGTTCCTCTGTTAAAGCCCAACAAATTCTCTGTAATAGGCACAAGCAGTGGTGAACCAAGCGCTTTCCAAGCAGTTGAGGAAAGGATACTCGCCGATGCACCTTCATCTATAATAGTGCCAGATACAATCATATTACAAACTTGTACTATGATCTGGAAAGGCACATAAGACGGAAGGCGAGATCCTGCTAGTCGATTCCAATCAAGGAAGTGACTAGACTACTTGGAGGGGGTACTGCAGGAACGAGAGAATTAACGCCTTGAGTTACAAGAACTGGATGATTTTCCTCCTGTCTTGGTGGAACAGGTGGATTGCCCCTAGGCTTATTAGAATCCGAAGTAACAAAAAGAACTTGAGTGGTATCATTTTCACTCTCTACGGGAAAGGTACGCTTAGTTGAAGGTGAAATCAGGTCAACTGTTACCTCGACCTGTTGATTGTGATCGGGTAGAGACTCATAGGATTCACTTTTAGAGTGAGTGGTTTCGACCAACAGTTGATTTTGGTTGGTTAGTTTTATCAACTAGTGAAGGATTTAGGGAGAGTTTCCTGTAACCAGATGGAAGTCGCTGCAGTGAAGCAGTACGGTTATGCAACACTCTTTTGGCTTCATTAAAAAAAGGACAAATATTAAAGGAGTGATTACCTTCACATTACCTACATGGAATCCTGACCTTTCCCTTTCGTCCATGAACTTTACTATCACTAGTTGATGGTGTGTTACCAACATGATCACCAGAGGTTGATGACACCGGACGGTGCGAATGGTGAGACAATTCTCTCAAAATCCAAGGAAAGCAGGGAAAATCTCGATGAAAATGGTCTCCTCCACAAATTATGCAAGGAAATTTGGGTTTAGGAGATTTAATGTGGGGATTTTCACCAGCTGATTGTTATAGACATTTTTGTGCCTTGCAGCTCCAAGCATGAAATGTCCATAAACCAAGGGATCCTAAGTCCCTAAAAGTGTTGTTTCGACCCCTAAAGGAACAAGGTCAACAAATTACAGCTTCTCCCAGAAGTTCTCCTCCAGAAACTGCTCAGAATCAGTCAAATCAGGATCATTTTCAGCTGCTCCACTAGCTAGCTGCGTTGCATAGCACCCAAATACACTAGCTAGGTGCGTTGCAACGCACCTAAATGCACTACCAGGGTGCGTTGAGCGGGAAATGACAAATGGCAGCGTCATTCCGCGAGGTGGAGAGACAATGGAAGCTTCCAGAATCTTCCCCAATGACACTTGCCTCACTGAATTCGACCAAAGATGAGTAAGAGGCTCTCAGTCTCCAAGTGGAAACAAGAACTGACAGAGAGAAGCCACTAGTCAAATCATAAGCTGACTCATCCTTCTTGCATACATTTATATATGGATCCCTCATCCCAGATATCCAGAGGCTGGAATTTTGTACATTGCAGAGAATTTCTGTTGGTTTTGAGATATATATCAGAGTATTGGGTGATTTATGCTTTGTTGGAGGTGAAGAGGGGCTTCTTTGCTGGGAGGTTGATGCTGGATCAGGAATCATCGGTTGTAACTCCTCCTGGATCTTCTTGTTATATCAATAAAACTATTTGAGTTTCTCCTACATGCTCGTGTATCATTGATGTTTGTTACATTTGTATGTTTAGCTTAAATCTGATCCTAAGCTTTTTATGAATATAAACCCATGTCTTTGTATAGTTTCCTTCTTCTGTGATCTTGCAGGTACTTGGTGAAGCTGGGCAAGTAAGGGAGCAGGTAGCTGGAAGCTGTCAAAGAGGAGAGAGATTGGATCAAAGGACAAGCACAAGACACAGGTTGGTTCATCCTATTCCTCTTCGTTTATAGTTCATAAAGAAGAATACAAAAGTAGTTTTCTCTGTTTGTTTCTAAGGTCACTGTCACACCTTAGTGGGATAGGGTCGTTCTGAATAGACACTTTTCCCGTTAACAAAATGGCGACTCCACTGCCTTCCATCATGGAAGATGTGGCAAAGGGGGGAGTCGTAATGGAAGAACAAGTGATTGCTTGTGCACAATATCTGGACTTGATCTATACTCAGTCCGGCATGCTCTACGACAAAATACCTGACGCCCCTAGACTGGAATTCTCAATTCCTCCTCCTCCTAAATCAAACAATGACTCTCATGCCGGCGATGGTGTGATTGGCACAACAGACACGAAATCGACGAAGGCTACATCCAAGAAGGCCCGTAAGATTTCAGGTCAAAATGCAAAAGACGAACTTCTTGCTTCGAAAGTAAATGCCGTATCGACAGATAAGGGCAAAGAAACCAAACAACCAGGAAGCAAGAAGAAAGGAAAAGGGAAGAAGAAGAAACAAGATGAATCATCACCTGAAAAATCTTCTTCAAACCCTCCTGGAAATAGGAAACCAAGAACTCCATGCCATATATGCGATGAGGATCACTGGACCTCAGAATGTCCGTACAAAGCTGAGCTTAAGAAATTCTTTAAGAGTTCGAAAACCTCAGCAGTGTTAACTGATCCGTTTCCAAATCCAGGAACAAATCTGGTTGAAAGTGGAAATGCTTCCCCGTCTCAAGTGCTAATGTTGTCGATTTCAAAACAGCAGAATGATGCTTTGATTTCGATAAGGAACAAAGATTACGGGAATCCGCAGCTGTCGAACAACAAGGATAAAGATCAACCAAGTAGTTTGACAACAACTTCGACAGAAGTTGTACCACCCACCATCCCTGAATTGACAATAAAACCGTCGAAGGGAGTAGTACACAAGTTGACATTTAATCCCCGCGCTAGAGCGGCGCAACATTATAACATAGTGGAAGATTTGGCCCAATCGCCATCCGCTATGTCGAATCTTGAAGTACTATAAAATTGCCCATACCAAAGGCAGGCTTTATTATCGGCTATTGGTGGGGTTGATCCAAAGGATTCCAATCTTGTATCCTTCAACCACAAAGGATACGATCCTCAGTTACCGGCTCAACTAGCTTTCCTTGTTCAAGTGAAAGCCCTCAACAAAACTGTTCATCGAACAATTATTGATGAGGGGGCATCTACATGTATAATGTCGATGAGTTGCTGGAAAACTTTAGGATCTCCAACCTTGTCACAGTCTGCGACGACATTAAAAGCATTCGACGGAAGGACATATACCCCATATGGTATCCTAAATAACTTGAAAATTGAACTAGGAGGGAAAACAGTAGAAATAGATGTTGAAGTCATCGATGGGAATCTTGATTACAACATCCTACTGGGACGACCATGGATATATGCCATGGCAGCTGTTGTGTCGACCTATTTTAGAAAGATTGCATTTCCCTTTCAAGGAGGGATTACAATCATCGATCAACAAAACTTCCTCCCCAATAGTTCTCAAGTTACAGGAAGCATTCCCATGATCCATGGAAGCCCCCATTCGCTTCAGAATATCGGAGTAGGCCTACTAAAAGATCCTATACTACTGGGAACTTTCGCTCTTCCACCTCCAATCAATCTGGCGGAAGTAGCGTCGATAGGAACCTGCAACATGATATCTTCTACAAAGATATCAGAAAACAATATCGACATGGACCATGCAATGGTTTTGCCCCCAAACCCAATGGAAATATTATAGCAATCAATGTTTCTAGCATGGGAGGCAAACCCAAATCAACGCTCATCAAGCGTTTGGATAGATAGGTCTAGAGAATATGGTACTCCTTCAGATCCTTGGTCGCGAGTGCATGTCACCGACGAAGGAATTCTCCAAGCTATGGTAATTGAAGGAGCACCATGGAATGATTCCCACCATCGTTCTCTTCTTCCGGATTATGAAGAAGATACTCAAAATGACCTTTACCATCCTTCAGTAGTTGATTTTCTATCAAATACTGTAAAAACGGTGGATTCCGAGCGAAACTTATCCAACATTGAAGAGACTATAGCCATAAATATCTCGACCAAAACAGATGTTGTAGAGAATATTTATGTCAGCAAATGTTGTTCTCCTTCAGAACTAGAAATATATAACGCTCTTTTTCGCGAATTCAGAGATGTCTTTGCTTGGTCATACAGTGAAATGCTAGGCATTGACTCGAGTATCGTTGAACACGAAATTAAGATGTATTCAGATGTCAAACCAGTACGACAACGGCTAAGGCAGGTGCACCCCAAGAAAGCCGCTGCCATTAAGGCAGAAGTTGAAAAACTTCTCCATGCTGGTTTCATCTACTCGGTTCCTCTAACGGATTGTGTATCGAACATTGTCTCTGTTATGAAAAAACAAGGAACAATTAGAGTGTGCGTCGATTATAGGGATGTAAATCAAGCTTGTCAAAAAGACAACTACCCTACACCCTTCATCGACCAGATAATTGATGAATGCGCCGGATGCGAAATCTTTTCATTCATGGATGGATTCTCCGGGTATAATCAAATAAATATCCGCCCACAGGACCAGTCAAAGACTGCATTTATCTGTCTGTGGGGCACATTCGCATATCGAAAATTACCCTTTGGTTTAAAGAACGCAGGGGCAACATTTCAGAGGGCAATGAATTATGCCTTCCATGACATCAAAAACATCGTTCAACCATACCTCGACGACCTTCCGGCTCATTCACGAAAGCGGACTGATCATCCGCATCATTTAAGAGCGATATTTCTACGTTGCCGACACTACAAGATATGACTCAATTCGCACAAATGTGTATTTTGCGTCAGTTCTGGTCGTTTACTTGGCTTTGTAGTCTCCAAGGATGGGATTCGTCTCGACCCGTGTAAGGTCCAGGCAATTATAAATTTGCCTCCACCTTCAAATTTGCTTCAGATTCAGAAACTCCAAGGGAAAGCAAACTTTCTGAGGTTCATTCCAAATTATGCCGAACTTGCTAAAGGCTATACACGTATTTTGAAAAAGGAGGTACCATTTGTCTAGGATCAGGTTGCGCAAGCTTCCTTTGATGCTTTAAAAGATTCCCTAATGAAAGCGTCATTAATGTATGCCCCTGATTATCAAAGAGATTTTAACCTGTATCTGGCTGCAACAGATACGACCATCGCAATGGTTTTAGTTCAAGAAGTCGATGGAATTGAACATCCTATTTATTATTTAAGTAAGAACTTAAATGATACAGAAAGAAAATATTCTTATGTTGAAAAACTAGCGCTTTTAACTGTTCAAGCGATACAAAGATTTTGACACTATGTCCTCTTTCAGAAGACTACCGTTCTGTCAGATTGCAACCCCATGACTTATATATTGTCGCGACAGTTGCTGGGGGGCAAATATTCAGAATGGATAACAATCCTTCAAGAGTTTGATCTGGAATTTGTAAAATCCAAATCAAAGAAAGCTCTAGTTTTCGCAGAATTATTATGCGATCTCCCATCGTCGTCCAACGATGAAACATCGGAAGAATCAATCGTGGATGAAAGTTTGTTTCTGATATCTACAAGCAATGAGTGGTATGGGGATATAATCATTTATCTCCAAACCCAAAAATTTAGGCCAAACACCTCCCACTCTGAACAAAAACGTATACGATACCAAGCAAAAGACTACATTATCGTCGGTGATACACTTTACCGTCGTGGTATTGATACAGTTCTAAGAAGGTGCCTCACCCATGAGGAGGCCGAAAAAGTCCTGAATGAGTGTCATTCAGGCGCGTGTGGGGCGCATCAATCTGGATATGCTACAGCACAAAAAATCTTACGAGCAGGATACTTCTGGCCAACAATGTTCAAAGATTGCATAAAGCAGTCAGAAGTTGCCATGCTTGTCAAATTTTTGATAGCAAAACGAGAAGATCACCCGCACCAAATGGGGCATCAATTTCATGACATGTAACCCCACCTCGACTGGGGAGCATGGGTATATCATAGTCGCAGTTGACTATTTTACCAAATGGCCCGAGGCGATGCCTACATTAGATAATACTGGTGAAACAGCTGCCCTCTTCTTTTTCAATCATGTAGTCGCCAGATTCGGCGTACCACAGGCTATAGTCACAGATCATGGATCGCATTATCGCAATCACATGATGGTCGAATTAGCTGCCAAACTAGGATTGTCTCACGACAGCTCTACTCCATATTATCCGCAAGCCAACGGACAAGTTGAAGCGATCAACAAGGTCCTGAAGCGCATGTTGCAAAGGATGATCGGAGTTCACAAAAGCAGGTGGCACCTAATCCTGTACTTAGCCTTGTGGGCTTACCGAACATCGGTAAGGAATGCAACCGGGTTCACACCCTTCCAACTGGTGTATGGCCTGGAAGCAGTCTTACCAATCCAGTGTGAAATCTCGTCTCTTAAACTCGCGATTGATCTCCTCCCCGGAACTTCAGAAGAAGAGGCTCGTTTCTTGGAATTAATCCAATTGGATGAAACCCATCGTGACGCCGCTTTGACTAACGAAGCCCATAAGAAACGAGTCAAGGCGCAGTTCGACAAAAATGTCAAACCCCGTGTCTTCTTAGAAGGTGAATTGGTCTTGCTTTACGACCAAGAATCCGATAAATTGGGAGCAGGTAAATTTAAGTCTTTATGGATGGGGCCCTATATTATTAAACGAGTGTTAGCGAAAGGAGCCTACGAGTTAATGGATTATGACGGAATTCCACTGGCGCAACCTCGTAATGGGTTGTACCTCAAGCGTTACTATGCATAAATAGTAACCAATATGGTTTTGTTATATTTTTGTTTTCGCTAAAGTGTTTGTTTTGGTCGAGTAATCTACTTTTTACACTTATTGCAGATGTCAAACCTATTGGAGCCATGTGTTGGATATGCCGACGGAGCGAGTCGTAGTTCGCGGAACCTGTCCTCCGCAGCCTGGGCCATTTTCATCCAAGCAGCGAGTTAGTAAGTTTCAGAGGTGTATGTATTGGTCGATCAACGAATAACATCGCTGAGTATAGCGCGTTGATAGAACTTCTCTCTGATGCCATCACTCATGGTATACGCCGACTAATTGTCAGGTTAGACTCACAACTCGTAATACTACAACTCAATGGTATATATTCCATCCGAAACCCAGCTATTTATCGCATGTTCCTAAGGGTTAAGATTTTGGAAAGACAATTTGGTCTTATTCAATACCAACATATTTCCAGAAACTTAAACATATTAACCGACTCATTAGCAAACTATGTGTTAGATAGACATTTGCAACATTTATAAAAAGAAACACATCATCAATGTTTTACATGTGGATCATATAACTCAACCAAAATAAAACCCCGAAAATCAAAAATATATATAGCTATTTATGGTTTACACATAATGTTCTGTAACCAAGACAAAATCGGTCACACGACCCAAAAACTCAAAATGCTAGGGGGCACCCTAGTCTAATGATGCTCGTGATAGCAAGTCACAGCCTGTGCGATCATGTGTAGGAGACGAGTCCATCATTTGGGCACACCAGTAGTATGCCGCTGTAACCGCAAAGGTAGCTCGTCATTCCTCACATCTGGTATACCGAGAGTGAAGCCCTCAACCTGCTCCTGTAAAGCTGTGAGAGTCTCGGCCACATCGAGGTCGCAAAGAATAGCTCTTCCGATGGCCTCTCCTGCTGGAGCAACAGCTGGTACTCTCAGGCGAACTACTGGACGAACAGGACCAACATCTACATGTACACATGAGTTTGATTAAAGTATTGATAGAATAAATCACAAGGACATTATAAACAAAAACAATAAACATCAATATGGTCAGAGATTTTACCAATAGCACCCCACTGCTTGCCATCTGGCAGTGCTAAATCTGGATCACCCCGGAAGTCCATGCCAGCATATGGATACTCGGCATAAACCATCTCCTGACGATCAAACCACCTGAAGAAGATATCAGAAAATGAAATCTGAGACTGGCCAGCATGCCTAGACATATGGTCAACCCATCTCTGCATACGTGGTTCAGTAGGAGAAGGTAAATCGAGTGCAATGTACTGCGGCTGCATCAGTGGTATCTTCTCCAAGGCAAAGGCAGTCAAAATAGAACCGAACCCAAAGTTCTTCAACCTCCCGTTCTTTATCTTGGTCAACTGTTCTTTCATCACAAGAAGTACTGCGTCGCACCAGTTGAACACCTTCGGTTGGAGGCATTCCAAGGCATGCTGCATATAGGATCTGTTGGCTACATGAAGAGATGCACTACCGGCCATCCTACCAAAAGTAAATAGGATAGTCCTAAGGGACCTATCAGTGACATCACGGATGATGATCTTGCCGTCTTTACTCGGCTGAGATCCTTCCCTGCAATACCGGCGGACATAATCTCTCACAGAATCGCCTCCTCGGGCCGAACCTGACAAAGAGATGGGGGCACCCCGCCTCGACAAGCCAGTCAAGAAATAGATGTCTACTGCAGTCAAGGGGATAGATTTGCCCCTAATCTGGAAAACCTAATTAGTAGGATCCCAAGCATCGAGCAAATACTGCAGTAAATTGATCTGCTGTCTCATGCTAGAAATGCGGAAGAACTTCAGCAAGCCACAATTCCGCAGCGCGTTCACTGTAACTGGATCATGTAGGGCAATCATGTCCTCTTCTTCATGCTTACGTTCTCGCCATGTAAGGGTCATCTTGCTCCCAAATCTCTGAAAAAACAAACAAGAGATGAGTTAGATCCTGATTTTGGTGAGAAACAGGCAAAAATTCCATAAAAAATTGTGCAACAAATTCCCTTTCTACGCCCAACACACCTGCAGCAGTGTTCTAGGTGCGTTGAATGTCAAACTGCCTTCATACAAGCCAGCATTCAACGCAAGTTTCAAGACACTGGGGGTGCGTTGATGACAGAACGAGTCCCTCAAACCCCAGGGGCTCAGAAAAGCACGGAATCAAGGTCAAAAAGCAAAATGGAAACCATGAAATGAAAGAGCTCAGATTTAGCTCCTACCTGGTCCAGACGGCACCAAGAATCGTCCACAGGATCTCCCGAAATCAACTGATAAAAATCGAGGGGGAAAGGCACCTCCAAAGCTCCAACAAACCAAGTTCAAATGAAATGGTAAAATGAGAGGTAAAAAACACTTTTTGATTACTTTTACCTAGTTCAAAGTAAAATATTAGCGTTTTAATCTCGTTTTCAAGCAAATATTGTTCGTTTCTGACTAGTTTGATGAGGCAATTGAAAATACAGTACGATCTTTGGAAGGACAAAGCTATTTATGGTAAAAAATCAAAACAAGACCATCTGATCGAGCAGTTTTAGCACATAGTTCAAGCTCGTTAAAAAATAAACATAAGACCGAGCAAATGTTTCCACCCGCGTTTAAGATCGTTAAAAAAAAATGAACTATTCCCCGGTAAATAACCACCGTGAATGTAGTACTTCAGCCATTAAAGTCTTGGTTGTGTTTGCACCGTCACCTCCACTTTTCATTTGGCCGATCATTCACCTCCATTTGATTGTTTACCCATTTTGAGGAACAACTGCGAAGAGTGATTTCACTAGCCATCCTTGTGACACTGCCGTGATTGGAAAATTCGAAACCTTACCTGGAATCAGATGCTACCCATTTTATCACTCGGTCCTCAAAAGACGAGTCTTCTTTAAGCTCTTTTCAATTGACTCGTAAAATATGAAAATATTGCCGAGTTTTAGCCTTCCAGCTCGTTGAAGCGACGGGAAGTGCTATCCCTCCTCTAGATTTTAATCTTTTTGGACCTGAAGGATTATTGCATAAAAAGATCGAGCGCTTGTTTTGTTCGGCTCGTTAAAACTATCGAAAATTCATCCCTTCTATATTGTTTTATACTTTTTCGGACTTAAGGGATTAGATGACGAAAAAGGAATTTTGGAGTTACCTTTACGTACCTTTTCAGACTCTCTAAAAATGAAAAGGACCGAGTTATCTTTGTCGTTAAACTCGTTAAAAAGATTAATAGTGACAAACTTGTCTTTAGACGAGAACGAGTTTCACTATCGCTAGGCTCGTTAAAACATAGCGATGGGTTTGCCCGAAGGGAAAATTATAGAACAAGCATATGTTATCCTCCTCAATCTTGACAAAAATAAAGAGGTACTGGTCAGCAATGACTGGGGAAAAATTGGGAAGAAAACTCAAAGAATCTTTATTGGTAGCAAGTCGCTCTTGAACATGACACTTCCACTCCGTGTCCAAATCGGGTTGGGTTGTTTCATTCACCAGTCACATCACCATGGTCATGCCATACCATCCACATTTGGGGTAAATGCTACCAATCCATCACATAAGTGTCACCGACATGTTCAAGAGAAGTCATCCAGAGAAGTCACCTGTGTCCCATCCACTACCATACATTATACTTCATTCTTTCACGACCGCCATCCTGAACCATATATCATCAGATCGTTTTCACCTCCATCAAAATCATTTTCTCAGTTCTGTGTCATTGATGTGGGATTCATTAAGGCCCTCCTTTGACGGATCACTTCTTGTCGACATCAGCTCAAAATCCAAGAAGTGGATCTAGGAACACCCCATTCAGTACTTTGAAGCTTGCATGCCTCAATGGCAAGTTTCTCACTTCCGGCGACAGGTATACATCAATGACCTTCGACCGAAAGATTTTGCGTGGTGTTCGACACCAAGTCCTTTATTCACACCACGTGAATTGTACTGCAGTACCTTGAGGGTCATCATCATTATCGGTGATTCCTCTCGCGCTTGTTAACAGTTTACATCATTGACTGGTAATCAAGCAATGTCTTTCCATGTTCGACTTCAAAACATTTCTCACATGGATCGACTTGTACTTCGAGTGAAGATTGGATGAGATTGAAGACCCTAGATCTAGTTTCATCCATCTGGGCTACGATATATATTCAGGAAAATAAAGACATTGAAATGTACAGCATTGCAGCACAGATAATCATCCTACCAAAAGGATGATGGCTCTATCAAAATCATCAGTCTACCATCAGACGATTGTCTGTCCTATGTACATGAAAATGAATTTATAAAGCTGAGCATGGGAATGCCCGCCTCAGCTAGATCATGAAAACAGTATGAAGATATTGTATTGTATTGTATCTTATTACAAGTCTCCTCCCAGAATTGAAAGAACTTCGGATCCTCTTAATAAAGCATTTCACCCGATAAACGGCCTCATACTCTAGGGGGCAACTGTTATATACATTTTTGTGCCTTGCAGCTCCAAGCATGAAATTTCCATAAACCAAGGGATCCTAAGTCCCTAAAAGTGTTGTTCCGACCCCTAAAGGAACAAGGTCAACAAATTACAGCTTCTCCGAGAAGTTCTCCACCAGAAACTACTTAGAATCAGTCAAATCAGGATCATTTCAGCTGCTCCACTGGCTAGCTGCGTTGCATAGCACCCAAATACACTAGCTAGGTGTGTTGCAATGCACCTAAATGCACTACCAGGGTGCATTGAGCGGGAAATGACAAATGGAAGTGTCATTCCGCGAGGTGGAGAGACAATGGAAGCTTCCAGAATCTTCCCCAATGACACTTGCCTCACTGAATTCGACCAAAGATGAGTAAGAGGCTCTCAGTCTCCAAGTGGAAACAAGAACTGACAGAGAGAAGCCACTAGTCAAATCATAAGCTGACTCATCCTCCTTGCATGCATCTATATATGGATCCCTCATCCCAGAGATCCAGAGGCTGGAATTTTGTACATTGCAGAGAATTGTTGTTGGTTTTGAGATAGATATCAGAGTATTGGGTGATTTATGCTTTGTTGGAGGTGAAGAGGGGCTTCTTTGCTGGGAGGTTGATGCTGGATCAGGAATCATCGATTGTAACTCCTCCTGGATCTTCTTGTTATATATATAAAGATATTTGAGTTTCTCCTACAAGCTTGTGTATCATTGATGTTTGTTACATTTGTATGTTTAGCTTAAATCTGATCCTAAGCTTTTTATGAATATAAACCCATGTCTTTGTATAGTTTCCTTCTTCTGTGATCTTGCAGGTACTTGGTGAAGCTGGGCAAGTAAGGGAGCAGGTAGCTGGAAGCTGTCAAAGAGGAGAGAGATTGGATCAAAGGACTAGCGCAAGACAGAGGTTGGTTCATCCTATTACTCTTTGTTTATAGTTCATAAAGAAGAATACAAAAGTAGTTTTCTTAGTTTGTTTCTAAGGTCACTGTCACACCTTAGTGGGATAGGGTCGTTCTGAATAGACACTTTTCCCGTTAACACTGATGCACCCAAAGCAATGGTTGCTTGGTTGCCCCCTTGCTGAATTGGCTTCTTCTTCTTCTCCTTCCCTTTCTTCTTCTTCTTAGCCACCTGGTTACTAGCATCACTACTTTCACCAAGCGAAGAGGAAGAAGGGGAGGGAGAAACATACGAAGAAGAAGGTGAAGCGTCAATTTTAGTATCATCTGGAGGTTGATTCGATTACGGAGGAATCACGGCATTTTGAACCACTAAGGTTGAGAACAGCCATACTAGCAGGCCAATGGTAAGTCCTAGAAGGGACAATGTGGCCATATGAGGAGCACCAATATTTCCCCAAGAAGTAAAAGGACTAGGATTCCCCTCAAAAGTGATTCCTTGATTGGTGGACTCCATATATCTCAACCTAAGATCAGCTAAGGAACAGGGATGTTATTCTGAATTCAATTAATTCTAAAGACACTTTGACACAACATTGCTTTTTTAGTTTCTAAGAGTCGAGAAAAAGCTAAAGATGACTCTAGTCCCCTTCGATTTTTAATGAGCCTAAAGTGACAAGTGCTCAGATGGAACTTTTCTTTTAAAGAGTCGAAAAGGAACGAAAGTGACTACTCTGGAAAATATAGACAGAGGGATTACCAAACCAATCGCAAAAATGCAAAATACACCTGGGTGATAAATTAAAGAGAAATTACCAAGGACTTATGTACAGCAATCAATCTTCCCGAATGCTATGTTCAGTGCATTGCGATCAATAAGGTGGCAAACTCAGCTTCCTATGGATAAAGGATATAATCCTATTGTGGTCTCCCAATATATACGTGATGGTATGGGGAGCACAAGTCCGTGCTAGCACTTGTCGTATCAAGGAGGAGGAATCACCCAACCTTCAATGAAAATGATAGTTACTAGTTTTTATGATGCCAGAACATGTCTCTAGCCTAGACCTCTAGATATGTTGCGTTAAGTTCCAAAGCATTGTTAAGTTCATAGAGATTTATTTTAAAGTTGATCTTGTTTAAAGTTTTCTTTTCAATGTTTCACCGTGTGATGATGATTTTGAAATTCCTAAAATGCAATCTACAATGATAAACAATCTTTGTTTATTTTGAGCAATGCAAGCTACTAGGGAAAGAAGATTACAATTCTTTCAAACAAAGAGAAAAGAGCACACACTAGTGCATTTTCCTAAATCATTTTTCGCACACAAACTAAATCCAAATGCAAATTCATGTGATTTTTTTTCATTCTCTTTAGTGTGAAAAATGCCAAAAAGGAAAACTAAATGCAGCAGAGATCTGAAATATTTCTTTCAAAGCGACATTTTCGACAATTTTTTCTTCAAAAGAGAAAGGAAGAATAAACGACACTTTTCAATTTTGAATAAATAAATTCTTTCGACACTTCGAATATCAACAAATCAAACCAAATACTTGACAAAAAGTTCAATCAACTATTCAGGGAAGGAAGAATCCATGACACTTCTCGTTTCGACACAAAACGACAGATATGTCACTTTTTGCCAAATCGATTTAAACAACTTTTCGACAAAGGATTGTAAATTATGAACAAATACAAAAACATTCACTAATCCTAATCAATGGAGGCTGATCTATGTGATACAAGCAGGCTTCAGTAAGGAGGCACTGTTCATAAGCAACAAAACAACCAAACAAAAATTTAAAACAAGGTCAACACCCTCACTTTCTAGAATGGAAAAAGAGTTCACTCAGTCATCGCACCTGGGCTTCACAAAAATTGAGATGCATCACACTTACTGCACTTGGGAGGTTCTATGCATACTGAGTCATAGTGGGAGACAGTGAGATGGTCCAAGGAGTGCCACTGAGATGGGTTTTGGCTCAAATGTGCAGTTGTTTTTAGTGAGTTAAGCTGAGCTATGATGGACAGTAAAGAGAAAAGTACAGAGGAATGTCTTGAGAGGTTATTGAGCTACCAAAAGGGCATCTAGAATGCTTGTGAGTCAAATGTTTAATTCATAAACTAAACCAGAGATTGACCGAAGCAGCATTCATCCACAATGCAATTGCAGAGCAAGAGTAGTTTGAAGTCTATCTGGTTGACTTCGAGCTCTGTCTATAGTTTATAAAACAAACAATAACAACAAACAACTATTCGATCCCCAGTGGAGTCGCCAATTTGCTTATGGGAAAACTAGTGTCTTTTCAAGTGACTAGCCCTCTAGGTTTGGCAGCTACCCTAGAAACAATAGTTTAAAGCAATTCAACGATTTCTTCTACGTGTAATAGATAAGAGAAAGATAATGGCACCAACCTGGAACTTCCGCCTAATCCTTTGCTTGATCTCTCTCCCCCTTGACAGAGTTTTCAACTCCTCCCCATACTTATCCCGCTTGGGGAGTACTTGTAGAAACACAGTCGCAAAGAACCGTCAAAGCATCTTAATCTATTACAACATATACATTACAGAATCAGATATATAATGAACATATAATAGCATTCACAAATGATAACATTCACAATTGCACAATCGTATGGAAGAAAACTTGAAGAACTTTATTAAATAGAAGGGAGAATTACAACCCAGTTTTCTGATCCAGCATCATCCTCCCAGCATCAAGCCCTCTTCACGTCATGAAATAGCAAGATCACACCAACAATACAATGCTCTTTCCTCAATTACAAACTGTCAGCACTTACTTGCAATTCACAACATTCCAGCCTCTGGATCTCTTAGATGGGGGATCCATTTATAGATGTGTGCAAGGGTGTGAGCCATCTCTAGGTTTTGATTAGTGTCATTCCACTTGTTACATTTGGTTCGACAAGAGAAGAGATAACTGAAGTTTAGATCTCTTACTCATCCTTGGGCGAATTCAGAGAGGCAAGTGTCATAGGAGAGGTTTCTAGAAGATTTCATGAGCAACCACCTAGCAAACTGTCTCGGAAATTTGTCCATCCTCACCCATCGCACCTTATAGAAGGCCCAAATAGTATGCATTGCACCTGAGTAGTGTATCACTCAGTATGCATCGAACCTGGCCAGTGTAGTAGTCAATATGGTTCAGTTTAGGCCATTTCTGGATGGTTTTTCAGGTGGAACTTTTGGGGAATTATGTAATCAAATGACCATGTTCTTTTAGGGTATGAAACAACTCTTTTAGGGGTTTATGAGACCTAGTTTATTGACATATAAGATTGGGGTTGAAGTGTCCAAATATGTCTATAACAATGATTTCCACGGCGGGGCTTGTGGAGGTCATTTATTTGGGCTTGCTACAACTCAACAAATCTTACATGTAGGGTATTTTTGGCCTTCGATTTTCAAAGACTATATTGAGGTAGCAAAAAAAATTCATCCTTGTCAAGTTTATACTCAAAAAATGCAAGCTCATCCAACTCTGCTTTTTCCTACCATCACCGTCAGTACATTTATTTAGTGGGGAATTGATTCTACTACCTGTAACTCAGCTTTGACAAAGGGACACAAATATATTATTGTAGTAGTAGACTACTTTACAAAGTGGGTCGAAGCTATGCCCACTTTTAATAATGATGGTGAGACAAAAACTCTTTTCTTTTTTCATCAAGTCATTTCGCTATTCGGTATCCCTAAAGAGATTGTCACTAATCATGGCAACACTTTTGGAATAAGATAATGTTTGAGTTGGCTTCGAAATTGGCATTTCAACAAGAGGATTCATCTCCTTATTAACCTCAAGATAATGGACAATTTGAAGTCATTAACAAATCATTTAAGACTATCCTGCAAAGGACAATTAATCAAGCGAAGTCCAACTAGAACGTCATGCTATATCTTGTGCCATGGGTATACCAAATTTCTCTTAAGACTGCTATGAGTTTCATCCAATTTCAGTTGGTTTATGGTTTGGAATCGATCCTTACCTATAGAATGTGAGATTCCATATCTTAGGTTTAGTAGTCCAGCTTCTTCCAGGAACCTCAAGTCTTGAAGAGCACCTTATTCATTTGGAACATCTCGATGAGTAGCGTCGGGATGTTGCACAATGAATGAGGCCAATAAGAAAAGAGTCAAAGCTCAATATGACAAGTCTATATGACTTATGGTTTTCTCTAAAGGTGACCTTTTCTTGGTCTATGACCAAGATAAAGACACCTTGGGGCCAAGAAAATTCAAACCTATGTGGTACGGTCCTTTCATTATTAAAAGGGTCTTGAAGAAAGGTGCTTATGAATTGATTGATTTTGAAGGGAATGTGCTCAGAGAGCCCAAAAATGGGCTCTATCTCAAGAATTGTTGTGCCTAGGATATTACCTAGCATCTTCTTTATTTCATAAATATTGTACATAGATTTAGTTTCTAGGTGTCGTGGTGATGATGGTGTTTTTGATCTACTTTGGTGTGTTTCGATGGGTGATTTGGTGTACATAGGATTCACAAATGGTACTAGTAGACTTGCTCAAAATTTAGCTTCCACCGCTTGGGTAATACATTATCCATTTTGTCAGTTGTTGGTGTTGGGTGCTTTGTTTTTGAAGAAATAGAATTTCCGGAGGACATTTTGGATAGAGTCATTGAAAGTGGAGCACCAAAAAATCAAAGTGGCAACATAATATTTGTTTTGGGACTTGCGCAGTAGAAAGTAAGGGCACACACTAAAAAAGTTGGAACCAATTTTTATATAGTCAATAGGAAACCATGGTAATGGTTCAAGGTTTTGGAAAACCATGGATCAAGGAAGTGAGGGATCAAAGACCAGATCAAGTGAATGTGGGCTATAAAACAAGATACAAAGCAACGAGAAATAGGTTTAGAGGGATTTGCAAAAGTTTATAAAGCCTTGCAAAGTTTAGGTCTAAGTTTTGCGAAAGAAAGAATGGTTGCACGTAGATATGGTTATGTAATTATGTATTTTGATAGTTGTTTTGAGTTGTAATATATGTGCACAAGTCTATAATGTGCCATAAAATGTATTGAAGGATTGTTGTTTAATAATAAAAGGAGAATGGGATTTTTGTCGCATGTTTATGTGTTCACACCCCCTTTTTTTAAAATTTCATATGCTAATTATTCTCTTTTAAATCCATAATCTAGTTTGTTACGAATGAATGTATGGATGGTTGCGTAGACTAAATAATATCAAATTCTAGATTTCCTTCTATCTTTCTACAGTTCTGGCTCGCCTTGGGTAAGACGCTCCCTTGATCCAAGGGAGTGAAATGTCAGTGAAATTCTAGAATATGCGGAAATCTTTGTTGCCACCCTAGGAAGAATCCTCAGTCATTGTTCATTGAAACTTTTCCGTCAACAATTGGGTCCATTTCCTTTGTTCTACCGTTTCTCAACTTGCTCAACTAGATGATACACTTTTCTCTAGATGGGTGAATGATGCTCGCTTGAAGCCCTATTTTTCAGTTTCAACCTAGAAATAAAGTGTCCTCTCTTCACAAGAGTAGTAGGTACGAGTTATGGTAGTTATGTTAATAATTCTTTTCTCAGTTAGGTAGTCTGTGTCTTCAGTATTTTTCCACAAGTATGTTAAAATGTCTTTTCAATTGTGACCCACTGCAACCCATTTTGGTCAGGGAAATTTTGTCGTATCGTATCCTGTCATTGTCATTAATTCTCGTCTTTTCTATCATTAATTCTTGTCATGTCTAATTTAGTTACTGAATCCATTTCCCAATTCTTGATAAGATTTCCCTTTTCCATTAGAATTTTTGTCAAATCACGACATTCCTTAATATGTGTCAAGATTTCCTATCATTATTTTGAAGTCTGAGTCGCATTTTTCACATGTAAAAATTAAGCTCTCAACCCTATCGACTGTTCTATATATTCCACCATTAATTTCCATTTTCATCTCTTCGTGTCTCAAATTCTCAACTTCCACTCTAGCTTCGTTACCACCTATCTTTGAACTCTCATTTCCTTGTCACCCCATTGTTTGTTTTGTGTATACCTATCATTCTACAACCATGGTTTGTCAAGTTTGAACCGTTGTTAGTATGTACCCTATTGACTCTCATATCCACTGCCAAGATGACCTCTTGGGGAAATATGATAAATCCACTCTTGTTGATAATGAACTCTCTGATCCTTCATTGTTCCCTGCGCTCAAAATCGATGTCATTATGGAGCATAATACCCATGCCAATTCTCATTCTACCCTGAAATTAAAAACTGATTTCCTTCCTTTGAAATCATCCACTCTCTTTGTTCTGCGCGAGTTTCCTATTTTTGGCACCATTTGTGAATTCATGTGTTGCTCAAAGCTTTTAATCAGTCGTCTCCATGGGGGTTCTCTCTGGTTGGACCAAGAATACCACTTCCATGAAGAATATATTTACAGACTCACAAGATTATCCGTTTATGGTTGTTGGGCTACTAATTTGTCACTATTATTATCACTTTTTAACGTCTATTTCATCCATTTCTACCATTATTTATCACATCAATTATCATAAATTATCATATAATTCCATTTTATAATTATTTATGCTCTCGTGGATAAATATTATTTATTCTCCTTTACTTTTAATAAATTGTTGATTATTATGCATGATTTTACCAATGATGGTTTATGAATGAATTTTTTGTAACATCACTCATGATTTTAGCCTCCAAGATCTTTTCTAGATTGCAAATATGATTTCCATCTCATGATCAAATATTCCAACTTAGAAATTCGCTTCAATAAGAAGTGACAGTTTTTCATTGGACGTTTTGGACCACTTAAGGAGAACCTTGAAAATCTGATACATGGGTTTTGTGCAGAACAGACCAAATTACTTTTGTGATGAGCAGTTTTCCAAAATTCTATTTGGATTGAGAGAAACACAAGGTTCTTCAAAGGTGATTTTCTCAGATTTGTTGTTGCGGCCATTTTCCAAATTCTTCCAATTGCAATACCAAATTCGACTTGTTCTTGTTGAATGTTGATGGAAATATCTTTCAGATATGATCTTGTTTATTAAGATTATGTAATCAATCCAAAATTGTGATGGAAATCATTTTGTAATCAACTTTGTTGTAACTTCCATTTGCTCTCTATGTATTTAAATGAAAATAGAGATCAAAGAGAGGAGGATAATTGAGGGGAATAATGGGGGAGAATGGATGGATAATTAGGAAATAGGAGATGGGCAATTATTAGATAGGATGTAGAATAAGAGATAAGAGATGAGATATGGGAGATGAACAATTGTTGAATTTGAGCAAGGCTAAGAGCTTCATTATGCGGTAATTATTTCTCTCATATGTTTTAATAATGGAAGTTCTTCATTGAGTTCTACATCTATTATCTGTAATTTGATCTGAGATATTTCTCAAGGAGGAACTGAGTCTTGGGCAGTTGGGCCCACTACCTTTGATGAGGCGCTGCCTTGAACATGTAAATTAGTGTAGTTATGTGTTTTTTTATTTGAATTTCAATTGGAATTCCTTAAAGTAGATTTCATTTCTTTTAACTAATTTGTTGTTTATTGCATTTTCCAAATTTGTTATTTCATCCAATTTCTAGATTTCATTTAAGTTACTATTGTAGATTAGCATTTGGATTATGTTGGGTTCAATAGATTAAATTTCCAATTCAGCAATGTGTGGTTTATTCTAGCAATGATTCAAGTTGTGTGATTAGCATAATTGTTTTTCATGTAATTTACTTTCTTCTTTTTAATTTTAGTTTTATTATTCAAGTCTTACATTTTATTTCTTGTTGAATGAGCTTGATAGTATAGAAAACAATCATATAGAACTAGTGTTAGCTGCTGGTATTGTTATGCATATATTTTTTCGATTTCCTTGAAATAAAAAGATGCTCCTTGGGTTGATAATTAATGTCTAGGTTATTAGTTATTTTATTTATTCATTAAGAAATTAATTTTACCCAACATTTTGGCATCATTGCTGAGGAGGTAGTAAAATATAACTACCACACTAATATATGGTTACAAATGCATTCCTGACTTTGTGAGAGTTGGATATTGAAATCGTGAGGTAAGAACCTACATATGCATCTTGGGGAACCAGTGATGGGTCTACCCTCAGTAGTCAGGCTTAGGTCATTGTTGACGGTGCTGGACCGGATCTCCCCGGTAAGAAGTCCCAATCAGACCTCAGGCCATTTGGCGTAGGAGTCCCAACATTGGGTTGTACGATAATGCCTTGACCACGATGTTGCACAGAGGAAAG
Source organism: Pinus tabuliformis (assembly GCA_031772625.1). Lineage (NCBI taxonomy): Eukaryota > Viridiplantae > Streptophyta > Pinopsida > Pinales > Pinaceae > Pinus > Pinus tabuliformis. The sequence goes on along the minus strand of CM062820.1, from coordinate 662,452,588 downwards.
TAAGATAACTATGTCAGTAGCAAGGGTGTGACTGATGCAGTGAGTCAAGGAAGGTGTATGAGAGGTTCTAACACTTTGAAGGGGGAAGCAGCTGAAGGTGAGTTCTAGGTTGAAAGGAATCAGTCCCAACTCGGCTAGGAACACACAACACAAAGTACATGCCCAGCTTCAGGTGAAGCAGTCCACTCGGATGCGTTAGTCACATCATACAAGGTAAGATAACTTGTACAACACTCACGGATCAGTTCGAGATGAGTATGATGGTTGTTATAGCAAGTCTCAAGTTAAAGGTCTGTCTGATGCTCGGTAGAGTAGTCGACACAAACGGTGACAACGTTAACTACATATGCAACACATTAACAACAATATTCATATAATTGCATGTGAATCAGTTCATACACAAGTACGTAAGTTAAACATCATATATCATTAAAGCAACTAGAGCAGTCCAACTACAATAAAAACATATACATGAAAATGTGTTGGCTCTTATTATATAAAGAAGTGTAAGTCACAATCATGCAATACATCCATGTAAACCTACTGTTACACAAAAATATCGTCACCATAATTATTTGCAGTCAGTATGGGTCTATCATCACTTGTATTGTCCTCCTAAGCAAGTATTAGACCTCAGCTCTTCAAGTCAAGCTTTGGAAATGAGAGAAAGACATTAAAAATCAATATAACTCTGGTTCCGCACTTTCTCTCACTGTCACCTACGGTCCCGCACCTTCTGTGTACAAAAACTGCGGACCTGCCCGCTCTGTCCCTAACAGTGTAGGTGCGGACCCCTGTGAAAGTCAAAAGGCGCAAGTTTTATCTTAAAAAACTCACTTTGGGTTAATTCTAGAGGTTTCTAGAAGGAATTTTGACGTGGATTGTTCGCTCTGAGGTGGGTCATGCATCCCAAAAGAGAAGGAGCTAATCCCTTGATGAGAGGATCTATCCCTTTGAAGGAGGGCTTTATCCCTTTGAAGGACGACCTAGTAACCTCCCTCCATTGCACTATAAATACAGGCATTGGGCTGGTTGCTAGAGAGGTTAGAAGCTGAACATTTTTTAGGGTAAATGCTGGTGAAATCAAGACTTCCTAGTTGAGCTTAAGAGGAGAGATCACATACCCTTTTGGCTTCATTTGGGAGTGAGTGAAACTTGTCAAAGTAGAGGAGACTTCTTGCTGGACCCTGGGAGGAGCTTGTACAGCGTCAAGGCAAAGGTTGTAAAGTTCTTCTTCTTTTGAATTAATACAATCAAACTCATTTTTCTCAACAAGTATCTCATGTTATTTGTTTCATGGACTCCTTGACTTTCATGTTAAATATGTTTTATGCAATTGGCTTTTCAGGTGCTATTTAATTTTTTTGCCTTGTTTGTGTTTGCAGATTCGCCACAAAGGAGCTCATTTGGATCGAAGGAGCGAGGGCATCCACAAGCTTGCGTTGGACCTAAGGTAGGCCATAAAAACACTTGTTTGCCATTGTTTATCAAAGCATATTTAGAGAAAGATAGTGTCTGGTTGGTTTGCTTGTCATTAGGTCTTCTTTAGATTCTAGAAAGGTCTATCTTGTCCGCAAGATCGACTTATTCCGTGTGACAAAATGGCGACTCCACTGGGGACTTGATTGTTTTCCTTGTTTTTACTTTGACCTGAGAAACTGTGTTTTTGTTTCTGTTTTTGGCTTGTTGTGTGTAAAATTGGGTAGAGTTTGTAGATCCAAGGTTATTTTTTGTTTTTCATAGCTTTGGGAGAGGACCGCACCCTAGCCGTTTGACATAGTGTGTACCTACCCACAGCTTGGCTTCTAGCACAGAGCGGGACCGCACCTGTGTCAACTGTGGGCCTGGGGACCCTGTCAAAATTTTGAAAAACCCTAAGATTTCCTCTGTTAGTCAGTTTAGTGTTTGTTTAGAAATTGTTATCCATTGCCCAGACCTACATATAACTTGTCAGAAGCTTTCCTTAGGTTGATTTCGTTAGTGTTAGGGTTTTAAGTGAAATTCCTAGGATTTCTGCTTGTTGGGTTTGTTTTTCATTTTGGTTGTGTAGTGGCTCTGAGCTTAGAAGCTGTAGGGACTTCAGATCACCTTAGTGTCTACCAGCCTTCTTATGAGTCTGACCATTTATGAAATCTCTCCTTGTTGAGGAATCCGCTTTGAGTTTTCTCTTTACAAAACTTCGAAAAGCTTGTGTTTGAGAGTTTGGATTTTTATTTTCAAAAAGAAAACAAAATTGGTTGTTCTTGACTTATTTGTGATTCTGCATAAATTGGTCCTTAGCTTACATCTAGCTAAGTAAAACATCCTTAAAAAGACTTTTAGTAGGCTTTGACTTCAAATAGGTTTTTTTTATAATTTGTAGATCTCAAAGTTAGTCATTTTCATAGTTTTGAGTTTTTTATTAAAAAATATAAAAAATCTCTTTTGGAAAAAGTTTGTTTTGTAGTGATTGAGTGCTTTGAAACGAAAAAGGGAATTTTTTGTGAAATAACTAGTTGTCTCGTTTTGAGTGCATTGGAAAAGGACAAAAAACTCTTCTTTTAATTTGTTTGATTGAGAAAGATTTGTGTTTACAAAGTATTTGCATTCTCAAACTCTTTCTTAGTTTAGAAGTTCATCGAAGAGAAAAAGATTGTTTAAATTATCTTAGGTGAATTTTTAGTGATTTTGAGTCGAGTCTTCATACCACGAGTTTCATCTCCACACCTTTTGACTTAAACAAAAACCAATAAAAATTAACGCTTAAAGTAAAATTCACCTAGTAACATTGTTATTTCTAGGGCTCTGATACACCAACTTAGCTTAGGCTAGTGTCTTGGAGTAGGAGAGTAATTAACTCTCCAAGCCAGTAAAAACAAACAAGTAGATATATCTTGTGCTAGGGAAGAAATCCAATTGTTGCATTTATGCTCTGGGAAAGCTCCTCTTAAAGGAGAAGCACGAGATCGTGTCTGAACCAGTGTGGGAATCAATCCTTCCTCATTGGGAACGACGCCAGATATTCACGTATTAAAAACGGAAAACCTCGGATTAACCATTGTCGAGGAGCCTAGGGTCACTTGTTGGTAAACCTTAGATTATGTCAAGGAGCCTTCAAGGGGATTGAGCTTGCTACTCTGCCCTTGCATGCGTATCGGATCGTAGACTGTTCCCCCAGGTATATTTGTCTCAGTTGGTAACCTTAGTGGCCATATTCTTTAGGACTCTTCCTGAGGTGACAGTGGTGGGAAGATCCCACTGTACCTGGAGCAGACGTCGGCTAGACTCACATGGATTTTCTGGGGGGTTCTCTTCACTCGAGGCAGTTAAGTGGATGAACTTGTGCCAGTCTATTCATTAAGCAAGTTGTCGGGGTAACTGTTCCAACCGCCATTTCTGTATTGAACTCTGCGACGTTGGATTTCATCACCAACTAGTGTTTTCAGTACGGAAAGTTACTGTTTGTGTGTGTTTGATCTCCTAGATTCTTTAGGCGTGTGATTCAAATTTCTTTGGTTCTTTAGAGACTTTAGGTGCTTTTCATTGAGAATTTACTTTGTTTGCGTGTGAAGTAGTTAAAATTTTTCAACTGTGGCTGAATTACCAAGGCAGTCCCGTAGACTTCGGGGCCAGTCTCCTGAGTTTGTAAACGTGGCTGAGTTACTGAGGAAGTCCCGTAGACTTCGGGGCCAACCTCCTGAGGAAGTACCGAGCCAACTTGAAGGCTTGAAAGTCCTCGTAACTCCTAGAGACAGTAGAGTTGGGTCACCTGAGGAAGGAGAATCTTCTTTGATAGTACATCCTAATTTTCAACCGTTAGTAGCAGATTATAATCCACAGTCAGTGTCTGTTTCCGAAATTGCTGGTAGCTTTTCATCTACTAGTGATATAGGTGAAGAACCTGAAATATCCGAGCCTGAAAGTGAATTTGCTGCTACTCCGACATCAGGGTTTGTTTCTCCAACTTCTAGTGGTCCTGGTTCACCTAGGGTAGAAAGAGTAATCACCCAAGATCTTCCTTCTGGACTTATTGCTATTGAAGAACTTGCTCCAGAAGAAGAAGTAGGCATCCCTATCCCTGAAAATCAACCTATTATTGAACTAAGGGAGCGTGAATCAATTTTTTATAGTCCACCTAGGAGCAGTTCTTCGTATCTTTCTTTGACTAATTTCTTAGAAAACTCAGGGTTAAGTTTTTCACCACCTCGCGCTCCTTATCACCCAACACCTAGAGGTTTTTATACTCCCATAAATATGTCAAGACAGTCATCCATGTTTACTCAATCGCCTGAATCCTTTTTGTATGGCAGTCCTTCTGTTCCCTCTGGGTATCAGTCACTTTCTAGTGCTTTTTCGGGAGCATCTCCTCAACCCATTGAGTAAGGGTTATTAACTGGAAGCAATGGTACTAAGCCGTTGAGCGTAGAAGACATTCTCATGATGTCAGGTTCATTCCCAATCCTCAGCCTCAAGGTGGCCAGTTACCGCCTGGGGGGCAGCCTCAATTAACGCCTGGGGGGCAACCTCAAGGTACACAGTTCGCATCTGGGGGGCAACCTCAAGGATAGTACATACCTATGGGACAGTACGTTCCTCAAGGTCAACCCCAGACTCAATATGTACCCCAAGGTCAACCCCAGTATCAATTTATACCTCAAGGTCAACACCAGTATCAGTATGTGCCTCAAGGGTATCAACCCCAAGGTCAATACTCGAACCAAGGTTTCCAACCACCCTCCGGTCAAACGTATGTTCAAGGAACGGGAAATGTACCTTTCAATTATCAATCTTACCCTCAACCCGGTTATGGTCCTCAGTATTCTCAACCAGTTATGGGTCAGTACCCCGGAATGAATATAGTGTGGGATCCATCGCAAGCTCAACAGGCATTGCAGCCAAGTGTATAGTTTTCATCTCAAACTGGACAACCCTTAGTTTCTGGTTCACCCCAGCAATAAGGCTAGTCTAACATTCAAACTTCTGTACCTCCGGTAGTTTCTCAGCCTGGGCCTAGTACACCTCGTACTCCGCCTCAAACGACTGCTACAACTGCCGCAACATCTGTTCAATCTACCCCACCTACTTCTGGAGTATCGACAGCTCCGATTTCTACTATTCCTGTATCTACTCCTCAGACATCTTTACCACCGTCTGGATCTACGATTCAAACTTCGGTTTAGATGCCTGTAGGACAACCTGGTTTAAGTACGGTTGTCATAAGTCAACCACAATTTACTTATCAACCGTACCAGGGACAGTACCAATTCGGTCCTGCTGTACAGCAGCCAGTCTATCAATATCAACCGTACCCTGGGTACACTTATCAACAACCTCAACAGCCCCAGTACAGTCCGTTAATCCTGGTTTTTCCGGGAGGATACATAATCCCAAACGAAATTCCTATTCCTAGTTATCCTGGATATCCTCCTCCTGGGTTGGTCTTATGACCCAGACTTTTAGGGATCCTAATCGGCAGTTATCGTTTATCGCAACTTTGGACTTACCTGACTTGTCGCGCCTGACGAACGATCCCATTAATTATCTTCCGTTTTGGCCGCCAATGCCGAATAAGTTGCCCAGTGACATTCCCAAGTTCGAAGGTAAATCAAGAGAGGACCCGTCAAACCATGTGATGACTTAACACCTCTGGTGTGCATCTAACTCCATTACAGATGATTCAATCCATCTTAGACTTTTCCAGCGCACTCTAATTGGTCTCACGGCCAAGTGGTACATTGAGTTACCGCGAGGCACTTTTTATAATTTTAGTCAGTTAGCAACCTCGTTTTTAACTTATTTTCAGTTGCCAGTCCGATATGACAATGGTACGGAATTGTTAACTTCACTAAAACAATCAACATCCACTTGCATTTCAAATCATATTCATGAGTGGAGACGTCGACGATGTTTAGTGAAGGTATTTATTCCGGATCAGATCTTCGTCGAGTGGTTTGTAAAATCCTTGTTACCAAAGATAACTGAAGATGTTGCTAAAGCTGGAGTTGTTACTGAGGAGCAAGTCATTGCTCAAGCATAGTACCTTGACTTGGTCTATACTCAGTCATGTACGTTACACGAAAAAATCCCCGATCTTCCCAAGCAAAATCAAATCACTGCAGCTCCTTCGGGATCTCATGCCACCGATGGTATGATTGGCACGGTTAACACTAAAAGTAAGAAGAAGTCTTCCAAGAATTCTTCCCCTATCATAACCTTGCCTGATTCCCCAACAGGAGATTCTTCTACAGAGATTTCCGCCGATATTCACGTTGTAGAGTCATCTACAGCCAAATCAAAATCCGGTGGGAAGAAGAAAGGAAAGAAGAAGAATAAAACGGACAAAAGTTCAAAGGAGAAGCCTGAAAAGGTGGAATCCAATGATGAAAAGCGCAAACCTCATTATCCTTGTCTCATTTGTGACGATGAACATTTTACAAGAGACTGCCCTCATCGTGCAGAGGTTGCGAAGATTGTCAAGGGTTCCCAAACTCCTGTTGTTTTGAAGGATCCTTTTCTGGCTCAAGACAGTAAGATGATAGGTTCATCCTCGAATGCCAATGAAGAACCCATACTGATGATGTCCCATGTTAAGATTGCGACTCGATCACAAGATTATGGTAGTAAAAGTCCTGTTGATGGTAAAGAAGTAGAATCTTCTCATTCTAATCCATCAACCTCAGCTCCCGGTTCCGATCCACTACAGATCGAGAAACCTAATCCAGACTTGGTAATCAAACCGCCCGCCAAGGGTATACTTCGAAAGTCAGCTTTCAATCCACATGCGAGAGCGGCTCAGAATTATAACATTGTTGAGGATTTAGCTGTTTCACCCTCAGCAATGTCGGCTTTGGAAGTGCTACAATCATGTCCAGCACAACGTAAATTACTTTTGTCGGCTATAGGAGCTGTTGATGTTCAGGACTCGAACCTAATGATTTTCGATCTAGAAAATAGTACACCACGTTTGCCTCATCAAATGGCTTTCCAGATTCCAGTGATAGTCAAAAACAAGACTATTCATCGGACTGTAATTGATGAGGGAGCCTCAACGTGTATTATGTCGATACAGTGTTGGAGATCGCTTGGTTCTCCTTCGCTAAATCAATCCCCGACGATTCTAAAGGCCTTTGATGGCCGTGGGTTTCATCCTTTTGGCATTCTGCAGGATTTGCCTATAGGGGTTGAAGGAAAAACTGTTAGTCTAGATGTGGAGGTGGTTGATGCCCCTCTAGATTACAACCTTCTCTTGGGTTGAAGTTGGTCTTACGCTATGACAGCAGTCGTTTCATCGGTCTTTCGAGTAATAAAGTTTCCACACAATGGAAAGATCGTAACAATAGACCAGCTGGCCTACTTTTCATCCAACCTAGCCTCTTCGGAGAGTATTCAGCATGTCGGTAAAACGACTATCCCGTATAAGGATGTTGGAGAAGGGATAGTTAAAGATACCGATTTACTGGGAACTTTTCCTTTTCCTCCGATCAACGCATCATCTTCATTTGCAACCATTCATATGATTACATCAGAAACCATTGTTTATGATGATCCTTGGATCGTTCCTTTTGAATCTGAGATAGACTCATTTGGTAATGCCATGCCTTTGAGTCCATATGAAATTGACTATGAAGCCGTGCAGTCGTTTGCCAACCCATGTTCAACCGAAAATGACTTAATCAATGTGGTCATTGAGGAATCACTTTTCACATCAACCTCGGATTTAACCACGTTTTCTGAACTTGTTCACTCTGATGAGAAAATTCGTGAAATCCTATGTGTAGATGATTTACCATGGGAAGATCTCCATCACAGATCTTCGTTTTTACCTGAGGATGATCATTTTGAAAATGATTTCTCATCAATTTTTACAACTGAATATGTCAAGGAACCTCAGAATCCAATGAAACATCCTGATTCAGAGTTAAATTTGGGAAACATCTCTCGAACTATTCCTATTGACATTTTGGTTAAGCCCGGAATTGTTGAGAACATTCATATAGGTGCCTCATGTACAGATGACGAAATTCAGCTATATAAGGCCCTATTTCAAGAATTTCGCGACGTGTTTGCCTGGTCCTATGAGGAAATGCCAGGAATTGATCCCGCGATTGTTGTTCATGAGATCAAGACTTACCCGGACGCTAAACCCGTCCGGCAACGTTTGCGTCAGATTCACCCACGAAAAGCTGCTGCAATTAAAGTGGAAGTTGAAAAATTGTTGAAAGCAGGTTTCATTTATCCGATCCCGTTAACGGATTGGGTATCAAATATTGTTCCGGTTAACAAAAAATAGGGAACAATAAGAATATGCATCGACTATAGGGACATTAATTGAGCCTGTCCAAAGGACAATTACCCAACTCCCTATATCGATCAAATCATTGATGATTGTGCCGGCAGCGAAATATTCTCCTTCATGGACGGTTTTTCCGGATACAATCAAATCAATATTCTACCTGCCGATCAACCAAAAATGGTTTTCATTTGTCCATGGGGGACATTTGCTTATTGCAAGTTACCTTTTGGGCTTAAGAATGTCGGAGCAACTTTTCAAAGGGCGATGTCTTATGCGTTTCATGACATCAAGCACATTGTGCAACCCTATCTCGATGACTTGCCTGCTCATTCATTACATCAAGCTGATCACCTCATCCATTTACAAGAAATATTTATGAGGTGTAGGCATTATCATATTCTGTTGAACCCACACAAATGTGTCTTCTGTATAGAAACGGGTCGATTGCTGGGGTTTGTAGTTTCGAAAGCCAGCATTCGCATTGATCCCTCGAAGGTCGAAGTTATCATCAAATTGCCTCCTCCTTCGAGTCTTCGCCAACTCCAAAGTTTGCAGGGGAAAGAAAACTTTTTACGACGATTCATTCCTAACTATGCTGAGGTTATAAAGGGTTTCACCCAGTTGTTGAAGCAAAATACTCCATTCTATTGGGATGAGATAGCTCAGAAATCTTTTGATGCACTCAAACACGCGTTGACCCATGCACCGTTGTTGCATCCTCCCAACTACAACCAGGATTACTTTTTATATCTCGCCGCCTCTCATTCCACCATTGGAATGGTCTTAGTTCAGGAAGATGAATTTGGAACTGAACATGGGATATATTACCTTAGTCAAACTTTAAATCCAACTGAGCTAAAATATTCACATGTGGAGAAATTGGCATTGGCAGCTGTTCAAGCTGTCCAACGTTTTCGTCACTACATTTTACTACGTAAAACTACAGTAATTTCGGATTGCAACCCTATGATCTACATTTTGACCAAGCAATTGCTAGGGGGCAAGTACTCTAAATGGATCGTTATCCTGCAGGAGTTCGACTTGGAATTTGAGAAATCTAAGTCTAAGAAATCTTTAGTTTTTGCGGAGTTAATGTGTGACTTCCCACGTGCTGACACGGAAACTATGGCAGAGGAGCACATTGCGGACGAATCCTTGTTTCTAATCAGCACTTTAGATCCGTGGTATGGGGATATCATCGTTTATCTCCATACCCAATCCTTTCGGCCAGAAATTTCAAGGTCAGAACGTTGAAAAATTCGATTCCAGTCCCAACAATTCGGGATTATAGGAGATACTCTTTATCGCCGTGGGGTGGACTCTGTTTTTCAACGTTGCGTAACTCACGAGGAAGCTGAAAGGGTTCTAAATGACTGTCACTTTGGAGCGTGTGGCGGTCATATGTCTGGGTTTGCCACAGCCCAAAAGATATTGCGCGCTAGCTACTTCTGGCCGTCTTTATTTAAAGATTGTATTACGGCGGTCTGAAAATGCCACAACTGCCAAATTTTTGATTGTAAGATGCACGCTCCACCTGCTCCTCTCCACCCTATAATTGTCGTTGGTCCTTTTGCCAAATGGGGTATCGATTTTATTACATGTAACCCTCACTCGGCCAGGGGGCATGCATATATCATCCTTGAGGTAGATTATTTTACCAAGTGGGCCGAGGCGATGCCTACATTTGAGGCAAATGACAAGACAACTGCAATTTTCGTGTTCAATCATATAATTTCTAGGTTTGGTGTCCCGCAAGCGATAATCACTGATCATGGGCGTCATTTTCGAAACGTTATGATGACCGAACTTACAGGCTAGTTTGGTTTACGTCACGATAGTTCAACCCCTTATTATCCACAAGCAAATGGTCTGGTTGAATCCATCAACAAAGTTTTAGTTATCATGATCTGACGAATCATTGGGATTCATCGGTCGAATTGGCACAACATGTTATTTTCAGCGCTTTGGGCGTATCGAACTTCAGTAAAAACATCAACAAGGTTCACTCCTTTCCAACTAGTCTATGGTTTGGAAGCTGTGTTACCCATTGAATACGAAATCCCGTCACTGCAAATGGCCATCGAGTTACTTCCAGCCACTTCCGAAGAGGAAAAGTGTTTGTTATACTTGGCTCAATTAGATGAGAATCGACGTGATGCTGCATTGGCGATCGAGACTCACGCAAAACGAATGAAAGCTCAATATGATCGAAATGTGACCCCTCGAAATTTTTTGGAAGGAGATCTAGTCTTAGTTTATGATCAAGCTAATGATAAATTAGGCGCTGGAAAATTCATTCCTATGTGGCATGGTCCCTATGTTGTCAAGCGAAAGCTAGCCAAAGGGGCCTATGAATTGGTAGACTTTGACGATGACTCTTTGGGTAAACCCAGAAATGGCCTTTACTTGAAGAGGTATTATGCTTAAAAGAATGGGTATGGAGATTTTTAGTTAGGATAGTTTTTCTTTCTAGCTGGTGTGTTTTAGTTTAAACAGTGTGCTTAGCTTATAGAGTGTTTTTCGTCATTATTCCTGCTTATCTTGGTTTTACTCTTGATATTGCAGATGTTGATGCCTCTCCAAACATACATTGGTTTTGCTGATGGTGCTTGTCGTAATACATGGAACATCTCTTCCGCAACTTGGGTTATCTATTCGCCCTCTGACGAGTTAGTATCTATGCATGGGGTAAGCCTCGGTCAAACAACCAACAACATTGCCGAGTATAGTGCAATGATTGAGTTATTATCTGAATCTATTTCATTTGGGATTTAGAGTTTGATAGTGAGGTTAGATTCTGAACTCGTTGTATTACAGCTTAATAGAGTGTATGCCATTAGAAATCCAGTGTTATTAAGATTATTTTTGAGAGTGCATCTCTTGGAACGTGAATTTGATTATATTGATTATCAGCATATTCCAAGATCTTTAAATACATTAGCAGATGCAATTGCTTCTCGAATGTTAAATAGACATTTGCAACAATCATACATGTAAATTTAAAACCATTCCATAACACGATTTACAAGAAAAGCTGGTAATAGTGATATATATATATATATATATATATATATATATATATATATATATATATATATATATATATATATATATATATATATATAGGAGTGTGTCAAAAAATACATCGTCCTCGATCATAGGTTGAAAAACACCTTATGATCGGCAAAAATGATAAGTACAAAAAACAAAAATGTCACATGTGCCCACAATAGGCGATCATCCTATCACTGGTGATGATCTCTATAAGAAACCACTGCACGGGCCACCTTGCAAAGGAACCTCCTAAAAGGTCTCGGGACCCCAATCACATAGCGCTGAAGTCGATGAGGAATGTCATCTATAGTGGTCTCAGGAATATCTCCTGTCAAGCACTCGAGATGACCCTCCAACTCGGCCAAAACCTCTGTTGATTCGTCCTGTGGGGCTGGCGCAGGTGCAACTGGTTTCTTCCTCTCGTAAGGCCGAAGAGCGACTGGTCGCTATGGACCCACATCTGCATTTGAAATTTTTTACTATCAGTTTTGGGACGATGGAAAAATAACAAAAAATTAAAATAGAAAAATGTTGAAAAGGATTTTACCTAACTCATCCCACTGCTCTCCTGGTGGAAGAACCATGTCTGGGTCACCATGAAAATCTATCCCAGCGTAAGGGATCTCCTGAATAGAAAAGACATGGTTTTCCAGCCATTGGAAATACTCAGGTTTGAATCGAGCAACCTCTGTCCTCTCGTCCGGGTGACGGGCCATAACTGCGACCCATCACATCAGTTTGGGCTCTCGAGGAAGCCCAGCTCCAATAGTAAGGTGCTGTGGGATCAGCATAGGAACCCTCTCTAGGCCAAAACTCACGACCAAAGCCCCATAAACAAAGGTCTTTAGTCGTCTGTTCTTGGTCCTGGTCTGTTGGCCTTTCACATTGGCCAACACGGCATCACACCAGTTGAAGATGGTGCCTCAAAAGCAATCAACTGCCATACGCATCTGGGATCCGATGGCAATATGTAATGCAGCAGCTCCGCAAAGTCTGGTGACAATGAACGAAATCACCATGAGTTCAGGACGGGATATGGTCTTTATGTCTATCCCTTTGTCTCTAGCCTGGCTGTTGCAGTACTCTAGCCTGAGGCTATCGACAGACTGGCCACCTGCCCTAGCCCCAAACAGAGTCAAGTCTTCGCCTCTCTTAGGCAAACCAGTCAAGAAATATATGTCCTCCAGCTCGATTTCGAGCTGGTGGCCGCCAATGAAAAAACACTGGTCCTGTACGCTCCATCTGTCAACCATCCATTGTAAGAAATCCACCTGAGCCCTCATGGCAGGAATGGCCCAGAATTTGTACAAGCTGCACGCCCTCAAAGCATCAAGTGAAGGCTGATGATTCCATGCGGCAGAATCCACGTCCTCATGCTCTCGTTCACGCCAATCTAGCATGATGTACTCTCTGCGTCAAGTATAAGGATAAATTAAATTGCTAGAAATTATTTTGATTGGTCCATTTTTGAGAATTTTTGGGTTAAAAACCCTTGCGACGGGGACCGCACCCTCCAAGTTAGACACAGTGTGTGGGACTGCACTTTGTCTACATGGAAGGTGCGGATCCCGAGCTTTTTCCCAATGGAGAAAAAGTCGGGGTCCGCAGGCCAGCAGTGGTAAACCTGCGGGCCCTCGCGCGCGGGTTTTATGCCTAAAAACCCTCCCAAAAATGAAATAAATGACTAAAACAAAAAATAAAACGGTTAAAAATGAAGAGTGGGATGATGTGGATTACCTGGAGAAGATGACATTCGATTCCGACAGTTGGAATTTCCGCAATTTTCACAGGTAGTTTTCTGAGCAAAAACACTATTTTCTCACCCAAACTCAAACAGTAAAAATGAATTGACAAAGGCCCTTTTTATAAGTTTTTTGAGTAAATAAATTGCAAATTTGTTTATGTTTCACTTTGAAAGGGTATTTTTGCGACATTTTTATCTATTTCAAACAGGTATGAGTAATGTTTGTGTTTTTGTGCAGGATAACGAATTATTCAGGCGAAATCTATCAATTTCGACGAAAAAACATTTAGAGTCACCTTTAAGCTCTTTTCTAACTCCTGAAACATGAAAAGATTGCCGAGTGTTTCTTTTAAACTCGTTAAAATGGAATTAAAAGATGGTCCACTTACAGCTCTTTTCCGACTGTAAAAACATGAAAAGATTGCCGGATTTTTGTCGTTTCAAATTCGATATCGGTTATAAAACGACGTGTCATTGATCACTTTTTTACTTTTTCGGATCAAGGGAACTAATGACGAAAAGTACTCCTTGGTCGTAAAAGATCAAGCGGTTCTCTCAAGTATTATTTTATACTTTTTCAGGCTTGGGAGACACAAACTTACGAAAAAGGTCAACCCTGGAGTCTCCTTAAGTTTTTTCAGACTCTCTAAAATTGAAAAACGCCGAGTTTCTCCTATACTGGACTCGTTAAAATTTCACAGTGAAGGACCTGTTCAATTACAAACAGGAACGAACCACTCCTTCTTAGGGTTCAAATTTAAACTAAGTTGGACAGATGAGCTTATAATCAAGCATCCTCCTCAAGCTTGTCAAAAATAAAGAGGTACTTGCCAGAAATGGTGGGGGAAAAGAGAAAGAAATGAGTCTGTTTGTCATACTTTGTAACCACTCTTGAACACGACACTTTTATTCACCTGGGTTGGGAAATCCTTTGCCTAATAGTTGATCAAACCACATTGAAAGTCTTCAACCGGTTTCTGGCTATTAACTTTGGGTCAATTGTCACCAAGCCATCTGTCGTGTCGTTATGTGTTCAAGAGGTCACTGCCAATAAGCCATTCATCTGCAAAATATCTGTCATCCATCTTGACCATCCCTGAGTCAGTCCTTGCAACTAAATTTCTTCAACTTGATCTATGATTTCGTGTTGTGGGCTTGCCTACGACGGATCGCTTTCTATCGACATCAGCTCATTATCTAGAAAGATGGTCTAGAAATCGTTAGTACCTTGAGATCTGCATGCCTCAATGGCAGGTTTCTCGCCTTTGACGACAATTTACATCATTGACTTTCGATCAAAGGATTCCGTGACATGTTCGACATCAACACATTTATTCGCATCTCATGGATTGTACTGGGTACTTTGAGAGCCATTGACATCACTGGTGGTTTCTCTCACACTTGTTAACAGTTTACATCATTGACTAGTAATCAAGTGGTTTCTACAATGTTCGACATCAACACATTCATTTGCATGGATAGAATCGTACTGTTTCGGGAAGTACAAATGAAGACCCTGGATCTAGTTTCCACAATCCAAGCTGCGAGGAATTTTGTATTCATTATATAATGGACTTTTCATAAACAGATGGTTGCGTCCATACTGTGTCCACATGAGTCTATACTTGTGATGTATTACAAGATCATTCCTGTATCAGAGCAATAGTTAGTTTTCTAAGTCAGTTTTGATCTGAGTATGGGAATGCCTACCTCAGCGATGATATGATCTCATATATATATCTTGCATTGAATGTTTTTACAGGTTCCAACCAGGCTCTCCACAAGATGATCCTCGAAATGATAAAGTACTTCACTCTTCCTAAATGATCAATGAAATCCTCATCTACTACAGACTTCGCACTTTAGGGGGCAATCTGTTACACAAAAATATCGTCACCATAATTATTTGCAGTCAGTATGGGTCTATCATCACTTGTACTGTCCTCCTAAGCAGGTCTCAGACCTCAGCTCTTCAATTCAAGCTTTGGAAATGAGTGAAAGACATTAAAAATCAATGTAACTCTGCTTCTACACTTTCTCTCACTGTCACCTGCGGTCCCGCACCTTCTGTGTACAAAAACTGCGGACCTGCCCGCTCTGTCCCTAACGGTGTAGGTGCGGACCCCTGTGAAAGTCAAAAGGCGCAAGTTTTATCTTAAAAAACTCACTTTGGGTTAATTCTAGAGGTTTCTAGAAGGAATTTTGATGTGGATTGTTCGCTCTAACGTGGTTCATGCATCCCAAAAGAGAAGGAGCTAATCCCTTGATGAGAGGAGCTATCCCTTTGAAGGAGGGCTTTATCCCTTTGAAGGAGGACCTAGTAACCTCCCTCCATTGCACTAGAAATATAGGCATTGGGCTGGTTGCTAGAGAGGTTAGAAGCTGAACATTTTTGAGGGTAAATGCTGGTGAAATCAAGACTTCCTAGTTGAGCTTAAGAGGAGAGATCACATACCTTTTTGGCTTCGTTGGGGAGTGAGTGAAACTTGTCAAAGTAGAGGAGACTTCTTGCTGGACCCTGGGAGGAGCTTGTACAACGTCAAGGCAAAGGTTGTAAAGTTCTTCTTCTTTTGAATTAATACAATCAAACTCATTTTTCTCAACAAGTATCTCATGTTATTTGTTTCATGGACTCCTTAACTTTCATGTTAAATATGTTTTATGCAATTGGCTCTTCAGGTGCTATTTAATTTGTTTGCCTTGTTTGTGTTTGCATATTCGCGACAAAGGAGCTCATTTGGATCGAAGGAGCAAGGGCATCCACAAGCTTGCGTTGGACCTATGGTAGGCCCTAAAAACACTTGTTTGCCATTGTTTATCAAAGCATATTTAGAGAAAGATAGTGTCTGGTTGGTTTGCTTGTCATTAGGTCTTCTTTAGATTCTAGGAAGGTCTATCTTGTCCGCAAGATCGACTTATTCCGTGTGACACCTACTAGCCCCAATAGTGGAACATTAGAGCCACATCCTCCTGCTCCTCCAAAGAGATGTACCAGCTCCATTCAGTGGAGAAGCCAAGGTGCATTACAATACTGTCCAAGCATTCTTCAAGGTAGTCTTAGTAGAAGTTTCGATGACCAAACGCCTATACAATGAGTTATTTGGGACTATTTATAGCAAAGGGTGGGGTGACCCTTGAAATTTCCCCTTTGTGACAGTTCAACTACCCTCATGAATCTTCACCTACTCTATGACTGCTACATCCAACTGTTGACACTCGACTTACACTTGACATGACTCAACATTTCAATGCACATGTACTCATGTGAGATAACATGGCTTGAGAAATCCTTGCAAGACATCACTGACACTCGGTCTGTTGTGGTGAGACCAACTCTTTGACATGCTTATGTTGGTGAAGCTGGTGAGATGATGCTAAGCTTGGTTGTCTGTGATGATGTGCATATACCTCACGGTGACATCTTGTTGAAGCAAACTCTTTCCTCCATTGCAACTGGTGCATTGGTTTAGCCCCTTCATCCAACTCGTCTGTTAACATGTGCATGGTCTTCTTGAGTATAGTTGAACTGGAAACACACCGATGCATAGTTTCTATGCTGATCTTCAAGTGTCAGCTGGCGGTCATGCGCATCAACTTTCCGAAGTGCATGTTCATCCCCAGTTGTACTTTCTTCTTGTCTTCGCCTTGGTGATTGTGTTGAATGGGTTGGATTGCATGTGTGTGCTCAATGATATGCATGCTGCTGAATCCATTGCATGCGATAAACATCATTTCTCACCATGTCTGCTCTGTGTCAGCTGCTGGGATGGATCCTTAACTTGTACGGGCGTAATTTCCTCTGTGAGTGGATGTTGTGCCCACTGTTGTTCATGTTCATGTTTGAACTCATTCGTTTGTTTGTGCAGCTTCATTTTCTTCCTGAGTTGTTTCTTCCACAGATGTAACTCCTTATTTGTTCCATCTTCTAACTTTGCACGATCTTCATGTCACGTAGTCACTTCATAGCTCGAGTCTCCAACATTTTCTTCATTATCAGTGCATCTGCTTGATCTTTCAACTTTGTTCCGCCTCTATGTTTTCAACAACCTTCCTCTTGCATTCGCTGCATTCGTTGTGTTCGCTGCATTCGGTATGCTCCCTTCACCTAGTTTTCATGATGTTTCTCACTATGATGTTGTTGCTTGATGTCCTTGTCTATAAACAACATGATGTCTTTGTCGGTATGCAAGTCCATGAACACTTGATCGACTGCATCCCCAAGTGTTCTTCGAATGGTGTCTTCATCTCTGCTCTCCGAGAAACCATTGTACCTGTACTACTGATAGGCTAATGAAAACCTGGGATACATGAAGACATCGGAATAATCACGGAAAGCAATCTGTCAGTCAAAAATGAAAATGAACATGAGAACTAACTTGCAACATACTTGGGTGCATGATCATGAAGGTTGTGGAATTTCGGTCAGGAGGTTGGGAGACTAACTACCAAGACTACACAAGGCACAGTTTGGGCTGCTGGGAGACTGACTGGCTGTTGGAAATGTGCAATGCACAATCCAGTCTAGTTCCTGGCTATTGGGATTGCACAATGTGCAATTCCAGCTGGGAAGGACTACTGGCCTAGGGACATATTTGCACAATTTCTTAGGCCAAGCAGCCACTATCCTCCAAAAATACAGAGGCCAGTGTTGGGTAGGAATATACAAAATCTAGAGAGGAAGGGATCGTGTCACACAACACCACGAGTGCTTACAGTGTAAGACTCCTCCAATGCATGAGCAATGGGATCGTGTAGTTCGAGTGGAGGAAGTAAGATTTGAGTGTTAGATTGATCTTGAGTGCATACATATGTGTGATGAGGAGCCTTGAATGTTTGAACAATTTCCTGATCAAAAGCGAAACCAACCTCAGGACAATGAGGGCCTTACATGACCATCAGCTCGAGCTGAAGTGCCTCGACAGTTTGTGGGGTTTCAACTTCATTGACAGATGGATCTTCGTAGACCAGTGGCTTAGACAGGTTAACAACGAGTGAATCAACATCGTGATCAGATGATGAGGTGAAGAGATCACGATAGCCAAGATCAGAAGATTCAGGATGTCAGTTGGCATCTTCATGGTTTGATGAATCACACAAAGGGGTAGATGAGGGGGAAGGATGTTCACACTATATGTTTTTGAAAAAAGTAGATGAAAGATCAAATGGATTCCCAATGAATGATTGGTCCTCTGCATTGTCGGATGATGGGCTAACATACGGTGTGTCCTGCGAAAGATCAACAATAGGTGCATTGTGGATGAAGACACACATGCGAAATCATGGATGGCAAGTTCACCAATGATGTTAGGAAAGAACAAATGGGGCTCAGATGGAAGGGAGTCATCCTTCACCGAGTGTTGATGCTCAAGCTCCCACTTATACTCTTCATGAATGAAAGTGCATGTTCGTTGTGCAACACCAACTCTGTCAGTGGGTTTTTCCTTGCTCACAACAAGTGAAGAGTCTGGAATGGATGAACACAAGACAATATCATCCAAAGGAACACCTGGGTGTGAAGACAGAGGTAGTAAAAAAGAATGCATATGAGGACTCGGTCTCACAATCAAATCTGCGCGAAAACTGAGTGAAGTGATGTTGGGAGAGTGTGAAGGATGAAGAGGTGTGTGAGCATGATCCTCAACATCACTGGGATGTGGTGTTGCTGTTGAATGAGAGGTAGATCGATAGTCAGTTGAGACAGTGCTCGCTCCCACATGAGATTGTGTAGTTCCATCAATGAAGAATGTTGAGTGATACTTGATATCAAGCTTCCCCTTGGGACAGGTAGATTTCTTAAGGAAATACTCAAACTAGTCTAAAAAATAAGCAAACTTCAACTGGCTCCTTGGAGCTTGAAACTGCAAGTCACGGAAGCACTGCCAAAAATAAATAACAGATTCATTTGGAGCCCTCATTATTGTAACAGTTTCCAGTCAAGATGGTCTGGATCAAAATGATAGAATGTGTCTTCAATGAGATTATAGAAGTTCTCAAATGAGTGCACGGTGTCAGCCAGTAGGCTGAGGACCCAATGAAATGGAGATTCACGAAGTGTGTATGCAAGCAGAAAATTGGCCTGTTCATGAGAAAACTCATCTTCCTCATGAATCATAGAAAGAAATTTATGTAAGTACTCAAGCCAGGCCACTTTGCCTTCACCATCATACGTGTGAGTGGATAAGAGATCGAAAAGCTTCCTCGAGATGGAGACATCTACACGATTCCAAAAACACCTCGGGGAAAGCAGAGTGCAAGACTCCATGAAATATATGCAAAGGTTTAACACTGGATGAGAGGACACTGCTTGTCACCAGGCTCTCCTTCTAGCACCAGAAATGTTGACGGTGCTGGACCTGCCAACATGTCAAGGGGATATCCCCAGTAGGAAGTCCCAATTAGACCTCAGACCATTTGGTGTAGGATTCCTAGCAGTGGGTCGTAAGGTAATAACTTGACCGTAACGTCGCAGAGAGGCAAGTAAGATAACTATGTTAGTAGTAAGGGTGTGACTGATGCAGTGAGTCAAGGAAGGTGTATGAGAGGTTCTAACACTTCAAAGGGGTAAGGAGGTGAAGGTGAGTTCCAGATTGAAAGGGATCAGTCCCAACTCGGCTTGAAACACCCAACACAAAGGACATGCATAGTTTCTAGCAGAGCAGTCCACTCGAATGCGGCAGTCTCATCATAAAGGTAAGATAACACATACAACACTCACGGATCAGTCCAAGATGAGTGTGACGGTTGTTATAGCAAGGTTCAAGTGAAAGTTTTGTCTGATGCTCGACAGAGCAGTCGACACAAACTGTGACAACATTAACAACAAGATTCATATAATTGCATGTTAATCATTTCATACACAAGTACATAAGTTAAACAAAATATATCATTAAAGAAACTGGAGCAATCCAACTACAATAACAACATATGCATGAAATTTTTTTGGCTCTTATTATATAAAGAAGTGTAAGTCACAATCATACAATACATCCATGTAAACCTACTAGCCCCAACAGTGGAACGTTACAGCCACATCCTCCTGCTCCTCCAAAGAGATGTACTAGCCCATGTAGTGGAGAAGCCAAGGCGTGTTACAATACTTTCTAAGCCTTGTTCAAGATAGTCTTAATAGAAGCTTGGTTGACCAAAATGCTATACAATGAGTTATGAGGGACTATTTATAGCAAAGGGTGGGGTGACCCTTGACATTCCCCCTTTGTGACAATTCAACTACCCTCATGAATCTTCACCTACTCTATGATTGTTACATCCAACTGTTGACACTCGACTTACACTTGACATGACTCGACATTACAATGCACATGTACTCATGTGATACAACATGGCTTGAACAAGCCTTGCAAGACATCATTGACGCTCGGTCTGCTATGGTGAGATCAACTCTTTGACATGCTTATGATGGTGAAGCTGGTGAGCTAATTCCAAGCTTGGTCATCCATGATGGTGTGCATGTACCTCATGGTGAAATATTGTTGAAGCGAACTTTTGCCTCCATTGCAACCAGTGCATTGGTTCAGCCCCTTCATCTAACTCATATGCTAACTTGCACATGGTCTTCTTGGGTACAGTTGAACTGGCAACACACTGATGCATAGTGTCTGTGTTGATCTTCAAGTGTGTGTTGGTGATCATGCACATCAACTTGTCAAAGTGCATGTTCAACCCAGTTGGACTTGCTTCTTTTCTTTGCCTTGGTAAGTGTGTTGAATGGGTTGGATTTCATGCATGCACTCAATGATATGCATGCTGATGAATCCCTTGCATGCGATAAACAAAACTACTCACCATGTCTTCTCTGTGTCAAATGTTGGGATGGATCCTTAAGTTGTATGGGCGCAATTTCCTCTGTGAGTGCATGTTGCGCCCACAGTTGTTCCTGTTCCTGTTGCAACTCATTCATTTGTCTGTGCAACTTCATGTTCTCTTGAGTTGCTG
The DNA here is from genome assembly GCA_031772625.1 of Pinus tabuliformis. Classification (NCBI taxonomy): domain Eukaryota; kingdom Viridiplantae; phylum Streptophyta; class Pinopsida; order Pinales; family Pinaceae; genus Pinus; species Pinus tabuliformis. The sequence goes on along the minus strand of CM062820.1, from coordinate 662,431,565 downwards.
CTTTAGCACATGCAACTCCTTTTTTGTTCCATCTTCTACCTTCACCCGATCTTTATGTCTCGCCGTCACTTCATAGCCTGAGTCTCCAAAGTTGCTTTCATTATTAGTGGATCTGCTTGATCTTGCAACTTCATTCCACCTCTGTTTTTTCAACAACCTTCTTCTTGCATTCACTACATTTGGTATGCTACCTTCAAAACCTATTCATGATGCTACTCGCTATGATGTTGTTACTTGATGTCCCTATCTATGAACAACTTGATGTCTTCATGGGTAGGAAAATCCATGGACACTTGATTGACTGCATCCCCAAGTGTGCTCTGAACGATGTCTTCATATCTTCTCTCCTAGAAACTATTGTACCTATACTGCTGAGAGGCAAATGAGCACATGGGATACCTGAAGACATGGAAACACTCACGACAAGCAATCTGTCAGTCGAAAACCAAAATGAACATGAGAACTGACTGGCAACATACCTGGGTTCATGATCATGAAGGTTGCGCAATTTCAGCGGGAGGTGAGGAGACCGACTGCCAAGACTACACAATGCACAGTCTAGGCTACTGGGAGACTGACTGACTGTTGGAACTATGCAATGCACAGTCCACTTTGGTTGTTGACTACTGGGATTGTGCAATGTGTAATTCCAGCTTGGAAGGACTACTGGCATAGGGACATATTTGCGTAATTTCTTAGGCCAAGCAGCCACTGTCCTCTAGAAATGCGGAGGCTAGTGCTGGGTAGGAATGCACAAATCTTGAGAGGAAGGTGAGCCTTTCTTTCCTAGATTACGTAATGTAGCCTTGGTGTAGGCAGAGCCCAGGCCAAGGTTGGCCCGACTCGCCGACAGGCAACTGAAATAAAGTAAGTCAGTGAATGCATGATGAAAGTAAGTGATAGCATAAGTGATTAAGAGTGCATGAAAAACATGAATGAAAGATTCAACAAAGAGATCAACATGCATGTGGGTGAGGCAGTTCGCAAGTTTGGCGAACGTCCGTTCAAAATAGTTTCATGCATGTGATAGCAGTTAGATAGCAATGAAAACTGAAATAGAGCTAGGACAAGCTAGTATACATCTAAACGATAGCAAGCGTTCAAACATATCAAGCAAATAGTACTCCCACAAGAGAAAACACAAAAAGAGACATAAATGCAGCACAAGGCATGGGAAGCGGGCTTACCCCAAAACAACTGAGCTGAATGTCCCGACTACTAGCAGAGCTGCAAATTTTATGTGAGGAATGAGCTCTGCAGCTTCCGATTGATGAGTTTTGATAACATTGAGGTTGTGACGTGCATCCCACCAATCTAGGGGAAGCGACACTTGGTGGGAGGTTTTGGAATTTCTCCTTGCATGTAACCTTCAACTGCTAAACACAAATCCCTAAAAGAAGGGATACCTTTGCATGCTACCTTGGGAGAAACAACCCATTCATGCAAGTCTATTTTGCTCAGTCCTGGAGGGAACTAATCAACTCAGCTGCACATGCAAGAGACTGCTCGACTACTGGAGAAAAATGCGCTTTTCTAGCTGGGAGCTACGCTGGCTACCTAGGAGATTTGTGCAATTTTTGGGCAAAGTAGCTGACCTCTGCCCAAATTTGCACAAATCTTGGGCTGAACAACCTGCTGCTGGGAAAATTTATGCAAATCCTGCTAGGAGGGTTGGCTAGCAGGATTGCGCAATCCCGGAGCCCAACAGGCTGTTAGAGAGGATTACGCAATTCCTGGAGGGAAGGCTATTTTCCCTTCAGAAATGCGCAATTTACAAGGGGAAGTTGCTCAGCCTACAGCTGGACCAAGTCTGGATGAGCAGCCTATGAGGGGAATGGATCAACTGTGATCAATAGGTTGCCTTTCTGTGAGGAAAAAACTAAAGCTTGAGTTCTTGACGAAGCAAGACAAAGTGTTGTGCAAGGTTGGTAGGGAGGCTCCAAAATAGGCTAAGGAAAAATTTTGTACGGTGGTTGTAGCCGCTACAATACTCATATAGCATGCACTAATAGAAGTAGGAATTTTAGAGGTAGAATTTAAAAAAAAAAATCTCATAATTCCACTAAGTGGTGATGTAAGAACCACCCATTTCACTAACCAATTGACAAGAAGATTTTAAGGAGGAGCCTCAAAGCAACACATGACGAACATCTTCTATTATGATAAGAAATGGCTCACATTGCCACTTTTGAATTCCCTGTCAAAGATCTAGGAGGAGTGACACAAATGCACATAATTCCCCCATCTTCTCTACCAAACTTTCATCGTTTGGCAAAAAAAGACCTAGATACATTCTTATTTGAGTTTGAAGTACTTTGTAGAGGATATGATTATTGTACTAATGCTCAAATGTTCAAAGTGTTTCCTCTTACTCTAAAAGGAGTAGCTTTGCGATGGTTCATGAGCCTTGGTGGAAACAACATCCAAACATGGGAGGACATGAAGAACATATTCTTGAAGAAGTACCAAGTCTATTGTAAGGTTGGTGAAGTTATTTTCAATATGATACAAGGGGAAGATGAAATCTTGGAGGACTATGTAGAGCAATTTCATTACAACCTTCAAAAATCAAAGCATAAACATTTGAAAAAACAGATCTTAAAAACCCTGATTCTTAAAGGAATCAAAGATGGTTTCTTAGAACTCTTAAATTGAATGGGAAAACGTGATGTTTTCCAATTATCATATGTGATGTTTGTGAATTATGCATAAGGTATTCAAGAGGAATCTCTAAGGTTGGTAAGAATTCTAGAGAAGTTTCTTCTTTCTTTTCCAAATCTACTACAAGAACAAGAGATTTAAGAGTTGAAATCAATGATTTATTTGAACATTTTAAAATTGATTTTATCAGCTCTCTAAATTCACAATTGGATGTTTTATAGGTTTAGAAAAATCAAGAAATTGAAGAAGTGTTTTTCCCTCATTTCCAAAAGGAGCATCCCATAGATAGTCACTCTTCCTTATCTAGTATGGAAGTAGCATATCAAAGAGATGGGGAAGCTACAGCAAGGTAAAAACCATGGAGATCGTGGCCTACTTGTAGGGTTCAAAACACTTCCTCTCCATTTTCTTACTTGCATATTCCATTATGGAATACTCATGTGTTAGGGAAGTCATGTCAATCTCAATATAACCCTCACCAATCTTGTCTACAATTTTGGCATAGTTCATCTTATGGTTGCATGACCACTCTCCCTCATCTTGTAGCACAAACACATCATCCATATTCTTCACCAGCTCTTCCACAACATCTTGCTTGCATATCAAAATCATCCACACAGCCCAATCAACTACATCATCAAAATTTTCTATTCCCTACACAATTTCCTGCTCAACTTATTCCACACTCTCATAGCAATAAACCAGTACAACATGCTTACAGTGTTGAATTGTAAAATCCACCTGCCCTTCCCACCCATTCTATCTCACATGCACCATTGCAGAAAACTTATATTGAGATTGAAAATGTTTCAAATCCAAAAATTGTAGAAGTTATGGAAGAAAATGAGGTTTCTTCTAGTCTGCATCAACAAGTCATTTAAAAGACTCAAGAACTTCATGATATGACGGCTATGGGAAATCAAGAAAGTAAAAGATATATTGAAGATTGGATTTACTCCATCATTTGTTTGAGCATCACTCCATACTTCAACAATTTTTGACACCATCTTTTCAAGGGAAGTTGGCTTCTCATACCCTACTATTTATTAACATGCATTATTTAGATTTGGGTATGTACATACTTGAGGCCTTATTTCGAAAATGGATCCACTAGAATTACTATTATACATAAGCATATTCACTTTTCAAAACACGGTACGTTACTATCGAAAATAAAATAAATAAGGACATAAACAAATACATTTTTTTAATGTAAAAATAATTGTTTTTGTTGCAACACGCTGTGGAAATCAACATCGGTGATAAATATTTTAATTTATTTGTGTATGTAGATGTATTATATTGAAAATAATAGTTCTAAAAACACGCATATTCATTTTTATCACCAATTTGGAAAAAATGCTTAAATATCATATTTTTTTTGGCTTGCAGGCTTGATGAAAGTTCTCAAAACTCAATCGAGACAATGATGTTTTGAGGGAACAAAATGGAATATTTTTAAAACCTGTTTCTATCTTATGTATATCTTGATATCTACTTTCCAACGCAATTTTAATTACTCAATTTGGATTTGAAACGAAAAATTTATGACCGAAACATTGATAAGGCGTCTAGTAGGCTTCTCAGGAACAGAGTTCAGACATTCGGATTTTGGAGGCCTAAATGACTATATTTTTAAAACCTGTTTTTATGATTTATTCCTCTAGGAATCTGGTCTACAAGGCAATTTGAATCACTCTAATTTCGATGTTGAATCAACATCGGTGATCAATTTGCACTTTTAAAACTCAGTTTTTCCAATTGTTCACTTGCATATTTGACCCATCATTTCTTCTTGTCTTAAAAACATGTTTCTATTGGATATATATATATATCTATATATATATATATGAATCTACTTTCATTTTCAATTTTAATCAGCTCAATCCCTCATCAAACGAAAAATGTATGCTTAAAATATCAATTGTTGGTCTAAGCTAGGAAATCGAAAATGACTTTGTTATGCAGGTCATTCTAAGTAAATTTGACAGATCATCTCATGAAATTTTTAAAACCTGTTTCTATTTGATATATCCCTCCGAATTCACTTTCATTTGAATTTGTAATCACTCAAATCGAATGAAAAACAAAAAAGTTATGATTAAAGCACTACAGGTTAACATGATTGGCCACTCTCATCCCGTAGGTAATAAATTAATTTTACTTTGTTACTTTTTCTGTGGATTTGTTCTACAGAGTAACTATTTTTTATTTTTTTCATAATTCCTGGATTAAAGGAGCCCGATCACCTCTCTTTCTCCATGATTTAATGTTTTATTGCAGGGAGAGACTCGTTTTTTGCAAGTCCTACGAGAATAAAGAAGGTCAATTTATGAACGAGCGATCCTTGAAATAAATGTAAATGAAACCACGACATTTCATCCAATTAATTATGTAACGGATTCATAACAAAAGAAATGGAGAATTCATTCCTATTTGAAGATTCATGTCACTACTGCCAAAACATTTTTCCAAGAGATCATTTTTTTCTATTGACAGATTGATATTCCCTTAGGAAATAACATTATAGTTGTTGTAACTTAATTTATTTATTTATTTACTATTTTTAAATAAAGTCTTGTTTATTTTTTTATTTCTCTTATGTTTTTGTATATCAGGTGTTGCCTCCTTCAAAGTTATAGTTTTCGTTCCATTGGTGAATGAATAATTGTTGTTTAGTCAATTGAATAACTATTGTTCAGTAGAATGAACAACTCTGATTTGTTTTTGGGTGTGTTTAATAATTGTAGTTCAATAAATTGAACAACTCCAATTTCTTTTTTTTTGTATTTTGTTATTCATTCGATTGAATGATTGTTGTTCACTCCATTGAATATCACTAATTTTTTTCATTTTTATTTTTCATATTTTGTTGTTCAATCTATTGAACGATTGCTGTTCAATCCATTAAACAACATTGATTTTTTTCTTCGTATTTTGTTGTACAATCTATTGAACGATTGTTGTTTAATCCATTGACAATCAATGATTTCATTTTTCATATTTTTTTGTTCAATCAATTGAACGACACCAACTTATTTTTGTGTGCATGTTGTTGTTCAATTGATTGAATGATTGTTGTTCAACTAATTGAACAATATTTATTTTTGTGTGTGTATTGCTATTCAATTGATTGAATGATTGTTGTTCAATCAATTGAACAACACTTATTTTTTATGTGTGTGTTTTTGTTCAATCGATTGAATGATTGTTGTTCATTCAATTGAACAATACTTTGTTTGTTTAGTTGTTCAATCGATTGAACGATTGTTTTTCAATCAATTGAACATCATTTTTGTTGGTTTGTTGTTCAATCATTTGGACGATTGCTCTTCAATCAATTGAATAACAACTTTTGCATGTTTGTTGTTCAAACATTTGAATGATTGTCGTTCAATCAATTGAACAACACTTTTGGTATTTTGTTGTTCAAATCGATTGAACGATTGTTGTTCAATCAATTGAATAACACTTTTTCCATTTTTATGATTTTTTTGTTCAATCGATTGAACGATTGCTATTCAATCAATTGAGCAACACTTTTGCATTTTTATGATTTTGTTGTTCAATCAATTGAATGATTTTTTTCAATCAATTAAACAATACTTCTTGCATTTTTTTTATTTTTTTGTTCAATCGATTGAATGATTTCTTTTCAATCAATCAAACAACACTTTTGCGTTTTTATGATTTTTTTGTTCAATCAATTGAACAATGCTTTTGCGTTTTTTGATTTTTTTGTTCAATTGATTGAATGATTGTTGTTCAATCAATTGAACAACACTTTTGCATTTTTATGATTTTGTTGTTCAATCGATTGAACGCTTGTTCAGTCAATTGAACAACACCTTTTGTGTCTTTTTCGATTGTTGTTATTCAATCAATTAAACGATTGTTGTTCAATCAATTAAACGATTGTTGTTCAATCAATTGAACAACACTTTTGTGTTTCTATGATTTTGCTATTCAATCGATTGAACAATTGCTGTTCAATTGATTGAACAACACTTTTTGTATTTTGTGTTGTTGTTCAATCGATTGAACAACACTTTTTGAGTATATGTTGTTCAATCTAATGAATGATTGTTGTTCAATCAATTGAACAACCCCGATTTTTCTTTTTGTGTGTTTGTTGTTTATATTGGTAGAATGAATAAATGTGATTTCTCTTTGTTGTTTCATCGCCGGTTATTTTTTTTCCATTTTTCTCTCTTTTATGTTTTCTTAGCAAAACCATTTGTTTAGATTTGGAAGTTGTACCAAAGATAAAGGAAAAGCAATAATCTTAATACCATTATGACTTGTAAAACCTTTGATGGTTATCTTTATTCTGAAACCGACCTGGTTCATCTATATAATGACTGGTTGAATATCTTCTCTTTGGACATATCATAAAATGATTTATTATCTTAATACCATGTTGGTTTATCTTTCACACTTTCAATTGATAAATCCCTTTGATATGATGATATGGGAGTAAAAGTATAACTTTCATTGGCATTTTTTTTTACTTCTTACGACATCTGTTTGGTCAATTTAGTGATGTCTAAATTGCAACTTTTAAATGTCAACCCGGGGCTCGTAAGCTGATGAAGTGAGGTGTACTATATGTACTTAGGCAACTGTTTTCTTAGTCTTTTGTCGTTTTTAGTTTTTTTTCTAAGTTTGTTTTCAAATGTATCTTTCCTACTGTGATGTGATGGAAATGAAATAAAGCAAGTGAAATGTGGGTGATTGTGGTGAGCTCTAAATGATTTCTCAAAACTTAAAAAGTATTCTACAAGAAAGCTTGAACAACAACTGCAATAAAATCAAAGCTTAAAATCAAATAAAGGACTAATGGCATCGGCCCAGTATCTCTGCTGCTGATGAAAATGAAAATGAAATCTATATTAACTCAATTAAAAGCAAGAACAACTACTTTACACTATTTTAACTCTTCATTTAAATCTAATCAATGTGAAATTTAAGTGAGACAAATCACACTATTTTAACCTTTTCTTAATCATGTGAGAACAATTATGAACAGGTCAGTAATGTGAGTCTTAAAGCAAAATAAACAAGTTGCACTAAGTGATATTTTGGCTCCAATAAAGTTAGTTGATTATAGAAAAAGAACCATCAATAAATGAACAACTTGATAATTACTGAGCAGAAAGTAAAGTGCAAGTTAAAGAAATGATACTAATGAAAATCAAACTGCAGAAAAATAAAGGTCAGCAACCTAGACAAGATGATCACACATGCCACTAGTTATGAAAAGAAAAGAAAGGAAAACTGTCTCGGGCACGCCTAAGAAACCTGCATAACACACTGATCAGTCATGAACATAAAAGTGCAGAAATGTAAATCAGCAGAAATCAAAGTTTATGTACAACTATTATACATGTTGAAAAGAAATAAAAACGCAGCAATTAAAAGACATCTGTACAGCTATTATACATGAAACAAGAAAGAGAAATGTAGGAAATTAAAGATTACTATACAGGGCTTCAGCAAACAGGGGCCCTCTGCCTACTTCAGCCGGTTCAAGGAGCAGTTATACGCTTAAGTGTAAAACAGTCTTCTCATGTATTGACAGCAAATGTAAAAGTACAGTGGGGAGCTCAAAATTACAAAGCGATTACAACCACGACTAACTATCCAGCGTTCAAAGACGCTTTATTTATAACAGAGGAAAGCAAACTAACTTAACGAAAACTAAGCTATTCAAGCAGCTGTGTAAAAACACGTAATCTTGTTGCGTCCTCGGATTTAGGCAACGGTCGTTGTGGGCATTCAATCTGCTGTTGGATTCATGTTTCCCACTGTCTTCGTGGCTGAGGAAGATGCCACCTATTCTTCACGTGCTCCAAAACAGAACACGCAGATCCGTGCCACCGCCAATGACTTCTGTTGACCGTATTTGCCTCCTCGTTGACCACGGGTTTTTATGACCGGTTTGGGTGAGCTGGAAGGACACACACCATGTCCTTGGTTCCACGAACTTGCCCATGTGGCTCTTCTTCCCGGAGGACACCTGGAACATATCATTTAATAAAACAGCTGCGGAATCCGGGGTTGGCTGCGGAAACCGGGATCAGCTGCGGAAACCCTGTGTGAGCTGCGGAAACGCAGTACTTTGAACCAAAATTCTAAACCAACAACAGTCCTTAGCATACTTAGCAAACCATGTAAAAAGTCCTAAAATACAATGATTTGAGCAATTTGATGGAGGGAATGAGTGGGAAAAGGAGGAAATGGATGGGAAAAGGAGGCTGAGAGGATGTGTAAAGAAGTGCAGGTTTGAGGCTCAACATACCCCCACTGTGAAGGTGTTGCATGTCATCATGAAACCAAAACTTAGTTCTTTTCCTCAATCCATGTGCTCTGATGCTTCTGCAAGAACATCCAACCTCCTTCTCTTTCTCCTTGATGCCAAAATGGTCTTTGGTTTCTTGACTAGACACCTGAACTTCAAATTAATCAATGCCCTGCTCAGCTTCTTACATTTTCTCTTCAATTTTCTGTTCTTCTTCTGCCAGAGTCCTAAGTGAAGCATGGTATTTTCATGGACAATTTTGTCCACCTTGATTTGTTCTTTCAATGCTTCATTTTCTTGTTTAATATGCCGGTTTAGGACTTCTAGCTCAAACACTTCCTATTTTAAAGATTGGACCTGTTCATCAAGAGGCAATATAGTGCTTGGACCTGCAACTGATTGCTCCAAGGTCTCCAAATAATTGTATACCTCCTGCTGGTCAGGGTCAATTTCAGGTGTTCTTCTTGGGCTATGTTCAAAATCAAATTCTGTTTGAGGTTCTGGCTGAAAGGGACTCTCTTCACGTGGAGGAGTGGACTTAATACGTGGAGGACTCGACTCAAGGTCAAGCTGAGTTGGAGCCTTTTCAGGTGTACCTTCTCCCAAATCAATGAAATGTGATTGTTTTTCTTCAGTCACACTCATTTTTTCTTTAAGTCTACTGCTTCTTCTCAGTTGTGCACTAGTGCTCTTTTGCGGGGCACTCTGTTTTTCTTTCTGTTTCTTCTTTGAGAGGGCAGCAGCTTGAAGTTGTGCTAGTCTATCAGCCAAGGTTTGAGAGTCTTCTTCTACTGAAGGTTAAGGTGATGGATATGATTCTTGAACAATTGTTTTCCCTTTATCCTTTTTCTGTTTCTTGGTTTTATCTCCCTCTTCCTCTTCTTCTTGATAAATTTCTTGAGTTTCTACTGTAGGAGGATCTTGGGCTGCAACATCTCTTTCTCTTCTCCTACTTCTTTTTGGAATTCTAGGTGAACTACTAGAGGCTTCAGTTACCTCTTGGAAATGGTTTCTGATTAGAAACTTTTCCCATGTATCCTTGTTATTCTTCAATTGCTCTTCTATGAGAATTCTAATGAACCCGTGATGATACAAGTGGGGTTCAATATGGCCTACATGCTTTTGGACAGTGGAACTCATTTTCTTTAGGCTTGCTAACAGAAAGTAGGGTAAATTGAGGGCATGGCCTTCCATGAAATTCATCATAATCCTTGCATGGTACATATACATAGTGCCAAAGCGGCCCTCACATGTGATAAACTTTTGAACAAGTAATAACAATGCAATCCATTCTTCCTTAATTACATGCACAGGAATCCCTTTAGTGAATATTGAAGTGTCCATACCTGGGTTCTTAAGCATGTCTTTCCATCCCTGATCTTCCAGCCCTCTGTTCTTAAACCATTTGTCTCCCTGTTGTGGTAAACTGGTTGTTGCTGCTATTGTATCCTCTGTTATTGTGAATTTCAGGTCCCCTACTTCCACGGTGTGTCCATTGAAGGATCAAGCAAATGCTTTCGTTACCTCCTTATTATACCCTCTGAATTTTTGAATAAACTTCAACCACTTTGCTTTCTTTAATGCTTCCTTCGTTTGTGGATACCCTTCTAAATACTTCGGACCCTCAGGTTCAGCTCTAAGCAGCTTCCCCATCTTCGGCTCTCAACTTCGGCTGAAGCTTTGACTGTGTGTGGATGCTCAAGGAGGATGCTCACGGGAAAAAAACAGGTGGATTACGGCTGTAAGTGGAGTAGCCGTAACGTAATGCAAGGCGTATTGCAGAACTGTAATCGGGGTTTGAAACAGAGCTGTGGAGTTTGTAGCGGAAATGAGAGTGGAAATAGTGTGAGTACGAGGGAGTAGAAGACAAACACGAGAAATGAGTTCAATGCATGCGGAAATGAAGTGATAAGTGGACGGAATAACGGCCGAATCCTTTAGAGTTGGGTGGCTTACGCACACGTCTCAGAGTTGGCTGTGGAAGTTATGGTGGAGGAGAGACGTGATACATTGGGTTACGTCACAGAGGTACGGCCAGTAATGGAGGAGCAACCCCGTTTCAAGTTTTGAATTAATGATGATTAGGGGACCGTTAGAAAGGTATGAGGTGGATGAAGCATTATCGTGGAGGAGGAGTGGGATGATCTTGCCGAATCATTGCATTTAGTGGCTCTTTCCATGATTTAATAACTATGCATAAAATGATATTAAATTGTTGTTTGGAAAAGATTTTGATCATACCTTCATAAGTTTTCCATTTGTTGATTAAGGTTGCTGACCCATTATTGCTTTCTGATCTTGCAGGTGCCTCATATCTTTGCTGCCTTTGGTGATGATGATGCTAACCTTTGACTGTGATTTTCTTTTGAAAACAGAGTGCTACTGTAGAGACAGAGTGAAGCTGGCTGCGGAAATCGTTTTGAGTTGCGGAAACTGGTGTTAGTTGCGGAAACGGTTCCCAGCTGTGGAAACTGAGACAACACCCCTTTAACTGCACAAAATAGTTAGAAAAACAACTAACTGAATGAAATAGTCCTGAGAAGGACTTTTATTGATGGAATGGAATGAAATGGAAATGGAATGGAGTGAAGTGGAATGGAGATGAAGATGAGATGGAGGTGAAGATGGAAATGACAGGTGAGGTGAAGTGAAGATGGAAAGGAAGAGAGATTTTTTTTGGAAAATGTGGAGTGTCAGGTGTCCCTGATTTTCACTCTACATTTTCTGTATAAGACTGCCAATCTATGATTGGTTTTCACGCTTATACAAAAGATTTTTTTTTCTTTTTTTTTTTTTTTCTTTTTTTTTTTTTTTTTTTTCAATTGAAAGAAACAAATATTAGGTTGATGGAGGAGAAGGATTCTTCTCCACCAGCCTCATTGCAGAATTTTCTTGAAACATTTTGACAAAGTCCTCTTTTGAGAGTGGCTTATGATAAATTTTCAATCGGTGGCCATTCACAATGAGAGGAGTTTGAAACTCATCAATAGTCTTGCTTCGAACTGCTCCATTGCTAAAGACTTCATCAATCTCATATGGTCCAAGCCAATGAGTCTGAAATTTTCCTTTAAAGTCTTTAAACTTGGAATCAAACAGTAACGCCCAATCTCCCTTTTGAAACTTCTTCTCTTTGATATATTTGTCATGCCATTTAGTTCTTTGGTGTTGAACTAGATCGGTCCTTAAAATTGCATCTTGTCTTATTTCATCTAGCTCATTCAGCTGCTCCATTCTGTGATTTTGGGCTTCTGATAGACTCATCCCCAACTGAACTGCCATCTTGAAGGTCTTGACTTGGAACTCAATGGGGAGCAAGACTTCTTTCCCATAAACAAGTTCATAGGGAGAATGTCCTGTTGTGTTCCTCCATGTAGATCTATAGGCCCATAAGGCTTCAGGAAGCCTTTCTGCCCAATCTCTTCTGTGGAGATGAACAGTTTTGGTGATGATGCTCTCAAGAACTTTGTTTGTGGATTCCACTTGACCATTTGCTTGTGGATGGTATGGAGTAGATTTTCTGTGCTTGATTTTGTATTCTTCCATCAGCTTCTTCATCAAGTTAGATGTAAATTGACTTCCCTGATCTGTCACAATTTCTCTTGGGACACCAAAACGAGTAAAAATATCCTCAAAAAGAAATTGAGCAACTGAATTTTCAGTGGCAGAAGGCAATGCCTTGGCTTCTACCCATTTAGTAACATAATCAGTGCAAAAAAATATATACTTCTTTTGTTTAGATGGTGGATTAATAGGTCCAACAAAATCTAAAGCCCATTTCTCAAAGGGTTCGATGAGTACCTGTGGTTGTAATGGCATTTCATTTGAAAGAGTTGGTCTCCCAACTCTTTGGCAGCTGTCACACCTTCTAACATATTGTTTTGCATCTTTGAAGAGAGAAGGCCAATAATATCCTAAAGAAAGGATTTTATAGGCCGTCCTCTTGTCAGAAAAGTGTCCACCGCACAGTTCATCATGACATGACTTAAGGATGTCAGGCATTTCATCTTCCCGAACACATCTTCTGATCACACAATCTAGCCCTGTTTTGAACAATTCATTAGAAATCCATGAATACTTTGAACTTTCCTGAATGATTTTCCTTTTCTCATTAGGAAATAAATGTGGAGGTAGCTTCCCTGTAACCAAATAGTTAGCAACGTCTGCATACCAAGGATTTTTAGTAGTTACTGCAAACAAATATTCATCTGGAAACTTATCCTCTACAGGAGAATCTTCGTTAGTATTTTGGATTCTAGACAAGAAATCAGCTACTGTATTTTGCTTTCCTAGTCTATCTAACACAGTAATATTGAATCTTGTAAAAGTAAAAGCCATATTGTAACTCTGCCATTAGTAACAGGTTTGTTCATGAGATATCTAATTGCAGAATGATCAGTATGGACAAAAGTTTCATAGCCTGTTATGTAATGTCTAAACTTGTTAATTGCATGCACAAAAGCTAAGAACTCTTTTTCAGTCACAGTATAATTTAACTCAGTGGGAGTCAAATTTTTACTGGTGTAGTAAATGGCATAAGGAACTAAATCCTTTTGACCCAACACAGCTCCTAGAGCTGTATCTGAAGCATCTGTAGAAATATGGAAAGGAAGTTTCCAATTTGTCCCTCTCAAAATGGGTGCTTCAGATATTCTTGTTTTTAAAGTTTCAAATGCAGATTGACAGTCAGGATCCCACTTGAATTCACAGTCTTTTGTAAGTAATTTGAAGAGTGGAGATGCTATCTTGGTGAAGTTTTCAATAAATCTTCTATAATATCCAGTAAATCCAAGAAAACTTCTAACATCTTTTTGACAATTTGGAATAGGTAACTTGGAGATGACTTCAACTTTAATTCTATCTCCTGAAATATGATTTCCTAAAACAATCCCTTCAGTAAACATCATAAAACATTTTTCATGACTTAATGAAAGATTTGTTTCTTTACATCTTATAAGGACTTTTTCCAAATTTTCTAATGCCTCTTTAAATGAATTACCATAGACTGTAAAATCATCCGTATAGACCTCTACACAATCATGAATTAGATCAGAAAAGATTCCTAGTACTGCCCTTTGAAATGTTGTGGGTGCATTACATAATCCAAAAGGAAGTACTCGGTAAGCAAAAGTTCCCCAAGGAGAGGTAAATGTGGTCTTGTCCTGATCTTTAGGTGCTACCTGAATCTGATTGTAACCACTAAAACCATCCAAAAATGAGAAGTACTTTTTGCCTGCTAAAGTATCTAATACTTGATCAATAAAGGGTAAAGGAAAGTGATCCTTCAAAGTTTCTTTGTTCAATTCCCTGTAACCAATGCAAACCCTCCATTTACCATTCTTTTTAGGTACTATAACCAAAGGGGAAACCCACCAGCCATCTGAAATGGGGTAAATGAAGTTTACATTAAGTAACTTTTGGAGCTCTTCTTTCACTATCTCCCTAAGGTTTGGACTCATCCTTCTTTGAGGTTGTCTGATTGGTCTACTGTTTTCCTCAATGTAGATGTGATGAATGCAAGTCTTAGGATCAATACCTTTCATATCAGTATACTCCCATGCAAATGCAGTAGAATGTTTTTGTAAGATTTTGGTTAGCTCCCCCTGTTGTGATTTTTCCAAGTTTCTGTTGATATTCAATGTTTTTCCTGGAAAAATCTCAATGGCAGAACTACCAAACTTTTCCATAAAGAAAAGAGACATTTGTCTAGATGATAGACACTCAATATCAGAATCCAAATGAAATTGTGTGTGGTCATATTCTGAAGATGGTTCAAAGTTTTCTAATGTGTTCAGAATTTGACTATCTTCACTAATCTCAAAAATGGTAAAGACAGGTTGTATAGTATCTTCATCATCAACCCACTCATTATCTCCTATTTCTGTAATTGCTTTTGCTGGAGGATACAGATTGAACTTCTTTGTCGAATTACCATCAGAAATATACATATCCCCAGACCTACAACTGATGAAAGCATCAGTTGTGGCTAGCCAAGGTCTTCCTAAAATAAGAGGATGTCCTCCTAGATTACTCTTAGGAGTTAAAATCATGAAATCCACTGGATATTCCCAAGAGCCTAGGGAGACTGGAATGTCTTCTAATACACCATCTGGTTTAATAATTGATCGATCTGCCAATTGCAATAAAGTAGGTGTAAAAAGAAGATTAGGAAGTTTTAGCTGTTCCATAGTCTGTCTACTCATGATGTTGATAGTAACCCCTAAATCAATCAAAGTATTTGGTATTTCTACCCCATTGATATGTGTTTTGACAATTGGACTACCGGGATCTACATATTTCTGCATAGTAATTTTTCCCATCATGATATCTGCAATTTTCCCTACCAGGTGGATCCTTCTGGTATCTCTTGGTTTCCTTCCTGGTCTTTTAAGGCTCAACTCCTTTATTGTTTTTGCTAGAATAGGAATTTCTTTAATGGCTTGTAACAAGGGAATCTTGATACAGACATTCTTCAATTCATCTAGAAAATTATAGTCAGGAAACCAAATTTGTTTTTCCACTCCTTTGTCAATTTGTAATCTTTCAGGAAAAGGAGGTGTGGATAAAGATGCAGGTTGCTCAACTATGGGAGTTGTGGGGGTTAATTATTTTTCTTTTTCTTTTTGAGTGTTTGGGTTTTGAAGAGATGATTCAGAACCCTTATTGGCTTCAAGAGATTCTTCCTCAAAAATGCTTTGCTTTTGAGCATTTATGGAAGGTTTATCTAGGACTCTACCTGATCTGAGTTGTACTTCATTGAGAGGAACAATCATATAGGTAGGAAATTGTTGACCTTCCATCATGTAAGCACTTTGAGGGTTTTTATTATTGGGGTTTGGCAATGGCTGAGAAGGAAGTTGATTTGACTTCTGTTGGAATGGAAGCAAGAGTTGAGAATTTGGATTCTGTTGAGAAGGTTGTTACTGTTGTGGAAATGGCAATGATAGTTGTGGATTTTGATTTGGAAGTTGTGGAGCTTGTTGGTTTTGAAAAGATGGATGATATTGGTAAAATTGATCAAATCTCCCATAAGGATTTTGCATACCTTGTACCCATGATTGAAAAGGATTTTGAGGTTGGGACCAAGGTTGTTGCCAAGGATTCCAATTTGGTGGGGGTTGAAAATTCATAGAGTTGCTAAACCCTTGATTTTGTTGCCCCTGCCAACGTCTCCTTGCGACAAAACAGAGAGATTCGAGTGTATTTAGATCTTCTTGAAAGAAAGCTTTGAGCCCAGGGATTGAAGGACAATCCTTGGTCTCATGATTCTCTGAACAAATTACACATGTCTCTACAACTTTTGCATCCAAGGGACATTCCCTTAGAGCATGCTTCTTTCTACACTTTGGGAAAAAGATGGCCAAAGCCTCAGCTTCTGCTTTCTACTTATTGTGAATCTTAAGGGTGTCTAGTTGCTCGCTAAGACTCCCTAAGATGTCAGTTTTAAATTCATCAAGCATATTTCCAATCTCAACCCTACTTACTGATCTAGTTGCAGATTTGTTTGCTCTGATGAGAGAAGGATCTCTAGGCCCTTTTTGAGTTTTAGATTTCCCCCTTGAGAGATGGACACATAGTTCTGCTATATCATTGAGTGAAAGTTGAGATATATCTCCCTTCCCCATCATGTTCAAAATATCTATCCATTCATCTCTAATGGCTTTTAATAGAAGGGATTTCAAGGTCTCCTCATCTAAGTTGTTAATTTTTGATCTTTTCAAGTTGTATTGAAATCTTTCAAGCAAATCCTCCAAATTTTCATCCTCTTTTTGCATCATTTTGAATACCTCATCCTTGTGATTGGTGGGCATACAATAGTCCAGGTACCTATCCAAAAATGTTTGTTTCATATCATTCCAAGACCTAATGGATTGAGTGAGTAATCCCATGAACCACTTCAAGGCTGCTCCTTTCAATGTTGAAGGGAACAGTTTGAGTTTTTGAGAGTCTTCCAGATAATCATAAGTTCGACAAACGACTTCAAACTCAAATAGAAATGTTTCAGGGTCCTCATTCCTCATCCTATGGAAGTTTGGGAGGACAGATGGTGAGATGTTTTTCATGGTGGCTCGGGAGTCCTCATCAACTATAGGAAATCCAAATGAGTTGTCTCCATCCCTATTTCCCCCAATGTTACCTCTACCTCCTCCATTGTTTCCTCCTCCTCCTCCTCTACCTCTACCTCTACCAAATCCAGTTGCTCCTTCCTCTGTCATAGTAGTTTCCCTAGAGACTTCAGAGTCTTCTGGTTCTTCTACAAAGGGTGAACAAGAAGGAATTTATCCCTCTTCTTCAGATGATTCTACTTCTTCTATTACAATTTGTATTTCTGTAGAAGGAAGGAAAGGATCTCTTTCTAGTTCAGATTCGATGGAAGGTGTGGGAGAGTCGACTCCTACCTCTTGAATTTCAGGAATCCTAGGGCTTGGAGTGTAAGTTGGAGATGATGGAGGTGTCTCTTGTCTATTCCTTGAAGTAGATGGACTTGTAAAAATCGAACTCTTAGCTCTAGCTAAAAACCTTCCCCTAGAATCTCTTGCTCTATGCATGTCATTTTTTATTTTCCTTCAAGTCGGGGTAATAATTCTCTTTTTGATCTTCCAGGTCACTCTAGGTGCAAGAAAAGAGCATACTCAAGAAACTATTAAACCAATAACTTTCTCTTTTCTAATCCTCCAGATCACTCTAGGTGCAAGAGGAGAGCATACTTTGAGAGGTTATTAATTTTCCTTCCTTGAAATTTTCTTGTTTTTTTTTTTTAAGAATTGGCTACCTAATTTCACTTCCCCGGCAACGGCGCCAAAATGTTTGGTCAATTTAGTGATGTCTAAATTGCAACTTTTAAATGTCAACCCGGGGCTCGTAAGCTGATGAAGTGAAGTGTACTATATGTACTTAGGCAACTGTTTTCTTAGTCTTTTGTCATTTTTAGTTTTTTTTCTAAGTTTGTTTTCAAATGTATCTTTCCTACTGTGATGTGATGGAAATGAAATAAAGCAAGTGAAATGTGGGTGATTGTGGTGAGATCTAAATGATTTCTCAAAACTTAAAAAGTATTCTACAAGAAAGCTTGAACAACAACTGCAATAAAATCAAAGCTTAAAATCAAATAAAGGACTAATGGCATCGGCCCAGTATCTCTGCTGCTGATGAAAATGAAAATGAGATCTATATTAACTCAATTAAAAGCAAGAAAAACTACTTTACACTACTCTAAACTATTTTAACTCTTCATTTAAATCTAATCAATGTGAAATTTGAGTGAGACAAATCACACTATTTTAACCTTTTCCTAATCATGTGAGAACAATTATGAACAGGTCAGTAATGTGAGTCTTAAAGCAAAATAAACCAAGCTGCACTAAGTGATATTTTGGCTCCAATAAAGTTAGTTGATTATAGAAAAAGAACCATCAATAAATGAACAACTTGATAATTACTGAGCAGAAAGTAAAGTGCAAGTTAAAGAAATGATACTAATGAAAATCAAACTGCAGAAAAATAAAGGTCAGCAGCCTAGACAAGATGATCACACATGCCACTAGTTATGAAAAGAAAAGAAAGGAAAACTGTCCCGGGCACGCCTAAGAAACCTGCATAACACACTGATCAGTCATGAACATAAAACTGCAGAAATGTAAGTCAGCAGAAATCAAAGTTTATGTACAGCTATTATACATGTTGAAAAGAAATAAAAACGCAGCAATTAAAAGACATCTGTACAGCTATTATACATGAAAAGAGAAAGAGAAATGCAGGAAATTAAAGATTACTATACAGGGCTTCAGCAAACAGGGGCCCTCTACCTACTTCAGCCGGTTCAAGGAGCAGTTATACGCTTAAGTGTAAAACAGTCTTCTCATGTATTGACAGCAAATGTAAAAGTACAGTGGGGAGCTCAAAATTAAAAAGCGATTACAACCACGACTAACTATCCAGCGTTCAAAGACGCTTTATTTATAACAGAGGAAAGAAAACTAACTTAACGAAAACTAAGCTATTCAAGCAGCTGTGTAAAAACACGTAATCTTGCTGCGTCCTTGGATTTAGGCAACGGTCGTTGTGGGCATTCAATCTGCTATTGGATTCATGTTTCCCAATGTCTTCGTGGCTGAGGAAGATGCCACCTGTTCTTCACGTGCTCCAAAACAGAACACACAGAACCGTGCCACCGCCAATGACTTCTTTTGACCGTATTTTCCTCCTCGTTGACCACGGGTTTTTATGACCGGTTTGGGTGAGCTGGAAGGACACACACCATGTCCTTGGTTCCACGAACTTGCCCATGTGGCTCTTCTTCCCGGAGGACACCTGGAACATATCATTTAATAAAACAGTTGCGGAATCTGAGGTTCACTGCGGAAACCGGGATCAGCTATGGAAACCCTGTGTGAGATGCGGAAACGCAGCACTTTGAACCAAAATTCTAAACCAACAACAGTCATTAGCATAATTAGCAAACCATGTAAAAAGTCCTAAAATACAATGATTTGAGCAATTTGATGGAGGGAATGAGTGGGAAAAGGAGGAAATGGATGGGAAAAGGAGGCTGAGAGGATGTGTAAAGAAGTGCAGGTTTGAGGCTCAACAACATCCCTGAGTCTTAAAGAGTAAATGAGCCTCCCTCTTTTTACAATAAAAGCATCAAACTATGAAAATATAGAAATATGAAAATGCAACAAACATTGTCTTAACGAGGATAGGGGGTCTCATTACGAGCCAGCCTACCATAATCATAAGGAAGTAACAAGTGACATTCCATTATGGCCACCACACGAGGGTAATGGCCTTCTAGATAGTCAAAGCTGTCAGAAGGACAGGAGGGGTCATCACGAGCCAGCCTGATCACTTTGTATATCCTGGTGAAGGGCACTATGATTATCTGGTTACCATGTTAGCATAATGGTCTCTTTATAGCAATAAAAAAAAAACCATCCAAATAATAAATGGAGGATTCTTACTCATTTTTGGGTTAAAAAGCAACCCAGTTGAGGCTATGAATGCTTGCTAGCAGCAGTGGCTCTACTTGTGGTATTGAAGTACTATGTTACACTGTCAAATACTCTTTTTCCTATTACCCCCTATGGATTCATTTCTAAAGGATAATTTACCATTTGAACAGCATTTCTAATTCAATTAGCCAACATGCATGGTAAACTGTATCTTTATATGCATTATATCATTATTGTCCAATCACTCGATACCAATAGTCATTAACATTTATCATCAGTCATGTGTTCATCACCTTTCCACCTAAGGTAAATATCTATTTACATAATGATCTAATCTCTGTTTTATTCTTTTTACGGGCATTTCAAATCTTTTGACCTGTACTACTCTGATTGCTTTTGTCATATTTTATGCCGCTTTTATTGATTGCCTGGTTACATTTATGAATCCGCAACATCCTTTCCATTTTTCCTATGCTTTATGGTTGTGGACACCCTTTTCTAATTGGAGGGGGGAAGGTATGCATTATGGGATAACATGTGTAATCATTACCGAACTTTGCCATAACTCGCTGATTTGACAAAATATTATTATTGCATTTATACAAAAGTTTTTTCTTATTGAAATCTTTGCATGTGGCTTATATGTTGTTGTTCAAAACTAAAACTATGGATTCAAGAAAATTGCATGAAAAATAGTGAATTGTTTATAGGAGAACAGCAAGTATGGGGGGCAACTCTATTCACAGCGAGCCCACACTATTTCAATTAACAGAATAGGCTCGAGAAACATGCGAAAATGAACAATTGTTTAGACAGGATGTGCTTGCATGGCTTCCACCTTTTGCATCACTTTCAACATCAGCTCAGCCAACATCAACTTCAACAAATGTCAGTCCATACATGTCATTCCACTTTTTTTCAGGTAAAACTTGAGGTAAAATAGCATAAGTTTCTGATTTATTAAAAGTTTAGGAGAATTTCATGAAAATCCATTGAGCATTATTTATCATCATTCATTCCACATATTTACTGCTTCCCATTTTTCAAAGACATAAAAGCTTTCAGTTTGGGGGAGTGTTACTTTTATTCGTTTATTTATTATGACCACGCCATCATCCGTCAATCTCCTTATTCATTCTCAAAACTTCCCTTATTCCATGTTGTTTTACATCAAGCATAGATTTCAACAATGATTGTAGCAACCACCTCAATTTGTTTTCTAGTATTGCATGAGGGCATGCTAATTCTCCAGTTTGTGGGAGGAATTGCTACACATGATGGATGGTTTCTACTTTCTTTCTCATTTAAGGCATACAATTTCATTTTTATACAGTGCAGAAATTGATTTGCATATATCTTTAAAACTATGAACTGAATTCCTATGATTTTTGGACAGCAAAGAGGTATCATTAAAATACACAAACCAAGAAAATTTCAAGTTAAATAAGTTTGTAAAATTTCAGAAATCATGCACTGTCACCTACAACCATTTTGCTTATATCTCATGATCCTTATATCAAAACGATCTGATTTTTTTATTAGAGAAGCATTAATATAGTAAAAATTGGGTTGCAAAATTTCAACAAAATCTGCTTTGTAGTTTTTGAGAAAATTGTTAATGAAGTTTGTCGTTACTTATATCATATTTTGTAGCAACTTCATATACATATGGTTGAAAGTCAATGTTAAAATTGTTACATCTTCATCAACATTGTTAAGATTGAATATTCATTATTTGAGGAAGAAGTCATTTGTTCCATCAATTTCATGAGTTGGGATGAACATTTTTGTTTTATAGCTTGGTTAATACAGAGGCTTTGGTTTGCATACGGACATGCAACATATTCAGTTTGGGGGTATGTTGGGCCACTAATTTGTCATTATTATTATCACTTTTTAACGTTTATTTCATCCATTTCTACCATTCTTTATCACATCATTTATCATAAATTATCATATAATTCCATTTTATAATTATTTATGCTCTCATGGATAAATATTATTTCTTCTCCTTTATTTTTAATAAATTGATGATTATTATGCATGATTTTACCAATGATGGTTTATTAATGAATTTGTTGTAACATCACTCACGATTTTAGCCTCCAAGATCTTTTCCAGATTGCAAATATGATTTCCAGCTCATAATCAAATATTCCAACTCATAAATTCGCTGGAATAAGAAGCGACAATTTTTCATTGGATGGTTCAGACAAATTAAGGACAATCTTGAAAATCTGAGACATGGGTTTTGTGTAGAACAGACCAAGTTAGTTTCAAAATGTGCATTTTTCCAAAATTCGGTTTAGATTGAGATAAACACAAGGTTCTTCGAAGGTGATTTTCTCAGATTTGTTGTTGCGACCTTTTTCTAAATTCTTCCAATTGCTATACCAAATTCGACTTGTTCCTACTGAATGTTGATCTCTGTTATTAATTTACTTTCTGAAGCAACATGTTATGGTATTGAATCATTAGTGGTTTACAATGGTTGTGCCTCAGTTAAATAATTTTTATCATGTGAGGGATCCTTTATTGTGTCATCAATATATGAGAGTGATATTAATGCAAAGATCATTTAATTTTATTGCTTTCATTCACATTCCATGACCAGATAATGCATTTGTTGATTCTATAGCTAACCAAGCATGGGATTAGCATATCAATCATTCATAACATTAAATAAAAACATCAAATAATCATTTGTATATATGATAAAGTCATCACAAAATCTATGTATATAGATAGATAAGTGTGTCAAAATATTACAAAATGTGGGTGAATGTCCAGCAAAATTCGGGCTTAAGTGCGAACATGTCCATATCAAAAAAGATAAATCATCTAAAAACTAAGTCTATGGCCCCTGCTGTGGATGAGCACCCCGGTAGAAGACAAGGGCATTTTCCAATCGTCTCTTGATCAGATCTACCCATATAATCATCCTTGGATCTCTAGGACTGCTAATGGCAGATGCTACTCTGGGTCGTAGGGCAGGAATCTGCTCAAATAAAAATGAGCAGAGGATGGTAGCATAGACGAAGTTCTTTTTCTTCCCCTATCTTATTGGTGTCAGTTGTTTCTTCATGTTGACTAAGAGCATTATTCACCAATCATATGCTAGTGGTTTTAGGAATTCTACTGCCAATAATAGAGATCATCATGAGGCCTAATGTAATGAAGCTAAACCTATTATCTTGGCAATGGTTAAAATGATTATCTTGATGGGAAGGTCCATGATTTGTTTTATTGAGACTTGTGAAATGACTTTGTTAGTCCCTGGTGCACAATACACAACAATGTAATCAACAACATTAAGGCCTCCACGGGCCTTCCCCTTCATATCTATTGCTTCTCCCCTTTGGGAGAGTCATGTAATGAAGTAGATATCTTCTACTTCGATCTGTAAAGGCATTTGATCTATGATGAATTTATGTTGCTCCAGGTCCCAATAATGAATCAACATCTCCAATAATCGAGTTTGAGATCTCATGTTTGGAATCATGAATAATTTAAGAAACCCATGATTTTTCAATCAATCCAACTATTCTTGATCTTGTAAAACCTCATTATCCACATCATTGTGCTCTCTTTCCCTCCAAATGATCGACATCCTGAAAAATTGAGAGATTTCATCCATTAGAATTTGTTTTTTAAACTTTACTCTACACATACGGGGTTTTTATAAGAGACAATCATGAATATACATGAATTTTCCTTTATTAACTTTCATATAGGGCTTTCTATACATGACTTTAAAATCCCAGACCCGTGTACATAAAGAGGGATTTAGAAATTTAAAAAAAATATCTCAAAATTTCGATTTAATCTATAAAATTTTCAATCAAATGGAAGAGTTTAAGGTCATGAATTACCTAGAGTTCATGTTTGTCAGATTTGTTGGTGGAATTGGTCGGTTTGGTTTGCCCAAATTTGCTCCAAAAGACCTCTTCTCAACACTTGGATGGTGAAAATGAAATTGGGTAAGTCCAAAACTCTATTTTATAGTCAAAATTTAAAACCCACTTTTCTAAAGTTCATTTTTTAACTTTATTATTTTATTTATTAACTTTTGACCTTTTCTTGGAGTGTTGGGAAAGGTTATTTTCAGGGTGATCAAGACTTTTTATCACTTAGTGATATTTTTTTTGTTGCTTTGACTCCACGATTGTTGACCTATCATGGAAGGTATCGTATTCTAAACTAACATATAGGTTAAGACATATCACGTTTTCATTACATTATGCATCTTGACCTCATACTACAATATTTAGCTACATGTTCAACCCCATTATGTTGTTATTTTTAACCTCTCTTACTCATCGTCTTATAAAATTGTAACATAGTGGTAGAGACTTTCCTTCCATGGGATTCCTAGTTAGAACCTCGCTAGCATATGTTTCCCATTTTGCAAGTATTAAGTAGGCTCAGGAATCCTCTTTAGTCCTACCATGACTTTGCATTGAAGCCTCATTCTTCTTCTTCTTCATTATTATTCCAGTTTTATACCCTAGAGTCTCCCATGTGTTGAGTTGTACTATTTAATTTCATAATTGACCACTTTCTCCCATTTTGGCCTTAGGCTGACTTCATTTGGACTCATGTATAAGCCACTTTTGACCATGAATTTTCTACAAGTTCAAACCATTCATTAATTAGCCTTTGCAACTTGACACCCTTTTCTTTGGAGGGAACATTCCCCATGTGTTGATGACCAACATCTGCCACCAAGCATTAAACATAGGAATGTTCCAGTCCCATAAACTAGTGCACTTTCCCTTGAAACTCATTCTCTCGATTGTACTATAGGCATTATTTTATTCCTTTTAAGGCTATTATGAAACCATCTCACAAAAAGATAGCAAAGATAGATCAACGCCTTAGAAATAAGCCTCTTCAACGGGACAACCTCCTTTACATTACACAAATAAACAATTATTAGATGATTCAAATGACAAAACCTCCTTTCTATATATAGGAGTCTACAGGGTCACAATATAACCAAACTGACCTAACAATAATAATATAAAGGCACAAAAATAACAATAGAGGGATTCTATGGGGCACAATAATAACAATATGGGTACAATAGGGGAATAATAATAACAATAAGGGATACAACGACAATAGTAATGGGGGGATCACTAATATTATAGGTACCTAACATACCCCTCTCCTTCAAAAAAGTGTTGTCCTCAATGCTTGAGTAGTTTTGGATGCTTCTGTATAAAATTCTCATCCTCCCATGTGGAATCTTCAACAGGTAAGTTCTTCCACTTGATGAGATACTTTGAAATTGATCTATTTTGTAGCTGTCGAGTTCTTGTTTCTTTGACTGCTTCAGGTTCCAATATGATTTTTCCTTCCTCATCAAGTTTTGGCAATATTGTCTGAACTGGAAGCTTGTCACCTATAACCTTATTTAAGCATGAAACATGGAAAACTGGGTGGACTCGAGAAGTTGCAGGAAGCTCTAATATGTATGCCATAGTACCTATATTTTGCAACACCTTGTACGGACCATAATACTTTGTTGATAATTTGTTATCCTTCTTAGCTTGCTTGAGAGACATTTGTTTATATGGTTGTAGTCGTAGGAATACCCAATCACTTACTTCAAAACTTCTTTCGCTGTGATGTTGATTTGCCTGCTGTTTCATTCTATTATGTGCCAAGGTGAGGTTATCCTTTAAGAGTTGGAGAACTTGTTGTTGATGCTTGATGTGATCTTCCACTGCTTAAACCTTAGATTTTTCTCTTAAATATGATTTGATGGATGGTGGATGATATCCATAGATTGCCATAAATGGGATCATTTTTGTTGCACTATGGAAGGAAGTGCTATACCACCATTCAGCCAGAGGAAACCATTTGACCCATTGTGTATTTTTATCATATACAAAGCAACGAAGATATCCTTCAAAACATTTGTTTATTATCTCAGTTTGCCAATCAAATTGAGGATGATAAGATGAGATATGAGCTAACTGAGTACCAAGACAAGAAAATAATTATGTCCAAAAACTTCCAGTGAAAATGGGATCTATGTCACTTACAATAATCTTTCAGTTTCCATGTAGCTTTTGAATTGTTTCCATAAATGCAGTAGAAATTGTACTCGCTATAAATGGATGAGATAATGCACAAAAGTGTGCATACTTGGTAAGTATGTCCACTACCACCATGATAACACTCTTTCCTTCGAACTTGGGTAAACCTGTGATAAAATCCATTGAAAGCTCCTCCCAATCAAGGATAATTTTAGGGGCGAATGTTCGCCCTTTGGCGAAATTAAGGGGTTTTAAATTTTTAGTGGGCGAATATTTTGTATCATAGTACATTTTTACAAATAACCTCAAATAGCCCACCTTATTTTAAGGGAGAGGGTAAAAAAGGTAAATTTAGCCCTTGAAATTAAGACTTACAACCTTCCATTCGCCCATTTTCAAGAATAGGTTTTATTTAAGTGAATCCATTCGCCCATTTTCAAGAATAGGTTTTATTTAAGTGAATCCATTTGCCCATTTTCAAGAATAAGTTTCATTTAAGTGAATCCTATGGGCCAAATACCATATTTATAAAAGAGGTATGGTAAATTAATAAAAATATAAATAAATGAGAGGTATGGTAAATAAATAAAACATTTTTATATTTACTCCATAAGTCACGTTATATACATGTAAGGGTGTAAACAAATAAAAATATAAGTAAAGTGGAGGTATGGTAAATAAATAAAACGTCTTTTTATACTTACTCAAAAGGTATGGTAAATAAATAAAAATATAAATAAACTAGACGTATCGTAAATAAATAAAACCTCTTTTTATATTTAGTCCATAACCCTCGTTCTATTTATGAGGGCTCAAGAAAGAGGTTTTATTTAAGTGAATCCTATGGGCCAAATACCATATTTGTAAAAGAGGTATGGTAAATTAATAAAAATATAAATAAACGAGAGGTATGGTAAACAAATAAAACATTTTTTTATATTTACTCCATAAGTCACCTTATATTTACGAACACTCAAAAAATGGGTTATATTTAGGTGAAACCTATGGCCAAAATACTATGGGACAAATACCATGGACTAGATTGTTATTAATACCATGCAAAAAACCATTATTAACCCTAATATTAGAATTAATAAAAATAAAAATGGCACATGGTATTGACCCATGGTATTCACCAAAATGGCACATATTATTGACCCATGGTATTCACCTGGAATGTAGCCTATTTAAATGGGGGAATTAAACCAGCATGTAGCATATGCTAAGATTCACTAGGACTTTACAAATTTTTATTATTTAGTGAAAGACTCGCCAAGATCTTACAAGATTTTATAATTGGGTAAAATATTCGCCATGCCTGGTGAGAGATTCGCCAAAAAATTATATATACATATTATATTATTGATAAAATCGCCTTTCATTTTTCCTATATACCATGGAGATTCGCCCATTTATTATATTTATAAATTTAGGGGGGGTTCTTAAAATTTTCCCTGCTCCCAATGTTGGCTTGGAATGGATAAAGGTTGTAATAGTCCTAGAGTCTTAATTGTTTCAACTTTATTTTGTTGGAAAACTAAACATTCCGCCACAAAATTTTGAATATCCGATTTAAGGCCATGCTAAAAAAAATCCTTCTTAACCCTGTGGTAGGTTTTTAGAAATCCTGAGTACCCTCCTAAGGGAGAGGTGTGCAATTCCCTAGAATCTTTTGTTTGAGTTGGGAATTCTTACATAGGTATACCCAATCCTTGTACCATAATGAATCATTTTTCCAGATAAATGTATCAGATGTACTGGGACATTGTTGTATCTTTTGAATGAGTTCCCACACTTCCTCGTCATTCTTTCATTCATCCCTTGCTTTGTTTATCCAATTTGGTTGGATAATAGAAATGGCGCAAAGAAATGCTTCCACATCCTCATCCTTTCTTGAGAGTGCATCTACCACAACATGTTGCTTCCCTTTTTTGTAGATGATTTCAAAGTCATAACCCAACATCTTTGTGACCCATTTTTGCTACTCTTCTGAAGATAATATTTGTTCTAAAAAGTATTTAAGACTATCATGATGTTACCGGGAAAAGTGTCTATTTAGAACTGCTCTATCCCACTAAGATGTGACAGCTGCCTTAGAAACAAACAAAGAAAACTACTTTTGTATTTCCTTTATGAATTAAAGATAGAGGAGGATAGAAAGAACCAACCTGTGTCTTGCGCTAATCCTTTGATCCAATCCCTCTCTCCTTTGACAGCTTCCAGCTACTTGCTCTCTTACTTGCCCAACTTCACCGAGTACCTGTAAGATCACAGAAGAAGAAAACTATACAAAGACATGGATCTATATTCAGAAGCACCTTAGGATCAGATTTAAGCTAACCATACAAATGTAACAAGCATCAATGATACACAATAATGGAGGAAAAACTCAAATAGTTTTTATTGATATAACAAGAAGATCCAGGAGGAGTTACAACCGATGATTCCTGACCCAGCATCAACCTCCCAGCAAAGAAGCCCCTCTTCACCTCCAACAAAGCATAAATCACCCAATACTCTGATCTCTGTCTCAAAACCAACAGCAATTCCTTACAATGTGCAAAATTCCAGCCTCCGGATCTCTGGGATGAGGGATCCATATATAGATGTATGCAAGGAGGATGAGTCAGCTTGTGATTTGATTAGTGGCTTCTCTCTGTCAGTTCTTGCTTCCACTTGGAGACTGAAGGCCTCTTACTCATCCTTGGTCGAATTCAGTGAGGCAAGTGTCATAGGAGAAGATTCTGGAAGCTTCCATTGTCTCTCCACCTCGCGGAATGACACTGCCATTTGTCATTTCCCGCTCAACGCACCCTCATAGTGCAATTAGGTGCGTTGCAACGCACCTAGCTAGTGTATTTAGGTGCTATGCAACGCAGCTAGCCAGTGGAGCAACTGAAATGATCTTGTTTTGACTTATTTTGAGCAGTTTTTGGTGGAGAACTTCTGGTAGAAGCTGTAATTTATTGACCTTGTTCCTTTAGGGGTTAAAACAACACTTTTAGGGACTTAGGAGCCCTTGGTTTATGGACATTTCATGCTTGGAGCTGCAAGGCACAAAAATGTCTATAACAGTTGCCCCCTAAAGTATGAGGCCGTTAATCGGGTGAAATGCTTTATTATGAGGATCCGAAGTTCTTTCAATGCTGGGAGGAGACCTGTAATAAGATACAATACAATACATTATCTTCATACTGTTTTTCATGATGTAGCTGAGGCGGGCATTCCCATGCTCAGCTTTATAAATTCATTTTCATGTACATAGGACAGACAATCGTCTGATTGTAGACTGATGATTCTGATAGGGCCACCATCCTTTTGGTAGGATGATTATCTGTGCTGCAATGCTGTACATTTAATGTCTTTATTTCCTGAATATATATCGCAGCCTGGATGGATGAAACTAGATCCGGGGTCTTCAATCTCGTCCGATCTTCACTCGAAGTACAATTCGATCCATGTGAGAAATGTTCTGAAGTCGAACATGGAAAGACATCGCTTGATTACCAGTCAATGATGGAAACTGTTAACAAGCGCGAGAGGAATCACCGATAATGATAATGACCCTCAAGGTACTACAGTACAATTCACGTGGTGTGAATAAAGGACTTGGCGTCGAACACCATGCAAAATCTTTCGGTCGAAGGCCATTGATGTAAACCTGTCACCGGAAGTGAGAAACTTGCCATTAAGGCATGCAAGCTTCAAAGTACTGAATGGGGTGTTCCTAGATCAACTTCTTGGATAATGAGCTGATGTCGACAAGAAGTGATTCGTCAAAGGAGGGCCTTAATGAATCCCACATCAATGACACGGAATGGAGCAAATGATTTTGATGGAGGTGAAAACAATCTAATGATATACGGTTCAGGGTGGCGGTCATGAAAGTATGGAGTATAATGTATGGTAGTGGGTGGGACACAGGTGACTTCTCTGGATGACTTCTCTTGAACATGTCGGCGACACTTATGTGATGGATTGGTAGCATTAACCTCAAATGTGGATGGTATGGCGTGACCATGGTGATGTGACCGGTGAATGAAACAACCCAACCCGACTCGGACACGGAGTGGAAGTGTCATGTTCAAGAGCGACTTGCTACCAATAAAGATTCTTTGAGTTTTCTTCCCAATTTTCCCCAGTCATTGCTGACCAGTACCTCTTTATTTTTGTCAAGCTTGAGGAGGATAACATATGCTTGTTCTATAATTTTCCCTTCGGGAAAACCCATCGCTATGTTTTAACGAGCCTAGCGATAGTGAAACTCGTTCTCGTCTAAAGACAAGTTTGTCGCTATTAATCTTTTTAACGAGTTTAACGACAAAGATAACTCGGTCCTTTTCATTTTTAGAGAGTCTGAAAAGGTATGTAAAGGTAACTCCAAAATTCCTTTTTCGTCATCTAATCCCTTAAGTCCGAAAAGTATAAAACAATACAGAAGGGATGAATTTTCGATAGTTTTAAACGAGCCGAACAAAACAAGCGCTCGATCTTTTTGTGCAATAATCCCTCACGTCCAAAAATATTAAAATCTAGAGGAGGGATAGCACTTCCTGTCCCTTTAACGAGCTGGAAGGCCAAGGACTCGGCAATCTTTTCATGTTTTACGAGTCAGTTGAAAAGAGCTTAAAGAAGACTCATCTCTTGAGGAATGAGTGATAAAATGGGTAGCAGCTGATTCCAGGTAAGGTTTGGAATTTTCCAATCACGGCAGTGTCACAAGGGTGGCTAGTGAAATCACTCTTCGCAGCTATTCCTCAAAATGGGTAAACAATCAAATGGAGGTGAATGATCGGCCAATGTAAAAGTGGAGGTGACGGTGCAAACACGACCAAGGCTTTAATGGCTAAAGTATTACATTCACGGTGGTTATTTACCGGGGAATAGTTCATTTTTTAATGAGCTTAAACGTGGGTGGAAACATTTGCTCGGTGCGGGTTTATTTTTTAACGAGCTTGAACCTTGCGGTAACACTGCTCAATTAATCCAGTCGTATGATAAGAATGTCTCATATAAAACGGCAATTTTTAGAGTTTTGCCCCACATCCTTTCTTTATGCAAGTTAGGTAACGACTAATCTAAAAAATAGATAAATAATCGCTCTTTTCTTGCACTCCAAAAGGTTTGCATGCCCCCAGGTATAAAACAGAGTTTCAAGGTTACCTCTACTTCTATCTGCCAAAACATTTGTTTTACCGAGAGAGGCCTACCTCTTACAGGTTACCCAAAGATTGTTTTATTCACAGCGCAAACAAAACACTTCTTCGGCGATGTCTACCAAGATAAACAAAGGTGAGCGACAATGCCCGCAAACTCACATAACTTTGACAAGAGAATCTTGTTCCAGAATAACCCCCTCTTCCAATCACGGACGGGGGTACAGACTAGTCATATTCTCCCGCGGAAACCTACTCTATACCCGAAGCTTTCCTGCCGAAACAGACCAGGATGCATGCCCCCTGGGTTTCAGTCATGTCCCCCCAAATTACTCGCGCTCATTGGGTGGACGGACTGGAGATTGAGACATTTCTTGCGTGAAAATACCATTTAGGGATGGTATATGACTATTTGCTATGCGTGATTCGGGAAATGAAAGCTGGTCCACGAGCTTGACCATTCTTCCTTCGTGTGGAAAACACATTACTCTAAAGAGTGAGGAGACAATTGCTCCCATGCAATAAATATAGTCTCGTCCAAAGAGTATATTGTAATCCAGGGGTCCTTGAACTACCATTACGTTCATGCGAACTATCTTCCTTCTCAATGTTATGGGCACATCGGGAAGGATCCCTAAAGGTCGACTAGTTCCTTTATCAAAACCTGTCAGATTTCTCATCTCAGGAAAAAGTGATGGCGAACCAAGCGCTTTCCAAGCAGTTGAGGAAAGGATACTCACAGAAGCCCCCTCATCTATGATGGTACCAGCCATAACCATTCTATATATTTGAACGATAATTCGAAATGGTATGCTTGCTGGTAAACGGGGTCTGCCTAGTTGATTCCAGTCGAAGGAGACAACTAGGTTGCTTGGAGGTGGGACCGAATAGACAGCCGGGTATGGCTCTGACGAACTTCCTTCCTACGGTAAAGGAACGGGTAAATTGCCCCCATGTTCGTCGGAGTCTGTGTTTATGAAGAGAATTTGGACGGTGTCATCCTTGTTCTCTTCAGTGACTGTATCATCTGAAGATGAAACCTCTAAAGGCAAGACCGGGTCAACTGCCGTCTCGACCTTTTGACTTTCGTCTAGTATGGATCCAGATGGTTTATCTTCAATGATAGGTGCTTCAGCCGACCACCTGAGCAGGCCAGCTGGATTTTCAACTAATGACGGACTCGGCAAGAGTTTTTTATATCCAGGAGGAAGTCATAACGGTGAAACCGGACGATCATCCAAAACTCTTTTGGCTTCGTCTAAGAAGGGACAACGGTGAACGGCATGATCGCCTTCACACAGTTTACAAGGAAATCTACTTTTTCCTTTTTGTCCTGGGGCTTCCCTTTCACTAGTCGACAGTGCACTTTCAACATGATCATCAGAGGTTGACGACACCGGGTTGTGCAAATGAGGAGACCAGTCCCTTAATATCTGAGGGATGCAAGGACAATCTCTGTGAACGTGGTCTCCTTTGCAAATGACACATGGCGATTTAGGCCTGGTTGGTGCAGTGTGTGGATTTTCGTTAGATGACACTCGTTTTCCCCCATTCGCCTTTGGCTCCTTCTTCTTCTTCTCTTTCTTCTTCTTTTCCTTCTTCTCCTTAGGAACTTGACCTTTGGCTTTACCAGCCCCATCAAGCGAAGAGGAAGGAGGAGAGGAAGAATTAGAGGAAGTAGAAGGCTGGTGGACAACTCTGGACTCGTCTAATTGCTGATTCGATTGTTCAGGAATAGTGATGTTTTGAACGACAGAGGTTGAGAAGAGACATACTGGCAAACCAATTGTCAGCCCTGGAAGCGACAATGTGGCCATATGGGGTGCACCAACATCTCCCCAAGAGGAGAAGGGACTAGGATTTCCACCAAGGGGAATTCCTTGGTCGGTAGACTCCATTTTCTCAATCCAAGATCAACGTAGGAAAGGGGTATGAATATTCCGTTTAAAATAAATTTTATACGCCTTGACACAACATGTTTTTTCAGTTTTTAAGAGTCGAGAAAAAACAAAAGATGACTCTAGTCTCCTTCGATTTTTAATGAGCCTGAAGTGACAAGTGCTCAGATGGACCTTTTCCGTTAAAGAGTTTGAAAAGGAACGAAAGGGACTGCTCTGGAGGTCTAGGTAGAGGGAGTACCAAACCAATCACAAAACTGCAGAATACTTTCTACGGTACGGCAGTCAATCTTCTCGAATGTTGTGTTCAGTGCATTGCGATCAGTAGGGCGGTCGACACGACTTCCTATGGATAAAGGATTTAAGCCTATAGGGGTCTCCCCAAAATATACTCGACGGTACGTGGGAGCACAAGTGCGTACTGGCACTTATCGTCTCAAAGTGGAGGAATCACCCAACCATCAGTGAGGACAACAATTACCAGGCTTTACGACGCCGGAATACGTCTCTAGCCTAGACCTCTAAATGTTGTGCGTTAAGTTCCAAAGCGTTGTTAGATTCATGGAATTTATTTTAAGTTGATCTTTCTTATGAAGTTTTCCTTTTGGGTTCACCACGAGATGTAGATGTAATTCCTAAAATGCAATCTAAAGATGATAAACAAACTTTTATCTCTTTTCTGCAATGAAAAATCCTAGCTACTAGGGGAAAAGAAAGACACAATCTTTTCACAAAGAGCAAAGAGCACACTGTAAATGCACTTTCCTAAATCAAGCCAAGCAGACTGTCTATATGCAAATGCACATGCATGTATTTGTTTTTCACTTTCTTAGTATTGATGCTAAAAAGAAATTTGATGTACAAATCTGAATTTGCTTTCAGGCGACAAACACAAACAAGCTTCTTTTTCGAAATCAAAAGGTAGAGATGATTACGACACTTTATGATTTTGAAATAAATACTCGTTTTGACACTAGAAAGTCACAAATTCAAACCAAAGGCAATAGTAAAAGCATAACCGACTATCAACAACAAATAAACTTTCTCCTATGATCGAAATCGACACTTGCGACAGATCTAAATCAAAGGACGACAATACGATTATTATAATTTTGCAATGGAAAATTGTAAACGACTCAACAAACACACAAAAACATCTACAGTTCTTTTGTACAAATGAGGTGGAATATCAGTAAGGAAAAGGGGTTTGAAACAGACATATACTGATCACAGGCTGCAAAATTCAGAGACAAAACTGAAAAGAATGAAGCACAAGAACCTCAGCTGCACAGGGCTAGTCTGATCAGTGCACCTGCAACACAGAGAAACTGGATTGCAGCACAGGTTTCCCTTTCAGGAAGTGCGCTGAATTGCAGGAACTCTTAACAGTACCTGCGCTGGGGCAAAAACGAGAATTCTATCTGGGTTCTGCGTCACAGTTTGCAGTTTAGTCTTTGGTTTTTGGCCGAGTAAAAGCAATCAGTAATGCACAATCAGGGGTAGATCTAAGGAGGGTCTAAGAGCTATCACAAGGGAAATCAGATCATTTGTGGATCAGCTGTTCAAATCATAAACAAATCCAGTGAATGGATAGAAGCAGCAGATGTCTACTTTGCATTTTTTATGGTAAATGCAGTTCGAATGCTACTTATAAGTTTATGAAACAAACAACAAAGAGATGCACAAACAAACTAATTAGACAATCGTCCCCAGCGGAGTCGCCATTTTGTTACCGGGAAAAGTGTCTATTTAGAACTGCTCTATCCCACTAAGGTGTGACAGCTACCTTAGAAACAAACAGAGAAAACTACTTTTGTATTTCCTTTATGAATTAAAGATAGAGGAGGATAGAAAGAACCAACCTGTGTCTTGCGCTAATCCTTTGATCCAATCCCTCTCTCCTTTGACAGCTTCCAGCTACTTGCTCTCTTACTTGCCCAACTTAACTGAGTACCTGTAAGATCACAGAAGAAGAAAAATATACAAAGACATGGATCTATATTCATAAACAGCTTAGGATCATATTTAAGCTAACCATACAAATGTAACAAGCATCAATGATACACAAGAATGGAGGAAAAACTCAAATAGTTTTTATTGATATAACAAGAAGATCTAGGAGGAGTTACAACCGATGATTCCTGAACCAGCATCAACCTCCCAGCAAAGAAGCCCCTCTTCACCTCCAACAAAGCATAAATCACCCAATACTCTGATCTCTGTCTCAAAAACAACAGCAATTCCTTACAATGTGCAAAATTCCAGCCTCCGGATCTCTGGGATGAGGGATCCATATATAGATGTATGCAAGGAGGATGAGTCAGCTTGTGATTTGATTAGTGGCTTCTCTCTGTTAGTTCTTGCTTCCACTTGGAGACTGAAGGCCTCTTACTCATCCTTGGTCGAATTCAGTGAGGCAAGTGTCATAGGAGAAGATTCTGGAAGCTTCCATTGTCTCTCCACCTCACGGAATGACACTGCCATTTTTCATTTCCTGCTCAATGCACCCTCATAGTGCATTTAGGTTTGTTGCAACACACCTAGCTAGTGTATTTAGGTGCTATGCAATGCAGCTAGCCAGTGGAGCAGCTGAAATGATCCTGTTTTGACTTATTCTGAGCAGTTTCTGGTGGAGAACTTCTGGGAGAAGCTGTAATTTATTGACCTTGTTCCTTTAGGGGTTAGAACAACACTTTTAGGGACTTAGGAGCCCTTGGTTTAAGGACATTTCATGCTTGGAGCTGCAAGGCACAAAAATGTCTATAACACATGATATGTTTTTACCTTGAAGTGTCTTCCCATTAGGTAGGGTCACCATTTCTTAAGTGCATGTAGTCAAGCCAACATTTCCTTCTCATAAATATCTTTGTGTAAATACTTTCCTTTGATTGGACGACTTTCGAAAGAAATGGGTCTTTCTTCTTGCATTAAAACCGATTCCATTTCCTTAGGCATCACATTCCATAATAAAGTTTTTTGTAAAGTCCGGTGTAGCTAAGACTGGTGCTTGGCACATTGCCTCTTTAAGATGTTCAAAGGCCTTCGTTACTTCTGGAGTCCATGAAAATGCATCTTTCTTCAATAATGTTGTTAGAGGTGCTTCTATTCTTCCATAATTCTTAACAAACTTGCAATAATACCAAGTCAACCCGAGAAATCCTCGTAGATGCTTTATGGATGTGGGGATTTTCCATTCCTTAATGGTTTTAATTTTGCTAGGGTCTACCTTAACACCTTCATGAGATACAATATGACCTAGATATTCCACCTCCTGTACTCCAAAGAAACATTTGGAGACTTTTTCATATAATTGTTTCCCTCCAATAGTTTGAGCACCATGTCAACATGTTGGACATGATCCTTCCAAGAATTGTTGTAGATTAGTATATAATCAAAAAATACTAACACAAATTTTCTAAGGAAGGGCTTGAAAATGGAATTCATCAAGCCTTGAAATGTAGAAGGTGCATTACTAAGGCCGAAAGGCATGACCAAAAATTCATAATGACCCTCATGAGTTCTAAATGTTGTTTTTGGAATGTCTTGAGTCTTCATTCTGATTTGATGATATCCTGAATGAAGATCCAACTTGGTGAAGTAAATTGATCCATGCAATTCATCCAGTAATTCATAAATGATAGGAATGGGAAATTTATCTTTAATAGTGAGCTTGTTGATCTCCCTATAATCTGGACACATGCGCCATGATCCATCCTTCTTGTGAACTAATACTACTGGAGCAGAGAAAGAACTTTGACTAGGTTGAATTATACCAGCCTCTAGCATTTCTGCAACCATACATTCAATTTCACTCTTTTGGGCATAGGGATATTTGTACAACCTAATTTTTGGAGGAACACTTCCTGGAATCAAATGAATAGCATGATCATGATCACAAATAGGTGGGAGACCTTTGGGAGTCTCAAATACCTTGGAATGATTGTCCAAGACTTTTTGGAGATCTGGAGAAATAGATGATTTCAATGTGGGAACCTCTAGCGAACATAATTGTGCAATTACACCTCGTTGTCCCTTCTTTAGAAACATTGTCATACCGTTAGAGCTGATTATATTTCTCGGTTTCCCTGCAATACCCCTTAATTCAACTTCCTTTCCTTCCATAGAAAATTTCATGAAAAGTTCTCGAAAATTAAAAGCTATTGTACCCAGGGATTCTAGCCATTGGAATCCTAGTACAACATCAGCACCGCCCATTGGAATGGAAAGCATTGGGATATTCAATACATATTCTCCCATGGATAACTAGATATTATGGCACTTTCTAGAGAAATTTGTGGTTCCTCCACTTGCAACCATCACTTGACACTCTGGTGCTGGATATAGGAAGCAATTCAAATTATTTGTTATCTTACAATGAATAAAATTATGGGTACTTCCCGAATCAATGAACACTATTACCTTTTTCTTATTGATATGTCCTTCTATCTTGATAGTTTGAGGAGTGGTAATTCAAACCAATGCATTACAAGATATGGTCGGATTCATTTATTCTTTATATAAGGTTTGTTCCTAGAGTATATCCTCTTCTTTTGACATTTCTTGTTCCTTTTCTTCCTCCTCTTCACATTCTATGTAGAATATTTTCTTCTTAGCACACTTATGACCTTTAGTGTATTTTCTATCACAACTATAACAAAGCCCTTTTGCTCTATTTTCTTCCAATTGTTGTGGTGTCAACCTTGTAGGTTGTGGAAGGCTAGGGCAGCAGCACTTCCATCTTTATAGTTGTGAGTGGTAGGCTTCGTGGATGCCATAATTTTGCTTTCCATTTTTCTTCCTAACCTGAATGCCTTCTCCAATGAATCAGGTTCCCAAAGGCAACCTCATGTTGTATATTATCCTCTAAAGTCCCTATGAACACATCAATCTTATGCTCCTCTGGAATATCTTTTACCCTTATGTTCAATTTTTGGAAGTCCTCAATGTGCTCCATCATTGAACCCTTTTGCTTGAGATTTATCAATTGGCTAAAAAAGGTGTTGCTTTTCGTATCCTCATAATGTGCTATCATTTCTTCCATAAAATTTGCCCAAGTGACAATTTGTTTATGAGAGCAAAGCCATCAATACCATACAAACTGATTTGGTTCTAAATATAAAGTTGCAATACGTACCTTTTGTGTGTTTTTCACATTATGGAGATCGAAAAATTACTCCATCTGTAGTATCCATGTTCCGGGAACCTTCCCATCAAACTTCCTCATATCAATTTTTGGAACATGGTGGGTTTCAATCCAACATTAGAGTCTATGAAATCATGATTAACATTTATTTTGTTCTCATCATGAGTTTCCTTTGCTACCCTTTCACCATTAGTGACCATTTCTTGTAGCAACTTATTCAGATTCATCTTCAATTCTTCCATATTATCATCCATGCCATTCATCTTAGAATTCTTAGCTTCCATCTTAGTATCCATGCCATCCATATTATCTTCCACGCCATCCATCTTAGTTTCCACGCCATCCATCTTAGCTTCCAAGTCATTCATCTTAGCTTCTACACCTTTCTTTAAACCATCCATCTTAGATTATATGTCTTTCTTTAAACCATCCATATTATTTTATGTTACCTTTTGTGCGAGTGAAATTTGTTTCACTTGGTTTCGTAATATTGATATCTCATGTTGCATTTCTTCCTCTTCTTCATGAGTCATGCTAGAGCTTTCAGGTTGCTTACTAGGTGTTTCCATTTTCTTTATTTGGGGCATCAATTACCGATAATAATGCTTTACTATGCCCTTTGAATTCCTTCAAACTAATTTTTCAAACAAAGCTTATGCAAAAATTTTAAAAATACACACCTTTTTTCACTTGTAAGAGCTCGATATTGAATCTGATGTACCTTTGAAATTTTGGATCTCCCAGTTCTGAAATCATGAACTACAATAGCCCTCTGCATCCTCTTTCCAATGCCACTAGTCTAATCAAAATTGAATTCTCCAAGGAAGAGTTATGCCAAATCTTCCACGGTGACCTAATTATAGACTAGTTTAGTAGAGCGAACTTGTACGATGTGCCACGTGTCACTATTTCGACCTTAGTACCTGAAACTAATACATAGAAAACTACAGGTTGTCCTCTTTTTGAAACTTCTTACGATATTTCAATATGACGCTCAAAACAAAAGTTATGACGATTTTCCCCAAGGCACATGTTTGGAATGTAATTCGAGAGTCTGCAAAAACACCAAGTTTTGCATATCATATCTCCTCAAATATAGTGAGAAAAGGTCTGAAATTTGGAATCGAAGTTCAGAACTATTTCGGCCCAAATGGGTTTTTTTTTTAGTGCTTCTGAAATGTCGCAAAACAAAATTTATAGCGAAAATGGCACAATAACTTGTTTGGAGCAGCGAACCCCTAGAATCCAAAGCTCTGATACCAAATGTTATGAAACCAGCTCACAAAAAGATAGAAAAGATAGATCAACGCCTTAGAAATAAGCATCTTTGAGGGGGAAACCTCCTTTACATTACACAAATGAATCATTTTTAGATGATTCAAATGACAAAACCTTCTTTCTATATATAGGAGTCTATCGGGTCACAATATAATCAAGCCGACCTAACAATAATAATATAAAGGCACAAGAATAACAATAAGGGATACAATGACAATAGTAATGGGGGGATCACTAATACTATAGGGACCTAAGACAGGCTTTAGATATGAAAAAGACAAAAAAAGAAATCCAAAAAAAAGAGCAGGAACAAGACAGTTTCTTCATCATTTGATGGCAGTAAGAGTAAGTCATGTCACCCTTGAGGAAATCACATAAAATGAGTCATTCCTCCATCAAGATGGGACTTAGTTTGACTTATGGGAAGCCATAACCTTTTTCTTGAGTCAATCCTCCACTGATTGGTTATCTCTTCCAATCATATGGAGAGTTTGTTAATGTCTCCTGCATTGCAAACTTATACAAAGTTATTTTATGTTTCCATAAAGTCACGTCAAGTAGTGATTTTGTTCAAGGGGACTAAACCTATTGTTAGTCATTATGCGGTGTCATTTGACTCATTTCTATTGGCCATACCCAGTTTGTCAAGTTATTCTCAGCATCACATCACCGACATGGTCCTTTACTTGTGCTTGCTAAGAAGGTCCTCATTGACTTCTTACTAGCCAGATGGCTCTTATTGACTTCAACAAACTGCTCTGCGAGTATACCTAGAGCTCCACCCTAGCCCTATTTACATCATGTATAGGTGAAATTTTGCTTAGCATTGATCAACATTATGGGTTTTTGACTGAGTTTTTTCCCTTGTGTTCAACATTAGCTCACATTATCACTCATTAGGATTTTTTCAGTGCCTTAGTTTTCATTTGACCTTATTGGTGGATTCCTCACCTATGAGTCAGCTTTCATTATTTATTGGTTCAGAAGATTTATGTCATGTGCTAGCTACATCTTGTGTATGCCAGAAATGTACTTCAGAATGGTTACTTAATCTCTCTTCGTCTGAGTTCTTCCCAATTACTGGCTTGCGGGTTACATTCACACTGGTTGATGTGGGATGCCTTAATTCCTTCCTTCCAACAAATGTTTTCCTATCGAATCCAACTCATTTCTCTAGGAACAAGGTCTAGAGTCTTTTTTTCAGTACCTTAGGCTTTGCAGTAATCAGTGGCAGACTCATTCTCCATCGACAGTGAGAATATGTCAATGTCTCCTTATTGGTATATTCTTTCAAGTGTTCGACTTCAACACATCTATTCACACTTATTAGAATGTATTGGGGTACCTTGACGCTCATTATCATTATTGGTGAATTGTCTCGCATTTGTTAATGGTATATATTAATGACTGGTAATCAAATGATTTCTCACATGGTCGACTTCAGCTCATTTATTCCCTTAATGTAGAAATGTACCATCTATGGTCAGTGAATACCTTAGGTTTTGTTAGCATATTGGTTCATTTCATAGTTGCTTCATTTTTCTGCAAGTCACACCTCTCAGCTTCATATGTTGCAGTCTTTCACAACAACATCTTATATGTTGGCACCCAAGCTTATGCAATAACACTATTACACCTATATGACTTGGTACTTTTATGAGGATTAGTTATGTAGCATCATTGATCATACATTATTCTATATGTGATATTCAGACATAGCTCCGTTGTGTTCTGTCACGGCTATGATATGATGATCAACTATGTATTATTTATCTCCTTCTATACACTTACGTATGCATTCCGGATCCACTTTATAAT
Organism: Pinus tabuliformis; assembly: GCA_031772625.1. NCBI lineage: Eukaryota > Viridiplantae > Streptophyta > Pinopsida > Pinales > Pinaceae > Pinus > Pinus tabuliformis. Next base: position 662,390,314 of record CM062820.1, on the reverse strand, counting down.
TGATCAACAAACATGCTTTACTAATTTTGAGCATGTGTATGCCCTCTTTAGACACGAGTATCCTTTTTGACTCCTTCACATCTATTCTATGGGTTATAAACTGGTGATCTCCTCCCAAGTTTTCAGATGACTCCTCTCTCTATACTTAACATATTGCAACCATCATGTTCCCCTTCTGACCTCATACATTACAGGACATTTGTTATAGCATCATTCAACACTCCTATAGACTTGATGCTATTTTATGGCCCTAGGCAGTTCCTTTTCCTATGCAAACTTGACTTTATACTAAAAAACATTATCTCAAAATTCATACGCGACTCTACCTATACTAAATCACATACCTAGGCGGGTCCCATAAAACCATACCTGTGTATACCTTTTAAAATATGGAAAAATAAAATAAAATGTTATTTTTCGAGCAGGGTTTGCAGGTTTTACCAAGAGCCCGCCTACAAGAGCTCATGGCCTAACTAAGATAAACAACTTGAGGTGGCATATATACATCCCTTGGGTCAACCTAATTCATACAAGAAGAAGGATATCAACATTATACTTGATTTCTCCCATATCAAGTTTATTTTTCCCATGCCTCATGAACTCTCAGTCTCTAGGAAACCTTGGTTTCCTTCGCATAGATTCTAAACATATTTATCTAGCATCTATGTGCAATTATTAGATAGTTTGTCTTCATGGATCGAGTTGGACGAATCCATAGGAAGGATTCATTGGTGCCTTTGGCTTGGATCAGGTTGTATCTTTCCTGTACTTACTATTGTTAATCCATAAATAAGCTCATGCCTTGTTCCCGATATATGTTGTCATCTTATGAATGGTAGTTTATATGTTTATATATGATGGTCTAACATATTACTATGTATGCACATTTAATCATCTATTATGTATATGCTTCTATGATTTCTTTGCAAGTCTGCACATCTTGGAGGAAGCAAAGGGTTTGGACACTATGGGAACATCTTCAAACGTAGGACCCTCAGGTATGTCTCCACGTCCAAGTTTGATAATTCGTATGTTTGGCATGCTTGTTTTAGTGTTCTTTGTTGATTATCCTACCCTGCTATCTTAAGGCTTTCAACCCTTTCCTTATGGAACTTTTCCCTCCAAAACTTAGTTGGTGGGACAGGGTGGACCTGCTTCCTCCCTTTATCAGTTGGTTTTGGTGTAGTGAGTTAACTGGTTTCTTCATTATGATCCTGCATATTGGACCTTTTCCTGGATGATCTCAAATAATACTTCCTATGTAACTAGGCTTGCATGAAATCAACAAACTACTTATAATAGGCATTTATTTCTTCATCATCCAAGGGGACCTTCAAATCCTCCCATTCTCCTTCCTGATCTACCTCATTTTCGCCTTCTGAAAGAGTAGAGAATTTTTTTTCTTGAACTTCAATGGCATCTTACATATTTTCTTCTAGGTCATCTTCTAGATACAAGGGAGGTTGTATTTGGTCTTGTTGATCACTTATTTCATTTTGTAAAAGTTGCAAAGGAGGAATTCTATACTCGGGACTAAATCTTCTGTTGGGACGTTGTTGCACCTATCTGGGAGGGTTTTTTCTTTCCAACTCTAACTTCACCAATTTATTTAAAATTTTCCTAATTAATTTATTCATTTGATCTAATTTTTTCTCTTGGGCTTCCCTTATTACACTAGAGGAGCTAGCTTCTTCCTTACCTCCTCTTTTGTACCCACGATCTCCCTTTCCTTTCCATTTTCTAGTGGATGCAAAGATTGCTTCAACCTCCAGAGAATCAACCTAGATTTGATCCAGTGTGAAGGATTCCCTTTCTCAGAGGGTAAACCTGAATTTTGGTTCAAAGGCCCCGGCAAAGCCCATCTTATCAGCTTCCTGTGGATGTTTAATCTCAGTACAAAGACTAATATATAGTTTATTAAATTTTTTGATGAATTTAGTGTCATCCTCATTATTCCTTTTCTTTATTGCAATGAACTCAGTAAGGAAATATCCATGGTTCTTCTTTTATCCCCATTTCTGCATGAAAGTTCTCTCCAATTCCTCCCAAATATTGATTGAGGCATTAGATAATGTCTTGAATCATTTTATGGCCTCCCCACCTAAGGACTAAACAAACAGTCTCAAGGCTACATCTGGATGCACTACATTTAAATTCTCAGCAGATGCACAGAAGAATTATATGTGTCTTTGGGTTGAAATATCATCCTCCCCAGTAAACCTAGGCATAAGATTAAGGTAATCTTGGGGCATGGCACTCATAGGCTGCTGGAGGTTAAGTGGGGCATATCTATTAAGTAGGAAGCTAGGGACAACCATGTTTTGTAATGGGGGCCAGAAAATATTTATAACAAGGCATGGTTGAACAATATTTATTGGAGGAGGAGGTGGATGAGTTATGGAAACTTGGGAGGTATTATGGATAAAAATGTCTTTAACTTCTTCACCCTCAAGTAAAAAGTTAGCAGTAAAAGGATGAAGACTGGTAAAAACGTATTGAGCTTTCAAATCTAGGGAAAAGAAATCGAATGAGAGAAACGAGCCTTCTGAGGGGTCTAACTTCCTGGATGAGAATTCAGAGAAGATTATTTCATCTTTTTGAGACCTAGAAGGTGATAAATATGAAGTAACGATGAATGGTTCTGGGGTCCTCAAAGTTATTTCTCTCCAAATTCTTCTGGAAACAATTCTCTCTAGGAAAAAAATGGGAGTATTCTTTTGCTGAGAGGTATCAAAGAGAGTGTGATATAGATGGGGTAAAAGAGATTTAAGAGAGTAAATATGAATGTAAATAAATAAAGATACATCTATCTATCTAATTCTCAGGATATAACTAAGTTTCCATATGTGATTTTATAAATATTTCTTTATAAATGAAAGACAATATAGATCATCAAACATTTAAAAGAGTTAAAATGAATTAGATGTATAATTAAATTGATTAAATAGTTAATCAATTTAATTGTTAAGAACATATTGCATAAAAATTATACCATTTCATACACACAACTAAAGATAACAATTAATACACTTTTCAATAGTGAAACAATGCTTAATTGAGTTGTGATATTGCATATAATAAAACAGTAATAAAATTTGACTTGATTTTAAAAATAAAGCATAACATCAATGTAAAGATAATAGTACCACATACAGTAGTCCTATGCTCATGGAAGAAGACAGTCTGTAGCCCAACCTATCTATTAAAATTATCAAAGAAATACAGAAGTGTAAGTTCCTTGAGTCTTCTTAAAAAACTTTTGAACCCCTTCTCTAAAAACATGAGAGGGTATTTATAAATAAAAGTTATACTATCAAAATAGAAAATGCATATTTTGCTGAGGAGGTTAAAACAAACACTCCTACAAATAGGGAACAAAAAGACAAAAAATAGCTTCAGTTTTAACAAGAAACTAAAGATGGGAAGTTAACTGCTCTCCCATTTGCTCTCGTAACCTGTAAATAGCTTCCATCAGCTTCAATTTTGGGGGATGAGCTGGCTTGATCTGCATCTGTCCCACAAACAAGGCATCTGAAAGAGGTGGGAGCATGTATTCAGTTGTATTAACAAGGTTACGAATAACTAACCATTGACCATAGGGATTTACCAATAACTGTTGATGATATTCAAGATTTAACTTAGATAATTTCTTGATGATATCTTCTTTTTCCTTAGACTTATGATGCCATTACTCTATGAGTGTTTGAGTATCTAGCAGGAATTCTCTTAGGCACTCTGTAATAATATTACCATCTGCTAGACTTTCTCTAATAGTTTTGATAATGTGGCCTGGTAGGTCTCTTGCTCTGTAAATCACTTCTTTATCCTGCTTTAATATAATATTACATTCTCTGAAAAAGATCTTTGTATGATTCTTGTATTTTGGGAAGATTTTATTTTATTCCATCTGAATTGTCCTACCAAGTGATGAAATCAGAAATCTTGTTGTTGATATCTTCATAGTATGTTCTTAATTCAGACATTTGATTAGTCAATGAGTCACTATTTTTGTAGAGGTCATTGATGATCTTCAACTTCTTACATAAGTTCACTTGTTATTGGGTGAGGAGAGCATTGATCTCTCCGACTTATTTTCTGAATCCTTCAATATCAATGTCCTTCTGTATCTGAGTTATTTTAAGTTGAAGCTAGCCAATCTGTGCATTTCGTCTCTGAATATCATCTTCATTTTGAAATTTCAATTTATTAAAATCAATTTGTAATTTTGAGAACTTGATTTTCCATTCCTGCTCAATATCATATCTTGAATTAAGTAATGTTTGTTCTAATTGCAAGACATTTTCTTCTTTTTCTTTATCTAGTTGTTGAGAACCTTAGTAGCTTTGAAAATGTGGTCGTAGCATAGGATCCTGCATATTGCAAAAGCTTAACTAAATCATTAGAGGAATTAACTTGATAATTTTTCCATACCACATCTAATGGGACGCTTCCAAGAATAAGTTCCTGAGAATTTTCCATTCTTCTTTTCTTCTTCTCTCGACTAACGACAACACGATTTTCAAGACTATAGAAAATATCAAGAGGCGGAATCTCTTCTACTCTGAGAACGATCTTAGAGGTGGGGACTACCGGGATAACCTATTTATCCATTATTTGACTTGATGACTCATTTAGAGGATACTTTGCCTTACTAGTTACATGAGTCTTATCTATCTCCATTGAAGTTGAATCCTGCACTTCCTTCTCATGTGTGCTATCTAGTTATTTGTTGAATTGATCCCAGACTTTGTCGAGCTCACTAGTAGACATGGGCTCTTCTATTTGTTTCTCTAAGAGTGCAGTGGTAGGTGTTTTTTTTTTCCTTTGTAGGCAGTGGAAAATGATTTCTTGTAGGCAATTCTGGCTGTATAAAAGAAATTAGGCATTCAAAACGCAATTTATGTAGCCTTCTATTTCGGTATTCTTGGAATGAGACAAAATCCTTGGGGCCTAGTCGAATTTGTGCTAACTGTTCCACCTATCTTTATCACTAATGTGTCTCAAACAAATCATCGAAATCATCAAGTTCATGAATAAATGGCCTTATTTTAACCTCAGTGGTGAAATCATGAATGATATTTTTAGCGTTGTATTGTCTAAGAGGAATAGTGGGGCGCTACATGCCTTCGATTTTTTTGATTTCTAGGACAGCATGATTGTAATTTTCAAGAGCATATACTCCACATTGAATAGGAAATTGTGGCCAAATAGACTTTTTGGAGTCTTTCAAGATTTTAGTTACACCATGAGCTACCGTCTGATAGGAAATTTCCTGTGCCAGAAGCTTATTGGGAACATAAATAGGAATAACATGTGGGGTCGGAAGACTCCCAAATACTCTAACATAAATCAAATTTTATTCAGTAAACCAATTGACCATATTAGTGAAGTCTATCGTGGATTCTTAAGACAACCTGGGGACATTTTGATCAAAAATTACTTTGTACAAAGGCAACATTATTTTATTGCAAATTCTGTAAAAATTAGGCTAGTACTTATATTCCCATAGGATATCATGATATAAGTGAATTAGTGTAGGCTCTTCAAGTTTCCATTTCCATCCCATTGAAGGAAAATCAAAAGAGAACAAATGATATCCATAATATAGGCACTCATATAAAAAGTTGGCATGATTCTCTTTGAAACATTGTGCTTTTGCCTATATTATAAGATTTTGGACGCAATATTGTTGGACAAGATAGTAGACCAACCAATAACTTCAGAATTAGAAGTACCTTGAATCAAGGGAACCCATTCAATTGTAAGTTTTTGTGTGTTCGAAGAACTGAACAGTCTACATATCATAGCAACACCATAATAGAACGAACTCGCAAGAGAAGCTAAAGAATACATACCCTTACTATCATGCTTGCTCTTTCTTGGGTCTTGTCTCCATTTTCTAATGGGCTCTGGTTATAATTTGTTCTTCTCTGCAAATCTTTTAAGAAAATACTTGTCGTAAATCTTCTGGGGGTCTGGAAAATGATACATCCTCTTCAAATATACAGCTTTGAAGGATCCTACTATCATTTTCCTTGACATCAAGAACGTCTTGTCTTCGATATTCGCATTATCAATCATCCACTTGATCATATCTAGGTAGGGTAGGATTCTAGTCCACACATTAATTTGGTGAAGAAAGGAATTGGCAACATCAGAGAAGGTAGCCTCGGATGATAATGAGGCATCAGTTGTTTCTTGCTTGACTACTACTACATTGGGCTTTTCTTCCTCAAAAAAAATTGTACATTGATTCCTAGGAGGAAGTACCAGAATCTAGTGTCCATGTAGTGTCTCTGAATAATGGAGCCATCTCTATTGCTTCTGGTTTGGATTGAGTTACTTTTGTTTGAACAAACAACCATTTTTCCTTTATTTCCTGCTTTGGACATTTCAACATAATGTTGTTTATTAGTATTATCCTGCAAAAAGGAAACACAGGCGAAGGTTTTAGATCCCAAGGATGAAAGGACATGTAGGATAAATACATACGTTTCAAATAAAAACCTGCCAATTAAATCAATTTCGTCAAACGAGGGACATTAAAACCGTTAGATTTGAAATTTAATGAAAATATAAGTACACACAGATCCTCATTAAGTGGAGGTTAGTTAGTAATTTTGAATCGTAAATATTCTTTGGAATTATTTCATTTGACGTGATGCTGCAGTCTGCGATGTGTGATTTGTGATATGCAATATCACATACATCACATCAGAGATCAGGAAGTGTTTCTTTTATATCGCAATTGCAACATAGATATGTAAAAGCTAATAAAGAGTTGGAAGGGATGTTTGATTCATGATCTGCGATAATGATGTGTCTATGTGGTGGGTCAAATAAAGATTTATGTGTGGGAGAGCATTTTCCCTTGTTTTCTTCGTTTTATTAAGAGAATCTTTATCTGCAAAGGATATTTCGTGTTGCAACATTTGATAAGGGATATTATCACAGCTTCCAAACATTTGTGATGCGTGATTTTATTTAAAAAGTAAACCTAAGTTATTCAACGAGGACTTAAACCTAAAAGATAACCAAAAATGACATATTTTTGGTTTTTTGGAATATAAATCTATTATGATTAATTTATCTATTATAAAACCTATAGCAAAAATTAAAAGGGTCCCCATTATTTAAATTTTCTAACTATAAATAATAAGAGATTGTTGGATATCACAACAATTGGAGATTCACTTGAAGAACCAGTTATCTCTGAAAATTTGTAAAACGAACTTTTAAACTTAAAAGTAAAGACCCAAAGGAAAGAAAAACAATTTTGAAAATGAGATAAATAAAATTACTTTGAATCAAAAGTTTCATTTAATTGTAAGGTTCCTTATCATTTTTATATATAAAAATCTTTAATCATTAAAATCAGTCTTTAATTGGAATAAAGATAAAGCAGAAGAATATTTGAAACTTATCTTTTGGTGAACTCATTTTCTCATAGATAAAGCCACTACTACAAGTAGGTGTCCATAGCCTTGACAGGGTTATCTTTTACCAAATGACAAACAAGTATCCCATCCATGTTTGTAAATATTTAGAGGTAATTTTGAGGATTCATTTTCCTTTTCAAGGATCTTTAGAAGCCATTGTCTTGGTTTGGTGGCCAGATAATGACAATTCCATTCACAAGTGATAACAAAATTGAACAAGCTAGCTCGTGATGAGACTCCTTGTCTTATACCTTAAATTGTCCTTAGAACCCATTTTCTTCTTTCATGGTTAGTTCCTTTCCATTACCTTTATATTCTATTTTCATTACTAAACTCACTTCATATTTTATTTCTATTCTTTTCCTCGATGACGGGTGGAGTGTTTACTCAAAATATTGGACATTTCAAATATTGACAAAATTTATTCCCAAAAAATCTCAATAATGGTTGAAAATGTTGATGATGAAGTGGCTTATGATAGAAAACATTGTGAAAAGGATAAATATGATATGATGCTTGTTAAGAGGTTTGATTAATGGAACATTTGAGTTCCCACGAGACATCCACTGATCGAGTATCATCAACAATGTTGAAGGAAACTATCCAAGGATGAAAATTAATCATGCCAATATATATGAATTGAAATGATTGGAGTAAGGATTCCTTTAGGCATACTCTATATATTCATTTATTTGTTTATGATGGAATGAATGTATGATAATGATACCTAGGTGATATGATGTAGGAAGAACATTTTGGTATGGCAAGATTGTTATAATCCATTTGATTGAACCATGAATTAGTATCTCAGGATTGAGTCACTTAATAATGAGTGAATGGGTAACATAATCATGTTATGAATTTTTATAACACATGAAAGTGAATTATAATAGAGATAATGTGTGAGACCATATTGTTGATGGATATGGAATAATATAGTACTACACAAGTGTCCACTTGTCTCCCTGCTTATATTGGTGTTGTAGACTATAACCTTCCTGCAAATAGTGAGGAGCAACTGTAGAGGAGAGAGTTCCGAAGGTAATATAGAGTGGAGAAGGGAAGTACCTTGTGGTATTCCTAATATATATATATATATATATATATATATATATATATATATATATATATATATATATATATATATATATATATATATATATATATATATATGGGAGGTGACTAGATTATGTGTTGATGTGTTGGCTAGACCTTCTAACTGATGGTGGAATGCATGATATAGAAATGTAGTATTTTGAAATAAAGTGACAAGGATTGATTGAGTAGATGTGATCATGCATATTGGCACATCGATTTATTGGAATAAATATTTAATTTCATATTGTGATGGTAGGTATGTTAAGTAACACATGTATATTGAATCATAGTTCCTTTTCATTGAGTATGATTAACAACTAAAAATGATTGAATTATTAGTTTGTTAATATTATTCTGAGAACACCTCATGGATGGCAGTAAATATTGAAATAAAGGATTATATGCATATATACTCACTTTTATTTGGTTTATTGAAATGTTTAGGTTGTAGGTAGAATGGTCTCAAATATGAAAATGAGTGAAATTATGTCAGAAAGATTAGGTGCTACAACACACAAGAGCCAAACACCACGATAAGGAATCTCATACTTATGAAATATGATATTATTTATGAATTAGACTTGGAATTTATAAGTTTTATTATTGTCATATATCTATGGTAATTTTATGTGTATGATACATGATAGATGATGGCTATTGAATATGGAAAGCCTCAAAGAAAGGTCATTTTCATGACAAAGGAACCATATGATTGCCACAAGTTATATGCTACTAGTGGATGTCTATTAGTAAGTTAGTGCTCTCCTTACATGATAAATTCATGACAAGATGGATCGAGTAAGGTATTTTTTAGTAGAGAAGGGTACATATAATCCTATAGGGTGAGTGTATCAAGGAGGAAACTTAGAAGCTCTTGTGGGATGGTGTCTAGAATATTAAGGGCGAGTTAGAAAGGATAATGAAACTAATTCTTTCTTATGGAAGACATTATATTGGATAGATACATATCCATAGAGATAAGTATTAGATAAAATATACATACATGTCTTTGAATAGATGCTTACATCATGGAATTGATCAAACATGTCCATAATATAAGTGTTTTTGATAATTGATATAATATGTATGCTTACTTGATTACTAACATAGCCACATGTTGGATTGTTGAAGTTTGGCAGTACTCCAAGATAGTGAATAGGATGGCACTGCAAATACAACTAAGGAATGAGGAAAATAAGTGTTATTAATGAGAAGAGAACATTGATGATTGTGTTATTGAAAGGGGGATATGATAGAATGTCCTAGTACTGAATCCCATTGATTAAATATACTTAATTATGATTAATTTTTTATTTTCTTTAGCATGGCTATTTTAATTACCATGCTTTATTTACACCAAGAGGAAGAAATTTCATGGTACATTGAATAATGTACGTATTATATTTTTGAGTTTAATAAAATAATACATGTACCTAAGAAAAGAGCACATAAAAAATGGGTTATGTTAGAAGGATATGGGAAAGGTGAGAGGGTACTAGGGGGTTCTACATGCTGAATAATCCTTAATTTTCCATTTTTCCAAACTTTACTTTGTTTCCTTCATCACCATGTACCTTACTAAAAATATACAAACCTCAAAAAAAAATCATTGAATGCATGTGGTGGTTGTGGAGATGTACACCTTCCATAATTACGAAATCAATGCGATAAATACCTTCATCATGGGAATTTTGAGAGTGGTAAAACATAGATTTTCTCGCATTTTCTTCAAAAGAAAATCATGTCCCCACAATAAGGGGGGAAATGAGGTCTCGTGGGGTGTTGGGGATGGGGTTATTTTTTTAATTCATTCATTCATCATTATACCCCACACACATGTGGTTGATGTGGAGGGAATAAACTCATGATTGGATGTAGGAAATCGATTGTAGAGAGGAAATGATTGATGTAGTCTTATAGGCATGTATGTGAATATTTGTAGGGAATAAGGAATTATTTAGTATTGGTAATTATTGTGCTAAGAGAAGCAACATAGTCCAATATAATGCTCACCTAAATGACATAATTAATTTTTGTTCTAACGTGAATGATGGAGGCCATTTCACATTCACATAAATGGTGTGTGACCATTATGAACTCATGCAAATAAAATTGAAGAGACATGCACGGGGCTAGACACAATACAAAAGGAAAACCAAATGGAATATAAGTAGGTCATAAGAGAGAAAAAAATAGAGGGAGAGGTAAATTAATTCTCTCTTGGTTAATACTAGCATCCATGAAAATAGTTTTAGAGGTATTGATTCCTATGAGCAGGGTGATCAAGGAATGATAGATTCCATTTTGAATTCATGTGATGAGAACTACAAAAATATATATAGATTATGAAAATAGATAAGGAAGAGATTCAAATGGTTAGAAGCTAATTCCTTGGAAAAGAAGTGAATTCTAGAGAGGGAGAACATAGAGAGATTCAAAAATTGGGTTGGAAAGTGATCCAGGAAAGATATCAAGCTATGTGATGGATAAGCCATGGATAGAAGCTAAGGAGGAAACCATAGTGTGGGTTGAACAACCAAGCAAAGAATCCTTTAAAACTTGAAAAAGGTCAAGAACTAAGTAAATGTTATTGGAATTAATGGATAGTATCTTGACCCTCTATGCACACATAGAGGGAGAGCTCATATAATTTTGAGGGACTATTGAGTAGATAGGGAAGCTATTCTCCTTGTTCTATGTAAGGAAATAAATGTGCCACCAAAATAGTTGTGTTGTTCCAAGAAAAAAATTAGTGGTGATACAATTGGATAGGTAATTTTTTGTCCTATGATAGAATGATTTCCATTAAAATGTTGTAATTTTCATTAGCGGTATAATAGCCTCAATTGGGGTGGCCTAATATAAAAAGTAAAAGCACAATAGAGTGTATGGTTGGGTGAAACATTTCTCTACCTAAGTTAATGTTGGCCTTCAACTATCAAATAGATAAGTTTTTCCTTTAGTTTGTTTATGCATTTGATTAATACAATGCATTTTGTTGGAGTATTTTACTATTTGAATGTTGAATATTGCTACAAGTTTACTATTTATTCATAATGGGAAATCAATGATATATGCGACAACACTTTTACTAAGCATCATTATCTCTGTTTATTTTTGGATGTCAGTGTGCGAGCAAACATCCATAGTGTTATAGCTTGTGATAAACATGCTATTTGAATCGATATTATAGTTATAGGATACCATTAGGAAATAACTAACTGTGGATGGAACATATTCTTTCTTTGCTAATATTATGCATGAAACTAGAGGTATATATTTTGTCTCATCTACTTAATCATACTCATTTACCTTGTAATCTTTTTTTATTAAAATAATAACTCACTTGTTATGCACCAAACTAGAGGTTAAACAAATATAGGCCATTTCCAATAAAAAAAAATATTTAAAGTTAATGTAACAAAAAATTAGATATAAAATACACTTGTGTAAGGGAAAATTCCAAAAGGCATAGTTCCTCTATAGCCCATGGTTTTGAAAACTAGGCTATCCATGAAGATTTTGCTTTATCAAAGTGCTTCTTGAGCATTCTAGATAAAAATCCATATGTACAATGCCTTAAATTCTTATTGAGAGTGATCACGGTGCTATTTTTTTGTGCATGTATGTTTTCATCCATGGGATATGAGGATCAACTCTTTAATTAGAAAGTTAATCGCAGTACTTGGCACTAAAAAAAAAATTGCACACACATGTTTGTACTGATTTAGATTGGATTCCAATATGCAAGACAATCTTGTAGCTCTAATACTTTTAGCTCAAAGGAAAACTTCTTTTAAAGTGAAAATTTTGACTAAAATTAGGCGCACACACACACACACATATATATAGGCACACATGCACACCGTGTGTACTTTTTCATTATTTAAATTATAATTTTGAATGTAAAAAATGGGTTCAGTGTCTTCAAAACTTACTTGAGAACTTGGATTATGTAAATTACATAGCTTAAACTTGCAATTCTAAGACATCTTTACTTGATTTCAGACAAAATTGACCAAAAAATATTCTTAATAAAAGGCCACAATGATGCTATTTAAAATGTTTTATCCATAAAGATTTATTTGTTTTCAATTGCTTTATATAATGTATATATAGTTTTTTCTAATAATATATAATATATACACATTTAAATATTTTTCTTGAAATATTTTATCTATGGGCTATATTGTCCACATTAAAATGATTTTTCTACTATTAATTTATGTTTGAATACATTTAAATATTAATTAACCCCCCATATTAAAATATTTTTTTTATGAGTCGCATTGAATAATTTATTATTAATTGTATATTTTTAAATGTTGCATTTATATTTGATATTAAGAAATAAATTAATTACATATCTCCCTGAATATTTTTACTTTTAATTACTCCTCTTACAACATTGAAATATTATGATCAACATTAAAATAATAAGTCATTTACGCTCTCTCGATATACATATGCATGAAGTTGAGATTGAAATAAATTATTCGACATGCATATTTAAAAATATTATTTGAGTCATGTACTAAATACTTTTAAAAAGTTCCTTAAGTCAGGTACTGGAATATTTTTAGAAAGTGTAAGAATTATACAATTTGTTGTACTCAAAAGTATAACATTTTTTTATTACTTTTAGTTACTTTATTTCTCTATAAAATTGGTATAAGATTATGATAGTTCATATGGACATTGAAATAATTTATTTATGGTCGAGAGTAAGAGTATAACATGTATATTCATTTTTTATATAGCCCACATTTTTTATTTACAATGAAAATTATATATATATATATATATCTATATATATATATATATATATATATATATATATATATATATATATATATATATATCGAGAGAGAGAGAGACACACACACACACACACACACGCACACCACATGTAACTTTTCACTGTTTAAATTATATTTTTGAATGTATAAAATGGATTCAATGTCTTTAAAATTTAGAGTGAAAAAAAATGGCTAAAAAAATTCCATAGAACATATTTAATCCCTCTAGAAACTTAATAGATTTGTAAATAATACTGACATAGATATATATATATATATATATATATATATATATATATATATATATATATATATATATATATCTATATATATATATATATATATACATACACACCACATGTAGTTTTTTAATGTCTTCAATTTTTTTTTAATGTGTTCAAAACATTAAATCTCTCTCCTCTTCATGGATACCTGTTGTAGCATCTACAACCACCCTCCAAAAGTTTGCCTTAGCTTTGTTTTGGAGCCTCCCTACCAACCTTTCACAACAGCATGTCTTGCTTCATCAAGTAAACAAGCTTCAGTGGTTTTCTTGTAGAATGACAGTCTGTCTCTCAAATCTTGTTGCAACCCTTCACAGGCGGATTCTCCAGACTTGGTCCAACTGCAGGGTGAGAAGCTCCCTCAAGAAATTGCACAATTCTAGAGGGAAACCAGCCTTCCCTCCAGAAATTGCGCAATTCTGTCCGGTAGCCCGCTGAGCTCCAGAATTGTGCAAATCTGCTAGTAAAGCTTCACTGAGAAAATTGCGCAATTCCTCCTAGCAAGGCTGCTCAGCCAAGGAATTACGCAATCCTGGGCAGCAGTCAACTGCTCTGCCTAGAAATTGCACAAATCATTTGGGTAGGTAGCCCAACTCACTCCCAGAAATGCTCATTTTTTCCTCCTAACTCAGTAGATTGTTGCATGTGCAGTTGCATTGACCGGTTCCACCCAGGACCAAGGAAACTTGACTTCCATGCATGGGATTCTTTTTCCCATAATAGAAAAAGCAACATGCAAAAATAATCCCTAGATTTTAGGGAGCTATATTACATGCAAAGATCATTTTAGAATCTTTCCTCCAAGTGTCGCTTTTTCCTAGATTTATGGCATGAGCGTCATGAGCTTCAAACTTATTTAGTTGATGCATCAGAGCTCATTTCTTCACATCGATCTTGGAGCTCTGACATCCCACAACACATCCAGGACTCTCCAACACATCAAGCTCAACTATTCACTAGTAAGTGGTCTTAACCTATCTTTTACAACATTTCTGTCGCTTTTTGTGTTTTTTCTTGTGTGAGTGTTGTTTTCTTGATTTCTTTGAACACTTGTTGAATTTTACATGCATACTAGCTTGTACTAGCACTATTTTAGTTTTCGTTAGCATCTCATTACTGTCGCATGCATGAAACGATTTTGCACGAATAGTCGTTGATTCGACGACTCGCTCCACCCACATGCATGTTGTTCCATTTTTTAATATTTCATTCACTATTTGCATGCATGATCATTCAATCCTGCTTACACTGAGTATCGCCATGCATTCACCTTCACATTTAATTTCAGTTGCCCGTCGGCGGGTCTGGGCAACCTTGGCCTGGACTCTGCCTCACCAAGAAAACATTGCACAATCCTAAGAGGGAAGGCTTTGTCTTCCTTTCAGGAAATTCGCATTTTTGCCTAGTAGTTGTCCTCTACTCTTACATTGTGCAATTCTGAGGAATAGTGAATGTTGGCCTAGAAAATTACGCAATGCAGTCACTAGGCCTGCAACCACTACCATCTAAAATTGTGCATTGCGCAAATCCAGTAGGCCAGCCTAGATTGCGCATTGTGTAAATCTAGCAGCTAGCCGCATCCCTAGATAGCCCAACCTGTGTTTTGCGCAGTTCGGAACCTAGTGAGCCTCCCTGGATGGCCCAGACTGTGTTTTACGCAGTTTTGGCAGCCAGTCAGCCTGCCTTTCAGAAGAAATAGCACAATACTTGCCAGACAATTCCTAGGTATGTTGCATGTTGTTCCTC
This sequence comes from Pinus tabuliformis, assembly GCA_031772625.1. NCBI lineage: Eukaryota > Viridiplantae > Streptophyta > Pinopsida > Pinales > Pinaceae > Pinus > Pinus tabuliformis. The sequence goes on along the minus strand of CM062820.1, from coordinate 662,374,948 downwards.
ATGTTTGCTTAGGTTCTCGCTGACAGATTTCTTTCCAAGCATGCCACTTTGTCTCCAGATGTAAAAGGTATTCGTCTGCCTCTTAACAGTTCGGGATCAATGGCCTCCAATACAGCAGGATCAAAGGACACTTAAGAAAGTGCAACTAGAGCAGTAGTTGAGCGAGTGCCTACAAGTCTGCCGATCTATCAAGACACCAAGTTGATTGTAGACAAGGACATCAAGCTAAAATGGCATGAGGTAAATGATGCATTTGCAAGCACATTTGGGGAAGACATCAAACACCGTTAGGTATATGTGAACATTCACAAGTTTGGCTTTTACTGGATTGCATGCAAATACCCTGCGTTCCCATGTGAGGACATGATACATTGGATCATCTCACACACTGATCCCGAGAGGATGAAATTGACCAGTGTCAGCATGATGGAGATTGCTACTTTCAGGGCATAGGATTATGATGAGATGTCTTAGATGTTAGAGCCCAGGACCATCATGGAGTGATCTGAAAATCACCCTATGAGTGATCTCAATTAAAGATTTATTAAATGAAGGTATTACAGACTCATGTGCTGGTGTGTCTCTATGTTATTTAGGCAACAGATCGATCAGATTGCAAATACACACACACTTGAAATGGAAAACAGCAGAGAAATACAGTAAGAAAATATAAGAACACAAGAATTTAATAAGGAGTTCACCCTGTCCTCCAAGGCTACATCTCTGGTCTAGCTCCCAGTGGTGGCCTTCTTTTATTGTGTCTTAAAGTAGAGAATTACAATGAAGGATCTCATTATGAGTCTCCTAAAACAGAATTTTCTTAGCAAGGTGGTTCTTGGATTCCCCAAGCCACTAGAGTGCATAGACTCTTTTCCTCACCAGCTCTTTGACCTCTTTGGTCTTTAATGGAAGGAGCCCAATGTGGTGCTTAGTCCTGACAGATCCTCTCAAGGATGGCTTGAATTTCTCAAGCTCTCTGGTGCTCGACATTGCCTTTGGTCAGCTCAACCCTTTGTCTTCTTTCTACTTTTTGCTTCACTATCTTTTCTTCATTTTCTCTATCTTCTTCCTTTCCTTCTTTGTCTTCCTCTCGATGTTCGATGCCTTCTGCTTTCTCTGTGAATGGCATTAAAGCCATTCGAGCTCATGGTTGTTCGATTCCCCTTCCACCTCCGTCGGATCACCTGCTACAGCTTCGCTTAGAGTTCCCTGTCTCGGTGTCATCATCAGGCTCATAGGGAGTGGGCACTTGTCCTCTTGCAAACTGCGCTAGCTTGCTTTGTCGGTTTGGTTTCTTAGTTACGTCATGGAATGAGTCATCTACCACCTTGGCGGTCAAATCAGACGTCAAATTCTTATAGATCATGGCTTAATCCCCTGTTGATTCTGGATTTCCCATCAGGCGCGATCTCAACCGTTATATTTGGATCCCCTAGATCTTACGCCATTCGATCATTTCGCGCGGTTGACTTGCTCGACCATTAGCACGTGATGAGTGGTGGTTTTCTCTCTCCTCTGCTTGCCACGCATCAGACACTGAGTGGAATCTCTCCTTTTTCGCCAAATCTGCTTACCGCCCAAGGGTGCCCCTGATAAATACCGCTGGTTTTTTGGAGCGCGGGTCCCCCTTTTCCTTTAGCCTTTTTCCCCATGGTTTTCCTGGCTCTCATGTGACCGAGCACTCGGGGCCTTTCCTTCTCGAGGGATTTTGCCCAGCGATGCATCAAATACTGCCTCCTTTTCCCAATCCGAGCTTCCCAGGGGCTAGTTTCACCTCCTGCGTAGTCTCCATGGGCCTCAATCAGCGCGCTTTGACCGAGGTCCTCGTCGTTCCATGCTGGTTGCTAACTGCCACTGTTTAGAGGTGTTTCTAATCGCTGTTCTTAATTCTTGGAGTCTGTCCCAACCTGATACAGTCATGGTTCTTTGATAACTCTTCATGGATCCAATTCAGATCACGGCCTTCCCACTAAAAAAGCTTTTGGGCGACCAAAATTTGGTTTTCAAGCATCGACTAAGTGAGGGTATTGTTGTCTCACTTGTCCAATCTCAATCCACTTTACACTGCTCGACTTTGAACCCTTGAGCCATACTCTAAGGAACTCAACATCTCCTCTGTGCATCATCTTCACCTTCCTATCCAGCACTGTGTCTTCCTGAAATTCAATAAGATATTCAAGTAGCAGGTCATCAATAGAAGGCAATTGAATCTACTCTTCAAGATCCTCAATCATTGAAGGTTCAAATAATCTCAAGCAATTTGTATTTACAACTAAGTAGATGTGCATGTAAGCTGGTAGATCAAGGCGAAAAGCATTCTCACCAATCTTCTCAAGTATTTTGAAAGGTCCATACCTGATAGGCTTTAGCTTTTCACCTTCACCTTGCATCCTGATTCCTGTCCTTGTTGATATACATCTAGACCTGGTCACCAACTTGGAAACTATGCTCCATCCGATGCTTGTCATGCCTAGCCTTGTATTTGGCTTGGATCTTTTCCAGCTGTTCCTGTACTGCCTGGTGGATCTCCTGGATTTGTTCAATGAACCTAGTTGCCTTGTCCACATCACTGTGTCCCTCAACTGTGGTATCTTTACCAAAGACAAAATCCAAAGGAGACCTTGGTGTGAAACCAAAACAGGTCTCAAAAGGAGATCTCTGTGTAGAAGAATGTTTTGCTTTGTTGTAAGCATGCTACACATAACACAAATGTTCATCCCAAAGCTTAGTATGTTTGTTTCAATATCCTCTCAATAACGGGATCACTGTCCTGTTAACTACTTCTGTCTGGCCATCAGTTTGTGGATGAAAAGCTGTGCTTTTCTTTAGTTTGGTGTCCATCAGTTCCCATAGACTTGACCAAAACTTCCCCACAAATCGGGTGTCTCGATCAGATACAATAGAAGTGGGTAATCCAAAATGAACCCATACATGTTCAAAGAACAGTTTTGTATTTTGTTCAGTTGTAATCTATTTATTACAAGGTATCAAAACACACATTCTTTGAACCTGTCCGCAACAACATATAGATAATCATGACCTTTCCTAGATTTAGGCAGTCCTACAACAAAATCCATGGAAACACTTTCCCAAGGGTGAGAAGGAATTGGTAATGGAGTGTACAAGCCTAGTTTTCTATTGTTGGGCTTTCTTTTAGCACACATAGTACACCCTCTTACATATATAGAAACCGTCTCATTCATTTTTTGCCAATAACAAAATCTTTGCAGTTGTGCAACTGTTTTACTTACCCCAAGGTGACCTGATATCAGAGAAGTGTGTGCTTCCCTAATTATCCTTACTCTCTTAGTTTGTGGAATGTAGAGTTTCCCACAATGGTATAAGATTCAGTCCTTTACATGATAATCCAATTCTTCTACTCTTTTGCCTTGACTCAAAGTTGCATATACATCTTTAAAGTCTATATCTTGAGCATATTGTTTAGTGTAGCTTTCATGTAGCACAAAATTATGCTTAAGTATAGTAGATGCATTTATAATGGGTCTAGATAACATGTCTGAAACTTTGTTATGTATGCCCTTTTTATATCTGATGACTAAATGAAACTGTTGTAGAAAACCCATCCATCTGTAGTGTCTTGATTGCTGCAACTTAGTTTGGGAGTGTAGATATTGAAGTGGTTGATGATCAATATGTATTACTGTCTCTTTGCCCATTAAGTAATGTTTTCACTTTTTCACACTCTGAACTAATGTGTACAATTCTTTATCATATGTAGGATAGTTAACTACTGCAGGATTAAAAGTCTCAGAATGATAACATATGGGTTTATCGTGATGTGTCAACACTGCTCCCATGGCATAGTCACTGGCATATTTTTGGATCTAAAATGGTCTTTGCAGACCAGGCAGTGCTAGTACAGGTGTTGTACTAATCTTTTATTTTAAGGTGTCGAAGGCTTTCTGATGTTTGCCTCCCCACTAAAACACCTTTTTCAATCCTGTTAAAGCATGTAAGGGAGCTACAATTGAGGAAAAGTTAGAAATGAACTTCTTCCAATATTGTGCTGCTCATAAGAAGCTTCTCACTTCTGTAGCAGACTTGGGTTTAGGCCAGTTTACAATGACTGCCACTTTAGAGGGATCTATCTTCAATTCACCACCCCCTACTATATGACCCAAATAATTTAGAGATGTTTTTCCAAATTCACACTTTGAGAGTTTAGCATGAAGTTTTTCTCTTTTCAAAACATCTAGTATCTGCTTAACATGCTTTAAGTGTTCTTCCCACATTTTACTAAAAATCATAATGTCATCCAGATACACAATAACAAAATCATCAAGAAAAGGTCTGAGTACATCATTCATTAATCTCATGAAAGTAGCAGGAGCATTAGTTAAGCCAAAAGGCATAACCAGCCACTCATACAATCCCTGCTTTGTTTTGAAAGCAATCTTCCATGCATCTTGTTCTAAAACTCTGACCTGATGGTATCCACTATGCAAGTCTATCTTGGTGAAATAAACAAATTCCTTCAATTTATCTAAAATATCATATATGCAAGGAAGGGGATAACGTTTTTTTATTGTTATATTATTCAATGCTTAGTAGTCAATGCACATTCTCCATGAGCCATCTTTCTTTCTTACCAAAACAATTGGTGACCCACATGGTGATGTGCTAGGCCTGATGAACCCCTTCTCGAGCAACTCCTGCACCTGCTTCTTGATTTCAGCATTCTCTAAAGCAAACAACCTGTACATTCCAATGTTAGGCAATGGAGCATCTTGCTGCAAAATAATATCATGCACTATTTCCTTCTTGGGTGGCAAACCTTTAGGTTCTTGAAACAAGATATCATACTCTGAAACAACCTTTTCTATATCAGCTTGTTGTTTAGCATTACGGCCCTCAAATACATTGGTTTTATCAGGTTTCTTTTCCTTTACAACCATCAGTAAGAATTGTTTGCATGAATTTATCATTCTTTTCATCTGCCCTGAGTTTATGAGAGTATAGTTATTCTTGAGCTTATGAGCTCTTACAAAATATTCGATTCCATTTTTGACAAGTAGATACTTGTTCTCAGCTCTATAGAAAATAGCCTTTATATCATACAAGTAAGGAATTCCTAAAACAATTCCACATATATCCAAAGGAATTATGTCTAACTCAACCTCATCTACAAATGCTGACCCAAAAGAAAACTTGAGTTTGCACTGTCTAGTCACTTGTAGTTGTTCTTTATCATTCAACCATCCTAATGGGTATGGTTTCTTGTGAGGTGTAGTTGCTAATCCCAATTTCTTTACAATTGCTTCAGAAATTAAATTTACTTGTGAGCCACTATCAAAAAAAGTATCAATCTTTTGATATTTGGAAACAACTCGAATATGGAAAAGCTCATGTCTTTTTTCTCTCATTCTCTTCATCAATAATAGATTGAGCAGAATTACTAGTAGATGCTTCAGAATTCTTACCTTTTATACCTGTGGCTGCAATGGTTGTTTCATCTCCTGATTCTAACCCCAAATCTCTCTGAATAGCTGCAGAAGTCTTCTTCTTCTTGCCCTCGAACTTCTTAGGTCTCAGCTCTGGATGCAGAATCCAACAATGCTCATCATCATGCCCATCCTTTTTACAGTAAGTGCATGAAGCTTTGCTTTTCTGTGCAGTGTTAGCCTTCCTAGCTTTCCACTTTTGCTTTCTTTTCTCCTTGCTCTTGCTTACATCCGGTTGGGGTGGTTCCCCAACTTATGGATTTCCATTCTTTCCTCTAGCTTCTAGATGAGTAGCTTGTACAGATACCTCATCTATACTAGTGGGATTAAACATGAGGATGGTATGCCTCATGCAGCTGTGTAGACCACCAATGTACTTCAACAAAGTTTCTAGTGAGTCTAATGAGATTCCTAGAATCAAAGCTTTCTTTCTAAATTCTTGAGTGTACCCTTGCACACTTTTCCCTTTCAACTACCGAAGAGTTTTCCAACTCATTATGGCTTGTTGCATGTAGGCCAATGGATAGAACTGCTTTTCGATTGCAGAAACAAATTCATTCCAGACAGCGATAGTCTTGCCATGTCTTTTCATATCAGCTTGGGTTTCACCTTCCCACCAAACCAAGGTAGTGCCTCCTAGGCGTAGGCTTGCCAGCTGAATCTTGCTCTTGTCTGAGTCGATGTTCTGTACTCTACAATAAACATCAATTTGTCTAATCCAATTGTCCAACTTTTCAGTATTTAACTCTCCATCATATATAGGCAAATCAAATTTAACATATAGCTTGATCAAAGATGCTTTCTTGTTATGCACAGGGCTATTAGGAGGTGTGAAGAAGCTTTCCTCTTTCCCTTTTCCTTTGGAGTGATCATGGAAGTGAGACTCATATTCTTCTTTGTCTTGTTTAGAACTTGATGAATCTTCATCCTTATGCTTTCTAAAGTCCCTATACATTTCTTCTACAATGGACTTTATGGCTAGGAAACTTTCTATGAATTGAGGGTCTGGCCCCACAGAACCTTCCTCTGACATTGTCTTTCGAGGATAGAATCTCCCAATTTCAGGATTAGTCTGTACCAACTCTCCTTCTCCTAATTTGAGCTTTGATCTAGTGAGCATTCAACAGCTAAACCAACACAATCTTGTCTAACCTTACAACCTAGAGCTCTGATACCACTTGATCTGAAAATCGCCCTATGAGTGATCTCAGTTAAAGATTTATTAAATGAAGGTATTACAGACTCATGTGCTATTGTGTGTCTATGTTATTTATGCAACGGATCGATCAGATTGCAAATACACAGACACTTGAAATGGAAAACAACAGAGAAATATAGTAAGAAAATATAAGAACACAAGAATTTAATAAGGATTTCACCCTATCCTCTAGGGCTACATCTCTAGTCCAGCTCTTAGTGGTGGCCTTATTTTATTGTCTCTTAAAGCAGAGAATTATAATGAAGGAGCTTAGCATGAGTCTCCTGAAACAGAATTTGCTTGGCAAGGTGGTTCTTGGATTCCCCAAGCCACTAGAGTGCACATACTCTTTTCCTCACCAGCTCTTTGACCTCTCTGGTCTTTAATGGAAGGAGCCCAATGTGGTGCTTAGTCCTGACGGATCCTCTTAGGGATGGCTTGAATCTCTCAATCTCTCTAGTGCTCGACACTGCCTTTGGTCAGCTTGGCCCTTTGTCTTCTTTCTGCTTTTTGCTTCACTGTCTTTTCTTCATTTTCTCTGTCGTCTTCCTTTCCTTCTCTATCTTCCTCTCGGTGTTCAATGTCTTCTACTTTCTCTGTGCATGGATTTAAATCCATTCTAGCTCATGGCTATTTGATTCCCCTTCCACCTTCATCAGATCACCTGCTACATGTTCGCTTGGAGTTCCCTGTTTCGGCATCATCATCAGGTTCACAGGGAGTGGCCACTTGTCCTCCTGCATACTCTGTCGTCTTGCTTCGTCGGTTTGGTTTTTTAGTCACGTCATGGAATGAGTCATCTGCCACCTTGGCGGTCAAATCAGACGTCAAATTCTTATAGATCATGGCTTAATCCCCTATCAATTCTGGCGTTCCCATCGGGCGTGATCTCAGCAGTTAGATCTAGATCCCCAGACCCGATGCCATTCGCTCATTTCTCGCGATTGACTTTCTCGACCGTTAGCGCGCGACAAATGGAATTTTTCTCTCTCCTCTTCTTGCCACGTATCGGGCGTTGAGTGGAATCGCTCCTTTTTCACCAAATCTGCTTACCGCCCAAGGGTGCCCCCGATAAATACCGTCGGTTTTTTGGAGCATGGGTCCCCCTTTGCCTTTAGCCTTTTTCCCCACGGTTTTCGCGGCTCTCATGTGATCGAGCGCTCAGGGCCTCTCCTTCTCGAGGGGTTTTTCCCAGTGATGCATCAAAAACTACCTCCTTTTCCCAATCTGAGCTTCCCAGGGGCTAGTTTCACCTCTTGCGCAGTCTCCATGGGCCTTGGTCAGCCCGCTTTGACCGAGGTCCTCGTAGTTCCATGCTGGCTATTAACTGCCACTATTTAGAGGTGTTTCTGATCACTACTCTTAATTCTTGGAGTCTGTCCCGACCTGATACAGTGATGGTTCTTTGATAACTCTTCATGGATCCAATTCGGATCATGGAGATTCCTTTAACATACCTAGCAGTAATGCCAACTCCAGAGACATTTTGGAGAACTGGGTAAAGGAGCCAGCTAAATTCTGGATAACACCCAACTAGATCTACAAGATGAAGATACTACGGAAGGCATATAAATACTTGGTCATCTTTGCATTTCGAATGTATGGTCAAGAAAGCACAAAAACCTTCCCACAGAGTTGGGTGATCGTGTTGGACCAACTAGCCAGAGAAGGCAAAGCATGTAACTAGTCCAGCATGTTGGCTCATCAACTGAAGGAACATGTAGCAAGGGTTTGAAAACCACCCAAAGGTATGCAAGTAGAGAACTACATGTTCACGTACATCTTGGATGCAATCTTTGCCTGACATGAGTTCCCAAACTTGAAGTGGGCATGGACACTAGCGAAGACTACCGTGAACACTTATTGTAAGATGTTGTCCAAATGCAGCTTTAGAGGAGTTATCACATGGCTATCTGATCATTTGGTCACCCCGGTTTACAAGATGATATTCAAACGGGATCCACCCTTGCATGTCAAAGGTAGCAATGGAGGCATTAATAGACATAGTTGATTGGTATGCCTCACAGTCCGGCACCTTCATACGGATGTAAAGCATGGAGATGCCTCCACATGTTCTACAAAAGTTTTCCTTGGACATACTCGTCATGCAGTAAGTAGCATATCACATCTTGGTAGGATTGACAGCTAGGCTACACTAGAAGAAGAAGGCACCTTGGCCTGCCCTTCCATTGCGGATTGGGTTATACAAGATCAGGAGTTTCAATCATGTAGATTTCGAAGTAGAGTAGATAAATAAGTATCCATTCGACCTGCAAAATTACAATCCGTATGACCCGCATTGTCTTGTGAAAGATCATTGTGCGAGAGTACATTTCAACTGGATCCACGGGGCATGTCTTTTGGCGGAGGAGGACCCATGGAGATATGGTTACAACTCCTCCAGACTCAATGAACCGGTCGGCTTTGTTGTTGAATGGTTAGAGAAGCAACATGAAGCAGCATACCGGAGAGCACCAGAAGCAACAACAGAAGTAAACATACCATTGCACGATAAGGGTAAGAGGAATATTGTCGATTGCATGGAGGAAGAGAAAAGCTGCAAGTTCTGAGAAGATCCACTTGTGGAGAAAGAAGCTATGGCTATAGAGGCAAAGACACAATAGGGAAACAAGAGAAACATGCAAAGGCAGAGAGAGAAACAGAGAATGGAGGAAACAGAGAAGGAGTTGCATGAGTTGAAGGAGCAACTCTGGAAGGAACAGGAGCTGTGCAAACAGGAGAGGGAAGTGCAATAGCAATAGGTACAACAGGGGGTACAACATGTACAGATGGATAAAACAGTGCCCGTACAGATAGTGGACTCATCAAAATAGCTAGCATCAGGAAAATAGGGTGAACCATCACAGGATCAGGACTTCACTCAGGAGATAGAGCGAGCACTTGAACATATGGATACAGATATGGAGCGGTAGGAGTTAAAGTAAGACATCGACCTCATGCCTCACCACCAAGAGGTCGACCCACCATCTTTACTGTATCCAAAAGATGAGCAAGTCCCAAGTGACCAAGGAGACACTGAGATCCTTGGAGATCATCCGGAAGGAGAGATGCACAACATCATGTTCGACGAGTCTCAACATAGAGTTGTACAATCTTGCAGAGTTTCGACTCCGGAAGATCATACATCTCCTGCCCAGCATGAGGAATGAGTGATCGTGTATGATGTATGCAAACATCCAGTAGAATTGGCTGATGCTACCAGAGCATATGTCGAAGCCTCTAGCTCGAGTGTTCACTTTCTGATAGCTGAGAACGAGCGAATAGTGAAGGAGCTACAAAAGGCCAAGCAGGGAGGAGAATTGGTTACAACATCTGCCCAAGAAAAATTGATGAAGGCAATACTGGATGAAGTATTTTCCCTTCACACAGTCATGTAGGCATTGTATTTCAAGTTTGGTACCATGCATAAGGCAGTTGTCCATCTTAATGGATTGCAACAACGATGTGCTAGAAGAGCACATATCTTCTCGAATGTGCATGCTACTGTTGATTACATGCAAACATGGACGATGAGATATAAGGGAGCCCCACTTCACTTGCCTAAGATGATGAAGCCCAGAGCGGTCGAGCTGAAGGCACGCATCCAAAGTCAAATCTGGAACTATGAAGAGCTCCCATAGCTCATCACTAGTCTATAGGCTTCCCATGCATGTGTATTCAAGAGTATGGATGTTGTGGTGCATGCACATGCAATCCCATCTATTGGGACTCTCACCCAAGTGAAGACAAAGGCATAGGTCTGACTAGAGCTTGACTCGTACTTTGACAAGTTGATGCACATAGCCACCAGCCCAGACTTGTCAATCAATGTAGACACCATGCACAAGTATGTTGTTGGTTGAGCCACGCTGAAGAAAATGATGCGCATGCTATCAGATGAGTTGGACAGAGGAGCCCGTGTAATGTACCCGGATGCTACGGAGGTAAGAGTCAGGCTCCGAAAAGGTGTCACCTTGGAGTACATGGACACCATCGCAGACTACCAATCTTGGCATTAGTTCGCTATTGTTGACCACTGTGAGGATGTTGAAGATTTGGTCTTCAAAAAGTTGTTCGAGTCATAGTGATGTCTTGCATGGCTTGCTCAAGCCATCTTATCTCACATGGTTACATGTGCATTGTAATGCAACATCTTGTCAAGTGTTGATAGTTGGATGTAACAATTATAGAGTAGATGAAGAGTCATGAGCGTAGATGAATTGTCACAAAGGGAAATGTCAAGGGCCACCCCACCCTTTGCTATAAATAGTCCCTCATAACTCATTGTAAAGGCTTTTGGTCATCCAAGCTTAGATAGGAGTATCTTAGAGAAAGCTTTGACAATATTGTAATGTGCCTTGGCTTCTCCACTTCAAAGAGCTAGTATATCTCTTTGGAGGAGCAGGAGCTTGTGGTTGTAACGTTCCACTATCATAACTAGTGGTTGGACATGGATGTATTGTATGAATGGAACTTACACTTCTTAAAATAATAGAGCCAGCATGTTTCATGCATATGTTGTATTGTAGTATATGCTATCTGGTTTACTCTAAATGATATATGTATTTGTTTTCTTACCCATGCATGTATGGAATATTCTGTATAAGTATGTATGAAATTTTATGAAATGTGTTGTTGGTTTAACCATCACTTTGGAATTCTTGCTAACTTGCTTTCCAGCTTGTGATGTATCTTTGCTCGTGTGTTCCCCTCCAAGCTGTGTACTATTAAAGGTTTCCAAGGGGCACACTCACCTCACTCTCTGTGTGTTAGAACCTCTCATGCACCTTCCTTGACTTAGTGCAACTGTCACACCCATTCTACCAATAGGGAAATCTTACTTTCCTTTGTGCGAAATCGTGGTCAAGGCATTACCGTACGACCCACTGCTAGGACTCCTACACCAAACGGTGTGAGGTCTAATTGGGATTTCTTACCAGCGAGATCCCCTAACATGTTGGTAGGTCCAACATCGTCAACATTTCTAGCACTAAAAGGAGGTCCAGATGACAATCTGTGTCCTCTCATCCTATTTGGAACCTTTGCATATATATCATGGAGTCTTTCACTCTCCTCCCTCCACAATGTTTTTCGCATGCCGAATCTGTTACATTCACGAGGGAGTTTTTCAATCTCTTGTCCACATACATGTATGATGGTGAAGGCGAAGTGGCCTTTCCTGAGTTCTTACATGACTTCCTTTCCATGCTTCATGAGGAAGATGGATGTTCTGACAAACAGGCCAATTTGTTGCTTGCATACACACTTTTCCAATCTACACATCAATGGTTGTGCAGCCTACCGGCTGAAAACGTGCACTCACTCGAGCATTTCTATGATCTCATTAAAGACATTTTCTATCATTTTGATCCATAACATATTAAACAAAAATTGTTACAACAACGGAAGGCTCCCAATGAATTGCCTATGGATTTTTGGCAGTGCTTCCATGATTTGCAGTTCCAAGCTTTGAAGAGCCAAATGAATTTTTTCTATCTTCGATTCGAATATTGTCTTAAGAAATATGGTCATCCCAAGAAGAATTTTGGACTCAAGCCTCGCTTATCATTCTTCAGTGATGGAGTTACACAATCATAGATGGACACGAACATTGTCAGAAGTGATTGTCCGTCGTCCCCTCATCAAACAGTTCCACCACTATAGAGTGATGTGGGAGGTCATGTTCACACATCTATTCCGCTGTCACATCCTCCCAACATCACTTCTCTTTTCGAATAGATTTGGTTGTGATTCCATCAAGTTTTCATATGTATTTTGTACTACAGCCTTCGTCTTCATACCCGACTATTCCTCTGGATGATATTTTCTTGTGTTCTTCCATTTTGGACTCTACACTTGTTGTGAACAAGGATCAAGCCATCGACGAAGTTTGTGTTTCACAACCAACATGCGCTATCATTCATGAAGAGTATGACTGGGAGCTTGAGCATCAACACTCGATGAAGGATGACTCCCTTACGTCCGAGCCTCCTCCGTTCTTTCCTGACATCTTTGGTGAACCTGCCATCCATGATTTCACATGTGTATCTTCATCTACAAGTGCACATGTTGTTTATCACTCGCAGGACACACTGGATGTCAACCCATCATTCGACAATGGAGAGGAAAAGTTATTCATTGAAAATCCACTTGACCTTTCATCTGCCTTTTCTGAAAACACGGAGGATGAGTTTGTTCACTTCTCATATACCCCTCTATTTGATTCATCAGATCATGAGGATGCCAATGAAATCATTTATTTTTCTGATCATGGTTGTCATGATCCATTAACTCCTGTATTCAATCACGATCATGATTTTGTGGCAACTTACCTTTCGAAGCCACCTATTTATGATGATCTATATGATGATGAAGTCAAAACCCCCCAGACTGTCAACGCACTTTAGCCTGCGCTGATCGTTATGTCAAGCCCTCGCTGTCCTGAGGTTGGTTTCACTTCCAATCAGGAAATTGTTCAATCACCCGAGGGTCCACATTACTCATATGTATGCATTGAAGATCAATCTCACACAAAGATCATGCTTCTTCCACTTAAATTACATGATCCCATCACTCATGCATTGGAGGAATATTACATTGCAAGCACATGTGCATGACACAAGTTGTCTTTGTTTCTTTTGTTTGCTTGCATGTCACAGTCAAGAGTATGTGTATGCTTCAAAGCTTCATGTAGTGTCGCACAACACCATGATAAGTCCACAGACCACATGTCATGCACTTGCACTGACTTATTTCCCATGGACACCTTTAAACATTAAGTGTGTTTGTCTTCATTGTTATATCTTTCTTGTTTGCTGGTTTGCATAACTAAGTTGCTTGTGGAACAAGCCTTCATCAACATGGGTCAACCAATGCGCCAATGGTTACATTGGAAATATCACTTCACATGATTAGGCCTATGCACCGATACCTTAGGAGTAGGAGTAGTGTTTTCTTTCACTTGTTTTCTTGCATGCTTGTTTGCTTACTTTCTTTTCTTGTTTGTTTTCCTACTAGTTTTCCTACTTTTCTTTCGCATTTGCTTCTACTTCTGCTTTGCTTTGTTGTTTGTTTTCTTGTTTTGTTCATGGTTTAGTTTCACATGAAACCATGTCTGATTCTTGAAAAAAGTTGGGTAAAGTACAAGAGGCCTTGTGAAGCTATCACTACTTGGTTATCTATCATCCTGCCTCTGTATGAAGAACTTTTTACTTTTAGTCCACGATACATCGATGGAAAATACGTACTATTCAAAGTGAACCTTGGTGAAAACACAACGCTTATGCGCTAACTAGTGTCACCCACTCTAGTCAGTTATTTTGGGTTAACCCTTCTCAGCTCAGTCAAGTAGAGTAAGGTGAGGGGGGAAAGTATAAAAAGCATGTCAAAGGTATATAATAAACTACTTCTCTGAAGGAACAACCTCTTCTACTCTCAATAAGTTGGGATCCCTCTTCCACCTCTCAAATGAATAAGTGCTATGAACATTTACAAAAAAAAATGAAAAAATGAATAAGGTGAAAGAAGAGGAAGGCTTCCTACGTAGAGAGGAGATGCAAGTAACTCCATCGGGGTACTGACCAGGATCGCTGGCAGCAAAGTGATGCTTGTGTTCCTGCGTGACTCCGACGGGGTACTGTCCAGCCCTGCTGGCAGTAGAGCAACACCAGAGATGAAACTAGGACTCTGACAATTATACTGTTTGTGCACCAATATACCCCTCAACCCCAATTGAAACAAATTTGTTGCCTTGGCTTGGAATGCATGTCAATCAACTGAGAGCTTGGTAGATGCTACATATTACAATAAATCTAGTGTGAAACCAAGACGAACTAAAAACTGAACAATACTTCCAGATGTGTTAGACTTCCTTTTCACGAACAAGGTCCTTTCAGAGAGCTGGAGTTCTACTAGTGTTTCCAAAGTATTATAACAGCTACAACCACCCTCCAAAAATTTTCCTTAGTTTTGTTTTGGAGCCTCCCTACCAACCTTTCACAACAGTGTCTCTTGCTTCATCAAGTACATAAGCTTCAGTGATTTTCTTGCAGAATGACAACCTGTCCAACAAATCTTGTTGCAGCCCCTCACAAGCTGATTCTTCGGACTTGGTCCAGCTGCAGGTTGAGCATCTCCCTCAAGAAATTGCACAATTTTGGAGGGAAACTAGCCTTCCCTCTAGAAATTACACAATTCTATCTGTCAGCCTACTGGGCTCCAGAATTGCGCAAATCTACTAGTAAAGCTTCACTGAAAAAATTGTGCAATTCCTCCCAGTAGGGATGCTCAGCCCAAGAATTGCGCAATCTTGGGTAGTGTTGAAGCCCCGAAAATCGGGTCGACAACAAGGGGGATACCCACCCAGTCCGGACCTTGGTTGGCAGCTCCTTATCCGTTTGGTATAGCGGGTCCGACTAGGGATAATGGGACCAGTTTCCCAATCTAAGGGGTGTGTGTGTGTGTAGAGTTGGATGATGCTGATCTAGGAGTATTTAAAGCTAATTTAATTCAAACTTCTAAACTAACTCTATGCTATTGTAATCTAATAAGAAACAACACATCTAATCTACGCTAACCCAGGGTGTATTTCTTCTATTATGTGATCTAAAGAGATTTCGAACAATAACTGGTAATAAAGATCATTCAGCTATCATAAGAATAGAAACCAATTAAGATAAACCACTCTGCATAAAAAGTTAAGCAAAACAGTTGTGAACAGCATATCGCATAATAAGTTATTCATATATCAAGCACAAATAAATGACTCCACCGTATAGAAGTGCCAAATGGTAACCCACACATTCATGCATTAACATATAAACAACTGAAAACTGCATATCACTTTAAGAATATAAGCAGAAATGGTCAAGAGATAAAAGTACCATTTATGACTGGTTCCACTCATAAGCTTCAAGAAACAACGATTTATCTCTACTTGTTCTAACATCTACTAAGAGTAAAAAAGTGCAACATCAGTAGCAGACATTAAATGGAAACATTGATAAATCTCAATCCATCCATTCATCAAAAACCCCCTCCGAGGGTGCAAAAGTGCATGTTCTGAGGACAAGTTTTTTGACAAATTTCCGGACCCTTCTCCAAATGCCTGAGAAGGGTTTAAATACTGCTAACTAATTAATCTTAATTACATAAATTTAGGACACGATTTCAAATGACCGCCCTTCTACTAAAGCAAATTTATTTCTAAAAATTGAATCTAATTTCTAACCATTTCTGTATTTGCTCCTCAGTGCTGTAAGCAATGCAACATTCACCTGGGAAGAGTCGGTTGGTTGTCTTTTCCTTTCGTTTGAGCTATGAAAATAGAAATAACAACAGCTGGCACCGCTTTCTGAAAAACTAGAAGATATTTTCGAAAATCTTCCTCTGGCTTGGTGTATTCACTGTGTGTATACTTGGTAATAACCCAATTTCTTTCAAACTGATTGTGCTGTTGCTATTTCGGTTTCCGGCCTTGCGAATGACTGAATAAGTTAGGGACTTTGCTCTCTGAACAATTTTCTGTATTGAAAACTGATTCCGTTCTTTGTTCCAGGCTTTTCTGGTGCGTTTCCCCTCTTTAGCGTTTTTCTTTTTGCTTTACCCAGTCTAAGCTTCAGGATCTTTTGTAAACATGCTGCTTTTGTGCGCCTTTGACTCTGAGTTTTGGATAATCTATTGCCATCAGTATCTGTTGAGTGATACTCTGGAATCCGTGGTCCTGCTGCATGTGGCATCCGTTTGCGAAGGCATCTCTTCTCTGTTCTCTGAGTATTGACGCTTTCCCCTTTTCCTTAGATGTTTCCTGCACATTGCTTTATGTTAGTTGCTGCCTTACAGTTTACGCAAAGGAAAAGAGTAATGACGAAAAGATTGACATGAAAGCTTTAAGCTCTAATGAATGCATAATCATGACACTCATAATGAACTGACTCTTCGAAAACACAACACAATCCTTCTTGGATACTTTGGCGTACAATCATTAATTTCTTTTAAGGCGCGCGCCCAATTTTGGTATACAGACAACTTTCCTTGAACACTGTGTCGAGGAAATTTTGCGATGAGTGATTTCTGCGACTCGCATCGCAGTATCGAGGATTACGTCGTCAAGATGTGTCATCACAAGAATTGATGATCACAATATCGCAGATCGCAATATCGCAGATCGCAATATCGTAGATCGCACTTAATCATCCGATCATTGTGTGCTACTTATGCGATGTTGCGATATGCGACATCGCATATCGGCCGTCGGCGATTCCTTAAGTTTTTCATTTAAGAGCGTTTCACAATATATGTGATGCAATGAATTTCGCGTCGCTTCTTCGCAGCTTATTATGCGCATAGGAAAACGTTTCACTCTCTTCTCGCGATGCGATACAGCTTTAGGGAATTAAAATACAAAAAATTTGATAAAATGTTTTTTGGATTTTTTGTTAAGGGTCCCCATTTGCTTGGTGTTATTGCTAATACCAAACAAAGAGGGGGGTTGTTGCTGACCACAACAATGGCGATTCACTGTGAAGAACCAGTTATCTCTGCTTTTCTATTGAATTTCAACTTCCGAAGTAGAAAAATTTTCATATGTCTAAATTTTGTTATGGACAGATAGAGTACATTACGCCTTATCCTATCAATGATACTTTGTCTCAACCTTTTCATATTCCAATTGTTTGTTTCCTCAAGCTTAGTTCTTGTATTCACACCAGACATTACTTGGTCTTTTAAAGATAAAATAAGGTCTTCTCTGCGTGCTGTCTTTTAAAATATGCTCATTTGTCGTAGGTAGAGCCTCTGCTGCCCGCAAGCATCCATAGCCTCGACATGGTTACCTGTTACCCAACAATGATCCTTTATCCTGCTTGAGGTTATTTACAACTTTTCAGAGAAAAACCCCTTTTTAACACTTTTTCCTTTTTTATTCTCTAAAGAACAATGTCTTGGTTTGGTGGCCAAATTATGACACAGTCATTCACTTGATTTACACTTTTGCTGAACAAGCTGGCTCGTGATGAGACCCCTTGTCTTTTGATTACAACAATCTTGAGTCGTTTCCCTGTTTTGGTAGACAGTATTGGCAAAGTCAACAAGTTATAATATCTGTGATCATGATAAGCCGGCTCGTGATGAGACCTCTTATTCTTTGAGATACAGTGTTTTCTCGGATTGTTCCTCTGAATGCTGCGATTTCCTTTAGCAGGGAGGAAGTCATTGTTTTTCCTTAAGAAAGCTCTGGACGACAATAATAGAGTTTGAAAACAGCAACTTTACAGAGAATATTTATTTTATTATTGATACCTTTCATTGTGCTGATATAAAACAATTTCTTACCAAAGGTTGCTTTCATCAAATTTTTGAAGTTGAAACTAGTATCATGTCTAGGCTAAAGTTAACTCTACCTGTCAATAATAAAGATCAGATTTTTCGAAAATTTTTGCTACTTGTACAAGAGAAAAGCTCAAAATCTGATAGAGAATTGGTGTCTTCTTCATGAACCCTTTTAGTGACCATCTACAACTGGTTTTATTTATAAGAAAGAGAAAAACAAATAAAAACTAAAACTATCCTACAAAAATAGAAGAATGATCTTCTATGGAAAATATATTTTAAGAATATGTCCATTAACAGGCAAAGAATATCTTCTACCTACCAAATCCTGCAACACAAACGTCGATGGGCCTATGACTTCTACAATCTGAAAAGGACCAAGCCACAGTTTCTGAAATTTTGTATGTTTTCCCTTTTCTTCATGAGCCTTATCCCATTTCAAAACTAAATCTCCCATCTGAAAATTCTTTCTGGTCATTATGCTTGAGTCAAAAGAGGATTTTATCAGCGCTTGGTGATGAGCATGGGTTTTCTTAGCTTGTTCTCGTCGTTCTTCTAATTCAATTATTTCCATTTGTCTTAGTTGTATGGAGGAGGTAGATACCTCATCGATGTGTTGTACTAAAGACAAAGAGGGGATGACTAAGTGAGTTGGAAGAACCACTTATTTCCCATAAACTAAATTAAAGGGAGAAGTGCCGATTGAAGCTTTCTTCGTTATTCTATCTGCCCATAAAGCATTTACCAACGCTTTGTGCCAATTCTTTTGGTTTTGGTCGACTGTTCTTTTAATAATCCTGATCAGGTTTTTGTTTGTTGATTCAGCCAATCCATTACCTTGCGGATAGTAGTTGGCTGAATATTTCAGTTTGAACCCTCTTTTAAGTGCAAACTCAGTCATTGTATTTCTAGAAAAGTATGAAGCATTATCAAACATTAAGGCCATTGGAAATCCAAACCTAGCAATTATAAATTGATCTATGAATTCAATAATGTTTTCAGAATTAGCTGTCTTGAGAGGAACTGCTTCTACCCATTTAGTAAAATAATCTGTTGCCGTAAGGATGTACCTATGCTGCTTAGAAGAGTGAGGAACGATCTCACCTATTATGTCCAAGCCCCACTGACTGAATGGTTGCTCGATGTTAACCGGCTGTAGTGGCATGGACGGTTTCTTTTGTTTCCCTGCAGCAGTCTGGCAGACTTGGCATTTCCTCACGTAACTGTGTGAGTCTTTGAACAGCGTGGAACCAATAGTATCCTGCACGTAAGATTTTATGTGCAGTAGCGTCTCCAGCATAGTGTCCGCCTGCTGGTCCATCGTGGAGTTCCTGCAAAACCTTTTCGGCTTCAGTTTTCTCAAGACACCTAAGAAGCACAGAATCGTAATTCCTTTTAAACAGAACATCATTTATGAGCTGGTATTGTTTAGCTTTCAATCTCAGAGCTCTTTTCTTGGTGTGATCCAGGTGTGATGGAGCATACCCGTTCTTAAGATAATAAATGGTGTCAGCATATAATGATTCTGCATCGTTTAGGCTTACCTCATACGTATGTACCTCTTCAGATGAATTCTCAGGAATTTGCGATGCTCCAGCCAACATTTTGCAGAAGCCTTGACCTCTTACAATATTTGCTGGTTTGATCTCAAGATCGTATTCTTGTAAAGCGGTGATCCAATTTGCTCTTTTTTCGCCCACATCCTTCTGTATCAGAAGGTTTCTTACCACTGGAAACAGTACTATGACCTTAGTATGGGCTTTAAGTAAGAAAGGTCTGAAATATTTGATCGCTTTGAAAACAGCATATGCCTGTTTCTCCACGTCTGAATAGTTGAGTTCGGCACCTTGTAAATTCGAGCTAAAAAATGCGATTGGAGCTTCCGCTTTCTCTTGATTTGCTTGAGTTAGAATCGCGGCATAAGATTTCTCTGAGGCAAATGTGTATAAGATAAAAGATTCTGAAAAATTCGAGGTCGCTAAAGATGGAGCGTTAATGATAGCTTGTTTGATCAAGTTGAATGCTTCATGCTCATCTTGACCCCATTTAAAATTTGAATTTTTTTTAATCATATTTTGCAAAGGAGAAACAATACGTGAGAAGTCTGGGACAAATCTCTTCGCAAAATTGATCTGACCAAGGAAAGATTGCATGGCTTTTTTGTTATGAGGCATGGATATTTCAGAAATTTCTTTGATTCTGTCAGGTTCAATGTGAATAACAGATTTTGACACTATGAATCCTAGAAGTTTTCCTTCACTTAATGCGAAAAAAGATTTCTTTGGTTTAAGTGAAATCCCATACCTTAAACATCGTTGAAAGATTTGTTTCAAGTCTTTGAGATGGTCGCTTCGCTTCTTGGAGTACACTGTTATATCATCCAGGTAAATCACTACAGATTTATTGACTAAACCTTTGAATGCGATGTCCATGGCTCTCTGAAATGTAGCGCCGGCATTGATCAAACCAAATGGCATCTTACGATATGCGTATGTGCCCCATTTAGTTCAGAATGTGGTTTTTAACTGATCATCGGGATGTACCAGCACTTGATTGTATCCTGAAAATCCATCCAAAAAAGACATTAATTCTGAGCTTGCTACTGCCTGTAATATCTGCTCCATAGGTGGGAGGGGAAAATTGTCTTTTTGACAGGCTTTGTTGAGATTCCGGAAATCGATACAAATTCTAATATCTCTGTTTTTCTTTCTAACGGGTACCATATTGGAGACCCATTTGGAATGTCTGACAGGGAAAATTATTCTGGCTCTCAACAACTTATTTAGCTCAGTTTTTATCTGATTCTCTAAATTGGGGTGGATTTTTCTGAGTTTCTGTTGGACAGGTTTTTCATTGTCAATCATAGGGATAGTATGTTGAATGATAGAAGTTTCGTATGTCTTCAGCTCATCGTAATTCCAAGCAAAAACATTTTTGTATTGTCTCAAAATACGGATATACGCTAATTTTTCTTCAAGGGCTAGGCCGTAGCCTAGATTAACGTTTTGTAGTTTCTCATCGGTTCCTAGGTTTACTAATTCGTAGTTCAGAGTCGAACTGTAGAGCTTAGAATTGGTAGACCTTTTAAACCGACTTTTCAAATCATATAAGTCTTCTAACTTAACCACCGACTTAGGTATAGCATTATCAGTGCTATTTTGTTGTATTTGTCGATCATGATGGTCTTCGTCAATTATTTGATTTGAGTAGGATCCTTCAGAAGTGAGGAAATTTACAATGTCAGGAACGCCATTGAATACTCTCCAGTTTGTGATGTTGGCAGGGATGGACGGTCTAAAGATTAATTCTATTGAGAATCTATCTGGACTAAAATCTTCGGAGGGAATAAGTCTAGAGGCTACGTTAGCTAACAGGTCTGCGCTCGCACTTTGGAGTCTTGGGATTGACGAAATATTGAATGCTATGAAATGTGCAGTCAGATCTTGTACTAAAGATTGATAGTGTTTCAAATGACCTGATAGGCAATGTATGGTGTTACGTACCTGTTTGACGACAATCTCAGAATCTCTGAAGACTTGAAGGTACTTAACATTCAACCTGATTTCTTTGTATAGGCCTTGCACCAAGGCCTCGTATTCCGCTATATTGTTTGTGCAATCGAATTCAATTCTGCACGTAAGCATGGTCTTATTTCCGTCTGGGCTAATCAGAATGCATCCTGCTCCTGCTCCCTCGTTAGATTTAGAGCCATCAAAATATAATTTCCAAAACAAAGATGCATTTACAGGGTTATCTAAAAAATTAACACACTTTGAATTATCAGTTTGGGAAAAAATTTCGACTTGGGACAAAACTGAATTTTCTAAGTAAGGTGAGGTATGAGCATTGAAATTGCCGAGGAAAGAATCTACCGAGTAATTGCCTATGATACTGCTGTTGTATGCTATTGCTTCATTTTCTCCCTCCAATTCCGTCACTATTTACTTCTGGTGTAACTCTCGTTCAACCTTTATTTGATTCGGTTTACCATTGTAGGGTAACCACATGTGCGACTAGTCGGTTGAGAAGTATCCATGGAGTTTTTCGGACCAATCCCTGCTAAGAATTAAGCCATAGAATTCAGGGATATCAGCTACTAGAATGTCAATAACCTGACATACCTTCGGGTTAGACGAAAATCTTATGGTCACTTGATTAAGTTCACCAATCACTTCGACTTGGGATCGATCAAGCTGAACTATGCGCACTGCGGATTTTTGCGGTTGAACATTCAACTTGGCACATATTGATCTGGGTAAAATATTCGTTGAAGCACCAGAATCTACCAAACAATTGTGCACGTTTTTGTTGAAAATTTCATAAGTGAGAAGAAAAGGGGGAGTGTGAGACCTTGATCTTCCTCCAATCAAGGCGATGTCATTTGGGTCAACCTTATTGATCGTGTTGGTTGGAGGTCTTCCCATGTTGTGGGAAGCTACAGCTGTAGGCAAAGATGTAGTAGGCACGGCATGTAATTCTTTCATCATTATCTTCTGTTGATGTTTCAATTTGCTCAACTCATAAAGAGTGATATTAGCCCTAGTCTTTTTCATGTCATCAATAATGTTGTAGTCCATTTCATCCAACACAATTAGTGTTCTTGATGGAGGTGTTTGATCTGATTGGACTGGGCTAGATTGAGTCGCTTTAGCGATCGTTTTCTTTGTTGCGACTTTATCTTTTGCTGCAGGGCTTGCGCCCTTCTGCTTAGGGGTAGTTTGGGGAGGATCAAGTTGATTTTTGCTTCGTGTGCTAACCGGAAATACTTCTTGATCTTCTTCTTGCGAGAGGATGAAATCCCACATTCCTTGTAGTTCCACAACTTCTTCGTCATCGGTCTGCCCTTCAGTGGTATTCTCTTCTTCTTCCTCTTCTTCGGATTCGACGTTTGAGATAGCGTTGGGTGGTTTCACATCCATTGAGGGATCTCTTTTAAAAGCTCTGTAGGGCTTTTTTGAAGAAGTTTCTGCTACTTGTTTTTTTATGTCAATCATCTCATTGGACATGGTTTTTAACACTTTTTGTAATCCTTCCAAATCGAAAGGATCTTTCGTTTGTTTCTTCTTGGGGTCTTCCTTGTAGGAGACTTTCTTAGATTTGCGTTCCTCTATCGCAGATCTTTTTTCCAGGGCTACTACGCATTTCTCTACTGCTATCGCCTCTGTCAAGTTTTCAACTAAGGTTGTCTTATTTGCCCTATCCATGAAGATTGCCAAGTTTGATGGTAAGGCCGTAATGTACCATTCACATCTTACTTCTTCGCTGGGCTGGGAAGCAGCGGGAATTTTGTTGAGGATTTTATTGAACCGTAAATTGAAATCTTTGATGGTTTCTCTAGCCTCGGCTTTAAGATTGGATAGGTCGTTGATCAACGTCGCCGTTGATCTGTCATCACCAAACTTGGTAAGGAATTGACTTTGAAAAATGTCCCAACTTGTGATAGACCCAGAAGGTAATGAAAAGTACCATGACCCGGCTGTTCCTTGCATTGTGTAGGGAAAAAGCCGGACGAAAGCATCCTCATTGGTAACTCCGTTGAGATTAACAGAAAGCATGAAATTATTAATATGCTCTTCAGCTAGCATTCCTGCTTCTGGATTGAACTTGGGTAGCCATTTCTCAGGATGGGCCGGTATTTGGCTCAGGGGTGGAGGCATTAAAACTGCCCCAGGATTGTTCCATCGAGACTGGGCCATCATTGAGCTGCTAGTAAGGAAAGTGCAGAGGATGATCCCTGATGCTGGGAAGATGAAGATATTATGATCTTTGATGATTGAAGAGGAGGGGTTATGGAAGATGGATGAGTGGTTTGGAATGAAGATGTGGGTGGCTGACTTCGCGGTGAGGGAGTTGAAATGGACGACGTAGATGAAAGAGTCTCACTGTCAGACTCTGGTGGTGTTTTCCTTGCTCTTTTCCTGGTGGGGGGAGGGAATTCAGTTGGCTGGATGCCAAATTTTTCACTCTTTAATCTGGTCAGGGGATGAGTAGGATTGTACTGTGAAGTCACGCTGCTTTGAGATTTATCAGACCTCTGAGTAAAAATAGAAAATCCCTGGAGTTTACGAATCAGAGTTTGAACTCCAGGGGGTTCAATGGTAAATTGGTCTGAAATATTAGGGTATGTAGCAGCGGTTGATACTCGAGCGACTTCTGACTCTGGATTTAAACGTACTGGGGAAGTCGGGGGAGTTGATGAGGGCGATTTACTCTCAGAATGGTATTTAGATTTTGGCTTAGGTGCCATTCATAGTTCGGGCCCTCCTTCTAGCGCCAAATATGTTGAAGCCCCGAAAATCGGGTCGACAACAAGGGGGATACCCACCCGGTCCGGACCTTGGTTGGCAACTCCTTATCCGTTTGGTATAGCGGGTCCGACTGGGGATAATGGGACCAGTTTCCCAATCTAAGGGGTGTGTGTGTGTGTAGAGTTGGATGATGCTGATCTAGGAGTATTTAAAGCTAATTTAATTCAAACTTCTAAACTAACTCTATGCTATTGTAATCTAATAAGAAACAACACATCTAATCTATGCTAACCCGGGGTGTATTTCTTCTATTATGCGATCTAAAGAGATTTCGAACAATAACTGGTAATAAAGATCATTCAACTATCATAAGAATAGAAATCAATTAAGATAAACCACTCTGCATAAAAAGTTAAGCAAAACAGTTGTGAACAGCATATCGCATAATAAGTTATTCATATATCAAGCACAAATAAATGACTCCACCGTACAGAAGTGCCAAATGGTAACCCACACATTCATGCATTAACATATAAACAACTGAAAACTGCATATCACTTTAAGAATATAAGGAGAAATGGTCAAGAGATAAAAGTACCATTTATGACTGGTTCCACTCATAAGCTTCAAGCAACAACGATTTATCTCTACTTGTTCTAACATCTACTAAGAGTACAAAAGTGCAACATCAGTAGCAGACATTAAATGCAAACATTGATAAATCTCGATCCATCCATTCATCAAAAACCCCCTCCGAGGGTGCAAAAGTGCATGTTCTGAGGACAAGTTTTTTGACAAATTTCCGGACCCTTCTCCAAATGCCTGAGAAGGGTTTAAATACTGCTAACTAATTAATCTTAATTACATAAATTTAGGACACGATTTCAAATGACCGCCCTTCTACTAAAGCAAATTTATTTCTAAAAATTGAATCTAATTTCTAACCGTTTCTATATTTGCTCCTCAGTGCTGTAAGCAATGCAACATTCACCTGGGAAGAGTCGGCTGGTTGTCTTTTCCTTTCGTTTGAGCTATGAAAATAGAAATAACAAGAGCTGGCACCACTTTCTGATAAACTAGAAGATATTTTCGAAAATCTTCCTCTGGCTTGGTGTATTCACTGTGTGTATACTTGGTAATAACCCAATTTCTTTCAAACTGATTGTGTTGTTGCTATTTCGGTTTCCGGACTTGCGAATGACTGAATAAGTTAGGGACTTTGCTCTCTGAACAATTTTCTGTATTGAAAACTGCTTCCGTTCTTTGTTCCAGGCTTTTCTGGTGCGTTTCCCCTCTTTAGCGTTTTTCTTTTTGCTTTACCCATTCTAAGCTTCAGGATCTTTTGTAAACATGCTGCTTTTGTGCGCCTTTGACTCTGAGTTTTGGATAATCTATTGCCATCAGTATCTGTTGAGTGATACTCTGGAATCCGCGGTCCTGCTGCATGTGGCATCCATTTGCGAAGGCATCTCTTCTCTGTTCTCCGAGTATTGACGCTTTCCCCTTTTCCTTAGATGTTTCCTGCACATTGCTTTATGTTAGTTGCTGCCTTACAGTTTACGCAAAGGAAAAGAGTAATGACGAAAAGATTGACATGAAAGCTTTAAGCTCTAATGAATGCATAATCATGACACTCATAATGAACTGACTCTTCGGAAACACAACACAATCCTTCTTGGATACTTTGGCGTATAATCATTAATTTCTTTTAAGGCGCGCGCCCAATTTTGGTATAAAGACAGCTTTCCTTGAACACTTTGTCGAGGAAATTTTGCGATGAGTGATTTCTGCGACTCGCATCGCAGTATTGAGGAGGAACGTCGTCAAGATGTGTCATCACAGGAATTGATGATCGCAATATCGCAGATCGCACTTAATCATCCGATCATTGTGTGCTGCTTATGCGATGTTGCGATATGCGACGTCGCATATCGGCCGTCGGTGATTCCTTAAGTTTTTCATTTAAGAGCGTTTCACAATATATGTGATGCGATGAATTTCGCGTCGCTTCTTCGCAGCTTATTATGCACATAGGAAAACGTTTCACTCTCTTCTCACGATGCGATACAGCTTTAGGGAGTTAAAATACAAAAATTTTGATAAAATGTTTTTTGGATTTTTTGTTAAGGGTCCCCATTTTCTTGGTGTTATTGCTAATACCAAACAAAGAGGGGGGTTGTTGGTGACCACAACAGGTAGCAATCAGCTGCTCTGCCCAAAAAATGCTCAAATCTTCTGGGCAGCTTGCCCAACTCCCTCCCAGAAATGTGCATTTTTTCCTCCTAGTTGAGCAAACTATTGCATATGCACTTGAGTTGACCGGTTCCACCCAGGACCAAGGAAACTTGAATTGCATGCATGGGCTACTTTTTCTCGAAATATAAAAAGCAACATGTAAAAATCATCCCTAGATTTTAGGGAGCTATTTTAGCAGCTGGAGGTTACATGTAAAAAAAAATTTAGAATATTTCCTCCAAGTGTCATTTTTTCCTAGATTTGTGGCATGCACATCATGATCTTCAAACTTATTTATTCAATGCATTAGAGCTCATTTCTTCACATCGATCTTAGAGCTCTGACATCCCACAGCACATCTAGGACTCTTGGACACATCCAGCTCAGCTATTCATGGGTAAGTGGTCTTAACTTGTATTTTGCAACATATCTGTCACTTTTTGTGTTTTCTCTTGTGTGAGTGTTGTTTTCTTGATTTATTTGAACACTTACTGTCGTTTACATGCATACTATCTTATACTAGCACTGTTTCAGTTTTCATTAGCATCTCACTGCTACTGCATGCATGAAATTGTTTTGCACAAACGGTCGTTGATTCAGCAACTCGCTTCACCCACATGCATGTTGTTTCATTTTCTGAATATTTCATTCATTGTTTTCATGCACGATCATTCACTCTTGCTTACACTGAGTATCACCATGCATTCACCTTCACATTTTCTTTCAGTTTCTCATCGGCGGGTCTGGGAAGCGTTGGCCCAAACTTTGCCTCACCAAGATAGCATTGCGCAATCTTGAGAGGGAAGGCTCTGCCTTCGTATAAAGAAATGTGCATTTCTGCCTAGTAGCAGTCCTCCAGTCTTTCATTGTGCAATTTTGAGGGATAGTGACTGATGACACAGAAAATTTCGCAATGCAGTCACTGGGCCTGCAACCACTACTAGTTGAAATTGTGCATTGCACAATTCCAGCAGCCAGTAGGCCAGCCTGGATTGCACATTGCGCAAATCCAGCAGCGAACCAGCCTCCCCAGATAGCCAAAATTTCCTTTTGCGTAGTTCTGGAGACCAGTCAACCAGCCTCCTAGAAGAAATTATGCAATCTTTTATGTCAATTCCCAAGTATGTTGCATGTCATTCCTCAAGTTTGCTTTGGTTTTTGTAGATAGATTTCTTGCCGGCATGTTGCTTTGTCTCTAGATCTAGCAAGTATTTATCCTCCTCTTAACAGTTCAGGATGAATGGCCTCCAAGAGAGTAAGATCAAAGGACACTTACAGAAGTGAAACTGGAGCAATAGTTGAGCGAGTGTCTACCCGTCTTCTGATCTATGAAGACATCGACCTGATTGTAGACAAGGACATCACACTGAAATTCCAAGAGGTTAATGATGCATTTGCAAGCACATTTGGGGAAGACCTCAAAGACTCCTAGGTATATGTGAACATTCGCAAGTCCGAATTTTACCAGATTGCATGCAAATACACTGCATTCCCATGCGTGGACATGATACATTGGATCGTCTCACACACAAATCTAGAGATGATGAAATTAAGCGGTATGAGTGGGATAGAGATTTCTACCTTCAAGGCACATGATTATGATGATATGTATAAGATGTTGAAGCCCATTACCATCATGGAGACTCCATTCAGCATACTCAGCAATAATTCCAACTCTAGAGACATTTTAAAGAACTGGGTAAAGGAGCTAGCTAAATTTAGGATGACACCCAACTAGATATATAAGATGAAGATACTGCAAAATGCATATCAATACCTGGTCATCTTTGCATGTTGACTGTATGCCAAGAACTCACCAACTGAAGGAACATGTAGTAAGGGCTCGACAATCGCCCAAAGGTATGCAAGCAGAGATCTACATATCCGCCTACATCTTGGATGCAATTTGTACCTGATAGGAGTTCCTGAGCTTGAAGTGGACATGGACACCAATGAAGACTACTATCAACACTTATTGTAAGATGTTGTCCGAATGCAACTTCAGAGGAGTTATCACACAACTATACGATCATTTTTTCACCCTGGTTTACAAGATCATATTCGAACAAGATCCACCTTGCATGTCGAAGGTAGCAATGGAGGCACTGATAGACATCGCTGATTGGTATTCCTCATCATTTGACACCTTCATATGGATTTACAGCATGAAGAAGCCTCCACATGTTCTACCGAAGTTTCCCTTGGACATACTCCTCATGCAGGAAGTATCATATCACATCTCAGTAGGATTGAAAGCTAGGTTGCACTAGAAGAAGAAGGAACCTTGTCCTGCTCTTCCATTGTAGATCGGGTTATATGAGATATGGAGTTTCAAGCATGCAGATGTCAAAGCAGAGTAGATGAAGAAGTATCCATTTGACCTCCGAAGTTGCAATCCATATGACCTGCATTGTCTTGTGAAAGAGCACTGCGTGAGAGTACAGTTCGATTGGATCCACGGGGCATGTCATTGTGTGGAGGAGGACCCATGGAGATATTGTTACAACTTCTCCAGACTCAATGAACTGGTCTGCTTGGTTTTGGAATGGTTAGTGAAGAAACGTGAAGCAGCATCCTGGAGAGCACCAAAAGCAGCAGCAGCAGAAGAAGTAAACACACCAGTGCACAATGAGGGCAAGAGGAATATTGTCGATTGCATGGAGGATAGAAAAGCTACAAGTTCCGAGAAGATCCACTTGTGGAGAAAGAAACTATGGCTATAGAGGCAAAGAGGTAACAACACGACAAGCGAAAAATGCAAAGGCAAAGAGAGAAATGAAGAATGGAGGAGACAGAGAAGGTGTTGCATGAGTTGAAGGAGCAACTTCAGAAGGAACTGGAACTACGCAAACAGGAGAGTGAATTGCAACAGTAACAGGTACAGCAGGGGGCGGAACATGTATAGACAGATGAAAAAATGCTCGTATAGGTAGTCAACTCATCACAACAGCTGGCATTAGGAAAACAGGGTGAACCATCACAGGAGCAGGACTTCGCTGAAGAGATAGAGCGAGCACTTGAACAAATGGATACGGATATGGACTAGGAGGAGTTAGAGCAAGACATCGACCTCATGCCTCACCACCAAGAGATCTACCCACCATCTTCACCGCATCTGGCAGATGAGAAAGTCCCAAGAAACCAAGGAGACACTGAAATCCTTGGAGATCAGATGGAAGGAGAGATGCACAACATCTCATTCAATGAGTCTCAACATAGAGTTGTGCAATCTCGCAACGTGTAGACTCCGGAAGATCATACATCTCTTGCACACTATGAGGAATGAGTGATCATGTCTCATGTGCACAAAAATCCAGCAACATTGGCTGATGCTACGAGA
This sequence comes from Pinus tabuliformis, assembly GCA_031772625.1. Lineage (NCBI taxonomy): Eukaryota > Viridiplantae > Streptophyta > Pinopsida > Pinales > Pinaceae > Pinus > Pinus tabuliformis. The sequence continues at coordinate 662,345,137 of CM062820.1, read as the reverse complement.
GCATATTCCGAAGCCACTAGCGTAAGTGTTCGTTTTCTGATAGCTGAGAATGAGAGAATGGGGAAGGAGCTACAGATGGACAAGTAGGGAGGATAATTGGTTACAACATCTGCCTGAGTAGAATTGAAGAAGGAAATACTAGATGAAGTATTGTCCCTTCACACAGTCATGCGGGCGTTGTATTCCAAGTTTGGTATCGTGCATAAGGCAGTCGTCCATCTCAATAGATGGCAGTGGTGATGTGCTAGAAGAGCACGTATCTTGTCAAACGTGCATGATGTTTTTGATTACATGCAAACATGGATGATGCTATATAAGGGAGCCCCGCTTGACTTGCCTAAGATGATGAAGCCTAGAGTGGTCGAGTTGAAGGCATGCATTCGGAGTCAGATCTGGAACTATGAAGAGCTCCCGTAGCTCATCACTAGTATATAGGATTCCCATGCACGTGTATTCAAGAGTATGAATGTTGTGGTGAGTGCATATGCGATCCCATCTATTGGGACTCTCACCCAAGCGAAAACAAAGGCACATGTCCGACTAGAGCTTGACTCGTACTTTGACGAGTTGATGTGCATAGCCACCATCCCAGACTTGCCAATGAGTGTAGACACCATGCACAGGTATGTTGCTCGTCTGGCCACGCTGAAGACAATAATGTGCATGCTATTAGATGAGTTGAACAAAGGGGCCCGAGTAGTGTAACTCGATGTTATGGAGGCAAGAGTCAGGTTCCAGAAAGGTTTCACCTTGGAGTACACGGACACCACCATGGACTACCGATCTTGGCATCAGTTCACCACTGTCGACCACCATGAGGATGTCAAAGAGTTGGTCTTCCAATAGTTGTCTGAGTCATAGTGATGTCTTGCATGGCTTGCTCAAGCCATTTTGTCTTGCATGGGTACATGTGCATTGTAATGTAACGTCTTGTCAAGTGTAAGTTCAAGAGTTGATAGTTGGATGTAACAATCATAGAGTAGATGAAGAGCATGAGGGTAGATGACCTATCACAAAGGGGAATGTTAAGGGCCTCCCCACCCTTTGCTATAAATAGTCCCTCATAACTCATTGTAAAGGCTTTTGGTCAGCCAAGCTTCGATAGGAGTATCTTAGAGAAAGCTTGGACAGTATTGTAACACACCTTGGCTTCTCCACTGTGAAGAGCTAGTATATCTCTTTAGAGGAGTAGGCGGTTGTGGCTGTAACGTTCCGCTATTAGAACTAGTGGTTGGACATGGATGTATTGTATGACTGGAACTTACACTTCTTAATATAATAGAGCCAACACGTTTATGCATATTTTGTATTGTATTCTATGCTATCTGTTTTACTCTAAATGATATATGTATTTGTTTGCTTATTCATGCATGTATGGACTATTCTGTATATATATGTATGAATCTTTCTGAAATGTGTTGTTGGTTTAACCATCACTTTGGATTTCTTGCTAACTTTCTTTCTAGTTTGTGATGCATCTTTGCTCGTTTGTTCCTTCCAAGCCGCGTACTATTATAGGTTTCCAAGGGGTGCACTCACCTCACTCTCTGTGTGTTAGAACCTCTCATGCACCTTCCTCGACTCACTGCAGCTATCACACCCTTGCTACCAAGAGGGACATCTTACTTTCCTCTGTGTGAAATCATAGGCAAGGCATTAACGTACAACCCACTACTAGGACTCCTACATCAAACGGTCTAAGGTCTAATTGGGACTTCCTATTGAGGAGATCCCCTGACATGTTCGCAGGTCCAACACTGTCAACACTACCATATATATGAATAGGATGTTAATGATAATTGATGTCTATGGGAACCCAATAAATAAAAATTGCACTGCCATCTTCATCTTGGTAAAGAAATTTATTTGAAGTAAATAGTTTCAAATTTATTATTCATTTTTTTAAATTCTCATTTTAATATAACCTTTTTCGTTTCAATCTTGAAAATTTGGATGACAGAACTTGTTTTGATAATACATTGTTTTTTTAATAAGAAGTCTTCAAGAATTCATTCAATTGTGTTCCAGTTATTTTTTGAAACGACCAACACCTTACGATTCCAAGGATAACAACAACTACTTTATCTTTAATATTCCAAGAATAACAACAACTACTTTATCAATTCTTGGTAGAAACAAAATTGATAAAATGTAAACAATTATAGAAAAAATTGTTTTTTAATAGGGTGTCTTCCAACAAATGGTCTTATGGTATGGTTTTTCAAACTGTGGCACCTTGGTATTCAAATAACAACTACTTTATCATTTCTTCCTAGAAACGTAATTTGCATAGAGTGTACATTGAAGATAAAGGGTAAGTAACAAAATAAACGATGGAATTTGGGTTGTATTGATTTTGGAACATAAGGGATTACTTTTTTGGAATGGAGATTTTTAAATTTTTCATAGATGTTGACTTAACGAAGCAAGAATCAAACATCAGTTATTTTAATGGGATTGAAAATTCAAAAAATATATTATCTAAATAATATTTGAAAATGACAAGTATATATCTGAAAATTAATAATTATATATGCCAAAAATACATTATCGAAGGGAAAACATAATGAGGTTTTGAGGTTCTGTAATGGACAAATATAATCAATGATACTTATTTTATTACAAAAACTCAGTACTTTTCTAAACAAAAATCATTATGGTTCCCAAAAATGGAAAAAAAAAATTAAGAGGAAAAGGGTGAGCATGCAAGAGGAATTGCAATGTAGAAAAAATACACTGTACCACTGTATGCAGATTCTTTACTTCTTAATTCAAATTTCTATACTTTGCGAACAACCCTGTAACATTGTGCTCAATCTTAACTTCTTAATTCAAATTCTACAAATTTGTGAACAAAGCTCATGCATTAGACATGATCATGACTAAACAAATGCAAACATGGAAGATGGCAAGAACATTATTCAATCTTTAAATAGACATGACAATAAGACTCGTGAATTTTTAAATAAAGATGAATTATTTTTTTGTGACCATTAGTTCTAAAAAATAAGGGTTATTTTCTCCAAATTAATCCCAATACCATAAATACAGGTGAATGAAAGAAAAAACTTTTTTGACACCAAATGGGGAGGAGAAATAACTATCATAAATATCTATTCTTGAAGGTTGTAACTCCTAATTTCAAGGCCTAAATTTACTTTTTTTACCCTCTCCCTTAAAATAAGGTGGACTAACCTCCATACCTATTTTTTTATAAAATAAATTTGACAGGATTTGTAACAATGCGCTATGATAAAAAAAAAATTGCCCAATAAAAATTTAAAACCCTTTAATTTCGCCCAAGACAGAAAATTCGCCCCTAAAATTTTCTATGGTACTTAATTGTTGTCTCTGTTGTTTGGGCATTTTTTCCATCCTCCTCTTTGACTGATATGATAACCACTCAATATCTTTGACTGCAATCTTTTTTTCTACAACCAGGATTATATGCTCCCAGATGTTCTTTACCTCAAAAATAATCTCATCCCAAATTAGTTGTTTGGCCTGAATGAGGGGCATATTACACTTTAACTCATCTTTCATCTATGTGATCTCCTCATTTGCCCTCTTCAAATTGTTGTTAATTTGTTATAAATTCCCATTGGTTGTCTCTAGATGCATTTCCTTCTGTGTGAGAGTACACTTGGTATTCTCAAGATCACTTTTCAAGAAGGTATTCTCAAGATCACTTTTCACCTTCTTGAGCTCGCTCTCAGATAGTTACAACTCAATGAGGTCCTTCGTCATTTGTTCAGTGGGTTTCGTGGATATTCTAGCACAATGACAACATATATGTGAGAGTCGATTTTATGCTATAGCTCTGCCACCTATTGTTTTAGGACCACCACCTCACTATTTATGTCTATCAATTCCTTAGCCAATATCTCTTTTTCAATCTCTACCTAGGCCAACTCTTTGGACTATACATGCTCAAGTTCAAGTATTTTCATTGTTTACCTTAACTCCTTGATCTAAATTTGTGAGCCCTGAATGAGAGGCCTCCATAACATTTTTATCACTTGGGTTTACCCTGAGTTTGATGATTAATTCTTTGTAGTTTTCATTCCGCAAGTGGAGGGCTCTTGAGTTGGCCTTTCTTGCTTTACCCTATTGCCAATTTTTTTTAGAAAATTTCTTGGCCTTGCTGACAGTCAAGGCACTTTTACTCAACTCACTATAGAGAATTTATCTAGCCTACTTGTGCCAAATTATTTTACACTCCAAGGGGATGCTAGCCATGTCTAGTGACACATCTACAGTCTTGAACTATGACCTTGATGGGAGGGACTGTTTTGTAGGGTGATACGAAGAGAATTTCATTTTTTTCCTTTCTAGGTCAATGGAATCTAGGAGCCTCATCTGATAAGGGATCAAGTGTGATGCCATCCATTGTAGCCTTTCTTCTCTGACCATTTTGTTTCTTTCCTCCATCATTTTCCCTTCTTCTCTATACATGCCTGCTGTGGAGGATCCCAAAGTGCCCCAAATTACCACCTATATGGAAGTGGACACTACAGTTTACTAGGAGTCCTCTAAGGATACCTAAAAGCATGGCTAGTCTAGGTTAAACATGTAGCCCTTCTTAGCAGGGACGAAGTGGATTTGATCAACATTCAAGCTATTTCTGGTGAATTCTAGGGAAAATATTCTCAAGGCATGAAAGTTGGTAAGCAGTATGGGGAAAGATCTGACCCATAAACCCTAATCTCGGTGTAGTCCTCAAACATGTACCAATCACCCACCATGTTATCTTTGCTGAGTTGTAGTATTTCTTTTTGCTTGGGCAAGATCCTAGTATGTGGAAGATTGGGGCAGGATCCTAGGATGTGGATGATAATTGTATAGGAAGTGGGCATATAAGCGGAAATGAACTAGAAGAAACCTTCATTATTTTCCTTTTCTTTAGGGCATTGTCCCATTCAAATAATGATTTTCTCTATTTGCGAGAATCTATAATACCTAGGCCCAAGTATTCAATTTTTTCTACATGAGTGAACACAAAAATATAGACCAACATGGAATAATATCTAAAGCAAGAGGTAACAAGAAAAGGGTTAAACTGGAATTTTATGGATTTTTCCAGAAACTAGGGTACATCAAAGATGATGTTCGGTCGCATCATTATGTGGAGGAAACCTATGGTGACTTTGATAACATTAGCAGTTTCTTCTTCTCCAAAACGCAAGGAAATAACAATGAGAATAGGTTACAATGCTTCTGAAAACATGGAAAAAGGGAATCTATCAGCGGTGGGGAGGGATTCATTTCCAGGAGCTAGAATTAGTTGGAGGAAATCTTGTTGTTGTCTGGCTGAGAGCCCATTATAAGCATAGAAAAGGAGATCTTCAATGAATCTCTAAGGGTTGGAAGATTTTGTGTATGGAAGAGCATTCTGGTTTAATTTTGCTGTGAATTCTAGAATTGCATCTCCAGTTGAGGATACAAAGCAATTCATTTCCTTAATATAGCAAGTTGCGAGCCATGAGACAAATTCAGCGAAATGGTAAACTATGGGAGCGACTATTGATATAGCATTGACTCTATGACCTAGAATGGGTCTTCACTTTTCAAATATCAGTAATAGAAGTCAAAACGAAGGTCTAGCAGGTGGTAAGAGCAAAATGGGTCATGGATTTCAATCTCTGTGTCCATAAAAGGCTCAATGTGACCATAGGGTTTCGTTTCCCAAGATTTTTTGTTTTAAGCATGAGTTTCTTCATTTTAATCATAAGGGAAAATATTGAGCAATGGGGATTACAAATTACCTAGTAACCAAGAGAAATTGGGCATGGAGGCGCTGGAGGTTCTCTGCACTTAACTGATGGTTGAATGAGATCGAGCACAGGAGCAGCAATAGGGGGACACCATTGGAAAGAAAAATATTTGAAATTCCAACTGTTAACATGTGGTATTTTTATAAGCGACGAGCATGGTGGAGTGGCACATGGATGAGGAGTTGGTGTGGAGAGGTATGGGGAGGACGCGTGTGGCCACCAGGTTAGATGGGAAGTGGAGGGGGGAGGTCCTCAGCCCTGCAAAAATTATGCTTGCTTACTGACGTCGTTGTTGTGCTGGAATGTTGGTGGCAGGTGTAGTCCCCCTACTTCAGTAAGTTGATTGAACAAGGTTGAGAGCGGGGCTTGACCCCCCTGGAGTCAATCTGGGTCATTAATCGACCAAACCCCACAGTTGACGTTGACCATTCCGAGGGTTAGCATTGGCTTATCTGTTGATCTAGTTACCCCAATGAAATTCTTTCCAAGACAAGTGGTTATCAGGCCAACAATGATCCACCCCCTTAGCTGCTCATTAGTTAGCTTTTTCCATTGAATGCAAAGGTCGAGCCCTTTCCTTTTTCTTTTACCCTTTGTTCCTTTTTCTTATGTTCTCTTTGTTGTTCCTCGGGGATACACCATCAGGGTGTTACTTTCGGGTCGACCTCGCTCGCTCATTTATCTCCCAGCGCCTAACTTTATTCACACTTAACATTTTGTCGAAATGTTACTACCAGGTGGACCCCGCCCACTCAGTTATCTCCCAACGCTTAACTTTGTGCACTTGTATTATTCTGTTGGGGTAACTTTGGCAGGTGGACCATGCCCACTCTTTTACATCCCAACGATCAACTTTATTCAATCTTAACGTTCTGCTTGGGTAACTCCGTCGAGGCAAGCCTGTCGTATGGGTTGCACATGTGTCCAATGGAATGACTTTCTGATGTTAACATGTTGGCCACGTAGAGGTTCTACTAGACTTGCCGTTGAATTTGACACTTAAGCAAACTTTGGCTGCACGCCAAAGGTTCACTCGAATGCCTTTTAACTCTACACTCCTTTTTAATTTTGATTTATTTTCTCGAGTTTTGAATCTTTGTTGAACACAAGAACATTTCTTCTCTGCTATATAAAAATAAATAAAAGGGGGGATGAGGAGGGTACAACAGTTAAAAACAAATGATATATTTTTTATTTTCCATCATGCATGCACATTATTTGGATCTAGGGTTTTATGTAAGATATGTGCTAAATAAGGTTCACACATTATAGAAAAATACAACATGCACCCATTATTTGAACATAAAAATCCTAGTTGTAAGCGGATGTGGTTTGTTTGAAATTAGATTTAGCACAAAGAGCTTAATGGCTCACACTAAAAAATATAGCGCTACTAGTTTTCTTCCAAAACATTGTCAATGTATGTTATTTTGAAGATATTTTTAAAGCGTGTCTATATTGGACACATGATTTATTTTGGAATAGGGCTTCCACAATTTTAATTTAATTATCAATAATTATTAAGTGGATGGTAATGATTTAACCTCCATAGAATATTCTAGAATATTCATAGTAATATACACAAATCAAGGGTTAAGATTTATCTCAAAAGTATTTATGCCTTTTTTGTCTTTTTAATTAAATTGATTAATAAAAAATTGTCATATGAATAGGTGGCATATGTAGTGAATTATGGTTTTGTGGGTATGTGGTATTGATAAGACATGGTATTGTAACAAAGCCCATGTATAGATGATGAATCTTCATGGTAAAATGATGATAAATATACATGATTAAGAATCTTGTTCCATGTTTCTTTTATATATATATATATATATATATATATATATATATATATATATATATAGCTTATATATTAATTCTTTTGTTATTTAATTAATAATAATAATATATAAAATTACTATATATTAAGTTTTTATGATTTTTTCAATTTTAACAAAATAAGATGTATCATATAGTGATATTTATTGTCAGCCATGTAATTAATATAGTTGCTATAATGTTTAAAAAAATAAAATAGATTATACAAATTCTAAATATGTAATTGTTTTTATCTTTTAATCCACATAATTACTTTTTTACATATTTACATGGTCTTAAAATCACTATTAATTACCTTTAATTATCTTTTAAATTTTAAAATATCTTACTTTATTTTTTTAATGTTATGTTGGGGTCAACTTGTTATAAAATTTAATAAAATATGTAATTACATATTATAGATTAACCATTTAACCTAAAAAGAGATGGAGGAAAACAACGTGCTTGAAGATTGTTGTATTATAAAATATTTTATATCTATGAAAACATTTTAATATAAAAATATATGGTTTAAAAGAATATATATAGATATATATATATATATTATCGCATTGTTGCTTCCGATGGGAGAAACGGAATCAACTATTCAATGCGTTGTAATAAGACAATGATCTTTTAAGCATAGTAATAACATAATGATCTTTGGGAGAATTATATGGGCATGTCTGCCATGAAAAATGTGTTTCACCAAAAGAAAGATGTACTATGTATTTTGATTTTACCCCAACAACATGTGTTGGGGGTAAGAAGTTTATATGTTGTAAATGAGAATCAAATCCCTAAGTGCTCTGACGATATTTCACACTCGGAATAAAGGAGGGCACTCATATTCTAATAAACTTTATAAAGAACGGTAAAAATTTCCACGTTGGGAATAAAGGAGGGCACTCAGATTCTACAAATAAATTCCGTGAACTTAACAAATGGAAAGGTGTAAAGGTTTCATTTTGTATATAATTTCGAAGTTCGAAGTTAAACAATATGCGAGTGCCATGAAGACTTCAATATCAAAATGATGCCAGTGCCACAAATACTACAAAAATTTATAGCGATAAAAAATTTAATGTACAATGTTGCGTGCCAATGAGAAATAATAATGACCTTGTGGGAGTATGTTACATGAAGATGGCAAATTTGCATGTGAATGCATCCCAGGGAATTTTAAAATAATTTATTTTATTTTTTTAAGGTAAAATTTGTTTAAATCATAGATTGAGGGTTAGTATTTTTTCATTTATTTATATTAATATGGTTATGGTTATATATATATATATATATATATATATTAATATGGTTGTAAATAAAATTTGAATATGTTAATTGGGATTAGTTTGGATGGTGTGGATGAATAATTGTTATAATAATAATATTATTGTGTTGAGAGGCACTCTACAGTCTAGTATGGGGTAGATCTCATATACAAACGTTAACATTTAACATTTTTAACTTAATGTTGGCTTTATTTAAAAATCAATCTAATTATTAGTATGTATAAACATTTAGAAAATATGTATGGTATATAAATAAAAATATAAATAAACCAGAGGTATAGTCAATAAATAAGACATTTTTTTATATTTACTGCAAAGATATGGTAAATAAACAAAAATATAAATACACTAGAGGTATGTTAAATAAATAAAACCTATTTTCATATTTACTACATAAACCTCTTTATATTTACCAAATCTCAAAAAAGAGGCTTTATTTAGGTGAAGCCTATGGGCCAAATACCATGGGACAAATAATTATTAATACCATGGGCTAAATACCATATTTATAAAAGAGGTATGGTAAATAAATAAATATAAAAGACGTATAAAGAGGTATGGTAAATAAATAAAAATATATCAAATAGGATTAGAAATCAACATCTAATTATATACCAAGCCTTTGGGCCAAATGTTGTGGTAAATAAAAGAGATGTGATAAATAAATAAAAAATATAAATAAGCTAGAGGTATGGTAAATAAATAAAAGGTCTTTTTATATTTACTCCATAAACCTCTTTATACTTACTAACACTAAAAAAAGGTTTTATTTAGGAGAAGCCTATGGGCCAAATTATTATTAATACCCAGCAAACAAATACTATTGACATTAATATTAATATTAAAATATTATTATTATTATTATTATTAAATCTAATATTCATACTAATATATTATAATATTAATATTATTAAATTTAATAACTTTTGATTAATACAATATTAAATTTGTTATATTATAATATATATTAATATATCATGATATATATTAACTCTAGATGTATATGGGAGGGAAGAACAAAGACATAGAGTGATAGAGGTGGAGAGATAAGGGGGGGTGACAAGGGAGAGATGAAGACAGGAGAGGGGAGAAGAGGAATGAAGAGAGAGAGAGAGAGGTGGGGGAATAGAGAGGAAGGTAAGAGAGAAAGGGAGAGAGAGGAAGCATGAGAGAGAGGACTTGTGAGAGAGGAGGAGAGATAGAGTTGGAGGGGGAGAGAGGGAGGGCAAAAGAAAAACATAGAGAGTGAGAAGTGGGGAGAGAGAGGGAGTGACAAGGGAGAGATGGAGAGAGAGCTTGTATGTTTAGGGGTGAGGTAAAGAGACAAAGAATGAGAGATAGAGAGAACGCGGGAGAGAAGAAGAGAGAAGGAGAGAGGGAGGGATATAGTAACATAGTTGGAGAGAGAGAGAGAGAGAGAGAGAGAGAGAGAGGATTAGAGGGTAAATAGAGAGGACAGAGAGAGAGAGAGAGAGAGAGGATTAGAGGGTAAAGAGAGAGGATAGAGAGAGAGTGATGGGGAAGAGAGAGGGAGGTAGGAGAGAAAGGGAGAGAGAGGAAGAATGAGAGACAAGACTTGAGAGAGAGGAGGAGAGTGATGAGGGAAGAGAGAGGATTGGAGGGTAGAGAGAGAGAGAGAGTGATGGGGGAAGAGAGAAGGAGGTAGGAGAGAAAGGGAAAGAGATGAAGTACGAGAGAGCAGACTTGAGAGAGAGTGTGTATGTTTGGTGGTGAGACGAAGACACAAAGAAAGAGAGATGGAGAGAATGGGGGAGATAAGGAGAGAGGAGAGAGGGATGGATATAGTAACAGAGTTGGAGGGTGAAGAGAGAGAGAGAGAGAGAGATGTGGGAGATAAAGGGAGAGAGAGGGAGGTAAGAAGAAAGAAATAGAGAGAGAAAGGTGGAGAGAGAGAGAGGAAGTGATAAGGAAGATGGAGAGAGAGGGAGAGAAGACAACAGGAGGGAATAGAGATAGAAGTGGGGGAGAGGGAGAGAAGGGGAAGAGAGAGGGGGGGGGAGTAGTGTAATGTCCATTCTCAAACACATTAGTAACAGGGTGTTGCTACACAATTTTACACATTTTTTACTAAGGAAGAGGGCCCCACACTTTGGACTTAGGGACTTAAGGGCTAAATCGACTTTATTTAGCTACTAGTGGAATGTGGGGGTCACCCACATAGGAGTTTGAATTAGTCATTCGATATGCTTGGAGGGAAAATCGAATGGGTGGATGGAGGGGCCCACATGAGGCTATGGGGGCCCAAGGAGTTATAAATAGATATCAGCGCTCATTTTGTTGTCATTATGAATATTTGACAAACAAACTCACTCTTGTATGCTCTGCTGCTTAGCGAGTCTACTGGCTGTTTAGCCACAAGTCTTCCGCAGGGAATATTCAACCTCTACTTCAGGGGACCATCCGTGCCTGCCCTAGGGAGGTTGTTCCATAGAGATTGCAAGAGTTTCCAGCAGTGATTCATAGCTTAGCCAGCCATGCAAAGGAAGGGACTATGTGTTTTCTGGGCATCCAAAAATATGCAAAGGTTGATTTAGCCAACCAAGAGGCCCTTCACTTGCTGGGAGTTTTCGGGAGCAATGAAGGTGGAGGAATGAGGGTATTTTATCAGTGTTTTGCAGCCAGCCAACTAGTACACGCAGCAGTATACATTTTTGGGCTAAAAGACTGCACAGTGGCCTCCAACAACAAATTTGTGGGGCTTCATTGAGCAGCGATCAGGGCCAAGGACCATCCAGTAAGCAAGGGATCATATAGTACAAGGGAAAGTAGCATTTGAGGGGTGTTTCTAGGTGGATTTCTAGGCTGTTTCCTGCAAATCGAATTTGGCAATAGTCGCTAGAGAGCACCTCCCAAGAGACCGAAAATCCGAAGTCAAAATCAGAGAAATTCCCTTCTAGGTTTTGTCCAAGGAGTCTAAGGCTAAAAGGGTAGAATTTTTTGGGTAGTTTTTGGGCACTTTCCAGCAGGCCGAAAGTCAGTAGATGTAGCTAGAGTGTAGCTCCCAAGAGGCCGAAAAATCCAAAGTCAAAATCATAGAAATTCCCTTCTCGGTTTTTCTGGGTTTTGTCCAAAGAGTCTAAGGCTAAAAGGGTAGAATTTTCTAGGCAGTTTTTGGGCACTTTCTAGTAGGCCGAAAGTCAGAAAATGTAGTAAGAGAGAAACTCCCAAGAGGTCGAAAATCCAAAGTCAAAATCAGAGAAATTCCCTTCTGGGTTTTTCTAGGTTTTGTCCAAAGAACCTAAGTGTTACAGGTCTATTTGGGCCCATCACTCCCGACGATTAGACCAACGTAAATAAGGTCTATCAAATCCTAATTCGGTTGCTCCATGCCCTAGACATGCCACTTCATTGAGTGCTTTCATCCCTAAAAGGTTCCTAGTTTGAAACCCTTCTGAAATGCTTTCTTGGGACACCAACGCACCCTTGGTCAGGGACAACTGCTCTGCATAGCAGGTAGGCCCATTCAGACCTGCATTGCATAGCACTTAGGCCCACTTAAGCCTACACTGGGTGAGGGTGAGCAAAATTGGCATAGGGTTCTAGGAATATTCTTTGATTCTAGAACATTCTAGAGGATGCCCAGCTCTTATCTCATCCTATGAGCTCAACTTTGGATAGGCTATGGATCATCTAATCCTCTATCCTCTCATCCCTTTCTCCATGGAAACTAACTATCCAATTATGGAAAACCATTCAATACCCTATTTATGACAAAACCACTTGCATTTCCCTATAAATTGACCACTCATCATAGTGATCAGGGGGCTGGAGCTTGGATATTATAGAGAAATATTGTTGGTTTAGAGACTTGAAATCATTGTCAAGTAATGTTATGTTGCTGGATTGATGTTGCTATTGGTGTGATGAGGGTTTGGACTAAGCTGGATGAGTGACACGAGATCGAACCACATTGGGTGTAACTTCTCCTTCTATCAATCAATAAAGTTGTTTGTTCCTTTTCCAATACTTTTGTCTATATCTATGATGAATGTATGTTCAAATGTTGTCGATTCCATTTGTTTACAATAAATAGATCATATGATTTGATTGTTGTCATCTTCTGTTTATGTTGGGAGGTACCAATTAAGTGAATTCAGTTTGAGCAGGAGCGATTGGAGCAACTCAAAGGAGATCAAAGGAAGCGAAGGATCACAAGTAGGTTCCTTTGTCTTATCTTTTTATTGTAGGAAAAGGTTAAACATATTTAATTCAATTGTTCTAAGTGTAACTACCCACTTAGGGAAGATATACTTATCCGTAGGTATAAATTCCGTATAACAAATTGGCGACCATACTGGGGAATGACCATCATTCTTGGTAGTTATCCCTTGTCTTAGCAGCACCAATAGACTTTGTCTGAGTTCATTTACCCATATTCAGTGATTTTGAAGCTTGTTTGGCAAAATGTGTGCTTATTTATGTGATGATAGTGCTCTCTGGCATCAACGCACTGTTGTTCTTGACACAGTGCTCTGTAGAGAATCCTTAGCCTAGAGACAGTGCTCTGCAATGCATTGTCTCCCACTCAGGGCTGTGCTAGTCCCTGTCAAGCCAAAAATCCATCTTCTTGCTTGATTTTTTCCAAACTGTTTCACATCTTGTTTGTTGAATGGTCAATGTTTCTCTGTCTCTGAAGTCCAAATTAGCATCTCTCTTCCATGCCCACTTTGTCTTTGTTTGTTCAATGTTTCTTTATGTTTTCTTTATCATTTTCGAATCAATCTCAAAGTTAGCTTACATTGATTAGTCTTTACTTTTTTGAAAAAGAATTGTCATAAATTCTTCATTTCTTTGAAAAAGAAACTGTCGTAAAGTCTTTGTTTCTTGTGAAAAGCATTGATTGATCGTTTGTGCATTTAGTTTCTTTATGTTCATCTAAACATTAAAGGAATGAAAAGAAAAACATGCATAATGCATTTAGAAGTTTGTGTGTGCTTGTAGGAATGGTATAGGGAAAGTTGCATTAGATGTGCTCTATGCTCTTTGTTTAGAGATTTTGATTGCTCTATCCCTTTTAGTTACGGTTTTCATTGTTTAAATCAAATGAAAAGAATGTTTCTCATCTTAGTTGCATTCTAGGAGTTTCAGAAACATCACATGGTGAACCTGAAAGGAAAACTTTTAAACAAGATCAACTAAAATTTATCTCAATTAACCTAATGGAGCATTGTAACTTAACGCATAACATTTAGAGGTCTAGGATAGAGACGTATTCTAATGTCGTTAAAAATAGTAGCTGTCACTAATGGTCTGTGATACATTCCGAGTGTGATACCTCATTCCACGTACATAAGTATATCGTAGCTCATCCACGTACTTTTGGGTATATCAAGCAGTGTTATAGTATGAAAAGTATAAGGGAATGATCTCATTGTGCGATTTGGCATTAGACAACGCTAACATGGATTGGGCCTCCACGTACTTTCAGGTATATTTAGGAGGACTACATTAGGTTGCTATCCATCCATAGGTAACCGAGTTGACCACCTTGTATACTGTGATACATTGAAAATATCATTCGGGGAGATTGCCTGCATGTATGCTAAGTCCTTGGTTTACTGAGGTAGTATATTGCAGTTCACAGTAACTTGGTAATGCTTTTTCCTAGATTATCCCTCTTTTGTTTTGTTATGTTATTTTGATTAAAATAAAATTAATTGACTGCGGATAAAATCCTCCACGTCACTCCTTAGTTGATCTTAGGTTGAGACATATGGAAATAACTCCGAAGTCCACCGATCAAGGAATTCCTTTTAATGGGAATCCTAGTCCTTTTCCTCCTTTCGGAAATATTAGTGCTCCTTATATGGCTACATTGTCCCTTTCGGGACTTACCATTAGCTTTCCAGTATGGTTGTTCTCAACCTCCTTGACCCCGCAACTGAATATTCCTACAATTGGACAAAATTAACCTCCAGTTGATCCTAAAGTTGACCCTTTACCTTCTTCGTCGGTTGTTTCTTCCTCCCCTTCTTCCTCTTCGCCCGGTGAAAGTACTGACACTAGTAATCAGGTGGATAAGAAGAAAAAGAAAGGGAAGAAGAAGAAGAAGAAAATTCAACAGGGGAGCAACCAAGCAACCATTGCTTTGAATGCAGCTTCTGATCAGAAACTATCTGATAAGCCTCACAGACTTCGATATCCTTGCAAACTTTGTACAGGAAACCATCTTCTTCAAAATTGTTCTGGTATTCCTCAGATCTTAGAAGAATGGTCTTCTCGTTCACATCATCTTATGTCATCAACTTCTAGAGATCATGTTGGTGACACACCATCAACTAGTGGTAGTAAAGTTCATGGAAAGAAGGGTAAAGTTAAGTTTCCCTGTATGTTATGCAAAGGGAATCACCCCATTCACCTTTGTCCCTATCTGGATGAAGCCCAAAAAGTATTGGATAACTGTCCTGCTTCTTCGCAACGACTTCCATCTGGTTACAGGAGACTCTCCCTTAATCCTTCACTAGTTGATGAAGTGACTGAACCAAATCAACCATCGGTCAAACCCACTCTCTCTGAATGTGAATCCCATGAGTCTATACCTGACCAATCATAGGTCGAGCAAACAATTTACCCGATTTCACCTTCAGTTAATCATACCTTTCCCATAGGAAGTGAGTATGATACCACTCAGGTTCTTTTCGTTTCTTCAAATTCCAATGAGCTTGGAGGCAACCCTCCTGTTCCATCAAGACAGGAGGAAAATCCTCCCATTCTTGTAACTCAAGGGGGTAATTCTCCCGTTCTTATGGTACCCCCTCCAAGTAGTCTGGTCACTTCCTTTGATTGGAATTTACTGGCAGGATGTCATCTTCCTTCTTATGTGCCTTTCTAGATCATAGTACAGGTTTATAATATGACTGTATCTAGCACTATTATAGATGAAGGTGCATCTATGAGTATCCTTTCCTCCACTTCTTGGCAAATGCTCAGGTCGCTGCCACTTGTGCCTATTACCGAGAATCTGTTGGCTTTTAATAGAGGAACTAGTCAACCATTAGGGATCCTTCCTCATTTGCCTATTAATTTGGGAAAAATTGTTTATCTCAATGTGATGGTAGTCCAAGGCCCTTTATATTACAATTTACTTCTTGGGCGCGACTATGTTTATGACATGGGAGTATTATTTCAACACTCTTTCAAGTGATGTTTTTCCCACATGAAGGCATAATTGTCATCATTGAATAGCTTTCATTTCCCAACCCAAATATGGCTTCCATTCAACCATCTTCCCGAAATGTTCCTTTTGTCCCAATTGTATCTTCCCCGCCATAGGTCAATTATGTGGCAACTTGTTCCATGCCTATATCAATTAACGATCAATTCCGTGATATTGTGCATTATGTACTAGGGGCATTGGAACTAGATCTCTCTAATGGATTCATTGCTATGCATCCCTTCCAGAGCATTGTTCTCCCATCTGATCAGAACCTCTTAGAAGTCATGACCTCTTATGGGTCGTGATCAAGGAATCATGAGCATAGTTCTTTGTCTTGTGTCAAGCTCGTTAAAAAATGAAACAAGGAATATGAGGATAGTTCTTTACTATGTCAACCTCATTAAAAAAATGAAAGATGTCCCAGAGCATAGTTCCTTGTCTTGTGTCAAGCTCGTTAAAAAATGAAACAAGGAATTTGAGCAGAGTTCCTTGTCTTGTGTCAAGCTCATTAAAAAATGAAACAAGGTCCCCTAGAGAAAAATTCCAATTCGAGTCTTTGATTAGATCTCGTAAAATCCTAATCGAGTCTTTCACTTGATCTCATATATGAACCTTCATTCCATCCACCTCATTGCCACGAGTAGTCTACTTAGGTGAATGTAATGAAGCTTGGGGGGCATGCACTGAGAATCGAGTCATCATGTTGGGGGCATGTAAACCAATCTCAAGCATAGTTTTTTATTTCAAGTTTGTGTAAACATGAAACCGAATCCAAGCATAGTTTTTCATTTCAAGCTTGTGTAAACATGAAAATGAATCCAAGCATAGTTCACTATGGTTCAAGCTTGTGTAAAAATGAACCCATCTCCATTTTAACCCTCACGATTGCCATTTTATCAGCCTCTTTCGTTAGATGAGCCTTGGTTTTCTCCTTCCATCATCACTATCTACTTGGCCGATCACTTGGTTGTTTTACCCTTTTTTAGGAACAGTTGCAATGAGTGGTCTTATTAGCCAGCCTCTTCACATAAATCAACATGTTTTGCGAAGTTCCAACATCATCGGAACCAATTGCTATCCTAGACACCACTCGTTCCTCTAAGTAGAATCCTCTTTCAGCTCTTTTTAGACTCTCAAAATATGAAAAGATTGTCGGGCGCTTGTCCTTTTCAGCTCATAAATAGATTGGAAATGACATCTACTCAATATAAGTTTAACCCTTTTTCAGACTGAGATATATTACTTACGAAAAAGGAATACGTTGATCGAACATGGTCAATAGGTTCTCTCTTGTATTATTTTACACTTTTTCAGACTTGAGAGACAAATTAACGAAAAAGAACTTGTGGATTTTTCTTTTTGTCCCTTTTCAAACTCTCTAAATATGAAAAGGACCAAGTTATCATTGTTGTTAAACTCATTAAAGCACCAAATAGCAACAAACTTGTCCATCATGACAAGACCGAGTTTCACCTTCGCTAGACTCGTTAAAACATCACATAGCATGGATTCACCTGAAGGGTAGAATTATACTTCAAGAATATGTTATTCTCCTCAAGCTTGTAAAAAAGAAAAAGAGGTATTGGTCAACAATGACTGGGGAAAATGGGAAAATGGATAAATCACTTTATGATAGCAAGTCGCTCTTGAACATGACACTTTCGCTTCATCTCTATGACTATTTGGGTTGGGTTATCTATTTGATGGTTATCATACCTATGGTCTATCACACCATCCATCACTTTGATTTTGGGTCAATGTTGCCAATTCATTCAATTTCGCCGACATGTTCAAGAGAAGTCACTCAATAAACTTCATCCTTTGCAATACTCATAAACCTTCATTTTCATGACCGTCATTCCTGAACATTGTGTCATTAGTCACATTTTGTCTTCAAAATCATTACACTCATTTCATGTCGTTGATGGGGGATACATCAAGACCCTCCTGCAATGAGTCGATTCTTGTCAACATCAGCACATTATCCAAGAAGTTGACCTAGAAACACCCTTCCAGTACCTTGGGGCTTGCATACATCAATGGCAAGTTTCTCACTTTCGGTGACAAGTTGACATCATAGGCCTTTGACCGAAAGACTTTGTATGGTGTTTGACAAAAAAGCATCTATTCACACCATGCAGATTGTACTGTAGTACCTTGAGAATCATTATCATTATTGGTGATTTCTCTCACGTCTGTTAACATCTTACGTCATTGGATGGTAATCAGATGGTGTCTTCCCATGTTCGACTTTAGATCATATTTTCACATAGTTAGACTCGTACTTGAGCAAATGGTTGGATGAGGTAGAAGACCCCGAATCTAGTTTCATCCATCTAGGTTGTGATTTCAGGAGAGTACTAAATCATCTGTATGATGGCTTTACATAGTGATCAGGTGATCATGTTCTAAGTGAAGAAAATGCTCAAAATTGGAATTGCTCAAAATTGGTTGAAACCAGAACGATAGGATAGGCCCTGTCGATACGATCCTGTAGCTGTGAACGGCACTAAAATCCGACACTGTATGTGAAAGTTATTCAAGTTTGAAAATTCACAATTTCATGCAAAAGTCGAGCTTGACTTGGGTTGACTTTGAATAAAAAATATTTAAAAAATAAAATACTATGGGAATATTCCCTGGAATATTCTACAAAATATTCCCTGCTAGCCAATCATGATTTGACACTTGGAATTCTGTGGTTGGATATGAGATTGACTGTGTATATTGAAGACCAATCAATGGGTGCCACATTATTGAGCGATAAAAAGGGTCTTTTTCACCTCTAATTATCTTCACATTAATTGTCAACCCAGGGACGACTTTTTATTTCAAGAGTGTGCTCAGTTTGAGGTGTCTATTTACTCAAGAGTAATGTTATGAAAGACGTAGTACAGTGCTCAAAATACAAGAGTAAACGGATGCTCAAAATGAGATCTACTTACAATTAAAAGAAACTTAACACTCTGATACTTAAATCATTCACTCAGAAAACTACAGCAATTTATCAGTCGAGGGTACAGTAACAGTAACTCATCCCTCTGTAAACTGTAGGAATTTACAGGGTAAGTTCCTCAGATAGAACACCAAAGGACACCACTCACAACCAGATCGCAGATCAATACACCAATATTTTTGATGTGGTTAAAACCCTCAAAGAGGGAAACAGTCCACGGCCTGAGCCAACGCGGCCACTTTAGGCAATTTATTAATAAAAGAATGAAAATTTACATATGCTTCTCTCATAGACGGATTACCCTACAAATGACCCTCCATGCGCTTTAAATAGAAATCATGGACCAATCGGGTGTCAAGCCACGGATCAAGTGTCGGTAATACCGAGGAGAGAATGAACCGCCGGATCACTACATATCGTGACCATCGGATTGTAAGTTACAAAATGTACAAGGTAAAGAAACACACTTTACCTAACTCTATACTAGAACAAGTTGTACTTAACTATTTCCTATGTGTTGGAATATCCTAAAATCCCCCCTTAAGAACAACTTGGGATAGGATTGAAGGATTTACAAATATGACACAATAGGAGAAGGAAGGAGGCACTAGAGCCTATCCCCCTTAGTGACAACTTCCTGAACTCCAACCATAAATCGAAGTTTAGTGAACTTCGCCTCTGTGAGAGCCTTTGTGAAGATGTCTACAACTTGATCATCTGTTGAACAATATTGCACTTCAAGAACATGGTCGTGAATGAGCTTTCTGATGAAGTGCATATGCAGTTCAATCTGTTTGCTGCGCTGATGTTGGACTGGATCTTTGCATAGTTGAATGGCACTTTGATTATCACACCAAAGTGTAGTCGGATGCTGCTGCTGAAAGCCAAACTCTGACAGGATCTGACGAAGCCACAAGGCTTCCTTACTAGCTTCTACGGCACCACGATATCTGCTGATGAAAGATAAATGGCACCTTGTTTCTTGCAAGCCCATGTAATAGGTCTTGAACCAAGAGTGAACACATAACCGGCAGTAGACTTCCGATCATCAGGGTCACCAACCCAATCGGAATCAGTGAAACCAACCAATAGAGGAGATGCTTCTGCACAGTAATGAATCCCAAACTAAACTGTACTTTGAACATAACGAAGTATTCTTTTAGCTGCTTTCCAATGACTTTCACGCGGGTTTTGCATAAACCGAGCAACAAGGCCAACGACAAAGGAAAGGTCAGGTCGAGTATGGGTTAGATACAGAAGTTTTCCTACAAGTTGACGGTATAAGGTAGCATCAACTTCAGGAGAAGTACAAGTGACTGAAAGTGTGACTCCAGACTGGAAGGGAGAAGGGGTTGGCTTACAGTCTTCCATGTGAAAATGGCGTAGAATATCACAGGCATACTTGGACTGGGAAAGGGAAATACCCTCCTTGGATTGCAAGACTTGAAGACCGAGAAAATAATGTAAGTCTCCTAAGTCTGTCATTTCAAATTTCTTTTTAAGGCTGGACTTCACATGGTTTATAAGGTTGGGATCACTACCGGTAAGGATAAGATCATCAACATAAAGAACAAGAATGATAAGAGAATTGCCCACTTTCTTGGTGTAGACAGTATTGTCAGAATGACACCTAGAAAAGCCAGATTCTAAAAGAAAGCTATCCATTTTGGCATACCAAGCTCGAGGAGCTTGCTTGAGACCATAAAGGGATTTCTTAAGACGACATACAAGGCTGGAGTCTGTTTTTATGAAGCAAATGGGTTGTTCCATGTAGATTTCTTCATGCAAGTCCCCATGCAAGAAGGCAGATTTAGCATCCATCTCATGGACTTCCCATTTGAACGAGGCAGCAAGGGAAAGAACAAGGCGGATAGAGTTCATTTTGGCAACAGGGGAGAAGGTTTCAGTGTAGTCAATGCCTTCAACCTATGAAAAACCTTTAGCAACAAGACGAGCTTTATGTTTATCAACTTTCCCATCTGGTCCATACTTGGTTCTGTAAACCCATTTGCATCTAACAAGTTTTCGTCCCTTTGGTAGAGGAACAGGATCCCATGTATCATTTGCCAATAATGAATGATATTCTTCATTCATAGCTGCTTCCCAATTTGGATGGCCTGAAGCTTCTGCAAAGGTGTCAGGATCATAATTTACTGGAGCTTGAGCCAGTAAAGAAGAGGCTCTGTCAAACTGAGAACGTGTGCGTCGCTGATCTGTAGGATCACCGGCAAGATCACCTGCTGCATCTCGAGTAGCACGAACCCATTTTGGAAGCTGAGGAGCTGAAGGAGGATCCTGAGATGGTGGGGGAGGTTTGTCATCCTCACTTTCATCATTTGAAGAAGAAATGTTTTCAAAAGTAGAAGAGATAGGGAGAGGTGGCACATCCACCAGACTAGGCTCGCAGGCCAATATATTTTCATCAAATTTTACATCTCTTCTAATGATAACATTTTTGGACTTAAATGGAATAAGTCTATAGCCTCTGACATCTTCAGAAAATCCAACAAAAGTACATTTTTCACTCTTAGGTTCTAAATCTTTATGCTTTTCATCTGGAATATGGGCCCACGCTTCACTTCCAAAAACACGAAAGTGACTTACATCTCGTTTGATTGAGCTCCATGCTTCTTCTGGAGTGATATTCTTTAAAGCCTTAGTAGGAGTGCGATTTATTATGTAATTTGCACAGTTAATTGCTTCTGCCCAAAAACTAAGACCAAGTCCTTTAGATTGTAGCATACAATTAGCCATTTCCTTTAAGGTGCGATTCTTCCTTTCAGCTACACCATTTTGTTGTGGAGTATATGGAACAATATGTTGCATTTGAATTCCATTCTCAGTGCAAAAGTTGATGAATGTGTTTTTAACATATTCTCCGCTATTATCAGATCTTAGCTTAAGAATTTGATGTCCATATAGTTTTTCAACAAAGGCCTTGAAGGCCAAAAATGTGTTAAATACTTCACTCTTGAGTTTTAAGAAGTATACCCAAGTGCGTCTGGAGAAATCATCAATGAAAGTTAAGAAATACTTGCAGCCAAAGAATGAAACAACTGGAAGTGGACCACATAAATCACTGTGCACAAGTTGTAAAGGGGTTGAGGCGTGCCAAGAGGCACGTTTTTCAAAACTGTCCCGATGATGTTTTCTGAGTACACATCCGGAACAAACACCATCTCTGCAAGATACCATAGGAAGACCTGTGACCATATTTTCTTTACATAGACGCTGAAGGGAGCGATAGTTTAAGTGACCAAATCGCTCATGCCAAAGTTTGCTCACTTCATCATTATGAGCAACAAATACTGAGGGAAGATTTGATGACCCAAAGTTGTGAAACTTATACAACCTTGTAGAATCATCAGCAATGCCAGTAGTTAAAATCTGTTTAGGATCTCTTAGGTCCTTGATTACAACATCATGAGGTGAAAATTCAACAATTTTACCTTCACCTGAATGAGTTATCTGATATACAGATAGAAGGTTGCAGGATAAAGTTGGAACACATAATACATCATTAAACTGACCATTGTCTAGATGAACAGTTCCAGTCCCTACAACACTAAGAGATCTATCATCACCAACATATATATTTTTGGTGTTACAATCATTTAAAGAAGAAAACATGGCTTTGTTTTTGGCCATGTGATAAGAAGCTCTAGAATCAATGAGCCACTCATGAGAATGAGAAGAAGAAGATACATTTAGTGCATAGCCAGACCGAGATGCTTGACAACCACATGCAGAAAGTGCCATTCCTGAAGATGAAGTTGAAGGTGAAGAATGCTCCAAATGGATGTTATGTTTCTTCATCGCTGCTTCCAAGGCTTCCATCTTCTTAAAGCATTTGGATTCTAAGTGGCCATCTCGATTACAAAAGTTGCAATGTCTATCAGTCTTTTTCCCTTTGTTTTTATTTGTCTTATCATTTTGTTGAAATTATTTTTCATTTTGAGGCTGAAATTGCTTAGGACCCTTGTTTGGTTTAGGACCATTCTTTTTAGGATATGACTTCTTAGGATTCTTTGAATTTGGTTGCTGCTGGGCGGCTAATGCTTTCTTGGAAGAGTTTCCAAGATTAAGAAGACCAAGGTGTAAGAGTTTTTCTTGTTCTCTTATTAAAGAATCACAAAAAGAGTCAAAGGAAGGGGACTTGTAGTCTGTTCCTTGAGAAATGAAGGCTTCTCTTGTAGAATGGAAGGTGGAAACAAACATAGAGTAGGTTGGTCCCAACTTAGTAAGAATGGAATAGATAAGGTTACTATCTTCTTTCTTAACCTTAACACCTTCCAAGAGATATCTAAGGGTCTTGAACTTGGACAAGAAATCTTCAATGCAAGAAAAATTATTAGGGTCCAATGTAAGCAACTCATTTTCAAGTTGATGGGCTCTAAGTTCATTTTTAATCCCAAAAACTTTATTGATTTGTTTCATTGCTTCATCAGAAGTATCAAGTTCTGCAATATGGAATCTAAGATCTGGAGAAATAGACATCCCTATCAATCCTCGTGCTTGATCTTGCCTATTTTCCCATTTAGCAGCCTTATCTTCATCCTTCGGTTTCTTTTCTTGGCCTGAGGCTATTCTGTAGAGACCTTTACTTCTAAGTAAATCCTCAATGTAGGACAACCATTGGAAGTAGTTGGTGCTGTCAAGGGTAACTTGGTATTGACTTTCCATTTCAACGGAAACTGAAGCTAAAGATGCTGAAACTAAGTGTTCCAATGGATAGATCTCAAAAAATTAGGCTGGTTTAAAAAAACAGCTCTGAAAACGGCTTCCGGATGAAGAAGTTATGGATTTTTGAAAAAACGTTGATGAAGTCGCCGATGAAGTGCGGGAATGTGCGGAAATGAAAAAATCCGCCCCCAAAAAATGGAGATTTGAACCCAAGGCCTCTACTCTCTTAAAATAGTTTTGAACCAATTGAGCTATGCAAAAAATTTGAGAGAGAGAGAGAGAGGGGGGGGCTGATGCTTTGGGTTGCGTGCTTGCTTTGAGAAGGCTCTTTTTCCCTACAAAACAAAAAACACAAAACCCAACACGGACATGCAAAGAAAACGAACCTTACGGCTCGAAGTTATCTTTAGCCGAAAAACTAAATATTTTCAAAAATGAACCTTGCGGCTCAAAGTTAGCTTTAGCCGTAAACTAAATATTTTTCTCAATGTTTCTGATTTTCCGAGATCACCCTAAGGCGCAAGGAAAAGAGCATACGCATGAGAAAAATCCTTCCTTTCTGTTTCTGATTTGCCCAGATCGCACAGAGTCGCAGGGCAAAGAGCATACACAGAAATGAAACGTATAGATCCGATAAATAAAAAAAAGCTAAATAAACCGAAACCGAAATAAACAGAGAGAAAATAACTGTAAACTGCAAATAAACATTGTATACCTCCAGATCTTAAAAATGACGTAGCTAGGGCTACCGGAAACCTTTTCGCGTGAAATGAAAGGGGTTCCTCACTGGAACAGATGCTCCCAACACAACAGAGCAGTCCTCTCGGCCCGAAAGCAGGCAGAAACAGTAGATCTAGGAAACGGCAGTCCGATGCAATTCTACCGGCTTCAGATTTGGATCACCAACGGACGCGGCCCTCAAATAACTCTGATAGCATGTAGGAATTTACAGGGTAAGTTCCTCAGAGAGAACACCAAAGGACACCGCTCACAACCAGATCGCAGATCAATACACCAGTATTTTTGACGTGGTTAAAACCCTCAAAGAGGGAAACAGTCCACGGCCTGAGCCAACGCGGCCACTTCAGGCAATTTATTAATAAAAGAATGAAAATTTACATATGCTTCTCTCATAGACGGATTACCCTACAAATTACCCTCCATGCGCTTTAAATAGAAATCATGGACCAATCAGGTGTCAAGCCACGGATCAAGTGTCGGTAATACCGAGGAGAGAATGAACCGTCGGATCACTACATATTGTGACCGTTGGATTGTAAGTTACAAAATGTACAAGGTAAAGAAACACACTATACCTAACTCTATACTAGACCAAGTTGTACTTAACTATTTCCTATGTGTCAGAATATCCTAATATAAACTGATGAAATTAAAAAGGCACTCAAAAGAAGGATCATCAAACTGGGAACTAGACAACAAATGTCAATGCCCACTACAGTTTCAGATCGTTCTTCACACCAAATCAAAGATAATGTGAATAACAAGAAATGAAATAGCAACTAGGAAATGTAACGAAAACTAATTCTTATAAACAACACCACCTTTATCTACAAAAATAAGTGCAGCAAGTGTATCCTATAGAAATCAGATAGCAGTCTTTACTCTAAAAATAAATCGGACAGCACACGGAAATAGAACAGAGACTAATTAGCAACAACACTCAGAGCCAAAAAACCAAGATGAATAACACACACGGCACGCCTTAGTATTGAGAGAAATAGTAATCTGACCTTGGTACCACAAATATCAACCACAGTTGTAAACAAGAACGATTGTAATTTGTAATGGAACAACAATGCTAGTTGAACAACAATTGCGATTAAGTGTAAACCATAGACGAATATTGTAATACCAACTTATGAAGGTCACAACATGGTTACGCTATAATTGAACAGCAATAACATTCTGTAAGGATCAGCAACGTTATATCAATTATTAAAAGAACAACAATGCATTACCAAGTCTAGATGAATCAATACGACATTCCTGGCATTGAGAACGATATTACTGAGTTGAACATAAATCAAATATAACATAACCGTGATGTAAAATAACAAAACACATCAGATTACCGAACAAAACTGATAATGAAAACCACGCATGAACTACAGATATAATATACAGTAGCAACACAATCCACCAGAGGCTGGGCCCTTAGCCGCCAACGGATGCTGGTGGGCTACTTCAAATGAGAAGAATGAACAACAACTCCTAAATCATATATTAATCATCAAACTGTGAAATCATTACAGCAGCTGAAGCTTTGAGAATTACAAAATGCAACAATCCCTTTTTCCTCCTATCCTATCATGAATCATGAATCCTTAATTCTGAATTTCTAATTCTCAAATCATAATTTTGAATCCATCATTCCCAATTCTACATTCTCTCAGCCATCCTCAATTCTGAATCTCTAATCCTTCATCCCCCTCTCTGATCTCTGTTTTCATTTAAATAGAGAAAGAAGAGAGCAGTTGCAATAGAGATAATTACAACATGATTTCTATTACAAAATTGGATTGTTTCTAACCAATTGATCAACAAGAGCAAGGCGAATTTGGCTTTGCAGCTGAGATTTGGAGGACGTCCGCAACAACAAATCTGAGAAAATCGTGCTCAAAGAACCCTACGTTTCTCTCAATACAAGACAAATTTGGGCAAACTATTCTATCTCAAAGTTAATTTGGTCCGTTCTTGAAAAAACACATGTTCCGGATTTTCTATATTCTTCTTCATTTGCTCAGAATCTCAATCGCAAAACTGTCACTTCTTATTCCAGAAAATTTCTGAGTTGGCACTTTTAATGATCAAATCTTCAATCTGGAAATTATCTTGGAGGCTAAAAATGGTGAATAATGTTACAACCAATTTATTAAAACTATCATTGATAAAATCATGCATAATCATTAATTTATTAGAAATAAAGGAGAAGAAATAATATTTTTACATAAGAGCATAAATCATCGTAAAATAGAATTATATGATAAATTATGGCAAATGACGTGATGAAGAATGGTAGAAATGGGTGGAAAGAATTCACAAGTGATAATAATAATGGCATATTAACGGCCCAACATGCCCCCACACTCAATATGTTGCATGTCCTCATGCAACCCAAAGACAAAACCCATGTGTTAACCAAGCAATAAAAAATTTGTTCTTCTTAGCTCATGAAATGGATAGAACAAATGAATTCTTCCTTAATTAATGAATATTCAAACTTAGCGATTTTGATGAAGGCATAACAATGAAGTTGCAGCAAAATATGATATAAGTGACAACAACCTTCATTAACCATTTTCCTAAAAACTACAAACCAACTTTTGTTGAAACGTTGCAAGTAAATTTGTAATATATGAATGCCTCTATGATCCAAGAATCAAATCGTTTTGATGCACGGATCATGAGATATAAACAAAATGGCTGTAGGTGAGAGTGCATGATTTCCGAAATTTTATGAACCAATTTATCTTGAAATTATCTGGGTATGTGTATTTTAATAATACATCTGTGTTTTCCAGAGATCACAAGAATTGAGTTCATAGTTTTTAAAAATATTATGGAAATCAATTTCTGCACTGAAATTGTATGCCTTAAATGAGAAAGAAAATAAAAAACATCCATCATGCATAGCAATTCCTCCCCCTCTCTGAAAAATTAGCATGCCCTCATGCAATGCTAGAAAACAAATTGAGGTGGTGGCTACCATCTGTTGAATTTTATGCTTGGTGTAAAACAACATGGAATAAGGGAGGTGTTGAGAATGAATAAGAATAAAAATGGATGATAAAGAATATGAATGACATGGTTATAAGAAAGAAATGAATGAAAGCAACACTCCCCCAAACCGAAAGATGATATGCCGCTGAAAAATGCGAAGTGGTAAAAATGTGAAATGAATGATGATAAATAATTCTCAAAATGGATTTGCATAAAATTCTCCTAAATTCGTAATAAATCAGAAAATTATGCTATTTTACCTCAAGTTTTACCTCCAAAAGAAAAATGTGGAATGACATATATGTACTGGCATTTGTTGAAGCTGATGCAGGCAGGGTGGGTGCTGAAAGTGATGCAAAAGGTGGAATCCAAGTAAGCACATATCTCTGAAGAATTGTTCGCATTCACGAGTTGCTCGAGCCTCTTCTATTAGTTGCAATAGTGTGGTCATGTTGCGAATAGAGTTTCCCCCCCATACTTGTTGTTCTCCTGTAAACAAATCACTATTTTGCATATAATGTTCTTGAATCCATAGTGTTAGTTGTGAATAGAAATAGATAAGATGCATGCAAAACTTTCAATCAAAAAAATTTTTGTCAAATCAACAAGTTATGGCAGAGTGCAGTAATCATATCACATGTGATCCCATAATGCATACATTCCCCCCTCCAATTGGAAAAGGAATTCCATGACCATAACGCATATGAGAGATGTTGTGCTGACGGCAAAGCAAGAGAATGAACAATACAACGGTAAATGAAGCAAAGTACACATATTAATGATAGGACGGCGAGAGTTATGGTTATAATGAGAGCATAGTGTGTAAAGATAGTTATGAATAAGAGATAGGACGCTTTGGATTGATGATAAGTTATGAAAATGAGAAAAAGGACAACAATATGCCAAAAAAATGCTTAACTAACAGCGTTCTAGCTGAAAATGATGCGATTGATCATAAAACAATTTCTCATGCATAAAGGTTCAAAACAGGGAAAAAAATTAAGGAAAATACTTCTCCGATAAAAAGAAGAAAATAAGAAAAGGGTATTATAGTAATAATTGACGATAAGATATAACTTCAATATCATAAGTAGAGCCTCTGCTGCCAGCAGGCATCCATAGCCTCGACAGGGTTGCTTTTTAACCCATATGAGCCAGGATCCTCAATTTATAAATGGAGAGTTACATTGTTGTTCTACAGAAAAGATCAGTGTGCTGGCCTGGTAACCAGATAACCACACTGCCATTCACTAGGATGTAGCAAAAGTGATCAGGCTGGCCCGTGATGAGACCTCCTATTCCAATGATAATTTGTCTATCCAATGGATCATAACCCTGGTGTGGTGGCCATAATGGGAATGTCACTTTGTTACAACCTTATGAACATGGTAGGCTATCTCGTAATGAGACCCCCTATCCTCCATCTGTGAACAAAATTTTGTTGTTATTACACATTTTTATGATAAAAAAAGGGAGGCTCAGTACTCTTTAAGAGTAGGGATGGTGGAAGAAGTTGAACATGTCAATAGAAAAAAGAAATATAGCCATGATCTCATTTATTATAGACAAAGAATATTATAACCAGGAAGAGTGGAACTAGCATGGTATTAAGATGATCAATCAATATCATGTACAGCAGAAAACAATGCAGTAAAGTAGTATATAAATAATTGTGTCCCTTTTGAAAAGATTCTATCATCAAGGAGTTGTCTCGTTAAAGATCATAACGTGAATGATATTAACTCACTTCAATAAAATCCATAATTCTTGTCCTCATAAAAATAGTGTACTTCATGCCATGAAAGGGAATTAGTAAAATATGGTTGAGATGAACTAGGAATAATCCCACAAGAGGAAGAAACGATTGCTCTCGAAAATATTTCCAAAGTGTTCTTTTTTTTAAGGAACAACAAAAACACTCGAAAAGTGTTGTTCCTTATAGGGAACAACAAAGGAAATTCACACCAAAAAGCAAAAATACACACGAAAAAGTGTTGTTCCCTATAGGGAACAGCAAAAAAATGCATGTGAAAATGTGTTTTTCCTTAAGAGGAACAAAAAAATGTGAAAATGATGTTCCTTTGAAAAGGAACAGCAAAAATGTAAAAGTGTTGTTCCTTTGGAAAGGAACAGCAAAAATGTGAAAGTGCAGAAGTGTTGTTCCATTTCGAAAAGGAACAGCAAAACGTGAAAGTGTAGAAGTGTTGTTCCATTCGAAAAAGAATAGCAGAACGTGAAAGTGCAGAAGTGTTGTTCCATTCGAAAAGGAACAGCAAAACGTGAAAGTGCAGAAGTGTTGTTCCATTTTGAAAAGGAATAGCAAAACATGAAAAATGAACAGCAAAATGGACAATCGTAAAATGAAAGCATGCAAAAAAACAAATTAGCTGTTCACGGCATTGATGCTAAGGATGAGTTACACTTTGAATGAAGCAACACCTAAAACACAAAATATAAGAGAAATTAGAAAAGAAACAACAAAAAACAGTATGTAAATAAATAAATTAAGTTACAACATCTATGATATTATGTAAAAAAAAATAATATCTTTGAAAAATGTTTTGGTAGTAGTGATAAGACATGAATCTTCAAATTGAAATCAATTCTTCATTTGTTCTATTATGAATCCGTTGGGTAATGAGTTGGATGAAATTCCTTTGTTTCATAAAATTTCTTTCAAAAATTACTCGTCCATAAATTACCTTCTTTATTTTCCCAAGACCTGCAAAAAACGAGTGTCTACCTGCAATAAAACATTAAATCATGGAGAAAGAAAGATGATCGGGCTTTCCTAATCCAAGAATTATGCAAAAAACAACTAGTTACTTTGTATAACAAATCCATTGAGAAAATAACAAAGTAAAAGTTATTTGTCATCTGCGAGAGAGTAGTGGTCGACCGTACTAACCAACAATGTTTTAATCACAACTTCTTTGTTTTTCGTCGAAATTGAGTGATTCCAAAGCCAAATGAGAGCTAATTCAAAGGTTTATCTCCAGTAGAAATAGGTTTTAAAGATTCAATGATATGATATGTCAATTTTAGTTAGAACAACCTGCATAACAAAGTCATTTTCGATTACCCAGCTTAGACCAACAGTTGATATTTCAAGCATAAATTTTTCGTTTGATGTCAGATTCGAATGATTCAAATTGAAAATGAAATTAGATTCATTTATTTATCTCTAATAGAAACAGGTTTTGAAGACAAGAAGAATTGATAGGTCAAATACTCTAAGGAACAGGCGGAAAACAGAGTTTTAAGAGTGTTGATTTACGATAGACAGTCAGTATTTTGATGATAACTTCCCCATACGATATCGAAAATGAGTGATTCCAATTTCCTTGTAAACTAGATTCATAGGGGAATCTACTATAGAAAAATGTTTTAAAAATTCATTCATTTAGGCCTCCAAAAACGGACTGTCCCAACTCTGTTCCTAAGTTGTCCGCTAGACACCCTGTCAATGTTTTGGTTCTAACTTTTTCGTTTCAAATCCAAATTGAGTGATTCAAATTGGATTGGAAATTATACATAAAGTGCTATGTCAGATAGAAATATGTTTTAAAAATATTGCATTTTGGTCCCTCAAAACATGACTGTCTCGACTGTGTTTTCAGAAATTTCATCAAGCCCACAAGCCAAAAAATATGATATTCAAGCATTTTTTCAAATGAATATGCGTGTTTGTAGAACTATTATTTATATTTTAATTCATCTACATATACAAATGAATTGAAACATTTATCATCGATGTTGATTTTGATAGCGTGTTGCAACAAAAAACAACTAGTTTTACATAAAAACAAAATGCATTTATTTATTCCCTTATTTATTTTATTTTCTATACTAAGAATATAACTACGTATATGAGTACTTCCAGTGGAGCCATTTTCGAAATAGGGCTTCATGTATGCACATACCCAAATTTGAAAGATGCATATTAATGGATATTAGGGTATGAGAAGCCAACTTCCTTTGAAAAGATGGTGTCAAAAATTGTTGAAGTATGGAGTGATGCTGCAAACAAGTGATGGAGTGAAGCCAATCTTCAATATATCTGTTACTTTCTTGATTTCCCATAGCCATCATATGATAAAGTTCTTGAGCTTTTAAAATGGCTTGTTGATGCAAACTAAAAGAAATCTCATTTTTTCCCATAACTTCTACAATTTTTGAATTTAAAGCATTCTGAATCTCATTGTAATTTTTCTCTAATGACGCATGTGATATAGAATGGGTGGGAAGGGTGGGTAAATTTTTCAATTCAACATTGTAAGCATGTTGTACTGGTTTATTATGGTGAGGGTGTGGAATTAGTTGAGCAGGAAAATGTGTAAGGAATAGAGCATTTTGATGATGTAGTTGATTGGGTTGTGTGGATGGTTTTGATAGGCGAACAAGATGTTGTGGAAGAGTTGGTGAAGAATATGGATGATGTGTTTGTGCTACAAGATGAGGGAGAGTAGTCATGCAATCATAAGGTGAACCATGCCAAACTTGTAGACAAGATTGGTGGTGGTTATATTAAAATTGACATGGCTGCCCTAAAACATTACTATTCCATAATGGATTATGCAAGTACGAGAATGGAGAAAAAGTGTTTTTAACCATACCTATAGGCCATGATTTCCATGGTCTTGACCTTGTTGCAGCTTCCTCATCTCTTTGATATGATACTTCCATCCTAGATAAGGAAGAACAATTATCTATGGGATGCTCCTTTCGGTCATGAGGGCAAAACACTTCATCAAATTCTTGATTTTTCTCAACCTTATGCACAATTCACAAACATCATCATATGACAACTGAAAAACATCACCTTTTCCTATCAGATTTAAGAGTTCTAAAAATTCATCTTTGATCCCTTTAAGAAGGAGTGTTTTCAAGATCTCTTTTTCCAAATGTGTATATTTTGATTTTTGAAGGTTGTATTGAAATTGATCCACATAGTCCTCCAAGCTTTCATCTTCCCCTTGTATCATATTGAAAATATCTTCATCGATCTTGCAATAGTCTTGGTACTTCTTCAAGAATATGTTCTTCATGTCCTCCCATGTTTGGATGTAGCTCCCACCTAGGCTCATGAACCATTAGAGAGCTGCTCCTTTTAGAGTAAGAGGAAACACTTTCAACCTTTGATCGTTAGTACAATAATCATATCCTCTACAAAGTATTTCGAACTCAAATAAGAATGTATCTGGATCTTCATTTGTCAAGCCATGAAAATTTGGTAGAGAAGATGGGGGAATTATGTGCATTTGTGTCACTCCTCCTAGATCTTTGGTAGGAAATTCAAAAGTAGAAATGTGAGCCATTTCTTACCATAATAAAAGATGTTCTTCATGTGTTTCTTCGAGGCTCCTTCTTCAAATGTTTCTATCAATCAGTTAGTGAAATGGGTGGTGCTTACATCACCACTTGAGTGAAATCATGAGATTTGTTTTTTTTTTAATTTGTTTTTTTTTTTTTAGTCATTCACACAAAAATTCAAACATTTATTTCTACTTGAAGAAAAAAAAAATAACAATTCTGTTGGAAAGTGGGTGGGGGAGCAGGGCTTCTACATGCTCCGTACATAGGTTCTTACCTTCCGTTTTTAATACCCAATTCTTTCCTAACAGACACTCATCATATGCACACTACTCTTTATAAATGGCTACACTCTCCCCGGCAATGACGCCAAAATGTTGAGCGATAAAAAGGGTCTTTTTCACCTCTAATTATCTTCACATTAATTGTCAACCCAGGGACGACTTTTTATCTCAAGAGTTTGAGGCGGCTATTTACTCAAGAGTAATGTTATGAAAGATGTAGTACAGTGCTCAAAATACAAGAGTAAACGGATGCTCAAAATGAGATCTACTTACAATTAAAAGAAACTTAACACTCTGATACTTAAATCATTCACTCAGAAAACTACAACAATTTATCACTCGAGGGTACAGTAACAGTAACTCTTCCCTTTGTAAACTGATGCAATTAAAAAGGCACTCAAAAGAAGGATCATCAAACTGGGAACTAGACAGCAAATTTCAATGCCCACTACAGTTTTAGATCGTTCTTCACACCAAAGCAAAGATAATGCGAATAACAGGAAATGAAACAACAACTAGGAAATGTAACAAAAACTAATTCTTATAAACCGCACCACCTTAATCTACAAAAATAAGTGCAGCAAATGTATCCTACAGAAATCAGATAGCAGTCTTTACTCTAAGAATAAATCGGACAGCACACAGAAATAGAACAGAGAATAATTAGCAACAGCACTCAGAGCCAAAAAACCAAGATGAATAACACACACGGCACACCTTAGTATTGAGAGAAATAGTAATCTGACCTTGGTACCACAAATATCAATCTCAGTTGTAAACAAGAACAATTGTAATTCGTAATGGAACAGCAATGTCAGTTGAACAACAATCACGATTAAGTGTAAACCATAGACGAATATAGTAATACCAACTTATGAAGGTCACAACACGGTTACGCTGTAATTGAACAGCAATAACATTCTGTAAGGATCAGCAACATTATATCAATGATTAAAAGAACAGCAATGCGTTACCAAGTCTAGATGAATCAATACGACATTCCTAGCATTGAGAACGATATTACTTAGTTGAACATAAATCGAATATAACAGAACCGTGATGTAAAATAACAAAACACATCAGATTACCGAACAAAACTGATAATGAAAAAAACGCATGAACTACAAATATAATATACAGCAGCAGCACAATCCACCTGAGGCTGGGCCTTTAGCCGCCAGTGGATGCTCATGGGCTACTTCAGACAAGAAGAATGAACATCAACTCCCAAATCATATATTAATCATCAAACTGTGAAATCATTACAGCAGCTGAAGCTTTGAGAATTACAACATGCAACAATCCATTTTTCCTCCTATCTTATCATGAATCATGAATCCTTAATTCTGAATTTCTAATTCTCAAATCATAATTCTGAATCCATCATTCCAAATTCTACATTCTCTCAGCCATCCTCAATTCTGAATCTCTAATCCTTCATCCCCCTCTCTGATCTTTGTTTTCATTTAAATAGAGAGAGCAGAGAGCAGTTACAATAGAGATAATTACAACATGATTTCTATTACAAAATTGGATTGTTTCTAACCAATTGATCAATAAGAGCAAGGCGAATTTGGCTTTACAGCTGAGACTTGGAGGACGACCGCAACAACAAATCTGAGAAAATCGTGCTCAAAGAACCCTGCGTTTCTCTCAATACAAGCCGAATTTGGGAAATTTGTTTTGTTTTGAAGTTAATTTGGTCCATTATGGACAAAACCCATGTTCCGGATTTTCCAGATTCTTCTTCATTTGCTCAGAATATCAACCGTAAAACTGTCACTTCTTATTCCAGCGAATTTCTGAGTTGGCACTTTTAATGATCAAATCTTCAATCTAGAAATTATCTTGGAGGCTAAAAATGGTGAATAATGTTACAACCAATTTATTAAAACTATCATTGATAAAATCATGCATAATCATCAATTTATTAGAAATAAAGGAGAAGAAATAATATTTTTACATAAGAGCATAAATCATTGTAAAATAGAATTATATGATAAATTATGACAAATGACGTGATGAATAATGGTAGAAATGGGTGGAATAAGCATTCACAAGTGATAATAATAATGGCATATTAACGACCAAACACATGTGGCCCCTGGTTGGAGAAACGATGACTATGTAAAATTTATGGCTTTCTACAGGATTCAACCGTGGATCTCCACGCTGCCAGCTGGGCGGCCTAACTGGGTGGGCTACGTGTTAGTTCTTAACAACTATGGGTCACCAATTATATTTGAATGGTTATCATTCACGGTTTAGGAATAGACCGCCAACGGTCCCAATAGTTCACATGCTGCGGTCTACTCCGATGGTTCTGCTAACCACACCGTCAGCGCATGAACATAATCACCGCCCGAATAAACCGCCGATAAACTTGTCACATGCAAGCAGTCAACCGACAGTTACGGTTAGTTAACCGCCAACCATAACCACTGCCGGTCCACGTGGTCACATGCGCAGCTATCACCGATGGCTATGGTCAGCTGGTCGGGTGGTTAGCTTAGCGAGCTTCCAAAACTTGTGGACATTGCTATTTTTAGTGCCAATTAACTCCAATTTCTGGATTTAGTGTAGTTTCCTTAGGCCAACTTGGACAAAACTTCAATTGGTCATAACTTTCACTAGACAGAACCTTTTGAAGAATTTTTTTTTTTTTATTTTGAGTATTCTGAGCATTCCAGAGCTAATGGTATAGGTTGCATTGTCAATAGAGCTAATCTTCAGGTACTTTTTCAGCAGAGAATCTTGGAGAGCCATTAGGGCCTAGGGAGTGTTGGAGCTGTATTGGGCTATGGTTAACCATTGGAGGCAAAACAAAAGCCAATATTTATTGTTTTCTGTGTTCTAAACTCATTTCCATAGCTTATTTTTCCTGTTTAGGCTTTCTTATCACTGTATAAACAATTTGAGCATCTAATAAGAGCAAGGACATGCCCATTTGGGAGCTTTGGACCCCGCAGATGTAGCCCAGGAGGGGTGAACTGCCTCATCAGCTGTTGTGTTAGATTGTGCGATTTTATCTTGCTGTGTTTTTCAAATTTAATATGCTAAACAGTAAAATGAAATAATACTCCTTCACACATAAGACTCATAAATTTACCAAAAACACTTTGTTTCAATTGCAAGACACGAGTAACAATTTGCACATATAATTTAATGAAATTGAATACCTTGAACAGAAAATACAAGTAGTTTCATTTTCATATTAGATGGTATCAGAGCTCAAGTTTTGAGCATTAGCTTTGTGCAAAGATATATTTGACTGTTTTGCAAGTTTTAATGCTTACTAGGCTTAAACTTCAAAGAGGGAAAGGACAATTGGTTAGAGCCCAAGATAATCCTCAACCAAGGAGGGCCAGGGTGTTATTATCTCCACCTTCTAATTCACCCTCAATAGCCCTAGAAGAAGCTTCAAGTATGTCTAAAAGGGAAGGAGAAGTTCGTGAAGACATGGATCCAAAAGAAGAAGAACGGGTATTCAGAAAAGCTTTTTTGGACATGACTGAGATGGTAAGAATATTATACCAAGAAAGGAATGATAGGTTGGTTGGAGAAAGGTCTAAACATCAGAAAGAAGGAGAGGGCTCTTCAAGAGGAAAGAAAGGTGATGATAATTCAAAGAAAGGACATGGAGGAAATGGTGATCCACTATCCCCATCGTCATCCTCTTCCTCTACATCGTCATCCTCTACCTTGGTAGATCAATCTCATAAGCTTAAATCTTCTGGAAAAAGTCAATTTTTAGAGCTAGATGTTAAATTTGAATTACCCATGTTTAACGGTGAAGTCAATGTAGAGAAACTTGACAACTGAATAAGACAGTTGGAAGTTTATTTAAGGATATAGAACTTACAGGATGACGATACCAAGATTCAGTTAGCCTCTTTAAGAATGGATGGAGCAGCATTGGTATGGTGGGAAGCCAAGAACAAGGATGCAATTAAGAAACATGGTAAGATTACTTTAACATGGGTTGAATTTATTTCCGCATTTAAGAAGCAATTTTATCCTCTTGCACATTTACAAAAGGCTATAATGAACTGGCAAAACTTTAGACAACTAAAGGGACAAAATGTTTAAGACTACACCCAAGAGTTTAGGATAAGAGCACTCTTATTAGGGGTAGACTTACAAAGTCAAGACACTTTGTTGAAATATATAGGTGGTTTGCACAACAACCTTAAACATACTATCCTTATGTTCAATCCTACTAGTCTAGAAAAAGTTTGTGTATAAGCTACGCATTTAGAGACTAGAGCGAAAGACACTTTTGATGAGGGTAGAAACAAGCCTTTTAAGGGGAAAAACAAAGAGAAAACCTTTAAGGGAAAAGGCAAAAAGAATGCATCTGTCAAAAACGAGGGTGAGAAAGTGATATGTAAACATTGTTCAAGAGAAGGCCATGAAGAGAAAAATTGTTGGAAACTTTATCCTGAAAAAAAAAATATCATTTTAACAAAAACAAAGGAAAGAAGAAAACTATAGCTACTACAACTACACCTCAAGATTTAGGTGATGATTCAGGGGATGAAACCAAAATTGCAGCCATGGGTTTGAAAAGTATGAAGGGAAAGGAAACTGAAACTAAAGCAAGCACTAGTACTTCAAACTGTCATGTACAAGCTCCTAATGAGGAAGAAAGAATTGAATTGTTCCATGTGAAGATAGTCTCAAAACATACAAAAATTGACACACCATTTGATAGTGGGTCACAAGCAAATCTCATATGAGAAGACTTGGTCAAACAGCTTAAACTTGAAATGATTCCACATCCAAAGCCTTATCCACTTGGGTGGATATGCAAGGATGCAAACTTACAAGTCTCAAGAAAGTGCATATTTCGCTTTGCAATTACTACACACTTTATTGACACAGTTGAACTTGATGTAGTACTGCTTGATATATCAGGAATTGTTTTTGGAAGTCCTTACTTATTTGACAAAAAGCGATCTTCCATCGCCATGAAAATAAATATCATCTTTTCAAAGATGGCATGAAGTACATTTTCAGGGCACATCACAAGAAGGCAAATATAGCGATGGTAAATGCAGGACAGGTAAAAAGGCTAGTTAATTCAAGTAAGAGTTTTGTACTTCTTATGATCAAGCCTAAGGTTGATGTGAATCATGAATCATTTGAAAATTTTGATTCCAAGCTTAAATCAGATCTATATGATGTAGTTCATGCACATCATGAGATGTTTCAAGAACCAACAGGTTTGCCTCCTAAAAGGGAGATTCAGCATGAAATCCATTTACATCCAAATTGTCCTCTTCCTAACATAGGCATGTACCGCATGTCTATCATGGAGAATGCTGAAATAAAGAATGAAGTTAAAGACTTGTTGGACAAAGGTTTCATAAGACCAAGCACTTCGCCATGTGGGTCACCGATAGTGTTGATTCCAAAGAAAGATGGAACTTGGTGCATGTGTGTGGACTTCAGGGCATTGAACAAAATAACGATAAAGAATCATTACCCACTCCCAAGGATAGATGAATTGTTAGATCAGCTGAAAGATGCTAAATATTTCAATAAGTTAGACTTACATAGTGGTTAAAATCAAGTTAGTATTGAAGAAAGTGACATTTGGAAGACAGCTTTTAAAACCAAACAAGGACTTTTTGAGTGGCTTGTTGTGTCGTTTGGTTTATGCAACACACTTGCAACTTTCATGCGGGTAATGGATGATGTCTTACGTCCTTTTCTTGATGATTTCATTATTGTCTACTTAGATGACATCTTAATTTTCAACAAGACTAGAGAAGAGCATGTCATGCATGTTAAGAAAGTACTTGATATTTTGAAGAAAAATCAGTGATTTCTTAACATGTCAAAGCGTGAATTTGGAAAGACTTCTTTGGTTTATTTGGGACACATGGTAGGAGGAGGTGCTTTGAGAATTGATACTTATAAGGTAGAAGCTATTGTGAATTGGCATACTCCCAAATCCATTACAGAGGTAAGAATTTTTTTGGGTGCAACTCAGTATTGGAGGAAGTTTATTTCTAACTTCTCTGCCATAGCAGCTCCTATGCATGCAATGAAAAGTGTGAAGTGTGCTTTCCAATGGGGAGGCAAGCAACAGAAAGATTTCAAGTCTCTGAAAGAAAAGATAAGTTCAGCTCCAGTTCTTGCATTACTTGACTTGAGACATCCATTCGAGATTCAGACCGATGCTAGTGATTACACTATGGGTGCAGTTCTCTTACAACATGGTAAGCCTATCACATTTCATTCTGAGACATTTAATGGTGCTGTTGTGAATTATCCTACATATGATAAGGAGTTTTATGTGTTGGTACAAAGTGTCAAAAAGTGGAAACACTATTTGATGGGCAAAGAAACAGTTGTTCATACCGACCATCAGCCTTTACAGTACTTGCAGTCCAAAGTAAATTATAGCAGTCACGAAATTTTAGATGGATGGGCTTCCTACAACAATTTCACTTGGTAATAAGGTACAAGAAAGGTATTTTAAATAAAGTTGCTGATATGCTTTCAAGGCCTATTATTAGTGCTACTACTTTACTTAAGAATGATTCTATTGTACATGAGAGCTACATAGAACAGTATGCATCAGATGTTGATTTTAAGGATGTGTATGCTAACTTGAGTGAAGGGAATCATGTTGAGGAGAATGATTATCATTTGCATAATAATTTGTTGTTTCATATGGGCAAGTTATGTATACCACAGGGAGAGAGACTAAGTATCATGAGAGAAGCTCATTCTTCTCTTATTGTTGGACATTTCGGGGTAAGCAAAATGGTGGCACATTTACAGAGGTATTGTTATTGGCCTCGCATGGTAGATAGTGTTTCACGTTTCATTAGAGGTTGTTCATTATGTGCTGCAAGCAAGCCTAGAAATAGGGATCTTGGATTATATACGCCATTTATGGTACCTTCTAGACAATGGGAAAGTGTTTCTATGGATTTTCTACCATTATCTACAAAATAGCATGATTATCTTTATGTAGTAGTTGATAGATTCAATAAGATGTGTATTCTTATGCCATGTAAGAAAACTATAACTGCTAAACAAACTGTTGATTTATATTTTCAACATGTATGGGTTCATTATGGCTTGCCTACTTCTATTGTTAGTGACAAGGATTCCAGATTTGTTGGGAATTTTTGGTCCAATCTATGGAAGATGATGGACACCAAGTTGAAGAAGAGTACTGCTTTCCATCCACAAACAGATGGCAAAACAAAGGTAGTGAATAGAAACATTGTACATCTTTTGAGAGGTTATTGCAGCAAGCATCCCAAGCTTTGGAATGAGCACTTGTATTACATTCAGCATACTTACAACTGGGCCAAGCACTCTTCTACAAATACTTCACCTTTTGAAGCTTGTTTTGAGTATTTGCCTAAGTCACCTTTAGATTTCATTCTTGAGAAGGATGTTGCCATTAATGGGCATAGTGACATTGACAAAGCTCGCATGTTCATTGAAAGAATTCAGCTCATACATCAGCAAGTTCAAGAACAACTTGAAAAAATTCAAGGCAAGTATAAGGAGAGACATGATAAACATAGAGTTGATCATAAGTTTCAAGAAGGAGATGAGGTATGGCTGCATATTAGTAAGGAAAGAATGCAAGGAGAAGGTAAAAAGCTAAAGCCTATTCATTATGGTCCATTCAAGATCCTTAAACAAGTTGGAAATAATGCTTTTCAATTAGATTTGCCTTCATATATGCAAATCTATTCCGTTGTGAATGTGGAAAACATATGTTTGTATGAACCTCCTTTAATTGCTAATTAGGAAAGTGACATTCAGTTGCCATCCATAGATGATTTCTCGCCAAAAATTTTGGATGAGCTGAAAGAGGATGCTATCCTTGAAAAAAGGACACACACTTCGAGGAGGGGAAATGTTGATTATGTTCGGGTTGGTCTTAAAAGCAAAAAATCGAGTAAGGCAAAGTGGATGGAGGTGGAAAAGGTGAGGGAGTTGTACCCTCACCTTCTTAACAGGTAATTGAAGGCTTTTGGGGTCCAAAAGCTTACCATTTGGGAGGTTTGATCAGGTGATCATGTTCTAAGTGAAGAAAATGCTAAAAATTGAAATTTCTCATAATTGGTTGAAACTAGAACAACAAGATAGGCCTCAATGATAAGATCCTATAGCCATGAACAACACTCAAATCCGACATTGTATGTGAAAGTTATTCAAGTTTGAAAATTCACAATTTCATGTAAAAGCCCAGTTTGACTTGGGTTGACTTTAAGTTAAAAAAATTAAAAAGATATATTCTGGGAATATTCCTTGGAATATTCCATGGAATATTCCCTATTGGCCAATCATGTTTTGACACTTGGCATTCTGTGGTTGGATATGAGATTGACTGTGTATATTGAAGACCAATCAATGGGCGCCACGTGGCTTACCAGGAGGCTACCACGTGGCCTGCCAGGAGGCTGCCACGTGGCCCCTGGTTGGAGGAACAATGGTTATGTAAAGTTTATGGCTTTCCACAGGATTCGACCGCAGATCTCCGCGCTGCCAGCCGAGCGGCCTGACCAGGTGGGCTACGTGTTAGTTCTTAACAACTATGGGTCACCAATTATATTTGAATGGTTATCGTTCACGATTTAGGAATAGATCGTCGGTGGTCTACTCGCCAATGGTCCTGATAGTTCACACACTACGGTCTACTTCGGCAGTTCTGCTAACCACACCGTCAGCACATTAACATAACCATCACCCGGATAAACTACCGATAAACCTATCACATGCAAGTGGTCAGCCGGCAGTTATGGTTAGTTAACCGCCAACCTTAACCACTGCCAGTCCATGTGGTCACATGCACAGCTACCGCTGACGGTTACGGTTAGCTGGTTGGGCGGTCAGCTTGGCAGGTTGCCAAAACTGGCGAAAATTGCTATTTTTAGTGCTAGTTAACTCCAGTTTCCAGATTTGGTGGAGTTTCCTTAGGCCAACTTGGACAAAACTTTAGTTGGTCATAGCTTTCACTAGATAGAACCTTTTGGAGTGATTTTTTTTTTTTTTCAAGTATTCTAAGCATTCCAGAGCCAATGGTACAGCTTGCAGAGTCAACAAAGCTAATCTTGAGGTACTTTTTTAGCAGAGAAGCTTGGAGAGCCATCAGAGCCTAGGGAGTGTTGGAGCTATATTGGGCTATTGTTAACCATTGGAGGTGAAACAAAAGCCAATCTTTACTATTTTCTGTGTTCTGAACTCATTTCCACAGCTTATTTTTCTTATTTAGGCTTTCTTATCACTGTATAACCAATTTGAGCATCTAATAAGAGCAAGGACATGCCCATTTGGGGGTCTTGGACTCGACAGATGTAGCGCAGGAGGGGTGAACTGCCTCATCAGCCGCTGTGTTATATTATGTGATTTTATCTTGCTGTGTTTTTCAGATTTAATGTGCTAGACAGTAAAATGAAATAATATTGCTTCACACATAAGACTCGGAAATTTACCAAAAACACTTTGTTTCAATTGCAAGACATGAGTAACAATTTGCACATATAATTTAATGAAAATGAATACCTTGAACAGCAAATACAAGTAGTTTCATTTTCAGATCACACAGATAGTCATGGGTCTATATCTGTAGATGATTGTCTAGTTTATGTACATGTAATGAAAAGTTTATATGTTGAGCATGGGTATGCCTTCCCTCTGCAATTCATGAAAAATTCGAAGATATCATGATATAATGTATTGTAATTGATGAAGGTCACTGTCCACTTCAAATCCTCCTCATCACATCATAAAGAATATCACTCAACATTATAATTTTTGACTTCATGCTTTAGGGGGCAGCTGTTACAAGTCTATTTGGGCACATCACTCCTGACGATCTGATCAATGTAAATAGGGTCTATCAAACCCTAATTTAGTTTCTCCATGCCTTAGACATGCCACTTCATTGAGTGCTTTCATCCATAAATGTTTCCTAGTTTGAAACCCTGTAGAAATGCCTCCTTGGGACACCAACACAACCTTGGTCAGGGGAAACTGCTTTGCATAGTAGTTAGGCCCATTCAGACCTGTGTTTCATAGCACTTAGGCCCACTTAAGCCTACATTGGGTGAGGATGAGCGAAATTGGCATAGGATTCTTGGGATATTCCTTGATTCTAGAACATTATAGAGGGTGCCCAGATCTTATCTCATCCTATGAGCTCAACTTTGGATAGGCTATGGATCATCTAATCCTCTATCCTCTCATCCCTTTCTCCATGGAAACCAAATATCCAACTATGGAAAACCATTCAATACCCTATTTATGACCAAACCACTTGAATTTCCCTATAAATTGACCACTCATCATAGTGATCAAGGGGTTGGAGCTTGGATATTATATAGAAATATTGTTGGTTTAAAGGCTTGAAATCACTGTCAAGTAATGTTATGATGCTGGATTGATGTTTCTATTGGTGTGATGAGGGTTTGGACTAAGCTGGATGAGTGACATGAGATCAAACCACATTGGGTGTAACTTCTCCTTCTATCAATCAATAAAGTTGTTTGTTCCTTTTCCAATACTTTTGCCTATATCTATGATGAATGTATGTTCAAATGTTGTCGATTCCATTTGTTTACAATAAATAGATCATATGCTTTGATTGTTGTCATCTTCTGTTTATGTTGGGAGGTACCAATTGAGCGAATTCAGTTTGAGCGGAAGTGACTGGAGCAACTCAAAGGAGATCAAAGGAAGCAAAGGATCAAAAGTAGGTTCCTTTGTCTTATCTGTTTATTATAGGAAAAGGTTAAACATCTTTACTTCAGTTGTTCTAAGTGTAAATACCCACTTAGGGAAGATATACTTATCTGTAGGTATAAATTCCGTATAACACTAAGGCTAAAAGGGCAAAATTTTCTAGGTAGCTTTTGGGCACTTTCCAGCAGGCCGAAGTCAACAGATCAGTATTTTACTGGGACATCGCAGAGAATAGTAGAGCAACAGCTGAACAACCATCTTTCCAGCTATTCTACTACTTGGGTTTGGTCCAGCTTGTCCTTGAGACAAGCCCAGGTGCACTACTCCGTTTATATATTGTACTCATGCTCTCATATTTCATAATATATGGCTCAACAGTTCTAGTATTGCAGTATTTCATGGGTTTTTGCTATAAAAGAAATATTTTTCCACTATTGCACTGTTTGTTTAATTGGTTTATTACTTAAATTCCTGTTTAGGAACATTACAAGGAGGGAAGGATAGGTAGATAGATTGGAGAATGAGAGTGTATTTTTTGGGGGTGATATAGAGAGATAAAGGGAGATAGATATATAGATGGAAAGTGAAAAGAGGGAAGAAGAGAGAAATGGAGAGAGGGAGGAAGGGACAAAGAGGTTGGTATATATGGAGTGAGAGAGTGTGTGTGTTTGTGGGGTTGAGATAGAGAGACAAATAGGGAGATATGGAGGGAGATATAGATATATATGGAGGGGGGAGAGAGGGAAGAAGATTTGTTGCACTAGATGCATTAATTTCAGTGTAGATGGTGATTTCTAATCCTATTTGATTACTTGCACTAGATGTATTGATTTTAGCATAAATGTTAATTTCTAATTATATTTGATTTCTTGCACTAGATCCATTGATTTCAATGTAGATGATTTCTAACCCTATTTGATTAGTTACACTAAATGTATTGATTTCAGTGTAAATGATGATTTTTTAACCTATTTGATTGCCTACACTAGATGCATTGATTTCAGTGTAGATGTTGGTTTATGATCCTATTTGCTTACTTTCACTACATGCTTTGATTTCTATGTAGATGATTTGTAATCATATTTGATTGTTTGCACTAAATGCATCGATTTCAATGTAGAT
This sequence comes from Pinus tabuliformis, assembly GCA_031772625.1. NCBI lineage: Eukaryota > Viridiplantae > Streptophyta > Pinopsida > Pinales > Pinaceae > Pinus > Pinus tabuliformis. Next base: position 662,300,252 of record CM062820.1, on the reverse strand, counting down.
GGTGATTTCTAATCCTATTTGATTTCTTGCACTAGATGCATTGATTTCAGTGTAAATATTGGTTTATAATCCTATTTTCTTACTTGCACTAGATGCATTGATTTTAGTGTAGATGTTGGTTTATAATCCTATTTGCTTACTTGCACTAGATGCATTGATTTTATTGTAAATGTTGATTTATAATCCTATTTGATTGCTTGCATTAGATGCATTGATTTCAATGTAAATGTTATTTTCTAATATTATTTGATTGCTTGTATTAGATGCATTGATTTTAGTGTAGATGTTCATTTTTTATTTGATGTAATTGGATGTATGATGATACATTAATTTTAAAGTGATTGGATTAACATTGTGCATTGATTTCAATGTAAGCACATAAAATTATCGACAATGTACATTGGTTTTTGTGTTATAATAATTCAACCTATTAATATTGGAGAGAAAGAGAGACAAGGTATGATGTTTAGTACAATAGCTCGAGTTAAATATTTAAATGGTTTACGATTTAACCTGTCCTTTTCATATAATCGATACGAAAATATGACAATCGATATGAAAAGATGAAAAAAGTAACAAGGGTGACAATAAGAATAGTAGAAGAAAATAGTCTGAGATTAATCACAATGAAGACTATTTGGTTGCTTGCACTAGATGCATTGATTTTAGCGTAGTTCTTGATTTATAATGATATTTGATTGCTTGCAATAGATGCATTGATTTCAATGTAGATGATTTCTAATCCTATATGATTGCTTGCACTAAATGCATTGATTTAAGTGTAGATGGTGATTTCTAGTCTTATTTGATTGCTTGCACTAGATGCATTGATTTTAGTGTAGATATTGGTTTATAATCCTATTTTTCTTACTTGCACTAGATGCATTGATTTGAGTGTAAATGTTGTTTTCTAATCCTATTTGATTGCTTGCATTAGATGCATTGATTTAAGTGTAAATGTTGTTTTATAATCTTATCTAATTGATTGCATTAGATGCATTGATTTCAGTGTATATTTTGATTTCCGATTCAATGTAATTGGATGTATGATGGTACATTGATTTTAAAGTGATTGGATTAACATTGTGCATTGATTTCAATGTAAGCAAAAAAAATTATTGACAATGTACATTGATTTTTGTGTTATAGTAATTCAACCTATTAATATTGGAGAGAATGAGAGACAAGGTATACTATTTAGTACAATAGCTCGAGCTAAATATTGAAACAGTTTACTATTTAACCTATCCTTTTCATATAATCATTATGAAAAATGACAATCGATATGAAAAGATGAAAAAATTAACAAGGGTGACAATAAGAATAGTAGAAGAAAATAGTTTGAGATTAATCATAATGAAGTCTATTTGTAATTGACTATATTCTTATTATTCACATTTTCTATCATTCAACACTATTAGATTTTCACTTTACATTCAAATTTTTTATTTCATCATTAAAGTTATTGACAATATTTATCATCTCAACAAACTAAGGTAACTAAGAAAATTTAAAATTAAAATGACTAGATTAATCTGAGACATATTTAGCATATTTAAAATGATTATATTAAGATTAGATGAATTACATATTATTGACAAAATTAATCATATGTTTGTTAGATTTTATTTGGCAGCACATGACTGAAACCAACATAGATCCATCTTAACTCCGGATCTATCAAGCACCGAGAGGGATCAAATCTCTCGAGGTGCAAACATTTCCTCAATTTTTGCACTCAAAAAAGAGTTTTGAACCTCGAGAGATTTGATCCCTCTCGATGCTTGATCAATCAGGAATTAAGATGGATCTAGGCTGGTTATAATGACCTTAAGCTCTATATTAACATAAGCCTCAAATTTCTATAAAATATGGTGACATATTTAAAATGAGAGGAAATTTATTTTGAAATGAATGAGATTTGAATTTAGATAAGAAAGATAATAGTTTCACATATGTGCCACTCAAAGTAAACTCAATTGACACTTTAATAAATTATTAACAATATATTTTATTAATTTAACTCTTATCATAACCCCCCACGGTAGGTGCGAGTATGGGACAAATGTCACGACAGTGATAAGCATGTATGGTGATTTTGGCCACCTACCTAGTCGTATGCACATCCCCATGTATATGTACAACATGACAACTCCTCACATGCTTTTAGCATTAACGACTCAGTGGGAAAGTACGCTCGCTCGTCTCTGGATTACAAGGAAATGATGGAAAATTATAATGGCATGGATTGACACCTTGAGTTGTAAGCAACAGGCAGCCTTCATGCATGGCATCTTCTACATTTGGATCGCTAGTAGGGGAGAGATGTCTAATGTTGTGCAGGGACCAGTAATTGATATAGTACTATTTCCACCAAATCACCAGAAATTGAAAATTTTGCAACCAATATTTAAACAAAGATAAATAACATTAAGTATAAATAAGTATTAATTTATGTCCAAAATTTCCCAATACATTGACTGGGCCCATAACTGTCCATAAATAGTATCTTAATACTTAAGAGTGCAAACCATATGGACCCAACTAGAAAACAGATAAAACCATAAATGCTTCCAAAATGGTCTATTCCAGAAGCACAAAGTAGCAGTCACTTCAACCCCCACTCATCAGAACTGAAGCTTTGTATCCCAAATAAATATCCATACCTGCACATAATAAAAGTGAATGTATGTCAGCCATAACTGCTGTGTTGTTCAACAACTAAACCCCCTATGTTCAATAAATGACACCCAAGAAAATAACATTTAAACCCACTTTGTTCAATAAATGACACCCAACCCAATAACTGCAATAAATGACACCCAACTCATTCTATTTCTCATTAAAACAAATGAAAGCACATGGATCAACAAATAAGAAATTCCCAACCATTAGATCACATCAAATTAAATCCAGACCACACATTCAAAATGAAGCCATTGCAATACATGTCCATCCATGTCCACCAATTAAATTCAAGTGCTAAAAACTATAAAAGAAGTTCAACCACTGTTCAAGTTGCATGTTATGCTTTCAAACTATTCAGCAACCTTGAAGACAAAACATCACAAAACAATTACCAGTATATCTAGGTTATTTATATCAATTACAACACATTTTTATTACAGTTTTGTTTTCATTTATCAGAGTTCTTGCAGTTTTAGTTATTACAGATTCAGTTTCACTTACAGTTTCAGTTTCATGAAAATCAACACACAACCTACAGTTCTATTTCACAATTCACCAATTCACCTATTTCTATGTTAAAACTTCGAAAATCCTTCCAATACTTGTAGAAAATGTCTACACAAGGTTTGTCTTTATAGACGGTCAACGGAGCCTGTTCTTGAAAAATCCACCACAAGGATGGAATTTGAATTTGACTGGCATTTTTGCCTATTATGGGGCATTTTGTACGTATTTGATGACTACAAGGTTTTTTATAAAAAAAATTCGAGATGTGCCTAAAACTGGGAAAAGAAATTTACGGGCAACAATTATCTGAAAAAAGTTAATAATTCTGGTTTCTTTCACTTTATTTTCTAACTACCTTGTCCATTACCCATGAAGCTCGCCACTGTCCAACTCAGTTTGACTTAGCAGAGTTTCTCTGAAGTATATATTCACTAGCTTTAAATTCTAGATAATAAGTGTGTAACTTAGTTAAATGTGTAGATGGTGCTCCTTTAATGGAGTTATGACATATTTCTCATCACTGAACCGCTTGCCACCAGAGTACAATAGGTTCCTTTAAAAATTATGGCATACTTCTCATAACTGAACAACGTACTAGCCGAGTACAATAGGTTGCAACCTCTAGGTTCTTGCCCGGTACACAACAAGAAGAAAGAAGAAAAAAAAAACAACAATACTTGAACCAATAGAGTGCAACAATGACACCCTGAAAATAAATGCAGAATGACATTTTAAATACTAGAACATGGAAATTACAGTGAGATATACATATTTGATGGGTTTTTAGAAAACTTGCATTTAACAGAGAATGAATACATCAATGAAATTACTAATTTAAATCAATTTACACTTTTACAAGAGAGAAGGCCAATATATGTGCTCTAATAGCTGGCTATTGTCATATGCTAATAATTTGGAATGCAAATCCAAATTCTCAATTCATGCTTGATTCATATGCATCAGTGACATATTGTATCTCTTACAATATGGTGGCAAAGTTGTGATCAACAGTGCTTCAGGGGGTCTCAAGTTGGAGCCTTGGTCAAATTACATACCATGCTTGGTTTGGCCAATGATAACTCCTTGATAGCCAGAGATCCATTTCTGGAGAAGTGCATCCTTACAGAAAACAACAAAACAATAAAAAAATATTTCAAGTAATCAAACTGAACAAGAGCTCTGTTGGGAAACGCATAACAAAACCAATCAATACAAGTGTAAAGACAAGTTATTAAAACAACAATCACTGATAACTTTGAAGACATACAACAAAATGATTCTATATATTTGATTTTTCAAGGATATTAACTTACATGTTGATAATTTCCTGTAATAAAGCAGAAGTATTTTTGCCTTGTATGAAAGCATAATTTACAAATATTCTAATGTCTAAATGCATGCAATAATTTTACAGGTTGTTGCATCTATGGCAAAAGGTAGTTATGCTGCTCGTACAAGGAGAAGTGGCAGGAGAGTGACAAGGGGTGCGCAGCTACGATGCACATCGTTTGATGAGGACAGGACAACTGATGTCAATGTCAATAATGCCCCAAGGAACATTGTTGAGGATGACCATGTGACGGCAGCGGATGTTAACACACCATCAGCCATAGAACCCATGTCAACAATAGTCCAAGGGGCAAGTTCAACTAAAAATATCAGTGCTATAAGAGGATGGACAAAAGAACAAATGTTAGTTGCAATTGATGAAATAGAGTTTAATGGATACTCAGTTCGAGCATCTGCAAAAAAATATGGTATTCCTCCCTCATCAATACATTATTGGATAAATTGACTGACTCATACAAAACGTATAGGGCCTCTTATAGTTATGACTGAGGAGGAGGAGGCTGAGGTGGTTGAGTGGTGTAAAGAGATGGCCCAATTGGGACATGGGCTAGAGTTGATACAACTCAAATCCACAGTTGCTCAAATCTGTCAAGGGAGCCCAAACCCATTCAAAGATGGGTTTCCTGGTAAATCATGGTGGTTTGGGTTTAAAAAAAGGCATCTAGAACTTGTATTGCGTACTGCTAAGGGCCTTGACAAAGACAAAGAATAAAATTTGCGCCCTACAATTTTGCAAAAGTTCTATGACACACTTTCTAGTGCTTACGATAAACATTCTTATGGATCAAACCATATCTGGAACTGTGATGAAACAGGTTTACATGCAGGGAGGAATTGTGGCATGTGGGTAATTGCCAAGAGAGGAAGCCGAAATGTGCCAAAGCTTTTGCCTAAGAGTAGGTAGTGGATAACTATTTTATGCTGTGTCAATGCAATTGGTACTTCAATCCCAGGATTTTATCTATTCAAAGGTAAAAATCAACTAAAAAACTATATACAAAACTGTGAACCAGGTGCATGCATGGATGACTAAAGAATTGTTTTTAAGTTGGCTTTGTCACTTTGCTGCATCGGTACGAGGTGGCGTCTCTCTTAATAACAGACACCTATTGATATTAGATGGCCATGGGAGCCAGATGGCTATACAAACAATTGAGGAAGAAAACAATTTAGGCATCGACCTGTTGACATTGGCCGCTCATACCACTCATAGACTGCAACCCCTTGATGTTAGTGTGTTTGGCCTTTTCAAGAACTATTTCAGGTCGGAGCGCGTTGCATGGATGGCAAAGAATCCAGGGGTTGAGGTGAAAAGGTTCGAGCTAGCACAACTTGCAAGTAAAGCTTTTAAAAGGGCTTTGACACCATCAAATATCAAGGCTAGATTTAGGAGGACAGGAATCTAGCCACTGAACTATGATGCTCTTATGCATGATACTGGTTGTAGCCAAGCGTTTCATGTGGATGGTCAAGAAGAAGGGAATGCCCAAACAGGTGTTGAAGTGCAAAAAGTAGATGACCAAGATGATGTTGCTGCAGCTGGGAATATGATTTCCCTCTCTCAAGGACACTTATATGATGACGATGATGAAACTATATGTGAAACACAATATAACCATGAACAAATTCGCAATAACATGGAGATCATTCCACCAACTCAAGAACATGAAACTCCTGTTGCTGATATTGTTAATGACATTGTTGAACATGCAGTTGACAATGACCAATTGACATTTCCAAGCCAGGTAACCCCACCTTCATGGCTAACAGAAGCAATGATTAATATGAATGCACATAGTGTTTCAGCAACCAATGAACATGCCCTCACAACCAGCAGAATTGAACAATGAAATTATTCATTTTTTTGTGGACAATAGATCAATGGAAGAAGATGAAGCACATAATGAGGCATCAAATGAAGATAATGATATAGTTCAATCAGTTCCATCAGATACTGAAAGGGAAGTACCAAGCAATGACATGCAGGTGGGAGGGGTGGAGAAGACACTTGGCCGGTTCCTAAAGCTACCAGTAGAGAGAGTATCAATGAAAAAAAAGCAAGGTGCACTGGGTAGTCTTCATCTGGGCCGAAGCTCACGATTACTCACCTCATAAGACTATATAAACCTGTTAGTTGAGTCTGAAAAAAAGAAATTTGAAATGCAAGAATTAAAACAGAAAAAGAAGGATCTAGTCAAGGAGAAGAAGGCAGCAAGGATTGTTGCAGCGCAACATCGAGCATATGAAAGGATTGAAAGAGATAAAGCAAGGCAAGTTAAGGATCAACAAAAACAAATGGCAAGACAAGAAAAGGAAAAAAGAAAGGCACAACAAATGCTTGAAAAGGAATAAGGGATGATCAATATGGTTGACAATGATACAAGAATAGCTGATGAAACCAGGATTATTTCAAACTCATTGGACTCCATTGCAGATAATACACCATTATTCCAAGATCTCATAAACATTCAAGTGCCTCACTATCAAACTAAGGGTTTACCGACTTGCCTTATTCCTACTAGAGTTGGTGTCAATTCTATGTATGCTCATTACACACCTCCACTTAATGCAGGGGTCAGTAGTGCAAGTGTGAGGTATGGGTACTTAATACCTCCATGGTTGGAAATCGTACGCTTCCGTTCATACACTTCCGTCGATTTGAATCCTAAGATTTGAATCAGTTCCCGCTGAAAATTGGACTTAATCATATGGCAGCAATCAACCATTTCCTAATCAACCCTTGACAGGTAGGCCAACCTACCTAGCTCAAGAAGGTAACTCGAGAGTTTTTGCACTCAAGATTCTCAGGGCCATAAAGAATAGGGGTGTCATATGTTTTTGGTTGTAACCACATTATGATGTGGATTTTGGATGGATTGTATTTTTTCTTGACACGGAAACATTTTGGCTTACAAGCTAGGTTGTTTTATTTCATAATGTGTGCGACATTGTAGCCAAAATCCACTTTAGAAGGAACATCTATAGTCTATTACAATGTAGAAATTTTACAAGATTCTCAAGGTCATAAAGAATAGGGGTGTCATATGCTTTTGGTTGTAACCACATTATGATCTATGGATTTTGGATGGATTGTGTCTTTTTCCTGTCATAGAAACATTTTGGCTTACAACCTAGGTTGTTTTATTGCTTTGAAACACTAACAAAATTATGGTTCTATGCATTCACTACATTGAAAAGCCAACAACAACTTGGTTGGTTGTAAAGCAGTTTTGTTTGCGAGTTAAGCACAAATTTTTATAAAAAAATTGATTAATAACATTGAAAGACTATTTATTACAGTGGAAGAAATATAGTTTGTCTTGGTAAAAATCTAAACAAGGATCAAGTCCTGACCTACCTATCTATTGCAGTGGTGAGAGAAAAAGGGAAAATAGCAGGGACCGAATGAGAGGAAAGTTTTGCAGATAAGGAAGAGGAGGTTTCTTTGCATAATACATCAAAAGCCATAGGATAACTAATAGAGCTATGACTAAAATAAATGAAAGCATCGATTGAAAATGAATTTGAAAAGGAAGAGGAAGGACATGGCATAATAAATTCACCATCTAGAGCTAAGAGAATGAGAGGGAGGATATATGGATGTGATTCTTCATACACCTGGATAGTGTCATGGTCCATTGCAACAACATCAAGGGAAAATGAAAAGGAAGCTAGGGGTGATGATGCCTGAGAGTAGGACAATGCCTGAAATGCTTCGGATCTCGTAGTTCTTTTAGATGATGAGGAAGTAATCATCAACAAGAATAAACCATCCAATTAGGTTCCATGTCTCATATCCTACTAGGTCCCTTACTATAATTTGATCTCTGCCCCGACAAAAGACAGATTAAAGAGGACAAATACCTACTGAACTGCTTGGGATCTATCAATTTTTTCAAATGATGAGGAAAGCTAAAGCAATCATCCACATCCACACAATCTCAAAATCACTAATCGACATGCTTACTAAGTTCATTCACATCCACAAGCCTCTCTTCAAGACGATGGTGTGGAAGGAAAAGTAAATGTTAGCAACCCTCAACTGAAAGTGAAACAATAAATGTTAGCAACCTTCAAACTTCTACATGTTGTCTGGGCTAGGATAAACTTTATTCAAATATTCATTATGAAACAAATGAGCTTTGATCCTAGCATATGAGCCATTATATACTTTGTTCCACTCTTTACAAAATCTTTTACAGATCACCCCCAGGGAAAAGCCTTCCTCTCACAACAATATTTTGCATTGTGGAGATCTTGGATCAAAAAGCATGTGTTTCCCAGTTTCTCTAGTGGTTAGGTCAGAAATACAAAATGAAGCCACAGTAGGAACAAAAAATTCAAATCTCCAATAAAAATAATAAGGCAGCCAATTGCCCTTATCTCACAATGTTCAACCCAAAAAGAACAATAAGGAAATGGTTAAGAAACCAGTACACTTTCCAACAACAAATTTCTTCAATATTCTCAGTCCATTGTTGAGTATAAAACAACAGCAATAGCATCAGCAACAAATTTTGAGAAACCACCTCCTTCAAAATGCTACTAGATGAGGGAAAATTCAAAGAAATGAAGGGAAGAGAGACCCTTGAATAATCCCCAGGTTTTATAAAAACCTCGCAAAAAGATGACCCTTAGAAGATATGATGAGAATGATAGGGAAAATGAAACCCTAGGTTTGGGGGATCATAGGAAACAAAAAGGCATCACTAAAGGAGTATGAAGACTCAAACTCCATGGAAAATGGTGATAACCCTGAAAAAATTGAAAACCTTCGGAGGTAGAAGAAAAATGACCAGAGGTCGAAACCCTAACTGTATAAAATACTCAGTTTCCACCTGTCGGGCTAGGGTTTGAGAAATGATGCAAAGGGGGAACCATATGAGTAGAAGGTGATTTAGTCTAAGTACTGATAGGTGCACTATGATAAATGAAGAAAACTTGAGATTGATGGGTCCGAACTTCAAAGACATTCTAACCATTATAAACAAATTTGCAATTCAAATCACTAGCTCTGATAATTACATTGGAATTAGCTTCAATAAATAGACAGATGATCGAGCCCAGTCTTCAGCTCAGCTCTTTGGTTTGCAAACTCTACAAGAGATCCAGCAGGAATTGCAGGAGGCAGAGGAGGAAATCATCACAGACCAGGATTTCTGTTCCAATTTAGAGGTTATTGCAACCATAGCTGACTGGGTGCCCTATATAGGCCATACGAGGGGGGCATCAAAATTAGTGTTTGAACACTGTCGAGATCTATCGGCAGTCAAAGTTGCTTTCAGGTAAGGACGTCCTGGAAAGAGATGATGCGACGGACGAAATCCTATTGATGTTGGAAGTGATCCAACTGCAATTCAAGGCTGCTATGGGATACCGCATGGCAAGATCCAAGGAGTCATGATTAATAAAAACCACTAACCTGCAAGGAGCTAGAATAAAAACCACTAACTTGCAAAACCCTAAACCCCTAACCTGCAAAACCCTAAACCCTCAAAACAAAACCCCTAACCTACAAAACCGAAAACCTGCTTGAAACTCCAAGTGCAAATTTAACAAAAATTCCAATAAACAAGGCGAGGTGTTGAAAAACACATTAGAAATGGCTGGTAGGATTAAAATCCTACCGGATAGAAGCCATGTCCAAGTCCAGAGCTCGCCTGACCTTCTCCAGAGCTCGCCATGCCTACAACAAGTTGGAAATTAGCAAATGGAGAAACAAAAAAACCAAAAAAACCAAACAAAAACCAAAAAAACCTACAATTACTTGTAAATGCAACCTTCGACCTTGAACTGGCTGAAATTGGTACTGGCTCCTCCCTAAACAATAGGTTGCGTGAATGAAACAACCACCAAGGAAACCCTAAACCACCGATGTTCCAGAATGAACAACAATTGCAGGTGGAAAACCACAAGAACAAGAAAAACCCTGTTCCAATCATGGATGCATGCAAGCAAACAATGGCAGACATCAACTCAACAATGGCGGATGAAGTGCGCAGGTAATGGAGCCATCCCGCGCCATCGTCGGCGGAGGGCTTCACCTAAACATCAGACCTGAATAGAAAAACAAGAGGCAAACCACACATTGCGTCAAACAAGCAGAAACAATCAGGTGAAAGGTCGGCAAACAAGTTTTGAAGCGCTGACACGCTGCACAACACGTGGCAGTCCACGTCGGACACGTGTCGTACAAGGTAATGTGTTGTTCACGTAGGTGTAGGTGAGGTGGAGGGGAGAGCGCATAGGTAATGGCATCCCTCCCCTAGCCTCAATAGACCTGTACTTAATATCCCTCACCATCGCAGGATATCTTGGCCCTCAATTATCATGTCATCTTTTTTTGTTGTTTCCATGTTCACCTCTGCAGGCCCCTCATTGGGAATTCCTTGGTTCTCTCCAGGTTGGCACATCTCTATATCAATGCACCTCTCATTTCACCTTGAGCACGTCTTGGATCTACCTGAGTTATGCGGGGTTCAGGATGGTCGACTAGCCTCGACCTTCTACTCTGTCAGTCATTGAGGATATTCTATCTCCTTTCCATTTGATAGCTATAGTAAGTGACAATCAGAAATTCACAGGGGAATTCCCTCTTTTTAGGCAGGGTACCTCTTATTGGAAGCTTAAATACTCCACTAAATTCGAGCACCTTGACATAACTGACATACCAGAGTCTCAGCTTAGCAGTTCAATTTGCATCAATTATTTAACTCAGGGCCAAAGAACCACTGGATCTCAGATTTGCAGGCGGGGCATTTTCGTAAAGGTAATAATCATAAAGGTTCTCAGGGTGAAGCTGTCAGTGTACAAGAAGATAATGGTCGGGGTGCTCTTCATCAAGTTGATCGTGGATGGGGTGCTCGTCATCAAGTTGATCGTGGTTGGGGTGCTCGTAGTCGGAGTGATCGTGATTGGGGAGCTCATGGTTGGAGTGCTCATGGTCAAGGAGCCCATGACTGGGATGTTCATGGTCGCGATGCTCGTGGTTGAGTATTTGATCATAACGTGCATGATCGATACAATGAACATTCATTGGAGTCTGTAGTTAAGGCTAACTATCTCTGCTCTTGGCCTTGCATTACCCATGCTCCTCTTATTCGTTGTGGGCCACTTCATGTATCCAATTGTAGCCTGGCGCATATTTTCTATGTTAAATTCTGGTTGGCACTACCTATGCACTTTTCAAACTTCTTTTATCTAATTCATAATTTAGTTAAGTGAGGTCTTCACAACCTCAAGATCATCAACTTGTCCTATTGGTCTAGTTTCCCTGTAGGTAGACCAGTAGGACATTAAAAACTCTTTTGTAATATCTCTTTGAATTAACGAAAGGTTGAGCTTGAAACAAAAAAAAAAAAATAACTTTTATCACATCAAAATAAATCAATACTTCCCTTTATATATTTAATTACACTACAAAATAACTCTAATAAAAATAACTTTTTACATGACTTAAAATTATTTAAAAAGAAAATATTATATTTTTTCCTAAATTTATGTTTAAAGGTAAGAAATCACTAACATTTATTTTGGATGTACCTAGAGATTGTTGGTACCTTGTTAGTCTTAGTTAACAAGTAAATCACAAAAATCCTGAATTTGAAACCTAGTGGGGATGTCTTGATAGGATTGAATGAGCATGTGTGTGTGTGATTAGTAAGGATTCTCCCCAATGGAATGTCCCATTTATACCTTTTATTGACTGAAATATGGAATCCATTCGGTTTATGGCTTGGAAACTTTTGGATAATTTTGATTGTATCTATTAATTGTGGTCTAGTTCACTATTTATGTGTTTTTTAAATGAAAAAAATGAAATAGAGTTAATCTAATATGCAATATGTTGGATGATGCCTAAAATAATTAGATAAATATAGCACCAATTATCTTATTGTTTTAAACCTTTAGTAAAAGCCACTTAATAAAATAAAAAAAATAATTAATCAACTAACTATAGTACTATGCTTAAGGTTATTGATAAGCAATTTCTGAGATAAACTAGATAAACAAGTTACTTATAAGTGAGAAAAGTATACATTCAAGTTATAAGTGAGAAAAGTATGCATTACAGAACAACATGTTTATAACTTTCGAAAGCTCAATAAATTAGTAGAAAAAAGTTTCATAAAACAAACATTTCAAAACCAAGGAGAATTTTAGGGGCTAAATTTGGCAGATGGGCTAATTTTCCATGCTTTTTTTTAAAGATTAGCTAATTTCCATTTTTCCTAAAAATATCCCCCGAATTTTATATGATGAAATCATTTTACCATAAGAATAGCCAAAATTTTAAGATATTATATAAAACCATGATAAATTTGAATATTTTACAAAAATATCATCAAAGATTTTACAATTTGCATATTAAGGACTAGTAAGATTAGCTAAGGCTTCTACATTTTAAGATAAATTTTTCATCCTTAAAAATTTCCCTATTCAAAACTTAAGTCTCACTGCCAAAAGCATAGTCATCAATGGCTTCTCATTCATTACCATTTTATAGAAAAGTTCAAGAGAAATTTTAGAGGTCAAATTTCATCCATGGGCTAATTTTTCATCTTTTTCCCAAAAGTAATTCTTTAATTTATGTTTTTTATAAAGTTATTTATCCAAATTCTATAGGGTTAAATTTTTTTAGAAAAATATCACCTCAAATTTTGTGGTTGGCATCGTAAGAAGTAGTAAAATTTGCTCAGCTTTTACACTTTAAGATAAATATAGACTTTTATCCCTCGAAGAGATTACAACATGCATAAGAAAAAAGTCCTTTGCAACTCAACTTCCTTTGAACTATATAAAAATAAGAAAGGTCCAAGGGAACTTATGAAATTGTGATACTTGGATGAGTATTCATTTCCCTCCTTATCTATTGGTTACCCATATCACTTTATCTTCTCTTTCCATATGAGGATTCAACTCTATTTAAATGTTTTGGCATTCAACTTAGTTCTTACCTTTCCCTTTCAGCCTATTCAAACTTTCCTTTATAAGATGACTACCTTTGGCTTAATGAGGATTCTTCTCTTTGCCTTATCCATTTTCTCAATGAGGCCATCCATTACTCAAAAGTTGAGATAATTATTTCCCCGTGAGAAAATCCTATGTATCTCAAAAGGGAAACTTTGTAAAATGTGATACTTTAGCTTATCCTATTCTCTTGTTTCTCCATTGGAACATTGTATTAATTAACTTTATGCATCTGATAAGAGCTTTAACGAATATCTAGATCATTTATTCATTAATATTAGGGAGAGATTTTATACCTTTCTATTATGGAAAATATAACTCTCAAACTCTTTGGAAATGTATACTTGTGGAAAGAATATATTCTTCGATCCAAAAAATGGAAGTGTTAATCCTATGTTATTTTCTCTATGTATTTCCATATCTTAATAGAGCTCTTTACCTCACACACAATCCCTTGAACATCATCATGATATTTGTGCTCCCATTGTTTGTATTCAAGCTCAAATTTCTATCAAAACCTATGCAAGAATTGTAGGACTTCAAGGGGGATTCCATTTAGTGCAACTTGTCAATCTTTCACCTTGTCACACTACTAGTCATCTTCTTGGTACTCCAGCTCCTATGCTTGGACACGTGTCTTGACCTTCTTTATGTCCATCCCTAAGGTTTATAAATGATGAGTTATGTTGTTAAATTTCCTATACACTAGATTTAATTCATTCTATACATTGAAAGAATATACAATGAATTAAGGAATTTGATCATTGGTTTTATAATTTTCCATTGGTCATTCTTCTCCTCCAATAATATATTTTTCTTTGCACTTTTATTTCTCTATTGTGGATTCAACATCTTCCTCACTAACTAGTATTATTTTCTTGGGGTCTTCTAGTATGTAAATCACTTCTTTCTATTGACCTACAACTAATTTTTCCTAAAGGATTCACTTCATTTTCCTGTTTACTTTGAAGGTTGCATTGAAGTTATTGGAAAATGTTAGAAAAACAAAAATGAGTGTACATGGTGAAATTGAAGAATTAAATTAACTAAATTTAGCAAACTTCCCTTAAGCCATTTGAATTAGTCAAATTAGGAGGTTTTATAGAATATTAACCTTGATTTGAGCTACATGTTGTAATAATCATGGTGTATTTTTTTGATTTTGAATGCAAAATCTTAACATAGGTTTGAACTTAGGAAGTGAGGTTTACATGCAAGGTCAATGGATACATATTTCCATAAATATTCAAGCCGAATGTTTTAGAGCTTTGTGGCTTTAAGCCTTATCAACAAGATAAATTGTGAAATCATAATATTATCCATCAAAACATAATTTTGTGAGGCATGTTATTTCAATTCATGCTTCAAGAATCATTTCAATACTCAAGTTCAAAAATTGATGCTTAAGCATATGGAATTAGTAAGTCACATTTGAACATGTAACTATAAGTACAAAGAAGTTTCATACATTAGATAAGCTAGTTCAAGTTCATTAAATTTTAATTCATGCAAACAGTTTGAAATGGATGGGAGAATACTCAATGAATTAGGGCAATGGAGAAAACTGGGACCCCTAATCACTATTATAGGTAAGGGTAGGCCCAATTTGAAGACAAGGCCTAGTTGAACAATTAAGGAATGGGCTTGCTTGGTGAGGGCCTAATTTATAAATCCAATCAATTTCAAAATTGAGACACTGTGACACCACAATCGGGAATGAAAGACTTGATCGCAAACATAATTTTGAAAAGGTCTTACATGTGTGAACAAAAAAATTGTCAAGCATTGATTATAAAACTTAAATAGCTTTAACACCCAATTTAGAGTTTCAACTGATTTGGAGAAGTGATTTTTCATGGATTTTCAAAAAAAAAATACCTAGTGATATTTGAATGAGGATAATGAAGAGACTCAAATAGAACAAAATTGGGAGTATGTATAGTCCATATGATACAAATGATAATGTTAGGGCTCAATTTAGAAATTATGGTTGAATCTAAAATTGGGGCAAGGTGACAATATCTAGGTGCAAAGGAAACTTGATTTGGAGCTCGAGGGAAATTGAGAAATCAAGAGTTGTAAAGGTTATAACTTGGTTGATATTTGCAATGAAAAAGAAAAGTTTAAAAGTATGAGTATACATTCAATCAAATCAGAGAAAAAACTTGAACAAAAGGAAGATGAATAATTTGAAAAATGTGTTAGGGGTATGATTTAGAAGTTGAGGTTGATTCCATAATTGAGACCTCTTCATATGAAAGTTAATGTGCAAAGCACCGAGTTTGGCTGTTGAGGTTGATTACCAAATCAAGGTGACTAAATATTTGAGGGGATAAATAAAAATACAACCAAATGGAAGGATACAAATTTTGACCAAGGAAGAAAAAAAGGTAAAGGAAAGTTCAACTTGGAAATTGGGGCCAATTTCGAAATCAAGATGATGTCGAAGCAACCAAAGTGGGAAGGAAGTCGAATTTGAATATATGTTTGATTTAGAAATTTAGGTTATATGAATCCAAACGGAAAAGAAAAATTAAGCAAATAAAACTTGAGAAAGGGAAGAAATCAAGGCTTAAAAAGGAAGAAGACTTAAGAAAAGAGTTAAGTCCAAGCAAGTAAGTGAAACTTGAAGGCCCATTTAGACTAACCATCTAGTGTAACAATATAATCTAGAATCAAAGTAATTGTTTAAATAGAATGAAAAATATCTATATTGGTGAACAATAAAACTAGACCCTCAAGTTTGCTCAAAAATTTATAACAATTTCTATTCTTTACCACTAGAACTAAGATCCAAAATTAGATCCAACTCACAAAAACATTTGGAATAATCTTATCTTATATTAATTACCTCAACATTAATATTCTACTCACAAAAATATTTGGAATAATCTTATCTTATATTAATTACCTCGACATTAATATTCTTTTGACACCTCTTAAAATTATTAATACTTTTCAACCCTAATCAATAATTAACCTAAAAAATTCAAATTTAAATTTTGGTAAAGAAAATGTTTAAAATCATCCCATCTTACCTTCGATAAAAAAAATTATTTTTAATCATAATAACCTTTCAATAAAAGTAAAATTATTGTTAATCATAATAACATTACCAGAAATAAGTAAATGAATATGCTACATGTAAAAAAGAAGATTAACCTACATTTTTAATTACTAAAACTTATCTTTAGAAGATTTTACACTATTCCATACTCATATTGTATTATATAAAACTAATGTTTCTAAAAATACCTTTACACTGTTGCATAGTAATAGCGTAAATGAATGTTTGTGGAAATTTTCGGAAAACGTTAAGAATGAGCTTTTCTACCTTTCGATGGGTGTTAAGGTTATTCGTTATATAAAATAATATTTAAAAGACTTTACCTAATAATGTGAAGGAACGAGTTTGGAAAATCTGAGAAAACGTCACACAATCGTTTTTTTGACGTTTATATTTTCTAATATCATCTCATAATATTTTGTAATGATGGGTTAGTTGTTTTAGTAAGATATTATTGTGTTTGGTTGGAATTTAAGGTAGTGGTTTCAGTTTTTAGTGATTTTTTGACATCTTGAATTATGAGTTTTTGAGATCTTGAATTATGAGTTTGTGATATATATAATTTGAGATTGCTATATATATTTGGGGAGATTGTTAGTTTCTATCTAATATTTTTATTTAAAAATATTTTATAATATCTAAATTGGAATATTACACTCTATTTTAAATTGATTATATATATAAAAAATAAGATTAAGAAACCATGGTATTTAATTGTCAAAAAAATTTCGTATTGTATTTGATTTGGACTAATGATCTTCACTTAAAATTCATATTTTATAGATAATTATTTTGATGGTGTTTTTCTTATTAATTATTTTTCATATTTTTTTATAAATTATTATATTATAATAAAATTATTATTAACCATTTTTGAATAAATTTTTATGTAAAAGAGATGTTTATAAAAATTTTATATATATATATATATATATATATATATATATATAACAAAAATTAAATATATTATTATACTAAATTTTAATTAAAAAATTAATTTTCAAATGTTTTTATGATATGATAAATGTTATTTTATTGGAATTTGAATGGTATGTTTTAATGTAGGGATATTTGAAGGAGTTGTCTACCACTTCTCTAGTCAGAATTTAGTATAAAAAAATGTTTTGTTTTGTTTTGTTTTGTATTTTGTTTTTTTGTTTTTATTATGGAACAAAATCCTGAAGTTTGAGACCTGTAATTTATATTTTCAAAAATTTCTGTTAGATTTTATCATAATTTATCTAGTATTTCAATTATTTTCAAGGCTAATTTGTAAAATTTTTTACAGTAACTAATTTTTAAAGAATAAATTTGATCATTTTTTTTTTCTCGTTAATACTATGCTATGCTATTATTTACATTAAAAGAAAAACAGTTACAGCCATGAAGTCATATGCCAGAGGTCGGGGATGGCACTCTGGACTTACAGTGCTCAAAAATCCACCCATACAGGGTCCACACCACTAGATTGATTACCCACGCAGGGGCCTTAACATGAAAACAAATCACCCGCGCAGGGGCCTTAACATGAAAACAAATCACCCGCGCAGGGGCAGCATCCTTGAGACCAGACACCCACGCAGGGGCGCTACCACAGAGATAGAATGCCCACGCAGGGGCTTTAAACCTTTGAGGAGCAGTGAGGGCAGAAGTAGTCATTCCATTCAGGGGCGTGGAAGAGAAAAGGAGAATCTTCATCAAACTCCCTCGCAGGGGCGTGGAGACACACTGAACAATAGAATTCGCATACAAAACAGAGACGTTCAAAACATACCGGCTGCCATAGCGGCTTACATGACGTTTCATAGCAAAACCAGAGCATCGTATGAAAGGAAGAGACTGAGCGAGCGGACGACTAATCGTCCGGCTCCTCTTCATATATCCAGCACATACCTTCCGGGGGGGCCCCAATCGACCTTGGCTTTCTCTGACGAAGGCGCTTCCTGAGTCGCAGGAGGGTCGATGTCTGGCTTTGGGCGGTCTTCTGGCATTCCCTCAGCAGCCCTGGAGCTCTCAGCCTGATGAAGCTGTGGGCGGGGCTGCTCCCCGACCTCCTCCACCGGTTCTTCCAGAAAAAGGACAGAGACATGGGCATTAATACGCGAATTGGCCTGGGAGCTGTTAAAGGAGAAAACCGCGGTTCCAAACGCAGGAAGAGGATTAGAGCCTGCATCAGGATTGCCAGAATCCATGAACTAGCTCGATTGCAAGGGATTAGCTTCTGCAACTCGGTGACATAAACAGCGGCAACAACGAGAAGAGGCATTATCGACGGAGGGGCGTGAAGTTCCGCCTCTGCCAGAGCCTCGACGGCTGATAAGGCGCTGTCGGGGCTTGACCATGATGGCGTTGGAAACCGGAGAGCGAAACAGAGCAGGGTGAACAGAAACACACCCGTCGCCCACGCTTGCAGACTTGCTCCCAACTTCAAATGCAAAGGGGGCGCCTTGAGCCGAACCTCTGACAACCATACTCCCAATTCCACAAACTGTAAACGATCCAATGCATAACATTCCTTACCTTCATCATACTTATGCTCCTCTGCGACGTCTCGACCATCGCATACCATAACTGCACACAGAAACCATAGTTGTAATCCGGACCAGGCAATAAATTGCCGTCCCTTCTCTCAACAGCACCCACGCTTGCAATCCCTGACGGCAGATTGCAGTGAATGCCCATCTTATTCTTGGTACCGCCCATGGTGACCAGGTGGCGTTCCCATCTCGGGGAGCATAAATTTGATCATTAAAAATTCTAATGTTTCCAATTTTAAATCAAATTTTTGAAAAAAAAAAATCTGAAATTCTGAAAATCTACCAACTGTTAAAATGAGATTATGAAAAGTAGAGTGAAATAACAACTAGAGATAACTATCCTTATTACTGATTTGACCACTAAATTATAATAAATTTTGAACCAGGGATAAAAGAGGTTAAGAAAAGTAAATTTGTAATTGCCGTTAGATTTAAAGTGAGGAAATCAACGAGGGGATAGTTTGCGAGTCGTAGGATGCCAACATTTTGAAAAGGTTGAGTATTAGCCATTATGACTGAATAACTTTAGAGCGATGTGTTTTTGACTTGCTCTGTCTGCTACATTATTCTTATTGACGCAGAACTGAGAAGCTTTGCAATGTCAACTCAGATGGCGAAATCCCTGATTTCATGTTTGAATTGGTGGTGGTGACTCGGTGAGTGAGAAACAGTAAAGCAAAGGTTTATAATGACTGTATCATGTGTTGGATGACAACCCTGCAGGTATAAATCCCTTGTCGGAGATATAACATGTGCGTGTAGCCCACCTCTACGTCAGCGACCCACAACAACAACACGGATATAAACAAATTTCTGAACCTTCACATCCATTAATTTAATGAAACACCGTCATTACTTCTGCGAAATTAGGATATAGATTTCAGTGTAGGGCCTGCGAAGGAAGCTTCATTAAATTTCAGACACCTTAAAATAAAAAATAAAAGCCGTGAGGAGAGCGAGCATGGTTGGAATTTCAAAACAGATTCTATGTTTTTATTCGAATATAATTAAAAAATTTACAAAACTATTAAATTTTTAAGTTGAAACTGTACATAAATTTTAAAATTTTGCAAAAATTTTAATTATATTTGATGAGCTATTTATTTTTCAAATATAATTTAAAAAATTTACAAAACCATTTCTTTAGTTAAAACTGTGAATAAATCTTAACTGTTTTGTAAATTTTTTAAGTATATTTGATGGCAATTCAAATTATCTCAGTGAAACACAGACTTAATTAATTCCAATGGAAGGAATTGTCTCCACGACCAAATCGGACACCGTCAAATATGTCCAGACAAGATGACAACAACGTCCCACCCTGCCTCACTTGTGCTTGCCATTGCTGTCGTGTACGCCCAGCTGTGATGTTTGTTGGGTCAGTTAGTGCCCTCCAACCCTAGACCAATTTTCTCTTTCTTCCCTTCTCTCAGGATTTTCTGGGTGGAAGGCATCACGAAGTTGCTTGCTGATCAGCTTTGCCTAAACCAGAGGTTTGTCTGTGTAACCAGGGGCCGGCTATCATAGTCTATAAAGCGTGGAGAATAGCAAGTCTACCTCTGCCTTTGCATGAGCAGCCTGTAATAACTTGTGCACCAAGAAAAAGATACCGCCTGCATTGGTATTGGTTTGGAAAATTTATGACTCCAAGTACACCAATCAGTTTTAGTTGTATTGGCTCGATTATAGTTCGTCCTTGGTTTTGAATATCGAGCTCTGTGCAGCTTACAGTTTAGTGTACTGTATACCTAATTACTGAAGTGCTCAATATTCCACTTTTCGCCAAGGCCCTCGACAGAGAATTACCAAAACTCAATACCTCACGTTGGCACGCTTGCATATATTAAATTTCATTAGCACAACGTACTGCACTGGTGGTACTTCTTGAAAAAATTTGGTTGATTTGGTAAAATTGATTGGCATCGCTCAACTCTACACGCAACTGGAAGTGGAAGTTCCACACAAACATTCGATTTCTCAATGTAAGTTATGATCAGTTTTTGAAATAATCTATCTGTGCTTGCTTGCTTTTGTATAAATATCGTCATTATACAATTCAGTATTTTTTTTGGTAGTGTTTTGAATTTTGTGTTTAATTATGGAAATCTATTAAGAGCAATTTATCGGAGCATCTAAAATCCAGAAATTTATCGGAGCATCTAAAATCTTGAAATTTGACAGTTTTCAAAATTTTGGTCATATTTTATCAAAATTATACTACAATTTTTATTATTTTCGCCAAAAATATATCCTCTTCCCACCACTGAAAATAACCAACTTGCCCATGAACAATGACCTATAAATGGACAAAGCTGTATATACCCTAAGAAACCCTTTATCCAAAAACTAGTATAGACAGCCCTTACATTTATGATCCATAAGCCCCCGTTATTTGTCTGTTCGAATTTTTAGATACAAACTTAAATGGCATCATGTACGGATTACCTGGACAGATTTTACTGTCCCCTAGGTAGACCCATGAGAACGGTTAAAACTTGGGATTCGGTAATACTGCTCATTGCGCAACACGCTCCAACGGTTTCAGCCCACCTTTTTCTACATTGTTGTTTGTGCATTAAAACGAGACGAGACTGCTTCTGGATCTGCGCCATAATTCTATGAGCAGCTCTTTCTGTGGGTTGCGCAGGAAAATAGGTTTTTTTAACATGGTGTTTTCAATTCTTGTGAGCAGAGAATTATGAACACTGTTTTCTACTAGATAATCAAACGTTTCATGATTTTTATACAGTAGTAAAGACTCAAGAGAAAAATGGTGAAGGACGCGCTGGACTGTGCAATGCTTGATAATAAGAGCAATTCGTCGGTGACTCTTTCAACCATGGCGACTGCTAAAACCCATGGCGAGGAGTCTCCTTACTTTACTGGCTGGAAGGAGTATGACAAAAACCCATATGACCGGCACATGAATCCCTCCGGAATCATCCAGAGGGGCCTCGCAGAGAACCAAGTAAGGTCAAATTGTATCACCACAAACTATTGACATGCTATAATATTTTAAGGTTGCAACTGTCAAATATTCCTCCTAAAAAAGTATCCTTTTTAATGTTGGATTTTCTCCTTGCAGGTATCTTTTGACTTGTTGGAAGCATGGCTGGATGAGCATCCAGAAGCATCAATTTGTCAGGAAGGCAAGACAACTTTCAGAGACACGGCACTGCATCAAGATTACCATGGATTGCCTGCCTTCAGAGAGGTGTGTCTGTGTGTACAGAGAAGCTGATCCTCCAGCCATTTTTTTATTCATTGACATTAAACATTAAACCCTAGATTATTGAAAATTGAAATTGTTCCAACGTGCTTATTTTTGTGCAGTCATTGGCAAGATTCATGGAGTTGGTGAGGGGTGGGAAAGTTAGGTTTGATCCAGATCGTATTGTTCTTACTGCTGGAGCAACTGCTGCCAATGAGCTGCTTATGTTCTGTCTGGCAAACCCTGGGGAGGCTTTTCTCGTTCCAACTCCATATTATCCAGGGTAACTTAGCGTCCTTGGATCCAAATTGAACTTATGTTGTAATATGTTGAAATCTATGTTGCATCCAGAGTAACCTAGATTTACAGTTCAATATAATAATATAATAAAGATGTTACAAGATGTTAGTCTAATATAATAATATAATATATTAAACATCATTCATATATATATATATACATATATATATTTTTGTGGGTTTATTTAGAAGTAGTTGATGAATTTTTGGTGTTAAGACAAAAACCATATTAAATGGTTTAGTGATCAATGCAGTCATAAGTGGTTAAAGCCCACCCATATCATGGACGATTGAGTCAGAAAGATAATGATTTGGTTAACAATTCATTTCCCCATTGCTTAGGTTAATAGTAACAACTAATCTTATCTCTTTTAAAAAATTCTCGTTATTTTTTATTATATAAAATATTGTTTTCTATCTCTTTATTATGGAAAACTTCTCCTACATACTGTTTTCTATATAATATATAAATTAGAAACTTCTCCAACATTTATTTTACGCCCCATATCTAGATCTGATAAGTTATTTTCTAAGATAAACTATGCTGATACGTTATTTAGCTATTGACAAATAAATGTAATTTCTAATGCAGTTTTGACAGAGATATGAGATGGAGAACTGGCGTGGAAATCATCCCAGTGCATTGCAACAGTAGCAATGATTTCCAGGTTACATCCTCTGCGCTTGAAGAAGCATATCATGAAGCCAAGCAGAAGAATATTAGGGTAAAAGGAATACTGGTAACCAATCCTTCGAATCCATTGGGTACCACAATGGAAAGAAAAACATTGAAGAACCTCTTGTCCTTTGCATCAGAGAAGAACATTCACCTGATATGCGATGAAATATATTCAGGATCAGTATTTCTACCTCCCGATTTCGTAAGTATTGCAGAGATTTTACAGGCCAGTGGAAGGCCAAATGACTCAGACCGCGTCCATATTGTGTACAGCCTTTCTAAAGACCTTGGCCTTCCAGGCTTCAGAGTTGGTGCAATATATTCTTATAACGATACCGTCGTAACTACGGCTAGAAGGATGTCGAGTTTCAGCCTAGTGTCCTCGCAGACTCAGCATTTTCTTGCCTGTATGCTTTCAGATGAAGATTTTACGAAGAAGTACATAAAGGAAAATAAGAAAAGGTTACGAAAAAGGCACAGGATTATGGTTTCTGGTTTGCAGAAAGTTGGTATTAGCTGCTTGAAAAGCAACGCGGGTTTGTTCTGCTGGGTAAACCTCATGCAGCTCCTGCCATCAGAAAACGTTGATGGGGAAATAAAGCTTTGGGAGACAATCCTGTATGAAATGGGTTTGAATGTGAGTCCTGGTTCATCTTGCCATTGCATTGAACCAGGGTGGTTTCGAGTGTGCTTTGCTAACATGAGCGAGCACACACTGCAAGTTTCCTTGCAAAGAATACAAGGATTCATGAACAGTCGTACTCGAACGGAGGAACAAAAGTAATAAATTAATTACTGCTACTGCTGCTCGGAACTTACAAAAGGCCGTGCACCACCCCATATTAGAAAGTTGAGCACTCACGAGCTGTGGAGTCAATGGTAGATATAAATGATAAATAGTTACTTATATATAAACAATGTTTGTTTGATTCTTTGATGCACAGTTTTGGAGGGCACCGTGCACTCCTCGGTGTTGGCACTCCTCGTGTTGGCGTTTGAAGGAGACCCTTTTTTCCCTGTTATCGGTTGGATTGTTTTTTCCAAAGTTGTACGATTCCGACCTACACCTACTTCAGTTTTGGTCGACGATAAATTTTTAGCAGAGCCGCACACCTGGCCTGTTGTACTTACATTTTACTCCATTCCATTTATTTTTATTTTTATTTTTGTGTGGTGTATGGCCAATAATATTAGCTATATCCACGAAAAACCCATTAGGGTTTAAGTAAGTTTATTATTTTTCATGTAGAAATGAATCTCAAGAAATAAACCTATCAATTTAGTGGGACCTAAAACCCAGCTAGAAAGATGAAGAGGATAACAGCCACTTCACATTATCCAACTACACCCACTTCACATTGTAAGTACATTCTATTTGCAGATGGAGTGGATCTGGATTTTATCTTCATTTTGCAGACTGAATGTGAATTTGGATTCTATCTTGAAGAAATGAATGTATACATATCCCATTGAGGGCGACTGTTTTCTAAGATCCCATGTTACTTGCACGCTAAGACTCCCATAGTTGCTTGCACATTAAGACTCTGACGTGTAAAGTCTTATCTCTAAGAAAGGGATGCCTATGTATTGCACCAAGTGAGTACAAGGATAGCTGCGTTCTAGGATCCCATGATCGCTTCTGCATTAAGACTCTGACGTATATAGGGAATCAGTTAATGTACTTAATGTTTATATACAAAATAGTAATATTATTTTCAATGTTTTATATAAAAAATGAGGTTAGGAAAGGAAAACAAAGAGTCATGCAAATACATACATTTAGAGCAAGTAAAAAGAAATAATTCAAGAATTTTATATGCAAAAAATTGGAGTTAAAAAAAATATGTATAAATTATTTAAAAAAAAATTATATTATTAATATAGTAATATAATGATAATAATTTTTTTTTATATACATGAATAACATAAAAATAAGAGAAAATAGGAAATTGCCTCAAAATAGAGTTTTTTTTTATTGTTATATATATATATATATATATATGTTTTGGTTAAAATATTTTAAATTTGGAAGTAATTTGTGTTAATTGCATATTTGAAATAAGGAGTTTATATATATTTGATTTTAGACTTTTGTGATCTATATTCATTTTGATAAATTCTTTCAGATTAATTACATCATGAGTTTATACATTTTAATATCTCAATTTTTTTAAGAAAATTAATTTATTTATATATATTCAAAAATACATTTTAATTACAATTAAAATATGATTAAAAAAACTTAAACAATTAGATAACCCATTATATTTAAGTTAAATTTCAATTTAATATAAATATACTAAAAATAATTATTTCAAAATAATTTTAAATAAGAATATGATAAAAGTTTGTAGGTTTCATATTTTACTTTATTATTTTCTTCATTAATATAAATAGATGTGTTTAATATAATTTATGATAACACTAATTAATAAAAAATTCATCTATTTAAAATATCATATTTAAAATTAAAATTTATTTATAAATTAAAATTTATATTTAATTATTTTTCCAATTAATAAAATACTTTTCTTCAAATTATGTATTTTAAATTATAATATAATAATAAAAAACTAAATAGAAAATAAAAAATAAAAATAAAATAAATAAATATTAAATATCACCATTCAAGTTTTTAATTAGAAATATGTTGATGTGGCAATTCAACCAAGAGACTTTGTACAAATAAACATTCTGTGAAGAATTGCTCCACCGCCTCTTATGTTAATAAACATAAGACTTAACATTATACAAATACTTCTCCGTTTACAATTTTACAAATATTTCTCCATTCACAATTTTATAATTCTTTTAAATCATTATTTTCAAAAAAAAAATTACATAAACCATTACAATTTATTTCCTTTCCACACTAACCACAACCATCATTTCATTTTAACTTTTACAATTGTGTAATGTTCCAACAATACCTATAAAGTTACTTTAATCATTTTTCCAAGTGTGTTGCATGAAAATAAAGTAGAATCACTTTTTAATATATATATATATATATATATATATATAATTTTGATAAAATGAAATTTAAATTAAATAAAAGTAATAGACATAAAATTCCATACACAAATTCAAAGCAAATTGGAAAAAAAAATGTAACTAGGTCTTAATACCAATTACTGTGTTGATTAATCATTTTAAATGATATGGTGAATCACTTAATAAATGATAATGAGATATTGAGAGAGCATGATTATTTCAAAAGCATGAGAGGTAAGATAATGCTAGTGAAAAACTTTCACAAGAAATGGTTTAAATTAAATCATATATTCAATAATAAAAACATGAAATAATAAATGATAGACAATTACTAGAATGCATCAAATAGAATGGGGAACATTCCTTTACTAAATTAAGTAAAAAAAGATATACTTTTATCAAGTGGTTGGGGTTTACAACTAAAATCTATAATTTTTTTGTATTTTTTTGCAGCCTCCATGGGTGCTTTTTTTGGTGGGTGATGGATCAATATTTATGGGCCCTTCTAATTGAGTTTCTTAGCAGTTTCTTAGTTTTTTTCCTTTTTTTTGTCTTCCTTATCGGGTGCACCCTTTGGTCACGGGTTTTATCAGTTGGTTCCTCCTAGTCCATTTTCTTTAATGGGTTATGGTTGTAGTTATTTTTTGGGCCCTACGAGTGTTTATCTCCTAGGATGGCACGGGGCCCATGAGGGGATGAATGCGTGGACAGTTATGGCCTTGCCCGTAAACCTCCTCGGGAGGGTTACACATCTTTGGAGCGCTTGGAGCTGGTTTTTGGGTCTAAGAATTTCCTTCTCAGTTGTCATTCTAGGGTTTCACACGCATTACAACCTACTTCACAAAATCCTTCTTTGTCGTTGGGGGAAGACGTTGACATTAGCACAGTAGCTAGCCTCTTTTCTCAGGCTGTTATGGGAAATTTTTTATGTTTCCAAGTGAATAACGCATAGATGCTGGAGTGGGTTCAAAACCATTGCAAGCCATTACTTGGGTATACTCTAGTTTTTAGTCTCCTTGTCAATGGTTGTTACCATTTTCATCTTCTACATGAATCCCACATTGAGGTGGTATTGGGAAAGGCCTAGGTTTTGTGTAGGGGATTTTTAAGATCGCAATATTGGGTTTCGAGTCTGAATCCTCTTACAGAGGTGATTCACTCAAGATATCTTTGGTTCAAGTTGTATGGATTCCCTCTAGAACTCTAGATGAGGGTGGTCATTGAAAATATTGTTGGGTTCATCAGAAAATTTGTTCATTTCGAGGAGAAATGCTTAACATATTTTGGTAAAAGGTTTCTCTGATTTTCAATAGAGATGGAGGACGTGGTTGGCCTTCTTGAAGAGGCTCACTTTTCTTTGGGAATTTTTTCTTTTGTTCACCAAATAGATTACTAGAACATTCCTTTTTGGTGCTCATATTGCAGATGTCTTGGTCATTTGACGGCACGATGTACACAATCTATGGTTTGGAAGGCAAAGCCCTCTTTGGGAAGGTTTAAGTTATTGGAGATGTTGGTTTTGTCGGATTGGGGCTTTGGTAGAGATGTTGGGGTTTTCTCGCAGCATTTAGAAGCTGACTCTTCTGGTTTTGATGGGTCTCTGAGAGATTATCCCCCTCTAGTTCTGGTGGACATTATAGTGGCCTCGAATAGGGATTTTTAGGAAGCGAATTTGGTGAATGATTTCCATTCTCATGTTGGGGACTCGGTTATGGTTTTTCAGGCATTGGGGTTTTTTGGCTTTGTGTCCTCTTCACAGGTCTAGGATTATGGGGGTACATCTTCTGTTCTCTATGGGTGAGAAGCTTCAATACATTCTTCCTTTTGGCCCGGGGTGCCAACGAGTGGATTTTCTTCAACACTTCTCGTATATTTCTCAAGCAAGCTCATAAACGCTTTATTGGTTGAGGCCATATTCCTTATTGATAACATTGTATTGAGTAAATCTATGGATATGGCTTCATCACGTGGTGTTATATTCTATGTTACCTTTTGTTTCTAGCCTTCCTTGTTCCATTTCCTCTGTTTCGTCCTTGACCCCTATGACCTCTATTTTTCCTTTTGAGATGTCTATATTCCTGCATTCTCTGGGAGCTCTTGCTCTCTGAGATGCAAAATTTTCTGCTTTATATGCCCCTCTCTCATAGGAAGTTGTCGATAAATCTGGTCCTTCTCTTGTATCATCTGTTTCCATTGCATGTTCATCTTATACGCGAGCTTTACATATGGAGGAGATCCTTGTATTCTCATCTCCACCTTCGGCTTCATTGCCAATGGTCGTTCTTCTCCTCCCTCGACAAAATGTGACAATTAGGAAAAAAACAATCAAAAAGATTTATCTCAGAACTTTGATCCTCATCTAGATTCACTACATGATATACCAATTATATCTAAACATTATATGGCCCACCCTTGGAGCATTTGTTCCCTATGCATCCCAATCATCATTATGTCTCTGAATATTAGGGGTGTGGGGGGTCAGGATAAGGCTAGGGCTCTTCGTCATCTCATTCATATAAACCAACCTTCTATCATCCTATTTCAACAAAAAATGGTGATGGGGAATAGGGTCGGGAAGTCTCTTCATGCTTTGTGCCCTCGTTGGTGCTTTGTATCAGTGAATGCTTATGGTCGTTTAGGCGAGATATGTGCTATGTGGAATCTTAGGGATGCGTTATTTAGATATTATGTGTCGGATGCAGGGAACGTTCTGGAGGGTAATATTAGAGAATTAACTGATCCATTAGTCTTATTAAAATTTTATGGCCCTTATTCTCAATAGGATTCATTTTGGCAATCTCTTTTGGACAGTGGTTTGCTTCATAACCATTCACTTATTATGGGGGTTGACCTCAATTTCACCCTCTCGGCTTGTGAATGTTGGCGCTCTCATGGATGTTTCAATGTTTTTTGTATTTATATCTAATATCATTGAGGAGATAAGGCTCATTGATGTTTTCCCCATTCCATTGGGGGTGACTTGGCATAATGGTAGATCTAGGGTGAAGGGTATTACCAAACGTCTTGATAGGTCCTTGGTGGCAGAATATTTATCCTCGGTGCTCAGAAAATATAGACTATGGATCTATCCTAATCACATTTCTGATCATTGCCTGATATTTCTATAGTAGGAAGCTTCTAACCCTCATACAATCTATCCTTTAAAGTTTAATCGTCTATGGTTGAATTTAGATTCTTTTTGTACATTGGTCAATTATGTATGGAAGGAACAACTACTAGATTCCTCTTTGTCAGCCATGGAGGTGTGGTTGTATGAAATTAGTAGTATCAAATATCATGTAAAAAGGTGGGCTCGTGAGTATATGATCTGTAATGAAAACTTGAAGGTGATGGGAAAATTTGCGAGTAAAATTTTATGAATTTTAGGTAATGGGTCACTTTGCAAAAGTACATAAAATAATGGTTTTAAAACTTTGTTAACAACATAAAAATAGAGACAGATATACCATATCAGAAACACAAGACAACAAAATGATAAAGGAGTTCACCCCTCTCTTGGGCTACATCTCCTGGTCTAGCTTCCAATGTTGGGCCTCTTTCATTAAGTGCTCAAATTATATTTACATGGATTTACAATGCTTAGAATGTAAAAATCATGTCTCCATTTGTTCAAGAATAGTAAAAAAGTCCCTAGTTGGGCTCTTGTTGGGCTCAATTTCGCCAAAAACTGAAGAATTTATGTTCTAAAGAAGTTTTTCTGCTAAGTGCTTTGCAAACTACACTCTCCTACTATGTCTTATGAATTGCGCTTTTTCCAGAAACACCAAGTGCCATTTTCGCCCGATGCTAACGAGATTTCCACTAGTTTGGGTGCATTTTTTTGGATGTTTTAAATACCCAATGACCCTTGGCAGAAAATTCTAGGCACATGCAGCCATGCACCCGGGGGATGGGGCTAACTGCCCGCCCCCTTCGACATAGCTCCTAAAACATCGACGATGGTTTTGCTACATCCACACAACCTGGGGATGTTCCCAAAACTCTGCACCCATTCGTTTATCCCACGCCCATGGTCTTATCAGCACCATGTGACTTTGGTCGTGGGCTTATCCCCAAGCACCAACCTTTAGAACCTCCCTCTTGAGCCACGGTCCCATGTGACCCCACATTCCCTTTGGTCGGGCTTAATCATTAGCCCTCACATCTATCACGTCAACCTTAGCATCTTCCACTCCAATCCGCCTCTGGTTATATGGCAAGTTGCGAAACCTCGGGCCAGGGTTAAGCCCGAGCCCTCAACACCCTTCTACCTGCAGTCTCATGGGCATTGAGGTGACCGGGGACCAAGGTTTAGCCCTGACCCCCTTGCCAAATACTTATTCGTTGAAAAATTAAATACATATTCACAACTATGACTATTGAGTTCCACCTTGAGACCTATTGGTAAGGTTTTGTGCTGCAAACTTTGAGGTCCTGCATTCGAATCTGATCGAGACCAGTTCAGCCCTTAACCAAATTTTGCACCACCCCAAGGTGCCACGTGGAAACTTGTGATTGGGCCATGTGGCACCCAACCATTGGGCCAAATCTACGAACCAAAATTTTCCAACTCGAACCAATTAGGTGAGGCCATTTGGTAGCCTTCCATTGGCCAACAAGGTACAGTCAACTTGCCTAGTTAGCCTATTGGGTCATCGTACAGACTACCTAGTGAACAGTACTATACCCAACCTGCAAAAATTTTACCTGTTTGGGAAAATGATCAAAACGCGATATTGGGAGCATATGATATCAGTTTTAAGCTATTCAAGTTGCGTTGGATTCAAGCTAGCGATCTCTACACTTTGGCACTAGTTTCAATAACTTTTGAACACTTTGAAATTTGAGCACTTTATTGATCCCCTCGACCACTCCTCCCAACAAGAAGCTTTTGGACCTCCAAAAGGCTATTTTCAATCAACAAAGAGATGAGGGTACATTTCCCTCACCCTTCCCTTCTCAATCCATTTGGCTTTGCCTAGCTTTATACCTTTGAGCCCATACGAAGGTGCTTCCCGTTCCTTCTTCTTGAAGTTCTTATTTTTTGTCAAGGATAGGATCTTGCTACAATTATTCAAGATATCCAGGAGAGAAATCTTCTATTGAAGAAATATAAACATTCTCTCTTGGGTCTTCAATCAAAGGAGGCTCATCCAATTTCAAGTTCTTTTCACCTTGAAGCTTTTCTTTGCTGGTGCAAAGCCCTACTTTATTTCCAACATGAAAATTGTGGTCAACACGATGCTTATCCTATCTAGCCTTGTACTTGGCTTGACTCTTCACCAAATGCGATCTCCATCACCATTCACCATCCTTCTTCAAATAAAAAACATTAGGAGAACCATAATAAGATATACTAGAACTAACATTCCCTTTGTCAAGTAGCTCTTGCATTTGCTTCTTCTTCCCTTCATTCTCTAACACTCGCATCTTGTTCATACCAATGTTCAAAAGTGATGTATCCTATGGCAATTGAACTGATCCGAATGGAAAATGGCATCAACCCATGGTACTCATCCACCCATATTATTCATCGACCCATGGAATTTACCCATGGTATTGTAAATGGCGTCCGCCCATGGTATTGTAAAATCCACCCATGGTACTCATCCACCCATATTATTCATCAACCCATGGAATTTACCCATGGTATTGTAAATGGCATCTGCCCATGGTATTTTAAAATCCACCCATGGTATTCATTCACCCATGGAATTGACCCATGGTATTGTAATTGAAAAATACTATAAGTAACAGATCACATTTTGTAAAAGGACAGATTGTCTGCCACAATGTAGCCTTCACAGTTCAGAGGCATGTAGCCACACATCTCTTCTCAGAGATAAGCTACCATTGCCCTAACTGGTTTATTTCCACTTGGGTTTTAATAAAAAGTTTCTTTGTGGTTTTGTTTATTAGGCATTCTCCTATTTTTCTTCTGGCGATTTTAATTTTTCAGATCTTGGGGGTCTCTCCTACCAAGATCCATTTCAATCTTTTAGATCTTGGGGGCCTCCCCCCAAGATCTGGATTAGGGGTATCAGAGCAGGTTATGATTCCAGGGGAACAAGGGTTTGATGCATGTTTCAGTTTCAAATTTTGCAGCAATATTCAACAAACTTCAGGCATGTGCTACAACCTCCACAGAGCACTTTCTTGGGTCAAGCAGGAAGAATTTTTCTTTTTTCATTTTTTTGCAGGATTTTTTTTGGGCGGCGACTTTGCAGATCAGATCTGAAACATTTGGTACAAAATTTACAAAATCAAATACCAGATCTAGATTCCTCTCGAAAAATTACCCAATTTCAAAAAAAAAATGGGTCAAATCGGAGGGTGAATTGAATACCATGGGTGGATTTTACAGTACCATGGGCAGATGCCATTTACAATACCATGGGTAAATTCCATGGGTCGATGAATAATATGGGTGGATGAGTACCATGGGTGGATTTTACAATACCATGGGCGGACGCCATTTACAATACCATGGGTAAATTCCATGGGTCGATGAATAATATGGGTGGATGAGTACCATGGGTTGATGCCATTTTCCATTCGGATCATGAACTTCATGTTATTTTCCTCTTTTAGAAGGCAACATGTTAAATTCTTGAAACATCTTATCACATATGTTAACAACTTCAACTAAATCATGTTTGATTTTTACATCACATCCTTAGAAAGCTTCAAATTCATCAACATCTTTGTGTTTAATTATTAACAATGCAAAATTATGACTAGCATTTATAAACCTCTTCATTTGTCCAACATTCACAAGAGACAAATACAACTTCTTGCGATGTGCTTTAATAATGTACTCAATCCCATTTTCTAAAAAATGATACTTGTTCTCATGGAAATGAAAGATGCCTTTCCTATCATATAAGTGTGGGCTTCCCAAAAAATCCCACATATGTCAAGTGGTACTACATCAAGTTCTACCTCATCAATAAAATTTGCAGTGATAGAAAATTTAAGTATGTATTTTCTTATCACTTGAAATTTGGCATTGTTACATACCCAACCTAAAGGATAAGATTTAGGGCAAGGAATGGTTTCTTGACAATGCCTTCTACTTTGTTATGTTTTGTGATGACTCTAATATGGAAAATCTCTATTCTTTCTCTTTCATTTTGAGTTTCAATGGGTTTGCTAGAAGAACTAGTACTTTCAATATAATCCTTACCTTTAAATCCCATGGCTATAATTTTTGTTTCATCTCTAGAATCAAATCCTAGATCTTGTTGCGTAGTTGTAGCAATCTTTTCTTTCTCCTTATTATTTAACTTTTTGGGTCTCGTCTCAGGATGAAGTTCCCAATAGTGGTCTTCATCATGACCTTCTTTGGAACAATGTTTACATGTGAGTTTTGCTCCCTCCTTCTTGATTGAAGCATTATTTTTATTCTCTCCTTTGAAATTTCCTTTTTCTTTGTCTCCAGACTTGAATGACTTCTCAATAGCTTCTTCATAAACATTCTTCCCTCTTGCTTCTAAATGAGTTGCCTGTATACAAACTTAATCTAGTTTTGTAGGGTTAAACATGAGAATTGTGTGTCTCAAATAAATATGCAAACCTGCAATGTATTTGAGTAGAGTGTCTTGAGAGGATAAACCTATACCCAAAATCAAATCTCTTTTCCTAAATTCTTGAGTATAGATTTGTACTTTTTGACCCTTAGCTTGCCTAAATTTCTGCCAATCGATTATAGCTTTTTGCATGTATGTTAATGGATAAAATTGTCTTCTTATTGCAACAACAAAATCATTCCAAGAGGATAATACCACTTTTCTTCATGCCCTCTTGAGTTTTTGTTTCACACCAAATGAGTGCTACACTTTCCAACCTAAGAGAAGCAAGCTGAATTTTGGTTTCATCATCTTTGATTCTTTGTATCTTGCAATACACTTCAATATGACAAACCCAATTATCTAATTTCTCAGCATTTACCTCTCCATCATACATAGGAAATTCAAACTTTATGTCAAGCTTTAACAAAGGAGTTTTACCATGTCCTTTTAGAGAATTTGGAGGTGTTTGTGAAGGGGTAGAAGTAGAAGAAGATGAGGATGAGGATGGAGGTGAAGGTGGTGGCTTGTCACCATCCCCTCCATTCCCTTTTAGAGGTTTGTCGCCTTTTCCTCCATTCCCTTTTGGAGGTTTTGAGCTCTCTCCTTGTAACCTTGAGTTCCTCTACTCATAAAAAAACTTTCACCATTTCAAACATTTCAAGGAAAGTGTTTTTGAAAGTTCTCTCATCTTCATACATCCCATCATGACCTTCTTCATGTGCCATAGCTGGTGAAGCCTGAGATATGTGTGTTCTCCTTGAAACAATTTGAGACATTGGCTCCACAAGCTCTCCTTCTCCTCTTTTGAGCTTCAACCTTGTAAGCATCAGAACACACTCGGAAACAAAATCAAACCTTCAAAATAACCTTGAGCTCTGATACCAAACTGATCTATAATGCAAACTTGAAGGCAATGGAAAAAATGTGCAAGTAAAATTCTATGTATTTTAGGCAATGGATCACTTCGCAAAAGTACATAAAATAATGGTTTTAAAACTTAGTTAACAACATAAAAACAGAGACAAATATACCATATCATAAACATAAGACAACAAAATGATAAAGGAGTTCACCCCTCTCTTGGGCTACATCTCCTGGTCCAACTTCCAATGTTGGGCCTCTTTTATTAAGTGCTAAAATTTGTGTTTACATGGATTTCTAGTGCTCAGAATATAAAAATTATGTCTCCAATGGCTCCAGAATGATAAAAAAAACCCTAGTTGGGCTCTTGTTGGGCTCAATTTGGCCAAAAATGGAAGAAGTTATGCTCTAGAGGAGTTCTTCTGCTAACTGCTCTACAAACTACACTCTCCTGCTAACTGTCCTATGAATTACGCTTTTTCTAGAACCAACAAGTGCCATTTTCACCCGGCGCCGATGAGATTCATGTCGGTTCGGGTGAATTCTTTTGGATGTTTTAAATGCCCAATGACCCTCTGGCAGAAAATTCTGGCCACATGGGGCCATGCACCCGAGGACTGGGGCTAACTGCTTGCCCCTATCGGCATATCCCCCGAAACTTTGGCTCCGGCTATGCTGCATCCATACAACCTAAGGTTGTTCCCAAAAATCTGTACCCATCCGTCTATCTGGTGCCCATGGTATTTTCGACGCTATGTGACTTCAGTCCTAGGCTTATCCCCAAGTGCCAACCTTTAGCACCTCCCACCTAAGCCATGGTCCTATGTGACCCCACATGCCCTGTGGTCAGGATTAATCCTTAGCCGTCATGTTCATCGCGCCAAACATAGTGCCTTTTGCTCTGATTCGCCTCCAGTTATATGGTGGGTTGTGGAACCTTATGTTAGGGCTAAGCTCGAGCCCTCATCTCCCTTTTTGTTGTGGTCTCGTGGGCGGTAAGGTTTGGCCTTGTCCCCAAACACTTATCTG
Organism: Pinus tabuliformis; assembly: GCA_031772625.1. Lineage (NCBI taxonomy): Eukaryota > Viridiplantae > Streptophyta > Pinopsida > Pinales > Pinaceae > Pinus > Pinus tabuliformis. The sequence continues at coordinate 662,264,489 of CM062820.1, read as the reverse complement.
TCGAAAACTTAAATACATATTCGCCACTATGACTATTAAGTTCCACCCTATGGCCTATTGGTATGGCACTATGCTGTAAACTTTGAGGTCCTCTGTTTGAATTCGATCGAGGCCAATTTAGCCCTTAACCAAATTTTGCACCACCCTAGGGTGCCATGTGGCAGCCTGTGATTGGGCCATGTGGAACCCAACCATTGTGCCAACACAAATTCCATCAACCAACCAAAATTTTCCAACTCAGACCAATTAGGTTAGGCTAGTTGGCAGCCAACCATTGCCCTGCGAGGTACAGTCAATGTATAGACTTCCATATCAGCGATCCTGCACCCAACTTGCAAAATTTTACATGTTTGGGAAAACGATTAGAACGTGATATCGAGAGATTATGATATCGATTTTGAGCGATTCAAGTTGCATTGGATTTAGGTTCACAAGATCTATGCGTTGGTATCAGTTTCAAGCACTTTTGAACACTTTGTATTTTGATCACTTTACTGATCCCCTGGATCATTATAACTAGTTTTACAGGTGGGTCTCAAAGAGGTGGAAGCACAACTCACTGGCCTTCAATATTTCTTCATCGAAAAAGTTTTGATTCAATTGTCAAATCGAGGATTGCTACGCTGACTCACAGAAAGAAGCAGATCTTAAGGGAAAAGGAAGTAAAATGGAGATTCAAGAGTAGAGCTCTATGGGTTAAAGAAGGTGATGAGAACACAATGTTTTTTTCATAAGTATGCTTATTTCAGTAGAAACCAAAAGCGATTTGGTAAATTCAAGATGAGCATGTATCCATTGGTCACACATAGGCTCAATTGAAACAATTTGCAGTTTCACATTTTTCAAAACTTTATAGAGATTCTAGAGATACTAATACACAACATCAGTTAGAAGTTCTTCTTACCATGCTAATATTTTTTCCAAAAGAGATTCAATTTCAATTGGATGGGAGGTTTCCGTGGAGGAATTAAAGAAGGTCATGGAATATTTTGCAAAGGATAAGAGTCTAGGCCCTCATGGTTGGACTGTGGATTCCTTTCTTCATTTTTTTTTATCTGATTGGTCGAGGAGGTTCGTGTCATTGGCCATGTGTTTGGTTCCATTAATTTGAATATTTTGGCTTTAATTTAAAAAAATTCCAAGCCAATGTACTTTGATTATTATCGCCAATCTCACTTTGTAATCTTTGCTACAAATTTATTTTAAAGTTTGTGGTCACTAAACTAAAGGAAAATCTTTCAAAGTTCCTTTCGGATGAACAGTTCGATTTTCTAAAGGGGATGCTGATACATGATTTTGTAGGATTGGGACAGGAGGCACTACACTTAATAAATCCTACATGAGACAAGTCATTATTCTAAAACTTGATTTGGTAAAGTTTTATGATAGGGTTAACTAACAATTTGTACGACAACTTCTTCTACATATCGGTTTAGATCCTTTGGTCACCAATTAGATCACGGGTGTGTTATCTCAGCCGATTATGAGGTTCCTATCAATGGCTCCCCTAAATCATTTTTCAATTCCAATCATGGATTGAGATAGGGGTGTCCTATTTCACCCCTGGTTTTTTTGTTGATCATAGAAGGGCTCAACAAGTTGATAAACGATGCAAAATAAAAGGGAAAGATTAGGGGGGTAAAAGTTTCCCGGGGGATATTTTTGAATCATTTATGATTTTTTGATGATGCTTTGATATTTGGACATGGGACCTTAAGAGAATGGTTGTGTTATGATTCTCTTTTAAAACTATTCTGCTCAACCTATGACATGTTGCTTAGTCTAGAAAATTTATCCTCTCGAAGAATTGATAGATGAAATTATTTATCAGTTACATTTTTTAGTTGCGTCTTTGGAGGAGGGTTTTCCTTATTTGGGTTTCACACTAAATCCTAATTGTTATTATAGAAGAGTCTGGTCCTCGATTATTAGAAGGTTGGTGTCGCGTATTGGGCATTGGTTCCATAGGTCGTTGAGCATTGGAGGATGATTGATGATTTTAAAATCTATATTAGACGGGATTCCAATCTTCTAGTTTCCCCTTTTTAAATTTAGAAAATGTACTATCATGCATTAGGGGCCATCATGAGTAATGATTTGTGGTCGGGGAGGGGTTGGTAAAAATATCAACTGTCTAAATGCGATGTTATCTCCAGGCCAAAATTTGAAGTAGGTGGGGTTTAAAAAATTATTTTTCTGTAGACAGGCTTTGATTATGAAAAATTTTGGTGTATCGTTTTTTTGGAGAGTATTTGGGATAATATAATTAGATCTAAATATATTAAAAAGACTGCTTTGTGGACTTGATCTTTCCAAAATCATGTTTTCCCTACCGAATCTATCATATGGAGGGTTATGCTTGAGATTATTTCATCTATTATAAAATATCTTTGTTAGAAAGTTGGAAATGGTAGGATGGTTAAGATAGGGTTCGAGCCCATCATTAATATGTTGCAGGTCAATTATTTGTCTCTCGTTCTTATTTCAGGTTTAAATTTTCATCGTATTACATATTTGGAGTAAGATTATCATTTGTATCCTTTATCTCCGATGGCTTCTTCCTAGCTATTTTCTCTTCAAATTGTCTTTAGGGGGATGTTGTAGCTAAATGGGATTATTTTATCCTACTTTTGGCCAAGAGGGGTATTATGTTAGGAGTTGGAGTGGATTCCTTGGTTTGGTTGGGGGATCCTCTAACTAGCCAAAGTTTTGCAAAGCTGCTTACAATGCTCTTTTTAGTAATTCTCTTTCAGATGTCAGGATAGTGTGGTAGAAGAAGATTTTGGCTTAGCCTATTCCTTCGAAATTGAAAGTTTTTATATGGTTGTCATTGAATAAAAAGTTGCTTATGGTTAACGATCTCTAGAAAAGATGATTTCAGGGGTCGAATAGATGTGTTGTGTTTGTCGTGGATGGGGAATATGTTCCACAACTCTTCTTGAATGCTCCTTTGATCGTGAAGATGGAGATTGTCACTTATGTCCCTAAAAATTCTCGGTCCCTTTTTTGACAACAATTTGGAAGGTTGTTTATATTGGTGGGATTCTCATATGGGAGTTAACTGTGGATTACCGATTTTTATTGAGCGGGGGTTATGGAAATCTTGGAATTGTTTGATTTTCAAAGACAAAGTTCCATATCTACATTATATCATACCCCAAATTCCTAGTTTGTTTTAGGAATATAGAAAGCACCTGAGGGTTCATCAGCTCAAGGATTTACTTGGGCCCCATGTTTTGGTGGTTGAAAATCATGACTTTTTTGGTAGGGCTTCTACAAATAATATATGGGGGGCAGGTATATATATCTCTTTTAATGGTAACAAGTTCATAAAGGCTTGGCTAAACATGGACAGACCATCAAACATGATTGGGGAATTGATTGCAACATGGGAATTACTATTTATTTTCTCTTCATATGGTTTTAAGGTCCTTCTATTTTTCGGTGATTCTGTGTGTGTGATCAACTGGCTCTTGGGACACTCTTCTCTACAAGAACTTTCTATTCACAAATGGAAGCAGAGGATACTACTAATAAAATATACCTTTCATCCTTTGCTTTTTCATCACATTTATCGTGAATGAAATGCTCAAGATGATTATGTCTCAAAGAAGGCCCTGACAATGGAGGAAGGATACATTTATTTTAGCAATTTCTAGGCTTATCAAGGATTAGATCTGGCAGAATTGGGATTCTAACAAGTCATCAGTGGGAGGTATTCCTTCAGGAGTAGGAAGTTTTTGTTGATATTGGTTTCTGTCACATTTTTTCTTTTCCAAGTTGATATAAGGATCATCTATTTGTATCAAATGGGTGATCCTTTCCCCTTGTGCAATGTTCTGACTTTTGTATAGTCTATGAAATTTTAGGTGATTGTCTTTATTTTTGTTTTAGCCAATACTTATAAGTTCAACTTTCTCTTCTAGGTTTGTTTCCCAACATACATAGATGTCCCTCCTCCATATGATCAATTTTTTAAAATGCTCTAAGGCAACATACAACATTATGAACAAGATATGATGATATATGGTGATGGTAGATGTATTCGAGTTGTAAATATTTTATATAATGAAATCAGTTATTTTCCTTCTATATAAAAAAAAAGAAATTAAAAATATATCCCTTTACTAAATTACATCAAACCGATACTAAAATATATATGAATATATTGAAAATTTCAAATATCTAAAAAAATTCTTTACTCTATTCACTGAAAATTCATCTTAATATTATATACTACAATAAAATTAAAAACGAAAATCTTACACATATCTAAAATAACTTAGATGCGAATATAATAAAAGTTCTAAATATTTAGAAATATCTCTATCTTGAAAATTCATCTTAATATTATATATTAAAATAAAATAAAAAACTAAATCTCACATAAAATATCAATATCCATGTATCTAGAATAATTTAGAACTTTAAAATAAATGGAGAAATATTTATCCCATTCTTAATATGTACATATGATATTTATTCCTAAATTATTAGAATGCTTCTACGCAAGTAATATATACCACTAATGAACCTCAAACCACTATTAATAAATGTGTATAATTGCCAATGAATTCATAATTCAATATATAATAGCCATACATTCGACATGATGCGATGTTCTCCATTTCAATATATTTTTCCCATGTTGTGAAGATCATTGCCAATGAACTCATAATTCAGTATATAATAGCCATACATTCAACATTATGCGAATGTCATCCATTTCAATATTTTTTTCCCATGTTGTGAAGATCATTAACCTTTGTCATATAACTCAAATCTAACTTTTCAAATATTACAATCCATATAAAATCATATGTCAATTGATATATCATTAAATCATATGTGAATTGATATATCGTTTGACATCATATTATGACGTGTTTGATGTTTCTTTTATTTATTTATTTATATATATATATATATATATATATATATATATATATATATTATATGGTTGATGTTGTAAATATTGAGATGAAATTTAATAATATATTAATTTTTACATAATATAATGATTTTTTTTATCTATAATATTGATTGATATAATATAAGATTATATATATTTGTAGAAAAATTAGCTTATCCAATGTTTTGGGTGGACACTTTACCCATCATGAGGGGCTAGAAAGGTTGATGATGATTAAACACGTTCTCAAGAGTTTTTAGGTAGACAATTGTAATGTCTACTTTGTGCCCTTGTCTACTTAAAGGCCCCTTGTCTACTTAAAGGCTCCTTAACACTTGTTCTATCATCATCAAGTTTTCAAGTCCCTTATGATGGGTCGAGTGTCCACCCAAAATGTTGGACAAGCTAAAAAAAATTACACAATTATTTTCGGAATTTTTTTGCAATATGAGCAATTGTGAAAGTCTACATTCATCTATTACATATATTATTAATTTATATTATATTGATGACCATTACAATAATTTATATAATATTGATTGATATTGTTATAACAAATGTTAATTTTGTATAATAAATAAATTAATATTATATTATATTAATTAGTATCAGTAACATATATATAGATATATTTTTGTTGAGTTAATATTCTATTATTTCAAAATGACTTCATACAAAATCAAATATCACTCTTTAAAGTGAGTCCTATCATAGTCGACCACAAACGGAAAATAGAATCACCGACAACTGACAATTTAGTCTAGGTTTATCCAAATGTAAAGCAATTGTTATTGCTAAATATGTAACTATTGAAGTAAACTGTACTACTGAAAGTAAAAGACATGATTTTAGAGGTTGATTGAGACATCAAGAATCTGATGAAGTGATTAGGGCTAGATCATAGGCATTGGTACCTACAGGGGTTGGAGGTTTTAGGCCACATTTGAGACGAACTTCTATGTGTGCTAACTAAGCATCTAGATTGTTGAGACAATGTTGGTGTCATTGAACTTTTTAAATTTGATTCATAATGGAGATGTGTCGTTGCGGTCTTCCACGGGGGATTCACTCAATGAACCTCTAACATATCATGTCCATTCGTGGCATACTAAACAATACCCCTAATTTGACTAAATATTGGAAAACACCTATAAAAATAAAAATATCTTACCCATTACCAATACCAACCCAATATACCTTCCCAATTTAAAAAACCCCTACTTTCACTAGATATTGTAGGTATTCATTTTTCATTAACATTTTTTTATACCCCTTTATATTTTATCATTAACTTTGAGCTCCATTTTTTATACCTGCTAATATAAAAATCCTTTACCCCCTATATATCCCACAATATATTATGTCATTTTTTCATCAATATATATCCCCCAGTATCAACATACATGGTATGGTATTTCTCCCCTAGTGAAGCCCATGTGCATTGTTCATGCTTTTCATTTCAAGACCCTACCCAAGAGTGTCTTCATTTACCAATGGAGGGTAATCGAGTTAAGATATTGACTCCGCCTTCTCCTAGTTTTCCTAATTTCAGGAACCCAATTAGCTACTTTGATTGGATTTATGAATCAAAGTGTGGTGGTAATTAGTGGTCAAGGATTCTAGTTGGGGGATTTCCTCTTAGATTTCTAGATGCGTGAAGGAGTGAAAAATAACCACAGTGATTTGAGTCTAAGATTGAGCTTGCAGTCATCCTTAAGGGCCTCTACCACCAGGCTCCAACAAAAATGAATCCTTTGATGGGGCATGGTTTTCTAGGGTATGACTTCAAGACAGTCCCAAAATACAAATAAACCAAGAAAACAATAAGACAAAACATACATATAATCTATTATATAAATCAATATAATAAATTATATATATATATATATATATATATATATATATATATATATATATATATATATGAGATAATTTATATATTTATTATAATTTTTAAATTTATTTATTTTATTATGCAAATTTTATTTTTCTAATTTGATAAATTATTTTGAATTTCTTTATATTTGATGTAGGATTTTTTCCTCTTATAAATAATTTTGTTGAAGTTATTTTCATAGAATTTTATAATTTTTATTATATTTTAAAATGTTATAAATAAGATTTTCTTATAAAATAAATTTACTGTTGAATTTTTATAATAATTTTTTATTGAAATAACATAGATTTAGGTTAACCCAAAATATATCAAGCGTTGAGATGGATCAAATCTCTTAAGGTGTAAATTTCTTTTAAAGTACACAACTTGAAAAATAATTTGCACTTTAAGAAATGTGGTCTGTCTTGATGCTTGATAGATCTTGGGTTAACATAGATCTAAGATGGTTATATATATGTATGTTATGTCCCTATAATACTAGTGATTCCCCCATTACTATTGTCGTTGTATCTCTTATTGTTATGGTTGTGCCCCTATTGTCCCCATATTGTTATTATTGTGCCCCATAGAATCCCTCTATTGTTATTTTTGTGCTTTTATATTATTATTGTTAAGTCGACTTGGTTATATTGTGACCCCTTAGACTCCTATATATAGAAAGGAGGTTTTGTCATTTGAATCATTCAAGAATTGTTCATTTGTGCAATGTAAAGGAGGTTCCCCCTCGAAGAGGCTTATTTCTAAGGCGTTGATCTATCTTTTCTATCTTTTTGTGAGCTAGTTTCATAACATTTTGTATCAGAGCTATGGATTTTAGGGTTTCGCTGCTCCAAAGAGGTCATCGTGTAATTTTCGCTGTAACTTTTTTTTCTGTAATGTTTCAGAAGCTAAAACAAAAACCCATTTTAGAAGCAATCGTGCTGAACCTCGAGTCCGAATTTCATATCTTGTCTCAGTATAGTTTCAGAGATATGATCTGAGGAAGTTAGGGCTTTTGCAAGCTCCATAATTTCATCTAAAAATGGTCATCGTAGAATTTGCACTATAACTCTTTCACTACAAAGTTTCAAAAGCTAAAAAAAAAAAAAATTATTTGAGAAGAAATCGTTCTGAACCGCAGCTCCATATTTCAGATCCTGTCTCGTTATATTTTTGGAGATATAATCTGAGGAAGTTAGGGTTTTTGAATACCCCCAAATTACATTCCAAACAGGTCACCTTGGGAAAATCATCATAATTTTCTCTTTCAGCATCAGATTGAATTTTCATAAGAAGTTACAAAACAAGGATGGACTGTAGTTTTTTGGGTACCATTTTCAGATCCTAAGGTTGAAACAATGACCCGCAGCACATCATACAAGTTCGCTCTACTGAACAAGTCTATACTCAGGTCATCGTGGGATATTTGGCGTAACTCTTCATTGGAGAATCAAATCTTGATCAGACTTGCGAAGTTATAAATATATATTTTAGAGGGTTACTGCAGGAAGAAATTTCAGACCTTGGAGATCTAAAATTACAGAAATACATCAGATTCAATATCAAGCTCCTATAAAGTGAAAAAAAAGGTGTGTAGTTTTTTTTTTTTTTTTTTGCATAAGCTTGGTTTGAAAAATTAGTTTGAAGGAATTCAAAGGGCATAGTGAAGCATTATCATCGGTAATTGATGCCCCAAAGAAAGAAAATGGAAACATCTAGTAAGCAACCTGAAAGCTCTAGAATGACTCATGAAGAAGAGGAAGAAATGCAACATGATATATCAAAATTACAAGATCAAGTGCAACAAATGTCACTCGCACAAAAAGTAACCGAATCTAGGATGGATGGTTTAAAGAAAGACATAGAACCTAAGATGGATGGTTTAAAGAAAGGCGTAGAAGCTAAGATGAATGGTGTGGAATCTAAGATGGAAGGCGTGGAAGCTAAGATGGATAATTTGAAGACAAATTTGAAGACAGGCATGGAAGGATTGAAGATAGATTTGAAAACAAATTTGACAAAGTTTCCTACAAGAAATGCTTACTAATGGCGAAAGGGTAGTAAAGGAAACTCATGATGAGAAAAAAATAAATGTTAATCATGATTTCATAGACTCTAACTTTGGATCAAAGAACCACCATGTTCTAAAGATCGATATGAGGAAGTTTGATGGAAAGGATCCCGGAACATGGATACTATAGATGGAGCAATTTTTCGATCTCCATAATGTGCAAAACACACAAAAGGTACGCATTGCAACTTTATATTTGGAACCAAATCAATTTGTATGGTATCGATGGCTTTGCTCTCGTAAACAAATTGTCACTTGGGCTATTTTTACGGATGAAATGATAACACATTATGAGGATACAAAAAGAAACACTTTTTTTACCCAGCTGATAAATCTCAAACAAAAGGGTTCAATAAAGGAGCACATTGAGGACTTCCAAAAATTGAATATAAGGGTAAAAGATATTCCAGAGGAGCATAGGATTAATGTGTTCATAGGGACTTTAAAAGATAACATCCAACATGAGGCTCGCCTTTGGGAACTAGATTCATTGGAGAAGGCATTCAGGTTGAAAAGAAAAATTGAAAGAAAAATTATGGCAACAAGGAAGCCTACCACTCACAATCATAAAGATGGAAGTGTTACTACCCCTAACTATCCACAACCTACAAGGTTGACACCACAACAATTGGAAGAAAAAAGAGAAAAAGGGCTTTGTTACAGTTGTGATAGAAAATACACTAAAGGTCATAAGTGTGCCGAGAAGAAATTATTTTACATAGATTGTGAAGAGGAGGAATAAAAGGAACAAGAAACATCAAAAGAAGAGGATATACACCAAGAAAAAAACCTTTGAAAAAGAAGAAATGAATCCGACCATATCTTGTAATGCATTGGCTGGAATTACCACTCCTTAAACTATCAAGATAGAAGGGCATATGAAGAAGAAAAAAGTAATAGTGTTGATTGATTCGGGAAGCAACCATAATTTTATTCATTGTAAGATAGCCAAGGAATTGAATTTCTTTCTATATCCAGCACCAGAGTGTCAAGTGATGGTTGCAAGTGGAGGAACCATAAATTGCTTAGGAAAGTGCCATAATATCAAGTTATCCATGGGAGAATATGTATTGAATAGGCCGATGCTTTCCATTCCAATGGGTGGCACTAATGTTGTACTAGGAATCCAATGGCTACAACCCTTGGGTACAATAGTTTTTAATTTTCAAGAACTTTTCATGAAATTCTCTTCAGAAGGAAGGGAAGTTGAATTAAGGGGTATCACAGGGAAACTGGGAAAGATAATCATCTCTAACGGAATGAAAAAGCTTCTAAAGAATGAACAATGAGGCATAATTACACAATTATGTTCATTAGAGGTTCCCACATCGAAATCATCCATTTCTCCATATATCCAAAACGTCTTGGACAATCATTCCAAGGTATTTGAGACTCCCAAAGACCTCCCACCTATTCATGATCATGATCATGCTATTCATTTGATTCCAGGAAGTGTTCCTCCAAACATCAAGCCTTACAGATATCCCTATGTCCAAAAGAGTGAAATTGAACGTATGGTTGCAGAAATGCTAGAGGCTAGTATAATTCAACCTAGTCAAAGTTCTTTCTCTACTCCAGTAGTATTGGTTCACAAGAAGGATGGATCATGGTGCATGTGTCCAGATTATAGGGATCTCAACAAGCTCACTATTAAAGATAAATTTCTCATTCCTCTCATTTATGAATTATTGGATGAATTGCACGGATCAATTTACTTCACCAAGTTGGATCTTCGTTCAGGATATCATCAAATCAGAATGAAGATTGAAGACATTCCAAAAATAACATTTAGAACTCATGAGGGTCATTATGAATTTTTGGTCATGCCTTTTGGCCTTACGAATGCACCTTATACATTTCAAGGTTTGATGAATTCCATTTTCAAACCCTTCCTTTGAAAATTTTTGTTAGTATTTTTTGATGATATACTAATCTACAGCAAGTCTTGGAAGGATCATGTCCAACATGTTGACATGGTGCTCAAACTATTGGAGGAGAAACAATTATATTAAAAAATCTCCAAATGTTTCTTTGGAGTACAAGAGGTTGAATATCTAGGTCATATTATATCTCATGAAGGTGTTACGGTAGACCCTAGCAAAATTAAAACCATTAAGGAATGGAAAATCCCCACATCCATAAAAATCTATGAGGATTTCTCGGGTTGACAGGGTATTATCACAAGTTTGTTAAGAATTATGGGAGAATAGCAACACCTCTAACAACATGATTGAACAAAGATGCATTTTCATGTACTCCAGAAGAAACGAAGGCCTTTGAACATCTTAAAGAGGCAATGTGCCAATCACCAATCTTAGCTACATTGGACTTCACAAAAACCTTTATTGTGGAATGTGATGCCTCAAGAAATGGAATTGGTGATGTTTTAATGCAAGAAGAAAAATCCATTAGTTTTGAAAGTTGTCCAATCAAAGGAAAGTATTTTGTTGGCATTATGATGCATGTGTTGTACTTGATGGCAACCCCCCTCATAGAAGACCATCTCACTTATATACATTCAGAAGAGATATCAGATGTAACATAATACATAGATGCAGGACAGCTCAAAGGAATCAAATGGCAAGTTCTTAGTAAGCTTTTCCATCAAGTCCAAAGGGGGAGATTGTTGGCATTATGACTAAAGTGTTGTCCTTGATGGCAACCCATTCAGGTGGTAGTTCACTATTCTTCAAAGTCAACAGCAGAAGTTGATGATCAGGCTCTCAGTTTGTTGAAAATTAAGAAGGACGCAGGAAACGAGTTCAGAAAGTGCGTCCCCGCAGGTATACCATGCAGAACCCGCGTCCAAGGACGCAGGCCAGCTGTTCAGGGGGTGCGTCCACCCAGTGCACACATTTCAAGGCAGAGAAAAGCACGTGGGGGTTTCTTGTGTGGTATCTAGCCGACGGTTTTGTGTTTCTATGGTGTCGGCTCGTGGTATTGTTCCATGTTTTGAGGAGGAGCTTGCCTATATAAAGCAAAGGAGATCATTTGGATTTGGCAAGTCTTGGGTTGAATATCTTATGAGGGCTAGATCTGGTCTAGATCTAAACAAGGCGAATCTACTGATGGACCGAGATCTCTTCGGCGCATGTTCAGATCTGTGGATCTGATTGTCTGGGTTACTTCGAAAGTCTTGAAATCATCTATGCCCGGAGGGACGCAGGTGCAGTAAGGGTTCATGTGCGTCCGGGACGCAGGAGCGAAGAGTTTCAGGTGCGCCGGACGCAGGCTCAGAAGGGTTCAGGTGCGCCGGGACGCAGGCAGTTCAGTAGACTCAGTGCGAGGGACGCAGGCTAGCAGTTGAGCAGGGTGCGTCCAGGGACTCAGGCCAACAGTTGAGCAGGGTGAGTCCGGGACTCAGGCTAGCAGTTGAGCAAGGTGAGTCCGGACTCAGGCTAGCAGTTGAGCAGGGTGCTTCCTTCTCTTAAAATCTTTGTTTATCATTGTTGTGTTCTGGGTTTGGTCCTATTATTGTTGATCTGGTTACTTTAGTTGATTGGGTGTTTCAGAAGATTGTTTGAGCTTCAATGTTGTTGTTGGGTCCAGTATGAAAATTGGATGAAATGTGGCCTTTCAGTTTATGGGTTGTGCTTCAGTGTATCCAGTATGAAAATTGATGAAACGTGGTACTTGGAGCAGAGAAGATTGTAGGCCAGTGCCTACGTACTAGTATCTAAGCTAGTACAAGAGCTAAAGGAAATCTTTGGAGCATTGTAGCAGGTAGTAGCCTGCGTACTAGTAAATGGATCGGCTAGTACAAGAGCAAAGGGGGTTGTAGCTCCCGTACTGGTATGAGGCTGCACTAGTACAAATATTGTAAAAGGATTTTCTTATTAAGAAGAAGATTGAGATGACTTGCAGCAGGTGGTTTTCTCCCGCATTGGGTTTCCACCTTATATCATTGTGTTCATGTGTGTGCCTTATGTGTGATGATCTACTTTATGTTACTGCATCTATTAACTGATAATATGGTTGATAATGTCCTAATGCACTCATTGAAGATCGATTAACTTAATCTTAAGAAGTTGTGGAAGTAGCATATATAAATCTGATTATGGAAGTGAAAAAGTTTTATTAATGTGATAATACTGATTCACCCCCCCTCTCAGTATTATTTCCAACAATTGGTATCAGAGCAGGTCCTTTGATAGAAGCTTGATCGCTTGAAGGAGATCCGTGGAACAATGGGAAAGAAGCTTAAGAAGAAAGCTAATAAGAAAAGAAAGTCATCTCAGAAGAACTATGACAGTGGAAGAATCGATTAGGGATTAGGCATAAGAAGCTCTTCAGATTCAGAATCAGATTCAGAGTCATTATCAGGTATGAATGTGTTATCCTCTGATGTTCCAGCTATATTTCCTTGTGAAAGAGATGAAAGTGATAGCGAAACTACTGAATTTGCTCTTATGGGTGAACAAGAAAGATATCAAATAGAGGCAGAATTTAAAAGGCTGACAGACAAAATTAGAGATCAACAAGATCTATTGAACCAAAAGGAATGTGATTTCAAGGAAGAAGCTACCAAACTAAGGGCCCAACTAGAAGAAGGAAACAAGGTAAGAAAGCTACTCAAGGACAAGGAAGACCAATGTCAAAAATTGCAGCATGAAGTGACATCATTAAGAAAAGAAGTCAACGAAAGAAGCACAACCATCAAGAAACTCAAAGATAGATCCAGCTACTATGAAAATCTTGAAGCTACAATCCTCCCACTAAAAGGAGATCTTGAAGAATCAAAGAAGCAGAATACAGATCTACTCCAAGCTATTGCAAAACAAGAAAACGAAGTCACCAGCTTAAAATCTCAACTAGAATGTGCCTTCCGAGTTCGTCAAATGCAGCAGGATCTATATGAAGAACAAGAAAAAGAAATTCTCAAACTAAGGGAACAAATGGAAGAAGGAAGGAACGGTGAAGAAGTTTTGAAAAGGAAATCTCTTGAAAAGGAAGAACAGCTTCAGGTTGAGGTAAATATCTTGAAAAGTAAACTAGAAGAAAAGGATAAGCTTTTACGATTTCAAGATAGCTCTAAAGTATTGGATGATATTCTTAGTAGTCAAAGGTCCCCTGCTATAAAGACTGGTCTTGGTTTCCATGAAGGTGAATCTAGTTCACAAGGTGAGGCAAGAAATTCTAAAGAGAAATCTAAAGTGATCAATGAAGAAATAAAAGACCAATCTCATCATCAACCAAGGAAAGAAATTCCTCAAAGAAAATCCTTTACTCCTTCTATGAATAATGTTGAATGTTATGTATGTCATAATCTTGGACATGTTGCAGCTAGATGTAGAAGAAGAAGAGTTCAAGACCATTATGCAGAAAGATCATCTCAATCAAGGTACTTTTATGGATATTGCTTTGCTTGCAATATGTTTGGTCACAAAGCTACTGATTGTTACAGGAGGAATATGAAACATGTAAGATGTTATGCATGTAACAAGCTTGGACATATAGCCAAGGAATGCAGGAACAAAGTTTGGGCACCATATCAAAAGGAGAAAATGTCATCATCACGCTTGAAGATATGGAGGAAAAAGGAAGTACAGTCAGAAAAGGATGGCACAGTACAATGTACAGACATACCAGAATCAGAGGAAGCTGAAAGTATAGGACGCAGTGCAGTAACAGGAGACCTGCGTGCGGACGCAGGCCAGACCAAGTCCAGGTGCGTCCAGGACGCAGTTCAGTAACTGAAGATCTGCGTGGGGACGCAGAGCGACTGAGGATCAGGTGCGTCCCTGAAGCAAAAGGACGCGGCGCGATAGTAATTTTGGGTGCGTCCCTGAGTAAAAGTACGCGGCGCGATAGTGTTTTTGGGTGCGTCCCTGCAGCAACAGGACGCAGCGCAGCAGAAGATGAAATGCGTACCCGTCTCAAAGCATTTATTGGCTGATTCTTCTTGATATGCATGATCAGATTTAACAGATGGCATTGGTTCAGGGGGAGCATATGTCCTAAATTCATTATTGGCATTATGGTCCTTGATGACAATGCTTATGATTCATCTTGCTATTATGAGTTGGTCACATGTATGGTTGATTCTCTAATGATGCTTGCATGAAGTTTTTATTATCCTTGGCACATATATGGATGAGGTTGGCTGATTTCGTGGATGATTACTCAAAGTCGCATTGTTGGAGACATGATGATGATGAGTTACTCATACGCATTTCATGATGATGTTGACATGAGCATGATGCATGAATTCTTTCTTGGCACAAATGGATGAGGATTGTTGGCTGGATACAGGGATGATTATTCATACATATGTTGATTGATGCTGATGCTTTCATTTGATGGCTCTTGATTCATATAGATCTGGATGGTTATGAGTTGATGTTGACAGATACTATGGAGCAGATTATACAGTGCTGTTGTTTGATGTTTGGAAGGTCGTAGCAAGACTCATGTTGTAATGGTCTATCTATTATAGTCATCTCTTCAGGTCATGTAACGGCCTATGTTCCCCCACTATGCATGGGATGAAGATGTAATGTATCTGGTTCTCATATTTCTGATGTATTCCCACTTGGTTGGATGGATGATCCTTATTGTGATAGGTGATGGATGTATGTATTGAGTCTTTTGGTAGGTCATTTATGATATATATAGAGTCATGTTCTTCTTGTAGAACATCTTTTTGCAGACCTTGCTTACAGTCAGGGGGAGCTTGACCATACAGCAGAGCAGACATCTCAGCTAGTTCTCAGAAAGACCATTATCAGATTGGAGCACCATGACATATACAAAGGGGGAGCTCATTCAGAGACTTCAGCAGATCTGGTTCATAGTCAAAGGGAGCATGTTCTTAGGGGGAGCATACCCCTTTGCCCTTGATGTCAAAGGGGGAGAGTGATCTGGTGTTGTTGCCATCAAGTCCAAAGGGGGAGATTGTTGGCATTATGATGCATGTGTTGTACTTGATGGCAACCCCCTCATAGAAGACCATCTCACTTATATACATTCAGAAGAGATATCAGATGTAACATAATACATAGATGCAGGACAGCTCAAAGGAATCAAATGGCAAGTTCTTAGTAAGCTTTTCCATCAAGTCCAAGGGGGAGATTGTTGGCATTATGACTAAAGTGTTGTCCTTGATGGCAACCCATTCAGGTGGTAGTTCACTATTCTTCAAAGTCAACAGCAGAAGTTGATGATCAGGCTCTCAGTTTGTTGAAAATTAAGAAGGACGCAGGAAACGAGTTCAGAAAGTGCGTCCCCGCAGGTATACCATGTAGAACCCGCGTCTAGGGACGCAGGCCAGCCGTTCAGGGGGTGCGTCCACCCAGTGCACACATTTCAAGGCAGAGAAAAGCACGTGGGGGTTTCTTGTGTGGTATCTAGCCGACGGTTTTGTGTTTCTATGGTGTCGGCTCGTGGTATTGTTCCATGTTTTGAGGAGGAGCTTGCCTATATAAAGCAAAGGAGATCATTTGGATTTGGCAAGTCTTGGGTTGAATATCTTATGAGGGCTAGATCTGGTCTAGATCTAAACAAGGCGAATCTACTGATGGACCGAGATCTCTTCGGCGCATGTTCAGATCTGTGGATCTAATTGTCTGGGTTACTTCGAAAGTCTTGAAATCATCTATGCCCGGAGGGACGCAGGTGCAGTAAGGGTTCAGGTGCATCCGGGACGCAGGAGCGAAGAGTTTCAGGTGCGCCGGATGCAGGCTCAGAAGGGTTCAGGTGCGCCGGGACGCAGGCAGTTCAGTAGACTCAGTGCGAGGGACGCAGGCTAGCAGTTGAGCAGGGTGCGTCCAGGGACTCAGGCCAGCAGTTGAGCAGGGTGAGTCCGGGACTCAGGCTAGCAGTTGAGCAGGGTGAGTCCGGACTCAGGCTAGCAGTTGAGCAGGGTGCTTCCTTCTCTTAAAATCTTTGTTTATCATTGTTGTGTTCTGGGTTTGGTCCTATTATTGTTGATCTGGTTACTTCAGTTGATTGGGTGTTTCAGAAGATTGTTTGAGCTTCAATGTTGTTGTTGGGTCCAGTATGAAAATTGGATGAAATGTGGCCTTTCAGTTTATGGGTTGTGCTTCAGTGTATCCAGTATGAAAATTGATGAAACGTGGTACTTGGAGCAGAGAAGATTGTAGGCCAGTGCCTACGTACTAGTATCTAAGCTAGTACAAGAGCTAAAGGAAATCTTTGGAGCATTGTAGCAGGTAGTAGCCTGCGTACTAGTAAATGGATCGGCTAGTACAAGAGAAAAGGGGGTTGTAGCTCCCGTACTGGTATGAGGCTGCACCAGTACAAATATTGTAAAAGGATTTTCTTATTAAGAAGAAGATTGAGATGACTTGCAGCAGGTGGTTTTCTCCCGCATTGGGTTTCCACCTTATATCATTGTGTTCATGTGTGTGCCTTATGTGTGATGATCTACTTTATGTTACTGCATCTATTAACTGATAATATGGTTGATAATGTCCTAATGCACTCATTGAAGATCGATTAACTTAATCTTAAGAAGTTGTGGAAGTAGCATATATAAATCTGATTATGGAAGTGAAAAAGTTTTATTAATGTGATAATACTGATTCACCCCCCCCCCTCTCAGTATTATTTCCAACATATTTACACAACGCTATTTATGAGAAGGAAATGCTGGCAATACTACATGCACTTAAGAAATGGCGACCCTACCTAATGGGAAGACACTTCAAGGTGAAAACAGATCATGATAGTATTAAATACTTTTTAGAACAAAGATTATCTTCAAAAGAGCAACAAAAATGGGTCACAAATATGTTGGGTTATGACTTTGAAATTGTCTACAAAAAAGGGAAGCAAAATGTTGTGGTAGAGGCACTCTCAAGAAAGGATGAGGATGTGGAAGCATTTCTTTGTGCCATTTCTATTATCCAACTAGATTGGATAAACGAAGCAAGGGATGAATGGAAGAATGACGAGGAAGTGTGGGAACTCATTCAAAAGATATAACAAGATCCCAATACATCTGATACATTTAGCTGGAAAAATGATTCGTTATGGTACAAGGATCGGTTATACCTATGTAAGAATTCCCAACTCAAACAAAAGATTCTTAGGGAATTGCACACCTCTCCCTTAGGAGGGCACTCAGGATTTCTAAAAACCTACCACAGGGTTAAGAAGAACTTTTTTGGGATGGCCTTAAATCGGATATTCAAAATTTTGTGCTAGAATGTTTGGTTTGCCAACAAAATAAAGTTGAAACAATTAAGACCCCAAGACTATTACAACCTTTATCCATTCCAAGCCAATGTTGGGAGGAGGTTTCAATGGATTTTATCACAGGTTTACCCAAGTCCGAAGGAAAGAGTGTTATCATGGTGGTAGTTGAAATACTTACCAAGTATGCATACTTTTGTGCATTATCTCATCCATTTAAAGCGAGTATAGTTTTCACTGCATTTATGGAAACACTTCAAAAGCTACATCGAAACCCAAAGATTATTGTAAGTGATAGAGATCCCATTTTTATTGGAAATTTTTGGACGGAATTATTTTCTTGTCTTGGTACTCAGTTAGCTCATAGCTCATCTTATCATCCTTAATATGATGTGCAAACTGATATAGTAAACAAATGTTTGGAAGGATATCTTCGTTGCTTTGTATTTGATAAACAAACACAATGGGTCAAATGGTTGCCTCTGGCTAAATGGTGTTATAACACATCCTTCCATACTACAGCAAAAAATGACCCCATTTATGGAACTTTATGGATATCATCCACCATTCATCACATCATATTTAAGAGAAAATTATAAGGTTCAAGCAGTGGAAGATCACATCCAGCATCAACAACAAGTTCTCCAGATCTTGAAGGATAACCTCACCTTAGCATAGAATAGAATGAAACAGCAGGAAGACCGACATCGCAGTGAATGAAGTTTTGATGTAGGTGATTGGGTATTCCTACAGCTACAACCATATAAACAAATGTCCCTCAAGCAAGCTAACAAGGATAATAAATTATCACCAAAGTATTATGGTCTGTACAAGGTGTTGCGAAAGATAGGTACTATGGCGTACAAATTGGAGCTTCCTGCATGTTCTCGAGTGCACCCAATTTTCCATGTTTCATGCTTAAAGAAGGTTATAGGTGACAAGCTTCCAACTCAAACAATATTTCCAGAACTTGATGAGGAAGGAAAAATCATATTGGAACCTGAAGAAGTCAAAGAAACAAGAACTCGACAGCTACGAAATCGATCAATTTCAAAATATCTTATCAAGTGGAAGAACTTACCTGTTGAAGATTCCACATGGGAGGATGAGAATTTTATACAGAAGCATCCAGAAATACTCAAGCATTGAGGACAACACTTTTTTGAAGGAGAGGGGCATGTTAGGTCCCTATAATACTAGTGATTCCCCCATTACTATTGTTGTTGTATCCCTTATTGTTATTGTTGTGCCCCTATTGTCCCCATATTGTTATTATTGTGCCCCTTAGAATCCCTCTATTGTTAGTTTTGTGCCTTTATATTATTATTGTTAGGTTGACTTGGTTATATTGTGACCCCTTAGACTCCTATATATAGAAAGGAGGTTTTTTCATTTGAATCATCCAAGAATTGTTCATTTGTGTAATGTAAAGGAGGTTGCCCCCACGAAGAGGCTTATTTCTAAGGCGTTGATATATATATATATATATATAGATATATGCCACGTGTCTTGCTAAGTATGAAAGTAATTGCATATTTTCTTCATCTTGAGTAACACAATAATAAAATGTTTTAATTATACCTTTTCTTTTCTTTTTTAAATTTTCATTTGCTTTGTATATTGTGCTGAGAGGTGCTCTACATCCCAATATGGCAGTAATGTTGTAAAAGTTCAAAATATTTAAAATGAAATAGTGATTAATACTTGATATAATTAGTTGTCAGCTTGATAGATTGATAAGTCACATCTCTTCATTTGACCATATGAAACATATAAATAACCAAGAATGTTCTTCCATCCATCTCATGTTTGTGGGCAATCAAGGTTAATACTTGAACTTTTTGGTTGAGATTTTTGGTTTCTCTCAAAAGAAGCCATGGATACTTCATCAGCTTCTTTGTTTCTTTGATGGTTTCTCATTTCCACCACTAAGAGGATGGGAGGAAGGAGAAAAAGACATGGTTCATATTGCGAACTTTCAAAATTCACTATGGCTGGACAAACATGTGTTCATCCTTTTTTACTGGAATGCGAGTGTTGGAGAACATGTAATTTCTCTTTCTCATGGGATTTAGATTCTGTTTTATTTGATTTAAGTTCTTGTTTCTTATAATTAATAAGATTTGTGTGTGTTCAATTTTAATTTTCTATGATTGATATGATTTTCTTATTTCTTTAATGGAATATTATGCCCATATAGTTCAATCCTTTTCCACCTTTGATCTCAAGTTTTATTATTAAATAATTTAAATTGAATCATAGAGAGGGAAACCTTTAGAAGTAGAACTCTACTGCCGCACATATAAATTTTGTGTAATGGGTAATTTTGTGTAGGAGTCTACTACCGAAGATTATTCCTAAGTGCAAGGGAAATGTGTTTCTATGGGTGTGTTATTTCTCTGGTGCTTTGAGAATTGATTAGTTTTGTTTTTTAATCAACAGCTTCAAAATCAATGCCAAATTGTTAATCATTGTTAATCCTTTATGAACTATGAAACCTCCCTAGGAAATCTAACCTTCGTGTGAGATGACGGCTTTGTCTTAAATAATTACAATATCAGATATAATATATGTGATGTAATATAAAGAATTACCAATTGAATTGATGTTGTAAGCGCTAAGTTTTTGTCACATCCCTAAAACAATAATAAATGTTCACCATCATCATGGCATTGTTTATTCTGCAATTCTACCAAAACTATATATTGTTTTAACATTTAAAATTATTTTAATTTTATAAAAAAGGAATTACAAGCATTCTATATTTTAATTATTAATTAATTTTTTAATTAAAAATATTAAAATTTTAAAATTATTATAAAAAAAAATTGTTATTTGTATATAAAATTTATTATTGGTTTTAATTTCATGTCCAATGTTACACAATATTTTTTCACACCACCTGTTCACTTCCTGTTCCATATCCTGAAGTGCCAAAACATTGACAACTGTGTAACATATCCATCATGATATATAGACCAAAACATCCCTAAAAAGCCAAAGGAAAATTGCACTGAGTCAATTCTGAAGAAGGTTAGCTAAAACCATAATTTTTAGGGCCACTGCATTTTGCTCCATTGCCTGCCCGTGTTGATGGAAAGTTGCTCTAATTTACTCTAGTGTTGCCAACGTGAGTTTTGATATGAAAACCCGCACTGAACCTCTTCTGCCAGGTTTTCCCAAACTGGAGGAGAAGCTTCGTGCACTAGAAACTTTGAGAATAATGAGCTAGATATTGGTTATTGTTGATATAGTCAAGCTCTCCCATTTGGACCTCTTGATCTTATCATTATGGAATTTCCCCTTGAGATGTGGACCTTCCTCCTTCTTTTGCGGACCCCTAACTCCCTCTGCCTTCCTATAAATCAACTCTCTTCCATCCCCAAATGGTTGGTCATTGATTTCATGCATTCCTATACTGAGATTGTGCCTAAATGCTACCCATTTTAACTTGGAGAACGAGTGTTTGAAGAGTATTTGCTTGGACTTGGACATCCATGAAAAGGAGGTCTCCAACATCAAGGCACAGGTTGTATGCTTCCCTTTTTTGCTTATTAATATATACATCTGATGTTCACGTTCCATAATTGTGTAAATGTTTATGCTTTTAGCTTAATACTCCTTGATATATTAAGTAGTTTATTTTGATATATGCCATATATGCTCTCGTATCTTGCATTTCTCTATGATCTTTCATACAGGTACTCTCATGTGAAGAACAAGTAAGGATTGAGCCTTGAGGCAAAGGAATCAAAGTCGTCTTCAAAGGATTGAGAGATTAGCATCACAGCGAGGTAGGTTTCACCTTCTCTCTACATTGATTAAATATAAGCTAGGAAAGTGTATGTTAGTTTGTTTAGTTTATTGCTAGACCCACTCATTGGGCTAGAGGGATCACGTCTGTCCATAGAGGGGATTTACCTTCACAACACCTAACAAAGCATATTTTACCTTTTTGTATCGAGTTATCAATTAATTAGCTTAATATGCTCATTCTTACAATAAATTAATAATAATAAGAATAATAAGAATAATAAAGAAAATTTGGGCGGATCGAAATGAGGGATCACATCCCACTAGCCAAATTAGTAAGAGCCCGATCCTTAGGGCATCGAGGAGAATTAGCCCTGTGACCTCCCAATGGCGAAGTGCTTAAGCAATGTAACCTCGACTAATTGAGCTAACCCTTGGGGCTATAATAATAATATTAATAATATTTTCTTTGTAGATGTTAAATTTTGATGATGCATAATGGTTTATGTGTCACAACAATAAAAAGATGGTTGATGTGCAAGTTGAGGAGTATGAAGAACGAAGAATGAATAGAAATGAACAACAAATCTAGAAATTCAAGAGAGAAAGGAAAAATAAATGACAAGTAATGTGTATCAACAACAAAGGGGGGCACATAAAGCACATCAACAAGTGACAATAGAACAACAACAATAACATATAAACTAACAAATTGAATGACAAAGAGAACGTCAAAGACAAATTCAAAGAGCATATCGACAAAGAATATCGCAACAAAAAAACAACATAACAAGAAGAAGAAGAGATGAAAGAATTGATTGAATCACGAAGAGCACATCAAAGAGAATATCAAAGAGAATATCGATAGAAGATAATGCAACAAATGACAACATAACAACAACAACAAGAGCCGACAGAAAAATTTGAACGAAAAATAACATATCAAAGAGCATATCAACATAAGACGACGCAACAAATGATAATGAAACAACAAAAAGAAGAAATGAAAGAATAGATTAAAGGATAAAGAGCACATCAAACTGAATATCAAAGAGCATATTGATAGAGGATGTCACAACAAATGACAATGGAATGACAAGAAGAAGAAATGAAGAATGGATTAAATGATAAAGAGCACCAATTGATCTAATTGAATCTTATGAAGAAGAAGAAGTTCGAAATACACCTAAAGATTATAGGGAGAATGAGAGAGAGATTATTTGTGCATTATATAAGAATACATATATAATTACAACGAGTATAAGATGTTGTGACATAGAGATCATGATCGTAAGCATAATTGGAACACAAATTTTGTTAATGAAGCTACCTCCAATCACGATATTTGTTTCATATCGGCAAAGAAAAACTTGAATTGCATTTGAATTAACTAGCCTGGAAAGTCTTATTCCTTTGAAAGTTTTGGGGTTAAGCAAAGAAAAACATTTGATATTGTCCTTGACCATTATATGTCGGGGGCTAATCCACTGCGCATGATAATCCAAAGAACTACATGTACATGAAAGTTTAATTTGATTGGAACTATTAAAAATGCACTTGAAACTGAGTCCTTCCTTGGGAAGAGCCCATGATTACTTCTTTTATTTCCTACAAGGGTTGCAAATTTCAACATATCCATAACAATAATTGATTTTTCACTTTAGTTGCCAATCAAAGACATAACTCGTCTACAAGGATCACGTTTAATTATATTACAAGAAGAGATGAGGCATGTGAAATATATCTTGATAGATGAAATGTGCTTCATTAGTAGAAGTATATTAAAATAACTTTGACTAAAGACTTCAATATGCTTTCCTAGAAAATGGTAACATTCCTTTTGGTGGGAGGTCAATTATATTGGTCAGTGATTTGGAACAATTACCACTTGTTATGGATAAACATATATATGCATGTGACTATGCTACAAGATAATTAAAGAACTCATTCACAGTGGTTATGACCCTTGATACTGTGTTTTAAAAATGATGGAAAAAGCAATGAGAAAATACAATTTCATCATTTGTTAATGAATGTGAAGAATGTAATACAAACTATGGAAGGTTAGATATTACTTATGACTCGTACAAATACATCCTTGGAACCTTCAAAAATAAATTATTTTGATAAGGAAATGCATTTCTTATGACAAATAATGATGTACACAATCATAATAAGCTTTGTTTAATAAATCTAAACTATCCCATTGCAGCCAATGTTGTTGCAAAAAGAAAAGAACTACATGGAACTAGATGAGGATGAAATGGAACTTGAGTTACTTATTGTAATTAGAGCTGAAGTGATGCATACATCAAACATAGTGACTAATGTGGTACTTATAAATGGTACTCTTGAAATTCTATAAAATATTGTATAACCCTATATTTTTGCCCCCATAACCACCCACATATGGTTTAGTAAGATTTGATAATTAAATGATAGTACTATGAGATGAATCATTGCTTCAAATACTTTCTATTACACTTATTGAATTAGATAAAACAAAAGAACTTCCTTTAAAGCTTGTTTGGGGCTTAACAATCCATAATCCATAAGGATTGACATTAGAGGAAACTACGATTAATATTGGGAAGAAAAAGAGTCTAGGTATGACGTTTATTGTGATATTTCGATTTAAAGATCTAAATGGTCTACGATTTCAACATCACTTTTGATATGAACAATATGAAAAGATGGCAAAAGTAGTAGGTGTGACTATGAGAAAAGGAGAAGAAGTGTGATTGAGATTGATGACAATGTAAACTATTTTTAATTGACAAGATTATTTATCATTATTCAACATTGTAAATTTTTATTCCTAATTTGTATCTAATGCCTACATTAAAATAGACATTGTAGATTTATATTCATAATTTGTATTAAATGGTTATATTAAAATTGTCAAATAATATTAGACATATTTAACATATTTAAAATAATCATATTAAAAATATATTCGAGGAATTATCTATGCCCACACATGACTGAAACCAACCTAGATGCATCTTAATTTTGGATTGATCAAACGTTGAGAGGGATCAAATCTCTTGAGGTACAAACCTTTCCTCAAGTTTTGCACCTCAAAAGATGTGATCCCTCTTGGCACTTAATAGATCTAGAGTTAAGATGGATTTAAGCTGGTATAATATATACATGATCGCCCTCTCTATAGATAAATAATTATTTATATTGAATTTATTTTTGTTAATTTTTTTATAAAATATTACATGTCAACTCCTTATTAAGCATTAAAGGAATTGTAATGAATTTAAAAGCACATATCATTGGAGGAAATGATAGATCTCTTTCATCTTGAGCAACAAACTAACGAAATGTTTTAACCATCATATTTTTATTTTTATTTTCATTTACTTTATATATCATAGTGTGTCTCTCTCCCCACACACACATCTCCTTCGTCTCGAGCAACACACGAATAAAATGCATTAACCATATGAAATTTTATATTTTTGTTTGATTTATATAATATATACATAGTCGCTTTATGTATACACTGATTTTTTTTGTTATAAATATCTTTTTTTTAAAAGTGGCATGTAAACTTCATATTAAACAATGAAGAAATTACTAAATATCTCATGCACCAAATTAGAAGACACCTAACAATAGAATAAGCCTTTCTCTTTATATGTATATAGATATATTTGGTATTAAAATATTTTACTTCATATTGGAAAATTTTATTTATATTTAACATTGTTTTTTTTAATTAGTTTTTTTTAATGCCACATACTAACTCTATTTTATTTATGAGTAACAATAAAATATATGTTTTTTCAAATCAATATAATATTTTTAAATACCACATCTCAACTAAACATAAAATTAGTTAAAATAGTATAATATCAATATTATTCTTAAGTTTTATGTATCAATTTCTTCATATACAAGTATAAATGAAATTAGATTTTTTTACTTTCAATTGCTTTATCTATAAATAATAAAAAACAAACTATTTTATTATAAACCCATAAACAACATCTCCCTCTTCATAAAACACCTCTAAACATAAAATTTAATATATATTAAAAAAAAATCCAAAAAAATGAAATAAAATCCTAAAATAAACCTATACAAATTATTTTAAATATATAATCATAAAATACACTTACAAAAATTTATTTGATTTTAACTAGTACTGTCCAATAAATATGAAATAGGTACAATTTGTTTCTTTTAACATATTCCATAAAACCAATAGCACTGATAATTATCACTTTCAACGCACAATTTGGATTCTAAATTTGATGTCCGAATAATTTGGATTCTGAATATGTCCTGAAAACAATTCACTCGTATGAAAGCGAGAGAGTATCGTGAAGTCTATCTGAATACGGTTCATTTAATGTGGGTTGTACACATGCTGCAATTGAGACTTAGACCATGTGTTATTTCACATGCAGTGATTGAGACTGACCATGTGTTCTGTCAAGTTGTCTCATCACCTGTTCTTTTCAATTATCTATTATTATATCTAATAGAATGTTCTATATTTATTAATATAATGCTTTTCCTAACCAAGTTTCAAATTTGTAGAGATGTGCATTTGTTAGCAGAAGTTGAGTTTAATATTGATATTTATTTTATATTATAAATACGTAATTATGTTAATAAATTTTTATCATTTTTGTTGTAATATTGATTTTTTTAGTTTTTTAGGATGTTAAAATTATAGTGAGTTTGAGAGGTTTCTTTTCAGGCTTTTTAAGTATAGGAATAAAATCTTCAATTAAACTAAAAAATTCATTTCTTGAGGTTCGATACACTAAAATTTGGTTTTAGTGGACATTAACCATCATCATCAATATTGAAATATATACTTTTTGTATTTTTTAAAAATTAATTTATCCAAATATTTATAAAATAAAATTATTTTTCTTTTAAAAATATAAAAAATATTATTAAATTATATAATTAAATTTATGATTTTTTTTTAGAAAATAAGAATATTCTTAATTATAAAATATATTTTTCTATATTTGTAAAATGAATATATATTATTTTTATATTTATATAATACACATATTTATTAAATTTCTTTAATTTCCCTTTAATTCAACTTTTATTTTTTAGACCAGACAAATATTTTTAATTGTTAAATATATTCTTCAACATTTGTAAAATGAATATATTTTCTTATATTTATAAAAATACACATAAGTATAAATAATTCCCCCTTAATTCAACTTTGAGTTTTTAGAAAATACAAATATTTTTAATTATTAAATATATTTTTTTACATTTGTAAAATGAATATATATTTTTTTATATTTATGATGATGATGGTGGTGGTTAACGTCCACTAAGACCAAACTTTGGACTATCGGACCTAAAGAAATGAATTATTTAGTTTCATTTAAGATTTTATTCCTATGCTCCAAAAGCTTGGAGAGAAGCCTTTCGAGCTCACTGTAATTTTGACATCGTAAAAGGTTAGGAAGGTCAGTATTGCAACAGAGATTTTGAAACAATGATCTAATGTGGTTGTATGCGGGACACTCTAAGAGGAAGTGATTTTCATCCTCGATGTTCATATTCTCACAGAGATGGCAAAACCTTTCTATCCATGGTGTTTTAGGAACTGTCCAATGACCCGTTTCACTATGGAGCTCATGAGAGTTCATTCTAATCTTGGCTATTTTAATTTTCTTCTTTGAGCTAGTTAAAACAGAGAGATAATTTTGATCTTCTAGGGTGGGGTTGATGACCTCATTATAATATATTGATTTTCTTTTAGCTGCTAAATCTTTCTCTCACCACCTTTTTCTTTGAACTTAGAAGTAACAATATTTTTAATGTTATTAATGTTTTGCAATGCAACATTCTCGTTAATCTCCCAATGGTTTAACGAGACCCTGGTGTCTTTATACTAGCCTCGCTTGAGCCTTAGGTGGGTTTGGCTAGAATTTAAAGCTAGTTTGGGAAGTCTATGGTCTCCTATGTTATTGAGTCTGTGCTTGTACAACAGAAGCCTAGTCATAGCTAGGCTCTTAATAGGGTAAAGACCCACTTCTATAAGGAGAATAAGATAGGTTGTGTTGCTTTTAATTTTGAGGTTAGACATTATAAAATGCTTCTGGATTTACTCAATCGTTCTCCAGGATTATCTAGAGATGCTACAACCCCAAACCTTACATCCATATAAGATAACCGGGGTGACTAAAGTTTCAAAGAGGAACTTCTTTCTATCCCACATTATGAGGTTTTCCATTTTACAATTATTTTCAAGACCAAAATAAGCTTTCCACCCCCCATTAATCCTTTTCTCAATGCTATAGTTCCAGTTGAGCTTGTGATGAATATCAATTCTTAGGTACTTGTAGGAAGACACTTCCTCCAAGTTACTATTGTCATACATAAAATTAGCGTAAGTGTCCTTCTTGGATTTGATAATCATAACTTTTTTTTTGTCAGCATTAACAATCATACCCATGGTAGAGCAGAAATCCTTAAGAAGTCTAAGTTGCTTATCAAGATCAGATGGGCACCTTGTGAGAAGAACGATATCATCAACATATAGAAGAAGGATGATGACTATCCCAGCTAAGATCGTGCCAGCGCATCTTGCTTCCTTGAAACAACCTTCTAGCTTGCCGATGTAAATGCCAAATAGGTAGGGGAGAGGGGGAAACCTTGTTTAACTCCGATATTACACTTAATATCTTTCAACCACCCCTCCTTGCTCTTTAACTAGGCAATTACATGCTTGTATAAACTTATAGCGGCATTTTTCAACTCAAAAAGAACCTTTAGCTCTTCTAATCTATTCCATAAGTTATTTTTAGGAACCGTATCGAAAGCCTTTCTAAAGTCCGTAAAGCAGCAAAAAAGATTCAATTTATCATTGCAGAATTCCTCCACAATGATCCTAAGCGTAACGAGGTGGTCCGTTGGTGAGTGTTTCCTTCTAAAACCCACTTGCCCTTTAGCCCGCTTGCCTTCACTTTGAATCCATATGCTCAACTTCTTTTCCAAAATAATACCATATAACTTGGCTAGGAGAGGGTTGATCATAATTGTCCGATAATTAAAGGGGTTATTTGTATACCTACTTTTTAAAAATAGGGATAATGAGGATTTGAATCCATGGTTTAGGGAACCCTTGCCTGACCGCTTGATTGAAAAGCTTGTGGATGTGGGGGATGAGGACAAGACCTCCAATTTTTAGGATTTCCGCCTGGTAACCTTCAATGTCCTTAGCTTTCCCATTAGCCAAACGATTAATCCAAAAATCAATGTCTTCTAATGAGAAAAGTTCTTTTGTAGTGAGCGGGGTTTCAAAGTTATCCATGACATTTGGAGATTCATAAAGCTTTTTAAGATAGGAATTGCAGTTGTGTAAAGCAATTTTATTATTATCTTTAGTTTTCCTAGTTAGAATTTGCCTCCAGAATTTCTTAGGAGCTACCTTAGAGAGGTGTAAGATATTCTCTTGTCTTTTATGAATATACTACCTTTTTTTCCTTTTAGTTAGGGCTTTATATATTTTTATCTTGTCAATTTTAAGGGATTCATCAACAGCTTCCTTAATAGATGTCCTCGCACTTTTATAATCTTTGTCATACCATGGGTTGGCTTTGCTATTTCTTTTATTACTTGAAACTTCAATTGAGAACTTGTTAATAGAATATGAGAGGGTTGTAGTAAAATTATCATAGAGTTCTTCTATGTTGTCTATACTAGATAAAGGAATCAAAATAGTTTTTAATTCACTTAGTAAGAGATCTTTTTTGTTTGTATAAAAGATTAAGTTCTTTTGGCTATAAGTATTATCTTGTATGGGATCTCTATTCATGAAAAAGTTGAGAGTTATAATTAAAGGCCTATGATCAGAGTCAGGCTTGTGGTCGTTTAAGATGTCAAAATTTATTATTTCGTTGTATAAAGGGAGATCGATGATAACATAGTCTACCATGCTGCTACCAAGTCCATGGATGCAAGTCATATGGCTAGAATTGGGCCACTTCTTTAGACCGTTGCAAATGATGAGATCCTGAGCACTACAGAGCTTGACTAGCTCCAACCCAAACAAATTCTCCCTGTGGTCTTCAGAGCTCCTTCTGTACCGGCTAGCCAGAGGAAAATCTTCATCTAACCAAAGAGGATTAGGGTTGGAATGATTGCTTAGAAGGATAGCTTGGTTGTTTGAAGTTCGAGCATTAAACTCACCCATTAGAAGGATACTACCTTCATTCCTTAGGCTAGAAATATCATTTTCTAAACCATTGTAAGGACTATTTTTATCTAGATTCTTTTTCTTATAGAAGTTAAATTGATGGGGGGAAATAGCAGATTGCTATGTATGTCTTTTTATCATAAATGTCAGTAATCTCTATCCAGCTATATTGGTTGTAAGGGTCGTTTTTATAAATCCTAGCATGGGGAGAGATGTTCTCCTTAATGTAACAAGCTATACCCCTAATGCCTCTACAGGATGATCGCTTGTTCCAGGTAGACCATAGTGTAAAACCATCTATGTTAGGGACCTTAGATTCTTGGTGCTCCCAAGTTTCAATAAGAAAAATAATATCAACATCATTTGAGATCCAACTTAGCTAGGGGCCTTTGTTCCATGGAAAGCCCCGACAGTTCCAAGAAAGAATCTGGAGCATGTTGAATTGCTATTTATTATTATCTTTTTGGTTTCTATCTTGAATAACGGCTTTTCTATTTTTGATTATTTCCCATTTTCCTTCCTTCCTAGCTTCCTTTACCTTTTGAACCTCCTTTCTTAATTCTTCTTGATCTTTTGGAATGATATCTTCATTTATAAATATTCTCGTTCATTGTAGACTTGAGGTTTTACTAAGTATGTCATACTTATGGTCAGTAGAGCTCACCTTTATTCGGATCAACCTTCCTTTATACTCAGTTAGTTTCCCCAACCTTGTTGCTTCTGTAAGACACGTTGTTTCAATTTGTAATCTGTTATGTAATTCTGTCTGGGCTATCGCTAAAGTATCCTCGTCTACCTCCTCTTTCAAACCGAAGATTATAAGGTTCAAGGCCCTTTTGTTACGCTCATGGTCTAATTCTATCAATTTTTTCATTTCATCTTTAATTGGTTTGATATCTAATTTACCTGCCATACTATTTAGGGTGAGGTGACTATTAACTTTTTCTTCTAGTTCTTTAATCATGTCCTTCATTTTAAGACTCTTTAAAGTATCATCATCTCCTTGCTCGAATGTTTGGTTCATATCTTGGTTTTATTTTTCTATAACCTGCAACTTGGTCTCCATTGCCTCCATTTTATTCTCCAATAGTTCTATTTTATTTTCTATTTGTTTTTGGATCTTGTCTTCAAGATATGTGAATTTATTTTCCAGCATGGCTGCTAACTCTTTTTGTAGCTTGGCTTCTCTTTCTTCTCTACGTTTCTCTAAAGACTCTATATACTCATAGAGGCTCTGTAGAAAATACAAATATTCTTAATTATTAGATATATTCTTCTACATTTGTAAAATGAATATATATTTTTTATATTTATAAAATACACATAACTATTAAATTCCTTTAATTTCCCTTAATTTATAAAATACAAATATTCTTAATTATTAGATATATTCTTCTACATTTGTAAAATGAATATATATTTTTTATATTTATAAAATACACATAACTATTAAATTCTTTAATTTCCCCTTAATTTATAAAATACAAATATTCTTAATTATTAGATATATTCTTCTACATTTGTAAAATGAATATATATTTTTTATATTTATAAAATACACAAACTATTAAATTCTTTTAATTTCCCCTTAATTTATAAAATACAAATATTCTTAATTATTAAATATATTCTTCTATATTTTTAAAATGAATATATATTTTTTATATTTATAAAATACACATAAATATTAAATTCCTTTAATTTCTCCTTAATTCAACTTTGATTTTTTAGAAAATACAAATATTCTTAGTTATTAAATATATTCTTCTACATTTGTGAAATGAATATGTTTTTTTTTTTATATTTATAAAATACACATAAATATTAAATTCTTTTAATTTCCCCTTAATTCAACTTTGATTTTTTTAGAAAATACAAATAATCTTAATTGTTAAATATATTCTTCTACATTTGCAAAATAAGTATATATTTTTATATTTATAAAATACACATAAATATTAAATTCCTTTGATTTCCCTTTGATATCTTAGAAATTACAGATATTCTTGATTATTAAATATATTCTTAAGTATATATTTTTATATTTATAAAATACACATAAATATTAAATTCCTTTGATATCTTAGAAATTACAGATATTCTTGATTATTAAATATATTCTTCTACATTTGTGAAATGAATATATATTTTTTATATCTATAAAATACACGTAAGTGTTAAATTCATTTAATTTCCCCTTAATTCAACTTTGATTTTTTAGAAAACACAAATATTTTTAATTATTAAATATGTTCTTTGACATGGTTAAAATGAATACATTTTTTTTATATTTATAAAATACAAATAACTATTAAATTCCTTTAATTTCCCTTAATTTAACTTTGACTTTTTTTTGAAAATACAAGTATTCTTAATTATTAAATATATTCTTCTACATTTGTAAAATAATATATATTTTTATATTTATAAAATACACATAAATATTAAATTCCTTTAATTTCCCCTTAATTCAACTTTGATATTTTAGAAAATGCAAATATTCTTAATTATTAAATATATTCTTTTATATGGCTAAAATGAATATATATTTTTTTATATTTATAAAACACAAATAACTGTAATTTTGACAACGTAAAAGGCTAGGAAGGTTAGTATTGCAACAAAGATTTTGACACTGAGATCTAATGTGGTTGTATGTGGGGCACTCTAAGAGGAAGTGATTTTCATCCTCAATGTTCGTATTCTCACATAGATCGCAGAACCTTTCCATTCATGGTGTTTTAGGAACTGCCCAACAACCCATTTCACTATGGAGCTCATGAGAGTTCATTCTAATCTTGGCTATATTAATTTTCTTTTTTGAGCTAGTTAAAACAGAGAGATACTTTTGATCTTCTAGGGTGGGGTTGATAACCTCCTTATAATATCTTAATTTTCTTTTAGTTGCTAAATCTTTCTCACACCACATTTTTTCTTTGAACTTAGAAGTAACAATATTTTTAATGTTATTAATGTCTTGCAATGCAACATTCTCGTCGATCTCCCAATGGTTTAACCAGGCCCTGATGTCTTTATACCAACCTCGTTTGTGCCTTAGGTGGTTTTGGCTGGAATTTAAAGCTAGCTTAGGAAGTCTATGGTCTCCTATGTTATTGAGTTTGTGCTTGTACAGTGGAAGCCTAGTCATAGCTAGGCTCTCGATAGGGGAAAGGCCCACTTCAATAAGGAGAATAGGATAGGGTGTGTTGCTTTTAATTTTGAGGTTTTACATTATAAAACGCTTCTGGATTTGCTCAATATTTCTCCAGGATTCTCTAGAGATGCCACAACCCCAAACCTCACATCCATATAAAATAACCAGAGTGACTAAAGTTTTAAAGAGGAACTTCTTCCTACCCTACATTACGAGATTTGTCGTTCTACAATTATTTTGAAGACCAAAATAAGTTTTCCATCCCTCATTAATCATTTTCTCAATGCTATAGTTCCAGTTGAGCTTGTGATGAATATCATTTCCTAGGTACTTGTAGGAAGACACTTCCTCCAAGTTACTATTGTCATACATAAAATTACCGTAACGGTCCTTCTTGGATTTGATAATCATAACTTTTGTTTTGTCAGTGTTAACAATCATACCCATGGTAGAGCAAAAATCCTTAAGAAGTATAAGTTGCTTATCAAGATTAGATGGGCACCTTGCGAGAAGAACAATATCGTCAGTGTAGAGAAGAAGGATGATGACTATCCCAGTTAAGATCGTGCCAGCACATCCTGCTTCCTCTAAACAATCTTCTAGCTTGTCGATGTAAATGCCAAATAGGGTAGGGGAGAGGGGGCAACCTTGTTTAACTCCGATAATACACTTAATATCTTTCTACCACCCCTCATTGCTCTTTAACTTGGCAATTACATTCTCATATAACCTTATAGTAACAGCTCTCAACTCAAAATGAACCTTTAGCTCTTCTATTCTATTCCAAACTTTGTTTCTAGGAACCATATTGAAAGCCTTTGTAAAGTCCACAAAGCAACAAAAGAGATTGGATTTATCATTGCGGCATTCCTCCACAATGATCCTAAGCATAATGAGGTGGTTTGCTGTTGAGTGCTGCTTTCCAAAACCCGCTTGGCCTTTAGCCCGCTTACCTTCACTTTCAAGCCATATATATATATATATATATTTTATAAAATACACTATTAAATTCCCCTTAATTAAACTTTGATTTTTTTGAAAATACAAATATTCTTATTATTAAATATATTCTTCTACATTTGTAAAATGAATATATATTTTTTTATATTTATAAAATACACATAAATATTAAATTCCTTTGATTTTCCCTTAATTCAACTTTGATTTTTTAGAAAATACAAATATCCTTAATCATTAAATATATTCTTATACATTTGTAAATTGAATATACCTTTTTTATATTTATAAAATACACATAAATGTTAATTTCCTTTAATTTTCTCTTAATTCAACTTTGATTCTTTGAGAGTACAAATATTTTTAATTATTAAATATATTCTTCTACATTTATAAAATGAATATTTTATTTATTTATTTATTTATAAAATACACATAAATATTAATTTCCTTTAATCTCCGCTTAATTCAACTTTGATTTTTTTAGAAAATACAAATATTTTTAATTATTAAATATATACTTCTACATTTATAAAATGAATATTTTATTTGTTTATTTATTTATAAAATACACCTAAATATAAATTCCTTTAATTTCCCTTTAAATCAACTTTGATTTTTTTTAGAAAATACAAATATTTTTAATTATTAAATATATTCTTCTACATTTGTAAAATAATATATATATATATATATATATAATATATATATATATATATATATATATATATATATATATTATATTTATAAAATACCTAAAAATATAAATTCCTTTAAATTCCCCTTAATTCAAGAAAATATAAATATTCTTAATAAAAAATCAAATATAAATATTCTTAATTATTAAATATATTCTTCTATATTTATAATATATATAAATAATATACATAAATATAAATTCCTTTAATTTCTCCTTAATTCAACTTTAATTTTTTAGAAAATACAAATATTCTTAATTATTAAATATATTCTTTTTGTTGTTTGCTTTCTTGGGTGAGTCCAACCTCTTCTATCGCCTTTTGCGTGCTATTGAGATTATTTTTAAGCTCTTTTTTTCCTCTTCAAGTTCTTTATAGCTTGGTTTGGCCCATTCTTTAATGGCCTGTTTGGTTCTTTTTAGTTTGGACTCCCAGATGAATCTAGGGGATCCTTCGACATGCTGTCTCTAGGTTCTGAGGACGATTTCATTTACTGCTGGTATATTGTTCCAAAGAGAGCTATACCTGAAGGGTATTGGCCCCAAATTGCTGTGTTTTTCCAGCGTGAGCATGATGGGAAAGTGATCTGAAACAGGGCATGACAGAACGCTGGCATACCCAACCGAAAATCTGGAAAGCAACGAGACGTTGATTAATATTCTGTCTAAACGTTCCATGATGTTGCCTGCTCCAAACCGGCGGTTGCTCCATGTATATCTCCGATTTTTGGGAACGATATCCATTAGATCGTATTCCTGCATAATGTTTTCCAAGCTGGTTCTGTGGTGATCTGCCATGAAAGTGCCGCCTCTCTTTTCATTGGCGTGGAGGATTAGATTGAGATCGCCGCCCAATATGATGTTAGAGCACTCTTCTTCGTCAATATTAGACTTCAAATCGCTCCAGCAGCGATCTTTGTCTCTGTAATGATTGGGCACATATATATTGTAAATAATTACAGTTTGCATGTCTTCTTTATTTTCTAAGACTGATTTGATCCAGCGTTGGTTGATGGTTCCGACTTGATACCATTCATTTCCCGCTGGCCTTGTTTGGTTTCCTGCAGCAAAATATTTGCAAGCTTCTCTTGGTGAATGAGATCTCTAAGGGCAACTATCTTGGAGGGGTGCCCGAATCCCCTACTGTTCCAAGACAGGATTTTTATCATTGCAGGTGTGATGTCCGGGGTGGTGCTTGCCCCCCTTGTTCCTTATTGACTGTTTCTTTGTCATGCTGACTCAGGATGAAGGATTCTATGGGTGTCTGGGTTCCCATAGCAATGTATTTCTGCATGTTCTCATCCCGATGCTGCTTGGTGGATTTCCTGCCCGGACCAGGCTTCTTGTAAGTATCACTCAATCCTCCATGATCTTTAGAAGAACTTCTGGTTATTCTGTTTATAGGAGGATCCTGAAGGGGCTAAGTGGAGCTGATCAGGGGCAGGGAGGATTTAGGAGGGCTTTGGGGGAGGCTCTCATGGGAGGGAGGGTCAAGGGATTGGCCTTCAGGGGGAGAAAGTATTGAGAAGGGGTTAGATGAAGGGGGCAGAATAGGGGAGCTAGGGGGAGATTTGGAGGGTGCATGAGGGGAGGAGGGAGGATGGGGGGGAGGTGAGGGAGCCGGTCCCAAACTAGGACAGCGATGGGCACATCAAGCTCAGGGGTCCATTTGTTGAGATACAGGCCCCTAGAATCCACGAAATAGGGCACGTTTCTGAAGATTAAATCCTTGTCTTCTTTGGATTCAAAGTGAAATGTAAAATACCCTTTCCATAAACAAACAACTGCTAGAAAGATAAGGAATAGTGTAAGCTACATTATAGATGCTAAAGGAAACAAACAAGAAAACCAG
Source organism: Pinus tabuliformis (assembly GCA_031772625.1). Taxonomy (NCBI): domain Eukaryota; kingdom Viridiplantae; phylum Streptophyta; class Pinopsida; order Pinales; family Pinaceae; genus Pinus; species Pinus tabuliformis. The sequence continues at coordinate 662,227,864 of CM062820.1, read as the reverse complement.
GAGGCCATTTGAAGGATAGCAATTGAGCATTTTCAAGACCTTCTAACAGAAACCAAAGATCAGGAGGATTACAATGAGCTTCTACAACATCTGCCTATGGGGATTAGCAAACAAATAAATGACAGTTTAACCAAAGATATTGACAAGGAAGAAGTCAGAAGATCGGTTTGGGCTCTTCAACCTGATAAATCCCCAAGTCCAGATGGTTTCCCCATATGTTTTTACCAAACATTCTAGGGAATCATTGAAAGAGATCTGATAAAAATGTTAAAGTGGACCCAACAAAAGTGCAAAGTAGGGGGATTCACCAACGGCACACATCTGGCCCTTATTCCCAAAGAAAACAGACCCTCCTCATTTACCAGATTCCGCACAATATCCCTCTGTAATTCTTCCTACAAAATTATGTCCAAAGTCATCGACTCCCACCTCAAACCCTTTCTCCCATCCCTCATCTCTGAAAACCAAGGGGGCTTTATAGCAAACTGCCACATAACTGACTCCATCCTTCTAGTACAAGAAGCCATTCATTCGAGCCAATCCAGGAATGAGAAAGGATTTGTTCTCAAACTAGATTTGGCCAATGCTTTTGATAGAGTGAGGCACTCCTATCTCATTGCAGTCCTGAAGAAGATGGGATTTGACGTTGGCTTTCTGAACCTCATCAAAGCCTGTATTACCGGACCTTGGATCACCCCTCTTGTCAATGGCAGACTAGGAGAAGCTTTCCAATCTACCCGTGGCCTTAGACAAGGATGCCCTCTCTCACCCTACCTTTTCATTCTGATGGCTGAATCATTTAGCAAATTGCTGGACTTCCATCGGAGAGTTGGTCTAATAACAAGAATAAAATTTGGGAATGGAGTCAAGAATATCAATCATTCGCAATTTGTTGACGATACCCTGCTAATCGGGGGGGGCTCCATCACAATAGCTAGGCGCTTCAAATTCCTTCTGGACAAATTCATGGATTACTCTGGCGGCCTGGTTAACCAGCAAAAAAGTTGTGTTTATGGCTGGAACACATCAGTGCAGGTCCTCCACAATATAGCAGCAACATTTGGGGTCTCATGCAAATATGACTGGTCCCATTTTTCATATCTGGGCATTCCTGTAAGCGCAGGGCACTTAAGGGCAGAAGCTTGGGATACTATAATCGATAAGATGAAAAGGAAAGTCCAGCAGTGGGGCTCAATGTGGCTGAACCCAGCTCGCCGCCTCATCCTTCTCAAATCTGGTATATCCTCTTTGCCTCTATACCATTTCACTCTTCTACAAGCCCCAACCTCCTTTCACCACAAAATGGAAGGCATCCTTCGACATTTTTTATGGCAAGGAGGGAAGCAGGAAAAAAAAAATTTCAATCCGATCAGATGGACACAGGTAATTCAGCCCTAGGACCGTGGTGGTTTGGGCATCAGATCCCCTAGATTTCTTAACTTAGCTTTTGGAGGAAAAATTGTTTGGAGACTCATAATTGGTCTACTTGCTTGGTGGAAAAGGGTCCTGGAAATCAAATATTTAAATTATCCAAGGCATCAGATCCTCGATCAAGACATCCCCAACAGAGACTCCACCAAAATCTGGCGCTTATGTAAGAAAGCAATTCCCATAATCGCTCAAAATACCTCCAAAATTCCTAAGGGAGGAGCCAACATTAACATTGGAGTGGACAAAATCATGGGGCAGCAACCCATCAATATGCAAGCAGGAGTCAACCCCATCCTCTCATTTTTCGAAAGATCTGGTATCCACCATTTGAATCAGATCTCTCAGTGGGATCCTTCAACCCATCTTTGGGCTGGATGGTCCTTTCCAGCTATTCCCAACAATCTCAAAGTCAGCTTGTCAGCTCTTCAATCTCACCTGCATAGCATAGCTCCTGTAAAAAAAAATGACTTAGATGGCTTCAGCTGGGACCCTACCGGATCTTCATACACCATTAAGGCTGCTCACCATCTCCTCTGTAGTAGCAACCACCCGATGCCGATCTGGAATCATTGGAAGGCTGTTTGGAAGTCCGAGGCTCTGCCAAAAATCAAATTTTTTATGTGGACTCTACTTAAAGGCAAGACTCTCACCGCTGAAAATCTGCAAAGGAGGGGCATCATCGGCCCTTCTCGCTGCCCCAATTGTATGGCTGCAGAGGAAACCATTCCTCACCTTTTTATTGGCTGCCCCTTTGCTACAGAATGTTGGGGAAACTTATATCAGAACAACCAGATTCCTTGGACCAGCCAAACCACCATAGGCGAAATCTTGCACAAATGGAAAAAGAATTTCCCCTGGCAGAGAAGGAAGAACAACATAGCGAAGAGGGTATGGGACCTTCTCCCTTATACCATGTTATGGAATCTATGGTTGGCCCGCAACCGAAATTTTTTAAGGACAAGGGATTGAATGCTAGAAGCCTTTGTAGTAAAGCAAGGGGTCTCGCCCTTGAAATCATATCGGCCAAAAATCAGAGGGGAATAGACATCACCGAGCTCAGTGTGGAAGAACGAAGTTTCATTGGACCCTTGTTGGACATACACAATAGTAGGCACACATGTAGCATAATCAGAAACAGACAAAACGTTATCCATCAGAACTGGAAAATAAGGCTCAAGAAAATGAGTTCGCTGCCTGGATTCAACATTCCAAAAGGTACAATCCTTTTTTTTACGGAGCTTCAAAGTCGAATCGAGGGGTTGCAGGGGCTGGAGGAGTGATCCTCGATGAAAATGGAGAAACTGTTTTATCATATGAATGGGGTTTAGGACATATTTCCAATAACAGGGCAGAAGCCCTGGCACTATATCAGGGTCTTCTTCAGCTCGGGAAGCTAGGCATCAAAGTAGCCTCCATCTTTGGAGATTCAGTAATGGTCATCAGTTCCATGGCCCAGAAGAGAGAACCCCTCAATGTGCGCCTTCAGCAGACTTTAAGCCGCTGTCAAAGTCTAGCTCACCATATGCAAGATCTTCGTTTCCACCATGTTTTACGCAGCTTAAACAAAGATGCAGATAACCAGGCTAATAAGGCGTGTGCCAGATCGCAGGGCTGCTTAGTTTGCAACAGAGTGGAGACTATCCAATATTTTCCATGACTGTTTACAGCATCTCTCTCAATCAGCTTTGCACCAAACCAATAAGGACAGACACAGCGGAAGGATCAAAGAATCTTAACTCTCTCATTGTGAATAAGACAGACAAAGGATTCAGGAGCGCTTAAAAAATCAAGGGAACGAGATTCCAGCTAGGTGGTTGCCCCACCAGAATCCACCGCTTCAGCATTCTCGACATAGTCCCACCTTTCTCTTACTATGCTCAAAATAACACTCGGTATATGCTCGGTGTATGCACCCCTTGGATTCTCTACTCGAGCAACATCCTTCAATTATAGAGCATCAAGGGCAGAGTACCCACGGCATCGCAGCAGGACCAAGCCTCGCTCCACTAAGGAATTGTTCTCTTTTTCAGATTTGTTGCAGATCAACCAGAATCTATAATTAAACACTCAGGCTCCACCTCTCCATTAGTGCGGAGCAGTCAGGCATATCATTTTGGCAAATCAGGCTTCTTCTTATCTATCAATATCAGGCATAACAATCACCTTATTATTAAGTGAAAATGTTCTGCAATTGTCGCTTTTTAGTTTTTCAATTTGTCAGGATATACAGTAGCTTAGCTTTCATCTTAAAGCCTAAGTGGCGGGAATCAGGAGGATGTTGTAAATCTTTCACTCCCAGCACCACTCGGCGAACAATCATGTATTGCAGGAGAGCAGTCTCATTTTCTCTTCTTTTTTTCGAAATGTAATATAGCAACCGATGATGTTATATATATATATATATATATCTTATATATATAGATATTTTTATAAAATACACATAAATACAAATTTCTTTAATTTCCCCTTAATTCAACTTATTATTATATTAATTTATTTAGTTAAAGATTATATAGGACTCGTATAATTATATAATAACTTATAAATGATATAATTTATTAAATATAATTTTTTTATTAAATTATGAATAATTTATTAAATACCATCTAATTTATTAGTAATTTTAAAAATAAATAGTTTTTTTTTACCCAACAAACATGGACATTTCAAATTTTGCTTTTTCTAGTGAATTTTATAATGTAATAACACAACAATTTGACCAAACAAACATGCACATTTCAAATTTTGCTTTTTTAGTGAATTTTATAATGTAATAACACAACAATAAGCAATATATGTTTTTGCATTTATAAATATCTTGGAATTTAGTGCTTATCAATATAATGATAATAATCTTTATTATATATTTAGTAGTTGTTTATATATATATTTACTTTTAATTATAATTATTTGTAGATTATTGATAATAATAATAAATTAATTTAGGAATAAGGGAATCTATTTAGCAAAAGGAAACTTTAAAGTGGATGGAATCTTAACCTTAAGTCTACTTCCTTAAGCTTACTTGCAAATCATGTTTTGTAAGTGTCAATTTTTTGTTGGTCTTTTTTGGAGGATCTACAAGCTAGCATTTTTAGTATATTGTAAGTTTAGTTTTGGACCATAGTTTAGAATTTTGTTGCTTACTATAGTGCTAATTAGTTTGGACTAGCAAGACTATACAACTATTCCCTCAACACAAATTTTAAGAAATATAAATATACTTTCAGTTAGGATTAAAAAAATGAAAAATCAATATAGATTTATTGTGATAAAATTTCTATATATGTCATATGTTAGTCTTTTATTATCAGTTAATTCCATGTCATGTATTATTTTCTTCATACTAAAAGATTTACATGCTAACAAATTTGATCTCTTTTAGTGTTTGATAAATCCCAGTTTAAAATAGGTATAGGTTGATTTTTTTTTTTTATTTTAAGTATGTTTGATGATGATGATGATGGTTAACATCCACTAAGACCAATCTTTGGTCTATCGGACCTAAAGAAATGAATTATTTAGTTTGATTTAAGATTTTATTCCTATGCTCAAAAAGCTTGGAGAGAAGCCTCCCGAGCTCACTGTAATTTTGACAACGTAAAAGGTTAGGAAGGTCAGTATTGCAACAAAGATTTTGAAACTGAGAACTAATGTGGTTGTACACGGGGCACTCTAAGAGGAAGTGATTTTCATCCTTGATGTTCGTATTCTCACAGAGATGGCAGAACCTTTCCATCCATGGTGTTTTACGAACTGCCCAACGACCCGTTTCACTATGGAGCTCATGAGAGTTCATTCTAATCTTGACTATATTAATTTTCTTCTATGAGCTAGTTAAAATAGAGAGATATTTTTGATCTTCTAGGGTGGGGTTAATGACCTCCTTATAATATCTTAATTTTCTTTTAGCTGCTAACTCTTTCTCACACAACATTTTTCTTTGAACTTAGAAGTAACAATATTTTTAATGTTATTAATGTTTTTCAATGCAACATTCTCGCCGATCTCCTAATGGTTTAACTAGGCTTGGTGTCTTTATACCAACCTCGTTTGAGCCTTAGGTGGTTTTGGCTGGAATTTAAAGCTAGCTTAGGAAGTCTATGGTCTCCTATGTTATTGAGTTTGTGCTTGTATAATAGAAGCCTAGTCATAGCTAGGCTCTCGATAGGGGAAAGACCCACTTCTATAAGGAGAATAGGATAGGGTGTGTTGCTTTTATTTTCGAGGTTATACATTATAAAATGCTTCTATATTTGCTCAATCTTTCTCCAGGATTCTCTAGAGATGCTACAACCCCAAACCTCACATCCATATAAGATAATTAGAGTGACTAAAGTTTCAAAGAGGAACTTCTTTCTATCCCACATTACAAGGTTAGCCATTTTACAATTATTTTCAAGACCAAAATAAGCTTTCCATCCCCCATTAATCCTTTTCTCAATGTTATAGTTCCAATTGAGACTGTGATGAATATCAATTCCTAGGTACTTGTAGGAAGACACTTCCTCCAAGTTACTATTGTCATACATAAAATTCGCGTAAGTGTCCTTCTTGTATTTGATAATCATAACTTTTGTTTTGTCAGTGTTAACAATCAATGGTAGAGCAAAAATCCTTAAGAATTATAAGCTGCTTATCAAGATCAAAATGACACCTTGTGAGAAGAACAATATCGTCAGCATAGAGAAGAAGGATGATGACTATCCCAGCTAAGATCATGCCAACACATCACGCTTCCTCTAAAAAAACTTCTAGCTTGTCGATGTAAATGCCAAATAGGGTAGGGGAGAGGGGGCAACCTTGTTTAACTCTGATATTACATTTAATATCTTTCGACCACCCCTCATTGCTCTTTAACTTGGCAATTACATTCTCGTATAACCTTATACTGGCAGCTCTCAACTCAAAAGTAACCTTTAGCTCTTCTAATATGTTCCAAAGGTTGTTTCTAGGAACCGTATTGAAAGCCTTTCTAAATTCCAAAAAGCAACAAAAGGGATTGGATTTATCATTCTGGCACTCCTCCATAATTATCCTAAGTGTAACGAGGTGGTCTATTGTTGAGTGCTACTTTCTAAAACCCGCTTGGCCTTTATCCCGCTTACCTTCCCTTTCAAGCCATATGCTCAACTTCCTTTCCAAAATAATACCATATAACTTGGCTAGGAGAGGGTTGATCATAATTGTTTGATAATTAGAGGGGTTATTTGTACCCTCACTTTTAAAAATAAGGATAATGAGGCTTTGAGTCCATGTTTTAGGGAACCCTTGCTTGACCACTTGATTGAAAAGCGTGTGAATGTGGGAGATGAGAACAAGACCTCCAATTTTTAAGATTTCCACCTGGTAACCTTCAATGTCCTTACCTTTCCCATTAGCCAAGTGATTAAACCAAAAATCATTGTCTTCTAATGAGAAAACTTCTTTCGTTGTGACCAAGGTTTCAAAGTTATCCATGACATTTGGAGATTCATAAAGCTTTTTAAGATAGGAATTCCATTCGTGTAAAGCAATTTTATTATTATCCTTAGTTTTCCTAGTTAGAATCTACCTCCAGAATTCCTTAGGAGCTACCTTAGAGAGGTGTAAGAGATTCTCTTGTCTTTTACGAATATACTGCCTTTTTTTCCTTTTAGTTAGGGCTTTGTATATTTTTATCTTGCCAATTTTAAGAGATTCATCAATAACTTCCTTAATTGCTCTCCTTGCACTTTTACAATCTTTGTCATATCATGGGTTGGTTTTGTTATTTCTTTTATTACTTGAAACTTCAATTGAAAACTTGTTAATAGAATATGAGAGGGTTGTAGTAAAATTATAATAGAGATCTTCTATGTTGTATATACTAGATAAAGGAAGAAAATTAGTTTTTAATTCATTTAGAAAGAGATCCTTTTTATTTCTATCAAAGAGTAACTTCTTTTGGCTATAAGGATTATCTTCTATGGGATCTCTATGCATGACAAAATTGAGAGTTATAAGTAAAGACCTATGATTAGAGTCAGGCTCGTGGTCGTTTAAGATGTCAAAATTTGTTATTTCATTGTATAGAGGGAGATTGGAGATAACATAGACTACCATGTTGCTACCAAGCCCATGGATGCAGTTCAGCTGGCTAGAATTGGGCCACTTATTTAGATCGTTGCAAATTAAGAATACAAATATTAGAAAATAAAAATATTCTTTAGAGCTCTATGAGCACTAATGTAATACCAACACCCCCATTCTTTTTCAAATTTCACCTTGAACCATTTTCAAATAAATGCCTAAACCATAATATCTCTAATTACTTTTAGTGAATAATTCATGTTTATTAGTGGTGTTGCACTTGATGATGGTTCGCCTATTTCATTTATTGGTAATCTATATCTACCTAAAAATGTAGTGTTGGCCTGGTACCAACACCCTTATTCTTTCCATTGAGAAGTGTAGCAAGAAGGTCTCAATTTGACTTTACCTTGGTAAAATTGAGAAAAAATGAATTTCCACATCAACAGACAACTTGGAGGCAATTAATTGAGGTGGCATGGCTTGTATCACTTAGTTAGCTCACTAAATCCGATTTATAGGGCTTGAAGTTCAATTAAGCATGGGTGGTTGTTAATTTGTAGAAATCAAGATCAATTATTTCTAGTTGCTTTCAGTTAAACTAGTTTAAATTGTTGATAGAACTAGTAGAAGGTCAGTTGTGTCATGGGACAACTATCTAACTAAGTGATCATCTAGTTAACTGATCAATCATCTCGAGATAGCTAGTGCATACAAAGAATTTGACTTCCCAAGTTATGGTGGGGATTCTAAGGTAGTTCAACAAGCAGTTGTAAACTAGTTTGTGTGTATAGGTGTTGCATGTAGTCAGATGATCAATACTTGGAAATTGCACAATCAATTGGAGGAAAAAACAGGGGGGCTCATTCCTAAGGATTTACATAAGGAAATAGGGGCTCAAGCAGAGGCACAAATTGTTGAAGTCTGGGCAAGAGATTCTCGTTGAGCCTAGAGTAAGGTTATTCACTTGCAAGTTATGCTTAAAGCAGGAAATAAATTGGAATACATCTTTATTTAACTGATTAATGCAATGAGGCTTGAGGTGTTGTCCCAGTTGGCCTCCCCTAGAAAGATAGTGTGCATGTGTTTTTTTTCTTATTGCATGTTTGCAAATTTTGTTCTAAATTATGAATTAAATTTAATAGATCAGTAGAGTAGAATTGTGACTCTTGATTTTAGATTAAATTTCTTGAGCAGTTGAAATTCTATCACCAAATTTGTACATGGCATTAGAGTAGGATTCACATTAGAACATGAATTTCGAAGTTCATTCTTAGGAGGTTTGAAATTGTAGTTTCAGCGTAACAAAATCTCTTCAGAGTTGGAACAATGGTCTTGAATGGACTAAGATTAGAGTATGCCTTGGAATGAAATCAAAATTTCATTGCATGGAAGGATTGCATGGAGGCGGTGCTTGATGACAATTGCTTGCTAGAATACATCAAGAAATATGCTGCAAAACCAACAGAATCTGATGCACAAAACCTAGCCCAATGGAATAAAGATGTAACCAAGGAGAGGAGAATAATATTGGAGGGAGTGTGAGACCATATTATCTTAAATTTCCATGGGAAAGAAATGTCTTTCGCAATGTGGAAGGCATTGATAGAGCTATTCAAGAATATCAGTGATCATATAAAACTAGCCCTTAAAGACAAACTTTGAAACATTAAGATGCACAAGAATGCCACTATTCTATAGTATCTCACTAGATTTACACAAGTTCGGGATGAGATTGGAGGGTTTGGTGTGAATGTCGCAGAAGACGACCTGGTAAGCCTAGCTCTTTCAGGCCTTCCCAAAAGATGGAATAACTACCAGGACTCAGTGAATGAGAGGGAGAAATTACCAAATTGGGAATGCTTATGGTCTGAATTGGTATAAGAAGAGATTAGGTGGAATACCAGAGATGGAACCTCATCCAAGGGAGAGGATGAAGAAAAATTTTCATTGGTTGGAAAGGGATAGAAGAGAAAAGGGAAGAAGTCTCAAACCAAACAAGAACCCAGCCAAGGGGGAAAGAAGGAAGAATTGTCCAAAATAAAATGCTTCAATTGTCATGAATTTTGGCACTACCCTACAAAGTGTCGACACAAAGATTATGGCAAGAAGAACTCAGGAGGAGTAGTAGGTGAAGCTTTGGCTTCACAATTTGAGCTAGACTTCACCCTTATCGCATGCATGGCCAATACTATGATGGGGAGTGTGTGGTACTTTGAATCTAAAGCCTCGTTCCACATGAACGGGTGTGGATAATTTTTTAGTGACCTAGAGGAGAAAAATCTCTAGATGCATATTGAGCTTGAGGATAACGGAAGGTACAATGCTATTGGGATTGATACAATAACCTTTAAGAGCAAGTCAGGATCCCCTCTTCACCTCAAATATGTCATGCTTGTTCCAGGCCTAAATAAAAACCTCATCTCTATAACATTTTTGGAAGATCGTGGTTATGATGTGTTCTTCAACAAAGGGAAAACATTCCTGAGACACATAGCCACTAGACAAGTGAATTAGCTCAGGGTTCATGTGAAGAAACTTTACAAACTTGATGTAGAAGACTGTGCTACATTAATAATTAATGCAGAGAAAGTGCCGAGTTGCAATGTCGGTGAACTCTGGCACAAGAGATTAGGCCATTTGCATCATGCTACCCTGAAAATTATGCAGCAAATAACCACTAGCCTCATAAAGGAGCACTTGAGCAACAAGATGTATGTAAGGGTTTAACCTTGAAGAAGTATGTGAAATCCACATTCCATGAACATGATGGAAAAGTAGATGAAGTCTTGGAATGAGTCCACTCTGATGTTTATGGACCTTTCTTGACAACTTCCACTGGAAGACATAAATATTTTGTCATTTTTATCGATGATTTCTCAAGGTAGTGTTGGATCTTTTTCACATGGAAGAAGGATGATACATTCTCAATGTTTGTAGAATTCAAGGCGCTAGTTGAGAAAGAGACCAAAAATAAGGTAAAGGCTCTTAGGAGTGACAATGGATGTGTGTATGTTTCGAATGAATTCAAGAATTTTTGTGCGAAAGAAGGCATTCAAAGAGAGTTGAAAACACCCCACAACCTACAACATAATGGGGTTTCTGAGAGAAAGAACTAAAGCATTAATGGAGTTGCGAGAGTTATGCTACATGAAAAAGGCCTACCACTTCGTTAGTGGCTAGAGGCATGTAACACAACAGCCTACTTGTAGAACCAGAGTCCTCATCGGATTCTTGGTATGCATACACCAGAGGGGGATTTCTCAGGGAGAAATTCGGATGTGTCTCACTTTAGGATTTTTTGAGCTTATATTTACTGCCATGTATCCATAGATTCGAGGAAGAACATTGAGTCGACAATAGAGTTGAGAGTTTTTGTGGGTTACACCGAAACTCCACATAATTACGGTGTGTACCCACCTTTCCTCAGAATGATAATTGTGCAAAGGGATGTAAAGTTTGATGAGGAGAAAATGATGTGGTTCTCTCTTGAGAGGGAGATTCAAATCCCACCAGAAGAGGAGCTTTTAGCTCCAAAGGAGGAGCCTTAAGAAGTTGTGTAGTAGCCACAAATGGAGGATCCGAGAGAAGGCAGAGTGGACACATCCACTCAAGCAGAACCATCTAGAGAAGGGAGAAAAGGAACCAAGGATGCTGATAGCTGGTGTAAGATGTAAGGGAGAATGTGGTAACTCCTTCAAATTTGCGCAGGAAAATGAGGTCACCTGAGTGGTACACTGGCTATATGGCTAATGATTAAGCTTGTAGAAACTAGGCCATTCTCTTTTGAGGAAGCAGTAGAGAAACCTACTTGGGTTGATGCAGTGGTGGAAGAATACAAATCCATCATGAAGAACAGTGTTTGGGAAGTGGTCCAAAGACTGACAAATAAATAAATTGTGGGATCGAGATGGACCTTCAAGGTCAAGCATGCAACAAGCAAAAGCATAGAGAATTATAAGGCCATATTTGTGGCCAAAGGATTCTCTCAAGTTGAGGTAATTGACTATAAGTAAAGCTTTGCTTCTGTAGCAAGGTATTCATCCATTAAATCAATTCTTACACTGGATGCACAAATGGGGTGGAATCTCCAATTGGTTGGATGTAAAAACAACATTTCTCAATGGTGTTATTAAGGAGGAGGTGTACATCGAGGAACCAGAAGGTTTTGAGACATTTTATCAGGAGTCTCATGTGTGTAGGCTCAAGCGAGCATTGTTACATTAAAAGATTAAAAAATGGTGAAGGACACGTTGGACTATGCAATGCTTTATAACAAGAGAAATTCGTTGATGACTCTTTCAACCATGGCAAGGAGTCTGCTTACTTTACTAGCAGTAAGGAGTATGACAAAAGCCCATATGACCGCTACATGAATCCCTCCGGAATCATCGAGATCGACCTCACAGAGAACCAAGTAAGGTCAAATTGTAACACTACAAACTATTGACATGCTATAATATTTTAAGGTTTCAATTGATGCCTGTCAAATATTCCTCCTAAAAATGTATCCTTTTTAATGTTGGATTTCTCCTTGCAGATATATTTTGACTTGTTGGAAGCATGGCTTGATGAGCATCCAAAATCATCAATTTGTCAAGAAGGCAAGACAACTTTCAGAGACACTTCACTCCTTGTACGAAGTGAGTACAAGGATTATTGTTGTGTTGTAATATCCCATGGTTGCTTCTACATAAGACTCTGTCGTATACAGGGAATCAATTAATGTTCTTAATGTTCTTAATGTTTATATACAAAATATTAATATTATTTTCAATGTTTTATATAAAAAGTAAGGTTAGAAAATAAAACAAAGAGCCATGCAAAGACATACATTTAGAGTAAGTTTTTTTTAATAGTAAAAATACATGACTCTCAAAAACTTTATTTGAAAAAAAATTAAAGTGAGCTTGAAATATCTCTCTCTCTCTCTCTCTCTCTCTCTCTCTATATATATATATATATATATATATATATATAATTTTTAATTTTTTTATATTATTAATATAATAACGAAAATGACAATATTTCTCTTTTATATCATTAACATAAGTTCTTCTGTTTCTATTAAGGAAGGATTTTTTCTTTTACTTTTTTATTATTATTAATATAATAATAAAAATTACAATATTTCTCTTTTTATATCATTAACATAAGTTCTTCTGTTTTTGTTAAGAAAGAATGAAAGATAGATTCTCTTTTTATATCATTAACATAAGCTTTTTGTTTCAGTTAAAAATATCTATATATAAAGATAGAGAGATTATTTTAAATTTTTTGTTTTGGTTAAAATATTTTAAATTTAGTAGTAATTTGTGTTAATTATATATTTGAAATATAGAGTTTATACATTTTAATATTTTAAGTTTTTTAAAAAATTAAATTTATTTATATATTCAAAAATATATTTCAAATATCAAACTAATTATTATAAAAGACAAAAAATTAAAACAATTTGATAACGTATTTTATTTAAGTTAAATTTCAATTTAATATAAATATACTAAAAATAATTTTAAATAAAAATAATTTTTTTATATGTTTCATATTTTACTTTATTATTTTCTTCATTAATATAGATGTGTGTAATTTAATTTATGATAATAATAGTTAATAAAAAATTCATCTATTTAAAATATCATATAAACTAATTCTCCTCCAATTATAATAATTATAATATAATAATAATAATAATAAAATATTCATAAAATGAAAAATTAAAATTAAAATTAAAATTAATTAAATTTTATAATAACACAGTTAAAGTTCCTAATTAAAAATATGTTGACGTGGCTCTGAAAAAAATAAAAATAAAATTACTTTAATCATTTTTTTAGTATGTTGCACAACAATAAAATAGAATCACTTTTTATTAAATTATAGAAAATAATATATATATATATAAAAATTTATAATTATAATTTTATAAAAAGAAATTTAGATAAAAATATAAAAAATAAAAATATTAAATTAAATAGAAGTAAATAGATTATGAATGAAAATTTGACAAAAGAATATGATAGAGAAAGTGTATTATACATAAACTTCCATAATAAAATTCAAAACAAATTGAAAAAATATTTGTAACTAGAGGGTCTTAATACCAATCACTGTTTTGATTAATCATTTTAAATAATATGGTGTTTTGATTAATCATTTTAAATAATATGGTGAATCATTTAGTAATCACTAAATAATAATGATATGGTGAATCATTTAGTAATCACTAAATAAATGGTAATAACGGACATATTGAGAGCATTATTATTTTAAAACCATGAGAGACAAGATAATGCTAGTGAAAAACTTTGACAAGAAATTGTCTAAATTAAATCATGTATTCAATAATAAAAATATGAAATAACAAAGAATATAATTTTACTAGAATGGGGAATTTCCTTTTACTAAATTAAATAAGAAAGGATGTAATTTTATCAGGTGGATAGGTGGATGGGTTTATAGCTAAAATCTGTAAATCTTTTGCATTTTCTTGCAATCTGCATGTGTTCTCTTTTCGGTGGGTGATGGATTAATATTTTTGGGTTTTTGTGCCCTTATAATTGGGTCTTTAGTTTCTTAGTTTTCTCCTGTTTTTTTTTGTTGTTGTTCTTTCTTGTCGAATGCACCCTTTGGTCATGGGTTTTATCAGTTGGTTCCTCCTAGTGCATTTTCTTTGGTGGGTTATGATTGTTGTTATTTTCTAGGCCTTACACGTGTCTATCTCCTAGGATGGCTTGGGACCCAAGAGGGGATGAATGCATGGACACTTATGGCCCTGCCCATAAACCTCCTCGAGAGGGTTTCACATCTTTGGATCACTTGGAACCAGTTTTTGGGTCTAAGAATTTCCTTCTGAGTCGTCATTTGAGGGTTTCGAACGCATTATAGCCTGCTTCACAAAATCCTTTTTTGTCGTTGAAGGGGAGATGTTGACATTAGCGGAGTAGATAAAATATTTGCTTGGGTTGTTATGGGAAAGATTCTTTTTTTATTTTTATTTTTTTTATTTTTTTATGTTTCCAAGTGAATAATGCACTAATGCTAGAGAGGGTTGAAAAACATTGGAAGCCATTACTTAGGTATACTATGGTTTTTAGTCTCTTTGTCAATGGTTGGTACCATATTCATCTCTTGTATTAATTCCACATTGAGGTGGTATTATGGAAGGCTTGGTTTTTGGGTAGGTCTTTCTGAGATTGCAGTGTTCAGTTTCGGGTTTCAGTCCTCATATAGAGGTGATTCACTCAAGATATCTTTGGGTCAAGTTGTATGGATTCCCTATGGAATTCTAGATGAGGGTGATCATTGAAAACAATGTTGGGCCCATTCGAAAATTTGTTCATTTCGAGGAGAAATGCTTAACAGATTTTGATAAAAGGATTATCTGGTTTTGGTGGAGGTGGAGGACATGGTTGGCCTCCCTAAAGAGGTTCACACTTTTTTGGGTAGTTTTTCTTTTCTTCAGCAAGTAGACGACTGGAACATTCCTTTCTAGTGCTCATACTATAGGTGTAATGGTCATTTGAGGGAAGGTTGTACAAAATCTCTGGTTTTGAATGTAAATCCCTCTTAAGGAAGGTCTATGTTGCTAGAGATGTTGGTTTCGTCAAATTGGGCCTCTGGTACAGGTGTTGGGTTTTGCGTAGCATTTAGAAGCTAACTTGTCTAGTTTGGATGGGTCTCTGAGTGATTTTCCCCCTACAGTCCTGGTGGACGTTGCAATGGGCTTGAATGGGGATTTTTAGGAAGAAAATTTAGAGTGTGATGTCCACTCTCTTGTTGGGGACTCAATTATGGTTTGTGAGAATTGGGGTTTTTTGGATCTACACCTTTTTCACAAGTCTGAGATTATGGGTTACATCTTATATTCTATGTGGGCGATGATCTTCATCACATCTTACTTCTCATCCCAGGGTGATGACAACCAAATTTTCTTTAGGACTTCTCACAGATTTCTTGGGTAAGCTCATAAACTCTTTATTGGTTCAGTGAATATTCCTTATTGATAACACTTTCTTGAGTAAATTTGTGTATATGGCCTCATCTCATTTATATACAAAAACCTTCTATCATCCTACTTCAAGAGACAATGGTGGTGGGGGACATTGTCAAGAAGTCTCTGCATGCTTTGTACCTTGGTTGGTGCTTTGTATCTGTTGATTCTTGATCTGAAATGATCATATGTTAAAACTGAAGTAGAATTGATTATGCAAATAATGAACTGAATGTTAACTTAAAGTGCCGAAACCGTGAGAACTGCTTGAGAAGAAAGACTTTATGATAGAATATAAACCATAAGAAAGATGAAAAAAAGAAGTGAAAACAACAAATATAGATCAATACCAGATAGAAAGATTGATTATGGAGTTCGTCCTTGATGGACTACGTCTCCGGGTCCGCTTTCAAAATGGGCGACCACTTTATTAGGATTGAAACCAAAGAGGTCTATTAAACAGAAATTGACCAAAATAAATGTGCACACAGGCACTTTTGGTCACTTTCATAAGAAAGCTCTCTGAACCAACTTTCCAACACCTGCCACGGTTCCCAATTCTGACTCCAGATGCTCTTATTACACTGAGAACAAAACAGCCTCTAACCTCCAGAATCTGCACACAGAACTTAAAAACCACTCTCCTCCCTCTTCAATGAGAAAAACTGCCTTTTATAACCTCCTACATGAATTCAAACTCCTTATGCCCAATATTGGCATGAATTGGTTGAAATTTGGGTTTATGAGTCTCGGTCATATCATGGTTTGACACCTAAGGATTAGGTTCTGTGGTAGTTTAATTAAATATCCAAAAAATCCAACAAAAACCCAATAATATACCATATATTAATTCAAAGACCGTTAATTATTTTCTAATCGGGCAAAGGGGAGACATCCAGCATGTGACTGCCACAGCCTAACCGCAGGCTGCCACCTCCGTGTTGATCCCTGGCGGTTCCAGCTTGTAGTGCTCCGGGGGTTTTTATATGTGACAGCTATGGTGCAATTTTCATGCCGTAGTTAACTAACGGTATGGTGAATGTTGACCTTTGACTACTACTCCCATCTGCACACATGACACGGTTTGATACAATTCCCTACGCATTCTACTCTGATGCTAACCTCGATAGCTAATCTTTGTAGCTGATCACATTGTCGACTGTGGTCAACTCTGCTGTGGTTTAGGCCAGTAGTTAGGACTGTATTAAGTTTTATATTGTCATTACATAGTTTGTAATGTTCTAATATGTCTGCAATAGCCCGAATGGGTTTTAGTCCTAGGTTTAATGTATTTGTAATACATGGTTTTAGGTTTAGAACTTAGGGTAATGGTTTTTAACGTATTAATGCTTTAGGTTATGGTTTTATATTTTAGGATTAATGTATTAGGGTTTTAGGTCTTTAGTTTAGGGTTTGTCATTCATCATTTTGTTCTAACATAACCATTTACATCAAATTGCCACAAAGTTCCATTTGTGACAATCATCACATGATGACGACAACCAAACCCTGCAAAATGGATGACAAACCCATGTCGACACCAAATCCTACGAGACAGATGAAAATCACATATCGACAACCAAATCCTGACAGAACTAATGACAACCACATGTCGACAACCAGGTTCCAAACCATATCACCATGAAAACCATATACATTACCAGACAACCTAAACCATAAACATTACTGTCGAAACTGATGACACCGGACCTGAATGCTGACAACGAAACTGAACCTGTGCAACTAATCTGAAAAGATCCTCCTAGATCAATCCTCTCCACTTGAAATCTTTTGGACCACAAAGGTTTGACTTAAATAGATAGTAGGTGAGGGTAGAGCTCCCTCACTCTCAACCTTGCCCTGATGATGTACCAATACATTCGATCAACCACCTGAAAGTGATGACCCTGATGATGTTGATCATGGCATATTTTGTATCGGTGACCTGTTCCATCCATCTGTAGTATGAACAACTTGCGAAGATGGTCAAACAACCTGTTATGAACATGGAAATTGACTTCTTTCCATGAAATACCATGAGTTAGTGATTCATACACATCTTTGAAAACAATCTCTACAGGATATTGTTCAATGCCTTTGACATGTATTAACAATCTATATTGTGGAATGATAGAGACAATCAAAGACATTTTTGACATCATACTAGCTACTTGATTTAATATACTTTCCTGATTCCTGTTTACTAAGTGAACTTGTGCAATAAACTCATCAAACTGTAATATGAAAACTGCTGCAACTTAGTTTGATTTTGAAAGTATTGAAATGGTTGTTGGTTTGTTTGAATCACTATTTCTTCTTTTATTAAATGATGTTTCCATTGATTAGCACTTTCCCCTAATGCATAACTTTCCCTTAGATGTATTGAATACTTTGACACTGCTTTAGAAAAGGATTTGATGTGAAAACAAATAGGCTTTCTCTCCACTTGAAAAGAGGCTTCCAAACTATTTGAAACATGAACTGGTGACACAATACAAGAGAAATTTAACACTGACTTTCCCCAATACTGACTTGCATCCATATAACTATTAACTTCCAAACTTGGACTGAATTGATTCATTCTGACATTAGGAAGAGGAGCTTTAGGCATCAATTGTAATTCATGATGTATTCCCTATTTATGAGTAAGATGTTTGGTTTCTTTAAATAGAACTGGAAAATTTTCTACCTCTTTGATCAAACTATTTTCAAGTTGAGACTCATAAATTGAACAAACATCATGTCGATTCTTATGTTGTTCCTCACATGATTACAAATCTCTTATTTGAACTTATTAATCGCTTCATCTGATTAGCAACAACTAAATTCAAGTGATTTTTGTTTTGATGTGCCCTAACAATAAATTCAACCCCATCTTTCTTAAGGTGATATTTATACTCTCTTCTATAAAATATTGCATCATGATCATAAAGATAAGGACTTCCTAAGACAACTCCACATATGTCTACTGGAACAACATCTAATTCCACTTCATCAATGTAATTAGCTGTAATGGTAAATCTTAATCGACACTGTTTTGTGACTTTTATCTGAGTTGATTTATTTAACCATCCTAATGGGTAAGTTCTTGGATGGTTCCGTGTCTCCAAACCCAAATTCTTAACTAAATATTAAGATATTAAATTTTCCTGTGATCCACTGTCAAACATTGTATCTATCTATTTGTGCTTAGAAGTTATCCTTATGTTAAATAATTCAGCTCTTTTATCCTCATTTGAAGGATTTGTGTTTGATGAAGATGCAATAGTATTCGAACTTAAACCAGTGTCAGAAGTTTTACTTATCGAAACTATGATAGCTATCCTCCTTTCATTACCTAAGTCAGAACCTAGATCTTGCTAGACTACTGCAATTTCCTTCTTTTCATCCTTCTCCTTAAGGAACTTTTTGGGCTTAAGTTTTGGATGAAGTTTCCAACATTTAGATTCATCATGACCGATTCTTTTTCAATGAGAACAAGTAGGTATTTCCTTCTGAGCTATCACTGATTTATTTCTCTTTGAATTGTTCTTTCCTTTACTGTCATTGGAATCCTTGACTTCCAACTCTTTGGATGATTGTGGTGAAAATTTGAATGGTCTGCCACCTGATTCAATATGTATGGCTTGAACACACACTTCATCAAAATTGTCAGGATTAAACATTAATAATGTATGCTAAAAATATGAATGTAAACTACCGATGTATTTTAATAAAGTTTCATGTGTATCCAATGAAATACCACGCGCCAATTCTTTCTTTCTGAACTCCTGAACACTTTTCCCTTTAGCTTGCCTCAAATGCTGCCAATCAATAATAGCTTGTTGCATGTATCCAAAAGGATAGAATTGTTTCCTAAGAGCTTTTAAAAACTTAGACCATGAAGAGATGGCTTTACCTTTCCGCTTTACATCTATCTGATTTTTAATTTCCCACCAGATTAAAGTTGTTCCCCCCATTCTAAGTGTAGTTAACTGGATTTTCATTTTTTGTCAAAAATGTTCTGAATATGAAAATACACTTCTAAATGCCTAATCCAATTATCTAGCTTTTCAGGACTCATTTCACCACCATAAATAGGTAAGTCAAATTTTACATCAAGTTTTATAAGAGATGTTTTCTTAGGTTTCTTTTCTATTTTATATTCAGCCTTGCCTTTACCTTTGTCCTTCTTCCATGTCTCTGAAGAAGAAGCTGCATCTCTCGCCTTCTTATCTTCGTAAAGTTCTCCAACATCTACTGCATAGTCAAGAATGCTTCCTGAAACTGTTCATCACTCATATTAGTTTCTGGATTTTCACCTGCATCAGGTCCTATCATGCTCGACTTATGAGCAACTCTTCGCTTTCTAATCTCTCGATTAATCTCCTCAAGGATTCCTTCTCCACATTGTGACTTTGACCTGGTTAACATTCACTGAAAAATTATACAAACACAACCTGCTATGGTACCAAATTATATGATCTGAAATGATCATATGTTAAAACTGAAGTAGAATTGATTATGCAAACATTGAACTGAATGTTAACTTAAAGTGTTGAAATAGTGAGAACTGCTTGAGAAGAAAGGCTTTACAACACAATATAAACCATAAGAGAGATGCAAAAGAGAAGTGAAAACAACAAATACATAGTGATACCAGAAAACAAGGTTGATTACGGAGTTTGTCCCTGATGGACTACGTCTCCAGGTCCTCTTTCAAGATGGGCGACCACTTTATTAGGATTGAAACCGAAGAGGTATATTACAAAGAAATTTGACAAAACTGAGTGTGCACACATGCACTTCTGGTCACTATCATAAGAAATCTCTCTAAACCAGCTTTCCAACTCCTGTCATAGTTCCCAATTCTGACTTCAGATGCTCTTGTTACACTGAAAACAAAACAACCTCTAACCTCCAAAATCTGTACACAAAACTTCAAAACCATTCTCCTCCCTCTTCAATGAGAAAAACTTCCTTTTATAACCTCCTAGATGCATTTGAAGTCCTTATGCCCAAGATTGGCATGAATTGGCTGAAATTTGGGTTTATGAGTCTCAGTCATATCATGGGTTGACACCTAGGGATTAGGTTCCATGGTAGTTTAATTAAATATCCCAAAACTCCAACAAAAACCCAATAATAGACCATATATAAATTCAAATACTATTAGCGGTTTCCTAACTGGGTGGAGGGGAGACAACCAGCATGTGATTTTTGCGGTCTAACCGCAGGCTACCACCTCCATGTTGATCCCTGGTGGTTCCGGCTTGTGGTGCCCCGACGGTTTTATATGTGACAGCTATGGTGCAGTTTTCATGCTGCAGTTAACTAATGGTGTGATGAACGTTGACCTACAACTGCTACTCCCATCTGTACACATGACATGGTTTGATACAATTCCCCACGTGGTCTACTCCAATGCTAACCCCGACATCTAATCTTTGCAGTTGATCACATTGTCCATCACGGTCAAATCCACTGCAGTTTAGGCCGGTGGTTAGGACTGTATTAAGTTTTATATTTTTATTACATAGTTTGTAATGTTTTAATATGTTTGAAATATCCCGAATGGGTTTTGGTCCTAGGTTTAATGTATTTGTAATACATGGTTTTAGGTTTAGAACTTAGGGTAATGGTTTTTAATGTATTAATGCTTTAGGTTATGGTTTTAGATTTTAGGATTAATGTATTAGCGTTTTAGGTCTTTAGGTTAGGGTTTGTCATTCATCATTTTTTTCTAACATAACCATTTACATCAAATTGTCACAAAGTGACATTTGCGACAATCGTCACATGATGACGACAACCAAAACCTGCAAAATGGATGACAAACCCACGTTGACACCAAATCCTACAAGATGGACGACAATCCTACGATTTCAATCTCACTTTTCATATGAACAATATGAAAGCATGGTAAAAGTAGTAGGTGTGACAATGAGAAAAGAATAAGAAGAGCGATTGAGATTGATGACAATGTAAACTTTTTGTAATTGACTAGATTCATATTATTTGCATTTATCATCATTCAACATTGTAAATATGTATTCCTAATTTATATTAATGGCTACATTAAAATTGAGATTTTAGATATGTATTCATAATTTGTATTAAATGGTTGCATTAAAATTATCAAATAATATTAGACATATTTAACATATTTAAAATAATCATATTAAACATATGTTCAAGAAATTCTTGGTGCCCACAAATGAATGAAACCAACCTAGATTCATCTTAGCTTCAGATCTATCAAGTGTTGAGAGGGATAAAATCTCTTGAGGTGCAAACCTTTCCTCAAGTTTTGCACTCAAAAAAATAAGTTTGCAACTCAAGAGATTTGATCCCTCTTGGCACTTAATAGATCCAGAGTTAAGATAGATTTAGGCTAGTATAATATATATATATATATATATCACCCTCTCTATAAATAAATAACTATTTACATTGAATTTATTTTTATAAAATGTTACATATCAACTCCATATTAAGCAAAAGGAATTAAAATAAATTTAAAAGAACATATCAATGGAAGAAATGATAGATCTCTTTCATCTTCAGCAACAAACAAATAAAATATTTAAACCATCGTATTTATATTTTTTATTTTAATTTACTTTATATATCATAATCTCTCTCTCCACATGCACATCTTCTCGTCTCGAGCAACACATGAATAAAATGCATTAACCATAAGATTTGACTTTTATTTTTGTTTGCATTATATAATATATACATACTCACTTTATGTATACATTGAATGTTTTGTTATTAATATCCTTTTTTTTAAAGTTCACGTGAAGTTTATATTAAACAGTGAAGGAATTACCAAAACTCTCATACACCAAATTAGAAAACACCTAATAATAGAATAAGTCTTTCTTCTTATGTGTATATAGATATATTTGGTATTGAAATATTTTACTTCATATTGAAATATTTTATTTATATTTAACATATTTGTTTTTAATTATTTTTTTGAATGGCCCATACTAACTCTATGTTATTTATGATTAACAATAAAATATATATTTTTTCAAATTAATATAATTTTTTTAAATACCATATCTCAATTAAACATAAAATTAATTAAAATACTATAATATCAATATTATTTTTAAATTTTATGTATCAACTCCATATTGAATAATGAAAGAATTACACAATTCCTTCATATTAAAAAGTAGAAAGCAAGTATAAATTAAATTAGAATTTTTTTACTTTCAATTACTTTATCTATAAATAATGAAAATTGAACTGTTTTATTTATGGTCAACATGAATAATATCTCTTTCTTTTTAGAACACTTCTAAACATAAAAAATAATTAATATATATTAAAAAATTTAAATAAAATCATAAAATATACTTACAAAATTTATTCTGAATATATACTCATAAAATATATTTACGAAATTTATTAATTTTAACTACTATCATCTAATAAATATGGAAGAGGTCTTTTTTTTATATTTTTTTATTTAACATATTCCAAACCAATAAGACTCATAGCTATCCTTTTTAATACATAAAACTGATTATTCTTTCTGTTTTTTAGATATACGGATCCTAAATGTGATCTCTTGAAAATAATTCATTCGTATGAAAGGGAGAGAGTAATATGAATATGTTTTCTTTTAGAGTATCATGAACACACAATAAATATTGGTTTGTTGGGTTTATTGATTCCTCAAGTTTATTAATCGATTGGATTTATTAGTCTTTTGTATTTATAATATTAATTTGTTGGGTTTACTATTTCCCTTGGGTTTACTATTTCTTTGGGTATATAATATTAAACGTTTTTGTTAGAAAATTATATATTACGGAGCAATGGAACACATAAAATATTGTAGAAA
Organism: Pinus tabuliformis; assembly: GCA_031772625.1. Classification (NCBI taxonomy): domain Eukaryota; kingdom Viridiplantae; phylum Streptophyta; class Pinopsida; order Pinales; family Pinaceae; genus Pinus; species Pinus tabuliformis. The sequence goes on along the minus strand of CM062820.1, from coordinate 662,204,546 downwards.
TAAAAACACAGAAAACGCATAAAACAAGAGAGACACAGATATACATGCTTCACCCATTTTGGGCTACATCCACGGAGAAACAACCAGTCCTTCCTTTTATATTATCCAGCAAAGTGAAGAGATACAACCTACAGCAGATCCGCTGTAATACCCTCTTCGCTCTCAATCTTCTCTCTCTTTCTCACTTAGAATATAAATCTACATAGATGCAATACAATTCCCTCATATATAGTGAGGGGTTGCCTTCTAGGGCAAAAAACCCTAAATTAAACATAACTTCTATCGTCAGATCTCTGCCTAATGAACGACCCAGATTGACTAGAAATTACTATACTTTTACAAGGCAATTTTACATCTATTATTAGCTTCGGGGGCGCTGCCGCCGAAACCCCCCACCAGGGGGGGTGTCACGCCCCCAAGTCTACGGTAACTTTTTTTTTCCGTGCCCGGCGGGGTGCGGCACCACCATGTACGTTCTTTTCGTTAATACTTGTACATATGGACTACGCCTTAACCGATATAAACATGCTTTAACCGTTATCTTATAACCATGTGTAAGCATTAAACTTCATAATCCATCATAAACCATTCATAACATTTCCATGTGCAATTAAACCGAATAACAATTGCAAACAATCATGTAGAATGGGAGGGGCAACTCTCGGTAAAGTCTGCCCGAATATATTATGATCTTTTTCAATAATACAAATGTACAAGTGTGTCGGGCAAAGTCCACGGCCAACACTTAGAATCAATACAACAAGGCATAAGAAGCCTTAACCATACACCATTATGTACCTTTGTCCAGGAGCGGGTCCCCACACGGGTCACCAAGACACTCCTCCAAATCCTACACAAGACCGTGTATAAAACCTCCCTCAACCGTGCCAACCTTCACACAACCGAGCCAAAATATGCGAGTACCTTCTCAACCTTTATGCGCATGAGGAATGCGCATTACCCTTGAGACCTTCGCACTTTTCTCTTGCCTTATGCGAAGAAGACTTGGGCGAAATTCGATGAGTCAAATGAGGCTCATCCTTCATCCATATATACGCATCTTCCCATATGTGATAAGGGGGTTGCTTAACTTATGGCCGACCTCCCAAATAACATGTGAAGCCCACGTATGTGTTTAAATTACATTATTTAATTCTTATTAATTCACACATATTTATATATGTGTTCTTCTCCATATAATATGCTTCGCTCTCATGTTTTTAAAGGGGTGCTCCACTCACGGTTGCCCCCATTATCATACACATAAGCCCTCACATATTATATTTTAATGTGTAGGCCTTCATAACATATGCCCACGCTTAAGCTTAAGTGTAAGTCGGCTTGCCTTATGCAAGTCTCCTCCAACGCATGGTATAAGCACTCTTATCCCATTGCATTATTTCCTTAAGCTTTCGTGCGTCCTTCCATGTTGTCGCACCTACATTTCTTCGTCGCATTGCTGTTTTGTCGCACAGTTTCGTCACACGCTGTCCGCCCTTCGTCGCACTCGTCGTCCTGCTGCTGAACTGTGTCGCGCCCTAACTGAACCATACCGCGTCCACCACATAGCGCCATCGCCATGTCTGTCGCCCGGTCGTCCACCCGTCGGGTGCGGGTCGCCCACGGGTCGCCCGCCCGTCGTGCGGGTCGCCCACGGGTTGCCCATCCAAGTGTCGGAGGTAGCTCGCTCGCTTGTCGCACTGCCCGTCGTCGTGTCAAAACGCGCCCGTCGTTGTGCCGAGAAGCGTCCGTCGTCGTGCACGGGGCGCCCGCCCATCGTGCACGCCTGCCCGAGACTCAAGGGCGTCACACTCTCCTCCACCTGAAGTCGTTGTCGTCCTCGACAACACACCATCTCAGTAGCTCTCCACCAAGACTGCATCGACCATGATGTAGATCCCTCCATATAAGGCAAACATCACTGCAACATATATAAGGCCTTGTCTCCATCAAGTCATCTCCATGTGCAAACTGCCCATGTATAAGTGCTACACGTCCCGGTCATGTGTCAACACCCACAATCCATGCTCAGGTCCATGAAAACTCCATCCATCACATCTGCAACATGCTGTCCACGAAGTGTTGGTGTCAATGTGTTAAGCCTGCCACATCTATCCCAACATCATCATGTGCGTAAAGTAGTTGAGTCTCGGCTCAACCCATGCCCAAGTACACCCACCAAGGCATCATCATTGTAACTCCATCGTTCCAAAGTGTCTCATATCGATCCTCCACATTAAGTCACCCTTCCAAGCCATGCCCATACATGTACTTTGGAAGTATGCATCCCATACTACATCAAAGTCTCCCGACCTCGGCTCCTCAATGCATCGAATCCTCTAAGTCCACCGTATATGAAGTCCCCAAAGTCACAATGATCTTATATCATCATGAGCTCCACAAGCCATCCAACACTCGGCACGCATACAATATGCCTCCATGCGGTAGGAATGCTCCATAGCTGCTCACAACTCCATCCAAGTAATCCATCTTCGGTTTAGTGAACTCGGTCACCAACCATATCATCATGTCATCACGAGTCCCTTCTCCATAGCTCCTCCATCAAAGGTTCACCAAGACTATCTCTTGGTCTCGGCCATGAGAAGTCCACCCAAGGGTGTGCCCTTCAACCAGTCCATGAGTCATGCCGGGCACCTAGCCATGTGGCTAAAGCATGACCCAATCATCCACAACGATCATCAAGTCCCACCCTTGTCACGGGCCCTTGCACCTTCAACCATAAGGTCACAAGCAACCTCAACAAGTCCTTCAGCAGGTAACAACCCTTGCTTCTCCATACAAGGTCCCATCATAGTCATCCATGGCAAGATCCTCCATAGCATAGGCAAACTGATTTTGCCTTCCACTGCACATGGTCCATCTACCAAATGCTCAAATGAAACACAAGTATCCATACTTACTTTATCAATATGAGGCTCCTCCATATGAGTGACCTCACCCATCCATGTCGATAAGCTGCACGATCCTGGTTCAACTTGATCACCTTCAAGTTCTGCCTCCATCGAGTCCTCATCATCATGCGGTCCCTCCATGTGAGTGACCTTGTCCATACATGTTGACAAACTGCACGATCCTGGGTCAACCTGATCATCCTCAAGTTCTTCCTTCATCGTAGTCAAGCTTGCAACATCTTCATCATAGAAGGGGACAACAACAGCTTTGCTGCCCTTCAAGAAATCTCGTCCAAGTATCATGTCGAAGCCCTCCAACTTCATCACTATGAAGTCTAACCGACCTCTCCATCCTTCTACCTGTATAGGTACGTTTCGTACCAAACCGACCACTTTAGCTCTAGAGCCCACTGTCTCGATCTTCATAATAGATGTCAGCCATGTCTCTTTTGCTAACCATGTAGTCATAAAGCTATGTGCAACATTCATGTCTACCACGGCTTGAACGGTTTTACCACAAACCATCAAGTCTATGTAACCCAAACTGTTCTCCATAATCTTCATCACGAGCAACCCTGCTCAAACCGAGTCTTGAAACCTTCACGAGCAAAACCTGCTCACCAGCTCCGACCGAGCTCTGATACCACCTTTACTTCGGTAAAGGTGTGTAGCAGCTTCAACACCTGAATGAGCAACCCTGCTCTGATACCACCTTTACTTCGGTAAAGGTGTGTAGCAGCTTCAACACCTGAACGAGCAACCCTGCTCTGATACCACCTTTCACGCCCCCAAGTCTACGGTAACTTTTTTTTCCGTGCCCGGCGGGGTGCGGCACCACCGTGTACGTTCTTTTCGTTAATACTTGTACATATGGACTACGCCTTAACCGATATAAACATGCTTTAACCGTTATCTTATAACCATGTGTAAGCATTAAACTTCATAATCCATCATAAACCATTCATAACATTTCCATGTGCAATTAAACCGAACAGCAATTGCAAACAATCATGTAGAATGGGAGGGGCAACTCCCGGTAAAGTCTGCCCGAATATATTATGATCTTTTTCAATAATACAAATGTACAAGTGTGCCGGGCAAAGTCCACGGCCAACACTTAGAATCAATACAACAAGGCATAAGAAGCCTTAACCATACACCATTATGTACCTTTGTCCAGGAGCGGGTCCCCACACGGGTCACCAAGACACTCCTCCAAATCCTACACAAGACCGTGTATAAAACCTCCCTCAACCGTGCCAACCTTCATTCAACCGAGCCAAAATATGCGAGTACCTTCTCAACCTTTATGCGCATGAGGAATGCACATTACCCTTGAGACCTTCGCACTTTTCTCTTGCCTTATGCGAAGAAGACTTGGGCAAAAGTCGATGAGTCAAATGAGGCTCATCCTTCATCCATATATACGCATCTTCCCATATGTGATAAGGGGGTTGCTTAACTTATGGCCGACCTCCCAAATAACATGTGAAGCCCACGTATGTGTTTAAATTACATTATTTAATTCTTATTAATTCACACATATTTATATATGTGTTCTTCTCCATATAATATGCTTCGCTCTCATGTTTTTAAAGGGTTGCTCCACTCACGGTTGCCCCCATTATCATACACATAAGCCCTCACATATTATATTTTAATGTGTAGGCCTTCATAACATATGCCCATGCTTAAGCTTAAGTGTAAGTTGGCTTGCCTTATGCAAGTCTCCTCCAACGCATGGTATAAGCCACTCTTATCCCATCGCATTATTTCCTTAAGCTTTCGTGCGTCCTTCCATGTTGTCGCACCTACATTTCTTCGTCGCATTGCTGTTTTGTCACACAGTTCCGTCACACGCTGTCTGCCCTTCGTCGCACCCGTCGTCCTGCTGCTGAACTGTGTCGCGCCCTTGTTGAACCATACCGCATCCACCACATAGCACCATCGCCATGTCTGTCGCTCGGTCGTCCGCCCGTCGGGCGCGGGTCGCCCATGGGTCACCCATCCATCGTGCGGGTCGCCCACGAGTTGCCCATCCAAGTGTCGGAGGTAGCTCGCTCGCTTGTCGCACTGCCCGTCGTCGTGTCAAAACGCGCCTGTCGTTGTGCCGAGAAGCGCTCGCCCATCGTGCACGCCTGCCCGAGACTCGAGGGCGTCACAGGGGGGCTCCCCAAAGGTCATAGCCACCCCCCCTGGACCCCCCCTGGACCCCCCCTGCAGCGAATATTTTTTGGGGAGAACTGGGGTCCAATGTGGCGATACCTTTGAATACAGAAGATAATCAAGCTCCACACCCAACAGTTTTGGTTTATTTGTTATTTAAGTTTATAATATTAATGATTCATTGGGTTTACCATTTAATCCCTTGGGTTTATTAATGCCCAATATTAAGGGTTAAACAATAGTCCTAATGTTTAATATTAATTCATAGTCATGTGGGTTTATCAATACTTTGGGTTTAAAATATTAATTCCTAGTTTTTATTAATCCCTTTTATTTTTAATATTGATTCCTTGCATTTTTTGATCCCTTAGGTTTCTAATATTTTTCCCTTCGGTTTACTAATTCTTGGGTTTATAATATTAAATGCTTGGGTTTTTTTGTTCTTTAAGTTTATAATATTAATAATTCCTTTGGTTTATCATTTAATCCCTTGGGTTTATTATTCCCGTGAGTTTAAAATATTAATTCCTAAGGTTTATTAATTGTTTGGGTTTTTAATATTAGTTTGTTAGGTTTATTGATTGTTTGAGTTTATTAATCATTTGTTTTTATAATACTAATGCCTTGGGTTTGTTGATCTCTTGTATTTATAATATTAATAGTCCATTGGTTTTATAAAACCCCAATATTAAGGGTTAAATATTAGTTGAACTATTTATTATTATGTTAATATCACAATAGATTAATCTAATATGGAAATCAACCATGGTCAAACACATATATTTTAGGGTTTATAATAGTCATGCTAGGGTTAATATACCTTGGGTTTATAATTTTTATCCCTTAGTTTTATTATTCCATTGGGTTTATAATATCAATCCCTTGGGTTTATTGATCTAAGGGTTCATATTCCTAGGGTTTAATATTATTCAACAATGGTCAACCATAATCAACCATGTTCAACCATGGTCAACCATGTTCCAACATCATATTGTGATAAGGATATTCTCAATATGAAAATCAACTATTCTCAACCATGTTTATTTTAGTATTTTAAATATTTATCTTTGGGTTTTTATACCTTGGTTTTATAATATTAGTCCCTTGAGTTTAATATTATTCCCTTGCTTTCATAATCCCTTGGGGTTTTAGTATTAATCCCTTGGGTTTATTATTCCTTTAGATTTGTAATATCAATCTCTCGGGTCTATTATTCCCTTAGGTTTATAATATCAATCATGGTCAACCACTGTGAACCATAGCCAACCATGGTCACCAATTGTCTCACCATGAAAATAAACCATGTTTATTTTAGTGTTTGTATTATTTATATGAGGGTTTACCAATTTTGGGTTTATAATATTAGTCCATTGGGTTTAATATTATTCCCTTCGGTTCATAATCCCTTGTGGTTTTAATATTAATCCCTTGAGTTTATTTTTCCCTTAGGTTCATAATATCAATCCCTTGGGTTTATTGTTAACTTGGGTTTATAATATCAATCATGCTCAACCATGGTCAACCATAACCAACCATGGTCAACCATGGTCAATCATAGTTAGATCTCGCATTATGACAAAAATTTTCTTTATATAAAAATCATGGACAATCATGGCCAACTATGGTCAACCATGGTTGATCATGTTTGACCATGTTTTATATAATCGAACATGGTTAACCATGGTCAAACATGTTCGAATGTCGTAGTGTGACCAAGATTGTCTCGATATGAAAATCAATCATGATGAATCATGGTCCAATGTCACATTGTGACAAAAATTGTCTTGATATGAAAATCAACCATGGTCAGCAATGGTCCAACATGGCATTGTGATAAAGATTGTCTCAATGTGAAAATCAACCATGGTAAATCATGTTTATTTTAGTGTATATGATATTATTCTTAGGGTTTATATACATTGGTTTTATAATATTATTCTTAGGGTTTATATACATTGGTTTTATAATATTAGTCCCTTTAGTTTAATATTATTCTCTCAGGTTCATAATCCTTTGGGGTTTTAGTATTAATACCTTGAGTTTATAATATCAATCCATTGGGTTTATAATATTAATCATGGTCAACCATGGTCAACCATGGTCCAACATTGCATTGTGAAAGGATTGTCTCTATATGGAAATCAACCATGGTCAACCATAGTCAACCACGTTTATTTTAGTGTTTATAATATTCATGTTAGGGTTTATATACCTTGGGTTTATAATTTTTATCTCTTAGGTTGATTATTCCCTTGGGTTTATAATATCAATAACTTGGGTTTATTGGTCTAAGAGTTCATATTCCTAGTGTTTAATATTATTTAACAATGGCCAACCATAATCAACCATGTTCAACCATGGTCAACCATGGTCCACTGTCACATTGTGACAAGGATTGTCTCGATAGGAAAATCAAGCATGCTCAACCATGATTATTTTAATATTTTTAATAATAATATTTGGGCTTTTATACCTTAGATTTATAATATTAGTCCCATGTGTTTAATATTATATTATTCCTTTGGTTTTATAATATCAATCCATTGATCTTATTATTCCCTTAGGTTTATAATATCAATCATGGTCAACCATTGTCAATCATGGACAACCATGGTCTAACATAACCAACCATGATCAATCATGGTCAACCATAACCAATCATAGTCAACCATGGTCAATCATGGTCGGATGTCGCATTGTGACAAAAATTGCCTCCATATAAAAATCATGGACAATCATGGTCAACCGTGTTTTATATAGTCAAGCATCGTCAACCATAGTCAAACATCACATTTTGGCGAAGATTATCTTGATATGAAAATCAATCATGATCAACCATGTTCCAATGTCGCATTGTGACAAGATTGTCTCAATATGAAAGTCAACCATGGTCAACCATGGTCCAACATGGCATTGTAATACAAATTGTCTCAATATGAAAATGAGCCATGGTCAACCATGTTTATTTTAGTGTTTATATTATTTATCTTAAGGTTAATATACATTGGGTTTATAATATTAGTCACTTGGGTTTAATATTATTCCCTGAGGTTCATAATCCCTTGGGGTTTTAGTATTAATCCCAATGGTTTGTTATTCCTTTGGGTCAAACATGGTGAATCATAGCCAACCATGGTCAAACATATTTAAATGTCACTTTGTGATAAAGATTGCCTAAATATGAAAATCCGCCATGTCTAATCACGGTCAATCATAGTCCAACTTCACAAAGTGACAAAAAATTAATTATTATTATCTAAAAATGAATTCATTATTATTATTTTTATTTATTTAATTAATATTAATAATAATAATATTATTTAATAATATTTAATTAAAAAATATTATATTGTTTAACCATAATTAATTAATTAACTATTATTTATTAATTATTATTAATAAATTATTATTATTATTAATATTATTATAAATTATAAAATAAAATAAAAATATTTATAGTTTTTGTAAAAGCAATATGAAAAATTATTTTTCTTTTAATAAAATAAATAATTATTTATTTACATTTTACAAAAAAATAAATAATAATTTATTATTATTATTATTATCAATGGTTTGTATCATCGATAGAAATGAAGCTTTATAGCAATCACATTTACTAAAATAATTATTGTTACTAAAATTTTTATTGTTTATTATTATGAGTTAATATTATTATTAAATATTTAAATTACATTATGTAATTTAAAATTAAATAATATTAAATATATTATACATTAACTTAATATTATTTTAATATATAATATAATAATCATAAATATATAAATATATAAAAATATATTTATTATTATTGATATAGTTATTAATAATTATAAATAGATGGTCTTTAAAAAATACACATAATAATTATTAATATGGTTGATATAAACCTACCCATGTATATCAACTACACTTGAAAATGTAATTGTATATAAGTTTCATATATACACTTATCAACGTATATCAACTATATTAATAAATGTGATTATACTAATTTTAATGACTATCATCTAATAAATATAAAAAATATCATATTTTTTATATTTTTTTATTTAACATATTCAATAAAACCAATAAGACTCATAGTTATCATTTTCAATAAATAAAACTGATTATTCTTTCTGTTGTTTAGATGTATGGATCCTAAAAGTGATCTCCTGAGAGTAACATGAATACACTTTCTTTTAGAGTATCATGAACACACAATAATGACATGTTCATATCCTTAGATTGTAATAGAAATATCTCTGAAGTTATTGTACCACATGCTCTGATTCAGACTTTGACAATGTGGTATTTCACATGCAGTGATTGAGACTGACCATGTGTTATGTCAAGTTGTCCCATCACCTTTTGTTTTCAATTATGTATTAGTGTAATCGAATTCTTTGTGTTTATTAATGGCATGCCTTTCATAAAGTTTCTTTAATGTCAAAAATAATAAATTTTGTATAGATGCATTTTGTTAGCAGAATTTTGGTCGAGTTTAATATTAATATTTATTATATCTAGGTTAATATTAATATTTATTATATATGCGAAAAGGTTGGTTATATTGTAATCAATTTATGATTAAATTTTTTTGATTTTCAAAATTTTTCAATTAAAATTAAAAATAATAAAAATATTAAATTGTTTTTAAATTAAAAATTAATTTTAAAATTTTTGAAAATTAAATATCTATTTTTTTATTGGTTAAATTTAATCAAATAATTAATTTTACGAAGTTTTTAATAATTTGGTTAGAAATAAAATTTATTTAAAATATAAAAAATTAAAAAAACATTTTTTAACAAATAAGTATCATAAAAATACACATGTCATATATTAATATTTATCAATATCATAAAAGTACACTTCTCATATCTTAATATTTATGAATTATTTTATTACTTCATTAACTAAATTCCTATTCTCTCCAAATATTACGCTCTTGTGATTAAAAGCTAGTGTACCTCTGGTATTGTAGACATAGGTTGCCTTATTTTTAGCTAGTGTACCTCTAGTATTGTAGACATAGGTTGGTTCAAATTTACACTCAAACAACTGACAATATTCTTATAAGTGCTTTTTAATAGTTCATTTTTAACTTTTCCATAGAATGGCTAAATCATATTCTATTGCACACGCTGACAATCATTGCATGAAAACTAGCAGATTCAAAGTACTCACAACTTGATATGAATTTGTGTTTGCAATATTCAATTCAAGAGATTAGAAGTAGACGGGCTTCCTAACTGTTAGGGTCTTATTAGCGGTTTTCACGACCGTCACTAAAACTAGCAAAACGATCCAAAACTTTGGGCATTTTTGAGAATTTCAATGGATATACTAATATATCATGCTTGCTAATAGCTCTTTCGGTGGGTATAATAATAAATTATTTCAAACTTAACCCTCACATCGCACACTACACATGGAGTCCAGAACGAGTTCTACAGCTAAAAAGTCAAAAACTATCCGCACAATAAGTATTATCCAAATCAAATATCACATTTTTTTTATATTAGTCCCTCTCACACACATTTCTAACCGTAGGTTAGATTCCTTTCTATATTATCACCTTCCATGTAAACATTTAAAATATAGAGGTGGTAAACATTTAAAATATAAAGGTGGTCATGTCTATAGTGTCAAGTCACCACAACAATTCATTTTATTTTAGATTCATAAATATCTCAACATACTATTCAAAAAGCTATATTTTTGTATTTTACCCTTCTTTTTTATTATTATTATAAACGTTTATACTTTTATCTATTGCAATACATTCACCTCTACTTTTTAAATTTGGATTATAGATGTTTATACTTTTATCTATTACATGTTTTAATTTGAATATGCACATTTTCCCATTATCTATAATGTAATAACATTATATATTTTAGGATTTATATTTTAATATAAAATTTATTTATTTAATGTTAATTTTAAAACTAATTTATTTATTGATTGATTATATTATATATTATATGTGTAGTTATATAGTGTAGATTTTTATATATAATTTATTAAAAAAAAAAATCACACAATCTTTCATATTTTATTATTAGATCTATCTTTATTTTTATATATAATTTATATAGAGAGAGATTTTCAAAGTTTATAATGGAGAATTAAAAGAATTACTTAATATTTGTTTTCAACTTTATAGTTTACTTTGTCAATTTCAATTTTAGGACACATGTATTTACTTGGTATTTGAGGAAGCTCCAACTTTCTAAGTACGTAGATATCAGCATGAAACCATTGTGTTTGTCAACCCTAATTGAGAAAAACCTCGAAAGTTCTCATGTAATTAGTGGCTAAGTGCTTACTTTAGATATTAAATATTTCTTTTAAGTTTATTTGATGATTTATTTTCTTATAATTAATATGTAAGTTAGTATTCTTACTAAACTTTTGGTAAAAATGTATTATTTATTTTACTTATAAGTAATTTTACATAAAAATTAAAGGTAAACTCTTCTTAAAGGACATATCATTTACACACATCATAATCGCCTCAACAAATATGTGATTATTGAACTCTCTAATAACACTAAACATCGTATTTGTCTTGGTTACACCAAAGCCATGATGTATGATCCTCATTATTCGACCTATATTATTAATGAAACCTTAAAAAAAGAAAAACGTCCTAATAAATTTAATCATAAAATTTTTTAGGGGCTAATATTTGCAGGTGAGTTAATTTTGCATAATTTTTCTAAAAAAAATATTCGCAAATATCCATTTTTTTATAAAAATGATTCACCCAACTTTTACAACATAAAATTATTTTACCTTAAAAATCGCCAACATTATATAGAGAGTATATATAAAATCATTATAAATTTGAATAATTTTACAAATACATAAATAAACATTTTATAGTTGCATATTAGGGACTAGTGAATTTCGTGACTGTTTTTAAACTTCAAGATAATTTTCCATCCTTAAAATTTTCTCTAACTTTAATAATGGATATATAAATTTAGTTGATTTTCGCAATAGATTATGCAATATATTCACCTTTAAATTAATAATTAATCAATTTCATACTTCTTTTTATTTCATCATTGAGTTTTTCTAGCTTCATTAATTTCCATCTTATTCTTATGTATTTATGTCATTACATTCAAATTTATTTGTGTCCCTACACTTGTTTTATAATAATAATAATAATAATAATAATATCCATTTTTAAGGTCACAGACACCAAATTGGTGTATGAGACCCCCTTGTTTATGGGACAAGGGACCCACCTCCGTGCAACAATTTCGACTACTAAGTCTACGAAGGTATACATACTCTACCCCCTCTAGTTTTGAACCTGTGACCTCTTAAGAGGAAACTTATATATTTTTATTTAAATAAATTAATTTAAGATTGTTTTATTTATTGAAAATAAATTTTACGAGTTAAATAATTTTATATTCTAGTTATCTTTTTTTCCATACAAAATTTTATATCTAAAAAAAAAATTACCGATAAGATAAAATGATTTTATTTTTCAAAATATCACATTTATTTTTAAATTATATAATTAAATTTATAATTTTTTAAGAAAAACAAATATTATTAATTATTAAGCATAATCTTCTACATTTATAAAATGGATATGTTCTTTTTATATTTATAAAATACACCTAAATATAAATTCCTTTAATTTCCGCTTAATTCAATATATATATATATATATTTCCATAAAAGAATTATAAGATATTATCGTCCTTCTCTTTAAAGGAATGCACTATTATTATAATTCCTTTCATTAAAGATTATATAACATTGGTATAATTATATAATAACTCATATAATTTATTAAATATTTTTTTTAATTAAATTGAAAATAATTTATTAAACACAATTTAATTTATTATTAATTTTAAAAATAAATAGTTATTTAGGCCTAACAAATATGTACATTGCTAATTTTGTATTTTTAATGAATTTTTTGATATAATAAAAAAGCATTGAATAATTTATGTTTTTGTATTTATAAATATCTTGGAATTTAGTGTTTATCAATATATTTATTTTTATTTTAGATAGTGATATATTTATTTATATTCATAATTAATTTAATATTAAATAGAAAATGTATATGGTTTTGGATAAATAGTGATTAAGTGTTCAATTTCCAATTCGGATCAGAATGATATATTGGACATGATGAAGATGTAGTCTTTCCAAATTTACAAAAAAATATTAACTAGAAGATAAAATAGTAATATAAATTTTAATTTTGGTTTTTAAACGATAGTATTTTTATTATATATTTATTAGTTTTTTTTTATATGGTTTTTACTTTCAATTATAATTACTTGCAACTTATTGTTAATAATAAATTAATTTAGGAATGAGGGAGTTTATTTCACAAAAGGAAACTTTAAATTGGATGGAATTCTAACATTAACCTTAGTTCCTTAAGTCCATCTGCAAACCATGATTTGTAAGTGTTAGTTTTTCATTAGTCCTTTTTAGAGGATCTACAAGCTAACATTTTTAGAACATCATAACGCCCTGTGACTACTCCAAGGCTTAGTTTTGGATCATAGTTTAGAATTTTGTTGCTTACTATAGTGCTAATTAGTTTGGACTAGGAAGGCTATACAACTATTCCCTCAACACAAATTTTAGTAAATAGAAAAATACTTCTAGTTAGGATTAAAAAAATAATAAATCAATATAGATTTATTGTGATAAAGTTTATTTACATCTCATATGTCAGCGTTTTCTAATCATTTAATTCCATGTCATGTATTATTTCCTTCACATCAAAAATATTTTGATATCTTTTAGTGTTTGATAGATCTCAGTTTAAAACAGGTATAGGTTGTTGTTTTTTTTTTTTTTTTGAAAGTATGTTTAGATACATGTATGTAATTTTTTAAATTAAATTTTGTGTTATTTAAGATGGATTTGACTTTTTTTTTTTAACCTTTTAACATAACATTATGTTATATTCATCAGTGACAAATTCTTGGCCACTTAAGCACCTTGTGACTCTGGATAAGGGTAAGTAAAATAAACAAAATAATATTATAACGATACATTACCTATATAAATCACCTTAGTTAATACTAGGATATGCAATGTGATGTTAAAATAATATTCCATATTAGATTTGTATGTAGAGAGATATCTATACTTTGTTTCTCACTCTACATAGAAAGCACTTGATTGGACATCACCATTGTTAATGGAAATGGGTTGCTTTTGCATTATCAAGCACTTGAATTGAATCCACTTGGGTAATGTGCACTAGGATACATCGAAGTATTTATTAGGGATGCCATTCATGAATGTGGGGAAGAATTCCCTTGGTTTCCTACAAGGTTTTCATTGTCTTATTTTTCTATAGAAAACCCCATGAAGAAACTCTTCATAAGTTTTGCATTGTTGCATTGAACAACCTTTAAAGTCTGTGTTGCATGGAAGACTGAGATGATCGTGGTTTGTGCCATGAGTGAAGTAAGTATGTATTGTAGCCATACATATTCAATACATATTCTGCATTAAATGGTATTGTGCGTTGAATGGTAATGTGTTGATTGAATTTTGAATGAACATTGTGTTGCTTGACATGGAGTGATTGTCATGCGATATTACTTTGTTCATAATACTGCATTACCATGACTGCTTCTTGGTTAACACCTCTCCTTTTGCATAGTTAATACTCCAAACTCCGCACCATAATACCTCCTCCATGTCAGTGAAATTATCAGTGAAATTGTGTTGGCATGTACACCATGACTGTACACAGTGACTGTGGTTGCCTTGAATCATATTAGTATATACATTGTCCAGTTATATGAATGTTGCCCTTGCTGCCACATTAGAGGATCTATGGACTGCGACTTTCTCGTCCATAGGTTACTTCCCAAGAAGCTCGAAGCCAAGATCGAAACCCTTAAGCAGGCTAGGAAGCTAAACAGGCAGAATTGATACTTTGCTAGAGGTTGGAAATCCTTCCAGCTTGACGTCTAGTGAATCAGGCGATAGTGCACAGTAACCATTGGATCAGTCGGATCAATAGACAGGGTTAATGAAAGATGAGGAATAAAGATCTTATCACAGGAGATTAAGTTAAGAAATGGATGGATCACATCAAGGCACATGTTGACAGAAGGATGGAAAACATGCAAAATAATGGAGCAGGCTTCGTAGGCAGTAAGTAGTATCTTGCATCCCCTAAAATATGTAAATGGTATTTTGCAAATTCATGTGATTAACCTAAGGCGTTGACATGTAGCATGGGAAAACCACTTTTCTCGCGCACTCTCGATCTGATATCGGTCATGCAAGATTTCACACAGATTACGCGATCATCGTTGGATTGAGGTATCAGAAATAAATGGTGGAGATTGGCCAGGTTAGTTGGTGTGAATTATTGCGCGATAACTGTCAGATTGAGGAATGAGATCGACAACGATGAATTAATGCAATAAGGAGAGCATCGATATATGTGCAAAGGTTTTTGGAATGGAAGAAAGGTAAGGTTTAAGTGTGGTTTATGAAATATTTCTATTAAATGGGAAATAAGCAGGATTAATGTATTATGGTTTAAGTTGAGTTTTAACCGAAGTTTAAAATCCATGGTATGGTTAATATGCATAGGTAATAAGAACTAACCAAAGATTATGAAGGATTTATAAGGTTCTGCTCAAAGGTTTATAAAGGTCCAGACTTTGGATAGTTAAATCAAACGTTTCTGCATATAGTTTATTGAAGGAGAATTAAACCTTGACTTGTGAAGGTTTTATTAATTATGGAATTTTAAAATTCCTCGGACATGTATATGACATGAATTTTATATGCATACTATGGGTATGTGTGGCTTAGGCTGCATCATTGTCAAAAGTCACATTGCATGGTGATTTGTTTCCAGCTGAAAGCGTTCTCTATTGTGGAAAGCATCTGAGTGTCATTTTGGATATGGGTATTATAATCATGGAGGATAGTAATGACAAAATGTTTTACAACTATTGAGTTTGAATCCACATATGTTCACGCCCACGCATTTGAGTCCCAATAGCATTCTTCTCCACCACTCTATAACAGCATCAAATACAACCTTTGCCCCGTCAATATCACCTGCTTGGAGAAGTATTGTGGCTGCAGAGTGTAGACTGGAGTTAAGGTAAAAGTGGTGGATGAGAAATAAATTTGGCAGACTTCTAAAATTGACGGAAATCACGGGGAAGCGGTGATCATCCGATCAGAGGAGATCGCTGCATATCATGTCAGAACATGCAAGTAGGTTAACATTAGAAATGGATGCGATAAGGTTTTATATAACGGGATTAAATCCTCGTTGAGTTACAGCCATCAAGCTCGTTCATTGTGTTATCTCAAAATCAGGCCCTGGAAGGCTGCAGACCAGGAAGACTTCAAGTAACTATTTCAAACCAATCTTTTAGCTAAGGCTTAGCCTCCTTAGCCTGAGAGGGCTCTCTCAAAGGGTTAATGATATTGATTAAAGATATGGATAGATGGCTAACTCTATGGTTTGGATTTTATATGTTTGTAGATTGGAAGATGGAGACTTGCTACCATTGGGCTATGGAGTCAGTGACAGAGATAAGGACAACAAATAGCTCTTCTTATAAAACTGAGGCTTGTATATACTTCAATGAAAGAGTGACACATTCAATATAACAATGAACTCAAGCTCACATGGAAGTCAGGGCATTCAGCATTTAAACATTCAGAACATAAACTCATAGGGGATCACACAGTTTATAAATGTATACAGGAAGTCAGAGCACATTTAGTGAATTCTGAGTGATTATACATCCATACCACTGTAAGAATTAAGGAAAGGACAACATCACATATTCTAAACATAAAGAATCCTTCATGAATCCTGAGAAGTAAAGTCAAGCATGTATTACTGAACTCAATCCACCATAGTTTAACACTTAAAGGAAGTCAGAGCATGTTCCTCCATGAATTCTGAGTAATAAGCATTAAGACTATGGAAGTAAAGCATTTCAAAGATAAAAGATGAAGCTCATTGAAGTACACTAAAAATCTCAGCTTCAGAAAAGTCCAACTGCTTCTGTATATATCAATCCCTGCATAGCATTTACAAAAGTAGTCTTTTTCTCTAACATTTTCCAACCCTTTGCTAATTCGACCTCTTGCTCTATATAAAGCATTTACAATTAGGATTCCATCATCCCTCATTAAGAGAATTCGAATTTGCCATCAGTGACACCTATTCTAACCATAAAACAAACCATTAATTAGAACTAGCTATTAACTAGGAGTGCTAGTGACCTAATACAACTAGGAGTGTAACTCCTTATTATGATTACAACAACCTTATCTAAACATTTAAAACATTATTTGACACCTAAAACTCCATGAAGTCAAATTTGATGAAGCCTCCCACGTGGTCACCCAACTGCTGATGACAAACCCTAGAAATTAGGGAACATGTTTCCCTGTTTTTAGGTTTAGATCCTTGAAAATTGGCACGTGGGACAGAGCATTTATCTCTTCATCCATGACACATTTTACGAAACTGAAGGAGGTTTTTGTAGTAGGAGAGTTGATGAAGATAAACCTCCTTCAGAATTACAAAATACCCTTTCATGTGACCAGAAACGGATTTTGAAAAACCAGGTGTAAAACAAAGAAATATGCCTGTGGAAAACTTGCACCTACAACAGTTTCGTAGTGCAAGTTTGATCATAAATTCCTCCCACCTCAGAATGGATTTGAAGAAAATGAAAGAGGTTTTTGTAGTGCAACATGTTAGGAAGAAAAGCCTCTTTCAGTTTTCAAAATTAAGTTTTCAGCTGCTCAGAACCCCTTCTGGAAATTTACTAGTAAACGTAGAAAACAAAGTTTTTTCTGCTGAAACAGGCTGCTACAGGGGTTTCGTAGCGCGCTACGATAACTCCTAGTTCAGTGATTTCGTAGCTACTTTCAAAATTTCTCCAAAATGATGTGAGATATGACTTATAAACACCTGGTAAGACTTCTAAAACATGGAATGAGGCTGTCAAACATTATTTGGAAAAGAGATATGATCTTAAAAGACTTCTAACCTTATGACCTAACCCTTAAAGCATGAAATGACCTAGAGATCCTTTAACACCATGACTTGACCATGACTGATACAAGAATTGAGAAACCATGTAAGTTGTCCAAATTTTTTAAGGAAGTTTTACAGTGATAACACATTGGTTGATTGATCAGATGATAATCACGCATGAACATGTGTGTGGGTTGTGACCCGATATGTTATCAAAAAAAGGATTAAATTTTATTTGAATTCCGGTCATACAAGTCAAACGATTGTTTCATTCTGGCTATGGTTAAGAATAAAGATTAAAATATTTCTCATACATCTGTTGTCGATAATAGGTATAGGGCAGTGCCATCTTAGACTAAAATTTTCCACCTTCTACTCAGCAAAATTTCAGAAAGCAATAAGGTAGACACCCTCCATTGGCTACACCGTATTTCCTATTCTATTGTCATTAGCTTATGTGCTCAGATGAAGTATCGAAATAGTATATTGGAGTTTGTATTGAAGTTTTTTAATCAGTTTCTTATCTAATCATGAAGGTAGAAAGTTGAAAATTAAAAACAATATTTTTGGAAGAGGGTTCAGTCATTTCCTGCCATTAGAACTATTACACTTTTATTTTAATAGCGTTGCACTTGTTATGGCTATAATTGGTGGTGTATTAGAGTTTCTCAAAACTCTGATACAATCTACTGTCGAAGACACAATTAAAATCAACAAGAACACTATTTGTGATATTAAAACACGTTTGCAGAATATACAGGAAAAAATAGACATTTTGGAGTTTGAATCTCAACTACAGTAGGAAGAATTACAGCAGTGGAGTCATCATTCTAAACCTATTTCTATTTAGAATATTGAAACAGACTTCCATAAATAGCAAAACAATAATCTTACAATTGATTTAGATCTAGTACCTAATGAAGCAAGGTCACATGCAGATGCAGAAGCTCAGTGTGCACTTCCCAAGTCAGTCATCAAACCTTGGGAAGAGCTTGTCCACAACAAGCATAGAACAGGTCTTGGATACAATAAGGGGGTTTCCTTTCATATTCCATATTACTCAAAGCCCATTCAGTTTTAGAGTGATGGATTCCTTCATGATAGTCCACCTTCAACTATTCTAGATTCTCCTCCTCTTCCACATCAGCCACAACAAGTTGTTAAATGCCAACATTGTGTCTGAGTTGGCCATATGAAAGATCATTGTTTTGATCTTCATCCATGTACTCATTGTCATAAAACCAGTCATTATTCGAACATATGCTTCAGAAAAAAACCTCATGCAAGAACAAAGATTCATCTTGGATGGATTTCTTCTTGGCAATGGGTATCAATAACCAAGAAGATATTCTCGTCATATGTCAGAACTTGTTCTAGATTATTGAACAGTCCTGCAGTTGAATTTTCTCCATCATCTCACCTTGTATCTGACAAGGGGGAAATGATGGTCATCTACAAGCTTCAAAACCACATCAAGCGAGCCTCGGCCACAATCTGCCATACCAGATTTAGAGTTGTATCTAGAGACAAATATGCCCCTGAGCTTGCATTCAGTTGGTGATACCTCTTCAAAGAATTGGAGACACTTCCTCTAACAGAAGACTTCAGCTTCTTGCCAATTTTGGAAGAGTTCCAGGAATTTCATTAAGCATTCTAGAGTTGTTTGTCATCCTTAAACCATCACAGTTTGATACCTCCCTTTTCAAGTTGAGGTTCTCGCTTTTTATGCGGGGTGAGACCTCCCTTTCATGGTTGAAGGTTTCCCTCTTCAAAACATCAGGAACACTTCCTCTAGCAGAAGACTTGACGTTCATGCCATACTTGGAAGAGTTCTAGGAACTGCACTAAGCATTCCAGTGTTGGTGGTCACCCTTAAACCACCTCCCATATACCAACATTTCAGAGATCACATTCAGCCTAGTGCTGCCATGCATTTTTTCACATTTTGTATTACAACTCTCTTCTTGGACTCATACATAACCCTTCGGATTAAGGGGGGAATGTTGGACACCTAATGCTCTAAGTGTTAGTGAGGAAGCTAAATAGTCTAAGGAAGTCCAAGAGACCTTGGAATATAAAACCAAAGGTCATATGAATGTACTATTAATGTATATGATTTGTTAATAATAGATATACTCTCATGCTTATATTTAATATTTTGTTGCTGCCATGTATGTGTTTAACAATATATATATATATATATATATATATATATATATATATATATATATATATATATATATATATATATATATATATATATATATATATATATATATATATATATATATATATATAGGGTATATTCCAAGGAATTTTAATGGATTATTCCCTTTCAAAGAAAAACTTCACAATTTTTTAAGGAATGTGCCCCCCCCCCCCCCCCCAACATACACACACACACACACTATATATATATCTATATATATATATATATAGCTATATATATATATATATAGATATAGATATAGATATAACAATTGTAGGGAATCCTAAGGGATGCTCCCACAACCTTTGCCCCTAACACACCCCCTAAATAGTTAGCTCAATTGATAGATGTTGTTTTACAAAGTCCATAGAGGTATTTGGCTCACATATCATTATGTCCTTTAGGGTTACCCCCTCCCCTCATAGTTGGCTGTCAATATTCCTTCCATTTAGAAAATACAAGAAGTAAGGGGGGGGGAGCTCTATGAGGACTAACCTAATACCAACGCCCCCATTCTTTTCTAAATTTCACCTTGTACAAATTAAAGTGTAGATTTGAAACTGTTCATGTAATTTGCTAAATCAAAAGACTCGAAGCTACTCTACTGATCTGTGGAAGTTAATTCACCATCTAGAACACAAATCATAGACATGCAAAAGGAAACATCACACATGCACAAATATTTATCTAGGGGAAAAACTGCTCAAAACCCCTTCCTATCTAAATTGTATTAATCATAGAATAATGATTAAATACATATGCTTGCTCAAACTTGAGCACACCCTGCAAGTGTATAGTCTATCCGTCTACATAACTCACTGACTCTGGCCAACACTTAGCCAATTTTCAAGCCCTCCAAGATCCTATTTCCTTGCATTGTTCCTTGATGAAATTAGCCCCTATTATTTTGGAAATTCCCTCTATTGAATCATGCAATTCCTCTATTTCCTTCCTCTGACGATATGCCCCACATGTGCACATGGGAATATCCTACCACTAATAGCACATTTCCTTCGATTGCCCATCTCAACTGGGTAACTTGAATTCTCTGCATGCAACAATTATTTGGGTTGATTAATCAGTTAATTAGTTGATCAATGAGTGTGGTTGAAGTTCCACTTTCACAACTTGGCCTCCTCTAGTTCTTAAAATAACTCAAATTAACTTAAATAGATTGCTACAAATTAGCAATCAATCATACTTAACTAAACTTAAGCTTCTCCAAATCGAATTAACTATGTTCAGTGAGTGACATGTGATATGTCACCTGAGTTAACTACCTCCAAGATTTCTGTTGAAATAGAAATTCGAATTTTCTCTAGTTTGACCAAGGAAAAGTCAAAGTGATATTTTCTTGCTGCATTTTCAACACCCCCTCTCAGCAAGAAAGGGATTATCAACCATCCCTTTCCTACACTTATGGAGCTCAAACTTCCTTCTTGACAAGGCCTTTGTCAAAATGTCAACATCTTGTTCCTTTTTCGGAATGTATTACAACAACATAATTTTCCTTTGCACAAAATCCCATAAATTTTGATACCAGATATCAATATGCTTGGATCGATCGTGAAAAACAATATTTTAAGATAGTTTGATGCAACTCTGATTATCATAGTAAATCACGGTTGGATCCATCATATGAACAAACAATCCAATAATTATCTTTTCCATCCAGAGCGACTCACATGTTGCTTGACTTGCAGCCATGTATTTAGCTTCTGCCAAGCTGAGTGCCACAAATATTTGCTTCCTACAATACCAAGAAACTATTGTGGACCCAACACTGAAAATTCCACCTAATTTACTCTTTTGGTATGATTGACTCCCTGCCCAATTTTCATTTTTGAAGCCACACATATTCACTCCCTCTATCCATCTGTACCATAGTCCAAACTGGGTAGTGCCTTTGAGATACTGTAGAACATGTTTAACTGCCCTCCAAAACATTCTAGTTGGCCTAACCATAGCTTTTCTTAGCTGGTTGTTTGCAAAGCACATATCTGGTCATGTGTTCACAAGATACATGAGTCAACCCACCAATTTTCGATAAACAATAATGTGCACTTCCTCACTTGAAGTGGCATCCTCTTTCTTCCAATTGGTGGCTAGAGGAGTCTCCATGGGTTTGCATCTATCAATGCGGAACTTCTGAAGTATCTCATTGGCATACTTCCCCTGAGAGACAAATAGTTCCCCATCACCTTGCCATACTTCCAATCCAAGAAACTAGTGCATGGGACCCATGTCCTTCATCTCAAAATCTCTTGTAAGGTCCTCCTTGCAAGATCTGATCAACTTCTCATCACTAGTAAAAATCAAGTCATCAACATATAAGACAATAATCAATGATTTACCTTCTACCAAACTAAGATAGATGTTCCCTTCACCAAAAATATGGCCTTTTACTTTTCTATGCTTCCATCTGCTACCTGCTTCACCTTGAAGATCCATCTCAAACCCACAACTGATTTGTCTGCTAGTCTAGGGATCACTTCCAAAACACTATTATTTACAATGGACTCATACTCCTCCATCATTGCATCAACCCATATAGGTTTCCCTATTGCTTCCTTGAACGAGGATGGCTCAGTCTCTATAATCTTAGTCATTAGAGCCATTTAGCTAGTGTATCGATCCGGTGAACTTCTCTACTTGCGTTGATTTGGAGGAGCACCCACATTCTCCCTCACATACTACATGTCTCCCAGCTTCCCCAGTTGTCTTTCTACCTTCTAGGGATCGTTTCTGCTTGAGTGGCTGTCTCCACTCTCTACTCCTCAACTTTTGTCTACTCCAAAACATCTTGAGGCTTCTCCTTTGGATCTAAAAGCTCCTCCTCTGGTGGTATCTGAAGCTCCCTCTCAAGAGAGCACCACATGGATTTGTCTTCATCACATTTTACATCCATTTGCACAATTGTCATTTTGAGGGATGGCAAGTACACAGTAGTTTTGGGGAGTTTCTGTGTAACCCATAAATACCCCCAATTCTAGTGTTGGATCTAGTTTTTTTGCTTTATTCTTTGGAGACATGGTAGTAAACAGAGGCTCCAAAAATCCTGAAGTGTGACATGTCTGAATTCCTCCTTAGGAAAGACTCCTTTGGTGTAATCATTTCAAGAATTAAATGAGGATCCATGTTCCACAAGTAAACCATTGCGTTGCATGCTTCAACCCACAAGTACATAGGCAAGCTTTGGTCATGCAACATCACCCTTACTACTCCCATGATGTTGCAGTTCTTCCTCTTAGCCACCCCATTTTGATGTGGGTTGTAGGTTGTTGTCAACACTTGTTGAATGCCTTCTTTTGCACATAACGTTTTAAACTCATTCGACACTTACCACAATTATCACTCCTAAGAACCTTCACCTTCTTACCCATTTGTTTCTCGACTAGTGCTTTGAATTCTATGAACTTGGACAAAGTCTCATCCTTCTTCTCCATGAAGAAGATATAACACTTCCCCAAGAAGTCATCAATTAAAATGATCAAATATTTGTGCCTAACAGTGGAGGTTGTCAAGAATGGTCCACAAACATTAGAGTGGATCCTTTCAAGGACTACATGTGTTCTGCTGTCTCAATCATGGATAATGGCTTTTGTGTACTTCCCCAAGGTACACCCTTTTCATGTATCTTGTTGCTCTAGTGCTCCTTTGGGGAGGATTGTGGTTATCTACTACATGATATTCAAAGTGCCATGATTTAAACGGCCAAGTATTTTATGCCAAAGTTCACTAACAAGGCGACTCTGCACCTTCTCCGCTTTTGTGCTCAATGCAACACAATCCTCCACATCTACCATGTACTACTTCTTCACACGAACCTCAATATGCTTCACTTGTACCATGGCTATGTGGCTTAGGAAAGCATTTCCTTTTCTAAAGATCACACCATTACTACAGTCTTCCAAAACTACAATGGAGACAAGATTCTTCCTTAGACCCAAAACAAACATCACATCCCTAAGTCTGAGATGGGAGCCTGACTCCCTTTAAAAGGTGATTGTACCAATCCCAGTCGTGTTTTACCTTCCATAATCTCCCATATCGATGTGCATATGGATATATTTCTCCTCCAAATCATTGAAAGAATATCTATTCCCCGTCATATGGAACGAGGCACCATTGTTTAAGTACCACATGCTCCCCATCATTGTGTTTCTCATGCATGCAATGAGAGTAAAATCAAGCTCAAACTGTGAAGAAAAAGCTTTGTTTGCTACTCCTCTTGAGTTCTTCTTTCTTGTCTCTTATGTGGCATAGTGCATAGTTCCTGAATTCATGATAGTGAAAGTACTTGATTCTAGGTAAGTCTTTCTTCTTGCCCCCTTGACTAGATTCTACTTTGGATTTGGATTTCTTCCCTTTCCCCTTCTTTGCCTTTCCAGCCAAGGCACAATTTTCTTCATCCTCACCCTTGGATGAAGTATCATCTTTGGTATTCCGAGATATTTCCTCTTGTACTAAATCGAACCATAGGCGTTGCCAATTTGGTAGTTTCTCCCTCGCATTCACTGAATCTTAGTAGTTGTACCAACTCTTAGGAAGGCCTAAAAGAGTTAGGCTGACCAAATCATCCTCTACTACAGTAACACAAACTTGACCAAGTTCATCACGACATTATGTGAACCTACTTAGGTACTATGGAATGGTCTCATTCTTCTGCATCTTGATATTTCGAAGTTTGTCCTTGAGCATCAACTTCCTATGGTCACTACTATTCTGGAAAAGATCTGCTAATGCTTGCCACATTTCATACAAAGTCTCTTTCCCATGGATATTAAAGACAATATGGTTTCATACTCCCTCAAATATGATTCTCCTCTCCTTGGCTACACACTTCTTCCATTCTTCTAGATCCTGAGCATCAGATGTTACTAGTTTCGAGAAATCATTATCAATGAATTCCTTCAATCCATTATCTTCCAGCACTTCCTCCATGTAGTCCTTCCAAGAAACATAATTCGAGGTTCCCTTAAGGGCATACTCAAGCCTTAGTCCATAGAAAGACATCCTTATAGCTCTGAAGAATTGATCCTACAAGTTTGATCCTCCTATAATAACAACTTTGAAATCTCTGCTCCATAGTGAATCCTACTCCGATACCGTGTAGAAATTAATGTGTATATTTGAAACTGCTCCTGAAATTTTCTAAATCACAAGACTTGAAGTTACTCCACTGATCTACGGAAGTTAATACACCATCTAGAACAAAAATCATAGACATGCAAAGGAAAGATCACACATGCACATAGATTTATCTAGGGGAAAAGAACTGCTCAAAACCATTCCCTATATGTATTGCATTAATCATAGAATAGAGATGAAATACATATGCTTTATCAAGATGGAGCATGCCCTGCAAGTGTATAGTCTATCCCTCTTCTTGACTGACTGACTCTGGCCAACACCTAGCCAATTTTTAAGCCCTCGAAAATCTTATTTCCTTGCGTTGTTCCTTGAGGAAGTTAGCCCCTATTATTTAGGAATTTCCCTCTATTGAATTTTGTAATTCCTCTAGGTTCTTCCTCTGACTACATGCACCAACTATACACATGGGAATACATTACAACTAGTAATACAATGCCTTGGAATCTCCATCTCAACTGGGTAACTCAAATTCTCTACATGCAACAATTATTTTGGGTTGATTAATCAATAAGTGTGGTTGAAGTTCCACTTTCACAACTTGACCTCCACTAGTTCTTTTGACTGTTATCACCTAGATTGACCTTAGGCTGAAGGGAGGCAATGCAAGGGTAACCACAAACCAAGCTTAGCTAAGTAGCTAGCCCTACTAGGCCGGGAGAGGGCTCTCTCCATAAGGATCTCAGTCAAGATGACTGGATCAGGTAAATGATTTTAGGCTAGGTATAGTAGCACGAAATTTTTGATTGGATTTTGTAAGGTTTTTTCCAGATCAGGAGGAGCTGGGTAGTTTAGGTCTAGGAAATTAGGTCAAAAATGCAGGGTGTTCTATGGGGCAAGGTACGCATAGGATTTAGCACTCTTGGGCTTGATGGGGTGAGATGTTTTAGACTTGTGAGGAGCTAAGAAGGGCATGTGACAATCATGTATCCTTCTTGGACTGCGGAAAACATGAAATGGTGAATGGTTCCCAAGGCAGAGCACTGATGCAATGGATTCTGCCTATCAAACTTGAAAACATTCAACTAGAAGCAATGAAATGATTGATGGCATACATAAAACATAAAAACATATAATCACAGAAGAATAAACTGTACTATAACTCCACACCATATGGATCCCTTAAAAAAAGCTGCAATTCCTATTAATCTCCTGCCAAACTGCTTACAAAGGTGTACAATTAAGCTCTGAGCATCCACACTAAGTCCACCCTATAAAATGACAGAGAAACTACATGATATAGGCCTCAAAACAACTAATCCTAGCCTCAGGGGTCAAATCCATGAGAGGAGGAGTAGTTGCACAAAAGACTGAACTGATAGCTAAAGACTAGGGTGGTCAAACTGACTCATCCCTAATATGAAGCAAACTAATTCATTACATGCCACTTAGGCCATTCATCTGATGTATCTACCCTATGTAACAAAAACACACTTTAATTACATCATCATTATGAATTACGTCAGTGATAAATCAAAATTCCACAGGTGAAAAGTATTTTTGAGAGAAACAGTGAAAAAATTGGCTGCCTATCAAGTGCGCAGTGCCAACAGGAAACGCGCAACACCTCCACTGTTTCTGTTGATTTGACCTCAAATTGTAAAAAACACTGTTGGAGTTTGGTCAATGCGGGGTAAAAGGGAAATAAAGAAGATATGAAGGCAAGAAGATATTTATACACCCTTTAATTTAATATTTAGCTCCTCAAACCCCCTTTGCTAATTTTTTTTGTCACTTTCACCTTTAAACTTTGCTTTAATGCCTTTTCTTCTTTGTGTCTTTGCAGGTGGATAAATGCTCAATTTGACTTGAATTTTGCAGTGTTTGTTTGTCTTGTAGCAAGGAGAAATGCTCTAGTGCAGCTGAGATCCATTATTACATATAAGAACTTAAAATTACATATGAAATACAAATAAACTTAAAATACTCTGTTTTAGTAGCTTATGGATTACAAATCATCATGCTTGTTTTATCAGTCATGCTCATACCCTTGCTGACCTTTATTTACCTTTTAACATCAAACTTTTGACCTTGGTGGTGAAACCCTAAGACCTAATGAAATCATGACCTATGACCTAATGAAATCATGACTGTAGATTGATTATGAAACCATAACTGAAGACAATCTGAGAAGGATCAGCAAGTATACTCTATGAGGCAAAAATTTAGATTTTCTGAAGAGAAAACAGCCATCAGTGGATCAGTATATCATGACCTAATGGAATGATGCAAAATTTTCAGTATGGGACCCCTAAAATGAAATGGAAAGAGTGAATTTTGATCCCTGATGGAAGTATGTAGACACTGACACTAACAATGGCCTTATTGGGGACGACAGCTCCTTGGATGTGTCAAGAATACCATAGACCAAGTGCCTCATCCATTGGGAAATACGGTCAAAACCAAAAAAAATGAAAAATGACTCAATACAACTGAACACTGACTCTCAACCAATATGACTCAAAACTTGACTATAAACCAAATCTACCAAACTTGACACTAATAATTTAAACTTTATAGCCTTCACTTCGGGCCCCAAGCTCAAATGACAATGTACTTGAAAACTTGCAAGGAAAATCAAATTGGTATATACAATGAAGGTGTAGTAACTTCAGGAAACAACCTCAAAAGTAGTAATGCTTCAAGAGCCTACCATTCACTGGCCCTCCTAAATCCTGACCATCCATTTCCTTTAACAAAAAGGAATTTTGTCCTCTACAGGCTGAGATTTTGTATGGTCCTTCCCATATATTTTCAAACTTACGATGCTTTCCCTTTTCCTCATTTCGTGCATCCCATCACAACACTACATCCTCTAGCTGTAACATTTCTGCTTTGGTTTTGCAGTCATAGATTTGCTTTATCTTCTCTTGCAACCAGAAAGTGTTTTGGGAAACCTCTTCTCTTGTTTGATGAAGGTGAATCATTTGATTAATTCTGCGCTGAATATCATCTTCTTCGTTGCCAGCTTCCTGTAGTAGTCTCATGACCGAGACTGCAAGTGATGTAGGAAATACTGTATCAGTACCATAAACCAACTCAAAATGTGACATACCTATGGATTTCTTGCTGCTCACTCTATCAGCCCAGAAGGCATTAACAAGCCTTTGATGCCAATTCTTCTTATTTGCCTCTAACATTTTCTTGATTATATTCACCAAGGACTTATTTGACGACTCGGCCAATCCATTGCCTCGCAAGTAGTATGCTGTGGAATGACCCAATGTAATATTGTACTTGTTGCAAAACTCCACCATATTGTTGGACTTAAATGCCGCTGCATTATCTGTTATGATCTTGTGAGGGCAACCAAAATGAGACAAGATATTAGATTCTAAAATTTGGATAATTACCGTATCCGTGGCCTTCCTTGTCAGAATGTGTTAGGTCCCTATAATACTAGTGATTACCCCATTACTATTGTAGTTGTATCCCTTATTAATATTTTTGTGCCCCTATTGTACCCATATTGTTATCATTGTGCCCCATAGAATCGCTCTATTGTTATTTTTGTGGCTTTATATTATTATTGTTAGGTCGGCTGGGTTATATTGTGACTCCTTAGACTCATATATATAGAAAGGAGGTTTTCTCATTTGAATCATCCAAGAATTGTTCATTTATGTAATGTAAAGGAGGTTTCCCCATCGAATAGGCTAAATTCTAAGGCGTTGATCTATCTTTTCTTTCTTTTTGTGAGCTGGTTTCATAGCATTTGGTAACAGAGCTTTGGATTCTAGGGTTTCGCTGCTCCAAATAGGTTATCATGGAATTTTCACTCTAACTTTTTTTCTGCGATGTTTCAGAAGCTATAAAAACAACCCATTTGAGACGAAATCGCATTGAACCTTGGGTCCAAATTTCAGAGCTTCTCGCACTATATTTGCGGAGATATGATCTGAGAAATTTGGTCTTTTTGTAGACTCCTGAGTTACATTCCAAATAGGTGACCTAGGGAAAATCGTCATAAATTTCTATCTGAGAATTGGATTGAAATTTTGTAAGAAGGTATAGAAAGAGGATGGACTGTTGTTTCTTGTATATATTTTTCATAGCCAAAGGTCGAAACAGTGACTCGTGGCACATCGTACAAGTTCGCTCTACTGAACTAGTCTATAATCAGGTCACTGTGGGAAATTTGGCATAAATCTTCCCTGGAGAATCCAATTTGGATCAGACTGGTGGCATTAGAAAGAGGACGCAGAGGGATATTGCACATCGCAATTTCAGAACTAGATGATTCGAAATTACAGAGATACATCAGATTCAATATCAAGCTCCTACAAAGTGAAAAACGGTGTGCAGTTTTTTTATTTTTTATTTTTGCATAAGATTGGTTTGAAAAATTAGTTTGAAGGAATTCAAAGGGCATAGTAAAGCATTATTATCAGTAATTGATGCCCTGAGGAAAGAAAATGCAAACACCTAGTAAGCAACCTGAAAGATCTAGCATGACTCATGAAGAAGAGGAAGAAATGAAACATGATATATCAAAATTACGAGACCAAGTGCAACAAGTGTCACTTGCACAAAAAGTAACAGAATCTAAGATGGATGGTTTAAAGAAAGATGTAGAAGCTAAGATGGATGGTTTAAAGAAAGGTGTAGAAGCTAAGATGGATTGTTTAAATAAAGGCATAGAAGCTAAGATGAATGATGTGGAAGCTAAGATGGACGATTTGAAGATAGATTTGAAGACAGGCATGGAAGATTTAAAGATAGGCATGGAAGATTTGAAGACAGATTTGACAAATTTTCTACAAGAAATGATTACTAATGGTGAAAGGGTAGTAAAGGAAACTCATGATGAGAACAAAAGAAATGTTAATCATGATTTCATAGACTCTAATGTTGGACCAAAGACCCACCATATTCCAAAAATTGATATGAGGAAGTTTGATGGCAAGGATCCCGCAACATGGATATTATAGATGGAGCAATTTTTCGATCTAAATAATGTGAAAAACACACAAAAGGTACGTATTGCAACTTTATATTTGGAACCAAATCAGTTTGTATGGTATCAATGGCTTTGCTCTCATAAACAAATTATCACTTGGGCAATTTTTATAGAAGAATTGATAGCACATTATGAGGATACAAAAAGAAGCACTTTTTTAGCCAATTGATAAGTCTCAAACAAAAGGGTTCAATAATGAAGCACATTGAGAGTTCCAAAAATTGAACATAAGGGTAAAAAATATTCCAGAGGAGCATAGGATTGATGTGTTCATAGGAACTTTAAAGGATAATATCCAACATGATGTTCACCTTTGGGAACCTAATTCATTAGAGAAGGCATTTAGGTTAGCAAGAAAAATGGAAAACAAAATTATGGCAACCAGGAAGCATACCACTCACAACTATAAAGATGGAAGTGTTTTTGCCCCTAGTCTTCCACAACCTATAAGGTTGACATCACAATAATTGGAAGAAAAAAGAGCAAAAGGGCTTTGTTACAGTTGTGATAGCAAATACACTAAAGATCATAAGTGTGCTGAGCAGAAATTATTCTACATAGATTATGAAGAGGAAGAAGAAAAGGAGCAAGAAAGGTCAAAAGAAGAGGATATACTCCAGGAACAAAGCCTAGATAAAGAAGAAATGAATTCGACCATATCTTGTAATGCATTGGATGGAATTACCACTCCTCAAACCATCAAGATGGAAGGACAAATCAAGAAAAAAAAGGTAATAGTGTTGATTGATTTAGGAAGTACCCACAATTTTATTCATTGTAAGATAGCAAAAGAATTGAATTGCTTCCTATATCCAGCACCAGAGTGTCAAGTGATGGTTGCAAATGGAGGAACGATAAATTTCTCTGGAAAGTGCCATAATATCAAGCTATCCATGGGCGAATATGTATTGACTAGCCCAATGCTTTCCATTCCAATGGGAGGTGCTGATGTTGTACTAGGAGTCCAATGGCTACAATCCTTGGGTACAATAGCTTTTAATTTTCAACAACTTTTCATGAAATTTTCTATGGAATTAAAGGAAGTTGAATTAAGGGGTATTGTAGGGAAACCGGGAAAGATAATCAGCTTTGACGGTATGAAAAAGCTTCTAAAAAAGGAACAAAGAGGTGTAATTGCACAATTATGTTTGCTAGATGTTTCCACATTGGAATCATCTATTTCTCCAGATCTCCAAAAAGTCTTGGACAATCATTCCAAGGTATTTGAGACTCCCAAAGGTCTCCCACCTATTCGTGATCATGATCATGCTATTCATCTGATTCCAGGAAGTGTTCCTCTAAACATTAGGACGTACAGATATCCCTATGCCCAAAAGATTGAAATTGAACGTACGGTTGCAGAAATGCTAGAGGCTCGTATAATTCAACCTAGTCAAAGTTCTTTCTCTACTCCAGTAGTATTGGTGCACAAGAAGGATGGATCATGGCACATGTGTCTGGATTATACGGAGCTCAATAAGCTCACTATTAAAGATAAGTTTCCCATTCCGGTCATTGATGAATTACTGGATGAATTGCATGGATCAATTTACTTCACCAAGTTCGATCTTCGTTCAGGATATCATCAAATCAAAATGAAGACTGAAGACATTCTGAAAACAACATTTAGAACTCATGAGGGTCATTATGAATGCTTGTTCATGCCTTTTGGCCTTACCAATGCACCTTCTACATTTCAAGGTTTGAGGAATTCCATTTTCAAACCCTTAGAAAATTTGTGTTAGTATTTTTTGATGATATACTAATCTACAAAAAGTCTTGGAAGGATCATGTTGAACATGTTGACAGGGTGCTACAACTATTGGAGGAGAAACAATTATATGCAAAAAGATCCGAATGTTTCTTTGGACTACAAGAGGTGGAATATCTGGGTCATATTGTATCTCATGAAGGAGTAGACCCTAGCAAAATTAAAGCCATTAAGGAATGGAAAATCCCCACATCCATAAAGCATCTACGAGGATTTCTCGGGTTGACAGGGTATTATCGCAAGTTTGTTAAGAATTATGGGAGAATAGCAGCACCTCTAACAACATTATTGAAGAAAGATGCATTTTCATGGACTCCAGAAGCAACAAAGGTCTTCGAACATTTTAAAGAGGCAATGTGCCAATCACCGGTCTTAGCTACACCGGACTTCACAAAAACCTTTATTGTGGAATGTGATGCTTCACGAAATGGAATTGGTGCTGTTTTAATGCAAGATGAAAGACCTATTGATTTTGAAAGTCATCCAATCAAGGGAAAGTTTTTACACAAAGCTCTTTATGAGAAGGAAACGTTGGCAATACTACATGCACTTAAGAAATGGTGACCCTACCTAATGGGAAGACACTTCAAGGTAAAAACCGATCATGATAGCCTTAAATACTTTTTAGAACAAAGATTGTCCTTTGAAGAGAAACAAAAGTGGGTCACAAAGATGTTGGGTTATGACTTTGAAATCTTCTACAAAAAAGGGAAGCAAAATGTGGTGGTAGATGCACTCTCAAGAAAGGATGAGGATGTGGAAGCATTGTTGTGTGCCATTTCTATTATCCAACCAGATTGGATAAACGAAGCAAGGGAGGAATGGAAGAATGATGAAGAAGTGTGGACACTTATTTGAAAGTTACAACAAGATTCCAAAACATCTGATACACTTAGCTGGAAAAACGATTCATTATGGTACAAAGATCACTTATACCTCTGTAAGAATTCCCAACTCAAACAAAAGATTCTTATGGAATTACACACTTCTCCCTTAGGAGGGCACTCAGGATTTTTAAAAGCTTACCACAGGGTTAAGAAGGATTTATTTTGGGATGGCCTTAAATCAGATATTCAAACGTTTTTGGCAGAATGTTTGGTTTTCCAACAAAATAAAGTTGAAATAATTAAGACCCCGAGTCTATTACAACCTTTATCCATTCCAAGACAACGTTGGGAGGAGGTTTCAATGGATTTTATCATAGGTTTACCCAAGTCTGAGGGAAAGAATGTCATCATGGTGGTAGTTGACAGACTTACCATGTATGCACACTTTTTTGCATTATCACATCCATTTAAAGCCAGTACAGTTTCTACTACATTTATGGAAACAATTCAAAAGCTACATGGAAACCCAAAGATGATTATAAGCGACAGAGATCCCATTTTCACTGGAAATTTTTGGATATAATTATTTTCTTGTCTTGGTACTCAATTAGCTCATAGCTCATCTTATCATCCTCAATCTTATGGGCCAACTGAGATAGTAAACAAACGTTTGGAAGGATATCTTCGTTGCTTTGTATCTGATAAACAGACACATCGGTCAAATGGTTGCCTCTGGCTGAATGGTGGTATAACACTTCCTTCCATACAGTAACAAAAATGACCCCGTTTATGGCACTTTATGGATATCAGCTGCCATCCATCACATCATATTTAAGATAAAATTCTAAGGTTCAAGCAGTGGAACATCACATTGAACATCAACAACAACTCCTCCAACTCTTAAAGGATAACCTCATGTTGGCACATAATAGAATGAAACAATAGGCAGATCAACATCGCAACGAAAGATGTTTTGATGTAGGTGATTGGGTATTCCTACGGCTACAACCATATAAACAAATGTCCCTCAAGCAAGCTAAGAAGGATAATAAATTATCACCAAAGTAATATGGTCCGTACAAGGTGTTGCAAAAGATTGGTACTATGGCATACAAATTGGAGCTTCCTGCAGCTTCTCGAGTGCACCCAGTTTTCCATGTTTCATGTTTAAAGAAGGTTATAGGCGACAAGCTCCCAGTTCAAACAATATTGCCAGAACTTGATGAGGAAGGAAAAATTATATTGGAACCAGAAGTAGTCATAGAAACAAGAACTCAACAGCTACGAAATCGATCAATTTCGGAGTATCTCATCAAGTGGAAGAACTTATGCACAGAAGATTCCACATGGGAGGATGAGAATTTTATACAGAAGCATCCAGAACTACTCAAGCGTTGAGGACAACACTTTTTTTTATTTAGGAGAGGGGCATGTTAGGTCCCTATAATACTATTGATTATCCCATTACTATTGTAGTTGTATGCCTTATTAATATTGTTGTGCCCCTATTGTCCTCATATTGTTATTACTGTGCCCCATAGAATCCCTCTATTGTTATTTTTGTGGCTTTATATTATTATTGTTAGGTCATTTGGGTTATATTATGACTCCTTAGACTCCTATATATAGAAAGGAGGTTTTGTCATTTGTATCATCCAAGAATTGTTCATTTATGTAATGTAAATGAGGTTGCCCCTCGAAGAAGCTGAATTATAAGGCGTTAATCTATCTTTTCTATCTTTTTGTGAGCTGGTTTCATAACAGAATGGCCTCAATCCACTTGGTGAAGTCATTGGTAGTTGTCAAGATCCATCGGTGCTGTGCTGATGATATACGATGGATTTCCCCTATGAAATCAACTTCCCACTGCTGGAAAGGTGCAGTTACTTCAACTGGTTTCAAAGGAAGAGGAATCAACTTCCTTTTTCCTTGAAAAACTTGGGATTCATGGCAGCTCATCACTGTCTTATACAAATCTGAAAATAAAGTTGGCCAATAATATCCTGCTCTCAACAATCACCTCTATGAAAATCATGCATTACCTGTTGAGCTTCATCTTCAACCAAACAATTAAGAAGAACCCCTCCCGGATCTTTCCAATAAAGAGCACTATTTAAAATACAAAATTTTAATGATTTGAGTTTTAGTGATCTACCTTTGCTTCTTGACATTCCAGGAGGTGGCGAAAGGTGCTGAAGAACATAAACTATATCAAAATACCACGGTGACTTGAGAAACATTTGTGAGACTTGAACGAGCGAGCCACTATCTTCATCCTCTGACATTGCTGCAATGCGATTTATGTCCAGAGCATGTAGATTTGATTCTACCATTAGTTTTGCTAAGCCTTGTCCCTTGATTAGTTTAGTGGGTTTAATCTCCAGATCATATTCCAACATTGCTACTATCCACTTACCTCTTCTTCCCTCCAGATCAATTTGCATGAGAACATCTTTTACTGCTACATTAGGAACATATGCTATGGTATGTGAATGCAGAATGTACACTCTGAAATATTTCAATGCTTTTATGAGAGCCATCACTTGTTTTTAAATGATATTATACCACAAGGCAACATCTTGAATAGTCATACTGAAAAAAGAAATGGGTTGTTCATTCTAATCTCTTTTTTGCATCAATACCGTAGCCATGGTGTGCTTGGATGCAAATGAAAATATAATGAAATCATGAGTGTAATCAGGAGTAATCAAGATTGGGGCTGTGGTCAAAGGAAGATTTACCAAATTAAATGACTTCATGGCATCCTCGGTCCATTTCACAGTGTTGTCCTTTTTCAACATATTAGTCATTTCACGTAAATGTTCTGCCAAATTGGTAATAAATCTGTGTAAGAAATTCATCTTACTATTAAAAGCCTGAATCTCCTTTTTGCTGCGCGGAAAGTCTATATGATGAATTGCCTCCACCCTTGAAGGATCAATGCAGATACTGTCTTTAGAAATGATATGACCAAGGAGTTTACCCTTGTCCATGGGCAAAAAGACTCTTCTTGGGTTTGAGAGAAATCCTGAAATTTCGACATTTCTGAAAGACAATCCTTAAGTGGTGCAAGTGTTCATCATCAGAACTAGAAAATACCATCAAATCATCTAAATAAACAACCAAGAAAACATCCTTCTCATTAGCAAAAGCGATTTCCATCTCTCGTTGAAAAGTGGCTTCGACGTTCTTCAGTTCGAATGGCATTTTGGCATATTGAAAAGTTCCCCAGGGTGTTGTGATGCAATTTTGTCTTGGTCTTTTTCATGCACCAAGATCTGATTATAGCTAGAGTAACCATCAAGTAGTGACATCTGTAATGCTCCAACTACTCTTTGGAGAATATGGTCCATCTTTGGAAGTAGGTAATTATCCTTTAAGGATACTTTGTTAAGGTTCCAGAAATCTATGCACAACCTTATTTCTCCAGTATTCTTTCGTACCATGACCAAATTCGAAATCAAATCAGAAAATCTAATTGGAACAATGACGCCAGCTTTGAACAATAGGTTCACCTCTTTCTCGATGGATGGCAGTAGCTTTGGATTGATCCTTCTCAACTTTTGTCTGAAAGGCTTTTGATCCGGCTTGATAGGAATAGTATGCTGAATTATATCCTTGTCATACACCTTCAAATCTAAATAATCCCATGCAAACACATCAAAAAAATCATAAAGTAATCTAACATATTGGGCCTTGGGAGACAATGCTTTTGATAGCTTTACAAGCTTGGGCTTGTCAGCTGTTCCGAAATTGACATCTTCAACTCGTTTGTCGGTAGGAACCAAGCTTGGTTTTCTTGCAACATCATCCTGATCAAAAAGCTCCTCTAAAGGTATGAGACCTCTAAGAATAATTTTATCCTTCAGCTATAATACCTCCATTTGACTCACCTCAATCTCTTTTTCATCGGTATCACAATAATCATCAGTGGAAGCATTCTTGAACTTTCCTTCATTCTACAAAAAGACACTGATTACATTATCATCCCAAAACACTTTCCAATACCTTAAATTATCTGGAACAACAAGCTGGTGTTTGATATGAATTTCAAACTTGTTGCAGGAGTTCATTGGGATCTTCAAATTGCTTGCCACAGTGGTGAGTGAATCTGCAATAATGTTTTGAGTCCGGGGTACTGCGGTCAATATATATTCAGGAAACATTCTCAAAATATCTAGGACTGCATTTTTGTACGCTCTCATCCATGAATTATTTGCTTGATACTCGCCCTTTACCTATTTGATCACCAGCTCTGAATCACCATAGATAGAAATCCTTTTTGCATTCAGTTTCTTCAAAATTTTAAGACCTATAATCAAGGCCTCATACTCTAATTCATTGTTAGAGCAATCAAAAGCCAACTTGTAAGAACATACTCTAACATTACTTGGGACTTTGGTAGGCCGGAAAGCAGGCTTGCGAATCCAAATTCCTATACCACCACTGTCCTTACCCACAACGCCATCAAAATCCATGCTCCAAAGCCCAGCTTCATCTTCTAGATGCTGAAATTTTGTTTCCTTCTCTACCTTACCTTGACTGATTACTTCATTTTTTTTCTCTTCACTGACCTTGTGGTGCTGTGTAGGCTGCTTAGAAGAACTTGCTACTTTCTCTTTTTACTGATTAAGGATTGCCCTAAAATTCTCTGAAATTTTTGGTACATCATCTACTTCTACAATCTAAATATTTACATCATTTAATCCACTATCAGAGTACAAAACAAATGATTCTAAATCAGTATGTACAACAATTATTGGATGATTCAGAGGATTCTCTTTACTGGTGATCATGTATTTCATTTTCTTCTCTCGGTATAACTTCCTCATGATGAGCCTCATAAATGGGTAATTATATGGGCTCATTTTACCTCCTAACATAGTCAAATCAACCATTCTCTTAGCTTATTACATGATTTTCTGATTATATTTATGGGCATATAGTGAGTTGAGTTAGTTATGATGCCATGTGGTCTAACATGTGTTTAATGCAGATTATTGATGATTTTTGAGGTCAAAGTCAAAGATCTAGTGGAAAAATGGCAGTAATAACTCGAAGTGGACAAAGGAGAGGACTTATAGGAGGGAATCCACCTCATTTATTACTCCTCACTTCGAATTCCCCTTCATTCAGCTCGGAGTACAAGCAGCCAAGTCATGTACTAGAAGGCAGCCGAGCAAGTGGAGGATGACTGATGATTATCTCGAGTTTTGGGAGCCAAGCCTCCCTGATTTTAAGGAAGTTGTTGGTATCTTCATTTGTATAAGTAGAGAGGCCTAGGGCCTCACTAGGGTCAGATTTTTGTTGAATTTTTGCTTATGTAAACTCTGCTCCAACTTCAAGCTTATTATTTTTGAGACAGTTTCATGTAATCTTGTTATTGTTTTGAAATAAAGATGGAATCCTTTTTGAGCTAGCACTGAGTTACCTCAGAGCATTGAAGCTCTTGGGTTAGGGAAAATCCAAGCATCCAAGCTCCTATTTACTTGTATTTGTATGTTTTATTTCAATTTGTAGATTGGGTTGCTGTTAGATGTACTTCTTTTATGGTTAAGAATAGGTTTCTTTTGATGATTCAGTAGTTTGCTTCCATTTGTGCTTTCTATAGCAGGTCAAGAAGTGATAAAGAAAATATTCAAAAGGCTAGCAATAGTGCCTTGGCCTCTCTTCCTCCCTTTGGGAACATGATTTGAGGCAAAGACCCTCTTTCTACCCCAAAAACATAGATTTTCCTCATTCATAGGACTTCTAGTGTTTGCAACTGTTTAGTGGTGAATAGTCTAGTTTTTCTTTTCTTCAGAACTTCATCATCATGCTCACTTCTTCATTTACAATAGTATTCTTTCATGATTTCCTTTCTTGCAGCAGTTATCGGCATTTCCTTCCATAGATCATAGTTTAGACTATTTTGACGCAAAACTTTGTTCTCCTAGATGCACTTATTTCATTGCTTGCTTGATCTTATTGGTTGACTGTCAGTTATTTATGTAGAAGATATTTTCTAGAAAAAAGCCAGCCTATCAGCCATCCCATATTCCATCTGATCCATGCCCTACAGGTCATCCAAGTATCCCCTCAATTTTGCCTTAGTTTCCTGCATTTTCCATAGAATTTCTTCCTCTCTCCTTGTGCAAATCTAATCATATTTCTCTCTCCTGATGATTCTTGGTAGACCCTAGGTGCCCTAACACCTCATTACAACCTTCATCCACCTCTTTCACCCACTCTCACACCCTCGAAATAGTGAAAACTTCTCTCGACCTCCTCCTGTAGGCCTCCTGTAGAACGTTGTTTTCCTACTGTAGATTTCCTGTGTCCTCCTGTAGATTTTCCTGTAGGCTTTCTTTTGAAGGCTAAGTGTGGAAAACGCCTCTAGAAGGCCACTTGATACCTCCTAGGACCCATCCACACCATCCTACATCCTCTCAAGTCCCAAAACCACTCTCCAACACCACCTACTCTCTGCCACATTCACAAACAATAAATGACATGCATGTCAAATCCACATAAAAATACCTAAAATTCCAAAAGACATGTTTTTTGCTCATTTACTTCCAGAAATAGCTTAGTTAGATGTTGTTTACCTCCTTGAGTAGGTAATGGCATTCTTTTCATGGTTTTCGTAGTTCTTTCTGCAAAATTTGGATTAGTTGGTTAATTTGGGTTTACTAGTTTTACTTTACATTTCAGACTTTCTCTTTTCTACAGTTAGAGTAGCATCTGTAGAGTAATATTCCTCTCCTTTCATCACATATAGAGCTTCTTTTGGAATCCATATAAATTGGCTTGAGCTCCTAGTGATCTTGCACCGACTGACCAAGTGACAACCTGCAGTAAGAGCTAGTACTTGTGCATATAGCACCGACACTTCCAAGTTTGTTACGAAGTACCGGGTTGATAAGAGTAAAGAAGGAAACCCAGGAGTTGCAGCATTATTGCTGTAATACTGGTGCTCACTACCTCAATTGACTGAAAATGGGAATGGTAGCATAAGAGAAGTGAAGTTGTAAAGTTCCCTTGAGTTTAGCACCCCACGATCTAGACAAGAGCATACCGAATCGAGGTGGAATATCAACAACAACCACATCCATCAAAACATTTTTGGCTGGGATTTGATCTAAAGACACTACCAGATCTTTAATAAGACCAATGCAACGAACTCTACCAGAGTCAAAGGAGTACAAATCATGGTATTTCTGGGTAATATCCAGGCCCGACTTCTCCATAATGGATTTAGGCATTAAATTATGAGAAGCTCCGAAATCAAACAAGGCATTATGGAGAATGTACTCATGCAATCTACGACTCAGATGAAAGGGAGGAACTTCACTATCTTCAGGCTGACCTTCTAGGGCTGGATCAAAAATGAGTTTAGGATGATCATCTTCGACATTTACCATGTCTAAAAAAGGGTTTATTTGCAAAATTCTAGATACATGGTGTTCATAATTTCTATTCTTTACTAGCTCAGTCAAAGGAATGGACACCTTCAATTTAGCAATTTCACTTTCTAAATTAAAGGATGAAACTTTTTCTACCTCTTTGACAGTAATGTCCATTTGAATTATTGACCGGAGAGTCCACAGTAAGAATATTTGTACACCAACGTTTCGAATCCCAAATGGGATCCATCATCAGGGTATGAGAATGATGATAAAAGAAGAGCAGAATGGAAAGGATAAATACTCATGAGGGTAACATTATTAAGGAGCAGCACATGGAGGAATGAGATTGCTGTCCTGACAACAATCTCATTCCTCCATGTGCTGCTCCTTAATAATGTTACCCTCATGAGTATTTATCCTTTCCATTCTGCTCTTCTTTTATCATAATTCTCATACCCTGATGATGGATCCCATTTGGGATTCGAAACGTTGGTGTAAAAATATTCTTACTGTGGACTCTCCGGTCAATAATTCAAAAGGTACAAACCACAGATCTCTTAAATCCAGTAATGTCCTTCTTCTCTACTTTCTCTTTCACTGCATTTTGGTGATTGTTCTTCTCATTTGAAATGATATTTGTTAATGGTACTTTGCTGGAAATTGGATTGACAGGCTCTTTCCCTTTCTTCTGAATGTTTGAGGAGTCATTCTTTGATTTCAGATCCTTTCTTTTCTGAATGGGATTAATCAGTACATCTCTGCTTCTCAAAGAATACTACTTCTACTGTGCTATCAAAGCATTCATATAACCTCGCTGATAATCATCAGAGTCAGCCTCCAAAACTGCATTGTTTTTTAATATGTAATCTTCATTCCTTTGAATGTCTGGAACCTCTGCACATTCTTCATCTTCTGTCAGAAAGATGGGCATACCATTGGTAGTGAAAAAATGGTTTGCTTCAATTACTCGATCATTGTCATCTTCTTCTTCCATTCCCTGAACATAATTCTGCTGCAAAGGAGTTCTGATCTACTGTTGTTGTGCTAGTTGTTCGATGCCTTTTGTTCCCTCTGCTTGATCCGGAATTGGGGCTGCTGCTGTCCTCTAAAATTTGGATTCCTGATTGGTGTTTCAGGTCTATCTGTGATGGTCAGCTGGTCAACCATCCTCTCCACTGTTCGGATCAAAGTATCCATCTTGACATCTGAAGTAGATGCTTCCTCCTTTATGGTCACTCTATTTTCAGATCTCATTCTTGCTCTTTTGGTGAGCAGATTTGCTTCTACACTTACAACGTTCTTCTACATGTCTTCTAGTGTGGTGGGATCACGTTCCCTTAACTGATATTCCATATCAGTATCAAAACCATCTCGAAACTTGAGTAAAGGTAACCCCTCTAGTGGTTTAATGTTGGCTAGAAAAGAATTATATACTGCATTAAACCTCACACAATAATCTTGCACACTTTCACTGACATTCCCTTTCATATTTTCATACACAGACAAAATTTTGAGTGGATTATTCTTTACCTCCCATGGATCCAAGAATTTCCTATGCAGGACCGGCAAAGTGGTGATAGAGGCTACAGGCAAACCTCTGAACCATTTTCAAACTTCACCTCCAAAGCTTTGGACAAACAATCTCATAGTCACATATTCTATCTCTACCTCATGAAGGTCAAAGGAGTCATTCATTTTATCAACATGTTGTTGAGATGTAATGTTTCAAGTGGCATCAAAAAGAGGTATTTTACTTTGGTAATCAGCAGGAATTATCACCAAGATTCTAAGGTAAAAAAAGGGGTGCATACTGGGCAATCATGACTCGAAGTGGATTTTGAAACAATGATTGGACTACTAGGGTTTGATGGAGTGGTTGATGGAGTAGTACGGGTAATAGGTCTTTGATGGGATATGATAGGTTGAAGGGGAAGTGTAGGTATAAACGGAGGTTGGGAATGAACTTCAGAGGTTGATGGGAATAATGATGAACTAAAGGTAGTGGACGTTGGTTCAGAAAACTCAGGGATCTTAGCAGTAGTAAGGGACGATTGAGGAGAATTTAGGATATACTCATCAATTGACTAGTTTTCCTTTTGAATTTTGAGATCTGCAATAAACTCTAGTTCTGGAACTATGTCGTCAAGTGCACTTTTAGATTTGGTTCTGAATAAATAAAGATCAAACGACAAATCAAAAGGGAGATCTTCTAAGAACAACCACTCATCCAGGCAAGAATCTACTTGTATCAAAGGTGTTAAGCTGACTGTACTTTCTTCTCTTTTGAGTATTCTTGAAATCAAATTAGGATTATCCACTACTGGGGCGGGATTTGGATCTGGATTGGCCCTAGTGTACTTTCTCGAGGCCAGTGTGCTCAAATTTCAAAGTTTTCTATATTGCTTTACAACTTTCTATTTCAGCCTAGTAAATTATAAAACTCATCATCCAAAGTTCAAGAATTTAAATGAAAGATATTACTAGGGTGATTAGTATTTCATTCCCCAGTATGGTCGCCACGATGTTATCACCTAGATTGACCTTAGGCTAAAGGGACACAATGCCAGGGTAACCACAAACCAAGCTTAGCCAAGTAGCTAACCCTACTAGGCCGGGAGAGGGCTCTCTCCATAAGGATCTCAGTCTAGATGACTGGATCAGGTAAAGGATTTTAGGCTAAGTATAGTAGCACAACATTTTTGATTGGATTTTGTAGGGGTTTTGCTGGATCAAGAGGAGCTGGGCAGTTTAGGTATGGGAAATTAGGTCAGAAATGCAGGGTGTTCTATGGGGCAAGGTAGGCATAGGTTTTAGCACTCTTGGGCTTGATGGGGTGATATGTTTTAGATTGGTGAGAAGCTAAGAAGGCCATGTGACAATCATGGATCCTTCTTGGACTGCAGAAAACATGAAATGGTGAATGGTTCCCAATGCAAAGCACTGATGCAATGGATTCTGCTTATCAAACTTGAAAACATTCAACTAGAAGCATTGAAATGATTGATGGCATACATAAAACATAAAAACATATAATAACAAAAGAGGAAACTGTACTAGAACTCCATACCACAGGGATCCCATAAAAATAGCTGCAATTCTTATTAATCTCCTGCCAAACTTCTTACAAAGGTGTACAATCAAGCTTTGAGCATCCACACTGAGTCCAACCCTATAAAATGACTAAGAAACTACATGATATAGGCCTCAAAACAACTAATACTAGCCTCAGGGGTCGAATCCAGGAGAGGAGGAGCAGTTGCACAAAAGACTGAACTGATAGCTAAAGACTAGGGTGGTCAAACTGACTCATCCCTAATATGAAGAAAACTAATTCATTACATGCCACTTAGGCCATTCATCTGATGTATCTACCCTAGGTAAAAAAAACACACTTTAATTACATCATCATTATGAATTACATCAGTGAAAAATCAAAATCCCACAGGCGAAAAGTATTTTCTAAGAGAAACAGTGAAAAATTTGGTTGCCTATCAAGTGTGCAGCGCCAAGAGGAAACACGCAATGCCTTCACTGTTTTTACTGATTCGACCTCAAATTGTAAAAAACACTGATGGAGTTTGCTCAATGCAGGGTAAAGGGAAATAAAGAAGATATGAAGGCAAGAAGATATTTATACACCCTTGAATTTAATCTTTAGCTCCTCAAACCCCCTTTGCTAATGTTTTTTGTCACTTTCACCTGTAAACTCTGCTTTAATGCGTTTTCTTTTTTGTGCCTTGCAGGTGGATAAATGCTCAATTTGACTTGATTTTTACAGTGTTTGTTTGTCTTGTAGCAAGGAGAAATTCTCTGGTGCAACTGAGATCCATTATATTACATATAGGAACTTAAAATTACATATGAAATACAAATAAACTTAAAATACTCCATTTTCATCTCAAAAAAATGTTTTTGAGGTGAAAATTACATTGGGTTTAAAAAAAAAATAACTCAGTAGCTTATGACTTACAAATAATCATGCTTGTTTTATCAGTCATCCTCATACCCTTGCTGACCTTTATTTGCCTTTTAACATCAAAATTTTGACCTTGGTGGTGAAACCCTAAGACCTAATGAAATCATGACTATAGATTGATTATGAAACCATAACTGAAGACAATCTGAGAAGGATCAACAAGTATACTCTGTGAGGGAAAAATTTAGATTTTCTGAAGAGAAAACAACCATGAGTGGATTAGTATATCATGACCTAATGGAATGATGCAAAATTTTCTGTATGGGACCCCTAAAATGAAATGGAAAGAGTAAATTTTGATCCCTGATGGAAGTATGTAGACACTGACACTAACACTGACAATAAATCAAATTAACTGAAATGGATTGCTACAAATTAGAAATCAATCATACCAAACTGAAATCAAGCTTCCCCAACTCGAATTAACTGACAAGTGCCATGTCACCTAAGTTAACTACCTCCAATATTTCTACTGAAATAGAAATTAGAATTTTCTCTAGTTTGACCAAGGCAAAGTCAAAGTGATATTTTC
The DNA here is from genome assembly GCA_031772625.1 of Pinus tabuliformis. Lineage (NCBI taxonomy): Eukaryota > Viridiplantae > Streptophyta > Pinopsida > Pinales > Pinaceae > Pinus > Pinus tabuliformis. The sequence continues at coordinate 662,159,624 of CM062820.1, read as the reverse complement.
TTGCTAAATTTTCAACACACCTTGAACCATTTTCAAAGAAATGCCTAAATCATAATATCTCTAATTACTTTTGATGAATAATTAATGTTTATTAATAGTGTTGCATTTGATGATGATTGGCCTATTTATTTTATTGTTAATCTATATATACCTAAAAATGTAGTGTTGGCCTAGTACCAACACCCTCTTTCTTTGCTTAAATTTCAATTTGAACCATATTAAATTAAAAAATAAAAAATAAAAAACAAACAAACAAAACATAAACACAAATTATATCTATATCACTTTTACTGAACAATAAATGTTAAGTAATGGTGGTTAATTTGTTAATGGTTTGGATATTTCATCTCTTAATAATATATATCTATATAAATAAATGAGTTGTTCAATGCTTTCTTCTATTTATCTCATATAATCCATTGTCATCTTCATCTTCTCTTTTAAAGTTTCCTCTAATTTTGATACATGAAAATGAGGATCCTCTTCTTCTAGCATTTGAATAAGGTAGAGTTCATCCAAATTTATAATTTATATGTCTACAACTTCAGTTCTAGTCGTTTCTAGCTTGTGTGCTAGTTCTTGTCACTCTTTTCCCTTTATAGAAAAATCAACTCATCTATACTTTGTGTTAAAAATTAATTAATGAAGCAATGAAATATAAAAAATATTGTAGAAACACAAATACAAAAACACAGAAAATAAGAGAGACATAGATATATGTGTTTCACCCAATTTGGGCTACCTCCATGGAGAAACAACCAGTCCTTTGCTTTATATTATCCATCAAAAATGAAGAGATACAACCTATAGTAGATCCACTGTAATTTCTTCTTCGCTCTCACATAGTCTCATCTCTCTCTCTCTCTCTCTCTCTCATGCATAATAATAATCCACAACTGAAATACAATTCCCTCATATAAACCGAGGGGGTGTCGTCTAGGGAAAAAACCCTAAATTAACACAACTTCTACTGTCTGATCATTTTCCTAATGAACGGCTCAAATTGACTCCCTAGACCCCCCTGACGACGACTAAACAAGCGATGTTTCCTCCTTGTTAGGAATAGGGGTCCAATGCGACTGAAACAGAAAACTCTAAATCAGAAGAAATAAACCACAGAGGTCTTAAATCCAGAATTAGGAAGATAATCAAGCTCCACACCCAACATTTTGGATCACTTTAGATGTTGGGAATTGGAGGGAATAAATGAAAAATTATGAAAATATGACATGTTCTAAAATTTTCAAATGTTTTCATTATAACATCAATGATTCATTTTCTATAGCCTATAGGCTCCCCTAATGGTTTTTCTTTTCCTACTAGCACATATTAGATTTCATGGCACGATTTTTCATCCATGTTTGAAACATTACAATGTTGAAAATTTTCATTTTTTTAGTTGCATTACCATTAAATTGTTTCTTTTTGTTGAGAATGCATCACTACAATCTATTATATATTGTGTTTTCAATGTATTTTTTCAAGTTATCACTTTCTACATAAATACATAGTGTCCCTTTAGCATTGTGGCATTGTTTTTGACAAAAAATATTTTTTATGAAATTGTTTTCATATTTGTGCACAATTTCAATGTTATTGTTTTAGATAGTTCCAATTGATCATTAACATGAGCACTTAAGAAGTTTATGTGAGGAATCACAAGATCACTATGACAGGAATGGTATAACTTTATGTGAAGAGTTATAAGATAAATGTGAATTGAACAATAGAGAATAAGAGGTTGCACAAATATTTTTATTTATTTTGAAAAGCATACATCCTCAAAACCCATGTCTTATTTTCAAAGTTTAAGGTAGTACAAATGAAGAGATACAACCTATAGTAGATCCACTGTAATTTCTTCTTCGCTCTCACATAGTCTCATCTCTCTCTCTCTCTCTCTCTCTCTCTCTCTCTCTCTCTCTCTCTCACTCATAATAATAATCCACAACTGAAATACAATTCCCTCATATAAATCGAGGGGGTGTCGTCTAGGGAAAAAACCCTAAATTAACACAACTTCTACTGTTCGATCATTTGCCTAATGAACGGCTCAAATTGACTCCCTAGACCCCTCTGACGACGACTAAAGAAGCGATGTTTCCTCCTTTTTAGGAATAGGGGTCCAATGCGACTGAAACAGAAAACTCTAAATCAGAAGAAATAAACCACAGAGGTCTTATATCCAGAATTGGGAAGATAATCAAGCTCCACACCCAACATTTTGGATCACTTTAGATGTTGGGAATTGGAGGGAATAGATGAAAATTATGAAAATATGACATGTTCTAAAATTTTCAAATGTTTTCATTATAACATCAATGATTCATTTTCTATAGCCTATAGGCTCCCCTAATGGTTTTTCTTTTCCTACTAGCACATATTAGATTTCGTGGCACGATTTTTCATCCATGTTTGAAACATTAGTGTTGAAAATTTTCATTTTTTTAGTTGCATTACCATTAAATTGTTTCTTTTTGTTGAGAATGCATCACTACAATCTATTATATATTGTGTTTTCAATGTATTTTTTCAAGTTATCACTTTCTACATAAATACATAGTGTCCCTTTAGCATTGTGGCATTGTTTTTGACAAAAAATATGTTTTATGAAATTGTTTTCATATTTGTGCACAATTTCAATGTTATTGTTTTAGATAGTTCCAATTGATCATTAACATGAGCACTTAAGAAGTTTATGTGAGGAATCACAAGATCACTATGAAGGGAACGGTATAACTTTATGTGAAGAGTTATAAGATAAATGTGAATTGAACAATAGAGAATAAGAGGTTGCACAAATATTTTTATTTATTTTGAAAAGCATACATCCTCAAAACCCATGTCTTATTTTCAAAGTTTAAGGTAGTACAATACATTGAAGAGGAAACACCACCATTCAAGCTACTATTAATTACCTAGTGTTCTCATATATCATCTAAGACTAAATTAATGTGAAACAATTCTTTCTTATCAACTTGTTTTTATTTTGGTAGGTTTAATAAGACCTTGTTAAGGCATATTGAATTTCTATCTAAGAATATAGACTTCATTTTTCTTTCCTTCATCCTTACTATCTTCACAATCACCTTTGGAATCAACATTGCTTTATTATCATTCTCCCCCCTCCCATTTAGTTTTCTCACAATCTTTCTTCTCCCACCACTATCCTTCTTATCCTCCCCTACCACCACCTTCCTTCTTCTCCCCATTTCTTTCTTGCAAACATCCTTCTTATCCCCTTCCTAATGTCTCCATCCTTTATATGTGGCATGATCTCTCTCTCTCTCTCTCTCTCTCTCTCTCTCTCTATATATATATATATTAATGAATGAATGGATTCAATGTAATGATTAGTTATTCAAAGTTCTTTCACATGCTTGTTTATTTTACAAGAACTCACAATATATTTTTAATATTTTTTGAATTAATAAAAATTACTTGATTTGGTAGTAATACATTATTATTATTATTATAAATATTGACTAATTCAATGATATTAATCTAGACGAGTTTGAAAATGATTTGATAATTAATATTATTCTTTAATTAACAAAAATATTATATTTAATTCATATTATTTTATTATTATTAAGAATTAATTAATAACTAATATTAATTAATTTAAAAATGTAATTAATACTAATTATTATAATCAATAATTAATTATTATAAATTGTATAATCATAATGTGTATTGGAATTTGAAGCAAGGGTGTCCCAATTCCTCTTTCTTTGCAATTGGTTGCTTCCTATAAAGAGCCACAGAAAATAGAAGATGTTAGGGGACTAAAATAAACAATAGATGAAACACGAAGAACAATGAGAAACAAAATAAACAAAGTGTATGGGGGGAAGTCCTCTTTATTAGTTATTGGTGGTAGAGATACAATAAGTGTTTTAGACACTTGAAGAGAATGAATGAGGGAAATGGTGCCCCTTGGCTCTCAACAAGGATTTCCTTCTCTAATCTTGTTGCAAATTCTCTCTCTCAATGAAGTGTGGAAAAACTCTCAAACTAATGGAACTCTTCCTCTACAATGTAATGTTTGATTGCTTGGGGAAATTTTGGCAGCATAACAATGCATAAACTTCTCTTGTGATTTGGTTCTCCATTCCCTTGAACTTATAGAATTTAAATTAACTCCTTCCCTCCTTGGTTCATTAATGAGAATGAGACTTGGAAAAGGATGTCAGGATTCCCTTGGAAACTGATATCCCTTCTAATTAAGACTGATGAGGCTTGAGATGTGGCTAGTTGACCTTGTATTATCAGATAGAATTGACGCAATTCATGTAATGTGGTCCCAGTACGATGACTTGGCATTTAAGTGAACCCTCATGGCTATCAAAGGAAAAATTGCAAGGGTCCACGAGAGAATGGTAAAACTTGCCTTTGGCACACTAGTGAGGTTTTATTTTTTTAAATGTACCTTAGAGAACCTTTGATTTCTTGGGTTTCATAATGTTTTTGGTAAAGAATGATACACATGTAAATGTTTCTTATGACTGTAAATGGAATATCTCCTATACAATTGTGTGTGATTTTTTTATATTAATAGTTGCTCCTTGATGTATGAGTTTAGGAGCAAATGTATAACTAAAATACATCAAGTTTTGTTGTGCTTGACAATGAGTCGTGCTGACTTCATGAGAGAGAGTCTCTTGTTGTAGAGAGGATTAAGAAAACCCTTATTAATAACTAAAATAACACCATGTTGAAGGAACTATTGGTACAAAAAGTGTTTTTATGATGCGGGCATGTCCCATGCTTGTGATCATGAATTTGACTAAGATATTACAAATACACAGGAAAATCCAATCAAATCAGAACTTAAGGAACAAATGTGTTGCTAACTAAAGAAGATAACTAATTTCTCCTTTAGGGGTGTCTTTAGTGAATAGGATAAACTGGGTGACTCCATGCATCAGATATGAGGCACTGCTGAAGGAGGTGTCATCTAAAGGCATGTGTCTTTGACTGAATGATAGAATTGTAACAACCATGAAGTATGGTACGCTCATGAGGTGAAAATTATGATGATGTTGAACATCAAGGGAACTAGTAAAATTAGTGAGCAATGATGATTCTCGTTGTTTCACCTAAGATTGACCCATAAAGGGGGGAGGGGGGAATCAAGGTACCACTTCCAATCTAGAAAATGAGGGTTGAGGTCAGCATAAATAAGAAAATGATTGCTTAAAAGAGATGATTATGGGAAATCCATGTGAAGCCTATATAGGTACTGTAATATGGTGGGACAAAGACACAATGAATGAGGTTGAAAATGTGTAATGGACACTGGAAACTACTCAAGGTTGGAGCGTAAATGTAAGTTGCAGAAGTCAAAACAAAATGCTGAGTAATAGGCCCCTAATGTCAAAAGAACATTAAGGGGAATAAGGGGTGATTGTTTTGACTAGCAACAAAAATGGTTGCATGATGGTGAACTGATGATGTGAGATAAATGACAGGTGATGAAAACCCCAACCAAAGGAAATTAGTGACTACCATTGAGTAATGGACATGAAAATATGGGTGAGCATCTTTTTCCCAAAAACTATTTGTACACTTTCCAAAATAATTTAAAAAGGGTTGGAATGTAAAAACACAAAGATGGGTACCCTGATGATATGATGACCTATGTGATGGTGCTAGAGAGTAACTGCAAAGGGTGGGGGTGCCATTGGCTAGTCTCGGTGTAAGGTGAATGAAATAGAGATATTACTGTAGATGATCTATTGCAATGTAGGGGAGTGAGAGGCCAAGTGCGAAATGCAGTGGTGCATTCATGAGAATCCAAACGTAGGGAGTGCCTAGGAAAGTGGTGGTAAGTAATCAAATAAAGAGAGTGGAATGAGGTTCATGCTCAAAGTCATGCAAGTGAATGATTACCAAGTTGTGAAGAGAATGGCCATGGCTGTTGATAGTGTAAATGCTTATACTAAATGGGGCAATCCATGTGTATAAAATAACTATCGACCAAGGTATACATCTACCGAATGCAAATGGAAGGTGGTGATAAACATGGTCAAGATTATGGGCCATATAGTTAAATTAGGAGAAATGATGTTAGGATATGTAACATTTCATGGAAAAATTATCATGCAAGGGAAGAATGTGTTGTATCCACTACAAAAGCACCCAAAATTTTTGGGCATATCCAAAATTTTGGGTCCCTCTCTTCTTATCACTGACCTCAAGGGTTTGTTCATTTTTCTAATTGGTCAACTCTATCACTTACCCTGATATTCATGCTCAGTTTTCATAAGGCAAATTTCACGTGCTCACTTTTCTTCACCATGTTCACATTCCTTCAAATGCATTAGAGTTTGGGATACCATTGTCTTGCTCGTACATCCTAAAGTTTTGGACTATCCTAACTAGGAGTGAAGGGCTAAACCAATTTTACTTGCTTTACCTAGCTCATACGCAGTCAACTTTTAATGGTGTTTTCAACTATGTTGGTCACATAATCATCCCTTCAAACACTCATATACGTGAGCATTTCACTTTCCAAAGAGAAGTTTGGTTTATGCATGTAAGACTAAACCCTCAAATGCCACTAAATACATGGCATAGCGTGGTTTTGAAAAAAACATTAGGCACTATTGCATATTGCTTGAAACTTATTTTCATTTTATTAATCGTTGTCATGCATCCAAAATTTTGGTTTCCTTTGAATTATAAAACATTATTATTATATAAACTCACTTAACTAACCTATAACTAAATTGTGCCATGTAGGGCAACTGTAAGCAACACACTTAATATTCTCATTTGGGCGCAATTAAAAGGTCCTATCTCCCATATTTGTGAAAGCTATGTTTAAAATGCAAAATATAAGAAAGGGCCTTTTAATAATAGATATTAATGTTAGTTCATTGTAAAAATTGTGTTGAGAAAACACGAGCATAAAGGGAAATATATATAAATTTGAGCAGGTACCAATGAAGTGCTATGGAGATTTATATAGCAAAATAACAAATGGTTTAGTAAATGGGGTATTTGATTGAATGCGTTTCCCATAAATAGCAAAGAGATAAAAGATTTTGTTATGGAAAATTTCCACAAGCGTACTTGGGATAAGGAGCTAGGAAAAAAAAAATTTACTATATCGAGGTGTATAATCCCACTCATAGTCATCAACCAAAAGCATACATAGAGGCCAATATCTCTTGGAGAGCCAAAATTCTTATTGCTCAGTTAATGACTAATTCTCATCAACTAGGGTCTTGGAAAAGGCTAAAGGAAGTGTGGGAGGAAAGAGTACGCATTTTTTGTTCTTCCGGAAAAGTGGAAATAGAAAAACATTTCATTTTAGAATGTGAGGCTTTCAAAGACAACAAAGACAACAAGGAAAATTATGCACATATGTTCGCAGCTAGCTCTTGGGATAATTTATTTTGAAGCTTCATAGAGGATAATTTGTTTTGAAGCTTCACAGAAAAAGGGCCTAATACATCAAGCAGATGAAGAAGCAATCTATCCCATAGGCTACCTTTAGCGTCATGGATGTTAAAATAATTTATTTATTTCTTCTTCTTTCTATATAAGTAGACTGTTTTGGGAATGTGATTATATTAAAAATAGATGCAAAGAAACACTCGATGGGTATGGGATTATGTCTATACAAGTGGCGAACAATGATAAGCATGTGACAAATGCAATGTGATACAAGCCATGTAGTAAAGAAACACTCGAGGGGTAAGGGATTATGTCTATACAAGTGGCACCAATGATAAGCATGTGACAAATGAAATGTGATACAAGCCATGTAGTAAAGGTAAAAAGGTAACACATGTCAAAGACATGTATTGAAATCATGTTGGAAAGGAACTATCGAGAGACCAATTAAATTCTAAGCCACCCACAATTGCACATTAACAACAATCATTGTAAGAATTTACTAATGGTTATAATAGAACACAATGTCATGCTAAATAATGTTTATTGTTGCACCTATCAGTGCATATGTAAATCCTTATGGTCTTTCTCATTGAATGATTGTTTCTGTTAGAGATAATGGAGAATATCTTAGAATAGTGAGTTGGTTCACAAGACCTCGGGATAGGAATTAGTTTCTATTTTTTAGGTTATGGTTCTAACTTCCCTAAATCTATGATTACTATATATTGTGTAATGTACATGAGCAATGTAGAGCGTTTTGTAGAGCCAGACTCTCCTGGTTTAGACTCTCTTTCGTAGAGCTGACCAGTGGGTTTCATTTCATTTAATATACAACATTGCATTTTTATCATGGTATCAGAGTGACAGGGCTGAGAAAACCTATTCGCTGAGTGAGGAACTTTCCAGTCGCGCCTAACGTGAAATCATCGTAGGTATTTGAGGAAAAACCGGGACGATCACACTGTGACACTTCTACGCGTTTTCATTTTGTGGATCGTCGCAGATATCAAGTGTACATCTGCGATGATCGTCGCAACTCCGTGGTGGTTAAGTGCGACGATCGTGGTGACAGAATCTGAGAGAAGGCTATGAGGTTGGGAAATAACAGACAACATCACAACAAAAAGAGGGGTTGCATTTTGGTAGTGGCTGCCAAGAGAAGGCTACGTGGAGGCCAAGGTCTGCCGAGAAGAAGACCAGAAGGAGGCCATGGAAAACAACATTGGAGATCAGCAATGTCTGTCTTTGACATAGATCTAGGGTAATTCCAACATTTCTTTTACCTATCAAATTTGTTTTAATTGCCAAGATGAATAATCAGATGTTTGAAGCATGCTTGAATGAGCATAACAAGCTCGATGGCTCGAATTATGCGAATTGGAAATTCAAGATGCAGAATGTGCTAGAAGTGCAAAGTGCTTGGACGATTGCAAATGGGGATGAACAGAAGCCAGCAGCTGGATTTGCAACAGTCCTAGATTGGGAGAAGCATGAGGGTAAAACAAGGACACTGTTGAAGATGTCAGTGAAAGACTGCATCATACCACATATTAGAGAATGTAAATCAGCATGTGAAATTTGGGAAATTTTGAAGGATTTGTATGAGATCAGGAATACAAATTGTCTTTTATTTTTGAAGAGCAAGATCTTATCCCTGAAGATGGAGGAGAATGAAACAATTGCTACCTTCATAGCAAGGATCAAAGATCTGAAGAACAAATTGGCAAACATTGGTCATACGGTTAATGATATAGATCTTGTAATAATTACCATGAATGGTGTGATTGATGACTACCAAATGTTCATCACTGGAATAAATGCGAGAGAGAAAATCCCAAATTTTGAAGAACTGACAGGAATACTGATGCAAGAAGAAGAAAGAAGATCAACTCTGAAGCCCTAGAGTGTCGATCTTGCATTGATGGTGAAGAAAAACTTCTACAAAGGAAAAGGAAATCCGCAACAGCAAAACGGAGGAAGCTCACAGAAAATACCAAATCTGACCCAAGGTATGAATATGAATAGAAACAACTCTGTAATTAAGTGTTCTTATTGCAGAAAAATGGGTCACATAGCTAGAGAGTGCAGGAAGAAGAAATATCATGAAGAATAACAGAAGCAGAAAAGACATGCAGGTCATCTCGCAAATGATAATCATGAGCGAAACTTTAGATTGTTCATGGCAGATCGTGATGAGAATGTTGATGTAGACATTTGGTATGTAGATTCAGGAGCATCAACACATATGACAGGGAACCAGAAATGGTTTGAATATTTTAAAGAAATCAACGACGAAGCACAAATCTACCTAGGTGATGATAGAAGTCATAAGATCAAAGGATGTGGGAAAATTTCTATCATTTTACCTAATGTTAATATAAGACAAATTTATAATGTTATGTATGTGCCCAGTATAATAAAGAACTTGATTTCTGTATCCATGATTACAGATCAAGATCTTAAAGTTGAATTTTTAAAATCTAGCTTCTATATTAAAGATCTGCTAGATGGCATGAAGACAATTGCTACAGGAATTTCAACAGGAGGTCTATACAAATTGGATGTAAGACCAGCACCAGTTCGAGCTTTAATAGTAGTGGGTTTGACTACACAAGAGCTGTGGCATAAAAGATTTGGTCATATCAACTACAATGATTTGGTGTTACTTTAGAATTAGGAATGGTAAGAGATCTTCCTATGTTAAAACAAGTGCATAATGATTGTGATGTTTGTACATTAGGAAAGATGCATAGAGAAGAATTCCTTGTTCGAATAGAGAAGAAACAAAGAGATATACATGAATTAGTGCACACAGATCTTTGTGGACCCATGCAAACAAAGTCATTAGGAGGTGCATTATATTTTTTACCATTTATTGATGACTGCACAAAGTTTTCTTAGGTATATTTCTTGAGTAAGAAGAGTCACACATTTGAATATTTTAAGCAGCTCAAGAATATGATTGAAAGGCAAACAGGGAAGCAGATAAAAATTCTTCGCTCCAATCAAGGGGGAGAATACAAGAAGGATGAAGTTATCAAGTATTGTAAAGATCATGGAATATTACAACAATTTATAGCACCCCATACTCCTCAACATAATGGAGTAACAGAAAGAAAGAACAGAACACTTGTGGAATGTGCTAGAAGCATGTTAAAAGGTAAGAATCTGTCGAATGGTTTTTGGGCTGAAGCATTGAATATTGCAGTTTACTTAAAAAATAGGAGTCCTACAAAGAATCTAGAGTTTAAAACTCCTTATGAAGCACTATATGGATTTAAGCCTGCAGTAAAACATTTAAGAGTATTTGGGTCTAAAGCATTTGCCCATATTCCAAAGGAATACGGAAGAAAACTAGATTCAAAAGCCATCAGATGTACCTTTATAGGGTATTGTTCACAATATAAATCTTATAGATTATTTAATCCTTCTACCCACAAAATTTTTGTTAGTAGAGATGTCATATTCCATGAACAGGATCATGAAGAATTTGATGAGCACAATGAGGAATGGGATATTCCGTACATGGTGGAAGAAGAAAGTGAAGAAATAGGAAACAATCAGGATCAGCAACAGATAAAGGCAAAAGATGAACAACAACAACAACAACAGCATATACAACAGTAGCAACAACAGCAGATACAATAGCAACAACAGTGGCAGCAACAGCGGGAAGAAAAAGAGAATGATGATCAGACAAGGTTTGAGGCTACCCCACCACTTAGGAGATCAGGTAGGAAAGCTCAATTGCCTGCAAGATATAGGGAAAATGCTTTTATAACTAGTATGATGAATATTGTTGAACCTTCTAGTTATAAGGAAGCAAATGAATGTAGCGAATGGAAAACAACTATGGAACAAGAATATGAATCTATAATCAGAAACAACACTTGGGAACTGGTTGAACTTCCTAGAGGGAAACAAACCATAGGTTGTAAATGGCTGTATAAAGCAAAGATTAATACAGATGGAACTATAGATAAATTAAAAGCTAGATTGGTAGCAAAGGGGTATTCACAAAAAGAAGGCATTGACTATGAAGAAACCTTTGCCCCTATAGCTAAACTTGATACCATCAGAATGTTGATTGCTTTAGCTACTAAGAAACATTGGATGATTCACCAACTAGATGTAAAATTTGCATTTTTAAATCGAGAATTGAAAGAAGAGGTTTATTCAGAGCAACCTGAAGGGTTTGTTCAGAAAGGGAAAGAACATTTAGTCTGTAGGTTAAAGAAAGCACTTTATGGACTAAAGCAACCACCCAGGTTTTGGTACGAAAAAATTGATTCATTTTTTCTACAATTTGGTTACAACAGAAGCAAAAATAACCCTAATCTTTATACCATGCAAGATGAACAAGGGCGCATAGTGATGATTTCTTTGTATGTAGATGATTTGATCATTACAGGTGATGCTACATATCTGATCAAAGAAATCAAGCAACAGATGTCACAGGTATTCGAAATGAAACACCTTGGTGAATTAAGATACTGTTTGGGTCTTGAAATCTGGAGAGATTCAGGAAAAACTTTTTTGTCCCAGGGAAAGTATGTCAAAGGACTATTAGAAAGATTTAGGATGGATCAGTGTAAGCCTGCAACAATACCATTACAGCAGAACATCAAACTGCAAAGTGAGGATGGCTCTAAAGAGGTAGATGCGACACTTTACAGATAGCTGGTTGGGAGCCTAATCTACCTAACCACTACTAGACCAGATTTGGCTTATGCAGTCAGTGTGTTAAGTCAATATATGTCCAAGCCACTTGAAAGTCATTGGAATGTAGCGAAAAGTGTTTGGAGGTATCTACAAGGTACTGTAGGTTATGGTATTATTTATACTGATTCCTTTGATATTAGATTGACAGGATTTACAGATTCAGACTGAGTTGGAAATGTAGACGATTGCAGATCCATAACAGGCTATGCATTTAGCATTAGATCCAAGGTGATTACATAGAGTAGCAAGAAATAGAACATAGTTTCCTTGTCTTCAGCGGAAGCAGAGTATCAAGCTATGTGTGCAGCAGTTTGGTTGCGGAGACTTCTCCAAGATGTTGGGGAAGAACAAAAAGAGGCAACAACGATTAAGTGTGACAATCAGAGTTCAACGATTAAGTGTGACAATCAGAGTTCAATAAAACTTGGCAATAATCCGGTGTTTCACAAAAACACTAAACACATAGATACTCAGTTCCACTTTGTCAGGGAGAAAGTGCAATCAAAAGACATCCATTTGGTATATTGTAATACATGTGATAATGTTGTAGACATTTTCGCTAAGCCTCTTGGAAAAATCATGTTTGAAATGTTTAGGGAGATGCTAGGCATATTTGTGAACCCCTTCTCCATTAAGGGGGAGTGTTAGAGATAATGGAGAATATCTTATAATAGTGAGTTGGTTCACAAGACCTCAAGATAGGAATTAGTTTCTATTTTTTAGGTTATGGTTCTAGCTTACCTAAATCTGTGATTACTATATATTGTGTAATGTACATGAACAATATAGAGCGTTCTGCAGAACCAGACTCTACTGGTTAAGACTCCCTTTCGTAGAGCTTACCAATGGGTTTCATTTCATTTAATATACAACATTGCATTCTTATGAGTTTCTCTTCAAGACTAAAATATTGGCACTCACAGGGTAAACTTCCACGAGATGATTGGGTGGCTTCAAATCATCATGTTTGCGATCCATGCTATGTGTAGCATTTTAAAATAATGATCATTGCGTTAGAAATAAAGACTGTTTTAGCAATACTGTCAGCTATAAAAGAGACAACTCACAGTGCCATGGGAGGAATGGAACATTCAAAGGTTATATCAATAGGTGGAGTTTCGTGAAAAGAGTCTGATACAATGCAACAATAACAACGACTATACAAAGGACGCTCCAACGGTTAGGTTCACGTTGGAAACTCCACGATGGCAGGCTTTAAGAACGTGCATCCTATATATCATCACAACTCTGACAGCATTGTAAGGAGCCAAATGAAAGTTTTCAAAGGAACAATGTGATGGAATAACCCCTATGAAGAATCCAGCACCGTAAGAGGAACAATGTGATGGAATAACCCCTATGAAGAATCCAGTGCCGCAAGAGTTATGTATGTTCAACAACGAAAAGCATAATTCGAACGTCAATTCCCAGCATGCAAAAGAAAACTCTAGCCATGCCTAGCGAGCCAATGTTGACTGTGAAGAGATAAACATATAAAGGATTATGTTAATGCCTATCCACCAACTACCAAAGGTTGCACTCAACAATCCAATATAAACTATCATACGTTGCATATTGCATTACCTCCAAAATTTGCATAACAGGAAGTGTTGTATATTGGGTATTGTCAGATTGTAGTACGCAGTGCATTCAAACTTATCAAAATGTATTGAAAGTGATGACTGCCGGCCATTGATGGATTTCATATGCAGCTATGAGCCACATAGAAAGTTTCAAAGGTGAGGTCGCTCGATTAGCTGGGCTACTATATATTATTGCAGACTTGAAGACCTACAAATCTAAAAGGGCCAACATGGATTTGAGCAAGAGATGGTTGTTTCAAGCACGATGGCTTTGAGTTTCAATTTTTCCCTGTAGCAAGATCACTTGCTGCGTTGGAACAAAGTGAGGTATGGAAAGAAGGGTTTTCCTCCCAGCACCACAAGATGGTCACTCTTTGGAGAGATGCCTACTTTTCGCAATTTGTCAAGTATTGAAAGATCAAGTCACATACAACAGGGTAACGCTTGGTCGCAAATTGCAATTGTAATCTTCAACCAAAAGGCGACTTACACTAGGAGATGGAAATGCGACCAGTTGCAAGGCCGCAAAATTGCACCTGTAAAGGTCATCGATTTATACGACCTCATCTATGCGACTTGACTTAGGTCACATTCCCATATGCGACTTGCTCCTATTTTAAAATGCAACCTCCTTCCTGCGCTAGTCGCATGTGATGAAATCATCGCACTAATTGGGAATGCGAATTGCACCGGAGAAATAGAACTGTGGCCTTATCTATCTTTGCAACACAGTTCTGCTCACAATCGCAATTTTGGACTTTATCGACGCGTTGGTATGCTACAACTTGTCCTTCCTTTCAAATTGCGACTTATACTTCTGAGTAATGCGACCTGCCGTGGTTTTGGGGTAGTTATATAAATAAGGCGAATGATCAAAGACATACAAATCCATAAATGGGTTGTTAACGTCCGTGAACGAAGATTAAAATTCTTTGTAATGACCAACGCACTTGAAATAGCTACTAAAAACAACTCGATATCATAAAAGCCAAAAAACAATTCGATATCATAAAAGCCAAGTCCATAAAGGGGTTGTTAACGTGCCGTGAACAAGGATTAAAAACCTTTGTAATGACCACCGCACTTGAAATAGCTACTAAAAACAACTCGATATCATAAAAGCGATGATGATCATACATGCAGTCCATGTCAAAGGTCGATTAGGTGTCAACATGCATACATAAAGCATGCGTTGATTATTGGCCTCTAAACAACGTGTTGGAGCTAAAGAGATAGCACATTTTTTTCATTTCAAAAATCTGACCAACGTCGCCAACACTCCGACAGCCAATGAAATAAAAAATGAGTTATCGATGACGGTGTATGTAACTACCGCACTATGCATGGCTGGGCTCCAATTTGGAAATATTCCCTTTGAACCTTGCTCCAACCACCGACGAATGGTCCTCACCATAGCAAGGAAGTGTGTCCAAATAAATGGCACAAAGGTAAAATGAACCATACAAAGGGATGTGATAAAGTCACGCTGGAATTATGAAATGAAGTGCAACCTGTATGCTTAATAAAGCTTTCATGTTACTATTGAATCTGATATTAATACTGTTCATGTCATGAAAGAGACTTGCATGTTGAAAACATGAAAGGTACTCCGAGGAAATTCGAGAGAGAACAAAAGCTGAACCAAATGATGTTTATGGTAGTTTAAGAAAGAATGATAAAAGAGGGAAACGCGTATGCAGCCTAAATTTTATAATCCACTTTTATAATCCAATTAGGACGGCCTAGCCAGGTATTCAAGAAATCACAAATGCTAAAGACTCTATAGATCGCGATGGGACAAAAAATAATGTGCAATACCGATATCCACTTTTGATCCTCCATGTCTTACTTGGCGACATAATATTGTTCAGAGGTTTACACATGGAAAACTTTGTTTAAAAACACCACTATTAATATCTGAATAAGGAAGGATGTTGGTGTTTCTCTCGGAATATTTTACTTACATACGCCATGAGCCTCTTTCCAAAATATGACTGAAGAAGCTCACGATGACGCTATACAAACCACATATTTTGACAATGTTGTCGTGCAAAAAAAGGATTATATAGGGGTCCAAATCAATCTCTTGTTTTCAATCAATTTTTTAGGTCTCTGATATTATTCTTTGTCTACAAACATGTATAACCGTTGTAATTAGGTTGCAGGTAGAAGAAAGGGAACGATAATGGTGACCTATGTGGAGGAACCTATGATTTCTCACAAAGGCTACACAACTACAATTTCGGCAAGTCGGAAGGCCAGATACACATAGGCTTCTGAAAACAATTAAGAATACCAAGAGCACAACATGAGAGGTTCATTGGATGCTTGCAAGGCATAGTAGCATGCAAGTAGACATGTCTTCTGACCTGGAAACAACATTGACAATGAGTACTCTAGATTTCCAAGAAATCTCTATACTCTTGTCGTAACTACTCCTCCGACATAATGTAAATATTTCTCATCATGTATTATTTGATAAAAAGCTAATTTGAAATCAATTGGGCATGTATTAGTCATTAGACATGAGAGAGTAGTGAGGAAGTTCAAGAGTCATGAGGGGAAGAGAAAAGTCATGGTAAGTGAACAGTCTCCTTACGTCTATAAGTATACCCTCATGCCTCCTTTGAAAGGGGACTTTTAGCACTCAACCTAGGACTAGCATTAGATGATTGATTTGTGTTTAAAGAGCTAGAGGTAGTCATCTCTTGATAGCTAGCAGGGTGAGTTATGACGAGGCTAGGGTTTTGCTTTAGATGATGGCATGAATAGCCCATGTTCCACTAATGGGCTTTGATGGTTTATGGGATATGTACTTGTATTTGCAACAACATCAATAAGAAGTTCTTCATTTTTCGCATTGATTCCCATGCTTTCTCATAGTGGTTGTAATGGTTGTATGGTATTTTCACTGAATTTGTATGCATGATTCTACATAAACAATCTGTTATGGACCAGTTTGTATTTGTTCTGTGTGTGTTTGCTTTTAAATAAATGATTCTTATTACATGCCATGCCAACAACTTATTTTGAACTATTTTGCAATTAACCTCTAGCATGTTCTTGTTCATGTAGGCCTGAAATGGTTTTAGCTCACTAACCCTTCTTGTGGCATGCTTCTTATTGCTTTTTAGTTGCATTCTTGTATGTTGTTATGCAAGATGTCAATTATAGGTTGACCTCATTCCTACTATCTGGGCATTTCTTTCTTACTCTCGCTTTAACAACATCACATTTGATAGGCAAGAGTGAAAAAATCATGGTGACAATTAGACCCAAATTGGATGGGGCTCCTATCCAAAACAATGTGAAGTCTAATTGGGACTTCACACCAGGGAGACCATGTAGTTTTTGGTAGGACATCCAGTGCCATCAACAAAATGATAGCTCAACCGTCAAGTAGTGGTCATGGGGTTTCAAGTTCGCTTGAATGTAGAAGTGCTCTGCAACTTTGAAACCAAGACCCCAAGTGAAAGCATCATTGAAAAGTATATGTGAGGTACCACTTATATATTTAAGAAAAAATGACCAAAATGATAGCAAGGTGCACCTGATAAGTACTTTGAGATAGAAAAGGCCCAAAATGATAAATTTTGGTAAATTGAATAAAAGGTACGGTGATGAAGAATTAAGTGGCTTGATCCCAATATGACTAGCAGTTCAAAAAATAGAGCTCATGGGCTCCCAAACTCGCCTAAAAAAGATGGTGAAATTGACATATATAAGTGAAGTGGTCACATTTCCACCTCATTTGTACTTTTCCTGATGTGGTTCTTGTTGCGATCCTAGAGATAGGTCGAGTGGTTGTAGTCATCTAGAGGATCGAATCAGCTAGCGGGGAAAAAAGGTGAGTAGTCATGATACCCTCTCAGATGATTCAGTAGCTTACTGTAAGTTGTATAAATTCAAGCGCAAGTTGTATTAGTGACAGTGCTGGAAGACTATGCGAAGATCCTTGATGTGGTCTGAGCATTTCTTGGAATGACCGGCGTGGTCTTCCAAGTATGCTAAGACGCGATCATCCAGTCATGAAAGATGTAGTCCATGGCCCATTAAAAAGTGGCTCCAACATTTTTAAGATGAAAGGGCATGACACAATATACGAAGGTAGCCCATGTTGTGGTGAATGTAGTATTGTACTAATCAATGTTTGAAATCTAAATTTGGTTGGAGCCTCAGAAGCCATTCATAAAGGATAAGGCTTGATGCCCTGCAGAGGTGTTGATGAACTGATCAATAAAATGGGTGGGGTAATTATCCTTATGACATGCTTTGGTCAAATCACGAAAGGTAGTTTAGACCCAACTGGTCCCCTATTTTTATTGATTGGTATAGGGTTGGAAACCTAAGATGTGTAAGCAATGGGGTAGATGAATCTATCTTTGTGCAATTTATTGATTTAGATTTTGATGGCTTCAGATTTAGAGGGATGCAATGATCACTGCTTTTTCCACATAGGGGAGGCATCATGCTAGGTGTCGATACAATGTTCGATGATAATAGAACTTATGCCAGACATTTCAGAACATGACCAAGTGAAAATGTCCCTGTATTCTTGGAATATGGATTTATATGAGGAAAGTTCCTCTAGAGAGCAGGTTGCCCACAATGATATTTCTTCAAATATGCTAAGCTTGTTGAGATATCCACTTTAATGATAGGTGATATGTTTTCCATATTTCCCTCTTCAAATGCATCTAACTTCGGTATGGGATTTTGAACTAGTCTACATGGCCCACAGGAATAAAATCCTTGGTTTATACAACGTAAATGGTGTTTATGGGTGTGGTGGAAGGTATGAATACTTTTTCTTAGAGGAAGAAAAAGAAATGATGCATGGTGTCCCATGGACACTCTATTTTTGTCATGGACTTGATAATATCTTCATTATAATGAAAAAGAGAAAAATGGGATGGAGGCATCAACAGTTCATGAGGCATTGTTTGGCACATGGAAGTGATAGTTCACAAGTAGGTGTATGATACCATACTTGTTGCCATATGACCAATATATGTGGAGAATGAATAGATAGGTTGGGTCCATATGGCTTGGATGGTGCAACCTTCACAATGAGTGAAGTGGTCTTGACAATGTGGAATGATGACTATATGACTTTAGTCATTATTCCTACAAAAGAAGAAATGAACTGAATATACATTGTCAACAGTGTCCTTTTACCCTGCTCTCTTGGAATCCATTGTACCTGTACTCCTGAGAGATGGAAGAACACCTGTGGTACCTAGACATAGAGCAACACTCATGGAAAGCAAAATGTCAGTTGAAAACCAAAAGCAACTTGAGGACTCACATGCAACACACCTGGGTGACTGACTAGAGGGTTTGTGTAATTTTCATTGGGAGGCCGGGAGACTGACTACCAGAACTGCACAGAACATAGTCTGGACTGTCAGTGGGCTGAATATCTACTGAACTTATGCAGAGCACCGTCCAAATTGGCCTTTTGAGGACTGAAACTACACAATGTGCATTTTCAGTCAGTAATGACTGCAACCCGGTCAACTACATCTGCGTAATTCTGGGGGCCAGCAGGCACTGGTTCTCAAAATTGCATAGAGAAAGCATGGAGACCAATGTTCGGAAAGATATGCACATTTTCTGGGAAGAAGGAATAGCCTTCACTCTAAAAAATGTGCCTTCGCTCTCAGAAATGTGCAGTGCAAGCTTGACAAGGCAAGGTTCGGGTCTAGGCTACCCAAACTCACCGACGGGCAACTGAAAACATGTAAAGTTTGAATGCATGTGAAAATCTAAGTGCAGAGAAGAGCGAATGATCATGCATGTAAACAGAAAGTGTGGGATTCAGTAAAAGAGAAACAAGTAAGTGTGTGAAACAAGTCACCAGAATGACGACCGTTAGTGCAGAAATAATGTCATGCATGTGGCAACAGTAAGATGCAATGGAAAAATTGAAACAATGGTTCTACAAGATAACATGCATTAATATGATAGCAGACGTTCAACAAAACCAAGAAAACAACACTCACACAAATCAAAATACAAAAAGCGACAGAAAAGCAACAAAAGACATGAAAAGTGGACTTACCCTAAAAAAGTTGAGCTGAGTGTGTCGAATGTTCCTAGATGTGATGTGGGATGCTAGAGATCCAAGATCAAAGTGAGGAATGAGATATGCAGCATCAAATAAATAGTTTTGATAAGATCGAGGTTTATGATGCACATGCCGCAAATCTAGGAAAAAGCGGCACTTGGCAAGAGGTTTCTAAAACAGCTTTTGCATGTAACCCCCACCTGCTAAAAATGGATCCCTAAAATCTAGAGATGATTTTTTTTTCTTTTCTTTTTTTTTGGGAAAAACAAGCCCATGCATGCAAAGTAATATTTCTTAGTCCTGGAGGGAATCGGTCAACTTCGGAGTGCATGCAACAGGCTGCAAGACCTGGAGTGACTTCTTCACAGTTTTTGGGCTTAGTGGGTCTAGTTGCCCCTCAGGCTCTATGCAATTTCTAGACTGAAACCTAGGCTATCAACTAGACCTATGCAAATTTTGAGAGCAAGCCCAATGATGGGTTTCTCTATGCAATTTTCAGAGGGAAGGCTTCCTGCTTGCTCTGCACATTTTTGGAGAGCAGTAGGGTGCCTTGATGGTCTGCGTAATTTTTTAGAGGAAGGTTGGTCCCCCTCCAATTCTATGTAATTTTGAAAGTGAGAACTATAGCTAGAAAATGACCAAGTTCCGGGATGTCAGCTTACGGGTGGAAGGAAAACAAGTTAGCAAACAGATGTTGTTAAGCCATATATACTCAACTGAAGCTTATGTACCAAGATAGTGCAAGACATGATGCTGAGGATGGTTTGTAAGGAGGCTCCAAAAGGAAGCTAAGGAAAAATTTTGGACAGTGGTTGTAGCTACTACAACACTTGGCGACACACTAGTAGAACTCCAGCTCTCTGAATGGACCTTGTTTCATGAAAAGCAAGTCTAACTCCTCCAGAGGTATTGTTCGATTCTTAGATCATCGTGGTTTCCATAGTAGCTTGATTGAAATGTGTAGCACCTGCCATGCTCTTGATCGGTCAACACACATTCCAGGCCAAGTCAACTTAGTTGTTTTGATTGGGAATGAGGGGTATACTAATGCACAAGTGATATGATTGTCAGAGTTTAAGTTTCATCTCTGGTGTTGCTCTGCTATCAGTAGGCCTGAACAGTACCCCAACAGAGTCACGCAAGAACACAAGCATCGATTCATTGTCAGCAAGCTTGGTCAGTACCCCGACAGAGTTACTTGAATCACCTCTCTACATAGGAAGACTTTGTATTATTTCTCCCTATTCATTTTTTTCAAAATTTTTCACATTTTTCATTTTCATTTTCATTTTTTTTAAGAACTGTGCATATGCACTTATTTATTTCAAAGGTGGAAGAGGGATCCCGACTTATTGAGAGAAGAAGAGGTTGTTCCTTTAGATAATTATTATATATATACCTCTGGCATACTTGTTAAGGTTTCCCCCCTCACCTTACTTTATTTGACTGCGCTAACAAGGATTACCCCAAAACAACCGACTAGAGTAGGTGGTACTAGTTAGCGTGCAAATGTTTTGTTTTCATCTAGATTCACTTTGAACATAACATATTTTCCATTGGTGTATCATTGAATGAAGACAAAAAGTTCTACATAAAGAGAGAATATAATGGATAACCAAGTATTGATTGTTGTACAAGTCCTCTTGTACTTTACCCTGCTTGTTTCAAGAGTCATACATGGTTACACGTGAACCTAACCTACAAATATAAACAAGAAACAAAATAAAACATCAAAGAGAAGAAGTAAATGGGAAAGCAAAGCAAGTAAGCAAAGCCAGTGGGAAAGAAAAAAAACAAACAAAGCAATAAACAAAACATGCATGCAAGCAAACAAAACATAAAGAAAACACTACTCCTACTCCTAAGCTAATGGTGCATGGGTCTGATAACGTGAAGTGATATTTCCAATGCAGCCATCGACGCATTGGTTGACCCATGTTGGTGAAGGCATGGTTCAAAAAGAGCATAGTCAACTGAACCAGTAGACATGAAAGATATAACAATGAAGACAAACAGACTTTGAGTTTAAATGCATCCACAGAAAAGAAAACAGTGAAAGCACATGACATGCACTTTGTGGTCTTACCATGGCGTTGTCATACACTGTGTGCAGTAGTTAAGCATATGCACTATCCTGACTATGACATGAAAGAAAACATTTGTAACATAGATAACTTACATCATGCAAGAGTGCTTGTTGTGTAAGATTCCTCCAATGCATGAGCGATGGGATCATGTGATTCAAGTGCAGGAGGAAATATATGTGTGTTAGATTGGTCTTCAATACATACAGATGAGTGTTGAGGAGCCTTAGGTAGTTCAAAAATTTCTTGATCAGACGTGAAACTAACCTCAAGACAACGGGGGCCTGACATAACCATTAGCTTGTGTTGAAGTGCCCCGACAGCCTATGGGGTTTCGACTTCATCGACAGATAGATCATCATAAACATGTGGCTTTGAAAGATCAATAATGATAGAATCAACATCGTGATTGAATATGGGAGTAAATAGATCGTGACCGCTATGATAAGAAAAATCAATGAGTTCATTGACATCCTCATGATCTGATGAATCAAACGGAGGGGTAGATGCGGAGCAAGAATTTTTACCCTCTCCGTTTCCAGAAAAAGTAGATGAAAAATCAAGTGGATTTTCAATGAAGATTTTGTCCTATCCACTGTCAGATCATGGAATGAAATCTGGTGTGATTTGTGAATGATTAGAAGTAGATACATCCATGGATGGATTTACACAAGGAAAATCAGAGATAACATAATCACCAAAGATGTTAGGAAAAAGCGAAGGAGCCACAGATAGAAAGAGGTCATCCTTCCCCGCAGGTTGATTTTCAGATTCCCAATCATACTCATCATAAATGACAACGTAGGTTGGTTTTGGAAGATAAACCCCTCAATGGCTTGATCCTTGTTCACAACATGTGTAGAGTCAGGAACGAAAGAACACAAGATGGTGCAATCATGAGGATCAACAGAACGTGGAGATGGAGGTCGAGGTAATAAGTGTGTATGACAACCCATGGGATTCCCAACCAAATATGCATAGAAATTGAGAATAGTGAGGGTGGGAGGATGTGACAGTTGAAAAAACATGTGTGCATGTTCTCCTACACCACTCTGCAGGGGTGGAGTTGTTTGACGAGGAGAATGTGGAAAGTCACTTGTGACAACAATGGTGTCTGCTTGTGATTACGCAGCTCCATCACTGAAGTATGCTAAGTAAGGTTTGAACTTCAACTTCACATTGGGACATAGTGATTTGGTAAGGCAATATTCAAATCTGTCCATGAGATACTGGAATTCCATCTAACTTTTCGGAACTTCAAACATGAGTAAATGGAAAAACTTCCAAAAATCCATAGGTGATTCAGTGGGGCCTTCCATTGTTTTAAAATTTTTTTGTCAAGAGATTCAGGATCAAAATGATGGAAAATAGATTTGATTAGATCATTGAAGTGTTTAAATGAGTGCACACAATTAGTAGGCAGGTTATGGCACCATCGTTTCAGGTATCCACAAAGTGTGTATGCAAGCAAGATGTTGACCTATACTTCATCAAAATCTTTCGCATCCTCCAAAAATGCAAGGAAGTCATGTAAGTGCTCAGGCTAGGAAACTTCACCTTCACCATCATACGTGATTTCAGACAAGTGCTCAAAAAAATCCTTCGTGATTTCAATGGAGTGTGCATTGGATAGACATCGTAGAGGGTTAACTACAACAATATCCATGATAAACATGTGAAGATTTAGAACAAGATGTGAGAACTCAGCTTGTCATCTGGCCCTCCTTCTAGTGCCATAAATGTCGATAGTTTTGGACCTGCCAACATGTTAGGGGATCACCCCGGTAAGAAATCCCAACTAGACCTTAGACTGTTTGGAGTAGGAGTTCCAGTAGTGGGTAGTACGGTATTGCCTTAACGGTGGTTGTGCACAGAGGTAAGTAAGATGTCCTTGTTGGAAACAAGGGTGTGACCTTGCAGCAAGTTAAGGAAGGTGCATGAAAGGCTCTAACACACAGAAAGGGGGAAGAGTGTGCCCCTTAGAAACCTGTCATAACACGCATCTTGAAAGGGAACACACGAGAAGAATGACATCATGAGATGGAAAGAAGGATAGTGGCGATCCAAAGTGATGGATTATATTAACAACACGCTTTGATAAGATTCATACAAACACATACAGAATAGTACATACATACATGCGTAAATAACAACTACATACATCATTAGAGTAATCAGGATAACCGAACTACAATAAGAACATATACATGAAACGTGCTCCCTCTATTATATTAAAAGAGTGAAAGATCAAATCATACATACAAGCATGAAAACCACTAGCCCCGATAGTAGAACATTACAGTCACTACTGCTTGCTCCTCCAAAGAGATGTACTAGCTCTGCATTGTGGAGAAGCCAAGCCTATTTACAATAAACTTCAAGCTTTCTATGAGTTATCCCTATAGGAATCTTGGCTCCCAAAAGCTTGTACAATGAGTTATGAGGTTCTATAAATAGCAAAGGGTGGGGTGACCCTTGACATTCCACTTTGTGACTCTTCACCTACCCTCATGACTCTTCAACTTACACATGACAGTTACATTCTACTATTCACAGTTGTTCTTTCACTTTTACAACATGTTTACATTACAATTTGCACATGTACCCATGTGAGACTGAAATAAGCTTGAGTAAGCCTTGCAAGACATCAATAAGAATTAGAAAGTTGTGGGAAGACTATCTCTTTGACATCTTCTCGATGGTTGACAGTGGCGAACTGATGCCAAGCTTGGTAGTCTGTTATATTGTCCGTGTGCTTTGCGGTGACATCTTTTTGAGAAACAACCCTTGCCTCTATTTCATTTGGGTACATTGATTTGGAACCTTTGTCCAACTTGTTGGGTAGCATGTGCATCATGGCCTTGAGTGTAGCCAGACCAGCGACATACTTGTGCATATCTTTGTGCTCATCTGCAAGTCTACACTGGTGGCTATGCACATCAATTGATCAAAGTACATGTCCAACTCCAGTCGGACTTGGTTCTTTATCTTCACCTCAGTGAGTATGCCAATTGATGGGATCACATGCATGTGCATAATGACATCCATGCTCCTGAATACCCATGCATGTGAAGCCTGTAAGCTGGTGATGAGCTACAATAGTTCCTCATAGTTCCAGATCTGACTCCGTATGCGTGCCTTCAACTCCATTTCCTTTGGCTTCGTCATCTTTGGAAAGTGCAATGGGGCTTCCTTGTACCTCATTGTCCATATTTACATGTGATCGAAATTAGTGTGTAAGTCTAGAAATATGCATACTATCCTAGCACAACACTACTGCCAATTGTTGAGATGGACAACTGGCTTATGCACAGTGACGAACTTGAAGTATAACTTCTACATGACTATCTCAAGAGATGATACCTCATCTAGTATCACTCTCCTCAACTCTGCTTTGGTGGATGCTGTAACTTTCTCTTCTCCCTACTTGGCCACTCATAGCTCCTTAGCCATGCACTCATTCTCAACTATCAAGAATCTAAAACTGAGGCTGGTGGCTTCGTCATATACTCTTGTAGCATCGACTAATGCAGCTAGATGTCTATGCACATCAAACGTGATCACTCAAACTTCAAAATACACAAGGGATACATGGACATCTGGAGTGGGCACTCTGCGCGACTGCACAAATTTGTGTTGTGATTCGTCGAAATATATGTTGTGTATATCCACTTCCAGATTGTCGTCAAGGATTTCAGTGTCTCCTTGATCTCTTGGGACCTTCTCTGCTTCCATATTTGGTGAAGCTAGTGGGGTGAACTCTTCGTTTTGAGGCATGAGATCAATGTCTTGATCTAACTCGTGTTGAACCATATGCATGTACATCTACTCTAGAATCTGTTCAATCTCTTGAGAAAAATCATGTTCCTGCGACTCCTCACCCTGTCTGTTATGTGCTAGTTGCTCGGATCAGTGAATAACCTGTATGGGTGTAGTTTCATCAATATGTTAATGCTGCACCTTCTATTTTTCTTATTCCTATTGTGCTTCCTTCTCTCTTATGCACAACTCTTGCTCTTCCCTAAGTTTCTGCTTCAATTCTTGTAACTCTTTTTCTACTTCTTCCATATTCTCCTTCTCTCTTTTCCTTTGTGCGGTCCTTCTATCACCTCTTCGCCTCAATATCCAAAGCTTCTTTCAACACAAGTGGATCTGCTTTGAACTTGCATCTTTTCTCTACCTCTGCACTACCTACAAACTACCTCTTTCATTTTTCAAGTGTAGGTTTGATGCTCTCTACTACTGCTGATGATGCTTCTCTCTATGATGTTGCTGCCTTCTTCACTGCTTAACATTCTACAGCCATGTTGATTGGTTCATTAAGCCTAGAGAAGTGATAGAAATATCTCCATGGGTCTTCCTCAGGCCAACGACACACCCCATGGATCCAAGGATGATGCACTCTCACACAATGGTCCTTCATTAAGCAATGCGGGTCATATGGATTGAAACTTCTGGCGCTGAAGGTGAATCACTTGAATTCCTTCGTCTCGGCCTCAGCATGCTTGGGATTCTAGATCTCACACAACCCAATCTGCAAAGGAAGAGTGGGCCAAGGTGCCTTCTTCTTCCTATGTAGTCTCGTTGACAACCTTGCTGAGATGTAATATGACATTGTTTGCATGACCAACTTATCCATGGAAAACTTCAGTAAAACATGCAGAGCCTTCTCCACGTTGTACATCCAGATGATGGTGCCAAGGGGTCAAGCATACCTATATGCTATGTCAATTAATGCCTCCATCGCTTCCTGTGACATGCAAGTTGGATCATGATCAAAGATCATCCTTTATACCACAGTGATGAAGTAGTCTGGTAGCTATACAATAACTCCATGGAAGTTGCATTTAGAGAAGAACCTGCAATAGGTGTGCACCGAGTTTTTTGAAGGTGTCCATGCCCAACCCAAGCATGGGAACTGTTGATGGGCATAGTCTCCATCAAGTATGTAAGCGAACTAACCCTTGGGCAGATGTCAGGCTTCTGTCAGTTGTTCCTTCAACTTGAGAACCAACATGTCGGACTAGTTCAAAGTTCTTCC
Source organism: Pinus tabuliformis (assembly GCA_031772625.1). Taxonomy (NCBI): domain Eukaryota; kingdom Viridiplantae; phylum Streptophyta; class Pinopsida; order Pinales; family Pinaceae; genus Pinus; species Pinus tabuliformis. The sequence continues at coordinate 662,132,714 of CM062820.1, read as the reverse complement.
TTCGCTCACCAGTTCATCCAACATGATCACCCAACTCTACGGGAAGGTTTTTGTGTTCTCTTGGCCATATAAGAGGCATGCGAAGATGACCAAGATCTGATATGCCTTCCACTTTATCCTTGTCTTGTATACTTCGTTTGGTGTCGTCTTGAACTTAGATGGCTCTTTCACCCAACTCTTCAAGAAGTCTCTCAAGTTTGCACTGCTGCTGGGTCTGGTGAACGGTGTATCCATTGTGATCACTGACAGTAGAAAGTGATACATCTCCTAAAAGTCATTTTCCTTGAAGGTATCAAGTTTTGTTCCACTGGCACTACTCAACACCATTGTCTTTGGATCAATATATGAGAAAATCCAGTTGATCATGTCCATGAATGGAAACGCAGGATACCTGCATTCAATTCAGTATAAGCCAGACTTGCTTATGTTGACATAGACACTATGGTCTTCCAGGGTCTCCTCAAATGTGCTTGAAAAGGTGTCATTGATGTCCTGCCATTTCATGTTTATCTACTTTTCTATTAACAACTTAGTGTCTTCATAGATGGGCAAACTCATAGACACTTACTCAACTGCATCTCCAGTTGCAAACTCAACAGTGTCCTTTGACCCTGCTCTCCTGGAAGCCATTATACCTATACTATTGAGAGACGAACGAACACCTATGGTACTTGGAGATAAAGAAAGACTCATTGCAAGCATGATGTCAGTTGAAAACCAAAATCAACTTGAGGACTGCCATGTGACACACCTGGTTGACTGATTGTAGGGTTCACACAATTTTCACCGAGAGGTTGGGAGATTGATTGGCAAAACTACACAGAAAATAGTCTAGACTATTAGTGGGCTGACTGACTAATAAAACTGTGTAGAGAACAGTCCAGGTTTGCTTGCTGACGACTGAAACTGCGCAATGTGCATTTTCAGTTAGCAATGATTGCAACCTGATCAATCACATTTGTGCAATTCTGAGGGCCAACAGACACTGCCTCACATAATTGTGCAAAGAAAGCATGGAGGCTAGTGTTGAGAAATCTCCGTGCAATTTCTGGGAGGAAGGTAGAGCCTTCACTCTTAGAAATGCACAGAGCAAGATGGGGAAGGCAAGGTCTGCGCCAAGGAAGCCTAGACCCACGGACGAGCGATTAAAAACATGTAAAGGATGAATGCATGTGAAAATCTGAGTGTAGACAAGAGTGAATGATCATACATGCAAACAATGAGTGTAGGATTCAGTAAACGGGAACCAAGTAAGTGTGTGAAGCAAGGCGTCGCAAGGATGATCACTAGTGCAGAAACAATGTCATGCATGCGATAAGAGTAAGATGCAATGGAAAATTGAAACAATGCTTCTATAAGATAACATGCATTAATACGAAAATATGCGTTCAAAAAAACCAAGCAAACAACACTCATAGAAACTGAAATACAAAGTGACAGAAAAGCAGCAACATACATGAAAAGCATACTTACTCGGAAAACGCTGAGCTGAGTGTGCCAAATGCTCTGAGATGCGATGTGGGATGCCAGAGCTCCAAGATAGAAGTGAGGAATGAGCTCTGAAGTGTCAAATAAACAATTTTGATAAGATCAAGGTTTATGAAATGCATACCACAAATATAGGAAAAAGTGACGCTTGGTGGGAGGTTTCTAAAACGATTTTTTCATGTAACCCCCAACTGCTAAAAATGGATCCCTAAAATTTAGGGATGTTTTTTTCTTTTTCCTTTTACCTTTTCAAGAAAAAGCAGCACATGCATGAAAGTATGATTTTTCAGTCCTGGAGGGAACCGATCAACTTGGGACCACATGCAATGGAGTGCAAGCCTTGGAGTGACTTTTGCATAGTTTCGGGGTTGAGTGGGTCTGGCTGCCCCTCAGTCTCTGCGCAATTTCTAGATTGAAGCCCAGGTTATCAACTAGAATTGTGCAAATCTTGAGAGCAAGCCCAGTGATGGGCTACTCTGTAGAATTTGCAGAGGGAAGGCTGCCTGCTTGCTCTGCGCATTTCTGGAGAGAAGCAAGATGCCTTGATGGTATGCACAATTCTAGAGAGGAAGGCTGGTTCCCCTCCAGTTTCACACAATTTTCCAAGTGAGCATAACAGCTAGAAAACGACCAAGTTTTGGGATGTCATCGCGCGAGTGGAAGGCGAACAAGTTAGCAAACACAAGTTGTTAAGCCATAGAAACTCAACTGAAGCTTATGTACCTAGATAGCGCAAAACATGGTGTTGAGGATGGTAGGTAGGAAGCCTCTAAAACAAAGCTAAGACAAAATTTTGGAGGGTGGTTGTAGCTGCTACAACACTACTATATAATCAGGTCACCATTGTTGCCATAAGCTAATAGACCTTCCTAATGCCCTCTATTTTGTAAACTTGATCAACCTTGACTTTGAACTTGGAGGGTTCTTTCCACCATGATATTAGGATATATTTAGTAGACATATGGAAATTTGACATCCGCCTAGTGTTGAAGGCTCCTCTTTCTTTGGTAACCTGTAGTAGGCAACAATGTATGTAGCAGTAGAGGAAGAAAAAGCTTCACTTGTGTGGCCCCTTATAACCCATCATTTTGTATCAGTATTCTGTAGTATCCAGTCGATGGTTTATGCACATGGGAAGAATAGCAGATGCATGGCTACTTTGTGAATCCATGGCCTCTTGATATTAATATATACTTTGAAATTGTCCTGATCCTAGGGAATCTTCTTCTTAGAAAATTCAGAAGATATATTGAACCATGAGAGCTTGGTGGTCTTGTTAATGTTGCATGTCGTGTCCCCATAGATTTGTGGTGGCGTTTCTTCTAGGACTTCTTGGATACTTCTCTTAGACCTTTTGAGAGAAGAATTGATTCCTGGAGGCGCCATCTCTCCAAAGAAATATGATATTGATATAGAGTCCATATCAATGTCATCTAGCATTTTAAACAAGAAATCCCAAGATGAGAATGATAACATAAATAATATTAATCATAAATATGAGAGTAAACCAAGCTTTGAAAAGTAGGGAATAATATGAGAAATTTGATCCTGGGATCAGTTGAAGGGAAGGTTGTTGGGTCACACAATTTGAAATTCGTAATGCGAGAGGTGAACAAACTAGCAACTTGGTGACTAGTCAGTATGATATGGCTGAAGGTCACTAGGTTGTTGAAAATGAGTGGTTTCAAAGTCATAGCATAATCTATATTGAAAGGTCACAGATCGGGTAGATCTCAAGGTCATAGTTTGAGATAGGCAGCAAGGTCAAAGTTCAGATTCTATGGTGATTTTTTGAAGCACGACTTGGTTCCTTTGATGGTTGGATGGAAATTCCATGGCTTGAGGTGGGAAATTCAACCTAACGAGAACTTGGGAATCAAAGGAGGTTGAGAACAGGGGAGATGTGCTTTAGATGGGGCTTAGTTCTTAAGAAATGGGATGCTAAGAAGACGAGTAAAGTGTCTGGAGGATTTTTGTTGGGTGTGGAGCCTGATTATCTTCTTTATTTAGAGGTATCACCATATTGAACCCCAATTCGTAATGTGGCAGAAACACCGCCCATAGAATATACGTTGCAAGGGGGGTCTAAGGGGGGTGACTGTGATATTTGGGAGCCCCCCCCAGTGGGGAATTGGGGGCAACACCTCTGAAGCTAAAAATAGATGTAAAATTACCTTGTAAAATGTTGTCATTTCGTAGTCAATTTGGGCCGTTCATTAGGTTGAGATTTGACGGTAGAAGTTATGTTTAATTTAGTGTTTTTTGCCCTAGAAGGCAACCCCTCACTATATATGAGGGAATTGTATTTCATCCATGTAGATCTGTATTTTGAATGAGAAAGAGAGGAGAGATTGTATGAGAGCGAAGAGGAATTATAGCGGGATCTGTTGTAGGTTGCATCACTTCAGTTTGCTAGATAATAGAGGAGGAAGGATTGACTGTTTCCCATGGACGTAGCCCAAATTGGGTGAACCACGTATATCTATGTCTCTCTTGTTTTGTCTGTTTTTTGTGTTTATATTTCTGCAATATATTTTATGTGTTCCATTGCTCTGTAATATATAATTTTCTAACAACTGGTATCAGAGCCGAAGGTCTATTTGGCTGATAAAATCGCAAGAGAGAAGGGTTTCTAGTTCGAGTAGGAGCAATGGTGGAAGATGGTAGGTTTACGGTTGAAACATTTAACAACAAAAACTACTAGCCTTGGAAGATGAAGATGGAATATTATATGTATGAGAACGATATGTACCTACCATTGAGCGGAAAGACAAAGAATCTGATTAGTACTATAGGCATAGAATGCAATATTCTCGACAGAAAGGCACTTGGAACAATACTGTTGTGGCTAGTGGTGTTGGTAGTGTTTAATATTTTGAAGGAAACAACAACAAAGGGTTTAATGAAGGCATTGGCCAAACTATATGAAAAACCCTCGGCCTCAAATAAGGTATTTCTTATGAAGCATTTATTTAATATGAAGATGTCAGAAGGTGGATTTGTTGTTGATCATTTAAATGGATTTAATATAGTTACCAGTCAGTTAAGTTCTGTAGGGGTAACTTCTGATGATGAAGTTAGGGCTCTATTATGTCTATGATCATTGCCAGAAAGCTGGAACGGTTTAGTTATGGCCATTAGTAACTCTATCTATGGATCTAGTACTTTAAAGTTTGATGATGTTGTCGGTGAAATCCTTAGTGAGGAAATTTGATGGAAAAGCTCCAGTGAGACATCAGGTAATGCTTTGATTGCAGAGACTAGGGAAAGAAAAATGGAAAGAGGAAAGAGCCCAGGATATCACAGTAAGTCAAGGAAAGGCAGATCCAAGTCCAGATCAGGGATAGTATGTTGGGAATGTGGGAGGAAAGGACACCTGAAGAAAGACTCCAAGTCTCGAAAGGGAAAAGAAGGAGACATTCAAAAAGAAAACAATCATGAAGTGAATGTGACAGGTGATGTGTTGCAAGATGCTTTGATTCTTTCATTAGAAAATATTATTGATGCCTGGGTGGTAGATTCAGGGGTATCATTCCATGTCACACCTGATAGGAAACATTTTCATGATTATGTTTAAGGATATATTGGACAGGTTCAATTGGGTGCTGATAAACCCTATAAACTCATTGGAATGGGTACAATTTTCATAAAACAAGAGAATGTAAATGAATGGTTATTGAAGGAGGTAAGGCATGTTCCAAATCTGAAGAAAATTCTTATTTCAACAAGGCAGTTGGGAGGTGAAGGCTGTGTGACTACTTTTACAGATAAAAGTTGGAAGGCCACTAAAAGAGCCCTGGTAATAGAAAAAGGAGAAAAGGTTGGTACATTATATTTATGCAATGGTGTTTCTAATTCTGTTAATGCTTTAACCTCTATAGGAGAAGATACGACATTGTGGAATCATAGGCTTGGGCACATGAGTGAGAAGGGGATGCAAATTATTCACTCAAGAAATTTGTTGCCAAGTTTGAAGCATGTTGATTTAGAATTCTGTGAGAATTGTGTTTATGGAAAACAAAAGAGAGTCAGATTCCTCAGAGTTGGGAAAGAAAAGGAGAGCAAAAAATTAGAGCTTGTGCATACAGATGTATGGGGACCTTCTTAGGTATCATCTCTTGGTGTCTATTGTTATTATGTTACTTTTATTGATGATGCAACCAAAAATACCTGGATTTGTTGGATTTGAAATAAATCTGATGTATTTGATACTTTCAAGAAATGGAAAGCTTTGGTTGAAAATGAGACAGAAAAAGGTTGAAGTGTCTCAGATCAGACAATGCAGGTGAATATTGTAAAAAATATTTTGATCGGTATTGTTCATAGAATGGAATTCACAGAGAGAAGACAGTTCCAGAAACACCACAAGAAAATGGTGTGTCATAAAGGATGAACAGGACAATCATGGAGCATGCAAGGTGCATGGGATTGTATACATGATTGCCTTCACAATTTTGGGTAGATGTTGTGGATACTGTTGTTTATCTAATAAACAAAGGGCCTTCAAGTTCCTTGGACAGTGGTATTCTAGAGGAGGCATGGACAGGTAAGAACGTAAACTAATCATTTTTAAAGACTTTTGGTTGTGAAACCTTTGTCCACATTAATAAAGAAAATAGAACAAAGCTTGAGGCAAAATCAAAGAAACGTACCTTTATTGGATATGGTGTTACTGATTTTGGTTATCACTTTTATGATTATGAAAAACACAAAAGCATTAGGAGCAAAGATGTCATATTCAATGAAAAGGTTTTGTATAAGGATCAACTTTAGGAAAAGAAACAGAAAAAATAAAGTCGAGAATACACCGTGCTTGATGAGATCACAGATAAAGTGAAGGTGCCTAAAAATCATAATGATCAACAACAAGAACAAATACAACAACCACAACAACAACAACCACCTCAAACACCTTAAAGTGGTGTTAGAAGATCTACCAGGATAAATAGACCCCCTGAATGATACTCTCCTTCATTATAATATGTATTGTTGATTGATTCTAGTGAACCATAATGTTATGAAGAAGCAGTGCAGGTAGAAACCAAGAAGAAATGGGAACAAGCCATGAAAGAAGAGATGGAATTCTTAGCACATAACCAAACTTGGGACTTATTCAGGTTGCTTGCAAGTAAAACAACATTGCAGAATAAATGGGATTATAGGTTGAAGGAAGAAGATGGAGGTAGAAAAAGGTATAAAGGTAGACTTGTGGTGAAGGGGTTTGCACAGAAAAATGGTATAGACTTTGATGAAATATTTTCTCCTGTTGTTAAAATGACTTCAATCATAACCATATTAAGTCTAGTAGAAGATGAATATTTGTATCCTAAGAAGTTTGATGTAAAGACAACCTTTCTTCATGGGGATTTGGAGCAAGATATATATATGCAGTGGCCACAAGGATATGAGGTAAAGGGGAAGGAGAAACTAGTGTATAGGTTGAAGAAGAGCTTGTATGGCTTAACACAAGCTCCAAGGTAGTGGTATCTAAAATTTAATAGGTTTATGTCTGAACAAGGTTATACTAGATGTCACTTTGATCATTGTGTTTATCTCAAAAGGAAAAATGATGGCAGCTATATTATATTGTTATTGTATGTCGATGAAATGCTTGTTGCAGGTTCTAACATGCTGGAAATAAATGTGCACAAAAGAAAATTAGAAAACTCATTTGAAATGAAGGATTTGGGTGCTGGAAAACAAATCCTTGGTATGAGAATAACTAGATAAAGGAAGAATAAAAAATTAACATTGTCTCAGAGTGAGTACATAGAAAAGGTGTTGAAAAGATTTGATATGCAGAATGCAAAACCAGTTAGTATACCTTTGGCTAGCCATTTCAAACTAAGTAAGGAAATGTGTCCTGAGACTCAAGAAGAAGTGGATTATATGTCTAAAGTTCCATATGCATCAGCAGTTGGAAGCTTAGTGTATGCAATGGCCTACACAAGGCCTGATATTTCACATGCAGTGGGAGTTGTAAGTAGGTACATGAACAATCTAGGAAAAGAACATTGGATGGTGGTGAAGTGGATTCTCAAGTATTTGAGAGGTACCACAAATCAAGCATTATGATTTGGTGGTTCAAACATTTCTCTACAGGGATATGTTGATGCAGATATGGCAAGTGATAAAGATAACAGGAGGAGCACAACAGGGTATGTGTTTACTATAGGTGGAACAACTGTTAGTTGTGTTTCAAAGCTACAAAGTGTTGTTTCACTCTCAACAACGGAAGCTAAGTATGTAGCTGCTATAGAGGCTAGTAAAGAAATGATTTGGTTACAAAGGTTTCTTGATGAATTGTGTGAGAAGCAGGAGTTGGGCAGGTTATACAGTGATAGCCAGAGAGCCATACATCTTGAAAATAACTCTGCATTTCATTCCAAGACTAAACATATACAGCTCAAGTACCATTTCATACGGCCAGTGTTGGAAGATGGACATTTGAAGCTAGAAAAGGTACACACTAGCAAAAATCCTGTAGATATGTTAACAAAATTTGTAACCAAGGAGAAATTGAGATTCTGCTCAGCTTTATTGGTCTTCAAGTATGATGAATAAGATGAGAAACAACCAGGTCCAAAGTGGAGTCATTGTCCAGCAAATTAAGCAGTGATGGAGTTGCTATAATCAGTCTCCAAGTGGGAGATTGTTGGGTGTGGAGCTTGATTACCTTCTTTATTCAAGGGTATCACCACATTGGACCCTAGTTCGTAATGTGGCGGCAACGCCGCCCGTAGAATATGCATTGCAAGGGGGGTCAAGGGGTAAAATGTTGTAATTTCATAGTCGATCTAGGCTATTCATTAGGCAAAGATCTAACAATAGAAGTTATGTTTAATTTAGGGTTTTTTGCCCTAGAAGGCAACCCATCACTATATATGAGGGAATTGTATTGCGTCTCTGTAGATCTGTATTCTGAATGAGAAAGAGAGAGGAGATTATGTGAGAGCAAAGAGGGAATCACAACGGATTTGCTGTAGGTTGTATCTCTTTAGTTTGCTAGATAATATAAAGGGAAGGACTAGTTGTTTCCCATGGATGTAGCCCAAATTGGGTGAACCACGTATATCTGTGTCTCTCTTGTTTTGTGTGTTTTTTGTGTTATATTTATGCAATATATTTTATGTGTTCCATTGCTCTGTAATATATAATTTTCTAACAGTTTTAGGGAAAAATGGATTGGAAATGGGCCAAAGAGGTAGTTAAATACTACTTGAGGAGGACAATGCATATTTCATGGGTAGAGATAGACACATGGTAGGAAGAATTATTACAAGGGAGATGAAAAGGTGCCAAGCTGGAGAGTGGAGTCACGTGCATTCTTAGTTGCCAAGTTCCTCTGCCTTGAGCACTCAAATCAGTTGAATGAATGAATAATGGGAGAGGAGGGTATATATAAATTAGTCACACATGTGGGGATTGGGGAGGTCGTAAGCTTGCACACCAAGGGAGGTCACAAAATTAAGGCTTATTTAGTTTGCAACCTAGCGACCATGTGACTTCGAAGGTTTATAATAGTTTCTTGAGGTCACAAGGAAGGCTGAGTCACAAAATCAGAGGTCATTTACATAGAAACCATGTGACATGGCGACTATTCTTGGTGATCAGTGCAGATTGCAGGCTACTATGTCACAAGGTCCCTGCTTTTAGAATTCTATGTCTTGTGACCCTGTTATTTTTTGACTAGTGACATAGATGAATAGGATATGCTTGGAAAGGAGGTTGCAGGTCACAATTTTAAAACTTGATTAAGGTCCTTCTTTTCGACTTGTGACCTTAAGATATTGAAGCCTTATAATTTACAACTTGAGATTCTCTCAGGTGCCTAAGGAAGACTTAACCCACTATCGCGATGCAAAGACTCGCTAAGGTGTAGAGGGAGGATACAATTCTGATAAGGGGGGCCCCAAAATTTTGAAGGGGTCAAATTATGGGGTTTTTATGGCTACTACAACACTTTCCGTTGTGTATATGCTTCATCACCTCGCTGTTGTGTCATGATGGGATTCTGAACCTTTGTTCTTACACCTACCTTTGTAATTTCTAGGGACATTCTTCTTAGGTTATGTGTTCCATGGGTCCTCCCTTACAATGTTTTGAACCAATCAATGTTTCCTCCACTGTGTGCATCCTCCATTACATCCTCCTAGTGCCTTGTCACCTTGGAGGTTTCGATTCGCACCTTGTATCGAAATCCTAGGGAGATAATTCCATGGTGATGTGGCTTATGGGGTGCCCCAATAGGTAAAATTTCCCTAGTGCTAGTCAAGTACACTACATCAACACTTGGCCATGTCCTCCCATTGCTATCACCTTGCCACATCATCATATTGTATCACCCCACTACATTTTCCCCAGAACTAACCTTGCAGTCTCCGTCAGGTCTCACTAGGTATATTTCGCTAAGGTTACATGTCTAATATGGGCCCACCTTCTCTCTGTTATGCGCTTATACTATTGTACAACCTTGACACCTCTAACTCTAACTCACCCCGAGATATTTTCCCTGGATGTTTAGTCTTGCACTTCGTTAAAAAATTGCACAGAGAAACCTACCAGGGTTATGTGTCATTAGTGGGGACCACAATTGTACCTCCTGAGCTTGTGAATTTTATACCTTTGCACCCAAGTGGCGATGCATGCCACCTATGCATGTTGATTGTGCTTAGGGGCCCTTTTCCTTAACCAAACTTTGAATTTTACTTTTGAAACTTTTATAGGCCATATCTTTTGATCGAGAAATCCTTTTCAGACTTCAATGTAATGTTGGAATTATCTTTCCAAGCACTATCCATTTGAGCAATTTCCAAGAGATTTAGATCTAATATTATGTACAAAAAATTACTCCAAATATTTGTGACCTTATCCACCTTTATGAATGCCTTTGACATGCTTCTCAATCTGTTAGAAAAATATTATATATGAGAGAGAAATGCAAGACATATAATATGCGGAAAAACAACAAACACGTAAAACCAGAGAGACATAGGTATATGTGGTTCACTCAGTTTTGGCTATGTCCACCCCGATCAGCGAGTCCTTCCTTTTTATTATCCAGCAAAATGAAGAGACACAATGTATATTAGATCCGCTGTAATATCCTCTGTTTTCTCTCACAGTCTCACCTATCTGTTTCTCGCTCTGAGAATACACATATATTCAACAGGCTCAATACAATACGCTCATACAAAGAGAAGGGTTTCCTTCTAGGGAAAAAAACCCTAAACTAAACATAAATTCTATCGTTAGATCATCCGCCTAATGAACAACCCAGATTGACTAGAAATTACTATACTTTTACAAGGAAATTTTACATCTATTTTTAGCTTTGGGGGTGTTGCCCCCAAAACCCCTGCAAGGGGACTGCTAGCCCTCGGAGCCCCCAGCTAGGGGGTATGGTCCCCGCCGAACCCCTGCGGGGGGGAGAAGTCCCCTCCTCACCCCCCCCACATGGAGGGGTGTACAATCTTCCTGGGGTATACATCTAGCTGAAATAAAGACCTTTAAATTAGGATGATAATCATACTCCACACCCAACACAATCAAATAACAATCTCCATGATACTCTTGAAATAATACAACACCTTGACATAATTGATTGATGCCTTTGACATCAATGATTGATGTCAATGATTGACATCAATGATTGATATCATTACTTGACATAAATGACAACATATTCTAACAATTTTCACATTAACTAGGAAAAACCAATCCTTCAATTACATGACCCTTACCAATAAAATGAACATTTTTTGATAGAGTCACTCGTCTCAATCTTAGAAACTATTGGGACAATACTCATGGATCTATGATTCATGAACACGATTGCAGATCCTACATTTGTTTCATACATACCACATTTTCATGCATTCTCTAAATGCATTACAAAACATGTTTTGTCTCATGAGTGTATTATTCATTCATTTAATTTTCGTTCAACATGGTAGTGCAATTCATGCACTCATTATTAATATTTTACTATATCTTTTTGTGTTGACAATTTTCTGCCTTATCCATGCCTTATCCAATTACATAAACAAACGATATCAAATTCATCTGGAAGAAATCTTACGCAATTCCTTTACCTTTTTACATTTTCTTTCTACTTTCCCTACTTAGTTGGCTACCATCACATGCATTCTTAGTTAAGATATTTTCAAGGAGTTTAGCTAGATTGTTAGCATAATTGATGTTGCAACATTCAACTTCCCCTAAAAATATCTTAACCTCACATATTAGTAACAACTCTATCATTTTATCTACTTATACACATGTTTAAATGAATATTCATAAAAGGAATTAACATTATGTATCATATTCATGCATTCAAACAATGACTTCAATCATGCATGCAAACATGTATATATCACCATGCACATGCCATAATAACACATATTACATGCTATTCATATACACATAAATTGATAATAAATTAATTTATGCATGAGCTATAACATATAAATTCAACAACCAATTCAATCTTGTTAAAGTTTTATTTATTTATGTCAATTATATATTTATATATTTGCAACAAACCAAACCCTTTCATGCTTATGGTGTTTTATAATTTAGTTTACAAACTTGGTATTCATGAATTCAAACAATGACTTCAATCATGCGCAGGAACATGTATATATCACCATGAATGTGCTATACTAACAGATATTACATGCCATTCATATACACATAAATTGCTAATAAAATAATTTAATCATGAGCTATAACATATAAATTCAACAACCAGTTCAATCTTGCTAAATTTTTCTTTATTTGTGTGAATTATATATTTATATATTTGCAACGAACCAAACCTTTTCATGATTATGGTGTTTTATAATTCAGTTTACAAACTTGGTTTTATCTATTCAAAATATCCCCTCTACATTTATTGCAGTAAGTGCACTTAACATACTATCATATGAACACAATTTAATTATATTATTTCCTAAGGTCTAAAACAACCTTAAAATTCCAAAGTCCATCTAAATAGTTTTGGAGGAACCCTCCCACTTTCGTTTCTATGCAAGTGGATTACCTTAGCTATGCATCATTAGTTATTAAACCTTATAATCCTATCATGGAACTTTCATTGAGTTCTTAATTAAATTAGAGAGGTTTTGGTGATGTTCTCTCATTTCTCTTCACCTCACCAGCAAGGGTGGGTGACTCAATCTTCTTAATTTCTCTAGGCACCAGACAAGTCCTAGCAAGCTCTACTACAACTATTAGAGATTATTCCTATTGATTTCCCACTATTGTACGAACCTCTAATCCACTTATATATGATTTGTACATTGATGTATGCTCTTGGACATAAGATATTTTCCTTCCCTCATGCTTCTTATAAGGGAAGTAATGAAGAAATTGTTCCCTTTTATAGCCCATTCATTTCAAAATATTCCTCTTGGATTTACCTCTATCTGTATTGTTGACTATCGGCCCATGTGTCTAGAGTTTAAATGAGCTATCCTTATTTTCTTGTTGGTGAGGTAATTCATGGAGTAGGTGTTCTAAACTACCTTATGGGGTTTCACCTCAGTGTCTAACTTCTTATAGTAATGTTTTTCCTTTTGAATGATGTCATCAATTGTCATGGGCTCCTTAGACTTTATCTTATCCTAAAATGGTCTTGGTAATCCATTGATAAATACTATATTTTCATCTCTTCATCTTTAAGAAATGGTACATATTCCAGTAGTGGTATGAACTAATTAGCATAGTTGTCCAATTTGAGTTGTCCCATTCTTAGTTCATGGAATTCCTTTATCATATCATTATGATGCCACTTTATATCTCTAGCAGTTGATCCATGTTACAACAACCCTCACATGTATGATAGATTGTGTAGCCGTATCATGTTTTTCTTTGTCTTTTGTTCTTGTTTTCCTATGAGTCCTTCATTATCTACTTTTCAACTCCAAATATATCCGTTCAAAATATTTATTTTCTCAATAAGGTCATGATATTTTCCCTTTTATCTCCCATTTTCCTCTAAGGAGATCATTTAAGTAATGAGTTGTTCCTTTGTGTTGAACATCCTTGTTTTTCATTTTACGGCTAGAAAGTATTCCTATATACTAAAATAACACATAGGTATTGATACCATTAATGTAATAATAATTAAGGATGTTTATTACCTTTACTTCATTTGTTCCTATGCCAATATCTACTTGCATTTTTATATTTTTCTATCAAACTCAAGTCAATATTTAAGTAACATTAGTGAATTCATATATATAGTAAAAAAAATTCACATAATTACACTTGTATACATAAATATTTATTTAAAACATAAATTCATTCGTATACTCAAGCCCATCTAGGTTTAATTCTGAACCTTAGCTTTGACACCATGTTTTCAAATACAAGGTATCATCTTTTCCCCTTATTCATGAGATTAATAATCATATGTGATACCACTTTGTAACATACACAACCCTTCATTAGGTGCCTTAATGCCCGATTAAGGATATAGGGTATCCATTTTTTTTTCTTGTTCATGAGCTTAATAATAAGATGTAATACCACTTTGTAACATATCCAACCAGCTAATACTTAATTAGGGGTGTGGGACATCACATATTCTCTATAGAATTTTATCAAGAAGTTCCCATACACTGCCTAATCACCATCCATAAAACATAATTTTTTTGGGGCATTTCATCAAAGAGTTCATGTGCATTATTTATTTCTCTCAAACCATAATATTCCATAGTTGTTATATCTTATAAATTGTAGAGGATTAAAATATGAATTATTTACTGTAGATACCTTGAGATATTTTCTCTTTCTCCTCCAAGTTTCACATTCTATAACCTCTAAAAAAAAAGTTATGCAAAGAATGCAAAGCTGACATGTTTTAAGGCCTAATATCAAGAGCATTAAGGAGACCCAACTCTCATAGGGAATATTTCTGAATATATAGAAAACCAATATATGAAATATATCTTATATGTTCTTTGGAATTTCCCCTTACCATGGTCCAAGTTTCAGCCTCTGAAAGCACCTAGAGGAAAATTCATAGCGAAAATTCCAAAATTGACCTTATTTCAGGAGCATTCAGGAAGCTCCACATTTTTAGAGCATAACTATGAAAATATAGCAAATAATTTTTTTTAAATTGAACTATATTATATGTGGGATTCTCCCTCACTATGGCTCATGTTCTTTCATATGGAACTTCTGAGAAGAAAATTTATAGTGAAATTTCCAAAATGGCATGTTTAAAGAAGCATTGAAGAAGCTTAATTTTCTTATATCATATACATAAAAGTAAAGTGAACCAAAATTTGAAAATTGAAACAGGTGATTAGTGGGATATCCCCTTACTACGATCCAACTTTCATCATCTAGAAACTTCCAAAAGGAAAGTTATGTTGAAAAGTACAAGATGACTTGTTTACCTCATAAATCACATTTTGGACTTCCACCATTAGACTCCATGAAATCACTTATATCCTGTAGAGGAAATTGAGGAAAATGAAAGATGTAATTGAAAAGAAAGGCATACAATTACCCAAAATTGTCACGCATTTTCCATGCATCCCAATTCATTTAAATTCCATAGCCAACTAAATTCAAACCCAATTCTCTAGACTAATTTCAACAACAATAATTCCTACATACTAGTAAATCATTCATGAAATAAATATAAAAAATAGAGATATACAAATATATCTATTGTAACCAGAAAAGGCTATAAATGAAGTAGGGTGTAATACATTTCTCCTTAGACTCAATTATGCTAAAGATTTTGTCATAGCTGGGCACCTCTATGCCAGATCTTGATGCCTTGAGGGAAAAATAAACTTAGGGATTTAGCACAAAGTTTTGGGCCATCTTTAACACAAAAAGTGAAGGCCACTCTCCTTCACACAAGGGAAAACTCTATCTTTATCACATAGGATGTCATTCACAACTCTTAACTAGTCACAAGGCCTAAAACTCTATGGGTTCTACCACAATTTCTCTTTCCAAATAGGATTTTTGAGAGGGAGAGTATGCAAGATAATCCAAGGATGAAACAAGAACCAAGAACTAAGAACCCCTTGATAGTTTCTCCTTTTTTATATAATCACACCTTGACCCTTCATATTTCCAATATTTTGCTAGAAGATTCTTAGGAATTGTTGGGATGGGGTCCCCTAGGTTAGTTTGGGGTTACGATAACCCAAATTTTGGTACAATTTTGTAAATAATGTAAAGTCTCTACGATTTGTGGATGTGGAGTGCGTAGATGACTAGGAGTCAAAGGGGCTTAGTCCCTTATTTTGGATAAGTTTTGAGTCAGTTTTTGAGATTCACCCATGGTTCGTGGACCATGGCATTGTATGAAAAAGGTCTATAAATATTGAGTCTTAGCAAAAGGAAGAGGTAACTAAGTGGAACGAAGATAGAGAAAAGGGGTTAATTGAAGAGTCTTGGGAAGAATCTAAGGCAAGAAGGCTATGCTTCTTGTGCTTAGGTAGTGAAAGGGAAGCTCTGCAGTTGAGTGCGTGGAGGCCTAGGTAGATTCCACAACTGAGTACGCAGACCCTTGAAGCTATGTGCGCAGGGAAGTTTGAGTTTGTAATACAGGAATTGAAGATCAATAAAAGACAATTTTATGAAGAAAGGAGTATTTATGTTATATCTGTTAATGTTATATGTTGTTGATAAATGACTTGTTTTATGAAATATTAGTTGAATGCTACGTGATTTTCTTCAATAAGTCTTAATAATGCACACAATGCATGTTCAAATAGTTTTGTGAAGACTCTAGTTATTCCTCTTATGTTATTAATGACTTAAGTAGATCTGCGTGAACACCAATTTAAGATTGCCTTCTGATGCACATAAGTAGGTAACTTGACTGGTAAAGGTAAGTAAGGACTGATCATGGACCTTTGTGAAGGTATGAAGGTTGTTTTAACAAAGTTGCAGTAACATGCCCTAAGCATTTATCGATCTGCGTGAAGGAAGATTAAAGGCACTGGAAGAAATCACACTAGTATCTAGATGCAGAAACTTGGTTCTTGCATCCCCCCATACTATTTCAAGTGAGGCAGCAGCCTACGCTATGCAGGTTGTTTCTGAAAGGGCCAATATTGTATGGTTTTCTTGGTTGGTGTAACTAACTTTGAACCTGGGCCAGGACCCCCTAAGCCAACAAATGGTTCCATTGTTGGGACCAGTATCTTCTTTAAAGAGATGTGTGATGTCGCATCATTGGAATTAGACCAAGAAATAAATTGAAAAGTAGTTGGATCACAAGATTCACGAGTTCGCAGCGCAAGAAAACAAGAATCTGTGCATGTTGAAGGAAGAGTGGTTGAACAGGTACCTGTATATCGAGATACACGAGATCTTCTTCTGCACCTTCCCCATTGAACTGTATGAGTGGTTAGATAAATTAACAGACGATCAAGGAAGGTGGAAGCTTGATAGTCCTATAGTGTGGACTCCAGAATTAGTGCAACGACTAGAAGCCTCTGAAAACAAGATCAAGTGGGTTTTCGATCATTGGCTCGATTGAATTCTAGGAGGATTTGTTACATGATTTTTAGTTGATACCTCAGTTAGCTACATCGAAGTGGAGCGAATATTTTTCAAAGGACCATGAGGTAAGTATTTAAGATCATTGAATACTTAAATTAAGATGTTGTTATATGAGAAATGGGTGATGCCATTACCTTGATGTTCGGAGCTACGCGAAGTGGACAATTCTTTAGAAATCGTGAAGGATTAGGACCAGAGTATAGTTTATTGATTGGACCCCCTTCAAGTAACGGTGAAGGGATGGGGCATACTACACCATGAACTGTTGTTCAACTAATCACTCAAGGGATTCCTAGAACATATAATCCTTCCACTCCACCTCCACCTCCACATCCATGTTGTCAAGGTTAATCCTCTCTACAGATAAAGATGATCCCTGTAGCCCAATGAGTGGGTCTAGCAACTTGAGAGGACAATCAACTAGACATCTTCCTAGATTATGATTGAAAAATAGAAGAAGAGAGAAGGCCTACCTTGGTCTGAAGGTAATCCAATTTCCTTTGTTGAAATCCACAAACTACTTTTGTCAAGGTCTTGTTCTTGCTTCCTCAAGCACTTATGTACCTACACAAAAAACCAAGAGACAACAAATCATGCCAAAACTAATAGCAAGTCCAATAATAATCTATTTAGCTGATCAAGGATTTCCAAACAAATACATACATGAACATATATATTAGTCAGACTAACCAACAATTGTATTATTATTTAAATAATAAAGGGGAAGCTTACAAACATAGCCTTGATGTTGAAAGGCTCTGCTTGAGTGGAAATCCAAGTCCAAGCCAAGAAACTCTCCAACACTCCTTCACCAAGTCTAATGAATAACCTCTAGGCAGAAGCTCAACATAGGGGTGCAAATGGACATTGATCAACAATTTGGGAATGGTAGAGGGGAAATTTATAAGCTGGGAGACGGAGTTAGACCTCCTCAAAAGATAGGATTAGGCCCACATCTTAAGGAAGTAGCTCATAGGGATAAGACCAATAGGTCAAATTAGGAGGATTCGACCTCATCTATGCAAAACCACCTCCAGCTCACTACTTTGGAAGCTTCTAGATCACAAATATTCTCATCCTCATTGGGAAAAATTCCTTTTTGAGACCATCACGAGTATGGGAGAGAATAGAGCGATTCCATCACTGGCTTAACATGGTGCACCATACGATCATCACAGTTTTGAGCTTCATAAGTGCGATGATTCTCATTTTATGGTTTCATGAGCTATTTCTTTAGGGAAAGCTATAGATATTTTCCAGGGAAAGTTAAAGGTAGGATCTGAGCTACATACATTGATGAATGTGTTATATAATGATCATGTTTCAGACACTTCAAGGTATGTCACAGGGAAGTGCAAGAGGCGTGACAAAATATTGTGTAACATATGCCCCCTAAAGCGTGAAGGCAGAATGAGGAGTGATGACTAAAATGCTTTACGAGCTTTTGGCAAGGACGACGATGCACACTGTCAGGAGACCTACAAATCAAGGACTCATATACATATACATTTTTGATATTAAGACAAGAATCCATGGCATGGATACATCCATCCTGTTGATGAAGACTATATAAAAATATCCATGGTATGGGCACAACCATCTAGATAAGATGGATCATTATAAATATGAAGTCTCACGGTATGGTCACAACCATCCGTATAGTAGAAACATGTTTACAATCATGAATAACATAAAAATCCATGTAGGCTGAGCCATAACAGACAGGACTCAGGGTCTTTCGCTCGATCCCGACTCGATCAATGTACGAATCCCAACATGCGAATAAAAATGTTGAATTCGAACATGCTAGAAAACCACCTGATTACCAGCCAATGAGGTGGACCGTTAACAGGTATAAGAGAAACTACCAATAATGAAAATTTCCCTCAAGGTACAATAGTACAATATGTGAATGTGATAATGAAGTTGAGGTCGAACACTCATGGAATCACCCAATTGAAAGCCAATAATGAAGACCTATTGTCGGATACAAAGCACTGACCATTAAGGCATGCCAGCTCTAAGGTACTGAAAATGAGTTCCTAAGTCATCTTCTTGGATAGTGAGATGAAGTCAATAGGAAGTGACCCATTGAAGGAGGGCAATGATGAATCCCTCGTCATCCACATGCAACAAGGAATAAAGTGGAAGGATATTCAGGATTATATCAATGACTCAAATAATGTATAGGTAAATAATTGCAAATTGAACTTCTCTTGAACATATTGGCAACACGACTCCAGAGTGTGGAAGCATCTGACTCAACATGGGGCTAAATGTCATGATGATAGTTTGGAATAGTGAAATGAGAGGCAATATGGATCACCAAAATCCAGGAGGACAAGTGACTAAGTGAGGATATCCCAAAACTGACACGAGAGCAGAAGAGTGTCATGTTCAAGAGCGACATGCTGCCTATACAAAGGATGTCTCATCTTCATTTTCCCCTGCTATTTATAGCAAGTACCACAACTATTTTCAATCACAAGGTTGAAGGGGATATCATATGCTGGTTATGTAAGTTCACTCTTCGAATGAATCCATCCTAGTAAGTTTTACGAGCCCTAGGAAGGAGAAGCTTGGTCCCATCATGGTGACGAGCCTTTCATCATAAAATTTTAACGAGCCCAACGTAAGAATAACTCGACATCTTTTTCACATTTAGAGAGTTTGAAAAAGAAAGGAAAAAGAAAATTGCAACATGTCCCTTTTCGTGTTTTGTCCCTTGAACCCGAAAAGGTAGAAAACAATATCTAAGGGAACGTCTTAACCATGTCGACCAAGGTTTAGCTTTTTCGTAAATAGTCAGGCTTAGCCTTAAAAATGGGTAAACGTATGCTGAGGTGACATCAATTCATTTACTTTAACGAGTTTGAAAAGACAAGTACTCGACCATCTTTTGAAATTTCGAGAGTCTGAAAAGAGCTGAAAGATGACTCTAGGGGGTTTCGCTTTTTGTTTATTTAAGGAGTCTAAAAAAGAGATAAAATAAAACTCCTAGAATTAGTCAACAATGATCATTGTTCACATTGAAGGAACCTCTAACTGCAAAATAAATGCACCCATCAATGATATCGAGCATATATTAAAATATTACAAAAATATTTGACAAAATGAGTTTCAAAACTTATAAATAGGCAAAACTAATTTCACTTTTTACCATTTTACAAAAATGAACTCTGAAAGTGTTTTTGTTACCTAATTTCCTTGATTTTCCAGTGAATGCTACAGGAGAACGGAGGGACCATTTCACGATCCCTCTGTGACAGGTAAGAGCCTCATCCATGCTCTTGCATATCATTACCTTTTTATGCAATTTTAACGATCGATTTTAAGCTAAAAAGGTGGATTTTAAAAATTTAAGTTGTCGATGACGATCGCAGGTATGGTCATGATACCCACGATGGTTGCACTTGAGCCCAAAATGCTCACATGATGCCATCATGTTGTTTTGAAAAACAGGCATGATAGTGTTGAGAGCAACTATCAGAGATTAAAAACTCATATTAAAGAAGAAAATGGTGATTTTTATCCATGGAAAAGGCACTAAAAAGGGTTTAAATGTTGTTTGTAGGAGAAATATGGTCATAGAGTGGAAAAAAAGAGGCCATGAGGATGAGGATCACCAAGCATATCAAGATCCGACATGCATACATGCTTTGAGGGACTATGGCTTGCCGAAATTATTCTAGACCACAGGGTTGAGGGCACAAGTGGAACTGCTACCTTATTTGATTAGCGTTTGGGATATATCACGAGATGTTCATTGTCAAAGGCCAGGAACTAGAACTATAGGAAATGGAAATTTACTTAATCATGGGATTATCCTATTAAGGAGAACCCATTCAACTCTTTGGATCTTGCCAACTAGGGGAGAGAACTAGGAGTCTAGTCCATAGATACTGTCCTGGAACCGAGATAACTAATGAAGGTAAGGTGAAGATTGGAGAAATCACCAAGAATATTGTTTTGAGAACAATATTGTTCACCATAGCACATGTATCCAGCACGCAAGCTATTCACAAGGCTTCCAAGTCTCAACTTCAGTATGCCATTGCTTGTTTGACTCCGACCATCTTTAACTAGTTTGGAGGTCTTTTGGTGAACATGAAGGGCCAACTGACCAAAGGTAAACATAGACACCTGAAGCAGTTCAGGTTTGGTTCCATACTAGTGACCTTGTTCTTGGAGCAAATACCGCACTTCTGGTATCAGTGGGAAGAAGTACCACATCCTGCCCCCCAAGATTCGAGGCTCATGAGATGGATCCAGCTCATGCCACAAGGAGGCACAAGCCAACACATGCACTATCCACCACAGCTCTTCGCTTGGCTTGAACACCAGGTGTTGATGGTAGACGACTATGATTATGCTGGCATAGATTTTAGAGGGGATCTAGATCTAGCTCTACCACTAGGTGAACAGTGGACTGATGCAGGTAAAAACATGCTTTTTGAATTTTTTCAAGCTTTTATGATTTTTATGAGAATGTAATCTAAGACTCATCTTATGATGCAGAGAGGTGGGACCAGAGAGACCACCAGCCATGTTGCCAATAGAAAGATGATTTTCCCATCCGATAGTGGCTGCAGACTACGAAGAAGTGGATGACCCCTTAGCCAAGATGGAATGGAACTTGGAGGCAATCACTTGAAGGGTTCCAGATTATGCCACCATCGACGATGTTCCACTACATTGGTAGAGACATATAGTGGGAATCTTTTTGAGACTACGTCAAATGTTAGGCTGAGCGATGAGAGCAGTCCCGTACTACCATGAGCATCGCGCAGTTTCATAGTCGTTCTAGTCTCTTACACATTTTGTAGGCTTTGAAAGCCAAGTGTCTCAGAACACTCTATTTTTTGATATTTTGATGTAAACACTCCAGAAAACATGATCTCTCTCTCTCTCTCTCTCTCTCTCTCTCTCTCTCTCTCTCTATATATATATATATATATATATATATATGCATGTTTTGCTTCTACTTATGTGTTCATAACATGATTCAGTTTTACAAATAACGCAAATGTATATCAAGAACAAATCAGTTAATGTATTTAAATTACGTGGAATATGTTGATATGTAATGTAATCAAAATTTATTTCTAGAAATCTAACATGTAGATACCTATGCAATATTTGTGAATTTCTTTCTAAATAATGATTGTTTAATTATAACACAATGAGCTAAGAATCCAACTTAACAACTAAATCTCTAATGCCAAGATCAACTGCTTCTGACAAAATTTCAATAACTGCACTATACTCAGCGATATTATGGTTGTTTGACCAAGGCAGATACCTTGTAATTTAATCATCTTGCCATTAGGGTCGTAGAGTACCCATGTTGCGGAAGAGAGGTTCCATGTGCTATGACAAGCACCATCAACAAAACCAATGTAATGACCTGATGAAATCTGAAAACCAAGTGGAGCACGTGGTAAGCAGACAAACATATGCCTTCAAAGCAAACAAACACACCAAAAATTAAAAATCACACTAATTAATTACCACACTAATGTACAAAAGTTATCATACGAATTTCACGCATAATACTTTTTGAGATACAACCCATTATGGGGCTGTGACAATGAATTCCTGTCATATTCACATAGCTCATCTACACCTTTGTGTAAGACACGCTTGACAATGTAGGGTTCGTGCCACATAGGTTTGAACTTGCCTACCTCGAACTTATCATTGGCTTGATCATAAAGAAGGACCAAGTCGCCTTCATCGAAAGTGTGAGGAGAAACTGTTTGGTCAAAATTAGCTTTGATAGTCATCACAGCAATGTGACACGTCTCATTGATTATCTTAAGATATAGTAGCTACTCCTCTTCAGGTGAGGTATTCGAAAGAATTTTGATACCTAGCTTAAGAGAAGGGATTTTGCATTTTATTGGAAGAGTTGCATCTAGTGAATCTAGTGGTCATCTTAGCAGAGGTTCGGTAAGCCCAAAGAGCTAAGAAAAGCATTAAATGCCAATATTTTCTATGCTTCCCAATGGTACACTGAAACATAGTATTGAAAACCTTATTAACTACTTCAACTTGGCCATTCACCTGTGGATAATATGGAGTCGAGCTATCATGGTGAAGGCCCAACTGAGAAGTTAACTCTAGCATCATGTCCTAACGAAAATGTGATCCATGTTCAGCCACGATAGCTTAACGGACACCGAAACATGCTATAATGTGTTTAAAAAGGAACTATGCAGCAGTAATATGTCAACATTGTATGTAGGCATCGCCTCAACCTGTTTCATAAAATAGTCGATGGAAATGATGATATAACCATGCCCCCTGGCTGAGAAAGGGTTACATGTCATGAAATCAATGCCCCATTTGGAAAATGGGCTAACGATAATTATTGGGTGTAGGGGTGTGGGTCGGGCACACTGTTTGCGGTTGAAAATCTGACATTGATGGCATTTTTGAACAGCTAGAATTCAGTCTTTGAATACAGAAGGCCATAAATAACCGGCATGAAGGATCTTCTGAGTAGTGGCATATCTAAACATATGACAGAGCACACACCGACATGCTACAAAGTATCACCAAGGATCTGATAGGGTTGGGACTAGTGCTGGATCTAGCACTGGTCCGATTGGGACAACTCAGATCGAAAGGTATGGGTTTGGAGATAAACAATAATGTCTCCATACCAAGGATTAAGAGTGTTAGTAAAAAACAATGTCACATCGGGTATTTTCTCAGTAAAATTGGTTGGGGTGCTTGCAGATGGAAGAGAACAAATTAACTCAACAAAGACAAGTGATTTCTTTGATTTGGCAGTATTGAATTCCAATTCAAACTCCTGTAGGATGATGATCCATTTGGATTATTTACCCCCCAATAACTAATGAGTCAGTATATACGTCATGGGGTTACAATAAGAAATTAAAGTGGTTTTTTATAAAAGGATATAGTGTTGAAATCTTTGGATGACATGCACCACCGCCAAAGAAAACTTCTCAACATGAGCATATCAAGACTTAGTATCAAGAAGATTCTAGCTCCGATAATAAACCACGTGCTTGTTGCCATCATCCCCATCCAGAACTAACACCATAGCAATGGTGTTATCAGTTGCAGCCAAATACAAGAAATAATCACGTCGATAATTTGGGTGATGAAGTATAAGGAGAACTAACCATGGCTCTCTTTAAAGAATCAAAGGATTCTTGAGCAACTTCGACCCAAATAAAAGGGATCCCATTCTTAAGTAAGAGAGTGTAACCTTTGGAAATTCTGGCGTAATTCGAAACAAATCGATGGAGGAAATTAGCTTTTCCCTGCAAGCTCTGCAATTGCAGCAGTGATGTTGTAGGGGGTAGATTAACTATGGCCTCAACTTTCACAGGATAAATTCTGATCCCTTCACGAGACATGAAAAAACCTAAGAGTCAGCTGGAATTGATGCAAAACACACACTTGTGTGGATTGAGATGGATATTATAATGCTGACCTCATAAAAATATAGCTCTCAAGTGATTCGGATGGTCATGACATTTAGCCGAATGAGTAGGCAAGTCGTCGAGGTATGGATGAATAATATGTTGAATGTCATGGATTGCATAGGACATTGCTCGATTAAAAAATGGAAACAACATTCTTTAGACCAAAAGGAAGCTTTTTGGAAGTGAAGGTACCCCAAGGATAGGTAAAGGTTGTTTTATGCCAATTGGCAGGTGAAACGTTAATCTGGTTATAGCTAGAAAATCCATCCATGAAAGAAAAAATCTCACTCCCTATGCATTCATTGATGATATGGTCGATAAAGGGAGTAGGATTATTGTCTTTAGGACGCACGCAATTGATATTGCGGTAATCAACACAAACATGTATAGTGCCTTGGTTTTTGGAAACAGGGATGATATTGGATACCCAATCTGTCAATGGAATAAGATAAATGAAACCTGCATTCAAAAGCTTTTCTATTTCTGCTTTGATAGTAGCAGCCTTGCGAGGGTGCACAGGGTGAAGCCATTGTCGAACAAGCTTAGCATGAGGATATGTCTAGATCTCATGCACCATAATGGCTGGATCAATACCAGGAATCTCCTTATATGACCAAGTGAAAACGTCTTGGAATTCATTAAAAAGTTGAGTATATATCTTGATCTCATCTGGAGAACAAGAAACCCCTATATGGATGTCCTCACTAATTCCTGGTTTAATGGAAATTTCAATAGCCATCATAGCAGTGATGTTTCCCATATTACCCTTTGACAAAATTTCATGTACCCGAACAGGTGTTCAAAATGGAGGCGTAGAAATATGAGAAACAGATGCTTCAGGACAAGAAGGCATCTCATCAAGGTGAGGGAGAAAGGAAGATCAATGATGTAGACCATTCCATGGAACTTCCTCCAGAGACGTGGATTCCACAATACTCTCGTCAGTGGGGAATGTCTTGTTCAAGGGATCCAGAGAATCCCAAGAACCAATTCGAGGGGATGGCACCTTGTTGTGTGTGGAGCATGATTGTTCAGAGGTCTTTGTTTCAGCCGGATGTATACCCCAGGAAGTTTGTACACCCCTCCACGCGGGGGGGTGCGGGGGGGTGCGGGGGGGACTTGATGAGGTGACGTGGACGTCTCCATTCATGGATATGATCAGAGATGTGGGTCATGGTGTATTTCTTTAGTGACGTAAGCAAATGGTTGCCAATTTCATAGTGAACTGACAACTGGAAATGAGTGAGAAAATCCATAGCGAGAGAGAGTTGAAGTGACCATACGTACATCGACGCAATTTGATGTACTACTTGGCAGAAACACCTATGAGAGTCCTTTGGAAAAGTCAAAGATGGATAGAATCATTGACGTATGAATTGGAGGAGCACCAGAGGTGATATGTCATCACATGGGCTTGTGGATCCTCCTTCACTTTTCCCTCAAACTTGGGGCAATTGCTCAGAATATTCGATGGAACAGGAGGCTAGTATGGCGAGTGAAGAATGGGATCATTCATGAGCGTGGAAACATCTGGTAGCTCCAACATAGCCAAGAAAGGAAGTTGCATGTTAAATGACATATAGGGCCTTTGAGGAGACCCAAATTGCAGAGGCCATCCCTATTGGTAAGTATTTCCCCCCATAGTGGCAGACTTTTTCCATATGGAATATGATTTTGTCCCTACTGAGGGTTACCTCGCCCATAAGGAGGATTTCGTCCTGGGTAGGTTTGGTACTTCCCTGCCATAGGCTGCTAATGAGCATTGTATGTGACATACAGGTTATAAGGCGGTTGAAACTGCTGACCCTAGACGTAAGGATTTTGAACCTGCTAATGCAGGGGTTGACCTTGTTGATATGCATATAAGGTTTGCTACTGCTAAGATTGAACTTGTTGTTGCAAAGGCTAGCTTTGCTGCTGTAAAGGTTGGCCCTGTGGCTGCAGAGGTTAGCCTTGCAAGGACAAAGGTTGGGAGGATTGTTGAAAAAACTGCATCTGTGTCTGCAATGTTTTTTGTGACCATTGCAAAGGCTTCCCTTGCGGTTGTAGAAGTTTCCCTTGTTGCTGCAATGATTTCCCTTGCTACTACAAATATTTCCCTTAGTGCTGTGAAGGTTACCCTTGGTATTGCGAAGGTTGTCCTTGTTGCTGCAAGGGTATCTGGAGAGTTCTTGGGGTGATACCCTGAGGGTATTGATAGTTCCCAAATTAGGTCTAGCCATATCCACCAAACATAGTGAATTGACCAGGTTGAACAAAAGGCCCAGCTTGAGGAATGTAAGGCATATTTACCATAGCTTGCGAACTTTATGGGACATAAGCCGGTTGGAATGGGACCTAAGCCATATATGGCTACTAGTATTGGATTTTAGTTGACCCAGATGGACCAACGGGGTTAGGAATAGCTTTGTAAAAGGGTTAACTCATTCCAACCATGTGAGTTTGTAATCCACTCACACTAGTTCCACCAGACATCATAGAGATATTTAGAACTTTCCCCCCAAGTTGGTGGTACAGTATGTCCACCTGAGATTGTTGACTTAACCAAAAGAGTTGGTTGAAATGATGAGACAGGTTGAGACAGAATGGTAGGTTGAACCAGAACTAAAGTGACTGTAGTTTGCAAAATCGGTCGAGGGGTCATGTTCTGAATGAATGAACATAATGTAGGCATAATGCCAGAAGACCAGATGGGGTTCTGATACAATGACGAGGCACTAGGAGTGTCAAAAACCAACTAAGGTAGAGAGGTATAACCATACAGCAATATGGGATCACTTAACTCAGGATAAGAGAGAGACATGACTCTTCCTGTAAAAGGGAAACCTTTTGGAGGGAATTCATATCCCTGCTCATCATCTACACGAGGAGTGTGGGTAGCGGAAACTTTCGAATGACCTGAAGAAGAGACTCGGATTTTTCCTTTCGACTCCATAGATGGAAACAACTAGTAATGAGGAACCAAATATGTCTGAGGAGATAACTCCAAATGAATACCAGTTCGATCCTATAGACTGTACGAATGTTATGGAGATATCACAATAGGATCAAACAAAGGGTTAAGTGGATAAACAACTAGTCTTTGTGGACTTTTGGGAGTTTGTGGACTCTCGGGTGTCCAGATGGGATTATCAGAAGAATCCAAATCAGATTCTTATGGTGACCAAGAATTTGATGGAGGCGGGTGGGAAGACAAAGGTTGGATACTCAGAACAATTCCAAGTTCAACACCTTGATCCTGAAGCGACTGAGGAAGTTCTGGATGAACTCCTTGGGAGGACCCCTCAATATCAGACAACGAAGGGGAACTATGAGATGGAATCAATGGTTCAGCCATGATGGCTTCCCCTCAAAAACAAAAAAGAAAGGAAATAATTTGATTAACGATTTAAAAATCTTGAAATTAACACGAATTACTCAATTTTTTCTAAGAAGCAACTGCTTGGGATGACATGTTTATCGTGGGAAATTATATTTTAGAAACAAAAACATTTCCTTTTCATATTTTAAGAGTCAAGAAAAGGGTGAAAAGGTGTCTCTAATCGCTTTCAATAGTTTTGCGAGTGTGAAAGAACAAGTTTCTCAATGATATTTTCAAATTTAAAGAGTTAAAAAAGATCAAATGACTGCTCAGGTGAAACTAGGTAAAAGGAGTATCAAGTAACTCTGAACTACAATATACACCTTAGCCAACAAATTCAACAAGTAATTGATGTACGTGTAGGAAATCTCCTCGAATTCTGTGCTCGGTGTATCACATTTATAGGGTGACACACTCAGTTTCCTATGGATAAAGGATTCCAACCTAGAGGGGTCTCCCTTTATATACACGATGGTACAGGGAGCACAAGTCTATGCTAGCGCTATCTAATGCTGAAGCAAACGACAACTACGAAGTTTTAAAGATGCCATAACGCATCTCTAACCTAGACCAGTAAATATGATCGTTAATGTTTTAAATTCTCCTTAGGTTAATTGATAGATTTCAAAGTTGATCTTGTAATTATGTCTCAATTTCAAGGCCTTAATGATATTTCTTCTTCCTAAAATGAAAACTAGATGATGAAATGAAATATTTCAATTTGATGAAGGATAGCTATGTAGGGAACAAAATCACTCAAATCACACATCAAGACAAATGAAATATGCATCTATGACCATCTTCAAATGAAAAAATATGAAATCTAATCTTTCATATGATAAGCGAATGCAATGGCAAAGCAAATCTTAAAGAAAAATCTCTAAGATATAATGATGATATTTTTCTTCTCTTTTCGAAATGAAACAGACATAATCTAGTGAAAAGGGAAAGATAATGCAAGAAAACCAAGAAGTATGAAAATCACTTTCACATCAATGATTTGGATGCAACACAAAATGTTCTGAAAACTAGGAAAATAATTGCACTTTCACTTTCAGTTTGAAACACAAACAACTTCAAAGCAAACACTTTCTTTTGATTCCAAAGCGACAATCAATTTGTAATCTATCGCTTGTTGAATGAAGCCTAAGAATTTTCACTATATCCACTAATGAAAACAACTTAAGGCACAAGAACCAAAAGTAATTTGCAAGTAGATCTAAACACACAAAAACTTTTTAACGCAAGAAATCAATCTCTAATAGGAAGATTGAAGAGTGTACTAAGGTTGACATAGAAGACCTAGGACCCAAAAAGGCTAATCAAATTTCAAGAACGCTCAAGCCAAGTCAAAAAGAAATTGCAAGTACACACTAAGAGAGTTAATGAACAAACGCACTGGTAAATCTCAAGGAGAAGACAACTAAAACTGAAAATCAAAGAGAAAAGCATAAATTTCTATGTTTTTTGCAATCATCACACCTGTCAGAATTAAAGTAGTGATCATCACTAGTGTGACTAGAAAACACATGATATCATCGCAACTGTCAGGATCATATCCCCAATGGTTGAGGAAAAGGACAAAGAAGTCTAAAATCTTCAAAAATAACTCAAGTTAACAATATTCAAATGTCTACCAAGCAATGACACTGACTCCAAGCAAGCAATGAAGTTTAAAAATCAATGGTTTACCATGTTATCACTCAGGTTGTTCCCCAAAGTTGTAAGAAAGGGAATATGGCCGAGGTAACCACAGACCAATCTTTTAGATATGGATTCTAGCCAATATGCATCCAGAGAGGGCTCTCTCTTTATGATTTAGCTTTGCTTTGAAATATGTGAGGCTAGTTATGAAGTTCAAGGGTTTTGTTTTGGGTTTGAATGGTGGAATTCAATAGAACAGTGAGGCAAACTGAATAGTTCAGTCCATTGGGTATGATGGAGTCAAAGAAGGATGGCTTTATGGATTTGGTTTCTTAATAGAGGATGGTATCACAGAGCAAGTTAGTTAAACATGGAACAAATGTAAGCTGAAATTAGATGGAATGGACTCAAATAGATGAAGGGAAAGTACGAATCCTTCAACGTATTGGAAGACGGAGAATGTATGATTACTATTAAGGAGCAGCTAAGAATTCCTTAGCAAATAGTCAAAATGCAAGAATCAGGAAGCAGGAGCAACTAAGAATTCATTTCTTATGTTAATTCTGAAGAAAACATAGAGAATAATAAAGATTGAAGACAGAGTGAAGTTTAAGCAAATTCTGAACTAATAATTTTCTTTACCATTCAGATTATGAAACACAGATGATATAGCAAACAAGAAAACTGTAAAACATGAGATATAGGGGACTTATTGATCCGAAGTTTGATTCAAGAATTCTATGACAAGTCTTCTGCATCAATTCCTCATCTAGTAAGCTAGACAAAATATTGTTCAAACAACTTTTTATTCCAAAATTTCAGTATTATAGCCAAAATCTATGAATACCCACCAATCCCAAATACTTCATTTGGGGGGGTATTTATACAAAATACCAAAATATCTTACAAAATATCTGATAGAGATAATATCTAGTGATGACTAATCCCTTTTTTACAAAAGATAGAGACAACCATTCTCGAAAAGAGGGAAAAGATGAATCGATGTTGTGCTAGCTACTCTGTCTTCGTCGGATGTGCTCGAGGAAAGCACTACTAGTCAGTTTAGAGCTGCCTTTGACTGATACTCTGCATTGGCTGCTCCGTTATTTCTGAACATTCTTTGACCTTGATCAGATATACTTTGACACACTTGAGCCTCATTTATCTCTATTTATCTTTATCACAGAAAAATAACCAAAAATCTATGTTTTACCCAAGAGAAGTTTACAAAATCCCCAACATGTCTTCCCACCATTGTTGCTCTGACAATTTATGTCTCTAAAGTTTCCTTAGTGTTTCATCAATTTCTGTATATCTGAAAAAATTAGGCTGGAGCTCAAACAAATGTTTTACCTCATGCTCAACATAAAATAAGTTCTCTAAGTTATCATAGAGTGTTTGGCCTGCGGGAGTGCTTTTACTCCTGAAGCACTTGTTGATGAATTAACTTGATCAACAGCATATGTGTTCAACTTATGTGCATAATCTGTGTGTTTCATAAGCCAATCATTATTTCCTAAAAGACGTGGTAGCCCTTTATTCTACAAAACTGTAAACCTTTCCATGAAAGAATTAATTTCTACTTGCATATCCTAGCATCTTTTTTCCAAATTCTGCATTGAAGTTCTCTTGGTTAGAACTCTTTTGATTTCCAAAATGGTGCCTGTCCTGTCTGGGATTCCAAGTTGTTCCAGCTACTCCCTATTTCTGTTATTCAAAAAATGTATGAGCTGGTTAGCTTGATCATGCATTTGTCCTAATAAAGCTCTTGATTTTTGAATTTCTCCATGTGCTGCATTCACTAGGTCAATCTGCTCATAAATAGCTCGGATAGATGGCCAAACATTACATAGGGATTGAATGATGTTGGTCCAAATAATTCCTTTAATTTCTGCCAGAGGCTTGTCCATACTGAGATCCTTCTCTAATGTTCTCACTTTACTCTCTAATTCTTTAACCTCTCTTATTTTCTCCGCCACACTTATTTTGGATTTATCATAACTCTTTTCTAGTTTTTCCAATTGCTCTTTCACTCATTTCAATTCTGACACTTGGAGTCTCAATTCTTCCATGGCCTTTATCAATTCTTCTATGCTCATATTAGCACTGCTGCTAGGTGCCGCTCCTGCTGATGATGTACCTGTGATTACATCTGTTGTGGTTGCTGGGACATTTGGGGCCAATGTTGATCCAATTGTTGAGGGGACTGCATTTGTGACTATAGGAATTACCTCAAGTGGTTGGGAGGTTGACTCTCCCTGCTTCTCTTTTAATTCTTTTTTGAGTGCCTGCTGTATATCAATTAATATTTCATTGAGTTTCATGAGCAGGCCCATCATGTCTTCATTTGATTTCTGCAGTCTGAGGGTGCCTTGAAGGAGGTAGCTTCAACTGTTTCCTTAGGGCAGCAATGTCCTCTTCCTTCTTCCTTATCAGTGCCTTTATGCCTTTAGCATCTTGGGGGTCATGCCCCAGTTCCATAATGATCTATTCTAAGGATTTGATTCTATTATCCTTGGCCAGAGAAGAATCTTTCTCCCAATGCAACTGAGCCGTTGTGTTGTCTAAGGAACTTTGTAACTGGTGGGCCAACATTGCTTTGTTAGTTAATGTAGAATAAACCATTTCCCCAGTCTACTTGTGAAGTTCAATCTGGTCCAATGGATGAATGTCTTTGGCTAGGACCTCCAAGTTTGTTCTAATATAATCTGCTGCAGACTGGGGTTACTGTACCTTTGGCTTAAAATAACTCATTAACATTTTGCCTTCTTTAATGTCATAGGCAGACATTAACCTTTGCTGGTTTAAAGGGGCCATCTTCAAGTATTGATTTTACATCTGAATCCTCACAGGATCATTTTTAGCTTTACTTTCTATGAAAGTTCGTTTAATGTCTGAGGACTGTTTTCTTTGTGGCCTGGTGGACGATACCTCTACAGTGTGCCGCCTTTTTAACTCCTGCCTATGTGAGCTAGTTGATGTATCTACCACTGGGGAAGTCTGCTGGCTGACTACCCTCTCACCTCTTAGACTGTCTGTCGTTTCTTCAATTATTTCCTCTTCTGACAGAGGATTCAGTCTTTGTATCTTTGCTCTTGGTTGTTCAGCAGGTCCACTGATAGGTGTGGCCTCTTCTCTATCTCTTTTCTTTCTTCTTTCATCATTTAGAGGAGTTTGCAATGATGGGATTTCTGCTGCTTTAGTTTGGGCTATAGGAATTTGTACTTGTTCCTGTTCTTTGGACCCCCCTAGCCGATCATTCATTATTGGCTACTTTGTAGTTTCTACCTCTTTACCCTTTGAAGTCCCTGTGACTGATGTGCTGGTTTTCTGTGCAGGCTACTGATAATTTCCAGCAGAGGATGTCCCAACTCCTGATTGTTGGGGCCACTTGAAAGATACTTGTCCAAAAGAGTCTAGGTTAAGGGTTTTTTCAAGATCTTTCATAGTCTTTTCCATCTTTTCCTGTTCACTAATTTCCTCTATTAATGTCCCTTCTACCCATTCTTCCTTATTTTCATACTGTTCAATTTCTGGGATCCTATGATGTACATACACAGATACCCTGTTTCTTACCCTTCTGTCACTTATGAAACTACATGGGTCATATGGCACCCATTGAAAACTCTTCTTGAATCTAAGGTCTTCTTGTAGGATCTTTTTAGCATCTTCCCACGCATCCCTAGAATTGATGACATAAGGGCCTAAATGGTTTTTGATTCTCAGCTGAGCCTTCTTCTTTACATTAAAAAAGTGGGTTAAGTCTACATAGATGATCTGCCTAAAATATTCTAATGCAAAGAACCTCATGGGCACATATCTAGGAAACTTGAAAGGGCATAGTTCACATCCGTACATTCTAATTTCTCTGTGATTCTGGTAGAGGTACCAGTCACCTATCCTATACTGTTTGGAAAGCTGCAAAATCTTCTTCATGTCACTAGTAATCCTAGGAGGAGGGGCTCCTATCAACAGAGTGGAGGCTAGGTGTACAAATAAGTCAATGAATTCACTATAGGTATAAGGGGAGTCACAATTATGGAAGACTGAGCTCCAAAAGATCACAGACCTCTGATTTCATTTTGAATCCAATTTCCTGATGGGAAATGGAAAGCTGTCTGGTTGATAATATAACAATAGATGATATATAAAAGAAGTGTTTTTGAAAACTCCTTCCCTATCCAAATTCAGGAATTGGTCATGGATTTTGTTGGCTATAAAACTGGCATATTCATACTTGACAGTAGGGGGCTATCCTAGAGTAAAGATAGATAATAGAACCAGGGTGATATCATCCACATATTCACTAGACTTAAATCCCAAGATCAAGTATATCATGTCAAGAATGAGTTTTCCAGTCTCATTGAACCAGGTATGTAAATAGGGAGGTGGGCCTTGGGGCTGGCAGTTTGGTTTCATGAACATCTGAGAAATATGGGTTATTTCTGAGTTGGGCAAATGAGAAGTTTTTTCAAGAAAAAATCCCATGGAAAGACGAGCAAGGGGCTCAGTGGAATGGAAATGTATTATCTTATTGATGGATTTAGCATTTATGGAAAAAAGGGCAGTTTGTGAAGGTGGCATAACTACTCTGTGGACAGGGTCATAGCTGGCACATCATTGGTGAATGATGTCTGGGAAAACATGGACTGAGGGAAGGAAGTACATGGGAAGGTTTGACTCCCACAGTCCGAAAATGTCAGAGTTTCTTAGATGACTATCTCTAATTTGGCAGAAGGTTTGAAGATGATTCCTATCACCAGATAGGTCTTTTATTTGGAAATCGTTGTCAGCCAAGGGTAGATAATTTAAGTCTTTATGGGGAGCATTGATGGGTGTGACGTTCAGAGCTGTGGGGACTTCCATGTTTGGTTCTTGTGTATTCAAACTGGAATTTGGGGTTTCTATGGAGAATTGGACTAAACAACAGGTTTAGGAGTCTTTTATGGACTAAACAGACTGATTTGAACTCAAAGTTGGCTTTCTCAGGTAGAATTTTTAGTGGAAAAGTGAAATTGCAGGTTTGTAGGGTAAAAACGGATAAATACCTAGATTACGGAGGTAAAACTGCAAATTTGCAGGTCAAATGGCGGACTTTCGAGCACGACGTTGGAGTTTCTTGGTTGGGTGACGGGCTAACTGCTCGAACAGTCGACCGGACGTATTTTGCATGGAGCACAGTTTGCAGAGAATCAGGGAAAAAATGACATTTTATCGTTTATTTAACGAAAATTGATTTGGCGGGTATTTTTGGCATTTATTGAGCATATGACATCAGCATGACGGGACATCTTGTCGCATAGCAGAGGGTGGTAAGCAGTTTTACCCCGGACCACTTATGGGCTAAAGTGGTTTCAGACGAGAGGGCCACGAGCAGCACGGGATTGTTACGCATGTCCTGATACGGGCGGCGAAACCGCCAATTCCCCGAACGTTAATTTTTAGCGGATGGAGGGCTAGCGATATAGATCTTGGCCGTCCGACGGAAGGGTGACGATCAGACAGTTGGCGCTCGTTGGAGGTGGCAGATGGTTAAGGCACGGGACCGCCACATAATAGATTAAAGTTTTCTAATGCATCGAGGTTATTACAATTGGTTCGCCGGGTTGCAGGTTTGGTTATTTAATTAACCAGAGGTTAATAAATCCCAATGGCGTGTGCAGTGAAGACTATGGTGTATAGTTAAACCAGGGGGCAGGATTTTAAATAATGCGGGGATTTATATATATGTACATATTACAGGAAAGGGGCAAAACTATAGGGATTTATATAATAAACGTTGATTTGTAAATTGTTAATATGAAATTTTGAAATACAAGCGCTGAGTATAATGTTTTAAGAAACTTAGGCTGAAAGGAAAAAGGAGTCTATACAAGGAATATGATAATTTTTCCTAAATGCAGTAGGAATTCACTTAGGAAAATGACGAAATGAAATGAGATGGAGAGACTTTAAGGATATTAGGCAGATCTTAACACCATTGGGGAAATTAGTAAATCATTTCAGGGAAAAACATGAGGGGAGTTAGTCATGCCTCGCTTGAGTTTCTCTAAAAATATAACACTGCCATAGTACCTGTGATAGAGGTAAGATTATCATTCTAAGAGACAAAATCAATCACAAGTCACTTTCTGCAACATCAAAACTGCCTACCCAACCTATTGTACATAACATTTTTTCTTCTTTTGCTTTGGGTGCTGTAGAGCCTCTAACTTACACCTCATCATCCACTATTACCTACTGTTTTTCATCACTTACCTCTCTCTTTTGCCTCATTTTCATTGTAAAACCACCCAGATCATTACATTAGATGTCATTAAGCATGATCAAGTGAGCTTTGCTAATGTGTGACTGTTTTGTTTAGATTTTGACATATTTACAAGCATTCCGCAGCCATCTGCTGATTCCGCAGCCATCTGATGATCCCGCAGCCTTTTTGTTAATCTCAAGGTTCCACGTGTCATTTTGCCAAATGAGCCACATGGGCACTTAGGAATAAAGGTGCTCGAGGTTCCTGTGCTATTTGTTCAGCCATCCACGTCATCTGTACCTCCGGTCAACAAGGGTCAAGTTACGGTCAACAAAGGCAGCTTAACGGTGATACGTAAGCTGTTGGGTCACGTCAGTTCAAACGATGACTTGTCCATGTTACGCGGGTTGTGGGGGACATAATCCAACTCTGGATTCAATGCCCATAACGACCAGAACCTCCAGCTCATCCACGCAGGCTTATGACGTGTTATTGAACCTTAATTACGCATGACAGTTAGTTTATTTTTCAGTTTTAGTTGTACGCATTAGGCCATCTTTCAGATGCCTATAAAAACTTGCGTCTGCGTACGCTTATGTTACTTTTTAGTTGCTGTGTTTTTATGAACTCGTTATCATTTTAGTGCATTCCAAAACTCTGTTTTAATAGTGCTGTTCTAGCACTCTTGACTGTAATTTTCTGCACATGGAGTAATAGAAGCAGTGTTGTTCTGAAGTTTTCAATACCTTGAGTCTTCTTTGGCATATATGAATGGAGGGCCCCTGTTCATGTTAGCCTTGTATAGTATTTTATGATCAGCATTTCCTTATTTTCCATTCAGCATTTCCTTTTCTTGAAACATGTACAGCTTGATTTATTTTCATGTTATTTCATTTCTGGCCTTTATTTTAAGCTGATCAACATTGTTCTTTTGCAGGTTTTTAACCCGGGATTGCTTGTGTGTTGTGTATTTGCTTTATATCTAGTGGTAGTTTCATTTGACAGATTCTAAGTTGCTG
This sequence comes from Pinus tabuliformis, assembly GCA_031772625.1. Taxonomy (NCBI): domain Eukaryota; kingdom Viridiplantae; phylum Streptophyta; class Pinopsida; order Pinales; family Pinaceae; genus Pinus; species Pinus tabuliformis. The sequence continues at coordinate 662,095,943 of CM062820.1, read as the reverse complement.
CCTTTACTTTATTTTCATAGCTGATTTTTAGTTTTATTTCTCAAAAGTTGTCTGCTAACATATGAATGGTCTCTTTATTATAAATTGTCTATCTTTTAGAGATCAGAATACTAATAACTTGCAGCTGGCTTTGGGTACTTTTTAGACTAATCTTTAACTACTTTCTAATCGTGTCTTACACAGTACTATGTGTTAGAGGCAGAGAGTTAGAAAGAGCAAAACATTACAACTAGTCTTTAAAGTAGATTTTTCTCATTTTTTTATCATTTCTTAGACTTATCTTTAGCTACTTCCTAATCGTGTCTTACACAGTACTATGTGTTAGAGGCAGAGAGTTAGGAAGAGATAAACATTATCATTGGTATTTTAAGTGATTTTCTTACCTTTTATTTGCAGCAGCATGAATGGTGTCTAATGCCATTAGAAAGTGGTTCTTTGCTTTCAGTTCATTTTGATTTATTTATTTCTTTCAAGCTTTTCCTTTTCAGCAAGTAGTTAGAAACCACTAATCACACACTCTCACTCATCTAGAATTCACCTTACACACACTTTCACTCATCTGTTTATAATCATCACTCCATCTTAGGAAGATAAAATTAACCACAAACAACACCCCCAAACGACAAAAAGACTCTAAGAGGTTGCTTAAGTACATATAGTACACCTTCACTTCATCAGCTTACGAGCCCCGGGTTGAAAATTAATGACATCAATTTAGGAACACTAAATGGACTAAACATTTTGGCGCCGTTGCCGGGGAAGTGAAATTAAGTAGCCATATTCTTAGAAAAAAAAAAACATAAAAATTTGAAGGAAAGAGGTTGATAACCTATCAAAGTATGCTCTCCTCTTGCACTTCAAAGTGATCTGGAGGATCAGAAAAGAGAAAGTTATTGATTTAGTAGTTTCTTGAGTATGCTCTCTTCTTGCACCTAGAGTGACCTGGAAGATCAGAAAAAGAACTATTAACTTGACTTGAAGAAAAATAAAAAATGACATGCATAGAGCTAGAGATTCTAGGGGAAGGTTTTTAGCTAGAGCTCGAAGTTCAATTTTTACAAGTCCATCTGCTTCAAGGGATAGACAAGAGACACCTCCCTTATCTCCAACCGAAACTCCTAGTCCTAGAATTCCTGGAATTCAAGAGCCAAGAGTTGACTCTCCTACACCTTCTATTGAGTTTGAACCAGGAAGAGACTCTTCTCTTTCTCCTACAGGAAGACCAATTGTAATTGAGGAAGTAGAATCCCCTGAAGAAGAAGGAGAAATCTCTTCTCATTCACCCTTTGTAGAGGAACCAGAAGATTTTGAAATCCCTAGGAGAATCATCATGGCAGAGGAAGAAGGAGGTGGTAGAGGTAGAGGTAGAGGAGGAGGAGGAAATAACAATAATAATGGAGGAGGTAGAGGTCCCATTGGAGGAGGAAATAGAGATGGGGATAATTCATTTGGGTTTCCCATTGTTAATGAGGATTCCCGAGCTACTATGAAAAACATATCACCGTCTGTCCTCCCTAACTTCCATGGGTTAAGGACTGAGGACCCTGAAACATTCTTATTTGAGTTTGAAGTTGTGTGTCGAACTTATGACTATCTGGATGATACTCAGAAACTCAAATTGTTCCCCTCAACATTAAAAGATCAAGCTTTGAAATGGTTCATGGGGTTACTTACTCAATCCATTAGGACTTGGGATGAAATGAAACAAACCTTTTTGGATAGGTATTTGGACTATTGTATGCCTACTAATCACAAGGACGAGGTATTTAAAATGATGCAAAGAGAAGATGAGAGCTTAGAAGATTTACTTGAAAGATTTCAATATAACTTGAAAAGAGCAAAAATGAGTAGCTTGGATGAAGAGACCTTAAAAGCCCTCTTATTAAAAGCCATTAGGGATGAATGGATAGATATCTTAAACATGATGGGGAAAGGGGATATTTCTCAACTTTCACTCAATGATATAGCAGAACTTTGTATCCATCTCTCAAGGGGCAAATCAAAAACTCAAAAAGGGCCTAGAGATCCCTCTCTCCTTAGGGCAAATAAATCTGCAACAGGATCAGTGAGTAGGGCTGAAATCGGCAGTATGCTTGATGAATTTAAAACTGACATCTTAGGGAGTCTTAGTGAACAACTTGATACCCTTAAGATTCATAATAAACAAAAAGCAGAAGCTGAGGCTTTGGCTATCTTTTGCCCGAAGTGTAGAAAGAAGCATGCTTTAAGGGAATGCCCCTTAGATGCACACGTTGTAGAAACATGTGTAATTTGCTCAGAAACTCATGAGACCAAGGATTGTCCTTCAATTCCTGGCCTCAAGGCAGTCTTTCAAGAGGATCCAGATACACTTGAATCTCTCTGTTTTATTGCAAGGAGACCTTGGCAAGGACAACAGAATCAAGGGTTTAACAACTCTATGAATTCTCAATCCCAACCAAATTGGAATCCTTGGCAACAACCTTGGCCTCAACCTCAAAATGCTTTTCAAGCATGGATGCAAAGCATGCAAAATCCTTATGCGAGACTTGCTCAATTCTATCAATATCCTCCATCATTTCAGAATCAGCAAGCTCCACAACTTCCAAATCAAGGTCAACAACTATCATTTCCATACCCTCAACAACAACAACCTCCTCCACAAAATCAAAATTCTCAACTCTCCCAGCAGAAATCAAATCAACTTCCCTCTCAGCCATTACCAAATCCGAATAATAGGAACCCTCAAAATGCTTACATGATGGAAGGTCAACCATTCCCTACCTATATGGTTGTTCCTCTCAATGAAGTACAACTCAGATCAGGTAGAATCCTAGATCAACCTTCTACAAGTATTCAACAACCAAGCATTTCTGAGGAAGAATCTCTCAAAGTCAATAAAGGTTCTGAAGTATCACTTCAAAACCAAAATATCCAAAAAGAAAAAGAAAAAGAATCAACCTCTACAACTCCCATAGTTGAGCAACCTACATCTTTAGCTACACCTCCTTTTCCTGAAAGGTTACAAATTGACAAAGGAGTGGAAAAACAAATTTGGTTGCCTGACTATAGCTTTCTAGATGAATTGAAGAATGTCTGTATCAAGATCCCCTTGTTACAAGCCATTAAGGAAATTCCCATTCTAGCAAAGACAATAAAGGAGTTGAGTTTGAAGAAAACAGTAAAAAGAACCAGAGATACCAAAAGGATACATCTAGTTGGAAAAATTGCAGACATTATGATGGGTAAGATTACCATGCAAAAGTATGTGGATCCCGGTAGTCCTATTGTCAAAACTCATATTAATGGGGTTGAAATCCCAAATACTTTGATTGACTTAGGAGCCGCTATCAACATCATGAGTAGACAGACCATGGATCAGTTAAAGCTTCCTAACCTTCTCTTTACACCTACTTTGCTGCAACTTGCAGATAGATCAATCATTAAACCTGATGGTGTATTGGAAGATATTCCAGTCTCTCTAGATTCTTGGGAATATCCAGTTGATTTTATGATTTTAACTCCCAAGAACAATCTAGGAGGACATCCTCTTATTTTAGGAAGACCTTGGCTGGCCACAGCTGATGCTTTCATAAGTTGTAGGTCTGGGGACATGTATATATCAGATGGTAATTCTACCAAGAAATTCAACTTGTATCCTCCAGCAAAGGCAATAACAGAAATAGGAGAAGATGAATGGGTAGAGGATGAAGATACTATTCAACCTGTTCTAACCATCTCTGAGATTAGTGAGGACAGTCAAATTCTAAATACATTAGAAAATTTTGAAGTATCTTTAGAATATGACTCTGCACATTTTCAGATAGATTCAGACATTGAATATCTCTCCTCTAGACAGATGTCTCTCTTCTCAATGGAAGAGTTTGGCAGTTCTACAGTTGAGATCCTTCCAGGAAAAACATTGAACATTAACAAAAACTTGGGAAGACCACAACAAGAAGAATTAACCAAACTGTTGCAAAAACATTCCACTGCCTTTGCATGGGAATACACTGACATGAAAGGAATCGATCCTAAGACTTGTATTCATCACATCTATATTGAAGAAAACAGCAGACCTATTAGGCAACCACAAAGACGGATGAATCCAAACCTTAGGGAAATCGTGAAAGAAGAACTCCAGAAATTGCTCAAAGTAAACTTCATTTACCCCATTTCAGATAGCCAATGGGTCTCTCCCTTGGTTATAGTGCCCAAAAAGAATGGTAAATGGAGAGTTTGCATTGATTATCGAGAATTGAACAAGGCAACCTTAAAGGATCATTTCCCTCTACCTTTTATCGATCAGGTACTAGACACTTTAGCAGGTAAAAAGTATTTCTCATTCTTGGATGGTTTGAGTGGGTATAATCAAATTCAAGTAGCACCTGAAGATCAAGACAAAACCACATTTACATGTCCTTGGGGAAATTTTGCCTACCAAGTACTCCCTTTTGGATTGTGCAATGCACCCGCTACATTTCAAAGGGCTGTACTAGGAATCTTTTCAGACCTAATTCATGATTGTGTAGAGGTATACATGGATGATTTCACAGTGTATGGTAATACATTTGAAGAAGCTTTGGAAAACTTGGAAAAAGTACTGGTAAGATGTAAGGAAACAAATCTTTCTTTAAGTCATGAAAAGTGTTTTATGATGTTTACTGAAGGGATTGTTTTAGGACATCATATTTCAGGAGATGGGATTAAGGTTGATAGATCCAAAGTCGAGGTCATCTCTAAGTTACCTATTCCGAATTGCCAGAAGGATGTTAGAAGTTTTCTTGGGTTTACTGGGTATTACAGAAGATTTATTGAAAACTTCACTAAGATAGCATCCCCTCTTTTCAAATTGCTTACCAAGGACTGTGAGTTCAAATGGGATCCTGAGTGTCAATCTGCTTTTGAAGCTTTAAAGACTAGAATATCTGAAGCACCCATCTTAAGGGGGCCAAATTGGAAACTCCCTTTCCACATTTCTACTGATGCTTCAGATACAGCTCTAGGAGCTGTTTTGGGACAAAAGGACTTGATCCCTTATGCCATTTATTACACAAGTAAGAATTTGACTCCCACTGAGTTAAATTATACTGTTACAGAAAAAGAGTTCTTAGCTGTGGTACATGCGATTAATAAGTTTAGACACTACATAACCGGCTATGAAACCTTTGTCCATACTGATCACTCTGCCATAAGATATTTAATGAACAAACCTGTCACTAATGGTAGAGTTACAAGATGGCTTTTACTTTTACAAGAATTCAACATTACTGTGTTAGATAGACCTGGAAAACAAAACACAGTAGCTGATTTCTTGTCTAGAATCCAAAACACTAATGAAGATTCTCCAGTAGAAGATAAGTTTCCAGATGAATACTTGTTTGCAGTGACTACCAAGACTCCTTGGTATGCAGATATGGCTAATTATCTTGTTACAGGAAAGCTTCCTCTACACTTATTTCCTAATGAGAAAAAGAAAATCATTCAGGAGAGTGCACATTATTCTTGGATTTCTAATGAATTGTTCAAAACAGGGCCAGATTGTATAATCAGAAGGTGTGTTCGGGAAGATGAAATGCCTGACATCCTTAAGGCATGTCATGATGAACCATGCGGCGGGCACTTTGCTGACAAGAGGACAGCCTATAAAATCCTTTCTCTAGGATATTATTGGCCTTCTCTCTTTAAAGATGCAAAGCAGTATGTTAGAAGGTGTGATAGCTACCAAAGAGTTGGGAAACCAACTCCTTCAAATGAAATGCCTCTACAACCTCAGGTATGCATCGAACCCTTTGAGAAATGGGCTCTAGATTTCGTTGGACCAATTAATCCACCATCAAAGCAAAAGAAGTATATACTGGTTTGTACTGACTATGTTACTAAGTGGGTAGAAGCGAAAGCATTCCCTTCTGCCACTGAAAATTCAGTTGTTCAATTTCTTTTTGAGGATATTTTCACTCGTTTTGGTGTCCCAAGGGAAATTGTGACAGATCAGGGCAGCCAGTTTACATCTAAATTGATGGAGAAGCTGATGGAGGAATATAAGATCAAGCACAGAACATCTACTCCATACCATCCACAATCAAATGGCCAAGTGGAATCTACCAATAAAGTTCTTGAAGGCATTATCACCAAGACTGTTCATCTTCATAGAAGAGATTGGGCGGAAAGGCTCCCTGAAGCCTTATGGGCCTATAGAACTACATGGAAGAACACAACAGGACATTCTCCCTATGAACTTGTTTATGGGAAGGAAGTCCTGCTTCCTATTGAGTTCCAAATCAAGACCTTCAAGATGGCAGTCCAATTGGGAATGAGCCTCTCAGAAGCTCAAAGACACAGAATGGACCAGCTAAATGAGCTAGATGAAATAAGACAAGATGCAATTCTAAGGACCGATCTAGTTCAGCACCAAAGATCTAAATGGCATGATCGTCATATCAAAGAAAGAAAGTTTCAGAAAGGAGATTGGGCTCTATTGTTTGATTCAAAGTTCAAAGACTTCAAAGGAAAGTTTCAAACTCATTGGCTTGGGCCATATGAGATTGATGAAGTCTTTAGCAATGGAGCAGTTCGAGTGAAAACTATTGATGAATTTCATACTCCTCTTATTGTGAATGGCCATCGCTTGAAGATCTACCAAAAGCCATTCTCAAAAGAAGAGTTTATCAAGTTGTTTAAAGAAGATTCTGCAATCAGGTTGGTGGAGAAGGATTCTTCTCCTCCATCAGCCTAATCTTTGGTTTTTGAAAAAAAAAAAGAAAAAAAAAAGAAGAAAAAAAAATAAATAAATGTATGAGCCTGAAAACCAATCTCTGATTGGCAGTCTCATGCAGAAAACCTGAGGTGAAAATCAGGGTCACCTGACACCTCATGTTTTCCAAAAAAAAAAATCTCCCTTATTTCATCTCATTTTCATCATTACCACCATTTCATCCACCATTTCATTCATTTTCACTCCACTTCATTTTTTTCATCCATCCATCCATTCACTACATTCCATTCCATCAATAAAGTCATTTTTAGATAGCTAAAGTTGTTTTTGTGCAGCCGGAGGTTACCACTGCAGTTTCCGCAGCTGTTTGGCAATTCTGCAGCCATTCAGCCATTCCACAGCCCTCTGCACCTGCATAAGAAAAAAACAGTCTGTTTGAAATTTTTTTATAGTTCAGTAGTCATCAACAATAAATGAAAAGAGTCATGCAACAACAATAAATCAATGAAGGGTTAGTGGCAAATCATCAAAGGCAAATCCAAGCGCAGATATGAGGTATGATTTAAAATCCTAAACTTACGGTTATCTCATTTTGCAAAGTTTTCTGGGTTATGTTTATTTGCCACTTAATGTAATGATTACCAGTTTCTCCCATCATGTGACCATACATCCACGTATCTCCCAAATCTATCAGTCCTTAGGTATCACGATTTTGAAATTCAATTGCGGCTGTTCTTTCATTAAGGCTTTCGTACCTAAGTGACGTAGCCTACTGTACTACGTCTCTCTATGACACAATCCCGCAGCCAAGTGTAAATCTACGCCCGAAACCTAAGGACCTAACCGTTTCTACTCATCATTTCATAACCCTTCTACCCTCCTACGCTCATATCATTCCATTCACGCTGTTTCATTCCCACGCTGTTTCATTCCATTCACGCTGTGCTCACTACGCTGCTACCATTAACCATACTCTGTTTTATTCCTCTCTGCTAATTCTGATCACCAGTGAAAGTCTATTACGGCTGTATCAAGAGCCGTAATCCTCTGTGTTAAGGCCGTAAATCCACTGTGTCAAGGTCGTAAATTCACTGTGTTAAGACTATTGCTGAAAGCCGTGTAACCTCCTTTTCCACAAAGTTCTAGAACAGAGCCGTGAATTTACTGTGTTAAGGCCATTATTGAAGCCGTGTTTTAGAACAGAGCCGTAGAGCCAATGGGGAAACTCTTAAGGGCAGAACCAGAGGGTTCAAAATTTCTGGAGGGATATCCTCAGGTTAAAGAAGCGTTGCAAAAAGCAAACTGGCTACAATGCATCCAGAAGTTCAGAGGTTACCACAAAGAGGTTACGAAGGCCTTTGCACGGTCCTTCAGAGATAAAGATAATCAAGTGGAGATAGGGGATTTAAAGTTCACAGTCACTGAGAGCAGCATAGCACAAGCTACCTCACTCCCACAGACTGGAGAAAGATGGTTTAAGAACCGGTCAGTTCAAGATCAACAGTGGAAGCAAATCTTAAAGAACCCAGGTATGGATACCAGCATCTTTACAAAAGGGATTCTTGTTTCGTATGTTAAGGAAGAATGGACAACTTTACTCTTATTAGTGCAAAAGTTATTCACTTGTGAGGGAAGATTTGGAGTCTTATATGTTTACCATGCAAAGGTCATGATGCATTTCCTAGGAGATGATATTAACCTTCCATATTTTCTACTCTCAAGTCTTAAGAAAATGTGTTCAATGGCCCAAAGGAATCCAAGAAATATTGAATCACATCTATGTCATCATGGCCTTGTTAAAATGCTAGTTGAGGAACAGTTAAAATCAAAAAGAGAAACCTGGGAGAGATTCCTTGTGAGAAACCATTTTGAAGAAGCAGGAGAAACCTCTGTGCCTAGAAAGAATAGAAGAAAAAGAAAAGAGGCTACCCCTGAAACTGTTGTCCAAGAGGAAACTGTCCAAGAACAGATTGAAGAAGAAACTGATGTACATCATTCTGAACATGAAATTGATCTTGAGCCTGCTGTGAACATTGATCAAACAGCCCAAGGAGTCATCACAGAAACCCTTGTAGAACTTGTCCAAGAAGTTGCTCAAAAGAGAATAGAGAGAAGGAAGAAACAAAAGAAAGATAAAGGCAAAGCTGTAGTCCAAGAAACCTACCTCACTCCTGAGAATTCTAGTGAGGAAGACACTCAGCCCTTAGCTCAAAGAATGGCCAAACTCCATGAAACTGCCCTTTCCAAAAAGGTGGAAAAACAGAAGCAAAAGGTACAAAAAGAAAAACAGAACACTACCACCGTGAGAAGGAGCAGAAGGATACAAGATAAAGTAGGGGCCACAAAAGATAAAAAGTCACTCATCATTGACTTGAGCACACCTGAAAAGGTTGCTACAAGTCCTCCACACGTTGAGTATGTTGAGACTAGTCCTCCACGTGAGGAGAGTCCTTTTGAGCATGAACCTGAGCATGAACATGGATCTGAATTTGAGTATGAACCGAGTCCAAAGAAGTCACCTGAGGTTGACCCGGATCAGCAGAAAGTTTATAATTATCTGGAGACGTTGGAGCAAGCAGCTGCTGGCCCAAGCAATGTTCAACCTTTGGAGCAACAAGTTCACTCATTAAAACAGGAAATTTTAGAGATTGAGGTTCTAAATCGCCATATCATGCAAGAAAATGAAAAATTGAAGGAGCAAGCTAAATTGGATAAGATGATCCAAGATAACACCATGCTTCATATGGGCCTGTGGCAAAAGGAAAACAAAAAGCTCAAGAAGAGATGCAAGAAATTAAACAGAGCTTTGATCAATTTAAAATTCAGATGTCTGAGGAAAAGACCAAGAGTCAATGTGGCCACACAGAGGAAGAAGAGGAGATTAGATGTCTTGGCAGAGGCATCACAACAGGTTGATTAAGCAGTGTTTTTGCATGAGGACATGCAATGCCCTCGTAGTGGGGGTATGTAGAGCCTCTAACTTACACCTCATCATCCACTATTACTTACTGTTTTTCATCACTTACCTCTCTCTTTTGCCTCATTTTCATTGTAAAACCACCCAGATCATTACATTATATGTCATTAAGCATGATCAAGTGAGCTTTGCTAATGTGTGACTGTTTTGTTTAGATTTTGACATATTTACAGGCATTCCGCAGCCATCTGCTGATTCCGCAGCCATCTGATGATCCCGCAGCCTTTTTGTTAATCTCAAGGTTCCACGTGTCATTTTGCAAAATGAGCCACATGGGCACTTAGGAATCAAGGTGCTCGAGGTTCCTGTGCTATTTGTTCAGCCATCCACGTCATCTGTACCTCCGGTCAACAAGGGTCAAGTTACGGTCAACAAAGGCAGCTTAACGGTGATACGTAAGCTGTTGGGTCACGTCAGTTCAAACGATGACTTGTCCATGTTATGCGGGTTGTGGGGGACATAATCCAACTCTGGATTCAATGCCCATAACGAACAGAACCTCCAGCTCATCCACGCAGGCTTATGACGTGTTATTGAACCTTAATTACGCATGAGAGTTAGTTTATTTTTCAGTTTTAGCTGTACGGATTAGGCCATCTTTCAGATGCCTATAAAAACTTGCGTCTGCGTACGCTTATGTTACTTTTTAGTCGCTGTGTTTTTATGAACTCGTTATCATTTTAGTGCATTCCAAAACTCTGTTTTAATAGTGTTGTTCTAGCACTCTTGACTGTAATTTTCTGCACATGGAGTAATAGAAGCAGTGCTGTTCTGAAGTTTTCAGTACCTTGAGTCTTCTTTGGCATATATGAATGGAGGGCCCCTGTTCATGTTAGCCTTGTATAGTATTTTATGATCAGCATTTCCTTATTTTCCATTCAGCATTTCCTTTTCTTGAAACATGTACAACTTGATTTATTTTCATGTTATTTCATTTCTGGCCTTTATTTTAAGCTGATCAACATTGTTCTTTTGCAGGTTTTTAACCCGGGATTGCTTGTGTGTTGTGTATTTGCTTTATATCTAGTGGTAGTTTCATTTGACAGATTCTAAGTTGCTGCCTTTACTTTATTTTCATAGCTGATTTTTAGTTTTATTTCTCAAAAGTTGTCTGCTAACATATGAATAGTCTCTTTATTATAAATTGTCTATCTTTTAGAGATCAGAATACTAATAACTTGCAGCTGGCTTTGGGTACTTTTTAGACTAATCTTTAACTACTTTCTAATCGTGTCTTACACAGTACTATGTGTTAGAGGCAGAGAGTTAGAAAGAGCAAAACATTACAACTAGTCTTTAAAGTAGATTTTTCTCATTTTTTTATCATTTCTTAGACTTATCTTTAGCTACTTCCTAATCGTGTCTTACACAGTACTATGTGTTAGAGGCAGAGAGTTAGGAAGAGATAAACATTATCATTGGTCTTTTAAGTGATTTTCTTACCTTTTATTTGCAGCAGCATGAATGGTGTCTAATGCCATTAGAAAGTGGTTCTTTGCTTTCAGTTCATTTTGATTTATTTATTTCTTTCAAGCTTTTCCTTTTCAGCAAGTAGTTAGAAACCACTAATCACACACTCTCACTCATCTAGAATTCACCTTACACACACTTTCACTCATCTGTTTATAATCATCACTCCATCTTAGGAAGATAAAATTAACCACAAACAACACCCCCAAACGACAAAAAGACTCTAAGAGGTTGCTTAAGTACATATAGTACACCTTCACTTCATCAGCTTACGAGCCCCGGGTTGACAATTAATGACATCAATTTAGGAACACTAAATTGACTAAACAGGTGCACTTGGACTGGCAAACCCTCATCAATTTTCTTTTCTTTGCATGATAAGCCTATCTATGTCTGCCCTTATTTCTTCCAAGGGCTCAGATTAAACAGTTGAGCTCCTTAGCTTCTCTACCTACATACTTATCTGCCAAGATTAAACAATTTGGACAGATTTTTTTTTTTTTTGTTATCTATTTCTAAAACAGGAAATTCAAACATGAACTAGCCAAGATTATGCTTTTTGGCCATTCATCAATGTGGTACAAAATTCAACAAGCTATAGCAAGCTGTACATGATGCTTTCTTTACAGAAAATGAAATATTAGTGGCATTTGGACTTGCACGCTTTCCTCGTATTTTTTATTTGGGGTTCATTTCTTTTAATTTTTTCTTTTGACCATTTATCTTTTCACACTTTGGTTTTTCTTTTAGGGTATACCCTCTTTACATTTTTTAAATTTTTTGATTTTTTGAACATATGGAAAACCTTTGCAACAAGAAAAGGTATGTACATATTGCAGAGCTAATCAAGTCAATCATGAAATATGACACCTATTGGTATAGAAGCATAACATTGGGTCCACTTGGGGATGGATTTTCTAGGTGAAAAGTCAAGGAAAACAAGTTAGATGGCCTTATGAACAACTCTTGCTGTGCTCTAAAATCTTCCTTTGTTGAAAGTAGAAAACTGTACAAAGGATCATGTAAAATATACACATTTTTCTTGAGTTGATTTAAATATCTGTAGATCTATTTTGGATAGTCTGCTTGGATATTTCATTCTCATGTTCTCTGCTCCCAAATCTTCTTTTGAAATCTCTGATAAACCGATATGAAGCAAAGAAAAAATGGTAAAGTTCCTTTACTGTTTTTCAAAATTTTCTGCACATTCCTCCTCATTCTTATTGCTGTAAAAAGCTGCAGAAACTGAACTTCCTTATGTACAAGTTAGAATCAGGATATATCAACAAACTGGATCAAGATAGTGTTTTAGCATTCGACCATTAATTGGCCCTTCTTCCATTTCTGAACCATCCAGGTTCTTCAAAAAATAAGTATTATTCCCTTGTGAGGCCTGGATAATAAAAGGTCCCTTCCATAGGAAGTCAAACTTACCATGCTTTCTTTTGTCTTCTCTCCTGGAATCCCATTTTAAAACTTTGTCTCCTAAGAAAAAATCTCCTGCCTTGGTCCTCTTGTCAAATATTTTCTTGAGTTTTTCTTGTAACACTTGGGATCTTTGGTACATCTCTTCTCTGGTCTGCTGCAAATGGATGGTCTAATTTATTCTTCTTTAAATGTCATTGGGATGCACCTGAGCTTCTTGCAGTAATTTCTTTACAGGGACTCCTAAAGATGCAGGAAATATAGCCTCCATACCATAGACTATTTCATAAGGACTAGTCCCAATAGATCTCTTGGTAGTCAATCTGTCTGCCCATAGTGCATTGGTAACTTTCTTGTGCCAGTTTTTCTTGTTTTCTTCCAACACTTTCTTGATAATATTAATCAGGCTTTTATTGGAGGACTCAGCTAGACCATTACCTTGAGGGTAATAGGCTATGGAATGGCCTAAGGTGATGTGGTACTTGTTACAGAAATTTATCATTTTCCTGGATTTGATTGCAGCAGCATTGTCAGTTATGATCTTTTCAGGACAGCCAAATCTAGACAAGATGTTGGTTTCTAGGAATCCTATGATTACTGAATCATTGGCTTATCTACAAGGGATGGCTTCTATCCATTTGGTGAAATAATATGTGGCAGTGAGGATCCATTTCTGTTGGCCAGAAGAGGGAGGATGAATTTCTCCAATGAAGTCCAAACCCCATTGTTGAATGATCATTCAATGGAAATTGGTTTATGGGGTAGAGGTAAAAGTTTCCTCTTTCCTTCAAAAATTTGACAATTGTGGCAAACATTTAAAAACTTCTTGACATCAAAAAACAAGGTTGGCCAGTAAAATCCAACCCTTAGGATTTTGTCTGCAGTTGATTTCCAGTAAAGATTTCCACCACAGTCCCCTGCATGAAACTCTTTGAGTACCTTGTCAACTTCATCTTTTATTAAACAATTTAATAGAATACCTTCATGATTTTTCCAAAAAAGAGCACCATATAAAATTCAAAATTTTGAAGCTTTCATTTTTAAAAACCTTTTCTTTGTTCTGGATAACCCTGGAGGAGTCTGCAGGTTTAATAATACATGAGTTATATCAGCATACCAAGGTGATTCTAAGAAGGCTTGGCTGATTTGTGGAGTCGCCATCTCCTGTTCATTATCCAGCTCATTAATATCCAGGGCTTGGCAATTGGTTTCAGTCATGAGTTTAGCCAATCCCTATCCCTTTATAAGCTTCGTAGGTTTTATTTCAATATCGTACTCCAATATATTATCTATCCATTTACCTCTCTTTCCTTCAATCCCCTCTTGGGTCAGGATATCTTTGACAACAACATTTGGTACATAGACTATTATATGAGAGTATAATATGTATACTCTGAAGTCTTTAATGGATTTCACAAGCACATAAGCCTATTTTTCCATGATTGGGTATTTTGGCGGTGCATCTCTAAGTGCTTTACTAAAAAAGGCTATGGGTTTTCCACATCCTTGATCATCTTTTTGTAGTAAAACAACAACAATGGTGTGTTGTGATGCAAATGAAAATATTATGAAGTCTCTATCAAACTTTGGACTTGTAAGGACTGGTGTTCTGGTCAAAGCCATTTTAATTTCTTCAAATGCTTGTTTAGCTTCTATTGTCCATTTAGCCTTGGAATCTTTTTTCAACATTTGTTCAGGAATCTAATTAATTCAGCCAAATTAGGAATGAATCTTCTTGAAAAGTTAATTTTTCCTAAGAAAGCTTGAAGTTCTTTGATATTTCTGGGGTGGGGTATTTGTAAAATGGCTTCTATTCTCTTAGGATCAATTTTGATGCGATCTTGGGAGATTATATGGCCTAACAATTTTCCTTCCTCTAGACTGAACAATGACTTCTTAGTATTTAAGGAAATACCATACTATCTGCATTTTAAAAACACTTGTTTCAAATGATCTAGATGTTGCTGATCTGATTTAGAAAACACAGTAAGATCATCTAGATATATGACCAAAAAATCATGAATTTCTTTTGCAAAAGCTATGTCCATTACTCGTTGGAAGGTTGCCCCTGCATTCTTAAGTTCAGATGGCATTTTAACATATTTGAAAGTTCCCCATGGTGTTGTAAAAGCAGTCTTTTCTTGGTCATCAGGATGGACTAGAATCTGGTTAAAGCCTGAAAACCCATCCAACAGTGAAATCCTAGAGGCGCCTACTACCCTTTGTAAAATGTGGTCCATCTTAGGTAACGGGTAGTGGTCTTTTAAAGAAACCTTATTTACATTCCTTAAATCGACACACAATCTGATTTCTCCTGTTTTCTTCCTAGTGGGCACTAAATTAGACAACCACTTTGAAAACTTGATAGGAGCAATTATCCCTGCTTCATACATTCTTTTGATTTCTTTTTCAATTAAGGGGATTAGTACAGGGTTAACTCTTTCGAGCTTTTGCTTGAATGGTTTTTGATTTTCCTTGAGGGGTATTGTATGTTGAATTACAGAGGTGTCATAAGATTTCAGATCTTCATAGCTCCAGGCAAAAACATCTTGGAATTCTTTGATGAGTTCAACATATTTAAGTTTTTGCTTAGGGGGCAAAAGTTTTGGATAATTTTATCATTTTCAGATTTTCTTCAGTTCCTATGTTACAATCTTCAATATCTGCATTGAGAGGTTGCATCTTGGGTTTATTTGGAATATGATTAAATCAAAAAAATCTTCCAAAGGAGTTAATCCTGTGGGCAAAAAATTATCTTTCAAATTAATAACTTCAGATTCTCCTCCGATAATCTCATCGATGTCTACTTCTTTAAGATCTTGCAACTTTTTCTTGGTAATATTCATTGGGTGAAGTATTTGAGTTGCACTTTCTACTAAAATGTTTGTTTCAATTTTATCTATTTGATCAACTTCACTAATAGTGTCCGTGTCTAAATTAGTGCTAGAAAGCTCTTCTTCTAGGGTCAAGAAATTGTTAATCTGAATATCATTGTCAAACACTTGCCAATTCTTTACATTGTCAGGTATGGCTGGCCTGTGTCTAATCTCAGCTGTAAACTGATGATTGGGTTCAAATGGAAATTTACAAGTGCTGGCAAATGTTGCCAAGCTGTGAGCATGAAAATTATGTTTTCTTGGAATTTTGGCCAGCTGTGTTTGCAGAAATGTATTGAGGATCTGAATCTTTGCTCCTCTCTAAGATCTTAATCTAGGATCATTTGTGGGGAAGTTCCCTTTTATCTGTTGAATGACTAAATCAGAGTCTACCAAAACTGATACCCTGATTGCTCCTAAACTCTTGATCAACTTAAGTCCTAGCAACAGGGCTTCATATTCAGCCATATTATTGGTACATTTAAAGTTTAATCTGTAAGCGTGCCCTTCAGCATGACTCTTTTCTAGATTGTGTACCCAAATCCCTGCTCCTGCCCCTAATTTATTAATTGAACCATCAAATTCTAAGTACCAAAGGATGTCATGTTCATAGTTAGTACCATGAGTCTTAGAAATTTGTTTACCAGGGAAATCTGGCTTTTTAGTTTCATCTAGTTTCTCTTGAGTGCCTGATATATCATTGTTCTCATAAATTTCTTGAATCTGAACACTAGATTTTTGGTGTATAACTTCTTCTTGTTCAAGTGCTAAAACCTTGACATCAGTCAGAGGATCAACTTCGTCATTGTAGAGAATGAAGGAGTCCATGTCAGAGTGCATGGAGAAGATGGGAAAATTCTGGGGTTTCTCCTGACTACTTACCACATATTTCATTAAATTTTCTCTGTACAATATCTTTGGTTGACCAAATACTGAAATGGTAGCATAGGACATGTCCAACTATAAAGATCCTTGGAGATTTGCACCCCAAGATCTAGACAACAACATGCCATATTTTGGTGGAATATCAGCTACCACTATGTCCATTAAAATGGTCTTGGCGAGGTATTGAACTAATGATACACATAAATATTTGATCAATCCAAGACATCTGACCTGGCTTGAGTCAAAAGAGAATAAGTCTTTGTATGGTCTGGTAATATCTAGGTCCAACTTCTCCATTACAGATTTAGGCATTAAATTATGAGAAGCACTAGAATCAAACATGGCATTATGAGGTATTTTATCATGTATGTTTAGACTTACATAGAAAGGAGGGACCCCTCCCTCTACTGATTTTCCATTTACCTCAGGGCCAAAAATTAATTCAGGCTGGTCATCAAAGAGATTTACTGAATCTTTGTTCTCTGAAATTTGGAGTGATCTATTAATTTGTCCTCTGTAGACATCATTTCTAGCCAATTCTATCAATGGAATGGCTATCTTTAATTTGCCTATTTCAGTCTCAATATTGAAAGGTTTTTCAGTTTGAATTTTTGTATTTGGGACAGTGAGATTTTCTTTTTCTGTTGTATTTTCAGTGTTTTTCTCTTTCTAAGGAGTGGTGTCATGGGCTGAAGTTGCTTCCAAGTCAATTTCTGGAGGTTCTTCCACATTTCCTTTGGGAGGTGTGGAAGTGGAAGGTAGTTTGCTAGGTTTTAGATTGTCTGATACATCTTCAACTACTAGATTATTTGGTTTAGGAGCTGTTCTAAGAAGGGTTTGTACAAGTGTGTTATTGACCTTAGCTTTGTTAGGTTGCTTGGATGCTTTCTGTTTTTTGGCCTCAGGGGCATCTATTCTTCTGCTCCTCAGATTGTATTTCTTGTGGACTTCATAAATGGCTGTAATCATATCCCTCCCTAAAATCAAATGATTCACCAGGTTGAGTTTGGAATTGTTTAAGAGTGTGAGCTTCTTGGTCTCCTTGAGTCAAGTAAACTTGTTGTTCATTATTGAGGCCCATTAAGTTAATTTGTGTATCTTCTGTTGGTTGATCAGAAGTTGAGGCTTCAGCATAATTTTCTTGAAATGGGGGCCTAATGTTTTGGTCAGGCCTAGTCTTTCCAGAATTAGGGTTTTGGTTTTTTCTGAAATTTGGATTTCTCCCAGTATTACTCGGCTGACCACCCAAGGGGATTTCCTTTCAATTTTTTAGCCTGACACCAAGTCTATCCATTCCTTTAATAATAACATCTAATTTCTGTTCAAAGGTAGATGGTTCTTCTTTGATAGGTATCCTCCTTTCAGCTCTGGCTCGAGCTCGTTTAGAAATCAGGTTGGCCTCAACGCTGACAGCTATACTCTGCATCTCCTCTAAATCTCGAGGAGCTCTTTCCCTGAGTTGGTATGCCATATCAGAATCAAATGCATCAGGGAATTTGATCAAGGCCAAATCTGGAGGATGTTTGAGATTTTGAGGAATAGCATTGTAGACATTATTGAATCTGGTATAGTAATCTTGGATAGTTTCTTGGGTACCTCTCTTTAAGCCTTCATATTCTGATAAAATGTGGAGAGGATCTTTCTTCTTTTTCCATCTGTTCAAGAAGGTCTGATAAAGAGCCTGTGGGTCATTTATAGTGTTTGTAGGGAGGGCTCTAAACCATGTTCTAACATCTCTAGTTAAATTTTGAACAAATACTTTCTTTCTGACATCATCATCATCAATCTCATAGTTTTCAAAATAATCTGTCATTTTCTTGGTATGTTGTTGAGTTGTGTAAGTGCCAGTACTGTCAAAATATGCCATTTTGCTTTGATAATCTTGAGGCATGGCCCCTCGATTTGCAGGTAATTGCAGAGGAGCATATCAGTTTGCCATGTTTGCAGATATAAGAGTGACAACTGGAAGAGCGGGGATAACAGTGGAAATCTATGCTGTAGATGGAGGAGTGGGAAGGATAGTTTGAGGTGCTGATGGAGAACTTGAAGAAGCTGCAGCAATGACAGAAAGGTTTGGTGCTTTTTCAGAGGTAAACTCAATTTGATTGGGGTTCTGCAAATGTTTTTCAAGGTGTGAATTAGCAGAACTTTCTTTCCTCTCTTGGCTTATAAGAATCCTAGGAATCAGATTAGGATTTCAAAGATAGGTGGGGGATTAGGATCTGGATTTGATCTAGTGTAACAGATCTTCTTTGGATCCAATTTCTAGGTGTATTTTTGGTTTTTTCTTAGAATGATTTCACCATACAACTTTGACAGTATCTTCTAGGAATTTCTAGATATTGGAACTTTGAATTTTCCTAAAAGACTTTTGAAAAAAGGAACTGATCAAGAATTTGAAACAACTATTGAAAATAGATAGCAGCAACAAACAAATTAGTCAGTCCCCAGCGGAGATGCCAATAATGTTATCACTTAGGTTGTTCCCCAAAGTTGTAAGAAAGGGAATACGGCCGAAGTAGCCACAAACCAATCTTTTAGATACATGTTCTAGCCAATATGCATCCAAAGAGGTCTCTCTCTTTAAGATTTAGCTTTGCCTTGAAATATGTTAGGCTAGTTATGGAGTTCAAGGGTTTTTTTTTGGGTTTGGATGGTAGAATTCAATAGAACAGTGAGGAAAAATGAATAGTTCAGTCCATTAGGTATGATGGAGTCAAAGAAGGATGGCTTTATGGATTTGGTTTCTTAACAGAGGATGGTATCACAGAGCAAGGTAGTCAAACATGGAACAAATGTAAGCTGAAATCAGATGGAATGGACTCAAATAGATGAAGGGAAAGTAAGAATCCTTCAATGTATTGGAAGAGGGAGAATGGATGATTACTATTAAGGAGCAGTTAAGAATTCCTTAGCAAATAGTCAAAATGCAAGAATCAGGAAGTGGGAGCAACTAAGAATTCACTGCTTATATTAATTCTGAAGAAAACACAGAGAATAATAAAGATTGAAGACAGAGTGTAGTTTAAGCAAATTCTAAATTAATCATTTTCTTTACCATTCAGATTATGAAACACAGATGATATAGCAAACAAGAAAAATGTAAAACATGAGTTATAGGGGACTTATTGATTCGGAGTTTGATTCAAGAATTTTGTGACAAGTCTTCTGCATCAATTCCTCATCCAATAGGCCAGACAAAAGATTGTTCCAACAACTTTTTACTCCAAAATTTCAGTATTACAGCCAAAATCTATGAATACCCACCAACCCTAAATACTTCGTTTGGGGGGGTATTTATACAAAATACCAAAATATCTTACAAAATATCTGATAGAGATAATATCTAGTGATGAATAATCCCCTTTTTACAAAAGATAGAGACAAACATTCTCGAAAAGAGGGAAAAGATGAATCGATGCTGTGCTGGCTGCTCTGTCTTCGTCGGAAGTGCTGGAGGCAAGCTTTGTGAGTCGGTTTAGAGTTGTCTTTGAATGATACTCTGTGCTGGCTGCTCCATTATTGCCAAATATTCTTTGACCTTGATCAGATATACTTTGACACGCTTGAGCCTCATTTATCTCTGTTTATCTTTATCACGGAAAAATAACCCAAAATCTACGTTTTACCCAAGAGAAGTTTAAAAATCCCCAACATGTCTTCCCACCATTGTTGCTCTGGCAATTTATGTCTCTAAATTTTAATCAATGTTTCATCAGTTTCTGTATATTTGAAAAAATTAGGCTAGAGCTGAAACATATGTTTTACCTCATGCTAAATATAAAATAAGTTCTCTAAGTTATCATAGAGAGTTTGGCCTGTGGGGAGTGCTTTTACTCATGAAGCACTTGTTGATGAATTAACTTGATGAACAGCATATGTGTTCAACTTATGTGCATAATCTGTGTGTTTCATATGCCAATAATTATTTCCTAAAAGACTTGGTAGCCCTTTATTCTGCAATACTGTAAACCTTCCCATGAAAGAATTAATTTCTACTTGCATATCCTGGCATCTTTTTTCCAAATTCTGCATTAAGGTTCTCTTGGTTAGAACTCTTTTGATGTCCAAAATGGTGCATGTCCTGTCTAGGATGTCGAGTTGTTCCAGCTGCTCCCTATTTCTTTTATTCAAAAAATGTATGAGCCAGTTGGCTTGATCAGGCATTTGTCCTAATAAAGCTCTTGATTTTTGAATTTCTCCATGTGCTGCATTCACTAGGTCAATCTACTCATAAATAGCTTGGATAGATGGCCAAACATTACATAGGGATTGATTGATGTTGGTCCAAATAATTCCTTTGATTTCTGCCAGAGGCTTATCCATAGTGAGATACTTCTCTAATGTTCTCACTTTACTCTCTAATGCTTTAACCTCTCTTATTTTCTCTGCCACACTTATTTTGGATTTATCATAACTCTTTTCTACTTTTGCTAATTTCTCTTTCACTCGTTTCAATTCTGACACTTGGAGTCTCAATTCTTCCATGGCCTTTATCAATTCTTCTGTGCTCATATTAGCATTGCTGCCTGGTGCTGCTCCTGTTGATGATGACCCTCTGATTACCTCTGTTGTGGTTGCTGGGACATTTGGGGTCAATCTTGATCCAATTGTTGAGGGGACTGCAATTGTGACTATAAGAATTACCTCATGTGGCTGGGAGGTCGACTCTCCCTGCTTCTCTTTTAATGCTTTTTCGAGTGCCTTCTCTGTATCAGTTAATCTTTCATTGAGTTTCATGAGCAGGTCCATCATGTCTTCCTCTGATTTCTGCTCTATGATTTCTACAGTCTGAGGGTGCCTTGAAGGAGGTAGCTTCAACTATTTCCTCAGGGCAGCAATGTCCTCTTCCTTCTTCTTTATTAGTGCCTTTATGCCTTTAACATCTTGGGGGTCATGCCCCAGTTCCATGATGATCTCTTCTAAGGATTTGATTATGTTATCCTTGGCTAGAGAAGAATCTTTCTCCCAATGCAACTGAGCTGTTGTGTTGTCTAAGGAACTTTGTAACTGGTGGGCCAACATTGCTTTGTCAGTTAATGAGGAATAAACCATTTCCCGAGTCTTCTTGTGAAGTTCAATCTGGTCCAATGGATGAATGTCTTTGGCCAAGACGTCCAAGTTTGTTCTGATGTAATCTACTGCAGATTGGGGTTGCTATACCTTTGGGTTAAAATAACTCATTAACATTTTTCCTTCTTTAATGTCATAGGTAGACATTAACCTTTGCTGGTTTGAAGCGGCCATCTTCAAGTATTGATTGTACATATGAATCCTCACAGGATCATTTTTATCTTTAATTTATATGAAAGTTCGTTTAATGTCTGAGGACTATTTTCTTTGTGGCCTGGTGGACGATACCTCTACACTGTGTTGCCTTTCTAGCTCTTGCCTATGTGAGCTAGTTGATGTATCTACCACTGGGGAAGTTTGATGGCTGACTACCCTCTCACCTCTTAGACTGTCTGTCGTTTCTTCAATGATTTCCTCTTCTGACAGAGGATTTAGTCTTTGTCTCTTTGCTCATGGTTGTTCAGTAGGTCCACTGATAAGTGTGGCCTCTTCTTTGTCTCTTTTCTTGCTTATTTTCTCATTTAGAGGAGTTTGCAATGCTGGGATTTCTGCTACTTTAGTTTGGGCTGTAGGAATTTGTACTTGTTCTTGTTCTTTGGACCCCCCTGGCTAATCAGTCATTATTGGCTGCTCTGTAGTTTCTACCTCCTTACCCTTTGAAGTCCCCGTGACTGATGTGCTGGTTTTCTGTGTAGGTTGCAAAGAAGTTCTAGCAGAGGATGTCCCAACTCCTAATTGTTTAGGCCACTTGAAAGATACCTGTCCAAAAGAGTTCAGGTCAAGGGTTTTTTCAAGATCTTTTATAGCCTTTTCCATCTTTTCCTGTTCACTAATTTCCTCTATTAATGTCCCTTCTACACATTCTTCCTGATTTGCATACTGTTCGATTTCTGGGATCCTATGATGTACATACACTGATAGCCTCTTTTTTACCCTTCTGTCACTTATGAAACTACATGGGTCATATGGCACCCACTGAAAACTCTTCTTGAATCTAAGGTGGTCTTCTAAGATCTTTTCAACATCTTCCCACGCATCCCTAGAATTGATGACATAAGGGCCTAACTGGTTTTTGATTCTGAGCTGAGCGTTCTTCTTTACATTACAAAAGTGGGTTAAGTCTGCATAGATGATCTGCCTAAAATATTCTAATGTAAATAACCTCATGGGCACATATCTAGGCAACTTCAAATGGCATAGTTCACATCCATACATTCTGATTTCTGTGTGATTCTGATAGAGCTACTAGTCTCCTATCCTGTACTGTTTGGAAAGCTGCAAAATCTTCTTCATGTCACCAGTAACCCTAGGAGGAGGGGATGCTATCAACAGAGTGGAGGCTCGGTGCACAAATAAGTCAATGAATTCACTATAGGTATAAGGGGAGTCATAGTTATGGAAGACTGAGCTCCAAAAGATCACAGACCTCCGATTTCCTTTTGAGTCCAATTTCCTGATGGGAAATGGAAAGTTGTCTGGCTGATAATATAACAACAGATGGTATATAAAAGAAGTGTATTTGAAAACTCCTTCTCTATCCAAATTCAGGAGTTGGTCATGGATTTTGTTGGCTATAAAAGTGGCATAGTCATACTTGACAGCAGGGGGCTGTCCTGGAGTAAAGATATATAATAGAACCAGGGTGATAGCATCCATATATTCACTGGACTTAAATCCGAAGATCAAGGATATCATATCAAGAATGAGTTTTCCAGTCTCAGTGAACCATGTATGTAAATAGGGAGGTGGGCCTTGGGGCTGGCAGTTTGGTTTCATGAACATCTGAGTAATACAAGTTATTTCTGAGTTGGGCAATTGAGAAGCTTTTTCAAGCAAAAATACCATGGAAAGACGAGAAAGGGGCTCAGTGGAATGGAAATGTATCATCTCATTGATGGATTCAACAATTATGGAAAAAATTACAGTTCGTGAAGGCGACATAACTGCTCTGTGGACAGGGTGATAGCTGGCACAACATTTGTGAATGATGTCTGGGAAAACATGGACTAAGGGAAGGAAGTACATGGGAAGGTTTGAGTCCCATAGTCCAAAAATGTCAGAGTTGCTTAGATGACTATCTCTAATTTGGCAGAAGGTTTGAAGATGATTCCTATCATCAGATAGGTCTTTTATTTGGAAATCTTTGTCGGCCAAGGGTAGATAATTTAAATCTTTATGGGGAGCATTGATGGGTTCAATGTTCAAAGCTGCGGGGGCTTCCATGTTTGGTTCTTTTGTATTCAAATAGGAATTTGGGCTTTCTATGGAGAATTGAACTAAACAACAGGTTTAGGAGTCTTTTATGGACTAAACGGACTGATTTCAACTCAAAGTTGGCTTTCTCGGGTAGAATTTTCAGTGGAAAAGTGAAATTGTAGGTTTGCAAGGCAAAAACGGATAAATACCTGAATTATGGAGGTAAAACAACGAATTTGCAGGTCAAATGGCGGATTGCCGAGCATGACACTCGAGTTTCTTAGTTGGGTGATGGGCTAACTGCTTGAACAGTCGACTAGATGTATTTTGCATGGAGCACAATTTGTAGAGAATCGGGGTGAAAATGACATTTTATCGTTTATTTAACAAAAATTGATTTGGCGGGTATTTTTGGCATTTATTGAGTGGATGTCAGAATGACGGGACATCTTGTCACGTAGCGGAGGGTGGTATGCAGTTTTACCACAGACCACTTATGGGCTAAAGTGGTTTTGGATGGGAGGGCTGCGAGCAGTGCGGGAGTGTGACGTGTGTCCTGGTACGGGTGGCGAAACTGCCAATTCCTCGGACATTAATTTTCAGCAGATGAAGGGCTAGTGATATAGATCTCAGTCGTTTGGTGGAAGGGCACCGATCAGACGGTGAGCGCTCGCTGGAGGTGGCAGATGGTTAAGGCGTGGGACTGACACACAATAGATTAGAGTTTTATAATGCATTGGGGTTATTACAATTGGTTCGCGGGGTTGCGGGTTTGGTTATTTAATTAACCAGATGTTAATAAATCCCAATGTCGCGCACGGTGAAGACTATGGTTTATAGTTAAATCGGGGGGCAGGATTTTAAATAATGCAGGGTTTTATATATATGTACATATTACAGGAAAGGGGAAAAACTATAGGGATTTATATAATAAATGTTGATTTATTTATTGTTAATATGAAATTTTGAAATACAAGCGTTGAGTATAATGTTTTAAGAAACTCAGGCCGAAAGGGAAAAAGAGTCTATACAAGGAATATGACATTTTTTCCTAAATGAAGTAGGAATTCACTTAGGCAAATGACAAAATGAAATGAGATGGAGTGACTTTAAGGATATCAGGCAGATCTTAACACCATTGGGTAAATTAGTAAATGATTTCAGGGAAAAACATGAGGGGAGTTAGTCATGCCTCGCTTGAGTTGCTCTAAAAATATATAACTGCCATAGTACCTGTGATAGAGGTAAGATTATCATTCTAAGAGACAAAATCAATCACAAGTCTCTTTCTGCAACATCAAAACTTCCTACCCAGCATACTGTACCTAACATTTTTTCTTCTTTTGATTTGGGTGCACTTGGACTGGCAAACCCTCATCAGTTTTCTTTTCTTTGCATGATAAGCCTATCTACGTTTGCCCTTATTTCTTCCAAGGGCTCAGATTAAACAATTGAGCTCCTTAGCTTCTCTACCTACATACTTATCTGCCAAGATTAAATAGTTTGGACAATTTTTTTTATTTTTATTTTGTTCTCTATCTCTAAAACAGGAAATTCAAACATGAACTGGCCAAGATTAAGCTATTTGGCCATTCATCAATTGTGGTACAAAATTCAACAAGTTGTACATGATGCTTTATTTATAGAAAATGAAATAGTAGTGGCATTTAGACTTGCACACTTTCCTGGTCCTTTTTATTTGGGGTTCATTTCTTTTCATTTTTTCTTTTGACCATTTATCTTTTCACCCTTTGATTTTTCTTTTAGGGTATACCCTCTTTACATTTTTTAAATTTTTTGATTTTTTGAACATATAGAAAACCTTTGCAACAAGAAAAGGTATGAAAATATTGCAGAGCTAATCAAGTCAATCATGAAATATGACACCTATTGGTATAGGAGCATAACAAACTATACTATTCAAAAGACAAGGTGAAGGAGAGGAAGGAAAAGGTCATAGGGTCCGCAGCAGAGTTTGCAATTTTTTGTTAAGGTTAATCCTCTCTATGGATAGAGAGGATCCCTCTAGCCCAATGAGTGGGTCTAGAATCTTGAGAGGACAATCAACTAGACATCTTCCTAGATTATGATTGAAAAATAGAACAAGAGAGAAGGCTTACCTTGTTATGATGCTAATACGATTTCCTTTGTTGAAATCCTCGAACTGTTTGTGTCAAGGTCTTGTTCCTACTTCTTCAAGCACTTATGTACCTTCACAAACAAGCAAGAGATAAAAAATCATGGCATAACCAATAGAAAATAAAATAATAATCTATTTAGTTGATCAAGGAATGCCAAACAAATATATACATGAACATATATATTGGGAAGATGAACCAGTAGTTGTATTATTATTCAAAGAATAAAGGGGAAGCTTACAACCATATCCTTGATGTTGAAAGGCTCTCCTTGAGTGGTAATCAAACTCCAAGCCAAGAAACTCTCTGACAGTCCTTCTCCAAGTCTAATGAATAACCTCTAGGCACAAGCTCAACATAGGGGTGCAAAGGGACATAGATCAAGCATTTTGGAATTATAGAGGGAGAATTTATAGGTTGGGAGATCGAGTTAGACCTCCTCCAAAGATAGGATTAGGCCCACATCTTAAGGAGGTAGCTCATAGGGATAAGACCAAGAGGTCAAATTAGGAGGATTCAACCTCATCTATGCGAAACCACCTCCAAGTTGCTGCTATGGAATCTTCTAGATCATGAAGCCTCTCATCCTATTTTGGAAAAATTCCTTTTTGAGACCATCACATGTATGAGAGAGAATAGGAAACATGCGATCATCATGGTTTTTAGCTTCATAACTGTGATGATTGTCATTTTAGGGTTTCATGAGCTATTTCTTGAGGGAAAGCTATAGATATTTTCCAGGGAAAGTTAAAGGAGGGATATGAGCTGCATACATTGACGAGTATACTATATGATGATCATTTTCAGGAACTTCAGGGTATGTCATAGGGAAGTGAAAGAGGCATGAAAAAATATTGTGTAACACTCCACCACATACACCTTTGCCCACAGCTCCACCTTTGCCACCACCATTGAACATGGGGAACACAATGAAGATGCCGATCTTCAAGCGCATAGGAAATGAAGATCTAGAGTAATTTTGGTTTGTTGCGAATGCTATATGCACATCGCAAAAGATTATTGATGACAATATAAAGAAGGAACAGTTGGTTATCATTTTGCAGGATTGCGCGCTAACATGGTACATTAAGTATTGTTATGATAATCCTCTTTCAACGCTAGCAGAGACTAAGACAACTTTCAACAAAGAGTTTAGTAAACCTAAATCTGACTCATAGTCAGTAAATGGATTTAAAGAAATCACAATGAGGGTCGAGGAGATGCCTTGGGAATTTGATCAGAGGTTGAAATTTCATATTAGGGAGGCTAACATGCAGATCACAGATAGGCAACATCGCGAATGGCTTATAGCATCTCTTTTTCCCCACTTGAGAATTTCTTTGTCACAATAGAAGATAGAAACATAGGCAAAAGCCTTGGAGATCGCGATGAGGCTACATGCATCACCGATTTAGAATATAAACCTGGGAGTATAGAAAATCCACTCACAATTAGAGAGCTTACACTTAGAAATATAGAGTTTGAAGAAAGACAAGGAGATTAGACAAGAAGAATGCATAGAAGTGTGGTGTTTGAAGTGCAAAGGCCATGGGCACGATAAAGATCATTGTCTCATGTATGCTAATTATATTACAAGAGGGGGTCCAATTCCTCCGAAGCGAGAAGCCCCAGCAGGGATGTTATATGGAATTTTCATCTATGGATAAACACATTTTCCCTAAGTGGGTAGCTACACTTAGAACAACAGAAAGAAAGTAGTTTAACCTTTTCCTATAGTAGATAGATGAGATGAAGGAACTTACTTGTAGTCTCTCACTTCCTTGATCCTGTTTGAATTGCTCGTGTTGCTCCCACTTGAACTAAATCTGCTCAATAGGTACCTGTGTCAACAGAAACAACAATGATCAAAGCGTACATGATCTATCTACTATAAACCAATGAAATCAAAAACATTGAAACACATAATCATCATAGATATGAACAAGAATATGATAAAAGGAATAAACACTTTATTAATGTAGAAGGAAGAATTTCACCTAATGCGGTTTGATCCCATGTCACTCCTCCAGCTTCAGTCCGACCCTCGTCAAACCAAAAGCACACCAATCCAACAGCATAACATTACTTAACATGAACTCAAATTTCAAACCAACAATATTTCCTTACAATCTTCAGATTCTAGCCCCTTGATCACTATGATGAGTGGTCAATTTATAGGGAAATGCAGGTGGTTATGTCATAAATTGGGCATTGAATGGATTTCGAAAATTGGAGTTAGTTTCCATGGAGAAAGGGATGGGAGGATATAGGGTTAATTGATCCATAGCTTATCCAAAGTCGACCTCATAGGATGAGATACGAGCTGCGTATCCTTCTAGAATGATCTAGAATCAGAGAATATTCCCAAAATCTAATGTCAATTTCTCTCAATCTCACCCAACATAGGTCAAGGAAGGCCTACGTGCATTATAGTGTAGGCATGAATGGGCTTACCTACTCTACAGTGCAGTTACCCCTGACCAAGGCTATGCTAGTGTCCAAAGGAGGCATTTTAGTAGGGTTTCAAGGAAGGAAACTTTCATGGATGGAAGCATTCGATTTGATGACTTGTCTAGGACATGTAACAACTGAATTAGGGTTTGATGAGCCCTAATTGTACTAATATGAATGTCAGGAGTGATGTGCCCAAATAGACTTGTAACAAGGGCCAAGAATGGGGTTGTGATGTGGTGCGCCATTTGTCAATTTACTGGGCAACATGCGATGGATAATTTCTATTTACTTCAGAAGTTTGTTCATAAACCCCATATGTTTTTCTATAATTTCTACAAATCCATGGGCCATGATGAGCACCACTGTCGAAGCTATGAGGTGATGATGGAAAGAACCCCTACATACCATATGAAAGTAGAAACTTGGCCTCTAGATCAAGGTGCCAGAGGAGCATGTGGAGAATATCAAGGTCGAGGATGGGGCCAAGAAGGAGGAGGACTTGGTAGAGGTTTCGGTGAGATTATCTACTACAATTGTGGACAACTGGGGCACTATGCACAAGAGTGCCAGAATCATACACACCCATCATGTCAATACTGCATATAGTTTGACCATACTATAGAAGAATGATTGTTTCTAATAACTAAAATACAAGAGAAGAAAACAAAACCTCAGCAGCCTACACAAAATTTATAGATGATGAGGGCTAATCCCTGTGAGGAATATCAAAACATTAATATTGTGCTAAGAAATGCAATGACGATTGGTGTGATAGAGGTAAACAACCTGAAGAAGAGGGATGGGTTTGCAAAGTGCCAGAGAAATAAGCTGACTTTGATTTGGATTGCTCTAAGGAAACATCTATGGAATCCAAGAAGAGCTTCATTGAGGCCTCCACCTCAGGAAGCCAGGACAAGATGCAAGAAATCAATGCATCTACAGAGGTTGATCCTTCTGTGCTCACTACATTTTTGGAAACTTACATGAAACTGCTGCGCAATAGCAAGTTTGTGGAAGGCCTACAGGAATTAGTAAATAAATGTGTTGGAAAAGAGAAATTCATTGATGGACACCACGTGGCTAGAAAAATTGGCAAGCATAAGGCAGGAATAGAGTGAGAGATAAGGATAACCGCACAGATAGGTGATTATGAAATTGATCAGGTCATCTTGGATCTAGGGTAGGATGTGAATGTTTTACTGAACTACACATGGGAAAGGATGGGGAGACCTGTGCAACAATGGTCTCCGATTCAAATCAGAATGGTGAAACAATAGAAAATCATCCCCATGGGACGATTATATGGAGTAACGGTGGATATTGAAGGTGCGAGTGCGGTGAAAGACTTTGAAGTTAAAGAAATAGTTGATGACAATAATCCCTACCCCGTGCTTATGGGAATTGACTAGGCTACTAATATGAATGGGGTCATCAATTTGAAGAAGAGGAAAATGTCATTTGAAGGGAAGTTTCTTAGGTTTATAGTGCTACTGAACCCTATAGAAGGGTTGCGCTATACTGAACCTGTCCATGATAATGAAGAAAGTGATGATGAACTGGATCAAATTTAGAACATAAAAATTCGAGATCAAGACTCAAACAATCTAACGGTAGATGGATGGATTGCATGGGACCATGAGAGTTCCTGAACCTCTGATTTAGACAAGATAGAGCATTATAAAAATCACTTACATGAAGTTTCTAGATTGCGACACAATAGGATGATGAAGGCGTTGGACTGTGTTTTGCCAAAGGTAAGAAAATTACATTATTATGATGGTTTAACTAACGTAGATCTGTTTTTGGAGGAATTTGAGTGTGAGGTCCTTGAGGACCACTGATTCCAAGCATTAGATTTGGCACTATGTGCTACGCCTGCATGATGGAGGGGTACGCATAAGGATAGTTTTGCTGGATGGTGAGATTACAGATGAATGATGAAGCTACAGTTTGGGCGTACTAATACTAGAATAACTGAGAAGTATAATGGAAGGGACGATCCGCATGATCACCTAGTGAAGTGGACTAAAGCGTGGGGAGCATAACTGCAACCAGAATGAGTACACATATTTTTTCATACCTTTGAAACAATTCCCATGAACTGGTATCTGGAAACAAAGCTCTGCCATGGCACTGTAGAGTGGGATGTGTTGAAGGAAGGGTTCTTATTGAATTTTAGCTTTGAAGATGGCTTTGCAAGCATCAATGAAGCATTGCAAGAGATTAAGGAGGTTATCTTCAGAACACCGAAGGAACCTATGGAATGGACCTAACCAAACTGGAGCACCTAGTTGTGCCATGCCTTGGAATGCTATAACATGACCACTGAAGAGGAAGAAGAAGACCCAATGAAAATCAATATTCTAGAGGAAGAAGGACATCATGAAGTTGAAGGAACACAAATAGAAAACCCAGACATCTCTGCACCTCTGAAAACAAAGCAAGTAAACATTGGCATTAAGGATGAACCAAAGTTTGCAAAAATTGGAGATTACTAGGATGATGCTATAGAAGATAAAGTTGTTGAATTACTTAGTGAATACTGGGATCTCTTTCCCACTAAGTTTCCATATCTAAAGGGAATAATTGGTGATTTGGGCGTTATGAAGATCACATTGAAACCAAACGTGAAGCCTATTAAACAGAGACCTTATCGCCTTAATCCTAAGTATAAGGAAAAGGTTTCCCAAGAGCTGGATATGATGCTAGAAGCAGGCATCATAGAACTTGCTGAAGAATCTAATTGGATGATCCTGATGGTGGTCCAAGAGAAGAAATAAAAGGGCGAAAAAAGGATTTGTGTAGATCTGCGGAAGCTTAATGATGTGTGTGTTCACGACGCATTCCCAACACCATTTACAGATGAAGTGTTAGACAATGTTGGAGGGGAGGAGGCCTATTCCTTTACTTCAGGTTCTCAGGGTATCATCAAATCAAGATCATGCTAGAGGATAGAAGAAAAATTATCTTCATAATAGAGAGGGGTTGTTTCTAGTACACTATGATTCCTTTTGGATTAAAGAATGCACCTGCGATATTTTCCCACGTAGTAATAATAGCGTTCAAAGAGTTCATTCATAAGTTTATGGAGGTATATTTTGATGAATGGATGGTGTTTGGACTAATGAAGAGCCATGTAACAAGTCTGCACTTGATTTTGGATACATGTCGCAGATATCAGATCAAGCTGAATTTGAAAAAATGAATATTCTGTGTTCGTTTTGGGATCTTGCTAGGTCATGTTGTGTGCAAGAAAGGATTGATGGTGGACCCAAAAAAGATCACAGTAGTTGTGAACTTGGAGTCCTCTAGGAATGTCAAGTAGTTGCATGCAATGCTGGGACATATAGGATATTATATAAAATTTATCAAAGCTTATGCTCAAATTATTGCGCCCATGGAGAAACTGCTAAAGAAGGATATGACATTCTATTGGGACGAAGAATATTAGTGCACCTTAGATGTACTGAAGTAAAAGATGGTAACTATGTCGATCTTAGTATTTCCTGATTGGAAAAAGGAGTTTCATGTACATGTGGATGCCTCTTGCATTGTGTTGGGTGCAGTGCTAACGCAGGCCGGTGAAGGAGAAATGGACCATCCTATAGCCTTCGCAAGTAGGAAGTTATTGAAGGCTGAGAAAAATTGTTAAACAACTAAGTGTGAAGGTTTGGCCATGGTGTACGTGCTGCAAAAATTCAAGCATTATCTGTTATGAGGGAATTTCAGCATGTACACAGATCATTTGGTCTTGAAATACTTGGTCAACAATCTTGTATTTGGGGGGAAGATCTACAGATGATTCCTATTATTCCAGGAGTATGACTTTGAATTCATTGTGAAACTGGGGAGGTTAAATGTTGGAGATGACCATTTGTCACGAATTGAAATAGGAGAAGAACATAATAATTTGGAGGAAGGATTGCCAAATGCGCAACTATTTGTGGCGTGCATAGCAGATGATCATTTTGCGAACATTATTCACTTCTTAACTATGGGGATGGCACAGGAAGGATACACAAGTCAATAGAGGAAGGAATTAGTAGTGTGTGCATTCAATTTTTTAGTTATTGTGTGACATTTGTATAAAATGATGAAATATTGTGAAGATATGTGGGGAAATTTGAGCAGGACAACATTCTCACTGAAGCTCATGGGGGAGCTACGAGATGCCATTATGTAGGTAAGGAAACTGCGCAAAAGATTTTGCGTGCAAGTCTATAGTGGCCAACATTGCACAAATATTCCAAGGCATATTGTAAGGCATGTGATGCATGTCAAAGAACTGGAAAACCATCGCAAAGTGATGGGATACCACTACACCCTTAGGTATCTTTGCAACCCTTTAAGAAGTGGGCGATTAATATTTTGGGGCCAATTCAGCCCCTTGGAAAGAAAACGGGTGCATTCTATATTATCACCGGGACAGAATATCTAACTAGATGAGCGAAAGCACAACCGATTAAAGATTGTATAGGGGCTATGGTAGAAAAATTCTTTTTTGAGTATGTCCTAATCAGATTTGGATGCCTGAATGTGTTGATGAGTCACAGGGGTATACACTTTCTGAACTAAATGATTAGCACGTTGACTGAGGAATTTCAGGTCTACCATCAGAAGAGTACATCATATCACCCACATACAAATGGAACTGTTGAAGGCTTTAAGAAGATTTTGGAGAACGCACTGACAAAGATCTACAATGCGGAGTGGAATGACTCGGATGTATGTGTACCTGCAGTGCTGTGGACTTATAGGGCTACTTGGAAGAAGCTGACAGGAAAAATGCCATTCAGATTGGTCTATGGGGTCGAAGTTGTAATGCCAATGGAATAAATTGTGCCTAGTATGTGTATAACAGCTTTGATGGACATGGTGGATCATGAGGCCTTGGAAGAACGGCTCGTGCAACTAATGGAGCTCGAAGAATATCAATATTTGGCAGGATTCCATCAACAAGTATAGAAGGAATGCAAGAAAGCATGGCATGATCACCACATCAAGATTTGCACATTCAAGGTAAATGGTCTTGTCCTGTTATATGATAGTAAATTCACTAAATTTCCAGGTAAATTCAAGATGCATTGGTTAAGGCCATATATTGTCAAGGAAATTATAGATGGTGACACAGTTCAACTCACGAAGCTGAATGGCGAGTCCTTCCTAGGAAGAGTGAATGGAAGTAGGTTGAATTTATATATGGGTGATCCTACACAATGACTATATGGCAGCAGGATAGTCATAGTGCTCTAGAAAGCTACAAGGGAGTGTGGGTCTATAAACTACACTGCCCGGCTCGGTGGACAACCCAGCAAGCAGGCTGCATAGAGAATAGCGAATATGCGACAAATGAAGCTGCGCTCAGGAAGAAGTGCCATGGGGAACGAGATCGCGCAGCCCAACAATAAAATGATTGTTGGAGTTACTGTTCATGGCTTGACGACTAGAAAGCAGTTAAGAGGAGGGGGTAGTGGAAATTAAGGAAAAAATATTTGAAGATTTACTGTCAAAACAACATTTATTATCATAATTTACGCATGCCGATCCAACAGAGAACACTTTGTGCTCTAAGAATTGTTGGTGAAGCTTGTTATCTGTCACCTATGAGCCGAGTGCTCTGGGAAGAATTCTTGTCATGAGAAAATGTTTCTCTCATTGCCAGAGAGTTATTTATGGAGAGAATGACTACCACTAACCCCACCGAAACCTTGAGTTCAAAATCTGCCATGTCCGATGCACTAGGATCAGAAGTGTCTAGTGGAGAGGCTATGCCTACGATGCCCACAGTGCCGAGTTCGCTTAGACCAAAGCAGACTATGGCTAAGGAAAAGAACCAGCCATGAAGGAAAAATCAAAGAAGCTAGTGCTGGTGTACGCGTCCCCAAGGAAGCATACTGAAACATAGGCAAATCAAAAAAATGATAAGAAACCAGAAACAGTGGTGGTCGTCGAGGAGGAAGAATTCTAGGGAATGGAGGATATTGATGTCGAAGGGGTGGAACCCATGATGAGGCTGCCAAAGTATATCCCTCCATAGAAGGGAAAAGCAAAGGTAATGAAGGATCCTCATACTGGGAATTTTACAGTATCCATGTCCTTACTGCCTGAGCAGGTCCTCTTTGAAGGTCCTCAGCTCGCGCAAATCCCTTTGAAGATGGAGGATTGGGACATCACAGATCACACTTAGTTTTCACATTTGGAAACAAATAAATATATGAGAAAAACCTATTATGAAGAAATTTGTGTTACAAAATTGGAGTTGATGGCATGGGTCCATGGAGTCGAGTAGTTGGGATTGTTGAACATGCTATTAGTACCGCATTATCACTACTCTAACATCAATATTGTGTGTGTGTGCCAGCTCCTCACACTGGTGCATGATGGGTTCTTTTTGCTATGAAAGCCTATCCCCATCATGGACATGTTGATTCATAAAATCACGCAGCTACCTTATAAAGGCACAAACCCTACCAAGGAGTTTGGAGGGAAGATTGGGGAGAAAGAGCTTGCAGACAAAATGAAGAAGGAATACAACCTCCTCAAAAAGTCATGAGGGTATTCCATTCTCTCTATTTCATACAAGGCAGTTCAATTTGCTACTCAGATTCTAGTGGGAAATGTTATGAGAAAATGCCGCGCAGATGAAGTTCTAACGCCAGTAGTTTCTCTTGTTGTGCATTGAGCGATAGGCGTACAATTTAATTGAGCCAAGTACCTTTGTCAAGAGTTCCTAGTGAACGTCCACAAGGCATAGGAGGAAACCAACCCCTTCCACTACTCTTGGTTGCTACTATAAATTATGCTCGTTGCATGGAGATTGTTGGAGGATAACCAATTTCCTCCTCTCAAGGAAGGATTGCCAGAGGCTGCACGATTCGCCTCTTTATTGCCTATGACGGATGCCACATGAATTACACAAGTAGAGATATTCTAGACTTTTATGGAAATGTATCTCCATATGGAAATCAATTAGCGTTGAAGGTTGTCCCAAACCTTGTTCACATAATTGTTAGCCTACACAAAATTCAAGGCTGACTTCCATCCAATCATGGAAGGATCCATAGTAGAAATGGCACCAGTTTCCCTATTTGGTTTCATAAACAGATGTGCAGGAGATAGTAGGATTATGGCCTACAAAGTGGCACACCCCATCAGAATTAGATGTTGGAACAAGCACGGGCACAGAAATTTTGGCTACGCAAAAAATGAAGGAAGCCTCTTAGAAATCTGCGTGTACCCTAATGAAACAGAAAAATAAGGAAGCTGCAAAAAAGGCTCACATATAGCAGGAGAGCACTGCTAAGGAGTGCGAAAAAAGAGAGTAGCATGAGTCATAGAAAGATGATAAGTCACCTTCGCGAGAGACAGAGGAAGAGGAGATTTTAGACCAAGGTGGAGGAGGTGATGAGGGGTAGAGCACCCCCTTTATTTTGAAAAAATGTGGCAAGGAGCAGAAGAGTGGAACATGGAAGAAACGAAATTTTGACAAGCAGATACATGTGGATCCCATGGTGCTAACAAAGGGCGATATCAATGAGATAGGTGATAAAATTTAGGACACCATGATAGAATTGTTGCACCTTGGGGGCATCTAAAAGGATCTTCATGAGCTACAGCTCCAAGCAAACAAAATTCAGGCGAATGTCAGGAATGCAGGCAGCGTGAAAACCAGCCTAACATGGGGAAAGAGTACAGTCGCAGAGATGGATTGGTTGTAAGATGCCAGAGTCTTTATTTTTCTTGAAGAGTTAGTCCGCACATAGACAAATGATAAGTGCGTGATGCTTCACACAGTAGAAAACATGGGGTTGAACCTAAATGTGTTGTCTCTTGAGTCTCTGCATGTGCTACATCAGGGGGTCGTGGAAGAGATCAGGATTAGAGAACAACTATCACTCATTGCCGTCTGTGAGTTCAAAGTTAACAATCAACAACTATTCGTTGAGAAGATTCAAGTTCTGAAGGAAAAGGAGGTAGCACAAGCACATAGTTCAAGTCTAAAGTCAGCAGTAGGGGAGGCCTGTAAGATAATGCCTAAACTTTACATCTGAGAGGATGCATGACTTGAAGTCAAAATTAGAAAATTAGCCCTTGGTGTGCGTGAGTCTAGAGCAGAAGTTGGATGAGTAACTTTCAAGGTCAACATGAAAATTACAAAGCTGCAGTTGAAGTTGTAGCCCAAGACTCCTCCTGAGGTATGGGAGCAGTGCAAAATCACCATTTAGGAGGGCATAACTACCTTGGATATCACAGTAACTGGCATTATTTGAGCAAGCTATGGAGCTATTCACCAATCCATAGGAGGATCTAAACCTGCAAACATTGAACATATAGGTAAGGGAGATGTAGTGCCAATATGATGAGGGTAGGGTGACTACGCGCACCTTAGCACTAGTGCAACACCTTGCCAAGTTATAGGAAGGAAAACAACTACTAGCATAGGTAGAGGAAGCGTAGAAGAAAGAGGCATTGCTAAAGGCCATGTTGCAGCCTTGGTTTGATGACACTTATCAAATCACGATCTCCATTCAAGATAAGCTTAAGGGACTACAGCAGATGCAATGGACGATGAGGCTAGCAGTAGAAGGACCAACCACTGAGAAATTGGTTGAGGAGGTTCGACGGGAAGCAACACAGAGCACTGTTGAAGTTGCAGTGATCCAGGTGGAGCTGGGGGATCTTCTCAGTAAGATCATAGTGCCAGTAGAGTGACTCAAGGGTGAGTCACGATCTTTGTGTTGGGGCCCTGTTGGGATGGGGTCACCTAGGTTAGTTTGGGGTTAAGATAACCCAAATTTTGGTACACTTTCGTAAATAATTTAAAGTCTACGTGATTTGTGGATGCGAGCACGTAGATGATTAGGATTCAAAGGGGCTTAGCCCCTTGTTTTGGATAAGTTTTGAGTCAGTTTTTGAGATTCAACCATGGTCTGTGAACCATGGCATTGTATGAAAAAAGTCTATAAATAGTGAATCTTATCAAAAGGAAGAGGTAACTAAGTGCAACTAACATAGAGGAGAGGGGTTAATTGAAGAGTCTTGGGTAGAAGCTAAGGTAGGAAGGCTCTGCTTCCTGCGCTTAGGTAGAGAAAGGGAGGCTCACAGTTGAGTGCATGGAGGCCTAGGTAGAGTTTTCATCTGAGTGCATGGACCCCTGCAGTTGTGTGCGCAGGGTAGTTTGAATCTGTTTAATCGATGAATTGAAGATCAATAAAAGATAGTTTTCCAAAGAATTACTGAGTATTTATGTTATATCTTTTAATGTTATATGTTGTTGATAAATGATTTGTTTTATGAAATATTGGTTGAATGCTATGTGATTCACTTGATTAAGTCTTAATAATGTACGCAATGCATGTTTAAATAGTTTCACAAAGACTTTTATGATTCCTCTTTTGTTATTAACGACTTAAGTAGATCTACATGAATGCCAATTTAGGATTGCATTTTGACGCGTGTAATTAGGTAACTTGGCTAGTAAAGGTTCATAAGGACTAATCATGGACCTTCGTGAAGGTTTGAAGGTGATCCAGATCTTAGGGGGAGGCCCACAACATATAAAATACATTGAAATGGGTTTTGGGGGAGAGGCCCACAAGATTTGAAAATTTGAAATGCCAAAAGAGATAGATGATAATTCCCAATAAACAAAACCACAAAGAAATTTTTTATTAAAATAGATAATAACTATAAGGACTACATTATGGTGGACAATCTGTCCTTTTATAAAATGTGACTTGTTACTTATAGTATTTTTCGGTTACAATACCACGGGTAAATTCCATGGGTGAATGAATACCATGGGTGGATGTCACTTACATACCATGAGTGGATGCCACTTACAATACCATGGGTAAATTCCATGGGTGGATGAATACCATGGGTTGGTGCCATTTTCCATTCGGATCATTCCTTCCTCCTTAAGAGGCAATGGTCCCCATTCAGTGAAGTTCCTTCCTGCGAAGCCTTTGTTGAATATGAAGAGCCACTAAAGAGAAGGGTTTTATGTGGTTAACCCATAACCATGACGAACGAAGATATGAGGATATAGATACCTTGTAATGCTTGTGACCAACTGTGATACTGACAATGTGCAGCCTAGAAAATGGACTTCAATGAATTGTGGGTTCCTATGTGTCGAAATATCCCAACTTTACACTAGACCAAGTTATACTTAACTATTTCCTATGTGTCAAAATATCCTAGCATCCCCCCTTAAGAACAACTTGGGATAGGATTGAAGGATGTACAAATATGACACAAATAGGAGAAGTAAGGAGGCATTAGTGCCTATCCCCCGTTAGTGAAAACTTCCCAAACTCCAACAATAAATCGAAGTTTAGTAAACTTCACCTCTGTGAGAGCCTTTGTAAATATGTTTGCAACTTGATCATCAATTGAACAATATTGCACTTCAAGAACATGGTCATGAATGAGCTTTCTGATGAAGTCCATGTGTATTCCAATGTGTTTGTTGCGCTAATGTTGGACTAGATCTTTGCATAGTTGAATGACACTTTGATTATCACACCAAAGTGTAGTCGAATGCTACTACTGAAATCCAAACTCTGATAGGATCTAATGAATCCACAGGGCTTCCTTACTAGCTTCTATGGTGCCACGATACTCTACTTCTACTAAAGAAAGAGAAATGGAACTTTGTTTCTTGTAAGACCATGTAATAGGTCCAAAACCAAGAGTGAATACATAACCTGCAGTAGACTTCTGATCATCAGGGTCAACAGCCCAATCAGAATCAGTGAAACCAACCAACAAAGGAGATGCTTCTGCACTATAAAGAATCCCAAACTGAATTGTACCTTGAGCATAACGAAGTATTCATTTAGCTTCTTTCCAATGACTTTCATATGGGTTTTGCATAAACCAAGCAATATGGTCAACAACAAAGGAATGGTCAAGACAAGTATGGGTCAGATACAAAAGTTTTCCTACAAGCTGACGGTATAAGGTAGCATGAACTTTAGGGGAAGTAAAAGTGACTGAATGTTTGGCTCCAGAATGAAAGGGAGAAGGGGTTGACTTACAGTCTTCCTTGGTTTGCAAGACTTGAAGACTAAGAAAATAATGCAAGTATCCTAAGTCTATCATTTCAAACTTCTTTTTAAGGCTGGACTTCACATGGTTTATAGGGTTGGGATCACTACTAGTAAGGATAAGATCATCAACATAAAGAACAAGAATGATAAAATACTTACCCACTTTCTTGCTGTAGATAGTATCATCAGAATGACACTTAGAAAAGACAATATCTAAAAGAAAGCTATCCATTTTGGCATACTAAGCCCAAGCCCATAAAGGGATTTCTTAAGCTGACATATAAGGCTAGAGTCTATTTCTATAAATCCAGGAGGTTCTTCCAAATAGATTTCTTCATGCAAGTGCCCATGCAAAAGGTTGATTTAACATCCATCTGATGGACTTCCCATTTGAAAGAGGTAGCAAGGGAAAGAACAAGGTGGATAAAGTTTATTTTGGCAATAGCGGAGAAGGTTTAAGTATAGTCAATGCCTTCAACTTGTGAAAACCCTTAGCAAAAAGATGAGCTTTATGTTTATCAACTTTTCCATCTGGTCCAAACTTGTTCTGTAAACCCATTTACATCTAACAAATCTTCATCCCTTTGGAAGAGGAACAAGATCCCATGTATCATTTGCCAATAATGAGCAATATTATTCATTCATAGTTGCTTCCCAATCTGGATGGCTTGAAGCTTTTGCAAAGGTGTCAGGATCACAGTTCGATGAAGCTCGAGCAAATAAAGAAGAGGCTCTATCAAATTGAGAAGGTGTACATTGCTGATCTGTAGGATCACCTCCAAGATCACCTGCCACATCCCAAGTAGCACAAACCCATTTTGGAAGCTGAGGAGCTGAAGGAGGATCCTGAGAAGGTGGGGGAGGATTTTCATTCTCACTGTCATCATATGAAGAAGAAATATTTTCAGAAGTAGAAGGGATAGAGAGAGGTGGCACATTTGTCGAACTAGGCTTGTAGGCCGATATATTTTCAGTAAAATTTACATCTCTTCTAATGATAGCATTTTTCGACTTAAGTGGAACAAGTCTAGATCCTTTGATATCTTCAAAATATCCAACAAAAATACATTTTTCACTCTTAGGTTCTAAAGATTTATGTTTCTCATTTGGAATATGGTCCCATGCTTCACTTCCAAAAACATGAAAGTGACTTACATCTGGTTTAATTGAGCTCCATGCTTCTTCTAGAGTGATATTCTTTAA
Organism: Pinus tabuliformis; assembly: GCA_031772625.1. NCBI lineage: Eukaryota > Viridiplantae > Streptophyta > Pinopsida > Pinales > Pinaceae > Pinus > Pinus tabuliformis. Next base: position 662,055,495 of record CM062820.1, on the reverse strand, counting down.
AACCTTAGTAGGAGTGCGATTTACTATGTAATTTGCACAGTTAATTGCTTTTGCCCAAAAATTAAGACTAAGTCCTTTAGATTGAAGCATACAATTAGCCATTTCCTTTAAGGTTAAATTTTTCCTTTCAGCTACATCATTTTGTTGCAGAGTAAATGGAACAATATGTTGCATTTTAATTCCATGCTCAGTGTAAAAGTTGATGAATTTGTTACCATATTCTCCACCATTATCAAATCTTGGCTTAAGAATTTGATGTCCAGATTGTTTCTCAACAAAGGCCTTAAAGGCCAAGAACCTGTTAAATACTTCACTCTTCAGTTTTAAGAAGTATACCCAAGTGCGTCTGGGGAAATCATCAATGAAAGTTAAGAAATACTTGTAGCCAGAGAATGAAACAACTAGAAGTGGAGCACATAAATCACTATGCACAAGTTGTAAAGAGCCTGAGGTGTGCCAAGAGGCAAGTTTTTCAAAACTATCCCGATGATGTTTTTCGAGTACACATCCAGAAAAAACACCATCTCTGCAAGATACCATAGGAAGAATTGCCACAAAATTTTCTTTACATATATTTTGAATTGAGCAATAGTTTAAGTGACCAAATTGCTCATGCCAAAGTTTTCTCACATCATCATTATGAGCAACAAATACCAAGGGGAAGAGTTGATGACCCAACGTTTTTAAACTTATACAACCTTGTAGAATCATTAGCAATGATAGTAGCTAAAATCTGACTAGGATCTCTTAGGTCCTTAATTACAACATCATGAGGTGAGAATTCAATGATTTTACCTTCACCTGAATGAGTTATCTGATATACAAATAGAAGGTTGTAGGATACGGTTGGAACACATAATACATCATTCAATTGACCATTGTCTACATGAATAGTTCCAGTCCCTACAACACTAAGAGATCTATCATCACCAACATATATATTTTTGGTGTTACAATCATTTAAAGAAGAAAACATGGCTTTGTTTTTGGCCATGGGATAAGAAGCTCTAGAATCAATGAGCCACTCATGAGAATGAGAAGAAGAAGATACATTTAGTGCATAGCCAGACCAAGATGCTTGACAACCACATGCAAAAAGTGTTATTCCCGAAGATGAAGTTGAAGTTGAAGAGTGCTCCAAATGGATGTTATGCTTCTTCATTGCTGCTTCCAAGGCTTCCATCTTCTTAAAGCGTTTTTATTCTAAGTAGCCATCTCAATTACAAAAATGGAAATGTTTATCAGTCTTCTTCCCTTTGCTTTTATTTTACTTATCATTTTGTTGAAATGATTTTTCATTTTGTGACTGAAATTGCTTAGGACCCTTGTTTGGTTTAGGACCATTCTTTTTAGGATACTGCTTCTTAGGATTCTTTGAATTTGGTTGATGTTGGGTGGCTAAGACTTTCTTAGAAGAGTTTCCAAGATTAAGGAGACCAATATGTAAGAGTTTTTCTTGTTCTCTTATTAAAGAGTGGGGCTTGTCATCTTTTCCTTGTGAAATTAAGGCTTCTCTAGTAGAATCGAAGATGGAAACAAACACAGAGTAGGCTGGTCCCAAATTAGTAAGAATGGAATAGATAAGGCTACCATCTTCTTTCTTAACCTTAACACTTTCCAAGAGAAGTCTAAGGGTCTTGAACTTGGACAAAAAATCTTCAATGGAAGAAAAATTATATGGGTCTAATGTAAACAACTCATTTTCGAGTTGATGGGCTCTAATTTCATCTTTAATTCCAAAAACTTTAGTGAGTTGTTTCATTGCTTCATTAGGGGTATGAAGTTCTGCAATATGGAATCTAAGCTTTGGAGAAATGGACATCCCTATAAACCCATGTGCTTGATCTTGCCTATTTTCCCATTTGGTCGTCTTATCTTCATCTTTAGGTTTAGTTTCTTGGCTTGAGGCTATTTTGTAAAGACCTTTACTTCTAACTAAATTAACAATGTAGGACCACCATTGTAAGTAGTTGGTGCTGTAAAGAATAACTTGACATGGAATTTCCATTTTAATAGAAACTAAAGCTGTAGATTCTAAAACTAAGTGTTCCAACGGAAAGATCTCGAAAAATTAGGCCGATTAAAAAAAATTGCTCTTAAAACGGCTTCGAGAACAAGAAGTTATGGATTTTTTAAGAAACATTGTTGAAGATGCCGACAAAGTGTGTGAATGTATGGAAGTGAATGATAATGCTATATTTTAAACCCCCCCCCCCCCCCCAAAAAAAAAAAATTAATCTAATTAGCTCACTTTAAAAAAAAGATTTTATGTGACCCACTTTTATAAATAAGTGAAAGTCACTTTTAGAATAGTACTTTATGAGTGACTCACTAAATTGTAACTTAAATAAAAAATAAAGAGACTTTAGAATTATAAGTGACCCACTTTTTATAATGGGTGAGAACACTTTTACATAAAGTAAGCTTAAAACATAAGTTACATGTAATTTAAAAAAAAAAACTCAACAAAAAGAAAGACTTGAATCCAAGACCTATATTATCATAAAGTAACTTTGGACCAAGTGAGCTAGTTTAAAAGGTTATTAATTTTTGTAAAAGAGGAAGTGTTTTTTTTTTTAAGTCACTAAAACTTTGGGGTGCATGCTTACTTGAAAAAAATCCTTTTGCCTACAGAACAAAAAACCACACAACCCATCATGGACATAAAAAAAAAAAAAAAAACCAAACCTTATTGCTTGAAGTTAGCTTTTCTCAGAAACTACATATTTTCTTGAATGTTTCTGTTTTTCTAAGATCACACTAAGGCGCGGCGAAAAAGAGCATATGCATGAGAAATATCCTTCCTTTCTATTTCTGATTTGCCCACATTGCATAGAGTCGCGAGGTAAAGAGCATACAAAGAAATGAAAGGTATAGATCTGGTAATAAAAAACAGAGAGCTAAATAAACCGAAATAAACAGAGAGATGAATAACTAAAACTGCAAATAAAGAATGTATACCTCCAGATATTAAAAATGACATTGCTAGGGCTACCGGAAACCTTTTCACATGAAACAAAAGGGGCTCCTCACTGGAACAAATGTTCCTAACACAATAGACCAGTCCTCTCGGCCCAAAATAAGTCAAAAATAGTAGATCTAGGAAACGCAGTTGGATGTAGTTGTACCGACTTCGGATTTGGATCACCAACACATGTGGCCTTGAAATAGCTCTGATACAATGTAGGAATTTACAGGGTAAGTTCCTCAGATAGAACACCAAAGGAGCTGCCCATAACTAGATCATAGATCAATACACCAGTATTCTTGATGTGGTTAAAACCCTCAAAGAGGGAAACTGTCCACGACCTGAGCCAATGCGGCCACTTTAGACAATTTGTTAATAAAAGAAAGAAAATTTACATAAGCTTCTTTCATGAATGGTCACCTTACAAATGACCCTCCATGCTGTTTAAATAGATATCATGGACCAATCAGGTGTTAAGCCATGAATCAAGTGTCGTTAATACCGAGGAGAGAATGAATCGTCAGACTACTTCATGTTTAGAACATGTCGTGACCACCAGATTGGTTACAAAAGTACATAGTAAAGAAACATTGTTTACCTAAACTTACACTAGACCAAGTTATACTTAACTATTTCCTATGTGTCAGAATATCCTAATAGGTTTGTGGATGACCCATAACCATGATGAATGAAGATTCGAGGATAGAGATACCTTGTAATGCTTGTGACCAACTATGATACTAACAGTGTGTGGCCTAGTAAATGGACTTCGATGACAAGGATTTTGTGTAGTTGACCCTTAACTATGATGTTGGATGTTGATGAAGTAGCAGGTGCCTACAAAGCGTAAGGTGGGGGGCATGTCTCCAAAGAACCCAATCCAAAAGCTATTATGCTGACACTGATGAATGTGAAGCAGATGCCTACTAAAGCGGGGTGGGAGGGAATGTGTCCAAAGGGAATGTTGCTCCATAATTAAAATGGACATAACTCAGTCAATATAACTAAGAATATTTATTATAACTTATTTTTGGAAACAAAAGACCATTTTTCATCTTCTTGTGTGTTGGAAATCGTTATCTAGACACTCTAGAATCTCAAATTCGTGCTGCAACTTTTCCATTGTCACAAAAGTTTTGAAAAAATAGCTGATTTTAAATCAACGATATCTCCCACATTAGAATTCTGATTCGACCCATTTTTTTTTTTGAAGTTGGCTGATTTTTTTTAGAGGAGCTCAGATATGCAATTATTTTTTTGAAATTCTCCACCAAAATTGCAAAAAAAGATAGGAGATCCGCCGCCCACAAATTTTTGTTAGAAACATTTCCGCAACATAGTTGCTTTTAAATCAATGATATCTCCTTCATCCAGACTCCGATTCGACCAATTTTTTTTTTTGGATTTGGGTATTTTTTCACAAGGAATCCAGATCTGTTATTTTTTTGTAAATTTTATGCCAAAAATTTTAGATATGATCTGCAAACTCACTGCCCAAAAACATTCTTCCAAAAAATAAAAAATAAAAATTCTTCTCGCTTGGCCCAATAAAACGCTTTGTGGAGGACATAGCACATGCCTAGAGTTTTTTGAATATTGCTACAAAATTTGAAAATTGAATATGCATCAAACTCTCATTGCCATGGAATCATAACCTGCTCTGATACAACTAATCTCGATCTTAGGGGGAGGCCCCCAAGATCTAAAAGATTGAAATGGATTTTGGGGGAGAAGCCCCCAAGATTTGAAAAATTGAAATTTCAGAAGAAAAAGAGGAGAATGCCCTCTAAATAAAACCACAAAGATTTTTTTTATTAAAATAGACAATAACTCTAATGACTACATTGTGGTGGAAAATATATCCCTTTGTAAAATGCGACTTGTTACTTATAGCTTTTTCCAGTTATAATACCACAGGTAAATTCCATGGGTGAATGAATACCATGGGTGGATGTCACAATACCACGGGTAAATTCCATTGGTGAATGAATACCATGGGTGGATGTCACTTACAATACTATGGATAGATGCCACTTACAATACCATGGGTAAATTCCATGGGTGGATGAATATCATGGGTTGGTGCAATTTTCCATTCGAGTCAGAAGGTTGTTTTAATAGAGTTGTAGTAACGTGCCCTATGAGTTTATCAATCTGCGTGGAGGCAGATCCATGGTGCTGGAGGCCATCGCGCTAGTCTCTGGATGCAAAAACATAGTTCTTGCATGCCCCCATACTACTTTGGGTGAGACTACAGCCTGCACTACATGGGTTGTTTTCTGAAAGGGCAAATAGTGTAGGTTTTTGTTGGTTGGTGCAACTAACTTTGAACCTGGGTGAGGACCCCCTAAGCCAATAGGAATACCAACCATCAGATCAATGGAGAATAATATTTATTCAAGCATGTCTAGGATTTATAAACCCTCCCCCTACATCTTTTCCTTCCTAGTCAAGTTTTTGTCTGTTCCCAAGGAATCATGACCTATTGGTTGCTCCCTTCCCTTAGCTCTAGAAATTTTATTAATAAAATGGAACAATACATCACATAATATAAATGTTGGTAACACAACATTACAAATACTTAATTACATAAAAAAAAATTATGTAAATTAAAAGGGGGTGTTACAATCCCCTCCGCTTTGGAACATTGTCATTGGTGTTCTCATCGATGTTGGACCTTCTTTTGCTATAGAAATACCAACCTAGGCATTGTATTTCACTACAACAAGGGTTTTCATCCTTTCCTTAACTACATGAAAAATGCATTGTCTTGAATAGTTATCCTTTTAAAACTTTGTATTTTATGTTCGGTTTGGCTACCTATAGACCTTATTATAGATTCCTTGTACAAGACCAATTTTTCCCACAATAAAATATATTACCTACATTTAGAATTGCAAACTAAAATCATAAGTTTTAGATGTGAAAAAATTTATGCCATTTACTATAACCTTATGCACACAATGCCTCTCTGCTTATCTTGTGTATCAGCCTACTTACTTTTAGCAGTGTTCCATTTAGTACATATACCAAGACATCAACATCACATATGTGTTACAGTTAATTTTCTTTATCAACAAATAATCCCTCTATAGGAAACTTGATTTTCCCCCAAAATAAGTTGAATTTATAACAAGTAAGGTTAAAAAATTACTTATCCATATGGTTACTATTTTCCTTCTTTTCCTCCATAGGTAGCAATTTCAACTCATTTTCTACATTCAATGGGCCCTCTTATACTCACATCTTGATGCGTATGTGAAACGTTTTATCTCCCATTAGTTCTTCACCCTCCCAGGTACATGCAACCCCCATCCTTGGGTGATATACATATCCCAAGGATATCCTATATGCTATTATTGAAGATATTGTTAAATTCTTATATCCTTGAAGTTCCCTTTTGGCATGATCTAATATAAATTGCACTACATACCTCATCGAGTCTTATAGTCAAGGTATCCTTTATGAATTTCTTTCATGAGGTAATAAAAGTGTTTCATGCAGTTGAAATGTCACCACAGTGGCCTTGTTCCTAGGCTCTTTGCTTCATCATTTCAACTATATCACAACATTCAATTTCCTTGGGATATACTCAAATATTTCAAAATAAAAATTTTAATTTAGTAAATTTACTTCACTTAGAAACCAGATCTCACAAAAGTGGGACTTTTAGTTATGATGATGGGCTCCTTTTCAAGTAGTGATATTTATGATGTGGCATAGTGAGTTCTATGTCACACCCATTCTAGAACTCTACCTGCAATATGAACTTCCAATCATCCAAATAATGGTAAGTGTTCATGCATACAATATTTTCATTGCAAAATTTGCAACATCACCTCAAGTGTCTTAGAATTATTATGCACATAATAATTTTGGGCACATTCAACCAATTTCAAATATTGAAATGAAACTATCATTACGATATGTATTTACATCACAATCAGTCTAAGCATTTCATAATGTAACCAAACATTTATTCCAACAACCTAGACGGTCAAAACTAAGAGTTAGATAGCCACTTCCTCCACTAGGATACATATCCCTAAATTCATCAATTATTAATTTCCACTTCTTCTTGTAGGATGAGGAATTTGTGCCACTAGTTTCACTACTCAAAAATTACTTAAGAGTATTAGAATATTTTTTCCTTTCATGGAATTAAATCATGAAATTGATTGTTTTGTACATGCACTAAATGCACTGAGCATATGTACCTTTTCTGAAGAATGTATTCATTTTAATTCAAGGATGTAATCTATAAATTCACTTAGGAACTTTGCATTGGGCCCATTAGAAATTATATGTAAATTGTGTTCATAGTACTCTAAATACTTTGTACTTTCACCCTTTAGTCTCATGGCATCAGCCTTGATGTAACTTTGATCTTGAATAATATGAAATTTCATTATTGATTCATCAATGTGGTGGATTTTAAACTTTGATCCTATAGCATAGCTAAGGGGTATTATGGGACAAGCCCTCAATGGAGTTTCTTTATTGTAAAGTATCTCTTCTTTTCATTTGTGAGTTTGTGTTGTTTCATATTCAATCTTTTCCATGCTTGTTATGATACATAGCATTTATATGACTGATAGTGTTTTGTTTATCATCATTTTTATTATTCATATATCATATGTAGAGTAACCTTGTATAAAGGATCATTGTTATATAGGAATAAGAATCATCCCTTGGTCATATTACTTTTGATATTTTATTGGATCAGTGGTTGTTTATAGTCCTATTGTAAATACAGATTCCAATGATATCATATTTTTCATACAAATATATATTTGTATTCGTATGCAATAACCCTAGTATTTACACAGTGATTTAAAGTCGGATTCAATTTGGTTTCTTTGATATAAACCTAACACTATTAGAAATCTCACTTTTCAATTTGTGATCGCTTGAAATACTTTAAATTTAGATTCGATACGGAGTAGGATTTGAATTTTTTTTTTTTTCATACTTTGTGATACTTTATTATTTATACTTCTAGTCTAGTATTATTTTCTCAAGTTCCATATGAGAATAGTATTTCCTTTTGTTGATAGTGCATTGAATCCTATATTGAAACCTTCATTCAAACTCTGACAATGCATATCTGTGTTAAATAATCTCAATTTTCAATTATGCATATAAATGTACATACTGTGTGCTTCAGTCTTGTTTACAAGAAGTATTGTTTTTTAACATGGATTTGATATCTTGTATATGGTTCATGTTATGATAGTATAAGGCCTACATTACTTATTGAAAAATACTACTCTGTTATCTACGATATCTAATATGAATTCATAGTGACTCGTTGAATCAATCTATATTGACCCATTGTTTCAAGAGTATTGAATGTTATGAATTCACAATGAGATATTATAGTAAGTGTGATGACTGATATGAATCTACAACGATACCTTGAATGTTATTGATATACAGTGGTTTGTTTGAAGCATTGTGATTTCATAGATTGGTGTTAATCATATTTAGTTGCATATATGTAAATTTTATATAATTCTTGGATTGAAATTATTGTTTAGACTTAGGCTAGTTTTTGTGGTCGAGCATCCAACAACTGGCACTTACTAAACTAGTAAATGGTGACCAACATTTGGTGAACTAGAAACCTTGCAACTAGAAAATCAATACTTAGTTGCTAGTGAACTATTAACTAGCACGTGGTTATCATAGATGATTTTACATGATATTTTCCTTTCAAAACTCCATTTATATGTTTTTCCTCTCAATGCAACATTGTTTTTTCTAAGGACTTTGGAGTAGAACTAGAACTCTTTACAATTGAGATCTAATTTGCATTGAGTACTTGAAAGTTTGCTTGCATGTAGAAAAAAATAGTATCCCTGAGCCAAGCTAGGAGGTCTGAAAATAAAGGATAGGTAGAGAGGCCTAAAGTTCATGCATAATTCTTTTCAGTTTGAGTGTTTGTTTTAGTATTATAAGTGATATTAAGTTGGTTTTTGCAAGTAGAGTAGACATCTATTAATTAGTTGTTTTTAGAAAGAAATAATTCTCACATTGCATGTACACATAGTGTTCACAACTTATTAGTTTACGCCACATATTGGCTTTATAAATGGTTTTACTATGACAATAAATATGTCCAATATTTTTGGTGCCGTTGTTGGGGATATGTCAAAAGGTAATATTATATAATAAATTTTTTCCTCTTAATTTGTTTTATTTAAGTTCTGATTAGATTGTGGATTTGAAGAGGAAGGACAACAAGTCACAAAGAGACCTATTTTTAGAAGTGTGAAAGGAATATTCTAGCCTTCCACAACCACCTTAATGGGTCTTCCCAAACCCTCTCTGGTATGTAGTTAAATGCTTAAAATTAGAGATAGTAAAGGTAGGTTTATTAAATCATATTTTGAGATTATAGCTTATTTTTTTAGTGGACTTAAAACCCCTACTAATCAAGCTAAAAGATACACTTGTAAAAAAAAGGATGGAGAAATGTACACATAACAATCAACTCTTAATCCCGTAGAGGAAAGGTAGAAAGATAAAAAAATGTAAGTGAGTCAAGAATCAACATGTAAAGGAAACAAGCTTTGACTTAGAATTATATCAAGAGGTATCTTGAGAATGCATTACCAAGTTTCTCGAGACTCTGGTAGGTGTTTTTGTATAAAAAATAAAATCTACAATTGCAATTGAAGTACCTAAAGCATGAGTTGAAGGTATCCTTCTTGCTCATGAAAATGTAATTGTGGAGCCACTAGCGTCACCAACCCAGATTTAGTATAGTTTATTTGGTAGAATGAAAAAAAAGCACAAAAATGAGGAATATAAGAGTGAAACCAATTTTGGATTTCCTATCCTTCATGAAACACAAAATGTAAACTTGAAAAACATCTCCCTCTCTATCCTAATTTTCTTTCAAGGTATGGGTATAGAATACCCTAATACATTTTTTCGTTGAATTTAACATTTTGTGTCATAGTTACAATTATGTGGATGATGATAAAAAAAACCTAAGTCATTTTGTACAGGTTTGAAAGATTCCACATTTACATGGTTTTCATGGGATTCAGAGAAAATAAAAATATATCTTGGGATGACATGAAAGCTATCTATATTAAATACTATCAAGACTATTGCAGGGCCAAATACTCGTAAAATGACATCTTTAAGATGTAACAAAAATATTATGCGAGCTTGGAGGATTATCTTGTTTTTTTTTTATATAACCTCCAAAAAAACTAGACCTAGTTCTTTGAGTGATGATGCAATTAAAACTATTTGTTTAAGAGGAATATGATAAGAATATATAGACATGTTGAATTCAATGGGAGTTGGTGATGTTTCTTATATAAAATTTAATGAAATCTGTGATTTATGCAGAAGGTATTCGAGAGGTAGAGCTAATATTTGTAAAGGATTAAGGTACCCTTTCTCAAGAATAACCAAATTTGTTGTAGGGGGAGTTAAAAGGGTTGAATTGGGAAATTTATTAGATAATTTTAAGACTAAAATCCTTGATGCTCTTAGTTGAGGCCTTGAAATTTTTCAACTTATAAAAGAATAAGAGTAAGAAAATCATTTAGCTATTTTTTTCTCATTATAGAAAAAACACCCTCTGAAAGAATGTACATTAAACAACATCCAGGTTTGTGTCACTTTTGTAGAGGAATGCAATACAGAAATTTGTCCTGCACACTCAGGATTGAATTCTTTTTATAACGAAAGTGGCAAGACATTAGAATATTTGTACCAAAGAAGCCATGGTAGCCACGTATACAAGGTATAACAAAATATTTTTCTCAATTTTATCCATTTTATAATTCACAATCAAATTTTCAAAGGCCTTGGAAACATACTTGGCCCCAACAACAAAATCAATCGTGGAAACATACCTAACCTAAACAAGAAAGTAAATAATGATAACAACAAAGTTGGCAAAGAAGTATACCTATACAACCCATTCCTATGCATTATCCTCAATACCCAAAATATCCCCCACAAATTCCACAAACATATGCTACTATACCACCACAATTGAACAACCCACCACCACCTATCGCACCTCAAATACCAAAAATAACCACAAGTAAAAATCTCCCTAAATCACAATTTCTTGTACAACCACTGCCTGATCCTAACAATAAGCTAACTAAGCTTCTTCTGAGTGTTGAGTTGCAAACCTTCCCCTGATATATAATAACCCCCATGCCATTACAGGGAGTATAACTGAGATCAGGTAAGGTTATCAAACTAAAAAACTCTTCCATAATCATTGAAGAGGAATCTGTAGGGGAGGAAACTCCTAATCAAACGAATCATGATGACCAACCTAAAATAGTAAGTGTTCCTACCATACTTCCACCTTCTACCTTACAATTAGATCATCCACAAGCGACAAAAGAATGACCTTTTCAAGAGATGTTGGCAATAGAGAAATATGTTGACCAACCATAACTTGATCTCGAAACATAATTGAAATTTTTTATGTAAAAGTTTCCTTACTCAAGGCTATAAACTATGTACAAAGTATGCATAAACCATAATGAAATTTTGCAATAAGAAAATTGGGAGGAATACAAAAACAACCCACTACAATACGAGTAGTAGGTAAACTAGTTAAGTTGATGACAAGAAGAATTTTAATAGAAGAATATATTGATCATAGAAGCACAGTAGTTACAATTATTATTAGGGACACCCATATAGAAAACACTTTGATCGACTTAGGGGACACAATAAACATTATGGCCATTCCTATCTTGGAGATGCTACATTTATGATATATTCAAGCTACACCCACAATCTTAGAACTTTCTGATACGTCTAGAGTCAAGCTCACTAATGTTTTGGATGATGTGATCATGATGGTGGATTCATGGGAATATACCATGGATTTATTAGTTATTTAACCAAAAATCACCATGAATGGCCATCCTTTGATTCTTGAAAAGCATTGGCTTGCTATTGTTGATGCGTCCATTGGATGTAGATCCTGAGAGATGACTATCTCTAATGGGGACTTCATGAAGAGACTCACCTTATATCCACCTATAAAATCCTCAATAGAAGATTCCATATGGATAGAAGATCCTTATGACAATGAGGAACATGTGTAAATGCTCTTAATTGTTGAATAATCAAGGGGATTGAAATAACCAACCAAAGATAATCTATTAAGCTATTTCATTTCTTTTTTAGAGTGTACTCAAACTCCTAAGTTGCCTCATACATATCACCATATTTTTAGAGATTCCTAGGAATCTTATGATTTGAGAAAATCATTATCTCTTATTGCATTAATTGTCAAATAAAATTTAAATTTTGATAGTATGGTTGTCAAAATCAGTCCAAGTAAGACTTTGCACATTACTTCTAGCCTTGGTCGAGAACAACAAGAGTAATTGATTCATGTACTAAAAAAAAATATAGTGAATTTGCATGGGATTATTAGGATATGCATGACATTCCACCTAACACTTTCCTATATGACATTTATGTCCAAGAAAATGGGAGGTTAGTTAGGCTACCTCAACGTCATATGAATCCTACCCTGAAAGACATTTCTAAGGAAGAGCTACAAAATCTATCGAATGCCAACTTCATACGCCCCATATCTAAGGGCAGGTTTTTTTATCCAGTTGCATTCATACCTAAGAAAAATGGTAAACGGAGAATTTTTTGACTACCAAGAAGTGAATAGGGCTACCTTAAAATATTATTTTCTATTCCCCTTCATTGGCAAAGTGTTAGACACTTTGACAGACAAAGAATATCTTTCCTTCGTAGATAGTTTTAGTAGATATAATCAAATCCAAATTGCACCAAACGACCAAGGCAAGATCACTTGTCCATGTCCATAGGGGAAATTCACATATAGAGTTTTAACATTCACATTGTGTAATTACCACACAAATTTTTTACATGTAGTAATTGATATATTTTATGACTTAATTCATGAATTTGTAAAGATCTACATGGACGAATATTTGGTTTATGGTAACACTTTTATGGAGGCACTAGAAAAGAAAGTATTAATTTGCCACAGAGAAGTGAATCTTTCCCCGAGTAATATGAAATGTCAGATGCTATTGATGGAAGTGTCTTTTCTTGGGCACCATAATTCTCATGAAGGTATCAAGGTAGACCCAACAAAAATTCAAGTTATCATAAAAATTATTGCACCAAAAACACATAGAGAGGTAAGGCATTTCCTAGGAAATTTTAGTTATTGATAGACGATTCATTCAAAATTTTACTAGATTTGCTACACCTATGCTTAAATTACTTGAAAAGATGTCAAATTTTCTTTAGACTCATGATGCCAGTCTTCTTTTGAAAATATCAAGGCAAATTTATCCACAACACTAGTATTCATAGGGTCAAATTGGTCCCTCTCGTTTCTTATCCTCATAAATGCTTCAGACATGACATCGGGAGTTGTTTTGGTTAGAAAGAAGATCAATCATCTTACACAATTTATTTTATATGAAAAATCTTAACACAGACATAGCTTAATTATAAAATAATTGAAAAGGATATTTTAGTTGGTGTACATGTTGTAAATAAATTTAGGCACTATATAACTGATTATGAAGTATTTGTACATATTGATCATGCTACCACTAAATTTTTAATGAATAAACCCATTACTAATTATGGAGTAAATAGATGGTTGCTAATGCTATAGTGACTTGGGAAGGAAAATATGGTAGCATATTTCCTTTCTCGATTACATAATATGGTAAAGTTAATCCTATATGCGATAGTTTTCTTGATGAACACTTGTTTTTTGTTTTTACTACTGTATTGTGGTTCATAGACATATCAAAATATTTTTCCATAGGAAAGCTGCCATATAACCTTTCACCATGAGAAATACATCATGTCGTAAATATTAGTGCCACTTACTCATGGCTAGGAGAAGCTTTTTACTGAACTGGACTATACCTAATTGTACAAATATGTGCTTAGAAACATGAGACACTTGATATCCTATGAATTTTCCACAATGGAACTCATAGAGGTCACTTTGTTGATAAGATAAATTCATACAAAGTAATCCAGCAAGACTATTATTGGTCAACACTCTTTAGAGATGCAAGGAACTATATTCATAGATGTGAAAATTTCCAAAGAAATGGGGGAATAGAGCAAGCCAATGAGATGCCATTATAGAAACATGTTCTTGTTGAACCTTTTGAAGGAATATGCCTTAGATTTTGTAAGGCCAATCTCTCCAATGTCATGAAAAAAGGGGTACATTTTACTTTGCACTCACCATGTTATGAAACAACTAAAAATAAAATCTTTGTATCAAGCTAATGAGAAATATGTAGTTGATTTCCTTTATCAATGTATTTTTACCCATTTTGGTATTCCAAAAGAGATTGTAATAGATCATGGAGTGAAATTTGTATCAAAGGCAATACAATCTTTTGTTCAAGAATACCACATAAGTCATTGCTTCTCCATACCACCTATTGTTTAATGGAATTGTAGAATCTATAAACAAACTATTGGAGGCCATCATGACCAAGATGATACAACTACAACACAAAGATTGGGTGCATGGGCTCCTGAAATAATTTTAGGCTTATAAGATGATGTAGAGGACCACCACAAGATTGGCACCCTATGATATTGTATATGGTCAATAGGTTCTCCTTCCCATTGAGTTTCAAGTAAAGACATTCAGGACAACCATGCAATTGAACATTATTTGTCAGAGGTCAAAAAGCATAGATTTCCTCAACTACATGAGTTGGATGAGATCTGACAAGATGTCATCAATGTACCATTCCTGTTCAGAAGTATCAACCCAAATGGCATGACAAAACTGATCAAGAAAAGGCACTTCAAGCTCGGTTATTGGGCCCTTCTCTTCGAATCCATATTTAATAATTTAAAAGGAAAGATTACCACATGATGGATGGGACCTTATGAGGTTGAGTCAATTTTAAAAAGTGACTTAGTTAGAATAAGGACCTTCGATGATGATCATACTTTCCTTTTATTTAATGTTTTTTGACTGAGGTTGTATCACAAGCCCATATCCAAGGAAAAGTTTTTCAAGATGTCACACAAAATTCAGATATGCAGATAGTGAGTAGAGAGATTTATGCTCCCTCTTCTACTTCCTATTGAATTTCTTCCCATTTTGATTTGTATGTATATATGTAAATATATGTTTGGAAAAAAAGAAAACAAAAAAATATATGTAAAAGGAAAAGATAAATTAAAGATAAATAATTAGTAGCTATGAAAATTAGTTAATAATGTAGTTATATACGAGCTTGCTGATAGGATAGCCCTTGCCTTATTTTGTATGTTTTTAGTTCTCTTTTTTTGCAAACCTTCAAATTGTTATTATTTTTCTCATGTTGGATAATGAAGGATACATTATGGCCTTCCTTCTAACAATATTTTACCATCAACTTCAACACATCATCTAGGTTGAAAGTTAGAGATGCCTTATGGTACTTGGAGGTTTTCAAACATCAATGGAAAACTCTCCTACCAAAAAAAGTGGAGATTCCTTACTACTTCCTATGATCAGGCCTTGCAATAGGTTCTATGTTGACACATATATTCATCTCTAGCAAGTTGTACCAAGGCACCTTGATGCGTATTAACATCAAAGGTGATTGGTCTTGCATTGGTTAATGAATTTCTTTATTATTTACAAATCCAATGAATTCATTCTATGTTCGAATTCAACAGATCCTTTCACACAGATCAGAAGTGAGTCATGGTGGGTGTAATGAAGACTCCTAGTTTGAGATTTAGAAGTAGCAATCTTCAACATGGTTTTAATAAAAATGGAATGGTACTCAAATATCAAGAAAACATAGATAGAGTTGATTGTTCCAAAAAGAGGAGGTTTTCTCACACCTTAGGAGTCTTTAGGGCCTCATATTTCTTCTTCATTACAAATCTTGGAATTTAGCACCACCTATTTCTATATTTTATGTTGCCTATCCTTATCATTGTAGTTATTTTCAGTGCCTCAACGTTCATTTTCAATATTGGTTTGATTTTCCTTCAGTTTCAAATTTGGATTTAATTCATTTTAGTATATTGAGTTACAAATGTCATGAAAACAACACTGGTACCAAAATAGAGTAGCCAATACTAAAAATTTTGTTGTTTGATTTTATTATTTATCACAACTACTTTGACAATCTCCTATCTTCACTTCCATTATCTACAATAACATGAAATGGTTTTGATAAGAAACTTTTCTTGAGGTAGAAACATATCTCTAATTCAATTTTTGTCTATTAAGAACATATGAATTTTCATCTTTACAATAAAAAGACCTATTCCATTGATTTTATCCTATTATTACTCCTAATCCATGTGTTCATAACCCCTTACTTTACCCCTTGTATGTACATTCACCCTTATTTGATGTGACCCTTCATCATACTACAAACCCATTTTTATAATTCACAAGAGTTGGTTTTCCAAATGATGAATCATGTTTGACTACTATTCATACAAAGCACTTGTGACATTCACCCATTTTGTGTAATCATAACTTGACTTTGCTTTTATTACCATGAAAACAGTCAATTAGCCACCTTGAGACATACAATATTAGCCAATGTGACATGTACATACTAAGTGCTAGACCATCCCACACATATTTAACCTTATGTAATGGCCAATTATAATATATTATGCTAATTAATTATTTGAAAGCGTAAAAAATCTTGTGTTATGTATTCCAATTAAACTACTATAAACTCTCATTTGAAGAATATTGACTAGACTACAAATTTGGTGAGCTTAAGTGATTGATAAGGAAAACAAACTAAGGTTTTGAGAATTGGCATAAATATATTAGGGTTTCGAGTGTAACCCTTGCATATGCAATTAATTTCTAAAACTTGAGCACAAAGATGAAACTTGGACCAAGGGTATACCTCGAACATGGCTCAAATATGAGTGGGCCAAGCTGTTTTTTATCCTACATAAGTTTTTAACATGTGAGGGATTGTATTGCCTTGCCCTTCAATATCACATCCACATTTTGCTGCGTTTTTAGTTTGGGAAAAACCTCAATTTTCCTTATTACCTATTGAAAATCCTATACAAGATGGAAACCCAGGTGAAAATTAATAAGAAGACACCTTCCACTAGCTTATGCCATCATGGATTAGTTAAAATGTTGACTTTGGAGGAATCGAGAGTTAGGAATGACACCTAGGATAATTTCATGGCCCAAAATAGCTATGTGTTTCGGTTACGTAGGAATATTATAGATCCACCTTTAGAGCAGGGACATGATGCTAAAATCATGAGGAGATCTCAATGCAAACTCAGGAAGAGATGGGTGATTCCCATCAACATAAATTACAAAATAATAAGGGCAACACAACAAAGAAAAATTCCCCTTCACCCACTCACAAAGTTATTAGGAATATGTCTAGACAATAATGGTCACAAGAGTTTATGAAGCCATCATCTGTGCTTCCCCCACAATTCACCAAGAAAAAATCTATTTGTATTAATATGATGATCATTATACCTTGGATGAGCTCTTTGGAACAAAGAGAAAGAAAAGGAATTAGTCTGCCATCCTAATGAAGCAGACCTCATCTAAGGTATTTGTTCAAAATCCCATTTGAAAATTGTTTAAATGTGATATCGTACTTAGTATTTTCATAGTGAATATATTAACCATAATGATCCCTTGTCACATGAATCAATGTTTCATTATATTCCTCATGATAAATTAGATGAAAAATTGAAGATGAGAAACAATAATATTAAGAATATCAAGGAATAGGTTCTTGAGCTCAAAGTCCTATTGTAGTTTCTACAACAACCCTCCAAAATTTTTCCCATGCTCTCATTTTGGAGCCTCCCTTATGTCCACAAGAACTTATCTTTTAATGTTGTCAAGTATTCATGTTGTGATCAAGACTTATCTTTTCTTGCTTCACTTGTGATGTATTGATCCTGGTTTGATATCTTTGAGGCACAAGCCATCTCTTGACTTGAACTTGTAACATTATTAGACTTGTCTCTAGAAACTGTGCAATCTTGGAAGGCAAGCCAACCTTGATGATTGGAATTGTGTAATCCAGGATGGCAGGCCTACCTTGATCTTGGAAACTATGCAATATTTGATGGTAGCGCAACCTTAAGCGTAGAAAGTGCAAAAGCCTTCCTTGAGCTCAGAAACTATGCAATGTATTGAGTTAATAAGTTTCATAGTCCTTGGGAACTACGTAATATTCTTTGGTAGTGTACATGCCTAGTTTCTCGAAAAGGAAAAAAAAATCATCCCTAGGAAATAGGTAGTCATTCATTAGTTTCTGGAAGGTGGCACACTTAATGTTTTTGGAGCTTTCTGCTAAGTCTTGATTTTTACTTGAGTTTAGGCATGTGCGTCATAAACCATAATAAGTATAGGTATATATAATGGACACTCCTAGAGATCATTTGTACATTCGATTGTGGATCTCTAGAATTCCCAAAGAGACCAAGGAGCCTTCGGTGGAGTTTATTGCGCTTTTCTAGGTGAGTTTTTATTTTGTCATCTTTTGTCACTTTTTTGTCACTTTGTGTCATCTGGATTTTGTGAGCATTTTTTTCCTTGTTTCTTTTCATGGTTTCTTGTTTTTTCACTATTATTATCTTGTACAAATGTTGGTTCATTCCTTCATTCACCTTTTACAAGTGTCACATCAGTTTTCTTTTTTTTTCTAATTAGTGGTTGTCGTTTCCAGTGAATCTCCATGCATGTTTATTTTTTCTTTTTGCATATTGATATTTTGCAGTAATCCATCTATCCTTAGTTATATCTTTAGTTTAACATGCACCATCACTTAGATCTACCGGTTTCCCATACCCTTTCCAGGCAAATCTGCTCTTCCCTTGGCCTGTAGTTTCCTTGTCTAGCTGAGCATTGTGCAAGTCAAAGGCTCACACTTGATTCTTGGCCTTTGAGACTATGCAATGTGCAGTACCTAGATTTCCCAACTGTGCATTGCGCAGTTCCATGGCCCAAGCCCATCCTTTGGCCACTGAGACTGCACAATGCATAGTCTCCACCCCAGTTTTCCTAAGCTAAAACTGCACATTGCACATTCTCTAGCATCAAGTTTCACCATTGGTTGTTGAGGCTGCACAATGTGTATTTCAGGCATCCAATCTCCCTCCTTCACCTCAAGAATTGCAAAATTTTCCTTTTCAGTCCACTAGTTTCTACTGTGATCTTAATTTGAGAATCAATTTGCTAAAGCTAAATTTTCTTTTCCATGAGTGTATTTTCCTCCTACAGGTATTGCAGTTGTTGAGCACTTCTCTTCATTAGTCACCAACGTCATGGCACAAAATAGATCTACTTCAAAGGATACCATAGAAAGAAACACTGGACATGAAGGTTAGAGTATGATAATGAACTTTCCATTTTATGCATATACTCAATTGTTTATAGAGAAAGAATCAGATATCACATGGGGGAAAGTGAATGAAGCATTCTCATCAATAAGCTTCAAGGTAAACCTTAAGGACCGATAGGTGTATATCAATGTTTAGAAGTCAGGGTAACATAAGGTTGCATGCAGGTATATGGCTTTCCCATGTGCATACATTGTCAGCTAGATAGTTTCTCAAAAAGATCCAAAGTCTATGACTTTGAATAATGCCAGAAAACAAAATCTTGCTTTTTTTTTGGCACATGATTATGATCTCATGTACCATTTGTCAAAGCTAGAATCTCTCATGGATTCTTAATTTTATGCTTCCACTACCTAGTTGAGCACTAAGGACATTTTCAAAATCTAGGTGAAAGAGCCAAAAAAGTTTCATAAGGTACCCACCAACACATACAAGATAAAATCTCTCAAGAGGGCCTATCAACTCTTGATAGTTCTATTTTGCAGAATCTGTGGTCAATAGAGCACTGCGACCTTCCTTGAAGGGTGGTCATTCTTACTAAACTAGGTTGTGAATGAAGGAGAACCATTCAAATCGCTAGACTTGTTGCCTCGATAAATATGGATTCATGTAGCTAATGTCCTCAGTGCCCCTAAGGGAAATCGTGCTAGATTTTGCATGTCTGCCAGTCTACTTGATGCAATCTCTACACAAAATTCATTCCCTGGCATGAATTGAACTTGGACACCAAGAAAGATTATTGTGCACTTATAATGAAAGTGAATTTTGGAGTGCAACCATAGAGGAGTAGTTGAAAAGTTGACTAATCATTTCCTAATTCCATTGTACAAGTTGATCTTTGAGGAAGATCCACTTTTCATATCATGTCGGGAAATGGAAGCATTGTTGGAGATAACATATTGGTTTTCCTCACCGGATGGAACTTTCCTCAGAGTGTTTGGAAGAAAGAAGTCTCTGGACACATATTTTACTGCAATATGCCACAAATTTTATTCATGCATGCAGTTGCATACCATCTCTCCACAGGGTTGTCAGTAACTTTGCAAAAGAAGAAGAAAGTAACTTGGCCTTCTCTACCTATGCAGATCCAATTGTACATAATCAAGAATCTAAAATTTGTAGACACCGCAGGCAAGGTAATAGATAAATTCACATTTAGTTGTTTGGAATTCAACTTGTATGTTCCAAGTAGTGTTTGCAAATACCACTGTGTGAGGATTCGTTTTTAGTGGCTAAGCGGGACGTTTCATAGACTTGAGGAGGGAGCATAGAAAAATTGTTATAATTCATCCAAGTGCCACGAACTAGTCATAGTCACTGGATCATCATAGGTTACACCAAAAAAATAAGCCACTCGAGGGGTAGGATCAGTAGAGAAGTGAGACCCAATGCGCGAGAAAGGCAAGAGGAAAGTTGTGCATAGTCCAAGGGGAGATTGAAGCCGCAAGATGAAGATAGATCCAATCATACTTAAAATGGCTATAGTAGCAAAAAATAAGAGGAAACAGAGGATATAGGAAGCATAACGAAAAAGGAAGGAAGAACAAGATCATAATAGATTGGAGGAAGAAAGGCAGAAGAAAGAAGAAGAATAAAGGTGAAGAGTAGAAGAAGAAGAAGTTGTACGAAGATAAGACAAAGAATATAATTGGTAGCTACAAGAGGAGAGAAAACAGATGGAAGACAAGGAGCTCGCTCAATATATTGAGGAGTTGATCAAATCAAATACATGTAGGTGGAACTGAATTCATAAAATCAAGATGGCAGCTTGATGCCTAGTACACAAAAAGTCACCATTCAGCCTCCCTATCCTCTAATAAAGCAAGCTGCAAATGAGGAAGATGAAATTGTTTCTCTTGATGATGGTCCGGTCATGGACACGTACAATCTGACTAATTAAGAGCTCTA
Organism: Pinus tabuliformis; assembly: GCA_031772625.1. Lineage (NCBI taxonomy): Eukaryota > Viridiplantae > Streptophyta > Pinopsida > Pinales > Pinaceae > Pinus > Pinus tabuliformis. The sequence goes on along the minus strand of CM062820.1, from coordinate 662,034,218 downwards.
GAAAATATTGTACAACGGAGGAAGAAATATTTTTTGGAGGACCTCGTATCTCCTACATTCATCAGAGATAGGGTGACCATGATAGACACCAGAATAAATCCAGGTGCCATTGTCGCAGCCAACTTGGCCTTCACAAGTGTTACAAAGTTAAACACAGACTATTTTATGGATGATAAAGAATAGTTGGAAAAGTACTTGTAGGCTGCTAGGCAAGAGGTGGAATAAATCCAAGAAGAATTACAGAAAGTAGCTCTCGCACATGTCTCTCTGGAAAAAATGAAAGGAAACGACACTTGGTGAAGTATCGACATCGAGAGAGACCATGCATAATCTTTATGAGGAACTTGTCACCATGTATAAGGAAGTTGTCCACTTGCATGGGTTGCAGTAGAAGTGTAAATATCATATCATAACTCTCAAGTTTGTACAATCATCTATTGTTTTCATGCATGAATGGTCAATGCAATACAAAGGTGCATTTCTTGAATTGGGGAATAAGACAAGATGAGAGGAAAAGTTGGAGAAAGCAAAGGTTCACATGCTAACCAAAAATAACAAACAACTCTCCTCATTCATTGCCAACACTCATGCCTCATACACATGATTATACAACAACCTGGACTTGTTGGTGAAATCACACAGGATCCCATCATTTGACTCACCGACTAGACCAAACGTAGGAATCAAGTCAGATAGGAGATTGAAGAATACTTGGGAAATTTGAGACAGATCACCATTAGGGAAGATCTTGAAGTAAACCCAGAGAAAATGTAGCAGAACATTGGTGTCCCTATCCAAATAAATACAATGTTTCTCTTGCTTAATAAGGAAACACACACTGGTTCCAAATCAGTGTACTTGGATGCCATGGAGGCTAGAGTTTGCTTCTAGCTTGACACCATCGCATAGTTTGGGGATTTCATTATGCAATAAAAACCTTGGCACCGTTATATGACCGAGAAACATCAAGTGGAAGTTGTTGAGTTGGAGTTTCCCTAAACTCAAGCATAACTATTTTGTCTTATTAATCTATCTATTTGGCTCTACCCAATTTTTTCTTATATGGGTATGAGTGTATTGTAATATTGTTTTGTAATTAATTTGTAAGTGGAATTCCAAGTGTGAATTGTGTAATGTGAAGAGTCATGATGTAATGAAGTTGAAGAGTTATCTTGTAAAGAAGTTGAAGAGTCATGAGGGAAGTCCACGAGTCACAAGGGCAAGTGAATAATGACCCCTTTTGTTATAAATATACTCTCATAACTCATGTAATGAGATTTTGGGAGCCATCTGCTTTTAACTAGGAATTTAGCTTAGAATCAAGAACTTTGGAGTTTGTTGAGAAACCTGGATTTTCCGTAGCATAGAGGGAGTATCTTTCTTTAGAGGAGCATGTGTAGACTTAATGTTCCACTTGTTGTAGATTTTTCTATCTCTTGTCATACAATTTCTTTCAAAATATATAAAAACCTCGCAGAGATAGCACATGGGTTGATAGGAGATCAATTCCCAGGGAATCAGAGAGGAGTGATTTTGAATATTATCTAAAGGATTTCTGTTGCACTCCATATGTCACGTAATTGGAAAAGGGATAATTTAGGGCTTGGTTCAATAGCCCTTTGTCAAGGTAAAGTTAAGCAAATACGCACTAGTAGATATGGCTAATCTCAGAGAGAAATGTCTTAGTTCTGGTGGCTGACACACAACAATATGTAGCTTAACATTTGTTGTTGTAGTATAGATGAACATAAGCAAGGAAAGGAGAGAAATCAATGCAATGGGCTATACATAATGCATAATCCTAAGCAACAATATCCTATAGAAATATGGAACAGTGAGGAGGTGAAATGCAAAAAAAGTGGAGCATGAATTAAGGTCTCAAGCTTTATGCCTCATGAATACATTTGTCCCTAAACAACAATAAGTAAATATTGTGCACATACAGGTACTGTAGGCTATCAAATAACATGAGTAAATATGTTGTTACACATGTACTTTTACTACTTAGCAACAAACATACAAGCATGAATGAGAGTGAAACCAATAGCTTCATTACATGATTTTAGAGGCGGAAAGACATACATAAAGTGATATACAAAGGAGAAAACATATTGCACATTTCTCTGATTGGAATCAACAAAACTGCTTCATTAATCCTTGAATATGGAGTCCAAATCACCAGTCCATTACATTTAACAATTGTACATTCTCAAATACCACATGAACAAGAAAATTGAACCAAAGTGGAACCACTTTCTCTACAAACAGAGGGCCTCTAGAATGCAGAATTTAGGAACTTCTCTTAAGTGTTTCTTCCCTCTATTTATAAGGAGAGAGGGAGATCTGAATAGGAGTTGCAAAATATCTCATCAAAGCTCTACCTGTATCATAGACTAGTTGTCTCGGCATGCAAAGGTTCTTTTGCACAAAATTATTGCAATCAGATTTGATTCTGTTCTTGAAAATGAAAAAATTAAAGAATAATAGACATAAAGAAAATCAACCCATGGTTGAGGAAATTATCTCCCTGCCATTCCTGCGATGGCCTTCAATCATGCCACCTCTTTTCCATGATTTTCATCTTTATTTGTTCGATTGATTCACCTGTTGCTTTTGCATTAACTTCTTGAATTCCCCACCCTCTGGAGTTGGCAGTGAACAACTGTCAATTTCTTATCATAGTGCAGAAATGGAGATCGACCTCACAATCCTTCATTGCACGGCTGCGTGGAGCTTGATGTTGAGAAACTAATTCTTAGGTGACCTGCACACTGCTTCCTGAGTCCCATACCTCTATTTATCTCATTGAATACATGTGCGTGAAGAAGATAGATGGATTGTATCACTTCAAGTTAGACCCAACACTCTTTCCTACGGATCGTGGTCCTTGTTGCTTTGACCCAACGATATTTGAAAATTTCCACTACCCTTGAGACCAATTCCTCTGTTTCCACATTTAATCTTGCAGTTACCGACCCATATGCCTTTATCTCTTTGTACTATTCTTATCAGAGAAATTCCATATCGAAATATTCACAGTGGTGCAGGATTCTAATCTTCAAATTTCTGACCTTTGATATGATGATCTCGTTGCGCTTATCCCTTCCCACATTTCTCAATATAGGATAGAGGGTCGTGACGTTCCAGTTAGCCTTGAGGTGCTAGAGAATTTTTTATCCGACCTCAAGATATTTTTCCTTTGTTAAGTGCTTAGTGCCCTTGGTTCTTTAAGTTCTTCTTGACCATGGTGCCAACCTAATATCAAAGCCCCCTTATCGGAACCTTTTCAACTATCAAGTGTTACAAAGTGCTAGCATCCTCAACCTCTGATACACTAACGCCTAATATGACATCATCACTCCACATGGCACCTTATGAGTGGTGACACATGTTGCCCATATTTTTCCCCTTAGCCCCCCTCAAAACACCAAAACCTCCTGCCATGAGTCCTTCTGTATCACCACATCATATTGATGGTAGATGCCACTGTATCTTATTGGGACCAATCATATGCCACCACATGTCCTATTAGAGGAGAGAGAAGAGGGCCTTCCGACCTCTGTTTTTGTGATGAAATCCTTTGTTAATCGTTGATCAGAGTTCCCAATAGTTTTTAACACTATCAACGCTTTATGCATTTCACAAATTTTTAAAGGTTGTCATCTTAAGAAGTTTCAATCCTCTGATTTGCTGACCTTCTGATGTGTCGATGCTTCGATATTTAGGACTTATGATATGTGATGCGCCGATATGTCTGATGCTCTAATGTTGTGATCGCTGATATCTTTGGACCTCCAATATGCAATCTCTATATATTAGACCTCCGATATTCATTTCTAAGGCTTCAATCCTTCAACTTCAACGGACCATATCTTTTGATCAAAGAGTACATTTTTGGATTTCCACATATCATTGGAAAGCTTGTTCAGAGGAATTTCCAATGGAGAGGGTCCATTTTAGGCTTTGAGTCCTTCTGCTGCCAGGAAAACGATTGCAAAATTTTCTGCTCATTTACTTGTTAGACTGATGGAAACAAACTTTGCGGTAAGTGACAACATTGGCTCCAATTGGGGACAATGCCTTGCTAGCAAGGTGTTGAGAACCTGCAGGCTAATAGCCTTCACCATTGGGCATGGAGTCAAAAATATATTGAACCTATAAAACTAGAAAATCTCCATGGAACTTTATTTGTTGGGCATCCTTTCTCATAAAATTGAAATGAAAAACTACAAACTCTAAAAACTGGAAATTAAACACTCACACAGTGAGCTTATTTATATACAACTCCTACATAGGCATAGGTCTCAATTCACCCAAGTGAGGTAGACCCTCCAATGATACCAACCCAACATCTGAGTACTAGACCTTACTCCATTGTTCTCTTGGAAGTCAGGAATTAAAACATGCATGCACCACTACTCCCAAACCGATATTTGATGCTCAACTCTTTTAATCTCCTCCGAAAACCTTCTAGTTGGGCTTGGAATTAATATATATTGTTTCAAGACAAAGAAATATGTTTACAATAATATTCAAATAGTGGAGTCTCCAAGGTGAGATATATTCAACCCACACTTCACTTTATCACCCAATAGAGGGAATGTAAAAATTTTCGTACCAAAGGAAAAATATTCGGTTTCATTCCTTAGATATGATACCAGAAAAATGTTGTATCTTTTTCTATCTCTTGTCACACAATTTATTTTAGAAGATATAGAAGCCTCCTAAAGACAACCTCTAGGTTGATAGGAGACCAATGCCTAGGGAATACGAGGGGATTTATTTTGAAGATTATCTAAATGCTTTTTGTCACACTCCATATGTCACATAATTGGAAAAGGGATAATTCAGGGCTTAGTTCCTTAGCCCTTCATCAGGGTAAAATCAAGAAAATACACACTGGTAGATATGGCTGATCTCAAAGAGAAATGGCTTGGATCTAGTAGCCAAAACACAACAATATGAATCTTAACATTTTTTTTGTTGTATAGATGAACAGAAGGAAGGAAAGGAGAGAAAGCGATGTAGAGAGATATACATAATGCAGGATCATAAGCAACAATATCCGATAGAAATATGGAAGAGTGAAGAGGTGAAAATGCAGAAAAAGTGGAGCGCGAATAAAGCTCTTAAGCTCTATGCTTGATGAATACATTTGTCCCAAAACAACAATAAGTAAATCTTGTGCACATACAGGTACTATAGGCTATCAAACAACATGAATAAATATGTTGTTACATAGGTGCTTTTACTACTTAGTAACAAAAACACAACCATGAATGGGAGTGAAACCAACAACTTCATTACACGATTTCAGAGGAGGAAATACATACATAAAGGGATATACAAAGGGGAAAACATACTCCGCATTGACTTGATTGGAATCAATAAAACTCCTTCATTAATCCTTCAAGATGGAGTCAAAATCACCAATCCATTAAATTTAACAATTGTACATTCTTGAGCACCACAAGAACAAGCAAATTGAACCAAACTGGAACCACTTTATCTGCAAATAGAGGGCCTCTAGAATGTAGAATTTGGGAACCTCTCTTAAGTGTTTCTTCCCTCTATTTATAAGGAGAAGAGGAGCTTTGAAGAAAAATTACAAAATATCTTAGCTGAGCTCCAGCTGTCCGATTGACTAGTTATCTTGGTGTGCAAAGGTTCTACTTCCCAAAATGATTACAATCAGATTTGATTATGTTTTCGAAAATGAAAAAATTATAGAATAATAGAAATAAATAAAATTGACTAATGGTTGGGGAAAATATCTCCCTTCCATTCTTATGATGGCCTCCGATCATGCCACATATTTTCCATAATGTTCATCTTTAGTTGTTTACCAGTTCACCAGTCGATTTCACCTTAACTACTTGAATTCCCCACTCTTTGGAACTGGGAGTGATCAATTGGTGGTTTCTTGTCATAATGAAGAAATGGAGATCGACCTGGTAGTCCTTCATTTCATGATTGTGTGGAGCTCCATGTTGAGAAATTAATTTTCAGGTGACCTGCACACTGCTTCCTGAGTCCCATACATCAATTTATCTCACTGAAGACATGTGTGCAGAGCACAAAGATGGCTTGTATCACTTCAAGGTAGACCGAACACTCTTTCTTGCAGATTTTGGTCCTTGTTGCCTTGACCCAGTGATATTTGACAGTCACCATTACTCCTGAGACCAAAACCTCTGTTCCCACATTCAATCTTGTAGTTTTCGACCCATACACATTTAACTCTCTGTACCATGCTTATTGAAGAAATTCCATATCACAATATTCAAAGTGGTTCATAATTCTAATATTCTAATTTCCAACCTCCAATATGATGAACTGTTTGTGCTTAGCCCTTCCCATATTTCTCACCATAGGACCGAGGGTCATGACCTGCCACTTACCCTTGAGGTGCTAGAGCATTTTTTTATCTCTCCTGGGGCTATTTTTCCTTTGTTAAGTGCTTAGCACCCTTGGTTCTTCAAGTTCTTCTTGACATGGTGCTAGCCCAATATCAAAGTCCCCTTATCAGAACTTTTTCAAGTATCAAGTGTTACAATGTGCTGCCATCCTCAACTTCTGATATGACATCATCACTCCATGTGGTACCTCATGAGTGGTGACACATGTCACCCAGATTTGTCCCCTTAGGTTGCCTCAAAAAGCTAAAACTTCCTATCACATATCCTTTTGTACCGCCACATCATGCTGACATCAGATTCCACTGTAGCTTATAAGGACCAACCATATTTCACCACATGTCCTATTAGAGGAGGAAGAAAAGGGCCCGCCCACCTTTGGTTTTGAGATGAAATCCTTTGTTAATCCTTTATCAACATTCCCAATAGTTTTTAACACTATCAGTGCTTTATGCATATCGCAAATTTTCAAAGGTTTTCACCTTAAGAAGTTTTGATTCTTTGATTTTCGGACCTTCCAATGTGTCGATGCTCTGATATTCAAGACCTTTGATATGCGATGTGTTGATATACCTAACCTCTGATATGCGATTTTCGATATGCTTGATGTCTGATGTTGCTATCACTGATACCTTTGGACCTCCGATATGCTATCTCTGATATATCAGACCTCCAATATTCCTTCCTAAGGCTTCAATCCTTGAACTTTAGCAGACCATATCTTTTGATCCAGGAGTCCATTTTTGGATTTCCACATATCATTGGAAATATTTTTCATAGCAATTTCCAATGTAGAGGTTCCAATTTAGGCTTTGAGTCCTTTCCCTACTTATAAAATGACTACAAACTTCTATTCTCATTTACCCTTGGGACAACTAGAAACACATTTTTCAGTAAGTGACAACACCACTATTGGGGCTAGTGAATTGTCAATTGTATATGTATGCTTGGAACTTTCACTTTAATAAAAGCTCAGGGCTAACACATTTTCATATATATGTTGTGAATATAGTAGGACTATTCTTGTTATGTCTGCAATATATGTTATTTCACTTAGTCTAACACTTATGAACTATTTCATTTGCACTAGTATTAATCTTGTTGAATTTGTGTTGTTGTTTGATTCCATCATGGCTAACGTGTGAATTATTTTGTAGGCTAACTCATGATGTATTTTTACTCGAGTGTTCCTTTCAAGTTGTGTACTATTATAAGCTTCCAAGGGGCCCACTCCTCTTCCCATCCTATGTTAGAACTTTTCATACATTTCACTTGATCCTCCACAGAGTCATACACTTGTTCACCAAAGTCATGATTACACCACTTTATGTGTTATTATAGCCAGGGCACATCATTAAAACCCACTGGTTCAGAAACTGGGTCATATTCCAAATGGGACTCCTACACGAAACGATGTGAGGTCTAATTAGGACATCCTATCAGGGAGACCCCTTGAATGTTGGCTTGTCCAACATCATCAAAAAGTCCTTAATTATTGCATACAGAAATAGAATGATCAATTGAAGGCTCAAAGCTTTATATTTTAGTTAGAAATTAGAGAATTGTAAGCCAGGCTATCATCACCAGGTTGATCAATAGATATACTAACTATAAAAAGGGAGGAATTATCATCGTCATCAATGCAATATGACTTTCGCGATATGGCTTAGAAGATGGATACCCAAAATTTTGAGATTTTGTTTTGGCTTACATGAGGACATGCAAGAATATCACCATGGGGGAGATGTTGAACCCTAAATATTTCATCATTGGTTGTTCTATTTTTATACTATGTCCTTAAGCATCATACCCTTTTTTCCACTTGAACATATGATATTAGCCTCCAATGCCTCTCAATATTGTGGTCAGGTACTCTTTGCTTCATTCTTCAAAGGGTCGGAGGGTCTGTGCAATAGGAAATTCTTGGTCCTACATGCACTTGTAAATCATCCTACATAGCTTGGTAAGGCCTACTTCATAATTCATTAATTCTGGGAAACTCCTCATCCCTTTAAAGCAATGTAAACATTGAAATGGGAACTAATACGATTACTCATTTTTTTGAGGTAGAAAAAAATCAACCGATTTTGAAAAGTGTTGATGTAGCATATATATATCTATATCTATATACATACATACATACATACATACATACATACATATACATATACATATATATATATATATATATATATATATATATATATATATATATATATATATATATATATATCACAGTTTTTGACACTACAATTTTTTTTATGTACATTATTTTTTAGAATGTCAGTGATTTGCATGCTGATTTTAAAAGGTGTTGAGTTTGCATCAGGCCCTTTTTCTAAAAGACTTATTTTTTTAGTTTAAATTTTCTAATGTATTAAATGTGAATAATTATTTTCTAAATTTAACAATTTTTGTAGTCCTCTTCTTCATATTATCTTGTTTTTTCTTTTAACTTTTTTTCTTTGTAGTTAGGGCTTTATTGTTTTGCATAGTTAAAGAAAAAGGTTGATATTTTAGAGTTTTCATATTCTACATATTTATATATCATTAATTAATTTTTCAATGAACATCAAATAACTGTCTCTAAAAAAAATAAATTTTAACAATTGACATAAAAATAAACATTTTGAACATAAATATAACAAAACAATTACACATTTTGATAATTTTTTGCTAGAAATGACATGTCGAAATCAAAATTTTTATAGGAGAATTTTAGCAAAATATAATAATAATCACAATTTTTTTCAAAAAAAAATGATTCACATAAAAATTATAGTGAAAATCACATAATACAAATATTGAACATATAACAACATTAATTGAGTACTTATTGTTCTCATAAAATGTGAAAGTCAAAACATTACAAGTATAACTAATTAATAGTTACAAAAAATGAGCTTGATTTCCAAGCATAACTTAAATTTAATCAATTATATCACATAATCCAAACTCTTCATCCTCTACATCATTGTCTTCTTCCACAATACTTTTTGCTTCATTTTGCTCATTTTCCTCTTATGATGGATCGTTGATGTTTGTGAATCTCCCATTATATGCCTTTCTAGTTATTCCATCTAATGGTGGTTGAGGTTCCTTTCCCTTTTTTGCCACATGTTATTCATTAAAATATACTTTCCTCAACCCAATTTATTTCATTTCATCTCGAATAAATTGAATAACATTAATATGGATGTTAAAAACCGCGGTATTTACATCCATATACATGTGTACATATAGAAATATCATCAAAATACATATCAAAACCATATACCAAAACATATACCAAAAGATCTATTAAAACATATACTGAACACCATATCTAAGCATATATCAAAACATCATAGAGCATATACAAAACCATCATAAAGAATATAACAAACCACCATAAAGCATATACCAAACCACCATAACGCATATACCAAACCACCAGAAAACACATACCACACCACTATATCGAAACTACTTTGCCTCAACCGACAAACAAGGAAGGATGCATAGCCCACATCTGATCTGCCATCACCCACGTAACATTATCAAGCCCAAAGTGCTTCCATTACACTTTAACTTGCTCAATTTCTTGATTCCGGAGCATAAGCACCTTTTTTTGCAATATACACTCAAGCTCCAGCTAGAATTCTCTATCTGGTTCCACATATAATACATACTAGTTAATCACATGATCAACATCATTAACATGCTTATTAAGAAAAGATGCATGGAAAACATCATGGAATTTGATAGGCTACTAGCCCAATCCTCTCAATAATACTGAAGGATACACAAAACCATGGTGCTAGCTTAGCACAGGATCCAATCCGCAAGGAGCTTTTCTTTGGTTTGATGCGCAAATACACTTGTTCCCAACGTAGAACTCCTTGAACAACCTGTTCCTATCTTCATAAATCTTCTACCTATCCTATGTTGCCTTTAAATTCTTCTTTATGACTTGCATTTCTTATTTCATGTCTAACAACATATCTAGTCCAATCGGAACCCTACTAACTAGATCACTCCAACTAATGGGAGTGTTACAACTCTGCCCATACAGTGCCTCAAGATGACTCATCCTCAATGACTCCTGATAACCATTTTTGTATGTGAACTCTACCAAAGGGAGATGCTCTTCCCACTTTTGTTGTTAATCCATCACATACATCCTCAACATTTCCTCCAATATCTTGTTGACCCTCTCTATCTATCCATATGTCTATAGATGATACACTATGTGGAAGGCCAAGTATGCGCCCAAACCTGAAAATAATTCCTTCCAAAACTTGGAAGTGAACATCACATCCCTATCTTACACAATATTCCTTGGAAAACCATGCAGTTTAACTACATCTCTGATGAATAGAAGTGCCACATCACTATCTGAGAATATAGACTTCACCCAAATGAAGTGTGCAACCGTTGTTAAACTATCCACAATGACCATGATGGAGTTATGCTCCTTCACTATCCTCAAAAACTGTGCGATTATATCCATGGAAATAACCTCCCATTTCCATTTGGGGATTGTAATCAACTGTAGCAGTCCACCTGGATGTTTACACTCTACTTTCAATCATCGACAGTCGAAAAAACTCACCACAAACTCTGGTACATCCCTCTTCAAATTTGGTCAATAGTAGAATTTATTCATCGTTTTCAGTGTCTTTTGATACCCTGGGTGACCCAAATAAGATTTGAAATGAAAATCTCTTAAGATCACCTTCTTGATCTCACTACTATCTGGGACATATATCCTGTCTCGGAACCTGACCAACCCATTTGCTGTAAGACAATAATCCATACCCTGTGCACATGCACTCGTACTTGTGTCCATGTTGCTACCTGTACCTATTCCACTACATTTACTTATACCTACACCTATACCTGTACTTATACTTGTACCTACACCTATACTAGCATCCTGTTGTAACCTGTGCACAATCTCCATATACTTGACATCTTGGTGACCGACCTGCAAGATCCTATCCTGTAAGTCCATCCCATAGGAGCTCATAGCTGCTAAGGGATGTACATGTACCCATCTACTAAGAGCATATTTCACCATGTTCTATTTATCTTTGATGTACTTGATCTCCAAATCAAACTCGTTGATCATGGCCAACCATTTATCCTACCTGGAATTCATATTCGGTTGCTCAAACAAATACCTCAACCCAATGTGATCACTCATAAGTACAAACCTCCTGCCAAGAAGATAGTGTCTCCACATTTTCAATGCATGTATGATTTTCGCTAACTCCAAATAATGTGTTGGGTAGCTCTTCTCAAGCTCATTTAGTTTCTAAGAGTCATAGCATACCACTTTTCCATTTTGCATAAGGACTCCACCAAGTCTTCTCTTGCAAGCATATGTGCATACCACAAATCGTTTGTCTAGATCTACAATGTGTAGCACTGGTGCATGAGTCAACAACTGCTTAAGTTTCTCAAAGCTAGCCTCACACTCCTGAGTCCATTCAAACTTCTTACCTTTCATTTGCAATGATGTGATAGGATAAGAAATTTACAATAAATTCCTCATGAACCTCCTATAATAGCCTACGAGACCCATGAAGGATCACACCTCATCCACACTCTTAGGAGATACCCACTGCATGATGGCTCTTATCTTCTTTGGATCAAATATAATTCCCTCCACGGAGACAACATGTCCCAAGAATTGTACCTCAGTCTGAAAGAAACTATACTTGTTGAGCTTAGCATACAACTGATGCTCACTTAACAAACTCAACACTATTGCTAAATGCTCGACACACTCTTCCTAATTTTTAGAATCTACCAGTATATCATTAATGAATACAATAAAAAACTTATCAAAATATGGATGCAACACACTATTCATCAAGCACATGAATGTAGCTAGTGTTGTGGCCTAAATCTAGCTCGGGCTGAGAAATATAGGTCTAGGGTAACATCAAACCACACTTAACGTAGTAGCTAGCCATACCAGGTCAGGAGAGGGCTCTATCCTTATCAATATCAGGAAAATATAGAAAATGAGGCTTGATATGACAGATGTAAAGACTAATTTTAGGCTAGGTATATGCTCAGAGGAGTTTGATTTAATTTTATGTTGGTTTGCTGGATCAAATGTGAAAGACAGATTTGGGTCTGGGGAATGAACTCAGTCTTGTAGAGTTTTCTGTGGGGCAAGGTAGGAAAATGCTTTAGTACTTTAGATTGAGTGAAATCGAGAGTATTAAGACTGGTGAGGAGTTGGACAGGGCATGAAAGTATCAGGAATCCTCTTCAAACAGTTGAAAACATATAAAACTAAACAAACCCTAGGTAGAGCACTGCAACATCAATGATTTCTACCTTTATCCTTGATTCATTTAGTTAAGCTGAAAAGAGAGAGATGATGGCATACATAAACACATGTAAACTTGAACCACAGAAGGAAAAACAATACTAAATCACCTTGCCACAAGAATCCCACAAAATGTTGCAAACCCTACTCTATTTCCTTGCCAAACTGCAGAGATGAATGTACAATAATGCTCAAAGCATTCACAAGAGTCCAACCTTTATAAATGACTAAAAAAGTACTAGATATAGGCAAAAGACAACTCATTCTAGCCTTTAGGGGTCGAATTCATGAGTTTAGGAGCTGTTTAAATAAGATCTAAACTAATAACTGAAAAATAGGTAGTGGAACAGCTTGCCTCTAAAACCTAGGAAACTAATTCATTCAGTTCAAAACCACCTACGCATGATGTATCTACCTCCATGAGTGAATTTTCATCATTTTTACATCAAATTCCATAAATTTACATCAATTTAGATCATGAGTTTGTCCATGAGAGAGAAAAAATTCAAACTGAGAAAAAACTAGGCGAAAAACATAGTTTTTTGGCAAAAATGGCACTTTTCCATCCTGTGAGTAGCGCCAGCTTTCCTGTGCATAGCTATTTTTCCCAGCTGATGTTGGAAGTCTTCCCCTTCACAAAATTTGCTCCAAGTGCAATTTTTCGAAAGGTATATCTGTCTACCTTCTAGAACAAGTGAAATTTTTGAATTTGGTGTCCATTTGCCCCTCCAAAAATTAGTTCTCCCAACACTGCTTCCTGTGTGGCCAAAAAGGGGAAGAGAGGGCAGTTTTGAGGTGTTTTTGACCCTTTTGGAGGCCGAAAACTTGACAAAAATTTCTAGTAATCTCTAGGTATGCATGATTTTTCACATGGAATCCAAAAATGTAGAGTTTTCCTCCAGAGGAGGTCCTGATCAAAAGCGAGCGCCAAGTGGCGCTATGCACCAGGCAGAAAAACTTGTTTTTTCCTTCAAAATTTGAAAATTGCCAAAAAGTGTGCAAAATTTCTTGAAATTTTGCATGAATGACCTGCATAAAGTACTATGTTGGGCTAAGGAAGCTTCAGCCAAGATCTTGAGCTTATCTTGCTCCTTCTTGCTCCTCAAAGTTTTCCTCAACTTGGCTTTTAGGCTCCTTATTCTTGCTTTACAAATCTTGTTTCTTGCCAAATAATGAAAAGCCATGTGCCTCAACATATTTTTCTCCTTGTTGGCTTTCTCAAGAAACTTCTCCAAGTGCATATTTTCCCTCTCTAACCAAGATTCCTGGTCAGCATCAACTTCTTGCTCAAGCGGTGTCAATTTGACTTTCCTCCTCTTGGCTGCTTGCCTGTTTTCCCATATGTTTTGCAGCTCCGTGATTGTCTGCTTGTCCTCCAACTACTTGTTCCTTTGCTCAAGGTAGTTTATGATCCACTTAGCTCTTTCAAGGTTAAGATATAAGTCATGAATGTCAGCTTCTTGTTCTTTGATGATCTCCTTGAGTTTTGAGCTTCGGGAGCCCAAATCAGTGTCCTCTCCTGAATCAAAATGAAATCTTTCTCCTGGCCTTCAGAAGGCCCTTCATCATGCAATGGTTGTTTCCCTTTTTCCTGTAGCTGCTTTGCTGAAGAAGAAGGCAAAGCCCCTTTCACCCCGGGTGAAGATAACATTTGCCTATGATCTGATGAAGCAAACGAGACCCCTTCCACTGTGGGTGGAGAGAGTACTCGTTTGGCAGCTACACATAATCTCCTTGTGCCTTTTTGATATGTGATGAATACTGGCACACTGGTAGTTTGAGTCTCATGCACTTCTTTCTAATTTGAAGGCCCTCCTGCCTCTTGAAATATTGATGGGGTCACTTGAGGGTTTTTGAAAACTTCATGTGAAATGAAATCATCCCATGAAACATTCAACAAACTCAGCTGATGCAAAACCACAATTTTGATCAATGGAAAGTGATAAATGCTATTGTACTATTGATGAGGAGGTTTTCTTTGCACCAATGTGGTCATCTTCTCAATATTTTTGCATATGAAATAGGAGAGGTTCATCATCCTCACTCTAGTGAAATGCATCAATAATCTAACATGATAAGTATACAAGCGAGAAAATCTCCCTTCACAGCTGAAGTATTTGATAATGAGATTCATGAGTGGAGCATATGTGTCCTATAGGTATCTGAAAGGTAAGACCCTACTAATTTGCTTCTCATACCTAACCTTGATATAAGGCTCATAATGTTCTTTGTCCACAAGTTGTCCTTTGTTCCACTATTCACCCACATTCAGAATACTTGTTACTTCAGCTATAGTTTCAGGTGTCAAAGTGAAAGTAACACCTGCTAAATTGACATGGCCATTGTGAAGATGAAGGACAAATATTCTAGCAAGCTCATGGTGGTATTTCACCCTTTCCACCATCTCAGAAAACTGGTAGCAAGACTGATGTTTGAAACATGCTACTACAAGAGGACAAGCTAATAGCTTTGTGAGTGTAGTAGGCTCCTCCCGGATGTGTTTTCCTCTGTTATGTGGTTTTCTTGGTGCATGAATCTCTTGGGAGGAATCAATCACAGTTTCCCCATCCCATTCATAAGCTGAATCCGTTTACATATTTGCCATTATATGGTGTTTCAATGATGAGTATGAAGAGATTTTATATCAAAAATAGGTGACTGTTGTTTGATGAATGAGGAATTTGATGCTGGATGTAGGGTTTTTAGGGAGTGATATGGTTTGGGGATGCAAATTAGGGTTTGGGAATAGTGGGAATTTGATAGGATTTTAGGGTTTTAGGGATAGGTGGGTAGGATGAGTGGGAATGGGAGAGGGAAAGGGAAATTAAATTTGGGAAATGTAGTGGAGGGGAATGTAAAAATGATACAGGGGGTTAAACAATAATAATGACAAAATTGCAAACCCTAGATAGTTTTTTGTAGTGCAAATGTGCAGCAAACTAGGGTTTTTTTTTCACCTATTAAAATACCATCAAAGCTGATCAAATCTATTGTAATGGCACTTAGGGATGTTTTTCTTACTTGTAGAATGGTATCAAAAAAGTTTTGGAGCTTGGAAAGATTGTTTGGGTGAATTTTAGGCTTGGAGGACCGGTGCGCCGCGCCAAGAAGACTTTCACAATTTTTGCTACGATTTCTCTCCTTCACCTTAAAAACGTGATTTTGCCTTGTTCACTCTCTCTTTGGATACAAATGAAATATACAACACAAGAAAAACTTTATATACCCATTGACTTTAATTTTTGCATTTAGAAAAACAGACTTTCTAATGTTTGCCTTTCACTTTATCCTTTAAAAACTCTGTTTTGTAGTTTGGCTCTGCTTTTGACTTTTGATGGACTAATGCTTTGAATTTCTTGTCTCTTTTGCAGGAGTTCGAGTGCAGGAGTTTGGCAAGATGACCCAGGGCTACATTTCCGGGCTTATTACATATAGGAAAAATAAAATTACATGGAGTTTTATACATAAAACATGAAAACTCTATTTTTCCTCAAAACAAGGTTTTGAGGAAAAATCAATTACTGAGAATGTCATTATTGAAATTTTTGATCTAAATACCTTATTAGACCTCCTCATGTACCTGCTGACCATTATTGAGCTTTTACAAGACTATGATGACAAACCCTAGACCTAATGAGACCTAAAACCCTAAAAATGGCTTTTGCAAGTGTAAAGACAAAAAATGACTGTAAATGACTTGAATTTGTGAAAATAGGCCAGTAGGTAAAGATCATGAGGGAAAATTGATAATATGCCACTACCATCTGATGATCCCTAACCTAATGGAATACTGATGATCGGATGAGACACCTAAAAATGCATGCAACAAGAGAATTTTGATCACTGATGGAGGGATGAAGATACTAACACTAATAGCTGGAGAATTAGTTAAGCCAAATGGAACAACAACAAACTCATAATGCCCATACGCAGTCCTGAATGTAGTCTTGTAAATGTCCTCCTATTTGATGCATACCTGATGGTATCCATATCTCAAGTCAATCTTCGAGAACAATGATGCTCCCTTCACTTGATCGAACAAGTCATCAATCCTCGACAAAGGCTACATGTTCTTGATCGTCAACTTGTTCAACTACCTGAAACTAATGCATAATATGAGAGTACCATTATTCTTGCACCCCAAGGTGACACACTTGGCCTAATGTATCCCTTATCCAATATTTCCTTTAACTTCAACTTCACCTCAACCAACTCAAGTGTGCTTATCCTGTAAGGTGCTTTTGATGCTAGAGCTTCTCCTCCCACTAACTCAATAGAAAATTATACCTCCCTGTGAGGTGGAAACTCTGTAATGTCCTCAAGGAATACATCCTGAAACTGCTGCAAAACTGGGTACCTTTTCAACACATATGCATCCTCAGCCTCCTTACCCCTATCACTAGAAATGTGTGTTGCAAATATCTTACACCCTTTCATGCGGCTACAGCTTTCTTGCATAGTTGTCACCATCCTAACTGATGTAGCTTTCTTCTTACCTTGTAAGACTCTTGGTTCCCCTTTATCATGAACACATTCAATAGCTTTATCATAGCCATCTACCTTGGTTCTATGAAGATACAACCAATCCATGCCCAACAACATATTGATTGATCCCAATGGTAACACATTTATATGTGTTGTGGTAGACATACCATTCAAATAAAATGTGCAAGATCTTACCCAATGATGAACTCGCTTCTTTGTACCTATAGTCAACTGCACTAACCAATATTCTACATACAGTTCCTTACTCAAACCACAGTTATCCACCCAGCTAGGACTAGCTATAATTATATCGAGGGTCAATCAAAATAGAAACAACTTGATCACACATCTTACCATCCATCTCAATGATAGATGCTTGGTGTTCTGCCTATTTGTCATCCACTACTACATAGATGCGTTGAATATTCTCGCTAACATCCTCAACAGTCTGCACCTCCTATGAACTGTATATCTTAGGCCTTCCACCCTGATGTTATGGACAATATCTCCTAAGGTGTTCCTCAGCACATGTCCAACACTCCAACTGACCAATTCCCTCACCTCTGTTATGTTCCTATTCTTATTGTTGTGACCCATGTCCCTATCTAGCTGCATTAAACTTATTTTTCGGTGCCATGTTTTCTTTTCCATCTTCATTCTAAGGCCTTGTTATCTTAGGCTGCTATTTACCTATAGCTTGTCTTTTCCCTTCCATTCATGCTGAAATTCATTCTTACACTTTGATTGTTCATAGAAATTCTTCAATTTCACGAATAATTCCTCAAGTGACCGAGGCTCATCATACTAAATCCGATCTCTAAATGCTAATCGCAAACCACTAACAAGTCTTTGAACTTTAGCCTTCTCATTAGTAAGATATGGTACATACCTCAATAGCTCTAAAAATCTTGTCATGTAATCTTCATCTATCATTGATCCCATCTTTAGCTCATAGAATTCTTTAGCCTTACTATTGTAGTACCTATTTGACAAGTATTTCTTCCTGAAAAGTCTCTTGAAATCCCACCAACTCAAGTCATCTGTCCTAATGTTTCTAACCTGCTGAACATCTTCCCACCAAATGTGTTCTTTACATTTCAAGCCAAAGATAGCTATTCTGGACTTCATGTTATCTGTGTACTCATGCAAATCAAATAATTTGTTCATCCCAAATATCCAAGCCTTTGCATCTTCCATCTTCCTCACATCTCCATCAAAAGTTGATGGTTTTGCTTTCTTGAATTCATTTGGCAAGTATCCCCTATCATTACTTCTGTAAGGATGATAGTGATGACAATCATGATGTCTATTAGAACCAAAACTAGAATAGTACCTGTACTCATTGCCCCTCCTATCCAAAGAGTCTATCAACCTTCCATTTCTCACTATATCATGTCTATCGAACATGTGTCTACCAGGAGACCTACTACCATATGCCCTATTAGTTCCATCCTCATGTCCATGGATGATCCGAAGCGGCCCTTACTGCTACAATTATGACAAACTCTAAAGAAGTATAGCATTAACCTCTACTTGCTTATCTCGTGCCTGTATGATCTGGTCATTATCTACGTTACAACTCCTTATCTCTTCCTTTAATCTCCTTAGTGTAACTGCCAAATCAGAAATATTTGCAACACTGTACTCATCTTTGGATTCATAGGGAGAGTCTTTGTAGTCAACCATCTTTCTATCCCTTTGATATTTCTTCCTGCAATGCATAATATGTCAAATAAATCGAATCACAATACATCAGCACACCTTAGTATATCTCGGGGAGGATAGCCTGTCTGCAAGGTCACCAAATTAGCATGATACAAGTATAACATAATCATAACAACATATAGACAAACAAACATAACTGTATCAACACATAATCATCACTCTAGTTAGGGTTCAGTCATCAATGCAAGGCCATATCAACAATGAATGCTATGACCTCATGCATGACAACAACCATTACTCCATTGTACACGTTGCCACATGAAACAAACAACATGCATAAGAAATTCCTAATCAACTACACATACACATATATTCACGTAGTTGTACACAAGTGATCAATTCTTGTAGTCAACCTACGAGATTGATACATGTAATCAAAACATACAGGAATGTAACCTAACATACAAGGATGTAAGTACGTGACATAGAATCAACATGTAAGTGAAATGTAACCATATGAAACCAGTCACATACTCATAAAAAATACATTTTGAAAGATCAATATCAAATTATTCATATCAACCATACTACAACTAAAATAAATAACCAAGCCAACGCAACAAGAACATCAAATGAAAGTGTAAGAGACACACATGCAACTAACATGCATGCATGACCAACACACACTGCCCATCTAGTCCAAGAGTTGAACCATGTTTTGCTACCACTCTGTAACACTCTCCTCCCAAATCCATGAAAGTAACCATGCCAACTGGGGTAAACATGAGACGATAGGCTACTATCATCAAATTTAACCTCCTATGTGACCTCAAGGAAGTGGAATCGACTGAACATTGCACACAGTCATCCAACATCATCAACAAAACCCTCAGGAGACAAGTCAGCTACTCAGATAGCTTGTCTCTAGGTCCCACTATTGTTCTAGAACTCCTAGGCCATAGTCGCTCTCATGCTATTGGAAGGGGAGCGACCAACAACCCAAAGTTTGTCTCACAAGCTTGCCAGCCAATGACCAGAGACCAAAGTTGCCAATTATGTGCCAGTGACCCAGGATTTTGTTGGGTGTGGAGCCTCATTGTCTTATTTTTTCGAAGGTATCAATGCATTGGACCCCATTTCATAATGGGGCAGCAATGCCATGCATTATTTTCGCTACAAAGGGGGGTCTGGGGGGTGACAACAATCTTTAGCAACCTCCCCCCCCCCCCCCCGAAGCTAAAAATAGATGTAAAATTGCCTTACAAAATGTTGTAATTTCATAGTCAATATGGGTCATTCATTAGGCAGAAATCTGACAGTAGAAGTTATGTTTAATTTAAGGTTTTTCCCCTAGAAGGCAATCCCTTGCTATATATGAGGGATTTGTATTGCAACAATGTAGATGTGTATTCTGAGTGAGAAAGAGAGAGGAAATTGTGTGAGAGCGAAGAGGGAATTACAACAGATCTGCTATAGGTTTTATCTCTTCATTTTTATGGATAACATAAAAGGAAGGATTGAATGTTTCTATGTTGACGTAGCCCAAATTGGGTGAACCAAATATATTTGTGTCTCTCTTATTTTATGTATTTTTTTTGTTTATATTTTTGGAATATTTTATGTGTTCCATTGCTCTGTAATATATAATTTTCTAACATATTTAAGCCATCTTTTCAAGCCCAGAGCCCAAGCCACTGCCCAAAATGGAGTGATAGCTTAGAATCAATAAAAATACAGGGAAAAAATGATGCAAAAGCAATAAAATCAACAAGACCATAACCAGACCCCTACTAGCCATGACAGGAATTTCGTCAAACACATCATCAACATGTAACCTAAAGTTGTAAACAATAGAACTAAGTGTAAGGATATCATTCTTTTCTGAGAATCCCTATGAACCATTTTTCTTTCATGTCAATTCCTGCATTATCTTCTATTAGGTCATAGAAACATTATCCATTCATATATAAGTAAAAACATGTTGAGAGCCATACATAGTTGTTGTCATATAATATAAATATAACCACCATAATAGGAACAAAAACATTGTAAACATATCAGCCATCAAAATCCACATATATATCAATACATTTACACATGAAAATCAAGGGAATGAATTTCTCATTAATGAATGCAATGAACCAACCAAAGATGGGACTACCACGTTCCACCCAACCACAGATTAGCTGAGCCAAGTCTCTCTTCAGCCAATCATCCATGTGCCATATTCCAAGCGTGAATGTGGGATTCATAGAACACACCAAAAGACACCAATCAACATGGATTCCACTAGAGTTCTCCACCTACACCATGAGGAATTTGAGTGCCTCCTAGTCTCTTAGTCTTTACCGTGAATGCATAGTTAGATCTAGGGATCACTAGGCCCTATACTGAGCTATAATCTCCAGGATTTACCATGCATCCCATCCTGGGATCACTAGGCCCAACGGAGAGAAAATGAACCTCTTGGCTTTACCGTATATCCCGCCATTCATTGGCAAGGATCCCTATGCACACAATCTGGCTTTATCGCAACCCACATTTTGGTTCAGGAGTTACTAGGCCAGTGTCTTCATGATCATCAGTCTGATTTAGGGACCACTAAGAACCATGTGTTTATGAATTCAGAGATCCACCCCACTTAGTTTTGAATCCAATTCAGTCATCCCACATAAATCGAATTAGAGAACCCATCTCATCAAAGCTATCAGGAAATGGCAAGGCTAGGATAAAAATATTGTCACACCTAGAAAAACCCATGCCATGGTAGAAAAGAAACACATGCAATCCTATGCATGCCAAATATAGCAAGGAAAATACACATTCAAGTTGATACCTGCAATGAAGTTTGATGTAGCTGCTTGATCCTGCCTTTCCCTGCTTGATATTTGCTTTCTCTTGCCTTGTTTGACTTTCTTGCTCGAATGCCAAAGTGCTCCAAGAGTGAGAGAGAGAGAGAGAGATAATAATGAGAGAGCTCCAAAACTCAACTAAAAAAAGGTTACAAATTGATCCTCAGAAGCCTTTTTATCAATCAAGCCTCTATTTTGTTCATTTTCCATTATTTTCCTTCATTTTCCTCCTCACATGCAACCTTTGACCTTTCACATCCCTTTCCTCCTAATTTCCATTATTTTCATAAATAAATGTGCCAAAAAAGCCATTTTTCCTTTCCAACACCTTAGCCATTTCCTTTGCCAATTTCCTTAGCCATAAACAACCAAATGAACACCCATTAGGATGTCTTTCCCAACATTCATCTTGGAATAAGTATCCCATCAACTGTGGTTATTACATGGAATTTTCACTAGGGTTGTTACACACTAGTGTAGAGTATATATGCCCTTTTGATGCATGATTTCAAGTAATTGAAACGATAAGGAATGGTTCCCTATCATCCCATTCAAAGAGTCTAGTCCCACCTTGATCTGAGTACCATTTACAAATTCCCATCACATGAAAACAAAAATCCAGTGAAGGTTTTTCATCATGCCACACCAAATAGCAGAGTTACTTGTCAAAATCTTAACTCCATTTCGAACCCAAGTAGCTAAAGGTTGTTCGCTCATGTACGTTTCTCTCACAATGGCAGACCAAAGGCTGGTACCCGTCATTTATAACCACATGGTAATTATAATGACTGATTTGTTGAATGTGCCTGTATCTAAGTTTTCCCAACCACCCTCCTCAATTTTCCTAGCCAATAATGGCCATCTTACCAAGTGGAACTTTCCCTTTTGCATGTTGCTAGACCACAGGAACCTAGCCATGATGGCATCTAAAATTTACAAAATGTCCCTCAGAATCATGAAAAGCTTCATCCAATAGACCGATATGATTTGTAGTATTGATTTAAGCAATATCAACCTACCCCCCTTGTAAGCCACATGTGTTTCCATCATGACAATTTTTTTTCCATTCTATAGATCAACCAGTCCCAATCTTTGTTAGCATCACAATTTGGATTTAGTTTGAACCCAAGGTATTCAAAACTGGACTCCATATTTCTACAAGGGATATCAAATAGGCTACAAATATGTCTAATGTTTTAATCCTCTATGTTCCCATAAATAAAAAGAGACCTATGATCATCAGTAAGCCAATCACCATGCCAAAGGAAGAAATGATCCTATCTATGATAACCCATTCACTCCACTCTTTTGTCCCACCAAATAATAAGTCATCCAAAAAGAATAGATGCGAAACTATGGAAAGTCTGGTAAATTTGAAGACAATTATCTCCCCACTGATCCTCATGTCCCTCACTTAAGACTCAGGTAATCTATGAAAGGAAGGAAAAGGAGTGGAGAAAGGGCAACCCCTGCCGCAAACCCTTATTAGGGCATACCATTTATAATCACTACAAAATTAGCGTTTTTATACATTCCATAACCCAATACGTGTTGCAGGGTGACATGTCCACTTTAATCAGAACTACCTTTAAAAACACCCAATCCACACAATCGTAGGCCTCAGTTAGGTCCACTTTCAAGAGTTATGCATTTTTCTTCCTAAATTTCATTGTGTGTAACATTTCTTGAGTGATAGATACAACATCATGGATCTTTCTTCTCTCCAGAAAACCAAACTGTTTCGGAGTAATAAACTTAGATAACATCAATTTGATTTTGCCTGCAATAAGCTTAGAAATGATCTTATACATTGAGTTACAAAGATAAATGGGACGAAAATATGCAAAAGTTATGGGAGCATCTGATATGGGAATCAAAGCTAAGAATGTGGCATTGATGATCCCAGTAATGTATCCTTTTATCCAAGATTCCTCACCCATGGAAAGAAGTTCCAGGTGCATAAGTCCCGAAAAATGATGGAAAATATCTATTCCCCAATCGTGTGGGCCGGGCGTCTTTTCCCTTGCAGAATATTTTATCACAACTAATAATTTTCTCTTAGTAATTGGTTTTCCCATCTTGACATTGTCCTGCTTCGAAAACATCTAAGTTACCTAGTTTATGAGCTCCAAATGAACCCCAATATCATGATCTTGCTACATGTAAAAACTGCTAAAAGATTGGACAACTGCCCTCTCAATATCTTGTTGCATTGTGTAGTGGTGGCCTTCCCCATCCCAAATATCCTTAATGGAATTTATATTTTTCCTCATGTTTTCACATTTATGAAAAAATCAGTCTTCTTAGCTCCAGCTTCCAACCATATAGGCCGACTTTTTATCCTCAAGTTCTCCTCCTACGATAAAAGGATATTCCTTTTTGCTCTTGTGGTAGATTTAAAAGAAGAAAAGAGGATTAGTAGCATCATTATACACAAGCATCAATTCTTCTATCTAAGTGAGTGCTTTGAAATCAACCTCTCTCTTTGATTTGCACCATGAGCAGACATATTTTTTCAAGCCCTTCATATTTTCACAAGTAAGTGTCATGTTGTCCTGTGGAACTGGTATTATTAGCCTCCTCCAAGCTTTAAGTACAACAGATTTTGAAATCCTTCATTTTTAGCCACTTGGGATTGAATTTGAAGGGAGAATAATGCCAAAAAACCACCTCCTTTCAAGTAAGTGCTATGGGTTGGTGATCTAACAAGAAGGAGGGTATATTTTTTGTATACATGCCAAACAAAAATCCATGCGGTTTGGAGCTTATCAAAAACCTATCCAAATGTTTGGATATTCCCTTCGACCCAACTATTCCGTTCCTCCATGTGGGTGCAAATGGGTGTGGAACCATGTCATTGAGAGTGAAAGGTTCCAGAATGTCCTTGAAATACTCTATCATACTGTCCTCCCTGGATTTGACACCCCATATTTCCCCATGGCCCATGGAGAAATTGATATCGCCTACTAATCTAGGTTTATATTGGTGGCCACCAACCTATTCCACCTAGACCCCCCAGCCTGTTTCATCTATTTCCTTGTTCATTTTAGCATTTACTATTTCTAGTAGTTTTTTGGGTCCTAAACTTCCAAAGCAGTTTTGTTCCGCTAAACAACATTTTCTTGGTGTCCATGGTAAGACCATAGCCAAGCTATGGGCCTGTAGTGAAACCTGTAGTACTCGAAGATACCTTTCCAACAAAGTATCGTATATGCCAAATAGAGATAATATGACCAAGTTATAACCCCAGGAAGTTGGCTTCCCAACTAACCCCAACGGGGCCCACAAAGTCTTAGTGTTACATATCCTCGGGTTAGGGTTTTGGTTGTTTAGGGTTTCTCATGTTTTCCAATAATAAATAGACCCTTGAGACTCATTGTAACACATATTAGAGACATGTATTTGCCACATCTCTTCTCAGAGATAAGCTACCATTCCCTGGGCTATTTTATTTCCATTCTGTTTGTAAGCATAGTTCAAAATTTTTCAATTAATGAAATGAAGTGTTTTTTTGTTGTATCTTTGTGTTTATGATTATATCTGTAAGTTTTTGAGTTCCTATTTAATTTTGGATTAGTGCTATCAGAGGGATTTTCTCTTTCTCTATTTTTCTTTGTATGTCCCCAACCAGGTCAAGGTATAAGGAGTTAGGCCCTGATCTGATTGAACCATTGCAAGATCAACATTGAAAAACCTAACAACCTCCCATGGTGGAGGAAAAAAAGATGAGGGGGTAGGAGATCCTTTCAAAGTGTTGGTTGAGGAAGCCCTCGAGCGATAGAGGGACATGATGATGGATAAATTTCCCGGATCCTTCAACAAGTACCCATAGGCGATGCATATTCATCTAGCAACAACTCTGGAGGTGACACTGCTTTTAAGGTACAAGTTAACTTCGATATTCCCATATTCAATGGCCTAATAGATGTAGACACCGTAGATAAATGGTTAAATCTATAGGAATAATATTTTTCATTTCATGAATTTTCCAATCAGGAAAACATTACTTTTGCACTTCTCAAAGATGCCCACATGTTAAGGACTAGTGGGAAACATATTGTGAATAAAAGGATGAGAGTGAACCCTCACTTTTGTAGCCACACACACTTGAAATTATTTCTAAGAAACCATCAAGGAACAATATTACCTTGTCAGGAGCTATGAAGACAAATACATAAAGTGGACCACGCTATGGGAAGAAGGGACCAAGATGTGCCATAGTTCACAAATAGTTTCCATACCCTTCGCACGATGTTGGGTATCAAGGATACTACATGACATTTGTTTCTCAAGTACCACGGTTTCTACACAAGTAAATCGAGGATGAGATGGAGTTCCTGGACATTTCATCAATTGACACGATGTATTTGTACACTATCAAGATTGAGTAGAAGTTTAAATAGAAGAAGTGGGAATTTGGATCTGCAAATCCAAAGCAAGGAAAAGGCACCTCCAAAACAAAAAAGAAAGGATCAATCCAGCGCGGGGCTACCCAGGATAGCCTGCCAAAGCCATAAGCAAAGAACAACACCACGATGACAAAGAAGGACACGAGAAAATGGCATGAGTTCCATAAGAGCTTCACTCACAATACAAGTGAGTATTGGGCCAACCAACCACTAGTGGCCGAGATGAAGGTTTTTGAATTAGAAGTAGGTTCTGACTCTAAATCAGAACCTAATAAGGGAACTCACAAAGGGAAGCAGATGATTGATGTGGAGCCCAGTGCCACCATGGCCACCACCAAGATCCATAAGGTTACACCTAAAGACCCAGAGGAGGGGGAACACCTCTTCCACTCACAGATGTGGGTGAAGGGTTCTCTGCTGTAATTTGTTGTCGACTTCAGGAGCCAAAAGAACCTCATTTCAGTAGAGTTTGTGAAGTGTCTAGGCCTAAAGACTACAACACATCCACAGTCGCACACCATCGGGTGGATTCACGAAGGATGAGATCTTCACATTAGCCAGCAGTTCCGCCTTCCAGAAAACATGAAGCCCTTCATGGATGAGGTACTATGTGACATTGCTGCTCTTGAAGTGTGTGATGTATTGTTAGGACAACCATACTTGTGGAAGCAACATGATGTATATGAGCCTAGACCACGCTATGTGATTATTACTTTGGCTAGTAAGTGTTGTAGTGTTTTCTTCTCAAAGATGTACAAAAAGAACCCACTTAATATTGTGGATGACAAACAATCTCAAAAATATAAATGGCTACTAAACATTGTATATTTGCAACAATTGATAGAAACAAAACTTGCCAAAATTATGATATATGCCATAATCATAGATAAACAACAAAAAGAAATAGTAATAACTCCAATCGTCCAATGGAAACCAGATATAGAAAGAATAGTTTTATTATAACACCTATAAAGGGAACAAATATATGTTACCAGTCCCCCTCTATGGGATGGATTCTTGGATATCCCCAAATATATTTAGCTTGTGTAGAGTCTCTCTCCTCTATAATGTATAAACCCAACAAAAGTATGGTGTGCGACAATGAAAATAATCAGAGTTACAATGAGTGCAATGATGAAAATAATCGAAAGTGAATAATGAATGGAAAACCCTTCTATTTATAACAAAATATTGAGTTATCCTTGAAATATGAGCAATAATAAAATATTATTAACCCCATTTTTGGAATAACCACTTAGAATATTTTATTATATTTGGTTAGGAGCGAAAAAGTATTTAAACTTTTATTTAGAAATAATAAATAAATAAATGATTTATTTATCATATCAAGGAATTGGTTAAGGAATAATAAATAAATAAGGATTTATTTAATTATTCCTAAGGGATTTAGTCAAATTTGACAAAGAATAATAACTAATTAATTATTTTTAGAGAAAAATAAGATAATTAATGATTTATCTGTTTATTTTTCATGATTGGGTCAAATATGACAAGGAATAATAATTGAACAATGGTTTAATTAATTATTCCTAGAAGAAAATCAAATAAATAGTGATCTATGTAATTATTCTTCATGGATTTAACTATAAATTACTTAGCAAAGGTGGTTTATTAAGTAATTTCTCACAATGAAAGAAATTTTACTATGGTAAAATTGGCTTTACATGGTGTACTTCAATCCATATGGTAAATTAGACTAGATGATCATTTTTTATTGATAACAGATCGCCCCCCAATGTACGAGTGTTAAGAGAAAAACCTATGACCGAAGTACGTTGTAAAGACAAAGTCACTAGACAACACAGGGGAGAGAGGGAGAGAGAGACCAATAAAGCTGGAGTGAAAGAGGATAGGGACAGAGGGGGCAAGACTAATGCAAGTCTCCTTTTACGTTGTGGTACCAGACCTCAATGAGGCGGGGGAGGCATACCCATACCCATCGAGATAACTTAGTACAAAAATAACCTTTGCCCAGAAAAAAAAAAACTAAGCAATGAAGTACATGTTGAATGATAAATGACATGCTGGAATAACAGAACCAAAAGATAATACAATGTGTCCCATATACATAATTCACCTGGAAAGACATGAGCCAGGACTGAATACTGTAATATATGAGTACATGAGATATAATGACCCTTCCCTCAAAAAATGGGTGGGAGGGAGGGTAAACCAACCGAAGAAGCCTTGCTGAATAGGGAAGGGATCTGTAAAACTAAATGGATCATCTGAACGAGACGTTCATGCTATGAACACTGCGATCGGTAGGAACTGAACCCATAAAATCTATGGAACTGCATCTAAGGTTGTAGCATAATAAGAATGCATGCAGGCATGTGGGGGTCTACCTAAAGGGCCACCCCCTCATGAGGTCTGAAACATCTCACACACACTCAGGAATCACTGGTACAATCTACAACATCACTGGACCATCATGTGTACGTACATGAAACAATCAACTCATAGGGAAATAGTGAGTCCCTCTGTTTGATCTGAGGCACCGAACAAGAATGGAAGCTGGAACCAAGATACACAACCCTCTAGGCCATTCTTCTAGAATAAATGAGTTGATGTCGACAGATTAGGGCATGTGATGGATGAGGCAATGAGGATCCTCAACTAAGGCACAAGGGAAAATAGTAATGTGACTGATGGACTGAAACCAGGGATAATGGGAAAAAGTGGTACTGAGGGAAAAAAAGACAACTTCCCTTGTCAGATCATAAAGTACATGGTTGATCTGGTAGCGACTGAATCAACTCCGGAGGGGATGGCGACAATATGAATGGAGGCCAACTGAGATGTGAGACAGATGCCATGGATGCAAGGGTGACTCATCACGGATGATCTAAACAAGGGTGACTCGATGACGTTGCCACACAGACTAGGCCTGGTGGGGCCCATCAAGACATGAGTAAATTATGCTTACTCATGACAAATATCAACACATGGTTCAACAAGTATTAAGAGGAGGTGTACCTCAAAGTACCATTGTCTCTTTATGAATAGATTCGATTTTGAGAGGTGGCGAAGTGACCCTTCTTGAAAAAATTATTTCCTCGTGAAGTGTCAAATCATCCAAAATTGAGGAAGACCCATTATAGTACTCTATGAGAGCTTTCCAATGGTGTTGACAGTTTGTCAAACTTAGCTACAGTTTGGTCACAATGTGCAATAGAAAAATTGTGGGTTTTTCTATAAAAGGGTGTTTTCCCTCCAATTTAAGAGGAGGAGAAGGCCCTAAATCTTGTGGAGATCATAGCAGACAAACCAACCATAAGAATTAGGATCTATGACTTTCAGGCAAGTGGCCTTACTTGTCTAAAGATGGCCTTAATGGTTCTTGGAATGATGGTTCTGGTGAAGAATTAAGGGAAGAGGAAAATGAGAATGAACTAATAAAGGAGGTTTAGAATCATCCTCACCCGCGAAGTCAAACATGGGGACTATGTGGACATAGAGTAAAATATTTGAAGATATGGTATCAAGCGTCTACGATATGCGATGTTCGTATGGCTTGCCGAAGAGGCCGGTAGGACAAACTATCTAAGGAATGGGAGGATAATTGACCATACCTAGATTCAGTGGGATCTAGGCCAAGACTTAATTCAAAAGATGGCTAGGGAAAAATCGTCATGCCCCCAAGCATGGCATATTTCCCACAAGAATATGTGATGGAGGGGACTGATCTAGTATGAAAAGGTGGGAATGATTCCACCTAGAAGGAGGAGTTTGTGGAGTTCCCTTGTGTTCTGAGTGCCCGAAAAAGGGATTCAAGCATCTCGACCCAACTTGGCACGAGATCCTCCAAAGGATGAGAAGGAGATGTAGGGGCTTATGTGCCCCCCATTATGCTGTGGGCATATCAGATGTATTTAGAGTGGTGGAATCCAAACAATTATATGTTTTATGTGATACATAATATGATTATGCATTTATATATGATGATGATGGTTCACCATGTGTTTTGTTTATGGTTTTCTTATGTGTTATTCATTTGATACATTCCAATCTATAATGTTATTTGTGATGGTATCTACATATTTATATTTGGGCTCTAGTAACATGATTGAACGTGATGCTTTCAAATTCACGTAAAAAATCTTAAATTGTAGATATTTTCTAAATATGACTTGGTTATGCACATGATACACACCATTCAATTGCATGACAAGTAGAAAGGAATCTAAACGAACATGAAGATGAAGGATGTGATGAGAAAGGGAATCGACTAACTGCATCATATTCGGCCTGATTATTGGTGGTAGATCCAATGCATACACCGTTTGAAAGGAGTAAAATATGCAAGGGGGTAAAAATGGCCCAGGCTACTGAGACTAGATTCCTAGAGAAGCAACTCGCACCATCAACATGACTACTACACAGTGTGGATGATGGATCCAATTGAAAGGTGCCAAAGACAATGGATGAAATGATCCAATCTACCTAACTTCATGATAGAAATAAAGACATGCAAATCAAATGGATATGTTATGAGAAAATTTTCTTTAGGTAGAGAGTATTGGGAGAATTATGAAGGAAATGGCCTTCAGAATACTCCAAAATATGCCCCCTTGCCTAAGTGCAAGGGTAATCAAGGGTAGACATAGCTTCAATGATGTTCTCATCAGACTGGAAGATGGTCGGACAGGAGGAAGACTAACTACATGATGTAGCAGCGTTACCTGGTGCATCAACCTGAGAAATAAGATTCACATATGCATCATCTTGAATGGTAGATGCTGAGGTGGTAGATGGAGGATCTACAGATGTTGAGACCTAAGATGCTGTCGAAAGAGGTTCAATAGAAGCATGTGCAGAAACCTTAGAAATATTTTCCTACAAGGAACTCAAGGATGACGACAGGTAGAGTATATGGATAGTGGTGTCCGTCATCTCGACATCATAGGGAGGGATCACGATGGCGGGACTAGAGTCCCCCTGTTCTGGATGACTACGGGTACTAGAATCCATGGGTAGAGGAGTAGGGGTTCCACTATGAGTGGCCTTGTATTCAAGAAGTGCTTCAAGGCAATCATGAAATTCATCGAGGCAAGGGAAATAATGGGAATAGTGACCATTATTTTCTCACACAACACACGGGTGATTTGTGGGTGATTTGTGAGCAACGTTCAAAGTTTTTTGGGTGGACCCAAAAATTTAAAATGGACTTCAAGGATATTTGACTCAAGGAATGTTTCATGAATCAAAGGTTTGAGATGAGGAAGCTCGAGACAATTATTGGTGGCATACCCAACAACCTTGCACAAAGCGCACAGAGGTGTCGACTTTGTGGCCTTAGGGGCTAGAGGAGCTTGCGGAGCCTTGTCCTTAGGTTCTTTCCTCTTAGATTTGCCCCCTATCTAGATGCTTTCGCAACAGGAGTGGGTTCCTCTTAAGGTTATGATGGAACTGAAGCAGTGGCAGGGGTCGTAGGGATTGGTTGAACTGGGATCGAAGCATGATAAGGTCTTAGCTGACCAGGAAAAATTCTTGTTGGGGGATCGATGTACCATACTGGGATCCCCAAAGTCATGTTAGGAAGGACCAATGAAGCCATGACAGGGATAAAAAATACTCCCAGAGGGGGGAATAAGAAAGGTATTTGGCTTGCAAGGTAATGTCCCAGCCGAATAGCTCCTGGATGGTTGAGACCTAGAGAACAGTTCCTATTGGAGACATAAGAGAGGCACCCAAAAATGGAGAAGGTCCTTAGAGGGTGGATCAAGAGGGCTCAGCTAGGATGGAAATATTAGGGTACTGAGGAGATTCCTATTGATCAGATATACCAGATTGCCTGAGAGTAGCCCGTGATACTTGTAACATGGAAACACTCATAGAGTTAGGCTCTGAGATGGGAGGGGGAGGACCAAGGAAGGAACCCAACAATGAGGAATCTTTATAGACTCTGGGTGAGACACCACTGAGAGGAGATGAGGACCTCTTATCCAACATTGATGAGATAATGGACTCGGGGGAGGTCACAAATGGCTGCTCGTAGTAAGTAACTTGATTGATGGTAACGATCTTCCCTTCATGGGGGAAGCACATCTTGCAGAAAACAAAAGATGCGATGATGGACATGGTGTATGTGTAACTATGACCTAAGAGAATGTTATAATCTAAAGGGGCATCAATACACTCAATGTCTACATGAACAATCTTGCCCGCAAGTGTCACTGGACAGTTGCGGTACATTCCAAGGTGTTGGGAGGAGTGTCTGTGCCAAGCACATAAAGTGATGGTGGAGGGAGACAACTTGGGTGACTTAATTTGTTTCCAAAAGGCAACGAACATTAGACATGTGGATGCACCTTCGTCAATAATGCATTGGGAGATGATGGCATTATGAACTCAAACTAGTATCTGGAAAGCAACGCATGAAGGCAATGGGGGATGTTCTGATGTATCAACTAGGAAGATAATCAAACGATCATCAGAAGGATCTACTATGCCTAGAGAAGATAGTAGAGATTTCTTTTGAGATGGGCATGATTAGAGTACGTCCAATGTTAACATGGAAGCAAGTGATTGTGCCAAGTCGTCTACTATATTGTATGTATGGGTAGCTCGATTGGAAAAACATTAAGATGAAATGGTCCGTTTGGGATCTTGGGAATGGCCTCAACTTTAGGTTGAGGGATCTGTACCAGACCATTTGGTGTCAGAAGAGGCTCAGGATATGCTTTGGTTTTGGACTCAGTGGCGGAAAAAGTCGATGGCTTGTCATATCGACACGACTGAGTTTGCAGGTTGATATCGGAGGGATTAACCTCATCAGAATTCATCATAAGGAATTGGTAGTCACCAGGACCAGAAGGTTGGGGGGGATGGGGCTGCCTGACCTGGTTGAGGTTGAGCAACGATAAATCCTCGGTGAGGGAAAGGATTTGCAAGCATTGCCGGTTCAAATGACACAGGATTCTGAGTCGATTGTTGACCCCTAGAAGTTGCTTGAGCTTCCCACATTTGGTGTATCTACGGTAAGAGAGGACACTCATGTGTATAATGGCTATGTACAACGCAATATGCACAAGGCTTGTTCATACGAATAGCCTTGTTCTACTTGGGATGGATTCCCTATTGTTGGTTGTTGGTGTTAGGCTGATTCCCCTAGGGTTCACTAGGTCAATTACCTTGATTACCTTGGTTACCCTTGTTACATTTCCCCTTATTCATTTTCTTCAAATTGGCCATACTCTACTGTGCAAACACTTGACCTTGAGGGGGCAGTGGCTGCTAGGGCTTAGGATGCATGGGAGGCTACGACGATAATGCTTGAGGGGCTAGAGCGCTCAGCTGTGCATGAGGAGGAGCAACAATTTTGTAGACAGGTTGGTGCCCTGAAAACATGTTGCTAGTAGTAGGGGCATAAGTGTTAGAGGAACTGGTGCTGCCCTGCAAGTAGCCATAAATTTGCTGAGTATATGGAAAATGGTGTGAAAGGGTTCCAACGATACCATCAATGGCGTGAGATGCCCCCAATGCATTGGCACTTCCAAGACGAGGGAGGTCTAGAATGATGGTATAGACATAACCAGATTGCTCATAAATCAAGTCATATCTTAGAGCAGTTTGGAGAGCTTCTTCCTTGGCCTGAGGAAAATAGTACGTGACATCTTTTCTAATGGGAGATAAAAGTATCCTAAGAAACTAATCTAGATACATAAGATCTTTGAAGGGCAGGGCATGACATGTGCTCCTCCTTCGACGCCACTTTTGAACATGGTAAAAAAGGCAAGTGGCAGAGGACTGATTGAATGAGGTCAATAGCTCCATACCAATGTTGTACTGGAGAGCTAATTGGAAATATGAGAGGAATGCTTTTAGCAAGCGTCACGAAAACAGAATGAGATGTGGTGGGCTGGTCTACATACTATTTTCCAGCGTATCCTGTAAGTGGGCGTTGGAATAGCCAAAGATGAATGGAGACATTGGTAATGGAGCTAGATGAACACTACATGTGGAAGGTGTTAGGTTCCTATACCAATAGGTTTCATTTTTCATGATTGACTATGGAAGTACCAAATATGTTCATCTTTTCATGCTACAAAGGTTCCATATTTTGTAAACAAACGAAGAAAATTAAAAAATGAAAAGAGGGTATTCCCTAACAGAATAATCAAAGGGAAAGAAAAATGAATTGGTGAGAGAAAATAATAAAAATGAACACCAAACCAAAAGACCAGGAACGTGGCTAGTCAAAATGCTACTGCTATCTTGTTTGCAAGTTCACAATGTGAAAATATTGTTGCTTATCACACTTGATGGATGGCCCAACAGTTCAATCTGGACCATTCCATATTTAAATTTGCTGTTGTAGAATAGAGAAAGAATATATGTCCAAACAGTTCAAGCTTGGCAGATGAGTAAATAGATAGAGAAAATAAGGAGCCCAACTGCTTAATCTGGGCCCTTGGAAGAGATAAGGGTAGATTTAGATAGGAGGGCAATCAAAAGAAAAGAGTTATATCAGGTTTTGCAAGTTCAAATGCACCCAATCAAAATGAAGAAAAAATGCTAGGTGTATTTGGCTGGGTAGGTAGTTTGAGGCTGCAGAAGCCAGGTTGTGATCTTTTTTCCTTGTCAAGAAGGACTCATCTCATCAATGACACAAGTACCATGGCAGTTGTTGGACTGCAGAACAATGGAAGCATGAATAACTCCCCTTTCATTCCCCCATAAATCACTTACTGACATCCCTCAAGGACCTTGGGATCAACCCAATAGTCCTCCTTCACTTCATTCTATGAGAAATGCTAAGTTAAACTTTGAGTTTACTTAGTGAAAAGAAGCCACATTTCTTGTGTAAAAATCATCATTCCATACTCCTTTCATTTCCCTATGCCTAAATTTTACTCTATAAACTTAGCATTCACTAATGCAGTTTCATTCCACAAAGTCATATTAACATTTAACTTTATTATTTAGCTCCCTAAATCATTTTCCCACCACTATTCTACAAAAAACTATATAAAAACCCAAAAAATCTAAATATCCCTCCCCTTGGCAATTATATCCATATAATATAGTTTCCAGGAAATATTAAGTCCATCCGGGACTTTATATTAACCCTTATGTGTTCATTAAACCGTCGGGGATTATTTAACACTCGATTGAATAAAAAAACCACGCTGAAACCACCCACCTAAGCAATATGTTAACCCCTCCCCCCACGCGCGTTTTATATTTGGGATTGGTTTAACGTCTGGTTAAACTAATAACCGTAGGCGCCTGAACACACCACATAAACCCATATACCAAAGTTTTATGCCCCCAAAACATTATTAACTTTGATATAAATATGCGGGGCCCCTACCATAACCACTTGCCATCTATATTACCCGACAACCATTCGATCCTGCGCCCAACATCCAAAGGCTGGCAACAAATATCGCATGCCCTGATCCACTGAGGGTTAGCTTCCAGGGGATGGACGGTATTGCTGCCGTACCCTCGCCACGCGTCAATCTCCCGGTGTGATCGGAGCCCCTCCCTGCAAAACCACCCTGGAGCAAAGGCGATGCAAAGAAAACCGCGTACCGCCTGCCATCTGCCCCCTGACGTCAGGCCCACATCACCCGGTGACGTCGCGTCCACTTCACCCACTGCTACTTTGTACCACTGCCACATCACCTGCTGACATCACCGCCCTGCCAATGTGTCATCTGCCACGTCACCATACATGTCAACTACCACGTCATCTTCCATACCCGCTATGCGCCAAAATATGTCATGATGATGTCATCCACGAAAATCACCAAAAGCGCTCAAATGTCCAAAATTCATTAAAAAGTCGTGAAAATGACTATTTTGTTTATTTTCTATTGTGTGCCGATGAAGAACGTGCATCCAGTTTTATGAACAATCTGACACCAAACATGCACAGTCTATCACCCAACGAATTTGGCTCCATAGCTCGACCCCACAGCTCAAGTAGTACCTTCTAATTACCCTTTGCGCCATCAAAAATAGGTATTTACCCATTGTTGACCCATAAACCCTGTTTTTTCGAAAATTCACCATTAAAATTAACTAAGGAGCTAGAATTCACAGAGAATTGCACTCCTACCTGTGCATGACTGCCTGTTAATATACTATGTGAGCCATTGTTTAGAAAACAAACCAGCAAACGTGCCCTCCTCTGCATACTGTCCATTAAAATGGACTTTGAGCCCATGTCCACCGGCAGTTTCCCCAAACTGCCCATGCATTGAGGCCCTTTGTCAAAATCCTCTACAAAATTTCTCTTGTTTGGTTACAAATCAATCCCATTCCCTCTGCAGTTTACTCACAGAGCCTATGAGTCGAGTGAACTCATTCAAAAAACCTATCTAAATTCTGCAAATTTGTTGTTTTACCATAAACTTCACACAGTGAGGCCATATCTATATCAAAGTCTAGTCTGCCAGCTCCCTTACAAAGCTCCAGAGGTAGTTTTCACTGTTCAATTGTTACACCAATCCAAATTCCAGATTACAGACACAAAGCATTCAAAATGGCCACTTGAGCAGCCTTGAACATCACTCCTCTCAATGCACCTCACAAGGAACTTGAAGCATTACCTTTGGCTGATAGGGACCACTTAATTCAAGATTTGGTTGGTGAGAGGAACCACTTGCAGACCTTCTGTCAGCTGAGGAACAGTTATTTGAACAACAGTGACATTTATGGCATTTGGGAATCAAACGTGCCCATGTACTTCCTCCCTTCTGTCAATGTCTTCCCTGAAATTATTCGCCTCTGCTGTGAAAACTATGACCCAACTCAAAGAGCATTCAAGTCTCCATCTGGGAGCACCCTCTTCCAAACAACTCCTGACTCAATCAACCAAATGCTAAACTTCAAGCAAACTCAACTCCTGGTCCCTTTTTCTATGAAATTCCTGCTTGATGAAGGTCCTAGACTCTCCAGCTTAGAGATAACCAAAATTGCCAAAACATTCATGAGAGTAGACCGCCAGCCTACAGGGCCACCTCCTTTTCTCTCTGTATGTTTCAATGAAGTGGGAAAACTACTAATAGATATGATATCTTATGTACTGGGCTTCAAGACAAGTGAGCATATTGATGATATCGTATTGGTATTGCTGTTAGCATTTACTCCAGGACAGCCCCCTGCTGTCAAATACAACTATGCCAAATTTATTGCCAATAAGATACATGACCAATTGTTGAAACTGGATAAGGAGGGAGTCTTCAAATATTCATCCTATATCTATCATTTGTTCATGTATTATCAGCCAGACTACTTCCAATGCCCCATCAAAAGATTGGACTCTAAATGAGAAAAGAGGTCTGTGATTTTCTGGACCTCAGTCTTTCATGAAGTCCAGAACTCCCCCTACTCTTACTGTGAGTTCATTGACCTGTTTTTCTATCCAGTCTCTTGTCTCCTAATGAGAACTCCTCCTGCTAGGCTATCCTATGACATGTAGAAAATATTGCAGCTTTCAAAGAATTACAAAATAGGTGACTGGTACTTTTACCAGAATCACACTGTCATTAGGATATATGGCCGTGAGATCTGTCCCTACAGGTTGCCAAGATATGTACCAATGAGACTGTTTGCCTTGGAGTATTACAGGCAACTCACCAATTCAAATTTAACTCATTTTCATAGTGCCACGAAAAAGGCTCGCCTAAAATTCAAAGACCAACTAGGCCCCTTTGTCATGAACAAAAAGGAAGGGTGGCAAGATGCTGACCAAATATTGGGGGAGAAACTCAAGTTAAAGAGGAGTTTTTGGTGGGTCCCTTATGACCCAGATGGATTTATCAATGCCAGAAAAATAGAATATAGGCTGTCAGCCTATGAACATTGTAAAATCCCACTGATTGAACAATTTGCTAATCAAGATGAGTGGGTGCAAGGGACTCTAGTTGAAGAGCTCACCCAAGAAGAAATAATGGAGCAAAATGTAAAAGATTTGGAAAAGACTCTTGACTTGGATTCTTTTGAGCAGGTAACATTCGAACTGCCACAACAAGTCAGAGAAAGCACATCAACTGTTGCAGCTTCACAAGCTGCCCAAGAAAGGACCACACCAGCAATAGGTACAACAAAAGGCAAGGAGGTAATGGATGCAGAGCAAGAAACAGTGACAGAACAACCTACTACCTCAAAGGAGCAGAGTCAAGGGCAAGCCCCTCCACTACAGACAGAGGTACCACAAGTGCCAGCTTTGCATACTCCTCTTAATGAGGAAAGAGGTAAGAAGCAGGATAGGGAAGAGACCATACCTCCAAGTGGGTCAACAGAGCCACCAGAAGCCAAAAGACAGAGAGTTGATCCTCAAGTTGAGGAGGAAATTAGTGAACAAGTCATAGAGAGTCCTAGGAGGGGAAGAGAAACTAGCCAGCAAACACCTACTTGCTCATTCCAACAAGAGCAAGAGAGGTAGCATGGTATGGAGGTGTCTTCGTCAAGGCAGCAAAGCAAGCAACCGCCTCGTATTAAGGGAACTTTCATGGAAATCAAGGCTCAAAGTGAGTTGTTAAGAGTACAACTGTATGATCAATTCCTCAAGACAACACCCTCCAAACATCAGAGATTAATGGCAACTTATGACTTTAAGGATGAGAAAATCATTCTAAGTCATTTCAAGCCTAAGATACCACAACCCCAGACAACTGCAGATTATATAAAGACAAACTTAGAGGTCCTCTCCAAGGACATACACCCGATGGACCAAATTGAGTTGCACAAGCAAACGAGTGAGATGGTCTATGCTACTCTAGCAGACAAGGCAATGCTGGTGCATCAACTGAAGGAATCATTGAAATATACAAACACTCAATTGGATTTGGAGAGAATGTCTTCCTCGGCCAAAGATAACAGAAAAAAGTCATTGGAGGAAATCATCGTGGAACTAGGGCATGATCCTAAGAAGGATGCCAAAGGCATCCAGGCCCTCATAAAGAAAAAAGAAGAAGATATTGCTGCACTGAGAAAGCAATTGAGGCTGCCTGCAACTTTGCACCCTCAAACAATAGAACTTTTACAAGAGAAGGAAGGTGAAGATATGATGGATCTGCTGATGAAGATGAACCAAAGGATAATTCAAATGGAGCAAGAGTTGGAGAAAGCATTGCAAGGCAAGTAGGGAGAGTTGACCTCCTAGCCACCTGAAATAGCTCC
This sequence comes from Pinus tabuliformis, assembly GCA_031772625.1. Taxonomy (NCBI): domain Eukaryota; kingdom Viridiplantae; phylum Streptophyta; class Pinopsida; order Pinales; family Pinaceae; genus Pinus; species Pinus tabuliformis. Next base: position 661,994,902 of record CM062820.1, on the reverse strand, counting down.
AACTGTGGCCACTGTTCCTCCCATAGTAGCAGCAGCAATCCGTCCTGTTATCCCAGCATCCACAACAACTACATCAAATACAGATGCTACAACAGCAACAACAACAACAACAACAAAAACACCAGAATCTAGCATGAGTATGGAAGAAATGATGAAAGCAGTCAAAGAGCTAGAAGTTCAGGTGACAAAGGTGAAAGAGGCCAAAGAAAAGTTGGCCAAGATGGAGGTAAGCTATGACAAGTCCAAGATGACAGTGGCTGAGAAACAAAGAGAGATAAAAGCCTTGGAAAACAAAATAAAAGCCTTAGAGAAGGAGCTTACTTTAGACATGACTCTAACTGAAATCAAGAAGATTTTGTGGGCCAAAATTTGCCAGTCAATCACTGACCAATAGAAATCAATTCAGACCATACATGAACAAATAGAATTGAGAGGCTTAGCTCAATTTGAAACTCAAAGGGCCAGCGCATCATTGGGAAATATGCCTGAGCAAGCCAATAGAATGATTCAATTCCTGAACACTCATACCAAAGAGTAGCTGGTAGCTTTAGATATCAGCAGCAGGACAAATACTATTTCTGACAGTGAAAAGCGTGTTGACCCTAAGAAATTTTGTGCAAACTCTAGAAAGAAAGTGCCAGGAAATGCAGGCAAAAATAAATGACTTCAAGCTAAAAATGGCAGCATTGCAAAGTAGAGGGTTGCCCAGACTATTGATCAGTAGTGGCAGACTGCTGACCGGTGAACAGTATACTACCAGGATAAATAAATATGTTTCTAATCAAATTACAACATCCTCAAGTACCTCAGAAGAAACAGGGCCTCCTTCTGGACAGAATCTCTATGACAAGTTAGAAAATCTGTTCTACATTGAACATGAGATAAATCACCTGTTTGAGGTTCAGCCCAACTTTTATAGATATACTAAAGCTAATGAAAAACTGATTAAAATACAAAGACATTAGCTTCCTACAGAGGATTGGTGGCAGGCAATGCTGGAAATTCTACCTAGGTAGTTTGATTTCTGTCTTATTTTGAGTTAGCTATAGGTTAGCAACTCCACATATGCAGGCCACTTGCCAAAGTGTAAAAAAACAACAGAAAGAGGAATTCATATTGAAACTGCAGCTTAATAAGGACAAGACTGAGCACCGAGGATAGAAAAACAACAAAACAACAGACATAGGAACACAAAGTAAAGACGCAGCTCCAGCCGTCTCAATCAGTCAAAAAAGTCAAAAAGTCTCTGACAGACTAAACCGCGAGCACACCAATGTTTACTGTGTCATTTATTTCTCTTATTTACTTCTTTTTGAAGAGTTGGTGAAGAAAGTTATTGCATGAAGACTTATCTGCAAGATATTTTGTATATCATTTTTGTATAAATACCTCCCCATAGAATGTATTTGGGGTTGGTGATTTTCTCTATGGACTGCGCTGTATATTCTGAGACTGTTTTAATACAAATTTGTTGAAGTTCACTGTTGCTGACCGTCTGGATGTGGATTTGATGTTCTAGGACCTGCTACAGAATTCCTGTGTCATTCTATGGATCAATAAGTTATTCTAAACTGTGTTTTATGTTTTCTGTGTTTGCAAATTTCATATATGTTCCATAATCTTGGTAACAGAGAAGAAGAATAGCCCAGGATTTGTTTAAATGCACCCTGTGTTCAATCTCTGCTATCAATTGTGTTTTCTTCAGAATTAGTCATAAATATGAATTCTTAATTGCTCATGTTTGCACTAATTCCTTCATTTTGAATACTATTTAGGAATTCTTAAATTGCTCCTGGATAATATTGAAGCACCTTCCCTCTGCCAGCATGATCAAGGATCCTTGACTACCCTTCATCCACTGGCCTCCATTTCATCAATTTCAAATTTGAAAATTGTTCCAAGACTGCCTATCTTGCTCTGTAGCATTACCATTTACCCAAAAAAACACTTTCAGCAGTACACCATCATTGACTCCATTGTCCAATAGTCTAGACTGTTTTGGACTTGCATCCCAGCTTTGCCTGAAATCACCATCCAACAAACTTAAAACAAAGCCCTGTACATCATAACTAGCCTAAAATACTCCAAAAACAAAGTTAAATTACAAAGAGAACAACCTGAGTGTTAACATCATTGGTGACTCCACTGGGGAATATCTGAATGACCATTTGTAACTACTGTTTATTTTCTAAAGCTACAGATGGAGCCTGAAGTTAGCCAGGTAGCTGTTGAAACTGTATTTGCTTTGCATTTACAGAGTAAATAAAAGTTTCTTCAGTCAATCTCCAGTATAGTTTTAGGCTTTAAACAACTGTTCCAAAGATTTTATCAGTTTCCCTATTTCCACATATTCAAGGGAAAGCCCAAAGCCTCCTATATTTCAAAGAAACCCATATTGTGAAAAACTGTGATCTTAAAACATTCCCGAAAAATACCAAAAAACAAGTTTAGAAGCTGGCTCCAAAGAAGAAAACTTGGTACACCAGGTCAAACCCTGACCCAGATCCTCCAGCTATTTTTGAAAATCCCAATTTAATTCCTAAGACCCTTAGGAAACAAGGAACTCAAGAAAATTCTACTGATTCAAACCTTCAAACAATGCAGCAGAACTGTATCCAAACTCCTACTAAAGCGTCAGTCCGTGCTCACATTACTGCTGCTTCTCCTAGTTCTTCATCCACCTGTCAAAGCACCTTCTCCGCACCTCCATCCACTGCACAAATTTCCACTCTAGTCCCTGCTGTTTCAGCTGTCCCGTTTCTTCCTGTTGCCCCATTTATCCCTGTGAATATGGCAAACCGTTATGCTCTTCTTCAATTTCCTGGAAATCTAGGGGCTATGCCTCAGGATTATCAGAGAAAAATCACATATTTTGATGGTACTGGCTCCTATACAACCCAAAAACACACTAAGAAAATGCAAGATTATTTTGAGAATTATGAAATAGATGATGATGATGTGAGAATGAAGGTTTTTTTCCAAAGTCTAACTGGTGATGCAAGGATTTGGTTTAGAGCACTTGCTGCAAATTCCATAGCTGATTCAGAAGCTCTCTATCAATCCTTCTTAAACAGATGGGAAAAGAAGAAAGACCCCTTACAAATCCTGACAGAATATGACAATTTGAAAAGAGGCCCACAAGAAACTGTCCAAGACTATTGTGCTAGGTTCAACAATGTTTATAACGCTATTCCTCAAAACCTTAGACCTCCACCTGATTTAGCTTTGATCAAATTCCCTGATGGATCTGATTCTGACATGGCATACCAACTAAGGGAAAGAGCCCCTCCAAGCTTAGCAGACATGCAAAATATAGCGGTTAGTGTGGAGGAAAACCTGATTGCTAAACGAAATCGGGCAAGTGCTGAAAGAAGGACAACTTTCAAAGAAGAACCTTCAGCATTTGAACAAAAACTGGATGCAATCATCAAAGGTATGGACATAATTGGGGATAGGGTGGAAACTATTGAAAGGAAATCATCATGGGAAGGTCAATCAAGTAACACTGTAAGAAACCCAAACTTTAGAAAAAATCAAAATCCAAATGTTGGGAGGGTTGTCCCTGACCAGAACATCATACCTCCATTTTAAGAGAACTATGCCGAAGCCTCAACATCTAGTGAGCCAATAGAGGACACCCAAATCAAACTAATGGGGTTAAACAGTGAGCAACAAATTTTTCTAACATAAGATGACCAAGAGGCTCACAATTTCAACCTATTTCAAACCAAATCCGGAGAGTCATTTGATTTTAGGGAAGGCTATGTGCAGCAGTCTATGAGGTTCGTAAACAGTAAAAACTAAGAAGCAGAACCATAGATGTGCCTGAACCTGCCAAGCTGAAGGATACCAAGAAGCCAAAGAAGACAACGGATAAAGCTGTCCTGATAGAACCCTCCACTAAAACAAACCCAGACCCAAAGGAAGTTAGTGTGGAAGACATATCAGACCTATATCCCTCAAAGAATTAACCATACACATCCCATTCTTCAAAATAAAATCTAAACTGTTCTCCTGAAAATAATTTCAAATCAGATGTACCTCAAAACAACACTCATAATCAAGAGAAGATCACCAAAAATCCAGCTGAAAAGGAAAAGTTTGTTGTCCACAACACAAAAATGCAGATAGAAAAACCTTTTAACTTAGAAACAGAAATAGGTAAGCTAAAAATAGTTATTCCTCTCTCTGAATTGGCCAAACATGAAGTTTACAGACAACAAATCAATAGGTCACTGCAGATACCAGAGAACAGGGATGCAGTCAATGTTCTAGATGATAAACTAGAACTGATTTTTGGTCCTGAAGTCAATGGTAAAATGGTAGATGGAGGGGTTCCTCCATTCTATGTGAGCTTAAACATTCATGACAAGGTGCAACATAATGCTATGTTTGATTCGGGAGCTTCCCATAATCTAATGCCTAAATCTGTGATGGAGAGACTAGATCTAGACATCACAAGGCCCTACAAAGACTTGTTCTCGTTTGATTCTAGCCAGGTTAGGTGTCTAGGCCTAATCAAAGATCTTTGTGTATCCTTGGTCCAATATCCAGCCAAGACAATCTTGATGGATGTGGTGGTAGCTGACATTCCACCTAAGTACAGTATGCTTTTGTCTAGATCTTGGGGTGAAAAACTCCAAGGGTCTCTATAGCTAGACATGTCCTACGCCACTATTTCAGTCTTTGGACAGCCAAAGAGATTATACCGTGAAACATTAATGAAATACGTGGTTAGAAGTCAAGAAAAACCCCAAAACTTCCCTATCTATTCTATGCATTTCGATATGGATTCATTCATTTTATATAATGCTGGGATGTGTTCCAAAACTGATGTCAAATTCCTAGAAACAGTACAAACAGAAAGCATGAATGAATGATCTAGTGCCCAAGATCATAAAATGGTTGATGTGATTAATACAATAAAGGAAAATGACATATCATATGAGTTACAAGAGCCAAATTTGCCCACCGAACAAGCTTCCAAAACTCTTAAGACTAGTCATAACCAAGAAATCTTATGGTACTTGGAGTTTGATGGCTCTATGAACAAATTAGGAGTAGGGATAGGGGTTTGGATACACAACATGCAAAATGACCATGCTGAAGGTCATGCATATAGGTTAAATTTCAGAGGCACAAACAATATGGCCGAGTATGAAGCCCTGTTGTTAGGACTCAAACTGATTAGAGGTCTAGGGGCAACCAAGGTTTCAATTCTAAGGGATTCAGATATGATTATACAACAGATGAAGGGAAATTTTGTCACAAATGATCTTAGGTTGAGAGCTTACAGAGGGGCAGCCATTGAAATACTTAACACCTTCTCAGAATCTCCACTCACCAGAATTCCTAGAAAGCACAATTTACATGCACATAGTTTGGCAACCTTTGCCAGCACTTGCAAGCTACCATTTGAACCCAACCACCATTTCACTACTGAAATCAAACATAGACCTGCTGTCCCAGATAATGTCAAAAATTGGCAGGTCTTTAAAAATGATGCACAGATAAATAACTTCCTGGCGCTGAAGGAGGAATTCTCAAGTATTAACATTGGTACAAGCATCGTGGATGATCAATAACAAATAGACAAAAGTGAGCAAAGTATATCAGCTGAAACAACAAATCTGATTTTGCACCCAACCACTTTTGATGACAAGAATTTACAAGAGCTAAAGAAAATAGATCTTGATGAAATAACTGAGGCAGAAGCTGAAGTAATTGAACTAAAGGATAATTTTCTGCCCACAGGCTTAACTCCTTTAGAGGAGATATTCGATTCAAATGATATTTCAAGAAAGCCAAAAATGCAACCACTGAATGCAGAAATTGAGGACTGCAACATTTGAACCATAGAAAATCCAAAAATGATAAAACTCTCCAAGACATTGCCTGTTGATCATGATTTGAAATATATTGAGTTGTTTAAGGAGTTCCAAGATGTCTTTGCCTGGAGTTATGAGGACCTCAAGTCCTATGATACTTCAGTCATCCAACACACTATACCTTTGAAGAGAATCAAAAACATTTTAAACAAAAGATTAGAAGGGTGAATCCTGTCCTCCTTCCCCTGATTGAAAAAGAAGTTAAACAAATGTATGAGGCTGGAATCATTGCACCTATCACATTCTCAGAATGGATTTCAAATCTAGTGCCTACTAGGAAGAAAACCGAGGAGATAAGACTATGCGTTGACTTGAGAAATTTGAACAAAGTCTCTCTCAAAGACCACTACCCATTGCCAAAAATGGATCATATCCTACAAAGGGTAGTGGGGGCTTCTAGGATCTCATTGCTAGATGGATTCTCAGGATTCAATCAGATTTTGGTCCACCCGGATGATCAAGACAAAACTGCCTTTACAACACCTTGGGGAACCTTCAAATATGTCAAAATGCCTTTTGGACTCAAGAATGCAGGGGCCACTTTTCAAAGAGAAATGGACATAGCCTTTGCCAAAGAGATCCATGATTTCTTAGTCATATATCTTGATGATCTCACTGCTTTCTCAAAATCAGACCAAGAACACTTAGAACATTTAAGACAAGTGTTCCTAATTTGCAGAAGATATGGCATATCATTGAACCCAAAAAAATCATTGTTTGGCCTAGAAGAAGGTAAACTCCTAGGTCATATAATTTCAAGAGTTGGCATTAGAATTGACCCGGACAGAATTCAAGCTATCCTTCAAGTGCCTCATCCAAGAAACATCAAAGAACTGCAAGCTTTTTTAGGAAATATCCATTTCCTAAGAAGGTTCATTCCCAATTTAGCCGAGCTGATAAGACTATTGAATAATATGCTGAAGAAATATTCCAAAGTCAAATGGACAATGGAAGCTAAAAAAGCCTTTGAGGACATCAAAACAGCACTAATAAAAACACCAGTCCTCACAAGTCCCAAATTTGATAGAGATTTCATCATTTTTTCCTTTGCATCTGAGCATACTATTGCTTCTGTCCTATTACAAAAAGATGACCAAGGATATGAGAAGCCCATTGCTTTCTTTAGCAAAGCCCTTAGAGATGCTCCCTTAAAATATCAGATCATGGAAAAGCAAGTTTATGCCCTTGTAAAAGCCATCAAGGATTTCAGAGTTTATATCCTGTACTCACACATGATAGCCTATGTTCCAAATGCTATGGTTAAAGATATTTTAACTCAAGAAGGAATTGAAGGTAAAAGGGGCAAATGGATAGCCAATATTTTAGAATATGACATTGAAATCAAGCCTACAAAACTCATAAAGGGACAAGGGTTGGCTAAATTAACGACTGAGACCAATTTCCAAGCCCTTGACATCAATGAACTGGATAACGAACAGGAGATGGTGACCCCACAGATCAATCAGGCCCTTTTACAATCACCTTGGTATGCTGACATATGTTTTGTATTGTTAAACCTACAAGCTCCTCTAGGGTTGTCCAGGACTAAAAAGAGATTCTTGAAAATGACGGCATCAAAGTTTTGTATTATAGACAATGTCCTATTTTGGAAAAATCATGAAGGTGTTTTACTTAATTGCCTAAGATTGGATGAAACTGACAAAGTCCTCAAGGAATTTCATGCAGGAGACTGTGGAGGACATTTGTATTGGAAATCAACAGCTGATAAAATCCTAAGGGCTGGATTTTATTGGCCCTTCCTATTTGCTGATGTAAAAAAGTTTGTAGTTTCATGCCATAAATGCCAAATTTTTGAAGGCAGGAGAAAGCTGTTACCTTTACCCCTCAAACCTATTTCGACTGAAAGACCATTTCAACAATGGGGTCTAGACTTCATTGGTGAAAATCATCCTTCCTCTTCTGGCCAACAAAAGTGGATTTTGACTACCACAGACTATTTTACCAAATGGATAGAAGCCATCATTTGTAGGCAAGCCAATGACTCAGTCATCATGCAATTCTTAGAAACCAACATCTTGTCTAGATTTAGCTGTACAGAAAACATTATTACAGACAATGCTGCTGCATTCAAATCCAAAAGAATGATCAAATTTTTCCATAAGTACCACATTACCTTGGGCCACTCCACAGCCTATTACCCTCAAGGTAATGGCCTAGCTGAGTCATCCAACAAAACCTTCATCAACATCATCAAAAAGGTCTTGGAGGAGAATAAAAAGAATTGGCATAAAAAACTTGTGAATGCACTATGGGCAGACAGATTGACCACCAAAAGATCTATTGGTACAAGTCCATATGAATTGGTTTATGGAATGGAGGCAAGATTCCCTTCATCTTTGGGAATCCCTATGATCAAGTTGCTGCAAGAAATACAAGCAGAGCCTAATGATATTCAGAGAAGGATCAATCAAACTATTCACTTGCAGCAGACAAGAGAAGAAGTATATCAGAGAACCCAGGTTCTACAAGATAAAATCAAGAAGATCTTTGACAAAAGAACAAAAGTTGAAGATTTCTTCATAGGAAACAAAGTGATGAGATGGGATTCTAGAAGAGAGGATAAAGGGAAGCATGGGAAATTTGATTTTCTTTGGAAAGGACCTTTTATTATTCATACTGTACAAGGTAACAACACCTATTTTTTTAAGAGTTTGGATGGTATAGATACTGAGGAAGGCCCAGTCAATGGGCGAATGCTCAAGCATTATTTTGATTCCATTTGATCAACACAACACAACTGTATATTGTACATAAATAGTTGTATTTCCATCAGTTTTCGTTTACAGCAATTAGATAAGGAACAAGATGCAACAGATCTTGAGGAAGAAGTCAAGGAATTACACCACTTTGGGTGTATATTTTGAATTTACCACAAGAGATCAAGGAGAAGACTTGGGAACTATAAAGATGATGATAAGCACTCAAAGAAACCAACAAAGACAGAGCTATAATTTTTCACATATTAGCTCATAAGGAGTGCAAACATGATACAAAGGTTCAGATCATTGTTTTCCAGGAGAAGGAAGTTTCGAACTGCAGCAGCCAACTGAGAATAAGGTTATCTAACCTACTGTTCTTGGCTTTTCACTAGGAAAATCCATCCCCAAGTGGAGCCACTTTTAAGTTCCTATACCAATAGGTTTCATTTTTCATGATTGACTATGGAAGTGCCAAATATGTTCATCTTTTCATGCTGCAAAGGTTCCATATTTTGTAAACAAATGAAGAAAATTAAAAAATGAAAAGAGGGTATGCCCTAAAAGAATAATCAAAGGGCAAGAAAAATGAATTGGTGAGAGAAAATAATAAAAATGAACCCCAAACCAAAAGACCAGGAACGTGGCCAGTCAAAATGCTACTGCTATCTTCTTTGCAAGTTCACAATGTGCAAATATTATTGCTTATCACACTTGATGGATGGCCCAACAGTTCAATCTGGACCATTCCATATTTAAATTTGCTGTTGTAGAATAGAGAAAGAATATCTGTCCAAACAGTTCAAGCTTGGCAGATGAGTAGATAGATAGAGAAAATAAGGAGCCCAACTGCTTAATCTGGGCCCTTGGAGGAGATAAGGGTAAATTTAGGTAGGAGGGCAGTCAAAAGAAAAGAGTTATATCAGGGTTTGCAAGTTCAAATGCACCCAATCAAAATGAAGAAAAAATGCTAGGTGTATTTGGTTGGGTAGGTAGTTTGAGGTTGCAGAAGAAAGGTTGTGATCTTTTTGCCTTGTTAAGAAGGACTCATCTCATGAATGACACAAGTACCATGGCAGTTGTTGGACTGCAGAACAATGGAAGCATAACTAACTCCCCTTTCATTCCCCCAGAAATCACTTATTGACATCCCCTCAAGGACCTTGGGATCTCCCCAACAGTCCTGCTTCGCTTCATTCTATGAGAAATACTAAGTTAAACTCTGAGTTTACTTAGTGAAAATAAGCCACATTTCTTGTGTAAAAATCATCATTCCATACTCCTTTCATTTCCCTATGCATAAATTTTACTCTATAAACTTAGCATTCACTCATGCAGTTTCATTCCACAAAGTCATATTAACATTTAACTTTATTATTTAGCTCCCTAAATCATTTTCCCACCCCTATTCTTCAAAAAACTATATAAAAACCCAAAAAATCTAAATATCCCTCCCCTTGGCAATTATAGCCATACAATATAGTTTCTGGGAAATATTAAGTCTATTCGAGACTTTATATTAACCCTTTCGCATTCATTAAACCGTCGAGGTTTATTTAACACCCGGTTGAATAAACAAACCACGCTCAAACCACCCACCTAAGCCATATGTTATCCCCCCCACGCGTTTTATATTTGTGATTGGTTTAACGTCTGGTTAAACTAATAACCGCAGGCGCCTGAACACACCACATAAACCCATATACCAAAGTTTTATGCCCCCAAAACATTATTAACATTGATATAAATATGCGGGGCCCCTACCATAACCACCTGCCATCTATATTACCCGACGACCGTCCGATCCTGCGCCCAACATCCAATGGCTGGCGGAAAATATCGCATGCCCTGATTCACCGAAGGTTAGCGTCCGGGGGATGGGTGGTATTGCTGCCGTACCCCTGCCACGTGTCAATCTCCTAGCGTGATCGAAGCCCCTCCCTGCAAAAACACCCTGGGGCAAAGGCGGTGCGGGGAAAACCACTTACCGCCCGCCACCTACCCCCTGACGTCAGGCCCACGTCACCCGGTGACGTAGCGTCCACTTCACCTGCCGCTGCTCTGTACCACTTCCACATCACCTGCTAACATCACCACCCCACCAACGTGTCGTCTGCCATGTCACCATACACGACAACTGCCATGTCATCTTCCGTACCCGCTACGCGCCAAAATACGTCATGATGATGTCATCCTCGAAAAGCACCAAAAGTGCTAAAATGTCCAAAATTCATTAAAAAGTCATGAAAACGACTATTTTGTTTATTTTCTATTGTGTGCCAATGAAGAACGTGCATGCGGTTTTATGAACAATTTGCCACCAAATGTGCATAGTATATCACCCTACGAATTTGGCTCCATAGCTCGACCCCGCAGCTCGATTTGTACCTTCTAATTGCCTTCTGCGCCATCAAAAACAAGTATTTACCCATTGTTGACCCATAAACCCTATTTTTTCGAAAATTCGCCATTAAAATTGACTAAGGAGCTAGAATTCACAGAGAATTGCACTCCTACATGTGCATGACTGCCTGTTAATATACTATGTGAGCCATTGTTTAGAAAACAAACCAGCAAACATGCCCTCCTCTACAAACTGGCCATTAAAATGAACTTTGAGCCCATCTCCACCGGCATTTTCCCCAAATTGCGCATGCATTGAGGCCCTTTGTCAAAATCCTCTGCAAAATTTCGCTTGTTTGGTTAAAAATCAATCCCATTCCCTCTGCAGTTTACTCACAGAGCCTATGAGTCCAGCGAACTCATTCAAAAAACCTATCTAAATTCTGCAAATTTGTTGTTTTACCATAAACTTCACACAGTGAGGTCGTATCTATATCAAAGTCTAGTCTGCTAGCTCCCTTACAAAGCTCCATAGGCAGTTTTCTGTGTTCAATTGTTACACCAATCCAAATTCCAGATTACAGACACAGAGCATTCAAAATGGCCATTCTAGCAGCCTTGAACATCACTCCTCTCAATGCACCTCACAAGGAACTTGAAGCATTACCTTTGGCTGATAGGGACCACTTAATTCAAGTTTTGGTTGGTGAGAGGAACTACTTGCAGACCTTTTCTCAGTTGAGGAACAGTTATTTGAACAACAGTGACATTTATGGCATTTGGGAATCAAACTTGCCCATGTACTTCCTCCCTTCTATCAATGTCTTCCCTGAAATTATTTGCCTCTACTGTGAAAACTATGACCCAACCAAAGAGCAGTCAAGTCTCCATCTAGGAGCACCCTCTTCCAAATAACTCCTGACTCAATCAACCAAATGCTAAACTTCAAGCAAACTCAGCTTCTGGTCCCTTTTTCTATGAAATTCCTACTTGATGAAGGTCCTAGACTCTCCAACTCAGAGATAACCAAAATTGCCAAAACATTCATGAGAGCAGACCGCCAGCCTACAGGGCCACCTCCTTTTCTCTATGTATGTTTCAATGAAGTGGGTAAACTACTAGTAGATATGATATCTTATGTACTGGGCTTCAAGACAAGTGAGCATATTGATGATACTGTATTGGTCTTGCTGTCAGCATTTACTCCAGGACAACCCCCTCCTGTCAAATACAACTATGCCAAATTTATTGCCAATAAGATACATGACCAATTGTTGAAACTGGATAGGAGGGAGTCTTCAAATATTCATCCTATATCTATCATTTTTTTATGTATTATAAGCCAGACTGCTTCCAATGCCCCATCAAAAGATTGGACTCTAAAGGAGAAAAGAGGTCTGTGATTTTCTGGACCTCAGTCTTTCATGAAGTCCAGAACTCCCCCTTCTCTTACTGTGAGTTCATTGACCTGTTTGTCTATCCAGTCTCTTTTATCCTAATGAGAACTCCTCATGTTAGGCTATCCTATGACATGTAGAAAATATTGCAGCTTTCAAAGAACTACAAAATAGGTGACTGGTACTTTTACCAGAATCACACTGTCATTAGGATATATGGCTATGAGGTCTGTCCCTACAGGCTGCCAAGATATGTACCAATGAGACTATTTTCCTTGGAGTATTACAGGAAACTCACCAATTCAGATTTAACTCATTTTCATAGTGCCAAGAAAAAGGCTCGCCTGAAATTCAAAGACCAACTAGGCCCCTTTGTCATGAACAAAAAGGAAGGGTGGCAAGATGCTAACCAAATATTGGGGGAGAAACTCAAGTTAAAGAGGAGTTTTTGGTGGGTCCCTTATGACCCAGATGGCTTTATCAATGCCAGAAAAATAAAATATAGGCTGTCAGCCTATGAACATTGTAAAATACCACATATTGAACAATTTGCTAATCAAGATGAGTGGGTGCAAGGGACTCTCGTTGAAGAGCTCACCCAAGAAGAAATAATGGAGCAAAATGTAAAAGATTTGGAAAAGACTCTTGACTTGGATTCTTTTGAGCAGGTAACCTTCAAACTGCCACAACAAGTCGGAGAAAGCACATCAACTGCTGCAGCTTCACAAGCTGCCCAAGAAAGGACTACACCAGCAACAGGTACAACAAAAGGCAAGGAGGTAATGGATGCAGAGTAAGAAACAGTGACAGAACAACCTACTACCTCAAGGGAGCAGAGTCAAGGGAAAGCCCCTCCACTGCAGACAGAGGCACCACAGGTGCCAGCTTTATAGACTCCTCTTAATGAGGAAAGAGGTAAGAAGCGGGACAAGGAAGAGACCACACCTCCAAGTGGGTCAACACAGCCACCAGAAGCCAAAAGACAGAGAGTTGATCCTCAAGTTGAGGAGGAAATTAGTGAACAAGTCATAACTAGCTAGCAAACACCTATTAGCTCATTCCAGCAAGAGCAAGAGAGGCAGCATGGTATGGAGGTGTCTTCCTCAAGGCAGCAAAGCAAGCAACCACCTGGTATTAAAGGAACTTTCATGGAAATCAAGGCTTAAAATGAGTTGTTAAGAGTACAACTGTATGATCAATTCCTCAAGACAACACCCTCCAAACAGCAGAGATTAATGACAGCTTATGACTTTAAGGAGGAGAAAATGATTCTAAGTCATTTCAAGCTTAAGATACCACAGCCCCAGACAACTGCAGATTATATAAAGACAAACTCAGAGGTCCTCTGCAAGGACATACACCCGATGGACCAAATTGAGCTGCACAAGTAGACGGGTGAGATGGTCTATGCTACTCTAGCAGACAAGGTAATGCTGGCCCATCAACTGAGGGAATCATTGAAAAATACAAACACTCAATTGGATTTGGAGAGAATGACTTCCTCGGCCAAAGACAACAGAATAAAGTCAATGGAGGAAATCATCGTGGAACTAGGGCATGATCCTAAGAAGGATGCCAAAGGCATCTAGGCCCTCATAAAGAAAAAAGAAGAAGATATTGTTGCACTGAGAAAGCAATTGAGGCTGCCTGCAACTATGCACCCTCAAATAGCAGAACTTGTACAAGAGAAGGAAGGTGAAGATATGATGGATCTACTGATGAAGATGAACCAAAGGATAATTCAAATGGAGCAAGAGTTGGAGAAAGCATTGCAAGGCAAGCAGGGAGGGTCGACCTCCTAGCCACCTGAAACAGCTCCAACTGTGGCCACTGTTCCTCCCACAGTAGCAGCAACAATCCCTCCTGTTATCCCAGTATCCACAACAGCTACATCAACTACAGATGCTACAGCAACAACAACAAAAACAACACCAGAATCTAGCATGAGTATGGAAGAAATGATGAAAGCAGTCAAAGAGCTAGAAGTTCAGGTGACAGAGGTGAAAGAAGCCAAAGAAAAGTTGGCCAAGCTGGAGGCAAGCTATGACAAGTCCAAGATGACAGTGGCTGAGAAACAAAGAGAGATAAAAGCCTTGGACAGCAAAATAAAAGCCTTAGAGAAGGAGCTGACTTTAGACAAGACTCTAACTGAAATCAAGAAGATTTTGTGGGCCAAAATTGGCCAGTCAATCACTAACCAATGGCAGTCAATTCAGACCATACATGAACAAATATAATTCATAGGCTTAGCTCAATTTGAAACTCAAAGGGCCAGAGCATCATTGGGAAATATGCCTGAGCAAGAAAATAGAATGATTCAGTTCCTGAACACTCATACCAAAGAGCAGTTGGCAACATTAGATATCAGCAGCAGGACAGATACTATTATGACAGTGAAAAAGGTGTTGAACCTAAGAAATTTTGTGCAAACCCTAGAAAGAAAGTGCCAGGAAATGCAGGTAGAAGTAAATGACTTCAAGCTAAAAATGGCAGCATTGCAAAGCAGAGGGTTTCCCAGCCTATTGACCAGTAGTGGCAAACTGCTGACCCGTGAACAATATACTACCAGGATAAATAACTATGTTTCTAATCAAATTACAACGTCCTCAAGTACCTCAGAAGAAACAGGGCCTCCCTCTGGACATAATCTCTATGACAAGTTAGAAAATCTGTTCTACATTGAACATGAGATAAATCACCTATTTGAGGTTCAGCCAAACTTTTATAGATATACTGAAGTTGATGAAACACTGATTAAAATACAAAGACATCAGCTGCCTACAGAGGATTGGTGGCAGTCAATGCTAGAAATTCTGCCCAGGTAATTTGATTTTTGTCCCATTTTGAGTCAGCTATAGGTCAGCAACTCCACATACGCAGGCCAGTTGCCAAAGTGTAAAAAAACAACAGAAAGAGGAAGTCATATTGAAACTGCAGCTTATTAAAGACAAGACTGAGCACCAAGGACAGAAAAACAACAGACATAGGAACACAAAGTAAAGACGCAGCTCCAGCCGTCTTACTCAGTCAAAAAAGTCAAAAAGTCTCTGACAGACTAAACTGCCAGCACACCAACATTTACCGTGTCATTTATTTCTCTTATTTACTTCTTTTTGAAGAGGTGGTGAAGAAAGTTATTGCATGAAAACTTATCTGCAAGATATTTTGTATATCATTTTTGTATAAATACCTCCCCATAGAATGTATTTGGGGTTGGTTATTTTCTCTTTGGACTGCGTTGTAAATTCTGAGACTATTTTAATACAAAAGCTGTTGAATTTCACTGTTGCTGACCGTCTGGATGTGGATTTGATGTTCTAGGACCTGCTATAGAATTCCTGTGTCATTCTATGGATCAATAAGTTATTATAAATTGTGTTTTATGTTTTCTATGTTTGCAAATTTCATATATGTTCCATAGTCTTGGTAACAAAGAAGAAGAATAGCCCGGGATTTGTTTAAATGCACCCTGTGTTCAATATCTGCTACCAATTGTGTTTTCTTCAGAATTAGTCATAAATATGAATTCTTAATTGCTCATGTCTGCACTAATTCCTTCATTTTGAATACTATTTAGGAATTCTTAAATTTCTCCTGGATAATATTGAAGCACCTTCCCTCTGCCAGCATGATCAAGGATCCTTGACTGCCCTTCATCCACTGGCCTCCATTTCATCAATTTCAGATTTGAAAATTGTTCCAAGACTACCTATCTTGCTCTGTAGCATTACCATTTACCCAAAAAAATACTTTCAGTAGTACAGCATCATTGACTCCATTGCCCAATAGTCTAGACTGTTTTGGACTTGCATCCTAGCTCTACCCGAAATCACCATCCAACAAACTTAAAACAAAACCCTGTACATCATAACTAGCCTAAAATACTCCAGAAACAAAGTTAAATTACAAAGGGAGAGCCCTCTCTGGTTGCAGGTAGGCTAGAACCTGCAGCTAAAAGATTGGTTAGTGGTGTCATACGGAAAGAGTCGTTAGTGCGGACACAACTGCCCTCCCTAGAAGCCTAAGACTTTCTAGTGACAAACAAGACAAATAAGAGCAATCCTTCACTAAATATGCCTTTACAATATGAGAAATCAAGTGTTTAGATCCTACCTGTAATCCAACACTGTTGTAGTAGTCCAGCTTCGTTGATCCGGATGAGCTCCTCCTTCCCTTCAAAACCTGCATTCACTAACAATCAAATGATTAAATAGCACCTGAATATCACATAAAATAAAACATATTTAACATATAGACCAAGGAGTATATGAAACAACTCATAAATAACAAATTGTTGAGAAGAATGGACTAATTTGTATTAAAAGGTAAAAAAAGGAACCATTACAACCTGAGCCTTGGTGTTGTGCAAGTCCTTCCCAGGGTCCACAAGAGTTCTCTGTTACTCTGATCAGCTCACCCACTTCCAAATGAAACAAGCAAAGATGGTAATCTCTCCTCACAAGCTTTTACAAGGAAGTCCTAATTCCAGCAGCATCTACCCTTAGGAATGTTTAGCTTTCAACCTCCCCTCCCTTTGGCCCAATGCCTGTATTTATAGTGCTCTAGAGGAAGTTATTCAGGTCCACCATCAATGGGATAAGCCCCTCTTTGGATGGGATAACTCCCCTCTTGATGGGATAAGTTCCTCTTTGGTAGGGATACATGAACCATCTGGAGGCGCTTCATACACGTCAAACAAGCTTCTAGAAGACTCTAGAAATGACCACAAGTAACTTTTTTAAGATGAAACTCGCGCCTTTTGACCTTTACAGGGGTACACACCCACCCCTTTACATACAGAGCGTACAAGTACGCAGGTATTGTGAACTTGGGTTGCGTACACGCAGGTAAGGCTAAGAGAAACTGCGTACCAGAGATAATTGACTTTAAATGACTTTTCTCTCTTTCTTGAAGTTTGACATGAAGAGCAGAGGCATGAGACTTGCCAAGGAGGATAGTATGACAGTGGATGGAGCCATACTAACTGCAAATATTCATGGTGACATTTTTTAGTGTAACAGATTGCCCCCTAAAGTGCGAAGCCTGTAGTAGATTAGGGTTTTATATGATCTAGGAAGGGTGAAGTACTTTATCATTTCAAGGAGTATCTTGTGGAGGGCCCGGTCAGAATCTGCAAATATTCAACACAGAATACATATATAAGATGATATCATCGCTGAGGTAGGCATTCCCATACTCAGATTGAAAACTTTAACTAACAATCTAACTACTGCTCTGATACAAGAATGATTTTGCAGTACATCACAATCGTAGACTTTTGTAGACACAGTATGGACGCAGCCATCTGTTTATGGTTAGTCTACTATATAATGAATACAAAACTCCTCGCAGCCTAGATGGTGGAAACTAGATCCAGGGTCTTCATCTCTACTTCCTGAATTGGTACGATTCTATCCATGCGAATAAATGAGTTGATGTCGAACATGGTAGAAACCACTTGATTACCAGTCGATGATGTAAACTGTTGACAAGTGTGAGAGAGACCACCAGTAATGTCAATGGTTCTCAAAGTACCCAATACAATCCATGAAATGTGAATGAATGGGTTGATGTCGAACACGTCACGGAATCCTTTGATCGAAAGTCAATGATGTAAACTGTCGTCAAAGGCGAGAAACCTGCCGTTGATGCATGCAGACTTCAAGGTACTGACGATTTCTAAGTCATCTTTCTAGATAATGTGCTGATGTTGATAGAAAGCGACCTGTTGCAGGTAAGCCCACAACACGAAATCATTGTTCAAGTTGAAGAAATGTTGCTGTAAGGACTGACTCAGGGATGGTCAAATGGATGACAAGTATTTTTCATATGAATGGATTATTTGCAGAGACCTCTTGAACACATAACGACACGACAGATGGCTTGGTGACGATTGACCCAAAGTTAATACCCAGAAACGGTTGAAAACTTTCAAAGTGGTTTTATCAGCTTTAAGGCAAAGGATTTCCCAACCCAGGTGAATGAAACGTGTCGTGTTCAAGAGCGGTGATAAGGTTCTTCTGTAACAAAGGATAACAAATAGGTTCATTCTTCTCTCTTTTCCCCCACCATTTCTAGCAAGTACCTCTTTATTTTTTACAAGCTTGAGGATGATAACATATGCTTGATTATAAGCTCATCCTTCGGATGAGTCCAACTTAGTTTAGATTCGGACCCTAAGAAGGAGTGGTCCGTTCCTATTTGTAATCGAACAGGTCCTTTACTGTGAAATTTTAACGACTCCAGTATAGGAGAAACTCGGCGTTTTTCAATTTTAGAGAGTCTGAAAAAACTAAAGAAGACTCCAAGGTGAACTTTTTTGTAAATTTGTGTCTCCCAAGCCCGAAAAAGTATAAAATAATACCTGAGAGAACCGCTTGATCTTGCGACCAAGGAGTACTTTCATGATTAATGCCTTTGACTTGAAAAGTAAAAAGCGATCAGAGGCATGTCGTTTTATTTCCAGTATCGAATTTGAAACGAAAAAAATCCGGCAATCTTTTCGTGTTTTTTACGGTCAGAAAAGGGCTGTAAGAGGACCGTATTTTAATTCCATTTTAACGAGTGTAAAAGAAATGCTCGGCAATCTTTTCATGTTTTAGGAGTCAGAAAAGGGCTTAAAAGATGACTCTGATGTCTGGGTTCGTGAAAAATGATGATTTTACCCTAAAGTCCTTTTGTCCTGCACAAAAGCAACACATTACTCATACATGTTTAAGATGGGCAAAAATACATTGAAAAACATCCTTTCATGGTGAAAAATAAACAAACTTAGCATTCATTTATCCAAAAAACCTATAAAAAGACTTTTTACCATGTCATTTTTACCATTTTACTGTTGAGGGTGAGAAAAGGGCTTTTGACAAGAAACTTCCCGTGGACTTTGCGGAGAATCCGACCGTCGAAATCGAGCGCCGTCTCTTTCAGGTATTTCACAACATCCTCCTCTTCAATTTCATCTATTTAGAATTCCATTTTAAGTTCTAGTTTGATTTTTTGGAGGGTTTGGGGTTTTAGAGTCCGCTTTTCGGGGGACGCAGGTGCCCCATGGGTGACCTGCGTACCCCGACATTTTCGTATATGGGAAAATGGTCGGAGTACGTAACCCACCTTCAGAACAGCTACGTACCCACGCTCTGTTTTTTGAACGCGGGGTGCGTACTCCGCGCAAAGCGGATTTTCAAAACCCAAACTCTAAACCTAACCATCAAAATTTGATATAATGAATTCTAATCAATGTTTTTTGGTGTGTAGATTGCCCACCATGCAAGATTGGCTTGAAAGAGAACACGAAGATGTCGATTTGGCCGCAATAGGTCATCAACCTTCCATTGATGCTTTAAAGGCATGCGGTCTCTACAAGTACTGGGCCATACCTGGCATGAGGGCCCAGGTGCCATTCTTAGAGTGGCTGGTTGAAAGGTGGAATATTCAGGATCAATGTTTTTACATCGGAGAACACCAGCTCGAGATAGAGTCCTCCGACATATATTTTCTCACTGGCTTGCCTAACAGGGGCGAGCAACTGTCTCTATTCGGGACTAGGCCGGGTGGCCAATCCCTTGCTAGTCTCCGGCTAGAGTGGTGCAACAATCAAAACCAGGAGAAGGGGATAGAAATCAAATAAATATCCCGACCTGAACTTATGGTAATTGCCTTTACAGTTACCAGACTTTGCGGTGTTGCCGCTTTGCACATAGCCACTGGTTCCCAAATGCGGATGGCTATAGATTGCTTCCGAGGCACCATTTTCAACTGGTGCGATGCTGTGCTGGCCAATATGAAAGGCCAACTGACTAGGGCAAAGAACGGACAATTGAAGACCTTTGTATATGGGCCTTTAGTTGTGAGCTTTGCCCTAGAGAGAGTTCCAATGCTGATCCCCCAACATCTTACTGTTCCAGTTGGGCCTCCTCGGGAGCCTAAGTTGACGCGATGGGTTTCGGTAATGGCCCGGCATCCTGATGAGGGAGCGGGAGTTGTCCGATTTCCTGCGGGTTACTTTCACTGGTTGGAGAGCCAGGTCTTTGCGATTCAGGATTTTCCTTATGCCGTAGTAGATTTTCGCAATGATCTGGACATGGTTCTTCCACAGGGAGAACAATGGGACGACAGAGGTACTTCATTTTTCACAAGTTTTTAAATTATCTACTTTTTTTTTGTTTTTATATATCGTCTCAAAACTGACAGCAATTTTTTTTTTCAAAATGCAGATGTAGGCCCACGGCGTCCGGCCAATCTCCGGGATTTTGAGAGAAGAGTACCAGTTGCACCAGCACCAGCCCCATAGGATGCGGCCGTAGAGACCTTAGCCGAGCTGGAACAGGACCTAGAGCGTCTCACGGCGGGCATACCAGAGACGACTATAGACGATATTCCTATCCGACTTCAGCGCTATGTGGTCGCAGTCCCAGGACCTTTCAGGAGGTTCCTGTGCAGGGTAGCGCGGGCAGTGGTCTCATATAGAGAGCACCACCAGTGATTGGCTAGTCACTTTTGTAGGCACATGTGACATTTTTGGTTTTTTGTACTTATCATTTTTGTCGATCATAAGGTGTTTTTCAACCTATGATCGAAGACGATGTATATTTTTTGACACACTCCTATTTATATATATCATTATTACCGGCTTATTTTGTTAAACATGTGTGATGAAATGTTTATAAATTTACATTTATGATTGTTACAAATGTCTATTTAACATTCGAGACGCCATTGCATCTGCTAATGTATTTAAAGACCTTGGAATACGCTGATATTCAATGTAATCAAATTCACGTTCCAAGAGACGCACCCTCAAAAACAATCTTAATAACACTGGATTTCTAATGGCATAGACTCTATTAAGCTGTAATACAACGAGTTTAGAATCTAACCTCACTATCAAACTCCGAATCCCAAATGAAATAGATTCAGATAATAATTCAATCACTGCACTGTATTCTGCAATGTTGTTTGTTGTTTGACCGAGGCTCACCCCATGCATAGAAACTAGCTCGTCAGAGGGCGAATAGATAACCCAAGCTGCGGAAGAGATATTCCATGTACTACGACAAGCACCATCAGCAAATCCAATGTACGTTTGGAGAGGCGTCGACATCTGCAATATCAAGAGTAAAACCAAGATAAGCCAGAATAACGACAAAAACACACTCTCTAAGCTAAGCACACTGTCTAAACTAACAAAACACACCAGCTAGAAAGAAAATTTAACCTAACTAAACTAACTGAATCTCCATACCCACCATTTAAGCATAATACCTCTTTAGGTAAAGTCCGTTTCTGGGCTTACCCGAAGAGTCCCCATCAAAATCTACCAGCTCATAGGCCCCTTTTGCTAGCTTTCGCTTGACAATGTAGGGCCCATGCCACATGGGAACGAATTTTCCGGCACCTAACTTATCGTTAGCTTGATCATATAATAGCACTAGGTCTCCTTCCGAAAAATTACGAGGGGTCACGTTACGATCATACTGAGCTTTCATTCTTTTTGCGTGAGTCTCGATTGCCAAAGCAGCATCACGTCGAGTCTCATCTAATTTAGCTAAGTATAACATACGCTTCTCCTCTTCGGAAGTAGCTGGGAGTAATTCGATAGCCATTTGAAGTGATGGGATTTCGCATTCAATGGGCAACACTGCTTCCAAACCATAAACTAGTTGGAAAGGAGTGAACCCTGTTGATGTTTTCACTGAGGTTCAATACGCCCAAAGTGCTGAAAATAACATGTTATGCCAATTCGACCGATGAATACCAATGATTCGTCGGATCATGATAACTAGAACATTGTTGATGGATTCAACCAAACCGTTTTCTTGAGGATAATAAGGAGTATAACTATCATGGCGTAAACCAAGCTGGCTTGTAAGTTCTGTCATCATAATGTTTCGAAAATGGCGCCCATGGTCAGTGATTATCGCTTGTGGGACACCAAACCTAGCAATAATATGATTGAATACGAAAATTGCCGTTGTCTTGCCATCTGCCTCGAATGTAGGCATCGCCTCGACCCACTTAGTAAAATAATCAACCGCAAGGATGATATACGCATGCCCCCCGGCCGAGTGAGGGTTACATGTAATAAAATCGATACCCCATTTAGCAAAAGGACCAACGACAATTATAGGGTGGAGAGGAGCAGGTGGTGAGCGCATCTTGCGATCAAACACTTGACAGTTGTGGCATTTCCGGACCGCAATGATACAATCTTTAAACATGGACGACCAGAAATAGCCAGCATGCAACACCTTCTGAGCTGTGGCATACCCAGACATATGACCGCCACATGCTCCAGAATGACAGTCATTCAGAACCCTTTCTGCCTCTTCATGAGTTAAGCAACGACGAAAAACCAAGTCCGCCCCACGATGATAAAGAGTATTTCCAATAATTTTGTACTGTTGGGACTGGAATCGAATTTTCTGACGTTCCGACTTTGAAGCTTCGGGCCGAAAGGATTGGGTTTGGAGATAGATAATTATATCCCCATACCACGGATCTAAAGTGTTGATAAGAAACAAAGATTCGTCCGCAATGGGCTCCTCTGCCACAGTTTCCATGTCAGCACGCGGGAAGTCACACATCAATTCCGCAAAAAATAAGGATTTCTTAGACTTAGATTTTTCGAACTCCAAATCGAACTCCTGCAGGATAACAATCCATTTGGAGTACTTGCCCCCTAGCAATTGTTTAGTCAAAATATAGATCATAGGGTTGCAATCCGAAATCACTGTAGTTTTATGGATAAGAATGTAATGACGAAAACGCTGGACAGCCTGAACAACTGCTAGGGCCAATTTCTCCACATGCGAATATTTTAGCTCAGTGGGATTTCACGTCCTACTAAGATAATATATCACATGTTCCGTTCCGAATTTGTCTTCCTGAACTAAGACCATTCCAATGGTGGAGTGGGAGGCGGCGAGATACAAAAAGTAGTCCTGGTTGTAGTTGGGAGGATGCAGCAACGGTGCATGGGTCAACGCGTGCTTAAGTGCATCAAAAGATTTCTGAGCTATCTCATCCCAAGAGAATTGAGCATTTTGTTTCAACAACCGGGTGAAACCCTTTGTAAGCTCGATGTAGTTAGGAATGAATCGACGTAAAAAGTTTGCTTTCCCCTGCAAACTTTGGAATTGGCGCAAACTCAAAGGAGGAGGCAATTTGATGATAGCTTCAACCTTCGAGGGATCGACGCGGATGCCGGCTTTTGAAACGACAAATCCTAGCAATCGTCCCACTTCTATGCAAAAGACACATTTGTGTGGGTTCAAACGAATTCGATAATGCCGACACCTCATAAAAATAGTGCGTAAGTGAACAACGTGATCAGCTCGATGTAAAGAATGAGCAGGCAAATCATCGAGATACGGTTGCACAATGTGCTTGATGTCGTGAAATGCGTAATACATTGCCCGTTGGAAAGTGGCTCCGGCGTTCTTAAGTCCAAAAGGTAATTTGCAGTAAGCAAATGTCCCCCAGGGACAAATGAAAGCCGTTTTTGGTTGATTGGCAGGTAGAATATTGATTTGGTTGTAACCGGAAAAACCGTCCATAAAGGAAAATATTTCACTGCCGGCACAATCATCAATTATTTGATCGATATAGGGCGTGGGATAGTTGTCTTTTGGACAAGCACGATTTATATCCCTATAGTCGATGCATATTTTTATTGTTCCTTGTTTCTTGTTAACCGGAACAATATTCGATACCCAATCCGTTAACGGGATCGGATAAATGAAACCTGCTTTCAACAGCTTCTCGAATTCTGCTTTAATCGCAACCGCTTTCCTAGGGTGTATCTGACGCAGACGTTGCCGAACGGGTTTAGCGTCCGGGTAGGTCTTGATTTCATGAAAAACAATGGAGGGATCAATTCCTGGCATTTCCTCATAGGACCAGGCAAACACGTCGCGAAATTCTTGAAATAGGACCTTGTATGTTTGAATTTCATCATCTGTACACGAGGCACCTATATGAATGTTTTCAATAACTCCGGTTTTAACTGAAATGTCAATGGAAATAGTTTGGGAAATGTTTCCCAAATTCAACTCTGAATCAGGATGTTTCATGGGATTCTGAGCATCCTTGACATATTCTGCTGTAAAAATTGATGAAAAATCATTTTCAAAGTCATCACCCTCAGGTAAAAACGAAGATCTATGATGAAGATCTTCCCATGGTAGATCGTCTACACTTAGGATTTCGCGAAGTTGTTCGTCAGATGACACAACTTCAGGAAACGTTATCCATTCTGAGGTCGATGTGAAAAGTGATTCCTCATGGACCACATTCATTTGGTCGGATTGGGTTGAACTTGAGTCGGAAAAAGACTGCACAGCCTCATAATCAATTTCATATGGACTCAAAGGCATTGCATTACCGAATGAGTCTATCTCAGATTCAGATGGGACAATCCAAGGATCATCATAGATAATAGTGTCTGAAGTAATCATATGAATGGTTGCGAATGAAGGGTCTGCGTTGATTGGAGGAAAAGGAAAAGTTCCCAGTAAACCGGAATCTTTAACTAATCCTACACCAACATCCTTGTAAGGGATAGTCGTTTTACCGACATGCTGGATACTCTCTGAAGAGGCTGGGTCGGATGAAAAGTAAGCCATCTGGTCTATCGTCATGATTTTACCATTGTGTGGAAACTTTATGACTCTGAAAACTGATGACACGACCGCTGTCATAGCGTAAGACCAACTTCGACCCAAAAGAAGGTTGTAGTCCAGAGGGGCATCAACCACCTCCACATCTAGACTAACGATTTTTCCTTCAACCCCTATAGGCGAATCCTGTAAAATGCCAAACGGATGGAACCCACGGCCATCAAAGGCCTTAAGAATCGTCGGGGATTGGTTCAGTGAAGGAGAACCAAGCGATCTCCAACACTGAATCGACATAATACACGTAGAAGCTCCTTCATCAATTACAGTCCGATGAATTGGCCTGTTTTTTACTATCACTGGAATCTGGAAAGCCATCTGATGAGGGAGACGTGGTGTACTATTTTCTAGATCAAAGATTATCAGGTTCGGGTCCTGAACGTCAACAACTCCTATAGCCGACAAAAGTAATTTTCTCTGTGCTGGGCATGATTTCAGCACTTCCAAAGCCGACATTGCTGAGGGTGAAACAGCTAAATCCTCAACAATGTTATAATTCTGAGTTGCTCTCACATGTGGATTGAAAGCAGACCTTCGAAGTACACCCTTGGCGGGCGGTTTTATTACTAAGTCAGGGTTAGGTTTCTCGATCTATAGTGGATCGGAACCGGGAGCTGAGGTTGATGGATTTGAACGAGAAGATTCTGCTTCTTTCGATCCATCAACAGGACTTTTACTACCATAATCTTGTGATCGAGTCGCAATCCATACATGAGACATCATCAATATGGGTTCTTCACTGGCACTCGAGGAAGAACCTATCATTTTACTCTCCTGCTTTGGAAATGGATCTTTCAAAATAGCAAGAGTTGGGGAACCTTTAACGATTTTCACAACCTCCGCCCGATGAGGGCAATCTCTTGTGAAATGATCTTCTTCACAAATTAAACAAGGATAGCAAGGTTTGCGCTTTTCGTCGTTAGATTCCGACTTCTCTTTTTTCTCCTTTGGAGCCTTGTCTGCTTTATCCTTCTTCTTGCCTTTCTTCTTACCACCATTTTTTGATTTAGCCGTAGATGACTCTACAGCGTGAATGTCGGCGGTAATTTCAGGAGAAGACTCTCCTGTCGGGGAGTCTGGTAAGGTTATTATTGGAGAAGAATTCTTTGAGGATTTCTTCTTACTTTTAGTATTCACCGTACCAATCATGCCATCAGCAGCATGAGACCCCGAAGGAGCAGCAGCGATTTGATTCGAATTAGGAAGATCCGGGATCTTCTCGTGCAACATACCCGACTGAGTGTAAACTAAGTCAAGGTACTGAGCTTGAGCAATGACTTGCTCCTCAGTAACTACTCCGGCCTTAGCTACATCTTCAGTAATCTTCGGTAATAATGATTTTACAAACCATTCAGCTAAGATTTGGTCCGGGATAAAAACTTTCACTAATCGCCGTCGACGTCTCCATTCATGAATATGATCGGAAATATAAGTGGAGGCCGACTGTTTTAATGAAGTTAATAGCTCTGTGCCATTATCGTATCTGACCGGCAACTGAAAATGAGTTAGGAACGAGGTAGCCAACTGACTAAAATTGTAAAAAGAGGCCCGTGGTAACTCAATGTACCACTTGGCCGCGAGACCAATGAGCGTATGCTGGAAAAGACGTAAGCGGATCGAATCATCTGAGATGGAATTTGAAGCACACCAGAGGTGGTAAGTCATCACGTGATTGGACGGATCCTCTCCAGACTTACCTTCGAACTTGGGTATATCACTGGGAAACTTATTTGGCATTGGCGGCCAGAACGGAAGATATTGTATTGGATCGTTCGTTAGGCGCGTCAAGTCTGGTAAATCCAAAGTTGCGATAAACGGTAATTGCCGATTAGGATCCCTAAAACTTTGGGTCACAAGACCAGTCCCAGGAGGAGGATATCCAGGATAACTTGGAACAGGAATCGCATTCGGGATATTATATCCTCCTGGAAAACCAAGATTAACCGGACCGTACTAGGGTTGCTGAGGTTGTTGATAAGTGTACCCAGGATACGATTGATACTGGTAAACCGGTTGTTGGACAGCAGGACCGAATTGGTACTGTCCCTGGTACTGTTGATAGGTAAATTGAGGTTGACTTGTTACAACAGTACTTAAACCAGGCTGCCCTATAGGCATCTGGACCGTGGTTTGAATCGTAGATCCGGACAACGGTAAAGATGTCTGAGGAGTGGTTGCAGAAACAGTAGAAACCGGAGCTGTCGATACTCCAGAAGTAAGTGTGGTAGATGTTGCGGTAGTTGCAGCAGTCGTTTGAGATGGAGTACTAGGTGCAATTGGCGGCTGAGTAACTACCGAAGTTACAGAAGTTTGAATATTTGACTGGACAGGTTGCGGTTGCTGGGGTGAACCAGAAACTACGGGTTGTCCAGTTTGAGGTAACAACTGTATACTTGGCTGCAACACCTATTGACCTTGTGATGGATCCCACACTATCATTCCGGGGTATTGACCCGTAACAGGTTGAGGATACTGAGATCCATAACCGGATTGAGGATAGGATTGATAACTGAAAGGCACAGTTCCCATACCTTGAACATATGACTGACCTTGAGGTGGTTGATAACCTTGACTCGAGTATTGACCTTGAGGTTGATAACCTTGGGGTAAATACTGATACTGAGGTTGACCTTGACCTTGAGGTTGATACCCTTGAGGTAAATATTGATACTGAGGTTGACCCTGGGGTACATATTGAGGCTGGGGTTGACCTTGAGGCATGTATTGTACTATGGGTACATACTGTCCTTGAGGTTGCCCCCCAGACGCAATTTGTGTACCTTGAGGTTGCCCCCCAGGCGTTAATTGAGGCTGCCCCCCAGGCGGTAATTGGCCACCTTGAGGTTGAGAACTGGGAACTGAACCTGACATCATGTAAATGTCCCCTACACCCAACGGTTTATTACCATTGTTTCCAGCTAATAACCCATGATCAATGGGTTGAAGAGATGCCCCCGCAAAGGTACCAGAAAGTGACTGATACCCGGAGGGAACAGAAGGACCGTCGTACAAGTAAGATTCAGGAGATTGAGTGAACACGGACGACTGACCAGACATATTTACAGGAGTATAAATACCTCCAGGTGGAAAAGGAGTACGAGGTGGAGAAAAACTTATCCCTGAGTTGTCTAAATAATTGGTTAACGAAAGGTACCAAGTAGTACTTCTAGGAGGACTGTGAAAGATAGATTCACGCTCTCTTAGATCAATAGTAGGTTGATCTTCAAGGATAGATACACCTAATTCTTCCTCTGGAGCAAGTTCTTCAATAGCTATCAAACCAGCAGGAAGATTTTTGGTGATGACTCTTTCTACCCTAGGTAAATCTGGAGCACTAGAAGTTGGAGTAACAGGTTCAGATACTTCAGGTTCTTCGCCTATATCACTAGTAGATGAAAAACTACCAGCAAGCTCGGAAACTGCAACTGCTTCAGGATTATAACCTATTTCTAGACCTTGGTAATCTGGATGGACTACCAATGACAATTCTCCTTCTTCAGGTGAACCTACTTTACTGCCACTAGGAGTTACAAGGACCTTTAAACCTTCGTAATGACTGGGGACGTCTTGAGGAGGTTCACCCCGAAGTCTACGGGATTTCCTCAACAATTTGGCCACAGAAACAGCCTCAGGAGACTTGCCCCGAAGTCGACGGGACTGTCTCGGTAATTCCGCCACAGTTAAAAACTTTTAACTACTGCACACGCAAACAAAGTAAAATCTCAAAGCAAACCACCTAAAGTCTCTAAAGAACCAAACAAATTTGAATCACATGCCTAAAGAATCTAGGGCGTCAAACCAAGCACAAACAGTAGCCTTCCGGACCAAAAACGCTAGTTGGAGATGAAACCCAACATCGCTGGATTCAGTACAGAAGTGGCGGGTGGAACAGTTACCCCGGCAACCTGCTTAATGAATAGACCGACACAAGTTCCTCCACTTTAACCGTCTCGAGTGAAGTGAACCCCTCGGAAAATCCAAGTGAGTCTAGCCGACGTCTACTCCAGGTACAGTGGGATCTTCCCTCCACCGTCACCTCGGTAGAATCCTAAAGATAATGGTCACTAAGGTTACCAATAGCAACAAATGCACCTGGGGGAACAATCTACACTCCGACAGCACGCAAGGGCAGAGTATCAAGCCCAATCCCCTTGCCGGCTCCTTGACAATAATCCAAGGTTTACCGACAAGTGACCCCTGGTTCCTCGACAATGGTTAATCCGAGGTTTACCGTTTGTAATACGTGCGTGTCTGGCGTCGTTCCCAACGAGGGAGGATTGATCCCCTCACTGGTTCGGACACAAGCTCGTGCTTCTCCTTTAAGACGAGCTTTCCCAAAGTACAAATGAAACAATTGGATTTATTCTATCACAAGATAAGCTACTTGTTTGGTTTTGTTGTCTTGGAGAGTTAATTACTCTCCTACTCCAAGACACTAGCTTGATCTAAATTGGTGTTTCAGAGCCCTAGTAAATAAAAGTTACTAAGTTGATTTTACTTTAAGCGTTAATTTTATGGTTTTCCTTAAAGACAAAAAGGTAGTGGAGATGAAACTGGTGGTGTGTAGACTCGACTCGCAACCACTACAAAGATGCACCTAAGATGATTTACACTACTTTTCTTTTTCAATGAATCTCCTAGCTAAGAGAGTTGGAAAATGCAACTTTTATAGAAAACAACTTTCTTGGCAAAGACAATCAAAGAAACAATTCCTTATCTTTTCAAAACATATAACTCATGACCACTAATTACCTCACGAGATTTTCTTTTCTCTCCCAAAAGACTACAAATGCTACCAAAGCAAACTTTTCCAAAAGAACTTTTTGTATTTTTTCTATATTAATAAAGCATGTAAAAACTATTTATCAAATCAAATTTAACAAATCTAAGACAATCAAACCAAATTCACTCAAAAGCAAATTAAAAGGAAATTTACCTAAAAGCAAAAAATAATGAGGACAAAAGCCTACAATGATAATTCCCGGATGCTTTACTCAGTCAAAATTCAACTAAGGATCAGTTCATGCAAAATCATAAACTAATCAAAAAACAAAATCGAAATCTTTTTGTTCTTTTTTCTCAAGATCTAAATTCAAGGTTTTATCAAACAAACTTTTCGAGATTCGCAAAGAGAAGACACAAAGGTAGGTCTCTCACAAGGGTGACTTCTATGAAAGGCCCGACTCCTAAGAGGACTGATCAAAACCAGGGAGATCCAAAGTTTCACAACCTCTAATGCCAAAGTCACTACAGGACCAGTTAAAAATCAAACCCTAAGGCAAAATCCCTATGAATTCCACCAAAACCCTCGACACTAATGGGACAAGTTCAGGTGAAGATCTCTGACAGTAAACCAATGGATCTGGGCAGTAAAAACAATTTAAAAACAAAATCTAAAGAGCAAAAAGAGGAAAAATGAAATTTTCTCAAATTTGACAGGGGTACGCAGGTGATCTGTTGACACAAGCGCGGGTACGCCCTGTGCACAAAGACGCAGTGCGTACAAGTACGCACTGTGCCAAACTCAGAGACTGCGTACTGCTGGCAAAGCTAAGAAAAATAAAAATCTAAATTGACTCTAAGCTAACCCACCCAAATACACAGTTAGACAACCAAAAATCAGAAAACAAGCAATTTTTCTCAGACCAAAATATCAAATCAAAAAGAACTCAAACACATTCATGGATTCCCCAGCGGAGTCGCCATTTTGTCATACGGAAAGAGTCATTAGTGCGGACACAACAGTCCTCCCTAGAAGCCTAAGACTTTCTAGTGACAAACAAGACAAATAAGAGCAATCCTTCACTAAATATGCCTTTACAATATGAGAAATCAAGTGTTTAGATCCTACCTGTAATCCAACGCTATTGTAGTAGTCCAGCTTCGTTGATCCGGATGAGCTCCTCCTTCCCTTCGAAACCTGCATTCACTAACAATCAAACGATTAAATAGCACCTGCATATCACATAAAATAAAACATATTTAACATATAGACCAAGGAGTATATGAAGCAACTCATAAATAACAAATTGTTGAGAAGAATGGACTAATTTGTATTAAAAGGTAACAAAAGGAACCATTACAACCTGAGCCTTGGTGTTGTGCAGGTCCTTCCCAGGGTCCACAAGGGTTCTCCTTTACTCTGATCAGCTCACCCACTTCCAAATGAAACAAGCAAAGATGGTAATCTCTCCTCACAAGCTTTTACAAGGAAGTCCTAATTCCAGCAGCATCTACCCTTAGGAATGTTCAGCTTTCAACCTCCCCTGCCTTTGGCCCAATGCCTGTATTTATAGTGCTCTAGAGGAAGTTATTCAGGTCCACCATCAATGGGATAAGCCCCTCTTTGGATGGGATAGCTCCCCTCTTGATGGGATAAGTTCCTCTTTGGTAGGGATACATGAACCATCTGGAGGCGCTTCATACACGTCAAACAAGCTTCTATAAGACTCTATAAATGACCACAAGTAACTTTTTTAAGATGAAACTCGCGCCTTTTGACCTTTACAGGGGTACGCACCCACCCCTTTACATACAGAGCGTACAAGTACGCAAGTATTGTGAACTTGGGTTGCGTACACACAGGTAAGGCTAAGAGAAACTGCATACCACAGATAATTGACTTTAAATGACTTTTCTCTCTTTCTTGAAGTTTGACATGAAGAGTAGAGGCATGAGACTTGCCAAGGAGGATAGTATGACAGTGGATGGAGCCATACTAACTGCAAATAGTCATGGTGACATTTTTTAGTGTAACAAGTGGTTACCTCGGCCGTATTCCCTTTAGGAGGTAGGGAACAACCTGAGTGCTAACAGAAGGATAAAACATGGTTGGGATGATCCTCTCCAGCATTACCCTCAAACTTTGTCATGTCCGAGGGAAGCTAAGTTAGCATAGAAGGCCAACCAACATCATGGTGTATGGGGTCATTTATCAACTGGTTAAAATTTGATAGACTTATCCCAGCTATAAAAGGGAGCATAGAGGCTGCCAAAATAGTTCCTTAGGCTATTCCACTTGATGTGACTACCGAGATAAAACTGGAGCCAACACCAGGTTCGGTTCCTGCACCAGCTGTGGGTCTGGACATGGTGACGATATGAGATGAAGGAGGCTTGGAATCAGATGAACCAAGAGAAGAGTCGGTATGGGGACTTGAAGGGCTATGAAATCGAACCTGATGGGGAGGGGTAATATGCCCAAGTGGACACTAGTGGTGAAGGTCTAATAGTCTCTGTGACAAACGCCTTGGTGGCACAATGGTGGAATGACACACGCGACACAAAAATGGTGAAGGGGATAAAAAATATTTCTTTGTCTTGATGAGGGGAGACAAATTTATTATGTTAAGTCTTTGCTTGGAGATGTAGACCAAGCACCCTTTGCTTAATGTGTGCTTTTGTGTGCAATTGTATTTATTGATTAAGTCGAGATCATGTTTGTAAAAAAATAAAAAATCTTACTGAAAATAAACTAAAATTAACAATAGAAAATGAACAGCAAAACAATTAACTAACCCCACTCAAACTGGGTTTGCAAACACTGTGTTGGTTGGTGGATAAATTGATGGAAAATACAATAAAAAGGTAAAGAGATATAATTTTCGGTGTGACTGGGATCAAGTGACACTAGGCTACTGGATAGTGGTGTAACAACAACAAAAAACAAGAGAGGAATATCGTTGCAAAAAAATAGGGAGATGGGTGAAACACCTAGGGTAACCAATGGGACCCTAAGGCCAATGACCAAACAAGTTGTAATATGAAACTATGGATGGTGACAACCTATCTTTATAGATCTGAAACAAAAGGGTATAGATTTGGTAAATATGGCTGAAAGCACTGCAGAAACTGAGACTACTCACTCAGCTAAACTCCTCCTATATAGGTGGAAGAATACTAGACTTAGATGAGTAAATCAAAGTGGATCAAGGCCTAAGCAAGACAAGACAAAGGTCAGGAAACCCAATAGATAGCTCTTTACAAAACCTAGAAGCAGATCTAAGAAAAACCCAAAAACACAAAAATCACAGGTACTGGCCTGTTTTTCAGGTGGGATCATACTTTTTGGGTTGATAAGTGCAGTCTAGCCTCTAGATCACACTTTTTGGGCTGATAAGTGCAGTCTAGCCTCTAGATCACACTTTTTGGGCTAAAAAGTGTGATTTCTGCTCTGTGGATCTCGGATAGCAAATCTCGAGAAAAACTACTGCCTTTGTCGCAGCTGGTTCCTATGACCTACGGAAAAGACCAGAAATCTTACGAAAGACAAAAATTTAGTAGATCTAGGGTTAAAAAGTTAGGAAACTTTAAGAGACTTGAAAAAAGAAGAAACCCTAAGTTGAAAACTGAAGGTCACCCAAGTTTCTGGATCTGAAGTATAAAACCAGTGGAGTTGCTAATTTTGTGATTGGTAATAATCAGAAAATCCTGAGCGAAGTCGCCAATTTTGTTGTAGTGTTTTCTTCTTAAAGATGTATGAAAATAACCCACTTAAGATTGTGGATGACAAGCAATCGTAACAAGATAAATGGCTGCTAAATGTTTTAGATCTACAACAACTGATAGAAACAAAACTTGCCAAAATTCTGATATATGCCACAATCATAGTTAAACAAAAAAAAGAAATAGTAATAACTCCAATCGTCTAATGGAAAACAGATATACAAATAATATTTTTATTATAACACCCATGAAGGGAAAAAATATAAGCTACCAGTCCCCCTCCATGGGATGGATTCCTGTCTATCCTCAAACGTCTTCAGCTTGTGTAGAGTCTCTCTCCTCTATAATGTATAAACCCAATAAAATTATGGTGAGCGACAATGAAAATAATTAGAGTTGCAACAATGAGTGCAACAATTAAAATAATCAAAAGTGATTAATGAATGAAAAACCCTTCTATTTATAACAAAATATTGAGTTATCCTCGAATAATGAGCAATAATAAAATATTATTAACCCCATTCTTGGGATTACCACTTGGAATATTTTATATTTCGTTAGGAGGGAAAAAGTTTTTAAACTTTTATTTAGAAATAATAAATAAATAAATGATTTATTTATCATCTCAAGGAATTGGTTAAGGAATAACAAATAAATAAGGATTTATTTAATTATTCCTAAGGGATTTAGTCAAATTTGACATAGAATAATAATTAATTAGTGATTAATTAATTATTCATAGAGAAAAATAAGATAATTAATGATTTATCTCTTTATTTTTCATGATTGGGTCAAATATGACAAGGAATAATAATTTAACAATGATTTAATTAATAGTTCCTAGAAGAAAATCAAATAAATAGTGATTTATTTAATTATTCTTCATGGGTTTAACTATATATTACTTAACAAAGGTGGTTTATTAAGTAATTTCTCACAGTGAAAGAAATTTTACTATGGTAAAATTAGCTTTACATGGTTTACTTCGATCCATCTAGTAAATTGGGCTAGATGATTAATTTTTTATTGATAACAATAAGTTATACAACATACCGAAGGTCGCCCCACCTAACACCATCTCTTTTATCACTGCAAAGCAATGAAGTAAGATCATTTCCCAGACCCCAAAATTTGTTTTCCTTATGATTTGCCCCCAGGGAAAGAAGAAGGTTGTGGCCAAGGCTTCTAGGCAGGGCTCCTTTGCACAACAATAGTAGATGGACAAGGTTGTGGAGGAGTACAGTGATATTTTTTCCTCACCCACAGGGGTACCTTTGCACTGTTAGGTCAAGCACTCCATCAATCTGACCTTAGGTGCGTTGGTGCCCAATGGACCAATCTATCGATGCTCTTTTCTGGAGAATGATGAGATCAAGAGGTAGATTTAGGAACTATTGCAAAAAGAGAACATTAGTCCAAGCTCATCACCTTGTGGAAGCCCAATTATATTGGTACAAAAGAAGGATGGGACTTAGAGGCTTTGTATTGACTATCGTGCACTGAACAAGATTACTGTAAAATAATAGGTACCCAATCCCACAGATTGATGACCTTGTAGAATAGCTCAAAGGGGCCAAATATTTCAGCAAGATTGACTTGAAGTTGGGTTATCACCAGGTGCCTATCGAACCATCCGATGTGTAGAAGACTGCCTTCAAATCCAAGGAGGGCCTTTTCGAATGGTTGGTCATGTCGTTTGGATTGATGAATGCCCCTGCAACCTTAATGAGACTAATGGAAGACATCTTGTGACCCTTCACCAGTGCATTCATGGTGGTGTATTTAGATGAAATCTTGATCTTCCACCAGAGTTGGGAAGAGCACCTCCACCATTTTCGGCAAGTCCTTCAAACCCTGCGACAACTAAATATGTGTACTAACTGTGAGAAATGCACCTTTTTCTTGACCAAGGTTCAATATTGGGGATACATCATTGATGAGAAGGGTGTACATGTGGACCCATCCAAGATACAAGTCATTCTGGATTGGCCAACCCTAACCACTCTAACAGAGCTCCACAACTTTTTGGGTCTTACCAATTTCTACACTATGTTCATGTTGGGGTTCTCTCATATCACTTGGCCTTTAAGTCAAGTCAGTAAGGGAAGAGCGAAAGGAATTTTTTTTTTGGTCAGAAACCCAACAAATAGCATTCTCTGAGTTGAAGAATCGCCTCCGTTCTGCACCAGTGCTCACATTACCAAACCTGCAACAACCATTTGAGATTGAGACAGATGCCTCCAACTATGCTATTGGTGTGGTTCTTACTCAACACATGAATCCAATGGTTTACCACAACGAGACACTTTTAGACACAATATGAAAGTACCCCACTTACGAAAAAGAAATGTATTCCATTGTGCAGGCCTTCTGTCAATGGAAGCGTTACATTCTAGGGAAGGAAATGGTCATCCACACAGACCACCAACGTCTACAGTTCGTACAAACACAAGGGAACTTGTAGAATGATCGTCATAAAAAATGGTCCACCTATCTACAACAATTCCATTTGAACATTAAGTATAAGAAGGGAAACACCAATAATGTCATTCGTTTCCTCAACCAACCATCAGTCATTGCGCTGATCATTTTTCTCAACTCCTGTGGGCACGCGAAATCAGTGTGGCCGCATCTTTACAAGAGTGATTCAGAATTCAGAAACATATACCAGAGACTCGTCGAAGGGAAGAAAGCTCCAAATTTTCACCTTTAGGATGCGCTGTTATGACACCTAGGACACATCTGTGTTCCTTCAAGTGAGCGTGCCAAGATGGTTTGGGAGGTGCACTACAGTCGGTTTGCTGGAAATTTCGGAGTAGAGAAAATAGTGGCGATATTGAAGAAGTATTTTTATTGGCTGAAACTCCATTAGGATTTTGGGAAGTACGTTAGATTCTACACCGCCTGTGTCATTTCCAAACCAACAATCAAGAAGCAAGGCCTATATACTCTTCTATCTACTCCTAGTCGGCCTTGGGAATCTATCTCCATGGATTACATGTCAGTCCATCCCTTTACTAAGCACATCAATGCTTGTGTTTTCATGGTCATCGAAAGATTCTCTAAGATGTCTGTCATGGATGCTTTCAAGAAGCATATTATAGCAAAGGCCACTACTAAGCTCTTCTTTGAGTGAGTGTGGGTACACTTTGGGATCCCATGGTCCATTGTCTTAGATCAGGACAATAGATTCCTGAGTGCATTTTAGTCAAGTCTCTGGTCGATACTGGATGCAAAACTTACTAAGTCCACACTTTCCATCCCAAATTGATGGCCAAACAAAGGTTGTCAACATGATGATCATACACATTCTATGCATGTACAACTCGAAGCATCCACGCAAGTGGGATGAAACTCTCCCTTTTGTCCAAAACATTTACAATAGAGCTCTCAACATCTCAACAAGCCACAATGCCTTTCAGGTAGGGCTGGTATTTTAGCCATTATTCCCCATTGATGTGACCATACCATTTGCAGCCAGTCAGGTAGATTCGACTCACATTTTGTCCAACGCTGAAAGGGCTAACAACTTCATTGAGCATATTCAACACATCCTCCAACAGGTCCATGATATATTGGATAAAGCTAATGCTAGGTACAAGCAACAGCATGATCAACATCGAGTGTCGCACAAGTTCCAGGTAGGCGACAAAGTTTGGCTACATTTGCAGAAGGAGATCCTTGTTGGACCCCACTGCAAACTTCACCCACTCATATATGGGCCATACATCATCACCTAGGTCATCGGTGATAATGCCTTTGAGCTTAGCATGACACTGTTCCTTGGTCTACACCTAGTGTTTAATGTAGATCACCTTCGACCACACTTCCCACCATTGTTGGACACATGTGACAATGCAAAACAACTCACACCAACAGAGCTCAACCTGGATTACATGGAACATGCCACAACTGATCAGATCATGGACACACATAACAAGAACACTCACTAAAAAAGGATACAGCTATACAGAGTTTTCAAAGTAGGCCAACTCCTTCATGAGTGAAAGTGGTTCAGTAGGGACCAGGTTCAACAGAAATTTCCTCACCTTATGGAGGCTCTGTACGCAATGGGGACAATTTATTCCTAAGGGGGGAGAAATGATCCAGGTGGATATTGGTGGCCACCCACCTAGTGAACATAGACCCCCTATTTTTTTCATCTATTTCCTTGTTCATTTAACCATTTACTATTTTTGCAGTTTTTCGAGCCCTGAACTTCATGTCACGCGGAAATAGTCGTTAGTGCGGACACAACCGACCTTCCTAGAAAGCCTAAGACTTTCTAATGACAAACAAGACAAATAAGAGCAATCCTTCCCTAAATACGCTTTTACAATATGAGAAATCAAGTGTTTAGATCCTACCTGTAATCCAACGCTGTTGTAGTAGTCCAGCTTCGTTGATCCGGATGAGCTCCTCCTTCCCTTCGAAACCTGCATTCACCAACAATCAAACGATTAAATAGCACCTGAATATCACATAAAATAAAACATATTTAACATATAGACCAAGGAGTATATGAAACAACTCGTTAATAACAAATTGTTGAGAAGAATGGAATAATTTGTATTAAAAGGTAACAAAAGGAACCATTACAACCTGAGCCTTGGTGTTGTGCAAGCTCCTCCCAGGGTCCACAAGAGTTCTCCTTTACTCTGATTAGCTCACCCACCTCCCAATGGAAACAAGTAAAGATGGTAATCTCTCCTCACAAGCTTCTACAAGGAAGTCCTAATTCCAGCAGCATCTACCCTTAGGAATGTTCAGCTTTCAACCTCCCCTCCCTTTGGCCCAATGCCTGTATTTATAGTGCTCTAGAGGAAGTTATTCAGGTCCACCATCAATGGGATAAGCCCCTCTTTGGATGGGATAGCTCCCCTCTTGATGGGATAAGTTCCTCTTTCATAGGGATACATGAACCATCTGGAGGCGCTCCATACACGTCAAACAAGCTTCTAGAATTCTCTAGAAATGACTACAAGTAACTTTTATAGAGTGAAACTTGCGCCTTTTGACCTTTACAGGAGTACGCACCCACCCCTTTACATACAGAGCGTACAAGTACACAGGTATTGTGAACTTGGGTTGCGTACCCGCAGGTAAGGCTAAGAGAAACTGCGTACCAGAGATAATTGACTTTAAATGACATTTCTCTCTTTCTTGAAGTTTGACATGGAGAGCAGAGGCATGAGACTTGCCAAGGAGGATAGTATGACAGTGGATGGAGCCATACTAACTGCAAATAATCATGGTGACATTTTTTAGTGTAACAGATTGCCCCCTAAAGTGCGAAGCCTGTAGTAGATTAGGGTTTTTATGATCTAGGAAGGGTGAAGTACTTTATCATTTCAAGGAGTATCTTGTGGAGAGCCCGGTCAGAACCTGCAAATATTCAACACAAAATACATATATAAGATGATATCATCGCTGAGGTAGGCATTCCCATACTCAGATTGAAAACTTTAACTAACAATCTAACTACTGCTCAGATACAAGAATGATTTTGCAGTACATCACAATCGTAGACTTTTGTAGACACAGTATGGACGCAGCCATCTGTTTATGGTTAGTCTACTATATAATGAATACAAAACTCCTCGTAGCCTGGATAGTGGAAACTAGATCTAGGGTCTTCATCTCTATTTCCTGAATTGGTACGATTCTATCCATGCGAATAAATGAGTTGATGTCGAACATGGTAGAAACCACTTGATTACCAGTCGATGATGTAAACTGTTAACAAGTGTGAGAGAAACCACCAGTGATGTCAATGGTTCTCAAAGTACCCAGTACAATCCATGAGATGTGAATGAATGAGTTGATGTCGAACATTTCACGGAATCCTTCGATCGAAAGTCAATGATGTAAACTGTCGTCAAAGGCGAGAAACCTGCCATTGATGCATGCAGACTTCAAGGTACTGACGATTCCTAGGTCATCTTTCCAGATAATGTGCTGATGTCAATAGAAAGCGACCCGTTGCAGGCAATCCCACAACACGAAATCATTGTTCAAGTTGAAGAAATGTTGCTGTAAGGACTGACTCAGGGATGGTCAAATGGATGACAAGTATTTTGCATATGAATGGTTTATTTGCAGAGACCTCTTGAACACATAACGACACAACAGATGGCTTGGTGACGATTGACCCAAAGTTAATACCCGGAAACGGTTGAAAACTTTCAAAGTGGTTTGATCAACTTTTAAGGCAAAGGATTTCCCAACCCAGGTGAATGGAAAGTGTCGTGTTCAAGAGCGGTGATAAGGTTCTTCTGTAACAAAGGATAACAATTCAGTTCATTCTTCTCTCTTTTCCCCCACCATTTCTAGCAAGTACCTCTTTATTTTTTACAAGCTTGAGGAGGATAACATATGCTTGATTATAAGCTCATCCTTCGGATGAGTCCAACTTAGTTTAGATTCAGACCCTAAGAAGGAGTGGTCTGTTCCTGTTTGTAATCGAACAGGTCCTTTACTGTGAAATTTTAACGAGTCCAGTATAGGAGAAACTCGGCGTTTTTCATGTTTAGAGAGTCTGAAAAAACTTAAGAAGACTCCAGGTTGAACTTTTTCGTAAAGTTGTGTCTCCCAAGCCCGAAAAAGTATAAAATAATACTTGAGAGAACCGCTTGATCTTTACGACCAAAGAGTACTTTCATGATTAGTGTCTCTGATCTGAAAAGTAGAAAGTGATCAAGGACACGTCGTTTTATTTCCAATATCGAATTTGAAACGACAAAAATCCAACAATCTTTTCATGTTTTTACGGTCAGAAAAGGGCTGTAAGAGGACCGTATTTTTAGTTCCATTTTAACGATTTTATAAAGAAAAACTCGGTGATCTTTTCATATTTTGAGAGTCTGAAAAGGGCTTAAAAGAGAACTCCAAGGTGTCACTTTTTCGTAAGTTTTAACGAGTTCGAAAAAGGGATAAAAATGTACTCATGGTTTTCACTTTTTCGTAAATTTTAATGAGTTCGAAAAAGGGATAAAAATGTACTCATATGACCGACTTTCAATTTAATTTACGAGCAGGAAAAGACGGAAAGAACTCGGCATTTTCATGAGTTTAACGAGTCTTGAAAATAACTGAAATTGACTCGAGATAGGTTTCATTTTTACAAAAGCTTGAAACGGAGAAAAACTATGCTTCAAAGTAGTTTCATTTTTCCACAAGCTTGAAACAGAGAGAAAACTGTGCTTGATGCCCCCTAAGCATAACTGCTAGAGCGCATGCCCCCCAGCTTCATTTCATTCAACCGGTTGGATGAAATGAAGGTTGAGTTACGAGATCATTTGAAAGAATCAACCTAAAACTGTAAGAAAATTATGCAAAAAACTGAAATAACTAACCTAAATATACAACTTAACATTTATGAGATCTAGTCAAACTCTCGACTCAATTAGGGGAGGATTTGTTTCATTTTTTAACGAGCTTGACACAGGAAAAGAACTATGCTCGGATTCGGTTTCATGTTTACGCAAGCTTGGAACGAAAAACTATGCTTGTTATAAGTTCGCATGCCCCCAGCATAATGACGCAAATCAAGGTACATGCCCCCCAAGCTTCATTGCATTCAACCAGGTGGATGGAATGAAGCTTTACTTTCAAGATCTTGTAAAGATTCGACTTGAAAAGGGAGTTGTTTCATTTTTTAACGAGCTTGACACAAGACAAGGAACTATGCTCATAACTACTCTCTACAATCTACCTAACAAAAACTCTACTCTAAAAAACCTTGATTCATTTTTTAACGAGCTTGACACAAGACAAGGAACTGTGCTCTAAAATCCTTGATTCATTTTTTAATGAGCTTGACACAAGACAAGGAACTATGCTCATGACTACTCTCTATAAGCTACCTACTTAACCTACCCTTGTTTCATTTTTTAACGAGCTTGACACAAGACAAGGAACTATGCTCAAAAAGTTCGCATGCCTCGAGTTTAATGATGCAAAATGAGGTACATGCCCCCCAGGCTTCATTGCATTCAACCAGATGGATGGAATGAAGGTTTACTTTCAATATTTAACTTGAAAAGGGAGTTGTTTCATTTTTAAGGAGGTTGACACAAGAAAAGAACTATCCTCATACCTGATTCATTTTTTAACGAGGTTGACTCAGTAACAGGAATTATCCTCAAAACCCTACTTTCTACAATCTACCTACATATCCTAAAATCTACCTGATTCATTTTTTAATGAGGTTGACTAAGTAAAAGAACTATCCTCATGCTAGCCTGTTTCATTTTTTAACGAGGTTGATACAGGAAAAAACTATCCTCGTACCTGATTCATTTTTTAACGAGGTTGACTCAGCAAAAGAACTTTCCTCTGACCAACTGATTCATTTTTTAACGAGGTTGACACAGGAAAAGAATTGTCCTCATTACAGCCTGTTTCATTTTTTAACGAGGTTGATACAGGAAAAAACTATCCTCGCGACATTGATCATGGCTTCCAACTGGAAGAAAGACATGTCAATGGACACACCTTGATCATGGCTTCCAAGAGGTCTTCATCAGAAGGAAGAATACTTCTCGGAAAGGAACACATGTCAAGGGAATCAAAAGGGATAAGAACATCGTGTTCAAATAATCCCATAGAGTTTTCCATGTCAATTACCAGATCTAAATCAAAGGAAGATGAGCAAACAGTGAGAGGCTCACTTACATCGGTAACTGAAAACATGGGACCAGTTGCCACATAATTAACCCATGGTAGGGTAGATACCACTTTAGAATCAGGAACATTTAGGGGTGTCATATTATTGGTAGTTGATACAAGACTAGGGAACGAAAGCTGGTCTACAGTCACAATATTTCCATTGTGAAGGAAAGACATCACGCGAAAGAGTGTCGATACAACAGCTTTCATTGCATAAACATAGTCTCGTCCAAGGAGTAAATTGAAATACAAGGGACCTAGAACTACCATAAGATCAATACAGACAGGTTTACCTTCCAAGGTAAT
Organism: Pinus tabuliformis; assembly: GCA_031772625.1. Taxonomy (NCBI): domain Eukaryota; kingdom Viridiplantae; phylum Streptophyta; class Pinopsida; order Pinales; family Pinaceae; genus Pinus; species Pinus tabuliformis. The sequence continues at coordinate 661,952,462 of CM062820.1, read as the reverse complement.
AGAAAACTTAGGAAGGATCCCTAAAGGTTCACTAATGGTTCTGTTAAAAGCTTTCAGATTCTGCGTAATAGGCGCAAGCTGAGGGGAAACCAAAGCTTTCCAAACAGTTGAGGATAAAATACTAACAGAAGCACCTTCGTCTACCTGAGTACGATGTATGTCCCTACCACCAGCCTTGACAATGATTTGGAAAGGGATGGAGGAAGGAAGACGAGGTTCTGTCAGTCTATTCCAATCAAAGGAAAAGACCTCAGCGCTTGGAGGGGGTTCTGTAGAAATAAGTGAAATGCCCCCCGGCATAGAAGAATCTAATGTAACAAGAAGAACCTCAGCGGTATGAAGTTCACTCTCCAAAGGGAAAGTGTGATCGACCGAATGTGAAATTGAATCGACCACTTGATCAACTAATGGATCATCAACCTGAGTGACATGAGTTTCACTCTCCAATGGGAGAGTGTGATCGACTGTACTTGAATTTAGATCAATCACTCCGTCAGTTGACGGTAGGTTGGGAGAAAGTTTACGGTAACCAGTTGGAAATTCTTGCTGTGGAACAATAAGGTTTTCCAACAATGTTGAGGCTTCATCCATGTGAGGGCAAATGTGAGTTTGATGACTCCCTTTGCATAACTTACAAGGAAACCTAACTTTACGCTTTTTCCCAGGAACCTGACTATCACTAGTTGATGGATCAATGGAAAGTTGATGAGATTTTTCTGACCATACTTCCAAGACCTTTGGTATACCAGGACAATTGACAAGGAAGTGGTCACCCTTACAAAGCCTGCAAGGGTATTTGGGTTTACGATGCATGTCGGAGTTTTCCTCAACACAAATAACACTTACAGCCATGGTTGGTTGGTTAACTTCTTTCTTATCTTGCTTCTTCTTCTGCTTCTTCTTCTTCCCTTTCTTCTTCTTCTTACCCACCTGGTTACTAGCATCAAGGCTTTTACCAGGCGAAGAGGAAGAAATGGAGGAAGAAAAATTAGGCGAAGAAGGTAAAGGGTCAACAGAAGGTTGGTGATGTTGAGATGGTGAACTCTGTTGAGGTGAAGCATCCGGTTGAGATGGAACAATTGGAGTATTTTGGGCCAACGAAGTTGAAAATAACCATATCGGTAAACCTATTGTAAATCCAGGTAATGACAAAGTAGCCATATAAGGAGGACCAACATTTCCAAAGTAAGGAAAAGTACTAGGATTCTCGTTAGGAGGGGTTCCTAGGTTGGTAAATTCCGGAGCATTTTCCATTATATTCAACTTCAGTGAATTTTATTAACAATTTTTTAAAACTAAAATTAACAATTCACAATTCACACCTAACAATTAAAATTCACAATTCAAACCTATGGTCTCTAAAAGTAAAAACAAACAAATTAACACGCGCTATCAAATCTAGGAGTCAAACCATACACAAACAGTAACCTTCTGGACCAAAAACACTAGTTGGGGATGAAATCCAACATCGCAGAATTCAGTACAGAAGTGGCGGGTGGAACAGTTACCCCAGAAACCTGCTTAATGAATAGACTGGACCAAGTTCCTCCACTTTAACCGTCTCGAGTGAAGTGAACCCCCCAGAAAATCCAAGTGAGTCTAGCCGACGTCTGCTCCAGGTACAGTGGGATCTTCCCTCCACCGTCACCTTGCGTAGAACCCTAAAGATAATGGTCACTAAGGTTACCAACAACAACAAATACACCTGGGGGAACAGTCTACGACCCGATAGCAAGCAAGGGCAGAGTAACAAGCTCAATCCCCTTGCCGGCTCCTTGACAATAATCCAAGGTTTACCGACAAGTGACCCCAGGCTCCTCGACAATAATCCGAGGTTTACCGTTTGTAGTACGTGCGTATCTGGCGTCTTTCCCAATGAAGGAGGATTGATCCCCTCACTGGTTTGGACACGGTCTTGTGCTTCTCCTTTAAGAGGAGCTTTCCCAGAGCATAAATGTAACAGTTGGATTTATCCTACCACAAGATGAGCTACTTGTTTAGTTTTGTTGTCTTGGAGAGTTAATTACTCTCCTACTCCAAGACACTAGCCTGATCTATATTGGTGTTTCAGAGCCCTAGAAATGTAAAAATTACTAGATGAATTTTAATTAAGCGCTGTGTTATTAAGGCTGTTATTACTCAAAGGGGTAAATGGAGATGAAACCAATGGTGTTATGACCCGACTCAACTGAATGCAATCGAATATGATAATGTAATCTTTTCAATTCGATGAATCCTAACTAAAGTAAGGAGAGAGTTTCCATTCATTTCCAACAATGCAAAAAATTGATCACTAAGAGAAAATATAACAAATTCTCTAATGCACGAATTTTATCAAGAAAAACTAATGCAAATCAATTCCAAACCATTTTTTTTTATTTTTATTTTTGTGTAAATTCAAATCAAAGAAAACTGATCTAAACCTACAATTGATTTTTCAGAATGTAAACTATGCAATTGTAATCTATGCACAATTCACTTGAAAAGTATGCAAATGTAATCTATGCACATTTTTCATTCATATTCTGAAAATGAGAATTCTAATTATGCAAATGTGATCTATGCAAGAGAATTCTCAAACACAAGACGATTCTAATGTAATCTAAGAACCAATCAAGTGCAAGTTGAGAAAATTGGGTGAGAGTTCCAAAGATCAAAAAATAAAAACACTCAAAGGCGATTAACACTCATACACAATTTAGCCCCCCCCCCCCCCCCCCGGCGAATGAGGGGGAAATTTTTTTGCAAAAACAAGAGCAAAAAGATGCAAAATTGTGAAAAGACTGAGACAAACCTCCAAGTAATGACCAAAGGAAATCAAATTAAGAATTTCTCAAAAAAGAGACTTAAAACACCCAATTGATGAAAGCTTGAAGCTGGAATGCTAATGAAACAAGCTTAGGTGAAGATTTATGGCAGAAAACCAGTGGATCTGGGCAGAAAAACAAATTAAAAACAAAATGTAAAAGGCTAAAAAGAAGAAAAATGAAATTTTCTTAGTTTTGACAGGGGTACGCAGGCGACCTGTTTGCACAGGTGCGGGTACGCTCTCTGCACAAAGCGACAGTGCGTATAGGTACGCACTGTGCTCAAATCAGAGGCTACGTACTTCGAGCAAAACAAAGAAAAACTAAAATCTAATTTAACCCTAAGCTAGCCCACCCAAACACACAGTCAGACAGCCAAAAACCAGAAAACAAATAACTTTTCTCAGATCAAAAGTTCATACAAAGGAAAAAACATTCACATTAATGGAATCCCGAGCGGAGTCGCCATTTTGTCACGCGGAAAGAGTCGTTAGTGCGGACACAACCGACCTTCCTAGAAAGCCTAAGACTTTCTAATGACAAACAAGACAAATAAGAGCAATCCTTCCCTAAATATGCTTTTACAATATGAGAAATCAAGTGTTTAGATCCTACCTGTAATCCAACGCTGTTGTAGTAGTCCAGCTTCGTTGATCTGGATGAGCTCCTCCTTCCCTTCGAAACCTGCATTCACCAACAATCAAACGATTAAATAGCACCTGAATATCACATAAAATAAAACATATTTAACATATAGACCAAGGAGTATATGAAACAACTCGTTAATAACAAATTGTTGAGAAGAATGGACTAATTTGTATTAAAAGGTAACAAAAGGAACCATTACAACCTGAGCCTTGGTGTTGTGCAAGCTCCCCCCAGGGTCCACAAGAGTTCTCCTTTACTCTGATCAGCTCACCCACCTCCCAATGGAAACAAGTAAAGATGGTAATCTCTCCTCACAAGCTTCTACAAGGAAGTCCTAATTCCAGCAGCATCTACCCTTAGGAATGTTTATCTTTCAACCTCCCCTCCCTTTGACCCAATGCCTATATTTATAGTGCTCTAGAGGAAGTTATTCAGGTCCACCATCAATGGGATAAGCCCCTCTTTGGATGGGATAGCTCCCCTCTTGATGGGATAAGTTCCTCTTTCATAGGGATACATGAACCATCTGGAGGCGCTCCATACACGTCAAACAAGCTTTTAGAATGCTCTAGAAATGACTACAAGTAACTTTTTTAGAGTGAAACTTGAGCCTTTTGACCTTTACAGGAGTACGCACCCACCCCTTTACATACAGAGCGTACAAGTACGCAGGTATTTTGAACTTGGGTTGCGTACCCGCAGGTAAGGCTAAGAGAAACTGCGTACCAGAGATAATTGACTTTAAATGACTTTTCTCTCTTTCTTGAAGTTTGACATGGAGAGCAGAGGCATGAGACTTGCCAAGGAGGATAGTATGACAGTGGATGGAGCCATACTAACTGCAAATAATCATGGTGACATTTTTTAGTGTAACACTTCAGAGTAGTTTTGACCCCCTAGATAACATTTGTTTGGGGTCCATGGTAGGCCCATGACCATACATAGGGTCCTATGGAAAAACATGTTGTACTCAACAAGACCTTCCGAACAAGCTATCGTATGCACCAAATGGAGATAATATGACAAAGTTACGACTCCGTGAAGTTGGCTGCCAAACTAACCCCAACGAGGCCCACAAATTCTTGGTATTACATCTCCTGGGGTTAGGGTTTTGGTTGTTTAGGGTTTTCTCATGTTTTCCAATAATAAGTAGGCCATTGAGCCTCATTATAACATAGTTCAAAGGAATGTAGCCGCCAAATCTCTTCTTAGAGATAACATACCATCACCCGAGCTATCTTATTTCCATTATGTTTGTAAGCATAGTTCATTATTTTTCTATTAATGAAATGAAGTGTTTTTCTGCTACATCTCTGTGTTTATGACTATATATGTAAGTGGTTACATTATTGTTTAAGTTTGGGTGACCTATGATTATTAATAAACACAACCCCAAGATACCTAAACCCGATACCCGATCTCAAAATAGCCTCTTGTCAACAAAAGGTGCGTATGTATTGATACTACGCAATCGAAAATTCAAGCCAGGAAAGTGTGTTGTTAATATAATAACTGCATAGGAAACATATGCACTACATTCAATTTTTTTGCATTCCACATCACCCCCAACCCACCTGAGTGTCAAACTGCATCAGTGGTGCAAACACAACAATATGGGAATATTGATAATAGCACTTCCCATGTGCTTTCACGGGGGAGCATTTTTTCCTATATGGGGACGAGAGATGGTTTTTGAATCCCAATAACCCCTCTCATGGAGTTCATTTTTTGGGTCGCTCCCAGACCCTTAACAGTCATGGACAACAAGATCATGGTGGACCATGAGTCTTGATAAAATTCTTGTAAGGGCCCGTAAACCACCAATTTAAAAAAGAATTCATTGAATAGGCGAATAGGGGGGAAATGCTGGTATGAGGCCTCTCGTAGGCATCAATCCTAAAATATCCTTCACCAAGGGACATTATCTCCTCTATGGAAAAAGAACATATCGATACTCTTTTATATTTAGGTGCCTGCTTCTTTCTGTGGATGAAATTTATGCCAGATGCAGGACTTGGAGGATCTCTAATATCATGGAAAAAGGAACACTTAATAGAAAAGGGTTCCAGACATTGAGAGGGATACAAAATTGCCTCCAATTCCCTATCTAGAGTAAAATTCTGATGATCAATTGATCGTTCAATTCAGGAAGTAAGTTCGTTGATTAAAATTCCAATCAATTCAACAAGTAAGTTCATATTATGTAATTTTCTCAGCTTGAATTTCATACTCCTCAATTTCAATAAATCTAAATCTTATTTTATATTCTTGGAAATTTCTAATTGATTTGGCTTCACAATTGTAGCTATAAATGTTGATGGCTACACAGCACGAGACATTACATTTAAAAATATAGTAGGGCCTGGTAGTCAACAAGAAATAACCCTAAGAGTAGATAGTGATCTCTCTTCCTTCTACAACTATGGCTTTCTTGGTCACTATGAAACATTGTACACTCACAGTCTCCATCAATTCTACAAAAACTGTGGAATACGCAATGTTGACTTCATGTCTAGAAACTCAGCAACAATATTTGATAACTATCTTATTCTGGTGCTCCCTGGTCAACAAAACATAAGCCAAGGATCATCAGATACTATTACTGTGCAGCGCTGAATAGATCCAGCTTAGCCCACAAAGTTGGTTTGAATGTTATTTTTAGTCATTTGCAATTTCTCACTATAGTACTGATGCCCATTGTAGTATTAATTGCAGTTATGTTTTCTCTATATATGTCTATGTAACCTTTAATTTTAATAAAGTACCAGCATAGATCCATCTTAAGTATAGATCTAATATGAGCTGAGAGGTATCAAATTTCTTCATGTGAAAACTTCTTTAGGGTCCAAAATCCAATGTGTTATTTTTCATTGTTTAAATTGTAATTTTGAATGCTAAATAAAGTATATATAGGGCCATATAAATGTTTTAACCATAAAAACTTATTTCTTTCATGATATATACATAATTTTTTTAAATGATATATAATATAAACGTAATTAACATTAAAATATTTTACATCACATGTACATCGAGACATTTAATCACACAAATTAAAAAAGTTTTTTATTATTAAGATATTTTTAAGTATATGTCAATATTAGTTCTTACTAAAATATTTTATTGATAACCTACATTGATATATATATATAACATTAAAATGTTTATTTTAACATTTTTTTTTCTATATATAGATATATATGAAGCTAATATCAACATAAATTAGTTAACATAGATCTTAAAATATTTTATTTAAAGCTCTCATTGAAATATTTTTGAAAAGTATAAAATTTAAACATCTTAGTCGTACACCTTTTTACTTCTATTCATTTTTTTATTATAGCCGAAATTATTTTTTTATTTAGAACATAATTTTTCTTTTAAAAGGAATCGATGGATGGACAAAGTTACACAAACATCCCCTCATACTTTGTTGAAGAATGAGTGTCTCAACTCAATAAACCTATTTTTTTAAATGCTATTTTGATAGAAAGTCATTCAAAATGCATAATGTTTTGGGTCTTCATAGACAAGTGTTTGATTGTCGATTTTGAAATTTATCTTTCTATATAATACAAAAACATATTTATATAAAGGAATAAATTCTTAAATGTTATTTATATTGAATTAATATAATAATAATAATAATATTTAATTATGATAAATAATATTTAATATTAATTTATTTAACTTTCTTGTCATTTAATACAATGCACAGTACATCATATTAATTGGTTGAAAAAATAAAACATAAATTACTTTTGATTGTAATACAAGTAGTGTTAAAACTAGTTTACATGTTGGGTGGCTTTTTTTAATTATAGTCCAATAAATATGGAAGTTGTTACTCTTTCACGGTTAATGCAGGTTAGGTATGTGTCTTGGTTCAGTGGAGAATATATATTATTTAAAAATAATGTAGGCTGAATATATTTTATAGATGTAGTTTAATTTATAGAGGAAATGATTTTTTTCATGATACTTTTTTTAATTAGTTTTAATGAAAATTGGTTAGAGATTTTTAAAAATTTGAATTTAAGTTGTTTAATCTGTAGAATTTGAGTGACTTAGGGGTGTTGAATCTATTTATACATTCAAAAATGTATTTTAAACAAAAGAAAAAAATCACATTCTTGTCCTGAAATTGTGTTGCCAAATTCTGATGATAAAAAACCATTTCCTGTATAAGTTAGACTACTCCTATTTTATATAATAATTTAACAAAGTTAGAGATGTGTAAGTAAATGGATAATATGATAAGTTTTATTTTTGTTAATAATATGGTAAGTATGATGATAGTAAAGTGATAAGATGATAAATTTTATTTTTGTTAATAATATCAATAGTTTTATTAGTCCCAGATAGAACTCTAGCACTGGATTTGATGCCAAAACCACACTATTTTAGTTTACTTTACATTTGGTTTCTATTAAAATTAAAAATAACCATTTTTTCTTAGTTTACTTTGCATTTGTGGTCTCCCATTAGCAAGGTGCCTTGAACAATAGGAAATCAACCACTTGAGCTAACCCTCAAGACTCACTAAAACTTTTATTTAATAATACATATTCAATTTAATTATTTAATTTTCTAAATTAAATTTAAGTTTAATAATAACTAATATTTTAATTTTCTTATTTTTCAAGTTCAAATACATTATAATATTATATTATCAAGGTTTCTATATTATAACAAAATGTAATATAAAATAGTTTAATACATGTATTTTTATCAATAGTATTATTCTCTTTTTAAAATTGTACACGTGTGTTCTCTAGCCCCATGGTTGTTAGGTGTTATATTTGTTCCTTTTTCATCTTAATTTTCAATCAGACTCCAGCAAAGCACAATGGAGGTTGAGTTTGATGGTAGCCTTCATTTCCTTGTTTTTCTCCTCTCTAGAATGGAAGATGGTTCCTTGTCTCACCAACTGTTTCACAAGAAAAATCACATGAAAAAATATCTCCATGTCAATTATCACCACTTCCCACCGCAAAAATTCAGAGTTCTTAACACCCTTGCTACCCACTGAGTGTCTCCGATGAAAATTGCCTAGAAGATGATAAATCCCATATTATAAAAGTCTTTGAAAATAATAGTAGGAGGTGGCCAGGCACATAAAGAGAGTATCTAAATGGAGGAAACCAATCTATCACAATGTCTTTTAGCTTTTCAAAAATCTGGTAAAGGTTTGAAGATGAAAAAAAATTGTGATGAACATATTTCAAATGTTCTTCTTTCATTCATCTATGGGACCATTGATAACATTGCTCATGTTCTTATGAAGAATAATGTCTCTGCTACCTTCATGTCCCTTAATACTATAAGGAGATCCCTTAGATATGTTAAGGACCATGTGAAACCTAAGGTCATGAAAGGGGTTTATTCAATCCCTTGCTCATGCATGGTTCCCTACATTGGAGAAACTAGTCGTTCCATTAATATGAGAATTCAAGAACATGCAACAAACATTAGGCATAATCATTCCTGCTTCTCAGTCATTGCTGAACATGCGGAGAAAACTAAACACCATGTTTGCATTGAGAATTCCAAGGTCATTGTGATGATTTATCATTTCCACCATAAGAAGTTAAGAGAGGCCATTGAAATTGGAAAAAAGGCGAAAAATATCAATAGGGATGAGGGCTGGAAATTAAGTAAGAGTTGGATTCCTACCCTCTCTTTGTGATTTTTTTATTTGTTTTATTTTTTATTTCTTTTAAGTTTTTTTTGTTTCCATCTTCAATATTTTTCGGGTAATAAGATAATAAAAATTAAATTAAAAATGTCTTCTCTTCTCTCTTTTTTTATTTATAATTTGGTAATAGTATTAATTTGGTCATAATCTTCTAAATGCACTCATAAATGTATTAACATGAAAATAAAAATAAAATATAAATACTTCAAGCTATGTCTTGAGATAACTAGTCAATCTTGGACATACAATCTCTTGGTTGAGTGAATATCTCAACCACACACCAATCTAGGAAGCTAACTAGTTGGAGAGAATATCTAAACAAACTAGACCTCAACAAATGCCTAACTAATAGGAACATACTCATTCTAGAATTGATGAGAACACTAAAGACAAGTAGGAATTATATTTCCATGTACCCCTTTAATGATTACTTGTCTCAATCTCAATCAACAAAGTCTAACTGTGGTCTTGGTGTTTACAAACATCATCAAAAAAGAATATTTCGACATCCATATAAAGGAACAACCATCTATCAAAATGCATGGGTACCAACTGCTGCAACTGTTAGTCTACTAGGATTTCTTTCACATGCATGATTAATTCAACCATTATCTCCATACCTATACCTGTACCTACAAATCCCCCTACATCATCGTCATCATGGGTTTTCTCTTATTACCCATAACCATGTTCTGGGTTTTATTGGCTTACCCTAAACCATCCCCAGGGTTTTGTCGACTGACCCTAAACTATGCCTACAAGAATCCTTGTCCACTTCACTCTCACATGTGGTTCCTAACTTACCACAAACTTGCACTTACATAGTGGTTTCTGGCTTACCACAAACCTGCATTTACAAAGTGGTTTTAATATTACCATGAACTTTATGGGGATACACATGCCTCATGAACCTTACATTACACACCCCAACACATTGAGTTACCAGGTACATACTTTACAAAGAATACTACAAAACATCATAAACATGCTTACATTTAAGATGTGCGACTCATAATACAACATGCTTGTGTGTCTATCCACAAACTCACACTAACTCACACAAAATTTCGCTTGTTTCCCATCATCCTTTAATCACTATTGTTGCTCCTTTACCTCATCTTTTGAAATTGTTCACATCTTGGGAATCTTTGTCTTTGTCAATTAAGTCTTGGAACTCCATGCTTAACCTGTCATTTGTTAGAGTCATGAATTCTAACAAAATAACTTTACCTATATTGAGTTAGCTAGGCTCAATAAGGCTTAATACTTTTATTCATGATTCTAAGACATAACAATAAACATTCAAATTAACAAAACATCAAATTTCTCTATCTCTTCCCACATATGACTTTAGAAGAGTATTTGAGAAAACAATCACACCAGATTTTCCTCGCCACTTGCTCACTGTGCTACAGTCATCTCTCCATAGTTGTAGACCGATATTTGGTACCGATACACGGGGTGCAAACTGTGCACCTTCAACCATGACTGAATTCAATCAGAATGGAACATGTGCATACATGGCATCTGACCTGCCTTTCTTCCCACTTCAAACTCCTCCAAACAAACAACACATTTTGAAAGTTAGAGTTGAGGTGCTCCTTGGAAATTTTCATGGCAGACATGGCATCAAAGATAGATCTTGAATACAACAGTTTGTTGTAATGATTCAAATCACTCTCTACCAGGTGTTGGATCATCCAGTCAAGCCCCGGTCCCATGAAATAGTTACCGAAGACCTTAGGCATGCGCATGAAAAATTCCCCTTCCTCATTCTCTTCATGGTCGAGAGAAAAGGGGTTCATTAAAAGAAATATTTTAGTACCTTCTGAGACTCAATTCCTAGGCACAAAATCACCCACAAGTTGCAAAAAATGAAGAATAAGTAACCTTTAAACTACAAAAATTGCACGCCTCTGGCCCTGAAGCTCCCGAGTACTTCCCCCCTTAAATTCAGAAAATACCTCTGTCCTTAGGGTCGAATCAGAGCTGCGAGACCGGGATTGAGCTTCTTGAGTTCATCCACATTCATTTTTTCAAAACAACCTTCATTGCATACATGGAAACAAACCTCTTCTCCATTTACATTTCCAATTGTTTCATTTGATATGTGGCACTAGGATTTAATGTCCACGATGGCTTCCATTTTCAAATTCCTAAAAAAAGAAATAAAATGCTCTGCAACTCATTACCCTAGCACAACAAATAAAAAAAAAATGTAATTCTTCTTAAAATTTGGCCACCAATCGATAGTTGGAGCATGCAGAAGAAAAACATTTCGTAGCAGAGAAGATGCTTCCACAGGTCTCTAATCACTGATAAAAATGAGGAAGGAAGCATTGTATAGGAGTTAATGGTTAAATTGGTAATGTTGTCATCATATTTTGGATGAAATGGAAGATGAAGATGGTCCTCCAAGTGCCTATCAGTTGTTTGTTGGTTTATAGTTTCATCTTGTCAAAACATTTTAATTCCTTGAAGTTGGGCTTTCATATATTTCTTTCCCATCATGCTTTGTGTCACATTGGTGCGACCCAAACAATCATTATAATTTCTTCTTATGACACCTTTTTGTTCCTCGAGTGTTTCTCGTCTAGTAGACAACAAAAAAATATCCGTGCTTCTTAACATCATACATAATTTGGTCATACAGAAGGGACAAATTTGCAAAGTTTACATGTCCACAGACTCGATGAAAATCAAACTACACTTCCTTGACACCTCCCTTGAATAAATTCATTATCATCCTTGGTATCCTCTTTTTGTTCATCATGCAAAACTGCTCTCCTCATTGAAGCCCGAGCGCACCTTCTCAAGTCTATTTCCACCTTCCCTTGATTCTTCTCCAATGTGGAGAGGTATTCACCTTCATACCATCGAAGGTTTGTTTTCTACGCATAGTCTACCACATATCCACAACCATATGAATTCAATAACATTGGTTCGACTCTTTTGTAGGCAAACTCCTCTTGACAGACTAGTGCACTTTTCTACTTCTCCCAAAAACTATTAAAACCATAGTAGATTCAGTTCATGCTTGATAACTTCACAATAGAATGTAGCAAGTACAACTAATATTGTGTTCCTCACAATCATTAGCAACTCATGCAACATGGATAGCCAATACGACTCTTCTCACGAGCGTTTGTAGCTTAATTCGTCCACACCACAGGTTTCTTTTCTATTTCTCTCAAGCCAACATGTTGAGTTCACCACAAGAGTATCTGCAATCTACACCACTAGCATGTGTAAATGGATTTATTTTGAATCACATGGATAGGAAATTAACAAATTAATGAAAAAAATGAAAAATAAAAAACAACACCATCATATATAACACTATTCTTTTTTTCCCTTGGCCTACGAGGGGCCAATGCCCAGGCCTTCACGGGCTATGATACTAATAAATATTTTCTTAATGCACTCAGAATTGTATTTACATGAAAATAATAATACAATATAAATACATCAAGCTATGTCTCAAGATAACTAGTTATTCTTGGTCATACAATCTCTTGGTTGAGTGAATATCTCGACTACACACCAATCTAGGAACCTAACTAGCTGGAGAGAATCTCTCAACCAAGTAGACCTCAAAAAACTCCTAACTATTAGGAACAAACTCATTCTAGAATTGACGAGCACACTAAAGAAATGAAGGAATTATATTTCCATGTCCCCCCTTTAATGACTATTTATCTCTATCTCAATCAACAAAGTCTAACTATGGTCCTGGTATTTACAAGCATGATGAAAAAAGAATACATCAACATCCATATAAAGGAATAACCATATACCAGAATGCATGGTGCCAATCATTACAACCGTTAGTATACTAGGATTTACTTCACGTACATGATTAAGCCAACCATTATCTACATACATGTACCTATACCTGCAAATCGCCCTCGATCATCATCATCATGGGTTTTCTCGGATTTTCCATAACCATGTTCTGGGATTTATCGGCTTACCCTAAACCATGCTCAGGGTTTTGTTGTCTCACCCTAAACCATGCCTATATGAATCCCTCTCCACTTCACTCTCACACGTGGTTTCTAACTTACCACAAACTTGCACTTACATAGTGGTTTTTGGCTTAAAAAAAACGTGCATTTACAAAGTGGTTTTAAAATTACCATGAACTTTATGGGGGTACACATGCCTCATTAGGCTTACATTACACACTCCAACTCATGGAGTTACCAGGCACATACTTTATAAACACCACTACCAAACACCATAGGCTTTCATACATTTAAGATGTGTGACTCATTATACAACATGCTTGTGAGTCTATCCCATAAACTCACACAAACTTTCAATTTGTTGTCCATCATCCTTTAATCGTTATTACGACTCCTTTACCTCATATTTTGAAATTGTTCACATCTTGGTTATATTTGTCTTTGTCAATTAAGTCTTGGAACTCCATTCTTAACCTGCCATATGTTAGAGTCACAAATTGTAACAAAATAACTTTACCTTTATTGAGTTAGCTAGGCTCAATACTTTTATTCATGATTCCAAGACATAACAATAAAATTTTAGATTAACGAAACATAAAATTTCTCTATCTCTACCCATAGATAACTTTAGACCACTATTTGAGAAAACAAGCACACCACAATCCACTCTCTACTTAAGTGAAACTCCATGCTCACTTTAGCACATCCTCTCTCCATCGTTGTTGACCGACATCTGGTACCAACAAATGAGGAATGAGTTGTGAAAATTCAACCATAGTTGAGTGCAATCATAATGGAACATGTACTTACATGGAATCTTGTATGCCTCACTTCCCAATTTAAACTCCTCCAAACAAACAACACATTGCAACAAGTCAGAGTTGAGGTGCTCCTTGAAACGTTTCATGGAAGGCATGGCCTCAATGACAGATCTAGAAGGTAATGGTGTGGCATAAGGATTTGCATCATTCTCTACCATGCGTTAGATCAACTAGTAAAGTCCCAATCCCATGAAATAGTCATGGAAGACCTCAGGCATGGGCATAAAAAAATCCCCCTTTGTCATTCTCGTCATGCTCGAGAGAAAAGGGGTTCATTAAGAAAACTCTTTTGATACTTCTTGAGACTTGATTCCTAGCCATAAAAGCATCTAGGGGTTGAAGAAAGTGAAGAATAGGTAAACTTTAAACTACAAACATAGCAGGCCTTTGACCCTGAAGCTCTCGAGCAGCTTCCCCCCTTAATGCGGAAAAATACCTTTTTCCTTAGGGTCAAATTAAAGCCTCAAGATTGGGATTGAGCTTCTTGAGTCCATCCACCTTTGATATCTTCAATAAACCCTTCATTATATCTAGGGAAACAAACCTCTTATCTAATTACATTGCCAATTGTTTCATTGTATATGTGGCACTAGTATTCAGGGCCCACGATGGCTGCCATTTTCAAATTCCTAGCAAAAGAAAGAAAACACTTTACAACTCTTTACCCTAGCACAAAAAAGGAAAAAAAAATTGTAATTCTTCTTCAAATCTAGCCACCAATCAGTAGCTGGAGCATGTAAAAGAAAAACAAGTCGTAGAAGAGTGTTCGGCATGTGTTATATTCTTTCCACGACTAGCCCCACATTATATTAGGTGGATGAACCTACCTATGGTTTTGTGCATGGTTTTCACACATGGTTTTGGGCATGATGGTTTTCTGTCGATGGTATTTTATAGATCCGATCAAGGGAACTGTGGTTATGTTCTAATATAGAGTTAATGGATTGGGGTTTATGAATGCTATCATATATATATATATATATATATATATATATATATATATATATATATATATATATATATATATATATATATATATTATAACATTGAAAGGAATATAATGGAAAATCAATCTGGTAGTCCCGGTTTTTGGATCCAGGGGAAAATCTTTGTGTATACTTGTTTAACGTTTTATTCTCTAGCCATTTTTTATTTTCTATTTTTAGAATTCGCATGTAGGTAATTTTTGTATGGAGTTAAAACCAACATTTGGTATAAGAGTTGTTTTGGCTTCAAGGGGACACCTTTACTGCTGAGGGGTATTGCTCGGGCCTATGGTAGACCGTTTGCAGTGGGGGATCTGCAGGATCGATTCTTGTGGTGAAAGAATATGGCGAGCAGTGGAAAGATAGAGATCGAGAAATTTAATTGTGATAGTTTTGAGTTGTGGAAACTTAAGATGGAGGATCTGCTGGTGGATATAGATCAGTGGATCGCTATAGATATGGGTACTAAACCAGCAACAATGACAGTTGAAGACTGGGCGAAGTTGGATCAGAAGGAAAATAGCACAATACGATTGTGTGTCTAAATTCAGTAGTGTTGAATGTATCAGGGGAAGCTTCGATGAAGGCTTTGTGGGACATGTTAGGACCTTCGTACCAATCTAACTCTCTAGTGCATAAACTGTTCCTACAGAAAAATTGTATAACCTAAGGATGAACTATGGAGACTCGGTGATAGAGCATCTGAACGTCTTTAATACTGTGGTAAGACAATTATTATCTGTTGGTATTAAAATTTCAGATGAAGATAATTTCATCATTGTGTTGTGTTCTCTTCCATATTCGTGGGATATTCTACTTGTTGCAATAGGGTGCAATGCAACTGCCTGGCAATTTGATGAAATTATCTCATCCTTGCTATCGGAGGAGATGAGATATAAAAATATCTAGGTCCAGAATGGTGATGCCTTGTTTGTATGAGGACGGTACCAGAACATAATAAAAAATAAGTCCTCGAGTGGGAGATCTAAATCTCCAGGAAAACCTGTATAGGTGTGCTGGAAATGTGGAAAAGAAGGTCACTTCAAAGGGGCTTGTAAATATAAAGCGCATGAGAAAGGGAAGGGATGTGATATTTCTCGTTTTACAGAGGAAAAAACCACCTCAGTTGAAGATGGGGATGTGTACTTGGTTTCTTCTTCAAGTACAAATGTAGATCATGAAGCATGGTTGATTGAATCAGGTGCATCCTTTCACTTCACTCCCCATAGAGAGTGGTTCTACGAGTATGAGAAATATGACGGTTCTAATGTCTTCTTATGGGATTAGAATCATTGGTCATGGAAAATTCAAGTTGAAGTTGCAAGATGGAAGGATTAGAACACTTTTGGGTGTTCTTCATATTTTTGCATTGGCCAAAAATTTGATTCCTATAATCAAGATGGATGATGTAGGTATAAAAAGAATGTTCGAGAAAGATACTTGCAAGATGCTTCATGGAGCACTGGTATTAATGTGGGGAGTACAGATTGGAACTATGTACAAGCTTCAAGGTAGCACTGTTATTGATGGGTGCAATAATTCTGTGGTTCCTAAAAGTGAAGCATAAAATCTAGTGGTATCTAGAGAAAATACCATGCTATGGCATCAAGGACTTGGACATATTGGAGAGAAGGGTCTTCAAATACTTCATGGTAATGGTATGATAGAATGTATGTCTAATTTATCTCCGGATTTTGATTTTTGTGAAAATTGTGTCTATGTGAAGCATAATCGAGTGAGTTTCCCACTGGTGCTAAGAGGGCGAAACGTATATTAGAGCTTGTTCACAATTATCTGCTTGGACCCATGTCGGTTTCATCACTAGGTACGTCTTTGTAATATGTATCATTTATAAATGAATTCTCAAGGAATACATGGATATATTTCGTCAAGAAGAAATCTAAAGCCTTTGACAGGTTCAAATAATTTAAGGCTCTCGTGGAAGACTAGACATAGAAGAAGATAGAGGTGCTGAGGATAGATAACGATGGAGAGTTTTGCAAGAAGGAATTTGAAGAGTTCTATAAGAAGTGTGGTATAGCACGACAAAATACTACTCCAGACACACCTCAAAAAAATGGAGTTGTGGAAATAATGAACAAGACGTTGATGTAAAATGCAAGAAGCATGCTCAGTGGTGCGGTGTTAGGACAAAAATTCTGCACAGAGGCAGTGGAGACTGCATGTTACCTGGTCAACATAACACCTTCATTAGCATTGGAGGATAAGACTCCAGAAGAGGTATGGACTGATAAGAAGACTTATCTTTCACATCTGAGGGTATTTAGATGTGATTCATATGTACATGTTTCAAAGGATAAAAGGACAAAGTTGGATAATAAATTTGAAAGGTGCACCTTTATTAGGTATAAGGATGGTTTAAAAGGTTATAAGCTTTGGAACTCAGAATCAAGGAAGGTTGTGTATAGCTGAGATGTGGTGTTTAGAGAGGTGAAATATGTTATTAAATATGAAGTCCTAACAAAGGAACCTAATAAGATAGCGTTTGAGCTAAAGGAGGAAGAATCAGACTCTATGGTAGAAGAGGAATAAGAAGGTGAAGAGCCAAAAACTCTAGCTGTGAGAAGATCAGTTCGAGAAAGAAGGCAACCAGAACGGTATAGTCCATATGCTTTCTGTTCAAATTTTTCTTTATCTATTACCGATGATGATGCCAAAACTATGAGGGAAGCAGTAGATTCAAAGGACGGTAAACTCTATAAAGAGGTCATGGTAGATGAAATGGAATCTTTGCACAAAAATAAGGTTTGGGATCTGGTGGAGTTTCTGGCTAGAAGGAAACCCATTGAAAGAAAATGGGTTTTTAAGAAGAATATGAATGTAGAAGGAAAGGTGGAGAAATAAAAAGCTCGATTTGTAGAAAAAGATTATTCCCAGGAGCTAGGAATTGATTTTGATGATAACGTTTCTCCTATTGCCAATGAAGCTTCTATTATATTACTTTTATTTTTTGTGGTTGCTTTTGATTTTGAGGTAGAATCGCTAGATGTGAAGACAAAATTTCTTTATGGGGGTATGGAAGAAGAGATCTACATGAAGCAATCTAAAGGCTTTGCAGTGAAGGGTAAGAAAAACTAGTATGCAAGTTAAAAAAGTCTCTGTATGGGTTAAAACAATCACCAAGGATGTGGTATCATAAATTTGATACATTTATACGGGGGCATGGCTTCACTAGAAGCAAAGAAGATCACAGTGTGTATTTTAAATTAATTGGTGACCATCTTATTTTTTTGGTCTTGTATGTGGATGATATGTTTCTATTTGGAATTGACAAAGAAATTATCCAGAATTTGAAGATCCAATTGTCCTCCAAATGCGGCACGAAATATCTTGGTGCTACAAACTATATTTTGGGCATGGAAATTAAACTAGATCGGGAAAAGAGGAATCTCTAGTTAAACTAGAGGAAGTATGTCGAGACAATATTGCATAGGTTTAGTATGAAGGATAGTAAACCGGTGAAGGTTCCTATTCCTATAGGTGTAAAGTTATCTACTGAACAGTGTTGCAGTACACATGAAGAGGAAGAGAACATGTCTTGTGTTCCATAAGCAAGTGTAGTAAAAAGCCTAATGTATGGAATGGTCTATACTAGACTAGACATTACATATGTAGTGGGAGTATTGAGCAGGTTTATGTGAAAACCAGGGAAGGAGTATTGGACAAAAGTGAAGCGGATTTTCAGATATTCACATGGCACTAGTGTTTATGATTTGTGCTACCAAGAAAGACAAATATTGGATAGATTTTTGGACATCCGTGGCTTTGTTGATGCAGATTGGGATGGAGATATGGATCGGAGAAGATCTACAAGTGGGTATGTGTTTAACCTATTTGGAGGTGTAGTCAGTTGGATGAGTAAGAGAAAATCTGTAGTGGCACTTTAAACTACAGAGGAAAAATACATGACAGCCACTCATGCAAGAAAGGAGGTAGTTTGCTTTCATATATTGTGTTCAAGTATGGGGTTGGTAAAGCAAGCTATAAGCATAGAATGTGACACCCAAAGTCCAATTTTCTTGGAAAATAACCCTTCTTATCATTCAAAGACAAGGCACATTGATGTTTAGTATCACCTTGTGAGGGATATGGTTGAGGACAAAAAGTTGTTGCTAGTAAAGGTGGACACTTTGAAGAATACTACAGATCCATTGACAAAGTTTGTGAGTACTAAGAATTTCTCTTGGTGTAGAGAAACAATGGGCGTTGTAGGGTTGGATCAATGGCTAAGCTCTCTTATGGAAAGAGAACAACAAGCAGGAGAATGTTGGGTTGTGTTATATTCTTTCGACGACTACCCCATGCACATGCGAGGGCTACTGAGGGGTCATGGAGGGGGTGGTAGGGAAATTTTTTTGGACCCTATATTAGGTGGGAAAACCTACCTATGGTTTTGTGTATGGATTTCAAACATGGTTTTGGGCATGATGGTTTTTTTTCCATAGTATTTTGTAGATCTAGTTAAGGGAACTACTGTTATGTTCTAATGTATAGTTAATGGATTAGGGCTTATGGATGTTTTGACATATATATCTATATATGTATATATCTATATATATATATAGACACACACACACACACACACATATATATGTATATATATATATATATATATATATATATATATGTATGTGTGTGTGTGTGTGTGTGTGTGTGTGTGTGTGTGTATATATATATATATATATATATATATATGTATATATATATATATATATATATATATATATATATATCTGTGTGTGTGTGTGTATTGTAACATTGAAAGAAATATAATGAAAAATCAATCTGGTACTCCTAGTTTTGGGATCCAGGGGAAAATCTCTGTGTATATTTCTTTTATGTTTTATGCTCTTGCCATTGCTTATTTTCTGTTTTTAAAATTCGCATGCAAGTAATTTTTGTACAAGGTTAAAACCTCATAGGACACATGGCATGTGTGAGTTGACAGTTTGACATGACTAGCTTGTGTGGAAGTTGCTTTGGATGTGACATGGACTAATCGAAATTTACCACGTGGTAGCATTTGATCAACCAAGCTAGATTACGTAGATTAAAAGGTATATCAACATGATCGTCAAGCAAGTGGTTTGAACCCCTAACTTCCAAGCTACAAATCATATCTCATTTCTATAATCCATTAAAACCACTTGTTAACTAAGGTGAAATGACATTCTATTTAAAGTGTTAAAGGTCTTTTTGTTGATAAAAATGTGCTAGTAGGTTTCGACCCTGTGACTTAACCATAAAAGATACATCCTCTGTAAGCCCATGCTGCTAATAGGTCACAACGATGGTTCTGTTATGGGTCATAACTCATGCAATTCTATTTCATGAATTCACCATATATCATAACAAAGTTCATAGCCTATAGGTTTGACCCCGTGTATATTGTGCCTAAATAATACATAACCATCCTTTTGTTAATGTACCAGGGGTTGTTTTTATGTTGTAAAGTGTGAAACTATTATTTTTAAACATATCTTTACATTATGTATTCTATAAAAGTTTCATCTTTTTGCCTTTTGTAGGATAGAAATAGGGGGAGGTGGATCTTTCAGGTTTCTGTAGATCACTCAAATGCAACAGAATAGAGAATCAACATGTAGATTATGTTTTGTTGTAATTTTGTTACCTTTTTCATCATAATTGAAGAGATCATTCCATTAGAAGTGAATCTCGAGATGTAGCCCACACCGGGTGAACTTCGTTATCATTCTCAATTTATTGTCTTTGATTTTATGTTTCAATTCATCATTTCATTTCAATACATTCTTTCTCTTTAAATCTAAAACACTCATAAATAAAAAAATTAGGTCATAAGTTTTTGGATCATAATCATAAACAACAATGGATTCACCTATCTCATTTTTTTCCTAAATGAATTCACTCCTAGTTTGAGAGGAATACTATTTTTTATAATGGAAGTGTCATATGTTTTCAAATCCTCATATTTCCATTCAAAAACATCCACATATTGGTTAAATATATCTACATACATTTTCTTGTATTACTCAGGTACTTATTTTGAAAACTTAACCACCTTAGACTCATCTTCATTTCCTAGATTACAGTCTTCCATCTCCTCTGGCTTTGTCTGCACATCAGCACTTACTAGTACATCATTCTGGTCAAAAATATTTTCTAGCAGAGAAATACCCTTTGGAATGATATTAGATTTGAGTTGTAGGATTTTATGATTAAAAATTGACTTCTTCCATTCTAGTTCTAGATCAACCATCTCTAGTTCCCCTTCCACTTCAAAAGAATGATCTATTTAACTAGATAAAAATTCATCAACTAGTTTTAGAAAGAACTTTATTTGTTTATC
The DNA here is from genome assembly GCA_031772625.1 of Pinus tabuliformis. Classification (NCBI taxonomy): domain Eukaryota; kingdom Viridiplantae; phylum Streptophyta; class Pinopsida; order Pinales; family Pinaceae; genus Pinus; species Pinus tabuliformis. Next base: position 661,931,185 of record CM062820.1, on the reverse strand, counting down.
ATCCTCAAAAACCTACCAATGCTTGACATAGTCATGAATTTATGGCCCGTAATGTACTTATATTTCATACCTAATATGCATATTGTTAGGAGGCATGAACGTACATGCATCATTTTCCGTGGAATCCGCTAGCTAGTTCTACTATTATGGCGCAATATCTATATTAAATGCTTAGAATAAATTCTCAATGAGATCCCAAAATTCATCTCGATAATCCATTATCTTGGGATTTTTTTCTCACATAATCTTCTCATCTTCTTTACAACCAACTCTGAGTCTATAAATACAAATAGATTCATAATATTCATGCTTTTGGTCATTTCCAAGCCTAGGATTAATGCTTCATATTCTACTACATTATTAGTTGTATCAAACTCCAATTTGAAAGACAACAAAATAATTTCATTCTCATGTGATATAAGAAATATACTTGCATCAAACCCCTATTTTGAAGAGGCTCTGTCAAAATATATTATCCAAATGGAATCTTCTACATGAACTATTTCAGGGGATAATGAAATAGAATATTTTCATTAGCACCATTATTTACACCTAACATATAACAACCAAAATCTTAGTATACACTATACAAAGGTGAATTATTAGGAGAATTACTCCCACTGATAGCTCGAGTAAACTTCATTTCTCTATATAATCTTATTAATTACCCACCAAATATAGGCATTATTTTCATATGGAATTTATAATTGAACTGTGCCTCCCAGCTTCATACCCCAAGATCTGGATAGAAACATGTCAAAATTTGTAGGGATATCAACAACTACTATATCCATCACCAAACTCGTGGAAAAATTTGTAATAAATAAGCTACCAAATCCTTCAATAATTTGATACACTTATAGTCTGCTAGAATCAAATATGGATCATGATAAGGCCTAGTGATTTGCAAACCTAACTCCTCCATTACAATTGTTGGTATTAAGTTTTGTGAAGCTTCAAAATCCAACATATAATTGTGTAACAGGAAATCATCAATGTTTAGGGTTACATAAAATGGAGGAATTGAATCACTCTTCTCCTCCATATGGGATCCAAACAACACTAAAGGTTTTACATCTTGTAAATTTTGGGTATCAGTGTGTGCATTTATTTGTGGAAATTGTACGACCTTTTCCATCTCTTGCTGGTAAAATGGGTTATTTTCCAGTTCACTAAGAGGGGAAAGGATACTTATCTTTTGTAATTCATTTACTAAGCTTAATGCACTAGATACTCTTTTAGAATTTAAATAATCTTCGTCTTATTTACTTAACTAAGTTGATTGTTATACATGTGGTGTCTTATGTTTCTCTTTTATATCATCATTTTCTTGTTCCTTACGTTTCTCCTTGCTCTAATCATTGATCCTTTTATTGTGATCATTAAGTTTATATGGATATTTTTTTGTTTATATATAATATCATACTTCCTATGTACTTCAACTTCCATGAAAAAAAAAAAATCTACAACATGAATATAAACCATTCTTCTTACCTTGAATATATGTATCTTCATCTAGATCCAAGAACTCTTCATTTTCATCTTCATAAAAAACTATGCCATAATGATATTCAATAAATTTATTGTTTCTTCCAAGTCTTCATCATCATTAATCATCAAAGGAGAATGCACTTGTTCATCTGTGTTTCCCTTTTTCCTTTGCAAAATCTAAGGATGAAAGGGTCTCCTAAATTTATTTGGATTTGTATTTTCTCCCTTCGGGTTGTGCCCCAGTGGATTTTTACTATCCAATTCTATCCTAGCCATCTTATTTGGTAATTTTTTTATCGTACATGCCATTTCATCAATATTTTGATCCTACGAATCCTTTCTTGCACCTAAAGGTCCAACTTCTTATTTTCCATTCCTTCTCTCATTAGAATCTACCTTAGCTCAATTTATTGGATGCAGTCAAATTCACCTCAATTTTGACAACATTAGTTTCCACTTTGGATAGAGTGTTACACCTCATTTCTATCAGCATTAAGGAAATGTTAGAATCAAATGTTGTTGCAAAAGTGACTTTGATTGTTGCATGAGAAGGATTAATCTCATTTGGAATATTATTATAAACTTCATTAAATTTATTAATGAATTCAGAAACAGATTCACCCTTTTTCTTCTTCATAAAATTGAATTATGTCCAACAACACAAATGATATTTCCTTTCACCCCATTGTTTGAGAAAACTAGTTGATAATATAGCCCATGAAGTAATGGAACTAGAAGAAAGTGGTGCAAAATACGTATGTACCTCTCCTTAGAAATATTGAACAAATAATTTCATGTACACATCTTCTTCTCCTTCCACGTTCATATTATCAACATAATTTAAAAAAATTGCAAGGTGTTCTTTAGCAATTTTTTCATCTTCTCCATTATATCTAGGAAAATTCTTGAGATATCCTTGCGGAATATCATGTGGATTATGAGGCAGTATAAGAGGTGCATATGTTGTAGCCATTAAATCATTAAAACTTTGTGCAACCATTGTATTTTTTTGAACAACAATTGTGGAAATAGTAGTGGAGCTTTTGTTTCCAAAGGCTTGATGAAACCTTTGATATCTTCTCCTTTAGGGAACTTAGAAAAGATAAAATTAGTTTCTTCTAGGATTTCAACTTCTACCTATACCTCATACAATTAAAGTAAAGGATATCTTAATGATTAAAAATATGAAACAAAATTGTTGTTTTTAGAGGATACCTTTTTCAAGAAATGGAAGCGTTCTTAGAGTTAACTATGGACTACCTCTTGATATTTTAGGAGTTTCACCACTTTGACTTAGAGTTCCTTCATGTGAATTACTTGGACTCAATAATTGTAGAATTTCTCTCCAAACTCTTTTCTAAACCAATGTTTTAGGATCTAATAATACTGGAGGGTTCTCTAGATTAGAGTTACTACATGTATTTATTCTCCTCGTTGTCAGTGTTCCAATAGATTTTGTTAGGTGAATTTTATTTAGCTAATCTTCTTCCCTTGATTACTATCAAGGAAGAACCACTCTTTTCCTAGGGAATAACAACTTTTTCTCTATTCCTTGGTAATGGTACCAAATTTGATGTTGTTTCCTGAAGACAATTCCTAGCTAGGGAATCAATGCCCGAGCATAAAAATAATTAATTAACTTTTAAAGTATATTTATGAAATACAAATGAATAAAAAAATTGTATTTAAACCTTGAAACCTATTTCTTTCAATCCAAATTGACCAATTCCCAAAATTGTAAATAAAATGGTATTAAAGAGTGTTAGAAGAAGTAAGAATAAGAATTAGTTTCTTGAGAAATTAAGAATTCGAGAGACAAAAACTTATGAAGAATCACATTGAACATATGTAAATTCAATGTAATATAGCAATATATTCTTCAAACATCTGAAATTATGCTACGTTATTCATACAAGACCATAGGCGCACTTGAAATACATTGAATTTCATACAAATCCATTAATATTCTATTAGTTATACATATTTACTTTCAAAGGTTTCTTGTACATTATTTTGAACAAGAGGATTTCTTTCATATATTTTAAAACATCACATAGAAGAAAAGACTATGAATTGGAAAAACATACATATCACATAAGAAGAATATTGATTTCAATTGAATCCGAGAACAAGAATCTTTATTGAGTTCCTGAAAATTGTCTAAACTATACCTTTTATTACGATAAGCAAAAAATTCTAAAATTTCCGAAAACTAAAATATTAAATAACACTTTACAAAATCATTAACAAAAAAAACCTACAAAATGATAAAAATTCGATGGTTCAGCTTTGTCATATTAGACAAAGTTCCCAAGTCAAACTTCAAAACAAGGTTCCTGAGGGCTTACACTATAAATTGTGCTAAATGGTTCCATTGAATACCTATTGGATACTATAAACAAGCCATAATTTTGAAAGCATCATCGAACTCCATGAATTTCTAATAATTAAGCTTTATTAAGAACAAGGTTTTTAGCTTCCATCAGAGTTGAATTCTTTATTTAGTTTTTCTACTATCACTACCCATTTTAATCCATCACCCAATCCTGCCAATGTTTTATCAACTCTACATTTTTCTTTTTACAATATTCCATGATATACCTCTAAACAAATCAAATTTTCACGTAGATACTAGCATGGTGGTAAACCTAGCCGCACTAGCTTGTCAAATTTACGAGTGAACATATTAATATTTTTCTACATGACCTTGTATTGTTCATGGGCTAATTCATCAAATACCTTTATGCCAACACTTTGTTTGTCTCCATTACTAACAGAGGGGTGAGGTAAAATCTTACAGGAGACACATTTTGGGCTAAATTTTTTATAGAGAGGATTAGGCAAATCCATATACAAGTACAAGAGACACTACAGTAGTCACATGAAAAATATAAGCCTAGGCATGATCATGATAAGACAAATAAATAGTTTGAGGTGGTAGACATAGTATCACTACAATTGAAGAAGGAGAGGCTGTAGGGTCTTGGTAATAAAGTAAAGTCTCTGTAGTATGGTCCCTTTAAGATACTAGAAAATATGGGTTATAATTTGTATCGACTCAGTTTACCACCATATATGCACATTGACTTAATTGTGAATGTAGAGAATATGAAACTCTATGAGCTTTCCATGCTAGATCAGGAAGAGGAACAAGTCCTATCCATTATGGATGATTTGACACCAAATACTCAAGTATAGTTGATAGAATATAAGATTTTGTAGAAGAGGTTTGAAACTACAATACATGGGAAATATGACCTTTCACAGATTTGGTTGAAAGGACAACTTATAGGAAAAGCTAAATCATACACCTGAGAGGAGGTGGAGGAATATTTTCCTCACCTCATTTAGTAGAAGATTTTAGGGACCAAAACTGTCCCAAAATGGGGAGGGGTGATTTGGATTTGATCATTATATTTTTTTTCATCCATATCTATGCTTTTGTAGTGGAAAAAGTGGAGGAATCAACTCATATGACCATTTTTATGGATGAGGCCTAGTTTCACAAAATGTGGTCTAGAACCATCTAAGAGAGTTTTGAGGAATCAAATGATGTTTTATTGGGGAAAAACTTTATCTCTTTAGCACCACATATTTTCTTCATATTATACATGCATAGGACTTTCCAATAATGCAATAATCATGTTAATCAGAGTCTGTACGGGAAAGTTATGTTGCTCAGAATTTAATCTTCCTATTTTCACCACGATAATTTGAGAGGGTGCCACATCAGCCTCAATTATCCATGAAAAAGGGACTATCCACAAGATTATGATGAAAAAGGCTCTAGAAGAGTCTATATTGTAGCTATGGCTAAGAGTTGAGGTAGTCAAACCTAACCACTACTAGGCTATTAGGCTATGTTATAATTAGGCCACAAGGAGGAAATGGGGTTCCATTATTTCTAGTGAATTTGTTTCACAAATGAGAGAAAATAGCCAAGAGGGATAGGATATAAAGCACATAGAGAGGATTTGTGTATTGTAGTAGCCCATAGGCCGTAGGCCATACTTAATTAGATCACATACATTTTTTATTAAGAGAAAGAGAGAATAGTGACCTCACCTTCTAGCTAGGCTTCTCTCCCGAAAGGATTTCTGAAGACATATCTTATGTTAAATGTGTATGTGAGGTTTATTTTGTTGTCTATGTTTTATGCATAATTTTCATTTGCATGCATACACAATTAATAATAATCTACAGATCCAGAAATATAAAAGGAAATAAATATGTAATATTATAAAATTTGAAATTTGAAATATAATTTTATCATATATATCGTGATGAACTGTCCAGTGGAATATCCACAATAGTTTATGGATTAATAAACCATATGTTCATCTCTCCTATGATGACAATAATGATCTCCATATTGATATATTCTCACAAATTTCACACATTGTTCTCCTATTACATATACACTTAACCCCATTACATATAAATTCAATCTCATATATACGATCCTCAAGGTGATATATTAATGTCCTTTTTGAATTTCATTGTCCCCAAATCTTTCTAAGTAAGAGTTTTGCATGTGATCAATCCAAATAATATGATTTACTTATGTTCCTACTTTGTTGTTTCCACTAAATATTATTTTTTTCTAAATTGGACTATTTCTATATTAAAAAAAAATAGAGTATTTTATAGCAGGCCACAGCCTTGAAAGATCTAGCCAATACCATGGCTTTTTAGCATACACAGATGATAGAGTTGCATTAGATCAGCATGATTTTGGTTCAAATGGAAACTAAACTCCAGTTTTCGCATGTCTCGGCTGAAACCTGAATGCGCCTGACGCTTGCACTGTCCATTTGGTGGAAGGGAGTGTTTCTGTCTATTTTCCTAACCAACATTACGCTGCTAGCTATGAGCGTTCTCCAACTCAGAGGTGGGCCTGTGTGAAAAGAGGAGGATCGTCTTCATTGACTTGCGAAGCCCGTTTCGAGCCTTAGGGAGAGGAGCAGGACATTGGCGGTGACCAATGGCCCCTGTATGTGACCCATTGCCTGACATCTTCAACCTTATCCTGCTAGCTTTCCGATCAGCGCCTCTGTGCCTGGATTGTAAAGTCCTATTGCGCCAGAGCGATGCATTCCTTCTATAGTTTTTCATCATTTGTATCACTGAGAGGGCCTGAGAAGTTGTAAATCTGCTGACTAACCCCCTGGTTGGCCATTTTGTTTGCCACTTTGTTGGCTGTGTGTCTTATGTGCCTGAAAGTGATGCTTCAGGGAATCCGTAGTCTTTCCTCCATCTGCTCCAATCTGCTGAGTAATCTCCAACTTGTGGCTGTTTTGGAAGCTGGGAAGCCTGCCTGGATTCTGATGACTACTACTATTATTATAAGGGAGTCTCCTTCAACCTCAAGAGGATACAAGTTTTCTTGCTCTGCTATGCAGATACCTTTCCAGATTCCTTCCAGCTCCGCTGCATTGTTGGTGTCGATGCCGATATTGCCGTGATAAATGTGTCTGATTGTGCCTATTTCATCTCTGAAGACTCCTCCGTAACCAGCAGGTCCTGGGTTTCCCTTAGCCGCGCCATCAAAGTTTAATTTGAACGAATTCGGAGCAGGGGGAAACCAAAATAGAGGAGAGGCAGAGCTAGACGGGGAACAGGGGTTGATTTGGACCAGAGAGGAAAATTCCATGTTCCAGGCATTTAAGATAAGGCATTCCTGAGGGAGTTCTGGTAGGTCCGCCGGTTGCCATTGTCTTAATGCTAGAGTCTCTCGGAGATTGTGCTAGAGGAGAAGCCATAGAGTGTCGATAGGCTTGCTGGAGTTGTTGAAGACCCTATTGTTTCTCTCTTTCCATAATATCCAATAAGCGAAGCCTGGGATGAGGTTCCATAGCGAGTTTAACAAAGAGCGTTGAAAGGGATGCCTTGGCCAGTTTCTGATGGTTTCTGCAATATCTCCTTGTCTTCTGCCAGATCTTCTGTTGCAGTTATCAATTTTCTCCCATAGGAGAGTAGCAAGAGGACAAGTATCCATTAGATGCACAACTGTTTCTGCGTTGAGGTTGCAGTTAGGACATCTTGAAGTTCCTATGAAGCCTTGTTTTTGCAACTTGTCCCATGTGAGAATGCGTTGTTTGCCTAGCAGCCATAAGAAAGTGAAGACCTTGGGCCATATACCTGGTTGCCATACTTGGTCCCAGAGTTTGTCTTTGTTTGCCTGCGTGGGAGTGTAGCGTAGGTGATGTGCTTCCTTCGTGGTAAAAATACCTTTAGGCATGTGACCCCAGTGAAGCTTGTCTTGTTGATCAGATTGCTTGAATTTCCTTTGATTCAACTCCTGCTCTATCTCTGTGTAGGATTCACCTTGCCAGTTGGCCTGCCAAGTGCTTGCTGATTTCCAGCAGTGAAAATTGTGAGATGTTTGTTGTTGCCAGAATTGATGAACGTTGATAACATCAGCATGCTACATATGAGCCTACCACCTTGGCTTGTAAAAGAGAGATGCTAGTTTTGGGAGTTGCTGCCATGAATCCTCCCAAAATCTAGTTGAGGTACCCGAGAGCACTTCCCAGAAGCTGTGTTCTTGTATGAAGGCACTGTGGAGCTTGGCCACATTCCAAATCAGGGAACCAGGAGTTGTAGGGCAGATTCTAATAAGATCTTTCCATTGGCATCCAGGTACATATTTTGCTTGCAAAAGATGAGCCCAGGTAGTGTGTGGTTTGGAGAGCCAGTTCCACCATACTTGAGCTCCCATTATGTTGTTACTTTGGAGGGGATCTCGCATTCTTAACCCGCCGATTGCTTTTGGTCGACAAACTTAATTCCAATTTACCAGTGCCCATTTCCTGTTGAGACCAGAGGAGCCCCACAAAAAGTTTCTCTGCAGATTGCGGATGCTTTTAAGAACCCATTTTGGAGCAGCTAAAACAGAAAAGAGATATAGGGGCATTGTCTGGAGAATGGATTTTATGAGGATTAGTCTCCTAGCCATATTGAGCGAGCGAAAAGTCCATGAGGAGAGCCTAGATTCCAGCTTGTCTATGAGGGTTCTCCAAGAGGCATTTTTAATAGCTGAGTCCAGGAGAGGAGCTCCCAGATATTTCGAAGGGAGCGTTGCAATGGAGTATCCCAAAATTCTTGCTATGTTTCTTTGAGTGGAGGCCGGAGTATGAAAGAAGAAAAGCTGGGATTTGGAAGCATTGATAGAGGTGCCAGAGGCTTCAGAAAAGAGAGAAAGCAGATCTTTGAAGGCAGAGGCTTCGTGAGATGAAGGGTGTCCGAAGAGCATGGTGTCATCAACAAACTGTTGGTGAGACAAAGGGTGAAGACCATGAAGAGAGATGCCTTTCAGGGTTTGAGAAGAGATAGCTGAGTGGAGAAAACGGCTGAGGCCTTCAGCCATTAGAACAAAAAGAAAAGGGGAGAGGGGGTCCCCTTGACAGATTCCACGAGAGGGGCAGAAGGGCTTGGAGGGAGAACCATTGAGCAGGATTGAGAAACTGGGTGAAGAGATGAGGTTCATAATCCATCTAGTCCATGTTGCATTAAATCCAAACGCCAGTAACATCTGTTGTATATAAGACCAGCTGAGTTTATCAAATGCTTTTGAAAGATCAAGCTTCAGAATCATGCCTGGATTTTTTATAAGCTTCAGTGAATGAATCACCTCGTTTGAGAGAATTATGCCGTGCATTATTTGTCTCCCCTCTACATATCCAGTCTGCTCTGGTGAGATTAGGAGTGGGAGAAAGGGTTTGAGCCTATTGGCTAAGACTTTGGAAATAAGTTTGTAGATGACGTTACATAGTGCAATAGGCCTGTATTTTTCGGGCGTGTTTGACTCAGCCCCTTTGGGAATTAATGCTAAGAAGGTGGAGTTAAGTGAAGGGAGAATCCAATGCATTATCCATGATTCCTCCACTAATTCCCAAACTTCTGTGCTAATCAGCTCCCAAAATTCATGAAAAAAATTTGCTGTGAACCCGTAAGGACCTAGTGCTTTGCCATCTTTGATTTGAGCCATAGCCTCTCCCACTTCTTTCATTGAGATGGGTTGAAGCAGCTGTTTGTTGTGGTCTTCCGTAATTATTTTAGGGATGAGCTGTGTAATTTTTTTAATAGCCTGATCTCTGCTTTCTGGTTGTTCCTTAAGGATTTCCTGAAAGTGTTCTTGGAATTCCTTTTCCATTTCTTCATGCTTTTCTAATTTTTCCCCCTACCTGTTGTTAATGAATGCTATATTATTGTGCATCCTCCTTTGGATTGCGGATCTGTGGAAAAACTTCGTGTTTTTCTCCCCCTCCTTTAGCCAGCGAATGCGAGATTTCTGCCGCCACAGAGTTTCTTCCTGCTGTCTGCGTGTCTCGATTTCAGTCCAAAGGATCTGCTCCTGGTGCGCTCTGTCTCCTGTTCGCCCCTCCATAATAATCTTCTGTTGTAAAGTGCACATTTGCTGCTCCAATTTTTTTCGCTGCTCAAATATATTGCCGAATTGGGTATGATTCCAATTTTTGAGAACCTGTTTGAGACTTTTCAATTTCTGTTGAAATTGGAACATTTTGGTTCCTTCAGAGGGTTTGAAGGTTTTCCATGCCTCCTTCACCACTGATTTGAAATTGGGGTTGGTGAACCAAAACGCCTCAAATCGAAAGGGTCTGTTACTTTTTGTGCCTGGGCGTGCCCATTGCAACATAATGGGCCAGTGGTCGGATCCTCCGTGGGGCACAATAGGGGTGTGAAAGTCCCCTGCAAGGTGTATGGAATTGTCTGAAATAAGAAAGCAATCCAGTCTCGAGGCGATGTGCTGAGATCCACTGCGTTTATTGGACCAGGTATAGACTCCATTTGAGGTGTGAATGTCCATGAGGTGATTATTTTGAATAAAATTACGAAAGCCAATACTGTCTCCTTCTAATTTTGTTTTTTCGCCCCTTTTTTCTTCCAGGGCTTTGATGATGTTGAAATCACCCCCTCCAATCTAAAGTGGAAATTGTTTATTTGAATTCAGAGTCGTGAGAGTATCCAGAAGCGCCAGTTTCTGATTTAATTGTTGCGGGAAGTAGACATTTGAAAGGTGACCATGAATTTCTGTTCCTGTGAGATGAAAAGTGGCCTGGATAAAGAAATGAGAAGCGTGGAAATCATGAAGAGTGAGTAGTTGTGGGTTCCAAATGATCGCTAGTCCCCCCGATGCGCCTGAGGCATCCACAGTGACTGAGCTGCAGCCGGCCCAAATCTTTCTCAGAATCTTTTCTAAGATGGTATTGTTGCTTTTTGTTTCTTGAAGAAAAACTATGGAGGGCTTTTCTTACTGTATCACATTTTTTAACATTCTATGTTTGGAAGCACTGTTCAATCCTCTTACATTCCAGGAAAGAAGCTTCATGAGGAACTCTGGGGTTGAGATTTGTAGAACTTTGTCATCTTAGGAAATCTTCTAGATTCCATGTGCAATTCTCCTAAAATGATGGTCCTTTGTAGGTTCGTTTTGCGCCCTCTTTTTTTTGTTTCCTTTAGGATTTTCTTTCCATCCCATGGGCTTCCTACTTGTATTCCTAAGCATTTTTTGTGATGTGCTTTGCTAAGAACTCCTTCTAGCCTTTCGATTTCCCATGGAAGGATTGAGTTGTACTCTTTTTGTTTGCAGGTTGTCTCCAACTTGAGTATGTCTAGACCTTCTAAGCTGATGCTCTCTAGATCTTCATCCATTTTTGAGGGCATGTTTTGTTCTTCCCTGAGAGTATTGTCCTGAGTGCTGAGGATTAGAGCCGCTTCCAGATCCATTGAAGAAGGTTGTGTGCATTCTCTGGTTCTGATATCTTATGAGCAGGGGAGATGGGAAGGCTTGAAGGATCTGAGTCAACTGAAGGAAGAGGAAGCTTGAGGATCCTGGAGGGAGAAGGTAGTTCGGCGTTATCCAAGGATGAAGCTGGAGGAATTTCAGAAGGTTCACTAGGGGTGATTATTGCAAATCTGTTCTGGGAGTCTAGCTTTTTGGAGCTATCAGGGTCAGGGGTAGGTTTTTTTGCATGACGGTGGCAATTAGGGATTTTGATGAAGCCTTCTGAGTTTGTGCTTGGATCATTGACAGGGGGTTTGGGTTGAGGATTGAGGGGACAATCCTTGAAGAGATGGCCATGCTCATGGCACTTCCTGCATCGAAAAGGAATGTGCTTATAATCTAAAGATTGAATCCACTCAAAGTCGTCGTGGAAAAGACTTACCGAATCTGCAAGATCTTTGGAAAGGTGCATTTGGACACAGATCCGAGCGTAAGAAGTGTATTTGCGAGTTTTAGTTTCCTCAGAAGCTTTGATGAAGGTCCCCAGGCTATTGCCTATGTCCCTTAGAGTTTCCTCCTTCCAATATTCTGCAGGGAGGTAATACATTCGTATCCAGACAGGAGCCCAGCTGAAGTCCTCCTTGTCTGGATCGAATCTTTCTTTCCATTCTCTTAGGTACAGTCCAGAAGAATTAAAGAAATACGAACCTCCTTCAAATATTCGAGATTTTTCCTCCAGACAGTTAAAGATTGCCGTGAAGAAGCCTTTGGGGCCAAGCTGCAAAGTGACTTGCCCCTTAGGCTTCCATTTTGAAGCGATCCAGCCATGCAGGGCCTTTTTAGAAGGCCAGAATCTGAGGAACTTGCCGATGAGTGCATGATCCCTCATAAATTGAGTTTCGCCATTGATTTGTTCGCTGGGTAGATCGACTTTGATTCTTTTAGCCTTTTTTAGTATGCATGTGGCTGAAGTCACCTTTGTTTGTGTCTTAGGAGCTTTCTTATTCCCGCCACTGTCTTTGCCAGTGTCATCGCATCTAAGAACAGTTTCTTCTTCATTGGTAGCCAGATCTGGTCCTTCCACTGTTTCAGGGAGGCTTGCTAGTTTGTGCAGAGGATCACTGTGTTTTTTCCTTGAGTTGTCAGAGGTTGAGCCAAAGTATGGAGGGGGGGAGGATCCCGCCCCTCCTGGGAGCGCAGTCATGGAGAACCTTCAATCAGGGCACTTCAGATTGAAGGTTGAGTGCTGCGTGAAGCAGGGGTTTCAGAATGGAGATCCGAGGCGATTTCAAATCACATTTGCAGAGCCTTTGTGATTGTATGTTACTTAGGGGTTTCCAGAATTTATGTCTCTTGTTTCCACTAAATATTATTTTCCCATCCATATTCAATTAGTTTTAGTGTAAATCCTTGACATATTTCTTTCTTTTAAATATTTGCATTATTATAGCCTCTCAAAATTTCTTATTTGTTGTTTATTCATAATATCTTATTGTATAACGGTTTTTCAATACCCTCCTATTCCATGAATACTATTTTATTTTCGACTTCTTCCTTCGTAATATTGATGTTTATCTTCTTGGATTTCCTGCAAAATTTACTGCTAAAGAGGCTGTCAATGTGGATCCACCTTAAACAATGATTTTACTTTAATTTACACACAATTTTCATCAATATTATTTGTAATTAAAGTAACATCATTTGTCTTTTTTTCTTTAGCTTCAATAATATTTACCTACAAGAGAGTTTTCCACTTTAGATTTTATGTTTTCTCCTTTTCTACATCCTCAAGTTTCTTTCGATGATCTTTTATAGCTTCTCAACATTTCATTCAAAACTTGAATGGAAATGTTATCAATCAACTCCCTATGTCCTTTGATTTTGGATTGAATTTTTTCTTTGATATTAAGTACTTATGGCTTCTTCAAACTTGTTGCCAATTTCACTTTTAAGCATTTTTTAGTTTCTTCGTTTACAATTTTTATGTCGAACCTTCCATACGCATTCAATATTATTGACATCATTACAAGGTATAAATTATGATTATGCAACTTCATTATTTAAGGATTTTCATCCTTAATTTTCAATTCTTCCTTGTGCTCATCATTTCCCTATTTTCTTTGGCATATATATATATATATATCTAACTTCTTTTTTTTTTAATTTTTGAACCTCCTAAATTAATACTTAATTAAGGGATTGCAACTAAGAGAGCTTTTCATGATTAAGTTTCCTTATTATTTAAATTCATAGTATTTTTCTTTGCATTTTTTCTAATTTTATATTATATATCCATCTCTTTGAGAATTACTTTTCAAACTCTTCACAATCAATGTATTATTGGGTGCTTTTATCAAGGATATCCCAACAATATAGGGCCTCAACATTAATAGGAGAACATGTGAAATGAAATTTTCTATCCATAGCTAATAATATACAAGTAATATATAGGATTAATATGATCTTAATGTATAGTAGAAAATGGTATTTCCATTTGTTGCTATTTTTTTTTTCTTGTAAATAAATAGTGGGACTTCTATTCACCATTCAAAACAAAATTACATAAATAATATTTTGTAGTTCATATTCTTTATTGGAAACTAGACTAGCTACAATATAGCCATATTCTCATCACACTCCTGGTTATGACATTGCAAATGTTTTCCTCATAGACCATCTTTTAGAAAATTCACAACCAAAAAGGTAGATATAGATTTTTCTATGACTTCTAATAACTTTTCTTTGCCATCCCAATGACTCAGCCCTAACAAACTTTAGACCCTTTCCAATGCTAACCATAATAGGTTTGTATGATCATTCTAAAAACCATATTGAAAACCATAACAAATACATATTATTTCATATTAGTTATCGAAGTCATCACCCACAGGGGGTCCTATTTCCCAGGAGGGTCTTGGTTGCTTCCCTGGCACGATGATCCCCCTCTTGTTCTAGAAACATAGGTACAACACACAATAGCAAATTCATCATCCTCATTGCAAGGAGGGATGTCCAGGTGATGAATATAGTGTAGGAAAGTATCAATCCTTTTTGCTATGGAGTCGATATGGTCCTTCTGACAGTGTTCAATGTCCACCATTGTGTGCAGGTGGGTTTCCAGTCTCTCCACTCTTCTTTGAAGGATGTCAAACTACCATGACTGGGTGCCCTAAGAACCAGTCTCTTCTGTGAATTTTCCCATCAGCATATTCATATGGCATGTTGTCTGCACCGTTTTTATGATAAAGGGTTTCCTGGGTTAGAGTGACACCTGTATCGATCACCCAATCAACATCCTCCACCACATGACCCTCCAGTTTGTTTTCCCTTTTCTCCCAGAATTCTTTCTCTTTAACTTATAGAATGGTGTTTCTCGCTTCGAGGACAAGGTCCACATAATCCTATGTAGCCTCCCATGCCACAACTTCCATTCATGTTCTTTTGCGAGGGTAGCTGATGGTTTCCCTCCTCTTGGCCTTCCCTAGCGATAAATATTTCATCAACGATCCATACTCCTGTGAGCCACATTTCTTCTCAGTGCCAAATAAAAATTATCTACCTTGAGGAGATGCAGATCACTATAGAGGAAAAAAATAAGTGGGGTAATAAATTGCATCGAGTGCCCAAAGCCTAGAGTCCCCACTACTCTACAACTTGCTTTTTTCCACCATTATTTCTAGAACGAAATGTGATAACTCGCATAGATTCATTTGTGTGCACCAATTCCTTCCCAGAGTCTTCTTCAACTGATATCTTTTTGTTATTGCATGATTTTACATGGGAATTAAATATGAGCACCAACACTTTGGATGATAATCACTATTTTCCTTAGGGAGTGTATATTTCATACCTAGGAGTGTACCCTATTTTGTTTCCACCTCACCAACCTTTAATCTCTAGGTACCACGTATCTAGATGATTCCAACACCATTTAGCTGTAATAGCTACCCCTTACATTGGTTACAAGCTGATCATGACGTTTGATTCCCAATGGTCATTAAACATTTCTTAGGGTTTCCCCCCCACTGGGGTGCATACCCAGCTCCATGTTGTCCATTCGAGTCTGATCACTTGCTCTAATGTCTAGCTCCTCTATGCTATCATAGTCATCCTTGAGATGGCCAAGTCAGATCTCCTCCCATAAATATTCTCCCTGAACCATCAACTATTTCTCCCCCTCATTCACTAGCTTGTTAGCGAGCTTGTTGGATGATTGATCAATGAGGTTGAACTCAATGGTATGCATGTGAGCCATGTCTCCTTAAATCTTCTAAATGATCTGGCTCAGGCACTAATGCTTCATCACCTTCCCCAAGCTAGAGCCACGTTGTAGCCTTTTAGTTGACATGATTACCAAAGTTGAGTCTCTTTGTATTTTATAGTGGTGAATATTGGCTCTTATCAACAGGTGTATCTCTTGATTTAGATCCATGAATTCTTCTAAATTGTTCGTTGTCATTCCAATATTATAATAGTAAAGTCTGATTATTTTATTGGTGTTGTCCGAAATTTCCCCTTATGCACTAGTGCGGCTTGGTTTTCCATTTGAGGCCCCATCAAAATTTAACTTCAAAAACCTTGTTGCTAGGGGTGACTAGGACATTGTCAATCGCTACACTCATGGTTCCTTTCTCCTATGAAGAGGAGCCTCAATCCCTTTCAGACCTAATTGTTTAAGGATTATGTTTTCTTGTGTTATAGTATTATTATTTTCCTTTCAATCCCTACAACTTAGGATTATTTCATGTATTTGTTAGAGGATTTGGGAAATCAATGATGAACCTGGGGAATATTTTTCCTATAATATATAGTTGTTTCTCTCTTTCCATGACACGCAAATCATGAATCATGAACTCAAGCCCCAGGAAATTTTGAACACTCTATCTTTCATTATTTCTACTCTCCAATTATTTAAAGTTTCTTGAATGCTATCTCTTTATCTGTCTGAGTACGAAAAGACCTGAGAAACCTAGTCCCATTGTGTAGTTGTGTATTCATAGCTATTCAGTAGGTGGTTGATGGTTTCTTCCTTCTTTTGACATAGGCTACATTATGAGGGGCCTAAGAAACCTCTATGGCATTTTTTCCCAAGTAATAATGTTTTTTTGCATTACAAACCAAATAAAGATTTTTGACTTTTGGCCACTATTGAGATGACTAGATCTTACTCCAGTTCATATATGATTGGTCCTCCGTAAGATATCTTCGAGCTTCCTTTAAGGTAAAATGGCCAACTTCCTGTCTCCCTCATTGAAGTTGATCCTCATCCTATGAATGTAGTCTCCTTCGTAGCTAAAGATCTTCATTTAGACCTTGGGCAACCTAGGCTGGTGGTTGTTGTCCAAATTGGTTTAGGATGATCCACTGTCTCCATTTTTGGTTATTTCCCCTAGGTCCTTGTACTAATGAACCGTCCTTTTTCCTTTTGCCTGTAGTGCCTCCTAGAGATCAATTCATTTTGGTCCATCTATTTTTTTATTTCTGTTGCTATGCATCCTCCAAAAATAGTGTTATTTTTTCATTCCTTAACTCCCAAAAACAAGGCTCCTGTATAATTGCCCTGTTTCTCCAGGCCATGTTCCATGAGGCGGATCTTATCATCCTATCATTCAATATGATCAATGCTTGAGGGTCTCAATGTGGAGAATATTTATCCTTGCAAAGTGATGCTTAGGGGATATTGACATATTTAATCCATCACCACCATAATTTGGCTCCATAGGCAACATTCATTTTTTTTGGGTCTTGAAGGCCTAACCCTCCCGGGGACTTTGGATTGGATATTTTATCCCAGCTAATGCATTCCCATTTTTTATTTTCATTTCCCCATTCCAAAGGCACTTCCAGTGGATTTCTATGATTTCATTGAGAATACATTTAAGATCTAGGAGCACCGATAATAAAAACATTGGGATTTCCTGCATAACTAATTTGGTAAACACCAACCTATCTACCATATTTAGAGCATGGTAGGTCCACTGGCTGACCTTGTGTTGTAATTTTTCTACTAGGGTCTCCTAGGTTGCCTTCTTACCTACTTTTTCCATTAGATGAACTCCCAATTACTTTGATGATTGAGATTTCCTTTGAAATCCTAAAATGAGGGAAAGGTTTACTTGCATTAGAATGTGAGAATTAAAAATGAAAACAATGGACTTGGAATGATTCACCTCCATATATGAGGCAACAATGAAACCCTTGAGTATTTTTTTATGAGTTCTTTCCTCCTTGGCCAAGGGGACTCCATGCAACATTTATCATCCACAAATTGTTGGTGGGTGGTCGGTTTGCATTTTGCATAAGGTTGTAATCCTTTAATCCCCCCTCTAGCACTTGCAGTTTTAATGGATTTTATAAGGTCCTCCATGGTAAGAACAAAGAGGAAGGGAGATAAAATATCTCCTTGTCTTATGCCTCTTATGGGGGTGAAAGGTTGTGCAGGGGCCCCATTGACCAATATTGAGAACATGGTAGAGGTAACGAGTGACATTATCCACTGGATTCAATGATACATGAATCCAAGGGATTTTAAAAGGTTCTCCATGTATTACAAATTTAGATTATCATATGCTTTCGAAATATCCAACTGCATAATCATTCCCACCTTTTTTTGAGCCTTAAGGGAGTGAATTATTTCATGGGCCTAGATTATATTATCTAGGATCTATCTTCCTTCAACAAATCTAGCTTGTTCCTCCAACATCAAAATTGGGCGCAAAGGTTTTATCCTGTTTGCAATGAATTTTGATATAATTGTATAGATTACATTGCAGAGAGAAATAGGTTGGAACCTATCTAGAGTGTTAGCTTATTTTTATTAGGGATTAAGGTCATGAGAGTAACATTCACGAATTTTAGAACAAAAGTTGATTTGCGGAAGTTGTCAACTACCTTAGCTATCTCACAACCCACAATTTCCCAACATGCTTTGAAATGGTTGACTATGAATCCATCTAGGCCAGGCTTTTTTCCATTAGGCATATCGTGCATTTCCTGTTCTACTCCCTCCATCAAGATTGACCTGTTGAGATTATAATTTTTCTCCTCTATGACTAGTTTGGAATATTCCTTAGGATTTTCCTCATGGAACATGATCTGTCTCCTAATAGTTTTGATGTAATATCCTGGAGTTTTTGGACCAGTGTGTGCTCAATCTCCTTATGGGAATGAACCTCCTTCCCTCACTTATCTTTTAATATCCAATTTTTTTTGTGATTTCTATGCAATATCATGGTGCGATGGAAGAATTTGGTGTTCTTCTCCCCATATTGAAGCCACTGTACTTTAGATTTTTGCCTCCATAATTTTTCTTCTTATTTACATCATCTTCCCATTCTTGTTGTAGGAGGAGTTGTTGATTTTCTATTCCTCTATGAAGCCTTCCTCAACAACTGATCTTTGTAGAGTTTCTAGTTTAGCTTCTGTGTTTTTCTTTTCTTGGAAGATATTCTCAAATTCATGTTTGTTCCACAATTTAACTTATTCCTTAATTAACTTCAACTTTTTTTTGTAGCCTGAGCATCTTAGAGCCTCTCATAATTCTAGCTTCCTTCCACCATTTCTTCACTTTGTTTAAAAAATTGGGATGATCCAGCTAGAATCCTTCAAACTGGAAGGGTATGTTTTTTCGAGTACCTAAAAGATGTGTAGTGAGAGATACAAGCCAATGATCTGATCCACTACTATACAAGATGTTGGTTTTCATGGCTATTCCTTGCAACATCAACTCCTTTGAGACTAAGAATCTCTCTAGCCTCAAAGCCACCAAGTATTTACATCCCCTTTTGTTTTTTCAGGTAAATATACTATTTGAGGTCTCTAAATCCACCAACTTCAAGCTATTAATCATATTTTGGAAATTTTCCAGAGTCCCTATCTAGTTTCCAAGTAACATTTCTTTTTTTCTAAAGAAAGAATTATGTTCAAATCCCCAACCATGATCCATTTTGATGCAGGGTACCTTTTATGAAGAATTTCTAAGGACTGATAAAATTAAGATTCTCATCATTATGTTGAGGGTCGTAAAAATTGGTACAAAGGACTAGATCTGCTGACCCTATATATTGTATGACCAAAGAAAATGTATTCCAAGAGGTTTCAAATGACACAACATAGATTGTTTGGGGACTCCATAAGGTTAAGAGGCCTCTGGCTAAATTTCTAGATTCTATGTCTACAAAATCATACTGAGACCAAAATATCCCACTGCCTATATTCATGCGAGCCATGGTGTATTGATTTTCTTGGATGAGCATAATATCAAGATTTTCATTTTTCATTTATTCTTTCAATATTTTTTTCTTTTTAGGGTTGTTGAAGCCCCTTGTATTCCATGTTATAAATTTCATTAAAAAAAGGGATGGGGGGAATTGCGGTTCCAAGGTTTCATATTAGTTGAATTTATCAGCAGAGCCCCCAATTCCTTGAGTGTATCACTATTCATTTCCAACCTCGTTTCCACTGCGTTTGATTTGGGATCTGGTTTTTCTAGATCTTCATCTTGACTCCAAAACCTTTTTCTTCCCCATATGTTCATTTGGACCATTTATTCCCTATTTAGGAATAGGTACTGCACCTGATCGATTTGGTCCTTGGGAATCACATCCAACCCTTGAGTTTTGCATTGTTCTTGGAGCTAAGGGATGTCTAGTCCTTCCTACTCCAATATTTATGTTAGATTTGGGTATTCTATCCCTGTCTCACTAGGTCCCACATCCAAATCTTTGTCTAGACATAGAGGAATAGTTGGCACACCTTCCTTCTCCATGGACTACATGGGTGCCTTCATTCATTCTTTGTTTGCTTCAGGATTACTCTCTACTATTTCTGCTGATAAGGTTTCTTGCTGGGGATGATGCTATTATTCCACCTAAACAGTTTACTTGGCCAAAAGTTAATATCGGTTCTTTAAATCCTTATTCCCACTATGGTTTCATTTCAATTATTTCCTTCTTGCTTCCCCCCTAGATCCAACTTTTTGGAAACCATCAACATCTCTTTCTGGACTAGGCTTAGTGTTCTTAGACTTAGGATTTAGTGGGCATTATCTAATAAGGTGCATGTGTTCATAGAATTTTCAACATCAAAATGAGATTTGTTCATAGTCAATGCTTTGATTCTGGCTCTCCTCCTAGAACTCGAGTGTAACCGCCCCAGGAAGGTCTCTAGAGACATGCATTTTGGCACAAATTTGGGTATATGTTGTGTATTTTCCCTTCTAGTTTGCCTCTAAGAGTTTGAGAAAGTGATCCTGTGATTTAAATATATATTTAAGGGTTATCGAGAGCCAATAATCAAGTGGTAACAAATATAGCCTGATCCATACCGAGATGGATGTGAAAGTTTCTTGTTCTTGAGTGAAGTTCTCTTTCCAGGGATGCATATGTAATCCTATTGATAATAGAGAATAGGGACGCCATTTGAAGATTATATCCCTATCTTCAATGTTAGAAAATACAACTATAAAGAAACCTTTACAACATAGGTGAAGGTCCACCTTGCTGAAAATTGGGACTAGGTTCAGTATTCATAATGACATGCGTAATTGTGACTTTATGTAAATTGATGAAAAGAAGAAAAATAAAAATATTATTGTAATGCTTTTCTCATGGGTTTCATGAGAAAGGAATTTTATTTTTAGGTAATGAATTTCATTGTGAGCCTTTAGGCTTGTCAACTAGTCATAAAATTCAAATTAATTCAATGTCATGTATGAAGGACCCTTCTTGGACATACTACATTTTGTATGAGTCATTAAATCAGTATGAAAGCCCTCGAAGACAAGTATGATATCTCTCCTTTAAGTAATATCAAGAAGAAAGTAAGATACTCTCCAAAAGGCAAGTTGGCCTTGTCTTCAAGTCATGTCAACTAATTTTCATGGGAAAACTACTATTGATAGGTAGTTCGACTTTCATTCTAAGCACTGAATTTAGTCATGCATCGAAAGTACATTAGAAAGTGAAAAAAAATGAGAGATAAAATCCTCTCATCGAGTGCACGAAGAAAGAAGAGAATATAATATATTTTAGCAATGTTTTGGTTACCTTTTCCTCGCACGCGTGGCAGATATTAAGGGTTCTATAGTAGGTTTTCATCAGTCAATGAAGAAGGCAAGAAGAATATATATATATCAGCATACATCATAGCCAAGGTCACAAAATCGAGTCTCCTATTCCAGTGAAGGAGTAAGATATCTCCAAATAGCTCACATGTGAGAATTGCAAGGGTGTAAGTTAAGCCGATGTTGCATATCTACGAATGAAACCGAAATTGCAGTAGTGCAGATAGTTTGACTTGCGTTCACCATAGGAGAAGGAAAGATCAACAAGTTTGTTTCAAGAAGGATTTTATAAACGAAGCTTTGTGACTTAGACTTGGAGTGGAAAAAAGGTCTAGGGTCTTGGTATTAGTATTCTTCAATTGGAATCTCTATAAGAAGAATAATTTGTTCAGGTTTTCCTTTCAAGAAGGAGAGGTTTTGGCCCTGGTTGATAGTCTATATTCTGTGTCTCTTGTCTCTTTATGGCTTATGCATTGGTAGTTGTCTGATGAAAAATAACTCTAATAATGTAGGTAAAGGAAGATCTTAATCTAAGAAAGAAAAAATCATTCAGAAGCAGTTATCTAAATAATATAAATCACCTAATATTCATGTCGTATATTTCTCAAAAAACCTCCCCTTTAGGTTTCCAAACATATGTAATCCAAGATTTGAGGGTTTCTCATTGGGCCAGATCCCCATAAATTTGCAAATTGATGCATATGTCTTCATGTGCTCCCTATGGGCTTGGGTTTGTGGGTCTATCAGGACCACCTTTGGTGTCTTTTCTGACTTAGGTCTACAACCTCCTTTTGTTACTAATTATTCAGACTAACTTTCCTCCATTTCCTCTACACATTTTCCTGCATCGAGATTTTTGTTAGCTAGATCCATGTTTTTCGCATGAGATCAACTAGTTCCATAACCAATTCTGCCTGACTTATTTGAAGACTTTCCAGCTCCCCCTTGGATACTTTTCCCTTTGTCAATCAAAATTTTACAATAGGAGGGAGTAGAGCTCACCCCATGCAGCTACCATGTAGCTTTAAAGGATTATAGACTATCACTTTCCCGCCTTTTGCCTCTTCCTCTTCTTCTCCATTTGTTGCTAACATAGACACTAGGGATTTAGACAAAACACTCAACTGTAAAACTCTATTATCCCCTATTTCCTCTTTAAAAAGAGTTTTTAATCTCCTACCTTCCAATCAAAATCTTGAAAATTTTTAATTTAATATAACTTTTGAATATCTAATTAGGGGATTACCTTATAGGGTGACCTTGCATTTAAGTTATATAAAAATTGATGTTGTAATAATTATAAAATTATTCCTTATACTTTTGACTTTTATCCTTCTCAATTGCACCAAAACCATTAAATTTGTAGTCTTTTAGCTTAAGTTATGGCTAACATGCACACTACTAAAAATATAACCAATTTTCAACGGTCATTTGCAGTTATTTCGATGAAGTTCCGTCACTATAATGGAAAAAATATTTGTGTAAACATCGTTTTAGGTACAATAGTACTATAAAAATTTCAAAATCATTAGAATTTCAAAGATAGTTATGGAAAAATGTTTTTAAAGAAAAGAGGTTTTTCCTTACAGAAGCGCTTGTTGGGGTCCTGACACCAATAATCGTTATTCCATATCATCATAATACATATGAAAGGATGGTTTCCTAGTGTTGTAAGACCAATGAAATCTAGTATTGGTCAATCTATGAAGACATATATCCTTCGATGAACATTCCATACCCACCATGCTTTCCGTTTGATGGTTGGACAATTTTGGTCATCATAAGACTAACAAAAGTGGGCATTAGCCTACCATAAACATATCATTTGGCAAAGTTTAAATATCCACCACACTTTTCATTCAACCATTGGACAATTGTGTGTCATTGTAAGTTCTTCGAGCATCATCATTAGAAGAATGACAAAACCGAGTATTTAGAAAATATACATATAAAAGATAGTTTTGGCCATTAATCCCATTCCCATCATTCATTAATGTAAATGAAGTAGATCCATACTAGTTCAAATCAAAAATACTAAAATATTAACAACATAATTTATTTCATAACCAAAACTCCCATCATATGTGGTTTTTTATGCTTAGTTAGTGACTTCTTCTAGGGTACAGTCATGGTGGATGTAGTACTATGCTATCAATTTATTTTCTCTATTTTACCAAGGTTAGAACCATAAGTAAAGCTAATTCCATAGCTATGATACCTTAGTTCTACAACAAATGTGACTCTATAGGAAATCAAATGAATAGTTTCCATAATAAATATCACAAGCCAAATTACAACACACGCACACACACATATAAACATAGAAATTAAAACAACATCTCACTTTGGGTGGTACCCCTAAAGGATTGGCATGTGCATTAACTATGTATCACCACACACTTTAAGATATAAGCATGTATAGGAAAAATCTTGAATATAGGTTTTAAAATAAGGAAAAGGCATTGTAGAGTATAAATAAAATAGATAAAAAGCTATCCCCCGAAGATGAGGATATCTCTTTTTATATATATGAGTAGGGTACTTTCTCATCTCCAAAGAGAGTGAAAAATACACTTCAATTAGGGTTCATAGTTACGGTTACAACAAACTTTAGAGTGCTACAATCAATAGTAAATATAGGCTCCCAACACACATACAAAAATTGATCCATTCCTTTGTTACAATGCTGAAGTGTAAGAGTACCATGTCTATTGACATAAGAAAGAGCATATTCCAATGGATTAGCTAGAAGTTGGAATGTGTTCATTAATTGCCTAGGAAGATAGGTATAGGTAGTTGTAATGGAAATTCATTGAGTAAATTGTAGATGTGTTTGGTTATGGTCAATGCTATATTTCTTGAACAAATTGATAGATTCTTTACTGCCATAAATGTTGTTATCTTCTCCAACTTACTTCTTTTGAAAAACCTACTTGGTGTCTTACATAATATAATGTGAAAATGTGCTACACGTCACACTACAAATCATATTTAAAAACCACACACATATGGATACATCCTAGCATATCCCTTATCATTGTTAAAAATACAAGTAAGTCTCACAACCATTTCTAAGTTAACCATGCAAAACAAAAATAAGTTTAGAGCTGCAATCCATTTACCTTTGAGCATATACAAAACATGGATATGGTAATGGTAAAATTTACAGTACTATTGGCAACTATTAATATTTGGTTCTAGCACTACGAGGAAAATACCTTCTAGTGGAGGTTATAACAAAGGTTTTTAGTGTTATAAAATTGGAAAAAAATGCGGAAAAAAACATCCTATAAAGCATTTGTTTGTTGTAGCGAATGTTTTAGTAGATATTATAATGGAACTTCATCACAATTGAAAAATTTTGGTTGGTCAGAGGTTTTAGCAGATGTTTTTTTAGTGGTGCACTTAATGGAAAAATAGCACTGGTGCATTAAATATATAAAAGCACCTGGGCTACATACATAACTAAAAAAAATGATGTGTTGATTGCAAAGAATACCAATGCCTGAAATGTATACCGCTCTAGTGCAAATATATTAAAAGATCCACTTGGTCATTCTTTTCAAGAATGGCATCGGGGTAGGCAAAGAAATATTGCAAACCTGGTGCTTTTATTTAAAATCACAACGCCAATGCGTATAGTTTGTATAAAAGAACTGATGCACTACTGATATAAAAGAATTAGTGCTGTTAATTTTAACAAATCACTGTGGATGGAAATAATATTTTGTAGTATCAAGGAGTTCATTCTATGAAAGCACTGATGCTTTAAGAATTACAATGCACCAGGTGTTAATTGCAAACAATACAAGTGTTTGAAAAATTAAATTCCCTCATCTTGTTGTTTTCATAAAAGACACCGACCATGCAAAAAAAAAGTGTAACAATGCTTTTATATAACATAACACACCGGTGTCTATTTATGTTGTGGACACACCAGTTTTTTGTATGAGATTTTCTCTTTTTTTGGAAACATAGACTTGTGACAATGAAATTATTGTGATTTTTTAAATATGTTATTCATTGAAAAAACAACATATATTTTATATCAGTATTCATATATATTAAAATTGTTTAGTGAATTTGTATATGATGTTTGGATTAATTTTTTATATTATCATATTTCACATCTCTTCATTATAATATTTAATCCTCCATATATTTAATCAGTGGTGTAACATTACACAGTGACATTGAGAATGCCCTAGAATATATTAAAATATATTTTATTTATATCAATAAGTGACTCTTTGTCATACATAATGGGATTGCTATTGGTAACACCTTGTATTTCAATTGGGGGACTATGTCCATTGCATTAAACAAAATGTATGATTTTCACAGACAATTATTTCAAAAAATACAACTTGCATTGATATCCAAATAGATCATCATTCTTCATTGCAAATATTGTCATTTCTCAAGATACTTCCATGAATTGGGTTACTTGGATGATTTTTTGTTGATTTCATCGATTGTTTTCATCTTCTTGACCTTTTTTGTTGGGATGAGGTCCCCTAGGGTCAATTTTTGGGCAAAACCCCAAGTTTTGTTGTATAAAGATGTAAAGTCTCTACAAGTTGTGGTCACGAAGCATGTAGAAAATTAAAGAGCCATAAAGGGTTTTACCCTTCTTTTATGTAAGTTGAGTCAGATTTTTGAGGATCTACCCATGGTCTGCGGACCATGGATTATATAAATAGGTGTGTCTTAGGATGTCTAAGTAAAAAAAAATGAAGTTTGGTCTATGGGAGAAGTCAAAAGAGTTAGCGGAGAAGAGTAGGAAGAAATGATATGTCGTTGTGTGCACAGAGGCCTAGAGTAGAGTCCACAGCTAAGTGTGCGGACCCCAGCAGCTGAGTGCGCAAGGAATTCTTGAGTCTGTAAGAAGAACTGAGTATTAATAAAGAAGATTGTTGAAGAAATAATTGTGTTTATCTCTTTACTGATGTTTATATGAATGTTCCTTATTTTATAATGGGTTTATGAAATAATGATGTATTGATGCACCACTTTACATGACTTATACTGTTATATGAATGCAATTACTATTAACTATTTACGTGAAGATTATCTTGTTGTATGTTGAAGTTATCAAACACTTAAGCTGATCTGAGTAATTACTGGGTTATAAGTAATCATTGATGCCCATAAGTAGTGGATTCGCCGACTCAAGGTCCACCAAAGACATTCGTAGACCTTAGTGGAGGTCGTGAGGCTGATTAAAGAAGTTACATCGATAAGCCTTATAGGCTTATCGATCTATGTGAAGGCATATTTAGGGCATAAAACAACATTACACTAATCTCTTGGTGCAAAAACTTGGTTCCAACCTCCCTCCATGCTGCTTCGGGTGAGACTTCAGTCCGTGCTTTGCAGATTGATGCCAAAAGGGCCAGTAGTGTAGGGATTTTTTGGCACAACTAACTCTGAAGGGGTTAGGACCCACTAAGCCAACAAATAGTTTTGTTGCTGGGATCGAGATCTACATAAAGAGATGTGTGATGTCGCATTAGTGGAATTTGACCAAGAAAGAAATTGAGGAGTGGTTGGACAGAAAGATCCAAAAATTCGTTGTGCAAGAAAATAGAAATCCGCGCCTGATGAAAGAACAATGGCTGGAGAGATATTTATACACAAAAATACATGAGATCTTCTTATGCACCTTCCTGATCAAACTATACGAGTGGATCGCTAAATTGGTAGAAGACTGAGGAAGGTGGAGGCTTGACGGTCCAATAGTGTGGACCATGGGGCTCGTGCGGAGGTTGGAAGCTTCTGAAGATAAGCTCGTGCGTGCTGTCGATCATTGGCTTGACCGAGTCTTATGAGGATTTGTGACAAAATTCACAGTCAATATCTCAGTCAGTTACAATAATTATTTTTCAAGGGACCATGGGGTAAGTATCTGAGATCCTTGAATACTTGCATTAAAATGCTCTTGTGTGAAAAGAGAGTTATGCCACTACCTTGATGTTTGGATATACGCAAAGTGTATGATATTTTAGAAATCTAGAGAGAACATGTCCCAAATACATTGAGCGAGGATGAGGAAGTAGTACAGGCCTCACTACGAATCACTTTATAATTGATAAGACAAGGTTTTCCACGAATACCTCATCTGCCCACACCGCCTCCACCTTCACCTCCATAGCATACAACTTTGCCCATGCCACCACCACCTCCACCACCATTCAACGTGTTGAATATGATGAAGTTTCCCATTTTCAAGGGCTTGGGAAATGAAGACCTGGACCAATTTTATTTTGTTGCGAAGGTTGTGTGGACAATGTAGAATATTACAAATGATCATATGAGGTAAGTGCAGTTGGTTACTTCTATACAAGATTGCGCATTGACATGGTACATTAAGTAGTACACTGATAATCCATTGGCATCATTAGCGGACAATCAGATTGCTTTGAAAAAGGAATTTGGTAGGCCTAAGTCCGAAACCTAATTGGTAGTGGGATTCATGGAAATCGCGATGAGAATCGGTGAGACACCCTGGAGCTGGATCAGAGACTAAAGTGTGCAATCTACGAAGCCAATATGAATCTCACAGGCAGTTAGCACCACAATTGGTTTATAGTTGTGCTCCTACCTCACTTAAGGATTGCTTTGTCACAACAAAACATAGGGACTCAAGCGGAAGCACTAGAGATCACAATGAGATTACATGAGACACCTATTCAGGATGCAACATTGGGAGTTCAACAGATTCATGCAGATTTGTAGAACCTCTGCTTAGAGTTTCAGAGCTTGGAGAAGGAAAAAGTGGCTCGGCTGGAAGTGCGTGAAGAAGTTTGGTTCCTCAAGTGTAAAAGCCAGGGGCATGATAAGGATCATTGCCTATTTTTACAAATTATATGGTAGGAGGAGGGCCAATGCCCTTGAGGCAGGAAGCTCAAGCTGGACCAAGTACAAGGCCCGTGTTGTGGTGCACTATTTGTCAAGTAGCAAGAAAACTTGTAACAAAAAATTGCCACTTGCTGCAAAAATTTGTGCAGACACTGCAACAACTATTCTACAATTTCTGTAAATCACTGGGCCACGATGAACATAAATTCTGTAGCTATGAAGTGATGATAGAAAGAATGTCTGAATATTGAATTCAAAGAGAAACTTAGCCTCTAGATCGAGGCATTAGGGGAGCATGACGAGGATATCAGGGACGCAGACGAGGCCGAGGACGAGGAGGACCTGGTAGAGTTCGAGGGCAAATTATTTGCTTTAATTTCACAGTGCCAAGACACTATGTGTAGGAGTGTATGAGCTAGATACGATTTTCATGCTGATATTGTACTTAGTTTGACCACGCGATAGAAGAATTCCCTATATTGATAGTTAAAATGTAGGAGAAGAAGGCATAACCTCAATATCCTACCCATAACTTACAGATGATGAGGGTAGAGCCTCACAAAGAGGATCCCAATGTCAATATTGTGTTGCAAAGTGGTGTGACGACTGGTGAAAATAAGGGGAAAAAGCCTAAAGAAGGTGGATGGGTTCGCAAGGCTCAAGAAAAAGAAGTAGGTTTTGATCTAGAGCGCGCAATGGAAACAATCATGGAAGCAAAGAAAAGCTTTGCTGAGGCCTCTACCTCAGGAAGTTAGGATAGGCTATCCAAAGAAGTTGACCCCTCCATGCTTACTACTTTCTTGGAGACTTGTATGAAACTACTGCATGACAGCAGGGCTGTGAAAGGATTACAAGAGTTGATAAATAAATGTGCTGGTAGGGATAATGCTTCTAATGGGCACCGTGAAGTTAGAAAAACTAGCAAACATAAGACAAGAACAGGATGCGAGATGAGGCTCACCACAAAAATAAGATAATACGAGATGGATCAAGTTACTTTGGATTTGGGGGTGGATGTGCATATTTTTCCTAAACACACTTGTGAAAAATGGGGAGGCCTACGCTGCAGTGGTCTCCGATTCAATTAAGAATGGCAACTCAACATAAGATTATC
This sequence comes from Pinus tabuliformis, assembly GCA_031772625.1. Taxonomy (NCBI): domain Eukaryota; kingdom Viridiplantae; phylum Streptophyta; class Pinopsida; order Pinales; family Pinaceae; genus Pinus; species Pinus tabuliformis. The sequence goes on along the minus strand of CM062820.1, from coordinate 661,901,908 downwards.
CCTCTAGGGAGATTGCATGGAGTAACTATAGATATAGAAGGTGCGAGCACTTTGGCTTACTTTGAAGTAATAGATATTGTTAATGACAACAATCCATATCCCGCTCTCGAAGGTCTGCAATGCATAGCAGAATGATTGGGATGTACGCATACCAACAATGTTATGGGCCTATAGAACTTCTTGTAAAAATCTTACTACTTAGACACCTTTTCGTTTGGTCTATGGTGTAAAAGTTGTAATGCCTATGGAATACATTGTGCCTAGTCTACGGATAGTGGCTTTCACAAGAATGGTAGACTGTGAAGCCTTAGAAGAAAGGCTCACGCAATTAACATAAATCAAGGAAGATAGGTTTTTGGCTGGATTCGATCAGCAGGTTCAAAAGGGACGTCAAAAAGCTTGGCATGATCAGAATATCAAATTTCACACCTTCAAGGCAAATGATTTAGTTTTATTATATGACAGTATGTTTGATAAGTTTCTAGGAAAATTACATATGCACTCGCTGGGGCCATATGTTATCAAAGAGATTACAGATGGTGGAGTAGTTAAGCTAGTGAAGTTGAATGGAGATTCATTTCTGGGAAGGGTAAATGGAAGCCAATTGAAGCCATACGCTGGGCATCCAGCCCAATGACTACATGATGGTAGCACAGTCTTAGCGGTCCAACAAGCTGCAAGGAGGCGCGAGACTATAAACTATACTTTTCGGTTGGTAGAGCTACGCGACATGGGGTTTGTGCAAAAATGAATGATGTCACAGTACCAGAAGAAGCGCGAAGGGAGCTACATTATAGGGAGAGAGACCGTGCAACATAGCTAGAAAGTGACGGTTATAATCACTGTTCATGATTTGACTGCCAGAAGATGGTTAAGTGGAGCGGTGGGGCGACATTTAAGGCATTTAAGAGTGAAATCTTTGGAAATCTATCACCAATTCAACATTTATGGAAAATTTTGGGGAGAATGGTTGAATTTGAATTTAAATTCACCTATAAATTACGCAAGGCCATCCAACAAAACATACCTTGCATCCTTAGAATTTCAGTTCTCAGCTGTCGATTGTTTATGAATCCTCAAGTTTACATTGATTTGGTCACTAGTTCGGTATTTGATAAGTTACTTGAGGAAACCCAATGGTTTATCCTAAGCATAATGTTTGGACCAGGAGAAACTGCTAGTAACGGAGGGGTTGTATCCACTGAATACCGAAGGAAAAGAAGAAGAAGAAGCCCATGCCGGTGTGCAAGTCACTGAGGAAGCATATAACCACCCAGGCTCAGAAGAAAGACAAACCAAGCATGAAATCGAAGGGGAAAGTGGTGGACTTGGATGCTAAAAAGGGCGTGAAGGACATAGGAACCGAGGGGGCGGATCCAATATCCAAGTTGCCAGATTACATCCCTCCGCACAAGGGGAAAGTGAAGGTCATTAAGGACCTAGATGCAGGACCATTCCTCCTCAATACACCACTGTTACCAGAGAACATCACTTTTGAAGGTCCGCGCTTGGCCTAGATCCCACATTTGAAGCTGGAGGACTGGGATTTGGCAAACCACAAGTAGTTCCCCCACCTTGCTACAAACACCTATATGAAGAGGGTCTTTTATAAAGAATCTAGTGTCACCACATTGTAGCCCATGGAGTGGATTCGCAGAGAGAACCAGTGAGGGTTGTTGAACCTATTATGGGTGCCCCACTACCATTGCTCCAATATCAACTTGATTTTCATTAAGTAGTTGTTGTGCTTGGTGCATGAGAGATACTTGTGGTTGAGTGCGCTAATCCATATCACTGATATGCTGATCCATTGGATCATGCTCTTGCCACACTCAGGATTGAATGTGGCCAAGGAGTTTGGCAGAAGGACGAGTGAGTGTGACCTTGCGGATAAGATGAAGGACAATATCAAGCATGTAAAGAATCCACGCAGATACTCTATTACCTCGATCACTAACCCCACGGTAAAGGTTTCCACACAGATCCTTGCTAGCAAGGTTATGAAAAAATGTCGTGCAGACGAGGTTCTAATGCCAGTAATATTCTTGGTTGCATAGTGCACGGATAGCATGTAGTTCAACTAGGCGTGCTACCTTTGTAGTGAGTTCCTCACGAACTGCCGAGAGGCATAGGAAGACAGTAAAACATTCCACTATTCATGGTTGTTGCTTTCAATTGTGCTTGTCACTTGGGATCTACTAGAGGACAGCTAGTTTCCTCCCGCAGGGAAATATTTTCCGGAGGCTACAAAGTTTGCATCTCTCCGGGCCACAAAAGATGTTGCACAAGTCACGGAGACCAAAGTATTTTGGGTGCTAATGGATGTGTGCATTCGCATGGCCATCAACTAGAAGCCGCAGTTGTCACCAACTGTGTTTGAACAACTTTCAGGGTACATGGAGTTCAAAGCCGACTTCCACCACATATATATTCGAGCGTGGAAGGGTCTACAACAAAAATGGTTTGAACTACCCTACCTCGCTATAGATGATGCTATTGAGGAGCTCATTAAGCATTGGCTGAAAAATTGGCATTCTCCATATGATCTGGTTGTAGGGACTGGAAAGTCAACAGAGAAGAAGAAGAAGGAAGTGGCCAAGCATAATGTTCAACAATTGGCTAAGAAAGAAAAAAAGAGGCCAAGGAGAAGGCTCGAGTGGAAGCAGAGCACACCATGAAGCAACATACCAAACAAGAAGAGCAAAACTCCGAGCATAGTGACAATTCTCCTTCATCCCAAACAGAGGAGGACGAGCAATCAGAACAGGGTGATGGTGGTAAGGAGAAGTAGGAGAGCACTCCCTTCCAGGTCAAAAGATACAGAGAACACGGAAAGGAAGGGTCGTGGAAGAAATTGAAAGTGACCAAGCTGTTGTTGGACCTAATTACTCTGACAGATGGCAACCTTGATGAGATAAGTGATAAGGTGCACGATACCATGGTAGAACTACTGCAGTAGTTCGAACAACAACAATAGTAGGCACTAAGCACCATCCATAAGGATTTGCGCGAGCTGCAGATTCATACGAATAGGATCCAGGTAGGACCAGGGAAGATCAGTGCTACATCAACAAGTTTGGCATTGGGGACCACTTAGGACACATATATGGTTTGATCGCTAGATCTTCGAGCAGTTGTGCTACTAGATGGCTCTTTGAGCGCAAAGGCAGTCACTGACAAGGCCATAGTGAGTTCTTTGAAGAACATCAGCCTCAACCTAGCCACGCTCCCTAATGAGTATCTGCACATGCTGCAGGTAGGGGTGCTGGTAGAGTTCAGATCTTTTGAACAACGCATGCTCAGCCTCATCAGTGTGTATCAAGTGAACAATGAACATATGTTCGCTAAGAAGTCTAAGGCACTGGAGGTACAAAAGAAAATTCAAGTGCAGAATGACCGGCTTGTAGCCATGGTGTCAGAAGCCCGCCGAACAGTCCATGACTTGCATATACCAGAGGAAGCATCATTGGAGACAAAGATTAGAAAGTTGGTTGCAGGTGTTTTTGATGCCAAGATGGAAGTGGACAGAGTTTAGTTCGAGCTAAACCTAAAGATAACACAATTGGAGTTGAATTCACAGCCTTCAACTCTACCAAAGGTCAGGGAATAGTACGAAGCTACTATGAAGGGTGGAGTTTCTATAGTAGATGCCGTGGTGGTAGACTACACTGCTCTTTTTGAGCAGGCAATGGAGGTAGGCATAGCTCTGTAGGAAGATCCCATCCTGTAGCTCTTGAATACAGAAGTGCACGATCTCTAGACACAATATGATCAAGTAAGGTCAACAACATACACCATTGCTACCGCACAACACCTTGCTAAGCTGCAGGAGGTGAAGGAGCTGCTTACACAGGTGGTAGTAACGCATAAGAAAGAGGCAGTCCTCAAGGCTAGATTAGGGCCTTGGTTTGATGAGGCCTACATTGTCTCTACCAACATTCAGGAGAAATTGGCGAACTTGCAAAGTACGCAATAGAAAATCTAGCAGGCAGTGCAGGACCAACTACAGAGTAGCTGGTGGAACAGATCAAACAGGTAGCCACGTAGAGTGTGTCTGAGGTGGCAGTGGTGTGAATGGAGTTGGGGGATCTTCGCTGTAAGATATCTGCACTAGCAGAGTGACTTGAGGGTGAGTCACAATCTTTGTGTTGGGGGGTTGTTGGGATAGGGTCCCCTAGGGTCAATTTTGGGGAAAGAACCCCAAGTTTTGTTGTATAAAGATGTAAAGTCTTTGCAAGCTGTGGTCGCGGAGCACGTAGATAATTAAAGAGTCATAAAGGGTTTTAACCTTCTTTTATGTAAGTTGAGTCAGATTTTTGAGGATATACCCATGGTCCACAGACCATGGGATTGTATAAATAGGTGTGTCTTAGGATGTCTAAGGAAAAACAAATGAAATTTGGTCTATGGGAGAAGTCACAAGAGTTAGCAGAGAAGAGTTGGAAGAAAGGCTCCACAGATGTGTGTGCAAGGAAGTCTTGAGTCTATAAGTAGAATTGAGTATTAATAAAGAAGGTTGTTGCAGAAATACTTGTGTTTATCTCTTTACATCTATTTATATGAATGTGCCTTATGTTATAATGGGTTTATGAAATAATGATTTATTGATGCATGACTTTACATGACTTATAATGTTATATGAACATAATTACTATTAAATATTTACGCAAAGATTATCTTGTTATATGTTGAAGTAATTGAACACTTAAGTTGATCTGAGTAATTACTGGGTTATAAGTAATGTTTGATGCACGTAAGTAGTGGATTCAATGATTCAGGGTCCACGAAATATAGTCATAGACCTTCGCAAAGGTCTAGAGGCTGATTAAAGAAGTTACATCAATAAGCCTTAAAGGCTTATTGATTTGTGTGAAGGAAGATTTAGGGCATAAAACAAAATTACATTGATCTATGGGTGTGAAAACTTGGTTCCAGCGTCCCCCCATACTGCGTCGGGTGAGAGTTCATTCCGAGCTCTATGGATCGATGCCGAAAGGGCCAGCAATGTAGGGATTTGTTTGGCATAACTAACTCTGAACCTGGGTCAAGACCCACTAAGGTAACATTTTACATCTGCGAACATAAAAATGAAGTGTAATGAATGTATATGCATTGGTGAGAATAATGAAAATTGAAATAAATAATATACATCAATGTAAATCGAATATAAATGTACCATAGAAATAAGTGACTCGTGAACTATACACATGGTTTAAAAACCAAGTCTCATGCATTGTTGCAATAACTCTTATGTTGGTGTAGTTCCATACTTTGTTTCCTACAAGCTTTATACCCCATTATAAATCATATATTTAATATAAATGGTTTTTTGTTCTATTAATTATAAACTCAAAGAAGTAAAACAACATAGATACTTAAAAATTCCACAACTAATTTTTGATATGCCAACAAATACTAACAACGCATATTTAACCCAATGTCAAGAAATTATTTTGAAGGTTCCTATTTGTATATTAGAAGCTATTTGAAGGCATTCAAGGATTGTTCCTGTAAAATAACTTAAAATATACAAAAATCAAGCTCTGGGTTGTTTTAAGGAAATATTAATAATTACTCAAAAACTTTGCTATCAACACTTTTCTTCCTTGTCTTCATTTTTTATATGTTGAATGAGTTCCATTTTGTTTTGTTTTCTGTAAGAAAATACTTGAAAATTAATATTTAATTATAAATTATTCATTTATAAGTAGAAAGTAAATCATGATTATATACATTTGAAGAATGTTGTTATTGAGATAGATCCTCCTGTGATGCAATTATGTCCATTTATTTGACCATCACCTTGCATATGTTTTTGGAAATTCCTACTGACATGTTTTTTGTATCAATTCATTGATCCCTTGAGATTTTTATAATCTTCCTAAAAAAAGTAATAAACTATTTTTATATTGATATATGAAAACTAAATACAACAAAAGTGATGTTAAAAAATGAATGGATTGCAGTAATTTAAACATATAATTCTAGAAAATCATTTTAGTTATGAATATTGCATTTTCAATTATTATTTTTTGTTGTTGTATTTTTTTTGTATTACAAGTGTGACAAGTCTCATTGACCATTGCTCTGGAAACAATTTCTATAGATTATATATAATTTTATTCTTGAAATCATTAAATTAATTCTTGTATTGTAGGTGGAAGGTATTGTTGAAGCCTTGAAAATTGGGTCTACAACAAGGGGGATACCCACCCGGTCCAGACCTTGGTTAGCAGCTCCTTTTTCGTTTGGTATAGTGGGTCTGACTGGGGATATGGGACCAGTTTCCCAATTTATGTGTGTGTGTGTGTGTGTGTGTTGAATTAATATTTCTTTTTCTAACAGTTTCTAAATGGAATACTTCTACTCTAATTCTAATCTAATAATAAGGAAATTGTATTCTAATAAGCAGAAATATCTAAATCTACACTAACCTGGGGTGTAATCTTTCCTTTATGCGATCTAAAATGATTTCAAATAACAACTGGTAATAAATATCATTCAACTGTTATGAAAAAAGAATTCAATAAAGATGAACCACTTCATATAAAAAGTTAGACGAAACAGTTGTGAAAAACATATCGCATAATAAGCTATTCATACACTAAGCATAAATAAATAGCTGTCACTGTACAAAAGTGCCAAATGATAACTCAGGAATTCATACATCAATATATAAATAACTGAACATGAAAATCACTCTAACACAAGGGCAGAAATAGTTAAGAGATAGAAATACCATTTATAACTAGTCCTACTCATGAGCTTCAAGCGATAATGATTTATCTCTTCTTGATCTAACATCAACTAAGAGTACAAAAGTGCAACATCAGTAGCAGATATCAAATGCAAACATCAATAAATCTTGTTCCATTCATTCATCAAAACCTCCTTAGAGGGTACAGAAGTGCATGTTCTGGGGATAAGTTTTTGATAAATTTAAGGACCCTTCTCTAAATGCATGAGAAGGGTTTAAATACTACTAACTAAAACTAAAAATAAATTATTACAAAAGTGTAGGATGTGGTTTAAATGACCGTCCTCAATTCAGGAAAATAAAAAAAATTAAAACTAAAATTGAATCTAAAATTAAAACTACTTCTTTATTTGGTCCTTGAAATCGCACGCATGCAACATCCGTTTGAGAAGAGTCGGATGGCCGACTTCCTATTTTAGCTGAGATGAGAAAACAGAATCGACAAGAGCTAGCACCATCCTTTCGATTGAATTGATGATACACTTAAGAGTCATCCACTGGCTATGTGGCTTTACCAAGTATGCCTAGTAATAATCCCAGTTCAACTTGGTTAACCCTTGGATTGCTTCTGCCTTTTCTTGGGCTTTCTGCTTCCAATCTGTTTGTATTGTTACTTTCTTGCAATTTTTGGGGCTTGCAGGTGACTGCGCAATTAGCAGCTTTCATTTTCGACAATTTTTTCTCAGCGATGCGCGATTAGCGCTAGGCGCTAATCTCACATCGGAAACTGCCTTCGTTTCTTAATCCGGGTTTCCTTGATGTGTTTCTTTCCTTTTTCTCTTTTTCCTTTTAGGTGATATAAAGTTCAAATTTTGTGAAAATAATATTTCCGCAAGATCTTGACCCTGAGTCTTAAATTGTCTATTTCTGATATCTACACTGTCCAATATCCACTTAACCATGTCCGTGTATGGGAGAATTTTGGGTCTTGCTGCTATCCAGTGCAAGAATGAGCAAGCTAGCTCTGTGATGGATGCCTCAGAAGAACTATTTGAGCCCACGATAGCAATAACTTCCATTACTATGGGATTCTCTTCTTCAAGCAGATTATACAAGCCTTCCCACGTAGCAATTCCTACATCTCTGTTACAAGTTGTGTCTATATACAAGGGTGCCATTTCTTTTTCTTCAGAGCTTGGAGCTTTGCTTTTCTTTCCCATTTTAACCTGTGTATTGCTTTATATCGTTCTCTCTTCTCCGTTCCTGCAATTCACAAGTGAAGTGAAAATAATGACAAGGAAGGGTGATGGGAAAGTTTTAAATGCCAAAGATACATCAAATATACCACCTTACGTGACATGATTTTTCGATAATCACGAAACCATATTCCGTTAATAACTGGCAACTAACTCATTTATTAGCATTAAAGCGCATAACCAGGTGTCAGTTTATGGAAAATACTTTTCTTGAATAACGAGCCCGAAAGATCTGCGATGAAGCGATTTTGCGATTTGCTTCACAATATCGTAGATCGCAATATCGCGAAATCATAACATTGCAGAATCGTAAGATCACAGAGTTGATTTGCTCGTGGCATCGCATTATTGCATTGTCGCTGTATCGCGAAATCACAATGTTGTTGTATCGCGAAATCGCAATATCGCAATATCACAGATCGTAGGAACGTTATATATGACAATATTTCTTAACCTGTTTTCTGCGAAATGCGATTTGCGATTAGCATCATCGCATATCGGCAAATTAAAGTGTTTCAATGTAAATTGTGCTTGATGTCTGCAATGCGATATTTTATTATCGCATATCACGATCTCGCAATGTTGGAATTCAACTTGTAAGGTAGTATCCTGTCATCTTTTTTGCGATGTGATATTTCCTAAGGAAAGATTTTGTCTTACCTTGTCATAAAACATAGACTTTTTAGATTTTGCAAGGGAGGTTCCCTAAGCTTATGAGGGTAATTTTATTTGAAAAGGAAATTTAAGCACTATTTTGAATTTTTCAATTTTTTAACTAAGGGTCCCCACTTATTTAGTATTAGGTATAACACTAAATAAGGAGGGGGGTTGTGGTTGGCCACAAAAATTGGTGATTCACTTGGAAGAACCAGTTATCTCTACTGGCTTTTTGAATTTTCAAAACTCCCAAGATAGAAAATTTTCCAGAAAATTAAACTTTACTATAGAAAGACTAAGTACATTATGCTTTTTCCTATCAATGATATTTTGTTTCTTCTTTTCATCAACTTTGATTATTTACTTCCTCAAGCCAGTCCTTGTATCTACATCAGTCATTACTTGGTTTATAAAGATAAAAACAAAGTCTTCTCTGTAAATCAGTTTTAAATATGCTCATTTGTCGTAGGTAGAGCCTCTGCTGCCAAAAAGTGTTTATAGCTTCGACAGGGTTACCTATTATCCAGCAATGATCCTGTATCCTACTTAGAGAAATTCACAACTTTTCAAAGAAAAATCCATTTCCACACTTTTTGCTTTCATTTTCTTTTTATTCTTAAAGAGAAATGTCTTGGTTTGGTAGCCAATTCATGACACAGTCATTCACTGATTTATAACTTTGTTGAACAAGCTAGCTCATGATGAGACCCCTTGTCTTTTGATTTTAACAATCTTGAGTCATTGCCCTATTGTGGAATGCGGTATTAGCAAAGTCAGCAAGCTATATATCTATGATTATGATAAGTCGGCTCGTGATGAGACCTCTTACTCTTTATGTTAAAGTGTATCTTTGGTTCGTTCATTGAATATTGTAGTTTCCTAGGTGGGGAGGAAGTCATTGTTTCCTTAAGACAGCTCTGGACGACAATGATAGAGTTTTTTAGAAAGAGCCTTTCTACAGATAATTTTCATTTTGTTATTGATACCTTTCATTGACAGAAATAAAACAATTTTTAACTAAAGGTGGCTTTTTCTCAAAGTTTATACAGTTGAAACTAACATCATTTCTAGGCGTATAGTATTTAACTATATCTTTCAATAGTAATGATTAATTTTTCAGAAAGAATTCTATTTATACATGTGAAAAAACAAAATCTAGAAGAGAATTTGTGTCTTTTTCGTGAATCTCAAAAGTAACCATTTACAACCATTTTTATTATGAAAAGAAAAACAACTACTCTACAAAAATTGAAGAATGATCTTCTATGGAAAATATTTCTTAAGAATCTGACCATTAACAGGAAAATAATCTCTTCTCCCTGTTAAATCTTGTAACATGAAGGTAGACAGACCTATGACTTCTATGGTTTGAAAAGGACCAAGCCACATTATTTGAAATTTTGTATGTTTTCCCTTTTCCTCATGAGCCTTGTCCCATTTTAAAACTAGATCTCCCATCTGAAAATCTTTTCTGGATATCATATTGGAATCAAAAGAGGCTTTCACCAATGCTTGATGATGAGCATGAGTTATCTTAGCCCATTCTTGTTGTTCTTCTAATTTAATTAATTCCGGTTGCCTAAGTTGTAAAGAAGAAGTTGGTGCTTCATCAATATATTGAACCAAGGCTAAAGAGGGAATTTCTAGATGTGTTGGAAGAACTACTTCTTTCCCATAAACTAAATTAAAGGGAGAAGTGTCGATAGAGGCTTTCTGCGTTATTCGATATGCCCATAAAGCATATATTAAAGACATATGCCAATTTTTATGATTTTGGTCAATGGTTCACTTAATGATTCTGATTAAGTTTTTATTTGTAGATTCAGCTAACCCATTCCCTTGTGGATAATAATTGGCCAAATATTTAAGCTTGAAACCCATTTTGAGTGCAAATTGAGTCATTGCATTACCAGAAAAATATGATGCATTATCAAACATTAAAGCGGAAGGCAATCCAAACCTGGTGATTATGAACTGATCTATGAATTCAATGATATTTTCAGCGTTAGCCGTCCTGAGTGGAACTTCTTCTACCCATTTAGTAAAGTAATCTGTCACTGTAAGGATGTATCTATGCTGTTTAGAAGAGTGAGGAACAATCTCACCTATTATGTCCAATCCCCACTGATTGAAAGGCTTTTCAATGGTAACCAGTTACAGTGGCAAGGATGGTTTCTTTTGTCTCCTAGCAGCGGTTTGACAGACTTGACATTTCCTTATGTAGTTATGTGCGTCTTTGAATAATGTGGGCTAGTAATAGCCTGCACGTAAAATTTTATGAGAAGTAGCATCTCCAACGTAGTGTCCGCCTGTTGGCCCATTGTGGAGTTCCTGCAAGACTTTTTCAGCTTTAGCTTTCTCAAGACATCTAAGGAGAACAAAATCACAATTTATTCTAAAAAGAATGTCATTCACGAGTTGATATTGTTTGGTTGTTAACCTCAGGTCTCTTTTCTTGGTATGATCGAGGTTTGGAGGAGCATATCCATTCTTTAGATAATAAATAGTATCAGCGTATAATGACTCAACATCGTTTAGGCTTACCTCGTATACTTATACCTCTGCAAATGGATTTTCAGGCATTAGCGATGCTCCTGCCAACATTTTGCAAAAACCTTGACCTTTTACAATATTTGCTGGTTTGATTTCTATGTCATATTCCTATGAGGCAGTAACCTAATTGGCCCTTTTCTCACCCACATCCTTCTGTACTAGAAGATTTCTTACTGCTGGAAACGATACTATGATCTTGGTATGTGTTTTGAGTAAAAAAGGTCTGAAATATTTAATTGCTTTGAAAACAGCATAATCTTGTTTCTCCACATCTGAATAATTCAATTCAGCTCCTTGTAAATTGGAACTAAAAAAGAAATTGGGGCTTCTGCCTTTTCTTGATTTGCTTGAGTGAGTATCATAGCATATGATCTATCTGAGGCAAATGTATACAGAATAAAAGGATCAGAAAAATTTGGAGTTGCTAAAGATGGAACATTAATAATTGCTTGTTTGATCAGATTGAATGCCTCATGTTCATCTTGGCCTCATTTAAAGTTTGCGTTCTTTTTAATCATGGCTTGTAAAGGAGATACGATTCTTGAAAAATCTGGAATGAATCTCTTTACAAAGCTAATTTGGCCAAGGAAAGATTGCATGGCTTTCTTGTTGTGAGCTAGGGGTACTGCGGAAATTTCCATAATTCTATCAGCATCAATGTGAATTCCATATTTTGACACTATGAATCCTAGAAACTTTCCTTCACTTAATGCAAAAAAATAGTTTTTAGGATTAAGCGAAATCCAATACCTTAAACAACGTTGGAATATTTGTTTTAAATCTCTAAAATGGTTGTTTCGTTTCTTGGAATAAACAGTTATATCATCCAAATAGATTACCACTAATTTATTAACTAACCCTTTGAGTGCAATGTCCATGGCTCTTTGAAATGTGGCACCTGCGTTAATCAAACCAAATGGAATATTTTGATATGCGTATGTGCCCCATTTAGTTCTAAATGTGGTTTTTAATTGATCATCGAGATGTACCAGCACTTGGTTGTATCCTGAGAATCCATCCAAGAATGACATTAATTCTGAGCCCGCAACTGCCTGCAGTATTTGTTCCATGGGAGGTAAAGGAAAATTATCCTTTTGGCAGGCCTTGTTAAGGTTTCAAAAGTCAATGCAGATTCTAATATCTCCGTTTTTCTTTCTAACGGGTACCATATTGGAGACCCATTTAGAATGTCTAACTGGAAAGATTATTTTGGCTTTCAATAACTTATTGAGTTCAGTTTTAATCTGATTTTCTAAATTTGGATGGATCTTTCTCAACTTTTGTTGGACAGGTTTTTCATTATCGATCATTGGGATAGTATGTTGGATGATGGAGGTGTCATATGTTTTGATTTCATTGTAATTCCAAGCAAAGACACTTTTGTATTATTTCAAGAGATGGATATATGCTAATTTCTCTTTAGGGGTTAGGCCAAGGCCTAGGTTGCTATTATGTGGTTTGGCATCAGTTCCTAGATTTACTAATTCATAATTCAAAGTTGAACTTTAGAGTTTTGAATTGGTAGATCTTTTGAATCGATCTTTCAAATCATAAAGGTCTTCTAATTTGACTACTGATTTAGGTATATCATTGTTAGTACTATCCTGTTGCAATTGTTGGTCATGTTGGTCTTTGTCAATTATTTGATTGGCGTAGGATCCTTCAGATGTGAGGAAACTCACGATATCAGGATCGTCGTTGAAAATCCTCTAATTGGTAAGGTTATCAGGAATAGATGGTCTAAAAATTAACTCAATTTAAAATCGGTCAGGGGTAAAATATTCTGAAGGAATGAGCTTGGAAGCTATGATGGCTAAGAGGTCTGCGCTAGCATTCTAAAGTCTGGGAATTGATGAAATGTTAAATGCTATAAATGTTTAGTCAGATCTTGAACTAAAGATTGGTAATGCTTTAAATGACCTGATAAACAGTGTATAGTATTACGTACCTATCTGATTACAATTTCAGAATCTCTGAAAAGTTGCAGGTATTTGGCGTCTAGTCCGATTGCTTTGTATAACCCTTGGATTAAAGCCTCGTATTCTGCGATATTGTTGGTGCACTCAAATTCGAGTCTGCAAGTTAGCATGGTTTTGTCTCCCTCTGGGCTTACTAAAATACATCATGATCCTGCTCCTTCGTTAGACTTAGAACCATCAAAAATAGCTTCCAAAACAAATATTTATTTACAGGACTATCTATAAAATCAATGCATTTAGAACTATCTGTTTGAGAAAAAATTTCTATTTGAGATAAAACAGAATGTTCTAAGTAAGGTGATGTATGAGCATTAAAATTTCCTAGGAAAGAATCTACTGAATAGTTTCCTATGATATTATAATTATATGCTATTGGTTCATTTTCTCCCTCGAGTTCTGTTACTATGTATTTCTGATGTCGTTCGCGTTCAACTTTTATTTGGTTTGGTTTACCATTATAAGGAAGCAACATGTGAGACCAGTCAGTTGCAAAGTATCCATGAAGTTTTTCTAACCAATCTCTGCTAAGAATTAAGCCATAAAATTCAAGAATATCAGCAACTAAAATGTCAATAACTTGACATACCTTTGGGTTAGATGACAGCCTTATGGTAACCTGATTTAATTCGCCAATCACTTCGAATTGTGATCGATCAAGTTGAACTATGCGCACAGCAGATTTATGTGGTTGAACATTCAATTTTTCACAAATTGACCTTGGTAAAATATTTGATGAAGCTCCAGAATCGACGAAGCAATTATGCACGTTTTTATTGAAAATTTCGTAAGTAAGGAGAAATGGAGGAGTATGCGATCTCAATCTTCCTCCAATTAACACGATATCCTTTGGATAAACCTTATTAATTGCATTAGTTGGAGGTCTTCCCATATCATGGGAAGCTTGAGAGATTACAGCAACTGGTAAAGGTGCAACTAGTACAACATGTAATTCTTTCAAAAGTACTTTTTGCTGGTGTTTTAACTTGCTCAATTCAAAAAGAGTAATGTTGGCCATAGTATTTTTCATATTTTCTAGGATGTTATACTCCATTTCATCCGAAACGATTAGCATTTTAGATGGAGTTGATGTGTCTGTTTGGACTGGGCTGGTTTGAGTCGCTTTAGGTGATGTTTTCTTAGCTGTGACTTTAATATCCTTAGTCATCGAGCTTTCACTCTTTGGCTTAGGTGTAGGTTGAGGAGGATCAAGCTGATTTCTACTACGAGTACTAACTGGGAATGCCTCTTGGTCCTCTTCATCTGGGAGGATGAAATCCCACATACCTTGTAACTCTACACCTTCTTCTTCATCGGTATGTTCTTCAGTAGAGTTTTCCTCTTCTTCTTCTGACTTAGCATTTGAAATAGCGTTAGGGGGTTTGGAATTAGTTGAAGTATTTCTTTTAAAAGGCATATATGGCTTTTTAGAAGAAGTTTCTGCTACTTGTTTCTTAATGTCTACCATTTTGTTAGACATGGCCTTCAAAACTTTTTGTAATCCTTCTAAATTGAATGGATCTTTCGGTTGTCTTTTCTTGGGATCTTCTTTGAAAGAGACCTTCTCAGATTTTCGTTCCTCTATCGCGTTTTTCTTTTCTAGGGCCATAATACATTTCTCTACTGCTATTGCTTCTTTCATATTTTCAACTAATGTTTTTTTGTTAGCCCTATCAATAAAGATTACTAAGTTTGATGGTAAAGCAGTAATAGACCATTCAATTCGCACTTCTTCACTAGGTTGAGAAGCAGTAGGAATTTTGTTTAAGATTTTATTGAAATGTAAATTGAAATTTTTGATAGATTCTCTTGAATCGGCCCTAAGGTTAGACAAGTCATTTATCAGTGTCGCTGTAGACCTGTCATCACCAAACTTGGTCAGGAATTGTTCTTGGAAGATGTTCCAACTAGTAATAGATCCAGATGGTAATGAGAAATACCATGATCTGGCTGTTCCTTATAGAGTATAAGGAAAAAGTCGAAAAACAACATATTCATTAGCAACTCCATTGAGATTTATTGATAGCATAAAGTTATTTATATGTTCTTCCGCTAGCATGCGTGCCTCAGGATTAGACTTATGCAACCATTTTTCAGGATGGGCTAGTAACTGACTCAAGGGTGCAGGTATTAAGACTGCCCCTGGGTTATTCCATGGAGATTGGATCATCGCTGAACTAATAACAGAGGAAAGTGCAGAAGATGATCCCTGCGGTTGAGGAGATGAGGATACTATGACTCCAGATGGTTGAGAAGCAGTTGCGGAAGTTCCAATGGGTTGATGGACAATGATCTGAAATGGAGGAGTGGATGGTTGACTTCGCGATGAAGAGGTTGAGATGGATGATGATGATGAAAGAGTCTCACTATCGGATCCCTTAGGAGACTTTCTTGCTCTCTTCCTAGTAGGTAGAGGTAATTCAGTTGGCTGAACACCAAACTTTTCGCTCTTTAACCTAGTAAGAGGATGAGCAGGGTTATATTGCGAAGTGACGCTGCCTTGAGATTTATCAGATTTTTGAGGAGAAATAGAAAATCGCTGGAGTTTGTGAATCAAAGATTCAACTTCAGGAGGTTCAATAGTAGATTGTTCTGAAATTTCAGGGTTTGTAGCAGCGACTGTTGCTCTAGCGACTTCTAACTCTGGATTTACATATTCTAAATGCAATGGAGAATTCGGGGGAGATGGTGAGGGCGATTTAATCTCAGAATGGTATTTAGATTTTGATTTGCTTGCCATTCACAATTTGAGGCCCTCCTTCTAGCACCAAATATGTTGAAGCCCCAAAAATCGGCTCTACAACAAGGGGGATACCCACCCGGTCTGGACCTTGGTTAGCAGCTCCTTTTCCGTTTGGTATATTGGGTCTGACTGGGGATATGGGACCAATTTCCCAATTTATGTGTGTGTGTGTGTGTTGAATTGACATTTCTTTTTCTAACAATTTCTAAATGGAATACTTCTACTCTAATTCTAATCTAATAATAAGAAAATTGTATTCTAATAAGAAGAAATATCTAAATCTACACTAACCCAGGGTGTAATCTTTCCTTTATGCGATCTAAAATGATTTCAAATAACAACTGGTAATAAAGATCATTCAACTGTTATGAGAAAATAATTCAATAAAGATGAACCACTTCATATAAAAAGTTAGACGAAACAGTTGTGAAAAACATATCACATAATAAGCTATTCATACACTAAGCATAAATAAATATCTATCACCATACAAAAGTTCCAAATGATAACTTAGGCATTCATACATCAATATATAAATAACTGAACATGAAAATCACTCTAACACAAGGGCAGAAATAGTTAAGAGATAGAAATACCATTTATAACTAGTCCTACTTATGAGCTTCAAGCGATAACGACTTATCTCTTCTTGATCTAACATCCACTAAGAGTACAAAAGTGCAACATTAGTACCAGATATCAAATGCAAACATCAATATATCTTGTTCCATTCATTCATCAAAACCTCCTCAAAGGGTATAGAAGTGCATGTTCTGGGGATAAGTTTTTGATAAATTTCAGGACCCTTCTCTAAATGCATGAGAAGGGTTTAAACACTACTAACTAAATATAAAAATAAATTATTACAAAAATGTAGGATGCAGTTTAAATGACCGTCCTCAATTTAGGAAAATAAAACAAAATTAAAACTAAAATTGAATCTAAAATTAAAACTACTTCTGTATTTGGTCCTTGAAATCGCACGCATGCAACATCTATTTGAGAAGAGTCAGATGGCCGACTTCTGATTTTAGATGAGCTAAGAAAATAGAATTGACAAGAGCTAGCACCATCTTTTCGGCCGAATTGATGATACACTTAAGTGTCATCCACTGGATATGTGGCTTTACCAAGTATGCCCAGTAATAATCCCAGTTCAACTTGGTTAACCCTTGGATTTCTTTTGCCTTTTCTTTGGCTTTCTGCTTCCAATCTGTTTGTATCATTACTTTCTTGCAATTTTTGGGGCTTGCAGGTGACTGCGCAATTCACAGCTTTCCTTTTCAATAATTTTTTCTCAGCGATGTGCGATTAGCTCTAGGTGCTAATCGCACATCGGAAACTGCCTCTGTTTCTTGATTCGGGTTTCCTTGATGCATTTTTTGCCTTTTGCGCTTTTTCCTTTTAGGTGATATAAAGTTCAAATTTTGTGAAAATAATATTTCCGCAAGCTCTTGACCCTGAGTCTTAAATTGTCTATTTCTAATATCTACGCTGTCCAATATCCAGGGTCTTGCTACTATCTGGTGCAAGAATGAGCAAGCTAGCTCTATGATGGATGCCTCAGAAGAACTATTTGAGCCCGCGGTAGCAGTAACTTCCATTACTCTAGGATTCTCTTCTTCAAGCAGATTATACATGCCTTCCCACGTAGCAATTCCTGCGTCTCTCTTACAGGCTGTGTTTGTATACAAGGGTGCCATTTCTTTTTCTTCAGAGCTTGGAGCTTTGCTTTTCTTTCCCATCTTAACCTGCATATTGCTTTGTATCGTTCTCTGTTCTCCGTTCCTGCAATTCACAAGTCAAGTGAAAATAATGACAAGGAAGGGTGATGGGAAAGTTTTAAATGCCGAAGATACATCAAATATACCACCTTACGTGAGATGATTTTTCGATAAGCACGAAACCATATTCCATTAATAACTGGAAACTAACTCATTTATTAGCATTAAAGCGCATAACCAGGTGTCAATTTATGGAGAATACTTTTCTTGAATAACGAGCCCAAAAGATCCATGATGAAGCGATTTTGCAATTTTCTTCGCAATATCGCAGATCGCAATATCGCAAAATCATAACATCACAGAATCGTAACATCGCAGAGTTGATTTGCTCATGGCATCGCATTGTCGCATTGTTGTTGTATCACGGAATCGCAATGTTGTTGTATCGCGAAATCTCAATATCGTAATATCGCAGATCGCAGGAACATTATATATGACAATCTTTGTTAACCTGTTTTCTCCAAAATGTGATTTGTGATCGGCGTCATCGCATATCGGAAAATTAAAGTGTTTCAATGTAAATTGTGCTTGATGTATGCGATGCGATATTTTGTTATCGCGTATCGCGATCTCACAATATTGGAATTCAGCTTGTAAGGTAGTATCCTGTCATCTTTTTTGCGATGCGATATTTCCTAACGAAAGATTTTGTCTTACCTTGTCATAAAACTTAGATTTTTATATTTTGCAAGGGAGGTTCCCTAAGTTTATGATGGTAATTTTATTTGAAAAGGAAATTTAAGCACTATTTTGATTTTTTCAATTTTTTAACTAAGGGTCCCCACTTATTTAGTATTATGTATAATGCTAAATAAGGAGGGGGGTTGTTGCTGGCCACAACAGGTATGTCTATACATTCTTTCCATTATATCCATAATGATTTTGTAAGAAAATTCCCCCCTTTCATTAACCTCCAATGCCACTCCAAATGAGCTAAGGACCAATTCATCTTCATTTAATTCATCATCATTTACATGTTCTATAATTTCTTTTCTTAGAATGTCTTTCCTTCATTGTTTCTCCCTATAGAACATTAAACATATATGAATTAAAAGATTGTTTGAAACATGTTATCTAATATTATTAAGTATTTTATTAATGAAAATTCAAAAAAAAAAACTCATATTGAATAGTATTTTTACATTCACCTAATTCATCTTTCTGCAAATTTTATATCAGGATTTTACACTCTTATGCACTTAGATTAGAAATAATGTTATCGACCTTCTTCATTTTATGGCTCTACATGACACACACTATTGGCTTGTGGGGGCATGACCTAGGTTCAGCATTAGTTATCCAAACAAATCCCTACAAAACTGGCCCTTTTGGCATCATCTCGCGGAGCGCGGACTGAAGTCTCACCCGAAGCAGTATGGGGGATGCTGGAACCAACTTTCCGCACCCTTGAGATGGATGTGATGTTGGTTTATTCCAGCTACAACTACCTTCGTGTGTTTTC
Organism: Pinus tabuliformis; assembly: GCA_031772625.1. NCBI lineage: Eukaryota > Viridiplantae > Streptophyta > Pinopsida > Pinales > Pinaceae > Pinus > Pinus tabuliformis. The sequence continues at coordinate 661,882,780 of CM062820.1, read as the reverse complement.
TTAGCCCTCTGTTCCACCCTTTAGTACCTTCACAAAAGGGTACAATTGGCTTTCGCGCAACCCTAACCTAGGACTGATATACTTTTACGTTGCTAGGGCAACGAACTGCGATATTTCCCAAACTACTCTAAGTATCTTACATGTCTTATTAACAGATCTTAGTTAGCTTCATGTAAATAGATGTTCTTACCTGTGTTCACTTAAGCATAAAAATTACATATATTCGCGCATCATATAAGCATTATAAGTGAAATCCATACCCAATATAACCAGATGCATAAACAGGAAATAAAGACACAGAAATTGTAGAATACTTCTCTTTATTGATAATTCCAAACCATTACAGACTCACCCCGCCCTGCGCACTCAGCTGTAGGGGTGCACGCACTCAGTTGTAGAGCCTATTCCTATGCTACGACCCAAGATTTAGACTTCTACTTCTGAGCTATCTCTCATACATGTTTGACCTTTCTTGATTGATTGATTCCTCCCTCTAACTACTTAGACCTTAGCTCTATTTATACAATCCCATGGTACGTAGACCATGGGTAGATCTTTTACAGCCAACATTACATTTCCAAAATAAGGGCGGACAACCCTATGATGCTTTAACATCTACACGCTCCGTGACCACAAAATGCAAAGTCTTTACACTTGGATTACAAAATTATGACCAAAATATGGGCTTTTAGCCCCAAAACTACCCTTGGGGGATCTCATGCCCAACAGGCCCCCAACATAAACATCGTGACTCACCCTCAAGTCACTTTGTAGGTGCAAAGATCTTACCGCGAAGACGTCCCAGCTCCATTTGGATTAATGCAACTTTGGCAATGCACTGAGCGGTCGCCTGCTGGACTTCTTCCACACGCTTCTCAGTGACTGTTGTTGAACTGCTACCCTGAATCTTCTACTGAGCGGCTTGCAGTTGCACGAGCTTTCCTTTAATGGAGGCTATGATCTTATAAGCCCTGTCTATCCATGGCTATATGTGTGCTTTTAAGACCACTTTTTTATGCCGAGTGGCATCCACCTGTTCCTTAAGCGCCTTTGCCTCCTGCATCCGTGTGAGCCTCTATGTAATGGAAACCATCTGCGCGGTCCCTTTGACCTCATCATATTTATATTGTAGCCCGCGCGCCTCTATTTCCAAGAGGTCTACATTTGGGTCCTCCTACAAGGTGGTGAGGACCTCGAATGACTGTTCAAAAAGCTACATGTAGTCTGCTACTTCACTGTTGACCCCCACTATTGTTGATGTAACAACGGTGGTACATTGTTCCTTGATTTCTAGTGGAGTTGAGGGCTAAGTGCACAACTACAATTCTGTGATATGGAGGTTCAATGCCAATTGAACACAAGCCATATCTGCTCAAGCGTCGCACACCCCTGTGGCCGATTTGCAGACATGCGCCTCTACCAGTTCTTCTACCTGAATATCCAACTTCGGGACCATTCGGCAGGCTTCCTCCACTGCCTACATTATTTGCTTTTTCTACTCCACTACCTCATTGTGCTGCAGGCCCAACTACTCAATGTTGATGCACTGCTCACTCATCACCTACAGAGTGTGATTCTCCCGGGCCCTTTGTTCCATGGTGACGCCATCCTGTAAGAGGTAGAGCATCTCCTGAGGGAGCACATCCATATTCAGTCCTACCCCTTTCAGACTGCCAATCGTGGGCTTGTCGGCCTCCTTTTCTGGAGTGAGTGCCCCATCTGGTAGCACTATCATGTTGGTCGCCCTTGTGTGCAACATCTCCTCAGTAGCTGAAGTGCCAATCGCGCAGCTAGTGGACATTGTCCCAGCCTATGGAGTGCCAACCTGCAACTCCTACAGCTCTATCTAGAGAGCCCCTAATACCAATTATTGCTACTCTTCGAATTGTTGGAGGGCCTTCCCAATGACATGCCTCACCGTCTCTCTGATATCATGCAAATTCCACTTTGTGAGGGTGATTGGGTTGAACGATGTCTTTGATGCCTTAGTTTTCTTTCGCGGCACAGTCTGCTCTCACGATCGTAGATGCTTGAGTTGGGTGGACGTAATTTGCGAGTCCGTGCCACCTTGTTTTCCCTCAGTCCCAAGTGAAGGTGACATCTTTCCTTCTTGCTCTTCTCCTCCATTTTGTTGTTGTTCTGCCAATTTCACGACATTGCGTATTGCCTGGGCCTTAGCCTCTGCTTCTTCCCTTTTTTTCTTCTCTTTCAGCTACACCATTCGGAGCTTGGTTTCTTCCTTCTTACGCTGTGCAGTGGACTTTTCCATTTCCCTGGAGCCTAGTGTAGCATGCCATTCCGATGGCCAAGACTTGAGGATTGCGAAAATTACATCATCGGTCACCAAATATGGTAGGTTATGCCATGTCTTCGTAGCATCCTTCCATGCCCTAATAAAGACTTGGTGGAAATCCACTTTAAATTCTGCAAAGCTCTGCAAATTGGTGTATATTGTGGACAACAACCACAGCTTGTGATTGATCCCGATCTGGATATTCATCTCCATTAAGAGCCAAAATATCTTGCTTTATTTTATTCGCTGCATGTCCCTGGTCACCCACAGCGAAGCGTACATCACTGCATTTGGAATGTCTAGCGCAACAGAAAGGAATTGGCTATCTTTAGGTAGCTCCGATGCCACCAGTATGATCGAGACCAAAAGCCACGTGTAGTGGAACATCTTTCCCTACTCTTGGGCCTCACGACAGTTCACAAGGAACTCACCACATAGATAATTCTCCTAGTTGAACTGGACTCCTTCAGCACATTGGGATGCTAGCGTAACCACAGGTGTAGGCACCTCATCTGTATGACACTTCTGCATTACCTTCCCTGCAAAAATTTGTGTTGTGACTTTGACTGCAGGGTTGTTAATGTTGGATATGGAATATCCCCGCTTCTTCTTCTCCAACTTGAACTTCTTCTTCATCGCTTCTGCGAGGGCCAGCTTGCCACCTTTTCCCTTTGATATATTGGTTGGATCCTCCCCTAAGTAAGGCAAGCACTTGATCTGATGAATCCAGTGATTTGTGATGGGAATGGGCTCCTCTAGCCACAACATCCATCATGCACCAAGCAGAGTAGCTGCCTAATGATGAAGACTGTCACTGGGGCACGGTGGTAATGCGAAACCCAGAGCAAGTTTAGCAACCAGGCTTTCGCTACACCCTTGAGCCATGTGCGCAACTCCAATTCAATCACTCCAACCATCGCGTCAATCCATCGATGCATTAGATTCTCAATCGCTAAATGCAGGAATTTCTCATGATCTGTGAGGTCCCAATATTCAAACTTCAGTACAGGAACTCACCCTAAGTGCAGCCCCTAAAAAACAATATCATCTGGCAGCAACAGAGTTTACAAGGAGCTCTTGCTCTCGTCTATGTCCTTCAGCACCTTGGCCTTGCCCTTGCACAGAGGGACATATTCGAGTAACCGAGTAATAGAGTCCACACCCAAGGTTTCAACTTCCATTTCCACATCCTCCTCATCCACCAGGATTTCTTTATATTCCTCCTCGTCGGCCTCCAGATTAATGGCCTTCCCCTTTTCATACAAGGTGAGCTTGGTCCTCTATGGGTTTCATGGTGAGATGCACATTGGGATCATAGCCTTCTTATCCTTCTTAGGTCTCGGTGTTCTGGGTGATTTAGAGACCTCAAATATAGCTTCGGTGCTCTCTAGGGCTGCTACTACTACAATTTCCTCCGCAGTTTCCTTGGGTGTCGACATCATTCTAGTCAGGAGGTCCTGCGTCTCCATCGGCAATGTCACGAACACTGAAATTGCTCTTAAAGCCTAAAAATTCATAAGGTCCATACACACTTGATAACACAACAACTGGACTTTCAAAATTCCAAGTGTTTTTCACTGGACAACCACTTGTAATTTATAGGGCCTTTTGAATTCAAATTCGACCATTCCCCCTACATTCGGCCAAATAATGCTAGATTGGCAGCAGATTTTCAAGAATGTGAGCCATAAATTTTTCCTTAAATGCCTACTGCCTAATCCATTTTGCACCAAACCAACCATCTAATCGTGAATAGTGATTTAGCGGTCACTTTACAACAAACCTGCACGCTAGCACAGCTATCTTCACGCTGTTGCAAACCTTGTGACACTTCACTGCTTCATGCAATCATGAAATCATATAGCTCCCCAACTCAGGCAGTGTACTTTATAGTCCTGTGCCTCCTTTCAGCTGCTTGGAGCTCTAAGATTGTGCTTCTATCACTTATTTAGATGGCTGGGCCACCTCTGTATGGCTTCAATTGATTGTCGTTCACCTTTCCTGGGAAGGGATCACCATTCAACTTAGCGAGTTGGACCGTGTCACCATTGGTAGTCTTGTTAATAACATAAGGCCCTAGCCAATGAATTTTGAATTTCCTTGGAAATTTACCAAACTTATTGTCATACAACAACACCAAGTCATTCACCTTAAATGTGCATAGCTTAATATGTCAGTCATGCCATGATTTTTCACGTTTCTTTTGGACTTGCTGGTGAAATCCAGCCAAAAATCTCTCTTCTTCAAGCTCATCCAACTATGCGAGCCTCTCTTCAAGGACTTCATGATCCATCATACCTGTGATCGCTATTATGCGCAGACTAGGCATGATGTATTCCATAGGCATTACTACTTCAACCCCGTATACCAGCCTAAAGGGTGTCTATACTGTTAACTTCTTGGACGTCATCTGATAAGCCCCTAATACTGCAGGTATGCGTAGGTCCCAATCATTTCGCTGAGCATTGCAAACCTTGGTCAGTGCAGTTTCAAGTACTTTGTTGAATGCCTCCACTGTCCAGTTAGCCTATGGGTGATAAGGTGTGTTCTTTTGGTGATACACCTGAAATTCTCCTGTCAGCGTGCTAATCGTTTTGTTTAGAAAGTGTGTACCCCGAACACTCATCAAAATATTTGGACATCCAAATCACATCAATACATTCTCAAATAGAAACTTCGTGGTAGTCACACCCATGCAATCTTTCACCGGTTGCACTTCTCACCAACGAGTCAAGTACTTCGTCATAGTGATAATGTACCTCGCGCCTGTCTTTATTTGGGGTTGAATAGGTCGTACAAAATCTATTGCCCACTTTTCGAAGGGTTGCAATGTCATTTGTGGATTCAAAGGCATTTCATCCCTCCGTGATGGCCTCCCTGTTCTTCGATATACATCGCATGCCTTGCAATATGCTTTTGAATCCTGATGATGGATTGGCCACCACAACCCTGTGCATAGAATATTTTACGTGGTTTCTCTCCCTGCATAATGTCCTCCCATGACACCCCCATGAGCATTCACAAGGATGTTACTTCGTTCAAACTTAGGTACATAACTTCGCAGTATCTCATCAGTCCCCATCTTGTATATATGCCCAACAATGATAGAGTAATTTGTCGCGCGCACCACTAATTCCTTCTTTTGCTGGATAGAGTATCCTTCTGGTGCAATTCCTATTGTTAGGAAGTGTATTATATCCTCAAAATTTCCGTCCGCGACACACACAACAAAGAGCTGTGCATCAGTTAAACCTTCCTCCAAATTAGTCGGTTCCTCCCCTGTCTCGATGTGTGATAGGTGATCTAGTCCTGCGTTTAATCGTCCAAGCTTCACAACAAATTAAAAATCGTATTCTTGGAACAATAAGAGCCATCTGCAAATTCTCCCCCCAATACAAGGTTATTGACTAGGTACTGTAGCGCGGAGTGGTCCATATACATCTTAAAGTGACCTCCTAGCAAGTAGTGTCAATACTTCTAGAGTGCATACACCATAGCTAGCCCCTCGCACTCAGTGGTGGAATAGTTCTTCTCTACTTTGGATAATATGTGGCTTGCGAATGCGATAGGGTGGTCCAATCGTTCTCTTCCATCTTGTGTTAGTATTGCCCCCAACTCTATACATGATGCGTCAACATGTACATGAAACTCTTTCTTGCAATTCAAAAAGACTAGAATCGGTGCAGGAACCATCTTTTCTTTCAAAATATCCAATCTTTTCTTACGTTCATCATTCCAGCAGAATGAGACATCCTTCTTCAACAATTTTTGCATCAGCGTGGTTATTTGGGCATAGCCTTTGATAAACTTCCTGTAATATCTTGTATGTCCCAGAGTAGCGCGTAGCTGTTTCACAATCCTTGGCGCTTCCAAGTTTAGAATCACTACGATATTCATGGGGTTTACCATCAGCTGTTGTCTGCAAACCACATGCCCCAATATGTTACCAAAAGGAACACAAAACAGACACTTCTTGAGGTTGAGCGTGATCTAGTATCTTCGACAGGTATCCAACATCAAGCGCAAGCTTGCTACGTGGCACTTAACCAACCCAAATACAGTCTAGTCATCAAAATATACCTCCAAGAACTTATGAATGAATTCCTTGAATGTCATGATGACCACACACAAAAAGATAGCAGACATATTCTTCATCCCAAATGGCATTACAGTGTACTGAAAACAACCCCATTCAGTCACGAAGGTTGTCTTGCTCCTATGCTCTGGTGCGATTTTGATTTGGTGGTACCTAGAGAACCCATCAATGAAGGAGTATGCTTCTTGGCCACCTACATTATCTAGAATTTCATTCGTGAATGAAGTTGGGAAAGGATCATGCACACAAGCATCATTCAGTTTTTTGAGATCCACACCTATACTTTTTTTTCAGAGAAAGATCCACACCTATCCTTATCTCATCCTTCTGCTTCTTCTCTTGCACCACCATTGGGCTTACCCAATCAGATTCCTCCACAGACTCAATGATGCCTGCTGCTAACATTTTTTCTAGCTCTAAGTGAACTTTTTCCTTGTATTTTGGATTCAGGCGATAAGGCCTCCGCTTAACTGGATTCACATTGGGTTTTAACGTGATCTTCATCACCCCTAGATCTCCGATTATTCCTTTAAAATCCATAAACATGGTGGGGAATAAGTCTTGATATTCTTGGATTAATTCAACAACCTTATCTACTATCACATTGTCCTAGTAGTCTCCAATCTCCGTGAATTTGGGTTTTGCCTCCACACCAAAGTTCACCTGTTTAGTTCTCACCGGCGCGGTTATATTTTGGTTCTCAATCTGCGATCCTTGGACCTCATGGTGGCCCTCTGTTTTTGGAATATTAATCTTTTGCGGATCCTTGTCCTCCTCTTTAGCAATTACATTATAACTTTCCAATGAATGACTCAACTGAGTAGTCCATTCAAGCCATGTCACGTCTAAAGGATCTTGAGGTATCCTAAATATGGTTGCTTTCACCTCTTGTAGAACTTCATCAATACCATCAAACCCATCCTCAAAACTAAATGTCATCATGAATCTTTCATGCAGGATATCCCATTCACCTGTCCCATGGCAGAGCATTGTTTCTATATACCAATTCATTGGGATAACATCCAAGGTATGACAGAATAGGTGCACCCATTCAACTTGTGGCATTTCTCCATAGGCCTACGTCCATTTGGTCAAATGCATGCCCAAATCATTCTTCCCATTGTACTTGTATGTCAGTCACATCTTAGGCTTCCAAAATCACACTCACATCATCCTCTAACATTCACGCCAATCATCAAAACTTCCCTTGTGTGTACCCCACCATCTTGTGGGCATAGCGCACAGTGCCCAGTCCAAGGCCTGGAAGCGTTACTTTTCTAACACCTCCATTTCAAATTCATCCAGGAAGGTATGTAATTCATTTAGACCATCATAAGTAGACAAAGTTCTTACCTTTGATTACACACAATGCAGTGACGGGTCATCATGTTGCAATTCAGCATAGTTACTTCGTGTAACCAATTCTGCCATCGTTCTATTTCTTTGTCGGAGTGTGAAGTGTAGGAACTCTCATGATCCCATGTAATCTATCCATCCATGGTGGGATTCACCCAGTCTTGGTCTCGCGATGTTATGTTATAGATGCAGTCCAAATAATCATCACGCTCATAATCAAAAACGGGTTCCATATAGCGTGATCCTTCAACGGGATCCAGGGGTATTATTACACGTAGTGATTTCTTTTCAAATATCATCTCACACTTATTCACATTGATTACCCCATTTATATCAGTAGCCCAGTCAATTCCCAGGAGCGCAGGGTAGGGATTGCTGTCATCCACAATCTCTATTACTTCAAAGTCTTCTAGTGCGCTCGCTCTCTCAATATCCACGGTCACTCCCTGCAGCCGCCCCATGGGTATGATTTTCTATTGATTCACCATCCTTAGCTAAATCATAGACCATTGTAGCGCAAGTCTCCCAATTCGCTCCCATGTTTGCTTTGGCAGAACATTCACATCTAACCCCAAATACAGAATGGCTTGATCCATTTCGTATTTTCTGATCTACGCAGTGAGACTCATTTCACGCCTCATCCTTGTCTTATGCTTACCGATATTTCGAACCACACATGGTTCACCTGGCATGGTCCTAGCACATCTATTGATGAGTTCTTGTAACCCTTTCACAACCTTACTATCACACAGTAACTTAATACAGGTTTTGAGGAAAGTTGTGAGCATGGAGGGGTCCTTCTTTGGCTTCGGTTTATCCTTGCTTCCTGAAGTGGAGGCCTCAGCGAAGCTCTTTTTAGCTTCCATGAATGCTTCACGAGCACGATCCAAATTAAACTCAGCCTCTTTCGCCAGGGCTTTACGAAACCATGTACTATCTTCTGGTTGGTTCCCCTTGTCATCTCCTGTTGCGATTCCACTCTAGAGAACTATATTTACGTTTGCATCTTCCTTGCATAGCTCAAACCTAATCATCTACAGGTTTTGAGTCAAGGGAGGTGGTAGCACCCCTTTTTCATGTATCCTAGCTATCAGCATAGGAAAATCTTATGTTTGATGATCAAACAACGTGAAATACTTGCACGACGGCCGCGTTGGATTAGTGAAATCATGGGCATAGTGTCCTGGGCCTCTGCAATTGTAGCGAATCAACTGTCCTCGACCTCTACTAGGTCCTCGTCCACCTCGGCTTCATCCACGCCCCTGAAATGCTATCCACGCCATCCCTTTATTTTGGTCAAGGGGTCACGTTTTGACCTGAACCCTATAAGCAGGAGTTCTATCCATCATCAATTCATAGCTCCTGCAAGTATGTTCATCATGTCCTACCAACCTACAAAAGTTGTAGAACAACTATTGCGGTGTTTGCACATACTTCTGTAGCAAGTGATAGTTATCCATAGCATGCTTTTTGGTTACCTGACAAATAGCGCACCACAAAGCAGGTGATGCACTAGGTCCTACTTGAGCTTCTGGCCTTAAAGGCATTGGTCCTCTTCCCGAAAGCCAATTTGTAAAGAATAGGCAGTGGTCTTTGTCATGACCCTGACTCTTGCATTTCAAGAACCATACCTCCTCGCATACCTCTGGTCGAACCATCCTATCCTACTTCAGGCTTTGCATCTCAAGGCACGGATTCTGTAGCTGTGCGTAGATCTGCTGAACTCCTACATTAGGATCTTGCATCAAAGTCTCATGTAGTCTCATGGAAATTTCCAAGGCCTCCGCTCGAGTTTTTATATTTTGCTGCAATAGCATGATCCTTAAGTGGGGTAGTAGTGAAGCCACAAACCACTCGTGATGTTGTCCATCTGTCAAATTCATATTGGCTTAAAAGATTTGACACCTCAATCTTTGATCCAATTCCCACGATGTCTTGCCTGGTCACATCGTGATCTCTTTGAATCCGACAATCGACTGTGACTTGGACTTAGGCCTGCTAAATTTCCTATTTAGTGCTTCTTGGATGTCCACTACTCTAGAATTCAAATTATCGTTAGAGTACTTAATGTACCAGGTTATCGAGATATCTTGCTGAGCACTAACCATCGTCACCTTCCTTATATGATCCACTGTAACACCTTGAGCTTCCCATACAACCCTCACCATGAATCAAAATTGGTCCAGGTTCCCATTTCCCAAGCCTTTGAACAAAGCAAACTTCACTGTATTTTCCATACTAAATTGCGGTGGAGGTGGTATGGGTGAAGTTGGAGGCGATGGTGGTGAAGATGGAGGTGGTGTGGGAGGAGGTGGTATCACAGGAATCCTTTTCTTATCAACTAAATAACACTTCGCGACAAGACCTTCGCTATCCCTTCTTCATCCCCTCGTGAAGGTGAAATCAAGGGGCTATACTCTGGACCCTTATTTCCTTCGATTTTGTAATTTTTCCACTTCGCGTAGTCCCAAAAATCAAGGTAGCTACATAACCCATTTTTTGCACAACAACATTTTAATCCAAATATTTAAAGATTTAATGTACTTACCTCATGGTCCTTTGAAAAAGCATCGCTTTGCCTCGCGATAGATAACCGAGGTGTATATCGTGAACTCAGTAACAAATCCTCCTATGATGCAATCGAGCCAATGATTGACAACACGGGCAATCTTATCCTCTGATGCTTCCAACCTTCGCACTAGCTCTAGGGTCTGCATAACAGGTCTATTAAGTTTCCGCCTTCCTTGTCTATCTGCTAGATTTTCGATCCACTGATATAGCTTAGTAGGAAAGGAGGTGAAAAATATTTCGTGGACCTCCGTATACAGGTATTAATCCAACCACTGTTCTTTTGACAATCATGGGTTTTTTTTCTTGTGTCGTGAACTCGTGAATCCTTCTATCCAACCAGACTTCGATTTCTTTCTTAGTTGGATTCCAGTGATATGACATCACACATCTCTTATCCAGATTACGGTCCTGACAAGAGAACCATTTGTTGGCTTATGGGGGCTTGACCCAGGTTCAGCGTTAGTTAGCCAAACAAATCCCTCTGCTACTAGCCCTTTCAACATCAGCCCACGGAGCATGGACTAAAGTTTCACCTGAAGTAGTATGGGGGATTCTGGAACCAAGTTTCCACACCCTTGAGATGGATGTGATGTCGGTTTATTCTAGCTATACCTGCCTTCGCGCAGTTTTCTTAGCCCTCGGTTCCACCCTTTAGTACCTTTGTGAAAGGGTACAATTGACTTTCACGCAACCCTAACCTAGGGTTGATATACTTTCACGCTGCTAGGGCAGAAAACTATGATATTTTCCAAACTACGCTAAGTATCTTACTTGTCTTATTAACATATCTTGGTTAGCTTCGCGTAAATAGATGTTCTTACTTGTGTTTAGTTAAGCAACAAAATTACATATATTCGCGCATCATATAAGCATTATAAGTGAAATTCATACCCAATATAACTAGATGCATAAATAGGAAATAAAGACGCATAAATTGTAGAATAGTTCTCTTTATTGATAATTCCAAACCATTATAGCCTCGGCCTACCCTGCGCACTTAGCTACAGCGGTCCACATGCTTAGCTATGGAGTTCTACACATATGCGCACTCAACTACAGAGCCTCTACCTACGCTATGACCCAATACTTAGACTTCTACTCATACATGTTTGGTCTTTCTTGATTTATTGATTTCTCCTTCTAACTACTTAGAGCTTAGCTCTATTTATACAATCCCATGGTCCGCAAACCATGGGTAGATCTTTTACAGCCGACATTACATTTCCAAAATAAGGGTGAACAACCCTATGAATCTTTGACATCTACGTGCAACGCGACCAGAAAATGCAGAGCCTTTACACTTGATTACAAAATTATGACCAAAATATGGGCTTTGAGCCCAAAAACTGCCCTTGGGGGATCCTGCACCCAACATACACTAACCAATACATATTATTTAAACTTACATATAGTTAAAACATATTAATTTTGTAAAGAATCTACAAAGAATTTTCCTTCTCTGCTTTGTTTGGTGTTATCATTATGTCGATCAATATTTTGTTACTCAACAAGTTCTTAGACATTTTTTAGAAATATACAACCTATACCATTCAGTATAGAAGTCATTAAATATATTTTATACATAAATCAAATAATTTTCAGCTGAAATTATCTCTAATAACCAATGCGGTTATTTGAATAAAATCCCTGGTGTGTTTAGTAGATTAAACACACCAGGCATTTAATTGTTTAGCACCGATAATGGAAATTATTTTTTTTAATAATTTTAAATTATGATGGTGTGATTTGTAATCATAAAATCACCGCCATCACTTAACGATTTTATTTGGTGAAGGGAGGTCAGTGTATTATATTACACTAGGAGCACCTATAAACATACTGGACAGGGCCAACAGATTTGGTGTGATATGTAATGATAGAAGCACTGAAAAGACCCCCCTACTTTACATGTAAAATGCCCTATATATAGTATGTAAAGAAACCCATTAAATATGAAATGCCTAAAATGAAAAACCCTAATTGTGAAGTGGTATAGGGAGTTAAACCCTAAGATTAAATTTTTCAGTCACATAAGTAAGAAGAATCAAGGGTTTAAGGTAAGTATTGATTTTTTTTGAATTTTAATTAAATCTAAATAGGAATAGAGATCTTAAATTTTTTACTATACAGGGGTTTAATTTTTGTTAATCTGAATTTTTAATTAATTTAATAGAAATTGTAAAAATTTGTAAGAGTAAAATCAACAGTAAAATTTAAATTTTTTTCTATGCAAGTTTTTGAGTGAATCACCATACCTTTCAAATTTTGGTCTTTCTATGGCTCTAAAATATTATGGTGCTGCCAAGATGTCTCTCTGATAAACGATCTCTCTTTTAATTAAACGTTAACAAAAATTGTAAAATAATTTATTAGTAAAAACAAAAATAAAATTTAAATCTTTTACTATGCAGGGTTTTGAGTGAATCAAAATACCTTTCATCTTCTGATCTTTTGAATGGTTTTGTTGCTCCAAAGTATTTTACTGCAGGACAATGCTCCTGGTATTTATCTCTTACAAATCACTCCCTTGAAAATTTGGGAAAGATAATGAAATAGGGAATAAATTCTTATTATTTAAAAGGATTTATGAAATTAGATTTCAAAAAATCAATTGCTGCTTATTTTTTAATTTTAAAAAGGAAAAAGTCTTGCATTGTTTTTTCTCAATTAATCCAAATGTCAGTGTGTTTGATAGTAAAGAGAATTGTTGCATTTACAATTAAATCACACTAAATTTTCCAGGGTGCCAAATTTTATAAACGCACCAACATGATATAATTCCTTTTTTTTCTATGTTTTGAAATACCAAAATAGTGTAGTTAACATTTTAACACAACGATGTAGTTTGTATTTAAATGCATCCATGTTGTAATTGTTATAATAGCATTAACATGGTAGAATTCATTTTTATTTTCGAAATCCCAGAAATAGGTGCGGATTGACGATTTTTTTTATTTAAACACATGAGTGTTATTTTTTACAAGAGAATTGATATGATGGAATATTTTTTTTCGAAATGTCAGAAATCGATGTGGTTATTATTTGAACGCCCTAGTGCACTGATTATTTGAACACATCGGTGCGATTCATCCTTATAAGAGCACGGATAAGGTTTAAAATATATCTAAAATTTCATTTTCATATAAAATGACATATTCATCTCAAATTATCCTTTAGGACACATCCACTTGAGTTACAATGGTTCATAGTATAGATTTTCTACATAAAGTCACATTATTCTTGAAAAATGGTTTGAAAACTATATTGAAATTTAGATTGTGGTTATATGGTTTTCGAAATTCATTTTAGATATGTACACAAAATTTTATCTCTGATTTTTCTCAAATGCAGGGAGAAAATCTCATGATATCAAATGGATAATTCTTCAAATTCCAACTTGTTCCATATTAATGATAAAAGCCCTTCGTGAAGTTATCCCTTTCCATCTCTAGTAAGTTTATATTTTATTTATATTTTTCTTATCTATTTGTTTTTTTAATCCATGTCAATTTGAATAAAAATGTATTCAAATTTCCATAATCATAATTCAGAACCGAGTTCAAATGCATAAAATATTCCTCGATTTCAAAATTGTTAGAAGCTTTTATTAGGAGTAGCATATCACAAGTAGTTGGTAGACGAAAATGGACAACCAATCCATCCTTCCAGTTGGAGCATGACATATTCCAGTTGCAATCCTATATCAATGATGGTAATAATTGTTTAGTATAATGTTATTTCAATAAGCGGTTGCATTGATATGCTTACTAATATTATTGATGTACTAATGTTCAATATTTTTTGAAATTAGGATTCTACTGAAGATGGGAGACCCACCTACCATCTCCTAGTGCATCACACTACAACATAAAATCAAGAGAAGGTTGCATTAAAAGAAAGAGTCAAAGAGGAATCATATAAAGAATGGTTGAATCAACCACCTATATTTCAATTCCCACTACTTCTAGATTTACAAATTAGAAATGGCTACAACGACAATAGTTCTTCATCACAAGTTGGTGATGGAGGCAATGTTGTTAGATGTATTCTAGAATGATGAGCTAGGGGATGATGCTCATATCACTGATACCTTATTCGAAAGATTGGAATATGCTTCCATGACACATATCTTTGGACCTAATGACAAGTCAGAGACTGCTCAGTTGGGGACAATGATGTTGTTGTACAATTCGAAAACAAAGTTTGGCATGTCAAATGCATGTTTCTCAGAAATATTGAGGTAATTCACTTGCATGATTGATCAAGTGCCTTATATTTTTAGAAATATTTTTGCACAACCAACATTAAAATTGGTTGATTTTACGTACAATAAATACTGACATTGTATAATTATATTCCCCACCAACTATAGGTTATTCAAAGATATGGTTCTTTCGAGTGATAATGTCTTTCTAGTTAACTATGAATAGCCAAAGAAGATGTTGAAAACGTTGGGTGTTGGTTACATATCATATCACGCATGTTTGAATGATTGTATTTTATATAGAGGAGAATATGCAGACAAAGGGATATGTATGTAATGTGGGCATCCAAGATACTGTAAATAAATAAATAATGGGTAAATCACATGGTCCTCCTCAGAAGATATTGAGGCACATGCCTAGAATCCCAAATATTCAAAGGCTCTTTCATTGTAAAGAATTAACTATGCTGCAGAGATGGCATGCCTCACACATAAGCAAGTCAAGAGTTATGTGAATCCTAATAGATTCAATAGCCATCAAGCATATAGAGGATAAATTACCTGAAAAATTCAAGGATGAAGTATGAATTCTGCAACTTAGCATAGCCATGGATGGCGTCAACCTATAATCGCTCCAAAACACCAACTATTTTGTTTAGCATATGGTAGCGATCAATAACAATATCGCCCCATGGTTGTTCGTGAAGAATGAATTGGCTATCACAGTCCCTTGTAGAAGACAAGTGAATAATATGGAAGTCTACTTACAACCATTGGTAGATGAATTAAAGGAATTATGGGAAGGGATACATGTGTTTGATGTATCAAGACCCATCACAACAGAGAGGAGTTTTACATTATATGGCATATTTGCTAGAACCATACATGATTATCCAGGCTTAGGAGTTTTCTCTAGTAAATTACATTTTTATCGATCTGTTTATATACGTCTTAATATTGTTTCACATATTAATTTAATTTTCTACATTTGTTATGATCTTTATGGTCGCTAACATTCCCTATATACAATAATTTCATAGTTTTTGTAATAAAAGGGTATCATGGATGTAAATGTTATGGACCTTCTCTAAAGGGTATGTAGGAATTTACAGGGTAAGTTGCTCAGACAGAACACCAAAGGACACCGCTCACAAACAGATCATAGATCAATACACCAGTATTTTGACATGGTTAAAACCCTCAAAGAGGGAAACAGTCCACGGCCTGAGCGAACGCGGCCACTTCATGCAATTTATTAATAAAAGAATGAAAATTTACATATGCTTCTCTCATAGACAGATTACCCTACAAATTACCCTCCATGCTCTTTAAATAGAGATCATGGACCAATCGGGTGTTAAGCCACGGATCAAGTGTCGGTAATACCGAGGAGAGAATGAACCTTCGGATCACTACATATTGTGGTTGTCGGATTGTAAGTTACAAAATGTACATAGTAAAGAAACACACTTTACCTAACTCTATACTAGACCAAGTTGTACTTAACTATTTCCTATGTGTCGGAATATCCTAACATCCCCCCTTAAGAACAACTTGGGATAGGATTGAAGGATTTACAAATATGACACAATAGGAGAAGGAAGGAGGCACTAGAGCCTATCCCCCCTTAGTGACAACTTCCTGAACTCCAACCATAAATCGAAGTTTAGTGAACTTCGCCTCTATGAGAGCCTTTGTAAAGATGTCTGCAATTTGATCATCTGTTGAAAAATATTGCACTTCAAGAACATGGTCGTGAATGAGCTTTTTGATGAAGTGCATGTGCAGTTCAATGTGTTTGCTGCATTGATGTTGGACTCGATCTTTGCATAGCTGAATGGCACTTTGATTATCACACCAAAGTGTAGTCGGATGCTGCTGCTGAAAGCCAAACTCTGACAGGATCTGACGAAGCCACAAGGCTTCCTTACTAGATTCTACAGCACCACGATACTCTGCTTCTACTGAAGAAAGAGAGATGGCACCTTGTTTCTTGCAAGCCCATGTAATAGGTCCTGAACCAAGAGTGAACACATAACCTGCAGTAGACTTCCGATCATCAGGGTCACCAGCCCAATCGGAATCAGTGAAACCAACCAATAGAGGAGCTGCTTCGGCACTGTAATGAATCCAAAACTGAACTGTACCTCGAACATAACTAAGTATTCTTTTAGCTGCTTTCCAATGACTTTCATGTGGGTTTTGCATAAATCGAGCAACAAGGCCAACAGCAAAGGAAAGGTCAGGACGAGTATGGGTTAGATACAAAAGTTTTCCTACAAGTTGACGGTATAAGGTAGCATCAACTTCAGGAGAAGTAAAAGTGATTGAAAGTTTGACTCCAGACTGAAAGGGAGAAGGGGCTGGCTTACAATCTTCCATGTGAAAATGGCGTAGAATATCATAGGAATACTTGGACTGAGAAAGGGAAATACCTTCCTTGGATTGCAAGACTTGAAGACCGAGAAAATAATGTAAGTGTCCTAAGTCTGTCATTTCAAACTTCCTTTTAAGGCTAGACTTCACATGGTTTATAAGGTTGGGATCACTAACAGTCAAGATAAGATCATCAACATAAAGAACAAGAATGATAAGAGACTTTCCCACTTTCTTGGTGTAGACAGTATTGTCAGAATGACACCTAGAGAAGCCAGATTCTAAAAGAAAGTTATCCATTTTGGCATACCAAGCTCAAGGAGCTTGCTTGAGACCATAAAGGGATTTCTTAAGCTGACATACAAGGCTGGAGTCTGTTTGTATAAAGCCAATAAGTTGTTCCATATAGATTTCTTCATGCAAGTCCCCATGCAAGAAGGCGGATTTAACATCCATCTGATGGACTTCCCATTTGAAAGAAGCAGCAAGGGAAAGAACAAGGCGGATAGAGTTCATTTTGGCAACAGGGGAGAAGGTTTCAGTGTAGTCAATGCCTTCAACTTGTGAAAAACCCTTAGCAACAAGATGAGCTTTATGTTTATCAACCTTCCCATCTGGTCCATACTTGGTTCTGTAAACCCATTTGCATCTAACAAGTTTTCGTCCCTTTGGTAGAGGAACAAGATCCCATGTATCATTTGCCAATAATGAATGATATTCTTCATTCATAGCTGCTTCCCAATCTGGATGGCCTGAAGCTTCTGCAAAGGTGTCAGGATCATAATTCACTGAAGCTTGAGCCAGTAAAGAAGAGGCTCTCTCGAACTGAGAACGTGTACGTCGTTGATCTGTAGGATCACCGGCAAGATCACCTGCTGCATCCCGAGTAGCAAGGACCCATTTTGGAAGCTGAGGAGCTGAAGGAGGATCTTGAGAAGGTGGGGGAGGATTTTCATCCTCTCTTTCATCATCTGAAGAAGAAATATTTTCAAAAGTAGAAGAGATAGGGAGAGGTGGCACATCCGCCGAACTAGGCTCGCTGGCCGATATATTTTCAGCAAACTTTACATCTCTTCTAATGATAACATTTTTGGACTTAAGTGGAATAAGTATATATCCTTTGACATCTTCAGAATATCCAACAAAAATACATTTTTCACTCTTAGGTTCTAAAGCTTTATGTTTCTCATCTGGAATATGGGCCCATGCTTCACTTCCAAAAACACGAAAGTGACTTACATCTGGTTTGATTGAGCTCCATGCTTCTTCTGGAGTGATATTCTTTAAAACCTTAGTAGGAGTGCGATTTATTATGTAATTTTCATAGTTAATTGCTTCTGCCCAATAATTAAGACTAAGTCCTTTAGATTGAAGCATACAATTAGCCATTTCCTTTAAGGTGCGATTCTTCCTTTCAGCTACACCATTTTGTTGTGGAGTATATGGAACAGTATGTTGCATTTGAATTCCATTCTCAGTGCAAAAGTTGATGAATGTGTTTTTAACATATTCTCCACCATTATCAGATCTTAGCTTAAGAATTTGATGTCCAGATTATTTTTCAACAAAGGCCTTAAAGGCCAAGAACATGTTAAATACTTCACTCTTGAGTTTTAAGAAGTATACCCAAGTGCGTCTGGAGAAATCATCAATGAAAGTTAAGAAATACTTGTAGCCAGAGAATGAAGCAACTGGAAGTAGACCACATAAATCATTATGCATAAGTTGTAAAGGGGCTGAGATGTGCCAAGAGGCACGTTTTTCAAAACTGTCCCAATGATGTTTTCTGAGTACACATCCGGAGCAAACACCATCTCTGCAAGATACCATTAGAAGACCTGTCAACATATTTTCTTTACATAGATTCTGAAGAGAGCGATAGTTTAAGTGACCAAATCGCTCATGCCAAAGTTTGCTCACTTCATCATTATGAGAAACAAATACTGAGGGAAGATTTGATGACCCAAAGTTGTGAAACTTATACAACCTTGTGGAATCATCAACAATGCCAGTAGCTAAAATCTGTCTAGGATCTCTTAGGTCCTTAATTACAACATTGTCAGGTGAAAATTCAACGATTTTACCTTCACCTGAATGGGTTATCTGATATACAGATAGAAGGTTCCAGGATAAGGTTGGAAAACATAATACATCATTAAACTGACCATTGTCCAGATGAAGAGTTCCAGTCCCTACAACACTAAGAGATCTATCATCACCAACATATATATTTTTGGTGTTACAATCATTTAAAGAAGAAAACATTGCTTTGTTTTTGGCCATGTGATAAGAAGATCCAGAATCAATGAGCCACTCATGAGAATGAGAAGAAGAAGATACATTTAGTGCATAGCCAGACCGAGATGCTTGACAACCACATGCAGAAAGTGCCATTCCTGAAGATGAAGTTGAAGTTGAAGAGTGCTCCAAATGGATGTTATGCTTCTTCATTGCTGCTTCCAAGGCTTCCATCTTCTTAAAGCATTTCGATTCTAAGTGGCCATCTCGATTACAAAAGTTGCAATGTCTATCAGTCTTCTTCCCTTTGTTTTTATTTGTCTTATCATTTTGTTGAAATGATTTTTCATTTTGAGGCTGAAATTGCTTAGGACCCTTGTTTGGTTTAGGACCATTCTTTTTAGGATACAAATTCTTAGGATTCTTTGGGTTTGGTTGCTGCTAGGCGGCTAACACTTTCTTAAAAGAGTTTCCAAGATGAAGAAGACAAAGGTGTAAGAGTTTTTATTGTTCTCTTATTACAGAATCACAAAAGGAATCAAAGGAAGGGGACTTGTAGGTTTGTCCTTGAGAAATGAAGGCTTCTCTTGTAGAATGGAAGGTGGAAACAAACACAAAATAGGTTGGTCCCAACTTAGTAATAATGGAGTAGATTAGGCTACTATCTTCTTTCTTAACCTTAACACCTTCCAAGAGAAGTCTAAGGGTCTTGAACTTGGACAAAAAATCTTCAATGCAAGAAAAATTATTGGGGTCCAATGTAAGAAATTCATTTTCAAGTTGATGGGCTTTAAGTTCATTTTTAATTCCAAAGACTTTAGTAATCTGTTTCATTGCTTCATCAGGAGTATCAAGTTCTGCAATATGGAATCTAATATCTGGAGAAATAGACATCCCTATCAACCCACGTGCTTGGTCTTGTCTATTTTCCCATTTAGCTGCCTTGTCTTCATCTTTCGGTTTGGTCTGTTGGCTTGTGGCTATTATGTAAAGACCTTTACTTGTAAGTAAATCCACAATGTAGGACCACCATTGGAAGTAGTTGGTGCTGTCAAGAATAACTTGGCATGGAATTTCCATTTTAAAAAAAAACTAAAGCTATATATGCTTAAACTAAGTGTCTCAATGGAAATATCTCGAAAAATTAGTTTGTTTAAAAAAAAACGGTTCTGAAAACAGCTTCCAGATGAAGAAGTTATGGCTTTTTGAAGAAAATTTGATGAAGTCCCCGACGAAGTGCGGGAATGTGCGGAAATGAAAAATCCGCCCCCACAAAATGGAGACTTGAACCCAAGACCTCTACTCTCATAAATTAGCTTTGCACCAAGTGAGCTATACAAAAAGTTTGAGAGAGAGGGAGAGAGAGAGAGAGTCGCCGACGAAGTGCGGGAATGTGCGGAAATGAAAAATCTGCCCCCACAAAATGGAGACTTGAACCCAAGACCTCTACTCTAATAAATTAGCTTTGCACCAAGTGAGCTATACAAAAAGTTTGAGAGAGAGAGAGAGAGAGGGGGGGGGGGGGGGGAGGGGGGTTGATGCTTTGGGTTGCGTGCTTGCTTTGAGAAAGCTCTTTTTCCCTACAAAACAAAAAACACAAAACCCAACATGGACATACAAAAAAAACGAACCTTCTGGCTCAAAGTTAGCTTTAGTCGGAAACTAAATATTTTCAAAAATGAACCTTGCGTCTCGAAGTTAGCTTTAGCCGGAAACTAAATATTTTCCTCAATGTTTCTGATTTTCCAAGATCACACTAAGGCGCAACGGAAAAGAGCATACGCATGAGAAAAATCCTTCCTTTCTGTTTCTGATTTGCCCAGATCACACAGAGTCGCAGGGTAAAGAGCATACGCAGAAATGAAAGGTATAGATCTGGTAATAAAAAAGCTAAATAAACCGAAAACCGAAATAAACGTAGAGAAAATAACTGTAAACTGCAAATAAACACTGTATACCTCCAGATCTTGAAAATGACACAGCTAGGGCTACCAGAAACCTTTTCACGTGAAACGAAAGGGGTTCCTCACTGGAACAAATTCTCCCAACACAACAGAGCAGTCCTCTCAGCCCGAAAGCAGTCAGAAACAGTAGATCTAGGAAACGGTAGTCGGATGCAGTTCTACCGGCTTCAAATTTGGATCACCAACGGACGCGGCCCTCAAATAGCTCTGATACGATGTAGGAATTTACAGGGTAAGTTTCTCAGACAGAACACCAAAGGACACCGCTCACAAACAGATCACAGATCAATACACCAGTATTTTGACGTGGTTAAGACCCTCAAAGAGGGAAACAATCCACGGCCTGAGCCAACGCGGCCACTTCAGGAAATTTATTAATAAAAGAATGAAAATTTACATATGCCTCTCTCATAGACGGATTACCCTACAAATGACCCTCCATGCTCTTTAAATAGATATCATGGACCAATTGGGTGTTAAGCCACGGATCAAGTGTTGGTAATATCGAGGAGAGAATGAACCGTTAGATCACTACATATCGTGACCGTCAGATTGTAAGTTACAAAATGTACATAGTAAAGAAACACACTTTACCTAACTCTATACCTAAATCTATACTAGACCAAGTTGTACTTAACTATTTCCTATGTGTCGGAATATCCTAACAGGCTAGGTGGTTCAACCACCTACGAAAGCTAGTGTATGACCGCTCCAAGGTATTCATCCCAAAATAACACCCTTACAGAAAAGAAACATATGCTTTCAATGGTAAACCAGAGAGAACCCAAAGGAATGCAATAATTGCACCAACTGAATGGCCTAAAGCATATGAGAGAGAAGTAGAAGGAGTTTTGATAAATGTTTGATTCAAATGGGGAGGCTATGTTTGATAATATAGAATTCTTCAACACATATGTTGAGAAATTTTCCATTGAGATGAAAAGGAAATGTGCCTTTTATGAGCATCCATAGTGGTAGCATCTTAAGGTTGACACTTACTAGACCCCATGCATATATTTAAAAATGTTTAATATTCTTTATGGAGGCACATGTCATCGAAATAAAATGACCCATTGGTTGTTAGGAGAGAACTTATTTCATCAAAACCTAAAAATAAACATTGGCCAAGACAATAAAAGAGAGGAGCAGTTGGTCCCTCTTGGTATTTAAAAGAAGGTGACGTCCCATGGATTTTAAATAAAGATGACCTTTCTTTGGAAAATGAATTTATAATGAGTTTGAGGGTGCCTTCCTTACATGGGTCTTCACCTCGACATTGTTTCACCATGGAATATCCTTTGTTAGGGTCAAAATCACATGACCATTTGAACCTTCTAAGAGTACATATGTCAAAAAAATGATTATATTATTAATTTTTTATCCAATGGGATATTTTATAATTATTTTTTGTATAATTTACTATTTACTCTACAATTTAATTTTCCTCTACTCATGCATGGGTGTGTGAACCATGACTTCCCCCAAGACCTATGACACGCCATATCTAAATTATCTACATTTGTGCGTTGGATCACATCAAAGGAGATTCATATGCCTAGCATTCCATGATGGTGTCAAGAGATAGTTGAGATTGTTTCTTTGTTTGATAAGGAATTGCCGACAAGTTTCATGGACTTGTAGGTTCATCTTCTAATTCGCCTAGTATATGAGATTGAATTAGTTGGGGTGGTTTCTTGTCGTTGTATGTTCTTCTTAGAGAGGTATATGAAGAAATTGAAACATTTTGTTCGACAAAGGGCCAAACTTGAGGGGTCTATGGTAGAGGGGTATATATAATATTAGTTTTTCTATTATTCTAGTTATTACATCAATCATATCAACAACAAACTAGGTGTTTTGATTTGGGACGATGAAAGGGAGGAAAACCAAACAGAAGGTGTTGGGTCCCTATAATACTAGTGATTACCCCATTACTATTGTAGTTATACCCCTTATTAATATTATTGTGCCCCTATTGCCCCCATATTGTTATTACTGTGCCCCATAGAATCCCTCTATTGTTATTTTTGTGGCTTTATATTATTATTGTTAGGTCGATTGGATTATACTATGACTTCTTAGACTCTTATATATAGAAAGGAGGTTTTGTCATTTGAATCATGAAAGAATTGTTCATTTATGTAATGTAAAGGAGGTTTCCCCCTCGAAGAGGCTGAATTCTAAGGTGTTGATCTATCTTTTCTATCTTTTCTTGAGCTTGTTTCATAACATTTGGTATCAAAGCTTTGGATTCTAGGGTTTCGCTGCTCCAAACAAGTCATCATGGAATTTTTGCTCTAACGTTTTTTCTGCGGTGTTTCAGAAGTTTCAAAAAAAACCCATTTGAGAAGAAATTACGTTGAAGCTCGGGTCCAAATTTCAGAGCTTTTCGCGCTATATTTTCGGATATATGATCTGAGGAAGTTGGTCGTTTTGCAGACTCCTGAATTACATTCCAAACAGGTGACCTGGGGAAAATCATCATAACTTTCTCTCTAGGGATCAGATTGAAATTTCGTAAGAAGGTACAGAAAGAGGACGACCTATAGTTTCTTGTATGCATTTTTTAGATCCAAAGGTCGAAACAGTGACTCGTGGCACGTCGTACAATTTTGCTCTACTGAACTAGTCTATAATCAAGTCACTATGGGTGATTTCGCATAACTCTTCCTTGGAGAATCCAATTTGGGTCAGACTTGTGGCATTGGAAAGAGGACACAGATGGATACTGTAGGTCACAAATTAAGAACTAGATGATCGAAAATTATAGAGATACATCAGAGGCAATATCGAGCTCCTACAAAGTGAAAAAAGGTGTGTAAATTTTCTTAAATTTTTGCATAAGCTTGGTTTGAAAATTTATTTTGAAGGAATTCAAAGGGCATAATAGAGCATTATTATCGGTAACTGATGCCTCGAGGAAAGAAAATGCAAACACCTAGTAAGGAACCTAAAATCTCTAGCATGACTCATGAAGAAGAAGAAGAAATGCTATATGATATATCAAAATTACAAGAACAAGTGCAACAAGTGTCACTTGCACAAAAAGCAACAGAATCTAAGATGGATGGTTTACGGAAAGATGTAGAAGCTAAGATGAATGGTTTAAAGAAAGGCGTAGAAGCTAAGATGGATGGCATGGAAGCTAAGGTGAATGGCATGGATGCTAAAATTGATGGCATGGATGATAAGATGGAAGAATTGAAAATAAATATGAATAAGTTGCTACAAGAAATGGTCACTAAGGGTGAAAGGGTACTAAAGGAAACTCATGATGAGAACAAAAGAAATTTTAATCATGATTCCATAGACTCTAATGTTGGATCGAAGACTCACCATGTTCCAAAAATCGATATGGGGAAGTTCGATGGCAAGGATCCCACCACATGGATATTACAGATGGAGCAATTCTTCGATCTCAATAATGTGAAAAACACACAAAAGGTACGTATGGCAACTTTATATTTGGAACCAAATCAGTTTGTATGGTATCAATGGCTTTTCTCTCATAAACAATTTATCACTTGGGCAATTTTTATGGAAGAATTGATAGCACATTATAAGGATACAAAAAGCAACACTTTTTTTAGCCAATTTATAAGTCTCAAACAAAAGGGTTAAATAATGGAGCACATTGAGGAGTTCCAAAAATTGAACATAAGGGTAAAAGATATTCCAGAGGAGCATAGGATTGATGTGTTCATAGGTTCTTTAAAGGATAATATCCAACATGATGTTCGCCTTTGGGAACCTGATCCATTGGAGAAGTCATTCAGGTTAACAAGAAAAAAGGAAAGCAAAATTATGGAAAACATGAAGCATACCACTCACAACTATAAAGACGGAAGTGTTGTTGCCCCTAGTCTTCCACAACCTATAAGGTTGAAACCACAAAAATTGGAAGAAAAAAGAGCAAAAGGGCTTTGTTACAGTTGTGAGAGAAAATACACTAAAGGTCATAAGTGTGCTGAGAAGAAATTATTCTACATAGATTGTGAAGAGGAAGAAGAAAAGGAGCAAGAAAAGTCAAAAGAAGAGGATATACTCCAGGAACAAAGCCTATATGAAGAACAAATAAATCTGACCATATCTTGTAATGCATTGGCAGGAATTACTGCTCCTCAAACCATCAAGATAGAAGGACAAATCAAGAAGAAAAAGGTAATAGTGTTGATTGATTCAGGAAGCACCCACAATTTTATTCATTGTAAGGTAGCAAAAGAATTGAATTGCTTCCTATATCTAGCACCAAAGTGTCAAGTGATGATTTCAAATGGAGGAACAATAAATTGCTTTGGAAAGTGCCATAATATCAAGCTATCCATGGGCGAATATGTATAGACTAGCCCAATTCTTTCCATTCCAATGGGAGGTGCTGATGTTGTACT
The DNA here is from genome assembly GCA_031772625.1 of Pinus tabuliformis. Taxonomy (NCBI): domain Eukaryota; kingdom Viridiplantae; phylum Streptophyta; class Pinopsida; order Pinales; family Pinaceae; genus Pinus; species Pinus tabuliformis. The sequence goes on along the minus strand of CM062820.1, from coordinate 661,857,294 downwards.
AGGAGTCCAATGGCTACAATACTTGGGTACAATAGCTTTTAATTTTCAAGAACTTTTCATCAAATTTTCTACGGAAGGAAAGGAAGTTGAATTAAGGGGTATTGCAGGGAAACCAGGAAAGATAATCAGCTCTAATGGTATGACAAAGCTTCTAAAAACGGAGCAAAGAGGTGTAATTGCACAATTATGTTCGCTAGATGTTTCCACATCGGAATCATCTATTTCTCCTGATCTCCAAAAAGTCCTAGACAATCATTCCAAGGCATTTGAGACTCCCAAAGGTATCCCACCTATGTGTGAACATGATCATGCTATTCATCTGATTCCAAGAAGTGTTCCTCCAAACATTAGGCCGTACAGATATCCCCATGTCCAAAAGAGTGAAATTGAGCGTATGGTTGTAGAAATGCTAGAGGCTGGTATAATTCAACCGAGTCAAAGTTCTTTCTCTGCTCCAGTAGTATTGGTGCACAAGAAGGATGGATCATGGCGCATGTGTCCCGATTATAGGGAGCTCAACAAGCTCACTATTAAAGATAAGTTCCCCATTCCTGTCATTGATGAATTACTGGATGAATTCCATGGATCGGATGGATCAAAAACTGCTAATTCGTACAGAGTCATTGAACCAGCCCAACCAGCAACTAGAGCTGTATGCATTATATGTATAGAAATTAACCGTCCAGGATCATTCAATACGACGGTATGAACGCGATACCAAGGCAAACCCATGCAAACACCCTTGGATCAATTTACTTCACCAAGTTGGATCTTCGTTCAGGATATCATCAAATCAGAATGAAGACTGAAGACATTCCGAAAACAACATTTAGAACTCATGAGGGTCATTATGAATTTTTGGTCATGCCTTTTGGCCTTACTAATGCACCTTCAACATTTCAAGGTTTGATGAATTCAATTTTCAAACCATTCCTTAGAAAATTTGTGTTAGTATTTTTTGATGGTATACTAATCGACAACAAGTCTTGGAAGGATCATGTTGAACATGTTGACAGGGTGCTACAACTGTTGGAGGAGAAACAATTATATGAAAAAGGATCCAAACGTTTCTTTGGAGTCCAGGAGGTGGAATATCTGGGTCATATTGTATCTCATGAAGGAGTTAAGGTAGACCCTAGCAAAATTAAAGCCATTAAGGAATGGAAAATCCCCACATCCATAAAGCATCTGCAAGGATTTCTCGGGTTGACAGGGTATTATCGCAAGTTTGTTAAGAATTATGGGAGAATAGCAGCACCTCTAACAACATTATTGAAGAAAGATGCATTTTCATGGACTCCGGAAGCAACAAAGGCCTTTGAACATCTTAAAGAGGCAATGTGCCAAGCACTGGTCTTAGCTACACCAGACTTCACAAAAACCTTTATTGTGGAATGTGATGCTTCAGGAAATGGAATTGGTGCTGTTCTAATGCAAGATGAAAGACCCATTGCTTTTGAAAGTCGTCCAATCAAGGGAAAGTTTTTAAGCAAAGCTATTTATGAGAAGGAAATGTTGGCAATACTCCATGCACTTAAGAAATGGCGACCCTACCTAATGGGAAGACACTTCAAGGTAAAAACAAATCATGATAGCCTTAAATACTTTTTAGAACAAAGATTATCCTCTGAAGAGCGACAAAACTGGGTCATAAAGATGTTGGGTTATGACTTTGAAATCATGTACAAAAAGGGGAAGAAAAATGTGGTGGCATATGCACTCTCAAGAAAAGATGAGGATGTGGAAGCATTGTTGTGCGCCATTTCTATTATCCAACCAGATTGGATAAACGAAGCAAGGGAGGAATAGAAGAATGACGAAGAAGTGTGGGCACTTATTCGAAAGTTACAACAAGATTCCAGTACGTCTGATGCATTTAGCTGGAAAAATGATTCGTTATGGTAAAAAGATCGCTTATACCTCTCTAGGAATTCCCAGCTAAAACAAAAGATTGTTATGGAACTGCACACTTCTCCCTTAGGAGGGCACTCAGGATTTTCAAAAAATTACCACAGAGTTAAGAAGGAATATTTTTGGGATGGCCTTAAATCAGATATTCAAAAGTTTGTGGCAGAATGTTTGGTTTGCCAACAAAATAAAGTTGAAACAATTAAGACACCGGGTCTATTACAACCTTTATCCATTCCAAGCCAACATTGGGAAGAGGTTTCAATGGATTTTATCACAGGTTTACCCAAGTCTGAGGGAAAGAGTGTCATCATGGTGGTAGTTGATAGACTTACCAAGTATTCACACTTTTGTGCATTATCACATCCATTTAAAGGCAGTACAATTTCTACTGCATTTATGGAAACAATTCAAAAGCTACATGGAAACCCAAAGATTATTGTAAGTGACAGAGATCCCATTTTCACTGGAAATTTTTGGACAGAATTATTTTCTTGTCTTGGTACTTAGTTAGCTCATAGCTCATCTTATCATCCTCAATCTGATGGGAAAACTGAGATAGTAAACAAATGTTTGGAAGGATATCTTCGTTGCTTTGTATCTGATAAACAAACACAATGGGTCAAATGGTTGCCTCTGGCTGAATGGTGGTATAACACTTCCTTCCATACAACAACAAAAATGACCCCATTTATGGCACTTTATGGGTATCAACCACCATCCATCACATCATATTTAAGAGAAAATTCTAAGGTTCAGGCAGTGGAACATCACATCGAACATCAACAACAAGTCCTCCAACTCTTATAGGATAACCTCGTGTTGGCACAGAATAGAATGAAACAACAGGCAGATCAACATTGCAGCGAAAGAAGTTTTGATGTAGGTGATTGGGTATTCCTACGGCTACAACCATATAAGCAAATGTCCCTCAAGCAAGCTAAGAAGGATAATAAAATATCACCAAAGTATTATGGTCCGTACAAGGTGTTGCAAAAGATTGGTACTATGGCATACAAATTGGAGCTTCCTACAACTTCTCGATTGCACCCAGTTTTCCATGTTTCATGTTTAAATAAGGTTACAAGAGACAAGCTCCCAGTTCAAACAATATTTCCAAAACTTGACAAGGAAGGAAAAATTATATTGGAACCGAAAGCAGTCACAGAAACAAGAACTCGACAGCTACGAAATTGATCAATTTCAGAGTATCTTATCAAGTGGAAGAACTTATCTGCTGAAGATTCCACATGGGAGGATGAGAATTTTATGCAGAAGTATCTAGAACTACTCAAGCGTTGAGGACAACACTTTTTGAAGGAGAGGGGCATGTTGGGTCCCTATAATACTAGTGATTACCCCATTACTATTGTAGTTATACCCCTTATTAATATTGTTGTGCCCCTATTGCCCCCATATTGTTATTACTGTGCCCCATAGAATCCATCTATTGTTATTTTTGTGGCTTTATATTATTATTGTTAGGTCGGCTGGATTATATTGTGACTTCTTAGACTCCTATATATAGAAAGGGGGTTTTGTCATTTGAATCATGAAAGAATTGTTCATTTATGTAATGTAAAGGAGGTTTCCCCCTCGAAGAGGCTGAATTCTAAGGCGTTGATCTATCTTTTCTATCTTTTCTTGAGCTGGTTTCATAACAGAAGGGGAGCTTCTCCAAATAAATGGAAAAAGGTGCATGATAAAGATTAAGTGGCTTACCATTTAACAAATTTATACACATTAACTATTCACACTCGACTTCATATTAATGCATATTTTGATTTTATACGTACTATATAGGTTGGTTTGATTTCATCAGTAGATTTAGGAATTGAATCTATGAAAAAAATAATTCTTTAAAATATGGAAGTGTTATAGTGAAAACTCAGTAGCCCGATTTTTGACTTATTTATTTCAAATAAAGGGGCCATTTTCATAAATTTTTGGCTAAATCACCTTTTTAATATTTTCTTTTGGTTAAGTGCTCTACAATTTTGCCAATTTTTCATTTTCATCAGATTTCTATTTTGATTGTTTCATTATGTTTGACATTTCGCTAGTTTTCCATTGGTTCTTTGTTTCATTCCATTTGGTTCCATGATTTGCAAATGGTGTTCATTTGAAGTTTGATAATTTTTACCATCTGGGTTAAAAGAAAGTAAAAAATGTATATTGTTTTAATATTTGTAAATAAAATAGTAATTTATTGTAAACATTAAATCTTAGTTAATTTTTACCAATTATTTCATTTTCACTAATGGTCCTACGAAATCGCCCAGCGAAATTGTAGAACAATTAAAATTATGTACTTTCGAGATCCTAGTAATTTATTCCAATTTCCAATTTTAAAAGAAATTACGAAGCCTGAAATCTCAAAATTGCAAAGTGATTATAGTTCATTTTGTAAGATTATTAATTACCAAAGTGATTGTAGTTTATAATGGAATAGTCTCACTCGAAGTGGGCCCCACTTCACCTCACCTATTCCCTTACTCCTTTGCAAAATCCCGATGATAAAAGCCTAATAAAAAAACCCTTGAGAAAAATCCCTATATTTAAAAAAAAATCCAATATTTAAAAGTTTCGATATCGGATATCGGACATCTACTTTTTTATTTGTTTCATTTTAAAACTTACAATATGGCAGATCAGCCAATATTAGATATATATGACATTTATTTGATTTTTAACGGAAGACACCTTATGCTTACTGTCATAAAAGCCTCCAGCTCCTCTTTATTATAATAAGGCCCTCCTCCTTTAATTATTTCCATTCCTTTATGGATTTAAAGCCACGAGAACTTGTATTTTTATACTCTATTCATTTATGAATCTAAAAGCTACGTAATATTTTAATATGATTTGTTTTCTATTTTAAAAAATATATTTTAATTATAGTTTTAATATAATTTAATTATAATTTTAATATATTATATTTTTTAATTAAAATTTATTTTAATGGTATATAATTAGCTTGTAGTTAATTTAATTTAATTGTGTAATTATATTAAATTAATTTTAATTAATAAATAATTGTTAATTTAATTTAGGATTAGATTTTTAATTAAAATTTCTTATTTTTGGTCAAGGCAACAATTTTTCCAAAATTCTAGCAAATATGACACTTCAACTTTCGAAGCTCATAAGTTGAGTTGTACTTGGCCAAATGAGGCCAAGGATGGCTCGTTAGATAGATAAAAGCATGGAGAATATTTTTGAAGTGGTTGCATTACCAAATTTAGTCATTAAATGAGTCTAAAATCAAGCATAAAATCAAACTCAGAATTTGTAAGCGAAATTAATTTTTTGAGTTTAATTTTTTGCATTTTCATTTTCTCATAGCCTCCATTGAATGCATATTCATTCAACTATGTTCTCTTTGACCAATAAGATCTTTAAAATGATCAATGGAATGCTTATATTTCCTTTTATTTATTTATTTAATTAAAATTTGACTGAATATGTTTGTTTTTTAGATTTGGTATTTTTCATTTTAATTTTCTTTTTAATTTAATCTTGATTAGTTTTTGGCAGGAGAATAGTTGAGGAGATGAGGAAGAGAAAAGTTGAATCAATGAAATTGCTCAAGCAAGAGAAGTAAAAGAGTTTTGACCAATGAAAATTGTTAGAGCATATTTATTCTTAACAACTCTCCTATTTTGGGATTCATTTTTGTAATTATAAAATAGTAGTTTGTAGAACAAAGAAAGGGGCTTCTCTTCTCTACAATTCTGGAATTCTTAAAGGGTTAGTGTAATAGGGGTTTCATTGTTATAGGTTGAGAGGATCAATCTAATATCTGGTGATTATTGGGATTTGTCTCTTATCATTTTGAACTATTATGAGAGGCAAAGCTTGCACTATTGAATCTCTTTCTTTTAGCAACAAAGTTTATGCATTGGAGGAGATTGTAGGAGATCAGATTTAAAGAAATAAAGCACCATGTTTCATTAGTTTGTAATTTGAATACTTTTATTTAATTGCAAATTTCATTTATGAAATGGCGGATCTGTGTAAAATTTTCTCAAGTTGTGCATTCATGTTTGATATGAGGAAAAAATTGTTTTGGATTAGCTATCTAATGCATAGTCACATAGATCTATTATTAATTTATCTTTGCTCAAATATTTAAATCATATTTATAACTATTTACTTTGAAATCTATCATCAAAAAAAAATAATTAATTACTATTGAAATTATGAGAACTATTTCTTGGTTTTGATAGTCAATTATTGATTGTTAAATGATCTACAAACATAACATGTTTGGGTAATTATAATATCATCTAGTAGAACTATTTTATTAGCCATATATTCATCTTAAACTAGGCATGTTGAAATCCTAATCATTTAATTACTTTTTTCTCGTTTGGATTAGATCTATATCTTCCTAGTCGACATAGGATTAATATTTCTTTCCTTTTTCTTGAATTCTAGGATTAATTTTCATTTATATTTAATTTAGCATTCCTAGAATCCCTCTTATCAAAGAGGTAAGCTTTAGTCATGGATTGGCTGAGTGCTAGATGAACTTAAGGATCATTTTCTTTCCTAATCAATAAAAAGATTTGATCGGATGTCCCTTCTCTATTGGTAGGTGTTATAGACATTTTTGGGCACTGCAACCCCGATCATAAACGTACATAAACCAAGGGCTCTTAAGCCCCTAAAAGTGTTGTTCCGACCTCTAAAAGAACAAGGTCAATTGATTACATCTTCTCCCAAACGTTCTCCATGAAAAACTACTCAGAAATGGTCAAAACTATACCATCTCACCTGCTCCATGGTCAAAGTGCGCTGCATCCCACCTAAATACACACAGGAGGTGCGATGCATCTTGAAAAGCCCCTTTATGGGGTGCGATGGGCGAGAATGGACAAATGGCAGGGTCAATCTACAAGGTGGAGGATCATGGAATCTTCCAGAAACTTCTCCTGTGACACTTGCCTCTCTGCATTCGCCTAGGGATGAGTAAGAGATCATCAATCTCCAAGTGGAATCAAGAACTATTAGAGAGAGGACACTAATCAAATCTCAAAAGCTGACTCACCCCCCTTGCAAACATCTATATATGGATCCCTCATCACAGAGATCCAGAGGCTGGAATTTTGTATCTTGTAAGGAAGTTTTCTTGGTTTCTTGGTGCAACATCATAGTGTTGGGTGATCTAAGCTTTTTATGAGGTGAAGAAGGGCTTTCCTGCTGAGAGGATGATGCCGGGTCAGAACAATTGGATGTAATCCTCTTTTCTATTCTTGATTATTAATAAAGCTATTCAAGTTTTCCTCCACATTCTTTTATGATTGATGATATATGATCTTATATTGTTTATGATAATACATCTATGTTCTTGGATAGTACTATGCTGCTTTGATTCTACAGGTTACCTTTGAAGCTTGGTAGATGAGGAAGCGAGTGGCAAAGATCTATCAGAAGGGAAAGGAATCAAACAAGGAACCAAGCAAAAGACAGAGGTTGGTCTCCTTTATTCCCCTCTTATCTATTTCTCATAACGGAAAAAGAAAGTGGTTTTAGTTTGTTTGTTTCTAAGGTAGCTACCAGCCTTAGTGGTACTAGCAGCTCTGCATAAACACTAGATTTCCCGATAAAAAATGGTGACTCCACTGGGGAGCGAATAGATTGTTTGTTTATCTACATTTGTTTACTTTATAAACTTACAGACGGAGCCTGAAGTCAAGCCAGCTAGCCTTCGAACTACATTTGCTATGCAAGTGCAAAGTAGATCAATGCTACTTCAGTCTATCTCTCGGTTTTGTTTATGGACTGAACAATCAATTTACAAGCTCTCTAATTGCCCTTGTGGTGGCTCTAGTAACCTCCTTAGATCTACCCTTGTGATTGATTTACTAATTACCACTTGCTCGCCCTAAATCCCTGAACTGAGTTGCAAACTATGACCCGGAATCTAGTTAAAGTCTCGTCCCTGGTCCATCCCACTATCTCTTCTTTGGATTCTGGATGCATCGCACTTCCCGAGTTTAGTAGGTGCGCTGCATCTCTCTTTCGCTGTGTTACAGGTGCGCTGTTCAAACAAGGCCTTTTCTGCTCTTAGATTTTGGTTTCTGTGTTCACTCTTTTCAACTCTATTAAGGAGTTTTGGTGCCTATAGTCAGTACACCTCTGTTGAAAACCTCTTCCTTGCCATTATTCCACCTCCATTGTTCAAAGAACTGTAAATGTTTTTATGTATTTTGAGCCATTTTCAGTTCTCTTTTACAAAGAAGTAGCGTAATTGAACTATCGTTTCTTGATTTGAAAGTGTCGCAAGTGTCGTTTTCAGTCATAGAAGAGAATCCGATTGTTCTTGATAGTCGATTACACTGTTACTCTTGTATTTGATTTGAATTAGTAGTTTTTCAAGTGTCAAAAGCAAGTTTTCAATTCCAAATCGCAAAGTGTCGTCATTATCTTCATTTTGTCTTGAAAAAAAACTTGTTAGTAATGTCGCTTTGAAAACAATTCAGATTTGCGCTTAGCTTTATTTTTATCATTCACACATTAAGAAGGCTGAAAACAAATACATTCATGTGCATTTGCATTTAGACTGTTTGTTGGTTTGATTTAGGACAATGCATATAGTGTGTGCTCTCTGCTCTATGTTGAAAGAACATCATCTCTCTTTCCTTAGTAGCTAGGATTTTCATTGCAAAAAGAAGATTAAACAATTGTTTATCATCTTAGATTGAATTTTAGGAATTATACATCTACATCACGCGGTGAACCTGAAAGGCAAATTTCTTAAGCAAGATCAACTGTAAAATAAATTTAATGAATCTAAAAACGCTTTGGAACCTAACATACAACATTTAGAAGTCTAGGCTAGAGACGTATTCCGGTGTCGTAAAGCCTGGTAACTGTTTTTTTCATTGATGGTTGGGTGATTTCTCCACTTTGAGACGATAAGTGCCAGTACGGACTTGTGCTCCCACACACCATTGAGTATATATTGGCAGACCACAATAGGCTTTATCCTTTATCCATAGGAAGCTGTGTCTGTCGCCCTATCGATCGTAATGCACTGAACACAACATTCGGGAAGATTGACTGCCATACCATAAAAAGCATTCTGTAGTTTTGCGATTGGTTTGGTAATCCCTCTGTCTAGATTTCCAGAGAAGTCTCTTTCGTTCCTTTTCAGACTCCTTAAAGGAAAAGGTCCATCTGAGCGCTTGTCACTTCAGGCTCATTAAAAATCGAAGGCGACTAGAGTCATCTTTTGTTTTTTCTCAACTCTTAAAAATTGAAAAAACAAGTTGTGTCAAAGCGTCTAAAATTCATTTAATTCGGAAACATATTTCCCCTTTATTTTTAGTTGATCGAGTAATCCGCAATCGTGGAAGAAAGTCAACTGAAACCCCGTCGTTCACGCAAGCTTACGAGTCATCTATCTTTGTCTCTAGAATCGAACTGTTATGGACAAAGCAAACTCGTTTAAGCGGTTCCAAATCCCCTGGTAAAGTTAGAACAAGTGTTCCGACACCTTCGGAGACTCCGGTTACTCCAAACATTTTTGGTATCCCTGCCTTTACAGAAGAAGTTCAGCAGTCACCAAAGGACAGTAGAATTGATCCTAGTGTGAAGGTAAACACTTGTATTATTGAACCAGCTCCATCTACAGTTGATTCAGAAGGTGTTATTCCCCAAACATCTGTCACTGCAGATTCTATACCTTCTTCGGCACCACAAACATCTTACGGACCTGACGGTCTACCTCTTCCACATGGGTTGATTGCTATAGAAGAGATTGTGGAGGATCCTCCATCTAGTACTCCATTGCGATTTGGAGTCGGGATCACTCTATATCCTTCTTCATCAGAAATTAGTCTACCGTCATCGGAAGCTCCTGTAGAATCGCTAGGGAATCTTTTGGATAGACTAGAAATGTCTGAACAACTGTCGACATCTAGGACTGTGTCATCCGACACAGCAATGGCAGAACTTACTGCTGTCATTCCAACAATGTTTGCGGGCATAGCATCTGTCCCAACTAGCTCTCAATCAGTAGAAGGGGCCCACTCAGGGGCTATTTCGACAGTATGGTTCGTTCTTGTTTATTCATCCGGAATAGTATGCGGGAACTCTTGTGTTGAGTATCAGAAAATTGATCCTTCAGGGTGTCAATTTGGGCAGTCCGGTCCTCAAGGACAAACAATTCCTTTGAGTACCAGATTACCACCGTATGGGGGGCAATATACCCTTTCATTGTCTCCTCTGGGAGGAAAACCATACGAGAGTTCACAACAAAATTCAGGTTATGCTGGAATTACATCTAGCGGTTGGGTGCCAATACTGCCTCAAAAACCAAGAGTTGTATATTCGATGCAACAATGTTTACCTATGTCAAATATACCAACTACGTCGGCTATTGTGACGGTGTCGCAAGTACAAGTGTTTCCTGTTGTATGCCAACCTCAGGTTTCTCAGGTTGTAATGCAACAGCCTCTTGTCCCTACGACTCAACCACAATCGCCAACTAGTGGGATGACACAGGCCCAAATGGGTACAATTACCCCTCATCTTGGTCAAACGGTCAATATTTGACAACAGCACATGGCTTCGCAACCATGGCTGTTGCAATACCAACAATCGCAATTCCAACAAGTATACCAAGGATCTGAGAAACAAATCTTCACAAATAATGGGCAGCCGTATATTCAAAATGGTCAAAATCAACCATTCTACAATGGTTATGCCCATCAACCTTACCAAAGTTACCAGCATCAAATGCATCATGCTGGTATGCAAAGACCAACTGCTCAGGCCATTCCATCCTATTCTGGGTATGCTTCGCCAAACCTGAATCAACAGTTACCCTTCGTGGCAACTTTAGAGTTACCAGATCTAAATCGGCTAACGAATGATCCAGTTGATTACACCCCTTGGTGGCCAATGATTCCGCATAAACTTTTGTCAGATATTCCTAAATTTAATGGAAATCCGAGTGAAGACCCGTCGAATCATGTGATGACATTTCATCTGTGGTGTTCATCAAACACCCCAAACGATGATTCGATTAGGCTTCGCCTTTTTCAGAGGACGTTAACTGGTCTGGAAGCAAAATGGTATATCGAGTTACCCAGAGCTTCGTTTGACAACTTCAGTGCCCTAGCCACAACCTTTTTAACCCATTTTTAGTTACCCATAAGGTACGAAAGGGAAACATAACTTCTTACCAATTTCAAGCAAACAATGGCCACTCACATATCCGATCATATTCATGAGTGGCGACGTCATCGTAGAATGGTAAAAACATATGTTCTTGATCAGCTTTTAGCTGAATGGTTTATTAAGTCATTATTACCTTCCATTATAGAAGATGTGGCAAAAGGAGGATTCGTCACTGAAGAGCAAGTTATTGCTCATGTGCAATATTTAGACTTGATTTATACCCAGTCTGGCACACTCTACGATAAAATCCTTGACACTCCCAGACTGAAATTTTCCGTCCCTCCTCCTCCTAAATCAAACAATGACTCTCATGCCGACGATGGCATGATTGGTACGACAGACACGAAATCGACAAAGGCTACATCTAAAAAGGTCCGTAAGATTTCTAGTCAAAATGGAAAAGAAGAACTTCTCGCCTCAGAAGTAAATGTCATCTCGACTGATAAAGGCAAAGAAACCAAGCAACCAAGAGGCAAGAAGAAAAACAAAGGGAATAAGAAGAAACAGGAGGAATCATAACCTAAAAATTCTTCTGCAAACCCTCTTGGAGATAGGAAACCAAAAAGTCCATGCTTAATATGTGATGAGGATCATTGGATAAGAGATTGTCCATATAAAGCTGATCTTAGAAAATTCTTCAAGAATTCAAAAACCTCGATGGTATTGACTGATCCCTTTCCAAATCCAGGGACAAATCTGGTTGCTAGTGAAAATGCTTCCCCGTCCCAAGTGCTGATGTTGTCGGTTTTGATACGTCAAAATGATGCTTTGATATCGACAAGGAATAAAGATTACGGGAATCCACAACTGTCGAACAACAAGGATAAAGATCAACCTAGTAGTTCGACAACAACTTTGACAGAAGTTGCGCCGCCCATCATTCCAGAGCTAACAATAAAACCGACAAAGGGAGTAGTATACAAGTCGACATTTAATCCTCGTGCCAGAGAAGCACAGCATTATAACATAGTGGAAGATCTGGCCCAATCGCCATCTGCTATGTCGACACTTGAGGTACTACAAAATTGCCCATCCAAAAAGTAGGCTTTATTATCAGCTATAGGTGGGATAGACCCAAAGGATTCTAATGTTGTGTCCTTTAATCACAAAGGATATGATCCTCAGTTACCAGCTCAACTAGCTTTCCTCATTCACGTGAAAGCCCTCAACAAAATTGTTCATCGAACAATTATTGATGAGGGGGCATCTACATGTATTATGTCGATGAGTTGCTGGAAAAATTTAGGATCTCCAACCTTGTCACAATCTTCGATGACATTAAAAGCATTTGACGGGCGAACATATACCCCATATGGTATTCTAAGTAACTTGTAAGTTGAACTGGGGGGAAAACAGTAGAAATAGATGTCGAAGTAATCGATGGAAACCTCGATTACAACGTCCTATTGGGAAGGCCCTGGATATATGCTATGGCTGTGGTCGTGTCGACATACTTTAGGAAGATTGAATTTCCTTTCTAAGGAGGAATTACAATCATCGACCAACAAACATTCCTCCCCAATAGTTCCCAAGTTACAGGAAGCATTCCGATGATCCATGGAAGCCCCCATTCGCTTCAAAATATCAGAGTATGACTACTAAAAGACCCTATATTAATGGGGACTTTTGCCCTCCTACCTGCAATCAATCTGGCAGAAGTGGTGATGGTAGGAACCTGCAATATGATATCTTCGATTCAAAAGATCTCAGAAAACGATATTAACATGGATCATCCGTAGGTATTGCCTCCAAGCCCAATAGAAATATTGTAGCAATCAATGTTTTCGGCATGGGAGGCAGACCCGAATCAACGCTCATTAAGCATTTGGATAGATAGGTCTAAGGAATATGGCACCCCTTTAGATCCTTGGTCGCAAGTGCATTACACTGACGAAGGAATTGTTCAGTCAATGATAATTGAAGGGGCACCATGGGAAGATTACCACCATCGTTCCCATCTTCCGGATTGTCAAGAAGATACTCTTGATAACCTTCATCATCCTTGAGTTTTTTATTTCCTATCAAATACTGTAAACACGGTGGATTTCGAGTGAAACTTGTCCAATATTGAAGAGACTATCGCCATAAATATCTCGACCAAAACAGATGTTGTAGAGAATATTTATGTTGGCAAATGTTGTTCTCCTTTAGAACTGGAAATATATAACACTCTTTTTCGCGAATTCAAAGATGTCTTTGCTTGGTCATATGATGAAATGCCACGCATTGACTCAAGTATAGTTGAACACAAAATAAAGATGTATCCAGATGTCAAACCGGTACGACAACGGCTACGGCAGGTGCACCCCAAGAAAGCTGCTGCCATCAAGGCAGAAGTTGAGAAACTTCTCCATGTTGGTTTTATTTACCCGGTTCCTCTAACCGATTGTGTATCGAACATTTTTCCTGTGATGAAAAAACAAGGAATGATTAGAGTGTGCGTCGATTATAAGGATGTAAATCAAGCTTGTCCAAAAGACAACCACCCTACACCCTTTATTGACCAGATAATTGATGAATGCTCCGGATGTGGAATCTTTTCATTTATGGATGGATTCTTTGGGTAAAATCAAATAAATATCTACCCACAGGACCAGTCAAAAACTGCATTTATTTGTCTGTGGGGCACATTTGCATATCGCAAATTACCCTTTGGTTTAAAGAACGCGGGGGAAACATCTTAGAGGGAAATGAATTATACCTTCCATGACATAAAAAACATCATTCAACCATATCTGAATGACCTTCCGGCTCATTCGCGAAAGCGGACCAATCATCCGCAGCATTTGAGAGCGATATTTCTATGTTGCCGACACTACAAGATATGACTCAATCCACACAAATGTGTGTTCTGTGTCAGTTCTGGTCATTTTCTTGGCTTTGTAGTCTCAAAGGACGGGATTCGTCTCGACCCATGTAAGGTTCAGGCAATCATAAATTTGCGTCCACTTTCAAATTTGCTTCAAATTCAGAAACTCCAAGGGAAAGCAAACTTTCTGAGGAGGTTCATTCCAAATTATGCCAAACTTGCTAAAGGTTATACACGTCTATTGAAAAACGAAGTGCCCTTCGTCTGGGATTAGGTCGCACAAGCTTCCTTTTATGCTTTAAAAGAATCCCTAATGAAAGCATCATTAATGTACGCTCCTGATTATAAAAAAGACTTTAACCTGTATCTGGCTGCAGTGGATACAACCATCGCAATGGTTTTAGTTCATGAAGACAACGGAATGGAACATCCAATATATTATTTGAGTAGGAACTTAAATGATATAGAAAGCAAGTATTAATATGTTGAAAAGCTAGCTCTCGCAGCTATTCAAGCGATACAGAGATTTCGACACTATGTCCTCTTTCGAAAAACTACCATTCTGTCAGATTGCAACCCCATGACTTATATATTGTCGCGACAGTTGCTCGGGGGAAAATATTCAAAATGGATATAAATTCTTCAAGAGTTTGATCTGGAATTTGTAAAATTCAAATCAAAGAAATCCCTGGTTTTCGCAGAATTACTATGCGATCTCCCATCGTCGTCCAACGATGAAACATCCGAAGAAACCATCGTGGATGAATCTTTGTTTCTGATATCTTCAAGCAATCCGTGGTATGGAGATATAATCATCTATCTCCAAACCCAAAAATATAAGTCTAATACCTCTCGCTCGGAACAAAAACGTATTCGATACTAATAAAAACACTACATGATCGTTGGTGATACACTTTACCGTCGTGGTGTCGATACAATTCTAAGGAGGTGCCTCACCCACGAGGAGCCCGAAAAAGTCCTGAATGATTGCCACTCAGGCATGTGTGGGGGCCATCAATCTGGTTACGCTACAGCGCAAAAAATTTTATGAGCAGGATACTTCTGGCCAACAATGTTCAAAGATTGCATAACCGCAGTCAAAAGTTGCCATGCATGTCAAATTTTCGATAGCAAAACCAGAAAACCACCTCTGCAACCGATAGTTGCTGTTGGGCCATTCGCCAAATGGGGCATTGATTTCATGACATGTAACCCCACCTCGACCGAGGGACATGGGTATATCATAGTCGCAGTAGGCTATTTTACCAAATGGGCCGAGGCGATGCCTACATTAGATAACACTGGTGAAACAGCTGCCCTTTTCCTTTTCAATCATGTAGTCACCAAATTTGGCATTCCACAGGCTATAGTCACAGATCATGGATCACATTTTCGCAATCACATGATGGTCCAATTTGCTGCCAAATTAGGGTTGTCCCACGACAGCTCTACTCCATATTACCCGCAAGCCAATGGACAAGTTGAAGCAATCAACAAAGTCCTGAAGTGGATGCTGCAAAGGATGATTGGAGTCCACAAAAGGAGTTGGCACCTAATCATGTACTCAGCCTTGTGGGCATACCGAACATCGGTAAGAAATGCAATCGGGTTTACACCTTTTCAACTGGTGTATGGTCTAGAAGCAATCTTTCCAGTTCAGTGTGAAATCGCGTCCCTCAAACTCGCAGTCGACCTTCTCCCCGGAACTTCAGAAGAGGAGGCTCGTTTCTTGGAACTAATCCAATTGGATGAAACCAGTCGTGATGCCGATTTGGCTAATGAATCCCATAAAAAACGAGTCAAGGCACAGTTCGACAAGAATGTCAAACCCCGTGTCTTCTCAGAAGGTGACTTGGTCTTACTTTATGACTAGGAATCCGATAAATTTGGAGCAGGTAAGTTCAAGTCTTTATGGATGGGCCCCTATATTGTTAAGCGAGTGTTAGAAAAAGGAGCCTACGAGTTAATAGATTATGATGGGATTCCACTGGCACAACCCCATAACGGGTTGTACCTTAAGCGTTACTACGCGTGATTCAATGTGGTAACCCATATGCTTTTGTTACATTTTTGTTTTCACTAAGAGTAATTGTTTTGGTCAAGTAATCCACTTTTTACATTTGTCACAGATGTTGAACCTATTGGAATCTTTTGTTAGATATGCCGATGGAGTGAGTCGTAGTTCGCGGGACCTATCTTCTGCGGCCTGGGCCATTTTTGATCCAAGAGGTGAGTTAGTAAGTTTCAGAGGGGTATGTATTGGTCGGTCAACAAATAACATCGTTGAATATAGCGCGTTGATAGAACTTCTCTCTGATTCCATCACACATGGCATAAGCCGACTTGTCGTCAGGCTAGACTCACAACTCATCATACTACAACTCACTGGTATCTACTCTATCCGAAATCTAGCTATCTATTGCATGTTCCTAAGGGTCAAGATTTTGGAAACACAATTTGATTTTATTCAATATCAGCATATTTCCAGAAAATTAAACACATTAATGGACTCATTGGCAAATTATGTGTTAGATAGACATTTGCAACATTTATAAAAAGAAGCATTTCATCAGTATTTGCATCAAGATCATGTAACTTAACCAAAATAAAACTCCGAAAATAAAAAATATATATAATTGTTTATGGTTTACACATAATGTTCTGTAACCAAGACAAAGTGGTCAAATGACCCAAAACTCAAAACGCTAGGGGGTACCCTAGTCCAATGATGCTGGTGATAACAAGTCACCGCCTGTGCAATCATGCGTAAAAGCCTAGCCCACCGACTCGGCACACCAGTATTATGTCGCTACAACCTTAGGGGCAGCTCGTCGGTCCTCATGTCTGGAATACCAAGAGTGAGGCCTTCGACCTGATCCTACAATGCTGAAAGAGTCTCGACCACATCAAGGTCGCAAAGGATAGCCCTTCCCACACCCTCCCCTGCTGGAGTGGCAGCTGGCACTCTGAGGCGTACTACCAGCCAAACTGGTCCAACATCCGCATGAGCACATGAGTTTTGATTAGTCCTAATAGAAGAAAGCACAAGAACATTATAAAAGAAACAATAAATGGAGATATGGTTAGAGAATTTACCGATGACACCCCATTGCTCGCCAGCAGGCAGTACCAAATCCGGATCACCCTAGAAATCCATACCAGCATATGGATACTCGAAAAAAACCATATCCTGACGATTAACCACTCGAAAAAGGTATCAGAAAAGGAAACCTGGGACTGACCAACATGTCTGGCCATAAGGTCGACCCATCTCTGCATCCGTGGCTTAGTCGGTGGAGGTAAACCAAGTCAAACATACTGCGGCTGCATCAGCGGGATATTTTCCAAGGCGAAAGCTGTCAAGATAGAGCCATATCCAAAGTTCTTCAATCTTCCATTTTTCACCTTGGTCAGTTGTTCTTTCATCACAGAGAGTACTGCGTCACAGCAGTTGAACACCTTTGGTTCAAGGCATTCCAAGGCATGCTGCATATAAGACCTGTTGGCCACGTGAAGAGCCTCACTACCAGCCAGTCTAGAAAAAGTAAACAGAATGGTCCTCAGGGACCTATTAGTGACATCTCGGATAATGATCTTGCTGTCCTTACTTGGCTGAGATCCCTCTTTGCAATACCTATGAATGTAATCTCTCACAGGTTCACCCCCACGGGCTGAACCTGATAATAAGATAGGGGCACCCCACCTCGATAAGCTGGTCAAAAAATAGATGTCTATGACAGTCAAGGGGATGGACTTGCCCCTAATCTAGAACACCTGGGTGGTAGGATCCCATGCATCGAGAAAATATTGCAACAGGTTGATTTGTTGCCTCATGCAAGAGATGCGGAAAAACTTGAACATGCCACAGTTCCGTAGTGCATTTACCGTAACCGGATCATGTAAAGCAAGCATGTCCTCTTCTTCATGCTCACGTTATTGCCATGTAATAGGAATTTTGCTCCAATGAATCTCTAAAACAAACAAGAGAAGAGTCAAGATCCTGATTTGGTGAAAAAAAGGCAAAAATTTCCATGAAAAACTGTGCATAAATTTCCCTCTTTGCGCCCATCGCACCCCCAACAGTGTTCTAGGTGGGATGCATGCTGATTGGCCAATGGACAAGCCAGCATGCATTGCACCTTTCGATGTATAAGAGGTGTGATGGAGCAAAGACGAGTTTTTCAAACCCCAAAGGCTCAGAAAAACTGCAAAACATGCTCAGAATTCAAAATGGAAAGGATGAAACTAAAGAGCTCAGGTTTAGATCCTACCTTGTCTAGACGGTGCTGAGAATCATCCACAGAATCTCCCAGAATTAGCTATTGAAAATCAAGGGGGAAAGCACCTCCAAAGCTCCAACAAACCAAAGTTCAAATGAAATGGTAAAATGAGAGGTAAAAGCAATTTTAAATTACTTTTCACGTAATTCAAGTAAAATATTAGTGTTTTAACTCATTTTTCAAACATGTATTGTTCGTTTCTAACTAGTTTGATGAAGTAATTCAGCAGGCAGCACAACCTTTGAAGGAACAAATTTGTCAATGGTAAAACCAAAATAATCAATGACCATTATATCGAGAATTTTTAACGTGGAATTCAAGCTCGTTAAAAAATAAACATAAGCAATGAGCAAATGTTCCCCCAGAGTTCAAGCTCATTAAAAAATGAACCAATTTCCAGTAAATAACCATCGTGAATGTATTATCATCAGCCTTTGAAGCCTTGGGCGTGTTCTCATCATCACCTCCACTCTGTATTAGCTGATCATTCACCCACATTTGATTGTTTACCCTTTTTGAGGAACAACTGCGAAGAGTGATCCTATTAGCCATCCTTGTGACACTGTCGTGATTGGAAAATTCCAAACCTTACCTGGAATCAGCTGCTACCCAAATTTATCACTCATTCCTCAAAAAACGAGTCTCCTTTAAGCTCTTTTCAACTAACTCGTAAAATGTGAAAATATTGCCGAGCAATTGGCCTCTCCAGCTCGTTAGAGGGACTGGAAGTGATATCCCTCCTTTAGATTTTAATCTTTTTGGACTTGAGGGATCATTACACAAAAAGATCGAGTGTTTGTTTTGTTCGGCTCGTTAAAAGTACCGAAAATTCATCCCTTTTGTATTGTTTTATACTTTTTCAGACTTAAGGGATTATATGACGAAAAAGGATTATTGAAGCTTTCTTTACGTCCCTTTTTCAGACTCTCTAAAATTGAAAAGGACCGAGTTATTCTTGTCGTTAAACTCATTAAAACCGAATAGCGAAAAACTTGTCCATACAGACAAGAACGAGTTTCACTATCGCTAGGCTCGTTAAAACATAGCGATGGGTTTTCCTGAAGGGAAAATTATAGAACAAGCATATGTTATCCTCCTCAAGCTTGACAAAAATAAAGAGGTACTGGTCAGCAATGACTGGGAAAAAATTGGGAAGAAAACTTGAAGAAACTTTATCTTGAACATGACACTTTCACTCCGCATCCAAGTCGGGTTGGGTTGTTCCGTTCACTGGTCATATCACCATGGGTCCATCACACCATCCATATTTGGGGTTAACGCTACAATTCCATCATGTCAGTGTCGCCGATATGTTCAAGAGAAGTTGCTCAGAGAATTCACTTGTGTCTCACCCACTGCAATACATTTATGCTCCATTCTTTCATGACCGCCACCCTGAACCTTATATCACCAGATCATTTTCACCTCCATTAAAATAATTTGCTCCGTTCTGTGTCATTGATGTGGGATTCACTAAGGCCCTCCTATGATGGATCACTTCTTTTTGACATCAGCTCATTACCCAAGAAGTCGATCTAGGAACAACCCTTTCAGTACTTTGAAACTTGCATGCCTCGATGGCAAGTTTCTCACTTCCGACGACAGGTTTACATCAATGGCCTTCGACCGAAAGATTTTGAATGGTGTTCGACACCAAGTCCCTTATTCACACCATGTGAATTGTACTATAGTACCTTTAGGGTCATCATCATTATCGGTGATTCCTCTCGCGCCTGTTAATAGCTTACATCATTGGCTGGTAATCAGGCGATGTCTTTCCATGTTCGAATCCAGAACATCTCTCACATGGATCGACTTGTACTTTGAGTGAAGATCGAACGACATTGAAGACCTCGGATCTAGTTTCATCCATCCGGGATGCGATATATATTCAGGAAAATAAAGACATCAAATGTACATCATTACTGCGCAGATAATCATCCAACCTAAGGGATGATGGCTCTACCAGAATCATCAGTCTACACTCAGACGATTGTCTCTCTTATGTACATGAAAATGAATTTATAAAGCTGAGCATGGGAATGCCTGCCTCAGCTAGATCATGAAAATATTATGAAGATAATGTATTGTATTGTATCTAGTTACAGGTTGCCTTCCATCTTGAAAAAACTTCAGATCCTCATGATAAAGCATTTCACCCGACATCAATAGATTAATGACCTCATGCTTTAGGGGGCAACTGTTATAGACATTTTTGGGCACTGCAACCCTAATCATAAATGTCCATAAACCAAGGGCTCTTAAGTCCCTAAAAGTGTTGTTCCGACATCTAAAAGAACAAGGTCAACTGATTACATCTTCTCCCAGAAGTTCTCCATGAAAAACTACTCATAACTAGTCAAAACTAGACCATCTCACCTGCTCCATGGTCAAAGTGCGCTGCATCCCACCTAAATACACACAAGAGGTGTGATGCATCTTGAAAAGCCCTTCTATTGGGTGCGATGGGTGAGAATGGACAAATGGCAGGGTTAATCTGCAAGGTGGAGGATCATGTAATCTTCCAGAAACTTCTCCTGTGACACTTGCCTCTCTGCATTCACCTAGGCATGAGTAAGAGATCATCAATCTCCAAGTGGAATCAAGAACTATAAGAGAGTGGACACTAATCAAATCTCAAAAGCTGACTCACCCCCCTTGCAAACATCTATATATGGATCTCTCATCCCAGAGATCCAGAGGATGGAATTTTGTATCTTGTAAGGAAGTGTTGTTGGTTTCTTGGTGTAACATCATAGTGTTGGGTGATCTAAGATTTTCATGAGGTGAAGAAGGGCTTTCTTGCTGAGAGGATGATGTTGGGTCAAAAAAATTGGTTGTAATCCTCTTTGCTATTCTTGATTATTAATAAAGCTATTCAAGTTTTCCTCCACATTCTTGTATGATTGATGATACATGCATTTGTGTGGTCAATATATATCTGATCCTATATTGTTTATGATAGTAGATCTATGTTCTTGGATAGTACTATGCTGCTTTGATTCTACAGGTTCCATTTGAAGCTCGGTAGACGAGGAAGCGAGTGGCAAAGATCTATCAAAAGGGAGAGGAATCAAACAAGGAACCAAGCGCAAGACAGAGGTTGGTCTCCTTTATTCCCCTCTTATCTATTTCTCATAAAGGAAAACAAAAGTGGTTTTAGTTGGTTTGTTTCTAAGGTAGCTACCAGCCTTAGTGGGACTAGAAGCTCTGCATAGACACTAGATTTCCTGATAACAGTAGTGAAAGCCATATTTTAAGCTAGTAGAGATAGAGAAAGGGCAAATGGATCCAATTGAACTAGTTAAAACCACCATTTCAGCAAGAAAAGAGTTTCTTAAAGTTCCCAACTGGTTGGTTTCCCCCTAATTTTGAGAGGGACATTTCGAGCCTACAACATGAAAAAAACAATCGTCCCTCACATTGTATGAGCAGAAGAGGATGAAACGGAACAATGATAGGAAATAATTCAAATGGTTGAATGGTAGAAGCATGGTTTATCCTGATCATTTAAAAGAAAATATACAAATGACATGCACTAATAGTTGGGCCGTTGATTAAGTCAGAGAGAAATACGGTGCATCTGTTCATTACCAATGTGTTGAAGAGGATGCACTAAACATAGAGATTAGGTTCAACAACTCAGTAATAATCTCTTTTATATATTTTTTACTTCGTACAACACCTTTGAATTGTAACATCTATATTTTATATTTTTAATTATGTTCAGGTTTTTTTTTTCTATATAATATTACCTAAGCACCCACGGGGGATTTGAACCAATGACCTATCACAAGGAGTGCCTTAACAATGCACCCATTCACTGTCAATCCAAATCCCCGTGGGCTAATTATGTTCAGGTTATTAGACACATGACATTGTGATTTTTTTACTTTTTTTATAGATGCATTTGTTCCCATCTAAGTGGGCATTTGGAAATCATTTTTGGATGGAGGATGTTGATTATGAATACACGACACAAGACTATGGAGTGGAAGTGGAGTTCAACCAATCTAGTTGTGCTAGTCACCATGATCAAAGCTTGATACATGGGACATTAGGTTACGTCGAAAAGATACAAGAGATCATACGAGTGGACTTCACTTCATCCCAATTTATTATTTTTAGGTGAAAGTGGTGGGACACCTTTGATAGGAATAATGTAAAGGAAGATCGTGATAGTGGGATCATATCTATTAACTCTAGAAAGATGTGGCATGAAGCTAGGGAGCCTTATGTTTTCCCAAAACACCGCAACCAAGTGTTTTTCTTCCTAGGTCTATTGGATAGGGATTGGTGGTTCATATAAAGACATGACCCTAGATCACAACATATTTTTGGGAATAACAGTGTTATCATGCAAAGTAAGGAAGATAATTAGGGTGATGACAATGAAAAGTGATATGTACTTGTTCTATTTCATCATTTATATTTCTTTTGTATGTTTTTGTTTTCTTTATTTCACTAATTATATTATTTTTTTATTCATCTTGTTGGAATTTTATATAATTGGTAAGATTCACAAACATTTTTACATGTTTTTTTTGCAGTGCAAACATTTTTTCCCTTAAAACTAAGTATTTCCAATTGTCTAATTTATAATTTAAAAATCAAAATTTTAACATATTTGTTTAATGTGTTTAAATCTAATTTACAATAGGCTTCTTCCATAGGATTTGGATCGACATCAGGATGGATCAAAAGACTGTAATTCTAAACATGAGTTATCAATTTATAATTATTTTATTAATATATCAATATAAATACAGTCAAATTATCTCCTTTTTCAAATGACATTGTGAGTATCAATCTAAAATAACTCGCAAAGTGATAAAAAAAATAGAGAAGTAAAATCATATATGTACTAAAAGGTCTACTACAACCATCGTCAAAATTTTTCAATATAGTAAAATAACCTCCCTTATTTTCACTATGCAACATATCTCCATAAATATAAATGCAGTTTGTAACATGGTGTGTAGTGTCCATGATAATAAGGATTTAAGGTCACAATTGTCCTTCTCAAATAGGAAAATGAGAAGAATATAACCAAAACAAGAAAATAGTGAATTTAGAAACAACATTGAATATTTATTCTAAATCTAGATATTTATTGGTTTATTAAATTTTTGATAAGAGAGGTAAATTAATGTTTAGTATATTTAAATTCGAGTTCCTACAACATTATCTAAACTAAAAGGAGGTCTTATGCATGTATAAAATTTTGATTACATATTTTTATGGACCATAAGAGAAACAAATGGGCTTACATGGATATATGAGAGGTTTTAATTTTTTCATCATGGATAATGGAACAATTTTGAATTTTCTTTTCAATGGTAATTATAAATAAAAGTAGAATTAATAATTATTTTATGGCTGTGAGTTAAATGATAAATAATGTGATGGTGATTAAGAGACAATTGTTTGACTTTCTAATAGACTTGGTGATGCATTTTTCCTTCCTATTTAGATTATGTAAAATAAATACCAATTTTTTAATGTATTTATAAGTAAATTATTTAAAGTAGTCATCTCTTCATCATTGTGAACATGAATTAATATTAGCTAGAATAAATGTGAAAACATGAATTTTAGTGACTATCTCATTATAGATATGTGGAAAAAATAATAAATAAATAATCAAATATGTTATTTGTCAAAAAGTTAAATCTAATATAGTATTATTTATATTTTTTAACTCATATTTATTATTAAAAAAATAAACGCAAGCTTGACTTGTGGCTTGAGAAACCATGACCCAGGGGCATCTAAGCCATCAAAATCACTTGGAGATCAGACCTTACCTGGGCCACACCAGCCCTTAAGATGAATAGACATTTTACATAGAGTTTTGAACTAGTGACCTTCACATCACACAGTGACTCAGAAATACACCCCATCATTGTCTATTCTATGCCCGATGGGAAAAATAAGAAGATAAATTTAAACCGCAACAGAAAAAGATTTAATCTCTTTTAGTGACTGATAAATCTTTGATTAAGACATATTTAAAATGGTTTCTATCTCTATATACATAATTTTCCATTGTTTAAAGTGTATTTTTAAATAATTTATTATTTTTAATATTTTATATTAAAAATTGAATGAGTTCCACATTTTCATATTTTGAAGAACTAACGAAAATATTTTACCTTTATTTATTTTTTCCTTTTGAGTATTGAAATGTTTTACTAATTAGGTTAGAATGAATATGAATGAACTATCTAGGCAATAGAGAAATATTTATGGTAATTTTACAATTATAGTTTCAACCATACTAAAATTTATAGTTTATAAAAAAATCTTTACATTTTTTAAAGTAATTTTGCATGTAATTTCATATATAAAATTTTGATATAAGTTCACCAATACATAATCTATAGTAAATATTATTTCATAAAAATAAATATAATGATGTTAACCATCTAACAAATATAAATATAATCTAAGATACACATTCAATTTCACTACCATAATCTAATTATATACACCTCTGACACATATGAACATCATTAGATAGCACAAAAATCAAATAATATAACATGGAATAATCATCATGATCACATCTAACAAAACAAAAACATTGTAAACTAACATCATCACCACACACGTCCTCAAATTAACATAAATGTCATGTCAAATAACTGATATGACATACACATCTATCTGCATGAACATAAAATGAACATATGTAAAATGATTTAACAATATTGGCATCAATACCAACATATAAATTAAGTGAAAAAAAATGAAAAAAAAAATGCAATATATATATATATATATATATATATATATATATATATATATATATATATATATATATATATATATATATATATATATATATATATAAACAAGTCAAAAACCTACATCAAGTCAAACAAATGTTATCAAATATTGATACAATAGATGTAGTAGTGGCAACCTGGTATGTAGCCTAGTTTGTGGTAGCCAGGTCTATACCCTGGTCAAGTACTGCCTTAACAATCAAACTATTAGGAGGAGGAGAAGGTGGTTGGTCTACTCTCTCAAGAGAATCGTCAGGCACCTCTGCCAGTACTAGGTGATCATCATGAGGAAAATGATGACGAGGTGGTGTGCTACCAAAAGGATCACCAACACCCTGACCATGATCTAATGGGGTAGTACTACTAGAAGCATGATAACCATACTCATCATCATGATACGATAGGCTAGCACTGTGTGAAAACTCATTTAACTTATATGTTGCATGCTCTATATCCGCCCTCGCTGCTAGTAGTGTGGTAGCTCTAGTAATATCACACATAAGAGTCATTATATTGTGCGAGCAGTCCCTAAAGAGATCCAGTAGCCTAGGATTTCCCATGATGTCTTGAGCCCTCATAGGGCAGACTCCCTCGTCCACCAAAAGTCGAGATAATGTTGGGTGCGGAGCCTGATTATCTTATGTATTCAAAGGTATCACCGCATTGGACCCCAATTCGTAATGGGGTGGCAACGCTTCCTGTAAAATATTCACTGTAGGGGGGGTCCAGGGGGAGTGGTTGTGACCTTTGGGAGTTCCCCCCCCTGGTGGGGGGATCCCCCCAAACCTAAAAATAAATGTAAAATTGCCTTGTAAAATGTCGTAATTTCATAGTCAATCTGGGTCGTTGGAGATCTGACGGTAGAAGTTATGTTTAATTTAGGGTTTTTTGCCCTAGAAGGAAACCCCTCGCTATATATGAGGGAATTGTATTGCGTCTAGGTAGATCTGTATTCTTAGTGAGGAAGAGAGAGTATATTGAGAGGAAAGAGGGAATTACAACAAATCTGTTGTAGGTTATATCTCTTCAGTTTTCTGGATAATATAAAAGGAAGGACTGGCTATTTCTCTATGGACGTAGCCCAAACTGGGTGAACAACGTATATCTGTGTCTCTCTTGTTTTATGTATTTTCTGTGCTTATATTTCTGCAATATTTTATGTGTTCCATTTATCTATAATATATAATTTTCTAACAACTGGTATCAGAGCCAAAGTTTTATTTGGCTGATAAACGTGCAGGAGAGAAAGGTTCCTAGCTCGAGTGGGAGCAATGGTGGAAGATGGTATGTTTAGGGTCAAAAAATTTAATGGTGAAAAGTACTAGTTGTGGAAGATGCAGATGGAATATTATCTGTATCAGAGAGATCTATACCAACCATTGAGAGGAAAGGAAAAGAAGCTGACGCGTATGAAAGACACAGAATGAGATATTCTCAATAGAAAGGTACTTGGAACAATATGGCTATGCCTAGCGGTGTCTATAGCATTTAATATTTCAAAGGAAATGAAAACAGAGGGTTTAATGTCGACATTGGCCAAACTACATGAAAAAGCCTTGGCCTCAAATAAGATATTTCTTATGAAGCGTTTATTTAATATGAAAATTTCAGAAGGTGGATCTGTTTCTGATCATTTAAATGAATTTAATACAGTTACCAGTCAGTTAAGTTCTGTAGGGGTAGCTTTTGATGATGAAGTTAGGGCTCTGTTATTTTTGTGCTCATTGCCAGAAAGTTGGAATGGTTTAGTTATGGCCATTAGTAACTCTGTCTCTGGATCTAGTACTTTAAAGTTTGATGATGTTTTCAATGCAATCCTTAGCGAGGAAATGCGATGGAAAATCTCTGGTCACACATCAAGTAATGCTTTTACTGCAGAGACTAGGGGAAGAAAAATGGAAAGAGGAAAGAGCCCAAGATATCACAGTAAGTCAAGGAAAGGCAGATCCAAGTCCAGATTGGGGATAGTGTGCTGGAAATGTGGGAAGAAAGGACACCTGAAGAAAGACTGCAAGTCTTGGAAGGGAAAAGAAGGAGACACGCAACAAGAAAATAATCATGAAGAAAATGTAATAGGTGATGTGGTGCAAGGTTCTTTGCTTCTTTGTTTAGAAACTATTATTGATTCCTGGGTGGTATATTCAAGGCCCTCATTCCATGCCACACCTAATAGGAAACATTTTCATGATTATGTTCAAGGAGATTTTGGACAGGTTCGATTGGCTGATGATAAACCCTGTAAAATAATTGGAATGGGTACAGTTTTCATAAAACAGCAGAATGGAAATCAATGGCTATTTAACGAGGTAAGGCATGTTCCAGATTTGAAGAAAAATCTTATTTCAATAGGGAAATTGGGAGGTGAAGGTTGTGTAACTAATTTTACAGATAAAACCTGGAAGGTCATTAAAGAATCCCTGGTAATAGCAAAAGGAGAAAAGGTTGGTAGATTGTCTTTATGCAATGGTATTTCTAATTTTGTTCATGCTTTAACCTCTATAGGAGAAGATACAACATTGTGGAATCATAGGCTCAAGCACATGAGTGACAAGGGGTTGTAGATTCCTCACTCAAGAAATTTTTTGCCAAGTTTGAAGCATGCTGATTTAAAATTCTGTAAAAATTGTGTTTATGGAAAACAGAAGAGATTCAGATTCCTTAGAGTTGGGAAATAAAAGAAGAGCGAAAAATTAGAGCTTATGCATATAGATGTATGGGGACCTGCTCAGGTATAATCTCTTAGTGGCTTTCGTTATTATGTTACTTTTATTGATGATGCAACCAGAAAAAGTTGGATTTATTGTATTCGAAATAAATCTGATGTATTTGATACTTTCAAGAAATGGAAAGGTTTGGTTGAAAATGAGACAGGAAAAAGGTTGAAGTGTCTTAGATCAGACAATGGAGGTGAATATTGCATCAAAGAGTTTGAGAGGTACTATTCAGAGAATGGAATTCGCTGATAGAAGACAGTTCCATGAACACCACAAGGAAATGGTGTCTCAGAAAGGATGAACAGGACAATCATGGAGCGTGCAAGGTGCATGAGATTTCATGCAAGATTGCCTTTACAATTTTGGGCTGATGTTGTAGATATTGTTGTTTATCTAATAAACAGAGGGCCTTCAAGTTCCTTGGATGGTGCTATTCTAGAGGAGGCATGGACAGGTAAAAAGGTAAACTACTCTTTTTTAAAGACTTGTGGTTGCGAAGCCTTTGTCCACATTAATAAAGAAAATATAACAAAGATTAAGGAAAAATCAAAGGAATGTACCTTTATTGGATATGGTGTTAATGATTTTGGTTATCACTTTTATGATTATGTAAAAAACAAAATCATTAGGAGCAGAGATGTCATATTTAATGAAAAGGTTTTGTATAAGGATCAGCTGCAAGAAAAGAAACATGAAAAAAAATAGAGAATACACAGTGCTTGACGAGATCACTAAAAAAGTGATGGTTCATGAAAATCATAATGATCAACATCCAGAACAACAACCACAATAGCAACAAGCACCTCAAACACCTGAAAGTGGTGTTATAAGATCTACTTGGATAATTAGACCCCCTGAAACATACTCTCCTTCATTATATTTACTGTTGATTGATTCTAGTGAACCAGAATGTTATAAATAAGTAGTGCAGATAGAAACCAGGAAGAAGTGGGAGCAAGCCATGAAAGAAGAGATGGAATCCTTAGCACATAACCACACTTGGATCTTAGTCAGGTTTCCTACAGGTAAAACAACATTGCAAAATAAATGGGTTTACAAGTTGAAGGAAGAATATGGAGGTAGAAAAAGGTATAAAGCTAGACTTGTGGTGAAAGGGTTTGCAAAGAAAAAGGGTATAGACTTTGATGACATATTTTCTTCTGTTGTTAAAATGATTTCAATCAGAACTATTTTAAGTCCAGTAGCAGCTGAAGATTTGCATCTTGAGCAGTTAGATGTAAAGACAACCTTTACCCATGGGGTTTTGGAGGAAGAGATATATATGCAGCAGCCACAAGGATATGAGGTAAAAGGGAAGAAGAAACTAGTGTGCAGGTTGAAGAAGAGCTTGTATGGATTAAAACAGGCTCCAAGGCAATGGTATCTAAAATTTGACAGGTTTATGTCTCAACATGGTTATACTAGATGTCACACTAATCATTGTGTTTATCTCAAATGACAAAATGATGGCGACTATATTATATTGTTATTGTATGTAGATGACATGCTTGTTGCAGGTTCTAACATGCAAGAAATAAATGTGCTCAAAATAAAATTGGTGAACTCATTTGCAATGAAGGATTTCAGTGCTGCAAAACAAATCCTTGGTATGAGAATAACTAGAGACAGGAAGAATCAGAAATTAACATGGTTTCAAAGTGAGTACATAGAGAAGGTGTTGAAAAGGTTTAATATGCAGAATGCAAAACTGTAGTATACCTTTGGCTAGCCATTTAAAATTAAGTAAGGAGGAGTGTCCCAAGACTCAGGAAGAAATGGCTCATATGTCTAAAGTTCCATATGCATCAGCAGTTGGAAGCTTAATGTATGCAATGGTTAGCACAAGGCCTGATATTGCACATGCAAGTGAGTTGTAAGCAGGTACATGAACAATCTAGGAAAAGAACATTGGATGGTAGTGAAGTGGATTCTTAGGTATTTGAGAGGTACCAAAAATCAAGCATTATTCTTTGGTGGTTCAAGCATTGCTCTACAGGGATATGTTGATGTAGATATGGTGGATGATAGAGATAATAGGAGGTTCACAATAGGTTATGTGTTTACTATAGGTGGAACAACTTTCAGTTGGGTCTCAAAATTGCAAAGTGTTGTTGCACTCTCAATAACAAAAGCAGAGTATGTTGCTACTATAGAGGCTAGTAAAGAAATGATTTGGTTACAAAGGTTTCTGGATGAATTAGGTAAGAAGCAGGAGTTGGGTAGGTTATACAGTGACAGCTAGAGTGCCATACCTCATGTAAAAAACTTTTCATTTCATTCCAAGACTAAACATATACATCCCAAGTACCATTTCATACGGTCAACGTTGGAAGATGGACAATCGAAACTGGAAAAGATACACACTAGCCAAAATTGTGCAAATATGTTAACAAAAGTTGTAACTAGGGAGAAATGGAGAATCTTCTCAGTTTCAATTGGTCTTCAAGTATGATGAAGAAAACGAGAAACAGCTAGGTCTAAAGTGGAGTCATTGTCTAGAAAATGAAGCAACAGTGGAGTTGCTATAATCAGTCTCCAAGTGGGAGATTGTTGGGTGTAGAGCTTGATTATCTTCTGTATTCAAAGGTATCGCTACATTGGACCCCAGTTCATAATAAATATTCACTGCAGGGGGGTCCAGGGGGGGAAGCTGCGACCTTTGGGAGCCCCCCCCCAGCGGGGGGATTGGGGGCATCACCCCCAAAGCTAAAAATAGATGTAAAATTGCCTTATAATATGTTATAATTTCGTAGTCAATCTGGGCCATCCATTAGGTGGATATTTGACGGTATAAGTTATGTTTAATTCAGGTTTGTTTGCCCTAGAAGGAAACCCCTTGCTATATATGATGGAATTGTATTGCGTCTAGGTAGATCTGTATTTTGAGTGAGGAAGAGAGAGGAGATTGAGAGCGAAGAGGGAATTAGAGTGGATCTGCTGTAGGTTGTATCTCTTCAGCTTTCTGGATAATACAAAAGGAAGAACTAGCTATTTCTCCATGGACGTAGCCCAAAATGGGTGAACCACGTATATATGTGTCTCTCTTTTTTTATTTGTTTTCTCTGTTTATATTTCTGCAATATTTTATGTGTTCCATTTCTCTGTAATATATAATTTTCTAATAGATAGTTGGTCATAGTATTCCATCCTAAATTTGAGACTAGCCCTACGGGATCAAATTCCCATGCTACCCCTCTGCATATGAGGATTGTGTGCCTCACCCTCGTGGGCCTTGCCCATCTTTGCATATGATCCCTCTTGTGCGGGAGGAGCGACGTCCCCAACTAATGTGTTAGATGTGGATCCAGATTATCTTCCTGATTGTTTAGAGCTTTTTTGTTTCAGCCATGTTGGATCCATGTTCCTACTAGGGTGACAACATTGCCCATTTAATCGCCATTAGGGGGTTCTATAGGGGGGGGGGGGGGGGGGGGGTAAATGATGATTTTATGAACCCCTTCGCGGTGGGGGTTTGGAGGTGCTACCCTCGAAGCTAAAAATAGATGAAAATTTTCCTTGTAAAATATTGTAATTTCATAGTCATTGTGTTTCTCATTAGGCGGATGATCTGACGGTAGAAGTTATGATAATTTAGGGATTTTTTTCCATAGAAGGAAAGCCTTGGTATATATGAGGGAATTGTATTGCAACTATGTATAGTTATTATGAGAAAGAAAGAGAAAGGAGACTGTGTGAGAGCAAAGAGGAAATTACAACATATCTTCTATAAGTTGTATCTCTTCATTTTGTTAGATAATATAAAAGGAAGGATCAAATGTTTCTCCGTGGATGTAGCCCGAATTGGGTAAACCACATATATCTATGTCTCTCTTGTTTTATGGATTTATGTTTTTATGTTTACACAATGTTTTGTGTGTTTCATTTCTCCATTAATTAATTCCTAACAATTGGTATCGAAGACGAAGTTGTATTGGCTGACAAAATCACATGAGAGAAGGGTTCCTCGTTCAAGTGGGAACAATGACAGAAGATGGTAGGTTCAGGGTCAAGAAATTTATGAGCCAAAACTATGAGTTGTGGAAGATGCACATGGAAGATTATCTATATTAGAAATATATGTACCTATGATTGAGTGGAAAATCAAAGAAACAAATAAGTATGATGGATGAAAAATGGGATATTCTCGAAAGAAAGACACTAGGAACAATAAGGTTATGTATGGCAACATTGGGTGCACTCAATATTTCAAAGGAAATGACAACAAAAGGTTTAGTGAGGACATTGGCCAAACTATATGAAAACCCTCGACCTCAAATAAGGTATTTCTTAGGAAGCATCTATTCAATATGAAGATGTCAAAAGGTGGATATGTTGTTGATCATTTAAATGAATTTAACATGGTTACCAGTCAGTTAAGTTCTATAGGGGTAAATTTTGATGATGAAGTCGGGGTTGTGTTATTTCTGTGTTCATTTCCAAAAAGTTGGAATCGCTTAGTTATGGCTATTAGTAACTTTTTCTCTGGATCTATTACTTAAAGTTTGATGATGTTGTTGGTACCATCCTTAGCGAGAAAATGCAATGGAAAATCTCTAGTGAGACATTAGGTAGTGCTTTGACTACAAAGGTTAGGGGAAGAAAAATCGAAAGAGGAAGGAGCCAGGAAATCATAGTAAGTCAATAAAATGAAAATCCAAATCTAGGTCAAGGATAATGTGCTAGAAATGCGGGAAGAAAGGACACCTGAAGAAACATTCCAAATCTCATAAGGAAATTGAAGGAGATAGAAAACAAGAGAACAATCATGAAGTTAATGTGATGGTGATGTGCTGGAAGATGCTTTCATTCTTTCATTAAGGAATATTATTGATGCTTGGGTGGTATATTGAGGGGATTCATTCCATTCCACATCTAATAGAAAACATTTTCATGACTTTGTTTAGGGATATTTTGGACAGGTTCATTCGGGTGATGATAAACCCTATAAAATCGTTGGAATGGGTAACTTTTTTATAAAGAAACATAATGGAAACCAATGGCTATTAAAGGAGGTAAGACATGTTCCAGATCTAAAGAAAAATCTAATTTCAATAGGTGAGTTTGGAGGTAAAGGCTATGTAACTACATTTACAGACAAAACCTGGAAGGTCACTAAAGGAGCCCTAGTAATAGAAAAAGGAGAAAAGGTTGGTACATTGTATTTATGCAATGTTATTTCTAATTTTGTTAATTATTTGACCTCCACAGGAGCATATATGACACTATAGCATCATAGACTCATGCACATGAGTGAGAAAGGGATGAAAATTCTTCATTCAAGAAATTTGTTTCTAGGTTTGAAGCATGTTGATTTGGATTTCTTTGGAAATTGTGTTTATGGAAAACAAAAGAGAGTCATATTTATTAGAGTTGGGAAGGAGAAGAAGAGTGAAAATTTAGAGCTTGTACATACAAATGTATGGGGACCTTCTCAGGTATCATCTCTTGGTGGCTCTCTCTATTATGTTACTTTTATTGATGATGCAACTAGAAAAACTTGGATTTATTGTATTCAGAATAAATTTAATGTATTTGATACTTTCAAAAATGGAAATATTTGGTTGAGAATGAGACAAGAATGAAGTTGAAGTTTCTCAGATCAGATAATGGAGGTGAATATTGTAGTAAAGAGTTTGATAACTATTGTTTAGAGCATGGAGTTTGCAGAGAGAATAAAGTTCTAGGAACACCACAAGAAAATGGTGCGCCAGAATGGATGAATAGGACAATCATGGAGCGTGAAAGGTGCATGTGATTGCATGCATGATTACCCTTATAATTTTGGGTAGATGTTGTAGATACTATTATTTATCTAATAAACGTAGAGCCTTCAAGTTCCTTTTATGGTGGTATTCTAGAGGAGGCACGGAGAGGTAAAACTGTAAACTACTATTTTTTAAAGACTTTCAGTTGTGAAGCCTTTGTCCACATCAATAAAGAAAATAGAACAAATCTTGAGGAAAAATCAAAGAAATGCACCTTTATTGGATATTATGTAAATGATTTTTTTATCAATTATATTATTATAAAAATCACAAAATCATTAGGAGAAAAGATGCCATATTAAATAAAAATTCCTTGTATAAGGATCAGATGCATGGAAAAAAAAAATAGGAAAAGGAAAACAAAGGATACATAGTTCTTGATGATATCACAAAAAAAGTAAAGGTGCCTGAAAATCATAATGATCAGCAGCCAAAACAACAATAACAACCAAAATAGCAACAAGCACCTCAAACACTTAAAAATGATGTTAAAATATCTATCATGATAAGTAGCCCCCCTGAGCGACACTCTCCTTCATTATATTATCTATTGTTTACTAATTATGCTGAACCGGAAAGATATGAAGAAGAAATGTAGGTAGAAACTAGGAAGAAGTGGGAGAAAGCTATGGAAGAAGAGATGGAATCCTTGATGTATAACCAGACTTGGGACTTAGTCATGTTTCTTATAGGTAAAACAACATTGTAGAATAAATGGGTTTACAAGTTGAAGGAAGAAGATGGTGGTAAACAGAGGTATAAGGCTAGACTTGCGGTGAAGGGGTTTGCACAAAAGAAAGGTATAGACTTTGATGAAGCATTTTCTCATGTTGTTAAAATGACTTCAATCAAAACTATTTTAAGTCTAGTGGCAACAATGTATTTGCATCTTGAGTAGTTAGATGTAAAGACAACCTTTCTTCATGGGGATTTTGAGGAAGAAATATATATGCAACAACCTTAAAGTTATGAGGTCAAATGGAAGGAAAAATTAGTGTGCAAATTGAAGAAGTCTGATATTGCATAGCTTAAAACAGGCTCTAAGGCAGTGGTATCTAAATTTTGACAGGTTTATGTATGAACATGGTTATAGTAGATGTCACTCTTACCACTGTGCTTATCTTAAAAAGAAAAATAATCAAAACTATATTATATTGCTATTTTATGTAGATGAAATGCTCCTCACAAGGTCTAACATGTGGGAAATAAATGTGCCTAAAGGAAAATTAGAAAATTCATTTTCTCCAAATAAATTCCTTGGTATGATAATAACTAGAGACAAGAAAAATTTCAAATTGACATTGTCTCGGAGTGAGTACATTGAAAAGGTGTTGGAAAGATTTAGTATGCAAAATTCATAACTAGTTAATACACATTTGGCTAGACAATTCAAACTAAGTAAGGAGATGTATCCCAACACTCAAGAAGAGATGCATTATATGTGTAAAGTTCCATATGCATCAGCAGTTGGAAGCTTAATGTATTTAATGGTCTACACAAAGCTTAATATTGCATGGAATGGGAGTTGTAAGTAGGTATATGAATAATCCATGAAAAGAGCATTGGGTGGCGGTGAAGTCGATTCTCAGGTATTTGAGAGGTGCCGCAAATAAATCATTATGCTGTGTCAATTCGGACATTACTTGTTATGAAACCAGCTCAAGAAAAGATAGAAAAGAAAGATCAACGCCTTAGAATTCAGCCTCTTCGAGGGGGCAACCTCCTTTACATTACATAAATGAACAATTCTTGGATGATACAAATGAAAAGACCTCCTTTCTATATATAGGAGTCTAAGGGGTTATAACATAATCAGAGCCAACATAAAAATAATAATGTAAGGGCATAATAATAACAATAGTGGGCTTCTATGGGGCACAATAGTAACAATATGGGCACTACATGCTACATCAATATAATAAGTGGGTTATACTAATAACAATAAGGGGTTACACTAGTAGTATAGGGGCCTAACATGCCCCTCTCCTTCAAAAAGCGTTGTCCTCAACGCTTGAGTAGTTCTTGATGCTTATATATAAAATTCTTGTCCTCCCATGTGGAATATTCAGCGGGTAAGTTCTTCCACTTGATGAGATACTCTGAAATTGATCGATTTCGTAGCTGTCGGGTTCTTGTTTATGTGACTGCTCCAGGTTCCAATATGATTTTCCCTTCCTCTTCAATTTCTGGCAATATTGCTTGAATTGGGATCTTTTGCAACTTTTGAATAAGTGGCCATACTTATTCGTTCTTCTTCCATTCATCCGTTGCTTCGTTTATCCAATTTGGTTGGATAATATAAATAGCACAAAACAATGCTTCCACATCCTCATCCTTGAAGCGTCTTCCCATTCGGTAAGGTCACCATTTTTTAAGTGCATGTAGTATTGCCAACATTTCCTTCTCATAAATAGCTTGCTTGAGATGTAGCAGTAACAATACCCAATCACTTACATCAAAACATTTTTCACTACGATGTTGATCTACCTGTTGTTTCATTTGATTTTGCACCGAAGTGGCGTTATCCTTTAAAAGTTGGAGAACTTGCTGTTGATGCTCAATATGATCTTTCTCTGCTTGAACCTTTTTCTTCTTGATATGTCCTTCTATCTTTTGAGGAGTGGTAATTTCTTCCAGTCCTTTACAATATATGGTCGGATTCATTTCTTGATGCTCGATGTGATCTTTCACTTCTTGAACATTTTTCTTCTTGATGTGTCCTTCTATCTTGATAGTTTGAGGAGTGGTAATTTCATCCATTGAATTACAAGATATGGTTGGATTCATTTCTTCTTTCTCGATGTGATTTTTCACTTCTTGCACCTTTTTCTTCTTTATATGTCCTTCTATCTTGAGAGTTTGAGGAGTGGTAATTCTTGCCAATGCTTTACAAGATATGGTCTGATTCATTTCTTCTTTCTCTGGGGTGGTGTCCTGACGTATATCCTCTTCTTTTGATGTTTCTTGATCCTTTTCTTCCTCCTCTTCATATTCTATGTAAAATAATTTCTTCTCAGCACACCTATGACCTTTAGTGCATTTGCTATCACAATTGTAACAAAGCCCTTTTTCTCTTTTTTCTTCCAATTGTTGTGGTGTAACCCTTGTAGGTTGTGGAAGGCTGGGAGAAACAACTCTTCCATCTTTATAGTTGTGAGGGGTATGCTTACTGGTTTCCATAATTTTGTTTTCCATTATGTCACAAAGCCCTTTTACTCTTTCCAATTGTTGTGGTGTTGCTCTAAAGAAGGTGTTGCTCTTTGTATCCTCATAATGTGCTATCATTTCCTCCGTGAAAATTGACCACGTAACAAGTTTTTTACGAGAACAAAGCCCTTTGTACCATAAAAATTGATCTGGTTCTAAATATGAAGATGCAATACATACCTTTTGTAACAGTTGTACACCATGTATATCAAAATATTGCTCCATCTGAAGTATCCAATTTACCGGATCCTTGCCATCAAACTTCCTCATCTTGCTTTTTCTTGATTTTAGGAGCTCTACCTTGAAACGACTTTAACTCTGTAATTTTGGATCTTTAAGTTCTGAAGTTGTGACCTGTAGTAGCCCTTTGTTTCCTCTTTCCAATGCCACAAATCTGATCCAAATTCGATTCTCCAAGGAAGCGTTATGCGAAATCTCCCACAGTGACTTGATTATAGACTAGTTCAGTAGAGCGAACTTGTACTACATGCCACGTGTCACTGTTTCAACCTTTGACTCCAAAAAATATATAAAAGAAAACTACAGTCCGTCCTCTTTCTGTAACTTCTTACGAAATTTCAATCCGATGCTCAGAAAGAAAGTTATGACGATTTTCCCCAGGTCACCTGTTTTGAGTGTAATTCAGGAGTCTGCAAAAAGACCAAATTCCTCAGATCATATCTCCAAAAATATCACGTGAAAAACTCTGAAATTTGGATCCAAGGTTCAGCGAGATTTCTTCTCAAATGGGTTTTTTTTGCGACTTCTGAAACGTCACAGAAACAAAGTTATAGCGAAAATTCCACTATGACCTGTTTGGAGCAGCGAAACCCTAGAATCCAAAGCTCTGATACCAAATGTTATGAAACCAGCTCAAAAAAGATAGAAAAGAAAGATCAACGCCTTAGAATTCAGCCTCTTCGAGGGGGCAACCTCCTTTACATTACATAAATGAACAATTCTTGGATGATACAAATGAAAAGACCTCCTTTCTATATATAGGAGTCTAAGGGGTTATAACATAATCAGAGCCGACATAACAATAATAATGTAAGGGCATAATAATAACAATAGTGGGCTTCTATGGGGCACAATAGTAACAATATGGGCACTACATGCTACATCAATATAATAAGTGGGTTATACTAATAACAATAAGGGGTTACACTAGTAGTATAGGGGCCTAACATTACTCTACATGGATATATTGATGCAGATATGGCAGGTCATAGAGATAACAAGAGGAGCACCACAGGTTATGTTTTTATCATAGGTGGAATAACTATCAGCTGGGTTTCAAAATTACAAAACATTGTTGTACTTTCAACAATAGAAGCAGAATATGTTGTTGATACAAAGGGTAGTACATGAATGATTTTGTTAGAAAGGTTTAATGATGAATTGGGAAAGAAGCAGAAGATGGGTAGGTTATATAGTGACAGCCAAAGTGTCATTCATCTTGCAAAGAAATAAATGTTTCATTCCAATACTAAACATAGACAACTCATCTACCATTTCATGCGGTCAGTGTTGGAAGATGGACAATTGAAGCTGGAAAATATACAAACTAGCTAGAATCCTGTAGATATGTTAACAAAATTTGTAACCAAGGAGAAACTGAGATTCTCCTCAGTTTCGATTGGTCTTCAAGTATGAGGGTGAATATGAGAAACACTCAAGTACAAAGTGGAATCACTTTCCAACAAGTGAAGAAATGATGTAGTTTATATAATCAGTCTCGAAGTGGGAGACTGCTGGGTGTGGAGCCTAATTATCTTCCTAATTATTTAGAGGTTTTTTGTTTCAGCCATGTTGGATCCCTATTCCTACTAGGTTGAAAACTCCGCCCATTTAATCATTGTCAAGGGGGTCTAGGGGGCCAACAACAATTTTATGAGATCCCCCTTTGCAAGGGTTCGGGGGCACTGGCCCCAAAGCTAAAAATAAATGAAAAATTACCTTGTCAAATATT
Source organism: Pinus tabuliformis (assembly GCA_031772625.1). Lineage (NCBI taxonomy): Eukaryota > Viridiplantae > Streptophyta > Pinopsida > Pinales > Pinaceae > Pinus > Pinus tabuliformis. The sequence goes on along the minus strand of CM062820.1, from coordinate 661,818,656 downwards.
TTAATTTAGTAGTCAATCTGGGTCATTCATTAGGTGGATGACTTAATAGAATAAGTTAGGTTAATTTAGGGTCTTTTTCCCTAGAATGCAACCTTGGTTTATATGAGGGAATTGTATTATGGTGATGTATAATTATTCTAAGCGAGAATGATAGAAGAGATCGCGTGAGATTGAAGATGAAATTATAACGGATCTATTGTAGGTTGTATCTCTTCATTTTGATGGATAATATAAAAGGAAGGATTTGCTATTTCTTTGTGGACATAGCCCAAATTGGGTGAACCATGTGTATCTTTATCTCTCTTGTTTTATGTGTTTCTATGTTTGTGTTTACGCAATGTTTTATGTGTTTCATTCATCCATTAATTAATTCCTAAGGCAATGTGATAATGTCTACAAAATATATAGACACAACAATAATTAAACAATTTCATTAAAAAATTTATTGAAACAAGTTAAAGAACATGCTAGAATAAATTTTGTTCTAATTATTTAAGACAACAAAATGAAACTAGATTAATTTAAAGAAAACATTAATATTACCTCTATCATCTATAGGCTCATCTGGTGTGATGAGGATCTTGGGACACTATCTCCAATCCATGTTTGTGTATGGGCACGACACTGAGATGAAATTATGGTCATACTCACTAACTAGTAGTGCCAAAGGTTGGGTGGAAATCCTAGTCTTATACTCTGACATACCCCTCTTGGGCATCATCTAGCCCCACATGTGCATCTGCACCTCAGTCATCATCCTAAGAGGGTGACGGTAAAATGTAGGCCTTTTCTATGGAAACCTCTAAATAAATAAATATAAAAGATATGAGGTTAAAGGGAAGTTTATCCTCTCATGTATCTTTGCATAACACCTATCTAAAGCCCTACAGAACTGCCTCAAAAAATGGCAGCCCATTTGATACTTTGTTCCACCTACATCAAAGAATCAATATAATAAAAAATAGGGAAACTAATTAACTTCTCATCACTAGTATAATCCGCAATGTCAGTCACTAATAATGAGAGGCACCTAACCTCTTGTGCAACAAAAGAAGTAATTTGTAGTTGTCCACCACACACATGAAAATTTGTTGGATAGATTACATGACCCTAACATATCTCTAAGAGTAGAAAATATGACTCTTTGTTGCAATGCCATAGGGGCATCAGGGAACTCAGGAAAATCCACCCCCCCAGATAGGCTAGTGATAAAATATGTCCTCCTCATAGGGCCTATACCACATCTCAGTACCGACACATGAAGACTACCCTTGAACACTCCAATAGAAGATCAATTGTGCCAACAAGCCAGAGTGCACCTTCAGGGATGTGGCCCCCTTGTAGTACTTAAGGAGTAATACATTCATCAATATCACTTGGGTCGATGCAATAATAGGGTGAGGGTATAAATCCCTCTCCCTCTCTCGTTCCTCCCATGGTCAGACCACATTGTATTGGTCCTCCATTTGCTCATGCTCTTGCTACTACTCCCTCTATTGACATCTCTGCTACATGATTGAAATTAAAAATACATCAACCATATTAAAGCCTTGTGACCTATCGATGGATATTAGTAAAAGGAGTCCTTGTTTCCAATAATATTGCATGGAATACATGAGAAAAAAACTCTACAAATAAAAAAAACTTAGAAATAACTCATAAAAGTAAGTGAAAACCCTTCTTAGATATACCTGATTACTTTAATGAAGGAAATCAATCATTTCATAGCCAACACTAAAGCAATAATAAGAAAAAAAAGGTGGGGAAAGAAAGAAGATTCTATTAAAGAAGAAAATATTGCATCATGTTCCATAAGTTTGAGTGGTGATTGTTGGGTGTGGAGCCTGATTATCTTATGTATTCAAAGGTATCACCGCATTGGACCCCAGTTCGTAATGCGGCGGCAATGCCACCCGTAAAATATTTGCTGCAGGGGGGGTCCGGGGGGGGCAGTTGTGACCTTTGGGAGGACCCCCCCCGGTGAGGTATCGGGGGCATCGCCCCCGAAGCTAAGAATAAATGTAAAATTGCCTTGTAAAATGTTGTAATTTCATAGTCAATTTGGGCCATTCATCAGGTGGATATCTGACGATAGAAGTTATGTTTAATTTAGAGTTTTTTTCCCTGGAAGGAAACCCCTCGCTATATATTAGGGAATTGTATTGTGTCTATGTATATTTGTATTCTAAGTGAGGAAGAGAGAGGAGATTGAGAGCGAAGAGGGAATTAAAACGGATTTGTTGTACGTTGTATCTCTTCAATTTGCTGGATAATATAAAAAGAAGTACTAGCTATTTCTCCATGGACGTAGCCCAAACTGGGTGAACCACATATATCTGTGTCTCTCTTGTTTTATGTGTATTTTGTGTTTACATTTCTGCAATATTTTATGTGTTCCACTGCTCTGTAATATATAATTCTCTAACAGTGATATGGCTTTGGATCCTTTATCCTTGGGTTGATTCTCTTAGAGGCTCTCTCATTTCTAATGGCCACTTAAAGGCATCCCCAAAAATCCTCTAAAAGTTCTCCTCAAACCTCTACAAACAAACTTGATAAGTGGGTACAAAGGGGAAAATTTTCACATGAGAAGTAAAGTGATATGAGTTCTCACTTGGCTCTAAGGCCAATCTAAAATCTAATCAATCCAAGAGCTAGATATAAGGATCCAACATCAAAATTTATGGGAAAAATGTTTGTAATCCCATATGAAGGAGACCTTATTGTAGGCATATTTCATCCTTCTATGGTTTTTGCCTGAAGGGAGGGTCCATAGTTGAGAATAATCCTAGGATATTCACAATTTGGGTGCATCAATAATGGCCAAAAGGGATTAAATTAATTTCTTTGTGCACATTGATCAAGTTTGACCAATTCTAGGAGGAAACACTTTTCTCATAAACCCTTTTATGATATTATGCTTTCAAGGAAAATTAAACAAATTGGTAAATATTTCCAATGTTCAGAGACAAATGATGACATTACATACAAAATAGACCACATTTTAATGCACATTGGGGCTAATACTAGTTGGTACATTTAAGAAAAATCCCTATATAAAATTATTAGAATGATTTTGAAAAACACATTCTCTCACTCTTCAACACCTTAGTACAATATTTTTTATTAAAAAAATCAGTAACTTTATAATTTTAATTTCTTAATAAAAAAAATAAACTCCCCATTCTTTTTATTGGGAAGAAAATCCTATAATTTTATTAATAAAATGCAATTACATCCATATATGCCTTAGGCATTCTTGTTTAACCATAAGGGGCCCTTTAAATATATCTAGATGGATATTACACTAAAATCTTATGCTCATAAGGAAACATACAATAAAAAAAATAAGAAACAACCCATATTACATATCTATACAAAAGTTGTTAGCTTTATAAAATGACATATTAATCACCTATAAATTTTTGAAATGTTCATATACTACACAAAAAATATATAGATCAGATGCTTTAACTAGAACCAAGGGTCATGAAAATGTTCCATTTGTTGGACTTCCTAAGTTGTTATAATTTTCTATGTACCGAGGTTCATGTCCAAGATAACTTTTCATAGTTGATCTACTTCTTGGTTTTTTATCCTATATACATAATCAATTGTAACATAACAAAGAGAAGTTATAACTTTTTGTATGTTTTGATAGAGAGGCTACAAAGAAAAGTCTTTAAGTTAGGCCAATCACTTCATCCAATTATCATTATCAAGGATTCTCCATAAATATGTAGTTGAGTGATCCCCTAATGATTAGCAAGATGAAGTAATATTTTTAATGATGGTAAATCTACAAAGTTGTTTATAGCTAGAACAATGTTGGTAGATGATATAATATATGGGAGTGTGAAATAAATTAGATTCTTCCCAGGTCCCCTTGAGAAGATATTCCTTTAGCTACTTGATGACAAAAAACCCAAGGATTATCTATTTGGATATTTGGATCAAGATGTAGATTCTTCTTCTAGAAACTATGGATGGATTTGAATGAGTCCGTCATATCTAGGATTTAAATTACAAATTTTACGATGGATGTCCCAAAATTTTCAAAAATGGGATGATTTATCTCCAACCAGACACCCCATGTTACAAAAAGGGGTATGGATTTATGATGAATACTATGGTGAGAAGAAAGCCATTTTTTGAGAGCTTCCTCAATAAAAATCCCCTCCCAAACATATGGTAATGTATTAAAAAATCCAAATTTTGTTCCAAATAGCTTAAATGAAAGGGAATACTAAAAGTAGATGATCAACAATTTCAGTGTTTTGGGAGCACCAAACACATTTGCTAGGACCACAGAAGGATATCTTTTGAATGTTTCCCCATGCATGGGCCTTATTACTTAGAAATAACCACTTAAAGAGCTTTTATTTTGAGGGAAATTCTAGTTTCCAATGATTCCCCCCATCCTCCAAGGATTAACAAGTTGTATATTGTATTAAATCAGCTAGATGTAAATAATTTTTGGAGAGAATTCCCTGGTGGGGCTATGATCCAAGATAATTTGGTTCAAATGATTTTTGTTGGGAATATGGCCAAACAAGACTAAAACGATGCCTGAAATTAACATGGCCAAAAAATTGTAGGACCTTATAACACATATCTAGAGAACAAAGGTTGTCAGTGAGAATGTTTAAATTTTTCAAGATTTGAAGATTACTATGGATAAATAGGTTTTTCATTCAAGTTCTCCTGCTATAGATATCAATAATATAGGTATTATTCTTGCATATCCTCTGATGGACTCACTGGATACAATTAATATGAATATATAACATCAATTTATAAGGTTTTGATACAAGAAAAAGAAAATCACATGAAGAAATCTTTCCTATATAACTTTGCCATCAAATCAAATTTTCCTATGGTGGAATATGAAAACGATTAAAAACCCAGAAATCAAGAGTTTTGAATAGTCTACACATTGATAAATCAAAGGGTTGGGAATTTTTATGCTACCTATCGAGGAACCTTGGGTATGTGTGGAGCAGGGATGGGTTTATTTCTAAATGAGTAGCATTTTATTTCTCGTCAAATAACTTTAGATGGAGTTATGCCAAATCTCTAGGTGATGGGATACTCCAAGATGATCATAAACTAGACAGATGAGAAATGCATAATATAATATTTATTTCTCGTCCTGTTGACAGTACTAGACCCCACAACATGTTAGGGGATCTCTGCAGTAAGAAGTCCCAACTATACCTCAGACCGTTTGTTGTAGGAGCCCCAACAGTGAGTTGTACAGTACCGCCTTGATCACAGTTGCATGCAGAGGTAAGTAAGATATCCTTCTTGGTAGCAAGGGTGTGACATGCACAACATGCCAAGGAAGGTGCTTGAATGATTGTAACAAACGAAAAGTGGGGTGAGTGCACCCCTTGGAAACCTGTGGAAACACGTAGCTTGGAAGGGAACACACGAGAAAAGATGCGTCACGGATTGGGAGGTAGGCGAACCAAGAATCCAAAGTGATGGTTAAACCAACAACACATCTCAGTAAGATTCATACATACATATAGAGAAAGAGTCTATACATACATGCGTAAGTAAACAAGCACATATATCATTAAAGTAACCAAGAAAATTAAAATACAATAACAACACATGCATGAAACGTGTTGGCTCTATTATATTAAGAAGTGAAAGTTTCAAACATACAATACAACCATGACCAACCACTAGTCCCAATAAAGGAACGTTACATTCACTTTCGCCTGCTCCTCTAAAGAGATGTACTAGGTATGCATTGTGGAGAGGTCAAGGCTCGTTACAATACACTCCAAGATTTCTCTAAGATACTCCTATCAGAAGCTTGGCTACCCAAAAGCCTCTAAAATGAGTTATGAGGTTCCGTAAATAGAAAAGGGTGGGATGACACTTGAAATTCCCCTTTGTGACTATTCACCTACCCTCATGACTCATCAACTACTCTATGACTGTTACATTCAACTATCGACACTTGGACTTTCACTTTACAAGATGGTACGTACAATCTACACATGTACCCATGTGAGACAAAATAGGCTTGACTAGTCCATGCAAGACATCACTAAGACTGAGACAACTATGGGAGGATCAACTCTATGACATCCTCACCATGGTCAATGGTGGAGAACTGATGCCAAGCTCGGTAGTCCATGATGGTGTCCATGTTCTCTATGGTGAAATATTTCTGGAAATGAAATCTTACCTCTGTTGCATCCAGGTACACTGATTTTGCTCCTCTATCCAGCTTGTGATAACATGCGCATCATTGTCTTGAGTATGGATGGACCAATGACATACTGATGCATAGTGTATTCATTTATCGCCAAGTCTGCACTGGTGGCTATGCACATCAACTCATCAAAGTACATGTCTAGCTCTAGTCAAACTTGATTCTTTGTCTTTGCCTCAATGAGTGTCCCAATATATGGGATCACATGTGCACACACAACAACATCCACGCTTCTGAACACCCGTGCATGTGAAGCTTACAAACTGGTGTTGGGCTTTGGGAGTTCCTCATAGTTTTAGATTTGACACCAGATGCGTACCTTCAACTCTACCGCCCTGGGCTTCATCAACTTGGGCAAGTGTAATGGGGCTCCCTTGTATCTCATTATCCATGTTTGCATGCAATAAACAATAGTATGAATATTTGATTAGATGTGTTCTCTCCTAACATAGCACTACTTCCAACCATTGAGATGGACAACTGCCTTATGCACGGTACCGAGTCTATAATACAACATCTACATGACTGTCTCAAGGGACGATACTTCATCCAGTATCGCTTCCTTTAAATCCTCTTTGGCGGATGCTATAACCTGTTCTCCTCCATACTTGGTCATTTGTAACTCCTTATCCATTCGCTCATTATCTGCTATCAAGAAGTGAACACTCGAGCTGGTGGCTTCGACATATTCTCTGGTAGCATCGACCAATGTTGCTGGATGTTTGTGCATGTCAGATATGATCACTTGTTCTTCATACTGCACAGGAGATGTGTGGACATCTAAAGTAGTCACTTTATGCGATTGTACAACTCTATGTTTTGAATCATCAAATGATATGTTGTTCATTTCTACTTCCGTATTGTATTCAAGGATCTCATTATCTCCTTGATTGCTCATGACTTTCTCTGCTTCGGGATCTGGTGAAGCCAGTGGGTCGACCTCTTGGTTGTAAGGCATGAGGTAAATATCATATTCTGACTCTGGCTACTCCATCTTCATATCCATTTGCTCAAGTATCTGCTCAATCTCTTGAGCAAAGTCCCGCTTCTGTGTTTTATCACCTTGCCTTCTTTGTGCCAGCTGCTCGGATGAGTCTACAGCCTGTATGGGCACAGTTTTATCAATATGTGCATGTTGTGCCTCCTATTGTGTTTGTCCCTGTTGTGCTTCCTTCTCCTATCTGCACAAATCTTATTCTTCCCAGAGTTTTTGCTTCATCTCTTGAAATTCCTTCACTGTTTCCTCCATCCTTTGTTTATCTCTTTGCCTTTATGCTTTCCTCCTATAACGTTGTCATCTTTTGGCCTCTATCTTCAAAGATGCTTTCTCCACAAGTGGGTATGCTTTGAATTTGCAGCTTTGTTCTGCCTCTGCATTCTCAACAATCTTTCTCTTGCCTTTGTCACCTGTAGGTATGCAACACCCTGCTACTATTGATGATGGTGCTCCCCTAGATGTTGTGTCATGCTGCTTCGCTGATCATTCCACAGCTATGTTGACAGATTCATTGAGCTTGGAGAAGTTGTGGAAATATCTCCATGGGTCTTCCTCAGCCCAATGACATGCCACGTGGATCCAAGGAAATTGCACTCTCACATAGTGGTCCTTTACAAATTAATGTGGGTCATATGGATTGAAGCTTATGGGGATGAAAATAAATCTTTTGAACTCTTCTCTCTCGGTATTAGCATGCTTGAGATTCCGTATCTCGCACAATCTGATCTGAAATGGAAGAGAGGGCCAAGGTACCTTCTTCTTCTTATGTATTCTAGTTGACAGTCCTGTCGAGATGTGGTATGAAACTTCTTGCATGATGATCTTGTCCGTGGAAAACTTCGGTAAAATATGCGGAGGCTTCTTCGTGTTGTACATCCATATGAAGGTGTCAAGAGGTGAGGCATACCAATTTTTTATGTCGATCAATGGCTCCATTATAGTTTGCAACATGCAAGGTGGATCCCACTCAAATAACATCATGTACACTGGGGTGACAAAATGGTCTGACAACTGTGTGATGACTCCGCAGAAGCTGCATTCGAAAAATAGTCTACAGTAAGTGTGTACAAAGGTTTATGCTGATGTCCGCGCCCAACCCAAGCATGGGAACTTCTTACGAGCACAGATTTCATCCAGAATGTACACAGACATGTATATCTCTACTTGCTGACCTTTGGGCAACTGCCAGGCTTTTGTTACTTATTCCTTCAGCCTATGAGCCAACATTTCGGACCACTTGCAGGGTCTGCCTTCACTGGCCATTTGGTCCAACGCAATCACCCAACTCTATGGGAAGGTCTCTATGTTGTCTTCGTCATACAAGCGGCATGAAAAGATGACTAAGTATTGATATGCCTTCTACAGTATCTTTGTCTTGTAAACCTGATTGGGTGCAATCCTGAACTTGGATGGCTCCTTCGCCCAACTCTTCAAAATATCCCTAGAGTTTGCACTGTTGCTGTGTCTACTGAAGGGTGTTTCCATTATGATCACTAGCTGCAGCAAGTGGTACATCTATTGATAGTCATGTGCCCTGAAGGTAGCAATCTCTATCCCAATGAAACTGCTTAAAAACATTGTTTTGGGATTAATGTGTGAGACGATCCAATGTATCATGTCTGCGCATGGAAATGTGAGATAACTACATGCAATCCAGAACAAGCCATACTTTTGAATATTCACGTAGACCTTGCGGTCTTCAAGATCTTCCCAAAATGTGCCTGAGAATGTATCATTGATGTCCTACCATTTTAGCTTCATTTCTTTGTCTACAAGCAACTTGGTGTCATCGTCAATCGGAAAAATCATAGACACTTGCTCAATTGCATCTCCATTTGCGCTTTTGTCGGTGTCCTTTGACCCTACTCTCTTGGAGACCATTGAACCTGAACTACTGAAAGATAGACAAACACATGTTATACCTGGAGACATGGCAACATTCATTACAAGAAATCTATCAGTTGAAAACCAAATCAAACTTGACGACTAACATGCAACATACCCAGGAGACTGATGGCAAGGATTACACAACTTTCACTGAGGGGCTGAGATATTGACTCTCGAAACTGTGAAAAAGACAGTGCGGATTTTCGGGAGGCTAGTTAATTGTTGGAATTGTGCAATGTGTAATCCAGGCTAACCTACTGGGGGCTGAGATTGCACAATGTGCAATTTCATTCAGTAAGGCATGCAGGCCCAGGGATTGCATTGCGCAATTTTTTGGGCTAGTAGAGCACTGCCTCCTAGAATTGCACAGAGAAAGCCCAAAGGATAGTCTATGGCCAATTCTATGCATTTTTTGGGAGGAAGGAAGTGTCTTCCCTCTCAGAGATGCACAATGTTGTTCGGACAAGGCAAGACCTAGGCCAATGTTGCCCAGACCTACCGAGAGGCGTCTGAAAACATGTGAAGCTTCGAATGCATGGTGAAACTTAGTGTAGGCAAGAGTGAATGATCATGCATGCAAAAAGTGAATGAAAGATTCAGAAAACGGGAGAGCATGCATGCGTGTGAAATGGGTTGCCGCATTGGCGACCGTCGGTGCAAAATAGTGCCATGCATGCGACAACAATGAGATGCAATTTAAAACCAAAACAATGCTTTTACAGGCTAACATGCATGCAAATGATAGCAAGCATTTCCAGAAATCAACCAGACAACACTCACAAAGCCAAAACACAAAAAGCGATAGAAATGTTGCAAAAGACATGTAAATCAGACTTACCCAGAAATAGCTAAGATGAATGTGCCGAAGACTCCTAGATGTGTTGTGGGATGTCAAAGCTCTAAGATCTATGTTAAGAATGAGCTCTGCAGCATTGAATAAATAAGTTTGAGGCTCATGACATGAGTGCCACAATTCCAGGAAAAAGCAACACTTGGAGGCTAGGTTCTAAAACGATCTTTGCATGTAGCCTCTAGCTGCTAAAAATAGATCTCTAAAATCTAGGGATTTTTTTTTCATGTTTCTTTTTGTTATTTTGAGAAAATAATCCCATGCATGCAAATCAGGTTTCATGGGTCCTGGAGGGAACCAGTCAACCTGAAGGCACATGCAACAACCTACAAGCCTAGGAGAGGGATTTGCATAGTTTCTAGGTTGGCTTTCCCCGAGGGATTGCGCAATTTCTAAGCTGAGGCCTAGTGCTAAACTAGATTCTAGAGTTTTCTATGGGAATCTTGTCTTATTGTTCTATGTAATTTTGGAGCTCAACAGGCTACTGAACAGATTTGCGCAATTTCTGGAAGGAAGGCTAGTTCTCCTCCAAAATTTCCATTTTTCTGGGGAGTTGCTTAGCGAACAAATAGCCTAAGTCCGAAAAGGCATCCTGTGAGGGGAGTGAAGAAAACTGACATGCATAGGTTGGAAAGCCACAAAAAATTAGCTGAAGGCTATGTACTTGACAATGCAAGACATCCTGCTAAGGATGGATGGTAGGGAGGCTCCAAAACGAAGCTAAGGAAAATTTTGGAGGATGGTTGTAGCCGCTACAATGCGTCCAAATATTAGAAAGATTAAATGATGTAAGAAACAATTTTCCAATTGATTCAATTGTTCATATCTATAGAGAAAGCCATGGGAAGGCATACTAACTCTCTAATGAAGCTCATATTATTATGGAAGGTTTACCCTTTGAGATTGAAACAGATGAGGAATGAATCAAATATGAAAGGGCTCGGTCAATCTACTAAATGGTTTTTTCCAAATGATGTATGTGTGGCCTATGGTGGCTATTATTTGGAATTTATATGTATGAATATATATAAATTTTGAGCCTGGGACCATCCAAGAATGTAATTTTAATCTTAAAATTGTTTTAGCTAATAGCGGACATTTTTTGAAAGAAACAAAATACTATACCTTAAGATGGATAGATAATTGGCGTATTTATTCTACTTCAATAATAAAGGGTTTTTCCTTTGGAAAATAGCGTGCCCATAAATCACATTGACAATCCACAAAAGAAACATTAAATTCAAATTATATTTCTATAAGCATACCATAAAACCAAAATTTAAAATGAAACCAACTTCAGGATAAAAGTGGGTGATTCCTTCAAATTCCTAGTTGGTGCAACTAAAGGTTTTAACCTACTTAAACTATAAAATTCCCTTCAAAAGTTTAATCGTTACATCCTTATTTAATACAATATATTTGACCAACTCTGTGAGACTGTTTCCCAAATATAAGTTAAATTAGTGCTAATCAAGTTTCATATGGTAGTTAAAATGTAATCAGTGAGGGAAAGGAACAAAATATGTAACCTCAAAGTGGTTTTGGCCACTTCTAATTTTGAAGTAAAATCCTGAACAAAGCATTTGGGAAAAAAAAAATTCACTAAATTTTTGTTATTAATGAATTGTAGGCAATAATTTGTGCATAATTTGCTTATTCTTAATATTTTTGTTTCATCCCCCATCCAAGGTTTGAAGGTTGGAGCACTATATCCTTACCAAAAGAACTCATGTCTTCTTTAAAATAGCTTAATACACATTTTCCAAACCATTTTCATAGTCCTTGTATATAGTCACATTCTCTTAACAACCAAAAAGTAAATTTACTAACAATTTATCCCCACCATAGATCACCCTTGAGGTTTATAATTGGCATTGGATTTCTCTTACTAATCTCGCAGATAATATTCCAATATAAATTTTCGGGTCTCTTTGTAGATTAAAAAATTGACTAGTTTAGCTAATGATAACCTAACAGGCAGTTTGAAGTTTGAATTTAAATTCAACACTTTAATCACTATATCCTCATTCAAAAGAACTTCTATTTTGAAGACTAGGCTCACCTCAACCAACTTTGAGATCATTAATTGAACATTAATAAAAATATTTTATATTATTATTTAAAATCTAACTTGACATAAAAGTTTCCAAAACTTTTTGCAAGTCCTTGGTTGTATTGTTAAACATAAAATCTATTAGATAGTAGAATTTTATATTATATTACAACGTAAACTGAACACGTGGGCACTATATCGAAATCCAAAAGAGTTATTATTTTGAGCACTATATTCACATTGATAAACTTTATAGTCTTTATTTGAATATTTATAAAATCATCTTATCGTATCATATATCTTAGCATCTAAAGTCTAACTTAAAAGTTTCCAAATTTCTTGCATATTCCTTGGTTGTACAAACATCAAATATCGTAGACGTAGAGAACAAATTGGAAAAAACAATTTATGACAACCTTATGCCTTCCTTAAGGTGTTAAAGTTGGTGTTTATATTTTTTTCTAGCTTTGTAAATAAGTTCCATGCTAAAATTTTCAAATTGTATATGGATAACAAATTTAACAGTCTAGCAATTATGCAACCTAATTTATTGCAAGTGTAAAAGAAGTTGTTGGGACTTATGCAACCTAATTTATTGCAATTGTAAAAGAAGTTGTTGGGACTGAGAAGGAGCACAAAAACATGGAAAGAAACCTTTCATACATTCATGTTATTCTTGCCCAACTATGCTCCATAGAAGAGAAAGATGATAAGATTGAATACTCCAAAACTCGATTGCAAATGGGGCTAACAACAAACAACGCTTAACACTCAATGAAAATACTAGGTTATAGACATTTAGCAAAGATGTACATCATAGAAGGAAGAGTCTAGTAGTGAAGTTGTGGCATGCATCATTCCCTCATTCAATTCACATTAAGCAAGATACATACCTAATTAAATTCAAGACCTGTAACAACTTCCCATCAAAATATTAAATTCCCCTTAGATAGCTCCTACTTAATTTCATTCCATAACAATAAAGAATTGAACAAGTTGAAAATTCCATCATCTTATTGAAAAATCATAATGGATATCTATTTTTTGATTCAAACACTTCTAATGGGGTGTTCATCTTCTTGAAAAAAAATTCATATGCAAACACCTCTTCTATTGGAGTTTTAAAATGTGTGATGTGTCCTATGTGATTGTTTTCCATTATTTCTTTAACAAGCTAGCAAAATACTTTCCAACTCTCTTTTGAGTGCTCTCTCTATAATTTATGTATTTTTTGCTGCAAATATGAGTTGAGACTGATCAGATAAAACATCAAAACTAAAATCCCTCCCCATGGTTTCAAGATCACAATGTCGAGTTATCAAACTATAACATCTATAACTAGTTAGCTTTCTAGCATTCTCTATATTGATTCATGAAATTGGATGTGCGAATGCTTCCATTTTTTAGGTGTATATCAAATTCATGGATGTAAAGAGTTTTGTTGAGGGTTTGATTAGTAGCATTGCTATAATTTAATTCTTGATATTCTCTAGGTGCAACTAATTTCCAATTCTTCCCTTTTCACCATCCCATTATCCTATCTGGCCTAAATTAACCTTGTTTGGCACGTTGACACACACCATATGACCTAATAATTTTTGGCTTTAGTAGACCCAAAGATAGATCAATTTATCCATGTTCAACTCTAATAATAGACTATAACTTTGTCTTTGAAGTATCAAGCACAATGGTTCCCCCAATGGAACCACAAAAGTTAGCACCAAAGCTCTACCACAAAGTAGTTAATGTAGGGTTTACTATGCTGAAATATATGTTTTTAAACATGATAACTTATGAATGCTATAAAATGCACTGCCCAAGTACTTTATTGGTTGCATGCCCCTCGAGGATATCATTAAAGCATATGTGAATGATATATGACAACCACATGGATTTCACTGCATAACACCCAAGCCTAGCCAAGAGCCTTTTATTTTTTCCCTTTTCTAAATGAAATGCACTACATTGTCATTTATAATATGCTCTGTTTGTAGTTTTAAATGACCCCAAGAAATTCACATGAAAAAGAATCAACCATGTTATGGTTCACTTGGTCTTAGAAGGCTTGTAGTGGTGGAAGGCTTATCTAAGTCCTAGTGGAGGAAACACTCTTGAAACACCAACTTATACATTTTTCTCTTTTTGGGTGATGCAAATATGTAGATACAAAAGACTTGTTTTCCCCTTAATGTTTATTAGAAATGTTTGGAACCTATTACCGAGGCATTATTAATATAGATGGAATTTTTTCTTAGAAGATGTCATTGCTTGCAATTCTGCCTCTGAGGGGATATGGAAGTGGATTGCCTTGGTACGTAAAAAAATGCCACGAATTCATCAAATATCAACTTAAGGAGGCTGGCCAACAACTATAAATCATCCCCTTTGATGAAACATAGGATAGGAAGCTCACCATACCAATGATGCTCAACTACGAGCAAGACCTCGCTACATTAAAATAGAATACCATCCAATGAAAAAAATTAGCAACCAACAAAACCTCTGAAAACATTTTTGCAGTTAAGACTCCTAATGAGAGGATTACCAAACAAGAGGATAGAGGAAAAGAAAATATTAGCCACTATAGATAGATTTTCTAGTCATATGGCCTTGTTGAGAGACGTAGGATGTCCATGTAAATTTATACTGACATATTCCTACAAATACTTGCAAAGAATATATGAAACTTGGAAAGGAATTTCAAAGGATCTCTGACATTGAGTGAGCTAACAAATTCTCTAATCAATAAGGTCAATGACAATTCCTTGGATCCCACAAAATCTATATAGGCTTACATGGGATTTTGTTAGCATGGACTTGCTATAGGTGTACAAAGAAGTAAGAAAATAATCATTGCATATCAGTGACACCAAAGGAATTTCAAATTCATCCCTAAGCTTAAAGGCCCTAAGCTTAGAGGCAACTTTAATTCAATAACATTTTTAAGTATCTCTTACAAAATCCATAAAAAAAAAGTGGAGAGATGTTCTATAATGACATGGCCCATACAATCTTAGACACTCAAAGAGAATTTACGATGATACTATTAGATGAAAATTTGGAGTCATACTATGAATTACATTTTCTAGAAAAAAGAGAAAATATAAAAATGACATTGACAAAGAAAGTGAAACTCTTCGAGGAATACAAAATAAAGAAAGATGATAAGGGTTTTATATAAAATCTATGTTACAAGTTTACATATTAATCTAGGGTTAATAGAATTAGTGAAAAATATAATTTCAATCCAATGAAAGAGAATAGATGACTTGTAAACCATTCTATGAATTTTATAATAACAAAACTTTTTGAATAACAAACATGAAACTTACACTGACTTATGTATGCTAATCAGTTTCACTGACAACTTTGAGTTTATGAGAGATTTTTTGGCGTAAATCACTTGATATTTCATTTGTCGATGCGTTTTGAACCAACTAGTGTGGTTCATCGTCAGGACAAGTTGAATGAACAGATCTCGCTTTGCATGTTAAATAGATAGAGTAGAACATCCAACAACTATTTGACCAGGTAACGACTATATTGACAACAGCTAGATTTGATTGGGAAATGGTTAGTTTGGACTAGATTAGGGGTATAACCTTTAATTTAATTAAATAAGTTAATTCGGTTAGTAATATTCTTATTAAAATAAAAGTAAATGGACCATTTTATAAACTAATACTTATGTATGCTAATCAGTTTCACTGACAACTTTGAGTTTATGAGAGATTTTTCAGCGTAAATCACATGATATTTCATTTTTCGATGTGTTTCAAACCAATCAGTGTGGTTCATCGTCAGGATCACAGAAGCCTCAATTCAACAACTGTTAGTTTAGCAATAGGTCCTTTACCGATTTCTCAATGTGTTTCCTAGTCATATGTCTATAAAACATAACTTCATAACAAGGTTATATGAAAGCCATCTAGAAATAAATTGTAGTATCTTTGGAGCACCAAAACATTATAATATGTATACAAGAAATTTGAAATCTATACCTTAGAAAAACTAATTGAAAGTAAACAAATAGTATTCCCAATGTCATCTTAACCCATGACCAAGAGTACTCCACTTTATTCACCTACTTCAATAATATCCAAAATAACAAGAAACACACCCACAAGTTCTCACCCTAACCTATCTAAATAACATAATAGGACATATTCATTTTGATTTGTGAAAGAAATTTATTACAAGAATTCTGAGGTAGTTGGCCTCAATATATGTTTAATCACAAGATGTGCATAGTCAATTTTTGAATAGATGAAAGGAACTATGAAACAATTTAAGGATCTTGTTGCTTGATGGTAAAATTATAGAATTATAGTTACAATAATTATTTTTTGTTTTTCATTCTAGTAAAAAGAATACCATGGATGATTGTGTTAGTAAACAAACCTTGAGAAATACAGCTCAAAAGGAACCTTAAAGGTGGGATTCCTAATGGTAAAATAGGAATCTAGACAAGTTAAATGAAACCAAGTTGTCCTTAAAACCACATGTTGTGCACATGAGGATAATAGAAGAAAAATTGGAAGTAATTTAGGAAGAACCGATAGTGAACATACATGTGAGATTAAGGCAAGTATGAATGAAAAACACAACTTGAGGAAACATTTCATAAGGTTCGTTAAGAAAATCCTTCATGTGAATAGAGATAAATATATTTGGTGTTTGTTTGAGTAGGCAATTTGATGAAGGAGAAATTTTTTAAATTCTGTGACAAGGAAAATGATTTACATGTATTTGGCAAGAAACCCCACCTATGCAATATATTGCATCTAAATTTAGTGTTAAGGAATATGATTGTCATATATTTGGTAAAAGGTAACCCTTCTGATGTAATATATTGCATCAATATGATAATGTTGCTAAATATTGCATCAATTTAGAGATAATACAGTGACATATTTCAGCCAATTCTGACTTTCCATGTCCCCATAGGAAATAACATCAACCAACACATGCAGATTCTTGATGATGGTGTTGGATACCAACAACATACAACGAGTATCCCTGATTTGAAGTCCCAATTAGACCTCACACCATTTGGAGTAGGAGCCCCATTCAAAGTATTGGTCTGGCCATCATAACTTAAAGGTTTGCCTTGGTTTCAATGAATAACATAAGACATGAAACACATAATGCTTGAAATCAGCAAGAAAGTTGACATTGTGAAACACCAATTGCAATGTGTAAAAGGCGATCTTCATGAGAGGGGACACCAGAGTGTGTATCTAGAAGGAAAGTAGTAGTACTATCCTGAGAGAGCCACATGAGATCAAGAAACGATCTGTTATGTAGAGAAGTAGTCCACATAGAAACAATTCTCATTAAAGAAAATACAACACATATTCAATAAGATAAGAACCAAAGCTAATGAATTAGTTTAATTTATTTAGTACATGAGAGAATAAACATATAATGAAAATATCTAAATAATACTCTTAAAATATTCACAATACATGCCTTGAAGTGTGTTGACTGAGTGAGCTTCTGATTATTAAGTGAAAGATCCAACTACACAATTACAATGATGAGACACTAACTCCAATAGTGGAGCATTAAGTCATGTTGGCATTATGTTATCTGGTATGACTGTATGTTACAGATGTTGTACTTGATGGCAACTCCAGTGGTAAGGCTCTCAGTTTGTTGAAAAATAAAAAGGACGCAGGCAATCGGTTCAGAAAGTGCGTCCCCGCAGGTATACCATGCAGAACCCGCGTCCAGGGACGCCGGCCAGCCGTTCAGGGGGTGCGTCTACCCAGTGCACACATTTCAAGGCAGAGAAAAGCACGTGGGGGTTTCTTGTGTGGTATCTAGCCGACGGTTTTATGTTTCTATGGTGTCGGCTCGTGGTATTGTTCCATGTTTTGGGGAGGAGCTTGCCTATATAAAGCAAAGGAGTTCATTTGGATTGAGCAATTGTCTTGGGTTGAATATCTTATTTGGTGAGATCTAGTCCAGATCTAAGAGGGCGAATCTTCTAATGGACTGTGATCTCTATGGCGCATGATCAGATCTGTAGATCTGACTGTTTGGGTTTGTCCTGAAGCCTTCATATCATTTATATCTAAAGGGTCGTAGGTTCAGTGAAGGGAAAGTGCGCCGGGACGCAGGTACTGTAAAGGGCAAGTGCGCCGAGACGCAGCACAGTAGAGAGAGACCTGCGTGGGGACGTAGGGCGATCAAGGTTCAGGTGCATCTCTGAAGCAGAAGGACGCGGCGCGATAGTGTTTTCAGGTGCGTCTCTGTAGCGAAAGACGCGGCGCGATAGTATCTTTGGGTGCGTCCCTGAAGCAACAGAACGCAGAGCAGTCAAAGGAACAGTGCGTGGGCACGCAGCGGAGCAGAAGGATATCTGCGTGTGGATGCAGAGTAGCAGAAGGTTAACGGCGTTTGGTCGCAGGCCACAGAAAGAAAAACTGCGTCTCTGTTTTAAGATGTTCTGTTGATTGAATTTCTCTATTGATAAGGTGTTCTGGGTTAGTTCTATTGTTGCTGATCTGATATCTGTAGTGATCTATATCTGTTATGTACTTGTTGATCATCTGATGCTTTATGAAAAGAAGTAGGGGTTGTAGCTCCCTTCCAGGAGTAGACTGGAAAACGAGAGAGAGAGAGAGTTGTAGCTCTCTGCAGGTTGCAGCCTGCGTACTGGTAAAAACTGCACCAGTACAAAATCATTGTAAAAGAAGTTTCTAAATTGAAAGAAGATAGAGACATATTGCAGCAGGTGGTTTTCACCCACATTGGGTTTCCACCTTACATCTTGTGTTCTTTGGTGTGACTATCTGTTTTTCATGCTCATTATTTTATGGTACTGACATGCTAAAATAATTCAAAGATCAAATAAGGAAGATTTATTAAATTGCTAGATAATACTGATTCACCCCCCCTCTCAGTATTATTTCCAACAAGTCACTTCTTGCTTCTCCAAGTATATGATCTTCT
The DNA here is from genome assembly GCA_031772625.1 of Pinus tabuliformis. NCBI lineage: Eukaryota > Viridiplantae > Streptophyta > Pinopsida > Pinales > Pinaceae > Pinus > Pinus tabuliformis. Next base: position 661,799,677 of record CM062820.1, on the reverse strand, counting down.
CTCCTATGATGAGCTAGCGATCTATATCTGTTATGTACTTGTTGATCATCTGATGCTTTATGAAAAGAAGTAGGGGGTTGTAGCTCCCTTCCAGGAGTAGACTGGAAAATGAGAGAGAGAGAGAGTTGTAGCTCTCTGCAGGTTGCAGCCTGCGTACTGGTAAAGGACTGCACCAGTACAAAATCATTGTAAAAGAAGTTTCTAAATTGAAAGAAGATAGAGACATATTGCAGCAGGTGGTTTTCACCCACATTGGGTTTCCACCTTACATCTTGTGTTCTTTGGTGTGACTATCTGTTTTTCATGCTCATTATTTTATGGTACTGACATGCTAAAATAATTCAAAGATCAAATAAGGAAGATTTATTAAATTGCTAGATAATACTGATTCACCCCCCCTCTCAGTATTATTTCAAACAATTGGTATCAGAGCAGGTCCTTCAGAGAAGCTTGATCGCTTGAAGGTAGATCGTTCATCATGAGCAACTACGAGAGAGAAGCATCAATCAGGCCACCGATTTTTGATGGGACAAACTTCAATTATTGGAAGGTAAGAGTTACTGCATATCTTCAATCTCTTGGTACAGAAGTTTGGGACATTGTAGAAACAGGCTATGCTTTTCCTTCAGCTACTCCTACAGATCCAACTGAGAAAAAGAAGTATGAAACAAATGCAAAAGCAGTCAGTACTCTATTAGGAAGTATATCCCAAACAGAATTCATGAAGGTAATGCACTTCAAATCAGCAAAAGAGATATGGGACAAAATGGTCACGAGCTATGAAGGAGATGAACAGGTAAAACAAGCTAAACTTCAAACTCTCAGGATTCAATATGAGACTCTCAAGATGTATAATGATGAAAGTGTGGCTAATTATTTTCTTCGGGTAGATGAGATTGTTAATTGTATGAAAAATTTGGGTGAAGAAATAAAAGAGGCTATAGTAGTTCAAAAGATTCTAAGATCATTATCCCCCAAATTTGAATCTAAAGTATCTGCAATAGAAGAAAAGGAAAATCTCCGTGTTCTCACTATGTCTCAGCTACATGGAATTCTAACTGCTTATGAAATGAGAAAGGGAGGTCCATCAGACAGAAGGGAAGCTGCTTTTAAGGCATCAGGCAAAGAAGATTACTATGAAGCAATCCATGTTCCAGAAGAAGAGGAAGAAGAATCAAATTTTGTCAGAAATCTTCAAAGGGGTTCTGGAAGGTTCAGAGGTAAGCTACCTTTCAAATGCTTTGCTTGTGGAAGAGTAGGTCATTATGCTGCAAAATGTTCTTATAAGGATAAAGGAAAGGAACCTGCTAGATGGAACAAGAAACAAAGTGCAAATAAGAAAAGCTACTACACCCATGAAGATAGTGATGGTTTATCAAACAGTGATGAAGATGAACAAGGTAATAAATATAAGTTGTTAATGGCATTTGAAGATGATGATTATGAGGATGCTGTAGATGTGAATAACCTCTATGATGAAATTACTAGACTCAAGAGATGTATAGAAGAAAAGAATGTGATCATTGATACTCTACAATTTCAAATTGATGAAAAAGAAAAACATCTTGAAAAACTAGAAGGTGAAATTGTTGGTCTCAGAAAAGAAATTGAGAAAACAAAAGCTATTAATCTTAAGTTTGTCAAAGGATCTGAAACTTTGGATGAGATTATCAATGTGCAGCGGTCTCCTCTAAACAAGACAGGTTTGGGTTACAATGGAGAAACCTCTCAAGCATCCACCTCAAAAAGTTATCTTGATGCGGCAAGAAGAAATGAGCAGAAGAACAATGAAGATAATCAGGTAAAGCAGGGACAAAATACAAACAGAAACTATCAGGGGCAATCCATCTTAAGGGTGAACAAAAGCTACAACCAGCCACAGGTAAAATCTTCTCAGTTTGGTTCAAGAATAGATGAAAATAGAAATTACAATCAGTTGGCAGGTAGATTCAATAACCGCAGAAGCTTCTTCAATGGACAATGCTTTTCTTGCCATAATTTTGGTCACAAAGCAGCTCAATGTGTTGCATATAAAACAATCATGACTAGGGAAGCTCAAAAACAAAGAAGTATGACAGGGATGACAAAAAGGACCTATAACAACTTTTCGGTTCTTGAAAATGAAGTCGAATGTTCTATTTGCAATAACTTTGGTCATGAAGAATCTGAATGCAGGAGCAGGTTTCAGCAGAAAAAGGAGCAAGCCTCAAGCACCAAAACATGGAGAATAAAGGAACCTCAAACAGAAAGATGTGGAATAGCATTTTATGCAGAGGGACAGGAAAATCTATGGTACATTGACAGTGGATGTTCGAAGCATATGACAGGTGATAAAGAAAAACTTGAATCTTATTCTGTTCTAGAAAAAGGAAAGAAAGTCTCTTTTGGAAACGATACTCCTGCAACTATAAAAGGAAAAGGCATTGCTCAGTTAAAAGGAAAGGTCAAAGCTGGAAATGTTTTGTATGTTGATGGATTGAAGCATAATCTTCTAAGTGTCAGCCAGATGTGTGATCAAAGAACCGAGGTTATTTTCAGATCGAATGGATGTCTTGTTCGTGATCTTGATACAGGTAAAACAGTACTCAAAGGCAAAAGAACTCCAAATAATCTGTACATATTTGAAGAAGGACAACAACAATGCTATCTAAGCAAGGATGAAGAGAACTGGTTATGGCATCGAAGGTTGGGACATCTAAGCTTCTCACAAATAAGGAAAGCATGCAAATATCAGGCAGTTCGCGATCTTCCAGATATCAAAATTCCTGACAACACCATATGCAGATCATGTCAGTTTGGAAAACAAACCAGGACTAACTTTCCAGAGAAAGAAGGATCAGCTAGCATGCCTCTTGAGCTAGTACATACAGATACATGTGGTCCATTCAGGAAAAGAACACCTAGAGGAGAGGAATACTTGATATTATTTATTGACGATTTCTCCAGGTTTGTCTGGTTAGGACTTATGAAGCACAAAGATGAAGCATTCGAAAAATTCAAATCCTTCAAAGCCTTGGTTGAAAATGAATCAGGTCACAAAATTAAGTGCCTCAGATCCGACAGAGGTGGGGAATTTACTTCAAATGAATTTTTCGATTTCTGTGATGAACATGGGATAAGGAGAGAATTCTCTACAGCTAGAACTCCTCAGCAAAATGGAGTTGTTGAAAGAATGAACAGAACAATCCAACAAATGGCTCGTGCTATGCTTGATGAATCAGGAACTCCCGCAACTTTCTGGGGTGAAGCTGCACATGCTGCGGTTGTTATTCTCAACAAAACAAATGTCCGGGTGAACAGCACTCAAACTCCTCATGAGCTTTGGAGTGGCAGGACTCCTTCGGTAAAGCACTTCAAAATCTTTGGGAGCAAATGCTATATCAAGAATACTGATGAGCAGCTTGGCAAACTTGAACCTAGAGCAGATGAAGGCATTCTTCTTGGCTATTCTCCACATAGCAAAGCATACAAATGCTACAATAAAAGACTTGGCAGAATTGTTGACAGCATTGATGTAGTGGTTGATGAGAAGGGATATATTCCTAGGCAAGTACATCATGAAGATATAGAAGAAGATGAAGGCTACCCTCAAAGACAGAATAATGAAGAAGAAGAACCCCAAGGAGAACCTCAAGAAGAACCAGAGGAGCAGACAAGAATAGAAGAGAAAACTCCATCCAGATATGTTCAGAAGAATCATCCAGAATCTCATATTGTGGGGCAGAAAGAAGCAGGTGTACAAACAAGAAGAACAGTTGCAGAAGCCTCAAGCTATTTGGCATTACTCTCCTCTACTGAACCACAAAATGTGAAAGAAGCATGCAAAGATGAATGTTGGGTGAAAGCAATGGATGAAGAACTTGAGCAAATCGAAAAGAACAACACTTGGGAGCTGGTTCCTAGACCAAAGGATAAGAATGTTATCGGAACAAAATGGGTCTTCAAAAATAAATTGAATGAAAATGGAGAAGTAATTAGAAACAAAGCCAGACTTGTTTGTAAAGGGTATGCGCAGCAAGAAGGAATAGACTTTGAAGAAACTTTTGCTCCTGTTGCAAGACTTGAGGCCATCCGAATGTTCCTTGCTCTCTCAAGTTTTCAAAACTTCAAAGTATTTCAAATGGACGTGAAATCAGCCTTTCTGAATGGAGACTTGGAAGAAGAAGTGTACATTGAACAGCCAGATGGGTTCATTCTTGGAAATGATCCAAATCTTGTATGCTGATTGAAAAAGGCTCTCTATGGTCTCAAACAAGCTCCAAGGGCTTGGTACTACCGGTTGGACAAATATCTTCATCAACAAGGTTTCTCAAAAGGTTCAGCAGATAGCAATCTGTATATAAAAGTTGAAAATGACAAATTGCTAATACTTGTTGTGTATGTAGATGACATTATTTTTGGCAGCAATGAAGAAGCTATGAGTCGAAGCTTTGCCTCGGTCATGCAGAAAGAATTTGAAATGTCCTTGCTAGGAGAACTGACATATTTCCTTGGTTTGCAAATCCAACAAAAGGAAGGAGGAATCTTTTTATCTCAAACCAAGTATCTCAAGCAGATTTTGAAGAAATATGGCATGGAAGATGCAAAACCAGTATGTACACCCATGGTCACAGGATGTAGTCTCAGTGCAAATGATGAATCTGCAGCAGTACATCAACCAACCTACAGATCTATGATTGGAAGTTTACTATATTTGACAGGTACCCGACCGGACATCATGCATGCAGTTGGAATAGTTGGAAGATTTCAGGAAAATCCGAAGGAGACTCATCTTCAGGCAGTAAAGAGAATTTTCAAATATCTTCAAGGGACTCAAAATTATGGCTTATGGTATCCTAGAGATACAGATCTTACTCTTCATGCTTATACAGATGCAGATTGGGCCGGAAGCGTGGATGACAGGAAAAGCACAAGTGGTGGTGCGTTCTTTATGGGTTCCAGACTGGTATCTTGGTTCAGCAAGAAACAGAGTTCCATTGCCTTATCTACAGCTGAAGCAGAATATGTTGCTGCTGCATCTTGTTGCACCCAACTCCTTTGGATGATGCAGACTTTGCAGGATTTTCAAATCACTTGTACTCCACCAATCCCCATCTTATGTGATAATACAAGTGCAATCAACATCTCAAAGAACCCTGTTATGCATTCAAAAACCAAGCACATACCAATCAAGTACCATTTTCTCCGGGAACAAGTGCTTGAACAGAAAGTCAAGTTGGAGTATGTTCCTTCCAAGGAACAAGTTGCTGATATTCTCACCAAACCATTGCCCAGGGACACATTTGAATACCTCAGGCAAAAGCTGGGGGTTGTTGATGCATCATCTTATTGTTGAACATCTTCTTATTGGTGGTACAAGGCTCAGGGGGAGCACATAATGCATTGTTGGCATTATGGAGAAGGAGATCTTGGAAATAGCTGCAATATGTCTCTATCTCTTTCATGGTGGATTTCTGGTTATTTGTTGCAGATCTGGAGGAGCATGAGCTAAGGGGGAGCATACCCTTTGCCCTTGATGTCAAAGGGGGAGAATGAAGCTGAAGCTTGTAAGGTTGAGGTTGCCAGGTTGAGGTTGCCATCAAGTCCAAAGGGGGAGATTGTTGGCATTATGTTATCTGGTATGACTATATGTTACAGATGTTGTACTTGATGGCAACTCCAGTGGTAAGGCTCTCAATTTGTTGAAAAATAAAAAGGACGCAGGCAATCGGTTCAGAAAGTGCGTCCCCGCAGGTATACCATGCAGAACCCGCGTCCAGGGACGCCGGCCAGCCGTTCAGGGGGTGCGTCTACCCAGTGCACACATTTCAAGGCAAAGAAAAGCACGTGGGGGTTTCTTGTGTGGTATCTAGCCGATGGTTTTATGTTTCTATGGTGTCGGCTCGTGGTATTGTTCCATGTTTTGGGGAGGAGCTTGCCTATATAAAGCAAAGGAGTTCATTTGGATTGAGCAATTGTCTTGGGTTGAATATCTTATTTGGTGAGATCTAGTCCAGATCTAAGAGGGCGAATCTTCTAATGGACTGTGATCTCTATGGCGCATGATCAGATCTGTAGATCTGACTGTTTGGGTTTGTCCTGAAGCCTTCATATCATTTATATCTAAAGGGTCGCAGGTTCAGTGAAGGGAAAGTGCGCCGGGACACAGGTACTGTAAAGGGCAAGTGCGCCGAGACGCAGCACAGTAGAGAGAGACCTGCGTGGGGACGCAGGGCGATCAAGGTTCAGGTGCGTCTCTGAAGCAGAAGGACGCGGCGCGATAGTGTTTTCAGGTGCGTCTCTGTAGCGAAAGACGCGGCGCGATAGTATCTTTGGGTGCGTCCCTGAAGCAACAGAACGCAGAGCAGTCAAAGGAACAGTGCGTGGGCACGCAGCGGAGCAGAAGGATATCTGCGTGTGGATGCAGAGTAGCAGAAGGTTAACGGCGTTTGGTCGCAGGCCACAGAAAGAAAAACTGCGTCTCTGTTTTAAGATGTTCTGTTGATTGAATTTCTCTATTGATAAGGTGTTCTGGGTTAGTTCTGTTGTTGCTGATCTGATATCTGTAGTGATCTATATCTGTTATGTACTTGTTGATCATCTGATGCTTTATGAAAAGAAGTAGGGGGTTGTAGCTCCCTTCCAGGAGTAGACTGGAAAACGAGAGAGAGAGAGAGTTGTAGCTCTCTGCAGGTTGCAGCCTGCGTACTGGTAAAAGACTGCACCAGTACAAAATCATTGTAAAAGAAGTTTCTAAATTGAAAGAAGATAGAGACATATTGCAGCAGGTGGTTTTCACCCACATTGGGTTTCCACCTTACATCTTGTGTTCTTTGGTGTGACTATCTGTTTTTCATGCTCATTATTTTATGGTACTGACATGCTAAAATAATTCAAAGATCAAATAAGGAAGATTTATTAAATTGCTAGATAATACTGATTCACCCCCCCTCTCAGTATTATTTCCAACAAGTCACTTCTTGCTTCTCCAAGTATATGATCTTCTCTCCTATGATGAGCTAGCGAAGCTAAGGCTACCTCTCCAAAGTCCCTTTGCTTGAGTTATGAGATTTATTTTATAACAAGATGAATGACTTTTCATATCCCATTATGACTCTTGAGCTACCCGCATGATTCTTGGACTCCTAAATTACCTTTGAACTTTTATTGATTCTTTGGTCCACATGTTACTTTTCATATTCCACATGTTACTCTATTATGGGATAAAACACCCTAGGGTCTGGGTTGAAAACCTCAACAGATTGAAGGGAATAGACCAACAAGATGAAAGAAAACAAGAAGTTCTAATTCTTAAACTACTAAAGTGGGATGAAGAGAGAGTACCCATAGGTCCTTCTTTTGAATATGTTCCTGCAGGGTTCAAACCCTCTGCTTCCTCCAATGCTTTAAAACCTGCAACTCATTCTAGACAATCATATATACTAGCAATAGTTCAAAGCATGTTCAAGATACGAATGTTAGATCATATACACATATGGATATGAAACATGAAATCATACATAATTAGATCATAACATTAGGAATAGGACAGATCTTCTTTATTATTGTCTGTAAATAAATCTAGTAGAATACAAATTGATTCAACCATGGCTCCAAGCGAAACCTTCCTCTTGATTCATCCAACCCAAGCCTCAACAATCCTTTTTCAAGTGCATACACATAGATGTCATATAAAATATATGAACATCTCTGTGAGGAAACAAGGGTTTCATATGCCTGGGAGTGCAGGAGGCACAAGGATAAATAAGACTTAATCAGGGACCAATTGGATGTAATATCAATATCCTATCTTTCTCCCCCACTAGGCCTTCCCATGAGGTGTATTTATACCACCTCAAAATAGTTGTTTCAGTTGGGATACAGTTAGGCCACATGATCCTATAGGTGGGCTTCTAGTGTAACCCGCAAACCCCATCTATAAAATAGGGACTTTATATTTTTATTTTTATTTTCAAATTAGATACGCATGTGGGTATATATGGACCAGCATGTGTATGTTCATTTTGAAGGGCAGAGTCACATATGGAATTTAAAATAATGTTTTTTAGTAAGAGGAACAAGTCTAAAGGGAAAGGGTTTCCCAAGGCCATGACTCAAAGCATCAAGTATACAAGGGTGATAAATGATTCTATAACATATGACCCCTAATATATGAGGCCAGAAGGGGTACATAATGGCTAGAATCTATTAAGTGTATCAAAAGAATCATGCGAGGACTTGGGAGGAGATCACCAAATTCTAGGCTGTCAAACCAATGGAAGAGATCAAAAAGAAAACTCATGCCTAAGGTGGGCATACCCATGCTCAGAGATAGTAAACCATGTTCACATATCAAGTGTAGAGATGATACAATATGTATATAAGTACAATGGAAACTGAAAAATACATAGTGGATCATCTGATCATAGCCGAAAAAGTACATATCAAGGCCATGTCACAATATCACATATAAAATAACTGATCAATGATGTTGAAGTAGATATCTAATCACTGATGTCAAAATAACTAATCCTCAAATTACCAAGTCGAAAAGTGGAATAATGGTACTGCATGCAACTCGAGTGCCAACATATAAAATGTTGTTGTGTTGAACTGAAACATATAAGGTGTATGGTGTCACTAGCAAAAAACTAGAGGAACTGACAAGTGAACCAAAACATGTTGATGCAACCTGAGCTCTTCACCGACTGTTATGAAGCCATCTCACAAAAAGATAGAAAAGATAGTTGAACGCCTTAGAATTCAGCCTCTTTGAGCGGGCAACCTCATTTACATTACACAAATGAACAATTCTTGGATAATTCAAATGACAAAACCTCCTTTCTATATATAGGAGTCTATGGAGTCACAATATAACCCATCCGACCTAAAAATAATAATATAAATCCACAAAAATAACAATAGAGGAATTCTATGGGGCACAATGATAGCAATATGGGGACAATAAGGGCACAACAATATTTATAAGGGATACAACTACAATAGTAATGGGGTAATCACTAGTATTATAGGGACCTAACATGCCCCTTTCCTTCAAAAAAGTGTTGCCCTTAATGATTGAGTAGTTCTGGATGCTTCTGTATAAAATTCTCATCCTCCCATGTGGAATTTTTAGCAGATAAGTTATTCCACTTGATGAGATACTCCGAAATTGATCAATTTCATAGCTATCGAGTTCTTTTTTCTGTGACTGATTCCGGTTCCAATATAATTCTTCCTTCCTCATCAAGTTCTGGCAATATTGTTTGAACTGGGAGCTTGTTGCCTATAACCTTCTTTAAACATGAAACATGGAAAACTGGGTGCACTCAAGAAGCTGCAGGAAGATCCAATTTGTATGCCATAGTACCAATCTTTTGCAACACCTTGTACAGATCATAATCCTTTGGTGATAATTTATTATCCTTCTTAGCTTCCTTGAGGGACATTTGTTTATATGGTTGTAGCTGTAGTAATATCCAATCACTTACATCAAAAATTATTTCTCTGCGATGATGATCTGCCTATTGTTTCATTCTATTACGTGCCAACACGAGGTTATCCTTTAAGAGTTGGAGGACTTGTTGTTGATGTTCGATGTGATGTTCCACTGCTTGAACCTTAGAATTTTCTCTTAAATATGATGTGATGGATGGTGGCTGATATCCATGAAGTTCCATAAATGGGGTCATTTTTGTTGTTGTATGGAAGGAAGTGTTATACCACCATTCAGCCAAGGCAACCATTTAACCCATTGTGTCTGTTTATTAGATACAAAGCAACGAAGATATCCTTCCAAACATTTGTTTACCATCTCAGTTTTCCCATCAGACTGAGGATGATAAGATGAGCTATGAGCTAACTAAGTACCAAGACAAGAAAATAATTTTGTCCAAAAATTTCCAATCAAAATGGGATCTCTGTCACTTACAATAATCTTTGGGTTTCCATGTAGCTTTTGAATTGTTTCCATAAATGCAGTAGAAACTGTACTGGCTTTAAATGGATGTGATAATGCACAAAAGTGTGCATACTTGGTAAGTCTGTCAACTACCACCATGATGACACTCTTTCCCTCAGAATTGGGTAACCTTGTGATAAAATCCATTGAAACCTCCTCCCACATTGGATTGGAATGGATAAAGGTTGTAATAGACCCAGGCTCTTAATTGTTTCAACTTTATTTTGTTGGCAAACCAAACATTCCGCCACAAACTTTTGAATATCCAATTTAAGGCCATCCCAAAAAAATTCCTTCTTAACCCTGTGGTAAGTTTTTGAAAATCCTGAGTGCCCTCCTAAGGGAGAAGTGTGAAATTCCATAGGAATCTTTTGTTTGAGTTGGGAATTCTTACAGAGGTATAAGCGATCTTTGTACCATAACGAATCATTTTGCCAGCTAAATGTATTAGATGTACTAGAATCTTGCTGTAAATTTCGAATAAGTGCCCACACTTCTTCATCATTCTTCCATTCCTCCCTTGCTTCGTTTATCTAATCTGGTTCGATAATAGAAATGGCGTACAATAATGCTTCCACATCCTCATCCTTTCTTAAGAGTGCATCTGCCACCACATTTTTCATCCTTTTTTTTGTATATGATTTCAAAGTCATAACCCAACATCTTTGTGACCCACTTTTGTTGCTCTTCAGAGGATAATCTTTGTTTTAAAAAGTATTTAAGGCTATCATGATCCATTTCTACCTTGAAGTGTCTTCCCAATTAGGTAGGGTCACCATTTCTTGAGTGCATGTAGTATTGCCAACATTTCCTTCTCATAAATAGCTTTGTGTAAAAACTTTCCCTTGCTTGGATGACTTTCAAAAGAAATGGATCTTTCGTCTTGCATTAAAACAGCACCAATTCCATTTCCTGAAGCATCACATTCCACAATAAAGGTTTTTGTGAAGTCCGGTGTAGCTAAGACTGGTGCTTGTTACATTTCCTCTTTAAGATGTTTGAAGGAGTTTGTTGCTTCTGGAGTCCATGAAAATGCATATTTCTTCAATAATGTTGTTAGAAGTGCTGTTATTCTCCCATAATTCTTAACAGACTTGTGATAATACCCTGCCAACCTGAGAAATCCTCACAGATGCTTTATGGATGTGGGGATTTTCCATTCCTTAATTGCTTTAATTTTTCTAGGGTCTACCTTAACTCCTTCATGAGATACAATATGACCCAAATATTCCACCTCTTGTACTCCAAAGAAACATTTCGATCCTTTTTCATATAATTGTTTCTCCTCCAATAGTTGTAGCACCCTGTCAACATGTTCAACATGATCCTTCCAAGACTTGTTGTAGATTAGTATATCATCAAAAAATACTAACACAAATTTTCTAAGGAAGGGTTTGAAAATGGAATTCATCAAACCTTGAAATGTAGAAGGTGCATTGGTAAGGCCAAAAGGCTTGACCAAAAATTCATAATGACCCTCATGAGTTCTAAATGCTATTTTCGGAATGTCTTCAGTCTTCATTCTAATTTGATGATATCCTAAACAAAGATCCAACTTGGTGAAGTAAATTGATCCATGTAATTCATCCAGTAATTCATCAATGATAGGAATGGGAAACTTATCTTTAATAATGACCTTGTTGAGCTCCCTATAATCCGGAAAGATGTGCCATGATCCATCCTTCTTGTGCACCAATACCACTGGAGCAGACAAAGAACTTTGACTAGGTTGAATTATACCAGCCTCTAGCATTTCTGCAACCATACGTTCAATTTCACTCTTTTGGGCATAGGGATATCTGTATGGCTTGATGTTTGGAGGAACACTTCCTGGAATCAAATGAATAGCATGATCATGGTCATGAATAGGTGGGAGACCTTTGGGAGTCTCTAATACCTTGGAATGATTGTCCAAGACTTTTTGGAGATCTGGAGAAATAGATTATTCCGATGTGGAAACATCTAGCGAACATAATTGTGTAATTACACCTCTTTGTTCCTTTTTTGGAAGCTTTGTCATACCGTTAGAGCTGATTATCTTTCCCGGTTTCCCTGAAATACCCCTTAATTCAACTTCCTTTCCTTCCGTAGAAAATTTCATGAAAATTTCTTGAAAATTAAAAGTTATTGTACTCAAGGATTGTAGCCATTGGACTCCTAGTACAACATCAACACCTCCATTAGAATGGAAAGCATTGGGCTAGTCAATACATATTCTCCCAGTGATAGCTTGATATTATAGCACTTTCCAGAGAAATTTATCGTTCCTCCATTTGCAACCATCACTTGACACTCTGGTGTTGGATATAGGAATCAATTCAATTCTTTTGTATCTTACAATGAATAAAATTGTGGGTACTTCCTGAATCAATCAACACTATTACCTTTTTCTTCTTGATTTGTCCTTCTATCTTGATGGTTTGAGGAGTGGTAATTCCAACCAATGCATTACAATATATGGTCGGATTCATTTCTTCTTTATATATGCTTTGTTCCTGGAGTATATCCTCTTCTTTTGACCTTTCTTGCTCCTTTTCTTCTTCCTATTCACAATCTATGTAGAATAATTTCTTGTCAACACACTTATGACCTTTAGTGTATTTGCTATCACAACAATAACAAAGCCCTTTTGCTCTTTTTTCTTCCAACTTTTGTGGTGTCAACCTTATAGGTTGTGGAAGACTAGGGGCAACAACACTTCCATCTTTATTGTTGTGAGTGGTATGTTTCCTGGTTGCCATAATTTTGCTTTCCATTTTTCTTGCTAACCTGAATGCCTTCTCTAATGAATCAGGTTCGCAAAGGCGAACATCATGTTGGATATTATCCTTTAAAGTCCCTATGAACACATCTATCCTATGCTCCTCTAGAATATTTTTTACCCTTATGTTCAATTTTTGGAACTCCTCAATGTGCTTCATTATTGAACCCTTTTGTTTGAGACTTATCAATTGGCTAAAACAAGTGTTGCTTTTTGTATCCTCATAATGTGCTATCAATTCTTCTATATATAGGAGTCTAAGGAGTCACAATATAACCCAGTCGACCTAACGATAATAATATAAAGCCACAAAAATAACAATAGAGGAACTATATGGGGCATAGTAATAACAATATGGGAACAATAGGGGGACAACAATATTAATAAGGGATACAACTACAATAGTAATGGGGTAATCACTAGTATTATAGGGACAGAACACCGACCACCATGGTAATTTCTACACTATGGGAATAAATGAGTTGAAGTCGACCATGTGAAAAATCGTTTGATTGTCGGTCATTGATTTATATCGTTAATAAAAACGAGACAACTCACTGATAATGATGATGAGTGTTAAGGTACCCCAGTACAATCTAACAAGTGCAAATAAATGAGTTGAGGTCTAACACTCGAGAGAATCTACCAATCAGGAGACATTGATGTATTCTCATTGTGGATAGAGAAGGAATATGCCATTGATGATTGAAAACCCTAAGGTACTGCTAAAGGAATCTAGACCTTACTCCCAGAGCAATGAGTTGGAATTGATCGACAAATATCTGCTGGAAGGAAGGCATTAGGGTGTCCCACATCAATCCAGTGCGAGTGTAACCTGTAGGCCGATACTTTGGAAGGAATAGGATGAAGAAAGATGAAGTAACCATATCGAAACACGTTTCCAGCATACACAAGATGTGGCTAGCACACAAAAAAAACCCTATGAACAAACCAATAATGAAAGATGATACAGAGGTGAGTAATCTGCCAATAAGGTCAAATGGAAACCAAGATACTACATGAATCCTAATGTGTGATAATGTAAGATGACGTCGAACACAAGGGAAGCCACTCAATAAAAGACCCATGATGCTGATTGATGTTAAGTACAAGGCCACCTATCAATGATGGAAATAGGGACATGCTGCAGCTCTAGGCCTACTCTCAGAGAAATTTTTCGAAGACAATAAGAGAAGACCCGCCAACAAGATGTCAATGGAGACCTTCTTCACTAGCATAAGAAAAGGACAAAATAATTGATGTGATACCAAACATAACTATGATAGACTAGTTATGGTAGACTAAAAATAAGGGAAGAGACACCGCAGAAAGGCTCACAAAGGTTTACTTCCCTTGAACAAAAGCACGACTCAAATGTGACTGTATGGCAGCATATGATAACTTTGTATAAGTTTGTCATGTAGGAGGCATAAACAAACTCTCCATATATTTGGAAGAGATAACCAACTGGTGGAATACTAACTCAATGATAAGGTTATGGCTCTCCTAAGTCAAACTAAAGTCCATCCCAATGGAGGAAAGACTTGCTTTAAGTGCTTTATTCAATGGCGACACAACTGAATCTTGTTGCCATCAATTATGGATGTAAAGTTTCGTTCTTTCTCTTTTTGTAATATATATATATATATATATATATATATATATATTATATATATATATATATATATATCTATATATATATCTATATATATATATATATATATATATATATTGTCTTTTTTCATATTTACAAAGCCTAAAAAATAATAAAACAATGCCTATGGTACAATGGAAAGAACGAGTGTCTAGATGTGCTAGTTCCTAGGAGTGGAACATCCCTATGTTCAATGAAAGGTGACAAAACAGGTCAATGAAACTCAAAGAAATGTGCTTTCCATGAGAATAAGGTGTTAAGTGATTGCAAGGTTGATTTTGCAAAAAGACATGGTCAAAAAGTGGCATATACATGAGTCCATGTGAAGTCAACTTAAGGCCAAAAGGTACAAATAGTCAACATGCAATGCAACAATACAACTCAACATGTGGGAGCCTCTAGGGTATAAACCCAGAAAAAAGCCAAAAAGAAGAGGAATGAGGCTTCTTCGCAAAGTCATGGTGGGACTAAAGAGGACTCCTGATCCTGGGAATAAATTTTGTACATGGGTGCCAAGTGACAATATGGTACTATCTAGGGTTCCCATGATAAGGTAGGCTCTACCACATAGGTTATGACACTTCTAATGTCTTGCGCCATATATTGGTGGGGTCAATCCTATGGCCAAAATGGAAAATGAAATTGATAAATGCACAATGCAGGTGAGAAACCTAACCTATATGCCAATTTCGAGAACAAATACCATTCAGAGTGGATCAACCATAAAAATGCCCAAAGGATAAGTCTTCCAAGTTCCATAGACATAATTAGGAATAGTAAACAAGAAGTTAATACATCCCATATATAAAATTCAGATAAAACCTTGTGTTATAGAATACAAAACTTGAATATATGTACCTTATATGTACAATATGGTACAGGGAACCACATAGCCTTGCGATTTACACATAATAGTTCTTCAGAACAGGCCCCTTGCAAGGCTCAAGCCAAGGAATCCTTTGGTAGTTAAAACTCATGACTTCAAAAAGTTGCTCTTGTGAAGGAAACTCAACTTCCAAGAAATCATGGGAACTAGAAGGATCACAAGAGGGAATTAAGGTGTCCCATGTCCCCATAGGAAAAATCACTTGGTCAATTGCCAGGACTAAGTCCTGATAAGGAAAATAATAGTTCAAAGGATCCTTCTTAGAAGAAGTTGAACATTGAGGATAAAATACCACATAGTAAATTCAAATTAGGAGGGTGATTATCAAATGCAATCTAATCAATAGTGACAATATTTCTATTATGAGGAAAATACATCACTCGAAAGAGTGAAGACACCACAACATTCATAGCATAGACAAAATCATGCCCAAGTAGCATATTAAAGTTTAATGGGTGATCAACCACCATCATATCGATTAAGACAATCTTCACACCTAAAGTAATAGGCAATTGAGGAAAAACACCCATAGATTCACCAGGTCTTCTATCATAGGCTAACAACTGACTATCAGTTACCAAAAACGTTGGGGAACCCAAATATTTCCAAGTCAAGGAGGATATAATACTTGCATAGGATCCTTCATCCACAATACATTGATAGACGTTTGTGGAATTAACTCGAACCCTTATTTGGAAAGGTGCAACATAAGGAAGATGAGGCTTGACAAGATTATCCCAATTAAAGGAGACACTCTTAGAACTTGGAGCGGGTACACTCAAAGAGACCAGAATGCCCCGTTGACCAGAAGACTTCATACTATAAATCAAGAAGACTCTATAGTTAGGCACTTCACCCCCCAAAAGAGGAGTGGAATCAGCAATAAATTTCACTGGCTCGACCACTCCATCAACTAAAGGTTGATTAGACTATTGAGAAACCATAACAGATTCAAGAGTAGAAGAACCATCATACTCAGACCATAACCTTTGTACCACTGAAATACCAAGGCACAAATGAGTAATATGGTCTCCCTTACATAGATTACAAGGGAACCTTGTTTTAAATTTTCTACGCCTAGGTTTTTGATCAAAATCCATTCCGCCAACATGGCTAGCAGTGATTCGTGGAGAGTCCTGTGGTAAAGTAAAATTATAACTGCGGACACGAATGAATTCCTCTAGTCTGATGATGGGTCTAGCCATAACAGATACATTCTATAGAAGCTTTACTTAGGTTGGAACCAATTAAGAGGGCCTACCTCTTAGTGCACTTATCTTGTTTAATGATGTCCTTGCTTTCTCACTCTAGCTATCTCTCGCTTCCTTCTTCAAGCACCTAAAAAAAGTAAACAACAACAAAAAAAAATGCGATAATAGACAAATTGTAATTCAATCTACTTAACAAGTCAGGAAACATTAAGCCATGAATATGTAAGATGACAAATCATGTAGGAAATCAATCGATAGTTTCATATATTAATATCAGAGAGAGATTACAACCATTTGCCTTGATGTTGCAGTCCTCCTCTAAAAAGACTTGGTGCCCACACACTTCTTCTAGCATTCCATGGTGGCCTCAATCAACAATTAAGGCTCTTCCCTTTAGGCTTCACAATCACACTTCTCCCTCACACAGCTAGATAGCTACAACTAGTAATAGCTTGATGTCTACTCCAAACCAAAATAACATTAGCACACCAATATCAACACTAGCTTGTGCTTGGGAAGAAGGGAGGTTTATATAGGATGAATGGATGGGAAATGGGTCCTCTTCTCATGGGAGAAGGGCTTATCCCTTGAGGTAGTTCGATCATTATAGGGGAAAGGAGCCCAAACTGACATCCTTGACTCCATCTGGCCAAACCATTTACCAGACTTCTGTTACGAAGCTTCTAGAGTTGGAAGCTTTGGCTCCTACTTTAAAAAACTTTCCATAACAGGACTGACATGAATGGAACACAGCTCAGTCGCTCTGGTCAATTTGAGGGATAATGCTAATATCTACACATTGACATGGGGGAGACAAGGGTCATTAGCATCGGTCTTATAAACTGGGAAAAATAGAAGTTTCAACGGAAATGATGCAAAAGGGAATTGATCTGCTCATGAAGAGGGACACAATGGGAGTTTCTTCATGAAGGAAAAGCATGTGGGGTGCACTGTAAAGGTCCTCCAGGATCAAGTAATTGGGAGTACAGGGACAATGACAAAATGATGTGTAACAGATGCCCCCTAAAGTGTGAAGGTCGAGATAAAGTGAGGGATGAAATGCTTTATAAAGCAGTGTGGGGAACCGGTCTATAGTCAAGAAACCTACAAGCAAGTACATACACATATACATAAAATGAGATCTCTGTCAAATGATACATGAATCATGGCATGGACACAACCATCCGGATAATGATCATGTAAATGGGTCCAGGTATGGGTGTAGCCAACCATCAAAGAGGATCATAATGAAACCAAGGTATGGTTGCAACCATCCAATAATGATAAGGATCACATATGATAACTCATGGTTTGGTCGTAGCCAGCCATCTAAAAGAGACATGCATATCATTGTAACCATGTCATACCACTTCACAACTTGGACTTTTGTGATGTGAGTCCAGGGTCTTGTGCTCCAACACAATCCGATCAAAGTATAGATTCTAACATGTGAATAGAGGTGTTGATGTCGAACATGCTAGAAAGTCACTTGATTACCAATCAATGATGTAAAATGTTAACAAGCACGAGAGAAACCACCAATAATG
Organism: Pinus tabuliformis; assembly: GCA_031772625.1. Taxonomy (NCBI): domain Eukaryota; kingdom Viridiplantae; phylum Streptophyta; class Pinopsida; order Pinales; family Pinaceae; genus Pinus; species Pinus tabuliformis. Next base: position 661,781,678 of record CM062820.1, on the reverse strand, counting down.
ACAATGGTCCTCAAGGTACTATCAACACAATCCAGGGAATGTGAATAGAGGAACTGAATTTGAACACTTGTGAAATCACTCGATCAAAAGCCAATGATGTGATCTTGTCGTTGAGTGCGAAGAACTTGCCATTAGGGTATGCAAGCGCTAAGGTACCGGAAAGGAGTCTCTCGGTCAACTCCTTGGATAATGAGTTGAAGTCGAAGGAAAGTGATTGTGTCGAAGGAGGGCCATAATGAATCCCACATCATTTACGTAAGAAGAGAGGATGCTAATTTTTTTGGGATGATACAAGAGAATCAAGGGTAAGTGTAATTACAGAAAGACAACTCTTGAATATATTGGCGACACAATTGGAATTTTGGTAATTTTTTGGATCCATGGTATCAGTGGTCATGATGATGTGGCAGAGATAAAATGGAAGGCAAAAATGAACAACCCAACCCAGGAAGTTCAGCGGTACAATGGAGGATATCCCAACCCGACACGAAGTAGAAAGTGTCATGTTCAAGAGTGAGCTGCCAACATAACTGATAGATTTCTAAGTTTTCCCTCACAATTTTTGGCAGGTAACCCAATTATTTTTTAAGTTTGCAACCTTGAAGGGGATAGCATATGCTTGCACTGTAAGTTCATCCTTTGGACGAATCCAACCTAGTAAGTTTAATGAGCCTAGGAAGGAGAAGCTCATGTTCTTCATGGTGACGAATCCGATGTCGTTTAATAGTTTAATGAGTCCAACAAAGGTGTATCTAGGTATCTTTTTCATGTTTAGAGAGTTTGAAAAAGACACGTAAAAGAAAACTCCACATAGTCCCTTTTTGTACATTTCTGTCTCCTGAGCCCAAAAATGTAGAAAACAATACTTGAGAGAACCACTTGGCCATTTCAGTCAAGGAGTACATTTTTCGTAAATAGTGCCTCCAAGCCCGAAAAAGGGGTATACTTATTGTTATAGACATTTTTGTGCCTTACAGCTCTAAGCATGAAATGTCCATAAACCAAGGGATCCTAAGTCCCTAAAAGTTTCATTCCTACCCCTAGAGGAACAAGGTCAACCAATTACAGCGTCTCCCAGAAGTTCTCCACCAGAAACTGCTCAGAATCAGTCAAATCAGGATCATTTCAGCTGCTCCACTAGCTAGCTGCGTTGCATAGCACCCAAGTACACTAGCTAGGTGCGTTGTAACGCACCTAAATGCACTACCAGGGTGCGCTGAGCGGGAAATGACAAATGGAAGTGTCATTCCGTGAGGTGGACAGACAATGGAAGCTTCCAGAATCTTCCCCAATGACACTTGCCTCACTGAGTTCGACCAAGGATGAGTAAGAGGCTCTCAGTATCCAAGTGGAAGCAAGAACTGACAGAGAGAAGCCACTAGTCAAATCATAAGCTGACTCATCCTCTTTTCATACATATATATATGGATCCCTCATCCCAGAGATCCAGAGGCTGGAATTTTGTACATTGCAGAGAATTGTTGTTGGTTTTGAGATAGAGATCAGTGTATTGGGTGATTTATGCTTTGTTGGAGGTGAAGAGTGGATTCCTTTGCTGGGGGGTTGATGCTGGATCAGGAATCATCAGTTGTAACTCCTCCTGGACCTTCTTGTTATATCAATAAAACTATTTGAGTTTCTCCTACATGCTTGTGTTTCAGTGATGTTTTTTATATTTGCATGTTTAGCTTAATTCTGATCCTAAGCTATTTATGAATATAAATCCATGTCTTTGTGTAGTTTTCTTCTTCTGTGATCTTGCAGGAACTTGGTGAAGCTGGGCAAGTAAGAGAGCAGGTAGTTGGAAGCTGTCAAAGAGGAGAGAAATTGGATCAAAGGACTAGCGCAAGACACAGTTTGGTTCATCCTATTCCTCTTTGTTTATAGTTCATAAAGAAGAATACGAAGATAGTTTTCTCTGTTTTTTTCTAAGGTACTGTCACACCTTAGTGGGATAGGGGCATTCTGAGTAGACACTTTTCCCGTTAACAAAATGGCAACTCCACTGGGGAGCGTGTCTAGTTAGTTTGTTTGTGTTTCTCTTCTTGTTTGTTTCATAAACACAGAAGTAGCAATCGAACTGCATTTTCCATTATCAAATGCAAAGTAGACACCTGCTACTTCAATCCATTCACTGGATTTGTTTATGATTTGAACAGCTGATTCACAAATGATCTGATTACCCTTTGTGATAGCTCTTAGACCTCCTTTAAATCCACCCTCTGATTGTGCATTAATGATTGCTTTTACTCGGCCAAAAACCATAGATTAAACTGCAAACCGTGACCCAGAACCCGGAAGGAATTCTCGTTTCTGCCCTAGCGCAGGCTCTGTGAAGAGATTCTGCATTTCAATGCAGTTCCCGAGAGGGCTACCTGCGCTGCAATCCAGTTTCTCTGTGTAACAGGTGCACTGATCAGCCTAGCCTTGTGCAGCTGAGGTTCTTTGCTTCATTTTTTCAGTTTTGTCTCTGATTTTTGCAGCCTGTGATCAGTGTGTGTCTGTTGAAAAACCCCTTTTCTTTGCCTTAATTCTGCCTCCTTTGTACAAAAAGACTGTAGATGTTCTTTGTGTGTTTGTTACATCATTTACAGTTTTCCATTGAAAGAGTAGAATAGTCATACTGTCGTCCTTGGATTTAGATCTGTCGCAAGTGTCGATTTTGATCATAGGAGAAAGTTTATTTGCTGTTGACAGTCGATTATGCTTTTACTTTTGCCTTTGGTTTGAATTTGTCACTTTCTAGTGTCGAAATGAGTGTTTATTTCAAAATCATAAAGTGTCGTAATCTTCTCTACCTTTTGATTTCGAAAAGAAGCTTGTTTGTGTTTGTCACTTGAAAGCAAATTCAGATTTGTACATCAACTTTCTTTTTAGGCATCAATATTAAGAAAGTGAAAACAAATACATGCATATGTGCATTTGCATATTGATAGTCTGCTTGGCTTGATTTAGGAAAAAGTGCATTTACAGTGTGCTCTTTGCTCTTTGAGAAAAGATTGTGTCTTTCTTTTCCCCTTGTAGCTAGGATTTTCATTACTGAAAAGAGATAAAAGCTTGCTTATCATATTTAGATTGCATTTTAGGAATTACATCTACATCTCGTGGTGATCCCAAAAGGAAAACTTCTAAGAAAGATCAACTTAAAATAAATTGAATGAATCTAACAACGCTTTGGAACTTAACGCACAACATTTAGAGGTCTAGGCTAGAGACGTATTCCGGTGTCGTAAAGCCTGGTAACTGTTGTCCTCTCTGATGGTTGGGTGATTCCTCCACTTTGAGATGATAAGTGCCAGTACGGACTTGTGCTCCCACGTACCGTCGAATATATATTGGGAGACCCCTATAGGCTTAAAACCTTTTATCCATAGGAAGCCGTGTCGGCCGCCCTACTGATCACAATGCACCGAACACAACATTCGGGAAGATTGAATGTCGTACCGTAAAAAGTATTCTACAGTTTTGCGATTGGTTTGGTACTCCCTCTACTTAGATCTCTAGAGCAGTCCCTTTCGTTCCTTTTCAGACTCCTTAACGGAAAAGTTCCATCTGAGCACTTGTCACTTCAGGCTCATTAAAAATCGAAGGAGACTAGAGTCATCTTTTGTTTCTTCTCGACTCTTAAAAATTGAAAAAACAAGTTGTGTCAAAGCGTCTTAAAATTTATTTTAAACGGAATATTCACCCCCTTTTCCTACGTTGATCTTAGGTTGAGAAAATGGAGTCTACCAACCAAGGAATTCCCCTTGGTGGAAATCCTAGTCCCTTCTCCTCTTGGGGAGATGTTGGTGCACCCCATATGGCCACATTGTCACTTCCAGGACTAACAATTGGCTTGCCAGTCTGGCTCTTCTCAACCAATGTTGTTCAGAACACCACTATTCCTGAACAATCGAATCAGCAATTATACGAGTCCAGAGTTGCCCACCAACCTTCTACTTCCTCTAATTCTTCTTCTCCTCCTTCCTCTTCGCTTGATGGGGCTGGCAAAGCCAAAAATCAAGTTCCTAAGGAGAAGAAGGAGAAGAATAAGAAAGAGAAGAAGAAGAAGGAGCCAAAGGCAAATGGGGGAAAACGAGTGTCGTCTAACGAAAATCCACACACTGCACCGACCACACCTAAATCGCCATGTGTCATTTGCAAAGGAGTCCACTTCCACAGAGATTGTCCTTGCATCCCTCGGATACTAAGGGACTGGTCTCCTCGTTTGCACAATCCGGTGTCCTCAACCTCTGATGATCATGTTGAAAGCACACCGTCAACTAGCGAAAGTGAAGCCCCAGGACAAAGAGGGAAAGCTAGATTTCCCTGTAAACTGTGCGAAGGCAATCATGCCGTCCACCGTTGTCCCTTCTTAGACGAAGCGAAAAGAGTTTTGGATGATCGTCCGGTTTCATCGTTACGACTTCCTCCTGGATATAAAAAACTCTTGCCGAGTCCGTCGCTAGTTGAGAATCCAGCTGGCCCTTTCAAGCGGTCGGCTGAAATGCCTATCATCGAAGATAAACCATCTGAATCCATACCAAACGAAATTCAAAAGGTCGAGGCGGCAGTTGACCCGGTCTTGCCTTCAGAGGTTTTATCTTCGGATGATACAGTCACTGAAGAGAACAAGGATGACACCGTCCAAATTCTCTTCATCAACATAGACTCCAATGAACATGGGGGCAATCTACCCATTCCCTTACCGCAAGAGGATATTTCGTCAGAGCCATACCCGGCCGTCTACTCGGTCCCACCTCCAAGCAACCTAGTTGTCTCCTTCGACTGGAATCAACTAGGCAGGCCCCGTTTACCAGCAAGCATACCATTCTGAATTATCGTTCAAATATATAGAATGGTCATGGCTGGTACCATCATAGATGAGGGGGCTTCTGTGAGTATCCTTTCCTCTATTGCTTGGAAAGCGCTTGGTTCGCCATCACTGTTGCCTGAGATGAGAAATCTGACAGGCTTTGATAAAGGAACCAGTCGACCTTTAGGGATCCTTCCCAGTGTGCCCATAACATTGAGAGGGAAGACAGTTCAAATGAACGTAATGGTAGTTCAAGGACCCTTGGATTATAACCTACTCCTTGGACGAGACTATATTTATTGCATGGGAGCCATCGTCTCCTCACTCTTTAGAGTAATGTGTTTTCCGCATGAAGGAAGAGTGGTCAAGCTCGTGGACCAGCTTTCATTTCCCGGATCACGCATAGCAAATAGTCATATACCATCCTTAAATGGTCTCTTCATGCAAGAAATGTCTCAATCCCCAGTCCGTCCTCCCGATGAGCGCGAGTAATTCGGAGGGATATGACTGAAACCCAGGGGGCATGCGTCCTGGTCTGCTTCGGTAGGAAAACTTCAGGTATAGGGTAGATTTCCGTGGGAGAATATGACTAGTCTATACCCCGTCCGTGATTGGAAGAGGGGTTATTCTAGAACAAGATTCTCTTGTTAAATTTATGTGAGTTGACAGAACAGAGTCACTCGCCTTTGTTTATCTCGATAGACATCGCCGAAGAAGTATTTTGTTTGCGCCGCGAATAGAACAATCTTTGGGTAACCTGTAAGAGGTAGTACCCTTCCTGATAAAACGAGTGTTTTGTCAGCTCGAATAAAGGGTGACCCTTCCTGATAAAACGAATGTTTTGTCAGCTCGAATAGAGGGAGACCTCGAAACTCTGTTTTATACCTGGGGGCATGCAAACCTTTTGGAGTGCAAGCAAGGGGCGGCTATTTATTTTTTTTAAATTTTTAGGACCTCTAACCCTTTAAACTCGTAGGATTAGTCGTCACCTAACTTGCATAAAGAAAGGATGTGGGGCAAAAATCTAAAAGTTGTCGTTTTATATGAGACATTCTTATCATATGACTGGATTAATCGAGCAGTTTTAGCACATAGTTCAAGCTCGTTAAAAAATAAACATAAGACATGAGCAAATGTTTCCACCCGCGTTTAAGCTCGTTAAAAAATGAACTATTCACCGGTAAATAACCACCATGAATGAAGCATTTCAGCCATTAAAGCCTTGGTTGTGTTTGCACCGTCACCTCCACTTTTCCATTGGCCAATCATTCACCTCCATTTGATTGTTTACCCATTTTGAGGGACAGCTGCGAAGAGTGATTTCACTAGCCATCCTTGTAACACTGCCGTGATTGGAAAATTCCAACCCTTACCTGGAATCAGTTGCTACCCATTTTATCACTCGTTCCTCAAAAGACGAGTCTTCTTTAAGCTCTTTTCAACTGACTCGTAAAATATGAAAAGATTGCCGAGTTTTGGCCTTCCAGCTCGTTAAAGCGACCGAAAGTGCTATCCCTCCTCTAGATTTTAATCTTTTTGGACCTGAGGGATTATTGCACAAAAAGATCGAGCGCTTGTTTTGTTCGGCTCGTTAAAACTATTGAAAATTCATCCCTTATGTATTGTTTTATACTTTTTCGGACTTAAGGGATTAGATGACGAAAAAGGAATTTCAGAGTTACCTTTACGTACCTTTTCAGACTCTCTAAAAATGAAAAGGACTGAGTTATCTTTGTCGTTAAACTCGTTAAAAAGATTAATAGCGACAAACTTGTCTTTAGACGAGAACGAGTTTCACTATCGCTAGGCTCATTAAAACATAGCGATGGGTTTTCCCGAAGGGCAAATTATAGAACAAGCATATGTTATCCTCCTCAAGCTTGACAAAAATAAAGAGGTACTGGTCAGCAATGACTGGGGAAAAATTGGGAAGAAACTCAAAAAATCTTTATTGGTAGCGAGTCGCTCTTGAACATGACACTTCCACTCTGTGCCTGAGTCGGGTTGGGTTGTTTCATTCACCGGTCACATCGCCATGGTCACGCCATACCATCCACATTTGGGTTAAATGCTACCAATCCATCACATAAGTGTCGCCGACATGTTCAAGAGAAGTCATCCAGAGAAGTCATCCGTGTCCCATCCACTACCATACATTACACTTCATTCTTTCATGACCGCCATCCTGAACCATATATCATCAGATCGTTTTCACCTCCATCAAAATCATTTGCTTTGTTCCGTGTCATTGATGTGGGATTCATCAAGGACCTCCTTTGATGGATCTCTTCTTGTCGACATCAGCTCATTATCCAAGAAGTTGATCTAGGAACACCCCATTCCGTACTTTGAAGCTTGCATGCCTCAATGGCAAGTTTCTCACTTCCGGCGACAGGTATACATCAATGACCTTCGACCGAAAGATTTTGCATGGTGTTCGACGCCAATTCCTTTATTCACACCACATGAATTGTACTGCAGTACCTTGAGGGTCATCATCATTATCGGTGATTCCTCTCGCGCTTGTTAACAGTTTACATCATCGACTGGTAATCAAGCGATGTCTTTCCATGTTCGACTTCAAAACATTTTTCACATGGATCGACTTGTACTTCGAGTGAAGATCGGACGAGATTGAAGACCCCGGATATATTTTCATCCATCCGGGCTGCGATATATATTCAGGAAAAATAAAGACATTGACATGTACAACATTGCAGCACAGATAATAATCCTACCAAAAGGATGATGACTTCATCAGAATCATCAGTCTACCATCAGACGATTGTCTGTCCTGTGTACATAAAAATGAATTTATAAAGTTGAGCATGGGAATGCCCGCCTCAGCTAGATCATGAAAACAGTATGAAGATAATGTATTGTATTGTATCTTATTACAGGTCTCCTCCCAGCATTGAAAGAACTTCGGATCCTCCTAATAAAGCATTTCACCCGATAAACGGCCTCATACTTTAGGGGGCAACTGTTATAGACATTTTTGTGCCTTACAGCTCTAAGCATGAAATGTCCATAAACCAAGGGATCCTAAGTCCCTAAAAGTGTTGTTCCTACCCCTAGAGGAACAAGGTCAACCAATTACAGCTTCTCCCAGAAGTTCTCCACCAGAAACTCCTCAGCATCAGTCAAATCAGGATCATTTCAGCTGCTCCACTAGCTAGCTGCGTTGCATAGCACCCAAGTACACTAGATAGGTGCGTTGCAACGCACCTAAATGCACTACCAGGGTGCGCTGAGCGGGAAATGAAAAATGGCAGTGTCATTCAGCGAGGTGGACAGACAATGGAAGCTTCCAGAATCTTCCCCAATGACACTTGCCTCACTGAGTTCGACCAAGGATGAGTAAGAGGCTCTCAGTCTCCAAGTGGAAGCAAGAACTGACAGAGAGAAGCCACTAGTCAAATCATAAGCTGACTCATCCTCTTTGCATACATCTATATATGGATCCCTCATCCCAGAGATCCAGAGGCTGGAATTTTGTACATTGCAGAGAATTTCTGTTGGTTTTGAGATAGAGATCAGTGTATTGGGTGATTTATGCTTTGTTGGAGGTGAAGAGGGGATTCCTTTGCTGGGGGGTTGATGCTGGATCAGGAATCATCGGTTGTAACTCCTCTTGGACCTTCTTGTTATATCAATAAAACTATTTTAGTTTCTCCTACATGCTTGTGTATCAGTGATGTTTTGTTATATTTGCATGTTTAGCTTAAATCTGATCCTAAGCTATTTATGAATATAAATCCATGTCTTTGTGTATTTTTCTTCTTCTGTGATCTTGCAGGAACTTGGTGAAGCTGGGCAAGTAAGAGAGCAGGTAGTTGGAAGCTGTCAAAGAGGAGAGAAATTGGATCAAAGGACTAGCGCAAGACACAGGTTGGTTCATCCTATTCCTCTTCGTTTATAGTTCATAAAGAAGAATACGAAGATAGTTTTCTCTGTTTGTTTCTAAGGTACTATCACACCTTAGGGGGATAGGGGCGTTCTGAGTAGACACTTTTCCCGTTAACACTTATACTAGGCACATGACGTTTGGCATCTATTAACGAGTTCAAAACGACAAGGGCTCGGCCATCTTTTCACTTTTAAAGGGTCAGAAAGAGCTGAAAGCGGACCCCCCATTTTAGTTTCTTTTACGAGTCAAAAGGGAAAAACACTGAGCAATATTTTCATATGAGTTTAGCAAGTCAAGAAAAGAGTTGAAACGTGACTTGTCATCATCATCGAACATCCATCACCTGTTGCTACACAAGTAAGATAAAGTGTATTATCAAGTTCTTGAGGCAAAATAGGTCAAAATATTTAAAAAGACCTAATACTTTCATGAAAAAAATGAATAAAAAGGGGAAAAGTAAATATATTTTTACCATTGACCATTTTACCTCTGTTGTGAAGACTTTTTACTCACTTTTTCCCTAACTTTTCTGAAGCAGATTAAGGGAGATCTGGGAGGTCAATCGATGAGCCACTAGTTCCAGGTAATAACTAAAGCCCTCAGCTCCATTTTCATGTCCTTCATTTAGCCATTTTTTTAGTTTTTTGAGGAGCTTTTTGAAAAACATTTTTGCCCTCGGTCGACACGATTTCCAGGCACAGAATCACGCCGACCGTGGGTGATTAGCAAAGCCATCTACATCGATCGGTGAAACTATTTTTAAAACAGGTGCACCAATGTCGTGGATAGGCCAAAACCCTATTTTCTAAAAAATTGACCATTTAAACTTAAATTTTATGGGCCAAGGATGATTGTTGACCCAAATTAATGGCTTTTGTAGGAAAGAATCACTAAAAATGGTGGACTGGAAAGAATGGGAACAGAAGATGTTGACACGTAGGAAATGAATGACCCAAATTGCTTGGAAGCTTTGAGGGCTTGTGGACTCCTCAAATTTTTTCTTACGCCAGGGATGCGGGACTAGCCCAATTTGCTTCGGTACCTGATTAATTGGGAGCTTTTTGTCATTGGAAACTAGGAGCTGGAGTTGGAAACTTTAGATATATACTTCATCACTGGACTATCTCGTAGAGGGGAACCAGTGAACTTGTATGGGTCATGACCGATTGGGGTAAGCATATCTTGCTTGCTTACTGAGCACTACCATGAGGCCCTGAAATCCAAGAGTGGGGAGATAGAGATTTTCAGTGTTTGGGATCTGACACTGAGGGTTCTTTTGTTGACGATCAATAGAGTGGCGAGGTCCCAGGAAGAACATGAGACTAACAAGTCGAAGTTCCTTTATGCTATTAACTACATAGCTCCTACGATCTTCAACTGGGTAGAGGCCATGAAGATGAACATCAAGCGCCAGCTGTCCAAAGCCAAGGCAGGGAATCTGAAGCAATTCAGCTTCAGATCGGTGCTTGTGACCTTCCTACAACAAATACCACTATTCTGGTATCAGCTGACTGAGTTAGATCCTCCTATGCCATGTGATCCACGAATGGCCCACTGGAGCTGTTTGATTCTCAAGATCACTAGGGGTTAGCACATGTCATACCGACCTGCATTATTTTCATTGCTACGACAACAGAAGATCATCGCGGAGGACTAGCCATACAATAGCACTAATTTCCATGGAGATCTAGACATGCCCTTTGTTGGGCATGGAATCGCCCCATAGCATGTTTTGGGGCTCAAAGCCCAAGTTTTTGTAAAAGACTTCGCGAATTGCGGGCGCGGAGTGCAAAATGTACATTGAGTCATAGGGTTGTCCACCCTAAGTTTTGTAATGTATGGTAATGTCATGTCGGCCTACCCATGGTCCATGGACCATGGGATTGTATAAATAGAGCGAGGTTCTAAGTTGTAAATATAAGGAGAGATGAGCATGGATGAAGTCTAGAAGATAGCGGATAAAGAAGAAGTCTAAGTATCTTGGGTCATAGTAGTAGGAAGAGGCTTTGCAGATGAGTGCGTAGAGGCCTAGTAGAGTTCACAGCTGAGTGTGCAGACACCTACAGCTGAGTCCATAGGGCGAAGTAGAGTCTGTAACCCAAGAAGAAGAATAATAAAGAGAATTTTGATTCTAAATACCGTGTATCTATTTTTGTATGATTTTCTATGCATTTATATTGTTTGGTTTATCGTGCGCACTTATATGACTATTGAACACTGTTAAGTATAATTTGGCTCATACACATAAGATAAGTAATCAGATAAATCTCAGGGTAATAGTAAGGAACTTGGGTAATAACATGGATCATGCCTCGAACAAGGCTACGCAAAGGCAACATTATAGGCTATGAGGTACTTATAGGTGTGCGTAGCAATATGTGTGTAGGGTCAAACCGTGGACCACCGAAAAACCATCAGAATCTCTAGGGTGCGGAAACCTAGTTCTAGCACCCTCCCATACTGGTTTGGGTGAGACCTAAGTCCACGCTCTGCAGACTATTTCCGAAAGGGCCAGTAGTACCAAGATTTGTTTGGCTAAATCATCTCTGAACCTAGGTCAAGCCCCTATAAGCTAACAAATGGTTCCATTGTCGGGACCAACATCTGCATAAGGGATGTCTGATATCATGCCATTGGAATCCAATAAATAAAGAAATTGAAGAGTGGTTGGACAAGAAGATTCACAAGTTCGCGGTGCAGGAAAACAAGAATCCATGATTATCTAAGAAACAGTGGTTGGAGCACTACTTATATACGGAAATCCTTGAAATTTTCTTTGCATCCTTTCCTTCTAAGTTGTATGAGTGGATCATGAAGCTAGCAGATAGCCAGGGAAGGTGTGGGCTTGACAAACCAATCGTGTGGACTTCGGAATTAGTGCACAGACTAGAAGAACTATTAGATAAGATCGCGTGAGCTATGGACAATTGGATTGATCGAATTATAGGGGGATTTATCACTAAGTTCCCGGTAGATATGACCATCAGCTACAGTGAGGCAGAGCGACACTTCCTCATGGGACCGCGAGGTAAGTATATTAAATATTTGAACACTTGGATTAAGATGCCATTGTGTGGAAAGTGGGTTATGCAAATAAATTAATGTTTGGGACTACGTGAAGTGGGAAGATCTAGAGAAGCAGAGGTAGTGAAGAATTAGAAACTAGTCCCTTATTTTCACCCTCACGGGAAAGTGAGGAAGAGCTCATAAAATTTTCTTCAAGAAGAACGGTCAGTCTGATAAGGCAGTGGATTCCACGCTTACCACCTCCACCTACACCGCCACCTGTTTCACCCTCCGCATCTCCATCTCCACCCACCCCACCTCCGCCACCACCACAGTATAGTATGGCAAGTGTGATTAAACTACCGGTATTCAGATGAGTAGGGAATGAAGATCCGAACCAATTTTGGTTCATGGTAAGGGCGGTATCGGAAGCACAAGGGGTCATGGATGAAAATATCAAAAAGGCTATGCTGGTAAGCACGTTGCACAATCACGCATTAACATGGTACATCAATCATTCTAATGACCATCCAAATGTAGGAATTGCAAAAATCCAAACCGTTCTGAACAGGGAATTTAGCAGGCCAAAGTCGGAGACATAATCAATTATTGGTTTTAAGGAGATCTCGGTGCTCCCGGGCAAGACCCCCTGGGATGTGGACCAAAGACTGAAGGGTATGATTCATGAAGCCAACATGACTTTGACGGATGGACAACACCACACATGGTTTGTAGCATCACTAACACCGCATTTAAGGATGACACTGTCACAACGAAAACTTTCCACCCAGGCTGAAGCTTTGGAGATGGCAATGAGATTTCATGAGACCCTTATACAAGACCCTGGTCTGGGAGTCTAAAAAATCCATGTGCAACTACAAAATCTGTGTCTGGAGATGCAAAGTTTGAAACATGATAGGACACCTTGGTCAGAGGCGCGCGAGGAGGTATGGTGCATAAAATGCAAAGGCCAAGGGCATGATAAGGACCATTGTCCAGTATTCTCGAATTACTTGGCGGGAGGAGGGTCGATGTCGTTAAGACCTAAGGCACAACCAGGACCAAGTGCGGCACCTACACTATGGTGTGTGATCTGTCAGATAGGAGGAAACACACTATGGATAATTGTCATATATTGTAGAAGTATACGCAGACGACCCAACAGTTGTTTGGTAATTTCTACAGGTTGGTAGGCCATGATGAAAGCACCTGCAGAAGCTACGAACTAATGATGGATCAAACTCCTACCTACAGGGTGCAAATCAAAATTTGAGCCCTCGACCCAAATATAGGAATGATGCGCGCTAGATTTCAGGGGCGCAGACAAGGTCGAGGTGGAATGGGACCAGGAAGGGGTCACAGACAACTAATTTGTTACAATTGCGAAGGGGGAGGGCACTATGCCCATGATTGTACAAATACAACAAGGACATCATGTTTGTACTATACTTAATTTGATCATGAGGCAAAAGAATACCCTACATTGATAGCGAGACTGTGAAAAAGGGGTACTCTATCCCCCTCCGACTCAAAATTTGCAGATGATGAGGTCTGAGTTGCACGAAGAAGACCCAAATGTAAACATGATGCTCAGGAGTGGTATGACCACTGGCGATGATAGAGGTAAGTAGTCAGAAAAAGTGTGTGGGTTCACCAGGCTCCTATAAAGGAGCCCGAATTTGATATAGAATGCGCAAAGGAGACGTTCATGGAAGCTAAGAAGAGCTTCACAGAGGCCTCCACTTCAAGTAGTAAGGATCAACTAGAACAAGGGATCGATCCTTCAATGCTCACTACCTTTCTAGAGACATGCATGGAACTTCTACGTGACAGCAAGGCAATAAAAGGACTATAGGAATTTATCACTAGGTGCGCAGGGTCAGGAGAACCGTGCGTGATCTAGAAACTTGGCAAGCATGCATTGCACACAGGAAGGGAAATGAGGCTAATTGCACAAATCGCCGAGTATGAAATGGATCAGGTAATCCTGGATCTTAGATCAGACGTGAATGTACTACCGAAAAAAACATGGGAATGTGTGGGTAGACCTGCACTGCAATGGTCCCCTATTCAATTGCGAATGACGAACCAACAGAAGGTCTTGCCCATGTGAAGATTGCAAGGGGGTAACGTTGGATATTGAAGGTGCAAGCACGCAGGCGGATTTTGAATTGATAGAGATTTTCGATGATAGTAATCCCTATCTTGCACTGCTAGGAATAGACTGGGCCACGGATATGAATGGAGTCATAAACCTAAAGAAGTGCAAAATGATTTTTGAGAAAAATTCACTACGCGTAGTAGTACTGTTAGATCTAGCCGAAGGAGCGCAATACACTGAACCGGTGAACGAAGATGATAGTGACGACAATCTCGATTGCATCTACAAGATAATCGCATGAGAATAGGATTGGGTGAACTTGACTACACATGGAAGGATTTTGTGGGAGCACGAAAGCTCCTGCACTTTGGATTCAGATGAAGAAGTAGAGCAATGGAAGAATCGACTGCACGAAGTATCAATGCTTAATTGTAACATGATGGTTAGATCATTGCATTGTGTGACAACAAAGGCAGGGGATCTACCTACATATGATGGGTTGACAGTGGTGGATGAGTTCCTGAAAAATTTGAAAGCGCAGTACTAGAACAACAACGATTCGATGCTCTGAAATGGGCACTGCGCACAACACCCAAAAGATGGTGGGGTACACATCAGAGAAGTTTTGAGGACTGGTGTGGATGTAGAAGGATGATGCACCTACGATTTGGGAAACTGTAAATATGGCTAGTAGAAAACTATGACAAACGGGATGATCCACATACACACCTCATGAAATGGACCAAGGTCTATGGGGAAGAGCCACAGCCTGAATGGGTACATTTATTCTATCATACCCTGGATGTCATACCCATGAATTGGTATACTGAGATAGAGCTCTGCCATGGTAAGAGAGAATGGGATGTCTTGCGCAAGGGATTTATGTTAACTTTCACATTTGAAGATCATTGGTGGGATACTGTTGGCGATGCACTATAGGCAGTAAAAGTAGCTATCTTCAAAATACCTCAGGAGCTAATGGAGGAACTTCAGCCAGAATGGGCGACACAACTGAGATTTGCACTAGAATATCACAATGTAAATGTTGAGGAGGATGATTAGGACCCACAAATATTAATATTCTAGAAGCGGAAGGCTATCGCGAGGTTTGAGGACCATATATTGAGGACCCCAACATCACCGCGTCGCTAAAAAAAAGCAAGTAAACATTGGAACGATTGCGGAGCTGAAGTACATAATGCTTGGGGACTATTGGGATGATGCCACGGTGGATAAGGTCGCTGAGTTACTCTGCGAATACCAAGACTTGTTTCCGACCAAAATTACAGACTTAAAAGGCATCGTCGATGACTTAGGGATGATGAAGATCACCCTAAAACCCGCCGCGAATCCATTTAAGTAGTGGCCTTACCACTTGAATCCAAAATATAAAGAGGAGGTCCATGAAGAATTAGAAAAAATGCTCACGGATGGAATTATTGAACCAGTAGAAGAATGTGACTAGGTGAGTCCTATGGTAGTACAACAGAAAAAGAAGAAGGGCGAAATAAGAATATGTGTGGACCTTAGGAAGCTGAATGACGCCTGTGTACACGATCCATTCCCGACACCATTCAGAGATGAAGTACTGGAGAATGTTGGCGGTCAGGAAGCATACTTATTCAAGGATGGGTTCTCAAGGTACCATCAGATCAAGATCGCGTCGAAAGATAGGACAAAAAAACCTTCACAATAGAATGGGGTTGCTTTAAATACACCATTAGGCTGTTTGGACTAAAGAACGTGCCAGCTATATTTTCACACATCGTTGTGGCTGCATTCAAAGAATACATCCACAAGTTCTTGGAGGTCTATTTGGACGATTGGACTATCTTTAGATCAGTTAAGCACCATGTAGCAAGCTTACACTTGATGCTAGACACTTGCCGCCGACACCAGATTGCGCTGAACCTTAAGAAGTGCACATTCCTCGTTCCCTTTGGAAACATGCTGGGACATGTGGCCTACAAAAAAGGACTGATGGTGGACCCTGTGAAAATTGTCATTATTCTCAATTTGGAAGCACCGCGAAGTGTTAAACAACTGCGTGCTACTTTGGGACACATCGGATACTATAGGAAGTTCATCAAATTTATGCACAAATAACAACGCCGATGGAAAAGATATTGAAAAAGGGTGTTAAATATTGTTGGAATGATGATTGCATGAAGAGTTTGGATGTACTAAAGGGGAAACTAGCCTCCGCTCTAATCCTGGTCTTTCCAAACTGGGATGTGGAATTTCATGTACATGTTGATGCATCATGTATATCGCTGGGAGCAGTACTCACATAGGAGGGCACGGAGGGCCTAGATCACCTGATCGCATTTTCAAGTCGGAGATTGTCTAAATTAGAAAAGAACTATTCCACCACCGAGCGTGAGGGGTTATTGATTGTGTACGCGCTCCAAAAATACCAACACTATTTACTCGGAGGACATTTCAAGATGTATACTGACCATTCCACATTGAAATACCTGGTGAGCAAGCCTGTGTTTGGGGGGCGCATACGCAGATGGCTCTTACTATTCCAAGAATATGATTTTGAGGTCATAGTCAAGCCGGGATGCTTAAATGCAGGACCAGATCACTTGTCACGAATTGAGACGGGTGAAGAACCCACAAATTTGGAGGAGGGACTACCTGATGCATAGCTCTTTGTAGTACACATCATGGATGGACACTTCGAAGATATAATCCACTTTTTGACAACAGGGACTGTGCCAAACGAATACTTAGTCTAATAGAAAAATGAATTGGTGGTACGCATAGAGGATTTTTCTGTAATCATAGGGCACCTATAAAAAATTGGAAATGATGAGATATTGCAAATATATGTACCTAAATTTGAACAAGGTCAGACTCTCACGGAAGCACATGGGGGTATTGTAGGAGGACACTATGTAGGACGCGCAACTGCATAGATGATTCTTCGTGCAGGGTTATGGTGGCCATCCCTGCACCAAGATTCGAAAGCGCATTGTAAGGCCTGCAATATATGTCAAAGGACTGGAAAACCATCATTGAGAGACGAGATGCCATTAAATCCACAAATGAAACTGAAACCATTTGAAAAATGGGAAATCGACTTTGTGGGACCGATCAATTCTTAGGGAAAGATGGGCGTGCACTACATCATCACTGCAACGGAGTACCTGAGAGGATGGGCAAAAGCGTAGCCGGTCAAATATTGCACGGCAACTATTGCTACGAAGTTTTTGTTTGAAATCATGCTGACCCAATTTGGTTGTCCAAAAATATTAATGAGTGATCACGGAACACATTTCTTGAATGAAACCATCGGTGCGCTCATAGAGGAGTTCCAGGTGTATCATCAGAAAAGTACACCATACGACCCACAAGCTAATGGGATAATAGAGGCATTCAACAAAATACTGGAGATTGCTCTGACCAAAGAATGCAACGTGTAGAAAAACAACTGGGACCTACACATACCTGTCGTACTATGGGCTTACAGGAAAACGTGTAAGAAATTGACAAGACAGGGATCCTGGGACCTTTCTCTTATAGATGTATGAAATGAATCACATGTGAAAATTGCAGCTTAACATAGAAATTTAATGTGCACACAAGAAAGAAGAAGAAGCACATAAAGGCATGAAAAGAAGACAACAAGACCTGATAACCGAGTTCGTCCAACTCAGACTACATCTCCTGGCCTTGCTCGATCAATGGGGAAGCCTTCATTCATTAAATGGCATGAAAAGAAGAGAATACAATCCTTAGTTACATAAAAGGAGTATTATAACTCCATTCTGAAAAATGGCTGAGAAAAGGGGAACTTAGATGGATAGATGGATAGCATCACTGCATATATGGTGTCGAGAGGGGCTGAAAACATATAAGGTTTGTCCAATTCAGACAAAATGCACTTTGGCCCTTTCCTGCAAGCTCTACCTTGAACTGCATGCCAAAGATCCTCTCCCCCATACTTTTCCATGTCCATCGGGTTTTATAACACAATTCCACTTAAAAATCGGAGGTTTATTGTTTAGTATAGAATCTGTTCTATCGAACGGATCAATGGGCGCAACAAACCCTGAAAAATAGGCCTTTTTGGTTATACACAAATACAAGTAGAAACAAAAAAAACTGAAAACCCTGGACTTCAAAATATATGAAATCTGACGTTATAACACAATCGGGCCTAATCTTCATATCGCAATCACATATCCCTTGTTCACTGGTCCTTGTCGCGGGGATCACTAATCCCCGATCGTTGATATCGTCGATCGTCGATCGCCAATATCACCGATCGTCGATCACCAATATCGCCGATAGTCAATCGCCAATATCACCGATATCAACATATCGCATCGGTCCTATTGCATCAGCATATTGCATCGCTATGGCCTAGGGGTCCTGGTCCTATACCTTGGGTGTCACCGACCTGATCCACCGATCCGATCGCTCCACCCCAATATCGTCGATCGCATGCCCCTGATTGCGATTTAGTCAGATATTTCTGATCAGGGGTTCCACTGCCCTTGCCTTAAGCCTGCCTTTTGACTTCTCCAATTAGCGATTTTCCTTTTAAAGGCCTTAAGTCCTTTTTTTAGAGAAAATGCCTCAAAGGAACAAAGGTAGAGTCTTTTGGTGATAACTTCATCATCTGGACTAGGATTGGACTGTTGTTTGCATCGTTGGAATCAAGGCAACGAGCACTTCGATATGATGTCAAGATACTTTCTTTTCTGCCACTTTGAATTTTGAGCTTTTCCATCCCATTGTGTCTGAAGATCCACCTTGATCAATCCTCCCCATTGAGGAGCTTTTGGACCACTAAAAGCTTTCATTAGTCAATTGGAAAGTTAGGGAATTGTTCCCTTGCCCTTTCCTTCTCTAGCCATTTGGCCTTGCTGGGGTGCATCCCCTTGAAACCAACTCGAAGGTATTCCACATCTCCTCATCATGAAGACCTGGTCCTTCTGTCAAGGATGACGTCTTCAGGTAACTCATCGAGATACTCTGGTGCAAAATCATCAACTATAGGTATTGTCCCCACCTCATCAGTGTCCATAATCAATGATGGTTCATACAACTTTAAGTTCTCCACTTTCACTATGAAGTACATATGCATATATATTGGCAAATCAAGATGAAAGGAATTGTTTCCAATCTTCTCCAATATGGTGAAATAGATATCATTCTTTAACTAATCTAATAAATCATCTATACGTGGAAGAGGGTAATGATTTTTCACCGTGATTTTGTTTAGTGCACGGTAATCCACACACATCCTCCATGTTACTTGGGACTAAGACAATCGGTGAGCCACACGGAGAAGTGCTCGGCCTGATGACCCCTTGGTCCAACAATTCCTGAACTTGTTCCTTAATTTCCTCCATCTCAATGGTCAACATCCTGTACATGCCAATATTTGGCAAGAGAGGATCATGCTGCAAATGGAACTCGTGTTAGATTTCCCTCTTTGAAGGTAATCCCTTTGGTTCCAGAAACATCTCATCATAATTAGAAATTAATTCACATAATTCCTATTTATGTTCCTAATCACAACCCTGGAAAGCATCAGCTACTTCTGCATCTTTTCCCCTTACAACCATAAGCATGAAACCCTTACTAGAATTCATCAACCTTTCCATTTGTGCTGCACTTACAAGGCTAGCATTGATTTTATTTTGATGAGTCCTTACTATATATTCTACCCCATCTTTGTGATTTGATATTTTTTTTCATCATGGAAAAAGACTGCCTCTCTATCATATAGATACGAACTCCCTAACACCATGCCACAAATATCCAATGGTATCACATCTAGTTCTACTTCATCCACTAGCTTAGAGGCGATTACAAATTTTACTTTACACTGCTTGGTTACATTCAATTTTGCTTTATCATGTATCCATCCAAGCGGGTAAGGTTTTGGATGTGGTTTTGTTTCTAAGCCGATTTTCTTTACCAAGTATTCTGCAATTAAGTTTGCCTGGGATCCAGTATCAAACAAAGTTTCTACTTTAGTATGATTTATGACAACTCTGATATGAAACAATTCAATTCTCTTTTGATCACTAGGAAGGGACTCATTTACAGAACTAGTGCCTTCATGTGATTCAGAATTAACATGAGGTGTAAGAGTACCTTTTGTTCTTGTTGTTGTGATTAATGCTTCATCTCCTGAATCGGATCCAAGGTCTTGCTGCATAGTTGCCACTGTCTTCTACTTGCCTTTTCCTCCATACTTCTTCAGTCTCCTTTCTGGGTGTTGTTTCCAATAGTGATTTCCATTGTGACCCTCCTTTTTGTGTTGATTGTAATATGGCCTTTCTCCTTCTTTGTTCTTGGTTGATGTTGTCTTCTTCTCCTTTCCTTCCCTTTTCGCTTTAGATTTTCCATTGGGAGGTTCGAACGGTGGTTTTCTGGAATGATCATCTCTTTCATTTTTTCCCTGTTCTCAATATGAATTTCCTTTATGCTGGCTGAGTCAAGGGTGATTGGTTCAAAAAACAATAATGAATGCCTAATGTAACTATGTAGTGATCCAATGTACTTAGTTACTACTTCAGGTGTATCAAGTGCAATACCCAAATTCAGTGCTTGCTTTCTAAACTCCTCTGTAAAACTTTGAACATCTTGACCTTTGCCTTGCCTTAAATACTACCAATTCATTAATGCTTTTTGCTTGTACCCCAAAGGATTAAACTTTTCCTTTAACGCAGAAATAAAATCAGGCCATGAGGAATAGAGGTTACCCACATTCTTACTACTTTGCAATTTGCTCTCCCACTAAATGAGACTGGTGCTACTCAGCCATAGAGAGGCTATCTAAATCTTTGCCTCGTCCTCCATGATCTGTTGAATCCTGCAGTAGACCTCAATCTTCCTAATCCAATTATTAAGATTCTCTACGTTACTTTCACCACTAAACATGGGAAGATCAAATTTAACATCTAATTTAAAGAAGGTTTTCTTAGATGCATCCCTTGAATTTCTATGATTATGGTGGTGAGAGGAAGAAGAACTTTCACTCATGGAAGGAGAAGGAGGGGGTTCTTCTCCAGCATTTCCATGCGTTGAACCTTTCTCTTCTAGGTTTCTCTTTTCTACTTTCTCCAGCCTTAAAATAAAGTTACCGACATTCTCTGCCTTTGAATAGAAGGTCTTGCGGAAATTGCGCTCCTCTTCAAGATGAGCTTCATCTTCTGCCATGTTTCTCCTTCAATGTGCATACCCCGCTTCGGGATCGAATGGCTCTAGCTCCCCTTCTCCTCTTTGGAGCCTGTTTCTTGTTAGCATACAAAAATGCAATTCACATCTAAAAAGACCTGCTCTGATACCACTTGATCCAGGGACCTTTTTCTTATAGATGTATGAAAAGAATCACATGTGAAAATTGCAGCTTAACATAGAAATTTAATGTGCACACAAGAAACAAGAATAAGCACATAAAGGCACAAAAATAAGACAACAATACTTGATAACGGAGTTCGTCCAACTCGGAGTACGTCTTCGGGCCCTGCTTGATCAATGGGGAGGCCTTCATTCATTTAATGGCATGAAAAGAAGAGAATACAATCATCAGTTACATAAAAGGAGTATTATACCTCCATTCTGAAAAATGGCTGAGAAAAGGAGAACTCAGATGGAGAAATGGATAGCACCACTATGCCCATGGCATCGAGAGGGGCTGAAAACATATAAGATTTGTCCAAGTCAGACAAAATGCAATTTCGCCCTTTCTTGCAAGCTCTGCCTCGAACTTCATGCCAAAGATCCTCTCCCCCATACTTTTCCATGTCCATCGAGTTTTATAACACAATGCTGCTTAAAAATTGGGGGTCCGTTGTTTAGAATAGAAGTCGTTCTATCGAATGGATCGGCAAGTGCAACAAACCCTGAAAATATGCCTTTTTTGGTTATACACAAATACACACAGAAACACAAAAAAACCGAAAACCCGGACTTCAAAATATATGAAATCGGGCTTTATAACACAAACGGGTTTGGTGCCCATATCACTTGTTCACTGGTTCTTGTCACGGGGATCACTGATATCAGCGTATCTCATTGGCCCTGTCGCATCGCTACTGCCCGGGGGTCCTGGTCCTATACCTTGGGTTTCGCCAACCCGATCCGCCGATCTGATTGCTCCACCCCCGATATCGCCGATCGCTTGCCCCAAATTGTGATTTAGTCAGAGATCACTGATCAAGGGTTCCACTACCCTTGACTTAAGCCCACCTTTTGACTTCTCCGACTTGCAATTTGCCTTTTAAAGGCTTTAAGTCCATTTTTTAGGGAAAATGCCTCATTTTCCAAAGGAACAAAGGTAGAGTCTTTCGGTGATAATTTCATCATACGGACTCGGATTGGAGTTCCATTCTCATCATTAAAATTAGGGAGACAAGCACTTCGATCTGTTGTCAAGATACTTGCTTTTATACCACTTTGAATTTTGAGCTTTTCCATGCCATTGTGTCTGAAGATCCACCTAGATCAAACATACACCTTTCCTATTAGTCTATGGCATGGAAGTTGTCATTTCGATGGAATACATCATACCTAGTCTGCGAATGGCAATGATTACAGGCATGACGGACCACGAGGCTGTGGAAGAAAGGCTCACGCAATTAGAAGAACTCGATGAAGAATGGTTTCTTGCTGGATTTCATCAGCACGTACAAAAACAGCATGAAAAATCTTGGCATGACCACCATATCCAGTTGTGAACCTTCAAGGTAAATTACTTAGTGCTATTGTATGACAGTAAGTTTGAAAAAATTATGGGAAAATTCAGAATGCACTGGCTGGGACCATACGTGGTTAAGGAGGTCACAAACAGAGGCGCGGTCTAGCTAGTCAAACTAAATGGAGAACCCTTCGCAAGAAAATTAAATGGCAGCCACTTGAATCCCTACACGAGTGGGCTGGCTATTTGACTAACCAGCCGAAGTACACTCTTCGTGACCTAAGAAACTGGACAAGGGTGTGGGACTATAAATATATGCAACGGATGTCGGTACAAAGGTAAGGAAAATTCAAACACAGAGGGTTTAGAAGCAAGAATTCAACAGGTTTAGCAGAAGCACAGTGTGTTTCAGACATTCAGGCAGTTGTGGACCAGTTGAAGGGACTCCACGCCAAGATTGCCGTGTCGATAGCGTGATTCAAGGGCGAGTCACGATGTTTGTGTTGGGGGCCTGTTGGGCATGGAATCCCCCCACAACATGTTTTGGGGCTCAAAGCCAAAGTTTTGGTCAAAGACTCCGCGATTTGTGGGCACGGAGTGTGAAATGTACATTGAGTCATAGGGTTGTATGCCCTATGTTTTGTAATGTAAGGTAATGTCATGCCAGCCTACCCATGGTCCACAGACCATGAGATTGTATAAATAGATCGAGGTTCTAAGTTGTAAAGATAAGGAGAGATTAACATGGATGAAGTCTAGAAGATAGCAGATAGAAAAGAAGTTTAAGTGTCTTGGGTCATAGTAGTAGGAAGAGGCTCTATAGCTGAGTGCGCAAAGGCCTAGTAGAGTCCACAGCTGAGTGCACGGACCCCTGCAGCTGAGTGCATAGGGTGAGGTTGAGTATGTAACCCAAGAAGAAGAATAATAAAGAGAATTTTGATTCTAAATACTGTGTCTCTATTTTTGTATGATTTTGTATTCATTTATAATGTTTTTGTTTATCGCACGCACTTATATGACTACTGAACACTGTTAAGTATAATTTGGCTCATACAGATAAGATATGTAATTAGATAAATCTCCGGGTAATAGTAAGGAACTTGGGTAATAAAATGGATTGCACCTCGAATAGGGCTGCATAAAGGCAACATTACAAGCTGCAATGTACTAATAGGTGTGCGTAGAAACGTGTGCGCAAGGTCAAACTATGGACCACCCAAAAATCATCAAAAATCTCTAGGGTGCGGAAACCTTATTCTAGCACCCTCCCATACTAATTCGGGTGAGACCTCAGTCCGCATTTGGCAAATTGTTGCTGAAAGGGCCAGCAATACCCACATTTGTTGGGCTAAATCTCCTCTGAACCTGGGTCAGGCCCATACAATCCAACACCCTTACCATATGGAGAGGACTTCGATGATGAAGGTAAACAATAGAATTTTTAATTTTGAGATTTTTTAATTTTTTTTGGTATATATGTGCTTATAACAATTCTCTTGTTAATGCAGACGTTGGACCAGAGTGGCCTTCTGGGATGTCCCCAATAGCCAGGCGCGTCCCCTGCCCTATTGATGTTGTTGCCCCTTATCAGGAAGGGAGTGACAACAAGGAGGAGATCACAAGGAACCTTGAGGGTTTGACTTGTGGTATCTCGAAGTATGCTTGGGTAGGAGACATTCCTCGTTAGTACCAGAGACACATGGTGGGAATGTCGAAGTGGATTCCACCGATTGCTGACTCACGTTACACGAGCCATATCATGCTGCCATAATCACCATGTTGATTAGTTCCTAGGTCCAGCACTTACATATTTTTTGAGGCCTGTGTGCCACAGATAGACGAGGCTTGCAATCCGTCGATGTTATTTTAGACACACATATCATTTTTTGGGGTTCTGATGTATCAAACATTATCACCATATATATATATATATATATATATATATATAGATATGTTGTATTTTCCTGTCTACTATGGTAGAAATGGTTTGTTTTATCTTTTACATGTTTCGTAAATGTCTATCTAACACATGATTAGCTAATGTATCTCTCAATGTATTCATGCGTCTAGAAATATGATAATATGTAATATAATAAAAATTCCTTTCCAATAAACAGATACTAAGATACATTCTCAATATTTGAGGGTTCCTGACAGAATATTTCCTGTTGAGTTGAAGGACGACAAGCTGTGAATCCAAGTGGACAACCAATTTTCTGATGCCTAGAGCGATGGCTTATGACAACAGTTTGATGACCGCACTGTATTCAGAAATGTTGTTGGTTGTGTGACCTAGACAAATACCTTGAAGGTCAATCAACTCACTGTTAGGGTCATAAATAGCCCATTCCGCAGATGATAGGTTCTGAGTACTATGGCAAGCACCATCAGTGAAACTAATGTTAGGAGTCGCAAACATCTCGAGAAAAGAAAAACATAGTAAACATGAAAGCTGTTTGAAAACTATCACACAAAACCATGCTATACAAAAATGAATCACACACTAATGTACATAAGTAACCATGCAAGATGACCTAAGCATAGTACTTCTTGAGGTAGGAGTCCATGCTGGGACTTGAGTAATCAATCAACACAAAAGCACACCATATTTTTACCATTGTCATGATGGGTAAGCATTGACTCAGCCAAATATTGGAGTAGAACTCATATAATATTCTGCCCCTATGCCCCTTGGGTGAGGAAGGGTTACGATTCAAATTGAAACCCCATTGAAATAATGGGCAATCGGTAAAAACTCGGGGAGGGTGAAAAAACCGAAATCCATGAAGGGATAAAGGTGCCCTCAGTTGAAATATCTTGATCATGTCAGGATAAACTAATGCATTCATCGAAAATGGAGATGAACACTCTTCGAAAATGGTAGACATGACCGTTGGGTGAGGCAGGAATGAGGAGCTATAATGAGTATTGATCCAAGGTAGTTCCTCGTGAGACATGACTTCCATGATACCTTCATCAGCAAGGAAGGTATCGACTAAGGGATCAGGCGAGTCCAAAGTGCCAAGCCACGAGGATTGAGAGTACATATCGAAAGAGTTCTTCGACATAGAAGAATCATAGGATGTAGAATTCGAAGCCGAAACAATTTCCACGTAATTGACTTCAACGGGACTAAGCAGCATAACCTCGCCCCAGGTATCAACAAGATCTGGGGCAGGTATGACCCAAGGATCAGATTTGACTGAGGTCATGTTGACAGAGGCAACATGAGGAGGTGGGAGTGGAAAAATTCCCATTAAGGCAGAATCTTTGAAAATTCCTACCCCCACACTCTCATATGGAGCACCAGTGTGCTTGACGTATGGAACATTTCCATCTGAGGAGGAAGAGGAAAAGAAGGACATCTGGTTAATAGTGACAATCTTCACTTGATGGGGAAAACGAATCACACGAAATAAAGAGGAGGCCACAGCATGCATGGCATGAGTCCAACTTCGGTCGAGTAGAAGATTATAATTGAGATTAGTGTCAACAATTTCTACTTTGACTTGCACTATCCTGCCTTCCAGGGTGATGGCAAGGTTAGCTAAGGCACCAAAGGGTTGCGAATCATGCCCATCAAAAGCTTCCAAATTTTTCGGACATCGGTTCATTGCAGGAGAGCGAATAGCCTTCTAACATGTGGTCAACATGATGCGGTGGAAGCACCTTCATCGATGATAGTTCGGTGGATGGTCTTCTTGTTGATGATTACCTGAATCAAAAAGGAAATATGATGAGGGAGCCACAGAACATGGTTCTCTAGATCAAAAACATCAAATTGGAATCGGTGGGATCGATGCCCCTGATAGCTAACAACAAATATTTCCACTTTGATGGGAAACTTTGGAGTACCTCGAGAGCCGCCATGGCTGATGGTGCCTAAGCCAAATCCTCAACAATATTGTAATAATGAGCAGCTCAAGCATTGGGATTATACAAGGATTTCCGCAACACACCTCCAGAGGATGGTAGCATAGTGGAATCAGGGTTAGGGCGCTCAATATGCAGAGGGCCAGAACTCAGGGTAGAAGAAGAAGGCATGGATTCTTTCTCTTTCCCAACTGTCGAAGCAGGAGTTTGACAGTATTTTGATCTAGTAGCCACATTAATAGGAATACTCATCATGAACACTTGAGATCCGGAGGAAGAAGATTGGGTTTGGTATACCATTTGGGTTTACTGAGATGGAAATGGCTCTTTGAGGACAGCAGGGGTAGCTTTGAGCAAGAGACTACAAATCATCAGGGACAATCCTTACTGTTGTGATCTCCTTGCAAATGAGGCAGGGATACTTAGGTTTCCGTTGCAAAGATTTTCCAGTAGATGATTTGGGAGGACGCTGTTTCGAGGCATCATATTTAGCTTTGCCTTTGCCTTTCTTCTTTCCTTTCAAGGATTTGTTCGCTGTGGTAGACTGGACAATGTGGACCTCTGAGGTTTTACTAGGGCTAGGTGGATTCTGGGATGAACTATTAGGAACAACATTTGAGAACAACTTATGTTTAGAATAAGTTTTAGCACGGGTCTTGGATATTGAACCAATAACTCCATCAATGGGAGGAACAACTGGTGACTTTGATGTTGCAGGATCAGATGATGGCCATGGAGCATTGGGCAAAAACCCATATAAAGTGCTAGACTGAGAGTAAAGTAGATCCAAGTACTGGGCAAGAGCGATGGCCTTCTCTTTAGTGAGGCATCCACCCATAGCTATATCACGAGCAATTGGGGCCACGAATGATTTGGTGAACCATTCAATGAGAAACTAATCAACAATATCGAATTTGATTGGGCGATGTATATGTCTCCATTCATGGATGTGATCGGAGATGTATGTCGCAATATCTTGCTTAAGTGATGTGAGAAAATAGGTGCAAGTTTCATAGCGAACCAGCAATTGAAAATGCATGAGGAAAGCCACGACTAAAGAGTTAAAGTCATGGTAAGTACTTCGAGGTAGCTCAATGTACCACTTTGCTACAACGCCCATGAGTGTTCATTGGAAAAGATGAAGAAAAATGGAATCGTCCACGTACGAGTTCGACGAACACCAGAGGTGATTTGTCATCACATGGGCATGAGTATCTTCTTTCGCTTTCCCATCAAACTTTGGACAATCACTTGGTATCTTGGAAGGCACCGGAGGCCAGTACGACGAATGAAGGATCAGATCAATCGTAAGGAAATGTTGACACCTAATTAGCAGGATTGGGTGAATAAGTGTAACTGATGTAGATAAATAATAAGAAATATGAATAGTCACCGGGAGATGAAGTGAACAATCTCTACCTCATGTATATAATAAAGACCAACCTCAATGAATAAAATGAATTGATTTGGAGGAGTTACTTCTTGACCTGACATGGTATCAGAGCCAGCACCATTTTTTGCTTCTCATTGCCATTGTAACTCCCTTATGCCATTTTTCAAAAATCTGCATCTGCCCCCTGTGTGATAATCTGGGTAACGCTTGAGTGAGGAGGCCATGAACGTTGTCCCTCCATACGTTGCTACTCTCTACATGCTGGTATAATAGTGCTCCATTTCCAGACCTACTCCCTCCATACGCTGCTACTCTCTCCACGCCGGTATAACAACGCTCCATTTCTAGACCTGCTCTCTCCATACACTGCTACTCTCTCCACGCTGGTATAACAAAACTCCATTTCCAGACATACTCTCTCCACACTGCTGGACTGATATATAACAATGCTTTCAAATAAGTCCGCTAACCGGCCTCCCTCCATATAACAGTGCTTTCACATAAGTCTGCTAGCCAGCCTCCCTCCATATAACAGCGCTTTCACATAAGTCCGCTAGCTGGTCTTGACTTGCATCCCCAGAAGACTCGCTCAAAAGTCCAGAAGCTGAGTTTGAAACGAGAGGGGTATATCATTCTGCATGTGCACAACTTGAGGTTCTTTCTAGCCCATACATACCCAAAATTTGTGTCAGCAATGGAGCTGAACTGAGATTGGACACAATTTTTAATTAGAGTTATCTTCGAATTCAAGTTTAAATTTCCCTTAGCAGGTGACGCCTTACCAAGCATCAGACATCATTGAATATTGAGAGACAGAAAAAGAAAGAGATGTATTTTCCAATGAGAAAGTATGCAGTCAAGGTGTAAAGCATAGGATTTGAGCATAGGGATGATATTTCCTATTATATTTCCGTCCATGTTTTTGGAAAATTCTGAATTGCATCAGAATTTCGATTTGCTTTTGAGAAATTGATATTGTTTATCTTTTATTTCTCTTGAATTGCAACCATATTATAGTGCAAATATTATATATGGATAGAATATAGTTTTTTCTCTTTTTATATTAAATCAATTTCTTACCTATTCAAGAAGGAAGAACAAGGATGTATTATTTTGAAGCACATTTTGCCAACAAAAGTATTTTTTTTATAGTACACAGATTTTTTTGCTAGAAGAAGTATTTTTTTTACAGTGTCTATCCTGAGTGGTCCCGGATGATAAAGCACACTCTCATTTTCAATGATTTGTGGAAAGGAGTGTGTATTCGAGACAAATACAAAGAGCTAGAACAACCTACCTCAAACAAAGAATTAGCCATTCGGGAAAATAAGAACAGCAAAGCCTATGCATTAATTGCATCATCTTTAAGTGAAGAGGTGAGTGGCCATATTTCACCATTTTCAACTGCTTTTGAAGCCTTACAAAAGCTGAAAGAACTCTATGACTCACATTCTACACTTGAAGTTGTTTAACTCATGATTAAACTCTTCATTTTTGAATTACAAAATAATGATCCTCTTGCTCTTGCATCCGAAGTAAAATCTATAATGCATGATATCAAAGCAACTAGGCTTGAATTGGATATTCCTCTTATCACTTTTCTCAAGACACTTTATCCTACTTACTCCAATTATCTTGAGTTAGTGCAAGCAAATGAAAATCTCAAAGATATTACCTTTGACTCTCTTGTGAAAATATTTGTTGAAAGAGAGAAATCTTTTGGAAAGAAGACAACCCCTAAATCTTCTGAAGAGGTTGTGTGCCTTGCTCATAAAGAAAAGAATCTTGCCCAAGATTCTTCAAGAGGAAGAGGTGGTCGAAGAGGAAGAGGAAGATATTTCAGAGGCAAGGGGGGCAGACACTCTCAAGGAGAAAAGTCATATTTCCACTGCATACGCTGCAAAAGAAATGGATCACATGATGCCTCTACATGCAAGTTACCTTGGGACAAAATTGAGCAACAAATAAATCAAATGAAACGTAAAACTAATGACACAGACAAAGGTAAAGCACCTAAATCCGCTCATTATGTTGTGGCACAATGTAATATCGGAGTAAATGAAGACTTATTTAATGCTTCACTTGCTTCTTGCAAAAATGATTGGTTGCTTGATTCAGGAGCAACTTGCCACATGACTCATAGAAAAGATTTTTTTGAAGAATTTATTGACAATGTTGATGGAGTAGTACACTTTGCAGACCAATAAAAAATCAAGCCATCAGGGCTTGGCACAATCAGGCTCAAATTGCCTAGTCTTCTAGACTTCCTTCTGGATCATGTTCTATATCTCCCACAACTAAAGAGAAACTTGCTATCCTTGGTCCACATCTGCGAGTAAGGTCAGTCCATTCATATGTTTGATGGCAAGCTTGAGGTGAGAAAAGCATATGACAACTCACTTGTCATGAGGGTAATAGAAGAAGAAAGACTTCTCAAGCTGCAAGGTACCTCTGCTCGTGCACAACATTTCTCATACAAATCTCATTATGAAGAAGGTACACTTCCATAAAGTTTATTATGGCATGCTAGATTTGGACATTTGAACTATGACAGCCTCCGGCTGTTGAAGGAAAATGTTGTTGCTGGTTTTCCTACAATTCTTAGGAAACTTACGCAATGTGATGCTTGCATTCTAGGAAAGCATAGAAAACAATATTTTCATGATTCACATTCAAGAGCACATAGAAAACTTGAACTCATTCATTTAGATTTATGTGGTCCAATGCCTATTCCTTTTTCAAATGGAAATAAATATATGATGACATTTATTGATGACTACATCAAAATGTGTTGGGTTTATTTATTGAAGAACAAATCTGATGCTTTTCAAACATTCAAGAACATCCATAAATGGATTGAAAATGATGCACAATCTCATATTTTCTCTATTCGCACTGATAATGGAAAATAATACACTTCAAATGAATTTGAAAACTATCTTCGCCAAGATGTGATCAAACATCAAACAACTGTGCCTTATAATCCCCAATAGAATGGTGTAGCTAAAAGAATGAATAGAAAAATCTTAAATATGGTGCGCTCCAGGATCTTTTCAAAAATGTAAAGTTGACGTTTTGGGCTGATGCAGTTCTATGTGATGTATATATAAAGAATAGGTGTCCATCTAATGCTATTAGAAACAAGACTCCATATGAAATGTGGTATGGGCACGTTCCTTCGGTAAAGCACCTTAGGGTCTTTGGTTCCACCTGTTATGCCTTGATACCAAAGGTACATGGAAACAAACTTGGTGCAAGAAGTTGTAATTTTATCTTCCTGGGGTATTCAAACACCTCCAAAGCATACCGTCTCTATGATGAAGTCAATAAAAAGTTAGTTGTATCTAGAGATGTAATCTTTCTTGAATCATCCAAAACTGACAATGTTTTTGAGCAGTAACTTGATCGGTTGGATAGATTCACAAATGCAAAATCATTTCAAGAATTTGATAATCAGATTCCACATCTTGAAGGGGGGATTCCTATACTAGATCAACATGTGGAATATTCTTCTAAAGAACTCTCTCCCTCGCATGAAACTCCAACAACGGATGATGCCTTAAGTGATGTGATTGATAGAATTGGGAGACTCAATCTTGATTCAGTCCCAACTCAATCAACGGAGCAGCCTGGACCATCTGAGAAAGGTCTCCCAAAGTGGCTGATAAAGACACTTGAAAGTGTTCATCCTGATGAGGTTGGAAAGACAAGAACTAGAAATTCAAACCACCAAAATGGAGGTGATGTAGATGACTCTGATTCACCATTAGGAAGCTGGTTGATCCTCCATTAGGAACCAAATTAATTAGCTGCAAGTGGGTCTACAAGAACAAGTATAAAGCTGATGGCTCACTTGACAAGTACAAAGCCAGGATTGTGGTAAAAGGTTTTGCATAGAAATAAGGGGTTGATTATGAGGAAACTTTTCCCCCACAGCAAAATGGGCTACCATCCAGACACTCTTTGCCCTAGTAGCTCAGAACAGTTGGAAAGTCCATCAAATGGATGTAAGAACTTCTTTCTTGAATGAAGATCTAAAAGAGAATGTTTTTATGTCCCAGCCTAAATAATTTGTTGTGAAACTACATGAACATGAAGTATGCAAACTTGTGAAATCCTTGTATGGCCTCAAACAAGCACCGTGAGCCTGGTATGAAAAACTAATTGAGCATATTTTGAAACTCAATTTAAAACATTATGATCTTGATGATGCAACTTTATTTGTCAAGAATGTTGGAAAAATAGTTGTATATCTTGTGGTATATGTAGATGATCTCTTGATGAAAAGGAACAATGAAAGCTACATAACATCCATAAAGAAGGAATTGAAGAAAGGTTTTGAAATGACTGATTTGGGCTATGTTCATTACTATCATGGTATTGAAGTAACTCAACATCCAAAGTCCATATTCCTTTCTGAAAAGAAGTACATTGGAGATCTGTTGAATAGGTTTGGCATGACAGAATGCAATCCTCTTACTACCCCAATGGAACAAAACTTAAAGCTCAGATTGATTGAAGGAAAATAATTTGAGGATGCAACAAAGTATAGACAGCTTGTAAGAAGTCTCAACTACCTAACTACTACCAGACCAGACATTTCGTTCCTTGTTGGAATCCTCTCCAAGTTTATGCAAAATCCTTGTGATGGACATTGGTCTACTACAGAAAGAGTTCTAAGGTACTTGGAGGGAACTCAAGACTTTGGAATCAAGTATACACAGGTGGATGACTTTAGGTTGATTGGACACTCTGATTCAGACTTTGATGGAGACAAAGAAACTGGGTATCTACTTCAAGTTATGCCATGAGTCTTGGATTAGGAGATGTCTCCTAGAGATCACACAAACAATCAGTTCCAACAAATTCCACAATAGAAGCAGAATATGTGGCAGCAGCTAAGGAAACAAAAGAAATTGTGTGGCTCAGGAAAATTCTTGAAGATTTGTAGGTAAAACAAGAACAATCGAATCCACTCATGATTGACAATACCTCGGCAATAAAGTTGGCCAAGAACCCAAAGTTCCATGATTGAATGAATCACATCAATACTAAATATCATCTAATTTGACATCATGTTGAGGCCAAAACAATCCATCTCCGCCATTATTCCATTAATGAGCAAATTGCAGACATCTTCACCAAAGCGCTTGGAAGAGAAAAGCTTGAACAATTCAGAACAATGCTTGGACTCACCAACATCCCTTTAGATTAAGGGGGGGAATGTTGACACCTAATCATTAGGATTGAGTGAATAAGTGTAACTGATCTAAATAAATAATAAGAAATATGAATAGTCACTGGGAGATGAAGTGAACAGTCTGTCTCTTATGTATATAATAAAGACCAACCTGAGTGAATAAAATGAATTGATTTGGAGGAGTTATTGCCTGGATTGACAAGAAAGATACATATGGAAACTCGAGTGTAGCTAAGAAAGGCAATTTGGTGTTAAAAGGCATGGGAGGTAGATAAGTGGGCACATAGGGAAGAGCCTATCCCTACTAGTAAGGATTTTGCCCCCTCAGTGGGGGATTTTGGCCATATGGCATCTGAGGGTACCCTCATTGTGGATTACCTTAACCATAGAGAGGATTTTGACCCTAAATACCTTGGAACTATCCACCCATAGGTTGTTTATAAGAAACGTATAGGTTAAAAGGTTGTTGAGCCTGTTGACCTTGGACATATGGATATGGGACCTAGTGTCCTTGAACATAGAGGTCATGAACCTGTTGTCCCTGAACAAGAGGGTTTTGGACTTGCTGTCCTTGAGCATAAGGTTGATACACCTATTGCCCCTAGACATAGGGATTATGTACTTGATGCCCTTGGCTATTAGTATTCTGAACCTGTTGACCTAGGACATTAAGATTTTGAGCCTACTGTTGCAGGACTTGACCTTGACCCTCCCCCTGCAAGGGTTGACCTTGTTGATATGTATACAAGGGTTTTTGCTACCCTGGTTGGTTTTGTTGTTGCAAAGGTTGACCTTTTGGTTGCAAAATTCCTCCCTGGGGCTACAGAGGTTGGCCCTACAAGGACATGGGTTGAGAGGTGTGCAAAGCATATTGCATCTGCTATTGTGTGGTTTTCTACTGCAAGGGCTGACCTTGCTATTGTTGAAGTTGAACTTGCTACGGGATCATTTTCCCTTGTTGTTGCACGAAGAGCCCTTGCTGCAACAAAGGTTGCCCTTGCAATAACAAAGACTTCCATTTTTGTTGTAGGGGTGTCCTTGCTACTACAAGGGTACTTGAATGGTGCCCAAGAAATTGCCAAACTGAATCTGGCCATAGCCAGGCTGGATGTACTGCCCAGATTGGAGGGTGTAAGGTTGATTAAGCATTTCTTAAGAACCATATGGAACGTAAGGATTTTGGTATTGGACCTAAGCCCAATAGGGTTTGCTGATACTGAACATTGCTTGATCCAAATAGACCAACAGGTTTCTGAACTTGTTGGTACTAGACATTGCTTGATCCAGTAGGGTTATGAGTAATACTAGAAGAAGGTTGGTTTATACCAAGCATGTGAGCTTGTGAGCTGCTCACATTAGTGGCACCTAACACCATAGAGACATTCAGGTTTTGACCCCCAGGCGGTGGCACAACCTGGCCACTAACTAGAGGGACGGAGGAACTGACAGAGACAATCTTTGAAACTACCGGTTGCGCCTTATGGGTAACTGGGATTGATGATACAAGGGTATTCAGAATGGTGGGTTGCACCGTGACTAAGTTAATAACCTGTTGGGAAGTCATGTTCGTAATGAACAGACCTGAAGTAGGCATGGTGCTTGACACCCAAACAAGGTTATGCTAAATTGATGAGGCACTAGGTGTACCTAAAACCAACTGCGCCAAAGACACATAGTTGGGTGGAAAACTGGTGGGAATACTTTATGAAAATTGGAAACCCTCGGGAGGAAAAGGAAATTCTTCCCCCTCAACAGTGTATGGTGTAGAAACTTTGGACTCATCCGGATATGTGACTAGAGCATCGCCTTTTGGTTCCATGTCTGAAAACAAATGACGACAAATGGCTAAACGATTATGAGGGGATAGTTCCAAAGGAACACTCGGCTGGTCGTACGAAATGTAAGGATGCTGTGGTGATATCACAACAAGGTCAAACAGATGGTTCAGAGGGTAGATAGCCAGTCCAGGTTGACTATCAGTGGTCGGTGAGTTCTATAGAGTTTGAACAGGATTTTCTGGAGATTCCAGACCAAGATTAGTAAATGACCTAGTATCGAAAGTAGGTAGAGGATGAGATGACAAAGGTTGAATGCTCAGAACAATTGCGAGTTCAAAATCTTGGTCCTCAAGTGACTTTGGTAACTCAAGAAACGACTCCTCAGACAATCTTTTAGACGGAGGAGAGGAAGAGGAATTGGGTGAACCAGATGGTTCAACCACGATGACCTTGTCTTAGTCGACATAATAATTAACTTCAAGGCTTTAGAATTTCCTTTTAAGGGAAACTCATGATTTGGTCTCAAAAAAAGACTAACAGGGTGTTTTGGATCATGGCCAATCAATTATTAAGACGCATAAAATACTGGTGCTCTTTCATTTTTTAAGAGTCGAGAAAGAAAAAATATGACTCTATCACTTTCGATTGGAAACAAGCTCGAAAGGACAAGTGCTCGACTCATCTTTTAAGTTAAATGAGCCAAAAATATCAAATGACTGATCTGGATGATCAAGGTAAATAGGATTACCAGGCAACCGTGAACTATAGAATACCTCCCGGCGAACCGAGAAGTACAAGCAAGAAATCTCCCTGAATGCTGTGTTCGACGTATCACGTTCGCAAGGTGGCCGACTCAGATTCCTAAGGATAAAAGGATTGCAACCTATTGGGGTCCCCCATTATATACTCGATGGTATAGGGAGCACAAATCTGTACTAGCACTATCTAATGCCGAAGCTAACAACACCTGCTAGGTTTAAAGACAATGAAACATGTCTCTAGCCTAGACCTTCTAGATATGATCGTTAATTTCATATGCACCTTAGGTTAATTGAATTATTTTTAAAGTTGATCTTGAGTTATGTTTTAGTTTTTAGGTCTTAATGATGCGACTCGTAAAACCTTAAATGCAACTAAATGAGACAAGACCCTTTCAATTTGATGAAATTCCTACACTAGAGAGGGTAGAAACTACTCAATCAAATGCAAACAATCAAGCAACTGAAAATGAAATGATCTTTCACTACCTTAATTTTTCAAAAAATAAACTAATGAAAAATTCATTCCAATTCCTAATTTCCTGACAAGCACTTATCTATTAGTCCTTTCAAAAGAAAAAAAGTTCTCTTCCTTTTCCAAATTCCAATGCAATTCTAGTCTTCTAATGTTGTAGGTTATCGTAGCACAATGATGCAACAAGCTAGAATTTCATACTTTTTCATGAAACAATGAAACAAACTTTTCGCATATAATCCTTCAGTGAAAAAATTCTTGAGATGATAATCTCTTCAAGCAGATGAACACATGAAAAGAGAAACCCATTCAAACTAATGAAACACTGACTTTACCAACCACAAGACAAGCAATGTAATCCATACCAGAAAAGAAACGTTTAGGCAAGAAAATGAAAACTTTCCAAACTTTTGTAAAAGAGGTCAAAGTCACAAAAGGACCAAAAACAAAATAAAAAGAGCAGGTACACCTACAACCTGACTTATTGAGTTCATAAACTGCTAAATGGATGACCAACTAAATGCCCTAGTGTCGTTGGCCACTTAATGACTCAATCAATAAAGAAGAAAGGTGATAAGCCAACAAGAAAACAAAACCAGATGAAAAGTAGCTTTCTAATCACAGAGAAAATGATTCAAAAGGCTTAAGGGGTCAAAACCACGAGAGCAGAACACGCTGGCCAAGATTAGGGTCAGGCTCTAATCTTCACTTACAGGCATTGGCGTGACTACCTAACTGACAACAAGCACCAAAGGCTGGTCGGCACGAATGTTTCTCATAAATTTGCACTGATCAGCGTGACTATCAGTGAATTAAGCACGTTGATCGAGGGAGCTAAGGAAAAAACAAAAAAGAAGTGAAACAAGGACCAGATCTGCTACTATGAATTTTAGACTCGGACCAATACGCATGAGAAAAGAAACAAAACCAAAGGGAAAAAGTGGAACTAGAAAAGTTCTCACGAAATGATGGAATCCAAGACAAACAACAGGATGGGACTCCATAGCGGAGTCACCAATTTGTGGTGAAGTAAAATTATAAGTGTAGACACAAACAAATTCCTCTAGCCCGATGATCATTCTAGCCACAACAGATAAACTCTATGGAAGATTTCCTTAGCTTAGAACCAATTAAGAGGGCCTACCTCTTAGTTTTCTTATCCTGTTTAATGATGTCCTTGCTTGCTCACTGCAACTATCTCTCACTTCCTTCTTCAAGCACCTGAAACAAGTAAAAAACAACAAACAACAAACATGATAATAGATAAATTTTAATTCAACCTACTTAACATGTCAAGAAACATTAAGCCATGAATATGTAAGATGAAAAATCATGTAGGAAATCAATCGATAGTTGCATATATTAATATCAAATAGAGATTACAACCATTTGTCTTGACGTTGTAGTCCTCCTCTGACAAGACCAAGTTCCCACACACTTTTGCTAGCATCCCATGATGGCCTCAATCAACAATAGTTTTAAGGCTCTTCCCTTTAGGCTTCACTCCAAACCAAATCACACTTCTCCCTCACACAACTAGATAGCTACAACTCGTAATAGCTTGTTGTCTACTCCAAACCAAAATAGCATTAGTACACCAATATCAACACTAGCTTGTGCTTGGGAAGAAAGGAGGTTTATATGGGATGAATGGACAGGAAATGGATCCTATTCTCATGGGAGAAGGGCTTATCCCTTGAGGTAGTTCCATCATTATAGGAAAAAGGAGTCCAAACTGACATCCTCGATCCCATCCAGCCAAACCATTTACTAGACTTCCATTACGAAGCTTCTACAGCTAGAAGCTTCAGCTCCTAATTTAAAAAACTTTCCATAATAGGACCGGCATGACTGGAACACAGCTTAGTTTCTCTGGTCGGCACGAGAGAGAGTGCTAATCTCTGCACACTGGCTTTGGGGAGACAAAGGTCATTAGCATCGGTCTTGTAAACTAGGAAAAACAAAAGTTTCAGGTGAAATGATGTAAAAGGGAATTGATTTTCTCATGAAGAAGGACATAATGGGAGTTTCTTCATGAAGGAAAAGCATGCAGATTGCACTATATAGGTCCTCCAAGATCAAGGAACGGGGAGTACAAGGATAGTGAAAACATGTTGTGTAACAAGTTGCCAACATGACTCGCAGAGGTTAGTGACTCTTTCCCAAGAGAGATAGGACTTGTGCCCCTAGTCCTACTCACAGAAGTAGGTGAGTCAATAGAAATATGACTCACAGGGGTAGGAGATCCATTACTAGTATGATTTGGAGTGACTAGAATTATGCTCCCAGTGTGACTTGGTGCAGTTGAAATCTCATCTCCAACATGACTTGCAGGGGTTGGTGATGATTCATGGATAGAAATATAATTGTTCTTCTTCTTCCTCTTTCTCTTCATTTTAGATATCTTATTACAAGAGGGAGGAGAAAGAGGAATCCTAAATTTCTCTTTTGAAGAAGATGAACAATTAACACTCATTTGATGCCATTGAAATAAAGTATTCATCTAAGAAGCTTCAAGAATATTTGGAATATTTGGAGTGGACAAAAACCGAACCGGTAGTCCAACATTCAGTCCAGGAATATTCAATGTTTCCATCAAGTGGTTACCAACATCTCCAAAGAAAGGAAAAGCACAAGGATCCCTTTTTGGAAGCGTCCTTTGATTTGCTTCCACAAGAATATTGGCTATACCCAACTTATATGCAGATCCTTCCCTTACAAGATCATACAAATAACTTTCCAAGGAAGAGAGATGCATAATCAAGAATTTTCCCTTAAGGAGGAAACTCCAGAACTTTCAAAAGAAATATCAAAATCCTTTCAAGACCAGTGGAGTGGTTGGTTAGTCACATAGGATCTAAGCTTCAAAAGTGACAAGACAAATCCACCTAAATCCAACCAAATACAAAGAGCAAAGAGCACTCCACTATAATTTCCCTAAATATGCAACCAATCAAGAAACTTCCAAGTATTTCCACTTTGGATGATGAGTACCGACACCAAAATACAAGAAAGTGAAGTAAAGGACCTTCCGAAGATAATTTGGGATAAATACGGCCCAAATCTACCAGTGAAGGCAACAAACATAGTTACGCTGAACTCCAAACAAAATCCTTTTCCTTGCAAGTACCCTAGATTTGCAAGGGGACCCTCCAGAAGTAATATGAAAGTGATGCAACGTCTACCTTAGGTACCACGGGTATTCCCCCTCATAATCACCTATGTGATCCTTAGGAATGGCAACTAAGGTCACCAGTTTGTATTGGAATGTCGGTGGAACAATCTTTCTTCAGGATCCAACAAGTAGGAGAGGGGGTATCTCTCTTCCCTTCCTTCACTCACCCTCATGCTTAACTCCCAAAAGAGAAGAGATTTCCCAGACTGATTAGCAACACTAGCTTCACTTTTTAATCAACTTTTGTGTTTAAATTCGGAGTGACCTTGGAGAGTTAACTCTCCACACTCCTATTCCAAGGCCCTAAATGACCTATACTAGTTGATGCATTTTATGAAACCAACTCAAGAAAAGATAGAAAAGATAGATCAACGCCTTAGAATTCAGCCTCTTCGAGGGGGCAACCTCCTTTACATTACATAAATGAACAATTCTTGGATGATACAAATGACAAAACCTCCTTTCTATATATAGGAGTCTAAGGAGTATCCAACCGACCTAAAAATAATAATATAAAGCCAAAAAAATAACAATAGAGGGATTCTGTGGGGCACAGAAATAACAATATGGGGGTAATAGGAGCACAACAATATAAGTAGGGGGTATAACTACAATAGTAATGGGGTAATCACTAGTATTATAAGGACCCAACAGATAACTTTGTTAAAGGTAAAATATTTTATTTTAAGGGAGGGATTAACAATATTATTTTTAGGGTAATAATAATTAAGATATGAAGATGAATAAGAAAAAGGGGGATGGGGGGAGGGGGGTTAAGAGGGTAAGAAAACCAAGGAGACAAGGAAAACAAGAGGAATGAATTAGCTAGAGAAGGGGGACAAGGGGAGAGGAATAGGGAAACAAAGGAGAAGGGAGAAGACAAGGGAAGACTAAGACCTAGAGGACAAAAGAAGGATCATGGCTTTCCACAAATGTCCAATCTTGTATCCATCATCACAGTCAAAGTTCATAGTATTTTTCACAATTTCAAGGGCTTATCTAATGGATCTCATGGAGCGGAAGGGAATAGAGGCCAGAATGTTAGATTTGGCAAAGTAAATTAAGTGTTTGGTGTTGAGAGAGTGCTCTTTGATAATAGAATTAGATATACAATTATGGAAGTTTCTTGTTATGTGCTTATTGAGCCTAGCTTTAAATGACCTCCTGGTTTGGCCTATGTAAGGCATTCCATAGGAGCAGAGGATTTGATAGACACCTGGGTCAAGAATAGGTTCATCCTTGTCTTTAGTAGATCTAAAGAGTTGGCTAAGGGTTTTATTTTGTTTGAACAACATTATTATATTCTTTGTTTCATTTACCACTAATACTATCAATACAAATGTCATTATTCCATTTTCTATTAGCATTTCATAAGCTAATTAAAAACTAGCACAACCATATACATGATTGGTAAATGTTGATACACATCAATCCATAATAAACATCAAAACACTTTCTCCGCTTTCTTACCCATAATTTATTATCTGTAAGTAGGATTTATTACAATTCCATGAGCCAATACATGGTTTATCAATACCACATGCCCCAAAAACCATAACTCACTTCATATGGCAATTTTACATACAAATTTTTTAATTAATCAATTTAATTAAAAAATTTAAGAAAAGTATAACTACTTTAGAGATAAATCTCAAACTTTAATTTGTGTATACTATTATGAATATTCTAAAATTTTCCATGGAGTTCAAATCTCTACCATCCACCTAATAATTATTGATAATTAAATTAAAATTTTAGAAATCATATTTTAAAATCAGTAGGCGTACAAGCTTAGTTATAAAATAGATTAACTTGGTTAAATGATAATAGACTATTCTTGTTATGATTTTGTATTATTGTTTTGTACGATTATAATTAGATATATTGGTATCTTCACCATATTTATATATACCTATTCTTATATAGAAAAGAAATGATCGATGTTATATGTAATGTTGGAATGTATCAATATGAGATGTTTTCCCAAGTTAAATTGATTTTAGAGTAATAGAATATTTTTTTTATAACCAAACTTTTTATTATTCATTAAATATAATCAATTTAGCATATAT
Source organism: Pinus tabuliformis (assembly GCA_031772625.1). NCBI lineage: Eukaryota > Viridiplantae > Streptophyta > Pinopsida > Pinales > Pinaceae > Pinus > Pinus tabuliformis. The sequence goes on along the minus strand of CM062820.1, from coordinate 661,740,471 downwards.
TTTATGTACTTTTAGTTATAATTTTCATGTGATACATTTATTTATATATAAATATATCACTATTTTTTAATGTTATTTTTATTATTGAAAATAAATGATCTACAAAATAGTATCACATATGATCCAAGTCTCTAGTATCACATATGATCCAAGTCTCTAGGTTTAATTAGTAATTTATTTATTAATTTTCTTTTATGCAATATTTTATAAAAACAATTATATATATGAAATTATTTTATGCCAAATATAGAAATTAGTACACAATTAAAATTATAATGGTTTGTTTTTATCTTATTGTAAATTTACATTCTACCATTAGGTTGTGATGAGGAGGAAATCTCTTTAAAGACATTCTTTATCATCTGCAACATTAAAGAGCATTTTGATTTTACTAATTTGTTATTTCTTCACACAAAATTGAAAAACTATTAAAGATCATTTTGATTTGAAGAGTTTGTTATTTATTCAAATAAAATTTAATGAACTAACACATTTTGATTTAGTTATAGTTATAATATCTAACTTATTCCATTTTGGTTCAGTTATAGTATCTAGCTTATTCTTATTTTTAATAATTTATACAGCCAAGATTTAGAGGAAAAGAGTATAAAAATATTTTAGTAGATATTTTTGGAAATGTTGAGGGTGTGAATAGACCATTATTTTTATTTTTGTAAATGTGAATGTTGTAATAATTTTTAGTTTAATTATGTCATTAGTTTCATTTTTTAAGTGTAAATGTTATAATGATTCTTTTAACAATATATTTCATTATTATATATATATATATATATATATATATATATATATATATATATATCTATTAAAATTAGCACAACCACATTTACCAATGTGGTTGATATAAGCGGATAAGTGTTTATGAAGAACATCTACAACTACATTAGTAAATTTAATTGATATACCTCGATAAAAACAATATACCCTAATAAGCTTATATCAACCACATTAATAATCGTTAAGCCTATCTTGATAAAATCTAACTGTTACTCATTATTAACGACTATTTAAATAATAAAAATTATATTATAATATATTTATGATTTATATATTAATATTATATTATATATTAAAAGTCCCAAGGGTTAGCCCAACTGGTCAAGTCATGCCTGGCCAAAATGGGAGGTCACAGGGTCGATTCTACCCGAAGCCCTTAGGGTCAGGTCTGTGATGGCCGAGGGGTTTGAATATGTAATTGAGTTAAGTTTAATTCAGTAGTAATTCACCACAAACATCTCTGGGATATTAGCAACCTGATGGTCAAATGACTCATGAGTATAGCTCGGTGGGTGGTAGTGGAGAGTTCCCATAGGACGGAGGGACAGTGTGGTATCGATTTTGAAGGAGGCATCGACAAACCTTCCTCCACCTTTCGCAAACTTGGAGCGGCTGAAGCCCTCATTTGTGAGCAAAGGTTTAAATGTGAAGGACCTCGTTGTGCTCTCTAGTGCACACACTATCGGCGCTTCCCACTACCCTGTTTTCAGTAACAAAATATATAACTTCACAACAAACTTAGACTCGCATCCATTGTTAGATAAAGCATATGCGCAGGAGCTGAAAAGAAAGTGTAAGCCTGGAGGGAATGGGACTAAAATAGTGGAGATGGACCTTGGAAGCTTCAGAACATATGACAACCATTACTACGTGAACTTGAAGAAGAGAAGCGAACTCTTTGGATCAGATACTGCCCTCCTCATTGATCCAACAACAATGGCCCTCGTAAATTCTGCAGCAATGGTTTATGTTTGAGTTTGAAATATCGATGGAGAGGATGGGATGATTGGCGTTCTTGCTGGAAATGAAGGGCGGATTAGATGTCAATGCGCTCTGGTTAATTGATGGAGAAGAGATCTGGGTTCCTAACAATAATAATAATATAAATAAGGGGTATAACTACAATAGTAATGGGGTAATAACTAGTATTATAGGGACCCAACATGCCCCTCTCCTTCAAAAAAGTGTTGTCGTCAACACTTGAGTAGTTCTAGATACTTTTGCATAAAATTCTCATCCTCCCATGTGGAATCTTCAGTGGATAAGTTCTTCCACTTGATAAGATACTCTGAAATTGATCGATTTCGTAGCTGTCGAGTTCTTGTTTCTGTGACTGCTTCCGGTTCCAATATAATTTTTCCTTCCTCGTCAAGTTCTGGAAATATTGTTCGAATTGGGAGCTTGTCAGCTATAACCTTCTCTAAACATGAAACATGGAAAACTGGGTGCAATCGAGAAGCTGCAGGAAGCTCCAATTTGTATGCCATAGTACCAATCTTTTGCAACACCTTGTATGGACCATAATACTTTGGTGATAATTTATTATCCTTCTTAGCTTGCTTTAGGGACATTTGCTTATATGGTTGTAGCCGTAGGAATACCCAATCACCTACATCAAAACTTCTTTCACTGCGATGATGATCTGCCTGTTGTTTCATTCTATTTTGTGCCAACACGAGGTTATCCTTTAAGAGTTGGAGGACTTGTTGTTGATGTTCGATGTGATGTTCCACTGCCTGAGCCTTAGAATTTTCTCTTAAATATGATGTGATGGATGGTGGTTGATACCCATAGAGTGCCATAAATGGGGTCATTTTTGTTGCTATATGGAAGGAAGTGTTATACCACCATTCAGCCAGAGGCAAACATTTGACCCATTGTGTCTGTTTATTAGATACAAAGCAACGAAGATATCCTTCCAAACATTTGTTTACTATCTCAGTTTGCCCATCAGATTGAGGATGATAAGATGAGCTATGAGCTAACTGAGTACCAAGACAAGAAAATAATTCTGTCCAAAAATTTCCAGTGAAAATGGGATCTCTGTCACTTACAATAATCTTTGGGTTTCCATGTAGCTTTTGAACTGTTTCCATAAATGCAGTAGAAACTGTACTGGATTTAAATGGATGTGATAATGCACAAAAGTGTGCATACTTGGTAAGTCTGTCAACTACCACCATGATGACACTCTTTCCCTCAGACTTGGGTAAACCTGTGATAAAATCCATTGAAACCTCCTCCCAACGTTGGCTTGGAATGGATAAAGGTTGTAATAGACCCGGTGTCTTAATTGTTTCAACTTTATTTTGTTGGCAAACCAAACATTCCGCCACAAAATTTTGAATATCTGATTTAAGGCCATCCCAAAAAAATTCCTTCTTAACCCTGTGGTAAGTTTTTAAAAATCCTGAGTGCCCTCCTAAGGGAGAAGTGTGCAATTCCATAAGAATCTTTTGTTTTAGCTGTGAATTCTTACAAAGGTATAAGCGATCTTTGTACCATAACGAATCATTTTGCCAGCTAAATGTATCAGAAATACTGGAATCTTGTTGTAGCTTACGAATAAGTGCCCACACTTCTTCGTCATTCTTCCATTCCTCCCTTGCTTCGTTTATCCAATCTGGTTGGATAATAGAAATGGCACACAACAATGCTTACACATCCTCATCCTTTCTTGAGAGTGCATTTGCCACCACATTTTGCTTCCCTTTTTTGTAGATGATTTCAAATTCATAACCCAACATCTTTGTGACCCACTTTTGTTGCTTTTCAGAGGATAATCTTTGTTCTAAAAAATATTTAAGGCTATCATGATCCGTTTTTACCTTGAAGTGTCTTCCAATTAGGTAGGGTCGCCATTTCTTAAGTGCATGGAGTATTGCCAACATTTCCTTCTCATAAATAGCTTTGCTTAAAAACTTTCCCTTGATTGGACGACTTTCAAAAGCAATGGATCTTTCATCTTGCATTAGAACAGCACCAATTCCATTTCCTGAAGTATCACATTCCACAATAAAGGTTTTTGTGAAGTCCGGTGTAGCTAAGACCGGTGCTTGGCACATTGCCTCTTTAAGATGTTCAAAGGCCTTTGTTGCTTCCAGAGTCCATGAAAATGAATCTTTCTTCAATAATGTTGTTAGAGGTGCTGCTATTCTCCCATAATTCTTAACAAACTTGCGATAATACGCTGTCAACCCAAGAAATCCTCGCAGATGCTTTATGGATGTGGAGATTTTCCATTCCTTAATGGCTTTAATTTTGCTAGGGTCTACCTTAACTCCTTCATGAGATACAATATGACCCAAATATTCCACCTCCTGGACTCCAAAGAAACATTTGGATCTTTTTGCATATAATTGTTTCTCCTCCAATAGTTGTAGCACCCTGTCAACATGTTCAACATGATCCTTCCAAGACTTTCTGTAGATTAGTATATCATCAAAAAATACTAACACAAATTTTCTACGGAATGGTTTGAAAATTGAATTCATCAAACCTTGAAATGTTGAAGGTGCATTAGTAAGGCCAAAAGGCATGACCAAAAATTCATAATGACCCTCATGAGTTCTAAATGCCGTTTTCGGAATGTCTTCAATCTTCATTCTGATTTGATGATATCCCGAACGAAGATCCAACTTGGTGAAGTAAATTGATCCATGCAATTCATCCAGTAATTCATCAATAACAGGAATGGGGAACTTATCTTTAATAGTGAGCTTGTTGAGCTCCCTATAATCCGGACACATGCGCCATGATCCATCCTTCTTGTGCACCAACACTACTGGAGCTGAGAAAGAACTTTGACTCGGTTGAATTATACCAGCCTCTAGCATTTCTGCAACCATACGTCCAATTTCACTTTTTTGGACATAGGGATATCTGTACGGCCTGATGTTTGGAGGAACACTTCCTGGAATCAGATGAATAGCATGATCATGACTACGCATAGGTGGGAGACCTTTTGGAGTCTCAAATACCTTGGAATGATTGTCCAAGACTTTTTGGAGATTTGGAGAAATAGATGATTCTAATGTGGAAACATCTAGCGAACATAATTGTGCAATTACACCTCTTTGCTCCTTTTTTAGAATCTTTGTCATGCTATTAGAGTTGATTATCTTATCTGGTTTCCCTGCAATACTCCTTAATTCAACTTCCTTTCCTTCTGTAGAAAATTTGATGAAAATTTCTTGAAAATTAAAAGCTATTGTACCCAAGGATTGTAGCCATTGGACTCCTAGTACAACATCAGCACCTCCCATTGGAATGGAAAGCATTGGGCTAGTCAATACATATTATCCCATGGATAGCTTGATATTATGGAACTTTCCAGAGCAATTTATTGTTCCTCCATTTGCAATCATCACTTGACACTCTGGTGCTGGATATAGGAAGCAATTCAATTCTTTTGCTACCCTACAATGAATAAAATTGTGGGTGCTTCCTGAATCAATCAACACTATTACCTTTTTCTTCTTGATTTGTCCTTCTATCTTGATGCTTTGAGGAGTGGTAATTCCCGCCAATGCATTACAAGATATGGTCGGATTTATTTGTTCTTCATCTAGGCTTTGTTCCTGGAGTATATCTTCTTCTTTTGACCTTTCTTGCTCCTTTTCTTCTTCCTCTTCACAATCTATGTAGAATAATTTCTTCTCAGCACACATATAACCTTTAGTGTATTTGCTATCACAACTATAACAAAGCCCTTTTGCTCTTTTTTATTCCAATTGTTGTGGTGTCAACCTTATAGGTTGTGGAAGACTAGGGGCAACAACACTTTCGTCTTTATAGTTGTGAGTGGTATGCTTCCTGGTTGCCATAATTTTCTTTCCATTTTTCTTGCTAACCTGAATGCCTTCTCTAACGAATCAGGTTCCCAAAGGCGAACATCATGTTGGATATTATCCTTTAAAGACCCTATGAACACATCAATCCTATGCTCCTCTGGAATATCTTTTACCCTTATGTTCAGTTTTTGGAACTCCTCAATGTGCTCCATTACTGAACCCTTTTGTTTGAGACTTATCAATTGGCTTAAAAAAGTGTTGCTTTTTGTATCTTCATAATGTGCTATCAATTCTTCCGTAAAAATAACCCAAGTGATAAATTGTTTACGAGAGCAAAGCCATTGATACCATACAAACTGATTTGGTTCCAAATATACAGTTGCCATACGTACCTTTTGTGCGTTTTGCACATTATTGAGATCGAAGAATTGCTCCATCTGTAATATCCATGTGGCGGGATCCTTGCCATCAAACTTCCTCGTATTGATTTTTGGAATATGGCGATTCTTCGATCCAACATTAGTGTCTATGGAATCATGATTAACATTTCTTTTGTTCTCATCATGAGTTTCCTTTACTACCTTTTCACCATTAGTGACCCTTTCTTGTAGCAACTTCTTCAATTCTTCCATGTCTGTCTTCAAATCTATCTTCAAATCTGCCATGTCTCTCTTCAGATCTGTCTTTGAATCATCCATCTTAGCTTCCATGCCCTTTATCTTAGATTCCATGCCATTTATCTTAGCTTCCATTAGCTTTTGTGAGCGTGACATTTGTTGCACTTGTTCTTGTAATTTTGATATATCATGTAGCATTTCTTCCTCTTATTCATGAGTCATGCTAGAGCTTTCAGGTTTCTTACTAGGTGTTTGAATTTTATTTCCTCGGGACATCAGTTACCGATAATAATTCTTTACTATGGCTTTTGAATTCCGTTAAACCAAGCTTACACAAAAATTTAAAAAAAAACTACACACCTTTTTTCACTTTATAGAAGCCTGATATTGAATCTGATGTATCTCTGTAATTTCGAATCATCCAGTTCTGAAATTGCTACCTGTAGTAGCCTTCTGCGTCCTCTTTCCAATGCCACAAGTCTAAGCCAAATTGGATTCTCCAAGGAAGAGTTATGTGAAATATCCCACATTGACTTGCGTTTAGACTGGTTCAGCAGAGCGAACTTGTAGGACATGCCACGAGCCACTGTTTCAACCTTTGAATCTAAAACACACACACAAGAAACTACAGTCCGTCCTCTTTCTGTACCTTCTTACGAAATTTCAATCCGATCCCCAGAGAGAAAGTTATGACGATTTTCCCCAGGTCACCTGTTTTGGATGTAATTCAGGAATCTGCAAAAAGACCAACTTCCTCAGATCATATCTCCGCAAATATCGCGCAAAAAGCTCTGAAATTCGGACCCAAGGTTTAGCGCGATTTATTCTCAAATGGATTTTTTTTGCGACTTCTGAAACATCACAGAAAAAAGTTATAGCGAAAATTCCACGATGACCTGTTTGGAGCAACGAAACACTAGAAACCAAAGCTCCGATACCAAATGTTATGAAACCAGCTCAAGAAAAGATAGAAAAGATAGATCAATGCCTTAGAATTCAACCTCTTCGAGGGGGAAACCTCCTTTACATTACATAAATGAAAAATTCTTGGATGATACAAATGACAAAACCTCCTTTCTATATATAGGAGTCTAAGGAGTCACAATATAATCCAGCCGACCTAACAATAATAATATAAAGCCACAAAAATAACAATAGAGGGATTCTATGGGGCACAGAAATAACAATATGGGGGTAATAGGGGCACAACAATATAAATAAGGGGTATAACTACAATAGTAATGGGGTAATCACTAGTATTATAAGGACCCAACAAAGCATATATGACAAATCAAAAAATTCTAGTTCATTTTAGTTTTAGCCCTTGATTTTAATGGTTGTTCTTAAGTCAAGGGTAAAATAGAAGTGCAACTTATGATGTTATTTGATGCAAGAAAAAACCAATAGAAAACTTGGCTACATGCATATGCAACTCTTTTTCTTTGATGAAAGAGATTTCTACAAAAGGTTCTATGAACAATCTAAGAAATAAAAAGATTCTTACAAAAAGACTAAAAAATCTTACAGTGCATCTATCCAAATGCAAACTAAAAATTCTTAATGCAATATTCTAAGTATTTATAGCAAGAAAATGTGTTTCTTAAAGAGATCAAGAGGCCAAAACTTGACAAAAAAGAGGAACAAATTCAATCAAAAACTTTTCCCCAAAATCAAGAAAAAGCAACCTAATGAGAAGATTTCACACTTGCTCAAAAATGATATGAAGACAAAAAAATAAAACCAAAAATAAAAATAAAGGTAGCGAAATGATGTTTTTATCTTTTTTATTTTTAAGGGCACAAAGAGTTATTGAGAAAAAAAACTACTAAAGAATTCAAGATCAAATTCAAGCATAACGAACCTCAAATTTCATAATCCATAGGAATCATTAACATGATAAGACTTAAAGTGAAAATAGGCTTCAAACTCAAACAAACTGATCTAAAAAACAGCATACAAACTCCAGAAAACAACAAAGATTTCAAGAAGACCAAGAAAAACTTTTCATAATTGCAAGGAATTTCGCAAAAACCAAGAAAAAACCAAATATGTCAACTTTCAAGAAAGCAAGTCAAAGAAATGTAAAGGTTGCGTTATAAGTCAATTGAGACCAATTCCTTGTTTCAAAAGTTTAGAACAACCAAGAACTTCACTAAGAAGCGTTGAACACAAACACAAAAACTAACACTTCACCAAAAAGAAAACCCTATATTAACTAGGTTTTTCCACAAAGAGAGATAGGAAACTAAACATATCCAAGAAGCAAGACTCTCCTAGACAACCAATGAGTAAATAGCAGCAACAAAAATCAGGAAAATCCCTTTATTGTATTCAGGATCTGAAAAATTCATTCAAAAACAAACATATGTGACTATGTAGTGATAGACCTATGTGTATAGGCGCCTGTACTCAAGAAAACACACATATACATGTGTTTCTTTAGACAAAAGCACATGTATTGCAACTGCGTGAAATAAAAATTGCACATAGAAAGTCCAGTAAAGAAAAATAAAAAATTTAGGCTTGATCCAGAAGATGAGACTTTTTTCCCAGATTGAAAACAAGCCAAAGATACTGGAAAAATCAAGAAACAAAACAAGAAGGCCCAAATCAAGAGAGAAACAACTCAAACAAGGAAATACAGGATTGTATTACCTAGCGAAGTCACAAATTCTATTACAGGATAAAACACCCTAGGGTCTAGGTTGAAAACCCTAATAGATCGAAGGGCATACACCAACAAGAAGCAAGAAAACAAGAATTCCTAACGCTTAAACTACTAAAGTGGGATGAAGAGGGAATACCCGTAGGTCCTATGTTTGAAGATGTTCCCAGAGGGTTCAAACCCTCTTCTTCCTCCAATGCTTCAAAATGTGCAACTCATTCAAGAAAAGAATATATAGTAGCAATATTTTGAAGCTGCATGTTCAAGATATGAATATTAGATCATATAGGCATATGGATATAAAACATGAAGTCATACATAATTATATCATAACATGAATTATAGCATAAATATCATAACATCAGGAATATGACAAAACTTGTTTATTGATGTATGTAAAGAAATATGGAAGAATACAACATGATTCTACCATGGATCCAAGTGAAACCTTCCTTCAGATCTGTCCAGCTCAAGCCTCAACAATCCTCTTTCAAATGCATATGCATAGATTTCATATAAAGGAGATGAACAAATCTCTGTGGAAAAACACATTTCCTATACTTAGGAGTGCAAGAGGCACATGGATAAAGCAAACTTGATCAAGGACCAATTGGATATAATATCAATATCTTATCTTTCTCCCCCACTTAGGCCTTCCCATGAGGTGTATTTATACCACCTCAAAATAGTTGTTTCAGTTGAGATACAGTTAGGCCAGGTGCTAATGTAGGTGGGCTTCCAGTGTAGCTCATAAACCACACCCATAAAATGCGGATTTTATATTTATTTTTATATTTCAAATTATATACGTGGATTGGGTATAGATGGACCCATGTATGCACTCTCTTTTTGAAGGGAAGAGTTGCGTAAGGAATTCAATATTTTTTTAGTAAAAGGACCAAGTCCAAAGGGAAAGGGATTTCCAAGGTCATGACTCAGAGAATCAAGTATACAAGGGTGATAAATGATGCTATAACATATGCCCCCTAATATATGAGGTCAGAAGGGGTACATGATGGCCGAAATTTGTTAAGTGTATCGAAAGAATCATGGGAGGAGTTGGGAGGAGATCACCAGATTCCAACCTTCCAAACCAATGGAGGAGATTAGAAAGAAAACTCATGTTTGAGGAGGGCATACCCATGCTCAGAGATAGTAAATCATGTCTACATATCAAGTGTAGATCTGATCCAATATTATATAAGTACAAAGGAAATTGAAAAATACATAGTGGATCATCTAATCATAGCTGAAAAAGTACATATCAAGGCCATGTCACAATATAACCTATAAAGAACTGACCAATGATGCTGAAGTAGATATCTAATCATTGATGTCACATAAATGATCCTCAAAGTACCAAGTCAAAAAGTGGAATAATGGTACTGTAGGTTTTAACCCCGTACAGAAATTATCTGCATATAAATTCTAAAACACAGAAAATAAACAATGTGAGAGCATAACACATAAAAGGGTTCTAAGAAGAGATCACCATCATCGTATTTCTCATACTCGCAGAAGTTTTACATATTCCTACACTAGCCAGAAATCTGATTTTTGTAAGCAAGATGGATGATGCAGGTGTAAAAACAATGTTCGAGAAGGATACCTGCAAGATGGTTCGGAGGGCACTCGTGTTGATGCGGGGAGTTCAAATTGGAACTCTGTACAAGCTACAAGGTAGCACTGTTGTTGATGGGTGCAATATTTCCATGGTTCTTGAAAGTGGAGCAGAAAATCTAGTGGTCTCTAGAGAGAAGACAATGTTGTGGCATCAAAGGCTTGGACATATTGGAGAGAAGGGCCTTCAAATACTTCATGGTAAAGGTATGGTAGAAGGTATGAGTAACACCTCCCTGGATTTTGATTTCTATGGAAATTGTCTATATGGGAAGAAGAATCGGGTGAGTTTGCCCTCTGTTGGTAGGAGGACGAAACAAATATTAGAGCTTTTGCACAGTAATGTGTTTGGACCTGTGAAGGTTCCACCATTGGGTAAGTCTATGTACTATGTATCATTTATAGATGACTTCTCAAGGAATACATGGATATATTTTCTTAAGAAGAAACCCGAAGTATTTGACAGGTATAAAGAATTTAAGGCTCTGGTGGAAAACCAAACAGAGAGGAAGATAAAGGTGTCGAGGACAGATAACGGTGGAGAGTTTTGCAGTAAGGAATTTGAAGAATTTTGTAAGAAGTGTGGTATATCACAGCAGAAGACTACTCCATATACACCTCAGCAAAATGGAGTTGCGGAAAGAATGAACAAGATGTTGATGGAAAGGGGAAGAAGCATGCTCAGTGGTGTTAGGTTAGGACAATAATTCTGGGCAGAGGCAGTGGAGATAGCATGTTACTTGGTCAATAGATCACCTTCATCAGTGATGGAGGATAAGACTCCACAAGAGGTATGGACTGGTAAGAAACCCTCTCTTTCACATCTGTGGGTATTTGGATGTGATGCATATGTACATGTTCCAAAGGATAAACGAGCCAAGCTGGATAGTAAATATGAAAAGTGCATCTTTATTGGGTATAAGGATGGTTTAAAGAGTTATAAGCTTTGGAACCCAGTAACAAGGAAGGTTGTGTAAAGCCGAGATGTGGTGTTCAGAGAGGTGAAATATGTTATTAAACATGAAGTCCAACCATAGGAACCTGAGAAGATAGAGTTTGAGCTAAAGGAGGAAGAATCAGACTCTACAACAGCGGAGGAATCATAGTATGAAGAGCCACAAAGAAGGCAACCAAAAAGGTATAGTCCATATGTTTCTATTCAAATTTTTCTTTATCTATTACTGATGATGATCCCAGAACTGTGAAGGAAAAAGTAGATTCAGAGGATGGAAAATTTTGGAAAGAGGCCATGGTTGATGAAATGGCATCTTTGCACAAAAATGAGGCTTGGGATCTGGTGGAGTTGACAACTTGAAGGAAACCCATTTTCAGCAAATGGGTGTTCAAGAAGAAGACAAATGCAGAAGGAAAGGTGGAGAAATACAAAGCTTGATTGGTATCAAAAGGTTATTCCCAAGTGCCAGTAATTGATTTTGGTGATATTTTTTCTCCTGTTGCCAAGGTAACTTCTATTAGATTACTTTTATCTGTTGCTACTGCTTTTGATTTTTAGGTAGAACAGATGGATGTGAAGACAACATTTCTTCATGGGGATCTAGAAGAGGAGATCTACATGAAGAAACTTGAAGGCTTTGCAATGAATGGTACGAAATAACTAGTATGCAACTTAATGAAGTATATGTATGGGTTAAAACAGTCACCAAGGATGTGGTATCAGAAATTTGATACATTTATACGGGGACTTGGCTTCACCAAAAGCAAAGTATATCACTGTATGTATTTTAAATTAATTGGTGACTGTGTTATTTATCTGGTCTTGTATGTGGATGATATGTTGCTAGTTGGAAATGATAAAGAAATTATCTAGGATTTGAAGACGCAATTGTCCTCCAAATTCAGCATGAAAGATCTTGGTGCTGCAAACTATATTTTGGGTATGAAAATTAAAAGAGATCAGGCAAAAAGGAAGCTCTGGTTAAACTGGAGGAAGTATGTAGAGACAATATTGTAGAGGTCTAATATGCAGGATAGTAAACCGGTGAAGGTTCCCATTCTTGCATGTGTAAAGTTATCTGATGAACAGTGTCCCAAGGCACAAGAAGAGGAAGAGGGTATGTCCCATGTTCCATATGCAAGTGCAGTCAGTAGCCTGATGTATGTGATGGTCTATACTAGAACAGACATTGCACATGTAGTGGGAGTATTGAGAAGGTTTATGTCAAAACCAAGGAAGGAGCATTGGATAGTAGTGAAGCAAGTTTTCAAGTATTTGCATGGCACTGGTGATTACATTTTGTGCTACCAAGGAAGACTAGGATTGGACAGAGTTTTGGATATTTGTGGCTTTGTTGATGCAGACAGGGCTAGATATTTGGATCAGAGAAGATCTACAAGTGGGTATGTGTTTAACCTATTTGGAGGTGTATTCAATTCGATGAGTAAGAAACAATATGTAGTGGCACTATTAACTATAGAGGAAGAATATATGGCAGCCACTCATGCAAGCAAGGAAGTAGTTTGGCTGCAGAGATTGTGTTCAAGTATGTGTTTAGTACAGGGAGCTATAAGGATAGACTGTGACAGCCAAAGTGCAATTTTTTCTTGGCAAAGAACCTTGCTTACCATTCAAAGACAAAGCACATTGATGTTTAGTATCACTTTGTGAGGGATATGATATGATATCATTTTCGGTTTTTGAAAGGAAAGTCGTTAGTACTATCGCTCTGAAAGAAGAAATAGTTCAGATTTGTATTTAGCATTCTTTTTGCCATTCACACATTAAGAAAGCAGAAAACAAATACATGCACGTGCATTTGCATTTGGACTGCTTGTTGATTTTGATTTAGGACAGTGCATCTAGTGTGTGCTCTCAGCTCTATGTTGAAAGGATTTCATTTCTCTTTCCTTAGTAGCTAGGATTTTCATTGCAAAAAGAAGATTAAACAACTGTTTATCATCTTAGATTGCATTTTAAGAATTGTATATCTACATCATGCGGTGAACCTGAAAGGCAAACTTCTTAAGAAAGATCAATTGTAAAATAAATTCAATGAACATAAAAACTCTTTGGAACCTAACGCACAACATCTAGAAGTCTAGGCTAGAGATGTATTCCAGTGTCGTAAAGCCTGGTAACTGTTGCTTTCATCGTAGGTTGGGTGATTCCTCCTCTTTGAGATGATAAGTGCCAGTACGGACTTGTGCTCCCATGTATCATCGAGTATATATTGGGAGACCACAATAGGCTATATCCTTTATCCTTAGGAAGCCGTGTCTGCTTCCCTATCGATCGTAATGAACTGAACATAGCATTCGGGAAGATTGACTGTCATACCGTAAAACGTATTTTATAGTTTTACGATTGGTTTGGTAATCCCTCTATCTAGATTTCCAAAGCAGTCTCTTTCGTTCCTTTTTAGATTCCTTAAAGGAAAAGGTCCATTTGAGCACTTGTCACTTCAAGCTCATTAAAAATCGAAGGCAACTAGAGTCATATTTAGCTTTTTCTCGACTCTTAAAAATTGAAAAAGCAAGTTGTGTCAAAGCGTCTAAAATTTATTTTAATTGGAATAATATCATTGTTCCCTCGTTGGTCTTAGGTTGAGAAAATGGAGTCCACCAACCAAGGATTTCCCCTTGGGGGAAGTCCTATTCCTTTCTCCTCTTGGGGAGATGTTGGTGCAACTCATATGGCCACATTGTCCCTTCCAGGACTGACAATTGGCCTGCCAGTATGGATTTTCTCGACCTCTATCGTTCAAAGCACCATAATTCCTAAACAATCGAATCAGCAACTACATGATACCAGAGTTTTCCCCTAACCTTCTACTTCGTTTGTCTCTCCCTCTCCTTCTTCCTCTTCGCTTGGTAAGGACAGTAAAGCTAAAAACCAAGTAACTGAGAAGAAGAAGAAGTGGAAGGACAAGAAGAAGAAGGAGCCAACAGCAAAAGGGGGCAACCGTGCATTGTATAGCAAAAATCCACACACTGCACTTTCCAAACCTAAATCTCCATGTGTCATCTGCAAAGGAGACCACTATCACCGAGATTGTCCTTGCATCCCACAGATCCTAAGGGATTGGTCTCCCTGTTTGCACAATCCGGTGTTGTCAACCTCTGACAATCATGTTGAAAGTACACTGTCAAATAGTGAAAATGAAGTCACCGGACAGATAGGGAAATCTAAATTTCCTTGCAGACTGTGTGAAGGTGACCATGCCCTCCACCATTTTCCCTTGAAGCTAAAGGAGTCTTCGATAATCTTCATGTATCACCACAACGACTCCCTCCTGGGTACAAGAAACTCTTGCCAAATCCATCGCTAATTGAAAATCTGGCTGACCCACCTTTGGAGTCGGTCGAAGCACCTATCATTGAAGATAGACCCTCTAAGTCCACATAGGACCAAAGTCAACAAGTCGAGATGGCAGTCGACCCCATCTTGACTTCAGAAGATTTACCTTCAGATGATACAGTCACCGAAGAGAATGAGAATGACACCGTTCAAATTCTTTTTGTAAATGCAGACTTTGATGAAAATGGGGGAAATCTACCCATTCCTTTACCAGAGGAAGGAAATTCGTTAGAGTTGTATCCGACCGTTTATTTGGTCCCACCTCCAAGCAACCTAGTCATTTCCTTCGATTGGAATCTACTAGGCAGACCTCGTTTACCATCTAATGTACCATTTCGAATCATAGTGCAAACTTACAAAATGGTCATGGTTGGTACCATCATAGATGAAGGGGCTTCTGTGAGTATCCTTTCCTCAACTGCTTGGAAAGTGCTTGGTTCACCATCGCTTTTGCCTGAGATGCGATATCTGATAGGCTTCGATAAAGAAACTGGTCAACCATTAGGGATCCTTCCAAGTTTTCCTATAACTTTGAGAAGGAAAGCTATTTATCTAAATGTAATGGTAGTCCAAGGACCTTTAGATTACAATCTACTCCTTGGGCGCGACTACATTTATAGCATGGGAGCCATCATCTCCTCACTCTTTTGAGTAATTTGTTTTCTGCATGAAGGCAGAGTGGTCCAGCTCATAGACTAGCTTTCATTCCCCAGTTCACACATAACTAATAGTCAAATGCCATCCCTAACAGGTCTTTTTACACAAGGAATGTCTCATCAATCTCCATTATGTCCACCTGATGAGCGCGAGTGATTCGGTGGTCAAGACTGAAACCCAGGGGGCATGCACCCTAGCTTGCTTCAGTAGGAAAACTTCAGGTATAGGGTAGGTTTCTGTGGAGGATATATGACTGGTCTAACACACCCGTACATTTAGGAAAACGGGATTAGACCAGAATAAGATACCTCTGTTAGAAGGTAGGCCTTTCCCGATAGAACAAATGTTTTGTCTGCAAATTGAAGGGTAACCTGGAAAGGTAGGCCTTTCCCGATAGAACAAGTGTTTTGTTTTCAAATTGAGGGGTAATCTTGGAAACTCTACTTCGCTATACCTAGGGGCATGCAAACCTTTTTGCGTGAAAGTGAAAAGCGACCATTATTTTCTTAGTTTGTAGGTTCTTAACCCTTTAAACTTGTAGGATTGGTCGTTCCTAGCTTACATAATGAAAAAAGTCAAAGAATAATTTTGAATGGCGCAAGCTCCCTAAAAAATGCACCTATCGATGAGACATCCTTATTATATGATTGGCACGAGAATTTTTATGTGGAGTTCAAGATCGTTAAAAATTAAACCTAGTAATGAGCATATGTTCCACCAGACTTTAAGCTCATTAAAAAATGAACCCGTCTCCAGTAAATAACCATTGTGAATGCATTATCATCAGCTTTTGAGCCTTGGTCATGTTCTTACCATCACCTCCACTCTATTGTTTCCGATCATTTGCCTCCATTTGATTGTTTACCCCTTTTGAGGAATAGTTGCGACGAGTGATCCCATTAGCCACCTTTTTACACTGTCATGATTGGAAAGTTCCAAACCTTACTTGGAACCAGCTGTTATCTAAAAACATCACTCATTCCTCAAAAAATGAGTCTCCTTTAAGCTCTTTTCATCTAACTCATAAAATATGAAAATATTGCCCGAGCGATTGGCCTCTCCAGCTCGTTAAAGTGATTGGAAGTGCTATCCCTCCTCTAGATTTTAATCTTTTTGGACTTGAGGGATTATTACACAAAAAGATCGAGCGTTTGTCTTGTTCGGCTCATTAAAACTATCGAAAAGTCATCCCTTTCGCATTGTTTTATACATTTGCAGACTTAAGGGATTATATTACAAAAAAGGAATATTGGAGTCTTCTTTCCTTCTCTTTTCAGACTCTCTAAAATTGAGAAGAACCGAGTTATCCTTATCATTAAACTCGTTAAAATAATAGAAACAAACTTGTCCATTCAGACAAGAACAAGTTTCACTATTGCTAGGCTCATTAAAACATAGCGACGGGTTTGCCCGAAGGGCAAATTATAGAACAAGCATATGTTATCCTCCTCAAGCTTGACAAAAATAAAGAGGTACTGGTTAGAAATGACTGGGGAAATTTGGGAAGAAAACTTGAAGAAAATTTATTGGTAGCAGGTCGTTCTTGAACATGACACTTTCACTCCATCAGCATGATTGAGTCGGGTTGGGTTATTCTGTTCACTGGTCATATCACCATTGGTCCATCGTACCATACACTTTTGGGGTTAATGCTACCAATCCATTTCAGTGTTGTCGATATGTTCAAGAGAAGTCGCTCAGAGAATTCACCTACCCAGCTTATGTCTCATCCACTACAATACCTTCACGCTTCATTCTTTCATGACAGCCACCCTGAACCTTGTATCATCAAATCGTTTTCACCTCTACAAAATCATTTTCTCCATTTCGTGTCATAGATGTGGGATCCATTAATGCCTTCCTATGACAGGTCACTTCTTGTCGACATCAGCTCATTATCCAAGAAGCTGACCTAGGGACAACCCTTCCATTACTTTGAAGCTTGCATGCCTCAATGGCAAGTTTCTCACTTCCAGAGACAGGTTTACACTAATGGCCTTCGACCGAGAGATTTTGCGTGGTGTTTGACGTCAACTCATGTATTCACACCATGTGAAAGTACTGTAGTACCTTGAGGTCATCATCATCATCGGTGATTCCTCTCGCATATATTAATGGCTTACATCATTGGCTGGTAATCAAACGATGTCCTTACATGTTCGACATCAAAACATCTTTTTCACATGGATCGACTTGTACTTTCGGGTGAAGATTGAACGAGTTTTGAAGACCCTGGATCTAGTTTCATCCATCTGGGTTGCGATATAATCAGGAAAATAAAGACATCAAATGTACATAATTGCTGCACAGATAATCATCCAAACTAAGGGATGATGGCTCTACTGGAATCATCAGTCTGCACACAGATGATTGTCTGTCCTATGTACATAAAAATGAATTTATAAAGATGAGTATTGGAATGCCCACCTCAGCTAGATCATGAAAATATTATGAACATAATGTATTGTATTGTATCTTATTACAGGTCACCTTCTAATTTGAAAAACCTCGGATCCTCATTATAAATCATTTCACCCGACATCAAAAGATTTATGACCTCATGCTTTCGGGGGCAACTGTTACAAACATATTTGGGCACTACAACCCGAATGACATATGTCCATAAACCAAGGGCTTCTATGTCCCTAAAAGTGTTGTTTCATTCCCTAAGGGAGCAAGGTCAGCTAATTACATCATCTCCCAGAAGGTCTCCATGAAAATCTACTCAGAACTTGTCAAAGCAGGACCATACAGACTACCTAGTGCTAAAGGTGTGATGCATCTCACCCACCACATGCAAAAAGTGCAATGCATACTAGAAAGCCCTTCTATAGGGTGTGATGAGCGAGAGCAGACAAATGGCACAAACAGTTTGCTAGGTGGAAACCCAGAGAATCTTTTAGAAACTGCTCATTTGACACTTGCCTCTCTGAGTTCGCCCAGGGATGAGTAAGAGATCTAAAATCTCCATGTGGAACCAAAAACTATCAGAGAGATGACACTAATCAAAATCCCGAAAGCTGACTCACCCCCTGAAAATATCTATAAATGGATCCATCATCCAAGAGATCCAAAGGTTGGAATTTGGTAATTTGCAAAGAGGTGTTGCTGGTATCCCCTTGAAGAAATTGTTGGGTGATCTTGCTTTGTGTGAGTTGAAGAGGGCTTTCAAGTTGGGACGATGGCTCTGGGTCAGACCAAGTGGTTGTAATCCTCTCTTCTATGACCTTTACTAATAAATCCATTTGAGTTTTCTTCCATATTCTTGTGTATCTCTGAACATTGTGTTGTTATATGCATTTATATGGTCAATATATATCTGATCCTATATTGTTTACAGTGAAAGATCTCTATGCTTTGATGTTATTATGTTGTTGTGAATCTATATGTGCTCTTTGAAGCTGGACAAGTAAGGAAGCAGTGGCGAGATTCTGTCAAAGGGGAAAGGAAATAAGCAAGGATCCAAACGAAAGATTGAGGTTGGTACTCTCTGCTTCTTTCTCATCTCTCTCTCGTAAAAGGAAAAACAAGTGACTTTAATTTGTTTGTTTCTAAGATAGCTACCAGTCTTAGTGGGACTAGCAGCTCTGAATACACACTAGATTTCCCGATAACAGAGTGAAGTGAAAGGATGCACCTGAGTCAATCAACCATGCCTCATGATCCATGTGTACTTGAAGTAGCCAAGTACACATCCCCACCTTCATCTGAGGTGGTTTTCGCCTCTGCAGAAGGAGCATCATCAGATCCCTTTCCTTTATCAGGATCTTTAGATTTACAGTCCCTTTTGTAGTGCCCTTCCTTTCCACATTTCCAACAGACCACCTTTACAGGTTTTCCTAGAGATTTAGATCTCCCTATAGATTTATATCTCCCACTCGATGACTTATTTTTTTTCTGTTCTGGGACCATTCTCGTACAAACAAGGCATCACCATTCTGTCTCTCCATATTTTTTTCTCATCTCCTCTGTCAGCAAGGATGAGACTATTTCATCAAACTACAAGGCAGTTGCATTGCTACCTATTGCAATAACTAGACTATCCCACGAATCTAGTAGAGAACAAAAAAAACTAATGCACTTATCTTCATCTGAAATTTTGATATCAATAGATGATAATTGACTTACCATAGTATTAAACACATTCAGATTCTCTCTCGCCGAGTCTCCATCTTTCATCCTCAGGTTATACAACTTTCTCCATAGGAACAGTTTATTCACCAGAGACCTAAATTGGTACAAAGTCCCTAACTTGTCCCACAGAGCCTTCGTCGTAGCTTCCCCTGATACATTCAACAATACTAAATCTGACACACACAATCGTATTATGCTCTTCACCTTCCGATCCAACTTCTTCCATTCTTCATTAGACACTCTCGATGGTTTAGTACCTAGATCTACTGTGATCCACTAATCTTTATCCACCAACAGATCCTCCATCTTGAGTTTCCACAAATCAAAACTCTAACCATTAAATTTCTCGATCTCTATCTTTCCAGTACTCGCCATCTTCTTTCACCACCAGAATCGATCTCGCAGATCTCCCGCTGAACAAGGTCTACCACAGGCCCGAGCGTAACCCCTCAGCAACAAAGGCATCCCCTTGAAGCCAAAAATAGCTCTGATACCAAATGTAGGTTTTAACCCTATATAGAAATTAGCTACATACAAACTCTAAAACACAGAAAATAAACAATGCGATAGCATAACACATAAAACACATATACACAAAGATTTTCCCATGGATCCCAAAACTGGGACTACCAACTTGATTTTTCATTATGTTCCTTTCAATGTTACAATACATATTTATACATTCCGAAGCATCCAATACCATGGACCGAAAACCATTGCGTCCAAAACCATGGACCAAAAAGCCATTGCGTCCAAAACCATATGCGAAAATCATGCACAAAACCATAGGTAGGTCTGCCCAACCTAACATAGGGTCCAAAAACAAAATTTTCCCAGACCCCGTAGAATGGGGTTATGCAATCAGTGCAACAAAGGGGAGGCTTTGCCCCCCTTATAATCCCCCAGTTAACTACGTGGCCTAGTCATGGAAAGAATATAAGACAACCCAACATGTACTGCATGCAACTTGGGTGCCAACATATAAAATGCTTTGGTGATGAACTGCAACATATAAGGTGGATGGCGTCACTCACAAAAACTGGAGGAATTGAAACGTGAACCAAAAAATGTGGATGTAACCCGAGGTCTTCACTAAATTTCATGGTACATTTCTACACTATGGGAATAAATGAGTTGAATTCGACCATGTGAGAAATCACTCGATTACCGATCATTGATGTATACTGTTAAAAAATGCAAGAAAACTCATTGATAATGATGATGAGATTCAAGGTACCCCAGTACAATCTAACAAGTGTGAATAAATGAGTTGAAGTCAAACACTCAAGAGAATCTACCAATCAGGAGTCATTGATGTATTCTCACTATTGATAGTGAAGGAATCTCCCATTGATGACTGCAAATCCTAAGGTATTGCCAAAGGACTCTAGACCTTATTTCCAAATCATTGAGTTGGAGTCGATGGGAAAAGATATGTTGGAAGGAAGGAATTAAGGCATCCCACATCAATCCAGCGTGAGTGTAACCCGCAGGCCAATAATTTGGAAGGAATCAGATTGAGAAAGATGAAGTAACCATACTGAAGCACATTTCCATTGTACAAAATATGTGGCTAGCACACGATAGAAACCCTCTGACCCAACCAATAATGAAATCTGACATAGAGGTGAGGAATCCACCAATAGGGTCAAATGGAAACCAAGGTACTGTACAAATCCCAATGTGTGATAATGTAATATGATGTTGAACACAAGGGAAACCACTCAATTAAAGACCCATGATATTGGTCAATGTTAAGTACAAGATCACCTATCAATGATGGAAATAGGGCCAGGGTCCAACTCTAGGCCTACTCTCAGAGAAATTTGTGGAAGTCGATAAGAGAATACCTGCCAGCAAGAAGTCAATGGAGACCTTCTTAATAAGCATGATCAAAGACCAAATAGTTGATGTGATAGTGAACAAAACTCTAACAGACTGAGTATGGCCAACTGAAAATAAGTCAAGGGACACCGTAAAAAGGTTGACTCAGGTTTAATTCCCTTGAACAAAATCACGACTCAAATGTGACTATATGACAACATATGATAAATTTGTATAAGTTTGTCATGTAGGAGCCATAAACAAACTCTCCATATGATTGGAAGACATAACCAACCAGAGGAGTATTGACTCAATGAAAATGTTATGGCTCTCCTAAGTCAAACTAAAGCCCATCCTGAGGGAGGAAAGATTTTCTTTGAGTGATTTGTTCAAGGGCGACATAGCTGACTCTTGTTGCCATCAATTATGAAAGTAAAGTCTCGTGCCCTCTCCTTTTACAATATATAATTTTTTTGTCTTTTTCATATTTGAAAAACATGAAAAAAATAAAATAATTCCTATGGTACAATGGAAAGAACGCGTGTCTAAATATAGATTCCCTAGTTCTTGGGAGTGGAACATTCTTATTCTCAATGCAAGGTGACAAAACTGGTCAATGACACTCAAAGGAATGCTCTTTCCATGGGAATAAAGTTTCAAGCTAAAGAGGCTAAGGGATTGCAAGGTTGATTTTGTAGAAAGACTTGGTCAAAAAGTGGCTTGTACACGAGTCCAAGTGAAGCCAGGTTAAGGCCAAAAGGTACAAATAGTCAACATGCAATGTAGTAGTACAACTCAACATGTGGGAGCCTCTAGGATATAAAGCCATAAAAAGAAAGAGAAGAAGAAGAGGAATGAGGACTATCAAGCCTAAGAACAAAATTTGGCATGGGTGCCAAGTGACAACAAGGTACTATCTAGGGCGCCTATGATAAGGTAGGATCTACCACACAAGTTATGACACTTCTAAGAAATGAGAAGGTTCTACGTCATATATTAGTGGGGTCTATCCTAAAGCCAAAATGGAAGAGGAAACTAATAAATGCACAATACATGTAAGAAACCTAACCTATATGCCAGTTTTGATAACCAATACTTATCAGAGTGGTTCAACCATAAAAGATCCCAAAGGAGAAGTTTTACAATGAGGCTCAGGGGCCTATTTATTATTGAGAAATAATGAAAAACCCTAAACATCCAAAACCCTAACCCTAGGAGATGAAGGGCCAATACTATGGGCCCCATTTGGGTAAATTGGTACATCAACTTCATGGGGGCGTAACTTTGGCATACAATCTCTGTTTGATGTACATAATACCTTGTTAGAAACATCTATTTGAGGAATACAAATTATGATCAGTCAACACTGGTCAATGTCCCTTATTGGCCCTGATTTTCCCAAAAATTGTCGTTTAGGACCTCAAAACGACTTTGGAAGTTCACGAATCAAAAGATTCCAAAAATAGTAAATTGGGCTACAATTAAGGAACCTGAAAAAGTGAAAGAGACAGTGGTGGGGATTCCTGTGTGTTAGGTTCATATAATAATAGGCTTCATAATTTTTAATTGACTATATAAAGTCTTGTAATATTGTACATACTTTTGCTTTCTACAAAATGTTTTCCCATATTAAGAAATGTAAAGAGGGTAAGTCCTAAAAGAAAAATCAAAGGACTAAAATAAAAGGATAAAAAAAGAAGATAAAATATGCACCTCGCCAAAAAGAGATAAAAATAGATCATGAAGGAGTGCACATTCAAATGCCACTACTCTTAGTTTACTTTTTACAAATAAGATTGTGTGCAGCGTGTCAAAATGCCATAATCCATGATGATCAAATAGTTTAATCTTGATTCATTCATGCTTTAAATTTCATGTTGATAGATAGGGAATAATGATCTAGCCAAATTGTTTAATCTTAGCAAATCAGTAGTTAGGTAGAGAATAATAATGAACTTATCAGATTAATATGAGCCATTAGAACTTATAAGATTAGAATTAGATAGTTTGCTTATCAAAGAAAAATAAAAGGGTCAGCAAGCTCAAATTCACCCAATAAATGAAAAAAAAATGTTAGGTTAAATGATGGGTTGGCAGAACTAGTTTTCACAAGGCATAGAGAGCATCAATTGGCTCATTTCATATTACTAACTTCCTTCCAAACTTATTTTCCCTTGTAAAAATATCCCTTCCCTTCATTTTAACCTTTTCTCCCTTACTAAAATCCTTTTCCCTAGTTAAAAGAGCATATTTTCATTAGAAAAGTAAATTACCCTTTACTAATTCCCCTTTTCGATTAAAAATGTAAAAACCCACTTACGTGTTTAAAAACTTTACCCAATATCATTTTTAACTCATGTTCTTACTGCATTATTAACTCTCACATATATATTTTCCCAACCCAATTTTTCATTAATTCCCCCACTAATTAACCTCGGTCCCCCGCTTCTATTTTAATACCCATCACATCACTTATCACCAAGCCTTGCCTATCAAATCCATGACTCACCTCTCCTATTTTCCCATCCATCGGATCTTCATTCCTCAGATCCAATGGTCCCCAATAAGTTTCACACCCTTAACGTCCAACAGCTAAAGTTTTCAAAAGGATGCAAAATGGGTGCTTTCATAACCCCGCTCCCTTGCTACGTGGCAGCTCCAAATTATATCGCATCCTCAAATCGAAAACAGCTAACCCGCCTTTCACCATGTGATAACACCAGTCCATCGTCCAATCTGTATGATGAAACCACCTTGGAATTTGAATTTAACCTCGTGCCCATATTTTTAACCACTATTGGTTAGAAGCAATAAACCTACCCTCTACAATATTTTCACCATTATTCTATTGAGGTTTGTGAAAAAGAACTTTTCCGGCCTGTTTTCAAGAAATTTCACACTAGAATCCAAGCCTTTCGCCACTAGGAGACAGTGTCGACCCAACATAAAGATTTATAAAGGCCATTGAAGCCTAATTTACTGCTAGAAAGCCTAAGTTGCTTCCAAAACCCCTTCTAAAGACTAAAATCTTCATTTTCTAGGTATTCCTAAGTGTCGAAGCCTATACTTAAGAAAGAAGGTAATAACTAATCGATTGAACAAATTAAATGGCATTCGAGAGTATTATAAATGCCAATCCCCTGCAACCACCTATAATCGATGTTGAATGTAACCCCCTTGCTAACAAAGACTTCAAAATCAATTATACAGTCACTGGTTTCAACTTCCTTGAGCTCCACTGTTGGAGCCATGATAAATTCATGGACCAGGCTGATGATATCCTCCTCTGGGATTCAAACCTACCCAAGTATATCTTCCCACAAACCTTCCGATTTCAAAAAATCACCAGGATCTGTCAAGTCAATTATTTTCTCCGTGAATGAGCCCTAGTAACCCCCATCAAAGAGATTTTGTTCACAATTACTGCAGAATCAATAAACAAGATGTTGCAAATTCAACCTAAGCCTTATGAAGCCCCTTTGTCAATTGAAATCCCCACTGAGTTATATCTAAATATTGACTTTCCCAAGAGATTTCAAATCTTCCAAAATTTTCTTCGTTCATCTGTTGAAACCCCAAAGAGTAATCCTCCTTATTTAGCGTCAATTTTTTTAGAAGAACAAGATAGATTGTTTCAATGTTGTCTTGTCTTCTAGGCTATTTAACAGATGAGTATGTTGATGCTCCAATCCTAGGTTTTCTATCCATTTTCTACCCAGGATAGCCTCCTTCTTTCACATTTAACTTTTCTCAGTACCTATCAGATTCTATCCATTAACAGTTAGTTAAATTACCTGAAGAAGGTGTGTTCAAGTATTCATTTTTTTGTTTCATATTTTCTTATACTTCCAATAAGAAAGGTTTGTATTAAGCCTCCAAAAACTGGACACTGAGGGTAACCCACAATTAGTTGTCTTTTGGACTTCCCTAATCAGAAAAGATTCCAAATAGTTCGCCTACAAGGACTTCATTGACTCCTTTATTCATCCAGTTTTCAACATGCTAAGTAGTAGCAGTGAACCTAGGATCAATGAATAAATGAAGAAATTATTACAGTTGTCAGAGCATAGTAGAACAAGAGACTGGTATTTGTACCAGAACTATGCTAAAATTAGGGTGTATGGATGTCAACTCACTCCTTACAAGCTGCCCAAATACCTTCCCATGAGGTTATTTTCACTAGAATATATTAGGTGGATCCTAAATTCATATGAGGTTAATTTTATATCAGCCAAGAAGAAAACACAATTCAAAATCAAGACCAGATTAGCCCTTTCATTATCAACAATAGAAATGTTGGTCGACTAGTAGATAAGTGTTTACAGGAATTCAAGTTTCAGTGATAGTTCCAAATGGTAGTATGATCCTTTAGGAGTTATTAGCAAGTAAATAATAAAGTTTAAATTAACCCCTTTTGTCCATGATCCCAAACCAGAGATTGAGAAGTACTCCAACCAATTAGTGGTTGGAGGGTACTTTGAAAGAGGTAGAGAAACCAATTGAAATAAGTCGTGTCTTGCAGACTCCGGCCCTACAAGATAGGAATTCCAAGAGACCAAGAGAAGAAGGTTCATATTCAACTCAAACTACTACTGAAACTAAATTCAAACTAATGTACAAGAAGAAGCCCAAGCCAAATATCATAAATGAGCAAGAAGTGATAGTTGAGACAATTGCAGTCATTAATGCAGACTCAGTGGTTAAAGAATGTGCATCTCTAGCAATTTCATGGGAAACTCATCAGCCTTCAACCTGTAATACTCAGATTATTCAGAAGAATCATAATGTTGAAGTCTCTTCATCAAGCAAACCAGTGGATAAAGAAAAAGACATAAGGGAGAAATATAAAGAAATCAAATTGAGAAATGAAGCATTGAAAGCTGAATCCTATGCCCAATATATGAAACAGACTCCTAGTGACCAATATAGGTTATTTTTAGTTTTCGACTACAAAACTAGAAAGATGCAGATGGGCTTTCTATAGCCACTGATACAAGGCCAAAAAACAACAAAAGATTACAAAAGACAGAATTTGAAGTTTTTTCCAAGAATGTTCATCCTATAGATCAAATTGAGTTTCATAAGAAAGCCGGAGAAATTCTATACTCAACTATGACCAACAAAGCTCTGAGTGTACAAAAACTACAAAATTCTCTAGAGAATATCAAAGCACAATTAAAACTAGAAAAGGCATCCTCACAAGAAAAGCATAACCGAATCAAAACACTTGAAGAATTGGTCATGGGGATTGGGTATGATCCTAAGAACATCAAAGCAATTGAAGAGCTTATCAAAAAGAAGAATGAAGACATTGCTACATTGAAGAAGCAATTGAAATTACCTCCTACTGAACATCCACAAGAAAAAGAGGTTTTGGAGAATGAAGGCCAAAAAGATGAAATGATGAATCTCATCATTCAATTGACAGCTCAACTGAAAGAAATGGAGAATGAGATGGACAAATTGGTGTAGGAAAAGAAGGTCAGAATGGAAGCAGTTACTATAAATGCCATTGCTACAGTTACTACAACAGTTCCAACTACTTCATCATCTCCATTACCAACAGCACTTACAACTACTAAAGCAGTTCCATCTACATAAGCCACTACATCAACAATAGATTCAACAACAACAACGGCTCATCCCAGTGATCAAGCAGGTAAACTGATCAAAGCCACGCAGGATATGTCCATCCAAACAAATGAAATAAATAGACTTAAAGAACAATTTAAAATTCTAGAGGATGAAAAGAAGCTAGTTCAAATCATGCATAAAGATGAAACACAGAAATGAAACAGATTGAATGAAAGGTTACAAAAGTTAGAGAAATAATTGACACTAAAAGAGTGACTAGCCCAAGCAAGGAAACAATTATGGGTCAATATCATTAACTTTGTTAATGATATTTGGCCATCCATCCGAGTTATCTTTGAGCAGGTAGATTTGATCAAGGAAGCAAGTGAGGAAATTCAAAAGGTAAGAGCAGAACTTGGAAAGAAACCAGAGGAATCCTCTAGGGTAATCCAGTTCCTAAATTCGGAAAAAAAGTATGAATTGTAGGAGCTTGGAATAACTAATAGAAAAGAGACCATATTAGAAGTGAAGAAAGTAAGCACGAAAAGAAATCTAATGATACAACTTGAGGAGAAATGTCATAACATGCAACTCACAGTAGACACGTTCATGGTCAAATTTGATGTTTTAAGGCAGAAAGGTCTGCCTAATCCTTTGGTGATTAAGGAAAAGCTAATGAAACATGAAGATTAGGACAAGAAATTAGAGAAGTGGCCAGAAACAATCCAACAATTCCTCCATGAAAGGAATTCCTATAGGAAAAGTGCTCTATCAAACTTTTGAGAATCTCTTTTACCTCCAGCATGAGGTAAAACATCTCTTTATAAACAAGCCTACTTTTGCAAAGTACATAGAAGCTAATGAAATCTACAGAAGAATGGTAAAAATCAAATTATGAGATGAAGAGGCTCGAGAGAAACTGAATGATTTACTTTGAAAGGTAAAAGTAAAATAGACAAAAGAGCAGTCAAGGTTAAAACAGAGCATGCAGGTTAAAACAGACACAAAGCAGTCAAATGTTAAAAGTAAAGCAGTGACAAAGTTTAAAGAGTATCATTTGAAAGACACTAAACAACAAAAGAGATAAAGCAACAAAATATTAGTGAAAGCAAACAATAAAGACGAAAAAGTAGGGACAACTTGCATTAGTTAGATAACTATCTCTATCTTCTTGCATGAAGATATTTCATTTTCCTTGAATAATTCCTAAATCAGTTTTAGGATATTTTGTATAAATTTTTGTATAGATACTTCATAATTCGAAGTATTGAGGGGTGGATTTCTGAATATCTATAGTTGAACTCATCTACAACCTGAGGATTTACTGTACTTTTCTAGTTGACAAATAGGACAAATAATAGAAACATTTCTTTACAGGATTCATGTGTTGAGCCACTTTAGTGAAGTATATTTCAATTGTTCATGCTCTTTTCTAATTTATTCCATAAACTTGAATGTTTTTCTAAATTTGAATGGTATAACAAGGATGTTATTGCAGAATTTGTTTAAATGCACTCTGTTCTAAACGGTTATTCATTTTTATGTTTTCTTCGGATATCTGGTTTAAAGGATCCTTAATTTCCCTCTAATCTTGGTTGACCTCTTTCATATTCCTTCATTATCTGGTTTAAGGAATCCTTAACTGCTCCTTGGTCCTGATTTCAACTCATATCACTGTCTCAGCCCTAAAGATCTATTGTTGCTCAGTTACCTACCCCTGTAACACTACTTTTATAATTGGTTTCTGTTATGTTTTCTTGATACATTGACTCCATAGCCCAATGGAAAATAGAAAGCACCTATCCATCTAAATCAGTAATTCCACCAAAAAATCGAAATCAAACCAAATCAATCAAACATAACTAGCCTAAAATCCATTAAAACAAATAAAGTTAAATCACATAGGGAGATCCCTCTCTATGTTTAGGAAGCCTAGATGCTAAGCTCCAAAGTACCTCTGATATTTCTTTTTAACAAATTGAACAACCCTTGGAAATTTTGGAGTGATAACATAGTGGCGACCATACTGAGGAACTCAGTCTCCACTTAAAATCAATCTTAAAGAAAAACGATTTCCTCATTTTTTACATTAAGGCTTTAAAGGGTTGCTTGAAATCATCATTATTAGTTAAAAATTTTTCTCCTAAGAGAACATATTATACCAGGGCTCATCTTTGTCCACAACCTACTACAATTGTTGATGATCTGATAGAATTTTAAGAAAACCTAAAAATCTAGAGAGCTAAGCAAGGGTTTGTTGGACACCTAATCCTTAATGGGTTAGTGTGGAACCCGAATAGACAAAGCAGTCCAAGAGACCTTGGGAAGTGAAACCCAACGGTCACATATTGTACTATAAATGTAAATTATTTGTTAATAAAAATTGCACTCTCATGATTTATCCTTTAGATTACTCTTGCTGTCCATGTGTGTTTAACATGGTATCAGAGCAGGCGATCTCCTGCCCTGCTCAAATATGAGCCACTTTTTTCTGTGGCCTTTCTTACATGCTAGTCTTGTACATTCATATAATTGTCAGTGCTGTTATTATGGAGGTAACGTACATTCCAACAATCTGAAAATAGAGGCCTGGCGATTTTAAGAGTCTGTCAACTCTGCAAAACTTGCCTGCCATTCTCAGTCTAACACTCAGCCTATCGCTCTACCCGTTTAGCTTGAACTTCTCCTTAAATAAGCCTTGCTATGTGTTATAGACATTTTTGTGCCTTACAGCTCTAAGCATGAAATTTCCATAAAACAAGGTCTCCTAAGTCCCTAAAAGTGTTGTTCTAACTCCTAAAGGAACAAGGTCAACAAATTACAGCTTCTCCCAGAAGTTCTCCACCAGAAAATGCTCAGAATCAGTCAAATAAGGATCATTTCAGCTGCTCCACTGGCTAGCTGCGTTGCATAGCACCTAAAAACACTAGCTAGGTGTGTTGCAACGCACCTAAATGCACTATCAGGTTGCGTTGAGCGGGAAATGACAAATGGCAGTGCCATTCTGCGAGGTGGAAAGACAATGGAAGCTTCCAGAATCTTCTCCAATGACACTTGCCTCACTGAATTCGACCAAGGATGAGTAAGAGGCTCTCAGTCTCCAAGTGGAAGCAAGAAATGACAGAGAGAAGACACTAGTCAAATCATAAGCTGACTCATCCTCCTTGCATACATCTATATATGGATCCCTCATCCCAGAGATCCAAGGGCTAGAATTTTTTACATTGCAAAGAATTGCTGTTGGTTTTGAGATAGATATCAGAGTATTGGGTGATTTATGCTTTGTTGGAGGTGAAGAGGGGCTTCTTTGCTGGGAGGTTGATGCTGGCTCAGGAATCATCGGTTGTAACTCCTCCTGGATCTTCTTGTTATATCAATAAAACTATTTGAGTTTCTCCTACATGCTTGTGTATCATTTATGCTTGTTACATTTGTATGTTTAGCTTAAATCTGATCCTAAGCTTTTTATGAATTTAGATCCATGTCTTTGTGTATTTTTCTTCTTCTGTGATCTTATAGGAACTTGGTGAAGCTGGACAAGTAAGGAAGCAGGTAGCTGGAAGCTGTCAAAGAAGAGAGGGATTGGATCAAAGGAATAGCGCAAGACACGGGTCGGTTCTTCCTATCTCCCTCTATCTTTAATTCATAAAGGAAATACAAAAGTAGTTTTCTCTGTTTGTTTCTAAGGTAACTGTCACACCTTAGTGGGATAGAGTCGTTCTGAATAGACACTTTTCCCGGTAACAAAATGGCGACTCCGCTGGGGATCGTGTCTAGTTAGTTTGTTTGTGTTTCTCTTATTGTTTATTTCATAAACTTAGAAGTAGCAATCGAACTGCTTTTGCCATTAACAAATGCAAAGTAGACATCTGCTACTTCAATCCATTCATTGGATCTATTTATGATTTGAACAGCTGATTCAAAAATGATCTGATTGCCCTTTGTGATAGCTCTTAGACCTTCCTTAGATCTACACTCTGATTGTGCATTACTGATTGCTTTTACTCGGCCAAAAACCAAAGACTAAACTGTAAACTGTGACCCAGAACCCGGATAGAATTCTCGTTTCTGCCCCAGCGCAGGTACTGTGAAGAGTTCCTGCATTTTAGCGCAGTTCCTGAGAGGGTAACCTGCGCTGCAATCCAGTTTCTCTATATTACAGGTGTGCTGATCATACTAGCCTTGTGTAGCTGAGGTTCTTGTGCTTCATTCTTTCCAGTTTTGTCTCTGATTTTTGCAGCTTGTGATCAGTGTATGTGTCTGTTTAAAAACCCCTTTTCTTTGATATAATTCCGCCTCCTTTGTACAAAAAGACTGTAGATGTTTTTGTGTGTTTGTTGAGTCGTTTACAGTTTTCCATTGCAAAAGTAGAATAGTCGTACTGTCGTCCTTTGATTTAGATCTGTCGCAAGTGTCGATTTTGATCATTGGAGAAAGTTTATTTGCTGTTGACAGTCGATTATGCTTTTACTTTTTCCTTTGGTTTGAATTTGTGACTTTCTAGTGTCGAAACGAGTATTTATTTCAAAATCAAGAGTGTCGTAATCATCTCTACCTTTTGATTTCGAAAAGAAGCTTGTTTGTGTTTGTCAATTGAAAGAAAATTCAGATTTGTACATCAACTTTCTTTTTAGGCATCAATATTAAGAAAGTGAAAAAAAACAAAACACATGCATGTGCATTTGCATATTGGCAGTCTGTTTGGCTTGATTTAGGAAAGTGCATTTACAGTGTGCTCTTTGCTCTTTGCGAAAAGATTGTGTCTTTCTTTTCCCCTAGTAGCTAGGATTTTCATTGCTGAAAAGAGATAAAAGTTTGCTTATCATCTTTAGATTGCATTTTAGGAATTACATCTACATCTCGTGGTGAACCCAAAAGGAAAACTTCATAAGAAAGATCAACTTAAAATAAATTCAATGAATCTAACAACGCTTTGGAACTTAACGCACAACATTTAGAGGTCTAGGCTAGAGACGTATTCCGGCGTCGTAAAGCCTGGTAACTATTGTCCTCACTGATGGTTGGGTGATTCCTCCACTTTGAGACGATAAGTGCCAGTACGGACTTGTGCTCCCACGTACCGTCGAGTATATATTGGGAGACCCCTATAGGCTTAAATCCTTTATCCATAGGAAGCCGTGTCTGCCGCCCTATTGATTGCAATGCACTGAACACAGCATTCGGGAAGATTGACTGCCGTACCGTAAAAAGTATTTTGCAGTTTTGCGATTGGTTTGGTACTCCCTCTACCTAGATCTCCAGAGCAGTCCCTTTCGTTCCTTTTCAGACTCCTTAACGGAAAAGGTCCATCTGAGCACTTGTCACTTCAGGCTCATTAAAAATCGAAGGAGACTAGAGTCATCTTTTTTTTTTTCTCGACTCTTAAAAACTGAAAAAACAAGTTGTGTCAAAGCGTCTAAAAATTTATTTTAAACGGAATATTCATTACCCCTTTCCTACGTTGATCTTAGGTTGAGAAAATGGAGTCTACCAACCAAGGAATTCCCCTTGGTGGAGATCCTAGTCCCTTCTCCTCTTGGGGAGATGTTGGTGCACCCCATATGGTGACATTGTCGCTTCCAGGACTGACAATTGGCTTGCCGGTATGGCTCTTCTCAAACAATGTCGTTCAGAACACCACTATTCCTGAACAATCGAATCAACAATTAGACGAGTCCAAAGTTGCCCACCAGCCTTCTACTTCCTCTAATTCTTCCTCTCCTCCTTCCTCTTCGCTTGATGGAGCTGGTAAAGCTAAAAGCCAAGTTCCTAAGGAGAAGAAGGAAAAGAAGAAGAAAGAGAAGAAGAAAAAGGAGGCAAAGGCGAATGGGGGAAAACGAGTGTCGTCTAACGAAAATCCACACACTGCACCGAACAGGCCTAAATCGCCATGCATCATTTGCAAAGGAGACCACCTTCACAGAGATTGTCCTTGCATCCCTTGGATACTAAGGGACTGGTCTCCTCGTTTGCACAAACCGGTGTCATCAACCTCTGATGATCATGTTGAAAGCACACTGTCAACTAGCGAAAGTGAAGCCCCAGGACAAAAAGGGAAAGCTAGATTTCCCTGTAAACTGTGCGAAGGCAATCATGCCGTCCACCGTTGTCCCTTCTTAGACGAAGCTAAAAGAGTTTTAGATGATCGTCCGGTTTCACCGTTACGACTTCCTCTTGGATATAAAAAACTCTTGCCGAGTCCATCGCTAGTTGAGAATCCAGCTGGCCCGCTCAAGTGGTCGGCTGAAGCGCCTATCATTGAAGATAAACCATCTGGATCCATACCAGACGAAAGTCAAAAGGTCGAGGCGGCAGTTGACCCGGCCTTGCCTTCAGAGGTTTCATCTTCAGATGATACAGTCACTGAAGAGAACAAGGATGACACCATCCAAATTCTCTTCATAAACACAGACTCCGACGAACATGGGGGCAATTTACCCGTTCCTTTACCGCAGGAAGGAAGTTCGTCAGAGTCATATCCGGCTGTCTATTCGGTCCCACCTCCAAGAAACCTAGTTGTTTCCTTCGACTGGAATCAACTAGGCAGACCCCGTTTACCAGCAAGTGTACCATTCCGAATTATCGTTCAAATATATAGAATGGTTATGGCTGGTACCATCATAGATGAGGGAGCTTCTGTGAGAGAATCCTTTCCTCTACTGCTTGGAAAGCGCTTGGTTCACCATCACTTTTGCCTGAAATGAGAAATCTGACAGGCTTTGATAAAGGAACCAGTCGACCTTTAGGGATCCTTCCCGATGTGCCCATAACATTGAGAAGGAAGATAGTTCGCATGAACGTAATGGTAGTTCAAGGACCCTTGGATTATAACCTACTCCTTGGACGAGACTATATTTATTGCATGGGAGCCATTGTCTCCTCACTCTTTAGAGTAATGTGTTTTCCGCACGAAGGAAGAGTGGTCAAGCTCGTGGACCAGCTTTCATTTCCCGGATCACGCATAGCAAATAGTCATATACCGTCCCTAAATGGTCTTTTCACGGAAGATATGTCTCAATCTCCAGTCCGTCCTCCCGATGAGCGCGAGTAATTCGGAGGGATATGACTGAAACCCAGGGGGCATGCATCCTAGTCTGCTTCAGTAGGAAAACTTCGGGTATAGGGTAGGTTTCCGCGGGAGAATATGACTAGTCTGTACCCCATCCGTGATTGGAAGAGGGGTTATTCTAGAACTAGATTCTCTTGTCAAAGTTATGTCAGTGGGCGAGCACTGCCACTCACCTTTGTTAATCTCGGTAGACATCGCTAAAGAAATGTTTTGTTTGCGCTGTGAATAGAACAATCTTTGGGTAACCTGTAAGAGGTAGTACCCTTCCTGATAAAACAAATGTTTTGTCAGCTCGAATAGAGGGTGACCTTGAAACTCTGTTTTATACCTGGGGGCATGCAAACCTTTTGGAGTGCAAGCGAAGAGCGACTCTTTATTTTTTTAAATTTTTAGGACCTCTAACCCTTTAAA
Source organism: Pinus tabuliformis (assembly GCA_031772625.1). NCBI lineage: Eukaryota > Viridiplantae > Streptophyta > Pinopsida > Pinales > Pinaceae > Pinus > Pinus tabuliformis. Next base: position 661,705,997 of record CM062820.1, on the reverse strand, counting down.
CTCGTAGGATTGGTCGTCTCCTAACTTGCATAAAGAAAGGATGTGGGGCAAAACTCTAAAAATTGCCGTTTTTATATGAGACATTCTTATCATATGACTGGATTAATCGAGCAGTGTTACCGCAAGGTTCAAGCTCGTTAAAAAATAAACCCGCACCGAGCAAATGTTTCCACCTGCGTTTAAGCTCGTTAAAAAATGAACTATCCCCTGGTAAATAACCACCGTGAATGTAGTACTTCAGCCATTAAAGCCTTGGTCGTGTTTGCACCGTCACCTCCACTTTTTCATTGGCCGATCATTCACCTCCATTTGATTGTTTACCCATTTTGAGGAACAGCTGCGAAGAGTGATTTCACTAGCCATCCTTGTGACACTGCTGTGATCGGAAAATTCCAAACCTTACTTGGAATCAGCTGCTACCCATTTTATCACTCGTTCCTCAAAAGACGAGTCTTCTTTAAGCTCTTTTCAACTGACTCGTAAAATATGAAAAGATTGCCGAGTCCTTGGCCTTCCAGCTCGTTAAAGGGACAGGAACTGCTATCCCTCCCCTAGATTTTAATCTTTTTGGACCTGAGGGATTATTGCACAAAAAGATCGAGCGCTTGTTTTGTTCGGCTCGTTAAAACTATCGAAAATTCATCCCTTCTGTATTGTTTTATACTTTTTCGGACTTAAGGGATTAGATGATGAAAAAGGAATTTTGGAGTTACCTTTACGTACCTTTTCAGACTCTCTAAAAATGAAAAGGACTGAGTTATCTTTGTCGTTAAACTCGTTAAAAAGATTAATAGCGACAAACTTGTCTTTAGACGAGAACGAGTTTCACTATCGTTAGGCTCGTTAAAACATAGCGATGGGTTTGCCCGAAGGGAAAATTATAGAACAAGCATATGTTATCCTCCTCAATCTTGACAAAAATAAAGAGGTACTGGTCAGCAATGACTGGGGAAAAATTGGGAAGAAAACTCAAAGAATCTTTATTGGTAGCAAGTCGCTCTTGAACATGACACTTCCACTCCATGTCCGAGTCGAGTTGGGTTGTTTCATTCACTGGTCACATCACCATGGTCACGCCATACCATCCACATTTTGGGTAAATGCTACCAATCCATCACATAAGTGTCGCCGACATGTTCAAGAGAAGTCATCCAGAGAAGTCACCTGTGTCCCATCCACTACCATACATTATACTTCATTCTTTCATGACCGCCATCCTGAACCGTATATCATCAGATTGTTTTCACCTCCATCAAAATCATTTGCTCTGTTCCGTGTCATTGATGTGGGATTCATTAAGGCCCTCCTTTGACGGATCGCTTCTTGTTGACATCAGCTCATTATCCAAGAAGTTATCTAGGAAGACCCCATTCAGTACTTTGAAGCTTGCATGCCTTAATGGCAAGTTTCTCACTTCTAGCGACAGGTATACATCAATGACCTTCGACCGAAAGATTTTTTGTGGTGTTCGACGCCAAGTCCTTTATTCACACCACGTGAATTGTACTGCAGTACCTTGAGGGTCATCATCATTATCGCTGATTCCTCTCGCGCTTGTTAACAGTTTACATCATTGACTGGTAATCAAGCAATGTCTTTCCATGTTCGACTTCAAAACATTTCTCACATGGATCGACTTGTACTTCGAGTGAAGATCAGATGAGATTGAAGACCCCGGATATAGTTTCATCCATCCGGGCTACGATATATATTCAGGAAAATAAAGACATTGAAGTGTACAGCATTGCAGCACAGATAATCATCCTACCAAAAGGATGATGGCTCTATCAGAATCATCAGTCTACCATCAGACGATTGTCTGTCCTATGTACATGAAAATGAATTTATAAAGCTGAGCATGGGAATGCCCGCCTCAGCTAGATCATGAAAACAGTATGAAGATAATCTATTGTATTGTATCTTATTACAGGTCTCCTCCCAGCATTGAAATGACTTCGGATCCTCCTAATAAATCATTTCACCCGATAAACGACCTCATACTTTAAGGGGCAACGGTTATAGACATTTTTGTGCCTTACAGCTCTAAGCATGAAATTTCCATAAACCAAGGGCTCCTAAGTCCCTAAAAGTGATGTTCTAACTCCTAAAGGAACAAGGTCAACAAATTACAACTTCTCCCAGAAGTTCTCCACCAGAAAATGCTTAGAATCAGTCAAATCAGGATCATTTCAGCTGCTCCACTGGCTAGCTGCGTTGCATAGCACCTAAAAACACTAGCTAGGTGCATTGCAACGTACCTAAATGCACTATTAGGGTGCGTTGAGCGGGAAATGACAAATGGCAGTGCCATTCCGCGAGGTGGAAAGACAATGGAAGCTTCCAGAATCTTCTCCAATGACACTTGCCTCACTGAATTCGACCAAGGATGAGTAAGAGGCTCTCAGTCTCCAAGTGGAAGCAAGAACTGACAGAGAGAAGACACTAGTCAAATCATAAGCTGACGCATCCTCCTTGCATACATCTATATATGGATCCCTCATCCCAAAGATCCAAGGGCTGGAATTTTGTACATTGCAAAGAATTGCTGTTGGTTTTGAGATAGATATCAGAGTATTGGGTGATTTATGCTTTGTTGGAGGTGAAGAGGGGCTTCTTTGCTGGGAGGTTGATGCTGGATCAGGAATCATCGGTTGTAACTCCTCCTGGATCTTCTTGTTATATCAATAAAACTATTTGAGTTTCTCCTACATGCTTGTGTACCATTGATGCTTGTTACAATTGTATGTTTAGCTTAAATCTGATCCTAAGCTTTTTATGAATTTAGATCCATGTCTTTGTGTATTTTTCTTCTTCTGTGATCTTACAGGAACTTGGTGAAGCTGGGCAAGTAAGGAAGCAGGTAGCTGGAAGCTGTCAAAGAAGAGAGGGATTGGATCAAAGGAATAGCGCAAGACACGAGTCGGTTCTTCCTATCTCCCTCTATCTTTAATTCATAAAGGAAATACAAAAGCAGTTTTCTCTGTTTGTTTGTAAGGTAACTTTCACACCTTAGTGGGATAGAGTCGTTCTGAATAGACACTTTTCCCGGTAACACTATGAAGCTTCCTGCACTCTAGCTATATTAGGAGGTTCCTGACAATCCCTGCGATTCTTGACCTACCACTCTGCAGTTTACCAAATATGCATCTATTAGCGTGCATGCAATTCTGAAATTAGTCAGAAATTTGTGGTGACCACAGTGCGTTTAAATACTATACCACTGTATATCACTCTGTTAGTCCACAATGTTGCGTTAAATGATACCAGGTATCGTATGTTACGTTGAATCTCACTCCCGGTTTTTACATTGTGTTCTTTATATAATGTATGTAGTGACATATATGCGTTTAGTACCACCATTATTTATTTCACATGAATTGATCTTAAATGTTAAAGTCCTGCAACGGTGGGTTGCACCATGCACCGTTGTCATTTGGGAGAGCATTGTTTGGTGGGCAGAAATTTTCGGTTGTGATTGTCACAGTCCCTGACAAACACCATTAGGGATCATCATTACATTTCATTTTGTAGAACGCCCCACATCTAAACCCGTTCATGGACAGAGCAGCGTTGAGAGTAGCAGTATCGGTTCAGTAACATTCGCTGTATAGGTTCCCGTATCCGCACGCACCTCATTACCCTCATATGTCATTTTAGATCTTATTTTCCACAACTTTCCAGTCTCCAGAAAATTGAGCACTTCGTTCTTGGACCTTAATTAGCGTCCTTTAACTGGTTCATAGTAAAGCTTATATACATTTCCTGCACTATAGCCTCTCTTTCTAACTCTGAGTTCAGTGATCCATCTTTTGGGCAGCCATTATGGTGATTCAAATGAAATGAAAGGCTTACTTAGCTTAAATGAAGTAGTCATACCAGGCCCACCGTTAACTTGTTCTCCAGTGGTCTGAGCTTCATATTCTGAGGTCTCTTAATCATCGTGAATAGCCATTCTCATCTTTTTCTAGTTTGGTTTCCTCATGATAAGGCGAAGGCGGCTTGGCATCCACATTGTCTTCTGATTGAATTTTAGAAGGATTTTCACATGAAATGTGTTTAGTATGTACCTTCTCGAGGATTTTCGCTCCACGAAATTTTGGTTACGAACCAGAGAATATATTCAAAATTTTTGTGTTTCCATCTCAACATGAGTGTGGTGTGATGTGCTTGAATAGTCGTGCCTACACCTTGGCTACCGTGTAGAGAAGGGTGCGTATTATTGTTGAAGGACTGTTAGCCGAGCCATGGTTGAAGACTGAAACTTCAGTAACTGGATCTAATAGTGGAGTGCTGACTGATTACATTAAAGTTCTGGAGTGCGTTGAAGTGATGTTGAACCCTATTCAAACCCTACATTGAGTTGTTCAATGCTGTAGAAGTTGGTCAGAAAGGCGCGCAGGTTTAGCTGCTGAAGTATTCCCAACAATTTGAGCGCCTATAAAGAAATCGAGCCTTCGGTTTTTGATTCTTACGAGTCGATTGGAAAAGAGTGAGATACATGTTTTCTGTGACAAGGAATTTTCCCATTTGAAGAGATCTGATTGACAACTTCCTCAGGTTGTAAGAGTACAAGATTTGTTAGGTAGAGGAATCTGTGTACACCATGCAGGCCTTCTGCCTATTGTAAAGGAAGTTGTTGAGATGCTCTTTTGTCATGGTGTCATTAAGGACAACCCAAAGGCCTATTCCTCTTGTGCACTGCCTGTATTATTCAGAAGAGCTCTATGAAATCTGTGAGAAAGAAATCTTTTTACCCAAGGGAGTAAAAGCAGCAAAAGATGCACAGAATCTAAAAAAATAGCAGCAGGGGGATAAGTGTTCCAGGAAAATCTGCAGGAGCACCAAGTCATATGTCAGTTGCTCATGATCGAGCTTCTAAGAAAGGTGGTGGCAATCAAACACAAAAAAAGTGCTGGAGTTCAGCTAGGAGGGCTTGCAGCATATAGTGGTGGGCCGCAGCGTTCAAACACTAGAGGTTGGAAATCAGAGACTTCCCAATTGCACTTACTAGTCAACAAGCTATCAAAGAAGGGTTGGCTGCCTGTAGTGGTTTTTTGCTTTTCAAAGGACCATTGTGACCAGTCAGCAGACAGCTATAAGCATAGGAAACCTATTTCTAGAGACAATATGAAAATAGATGCAGTTCTATTCCTGGATCTATGATTGGTGCCTTCATTAAGCGTTTGGAGGGCAAACATTGTACATTGTGAAAAAAAAAGAGCCTGCGTGGGAATTTTCCAACATTGCAGCTAGGACATTGGCTCCCAAATAGTTTATCTTCTCAAGTGGTGCAGTTTTCCCACTATTGCACTTATTGACAACTACTACATTTGATATATGAGAAGAGGTGGCATTTGGTTTGGCAATCTTTGCGATATTACAATAGGAAAAAACAGGTGAAACAAGGTTTGTTTTGGAACACTTGACATTGTTTGTTGATAGAGGATGCCTTCCACGATTCATTAAGATCCTTTTTCTTTCAGAGGCGATATCCACCATGTATGCATGAAATCAATTCCATTTGGGACTAGTTTGATCACGAAACCAATTTTGCAGAGATACTTGGTCAAGTTTGTGTCTATCATTTTATCATTCTTTTTTCGCTAACTTGAGTTGTTGAGAAGATGACCAAACTTGATAATATATTAGAATTATTGAATACTTTAATACATGTCAATGTTGGAGGGATGATAAACATTAGCAAGAACTCTCTTTGTGATATTAAAACTTGTCTGCAGTATGCACAAGAGAAGATAGAATTTTTGCAGCGCGAAACTCAGCTACAGCAAGAAGAACTAAAACATAGGAGTCATCATTTTGAACATGTTTCTGTTCAGAACATTGAGACTACAACCAATCAGAAGCAAGTCAATAATATTATAGTTGATTCAGATTTAGTACCCAATAAAGCAGTTGTTGTACATGCAGATGCAGAAACTCAGTCTGCACTTCCCAAGCCCATCATCAGACCTTGGGAACAACTTGTCCACAACAAGCACAGAACTGGTCTTGGATATGACAAGGACTTGTCCTTTCATATTCCAGACTACTCAAAGCCCATTAAGTTTCAGAGTGTTGGATTCATTCATGACAGTTCACCTTCTCCTTATGACAGTTCAGCTTCAGCTGTTCCGGACTCTGCCCCTCTTCCACAACAACGACAACAGATTGTAAAATGCCAACACTGTGACCGAGTTGGCCATCTGAAAGATCACTGTTTTGATCTTCATCCATGTAAGCACTGTCATAAAACCAGTCATTCTTCAAATAGATGCTTCAAAAACAAACGTCCTGCATGAACAAAGATTCATATTGGATGGGTCACTTCTTGGCAATGGGCATCAACAGCCAAGAAGATATTCCAAACACATGTCAGAACTTGTTCCAGAATATTGAACAGTCTTGCAGTTGAATTTTCTCCATCATCTCACCTTGTATCTGACAGGGGGGGAAATGATGGTCATCTACAAGTTTCAAAGTCACATCAAGCGAGACTGAGCCACAACCTGCCACACCAATTTTAGAGTTGTAGCCAGAGACAAAGATGCCCCTGAGCATGCCTTCAGTTGGAAATATGGGACACTTCCTCTAGCAGAATACTTCAGCTTCTTGCCAGTTTTGGAAGAATTCCAGAAACAAAATTGAGAACACTTCCTCTAGCAGAAGACTCCAGCTTCTTGCTAGTTTTGGAAGAGTTCCAGGAATTGCATTAAGCATTCCAGAGTTGTTGGTCATCCTTAAACCATCACAGGTTGAGACTTCTCTTTTCAGGTTGAAGTTCTCCCTTTTATACGGGGTGAGACCTCCCTTTCATGGTTGAAGGTTTCCCTCTTCAAAACAATAGGAGCACTTCCTCTAGCAGAAGACTTCAGTTTCTTGCCAGTTTTGGAAGAGTTCCAGGAACTGCACTAAGCGTTCCAGTGTTGGTGGTCATCCTTAAACCACTTCCCTTTATACCAACATTTCAGAGAGCACATTCAGCTTAGTGCTGCCATGCATTTTTTGCACATTTTGTATTACAGCTCTCTTCTTGGACTCATACATAACCCTTCAGATTAAGGGGGGTAATGTTGGACACCTAATCCTCAATGGGTTAGTGTGAACCCGAATAGACAAAGCAGTCTAAGAGACCTTGGGATATGAAACACAACGGTCACAGATTGTACTGTAAATGTAAATCATTTGTTAATAAAAATTTCACTCTCATGATTTATCCTTTAGATTACTCTTGCTACCCATGTGTGTTTAACAGGGTTAATCAGTTAAACAAATCAAATTCACTTCCTAAAGAGTTAGCAAGCTTAGAGGATATTAAATTTGACTTATCATTGATCATTCTTTGTTTTGTACCAAATATGAAAATTCAGTTTATGATACTGTAATAGATCCCAATTTTATTCAATTTATTGAATCAAAGAAGGATACTATACATAATGATTTAGATCAACATGTTCTGGATACTTTTGACAAAATTGATGAATTAACCTCCACTTTCATAAGGCATATAGATGAAGCCTATTTTCAATAGTTGGTTGAATTAGCTGCCCTAACTGTTGCTACCCCTGAACACTGTACGATATTTTCAGAAACTATAAGTACAACCTCATTCAATACCACCTCACCTACAATCCACCAAAGTTCATTCCACAAAACCATTCATGCCTAAACTTCCTCTCCATCCTAATTTCTCAAGTTCATCTTCAAGCAACACTAATTCACCTCCCAGTCAAGCTAAAATTATAGCCATCGCAAACAGGTATGCACCTTTGGCCTTATAAGCTCCTTTACATGCTATGCCACATGATTACCAAAGTAAAATTTTGCAGTTCGATGGTACTAGTCAGTATACTGCTCAAGAACACGTAAATAAAATGACAGATTATTTTGAGTTACATGAAGTTGATGAGGTCGATGTACAAATGAGATTATTTGCACAAACACTAGTAGGAGATGTTAAAAAAGGGTTTAAATATTTACCTCCTAACCATATTGCTGATCTATATGCTTTCCACCAATTGTTCATAAATAGGTGGGAAAGAAATAAAAACCCTCTCCAAATATTATCTGAATATGAGAACATTAGGAAATCTTCTAGTGAATCTATTCAAGATTATTGTACTATATTTAACAACATCTACAATTCAATTCTAGTAAATATCAGACCTCCACCAGACTTGGCCTTGATTAATTTTCTAGATGGTTTTGATGTTGACATGTCATATCAATTAAGAGAAAGAAATACTCCAACTTTAGAACATATGCAGAGTGATGCAGTTAGTTTAGAAGCTAACCTATTAGCTAAAAGAGCTAGGATGAGGAATGAGAGGAGAGTTACCATTAAGGAAGAACCATCCACTTCAGAGGTTAAGATAGATAGTTTAGCGAAAAGTGTAGAAAGACTAATGGGTAGGTTAGAGAATATGGAAAGAAAGCCTCAGTGGGAAAATCAACAAGGACCCCAAACTAGGAACCCCAACTTTCGAAAAAAACCTAATACTGGAAAATCAAGAGAAGTTGTACCTGATTAGCAGGTTAGACCACCTTTCCAGGAAAATTATGTTGAAAGTTCACAACAACATGAAGAATATCAGGACACCCAGATAAAATTGATGGGAGTAAACAATGAGGATTCCATTTTTCTTACTCAAGAAGAACAGGAATTGTATATGTTGCAGCAATTACAATTAGAATTTGGAGAGTACTTTGATTACAAACAAGGCTATGAATCTTCTATCTACGAATTTCATAAACAATATGGCCTTGGAAGTAGAATTAACATAGAAGTTATTCCTAAGAAATCAAACCAAACCCAAACTAAGAAAATAGTAGAAGCTCCTATGACCAAGATCCTACAAATTCTGCCTAGAGGAGCTTCGAAGGACTCCAGCCCAAATATTGTGGACATAACATCATCTGAAACTCAAACTTCAGCAACACCTCAAACTTCAAATGCAACTCAAATTGTTCCAAATAATAAAATTGAAAACAAAACAGTTGGCACACAAACTGAATTACCAAGTGCTGGTAAGGAAAACAAAAACACACAAACCACAATTGGTAAGGATGAAATCATTCAACTAGGAAAAACTCAAATGCCATTCAATATCAAAATTTAGTTAGCCAAATTGAAAATACCAATTCCCTTAACATAGCTGGTGAAAGATGAATCAAAGAAAGAACAAATAACTGAAACACTAAACATAGGTGAAGGCGAAGATGTTGTGAACCTTAATGATGATCAACCTGGGTTGTTATTTGGTCGAGAAGTAAATGGTAAACATCAACAAGGGGGTATCCCTCCATTCTATATTAGCTTAAATGTTCATGATAAAATCTTACATAATGCTATGTTAGAGTCAGGATCATCTCATAACCAAATCCCTAAAGTAGTCAGGGAAATGTTACACTTAGACATTACTAGACCCTACAAGGACCTATTTTCCTTTGATTCTAGTCAAGTCAAATGTCTTGGTCTGATAAACGATCTATGTGTAACTCTAGTCTAGTGCCCAACAAAGAGTATTGTTATGGACATAGTAGTTGTTGATATCCTAGCTAAATATGGTGTGTTTTTATCTTGCTCATTGTGAGCAGAGTTACAAGGGTCATTGCAATTAGACATGTGATATGTTACCATTTCTGTATTTGGCCAGAAAAGAAAAATTTACAAGGAAACCCTGATGAAATACATGGCAATAGTTCAAAAAGACCACAAAATCACCCTATTTATTCCATGCATTCTGATCTGGACTCATTTATCTTATATAATTCAAAAAATAGCAAAGATGAAATCACCACTGTAGAAGAAAAACACAAAGAACTTGATAGTGAAAACATAACACATGAGTCTATATGGCATTTAGATTTTGATGGCTCTGTAAATAGGTTAGGAGCAGGAGCTAGTGTATGGATTTACAATTTAGAGAATGATCATTCAGATGGACATGCTTTTATATTAATTTCAAATGCACTAACAACATGGCAGAATATGAAGCATTATTGCTAGGCCTTCAAATCATAAGAAAACTTGGAGCTAAAAGACTTTCCATCATGGGATACTCAGAACTCATTACAAAATAGTTCAAGGGAGAGTACATTACCAACAACCCTAGGTTTAGTTGGTACAGAGAAACCATCTTAGACTTGATAAATTGTTTCCTTGAGACTCACTTTGTTGTTATTCCAAGAAAGCAAAATATGCAAGCTCATAGCTTAGCCACTTTTGCCAGCACATGCAGGTTTCCCTTCCAACCAAATCATCAATACATAGTTGAGGTAAGACATAGGCCAACTATACCTGATAATTTAAAGTATTAGCAAATTTTCTCACATGACAATCAAATTCATGATTTTATGATTTCTAAAGGAGAATTTCGAAATAGTAATATAGACACTGACTGTACATCATATTATATCATAAAAAATGAAATAGATGTAAATGACGTAAATAAGTTAGAACCAACTAAATTCACTAAATTAGAGATAGATCAATTAGAAAATGTAGAAATTTAGGAATTAATCAATGATGAATTAGAAGTTTTAAACCTCAAAGACAACTTTTTTCCTAAGGGATTAGCCCCACTAGAAGACATATTTGATTTCAACGATGTAGCTAAAAAACCTAAAATGGAGCCTCTAAGGTTAGATATAGAGGAATACAACATAGGGAGAGAGGAAAATCCTAAACTCATAAAGATATCTAAGACATTACCCCCAGAAGGAAAGTTGAAATACATTAGCTTGTTTAAAGAATTTCAAGATGTCTTTGCTTGAAGTTATGAAGACCTCGGGTCTTATGACACCAGCATTATTCAACATAAAATACCCATCAAAGAAAATCAGAAGCCCTTTAAACAAAAACTAAGGAGAATTAACCCTATTCTTGTGCCATTAATAGAAAAGGAAGTTAAGAGGATGTATGATGCTTAGATCATAACACCCATCAGGTATTCTGATTGGGTCTCTAATTTAGTCCCCACTAGAAAGAAAACATGAGAAATCAGACTTTGTGTTGATTTCAAAAACTTGAACAAAGTATCACTGAAGGATAACTATCTCATCCCTAAAATGGATCACATTCTCTAGAGGGTGGTAGGGTCATCCAGAATTTCATTACTTGATGGATTCTCTAGTTACAATCAAATCCTAGTCCAACCTGAAGATCAAGCAATGACTACATTTACCACTCCCTAGGGAACTTTCATGTACTTGAAAATGCCCTTTAGATTGATGAATGATGGGTCAACATTCCAGAGAGAAATGGACAAAGCATTTGCAAAATAAATCCATGATTTTTGGTCATTTACCTAGATGATATCACATTGTTTTCCAAATCAAATAATGAACATCTAGATCATCAAAGAAAGGTATTCATAAAATGCAGAAAATTTGGCATATCCTTAAATCCCAAAAAATCACCTTTTGGATTAGAAGAAGGAAAACTCCTGGGACATATAATTTCAAAAGAGGGCATTAGAATTGATCCAGCTAGAATAGAGGCAATCTTAAACATCATTCATCCTAGGAACATTAAAGAATTGTAATCAGTCTTAGGTAAAATAAATTTTCTTAGAAGATTCATTTCTAACTTATAAGAACTAATTAGATATTTGAATAACATGTTAAAAAAGGATTTAACACTTAAGTGGACAGTAGATGCTAAGTAGTCTTTTGAAGCAATCAAAGAATCCCTTACTAAAACAACTATCCTCATAAGTCCTAATTTTAACAAAGATTTCATAATTTTTTCATTTGCTTCGGGGCACAAGAATGCAGCAGTCTTGTTGCAAAAGAATGATGAGGGTTATGAACAACCCATCACTTTCTTTAGTAAAGATTTGAGAGATGCTACACTAAAGTACAATATAATGGAAAAATAGGCCCTTGCTTTAGTGAAAGCCGTAAAGGATTTCAAAGTATATATTCTATACTCTCACATAATAGCATATGTTCCAAACTCAGCTGTAAAGGAAATTCTAACTTAGGATGGGCCTGATTAGAAAAGGGGCAAATGGATTGCCACCATACTAGAATATGACATTGGAACCAAGACTACAAAATTGATTAAAGACCAAGATTAAGGCAAGCTCATGGTTGAATTGAACTGTCAAGCCTTAGACATAAATTTCATTGATGCCATAGATGACCAGGAAGGGATGGCAACTCCACAAATTAGTGAAGCTTTCACATATTCACCCTAGTATGCAGACATTATTTTCATTTTATTCAACCTACAAGCTCCTCCTGGTTTATCTAGAACTAAAATTAAATTCATAAAAATGAAAGCAATGAAATATTGTATCTTAGACAATGTTTTATTTTTGAAAGATAATGGTGGCATCTTATTAAATTGTTTATGAAAAGATGAAGCTGACAAAGTCATGCAGGAATTTCATGCATGGGATTGTGGGGGACACCTATACTAGAAAACAACCGCTGATAAGATTTTAAGGGTAGGTTTTTATTGGCCTACCCTTTTTGCAAATGTCAAAAAATATGTGACCTCCTGTCACAAATGCCAAATATTTGAAGGCAAGAAGAAACTCTTACCATTACCCCTCAAACCTATCTTAGCAGAAATTCCTTTTCAACAATGGGGTTTAGACTTCATTGGGGAAATTCACCCACCCTCCTTATCCCAACATAAATGGATCTTGACAGACACTAATTATTTTACTAAGTGGATAGAAGTCATCCCTTCTAGACAAGCCACTGACTTAGTCGTCATCTCATTCCTTGAAAACAATATCCTTTCAATATTTGGATGCCCACAAAAGCTCATCATTAATAATGTTGCTGCGTTCAAATCTAGGAAAATGATAGATTTTTGTAACCAATACCATATCGCCCTAGGCCATTCCACTGCTTATTACCATCAAGGTAATGGGCTAGCGGAATCTTCAAACTAAAGCCTAGTCAACATCATCAAGAAGCTCTTAGAAGATAACAAGAAAACCTAGAACAAGAAGTTGGTGAATGCCCTATGGGCAGACATGCTTACTGCTAAGAAATCTATTGGTACATCTCCTTATCAATTGGTATATGGGATGGATGCTTTTTTTCCATCCTCATTAGGAGTACCAGTGATGAAAATGAATCAAGAGCTACAAGTAGAACCAAATGACATCCAAAGGAGGATAAACCAAACAATTCATTTGCAGCAAACCAGGAAAGACGTTTATATCAAATCCCAAGTAATTAAAGAAAAATCAAGAAGATCTTTGATAAGAAAACTGAAGCAGAGGATTTTTACATAGGTGATCAAGTACTAAAATGGGATTCTAGGAGGAAGGACAAAGGGAAACATGGGAAATTTGACTTTCTCCAGAAAGGCCCATATGTTATTTATGGTTACAGAGGCAATAATGTATTTTTTAGGAAAGAATTAGATGGCACAGACTTACAAGGTGGACCAGTTAATGGTCAAATGTTGAAGCACTATTTTCCACTAGAGGAAGCAGTAGTTAATCAGCTCTATTCACTGTAAACACCATAGCAAAGTTTAGATTGGAGTGGATGGTTATCTTCTAAAGTTGAAACCTGAAAATGAAATCTTAAGCTTTAAAAGGTATAACATCATTAGTTTGAATAAAGGAGATCATAGAAAGAAATTGCTAGTAAAGCACAGTCAAAGTTCCAAGGCCACTAATTAGAAAGTTCTTGACATCTCACATGAAGCTGTCATCCCCAAGTGGAGCCACTATTAGGTTACTATAATAATAGGCTTCATAATTTTGAATTGACTATGTAAAGTATTGTAATATTGTACATACTTTTTCTTTCTGCAAAATGTTTTCCATATTAAAAAATGTAAAGAGGGTAAGTCCTAAAAGAAAAATCAATGGACTAAAAGAAAAGGATCAAAAAAGAAGATAAAATATGAACCTCACCAAAAAGAGATAAAAATAGATCATGAATGTGTGCACATTCAAATGCCACTACTCTTAGTTTACTTTTTTCAAATAATATTGTGTGTGGCTTGTCAAAATGCCACAATCCATGATGATCAAATAGTTTAATCTTGATTCATTCATGCTTTAAATTTCATACTGATAGATAGAGAATAAATATCTAACCAAACTGTTTAATCTTGGAAGATTAGTATTTAGGCAAAGAATAATAATGAGCTCATCAGTTTAATCTGAGCCATTGGAAGTTATAAGATTAGAATTAGATAGTTTTCTTATCAAAGAAAAATAAAAGGGTCAGCAAGCTCAAATGTGCCCAATAAATGAAGAAAATATATTAGGGTAAATGATGGGTAGGCAGAACCAGTTTTCGAAAGCCATGGTGATGCAGGAGCATAATGGTTCCGAAAATGTGTACATTTAGTAGAATCTAGGTGGTCTTGTGTTTTCAAAAGAGTGGTTTTCCTAAGTATATAATTAATGTATTTTTAAATATTTTGAGTGATTTAGGTGAGACATTTAGAATAGGAGTTAATTAAATATTGTGAGGATATTTTTCAATGTTCTCAAATGTGGGAGAAGATGAGTGATGATGAGTAATTAGTATGGATTGAGATATTGTAAATCTTAGAAAGTAGTTCATGATTTATGGAGGATCCTCAGGATTAGTTGAAAGTTGAGATCCTCAAGGGATAAATAAGATATTTTAGGAACCAATTGAGGACATAGAGGATTCTTAGGATTTAGTTGAGAAGACTGAGGATCTGAACTAGAATTGGAAACACAATCCTTTTGTATAAATATAAGCGTCAAAGGCATAAGGCAAAAAAGGCAGAATGAAGAATAATCCTTAGATAGGAAATAAATAGGGTTTGGATTGTAGCCTACGGGCAGTGAGAAGAGAAAGGCCATTGATTAGAAAATTAGGCCAGCGAGAGAAAGACTCTTTTGTATATACATTTGTTTTTTAATACAAAGATTCATTTTCTGAGTTATATAGTGTGTATTAAGAAATTAATTGATAAATTATGTGTGTAGTGGAGAACTCTGTTTAATATATATATATATATATGCATGAGAATTTCAAGCAGAGAACGACTGCAGAGAAGGAATACAGAGGAGGATAGTGGTATGAATCCAATTAAATAAATCAGTGCAAAGCTCAGAAGTAGTAGTTTTAAAGAAGCACGTGGAAAAATAACTCAAGAGAAGAGTCACGCAGAAAAAGGGAACCAAAGACCGAAAGGCCGAGAAGAATTCCTTTATGAATTCGAGGAGAATTGACGGAGGACCTAAGCGCAGATAAGAAGAGAAGATATGGCCAAGTGGAGATCAAATTATGATCGTGGTGAAACGTTTTAGTATTGTTGGAGATAATTGCATGATTATGGAGGGTGTAGATACACTGATAAAGAAATCCAAGGGTAGCATTGACCTTACGCTATACTTGTATATGGTTCAATAAGAGGGAAAGAGCATGATGTTGTGTGGATCATCGGAATTAAATGCTTTGTGTAGCAAACCTGAAGATGAATTCTGATTGCAAGGTGGAGTGGAGTAACATTCAACGATCCACATTGAATTTAATCTGAGTGCCAAACGAAAGAAGAAATTGTGTTATAATCTGCTGGAACAACAAATAGGAAGATCTGTGTGTGTGGAGTTGGAATGTTATAAACCGGCATGAATATTTATCATGGAAATCTGGTTCCTGAGGAATTGGAGCCAAAGTGAAACAAGCCAAGTTGAAATGTGCTTGGAGAAGAATGTTGTCAAAGTGATCGTGTCAAGAGCAGAGAGGCACGAGATATGAATAGTGGAAGAACAATGGTGCAGGAATAGACTACAGAGGTTAGAGTGTATGGATGTTTTGATTGTGGCTGAAGGCCCGAGGTAAATCCTAGCCGTTGATCTCAATTTCATCCTTTTGGGTCATAGTGAATTGTGGAGGTTAAGGTGTTTCTAAACCATGTGCTAGTTGAAGACCTACAGGCTATAATCTGATAACGTCATATATCCAACGGATATCGAGTCATAAAGTGATCGAATGTTAATATCATAAAAGACTTGAACATTTATATATTAAGGATATATAATCCTTATTGGCTTCGTAAGGTTGGGTAACATTGCGCAGGTAGCCCGTGCAATATTGTTGTTGGCCATTGGATCAAGTGTGTCTTGATAAAATAGTGGAGGATCAATGATTAGCTTGGTTGATCAGGTGAACCATCTACCGTTGGATTGGGTAGAAGATCAATGGCAGAGATTGAAGCCAATAAAGTTTGGGCTTGAGAGGACCTAAGAAATTTATGGACACGGGATTATTTTATTTTAGATCTAGTCTTGTGCATTCAAGTGGGACCGACGTTCATTGGCGGATCATGTGTTATATCATTGTTTGGTGATTGGTTAGTCTTTCGTTTAAAACCCACCAGTGTAAATGCTTCCAATTTGTATAGGTGGGCTATAACCCACAGGTTCATGTAAGGTTATTATGAAAGTAAGGGAAATTGCCTTTAGGCAGCTTTTCCTGCGTCACATGGAGACCATCAATTGGCTCATTTCATATTACTAACTTCCTTCCAAACTCATTTTCCCTTGAAAAAATATCACTTCCCTTCATTCTAACCTTTTCTCCCTTACTAAAACCCTTTTCCCTAGTTAAAAGAGCATATTTTCATTAGAAAAGTAAATTCCCCTTTTTGATTAAAAATTTAAGAACCCACTTACATGTTTAAAAACTTTACCCAATATCCTTTTTAACTCATGTTCTTACCATATTATTAACTCCCGCATATATATTTTCCCAACCCAATTTTTCATTAATTCCCCCACTAATTAACTGAGGTCCCCCTCCTCTATTTTAATACCCATCACATCACTTATCCCTGAGCCCCTCCTATCAAATCCCCAACTCACCTCTCCTATTTTCCCATCCATCAGATCCCATGGTCCCCAATATGTTTCGCACCCCCCAATACCCGACAGTTAAAGTTTTAAAAAGGATGCAAAATGGGTGGTTTCACAACCCCACTCCCTTGTTACATGATAGCTCCATATTATATCGCATCCTCCAATCCAGAACCGCTAACTCGCTTTTCACCATGAGATAACCGCCAGTCCTTAGTCTGAACTATAAGATGAAACCACCCTGCCATTTGAATTTAATCCCGCACCCATATGTTTAACCATTGTTGGTTAAAAGCAATACACCTACCCTTTACAATATTTTCATCATTATTCTATTGAGGTTTGCAAAAAAAAGCTTTTCCAACATGTTTTCAAGAGATTTCACACCAGAATCCAAGTCTTTCACCACCAGGAGATAGTTCCAACTCAGCATAAAGCTTTATAAAGACCATTGAAGCCTATTTTGTTGCCGGAAAGCCTCAGTTGCTTCCATAACCCCTTCTAAAGACTAAAAGCTCCATTTTCCAAGTATTCCTAAGTGTCAAGGCCAATACCTACGAAAGAAAGTAATAACTTCTAAATTGAACAAATTAAATGGCCTTCGAGAGTATTATAAATGTCACTTCCCTGCAATCACCTATAATCAATGTTGAACATAACCCCGTTGTTAACAAAGACTTCAAAATTAGTGATACAATCACCGATTTCAACTTCTTTAGCTCCACTACTGGAGCCATTATAAATTCATGGACCTGGCTGATGATATCATCCTCTAGGATTCAAACCTACCCTGGTATATCTTCCCACGAACCTTCCAATTTCCAGAAACCATCAGGCTCTGTCAAGTCAATTACCTACCCATTGAAAGAGCCCTAGTAACCTCTGGCAAAGAGATTTTGTTCACAATTACTGCAGAATCAATAAACCAGATGTTGAAAATTAAACATAAGCCTGATGAAGCCCCTTTTTCAATTGAAATCCTCACTGAGTTATATCTAAATCTTGACTTTACCAAGAGATTTCAAATCTTCCGAAATTTCCTTCCTTCATCTGTTGAAACCCCAAAGAGTAATCCTCCCTATTTAGCCTCAATTTTTTCAGAAAGAACAAGACATATTATTTCAATGTTGTCTTGTATTCTAGGCTATTTTACAGATGAATATGTTGATGCTTCAATCCTAGGTTTTCTATCCATTTTCCACCCAGGATAGCCTCCTTCTTTCATATTTAACTTTTCCCAGTACCTATCAGATTCTATCCATGAGAAATTAGTTAAATTACCCGAAGAAGGTGTGTTCAAGTATTCATCTGTTTTGTTTCATATGTTCTTATACTTCCAATATGAAATGTTTGTAGTAAGGCTCCAAAAACTGGACGCTGAGTGTAACCCACAATCAGTTGTGTTCTAGACTTCCCTAATCAGAAAAGATTCCACATATTTCACCTACAAGGAATTCATTGACTCCTTTGTTCATCCAGTTGTCAACATGCTCAGCAGTAGTAGTCAACCTAGGATCAATGAAGAAATGAAGAAAGTATTACAGTTGTCAGAGCACAGTAGAATGTGAGACTAGTATTTGTACGAAAAACACACTAAAATCAGGGTGTCTGGATGTCAACTCACTCCTTACAAGCTTTGCATATACCTTCCCATGAGGTTATTTGCACTAGAATATATAAGGCATATCCTAAATTCAGATGAGGTTAATTTTCTATCAGCCAAGAAGAAACACAGTTCAAAATCAAGAACCAAATTGGTCCTTTCATTATCAACAATAGAAATGTTGGTCAACAAGAAGATAAGTGTTTACAGGAATTCAAGTTCAGTGATAGTTTCAAATGGTAGTATGATCCTTTAGGAGTTATCAGCAAGTTAAGAATCAAGTTTAAATTAACTCCTTTTGTCCATGATCCCAAACCAGAGATTGAGAAGTACTCCAACCAATCAGAGTGGTTGGAGGGTACTTTGAAAGAGGTGGAGAAACCAATTGAAATAAGTCTTGTCCTACAGACTCCAACCCTACAAGATAGGAATTCCAAGAGACCAAGAGAAGAAGGTTCATATTCAACTCAAACCACTACTGAAACTAAATTCAAACTAATGTACAGGAAGAAGCCCAAGCCAAATCTTGTAAATGAGCAAGAAGAGATAGTTAAGACAATTGAAGTCATTAATGTAGACTCAGTGGTTAAAGAAGGTGTACCTCCAGCAATTTCAAAGAAAACTCATCAACCTTCAACCTCTAATACTCAGATTATTCAAAAGTAGCATAGTCTTGAAATCTCTTCATCAAGAAAACTAGTGGATAAAGAAGAAGACATAAGGGAGAAATATAAAGAAATCAAATTAAGAAATGAAGCATTGAAATATGAAACCTATGCCCAATAAATGAAACAGACTCCTAGTGATCAGAATAGGTTATTTTCAGTTTTCGACTAAAAAGCTAGAAAGATGCAGATGACCTTTTACATCCACTGATACAAGGCCCAAAAACAACAACAAATTACAAAAAGATAGAATTTGAAGTTTTTGCGAAGAATTTCATCCTACAGATCAAATTGAGTTTCGTAAGCAAGAAGGAGAAATTCTATACTCAATTATGACCAACAAAGATATGAGTGTACAAAATCTACAAAATTCTCTAGAGAATATCACATCACAATTAAAACTAGAGAAGGCATCCTCACAAGCAAAGGATAATAGAATGAAAACACTTGAAGAATTGGTCATGGGGATTGGGTATGATCCTAAGAACATCAAAGAAGTTGAAGAGCTTATCAAAAATAAGGATGAAGACATTGCTACATTGAAGAAGAAGCTGAAATTACCTCCTACTGAACATCCATAAGAAAAACAAGTTTTGGATAATGAAGGCCAAAAAGATGAAATAATGAATCTCATCATTTAGTTGATAGCTCAACTAAGAGAAATGGAGAATGATATGGACAAATTGGTGCAAGAAAAGAAGGTTAGCATGGAAGGAGTTACTGTCACTGCCATTCCTACATTTACTACAATAGTTCCATCTACTTCATCAGCTCCATTACCAACATAACTTACAACTACTATAGCTGTTCCATCTACATCAACAAATTCAACAACAACAACAACTCATCCCAGTGATGAAGCATGTAAATTGATCAAATCCATGCAGGATATGTACATCCAAACAAATGAAATAAATAGACTTAAAGAACAAATAAAATGTTTAGAGGATGAAAAGAAGCTAGCTCAAATCATGCATAAAGATGAAACACAGAAGTCAAACAGATTGAATGAAAGGTTACAGAGGTTAGAGAAATAATTGACACTGAAAGAGCCACTAGCCCAAGCAAAGCAACAATTACGGGCCAATATCATTAACTCTATTAATGATATTTGGCCATCCATCCAAGTTATCTTTGAGCAAATAGATTTGATCAAGGAAGCAAGTGAGGCAATTCAAAAGGTAAGAGTAGAACATCCAAAGAAACTAGAGGAAGCCTTTAGGGTAATCCAATTCGTAAATTCAAAAAACAAGTATGAATTGTAGGAGCTTGGAATAACTGACAGAATAGAGACCATATTAAAAGTGAAGAAATTAATCACCAAAATAAATCTGATGATACAGCTTGAGGAGAAATGTCAAAACATGCAACTAGCAGTAGACAAGTTCATGGTCAAATTTGATGTTTTGAAGAAAGGTCTACCTAATCCTTTGGTGATTAATGAATGAAGATTATGACAAGAAAATCATAGAAGTGGCCAAAGAAGAGTCCAAAAATTCCTCCATGAAAGGAATTCCTATAGGAAAAGTGTCCTATCAAACTTTTGAGAATCTATTTTACCTCCAACATGAAGTAAAACATATCTTTATAAACAAGCCTAATTTTGCAAAGTACATAGAAGGTGATGAAAACTACAGAAGAATGGTAAAAATAAAATTACAAGATGAAGAGGCTTGGGAGAAAATGAATGATTTACTTTGAAATGTAAAATTAAAACAGATAAAAGAGCAGTCAAGGTTAAAACAAAGAATGCAGGTTAAAAGAGACATAGAGAAGTCAAAGATTAAAAGTAAAGCAATGACAGAGTTTAATGAGTATCAGTTGAAAGACACTAAACAACAAAAGAGATAAAGAAACAAAATATCAGTGAAAGCAAATAGAAAAGTCAAAAAAGTACGGACATCTTGCATTAGTTAGATAGCTGTCTCTATCTTTTTGCATGAAGATATTTCATTTTCCTTGAATAATTCCTAAATCCATTTTAGGATATTTTGTAGTAATTTTTGTATAAATACTTCATAATTCGAAGTATTGAGGGGTGGATTTCTAAATATTTCTATAGTTGAACTCATCTACAACCTGAGGGTTTACTATACATTTCCAATTGATAGACAAGACAAATAATAGAAGAATTTCTTTACAGGATTCATGTGTTAAGCCACTTCAGTGAAGTATATTTCAATTGTTGATGTTCTTTTCTAAGTTATTCCATAAACTTGAATTTTTTTCTAAATTTGAATTGTATAACAAGGATGTTATTGCAGAATTTGTTTAAGTACACTCTATTATGAACTGTTATTGATTTTTATGTTTTCTTTTGACATCTGATTTAAAGGATCCTCAATTTCCCTCTAATCCCTATTGACCTCTTTCATCTTCCTTCATTATCCGACAAGGAATCCTTAACTGCTCCTTGGTCCTGATTTCAACTCATATCATCATCTCAGCCCTAAAGATCTATTGTTGCTTAGTTACCTTGACCTGTAACACTGCTTTTATAATTGGTTTTTGTTCTATTTTCTTGATATATTGACTCCATAGCCCAATGGAAAATAGACAATCACCTATCCATCTAAATTAGTAATTCCACCAACAAATCAAAATCAAACCAAATCAATCAAACATAACTAGCCTAAAATCCATTAAAACAAACAAAGCTAAATCACATAGAGAGAGCCCTCTCTGAGTTTGGGAAGGCTAGATCCAAAGCTCCAAAGTAGGTTTGTAGTTAGCTCTGATATTTATTTTTAACAAATTGAACAACCCTTGGAAATTTTGGAGTGATAAGATAGTGTAATAGGCGGCTGGCCACCAATATACAATTGGATCAGTCTGCCCACTTAACATAGGGTCCAAAAAAAAATATTCTTGGAGCGCTGCCCCAGACCCTGTACAAGGGGCCTACCTCCCTAGTGTGACCCCCCAGTTTCACATGGTGCAACGAATAGGGGTTGCTATTCCCCCCACCCCACATGTGGGACTAGTCATGGAAATAATATAACACACACCCAACATTCTCCCACTTGTTTTTTTTTTCCACGTAGGGGTTCAGAGGAGAGCTTAGTCATTGGTCCACACATGCAACACCCATTGTTTCTCTACACCAAGAAAAATTCTCAGTGCTCACAGACTTCGTTAATGCATCTATAAAATTCTTCAAAGATTCAATATATACCAGCAACATCTTTTTGTTCTCAACCATATCCCTCACAAAGTGATACTGAACATCAATGTGATTTGTCTTTGGATGATAAGCAGGGTTCTTTGCCAAGAAAATTGCACTATGGTTTTCACAGTCTATCATTATATATCAATGTATGAACCCCATAATTGAACACAATATTTGTAACCAAAATGCTTCCTTCATTGCATGACTAGCTACCATGTATTCTACCTCTGTATTTGAAAGTGTCACTATAGACTATCTCTTGATCATCCAACAGAATGCACCTCCAAATAGGTTAAGCACATACCCACTTGTAGATCTTCTCTGAGCCAAATATTCGACCCAGTATGCATCAACAAATCCATGGATTTCCAAAACTTTGTCTAATCCTGGTCTTCCTTGGTAGCACAAACCATAATGACTAGTGACAGGCAAATACATGAAAACTCACATCACTGTTGTCCAATGCACCTTCCATAGTCTTCACATAAACATGCTCAATACTCTGACTGCATGTGAAATGTATGGTCTAGTTCATACCATTTCATACATCAAGGTACCTACTGCACTTTCATATGGAACATGGGACATGTTCTCTTCCTCTTCGTGTTTCTTAGGAAACTGTTCAGCAGATAAATTTACACCTATAGGAATATGAACCTTGACTGGTTTAATGTCTTTCATATTAAACCTTTGCAGTATTTCCTTGACATAATTCCTTTGGTTTAACCATATCTTTCTCTTTGCCCAATCTCGTTTAATTTCCATGCCCAAAATATAGTTTTCAACACCAAGATCTTTCATGTTGAATTTGGAGGATAGTTAGGTCTTCAAATCCTCAATAATTTCTTTTTCATTTCCAATCAACAACATATCATCCACATACAAGACTAGATAAATAACAAGGTCACCAATTAATTCAAAATACACATAGTGACCCTCTTTGCTTCTGGTGAAGCCAAGTCCCCGTATAAATGTATCAAATTTCTAATACCACATCCTTGCTGACTATTTTAACCCATACAAATACTTTTTTAACCTACATACCAGTTCTTTCCTCCCTTTCACCGTAAAGCCTTCAAGTTTCTTCAGGTAGATCTCTTCTGAAATGTTGTCTTCACATCCATCTATTCTACCTCAAAATCGAAAGAATCAACAACATATAAAAGTAATCTAATAGAAGATACCTTAGCAACACGAGAAAACATATCACCAAAATCAATTCCCGACACCTAGGAATAACCTTTTGCTACCAACCAAGATTTGTATTTCTCCACCTTTCCTTCTACATTCATCTTCTTCTTAAACACCCATTTTCGTCCAATGAGTTTCCCTCCATCTGACAACTCCATTAGATCCCAATCCTCATTCTTGTCCAAAGATTCCATTTCATCAATCATGAACTCTTTCCATAGTTTTTCATCCTTTGAATCTATTGCCTCCCCAACCGTTTTGGGATCATCATCAGTAATAGATAAATAAAAAATTGAACAAAAAGTAAATGGACTATACCTTTTTGGCTGTCTCCTTTCTCGAGTTGATCTTCTCACAACTCGATTTTGTGGCTCTTCATCTTTTGATTCTTGTTTTGATGTAGAGTCTGATTTTTCCTCCTTTAGCTCAAAATCTATCTTCTCAGGTTCCTTTTCTAGGACTTCATGTTTAGTAACATCTTTCACCTCTCTAAACACAACATCTCAGTTGTACACAACCTTCCCTGTTTCTGGGTTCCAAATCTTATGACCTTTTAAACCATCCTTATACACAATAAAGATGCACCTTTCAGATTTACTATCCTTTGGAACATGTATATATGCATCACAGCTAAATACCCTCAGATGTGAAAGAGAGGTTTTATTACCAGCCCATACCTCATGTGGAGTCTTATCCTCCAATGTTGATGAAGGTGATTTGTTGACAAGGTAACATGTAGTCTCCATTGCCCCTACCCAGAATTCCTATCCTAAATTGACACCATTGAGCATGTTTCTTTATTTTTCCATCAAAATCATGTTCATTCTTTCTACAACTCCATTTTTATTAGGTGTTTATGGAGTACTCTTCTATCGTGCTATACCACACTTCTTACAAAACTTTTCAGATTCCTTCTTGCAGAAGTCTTCACCATTATCTGTCCTCAACACCTTTATCTTCTTCTCTATCTAGTTTTCCACTAGAGCTTTAAATTCTTTAAACCTGTCAAAGACCTCTGATTTCTTGCTAAGGAAATATATCCATGTGTTCCTTGAGAAGTCATCTATAAATGATACATAGTACACAAACTTACCTAGTGATGGAACTGACACATGTCCAAACACACCATTGTGCACAAGCTCTAATATCCCTTTCACCCTATTAGCAATAGATGGAAAACTCACCTAATTCTTCTTCCCATATACACAATGTTCACAGAAATTAAAATCTAGAGAGTAATTAGACATACCTTCTACCATACCATTACCATGAAGTATTCGAAGACCCTTCTCTCTAATATGTCCAAACATTTGATGCCATAGCATGGTCTTTTCTCTAGAGACCAATAGATTTTTTGCTCCACTTTCAAGAACCACGTAACTGTTGTACACATCAATAATAGTACTACCTAGAATCTTGTACAAAATTCCAGTCTAAACTCCTCGCATCAATACCAGTGCTACCCAAACCATCTTGCAGGTATCTTTATAGAACACTATTTTTACACCTGCATCATCCATCTTGCTTACATAAATCATATTTCTATCAAATGAAGGAATACGCAGAACACCTAGAAGTGTTCTAATCCTTCCACCTCGCAAATTCAGCTTGACCTTTTGGTGTCTAATGATTCTAGACTTCCTATCATCCCCTAATAAGACATCGCCACCATCATATTTATCATACTTGCAGAACCACTCCCTATGGGGAGTGAAGTGAAAGAATGCACCTAATTCAATCAACCATGCCTCATGAACTACATGTGTACTTAAAGAAGAAGCCAAGTACAAATTCCCACATTCATCTAAGGTGGTTTTTGCCTCTGCAGAAGGAGAATCATCAGATCCTTTTCCTTTCTCAGGATCTTTTGATCTACAATCCTTTTTTAATTGCCATTCCTTTCTTCATTTCCAGCATAGATTTACAGGTTTTCCTGGAGATTTAGGTCTCCCACTCAATGAAATATTTTTATTTCTGTTTTGGGACCGTCCTTGTACAAACAAGGAATCTCCATTTTGGCTCTCCATATTTTTCCATCTCATCTCCTCTAACAACAAGGATGAAACTATTTCATCAAACTTCAAGGTAATTGTATTTCTACCTATTGCAACAACCCGACTATCCCATGAATCTAATAGAGAACATAAAAAATTGATGCACTTATATTGATCTCAAATTTTTATATCAATAGATAACAATTGACTTAGCACAATATTAAAGCCATTTAGTTTATTTGTCACTGAGTCTCCATCCTTCATCCTCAGGTTATACAACTTTTTCCACATGAACAATTTGTTCACTAGAGACTTAGATTGGTACAAAGTCCCTAACTTGACCCACAAATCCTTCACTGTAGATTCCCCTAATACATTCAACAATAGTGAATCAGAGATACACAACCGTATTGTGCTCTTTGCCTTTTGATCCAACTTCGCCTAGTCTTTTGCTAACATTGTCATTGGTTTAGTACCTAGATCTACCACAATCCACTGATCTTTATCCACGAGCAGATCCTCCATCTTGATTTTACATAACTCAAAACTCTGACCATTAAATTTTTTGATCACTATGTTTCCATTGCTTTCCATCACCGCAAGAATTGATCCCACAAATCTCCCACTGAATAGGGTCTACCATAAGCTCGAGAAAAAACCCTTAGCAGAAAAGGCGTCCCCTTGAAGCTGAAACAACTGTCATAGAAAATGTAAGTTTTAACCCTGTGCAAAAATTAGTTGTATATTAATTCTAAAAAATAAAATATAAACAATGATGGGAATATAAAACAAATACTTATAGATTTCCCCTGGATCCCAAAACCAGGACTACTAGATTGATTTTTCATTATATTCCTTTCAATGTTACAAGACATATATATACATGATGAAGCATTCATAAACGCTAATCCATTAACCTTGGAATAGAACATAATCATAGTTCTCTTGACTAGATCTACAAAATACGATGGGCAAAAAACTATTATGCCCAAAACAATGTGCAAAACCCATGAACAAAACAATAGGTAGGTTCACCCACCTAATATAGGGTCCAAAAAATAATTTTCCTGAGGTGATGCCTAGGACCCCATACAGGGGGCTACTGCCCCCTAAAACCCCTCGACAGGGGGCATTGTGCCCCCCCTTGCTATTCTTGACACAACGATTAGTGGAGTCTATCACCCCCCCATGTGTGCAACTAGTCGTGGAAAGAATATAACAGACACTGTCCGCCAGAACTGTGACATGTGACAAGAAGGAAAGAAGGACAATCCATGGCATAGTGAGGGGTTGTAGTCAGTAGTCAGAGAAGGACTAGGCATTGCAACTATAACATGCATTGTATTTTAGAGGGAGCTTTCAAGGCTATCGTAGTTTACTTCTGGAGTGGCTGACTCTTCACTAGAAATGTGACCTGTGCTCAGGAAAGCTCACTAGAAGAGGAGATTCTAGAGTTGGCTAAGGGAAGCAATAGAAGTCAGGTCACTTTTCCCAGAGAGAGGCTTAATGTGCTGTTAGAGGGAAGATACCTTGTATAACATAGTTTCATTTTGCAGTGGGCCGCTATAAATTCTCCATGTGCTATACAAAGAAGAATTTCTCGAAACTCAGTGCAGTGAGTCAATACAAGCAAGAAAGGTTAGAAGACATTGCTTTGAATATTTTCAATGTGCAATCATAAGAGCTGAAATTGAAGAGACCTCAATGCACAAGTTTGGGAGGAAGATATCTGATCAATTAGGCTCGTGAATAATTTATGCTCATCACCTAGGATAGTGTTCATATACTCATAACTTGCAATAGGGAGGAGTACAAAGAAGAGCTCCAAAATGGCTAAGTATGAGACCAATAGAGTAAGAGAAGGAAAAACATACAAACAATACTCAAACATGGATCACACACATCAATTCCAACAATACAATATAGGAGAATGCACAGGACTCATGAACGTGAATCACACCTTGAAACAACAACAAAGAAACACTTATTTTTGAGTTCAACAGTTGAAATTCCACATTGTGACACTTATAATACATGTTGTGATAGGAGTGTCAATTGTGACTAGAAAGTTCACTAAGCTATAATAATGTGTCTAGTGCATATACTTATGATATGTGCAACCATCTAATGCAAAGGAGTGCACTAGAGTTAATTAATTTCAACCTATTATCTTGAAAACCTTGAAATCCTTGAGAGAATGAATTTTTAGGTAATTACATGGAAGTAGGATGAGAATATTGTAAGGGATATTGAACCTTATCATATGTATAAGACTTGTCAAGATAGCAAGGACCTAGGATAAACATTAGCGAAGGATAAAGTTCCTCAATTGCTTGACAAGTATTTGAATAGTGGGATGATAAAAAACATATATCAATCGGTACCAAAAAACTATCATAAGATATATGGATGTGAAAATGCTTTGTTGAATGATAGTTATGGGAACTAGACTTATGATTAGATGGGTTGATAAAATCATGACTCCTGATTGATAGAAAATAAATATAAATCATTTTGAACAACTTTTCAAAATATTTGAAAAGTAGAATCAACTTCCTCACATGTTAAATGTAACCAACCAATTCCTTGTAACTGGTTACAAGTTGAACCAACATAACAATCATCAAAAGAATAGAAAATGTATGCTACTATGGAAATCACATGAAACCAGTCATGATGCAATGAATAAAAAAGTGGAATTTGATTCACCATACAACTGCAGCATTCACTAACACTCAAGAGGACATATTGTGCCATAATGAAAATGATTAGCATCATAACATTCACAAGGAAGACTAGGAGTTGATTAATTTTGAGAGTAACTAACAGGTATGAATCCTTCGGCCAATGGTATCCTTTAAAATGATCAGCTTCATATCTTTGTGTATCCATGCAAGATATACACTCCAAACCTGATTTTGATACATGAGATTTGCATGAATATGAAATAACTAAAACATAATCCTTTATCCGATAAAAAACTGAGCCTTGAAATTTAAATGAGTTATATCTGAAATACTAAAAATATTCCAAGGAATTTTCATTTAGTGAAACCATGCAAAGAAAATAATTTTGTGAGAAAATCCAGATTTGACTTAGTTTGGGGATCTTAGTAGAGGTGTGAGAAACTAACATAACCATCAATGGAATTTGAAGTGCCTCGATTTCCTGACAAGTCTCGAAACTTTCAAGTATCATAGAATTTCATTTGAAGATTGTATTAGATATTTCATGGTGTGTCAACAACTATTACTAGTAATTTTAACGATATCACTACTATCCAGATGGCATCCATCTACATCACTGATTTTATCATATTTTCTAACCCCAACCAATAGATTACCCAAGTCAGAAGGTTCTTCTAAATGCACATGTAAGGATGGATAGATTGTATAGATCGCATGAGTAACATGAACTAAAGAATTTTCCTCCTGCAAGACTGGAAATTATAAGGAATGAGATGGGTGCTCAATTATCTCATTGCTTCCTTCTTCATCATGGATAACCTCACTAGCTTGTGTCAATAAAAAATTCAACCCATAAGATTATTAAATTGAAGAGCATGGAGTACCTTTCTTGTTAATTTTTTCAACTGTAGTCAAATTCTACTTTAGATAGCTCAGATGACCTAGATGATGATTGAATTAGACTCCTACTTTTGAGAGGATGAAAATTGAGCTAAAGATCACCTTATTTGGATTAGCGAAAGTTTGATTTTTGAATTTATTTGTTCACTTATGTATATTAGGTTAGGTTGACCCTAAGCACATGCTAAATTGGAAAGGTCAGCCTGAACCCCAAGTGGACCCTCATGAAAGCCTATAATTAAAAGAGGCCTCAAGTTCATTTGGACACATTCATCAAGCCATCTTCTCTTCTCTTATTGTCTTAGTTTGCATAGGTCTATTAGAGGAATGTTTGCGCAAGGGTCTAAAATCTCAAGAGTGAAGCTCACATTGATCTAGGGTTTCTGACTCCTGGATATTGGCATAGAAATAGGCATTTTAGTCCCTATATTCAGGCACACAATGGTCAAGACAATGTTTAGAAATCTCTAGATGCTGGAATAGAGTGTTTATAGGAGCATCCAGGAGGCTAGGGTTCCCGCTGCCCAATATGGTACTCGGATGGAAACACAATATGGTTATGAGAGCGTTCGGGCTGCCATAGACGCTGACACGAAAGCCTTATGAGAGCGTTTAGGGTTTGAGGAACATTTGGGTATGTTTGACCCTAGATGCCCTCATCTAGTTCACCTAGGAGCATCCAGATCTGTTCCAGACAAAGTCTTCTAGTTCTGCAGAGAGCATCCATGACTGTTATAGACACTCGCACAACTCCTCCTCCCTGTGTCTGGGACTGCAAGATCATATTTCTATCTTTTGAAGATTCCGCTTAGTGACAACAATGTTCAACAGTGTTTATGATAGTGACAAAAATATCTAACAAATGATTATAGTCAGTGCCAACTCACCGGAGTCCTCAGAATCAGGGTTGTGATTATAAGCATGATGAGATCTGTTTCATGGATATCATAGTTGCTTTGTTTCATAGATAAAGTTATGGATATTTGTACTCTATCTTGTTGAATCATTTGATGATGATATAAGAAGATGAATATTTGCAAGGGTTTTCCCCATATTTGGTTTTTCCCTAGACTTGGACCAATCCCTGTGTCTCTATGTGTGCATGCTTTTCTTCTATTGTTCCTTTATGTTTCATTGCATTGAAGATGATGATGTTGTTCTTTCTATATAATTGCATATGTTGATGAATAATGGTGTAGATATGAATAATGTAATGATGATATGGGTTGAACTTAATGTATTAATGAAGAAATAAAATTATTGAAGAAAAAAACAATGTAGCCCTATGAAAAATTAACATGGTATCAAAGTTGGGTTGAAGAAAATCCATGGAGATTGCCTCGATGATGACACCATAGATGGAAGTAAGAAGAGGATGGTGGAGACCTAAAATAATTCTAGGGTTTGAAGAAAACCCTAGGAAACTTGATTATTGGGGTTTGATGAATTCTATGAGGTTAGGATTGGAAAGAAAACCCTGGTTTATGGAAACAACATGAGATATGGAACCTAGATGGTCAATGTGAATATGCTCAAGAACTTGAAAAAGATTTGTTGAAGCCCTAAATGGGATAACCCCTAGTAAAATTGGTTGGATAATTGAAGGAAACATTATTATATGGACTGTTGAAACCAGAAAATCATACAACTATTAATTATTGACGGTGCTGGACCCACCAATGTTCAAGGGATTTCCCCAGTATGAAGTCCTAACTACACCTCAAACCATTTCGTGTAGGAGTCCCATATGGTATGATGGCCCAGTTTCCATTGTCTTAAAGGTTTTCCTTAGCTCTTTCTTGCATCACATGATAGTGGTCTTCTTTATCTTCGGACAACGAGGTTTGCGTGCCCAGTGTGTGCTTATTGTTACTCGTGTAAAGGTTCCTTCACCACAGAGGGAGAGGGTGTAGGTGAGTCTCAAGTCAAAAGGGAATAGTCCCAACTCTTTTAGAGACACACAACACAACATGACATGTGCAAATTTTGGTGGAGTAGTCCACACAAATGCGACAATCACAAACACACAGTGAACGGATAGTACGTACAAAACCCAGCGGAGTGTCTAATGGAATAGTCCACATGAGTGAGACAACGTTAACAACTTATGCAACACATTTTTGTAAGAATATGTATTAGAACAACCGAAATAATTCAATTGTCTTAACACAGGTTAAAGAAACATGCATTACAAGTGTCAAAAGAATAGTCTTACAAACGAATACAATACATGTGTGAAGATGTGTTGGCTTGTTATCAAGCTTCTGAATTAAGCGAAAGTTCCAAGACACATTAGTACACCATTACATCACTAATCCTGATAGCGGGGCATTGGAGCCACTGCTCACTCCTCAAAGAAAAGACTAAATACTCTCAAGGCTATGTCGGAGGAACCAAGGTGAAAAGCATTTTTCATGTACAAATGAGGGGTATATATAAACAAGGGTGAGACTAACCCTTGTGACTGTTCAAATTCCCTCATGAATGTTTGACTTACATGACTCTTCAACTTTACATATGGGTCTCTTGGACTTCCACGTTACATTACATTGATTACAATAGTATGGACCACAATAGTGATGTGGTCAAGATGACTCATGACATGACTCGGCATGACAGAGCTGGTATGCTCATTCTAATGTTGGTGTCCATGTTGAGCTAAAATGATGCTAAGTATGAATGTGATCTTGGCGTATCATAGCTTCACCTCCACATGGCAAGGTGGGAAGATTCTTTGATGGTATTGGTATTCTCTTAATGTTGCATGTGCATGTCTCTCCTTCGCTTCTACTTGGCATGCTCCATGTGTTCATCTGTGCGCAAACAAGTCTCCTAGCATCCATTCCTTATTCATCTTGTTCATTGTCATACCATGTCTTATCCATGTACATGTATCTTTAGTCACTCATGATGAAATGACATCAAATCCAAAAATCTCCTAGTCTACCATGAAGCATCATCTTTCATTTTTGGTTGTAGGTGATCATGAGAGAGGACAAGGATCTAAAATTGTGTAGAGCACATTTCAGGCTGGGATGCAGGCTCTGGCACTATCAGGGAAAATTGTACAGAGGTCACTGGAAGTCTGAGATGGGAAGTCTGGATCAAATTTTTGTCTGTTGTATCTGGCTTGGCTGAAGGGAAAATCTGTGCAATTTTTCCAATGAAACAGTGTTGACAGCAAGGAGGACACTCATAGTGAAAGCTACACAAAGTATCTAGGGAGGCTTGCAGTGGGCTGCAGAAGCTTGCTGGAAAAAACTTCACAAATTTGGGAGGTTGACCTGCAAGAAATTCCTACTCGGTTTTTGGGTTGAGCGGGATATTGGGAAGCTGGGAGATAGCCCATGAAAATTGCACAGTTTTCAGGAGGAGTAGCAGTTCAGCTGACGGAACTGCGCAAATTTTGAGGACAGTGCAGTGATAAGTAGCGAGTGTCTATCTGACATTTATATGCAATTTCTTAAGTCAGCGAGGTAGGCATGCTGGCAGCTTCTGTGCAATTTTTTGGAAGAGTGAAGCCTGGGGTCACTGCCTAGTCAAACTCTTTGGTTGACCAACAAGAGGCTTGATATCTTTGCTTGTGGGAAGCATAGATTGAGATGGCTTGCTGAGAAACTTCTGCAACATTCTAGGTGACAGTTAGTCATGTCAATTCCAAGATTGTGTAGTGCAGACTTCTTGGGAGGCAACCTCAAGCTCTGTGCAATATTGGGTAGTAGTACATGACCACTAAGAGCTGAGACAGTGCATTGCAGCTCAGTGGAGGTCTGTCTGTTCGGGGGTTGTCTCGTCAACAATGTTTCAAAAAATTGACTAAGTGTGTGAGTGAATGAACTTTTGCATACATGACCTTTCAAACACACACTCAACATGACTTGACAACAAGACATCTCGAATCAAAAAGACAACATACGCTCAGTGTGACTGACCGATGGGTGTGAGCGACAAGAATGACACTTGAGATATATCGTTGAACGACTGCGACGACACTTGCACGACATTGTCTACAACTTCATGTGTGAATTTTACATATGCTTACATAGCGAATACAATTTTTACACATGAAGTTGGACTTTGTGCATAGCCAGAACATCGCTGCAAGCATGACATTGTGACCAACATGCTAAAAGATGTTTGGTGAATAGCAAAGTGAGGACGGTGCAAAGAGTCAACACGAGCTCACGGGATGAGCCCGAGTGCTTGCAATCATTAAGGAAAAACCTAAGGAAGGCTCTAAAATTAGATATAGGCCAACATTTTGGAGGGTGTTGCAGCCGCTACAACACTTGGTGACACACTGTTCAATTCCAGCTTCTCTATTTTGGTCCATTGATAGCACAGGGCCTTGGTCTTTTAGGGAGTTTTGAATCTTTGTGCAAGTTACTTTGGCTTCCCCACTTACCCCATGGACAGACATGGTTCACCTTTCGCCAACTCAGTCAAACACAATAACAAGTTTCATCTTGATCACAGTGTTTCAAATTCGAGAAGGGTAGTTTGGCATGCGATTTAAAAAATTTCAGAGTATAAGTTTTCATCTCTAGTGTTGATCCATTGCCAGCAGGCCTGGACAGTACCCTGATGGAGTCATGCAGAAACACACACATTTCTCCACTGCCACCGACCTTGGTCAGTACCCCAGTGGAGTTTCATGCTTCAC
Source organism: Pinus tabuliformis (assembly GCA_031772625.1). NCBI lineage: Eukaryota > Viridiplantae > Streptophyta > Pinopsida > Pinales > Pinaceae > Pinus > Pinus tabuliformis. Next base: position 661,672,308 of record CM062820.1, on the reverse strand, counting down.
CTCTCTATGCAGGAAGACTTTCACTTCTTTCGCCTTTGTATTTTTAAAAGAGGATTGTCCATAGGAACTTATTTATTTTTTGGGAAGAAGAGGGATCCATACTAATTGAGAGTAGAATAGGTTGTTCCTTTAGAGAAACATGCAAGACCTCTGACATATGTTTTCCTGTTTAGATTTTGCCCTTCTCCGTTTCTACTAGTTGGTTGAGCTTGAACACACAGAGCAAAAGCCTGATTACAGGCATGGGGTTTCCTAATGTGGACATAGGTTCATGGTTGGACCTAAGCTTCCCTTGCATAAGGCTCATATTTTCTGTCAAGACTTCATAAGTCAAAGGTTATAACCAAGCACAAAGAGGATGGACGTAGGGTTGGCCAAGTGCTGTAGTGTCACAAGACTCTTTTTATCTCAGCCACATACTCATTCAAAAGACAAAACTTAGTAGAAAGCAACACTTATTTAAAAAACCAAAAATATCATGAAAGTAATTAAAAAACAAAGCGAAACAAAAATAGTAAGAAAATTGAAAAAAGACAAGAAATAAACAAACTATGTACAAGGCGTAGGGCACAACCCTAACCTACTGAAAATAGTGTTTGAGATCTTGGTCGTTGACAGGGAGGTTGTCAATCCTCCCGTCAAGTGATTGCAAATGGTATGTGTGTGGGCAAAGCTTCTCATGGACAATATATAGATCAATCCATGGGGACTGGAGCTTCGTATGTTTTCCTTTGTCTTCATGGGGTTTTTCCCATTTCAATACCAGGTCACCAACATCAAACTTAGTGTTCCTTGAAGACTTCTTGTCAAACCATCTCTTGATATGGTTCTGGTGGAGTGTAAATTTTTTATTTTCTTTCATCCTTTCTTCCTACATCTTGTGAAGTGTATCCATCATATGTTGAACTAGTATACAAGGCTTGCCTTGGGATTCTTGGCACAATTGGAGTGCAAAAAAGTAAATGTTTGGTGGTAGGATGCCTTCTTGGGTGTTACGCGGTCATCCCATAAGGAATTTTTCAAGGCAGAGTGCCAGTTATGCTATTCAGAGTAAATGGTGTTTTTCATAATGTGGATAAGATTTTTATTTGTGGATTATGCAAGACCATTTCCTTGCTGGTAGTAGTTAGATGAATGTTTCAGCACAATATCATTTGCAACACAAAATCATAAAGCTTCAAAGATGAAAAGTAAGTTGCATTGTTAAAAAAAAGTGATACCAGAATGCTAAATAGTGAGATGATGTTCTTTTGAAGGAAGTTGATGACTTCCTAGTCATTCACTTTCTTGAGCGGAACCGCTTCTATCCACTGCATTAGGTAATCTATAGATGTTAGGATGTAGCGATGTTGTTTATATGAATGTGGGAAAATTTCCCCAATGATGTCCAGCCCCAACGTTGGAACGGTTCAGTCCTACAATTGGGTGCAGTGGGGTTACTGACCTTCATGCTTTGCTGGTGCATCGCTGACAAACCAGGCACTTGTGAGCGTAAGCATGTACATATTTGAACAATGTGGGCCAGTAGAAGCCCACTTGCATAACTTTGTGTGAAGTGGTATTTCCTGCGAAGTGGACCCCGGCTAATCCTTCATGCAAATCATGCAAGACCTTCTCTGAGTCATGTGCCTCCAGGGACCTAAGAATATTCTGTTACTATGCTTTCTGTAAAGCACTTCGTGCACCAACTGATAGGATAAAGCTTTGAGGTGATGTGCTTTATTTTGTCTCATAAAGAAGTGAGAGGGTATGGTACCTTACTCGAGGTACTTTTGCACATCTTCGTACCAAGAGTTTCCACATGCAGTGAGTGGTGGTCGCTCTACATCATATGTCTCAATTTCTTTCTCCCAGCCAACGAGTTCTTCTTCTTCCTCCTGTGCATGGAATACTTCAACTGTGATTCCACAGATACCATGACCCTTGATAGTTTTAATTGGCTTGATGTCAATATCATACTCTTGCAAGCGTTCCATCTAATTTTCACGTCATTCACCCAGCTCTTGTTGTACAACCAGTGAGCAGACTGCTGGGTGAGGCACATGGCCTATGCAATGGTTCTTTAGCAAGTAGGATCTGAAGTGTTTGAATGCCTTGTATGCTGCATTTGTTGGTTTTTCAACGATGGGGTAGTTGAGTTTGGGTCCTTGCATGCTTGCGCCCATGAAGGAGGTCGGACATTCGTCTTTCAACTCATCCGTCTGAGTGAGTATTGCAGCAAGCAAGTTGTCAAAGGCGAAGGTGTATAGAAAGAAATCTTTGTTGAAATATAGGCTATAAAGTGTAGGTTATTCTTCTGTAGCCTTCTTGATACATATGAATGCATTCTTTTCCCTCTTGCCCTAGCTATAGACTGCATCCTTCTCGATCATGTCTTGCATTGGTTTTACTATCTGTGCGTAGTCTAAGATGAAATTCTAGAGGAAGTTGATCTTTCCTAAGAAGGATTACATTACTTTCTTATTGGATGGGTGAGGGATCTATGTAATGGTCTATACTCGGTCTAGATCAACCTTGATCCCTCTTATTGCAATGATGTGCCCAAGAGGTTCCCCTCAAACTATGCAAATACACTCTTTTTTGGATATAAGGTAATCCCTTATTTCTGGTATCGCTCGAATGTCTTCTTTAGATGGTGTATGTGGTTTGACCATTTTCTGGAAAACATAGTCATGTCATCAAAGTACACCACTATGCTCTATTCGATGAGTCGATAGAAGGCGATGTCCATGACACGCTAAAAGGTTGTGCATGCATTCACAAGCCTAAAAAGCATTCTCTTGTATGCAAACGTACCTCACTTGGTACAGAAGGTAGTCTTAAGTCGATCACTTTTCGCTACCAGAACCTAGTTATATCCTGAAAACCCATCAAGTAAGGAAAACATTTCTACCCCAACTACTGCCTATAAAATATGCTCCATAGATGACACCAGGTAATCGCCTTTGTCTGAGGTGAGGTTCAAGTTTTAGAAATCAACGCACAAGTGGATCTCCCTAGACTTCTTACGTACAGGAACAAGGTTTGAAACCTATGTGGAATGATGAACTTTGTATATGATCTATGCATCCAACAACTTGGTCAACTCTTTCTATATGGGGGGTTGAGATGATGGACATACTTTCCTCAGATTCTGTTGAAATGGCTTGACCCCTTCTTTGATTGGAATCACATGTTGGATTATTTTTGTGCTGTCCATTTTTAGATCATCATATGCCCACGTGTGCACATCCCGATACTGTTTGAACAAGTGGACAAAGGCTAGTCGCTCCTGCTGTTTGCAGCACATCCCAAGATTGATGAAATTCGGATCTTGTTATGTTCGTGCATCATGGTGGAGCTGTGGGTTCTACTATTCCTTGGCCCCTGAAAGCAATTCTGCAAGTCATAGAGATTTGCAAAAGATACCACACCCTTGGGGATGATGTTTCCTTTCTTGTGATCAACCCCATCTTGTAGAGACTGCTTGTGCTCGTCTTCGTCAATCGTTGCGTCTTTGAGGACAACAATGTTAGAGATGAAGAGAAGTATTTGTTGATCATTGTAAAAAATGCAAAGATTAGTTATGTTATTAGGGATAGAAGGCTTTTACAAAATTTCAACATTAAATCTATCCCTAAGCAGTGACATCTTAGAAGTTTCGTTTTCCAAAGCATTTGGAAGCTACATTTGGCACAAATGTGATATTGAATTCTTGGAAGTTAGAGATTAATCTCCATACCTCTTGCTGGTAACTTTTGAAATGAGGTGATAAATAGCGTATGATGTTACATACCAATCGTACCACAATTTCTGAATCACCTACCACTTTGAGCGTAGCAATGTTGAAGTTGATGGCATGTTTCTAGCAAAAAACAAGTGCTTCGTATTCAACAATGTTGTTTGTGCACTCGAACTCCAAGCGGATTGAGATCAAATGTTTCCTATGATTTGGGTCAATCAAGACACACTTGGCTCTAGAACCATCATGTGTCTTTTATCCATCAAAGTACATGGTCCACAACTCATCTGTACATGGACCGTTCAACGCACTTGTATTACTGTTAATGCTACTACTACTGCTACTAGTGTTACAATGTATTGTACAAGTTTCATTTCCATTATTTAGGCACAGAAGAGGACCCAACTGCATGTATGGTGGGGTTGGAATTGGTTGTGCGAGATAACACCCCAACATTGTTTCCAAGAGGTTGTTGCTGAACATGAGCTCTTCAAAAGCCAATGGTTCATTCTCACCATTGATGAGAATGATGTCATGTCTCATGTATCTCTCAGATAACACCCGGATTTGATTTCTTTTTCCTTGGTACAGAAGCCACAAGTGTGACTAGTCTATAGAAAAGTACGCATTCAACTTGACAGACCAGTTTCTGCTGAGAAGTAAGCCATATGCTTCCAGTATGTCCACAACAACAATGTTGTTGCACTATTGAACTCGTCCATCATGAGATAGTCGGATGACCACAACTCGAAGTTGACCAATGGCTGGTACGCATGTAGGATCAAGTTGGATGAGTTGTGGGTATGCCTTGCTCCATTTCCATTGATCTTCTTGGCAACAGAGAGTGGCATGACATTGGCTGATGTGCCAGAATTAGCTAAACAGTTGTGAACATTGCAATTAAATATTTCAAATGAAACCAATAATGGAGGGAAAATAGAGTTTTCTTCCTCCATGTGGAGTGTGTTAAGCATGGTTGTGAGTGAATCGGGAGATGTGCTTGCTCCCTTGCTAGTAGAGGTTTCCCTATCTGTTCATGTTTGCCCTAGTGCATGCAATAGAATATCCCACTGACTTTGAATCTTAGCCAACTCAAACAAATAAATGTTTTTTGAGTTTTCTTCATGTATTCGACAATGTTGTAGTCAAGAGTGGGTAGACTCACCGAGATGTCTGGGGTCAGACTTGTGTTTCTAATGTTCAGTGGAGTGTTTTGCAGTTTTCTACTCATGGATGTACTCTTGTTCACTACTGTCTTCCTGGGCTTGCTTTTTGTTTTCTACTTTTGGACGGCTGGTTCATCAAGCTTCCTTAATAGTTCAAGCTTTTCTCAAATTTCCCCAAATGTAGGAGGAGCCCCTTGACTTCTGAGGTTGTATCAACCATTTTTCTTTTTGGGTTGATTCTCGATGTTCGTTTTATACATTGCTTATAAGCACTAATACATATTGATTACCTACCCAGTGCTAGGTTCCTCATCAGGTGCAACATCTTCATCATCGTCTGTGTCTCCTCGATGGCACTGCGTACTTCTCACTAAATTTAGTGTGTGGTTGCATACTGATTTTGTAACTCATTTCAAATCAGAACAAGACCCTTGTAGTGTGTTGTAGGCTAGAATTTTGGAGGGTGTTGTAGCTTCTACAACATTACCACAATCCACAAGACACTAAAAGGTGTCCAGTAGAATGCACAAGTGAAAATTTTCCATCTAAATACATCATGAAATTTCAAAAATAAAAGTTCTCCTAAGGTCCAAAGTTTATAAAGAAAAAACAATTAAGGCCACGTTACTATTTCTTTGATAAACGTCCACGCATGGAGTATTCTTCAAAAGTTGCGTGGTTGCAGAAAAGGATGACTCAGCAATATGAGACCACTCTACACACCTGGGATCGATTCTCTAACATGAGATCAGTCCAGTATAATCGAATTTGAGCCACCTTGGAGATATGCATCCCTCAATGGAATCATCTTGTCCTACTCATGTGTCATTATCTTGCATGAACCTAGATGGGGAAGAAGGATTCAAAAAAAATCTATATAAATAGGCAATGAGAGAACCAAAACATGAGACATTGTTATGCTAGTCAAATTATTGTTTGACCAAATCACCATTGCACTATTGAAGCCAAATAAGGGAATAACACTAGCATGTTGGCCATATTTCTTCTAAGCATTCCATCATCTTAGTGAGGTAAGAGGAATCCACCATTGAAGAGTCTTCATACTTCTTTGAGAGAGAGGAGAAACTTGCAATGATATTGAGGAAGAGAAAACCCCTTGTTGAGGACTTTTGGGCTCCATATCTCAAAGAATTCTCTTCAAATGTCTAAGATTCATCTATTGTATTCAACCTCTACTACTAGAAGTCAATAAAGGGAGGTTGCTCCATTATATTATTTATTTTTTTGCTCCATTTGAGCATTGTTTGTGTATTTACCTCTTTGTTTAGTTTCTGTTTATGTATGCATTGTTTCCACTATTTACAATTTTGTGTTTATTTAAGTCTATCCACTAACAACACCAATTTTTACTGTGATCCTTTGCAGGGAACAATCAACTGCGAAGGAGGTGTCTTTTGGTACTCTCGTGTCCCAAATACACTTCCATAGGAATGGCAATTCCATTGTTATCTTTTCACTAATATAAATATTATTTTTGCAGGAACTCCTCTCTTCACAACCATACTACATGGCGCTCAAAACCTCTCTGTAATTTTTACAGATCCTAAGGACCAATTGTGAACTCGTAGAAGTGAAAGTTTTCCTTTTCTTTCTCGCTTGGACAACTTTTTCTCTAATAGATGCACACGCGCGTCTGTGTGTACTAAACACACCCAGTCAATAGAAATAAAAAAATGAGCCTTGTATTTGTCTTTTTTTTCTCATGTGATTGGCAGCCTTTAGTGAATTGCCTTCGCCTCAGCATTCTGTGTTTTCTATTTAATAACCCTAGTTTCTTTAATAACCTCAATTGGTGAAGCAATAGAGTTTTTTTTATTATTATTTTACATTTGCAATTCCACACATAGCTTTATTAGGGAGAAACGTAAGTGGCCAAATTCCACACATTAATTTCAACCTACTTTTCTTAACTTTTCTGCAAATCACATAGCTTAATTAGTAAAGGAGTAAGTGGCCCATCATCCACAAATATTGCTACTAACCAAAACATTTCATTCATCATTTTTAGGGACTAGGAGTAAATGCTATTATAGAAAGTAAGTAATCTTTGCTGACCTCATGTCTCTTAGACGACGTTGGGCTTTCACATGAAAACTTTCTCAAAATCATTTGAATTTCCATCTCCCTTGTTAAACTCCACATAGTTTAATAGGAAAAGAGTAAGTGGCCCATAATCCACAAAATATTTCTTTTTTCCATGCAATGAATAATAAACACTTAGTGTAATTAGAAGGACATTGTAAAGGATCACCGCATATTCGCATCTTATCACACTTTGTATGTTCACTTTCATCACACACTAAGCTTCCATATGCCTTGTACTCAAGGGTATCCATTTTTCAGAGCTTTGTGTACTTAGTCTATTTTGGCTTACAAAATCACTCCATAAGTGAATTAAGACTCCTTAAAAACAACCATAGCTATAACCAGGTAAGTTTCCCCATAGGGGCCACCAAACAATTATAGTTCAAGTTAGGACCATTGGGGGTAGGCATCCCATAAGCCATCATGGTCATGTTACACCTTTGAAGCATAGTTGTTGACTTTTTGGGAAGATTAAAGTCCTTCAACCATCCCACAGAAAAGAATACTCGAGCATGTCAAAGACCCGATTCAAAGGGGTTTCAACTTAGGTCCAGTGCGTGTGGTACTCTTCAGGGCTGCCTAGCCCATCTAGTGCTTGAAATTGGTAACTGACTACAAAGAAGCTAAAGACTTGAATTCTCATGTGGGGCGAAGGTACTTTATTGGCCAAAATCTAGGGCATCCTTTCCCTATAGGTGATGGTGCAAGCAACACTTGAGCCTCATTACCATTACCTTGATTGATTCTTTGACTACTGAAAGGCATCGCCAGTTCTTTCAGGATGTTGCACCATGACCCATCAGAAGATATCCTCTCAAGGCCCAGTTACTTTTAGAGGGAACAAGATGATTAATTCTACATAGGATTTTTTATCATACGCAAAAAATGAAAACCTTTTTCTTGTTTACTTGATCACATAGTTTAATTATTAAAGGAAAATAAACCATTTATATTTTCTCTTTGTTTTATGTATGTGATCATATTTCATTGATATTTATCTACTTCCCTCACCATACAAAAAGTAACACACACTCTAATTGGCACCATAGGGGACCCCATGGCTCCTCGTTGATCTAGGCATTTTCTAAAACTCCCCCCATTACTGGGAGGTGTGTCGAGACTCCTACCATTTAGGCATAGAGGATGTCACACAACCACCATTATTGGATCTTCCTTTATTTGTGAATCTTTGCTCGAAACGCCTCCTCATCAAATTACACCCTTCACCACTCCAGAAAGATTCCCACATGTGACCCCTTTGGGAGTGCACACTCCACTCCTCCAGAAAGTCCCTGAGACACCCATCGAGGTAGTTCTCTCGAGTCTTCCCCATAGAGGACCCCTTTGCATATAACTATCTAGAATCATTTTTCTATGGAAGGTAATGTGCATATCCCATTACTAGCTTCATTAAACCTGCCAAATTTAAGAAAGCTAACCAATGGCTCGATTGCTCATGGCCAAAATTGGTCGACTATGCCCATCAAGCTCCCTTCGGATATTCCAAAGTTCAATGGAAAATAGGATGAAGATCCAGGGAACCATGTCATGACTTTTCACCTGTGGTGTTTTTCTAATAGTATCACTAAGGATACTATTCGATTACGACTATTTCAACGGACCCTAACAAGACCTGTAATGAAATGGTATGTCAACTAGCCTTCTATTTAGCACAAAGACATTAGTTCATTAGCTACAACTTTCCTCACCTTCTTCCAGCTCCCAGTTTACCATGATTCTGGTCTAGAACTCCTCACCCACTTCAATCAAATAACCTCTACTCACATCTCAGACCATATCCATGAATGGTTAAAACATCACAACCTATGAAAAACCCAATTTGAAGATAAAGTCCTCTTGGGCTTATTCCTAAGGTCCCTCACATATGAAATCTCTAAGGATGTGGAAAATTCATACCCAAAGACCAAGGAAGAAGGAATTAGTAAAGCCTAACAAATGGAGCTTATCTATACCAAGTCTGGGTACATTTATCATGTGCTCCTAAAAGCCCCACGCTTGAAAAATTATAAAGAGATCCTAGGCACATCCAATGGTGCTTATGGATTAATTGGGTCCATATCCCAAAATCAGCATAACCATAACTATGAATACCTTGGATATTTGTTCAATGGAAAAGAATTTGATGCTATTCAAAACACATCACCATTGCAACATACAAGGTATTATCATGGTCAACCCACACCTATGCAGAATACAATTAATAGGGTTAAACAATATTAGCCTCCTCATGGAGGTTCATATCCTACACCACAAGGAAAAAAATACTCCTGTAGGAATATAGACATGATGCCGTCTTCCCAGATTCCATACATTAATTAGGGACAAGGAAACCAATATTATATTTTCCCAGCACAACAACAAAATAACCCACTAATGCAAAACAATGCAAGGGTGAATCTAGTGTAACCTTATCTTGCTTCACAACAACAATTAGAGGAACAAATGAATTCAACTAATCCTTCAAATGTTTCTATGAAAAAACCAAAAATTAAGCCAAAGGGAGAACCTGAAAAGGGGGGAAACAACCAGCAACGACCCCCATCGGAACTGGGAAGGGGCAACCCCAACCGGAATAAAAATCAAGGAACGACCAACAATAGCCCACAAAAACATGGCAAGAACAAAAGTCTATGGAATAATCATTGATGTGCTATCTATGGGGATTACGCTCATTATACCCACCATTGTCCTCAACTTCCTGATTTAAAAAGGATACAAGATAATATGCGGAAAGTAGTTCAAAAAACGGTAGTGATGCAAGACCCTTCCCCCATCAGGGAGTAGTTAACGCACAACAACAAACTCCCCACCCTCATCCATATAGAATCACCATAACAATACTAATCATGATATTTTCATGACAAGAGAGGATATCCTCATGCAAACTCAGAACTGAAGTTATGAAGCTCCCCTAGAGCCCAATCAATCCACCTCGACTATGATGATAGCTATAGGGCCATTGACCATCGCTTGACCTTCTATAGAATCTATGCCTAAAATAGTCAAATGACCTTTACGGTGCATAGGACACAAATCGAAACCTACTCATAGCTACAACATGGTCGATGACTTAGCACAATCACCGTTAGTTATGTCAGCACTAGAAATCTTGCAAGCATGCCCAACCTAATGGAAAGACTTACTTTCCACTTTAGGTGTAATCAACCCATCCGATTCTCATATAATGGTCTTCAACATGGAAAAATCTACTCCACGGCTACCATGAGCTATTGCTTTCCAAATCCGAGTCTCAGTCCAAAATATCAACATTCATTATTATATCATTGATGAAGGGGCTTCCACATGTATCATGTCCAATATGTTTGGCAGAAACTAGGATCCCCCAAACTCAAAAATTTTGACATTATGCTTAGAGAATATGACGAGTGCCCCTCTACTCTTGTTGGGTTATAATATATTGCGCCAAATAAGTTGGCTGGAAAAATTGTCTTAATAGACATCAAAGTACTCGACACCAAGTTGTATTACAACATCTTACTCAGATGAAGCTATATGTATGAGATTCTCATAGTCACCTCATCGGTGTTCAGAATAATGATGTTCCCCTATGATGGAAAAATAATTACTATTGATCAACTCACATACTTTGAGAAGGCAACCCTACCCACACCAGACAACATACATCCCTTAGTCTTGTCCTCCCACGAGTTGATCACTACTTACACTGAGCTCAACCTGGGCCAGTTTAAGCCATCAACACTCCTAGGGACATTCCTAGGAGATCCTCTGGTGCTACAAGAAGTTTTCCCAAACATTAGATCAATGGTTTGCATGATGACTTTATAAAACACCATCCAAAACCCAACACTAGTTCCAAACACCATACACCTTGCAACTATTGATTCCATGACTCTATCTCACACCATTACGCAAACCCAATTTTTATGCCCACCTAGATTTGTCTCACACTAAGACATGACAACCCTTACATTACCAAATATGTCTCTTGCGATACAATTCTGAGATCTAGTCCCCACGACCATGTTGACTGATCCAGGACACATTTCAGTAGGTAATATCCCTATACATACATATCAGGAAACCAACCCTACTTGAGACCATCCTGCATTGACACTAACTAGGGCCAGAAAAAAGGCTAAACAAAATCGTAAAACAGGAGAACCCTCAACCTCCTCTAGGGCCCTGGAACCTTATGTGTTATGTGAATAATTTGGGCACCCAGGCCACATATGCCTCGATTTATATGTGTTGAAAGCCATCATGCACGCCTCTAAAACATCGGTATCCTCAGCTCCACTAAAAGGAGTGAAAGTTGTGCATGTACATAATAAATAATTACACACAACAACATACATGCACTGTCTACGTGGATTCTACAAATCATTGAGCTTCCTATGTTGATTCATGAATGAAAACTATTACCTCCTGGACTTAGAAATTGAATCCATAGAACCCATTCCCCCACCCAGAGAAGAAGGACCCCTATATGTCTTATGTGTGTTGGGGGAGAAACGACAACCAACAATAAAATTGGTCCCCCATCATTTTACCTCCCATCACCATCCCCAACTGAGATCAGGCTAAAAGCAATCTAAAACCATCTGGCAAAGAAATTCATCCATCACATGCACCCTATGTGATAAACCCAACCATTTGATAAATAAGTGTTTTGAATTGAGTAAGTTCAATGACATCTCTTGCTTAGTGGCCCAAATTCCCCACAAACATCTCAACAACCAAGAGAAAAGCACACATTGTTATTGTCACATCTGCTCTCAATTCCACCACCCAAGGAATTGTCAGTATCTTCCATGGTCTCGTGTAGAAATGGTAGCACTAAAACCAATCCATACAAGTAGGTCACACCGCACCAATACCATGACCTAAAGATGGATACTGCCACAGGATATCCGTTCTCATGATATCAATGAGGCATCAACATCCCATATTATGAACATTACTACCTCCCATACAATCTATTCAGTTAGTTTTAGACCAGTATGTGGAAACTCTACCCAAGCCTCTCATAGCATTAAAGATACCTCTATAACACACGCATTTCCAAAATGACAATCCCTTCAGAATAATGAAGCCCGCAAAAATATGGTCAAAACCTCATTCAATCGAAACAACACCCCTCAGACATTTATCGAAGGAGAGTTAGTCCTCCACTATGATGTCGCCTAGGAAGCAGTAGGACCTGGAAAGTTTGAAACTCTTTGGAAGGGCCCATACATAATTAAACATTGCCTTCTCAAGGGAGCATACATACTATGAGATCTCGATGGGACTTTCCTAAAAAATCCCATCAATGGTCTCTACCTCAAATAATTTCACTCATTAAATTCTAGAGTAGACATATATGCACCACAACTTATTCTTTTATGGTGACCAATTGATCATGAATTAACTCTAAAATCATTTTCTCATCACGTGTCAACAGATGGATCCTCCACCATCTTATCATCACAGGTTCGCTGACAGTTCATCTTGATGGTCGCAAAACCTCACTTCTAAGCCTGGGCCATATACTCTCCTGACCAGACACCTCGTCTATCTAATGGAATTTGTATCAGGCCATCCACCAATATCAATCAGAGTATGATGCCATCATAGGCATCTTGGCTGATTCCCACCACCTAGGTATCCATCACCTACTTGTATTCCTTGATTGCTAACTAGTTGTATCATAGTTAAACAGGACCTTTCACATCCATGATTCATTCCTCTTTTAGAAATATATGAATCCAAAAAGATTTGCTAGATATTTTTATCATATCACATTTACACATATACCAAGGGATCAAAATCATATAGCTAATCGCATCACTAATCAAATCCTAGACTAGCATGCATCACATATATATCACCATCAAGATACATGAAACATCAACAAAAGATACATCTCAAATAAAATGTAGAAATGCAAAAGATGTATAGACAAATCCAGCACATCATGAGAGCCGCCAAAAAATGATCTCGTATATACGTCAAAAAAAATATGAGTACAAAAGATACCACTGGCCCATGACTATGAAAAATAAGTCAACAAAATATAGGGGAACATCATCATAATGGGTGATTGCCCTGGTACATACATAATCTCATAAAATAAAAAAACCATTAAGTCTGTCTAGGGCTCTTCTAGCCCAATATTTTCATCTGGAGCTAAAATCGGATTAGTCGTAGCCATCGCCATGGCGATGCAGCACAAAACTGGTTGGTGTGCCTGCTACAATGAAATCATCATCTCAACAATGACATCCGCCAAGCCAGTCCATCCATTGACAAGAAACCCTCTATTCAGGGAATCCAACAAACCCCAAGTATCATGGTAGCTCCATAACTCTTTCTTGGTAGCTTCCAAGCATGCCTCTGGATCCTCAGCACGCGTGTGCCATCGCTCTGCATCCTTAGCATGTGTGCGCCATCACTTGGCATCCTCACTTGCTACTACAATGCCACCCTCTTTGAAGGGCCCACCAATCTCAATCTGACGCCATTCTGTTGATCACTCTAGACCGCCCGAGGAACAGTCAGTGGCCTCAGCACCCTCAGTCTCTATGGAATAGGGGCATCCCATTTAACACCCATATGCCTCGGATCATAGCCTACCAAATAGGCCATTAGTCACCCCCGCATCTACAAGTAAACAAGCATGGTGTGAACATCATGATAAATAAAATATCATAAAAAATACATGAAATCACACATGTATACAAATGCAGAAATCAAAATATACCTGTTTTTCCCTAGGCATCACCTTGACGAAGCCCCATGTCGAGATCTCTGTGAAAGTCCACTTCGCGATAAGGGAACTCTAGAATCAACTGAGGATTGGAGTTAAACCAATCCTCTATAGTGGCATTACAGTAAGGCCCAACCATGCCACCCCCAGCTCTCAGCATCACACCTCCACAATGGTGCATGTAATGGGTCCCTGGCAGGCCCCACTGGTACTGCTAAAATTGGATGAAGCATGACCACCCACTAATATAGAATGTTGCAAAGCACACTGCCATAGCAGAAACTCTTGAGTGTCCCGCACTCCACTTGCGTAGGCTGCGACAACATCCATTGATGAAATAACTGGGCCCTATCAAAGAAGTTTCATGCCCACAACTGCTACAATACTTCTATATGGTACCCCAAGCATCAGCTGGGGCATGATGACCCCACCAATCTCACAATCATTTCTAGCGCTACTCATTTGGCTAAATACAAAATAGTTACAATCTTAATGCAACCCTCCTTATAGGGTTTAGGTCCACAGTGAGTCTCACCCTCCACCTTGACCCAATGATGAATATCCACATGCTAAGCTGGAAGTGGATATGGTAATGCCTCCCAACAAGGCAACAAAATAGCAAAAAAACAGATATCGATATGAGGTGATATCATAAAATCTGTCAACCCAATGACCATATCCTGATGGTCCACATCCCAACATATGACCAAAAACAGAGGAACCTATGTTGTGACCTCATCAATGGGTTATAGAGGAACTTCAAGAGCCCCCATTGCACCAGCAACTAGATAGTTGCACAATTATAAGCTATTGTTGTATGCAACTAGACCCAATCCCTCTCCCTCCAAATCAGCCTGCCACCAAAGATACAATATATCAAACAACAAGTATAAGTCCCCATAGGTTTTCTAAATAGGGAAAAAAACCATGAAAAACCCTTGTTTTTCATAGCCGCACATGTATAGGCCTAACGACGTGATCTCACATGTCTTTTTTCTCAACAGAAACAAATATGTCAAGTCATTAAGACGTGATGTCCAAAGTGCCCAGAACTGTGCACTTATTTTTCAAATAGGCCCACGGTTCGCATTTTTGTCTTACACAGATGTGCAACCATCGTGCAATAACTTGGTTAAGCTATGACGAACCCTACAAGGTTCTGCCATGGAATTTTTCCCTTCATATGCATGGTGTGCATATATGAGAAGGCATTTTTCACTGAGTCACTGCAAAAAACCCAAGGTTTGTGTGGCAACCGCACGACTCCAAGCGAGTCGCCCGTGCGACCAAGAGAAATAAAACCTATAAGGCCATAAATGGGACCCCTATACACCATACCTACCCTAGAAACTACCAAATTGATAAAGACTAAGGTATAAGCTCTTACCTTGCTCTCTCCACCCATATCCCTGGTACTTTGGCTGACCACAATGGCAAGAAAAGATACAAAAGTGTGCTCTGACCTCCATAGCTCAGCAATGCAAATGAGTGATATTTGGGCCCCTTAGACCTATCTATTTCCCTTTTCACCATCTCTTGGGGTTCATTACAAAAGCTTGGGATATCCATTGACAAAATCGGAAGAGATGGAAGGATCAATACCACACCATCTTCATCATGGAACCCTTTGTTCTGGTAAATAAGAAAACTCATTTTTTTAGCCTTTCATGCACTCAAAAACTCATGCCAGGTACTCCTCAAGTTCTTTAATTCATAGTATTCATTATATGTATGTCTTGAACAATTCTTTCACTTTGGGTATTGGTTGTGTCCATTGCAGGAAAATCATATATGATCCACTTCAACCAACATACTTACAAGAAAACAACATAGTAGGTATCATTCTCCATTTAGCATGATAAGCTTCCTCATAAAGCTTTGTATTTCCTGACATCATTTCTCAAAAATGAACCATAAGGTCCATCATATTAACCATGTTTATTACCACCTCACCTTTTCATATGATAAACATCTGCGATGGTAGATAGAACCCCACCCCCACCCGCCCCCCCCTATGGCTCACTTTATCTTTGTAGACCCTTCTTCGCTAACAGGAGCCATGATCACTCACTCTGGCCCAAGAACCATCTCACTTACATACCTTGAATTTTGGCCTCATTATGCTACACTCATTCCACATACACCCCATTTTCTGGGCCATCTCAGGTATTTTACGATGAATTTAGATGGATGTATCTCCACATCCTACATTTGACCTATCATTCACCCATATTACATAGCCCATTTGTGTCACTTCATCTATTTCACCAACCCAATTTAGAGACCAACCAATGGCCTCCCCACCCTCAGAAAAAAACCACATCTCCATGCAAGTTACCATCATTATGGGTCACTCGTCTCTATGGTTGTACATCAAAACCACCCTCATATTCTTTTGGAAAGTCTACATAGATTTATAATAAAAAAAATATCTCCCATCCACATTTTTCTATTTTTCATATATTTTACCTGGCGGAAGTCTCCAGTAACACTTGGTCAAAGCTTACACCTTAGCAGCAATCACTTTCCATTTTTGACACCTATCAAAACCTACTTACACCCATCTTGGAAATCCTACTGACTCTAGGACCATCACCATGAGTAAACATGTTTTGTCTGCCACCATTTTCACACGCTACAACCTCAGGCTAGTTATCCATATCTTCATATATCGATAACTCTCACTATTATTCTTATCTAACCTAAGTTATTACAATTTTTTCACATCTCATATTGATTCCCCGACTTAGCATGTCAGTCGGTTAAAGCTCCTTTACTCTCGACTTCAACAATTTCATTCTAGGATAGAGGTAATACCGTGGATACTCCCCCCTGGAGGGATATCCTTGGGTGGCACAATGGGAATCATTAATTTCCACTAATTTCATTGGTCCCCTTGAAATTCAACGCCAACACAAGCTTTCATGTCAAGGTGGTACTGTACTTAGTTACCATTATAGTCCTTTCATTTAGTCGAAGACCCTCACATCACTAAGCACCTCATTCAACAGTTCTTATGTTATGATATGGGGGAGGTACCCAAAGTCAGGGAACTTTGCATATCGTAGTCCCCCATTCAATAGTGCATCACCTCTATTATGCATAGTGGAACCATATTATGCCTATTTGACTAGAAAGTTCCCTTGAAGGCGTCAACAGTTATCATCGTCAACTATCAACATGTAAACTACCATAATGTTGGCTGGACAAAAAGCCAATCTTTTCCCGATTGTAATTAGTTTTGATTAGCCATCATAATGAGCATGGGACATGTCTACCTCATATAGAAACATTTTTATTTTAGGTTTCCACCAAAGCGTGCTTACCATTTATACTCTGTCAAGGGGTTTTTCTCTACACGTCTCCACAAAATGCTATGCTCTCTCAAAGTTGATCAGACTCTCCATCATAAAAGAAAAAGTGATGTATTTTGACTGTAAGGTTCCTCCTAACCTCATACATCAGGGAAAAAATATTAGCACTATAAAATCATACACCTGTTAGTATAATCCAAAAGACACTAAAAGGTATCCAACAGAATGCACAAGTGAACATTTTCCAGCTAAAACATCATGAAGTTTAAAAAATCAAAGTTCTCCTAAGGTCCAAAGTTTATAAAGAAAAAACAATTAACGCCATGTGTTTATTTCTTCGATAAACGTGCATGTCAAATATCCTTTGAAAGCCGCACAGTTGCAGACACTGATGACTCAGTGATCTAGGACCACTCTAAACACTTGGGATCGATTCTCTGACATGAACTCAATCTAGTACAATTGAATTCGAGCCACCTTTGAGATATGAATTCCTCAATTGAATAATCTTGTCCTACTCATGTGTCATTATCATGCATGAACCAAGAGGGGGAAGAAGGATTCAAAAAATTCTATATAAAAATGCCACGAGAGAAACTAAACATGAGACATTGTTATGCTTGCCAAATTGTTGTTTGAGCAAACCACCATTGTAATGTTGAAGCCAAATAAGGGAATAACACTAGCATGTTGCCCATATTTCTTCTAAGCAATACATCATCTTAGTGAGAGAAGAGTAATCCACCATTGGAGAGTCTTCATACTTCTTTGAGAGAGAGGATAAACTTTCAAAGAGATTAAGGAAGAGAAACCCCTTTGCTGAAGAGTTTTGGGCTCCATAGCCCAAATAATTCTCTTCAAGTGTCTAAGATTCATCTATTGTATTCAAACTCTACTACCAACAGTAAATAAAGGGATATTTTTCCATTATCTTATTGATTTGTTTTCTCCATTTGTGCATTGTTTGTGTATTTACCTCTTTGTTTAGTTTATGTTTATGTATGCATTGTTTCCACTATTCACAATGTTGTGTTTATTTATGTTCACTAACAACACTGAGTTTGATTGTGATCCTTTGCAGGGAATAATTAAATGCTAAAGAGGTGTCTTTTGGTACACTTGTATCCCAAATACACTACCACATGGACCATGGACATTGATGCCTCTTGAATATTGGTTCGAGAGGGAGAGGATCACCTCTCATTGATGATAAGTATTTCTTATGATGCCTCTTAATTTTGTTTATACCTATGGATCTAATGATTGTTTTTATTAATTATACTTCCTGGATATGTATTTGGGTATATCAATGTTTCTAACCTCCTTGATGAGATGTGATGAGTAGATCCTTCTTTAGGATCATTTGAAATGCAAGAAGGATGGCTAGGGCTGGAAAATTTCAAAATGCACTATATAAAAAGATGAAAAAGTGCTTCAAGCAACCTATGTCTAATGAAAAGGGGTATAGGTATTTTAATACCACAAGGTATGCATGGTATGTCGCATTTCAACTGTAACATTGGATGGATTGGTAAGCCCTAAGGTATGATGAGAATATATCTTTCTTTGATGGCTCATACATGCATATGAAAGTGACTTGGATCTATGTTTCCTATGATGAAATGATGCACCTAGTGTTGAACATTTTGATCTTCTTGAATTCTATGAGGCTATCTAAAGTTGATACATTGATACACTTGATGTTTGGCTAACATCCATCCATTGGACATCTGGATCCTATAAAGAAGGCTAGAACCTTGAATCTAGTAAATGATACTCTTGGTACTTGTCAAGATGGATATTATATAGAAGGATAGCTCATTGAATCCTATACACGAGTCTACTGATAATGATTGCGATAAGCATGATGAAATCATATGGAAAGATATATTGGCACTCTCATTGTTCTGATAAATATTTATTGAATGAACTTACATGATCCAATTGATCATGATAAGCATGATGTTAGAGATATAACTATGAGTTTGATGCTTTAGATCTCTTACTACCTGTGGTCATGTCTTGATGGAATATGGTTAAACTGAATGTCCTAACTTGATGAACTGACTTGAAAGAAAATGTTACTGTGTTCATAATATTTGAGATGTTATGTTGCATCTATACGATTCTTTAAGTCTAACCTTTGATGAAATATTGATGTCATAGTCATTATAGATATATGTTTATGATCTAATAGATATATTGTTGCTTGACTCTAGTAGAGATATGTTGATGACTTGAATAAAGTTTAATGAAGTAGATTCCCAGTCGGAGGGAGAATCTCTTCTCAAGACTCTTAATCATATTACTATTTTCATTTTGTGTTGCTGAAGTATGATTTATATGCATCTGATAGTATTGATCTATAAGAGTGTCTTAGGTCTTAAGCCTGTACATAAATTAGGTTTTCGACTCTAGGTGCAGACATAGAACTAGCAACTTTCATCCCTAGAGACACGCATGCTAAGGCCAAGGTAGTGTCCAGGAAACTAAAGACACTTCGATGCTAATCTGAAGTGAGCATCTAGGGGTTTGACTACAGCTGACCATCATTTGAAGCTTTCTGAACTTTGAATCAAGGTGTCTTTGACATATTCTGCCACTGTAATCTGATTTCTAAAGTTGTTGGGTTAAATTTTTGATCACATAAAAAGGAAGTATTGTGCATGAAATCGGATGGCCACCTAGAGGATGTCATTTCCACAGATGTGTTGTAGATAAAAGATCTGGAAGTAGGAAAATGTTGAATGTTTTCCATAACATGAACATGCAGATTGAACTTGTGTTTGCAGGTGACCGGGACATACATATAGATATGTTACTATGTTTGTGCTACAAGAGTTTGGCATGATTTGGCTTATTGATAATAGATCAGCAGTCTTCGGTGTTGTGTCTTGATACTTGACAATAACTTGGAATTTTCAATTAAATATTAAGATATGTTTTGACTATATATATCTCTACGATAGAAAATTTGGGCTTGACCTAATAACCTGATTTGATGATTGTTGAATTTCCATGACATCAATGCTATGTGGGTATTTATAAGAATTATTTTTTATAGGCTTCATTGTTACTACAACAATGGTTGTAGTAATGATAGTTGTGATTCAACATGAAAATGGAATGTGCATGACTCATCCTTGGTGTATGCATTTGAACCTAGTGACAAAAATGACTTGTATTATGAAAATGACTTGATCAAGTTCAAATTGATAATGCATGGTTGATGACAACTTGTTGGAATAATAATCAAGAAATTCACAACTTGATATGAGCTCTCCCTGTCACTCGGTTGAAAGTATTGGTACTATGATAAAATTACTTTGATAATGGTTGTGATCTGGCCTCTAAAATTTGATGAGCTGAATTTGTTGATGTGATGGTACAACATTGATTTATGTAAGGCTGATTCTGTTGTCTTGGCAACGCATTATGCTTACAACATTGCATAAAGCAAGCTCCTTGATCCAAATATGTCTATATTTGACAGTTATCTGATGAATTTAGGATGATGAGTTCCAAGGTATGACTTTGATTTTGATTATGGTTTTGGTTTTGGTTTTATATCCTCATGGTCTACTCTTAACAGGTGACGAGCCTCTAATGATCTAAATCAGAGGAAGATAGCTTCTAAAGCTCTAAATGATGTATCATGGCATGATGAATCAATTTCTAGAATTTGGAAAAGAAATTATATATTGCAAAGCTATTTAAGTTTTGTTTTGAATAATGAAAATCCAAATCCTTGGCTACTCAATTTGAAGTTGAAAGATGCTATTGAACTTGACATGACATCCAAATGTTGATTGAAGCATTAATTTTCCATTTTGAACATCCATCTGTGTGTATGTGTGTGTGTGTGTGTGTGTGTGTATAGATGGTGTGCATAGAACCTGAATAAATTTATGAGTGAGCTGCTTCATTCACATAGAGTTTCCACTGAGCATCCTTTGAAATATCTACATGAGATATTTAATTTTTGAGGCTAAGATATTTCTCCTATGATATGTGATTGTATGAATGTATTTTTGTTTATAGAGATTATTATTAATCACATTTGGATGTTTCTTTATATGAGATATGCCATGATATCTTGGATGAGAGTTCCATAGTATGATTGAGGATGAGTATGATGTTGCTAGCATGGCTAGCTGTGAGGTAGGATGAAGAAGATCCTTAGAGATCTATCTGAGCATGATCTAGATATGACATGGATAAATTGTGATTACATAGTGTGAGATCCGATTGGCAATAAATCCCATATTTATAGTTGGGACCAAGATACTCTCATATATTGAGACAGTGCATTTGTTCAAAAAAATCTCAGGCCTGTGGTTGGAACCCCCTTGAGAGGGAGGATGATTATGGTATCATTTTGTGATTTATATGATTATTTATGATCTATCATGATATTTGATTTGACATCCTGTATGAACAGGAAACAACTACTATTGAGACAATTTGATACCAAATTTGAGTATGATGAGAGTAGTGATGATCAAGGATAGTGAGCCAACTCTTCCTCCCTGTCTAAGCTCCCAAGGAGAGGAATTGAGATGGAGGTCTCCAAGGGTTGAGGGAACTCTGGAAAATAGTGTATGAACCCTATCTATTACCCATAGGGTTGAAGATGTTTCTCCCCTATTTTCATAGGGTTGGAGAATGTTTCTCCCCTGTTTGGTCATTGCAGAGTATACCCCAGTTGGAATCATACCCACACGCAGGGCTTGTGGGAATACTGCTCCTCATTTGGACAATGAATTGAGAGTGTAATTAGGGTGTGCAACCCAATTTTATACCACATTATTGTTCAGGGTCATCAATGGGATGATGAGTGGGAAATAGGATGGGTTGAGATAGCCCTATGTGATTCTAGGTTGAGATTGAACTCCCTAATAAGATCCAAGGGTTGATATGTTCTCCCTTGTGTGTTTGGATATCCTATTGTTCAATATAGGATTATAGATATGTTCCCCATGAGATTCCGGGTTGATATGTGTTCCCCACTGTGGATCTAGGTTGATATGTGATCCTTAATGATATGCTTTTTGATGATGATTGATGATGATATTCTGGGTAGTAACCCGCTGGTAAAGATTCCAAGTAGTAACTTGTTGGATAGAGGGTGGTAGATTAATCTCCCCTCTGGTAACAAATTCTTCTTCTTTTAGATTCAAGAATGTTCAATATATGAGCAGGGACAATCAAGAGATAAGTAGGGATAAGAAAAGGATATATCGAGATGTAAATTGATTATCTGTAATGATTAGATACTTGAGGTGGTCATGGCATGATGACCACATGATAGAGATGATTAGGAATGATACGTGATGACACTTGAAGACACTCGAATATCATATTGATCAATGGACATATATTGGAAGTGGAATTCTCCCTAATTGAGAGGGAGTGTTAATTTTTGCAATTGTGGTCAAATTCCACCTTGGACAACTCAGATGAATGAGATGATTATTTCACTAGATTCCGCTTTTTGAGAAGACCAAAATCGACCTAAAGATCATCTTATTTGGACAAGCCAAACTTGATTTTTGAATTTATTTATTCACTCATGTATATTGGGTTAGGTCGACCCTAAGCACATGTTAAATTGGACAGGTCGACCTCAACCCAAAGTGGACCCCAATCAAATCCTATAAATAGAATATAACTCAAGCTCATTTGGACACATTGATCAAGCTTTTTATATCCTCTTATTATCTTGGTTTGCATAGGTCTATTGAAGGAAAGTTCACATAAGGGTTTGAAATCTCAGGAGTGAAGCTTGCATTAATTTAGGGTTTTCTGATTCCTGGGCATTGGCACAAAACTGGGAATTTTAGTTCCTTGATGCTGGGACATAATGGTTAATAAAATGTCTAGAAATCCCTAGACGCTTGCACAAAGTGTTTATGGGAGAGTCCAGGAGGCTAGGGTTTCTGCTCCTCAATTTGGTCTATGGACACATGCACAATATGGTTTTGAGAGCGTCCAAGCTACCATAGGCACTCGTACAGAAGCCTTATGAGAGTGTCCATAGTTTAAGGAACATCTAGGTATGTTTGACCTCGGACGCCCTCATATAGTTCACCTCGGAGTTTCCATATATGTTCCAAAAGCAGTCTTCTAGTTCTATAGAGAGTGTCTAGGACTACTATAAACGCTCACATAACTCCTCCTTACATCTGGGACTCAAAGATGAGATTTAAGTATTATGAAGATTCCTATCAATGACAAAAGTGTTCAGTAATGTCAATCATAGTTACAAAAATATCTAACAATTGATTACAGTCAGTGACAACTCACTACAATCCTTAGAATCAAGGTTGTGATTATGAGCATCATTAGATATGTTTCATGGATATCATAGTTACTTTGTTGCATTGATAAAGTTATGGATCATTGTACTCTCTTTTGTTAAATCATTTGATGAAGATCTAAGAAAAAGAAGATTTGCAAGGTTTTTCCCCATAGTGGGTTTTGCGCTGGTCTCAGACTAATCCTGGTGTCTCTATGTGTGCATGATTTTCTTCTATTGTCCCTTTATGTTCCACTGCATTGATGATGATGATGTTGTTATTTCTATATAATTGCATATGCTGATGAATAATGGTGTAGATAATAGTATTGTAATGATTATATGGGTGAACTTAATGTATTAATAAAGAAATGCAATTATCAAAGCAAAGAACAATGTAGCCCTATGAAAAATTAACATTTCTCATAAGTTAATGCATTACAAATAATAGAGCACAAGGGTAGTGAGTTGAAGAAGAAGTTTCCACAAGAAAATGTTCTTTAACTAAATTAGATTCTAGATCTAAATATTTCAATTAAAAATATTCTTGAGGAATTGAAAGATCATTTGGTGCACTTGGGCTTTCATCACCAGATACATCAATGGAGTCATCATCATTAGAATTATGGCCTCCCAAGACTTTATATGGATTGGGAAAATTGATTTCATTTGATTTACTACCAATATTACTAGATTCCTATCTTAGCCAAGAATGGAGTAAAACCATCTTCACATGGAGGAATTTGAAAAAGAGAAGAAATATTGAAATAATATTCATCTTTCATGTCCTCTACCTGTGAAATGTGACTACCTTGCACCTGATCGCTGTTTGGAATTGGAAGAGGTTGATTAAATAGATTAAGCGGAAATGGGGTTATGTGAATGAGATGATAATGGAGAACAAACATCCCTTGTTCATGCTCCTAACCTGATCATGTTCAATATTAAAGTTGTGAGTGTTAATATCATCTTGAAAAATCAAGCAATTAGTCTTCACCCTGGGCTTCATGAACGATTCCAAGATTCCCTCCATCGGATCTAAATCATGGAAATTGGAAGAAGGTTGAAGAGACATATTAGCAATTCGGTTTCGAGATTTCCCAAATTCGACATCATCATAAGGGGGAACCCAAATTTATACTAAAAAATGAGGAGGACAAGGAAAAAAAGTAATAATAGGTTCCTCCTTTGAAATTATGGGTGTCTCATGTTTTTCAGAAGTTGGGGGAGGAGAATTATCCAAGGGTTCCGATTTACACTACTTCAAAGATATTTGAACCAACTTTTTAAACTTTTGTTTAAGGAAATCCCAATATATATATCTTCTCTAGGAAACTCATAATAGTGGTGAAGGAATGTCTTAGGAAAATACTCAATTAACACATCAGGCTTCATTCTTAATTGATTAATCCTTTTAAGAATATATTAGTAATCATACCTATTAAAGGCTTAATGAAGCTCCTAAAGAAATTGTTCAAAAGAATCAATGGAAGCGGATGGTAAGGTATGACACAATCATTTAACTTGACCTTAAAGGGTGAGAAATAAAAGTACAAAAGAAATATATTCACAATCAATTTCATAAAATTCACAAAAATAAAGAAAATTAGATATATGCTCGGTTATGGATATCTCACCCTCGCCATGAAACTTTAATTTAGACAAGTTAAAAAGAGGTTCATCAAGGATTAAAAGTTTACCATTGTATATATTGGAAAAATACCCCAGGAGTATGAGTTGGGGATGATCCATTTAAGATAAGAGATTCAAATAAGACCCAACGGACATAACTTTTCATTTGACCCTCCTTCTAGAGCGAAAATGATGAAAATCTTGGATATCACCAACATAGAGAGGGTCTCCCCGATGTGAAGTCCCAATTAGACCTCACATCTTTTAGAGTAGGAGCCCTAGCCGAAGTATCGACCCGACCCCCATAACTCAAAGGTTTTATTTGGCTTCAACGAATAACATAAGATATGATAAACATAACCTTTGAAATCAACAAGAAAATTGACATTGTGTAACACGAATTGCAATGTGTAAAAGGAGACATTCACGAGAGTGGAGACCAAAGTATGTCTCTAAAAGGAAAGTAGTATTACTATCCTAAGAGAGCCACATGAGAGAAAGAAAATATTTGTTAGTTATCTAGCAAAGTATTTCACATAGACACAATGATGATTAATGTAAATACATCACACATTCAACAAGATAAGCACCAAATCTAATGAAATAGTTCAATTTCTTCAGTACACGAGAGCATAAATATATATTGCAAACATCTAAAGAATAGTCTTACAATATTCATGATACATGCATGGAAGTGTGTTGGCTTAGTGATATTATGACTATTAAGTGAAAGATCCAAGTACACAATTACAATGATGAGACACTAACTCCAATAGTGGAGCATTAAGTCAATTCTTGCTTCTCCAAGGAATGATCTTATCTTTTATGCCGAGCTAGAGAAGCCAAGGCTAGCTCTTCAAAGTATATGACTCCAAAAACCCTTTTCTTAAGTTCTGAGGTTTCTTTTATAACAAGAGGAATGACCTTTCATATCCCCTTATGACTCTTTAGCTACCCTGATGACTCTAGGACTCCTAAATGACCTTTCAACTTCTATTGACTCCTTGGTCCACATGTGACTTTTCATATTCCACATGTGACTCTTGGACTTCCACACATTTACATTTTATCATCTTTCTTTTGATAATACATAATTACATTCAACATCATGTGGCAAGACACATTGACACATATGACATTGCGATGACACTTATACAGGTCATCACTTGGCATTGATGACATGGAGCTTCATGATGATGTGGCAATGCCAATCTACTCCATTTCTTGATGTTTCTACAATGTTCATGAAAGATATGATTTTCTCTTCATCTTCACCCTCCAAAGGGCCTTGGAACAATATTGGAATATTCTAAGACATCATGAAATGTCTTCATTCTATCAGAAGCTAGGATCTCTCCATGTCTTCATGTTTGTTCTTTTGTGCTTCTTCTCTACAAGTTATTCTTTGTCTCTTCTCCTTATCATCTTCCTTGAGCATCACCTTGTCTTGTTGAGGAGATAAAATTGTCAATGAAGTTCACTCACAACAAGGCAAGATCAAACTGAAAATCACCTCTCTATCCCCAATTTTCTCATGGAAGAGACTAACTATGATAGGCATGTGTAAGGATTGAGAAGGAGTAGAGGATAGTGTAGTTGAGCTTAGTAGTAGTTGGGGGAGGGAATACTCTCAATAGGATGTACGACATGTGATATGTGGAGGGGCTTTTTAGAGTCCAGCTTAGTGAGAAAGTACTAGAGATAATGTGATGAGCTTGCTAATTGAAACTGCAACATGCACTAGGCTCCATGGAGAAGGAGGGAATGATAACATAGGTGATATTCACTGTGATCAAGGGAGGCCCTATCTGTGGACTAGAACTACAACATTTAGTAAGGAGGAAGGGAAGTACTTAGTGACTGTGTAGTGACGGGGTATAGTGGAAAAGGCTTGCTAGCTTGTTCCCTAAAATTTTGACATGTGTTATGACTGAAAGGCAGACTTTAGGAAGGGCACAATTTTCTTCACAAGTGATTTAGGAGAGGCTCAACTATCCACTAGAACTGTGACATGCAACATGAAGGAAAGAAAAATAAGTCATGGCATAGTGAGGGGTTACAGTCAGCAGTGGGAGCAAGACTAGGTACTACAACTATAACATGTTTTGTACATGAGAGGGAGGCTTCCAGGATAGCACAATTTACTTTTGCAGTGGATTAATATTCAATAGAAATGTGACCTGTACTCAGGAAGGCTAATTGGAAGTTGAGATTATGCAGTTGACTAAGTCAAGCAGAAGAAGTCAAGTCACTCTTCCCAGGGAGAGGCTTAATGTATTGTGAGATGGGAGAGACCTTATATGTTATAGTTTTCTTTTGGAGAGGGCCACTAGAAATGATCCATGTGCTATACAAGGAATAATTTCTAGAAAATTAGTGCAGTGAGTCAGTACAAACAAGAAAGGTTAGGTGACTCTGCTTTGAATATTTTCAATGTGCAATCATAGGAGCTTACCTTGAAGAGGTTTTAGTGTACAAGTCTAGGAGGAATATATCTAATAAATGAGGGTTATGAATAATCTATTATCATCACCTAGGAGACGGTCCATGTATTCAGAACTTGCACTAGGAAGAAGGACCAAGAAGAGCTCCAAAATAGCTAAGTGTGGGACCAGTAGAGTAAGAGAAGGAAAATCATCTGAACAATACTCAAACATGGATCACACATATGAATTCCATAAATACAAGCCATCATAATGCACAAGACTCATGAACAAGAATCACACCTTGAAACGATAGGAAAGCCACACTTGTTTTTATGTGTGATAGTTGAAATGCCACATTGTGACACTTATAATACAACTTGCGAAAGGAGTGTTGGCTATAACTATAAAGTGAGTTAATATGTAGGAATGTATCTAGTGCATATTCTTATGATATGTAGGACCATATAATGCAGAGCAGTGTGCTAGAGTTTCCTCTAGTGATATTCAAATGTGCGACACATACAAGAGTGAAAATAGTTAGAAGTGCCACTTGTGAGAGTAAGAAAACATGAAATGACACTTACAAAAGATAAATAAACTAAAGGAAACACAAGCTAGAGTGAAGATAACATGAAACAATCACTTGTTAAAGTGAAATAAAAAAAATTAATAGCTGTGAAAGTGAAAGCGAAACTTGTGAAAGCAAAGGTGCACAAAAGTAACAGTTGGGAAAACTCAGAAAAATAGAAGTACAATTGCAAACAAAGTGAGAGGGACTACCCACGTAGAGTGCACACTGACTGTCAACTATTTAGGCTTGCATAATAAAGGTGAATTCATGCCCTTATCAAGGATTAAGCATGTGTTATGAAGTGTCTTTTACATTTAGAATCTGAGAAGAAGACTTGAGTGCTTAGCAAAACATCCATCAATCATGAAGTCATTACGGAACGACATATTGTAAGATCCTCAATAGGCTCCAAAATTCAAGTGTAGGAAAAAATTTGGAGGGTGTTGATAGCAACACCAACAATTCCCTAACTAACAGAACTAGTAGTCGAGAAGATAAAGCATGGAATAATGAAAGGAGATAGGACCATAACCTATCAAAATATAAGAAAACGATTGAGGAAGATACATCAATTTAACCTTAGAAATGTCAATCCAATCTATTCCCCATATCTTTTTGGTTTTTGTAATGATTCACACAACATGCAATCCCATGCATGTGAGAAGAATTTTACATTAAACCACTCAATCAAACACAATATTTCCATTGTTTATTCTAGTTTTTTAATCTATTAATGAAAAATAATCACAAAAAACTAATCCATAATTGAACTAAACAAAAACCAAAAAAAATTCACTTGATTAAAACCCAATTGGCATTAATAAAATTTCAAATAGTTCATACATCCCCATTATGTAGCTCATTCATTAATGCAATTTTTTTCACAAATTAAATCATATTTTTCAAGAATAATTTTAAGACAACTTGCAATCACTCCATGGGTTTTGAAGTATCCTTGGGCATTTTGAGGGTGTTAACAAGCCTCTGAAATGTTTAGGTAGCAATATTGATTTGAAAAACACAAGCAACCATTGTCTCACATGGGTATTTCTTCCAATTTATAGCCCCTATCCTTACAGACAAGGGACAACCCACATTTAAATTCTAAAAGCTCATTATCCCATGATCGATCAAAACTAAGTGATCTCTTCAATGCCCTCCTTATGAAAATCTATAAAATTTCCAAGCGGCAAAACCCCTGCACACTAAATCTTGTTGTGGCCATCTCAATGAAGCTAAAAGTGCTATAAATGATATTGAAAATCAATTGGCTCTAATACAAGTCAACAGGAAACATTTAGATTGTCATAGAATTCAAAGATGATGATGAATATAAAGAATCTACAGGGTTGCATCAATGCTTTTATGGATTTTGGGAGGGGATTTGATCCAACAAACTGGTCCAACAAAGATATAATTGCAGAGAAAATTAAAGGAAGTTGGATGGGAACTATTTATGATGAGAAAAGAGTTAGATCAATGGTATTGAGTACAAACTTTGTTGATCCCATTCCCACAATCTGAATCAGACCCATACTGTACTTGATTTTGGTAATGAGGGATTATTTATATCTTGGCTCTAGTTTAAGAAAATTTTATACACAAAGTCTAATTGTTAACTCAACTTACTTGGGTTTGTTAACCCAACATTACTTCCCTCATTGTAATTGTGAAGGATTGTTTTTTTTTTTTTTTTTTTTTTTTTTTTTTTCAGTATTATGATGAACATGGAACACCATCACAAGAACAACGTCTTTGATATAGTTTTTTATAACAATAATGAACATGGTTAGATTAGAAAATAGAAAAAAAAATAAAAAATTAACATTGTTCTTTTAATTTTCAATGGTACAACTAATTTTAGCCATATCGTCATATTGTTTTATCAAAATTTATTCCTATTTGCAGTACTGATAAAAAAAATAAACAAAATGAAACACACACAAATGAAAGGTATTAAATAAAATGAAACACACACAAATAAATATAACAAAAAACATAATAATATGGTGAAAACCCAACTCCTATTAATAAATGAAATAGCGTGATATTGTAAAACATAAACTGGCTAGGATGATGGTGACTATATATGAACAAAGTGAGATGATGGTTATGTGAATTTGTGAAAGGTTTTACAACAATGTTATCGAATGGAATTTTAAAATAAATAAAAAACCCTGTAGTTCAAGAGACCTAACCGTAGAATATGAAATTCCCAAAAGTTTGTGAGCCTCAAGGTGGCTAGTTTCTACATTAGTTTCCTGAGGGTGAAAATTTTACCTACAATATTTATTTGGGGCACATCAGGGAAAATTTTAAGAACCCCCCCTAAATTTATAAATATAATAAATGGGCGAATCTCCATGGTATATAGGAAAAATGAAAGGCGATTTTATCAATAATATAATATGTATATATAATTTTTTGGCGAATCTCTCACCAGGCATGGCGAATATTTTACCCAATTATAAAATCTTGTAAGATCTTGGCGAGTCTTTCACTAAATAATAAAAATTTGTAAAGTCCTAGTGAATCTTAGCATAGGCTACATGCTGGTTTAATTCCCCCATTTAAATAGGCTACATTCCAGGTGAATACCATGGGTCAATAATATGTGCCATTTTGGTGAATACCATGGGTCAATACCATGTGCCATTTTTATTTTTATTAATTCTAATATTAGGGTTAATAATGGTTTTTTGCATGGTATTAATAACAATCTAGTCCATGGTATTTGTCCCATAGTATTTTGGCCATAGGTTTCACCTAAATATAACCCATTTTTTGAGTGTTCGTAAATATAAGGTGACTTATGGAGTAAATATAAAAAAATGTTTTATTTGTTTACCATACCTCTCGTTTATTTATATTTTTATTAATTTACCATACCTCTTTTACAAATATGGTATTTGGCCCATAGGATTCACTTAAATAAAACCTCTTTCTTGAGCCTTCATAAATAGAACGAGGGTTATGGACTAAATATAAAAAGAGGTTTTATTTATTTACGATACGTCTAGTTTATTTATATTTTTATTTATTTACCATACCTTTTGAGTAAGTATAAAAAGACGTTTTATTTATTTACCATACCTCCACTTTACTTATATTTTTATTTGTTTACACCCTTACATGTATATAACGTGACTTATGGAGTAAATATAAAAAATGTTTTATTTATTTACCATACCTCTCATTTATTTATATTTTTATTAATTTACCATACCTCTTTTATAAATATGGTATTTGGCCCATAGGATTCACTTAAATAAAACTTATTCTTGAAAATGGGCAAATGGATTCACTTAAATAAAACCTATTCTTGAAAATGGGCGAATGGATTCACTTAAATAAAACCTATTCTTGAAAATGGGCGAATGGAAGGTTGTAAGTCTTAATTTCAAGGGCTAAATTTACCTTTTTTACCCTCTCCCTTAAAATAAGGTGGGCTATTTGAGGTTATTTGTAAAAATGTACTATGATACAAAATATTCGCCCACTAAAAATTTAAAACCCCTTAATTTCGCCAAAGGGCGAACATTCGCCCCTAAAATTATCCTTGGGGCACATGATAGTTCATTGGAAAGAACTACCTAAGGAATACAACTTTTGACTAGTGATTAGGGCTCGTCCCCTCGAATTGGACATCATTTAGGATCTTAAAATAACCCTAGAAGTTTGAGATTCAAACACCATAGAAAAAATACCAAGAGGATAGATAATCATTGAGATAGTGGAATAGGTGGGTGGCCCTTGATATTCACCTGAAGTAGTACCCTCTCCCCACCTCGACCAAGGAAGAAATGGTCTCCATTATGTCAATTTCCCTCATAAAATGGGGAAACGTCTATTAAATTTGGCTCCTAGTGAGCCACTTGGCTTAGTGAAAATATTTCCCTGTTGGTGACTATCCTTTGTCTTGGTGTCCATGATTTGATCTACTATATCTTATTCAATTATTTAGGATTGAGTTCTATTGGGGGAAGTTGCTTGTCTACCTATGAGGTGTCCAAGAGAGGTGGAAAATATGTTCAAAACAAATCCACATTAAATACTTGATGTAAGCCAAGGAAAGGTGGAATACTCAATTAAAAATAGTTTCCACCTACAAAGTTTATGATTATGCAATCATAGTGGTCTGAGAATACTATGGGGCCTATGAGGAACTCTTTTTGTAAATGTAACAACACCTCATCACCGACCTGAAACTTATGTTGAGCCTTGTGTTGGTCATGTTGCTTATTATACTTGGCATTATCTTTATGTAGAATATCATGGACCTATTATTGGAGGTGTTGTATATGTTCAACACATTTTGCCGCCCTATCAACCTCAACCTGAGAATTTGACGAATTTGTTGGTGAGGATGCCATGGGAATAGCTACATTAATTGGGCTCAATGGTTGGAACTCCAAGAAAAATTGAAAGGGATTGTGGCCAATAGAGTTGTGGAGGGATGTTTTATAGTTGCGGTGAACATGTGGAAGGTTGTCGTCCCATGTACATAGATGATTACAATTGTAAATGTGCAAGATCTGTATAACCATCCTATTGACCACTTTTGTTTATCCATCTGATTAGGGGTGAAAGTAAGTTGATTTGATTAACTTGATATCCATGAGAGACCATAGATTATACTAAAAGGTGCTAAGGAACTTGTTGTCACGATCTAAAATAATGGTTTGAGGTAGACCAAAATGAACCCAAAGATGCGCAAAGAAGAGTTTGGGAGTGTCGTTAATTGTGATACTATTTTATCATGGTTCCAAAATAGTCATCTTTGAGAACGGATCAACAAACAAAAATAAACAATTGTTACCATCCTTGGTGGATGGAAAAATTGACATGTAACTGACTCTGAGGGATTGTTTGTGGTAGGTAGAGGAGTGTACAATGCCTACTTCTTGATGTTTATTTTAAAAATGGCATAGGAAGTGCAAGATCTGATATACCATTGGACATTCTATCAAATATTTGGCTAGCAGAAATACTTTTGAAGTACTACTACTATCTTCTCAACACTAAAATGTCTTGCCATATTGTTATCGGGAAATCTAGTGTCTATGCAGAGCTGCTACTCCCACTAAGGCTGGTAGCTACCTTAGAAACAAACAAACTAAAACCACTTTCGTTTTCCTTTATGAGAAATAGATAAGAGGGGAATAAAGGAGACCAACCTCTGTCTTGCGCTTGGTTCCTTACTTGATTCCCTTCCTTTCTGATAGATCTTTTCCACTTGCTCCTTGTCTTCCCAGCTCCAAAGAGCACCTGTAGAATAAAAGCAGCATAACACTATCCACGTACATAGATCTATTATCATAAACAATATAGGACCAGATATATATTGACCACACAAATTCATATATCATCAATCATACAAGAATGTGGAGGAAAACTTGAATAACTTTATTAATAATCAAGAATAGCAAAGATGATTACAACCAATTGTTCTGACCCAGCATCATCCTCTCAGCAAGAAAGCCCTTCTTCACCTCATGAAAAGCTTAGATCACCCAACACTATGATGTTGCACCAAGAAACCAGCAGCACTTCCTTACAAGATACAAAATTCGAGCCTTTGGGTCTCTGGGATGAGGGATCCATATATAGATGTTTGCAAGGGGGGTGAGTCAACTTTTGAGATTTGATTAGTGTCCTCTCTCTGATAGTTCTTGAATCCACTTGGAGATTCATGATCTCTTATTCATTCCTGGGCAAATGCAGAGAGGCAAGTGTCACAGGAGAAGTTTCTGGAAGATTCCATGATCCTCCACCTTGCAGATTGACCCTACCATTTGTCCACTCTCACCCATCGCACCCCATAGAAGGGCTTTTCAAGATGCATCGCATCTCCCGTGTGTATTTAGGTGGGATGCAACGCACTTTGACCACAGAGTAGGTGAGATGGTCTAGTTTTGTCCAATTCTGAGCAGTTTTTCATGGAGAACTTCTGGGAGAGGATGTAATCAATTGACCTTGTTCTTTTAGAGGCTGGAACAACACTTTTAGGGACTTAAGAGCCCTTGGTTTATGGGAATTTATGATTTTGGTTGCAGTTCCCAAAAATGTCTATAACAGTTGCCCCCTAAAGCATGAGGTTGTTAACCTGTGAATGTTGGGTGAAATGCTTTATTATGAGGATCTGAAGTTTTTTCAAGCTAGAAAGCGACCTGTAATAAGATACAATACAATACATTATCTTCATAATATTTTCATGATATAGTTGAGGCGGGAATTCCCATCCTCAGCTTTATAAATTCATTTTCATGTACATAAGACAGACAATCGTCTGAGTGTAGACCGATGATTATGGTAGGGCCATCATCCCTTAGGTTGGATGATTATCTGTGCAGTAATGATGTACATTTGATGTCTTTATTTTCCTGAATATATATCGCAGCCCGGATGGATGAAACTAGATCCGGGGTCTTCAATCTCGTTCAATCTTCACTCAAAGTACAAGTCGATCCATGTGAGAGATGTTCTGGATTCGAACATGGAAAGACATCACCTGATTACCAGCCAATGATGTAAGTTGTTAATAGGCACGAGAGGAATCACCGATAATGATGATGAACCTCAAGGTACTGCAGTACAAGTCACGTGGCGTGAATAAGGGACCTGGTGTCGAACACCACGCAAAATCTTTCAGTCGAAGGCCATTGATGTAAACCTATCGCCGGAAGTGAGAATCTTGCCATTGAGGCATGCAAGCTTCAAAGTACTGAAAGGGTTGTTCCTAGATCGACCTCTTGGATAATGAGCTGATGTCGACAAGAAGTGATCCGTCATAGAAGGGCCTTAGTGAATCCCACATCAATGACACGAAATGGAGCAAATGATTTTAATGGAGGTGAAAATGATCTGGTGATATAAGGTTCAAGGTGGCGGTCATGAACGAATGGAGCGTAAATGTATTGCAGTGGGTGAGACACAGGTGAATTCTCTGAGCGACTTCTCTTGAAAATATCGGCGACATTGACATGATGGATTGGTAGCGTTAACCCCAAATATGGATGGTGTGATGGACCCATGGTGATATGACCAGTGAACAGAACAACCCAACCCGGCTCGGATGCGGAGTGAAAGTGTCATGTTCAAGAGCGACTTGCTACCAATAAAGTTTTTTCAAGTTTTCTTCCCAATTTTTCTCCAGTCATTGCTGACCAGTACCTCTTTATTTTTGTCAAGCTTGAGGAGGATAACATATGCTTGTTCTGTAATTTTCCCTTTGGGAAAACCCATCTATA
Organism: Pinus tabuliformis; assembly: GCA_031772625.1. Classification (NCBI taxonomy): domain Eukaryota; kingdom Viridiplantae; phylum Streptophyta; class Pinopsida; order Pinales; family Pinaceae; genus Pinus; species Pinus tabuliformis. The sequence goes on along the minus strand of CM062820.1, from coordinate 661,637,073 downwards.
TGTTTTAACGAGCCTAGCGATAGTGAAACTCGTTCTTGTCTGTATGGACAAGTTTGTCGCTATTCAGTTTTAACGAGTTTAACGACAAGGATAACTTGGTCCTTTTCAATTTTAGAGAGTCTGAAAAAGGGACGTAAAGAAAACTCCAATAATCCTTTTTCGTCATATAATCCCTTGAGTCCAAAAAGTATAAAACAATACAAAAGGGATGAATTTTCGGTACTTTTAACGAGCCGAACAAGACAAGCGCTCGATATTTTTGTGTAATGATCCCTCAAGTCCGAAAAGATTAAAATCTAAAGGAGGGATAGCACTTCCAGTCCCTTTAACGAGCTGGAGAGGCCAATGGCTCGGCAATCTTTTCATATTTTACGAGTCAGTTGGAAAGAGCTTAAAGGAGACTCGTTTTTTGAGGAACGAGTGATAAATTCGGGTAGCAGCTGATTCCAGGTAAGGTTTGGAATTTTCCAATCATGGCAGTGTCACAAGGATGGCTAATAGGATCACTCTTCGCAGCTGTTCCTAAAAAAGGGTAAACAATCAAATGGGGGTGAATGATCGGCCAATACAGAGTGGGGGTGATGATGAGAACATGAACAAGGCTTCAAAGGCTGATGATAATACATTCACGATGGTTATTTACTGGAAATTGGTTTCATTTTTTAATGAGATTAAACTTTGGGGGAACATTTGCTCATTGCTTATGTTTATTTTTTAACGAGCTTGAATTCCTCGTTAAAACTACTCGATATAATGGTCATTGATTATTTTGGTTTTACTATTGACAACTTCGTTCCTTGAAAGGTTGTACTGCCTGCTCAATTGCTTCATCAAAATAGTTAGAAATGAACAATACATGTTTGAAAAATGAGTTAAAACACTAATATTTTACTTGAATTACGTGAAAAGTAATTTAAAAGTGCTTTTTACCTCTCATTTTACCATTTCATTTGAACTTTGGTTTGTTGGAGCTTTGGAGGTGCTTTCCCCCTTGATTTTCACTAGCTGATTCTGGGAGATTCTGTGGACGATTATCGGCGTCGTCTGGACTAGGTAGGAGCTAAACATGAGCTCTTTAATTTCCTCCTTTCCTTTTTGAATTCTGAGCATGTTTTCTGGTTTTTCTGAGCCTCTGGGGTTTGAAAAACTCGCCCTGGCTCCATCGCACCTCTTCTACATCGAAAGGTGCGATGCATGTTGGCTTGGCCATTAGCCAGTCATCATGCATCCCACCTAGCACACTGCTGGGGGTGCGATGGGCGCAAAGAGGGAAATTTATGCACAATTTTTCATGGAAATTTTTGCCCGTTTTTCACCAAATCAGGGTCTTGACTCTTCTCTTGTTTGTTTCACAGATTCATTGGAGCAAAATGCTTGTTACATGGTGAGAACATGAGCATGAAGAAGAGGACATCCTTGCTTTACATGATTTGGTTACGGTAAATGCACTGCAGAACTGTGGCCTATTCAAGTTTTTCCGCGTCACTTGTATGAGGCAACAAATCAACCTGTTGCAATATTTTCTCGATGCATGGGATCCTACCACCCAGTAATTCAAGATTAGGGGCAAGTCCATCCCCTTGACTGTCGTGGACATCTATTTTTTGACCGGCTTATCGAGGCGGGGTGCCCCTATCTCATTATCAGGTTCGGCCCATGGGGATGAATCTGTGAGAGATTACATTCGCAGGTATTGCAGAGAGGGATCTCAGCCGAGTAAGGATGGAAAGATCATTATCCGAGATGTCACTGACAGGTCCCTGAGGACTATTCTATTGACTTTTTGTAGACTGGCTGGTAGTGCGGCACTTCACATGGAGAATAGGTCTTATATGCAGTACGCCTTGGAATGCCTTGAACCAAAGGTGTTCAACTGGTGTGATGCAGTACTCTCTGTGATGAAAAAACAACTAACCAAGGTGAAAAATGGAAGATTGAAGAACTTTGGATATGGTTCTATCTTGACAGCTTTCGCCTTGGAAAATATCCCGCTGATGCAGCCGCAATATGTTTCACTTGGTTTACCTCCACCAACTAAGCCACGAATGCAGATATGGGTCGACCTTATGGCCAGACATGCTGGTCAGTCCCAGGTTTCCTTTTCTGATACCTTTTTCGAGTGGTTCAACCGTCAGGAGATGGTTTTTTCTGAGTATCCATATGCTAGTATGGATTTCCGGGGTGATTCGGATTTGGTACTGCCTGCTGGCGAGCAGTGGGGTGTCATCGGTAAATTCTCTGACCATATCTCTATTTACCATTTCTCTTTATAATGTTCTTGTGCTTTCTTCTATCAAGACTAATCAAAACTCATGTTCTCATGTAGATGTTGGACCAGTTCGACCAGTAGTGTGCCTGAGAGTGCCAGCTACCGCTCTAGTAGGAGAGGGTGTGGGAAGGGCTATCCTTCGTGACCTTCATGTGGTCGAGACTCTTTCATCATTGCAGGATCAGGTCGAAGGCCTCACTCTTGGTATTCCGGACGTGAAGTCCGATAAGCTGCCCCTGAGGTTGCAGCAACATACTACCAGCGTACCGAGTCGGTGGACTAGGCTTTTACGTATGATTGCACAAGCGGTGACTTGTTATCACCAGCATCATTAGACTAGGGTGCCCCCTAGCTTTTTGAGTTTTGGGTCATTTGACCAATTTTGTCTTGGTTACAGAACATTATGTGTAAACAATAAACAGTTATATATATATATATTTTTTGATTTTCGGAGTTTTATTTTGGTTAAGTTACATGATCCTGATGCAAATACTGATGAAATGCTTCTTTTTATAAATGTTGCAAATGTCTATCTAACACATAATTTTCCAATGAGTCTGTTAATGTGTTTAAGTTTCTGGAAATATGTTGATATTGAATAAAATCAAATTATCTTTCCAAAATCTTGACTCTTAGGAACATGCGATAGATAGCTGGATTTCAGACGGAGTAGATACCAGTGAGTTGTAGTATGACGAGCTGTGAGTCTAGCCTGACGACAAGTCGGCTTATGCCATGTGTGATGGCATCAGAGAGAAGTTCTATCAACGCGCTATATTCAGCGATGTTATTTGTTGACGACCAATACATACCCCTCTGAAACTTACTAACTCGCCGCTTGGATCAAAAATGGCCCAGGCCGCAGAAGATAGATTCCGCGAACTACAACTCGCTCCGTCGACATATCCAACAAAAGATTCCAATAGATTCGACATCTGCGACAAATGTAAAAATTGGATTACTTGACCAAACCAATTACTCTTAGCGAAAACAAAAATGTAACAAAAACATATGGGTTACCACACTGAATCATGTGTAGTAATGCTTAAGGTACAACCTGTTACGGGGTTGCACCAATGGGATCCCATCATAATCCATTAACTTGTAGGCTCCTTTTGCTAACACTCGATTAACAATATAGGGGCCCATTCATAAAGACTTGAACTTACCTACTCCCAATTTATCGGATTCCTGGTCATAAAGTAAGACCAAGTCAACTTCTGAGAAGACACGGGGTTTGACATTTTTGTCGAACTGCGCCTTGACTCGTTTCTTATGGGCTTCATTAGCCAAAGAGGCATCACAATGGGTTTCATCCAATTGGATTAGTTCCAAGAAACGAGCCTCCTCTTCTGAAGTTCCAAGGAGAAGGTCGACTGTGAGTTTGAGGGATGAGATTTCACACTGAACTGGTAAGATTGCTTCTAGGCCATACACCAGTTGAAAAGGTGAAAACCTGGTTGCATTTCTTACCGATGTTTGGTACGCCCACAAGGCTGAGTACAGGATCAGGTGCCAACTCCGTTTTTGGACTCCAATCATCCTTTGCAGCATCCGGTTCAGGACTTTGTTGATTGCTTCAACTTGTCCATTGGCCTGCCCAGGTTGTTCCCTTTGACTCCCAAGGGAATGCGGCCGGGGTAACCACTAACCAAGCTTTGGATTATAGGTCCTAGCCTACCTATAATCAGAGAGGGCTCTCTCTTCAAGTTTTAGCTCTGTTTGTGAAAAATTTAGGCTAGTTATGAGTTCAGCTTTTGTTTAAGGTTTTGGTTGTGAAATGTTGTTTTGAGAAGGGCATGAAATGTTTGAGGGATTTTTAGTCCATTGGGCATATGGAGTCAGAAATTGAGTAGGTCCTGATGTCTGTGATGGAGAAAGATTTACTGCAGAGCTAGACAGCTATTCATGATACAATTTTTGGTTTATAAATGAAACAGAGTGAAATGGAAACTTATACATAGTGTGACTGTAAGTTGAAAAACACCGATTCTATTCAGTAGCATCTAAGAATTACTGCACAGAAACTGTTAAAAATTTATAGTAAGTTGGAGCATTTAAGAATTCCAATTTAACAGATAAACCTGAAGAAAACATTTATAACAAGGAAATATTGAATTTAGGGTGTCTCCATGGACAAATCCTGAGTTATTCTTCTTCTTTCTTGTTGAGATTAGACCACATACATGAGAAATGAGATAAACAAAAATTAAACACAGACAGAGATAGAGAAACTTATTGTATCGAGCTATAGCACTAGAATTCTGCAGCGTTCAATGGTTCCAACACAGCATACATCAGAAAAGACAATCTCTGAAATCCCAGAACTTCTTTGTATTATCTCTCCAAAAATACAGCCGAGTTCTCTTCCTGAACAAGTAACAACAACCCCTGCAAGCTTATGCGAGGGGTAATATATACAGTCGGTTTTTACAAAATATCTGAACTGCTGAGTCACTTGATAAATTGAATACGCTCACTAACTTTACAAAATAGCAGATAAAGAAGTTATTACTGCTCTAAATACAAAATCAATGCTCTTTAATTCTGTCAGAATTCTTTTTGACCTTTGGAGGCCACTGAGTCGGTTGAGCGTTCTGCATAAATGTTGAATGATGTGTTTTTACGGCTTTGTCATGCTGTAGCTTTCTCGGCCCTGTCATTTGCAGCTGTCAGTATTGCTTTAGTGGCCGAATCTTTCTGCTGAGTTGGCTTAGTCCACTCTTCTCTAGTCATAGTGTATTCATCACACTTTCCGATCCTGATGACTTATGTTTTTTTGATGAAAAACCTGATGAGAGGCTCTTGTTCACAATATCAACTGTATCATTTTGGTCCACCATTCTTGTGTGGGCAATTGATGTCTCAAAATTGCATCTAAGGTCTCATCTGCCTCTCTATATTTGTAGAAGTTTGGAGGCACTTCAAACAAATGTTTGATCTCATTCATAATAAAAAATAAGTTCTCTACTCTGTTATAGAGACTTTGCCCAGATGCTAGCCCTGTTTCTTCTGAGGTACTTGGTCTTACAGTGATCTGATTGGTAGCAAATGTATTGACCCTTTTAGCATAGTTCTCATGTGAAAGTAATCTCCCTGCGGTGTTCAGTAAGCCAGGAAGACCTCTGCTTTGTAATGCTGCAAACTTGTCCATAAATTTGTTTACTTCTGTCTGCATGTCCTGGCTTCTTCTTTCCAGTGTTTGTACCAGGCTTCTCAATGTAAGGACCCTCTTTATCAGCAGGATAGTTTCAGTTCTGTTAGGGATTCCTATTGCTGCCAGGTGAGGACCTGTACGGTTATTGAGCACGTTCATCATTCTATTGTCTATCTCAAGCATATTGCCTAGAGATGCCCTTGCTCTCTGGACTTCCCTGTGTGCCTTGCCTATGAGCTCCATTTGCTCATGAATGGTCTCTATATACTGCCACTGATCTGTGATTGATTGGCCAATGTTGGCCCATAAAACTGTCTTGAGCTCAGCTACCACTTTGTCAAGGGTGAGCTCTTTCTCTAGCTCCTTTATCTTCTCTTTGAGAGCCTTCACTTCTCTTCCCTTTTCAGCTATGCTTTTCTTTGACTTGTCATATTTTTCATTCAGCTTAGCTAAATTCTCCCTGGCTTCATTTAACTCTGCCATTTGGGCTTCTAAGGCCTGAATTTCATTCTTCAACTTCTGCATATCAAGGCTTGGAGCCTGCTCTTTTGTTGGTGCTGGTGCTGATGTAGATGGCGCTGTTTGAGCTCTCTGATCTGTAGGAGGAGCAGTAGTTTGAGGAGATTCCTCAAGGTTGATTATTTGTGGAGGGGGCTGTGATGTTTGGCCTCCTTCCTTCTGTTGTAGGGCTACCTGCAGCGCAGCCTGTGACTCTCCCAATTTCTCCTCTGTCTGGATCAGCTGTTTGTATAATGATACCAGCATAGCTGCTGCATCTTGGTCATGCCTTAGCTGGGCAACCTCTTCTGTCTGAGGATGAAGAGTTGCTGGGATCTTGATCATTTTTCTTAATGCTGCCATGTCTGCATCTCTTAATTTCAACAGCGCTTGTATAGCCTTGGTGTCCTTGGGATCATGCCCCAGCTCTATGATGATATCCTCCAACGCTTTGATTCGGTTGTCTTTTGCCTGGGAGGATGCTTTCTCCAACTCAAGTTGGGCAGCTGTGTTGTTTAAGCTATTTTCCAGCCTATAATTTACCAATGTTTTGTCTGCAAGGGTGGCATATACCATCTCACCCGTTTGCTTGTGCAATTCAATCTGATCCATAGGGTGGATGTATTTTGCAAGGACCTCAAGGTTGGTCCTTATGTAGTCTGCAGCTGACTGTGGCTGCAGCATGGTTGGCATGAAATGACTCATTATCATTTTGCCCTCATGTACATCATATGCAGACATCAACCTCTGTTGGTTTGTAGGATCCATTTTCAACAAGTGATTGTAGAGCTGTATCTTGAGTGGCTCATTCCTCTTTTTGATATCAATAAATTGTTGTTTGATGTCTGTTTCAGCTCCCCTTTGGTGGCTTGAGGAGCTGACTTCTCCTCCAACTGTCCTTTCCTGTTCCTGCTGAAAGGAACTTGCAGATGCTTCCATGCTTGGTGGGCCCATGCCCAAAGATTGCCCCATAGGCATTTCTTCTTCTGAAAGGGGATTTAGCCTATGCCTTTTCTCCCCTTGAGTTGTGGATGTGGTGAGGGGAGTCTCCTGCTCTCTATCCCTCTTCCGATTTCTGTCTTCATTTTGTGGGGTTTGGAGGACCGAGGCCTCCACTGTCGTTTCCTGCCTAGGAGGCACAGTGTCTTGTGCCTGCTGCCCAGTGGATATTGGGGCTTCAGTTGTTTGTTCTTGCTGCACTGGCTGCACTGGTTGTTCCTGTTTTTGTTGTTCTTCTTGTTGCTGTACTTCTTCATGAGGTGGCTGTTCTGGTTCCATCTGTTTCTCTTTGCCTTTGCTGGAAGCCTGATAAGTAGCTTTGGCTGCTTGCTAATGTGTTGTAGAAGATGAGGCAGCTGCTCCAAGTTGCCTTTGATATGAAGAGGAAAATTGTCCACAAGTTTACAAGTCAGCCTCTTTTTCAATATTCGTTGCCTCTCTTTGAATCATTTTCTCTTTAGTAATTGCCTCCTCTAGGGTGCCATATTTCCAACTTAGTAGATTGGCATATTTCTCAATACGAGGCAATCTAATGTGAGCATAGCCACCCAATTTATGTTTTACCCTCCTGAGAGAAATGAAATGATTTGGGTCATAAGGTACCCAGCGAAAACTGGTTTCCAATCGGAGGGCCTCTAGCATGCCATCTGCTTCCTTCCATCCCTCCTCCCTTATGTTGTAAAGAAAAGGGCCTAGCTGGTTCCTGACTTTTAGTTGCACTTTCTTGTTTTTACTATGGAAATGGATTTGGTCTACATTTCCAAACTGCCTGAAATACTCCAAGGCAAAGAATCTCATAGGGACATACCTTGGCAGTCTATAAGGGTTCAACTCACAACCATATATTCTGATTACTGTATGGTGTTGGTAAAAGTACCAATCACCAATTCTGTAGGACTTAGAGAGATGGAGAATTCTTTGCATTTCCTTGGTCAATCTCGGAGGAGGAACACCAAATAACAAAGTCATAGCTGGATGAATGAAAAGGTCTATGAATTCATAGTATGTGTATGGTGAACAAGAGGTATGATGAAAAACTGAAGTCCAAAACACAACCGACCTTGGATTTCCCTAGGCATCAAGTTTCTTGAGAGGAATAGGGAAACTGTCAGATTGATAAAATAAGAACAGATGATATATGTATGAGGTGTATCTAAACACCTTTTCCCTTTCTAGATTCATCAGCTGCTCATGAATCTTGTTTGCAATGTATTCAACATAGTTATAGTGCACAGCAGGAGGCTTCCCAGGAGAAAATATGGACAGCATGGCCATAATGGTGTTATCAACATCCTCAACTCCCTTGTAGCCCAGGACATAGCTAATCAAATCTACAAGCATTTTTCCCAAGTCATTGAGATATGGATTTCCAATAGGAGGCGTTCTCACAGCTTCAGAGCTTGGCTGAATAAACAACTGATTAATTTTGATGATTTGGGCACTGGACAGGTTGCCCCCCTTCTTTAGTAAGTCCAACATGGAGAGAGGAGTCAATGGTCTTGCAGAGTGAAAATGCAGCATCTCATTTATGGCCTCAGGGGTGATGTGGAATAAGACTGAGCCTGTGGGACTAAGAAAAGCTCTCAGACATGGATCATAGCATTCACAGCATCTATGGATCAAGTTTGGAAGGGAATTGACTTGAGGAAGGTTAAAAATGGGCAAATTGGAGTCCCAAATCCCCAAGATATCAGCTCCACTGAGGTGTTGGGCCTTTAACTCATTCAGCATATGGATGTTAAATTTGGAATTCATTGGAAATGACTCTATCATCTGATAATCTTTATCACCCAGAGCCTTCCATTCTAACTCTCTTTGTGGGGCATTCAGAGGTGGGATATTTAATGCTATTGGTGTTTCCATGGCTAATTAGGACTCTGATTTGTACGTGAACTGGTGTTATTGATCAGAGCAACACAGAGGGGTATCTCTAGAACAGAGAGGCGAATTGCAGAGGAGCAGAGGGTAAATGGTAGTGACAACAATTGAAATACTGCACAGAGGACTAATAGAACAAATTCCAGTCCTAGTAAACTCTTTCCTCAGTGAATAAGTGGAGCTCGGGTCTTTAAGTTCACGAATGCGCGAACTAACTTTGAATTTAGGTAAATTTGGCTAAATGCAGGTTCTGCAGAGGAATTTCGACCCAACAATTGAAAATAGACTCTGGCACCGGGGACTGACTGGTAAATACAGTGCTTTCTCACTCTTTTTAAGCTAGCTTTGGACAATTATGGACAAAACCAGGTGCAGAGGGAATGATTTGAATAAATACCTTGTGAATTACCAGAAATGGTTACAAATGCAGGTGGATTGGACGCGCCCACGGTCTTTGTAGCGATTTCTGCAGGTTGGCGACGGATTGGTCGTGATTCGCATGCAGGGGGAGCAATAGTTGTTTTTGCAAAAAGTGAGAAAAAATGCAATTTTCGGCGAAAATATGGACTTTTTGGGATATTGGCGCTTTTTTTTGGATGACGTCAGCATGACGTCATCAGGTGGGGTCAGGGTCGGGTGACGTCAGCATGACGTCATCGAGTGACGTGGCGGCCTGTGAGTGGTCCACGGGGATTGCATAGGTGGCGGACATGTCGGAGCATTGGCGGACGGGGGCGCTGATGCGGCGGCGACGTGGCATGACGTGAGCGCGACGTGGCGATGACGAGGACGTGACGTGAGCGTGACTGGTCAGCGGAAACCGGAAGTGGTAAGTGGTAAGTTCTCGGACCGCTCTGGATACGGAAGCAGTATTGTCAGAGGGCGACCCGAGAAAATTTGGGGGCGACGTGTGGCAAAGGCCTGACGTCACCCTCTGACAGTTTCTCGGGAGGTAACTTACGGTCGTCGGGGCCGACCCGATATGGATATGGGCCGTCGGATGGGAAAACCCAGATCCGACGGTCGACGGGTCAATCAGATGCCAGGACGATACGGAAGCGGGCGGGCATATAAAATAATATTATTCGGTGAAATTCGCGCCCGGCAAAACATTGGAAAAGTGGGTTTTTTAACTGTATTACGGGAAAAATGGGTTATGCGCAGGTTTAGTCACAAAACCGAATTAAGGTTATTAATCCAAGCAGATTTTGGATTAATCCCAGGATTAATATATCAGCGCTCTTTGGGTCGCGCTCTAATGTTTTAGCGCTTAAACCATTTAAAACCAAACTTAGAGCTATAATGCTCGGGGAAGGGGATACATTGGTATTTTGGGGTTTTTTGCGTAATTTACATAGTAATAGGGGGAATAGGGTGTATAGGGAGCTACATAGTAAGAAGTTAGGGGTTAATATGAGTGGAAGAGGTGAATGAGGAGTGGAAACACTAAGTTTTATATGGAATCAACTTAGTTTAGGAAGTAGATCAAAATGAAAAGAATTTTACACAAGAAATGTGGCTTTTAAAGAAACAAGAACCACCATAAGATTTTGACTTCTTTCATGAACACAGCTGGTAATGGGATGTTATTTAATGAATGTGAGGGGGGGAAACAGGAAGTTAGACATGCTCCTTTGTATTGCTGCAAGATGATGGAGAAGAGGAACTTCTCTATCCACTGATGTTTCCTTTATGTTTATACCAGCAAAATTCAATTGAAAGGAATGACAATTCTGCAACCCCCTCTACCTACCCATCTACTTGCCTAGCATTTTTTGTTTCTTCATGGAGGGTGCACTTAGATTTGCAGACCCTCATGTGCCTTTTCTTTTCTCTTGGCTTTTTCTTTTGATTTTCTATCTAGAACTACCCTTATTGCTTCCAAGGTCCCAGATTAAGCAGTTGGGAACCTTAATTCTCTACCTAACTACTGGTCTGCCAAGATTAAACAGTTTGGACAGACTTCTTTCTCTATTCTACAACAGAAAATTGAAACATGGCATGATCCAGATTAGGCTGTTGGACCATCCATCCAAAATTGAGTCAACATCGAGCTATGTACACATATTACCTTCTCTTGAAAATATGGGATCTTTGCATCACCAAAGCAGAGCATATTTGGAACTTTCTTTGCCAATCATGAAATATGAAACCTATTGGTATAGGTATCTAACAGTGGCTCCACATGGGGATAGTTTTTCCATTTGAAAGACCAAGAACAGCAGGTCAGAATGCCTTGGCCCTTGACTTCTTTCACCAAAACTTGGAGTTTTCCTCCTTGAAATCTCAAAATTGTGCTCTGTCATACTTGTAGAACTTGCTGAACTAAAAGCCTTTTCCTGGTTCTGCAGGACCTTTCGGACTGAGCTATTCATATGCTGAAAGAAAACATTATATACAACAGATTATGTACAGGGGAACAGCCATGCTATATACATGGAAAGTAGTCAAAATAGTGTTTCAACATCCTGCCATTCACAGGACCTTCATCCAAGTCAGTTTCATCTAGATTTTTTAGGAAGTAAGTGTTGTTTCCTTGCACTGCTTGGATGACAAATGGTCCTCTCCAAAGAGAATCAAATTTTCCATGTTTTCCTTTATCTTCCCTTCTTGAATCCCACTTGAGGACTTTGTCACCAATGTTGAAATCTTCAGCCTTAGTCCTTCTATCAAAAGCTTTCTTTAACTTTTCTTGTAAAACTTGAACTCTGCTATAAACTTGGTCTCTAGTTTGCTGCAAACATATTATTTGATTGATCCTTCTTTGCATATCATTTGGTTCAGCCTGGCTTTCTTGAAGAAGTTTCATGACAGGGATCCCTAAGGATGAAGGGAATTTGGCTTCTAATCCATAGACTAACTCATATGGGCTGACCCCAATTGATCTCTTGGTTGTTAGTCTATCTGCCCATAAGGCATTGACCAGCTTCTTATGCCAATTCTTCTTATTTTCTTCCAACACCTTCTTTATGATTTTTACAAGGCTTTTATTTGATGATTCAGCTAAGCCATTACCTTGGGGATAGTATGCAGTAGAGTGGCCCAAGGTAATATGAAATTTGTGGCAGAAGTTCACCATCTTCTTGGATCTAAAAGCAGCAGCATTGTCTGTTATGATCTTATCAGGACAACCAAATCTAGACAATATGTTATTCTCCAAAAACTGAATGATTGTTGAATCATTTGCCTGTCTACATGGGATGGCCTCAATCCATTTGGTAAAGTAGTCTGTGGCTGTGAGGATCCATCTATGTTGGCCTGAAGATGAGGGATGAATTTCCCCAATGAAATCCAAGCCCCATTTTTGAAAAGGTCTCTCTGTTGCAATAGGCCTCAAAGGAAGTGGCAATAACTTTCTCTTTCCCTCAAACACCTGGAATTTATGACATGAAGTGGTAAATTTTTTGACATCAGAGAAAACAGTGGGCCAATAGTAACCAACCCTCAGTATCTTGTCCACAGTGGACTTCCAATACAAGTGTCCACCACAATCACCTGCATGAAATTCTTTCATGACATTGTTAGTCTCATTCTCAATTAAGCAGTTTAACAATATACCCTCATGGTTTTTCCAAAGTAAATTACCCTCTATAACACAGAATTTTGATGCTTTCATTTTTAGGAACCTACATTTAGTTCTGGACAATCCTGGGGGAGCACATAGGTTTTGCAATATATAACAGATATCAGAATACCACAGAGATTGTTCAAAGGCTACATTGATCTTTGGAGTCGCCAGCTCCAGTTCACTGTCCAGTTGATTGATGTCCAAGGCTTGGAAATTTGTTTTAGACATTAATTTGGCCAAACCTTGCCCTTTTATCAGTTTTGTAGGTTTTATTTCAATGTCGAATTCTAAAATGTTGACAATCCATTTTCCTCTTCTGCCCTCTAAGTTCTCTTGAGTAAGTATATCTTTCACAATGGGACTTGGCACATAAGCTATAACATGGGAGTATAGGATATAAATCCTAAAGTCTTTGATGGCTTTGACCAAAGCATATGCTTGCTTTTCCATGATCTGATATTTCAGGGGTGCATCTCTGAGAGCTCTACTAAAGAAAGCAATAGGTCTCTCATTTCCTTGATAATCTTTCTGTAATAAGACAGCAGCAATAGTATGCTGGGAGGAAAAAGAGAAAATGATAAACTCTTTGTCAAATTGTGGATTTGTTAAGACTGGAGTTTGGGTAAGGGCCAATTTTATTCCTTCAAAAGCTTGATTTTCTTCTACTGTCCATTTTACTTTTGAATCCTTTTTTAGCATGTTATTTAGTAATCTGCTCAATTCTGCCAAATTTGGGATAAATCTCCTTAAGAAGTTGATCTTCCCCAAGAATGCTTGTAATTCTTTGATGTTTCTTGGGTGGGGCATTTGCAACATGGCCTGTATTCTGTCTGGGTCAATCCTAATACCATCCTTTGAAATAATATGACCCAATAAATTGCCTTCTTCCAAACCAAATAGGGATTTCTTGGGATTTAAAGAAATTCCATATTTCCTACAAGTTATGAATATTTTCCTTAGATGTTTCAAATGTTATTGGTCAGATTTTGAGAAAGGTGTGAGGTCATCTAAATAGATGACAAGGAAATCATGAATTTCTTTGGCAAACGCAATATCCATTGCTCTTTGAAAGGTAGCTCCTGCATTTTTCAATCCAAAAGGCATTTTGACATATTTGAAGGTTCCCCGTGGGGTTGTGAATGTTGTTTTGTCCTGATCATCAGGGTGAAGTAAGATCTGGTTGAAACCTGAGAAGCCATCAAGTAAAGAAATTCTTGAGGCCCCCACTACTCTTTGCAAGATGTGATCCATCTTGGGTAAGGGGTAATTATCTTTTAGGGATACTTGATTTAAGTTCCTTAGATCAACACAAAGCCTTATTTCACCAGTTTTCTTTCTTGTAGGGACCAAATTTGAAATCTAGGCTGAGAATCTGATTGGTGCTATGATGCCAGCTTTAAACATTTTTTGTAGTTCTTTCTCAATTGAAGGGAGAAGCATGGGATTGATCCTTCTTAGCTTCTGCTTGAATGGCTTTTGATTAGGCTTGAGAGGGATTGTGTGTTGGATCACAGAGGTGTCATAGGATTTTAAATCCTCATAACTCCATGCAAAGACATCTTGAAACTATTTGAAGAGGTCAATGTATTTAGGCTTCTGATCAGGTGGTAAAGATGCAGACAATTTAATTATCTTGGGTTTTTCAATAGTTCCAATGTTGCACTCTTCAATGGCAGCATTAAGAGGCTGCAATTTTGGTTTTCTAGGGACATCATTTGAGTAAAAAATGTCCTCTAATGGAGCTAGGCCTGTTGGAAGAAAATTGTCTTTCAATTGTATAACTTCAGCTTCAGCATCAGCTATTTCCTCATAATGTAATTGTTCAAGTTCTTGTATTTTATCCTGGTCAAAGTTTGTTGGATAAAGCATTTGATTTGCTGTTTTGAGTGAGATATTTGTTTGGTGCTGTTCACCTAGTATTTTTGAATCACTTGCAGCCTCAGTATCAATGTTTAGTCCTGAAAATTCTTGCTGCAAGGTCAAGAAATTGTTTATTTGTGTATCATCCTCAAACACTTGCCAATCCTTGACATTATTTGGGACAGAAGGTCTGTGTTTTATCTCAGCTGTAAAGCAATGCTGGGGTTCAAAAGGTAGTTTACAAGTGCTTGCAAATGTAGCCAAACTATGAGCATGAAGATTATGGGTTTTAGGAATTTTGGTAATTTGAAATTCAGTGAAGGAATTTAGTATTTCAGCAGCAGCAGACCTATAAGATCTCAGTCTTTTGTCATTAGTGACAAACTTTCCCTTTACTTGTTGGATAATTAGGTCTGAGTCTCCTAGGATTGAAACTTTTATGGCTTGTAAGGATTTTACTAGCTTGAGGCCTAGTAAGAGAGCTTCATATTCTGCCATATTGTTGGTGCACCTGAAGTTTAACCTGTAGGCTCAGCCCTCTGCATGACTGTTTTTTTTGTTATGTATCCAAACCCCCGCTCCTGCCCCTAATTTGTTGACTGATCCATCAAACTCAAGGAACCATAAGATCTCCTGTTTTAAGGGATTTTCAACATTATTTCTATAATGTGGGACTATAAGTTGGAGTTCTTGTTTTTCATCTGGTTTATTTTTTAGGAGTGACTCATCAATTGGTTTCTCAATTTGGATCTCTTGGGGACTTGGTTGCTTACTCTCATGCATGTTTTGTTCAAGTGTGACTGATTTATTATCACTCTCAAGGCTTGTATCATCATTGAAAAGAATAAAGGAATCCATATCTGAATGGACTGCATAAATGGGGAAATTCTGAGTCTTTTCTTCACTGCTCACCATGTATTTCATAAGTGACTCTCTATATAGCCTCTTGGGTTGACCAAAGACTGAGATGGTGGCATATGACATGTCTAATTGCAGGGAACCTTGGAGTTTAGCCCCCCATGATCTTGATAACAACATTCCATATTTGGGTGGGATATCAGCAACTACAACATCCATTAAGATTGTTTTGTTTGGATACTGGACAAGGGATACACACAGATCTTTTATCAAACCTAAACACTTAACTTGGCTGGAGTCAAATGAAAATAGGTCCTTATATGGTCTTGTAATGTCTAGGTTAAGTCTCTCCATCACTGATTTAGGCATAAGGTTATGAGAAGCACCTGAATCAAACATTGCATTGTGTAATATTTTATCATGAACATGCAAGCTGACATAAAAAGGTAAAATCCCTGTGACTGCTGTCTTTCCATCAACCTCAGGACCGAAAAGTAGTTCTGGGGTATCATCCAACACATTGACATCATCTTTATTATGGGTAAGTTGAAGGGACTTTTTGATTTGTTGTTTGTAAATGTCATGCTTGGCTAGCTCTGAAAGAGGAATGGCTATCTTCAATTTTCCAATTTCAACTTCTAAGTCAAAGGGTTTTTCAGCTTGGATCTTGGTGTTGTGGTTGACAACTCTTTCTTTGTTGTTCAAATTTTCTTCTTGGTTTTCACTCTGATCTTGAGGCTTGTCCTTTTTACTTATCTTCTGCGAAGTATTGCTTGAATTAGGCTGCAAGGGTGATGTAGCCATTGCTTGTTGATTTGGGGAAGATGCTTCAGTTATTTCTTCCACTGTTACTTCCTTTGTAATTGAATCAGTTCTGTCAATTGGCTCTGTGACAATGGTTTTCTTAGGCAGAGGAGTGTCCTTTGTTGTCTCAGGCTGTATCACATTTATAGTTTTGCTCCTTAGCTTGTATTGTTTATGAACTTCATAAACAGTTGTGTCATAGCCTTGTTTAAAGTCGAATGACTCACCTGACTTGGTTTGAAACTGTTTAATATCATCATCCTTATGATATTCTTGACTTAGGAAAACTTGTTGATCATCATTCAGCCCCATTAGGTTAATGTGGGTGTCATCTATCTGTTCATTAGAAGTGGATGCTTCTGTATAGTTCTCTTGGAACGGAGGTCTGATCTCTGGTTCAGAATTAGCTTTACCAACATTAGGATTTTGGTTTCTTCTGAAATTAGGATTCCTAATAGGATTATTCTGTGGTGCTTCCCATGATGACTTCCTCTCAACTGATTCTACTCTGTCACCTAATCTCTGCATACCAGTGATTATTGCATCCAGTTTTTGATCCCAGCCTGAAGGCTCTTCTTTGAAGGTGGTCTTTCTCTCAGTTCTTGTCCTATTTCTCTTGGCTATCAGATTGGCTTCCACACTTACTGCTATATCTTGCATTTCAGCTAAAGTTCTGGGAGCCCTTTCCCTTAATTGATATGCCATATCTGAATCAAATCCATCAGGGAAGGTATATAAAGCTAGATCCGGTGGGGGTCTAAGATTTTGGGGAATAGCATTGTATACATTGTTAAACCGGGCACAGTAGTCCAGGACAGTTTCTTGGGGACCTCTTTTGATAGTATTGTATTCAGATAATATATGGAGTGGGTCCTTCTTCTTCTCCCATCTGTTGATAAATGTTTGATAGAGGGCTTCAGGGTCAGCTATTGAATTTGGTGCAAGTAACCTAAACCATGTTCTTACATCCCCCGTTAAGCTTTGCACAAAAATTTTCATCCTAACCCCATCATCATCTATTTCGTAGTTTTCAAAGTAGTCCTGCATTTTCTTAGTATGTTTAAGGGCTGGATATGAGCCAGTACCATCAAAGTAAGAGATATTACTTTGGTACTCTTGAGGCAAAGAAGCTGGATTGGCCGGTAACTGCAGAGGGGCATATCTATTAGCCATGTTTGGTGGGACAACAGGGATAACAGGGATGAATGGGACAAGTGGAGGAAATGGGATGAAAGGGGTGTGTGTATTTGATGGAGTGATTGAAAGGATACCTTGTGAAGTGGATGAGGAACTAGGAGATTGTGGGCCAGTTGTATGAGGATGTAGAGAAACCTTAGCAGGGGTTGGAATATCAGTTTGGAGACCTGCTTCCGAACTTGAATCTGATAAGGTGCCTTCTGATTTGTGTCTCTTGAGGATTCTTGCAATCAAGTTTGGATTTTGAAACTCAGGTGCTGGATCAGGATCTGGATTTGATCTTGTGTAACGAGTTTTCTTCTTAGGAGCCAACTTCTATAACTTTCTTTCTGAGAATTTCTAAGGAGGTAGTGATCTTTTGACAAGGACTGGTCAGTTATGGCACAACTATGTGAAAATTAATACTGAATAAAAATTGACTGAGGCAGCTTTTACATACTCCTGCAAATGCAAAGCAGAGGCAGTTTCTAAGGCTATCTGGCTGTCACTCAGGCTTTATCTACAACATTAAGAATCAGATAGGAGGTTGCAAAGTTTATCCAGGTCCCCAGCGGAGTCGCCATTTATGTTAACGCCCGGGTTGTTCCCTTTGACTCCCAAGGGAATACGGCCGGGGTAACCACTAACCAAGCTTTGGATTATAGGTCCTAGCCTACCTATAATCAGAGAGGGCTCTCTCTTCAAGTTTTAGCTCTGTTTGTGAAAATTTTAGGCTAGTTATGAGTTCAGCTTTTGTTTAAGGTTTTGGTTGTGAAATGTTGTTTTGAGAAGGGCATGAAATGTTTGAGGGATTTTTATTCCATTGGGCATATGGAGTCAGAAATTGAGTAGGTCCTGATGTCTGTGATGGAGAAAGATTTACTGCAGAGCTAGACAGCTATTCATGATACAATTTTTGGTTTATAAATGAAACATAGTGAAATGGAAACTTATACATAGTGTGACTGTAAGTTGAAAAAGTCCGATTCTATTCAGTAGCATCTAAGAATTACTGCACAGAAACTGTTAAAGATTTATAGTAAGTTGGAGCATTTAAGAATTCCAATTTAACAGATAAACCTGAAGAAAACATTTATAACAAGGAAAGATTGAATTCAGGGTGTCTCCATGGACAAATCCTGAGTTATTCTTCTTCTTTCTTGTTGAGATTAGACCACATACATGAGAAATGAGATAAACAAAAATTAAACACAGACAGAGATAGAGAAACTTATTGTATCGAGCTATAGCACTAGAGTTCTGCAACGTTCAATGGTTCCAACACAGCATACATCAGAAAAGACAATCTCTGAAATCCCAGAACTTCTTTGTATTATCTCTCCAAAAATATAGCCGAGTTCTCTTCTTGAACAAGTAACAACAACCCCTGCAAGCTTATGCGAGGGGGAATATATACAGTCAGTTTTTACAAAATATCTGAACTGGTGAGTCACTTGATAAATTGAATACGCTCACTAACTTTACAAAATAGCAGATAAAGAAGTTATTACCGCTCTAAATACAAAATGAATGCTCTTTAATTCTGTCAGAAGTCTTTTTGACCTTTGGAGGCCACTGAGTCGGTTGAGCGTTCTACATAAATGCTGAATGATGTGTTTTTACGGCTTTGTCATGCTGTAGCTTTCTCGGCCCTGTCATTTGCAGCTGTCAGTATTTCTTTAGTGGCCGAATCTTTCTGCTGAGTTGGCTCAGTCCACTCTTCTCTAGTCATAGTGTATTCATCACACTTTCTGATCCTGATGACTTATGTTTTTTTGATGAAAAACCTGATGAGAGGCTCTTGTTCACAATATCAACTGTATCATTTTGGTCCACCATTCTTGTGTGGGCAATTGATGTCTCAAAATTGCATCTAAGGTCTCATCTGCCTCTCTATATTTGTAGAAGTTTGGAGGCACTTCAAACAAATGTTTGATCTCATTCATAATAAAAAATAAGTTCTCTACTCTGTTATAGAGACTTTGCCCAGATGCTGGCCCTGTTTCTTCTGAGGTACTTGGTCTTACAGGGATCTGATTGGTAGCAAATGTATTGACCCTTTTAGCATAGTTCTCATGAGAAAGTAATCTCCCTGCGCTGTTCAGTAAGCCAGGAAGACCTCTGCTTTGTAATGCTGCAAACTTGTCCATAAATTTGTTTACTTCTGTCTGCATGTCCTGGCTTCTTCTTTCCAGTGTTTGTACCAGGCTTCTCAATGTAAGGACCCTCTTTATCAGCAGGATAGTTTCAGTTCTGTTAGGGATTCCTATTGCTGCCAGCTGAGGACCTGTACGGTTATTGAGCACGTTAATCATTCTATTGGCTATCTCAGGCATATTGCCTAGAGATGCCCTTGCTCTCTGGACTTCCCTCTGTGCCTTGCCTATGAGCTCCATTTGCTCATGAATGGTCTCTATATACTGCCACTGATCTGTGATTGATTGGCCAATGTTGGCCCATAAAACTGTCTTGAGCTCAGCTACCACTTTGTCAAGGGTGAGCTCTTTCTCTAGCTCCTTTATCTTCTCTTTGAGAGCCTTCACTTCTCTTCCCTTTTCAGCTATGCTTTGCTTTGACTTGTCATATTTTTCATTCAGCTTAGCTAAATTCTCCCTGGCTTCATTTAACTCTGCCATTTGGGCTTCTAAGGCCTGAATTTCATTCTTCAGCTTCTGCATATTAAGGCTTGGAGCCTGCTCTTTTGTTGGTGTTGGTGCTGATGTAGATGGCGCTGTTTGAGCTGTCTGCTCTGTAGGAGGAGCAGTAGTTTGAGGAGATTCCTCAAGGTTGATTATTTGTGGAGGGGGCTGTGATGTTTGGCCTCCTTCCTTCTATTGTAGGGCTGCTTGCAGCGCAGCCTATGACTCTCCCAATTTCTCCTCTGTCTGGATCAGCTGTTTGTATAATGATACCAGCATAGCTGCTGCATCTTGGTCATGCCTTAGCTAGGCAACCTCTTCTATCTGAGGATGAAGAGTTGTTGGGATCTTGATCATTTTTCTTAATGTTGCCATGTCTGCATCTCTTAATTTCAATAGCGCTTGTATAGCCTTGGTGTCCTTGGGATCATGCCCCAGCTCTATGATGATATCCTCCAACGCTTTGATTCAGTTGTCTTTTTCCTGGGAGGATGCTTTCTCCAACTCAAGTTGGGCAGCTATGTTGTTTAGGCTATTTTCCAGCCTATAATTTACCAATGTTTTGTCTGCAAGGGTGGCATATACCATCTCACCCGTTTGCTTGTGCAATTCAATCTGATCCATAGGGTGGATGTCTTTTGCAAGGACCTCAAGGTTGGTCCTTATGTAGTCTGCAGCTGACTGTGGCTGCAGCATGGTTGGCATGAAATGACTCATTATCATTTTGCCCTCATGTACATCATATGCAGACATCAACCTCTGTTGGTTTGTAGGAGCCATTTTCAACAAGTGATTGTAGAGCTGTATCTTGAGTGGTTCATTCCTCTTTTTGATATCAATAAATTGTTGTTTGATGCCTGTTTCAGCTCCCCTTTGGTGGCTTGAGGAGCTGACTTCTCCTCCAACTGTCCTTTCCTATTCCTACTGAAAGGAACTTGCAGATGCTTCCATGCTTGGTGGGCCCATGCCCAAAGATTGCCCCATAGGCATTTCTTCTTCTGGAAGGGGATTTAGCCTTTGCCTTTTCTCCCCTTGAGTTGTGGATGTGGTGAGGGGAGTCTCCTGCTCTCTATCCCTCTTCCAATTTCTGTCTTCATTTTGTGGGGTTTGGAGGACCGAGGCCTCGACTGTCGTTTCCTGCCTAGGAGGCATAGTGTCTTGTGCCTGCTGCCCAGTGGATATTGGGGCTTCAGCTGTTTGTTCTTGCTGCACTGGCTGCACTGGCTGTTCCTGTTTTTGTTGTTCTTCTTGTTGTTGTACTTCTTCATGAGGTGGCTGTTCTGGTTCCATCTGTTTCTCTTTCCCTTTGCTGGAAGCCTGATAAGTAGCTTTGGCTGCTTGCTGATTTTCTGTAGAAGATGAGGCAGCTGCTCCAAGTTGCCTTTGATATGAAGAGAAAACCTGTCCACAAGTTTCCAAGTCAGCCTCTTTTTCAATATTCTTTGCCTCTCTTTGAATCATTTTCTCTTTAGTAATTGCCTCCTCTAGGGTGCCCTCTTTCCAACTTAGTAGATTGGCATATTTCTCAATATGAGGCAATCTAATGTGAGCATAGACACCCAATTTATGTTTTACCCTCCTAAGAGAAATGAAATGATTTGGGTCATAAGGTACCCAGCGAAAATTGGTTTCCAATCGGAGGGCCTCTAGCATGCCATCTGCTTCCTTCCATCCCTCCTCCCTTATGTTGTAAAGAAAAGGGCCTAACTGGTTCCTGACTTTTAGTTGCACTTTCTTGTTTTTACTATGGAAATGGATTTGGTCTGCATTTCCAAACTGCCTGAAATACTCCAAGGCAAAGAGTCTCATAGGGACATACCTTGGCAGTCTATAAGGGTTCAACTCATAGCCATATATTCTGATTATTGTATGGTGTTGGTAAAAGTACCAATCACCAATGCTGTAGGACTTAGAGAGATGGAGAATTCTTTGCATTTCCTCGGTCAATCTCGGAGGAGGAACACCAAATAACAAAGTCATAGCTGGATGAATGAAAAGGTCTATGAATTCACAGTATGTGTATGGTGAACAAGAGGTATGATGAAAAACTGAAGTCCAAATCACAACCGACCTTGGATTTCCCTAGGCATCGAGTTTCTTGAGAGGAATAGGGAAACTGTCAGATTGATAAAATAAGAACAGATGATATATGTATGAGGTGTATCTAAACACCTTTTCCCTTTCTAGATTCATCAGCTGCTCATGAATCTTGTTTGCAATGTATTCAGCATAGTTATAGTGCACAGCAGGAGGCTTCCCAGGAGAAAATATGGACAGCATGGCCATAATGGTGTTATCAACATCCTCAACTCCCTTGTAGCCCAGGACATAGCTTATCAAATCTACAAGCATTTTTCCCAAGTCATTGAGATATGGATTTCCAATAGGAGGCGTTCTCACAGCTTCAGAGCTTGGCTAAATAAACAACTGATTAATTTTGATGATTTGGGCACTGGACAGGTTGCCCCCCTTCTTTAGTAAGTCCAACATGGAGAGAGGAGTCAATGGTCTTGCAGAGTGAAAGTGCAGCATCTCATTTATGGCCTCAGGGGTGATGTGGAATAAGACTGAGCCTGTGGGATTAAGAAAAGCTCTCTGACATGGATCATAGCATTCATAGCATCTATGGATCAAGTCTGGAAGGGAATTGTCTTGAGGAAGGTTAAAAATGGGAAAATTGGAGTCCCAAATCCCCAAGATATCAGCTCCACTGAGGTGTTGGTGTTGGCATTATGATGCATGTGTTGTACTTGATGGCAACCCTCTCATAGAAGAATATCTCACTTATGTATAACTGGATGAATCTTCAGACGAGATATCAGATGTAACTGATGGAGGATAGCTCAAAGGAATCAGATGATGAATCTTCAGAAGAGATATCAGATGTGACTGATGGAAGAATATCTCACTTATGTATAACTGGATGAATCTTCAGACGAGATATCAGATGTGACTGATGGAGGATAGCTCAAAGGAATCAGATGATGAATCTTCAGAAGAGATATCAGATGTGACTGATGGAGGACAGCTCAAAGGAATCAGATGCTAATTCTAAGTATGACAAGTTAGCTTTGCCATCAAGTCCAAAGGGGGAGATTGTTGGCATTATGAGATAAGTGTTGTCCTTGATGGCAAACCTCACTGATGACAAATCATAGTACAGAAGGTCAGCAGCAAGGAATTGATGATCAGACTATAAGAAGAAGAGAAAGTTTATACACGCAGGTTCGTTAAGCCCAAGTCGCGTGTACACGCAGGATGGCTTCAGAAAAAGCGCGTGTATGTGGAAAAGTACCTTTGGTCCATGGCGGTTAGTCCTTGGAAGTTGTGCCTATGGTTTCGGACCATTGTGTCTCGACGGGCGTGTCGATCCCTAGTTTTGAAGTTGATGGTATTGGATTTCTATGGTTTTGGCTCTTGGTATTGAACAAGGCCTAAGGCTATATAAGGAGAAGGAAATCATTAGGCAAGTGCATCTGAAATGTCTTGAATATCTGATGAAGCATTAGATCCAGTATGCAGGGTTATGGGTTGATGATGCATTGCTTGATCTGAGCTAAGGAGAGATCTCACCGGTTGATGGAGAACTAGATCTAAGGAGAGATCGGGATCAAATGGTTTGAAATGAACTATCTTTATGATGCTTATTCTAGATCTACATACTGACGCATGTATTGTTCTATAAATGTTATGAGTATGACTGATGTCTGGTACAGCTGCAAGTTAGGAGAAATTATTTTTAGATCTGTACGCGGGTTGTCTTTGGCAAAAGCGCGTATACACGCGGGTTTGATTCATCGAAGTAGCGTATACATTGTAAAGCTTGATATTTGAAGTTGCAGATGGATCTGATGGTTATTACAGAGTTCTGTGTCTGCTATGTGTTCTGGTGACTGTTGTTAACAGGGTTTCAGTGATTCAGAGTTTGATGATTGTTTTGAGCTTCAATGATAGTTATGGGTCCAGTATGAAAATTGGATGAAAAGTGGCCTTTCAGATTATGTGTTGTGCTTCAGTGTATCCAGTCTGAAAATTGATGAAACGTGGTACCTGGAGGTGAGAAGATTGTAGGCAAGCACCTACGTACTAGTATCTAAGCTAGTACAAAAGCTAAAGGAGATCTTTGGAGCATTGTAGCAGGTAGCAGCCTGTGTACTAGTAAATGGATCAGCTAGTACAAGAGCAAAGGGGGTTGTAGCTCCCGTACTGGTATAAGACTGCACCAGTACAAATATTGTAAAAGGATTTTCTTATTAAGAAGAAGATTGAGATGACTTGCAGCAGGTGGTTTTCACCCACATTGGGTTTCCACCTTATATCTTTGTGTTCATGTGTGTGGCTCTTGTGTGATGTTCTGTTCTGTTATTCTGCACCTGTTTACTGTTAATATGCTTAATAATGATCTGATGCATTTACTGAAGATTAAGCTAACTGAATTATAAGATCTCTGGATATACGCGAGTTTCATTAGACACAGTAGCGTGTACACGCGGGTTCACTTAATTGAAGTAGCGTATATGTTTCTGAGTATGAAATTGAAAAGTTTGATTGATCTGATAATACTGATTCACCCCCCCTCTCAGTATTATTTCCAACAATTGGTATCAGAGCAGGTCCTTTGGTAGAAGCTTGATCGCTTGAAGGAGATCCGTGGAACAATGGGAAAGAAGCTTAAGAAGAAAGCTCATAAGAAGAAGAAGACATCTCAGAAGGACTATGACAGTGGGAGAGTCGATTGGGGATTAGGTATAAGAAGCTCTTCAGATTCAGAATCAGATTCAGAATCATTATCAGGTATGAATGTGTTATCCTCTGATGTTCCTGCTATATTTCCTTGTGAGACAGATGGAAGTGATAGTGAAACTACTGAACTTGCTCTTATGGGTGAACAAGAAGGAAATGAGATAGAAGCAGAATTTAGAAGACTAAGAAGCAAAATTAGAACTCAAGAAGATCTTCTGAACATAAAGGATGATACTGCTAAGGCTCAACGAGAGTTATTCAAGGAGAAATATCAAAAGTTGCAGGTTGAAGCAACTTCTCTAAGAAATGAAGTCAATGACAAAAACACAACCATCAAGAAACTCAAAGATAGATCCAGCTACTATGAAAATCTTGAAGCTACAATCCTCTCACTAAAAGGAGATCTTGAAGAATCAAAGAAGCAGAATACAGATCTACTCCAAGCTACTGCAAAACAAGAAAATGAAGTCACCAGCTTAAAATCTCAACTAGAATGTGCCTTCCGAGTTCGTCAAATGCAGCAGGATCTGAATGAAGAACAAGAAAAGGAGATTCTCAAACTAAGGCATCAGTTGGAAGAAGGAAGGAAAG
Organism: Pinus tabuliformis; assembly: GCA_031772625.1. NCBI lineage: Eukaryota > Viridiplantae > Streptophyta > Pinopsida > Pinales > Pinaceae > Pinus > Pinus tabuliformis. The sequence goes on along the minus strand of CM062820.1, from coordinate 661,612,033 downwards.
ATGGAGAAGACATAAAGAAACAATGTCTAGAAAAGGAGGAACAACTTCAAGTTGAGGTTGCTGATATGGAAATTTGTGTACGCGTGTTGTTTAAAGGATATCCGCGTGCATACGCCGTTTTACAAGGGGATAGTCGCGTATATGGTGTACGCGTGTTGCGTAAGGGATATCTGCGTATATACGCCTGTTTATGTGTATACAGACGCGTATATGGAGATTTGAAGGAAATCAGCAGGGACAGATGTTGGTTGCAGAAAGTCTGATATAGGTCTGACAGAGATCATTTGGCACAGGTTCAGGGGGAGCAGATAATCTTCCAATGATGCATTGTTGGCATTATCTTAAAGCTTTTGGTTCTAGTTCACATTTGGTGTTGATTTCAGGAGGAACAAAGGCGAAAGGAGAACAGAAGGATCTCTTGGTTGCTGATCTGAATGGTGATTATCAGTGACTTTCATAAGTCTTGGTCTAGTTATTTCGTCTCTATGTCATATATCTCTTTTGTGGTATCTCTTTCATGGTGTCAAGGTCATGTAACGGCCTATTTTGGTTTCCCCACTATGCCTGGGATGATTGATGCAATATGATTGGTTGTCATATGTAAACTTTTGATGTATCCCCACTTGGTTGGGTGGATGAGTCAATTTTTGTATATCCTCACTTAGTTGAGAGATGGATGTATGTATGAGTCTTTGGTGATAGGAAGGTCTTTTATGATGTATAGAGTCATGTTCTTCTTGAAGAACATCTTTTGCAGATCTTGCCTACAGTCAGGAAGAGCATGAACAGCACACTTCAGCAGTACAGAGACTTGGCATGTACTCAGGGGGAGCATTGACAGATTGGTACACCTTGGCATATACAAAGGGGGAGATTATTCAGAGATTTCAGCAGGTACTCAGGGGGAGTATGGACAGTGGAATGATTCAGCAAAGGAAGAGAATATCTTGGTCCACCCTTTGCCCTTGATGTCAAAGGGGGAGAGTGATTTGGTGTTGTTGCCATCAAGTCCAAAGGGGGAGATTGTTGGCATTATGATGCATGTGTTGTACTTGATGGCAACCCTCTCATAGAAGAATATCTCACTTATGTATAACTGGATGAATCTTCAGACGAGATATCAGATGTAACTGATGGAGGATAGCTCAAAGGAATCAGATGATGAATCTTCAGAAGAGATATCAGATGTGACTGATGGAAGAATATCTCACTTATGTATAACTGGATGAATCTTCAGACGAGATATCAGATGTGACTGATGGAGGATAGCTCAAAGGAATCAGATGATGAATCTTCAGAAGAGATATCAGATGTGACTGATGGAGGACAGCTCAAAGGAATCAGATGCTAATTCTAAGTATGACAAGTTAGCTTTGCCATCAAGTCCAAAGGGGGAGATTGTTGGCATTATGAGATAAGTGTTGTCCTTGATGGCAAACCTCACTGATGACAAATCATAGTACAGAAGGTCAGCAGCAAGGAATTGATGATCAGACTATAAGAAGAAGAGAAAGTTTATACACGCAGGTTCGTTAAGCCCAAGTCGCGTGTACACGCAGGATGGCTTCAGAAAAAGCGCGTGTATGTGGAAAAGTACCTTTGGTCCATGGCGGTTAGTCCTTGGAAGTTGTACCTATGGTTTCGGACCATTGTGTCTCGACGGGCGTGTCGATCCCTAGTTTTGAAGTTGATGGTATTGGATTTCTATGGTTTTGGCTCTTGGTATTGAACAAGGCCTAAGGCTATATAAGGAGAAGGAAATCATTAGGCAAGTGCATCTGAAATGTCTTGAATATCTGATGAAGCATTAGATCCAGTATGCAGGGTTATGGGTTGATGATGCATTGCTTGATCTGAGCTAAGGAGAGATCTCACCGGTTGATGGAGAACTAGATCTAAGGAGAGATCGGGATCAAATGGTTTGAAATGAACTATCTTTATGATGCTTATTCTAGATCTACATACTGACGCATGTATTGTTCTATAAATGTTATGAGTATGACTGATGTCTGGTACAGCTGCAAGTTAGGAGAAATTATTTTTAGATCTGTACGCGGGTTGTCTTTGGCAAAAGCGCGTATACACGCGGGTTTGATTCATCGAAGTAGCGTATACATTGTAAAGCTTGATATTTGAAGTTGCAGATGGATCTGATGGTTATTACAGAGTTCTGTGTCTGCTATGTGTTCTGGTGACTGTTGTTAACAGGGTTTCAGTGATTCAGAGTTTGATGATTGTTTTGAGCTTCAATGATAGTTATGGGTCCAGTATGAAAATTGGATGAAAAGTGGCCTTTCAGATTATGTGTTGTGCTTCAGTGTATCCAGTCTGAAAATTGATGAAACGTGGTACCTGGAGGTGAGAAGATTGTAGGCAAGCACCTACGTACTAGTATCTAAGCTAGTACAAAAGCTAAAGGAGATCTTTGGAGCATTGTAGCAGGTAGCAGCCTGCGTACTAGTAAATGGATCAGCTAGTACAAGAGCAAAGGGGGTTGTAGCTCCCGTACTGGTATAAGACTGCACCAGTACAAATATTGTAAAAGGATTTTCTTATTAAGAAGAAGATTGAGATGACTTGCAGCAGGTGGTTTTCACCCACATTGGGTTTCCACCTTATATCTTTGTGTTCATGTGTGTGGCTCTTGTGTGATGTTCTGTTCTGTTATTCTGCACCTGTTTACTGTTAATATGCTTAATAATGATCTGATGCATTTACTGAAGATTAAGCTAACTGAATTATAAGATCTCTGGATATACGCGAGTTTCATTAGACACAGTAGCGTGTACACGCGGGTTCACTTAATTGAAGTAGCGTATATGTTTCTGAGTATGAAATTGAAAAGTTTGATTGATCTGATAATACTGATTCACCCCCCCTCTCAGTATTATTTCCAACAGTTGGGCCTTTAACTCATTCAGCATATGGATGTTAAATTTGGAATTCATTGGAAATGACTCTATCATTTGATAATCTTTATCACCCAGAGCCTTCCATTCTAACTCTCTTTGTGGGGCATTCAGAGGTGGGATATTTAATGCTATTGGTGTTTCCATGGCTAATTAGGACTCTGATTTGTACGTGAACTGGTGTTACTGATCAGAGGAACACAGAGGGGTATCTCTGGAACAGAGAGGTGAATTGCAGAGGAGCAGAGGGTAAATGGTAGTGACAGCAATTGAAATACTGCACAGAGGACTGATAGAACAAATTCCAGGCCTAGTAAACTCTTTCCTCGGTGAATAAGTGGAGCTTGGGTCTTTAAGTTCACGAATGCGCGAACTAACTGTGAATTTAGGTAAATTTGGCTAAATGCAGGTTCTGCAGAGGAATTTTGACCCAACAATTGAAAATAGACTCTGGCACCGGGGACTGACTGGTAAATACAGTGCTTTCTCACTCTTTTTAATCTAGCTTTGGACAATTATGGACAAAACCAGGCGCGGAGGGAATGATTTGAATAAATACCTTGTGAATTGCCAGCGATGGTTACAAATGCAGGTGGATTGGACGCGCCCACGGTCTTTGTAGCGATTTCTGCAGGTTGGCGACGGATTGGTCGTGATTCGCATGCAGGGGGAGCAATAGTTGTTTTTGCAAAAAGTGGGAAAAAACGCAATTTTCGGCGAAAATATGGACTTTTTGGGATATTGGCGCTTTTTTTTGGATGACGTCAGCATGACGTCATCAGGTGGGGTCAGGGTCGGGTGACGTCAGCATAACATCATCGAGTGACGTGGTGGCCTGTGAGTGGTCCACGGGGATTGCATAGGTGGCGGACATGTCGGAGCATTGGCGGACGGGGGCGCTGATGCGGCGGTGACGTGGCGATGACGTGAGCGCGACATGGCGATGACGAGGATGTGACGTGAGCGCGACTGGTCAGCGGAAACCGGAAGTGGTAAGTGGTAAGTTCTTGGACCGCTCTGGATACGGAAGCAGTATTGTCAGAGGGTGACCCGAGAAAATTTGGGGGCGACGTGTGGCAAAGGCCTGACGTCACCCTCTGACAGTTTCTCGGGAGGTAACTTACGGTCGTCGGGGCCGACCTGATATGGATATGGGCCGTCGGATGGGAAAACCCAGATCCGATGGTCGACGGGTCAATCAGATGCCAGGGCGATACGGAAGCGGTCGGGCATATAAAATAATATTATTCGGTGAAATTCGCACCCGGCAAAACATTGGAAAAGTGGGTTTTTTAACTGTATTACGGGAAAAATGGGTGATGCGCAGGTTTAGTCACAAAACCGAATTAAGGTTATTAATCCAAGCAGATTTTGGATTAATCCCAGGATTAATATATCAGCGCTCTTTGGGTCGCGATCTAATGTTTTAGCGCTTAAACCATTTAAAGCCAAACTTAGAGCTATAATGCTCGGGGAAGGGGATACATAGGTATTTTGGGGTTTTTTGCCTAATTTACATAGTAATAGGGGGAATAGGGTGTATAGGGAGCTACATAGTAAGAAGTTAGGGGTTAATATGAGTGGAAGAGGTGAATGAGGAGTGGAAACACTAAGTTTTACATGGAATCAACTTAGTTTAGGAAGTAGATCAAAATGAAAAGAATTTTACACAAGAAATGTGGCTTTTAAAGAAGCAAGAACCACCATACGATTTTGACTTCTTTCATGAACACAGTTGGTAATGGGATGTTAGTTAATGAATGTGAGGGAGGGAAACAGGAAGTTAGACATGCTCCTTTGTATTGCTGCAAGATGATGGAGAAGAGGAACTTCTCTATCCACTAATGTTTCCTTTATGTTTAGACTAGCAAAATTCAATTGAAAGGAATGACAATTCTGCAACCCCCTCTACCTACCCATCTACTTGCCTAGCATTTTTTGTTTCTTCATGGAGGGTGCACTTAGATTTGCAGACCCTCATGTGCCTTTTCTTTTCTCTTGGCTTTTTCTTTTGATTTTCTATCTAGAACTACCCTTATTGCTTCCAAGGTCCCAGATTAAGCCGTTGGGAACCTTAATTCTCTACCTAACTACTGGTCTGCCAAGACTAAACAGTTTGGACAAACTTCTTTCTCTATTCTACAACAGAAAATTGAAACATGGCATGATCCAGATTAGGCTGTTGGACCATCCATCCAAAATTGAGTCAACATCGATCTATGTACACATATTACCTTCTCTTGAAAATATGGGATCTTTGCATCACCAAAGCAGAGCATATTTGGAACTTTCTTTGCCAATCATGAAATATGAAACCTATTGGTATAGGTATCTAACACCTAGCGTCACCACTTCCGCCAGATTGATTGGAGGCGGGAGGGAAAAAGTCCCCATTAATATAGGGTCTTTTAGTAGGCCTACTCCGATATTTTGAAGCGAATGGGGGCTTCCATGGATCATCGAAACGCTTCCCGTAACTTGGGAACTATTGGGGAGAAATGTTTGTTGGTCGACGATTGTAATTCCTCCTTGAAAAGGAAATGAAATCTTGCTAAAGTAGGTCGACACAGCCGCAACCATAGCATATATCCATGGTCTTCCCAGTAGGATGTTGTAATCGAGGTTTCCGTCGATTACTTCGACATCTATTTCTACTGTTTTGTCCCCTAGTTCAACTTGCAAGTTACTTAGAATACCATATGTGGTATATGTTCGTCCGTCAAATTCTTTTAAAGTCATCGAAGATCGTGACAAGGTTGGAGATCCTAAAGTTTTCCAACAACTCATCGACATAATACATGTAGATGCCCCCTCATCAATAATTGTTCGATGAACAATTTTGTTGAGGGCTTTGACCTGAATGAGGAAAGCTAGTTGAGCTGGTAACTGAGGATCATATCCTTTGTGATTAAAGGACACAAGATTAGAATCCTTTGGGTCTATCCCACCTATAGCTGAAAATAAAGCCTGCTTTTGGGATGGGCAATTTTATAGTACCTCAAGTGTCGACATAGTAGATGGCGATTGGGCCAGATCTTCCACTATGTTATAATGTTGTGCCGCTCTAGAACGAGGATTAAATGTCGACTTGTGTACTACTCCCTTTGGCGGTTTTATTGTTAGCTCTGGAATGATGGGCAGCGCAACTTTTGTTGAAGTTATTGTCGAACTACTAGGTTGATCTTTATCCTTGTTGTTCGATAGCTGTGGATTCCCGTAATCTTTATTCCTTGCCGATATCAAAGCATCATTTTGTTGTTTCGAAACTGACAACATCAGCACTTGGGACGGGGAAGCATTTTCACTAGCAACCAGATCTGTCCCTAGATTTGGAAACGGATTAGTCAATACCACCAAGGTTTTTGAATTCTTGAAGAATTTTCTAAGCTCAGCTTTATATGGACAATCTCTTGTCCAATGATCCTCATCACATATTAAGCATGGACTTTTTGGTTTCCTATCTCCAGGAGGGTTTGCAGAAGAATTTTCAGGTGATGATTCCTCCTGTTTCTTCTTCTTCCCTTTGTTTTTCTTCTTGCCTCCTGGTTGCTTGGTTTCTTTGCCTTTATCAGTCTAGACGGAATTTACTTCCGAGGCAAGAAGTTCTTCTTTTGAATTTTGACTGGAAATCTTACGGGCCCTTTTAGATGTATCTTTTGTCGATTTCGTGTCTGTCATACCAATCACGTGATCGCCGGCATGAGAGTCATTGTTCGATTTAGGAGGAGGAGGGACGGAAAATTCCGGTCTGGGAGTGTCAGGGATTTTATCGTAGAGTGTGCCAAACCGAGTATAAATCAAGTCTAAATATTGTGCACGAGCAATAACTTGCTCTTCAGTGACGACTCCTCCTTTTGCCACATCTTTTGTAATGGAAGGTAATAATGACTTAATAAACCATTCAACTAAAAGATGATTAGGAACATACATTTTTACCATTCTACAACGACATCGCCACTCATGAATATGATCGGATATGTGAGTGGCCGTTGTTTGCTTGAAATTGGTAAGAAGTTCCATTCCCGTTTCGTACCTTATCGGTAACTGAAAATGGGTTAAAAAGGTTGTGGCTAGGGCACTGAAGTTGTAAAATGAAGCTCTGGGTAACTCGATATACCACTTTGTTGCCAGACCAGTTAATGTCCTCCGAAAAAGGTGAAGCCTAATCGAATCATCGTTTAGGGTGTTTGATGAACACCACAGATGAAATGTCATCACATGATTTGATGGGTCTTCACCTGGATTTCCATTAAATTTAGTAATATCTGATGGAAGTTTATGCGGAATTGCTGGCCACCAAGGGCGTAAGCAATTGCATCGTTCGTTAGCCAATTTAGATTTGGTAACTCTAAAGTTGCCACGAAGGGTAACTGTTGATTCAGGTTTGGCGAAGCATACCCAGGATAAGACGGAATTGCCTGAGCAGTTGGTCTTTGCATACCAGCATAATGCATTTGATGCTAGTAACTTTGGTAAGGTTGATGGGCATAACCATTGTAGAATGGCTGATTTTGACCATTTTGAATATACGGCTGCCCATTATTTGCAAAGATTTGTTGCTCAGATCCTTGGTATACTTGTTGGAATTTCGGTTGTTGGTATTGCACCAGCCATGGTTGTGAAGCCATGTGTTGTTGTCCAATACTAGCCGTTTGACCAAGATGAGGGGTAATTGTACCTGTCTGGGCCTGTGTCATTCCACTAGTTGGTGATTGTGGTTGAGTCGCAGGGACAAGAGGTTGTTGCATTACAACCTGAGAAACCTGAGGCTGGCATATAACAAGTAACGCTTGTACTTGTGACACCGTCACAATAGCCAGCGTAGTTGGTATATTTGACATAGGTAAACATTATTGCATCGAATATACAACTCTTGGTTGTTGAGGCAGTATTGGCACCCAACCGCTAAATGTAATTCCAGCATAACCTGAATTTTGTTGTGAACTCACTTATGGTTGTCCTCCCGGAGGAGACAATGAAAGGGTATATTGCCCCCCATATGGCGGTAATCTGGTACTCAAAGGAATTGTTTGTCCTTGAGAACTGGACTGCCCAAATTGACATCCTGAAGGATCAATTTGCTGAGACTCAACATAAGAGTCCCCGGATACTATTCCGGATGAACAAACATGAACGGACCATATTGTCAAAATAGCCCCAGAGTGGGCCCCTTCTAGCGATTGAGAGCTAGTTGGGATAGATGGTATGCCAACAAACATTGTTGGAGTGACAGCAGGAAGTTCTGTCATCGCTGTGTTGGATGACATAGTCCTATATGTCGACGGTTGTTCAGGCATTTTTTGTCTATCCAAAAGATTACCTAGAGATTCTACAGGAGCTTCTAATAACGGTAGACTAATTTCTGATAAAGAAGGATATAGGGTGATCCCAACTCCAAATTGCGATGGAGTACTAGATGGAGGATCCTCCACAATCTCTTCTATAGAAATCAGACCAGGTGTAAGAGGTAGACCGTCAGGTCCGTAAAATATATCTGGTGCCGAAGAAGGTATAGATTCTGTAGCGACAGATGTTTGGGGAATAACACCTTCTGAATCAGCTGTAGATGGAGTTGGTTCAGTAATACAAGTATTTTCCTTCACACTAGGATCAGTTCTACTGTCCTTCGGTGGCTGTTGAACTTCTTCTGTAAAGGCAGGGATACCAGAAATTTTTGGAGTAACCGGAGTCTTCGAAGGTGTTGGAACACTTGTTCTAACTTTACCAGGGGATTTGGAACCGGTTAAAAGAGTTCGCTTTGTTCGTAACAATTTCGATTCTGGAGACAAAGATGGTTGAATCGTAAGCCTCCGCGAACGACGGGGTTTCAATTGACTTTCTTCCATGATTTCGGATTACTCGATCAACTAAAATAAAGGTGAAATATGTTTCCAAATTAAATGAATTTTAGATGCTTTGACACAACTTGTTTTTTTCAATTTTTAAGAGTCGAGAAAAAACAAAAGATGACTCTAGTTGCCTTCAAGTTTTAATGAGCTTGAAGTGACAAGTGCTCAGATGGACCTTTTCCTTTAAGGAGTCTGAAAGGAATGAAAGAGACTGCTCTGGAAATCTAGACAGAGGTATTACCAAACCAATCGCAAAACTGCAGAATACTTTTTATGGTACGACAGTCAATCTACCCAAATGTTGTGTTCAGTGCATTGCGATCGATAGGGCGGCAGACATGGCTTCCTATGGATAAAGGATAAAGCCTATTGTGGTCTCCCAATGTATACTCAACGGTACGTGGGAGCACAAGTCCGTACTGGCACTTATCGTCTCAAAGTGGAGGAATCACCCAACCAACAATGAAAACAACAGTTACCAGGCTTTACGACGCCAGAATACATCTCTAGCCTAGACTTCTAAATGTTGTGCGTTAGGTTCCAAAGCATTTTTAGATTCATTAAATTTATTTTACAGTTGATCTTGCTTAAGAAATTTTCCTTTCAGGTTCACCGCGTGATGTAGATGTACAACTCCTAAAATGCAATCTAAGATGATAAAGAATCGTTTAATCTTCTTTTTGCAATGAAAATCCTAGCTACTAAGAAAAGAGAGATGATATTCTTTCAACATAGAGCAAAGAGCACACACTAAATGCATTGTCCTAAATCAAACCAACAAATAGTATAAATGCAAATGCACATGCATGTATTTGTTTCAGCCTTCTTAATGTGTGAATGATAAAAAGAAAGCTAAGCGCAAATCTAATTATTTTTCAAAGCGACATTACTAACAAGTTTCTTTTCAAGACAAAATGAAGACAATGACGACACTTTGCAATTTGGAATTGAAATCTTGCTTTCGACACTTGAAAAACTACTAATTCAAATCAAATACAAGAGTAACAGTGTAACCAACTATCAAGAATAATTGGATTCTCTTCTATGACTGAAAATGACACTTGCGACACTTTCAAATCACGAAACGACAGTTCAATTACGCTACTTCTTTGTAAAAGAGAACTGAAAATGGCTCAAAGTACATAAAAACATTTATAGTTCTTTGCACAATGGAGGTGGAATAATGGCAAGGAAGGGGGTTTCAGTAGATGTGTACTGACTACAGGTAGCAAAACTCCTGAATAGAGCCGAAAGGAGTGAACACAGAAACCAAAATCTAAGAGCAGAAGAGGCCTTGTCTAATCAGCGCACCTGTAACATAGGGAAAAAGAGATGCAGTGCACCTACTACACTCAGGAAGTGCGATGAATCCAGAATCCAAAGAAGAGACAGTGCGATGGTCTAGGGACGAGACTTCAACCAGGTTCTGGGTCATAGTTTGCAGCTCAGTTCAGGGATTTAGGTCGAGCAAGTGGTAATCAATAAATCAATCACAGGGGTAGATCTAAAGAGGTTACTAGAGCCACCACAAGGGCAATTAGAGAGCTTGTAAATCAATTTTTCAGTTCATAAACAAAACCTGGAGATAGACTGAAGCATCATTGATCTACTTTGCACTTGGAAGGCTAGCTGGCTTGACTTTAGGCTCCATCTGTAAGTTTATAAAGCAAACAAATGTGGATAAACAAACAATCTATTCACTCCCCAGTGGATTCACAATTTTGTTATCAGGAAATCTAGTGTCTATGCAAAGCTGCTAGTCCCACTAAGGCTGGTAACTACCTTAGAAACAAACAAACTAAAACTACTTTCGTTTTCCTTTATGAGAAATAGATAAGAGGGGAATAAAGGAGACCAACCTCTGTCTTGTGCTTGGTTCCTTGCTTGATTCCCTTCCTTTCTGATAGATCTTTGCCACTTACTTCCTCGTCTACCCAGCTCCAAAGAGCACCTGTAGAATCAAAGCAACATAACAGTATCCAAGAACATAGATCTATTATCATAAACAATATAGGACTAGATATATATTGACCACACAAATGCATATACCATCAATCATACAAGAATGTGGAGGAAAACTTGAATAGATTTATTCATAATCAAGAATAGCAAAGAGGATTACAACCAATTGTTCTGACCCAGCATCATCCTCTTAGCAAGAAAGCCCTTCTTCACCTCATGAAAAGCTTAGATCACCCAACGCTATGATGTTGCACCAAGAAACCAGTAGCACTTCCTTACAAGATACAAAATTCCAGCCTCTGGATCTCTGGGATGAGGGATCCATATATAGATGTTTGCAAGGGGGGTGAGTCAACTTTTGAGATTTGATTAGTGTCCTCTCTCTGATAGTTCTTGAATCCACTTGGAGATTCATGATCTCTTACTCATTCTTGGGCGAATGTAGAGAGGCAAGTGTCACAGGAGAAGTTTCTGGAAGATTCCATGATCCTCCACCTTGTAGATTGACACTGTCATTTGTCCACTCTCGCCCATCTCACCCCATAAAAGGGCTTTTCAAGATGCATCGCACCTCCCATGTGTATTTAGGTGGGATGCAGCGCACTTTAACCATGGAGCAGGTGAGATGGTCCAGTTTTGACCAGTTCTGAGCAGTTTTTCATGGAGAACTTCTGGGAGAAGATGTAATTAGTTGACCTTGTTCTTTTAGAGGTTGGAACAACACTTTTAGGGACTTAAGAGCCCTTGGTTTATGGACATTTATGATTGGGGTTGTAGTGCCCAAAAATGTCTATAACACATATGAATGTAATTTACCTCCTAGATCATAATTGAATTCTCACTTCAAGGAATAGAAAGGTGGCCTAAGTACCACAAGAGTGCATCTTGGAGGTGTAATTTTGGATCTTGTTTGTTTGTGATCAACATCTAGTATGTAGCATCAAATTTAGAGTCATTTTTGTATAATTGTGGGAAAACATATGTATCGTACCCACAAGATTTAAGACATATGGTTATCATCACACATTGGGTTCGATTGAGGCAATATATGACATGATTTATTGCACCATTCTTGTATTTCATGTTTAAGTAGAATTGTTGCAAGTATGTGGACAATCTTTTATGGAGCTAATTATGTAACTTTCCTTATGTCTACGTAAATTGTAGAGGCCTATGATCAATGCGGATGAACATCTTCTTCCATAGAATATAATGATTCTTTATTCAATATCCTTACATAATGGAGTCCATCTCCTTTTCATAGGTGGGGTATCTTGGGATAACATCAGAGAGTGTTTCATTGTGATAGGCCACACAATCTCCTTGTTGAGTGAGGACTGCACTAATAGCATAATCAGGGGAATCTATCTCAATCTTAAATAGATTTTATGGATCTGGTAGGTTGAGTCCTAGTGTAGAGAAAAGGTGGTGTTTCATATCCTTGAATGGGTTTTGGCATGTCTCATATATAATGAAAAAAAATATTTCACTCCACCCTTGGTCACTTGGCCTAAGGGCCAAGTGATATAAGAGAACCCCAACACAAAATTTTAATAGAAGTTAGGAAGGATTAAGTAGCTATGAAACTCTAATAGAGTCACCTAGGATAGCCAATATTGGATGACTTGGATGTTGGTTGGGTCCAAAAGAACCCCCTATCCATCCAAAATGTATCCTAAATATTGAATTCTCTACGTGCAAAATGAGCACTTGTCCATGTTGACATACAAGTTGTGTTACCATAGGTTGCCCAAATCTTGTTGAATGTGTAGAAAATGTTCTTCCCAATATTTGTTAAAGATGAGGATTTCATCCAAATATACAACCACAATAGAGTTTTTGAATGGTTAGAGGATATCATCCATCCTCTTCATGAATGTTTCTGGAGCATTACTCAAACCAAAAGATCTGACCAACCACTTGAAAAGGCCTTGTTTAGATTTGAATATGTTTTCCATATATCAATTTGTTCAATTCAAACCTAGTAGTAGCCTAACTTCAAAACAATCTTACTAAATAACTTAGCACCCTTAATCGAGTCAAGAAGATTGTCTGTCTTCTATTCTTAAAGGTCATTTTTTTAGGGATCTATAATCAATACAAAGTTTTCATGTCCCATCCTTCTTTTGCAAAAAAAAAAAATAGACTCCCTCAAGGTGAGGAGGTTAGTTGAATGTGGTCGTTTTGGATGATCTCATGAATATTATGTCTTATTTCCTCATCTTCCAATATAAAGAATTTATATATTGGGCCTTAGTTAGAGGAGAACCAATTATTAAGTCAATTGAGTGTTTGAATTGGAAGTGCAGAGGCACCCCCATAGGTGGAGTAAAAATATTGACATATGACTCTATAATCTTTTCCACTTTCTTATGTTGTGTATGTTGGGATGTGTTATATTCTTACCCAAAGATGGTGGGTGGACCTACCCATGTTTTTGTGCATGGTTTTTGTGCATGAATTTTCGGCATGATGGTTTTTCCCATGCTATTTTATAAACATGGTCAAGGGAATTACAATTATGTTGTAATATAGGGTTAATGGATTGGGGTTTGTAAATTCTTCAACATGTATATAATGTATTGTAACATTGAAAGGAATATAATGAAAAATTAATCTAGTTTTCCTTGTTTTGGGTTCTAGGAGAAAATCTCTGTGTATATTTTTATGTTCTTGCCATTGTATATTTTTTTGTTTTTAAGAATTCATTTGCAGGTAATTTATGTACAAGGTTAAAACCTACATTTTGTATCATAGTTATTTTGGCTTCAAGGAGATGCCTTTGTGGACAAGGAATTTTTTTCTCGATCCTATGGTAAGCCCTGTTATAGTAAGAGATTTGTAGGATTGATTCTTTCTATGAAAGGATATGGAAAACAGTGGAAATATATAGATCAAGAAATTCAATGGAAATAGTTTTGAGTTATGGAAGCTCAAGATGGAGGATATGTTAGTGGATAAAGATTAGTGGATTGTTGTAGATCAAGATACGACACCAAGAGGAATGTCCACAAAATACTAGGTGAAGTTAGATCAAAAGGAAAAGATAACAATACCATTATTTCTCTCAGATTTAGTATTGTCAAATATACCATTGGAAGATATGACAAAGGATTTGTGGGACAAGTTAGGGACTTTGTATAAATCTAAGTCCTCAATGAATAAATTTTTCCTATGGAAAAAATTGTATAACCTGAGGAGTAAGGATGGAGACTTGGTGACATAGCATTTAAATTCCTTTAATATTATGGTAAGTCAGCTTTTATCTGTTGATATTAAAATTTCAGACGAATATAAGTGTATTAGTATATTGTGTTATCTACCATACTCATGGGGTAGATTGGTTGTTGTTATAGGTAGCAATGCAACTACCTTAAAGTTTGATGAAATAGTCTCATCCTTATTGTCAAAGGAGATGATATGAAAAAATATGGAGAGCTAGAATGAAGATGCCTTGTCTATAAGTGGGCAGTCCTAGAACAAGAAAAGAAATAAGTCTTGAATTAGTAGATCTAAATTTAGAGGGAGATCTAAATCTGTAGGAAAATTTGTAAATGTATGTTGGAAATGCAGAAAATAAGGGCACTACAAAAAGGATTGTAGATATAAATATCCCGAGAAAAAAAATGGATCTGGCGATGTTCCTTCTCTAGAGGAAGAAACTACCTCTAATGAAGGTGGGGATGTGTCCTTGGCTTCTTCTTCAAGTACACAAGTATATCATGAGGCATATTGATTGAATCAGGTGTGTCCCTTCATATGACTCCCAACAGGGAGTGTTTTTGCGAGTACAAGAAACATGATAGTGGTGATGTCTTCCTAGGGGATGAAAGGAAGGCCTAAATAATAGGATGTAGAAAATTAAAGATGGAGATGCAAGGTTGAAGGATTAGGACACTTAATTTTGTTATGCACATTCTTGCATTGGCCATAAATATGATTTCAATAAGAAAAATAGATAATGCAAGTGTAAAAACGATGTTCAAGAATGATACCTACAAGATGGTTTGAGGAATACTAGTATTGATGAGGGGAGTTCATATCAAAACTCTACACAAGTTGTTGGATAGTACTATTATTGATGAGTGCAACAATTCCTTGGCTCCTAAAAGTGTCAAAAAAATCTTCTAGTGTCTAGTGAAAATACTATGTTGTGGCACCAAAGACTGCGGCACATTGGAGAGAAGGGAATTCGAATACTACATGGTAATGGTACGGTAAAAGGATTTCTAATTGATCTTTGTATTTCAATTTATGTGAAAATTTTGTATATGGGAAGCATAATTGGGTGATTTTCCCCTTTAGTGCTAAGAGGGCTAAAGGGATATTAGATATTATGCACAATGATGTGGTTAGGCCTTTGTCAGTTCCATTAATAGGTAAGTTTTTCTACTATATCTCATTTATAAATGACTTCTCGAGGAATACATTGATATATTTCCTTAGGAATAAATATAAATTATTTGACAGGTTTAAAGAATTTAAGGCTCTGGTGGAAAATCAGAAAGAGAAGAAGATTAAGGTGTTGAGGACCTATAACGTTGGAGAGTTCTACAAGAGGGAATTTTAGGAGTTCTATAATAAAGGTGGTATAGCATGAAAAAATAATACTCCATACACACCTTAGAAAAAAAGATTTGCATAAAGAATGAATAGGACGTTGATGGAGAAGGAAAGAAGCATGCTCAGTGGCACTGGATTAGGGAAAGGATTATGGGAAAAGGTATTGGATACTGCATGTTACCTATTTAACAGATCACCTTCATCAGTGTTGGAGGATATGAATCCACGTAAGGTATGGACTTGTAAGAAACCCTCTCTCTCACATATTAGGGTACTTGGTTGTGATGCATACATACATGTTCCAAAAGGAGAAGAGAACAAAGTTGGATAGTAAATCTAAAAGGTGCATATTTATTGTGTTTAAGGAAGGTTTAAAAGGTTACAAGTTTTGGAACCTAGAATAAGGAGGATTGTGTATAGTCAAGATGTGGTGTTTAGATAAGTGAAAGATGTTATTAAATATGAATTCCCACCAAAGGAAAAGGAACTAGAGAAGATAGAGTTTGAACTAAAGAAAGAAGAATCATACTCTATAAAAGAACACGAATCGCAACAGGAGGAACCACACACTTTGGTTTTGAGGAGACTAGTTCAAGAGAGAAAGTAGCCAAAGAGGCATAGTCTATCTTATTTATTTTTAATTTTTTATTTATTTAGTATTAATGATGATCCCAGAATTGTTAGGGAGGTAGTATATTCAGAGGATGGAAAACACTAGAAAAAGGCCATGGTTGAAGAAATGACAACCTTGTAAAAAAATGAGGCATGGGATTTCATGAAGTTTTGAGCTGGAAGGAAACCCATTGGCAGCAAATGGGTGTTTAAGAATAAGATGAATGCAAAAGGTAAGGTAGATAAATAGAAAGCTTAGTTACTAGAAAAAGGTTATTCCCAAGTGCTGAGAATTGATTTTGGTGATATTTTTTTCTCTTGTTTCCAAGTTAGATTCTATTAGATTACTTTTATTTATTTTTGTTGCTTTTGATTTTGAGGTAGAAAAAATGGATGTGAAGACAACATTTCTTCACGGGGATTTGGAAGAAGAGATCTATTTGAAGCAACTTGAAGGTTTTGCAGTGAAGGTCAAGAAAGAGCTAGTATGTAGGCTAAAAATTTCTATATATGCATAAAAGTAGTCACCAAGGATGTGGTATCAGAAATTTGATAATATATGGAGACTTGGCTTCACAAGGAGAAACATGTATGATTATGTGTATTTTAAATTAATTGGTGATTGTGTTATTTATTTGGTCTATTATGTGGATGATATTTTTTTTATTATAAATGAAAAAGAAATTATAGAGGATTTGAAGACCCAATTGTCCTCTAAATTTGGCATGAAGGATCTTGCTGTTCCAAGCTATAATTTTGGCTTGGAAATTAAGCAAGGTTGGGAAAAAAGGAAGCTATGGTTATTGAGACAATATTGTAAAGATTTATTATGCAAGATAGTAAACCAATAAAGGTTCCTATTCCAGTAGGTGAAAATTTATTTGTTGAATAGTATCCCAACACATAGGAAGAGGAAGAGGACATGTCTTGTGTTCTATATGTGGGTGGATTTGGTATCCTGATGTATGCAATGGTCTGTAATAGACCAGAAATGCACATGCAATGGGAGTATTGAGCATGTTTTTGTCAAAAATAGGGAAGGAGCATTAGACATCAGTGAAACGGGGTTTTAGGTATTTGCATGGAACTAGTGATTATGGTTTGTGCTACCAAGGAAGACTAGGATTGGACAAAGTGTTTGAAATACATGGTTTTGTTGATGTAGACTAGGCTGTAGATTTCAATCAAAGAAGATATACAAGTGGGTATGTTTTTAACCTATTTGGAGGAGAAATATGTTGGATGAGAAAGAGATAATATGTAGTGGCACTTTCCACTATAGAGGTTGAATATGTGGAAGCCACTCATGCAAGCAAGGAAGCATTTTGGTTACATATATTGTGTTCAGGTATGGGGTTGGTACAAAAAGATATAAGAATATACTGTGACATCCAAAGTGCAATTTTCTTGGCAAAGAATGCTTCTTATCATTCAAAGAAAAAGCACATTGATTTTCAGTATTGCTTTATGAGGGTTATTATTGAAAACAAAAAAGTGTTGCTAGTAAAGGTAGACACTTTGAGCAATGGTGTAGATGCATTGAGAAAGTATATGAGCTTTGAGAAGTTTTATTAGTGTATAGAAACAATGGGCACTGAATCCCTGGACCAATGACTATGTACTCTTGCGGCCCCATGTGTATAAACAAAAGAACAAGTGGAAGAATATTGGGTATGTGTTATATTATTTCCACAACTAGCGCCATGTGTTTGTACATTATGTTGAGCGCATTGGGGGGGTTGCAGGGGGGGAGTATCCCCCCCACATGGGGTCTAGGGAAACACCCCGAGAATGTTTCTTTTTATGCAAACCCAATAATGGTTGCATGGACCCAAGGATGGTGGGAAAATCTATCCATGGTTTTTCACATGGTTTTTGAATATGGTGGTTTTTCCCATGGTATTTTGTAGATATAGGCAAGGGAGATATGATTATGTTCTAATATAAGATTAAAGGATTGGGGTTTATGAATGCTTTGGCATGTATATAATATATTGTAACATTGGAAGGAAGATAGTGAAAAATGAATCTAGTTTTCTAGGTTTTGGGTTCCAAGAGAAATATATGTATATCTTTTATGTTCTCTCATTTGTGTATATATATATTTTAAGAATTCATTTACACATAATTTATGTAAAATGTTAAAAACTACAATTTACAAAGACTTTATGCAAATGTTGTGATGATTATAGTGAAATTTCTTTCACCTTTTGACTGAACCATGAAGAGAATAATTTTTTTTGTCTAAGGTAATACCTTATGATATTGTTTTGTTGATATCAATGAAATTGTAGTCATTTTGACTAGCCTTGGAATTATATATATCTAACCTATAGAAGTAAAAATTTCACTATAGGGATGAGACTCATAAAAAACATGACATTTCCACATATAAGGCTCCTAAAAGAACACCACAAACTTTAAGTAGTGAAACATCATATAGTACCTCACCTTTGAAGGCTTTGATGTGATAGGATAGGTGGTAATATTGGTTAACACAAATGTGTTTCCCATGGCTCAACCAACTAATAGTGTATGCATGGGAATGTGGTATTATTAGAAACGTTGATTCCTTGATGAGAACAACTAATCTTAGGGTCTTTTTCTCTCCTTATTAATGATAAAATTAGTGGGGTCTCATTCACTCACATCTATGAATGGAAGAGGTACTACCCCTCTTTAGGATCCCTTTTCTATTCTAGTTGGATCATTATGGGTGTGATGGTAGCCCTAGGTTTTTCATTAATGATCTACTCTCCTTTATATTTCTTTATATTAGAATCAGAGTTAGATTCTATTTCCTTTTCTTTAATATCTTCCAATAATTATTTTTCCAAGTGGCACTCATCAGTGTTCTGCCAAGGGAATTTGTGAAGCTCACACCAATTTACAATTTCCTTTTCTAACTTCTCATTACCCTTATTAGTATGTGACTTGGCTTGGTTGTCTTAAGGTTATCTCTCCTTTTTTTCCCTATAATTTTAAGTTTGGGCTTCGTTTTCCTAAATTATGTTGCAATGGATTCATAAAACCAAACATCTTCTTATTCCTCTACTTAAATTTATTCTCACTTTTGACAACATGTCGATAAGTGACTCCCCATGAGTAGATGTCGAAGATATTCACATTTATTTGTATGTACCTATATATTCCACTACAGTACTTGAAAATTAGGTGTTGCTTGGAGTCTTTGATACCCAATTTTTTGTGCAGGCTATGGAAAATATTAGTGTCACTATGACATTGTATGGTCTCTTTCCTATTGTAGGGTTTTCCATCTTGTTTATTGGTCATCATAGTTTCCAAATGGTAGAATTCCTCCTTAAGGGAATAAAAAAAGTTGGCCCATGTAGAGCCTACATTGAACATCCTAAATTCATCTTCTATGTGTCTCTCCCAATAACCTTCCAACCAATATTTGACATGGGGAAGGCATTTCAAGAGTGTGAAGGTGATATTTTCATTGTCAAAATAATTTTGGATAAAATAATAGCCCTCTAATAGATTTAACCATTTATCCAAAACCTTGGAAACTATTTGGCCTTCAAAATTTGGGATATTAATGTTAACTTGTAACATGAATGGTGTTACACCTCCAAAATTGTCATTGGTTGAAGGTCCCTCAACTACTTTTGGAGGTCTTTGAAGTATCTAGGAAACATTTTCCATCATTGCATTCCTATGTCTGTGAGTGCATTCTCAAGCAAAAAATTGGTTGGATCTCAAAATGTGTCATCTCTCTTTTCTTCTACCACAGTAAGCTTCTTGGATTAGCGAGAATGATTATTCCCAAGATAAACTAGCTTAACATTGAACTCTCTAAACCCTGACCTTATCAGGGAGGGACACGCATCAATAAATTATAAGGAGCATATTTCTCTGATGCCACTAATATAATTTGTATAAGGAGTGAAATGAAAGGAAAGAAAGGAAATGAACACATAAGGATATATTTAATATGGAAAAAACCAAGATTTGATTGATAAATTAAATAACAAAGTATTGTAGAACAAAATTGGATGGAATCAAGGTATTTATATCTGAACAAAGAGATGGAAATTATGTGCATTTGAAAAAGGTTACAAGAGGCTGAAAGGATTCCATTTTAATGTAAATTAAAAAAACCTAGGTTTTTAAAATCCCTAACCCTAGAATATTAAATGCCAAAAGTTTTGTGATCGTAGAGGTGGTTAGTTAGTAGTAACATCTACTTCCCAAGATCGTAACTTTTGCATACAATATCCATTTAGGGCACATGATAGCTTGTTGGAAAGAACTATCTAAGGACTACAATTTTTTAACAAGGATAGGATTTCCATGGAAACACTTACCTCTTTGAATTTCCAAAAAGAACTATTTTGGGCTTCAAAATGGCCCCAAAAGTTTGGTACCCAAAAATCATAGAAAAGTTTCCAATAAGATAGGAAACCACTGAGGTAGTGGAAGAGTTGGGCGGCCACCGATATCCACCTAGATCATCAAGGGATAAATATTACAAAAGCTTCCACATGATTAATCTTTTGGACATTAATGTAATATTTAGACTTAAAACATGTTGTTTATCTCCATCCCAATTCCATATGTGTAGTCAATTTACACCTTTCATTCTTCAAATGTGTTTGTTTTATTGAAACTACCTAATTACTCTTGCTTCAAGACTAGGAAAAAATCCCAACTTTCATAGCTTGTAACATAAAAACTATGTGAGGGTTGATTCTAAAAATTGGCAAAATATGCCTTGTAATTTCCTCTATATAACCCTATAATTAACGTGAAATTCCAATATCTAGAAAAATGGTTGTTGAAGTAATGGTAATATTGTACATTTAAAAGAGAAAAAGTGAGACTATTGGGGTGTATATTAGTTAAAAATAGAGTGCACTATTAAGGAATTCCTTGCATTGTCATTGGTTCAAATGTGGAATAGCCTTGTGTGCTACATGTGGGGTAGTGTGGGCACATATTGAGTTTATAGTGGTAGCAGTGAGAATCGACATTGTGTCACGCAAGTGCAAGCCTGTACTAGTTGTCAATTCCACTACTCACAGAAGGTGTGTGTGTGTGTGAGAGAGAGAGAGAGAGAGAGAGAAGATTTTCCACACTAATACCAATGCTACCAACCAAGTACATAAATAGTAAAATAAATCAAGACACACACAATGTACATCAAATATGAGCATGGAGAACAATTGAAAAAGTGATAATTAAGATGAGTTTCACAAAACTCCTTATTCATTTGAAAGACCTCCTCCAAATAACCCATTTCTCTAGTAAATTACTATATGCATATTCTTACACATTGTGTGCCTACTATCACACTATTTTCATCCACTTACATAGACGAAAATGTTTTTAATAAAAACGTGACCACTTACTTTCACAATGAAGATACTAAATTGCTAAAATATAAGAAATACCTTACTTATATATGGAGAACCAAGGTTAAACAATGTAGTTAACCAAAATTATCATTATTTATCAAACTGGTTATATAGGCAACACAAATTGTATATGTAATCCTTTATTACTTGCGTAGTCTTCATGAACACCATTGATGCATCAAATTACATGATCTAGTTATTTCAACACAAACTTGAAGCTTTGAAAAGATAATTGAAAAACACATTGTTTGTCAACTATGATAAATATTTGTAGTTATCAAGGAAATTACAAAAAGAAGTCAAATAGTTACATTCTTAGTAGTGTTTGACATTATTAGAAATATATTGATACCCTTTTCTAATTATAAATGAGTACTTAATCATCATTCTTCATATAACCTATCCTAACCCCTTACTCCTTTTCATTCCACCTATGTATTTGTTTACTAGTTATTACTAGTAACACAAAATTCATTTGTTTTATATTCTAATTTGTAGGACAGATACATTAATTTTTTTTTGATATTTTGTCAATTCTTCAAACCCTCTCAAATTAATTTCACCCCCAATGAGGAAAAAATCTTTGATTCACTGTTCTAGGGCTTCAACTATGACATGAATCATTGGCTAGACTCTACTGGTATGATTCTGTAATTATTATTCTAAATTAATTATAAAATTTCTTATTTTTTAATATAAAATTAATATGCATCATTTAGAAAATATTATTAATAATAATAAATTTAATACTAGTTACAAATAAAATATTTTAATATGAAGAATTAAGTAATATTGATGTGTATTTAAAAATATAATATTAATCGAAAAAACCTGTCAACAATATAATCCTTAAATAAATATTTCAAGTAAAATATTTGACTGTCTCTTACATATATATAACAATTTAAAAATATAAATTTTGATTGATAAAATATTTTCAATAGTCTCATTATTTTACATTGTGGTTTTTTTTAAGTATATATTTCAGCTATATCTTATTTGGAATGGAGCAAAGATGTGTAGGAATTGCAAGTTTAACCTCTCTATGTACACAATCTAAGTGCTTAAGTAAATTTTGAAAAAGTGAAATCTATTTTATACATTAAAAAATTCAATTTAAAGAAGTAAAAAGTACACATGGTGTGTGTGTGTATAGATAGAGAGAAGATGTTTGCACCTCGAGAGATTTGATCCCTCTTGGCTCTTGCTAGATCTGTGGTTAAGATGGATCTTTATAATCTAAACTTCAATTTTCTTTGATGAGCAATCAACTTCATTCAATTTTTTATTACAAACTCATATTCATTTTCTAATAACTCAATTGACTCAATCAATAACACATTTTTTATATATAAAAATATAAATTTAGATATATAACATTTTAAATCAAATGTGTTTTTCACTGTACAATTTAACTTATTATATAAATTCTCAATATCCATCATATGTAACATATATCATTAACGATCTATCTTACCATTGAACCTAGCAAGCGCTGAGAGGGGTCAATTTTTTGGAGGTGCAAAACTCTTTTAGAGTGCAAAGCTTGAAAAGGTATTTGCACCTCGACATATTTGATCTCTTTGGATGCATGTCAGATCCATGGTTAAGATATATATACTAGGCAATAAATCCCCTTTAGTGCTTCAAATGTGTAGACTAGGCAACTTAAACTTGCAATTTCAATAAATCTTGACTAGATTTTAGACAAAATTAAATGACCAAAATATCTAAAAAAGAAACAAATTGTAAAATAATAAGAATTTCTTTTTCCCAATTATTTCGTATAATACATGCATACTATTTTTTAAATCATATATAACATATAATATACATAGTTTGACATTGAAATATTTTCCTTGAAATATATTCTATGACCATATTGAACTTTTTTATTATTATTAATCTTATTTAAATGTCACATATTAATTTTATATTAAAAATTAAATGAATAACACATCTCCCATTTATTATTATTATAAGAAAGTAACTGAATTTTTGCATTGTAAAGTGGTTATAGCTTAGTATGAGGATGATGCATAATTTCTTCTATTCTCAACCTTAAATTAACACGTGTCCCTTTTAAAATAAAAATAATAAATTATCTAAATAAAAATCAATATTCTGTATAATTAATATATATATAAGTTATAAAAACTATATAAGTTTCCAAAATATATATATATATAGACATTATCAATATTATTCTTTAGTAAAAGTCCATTTTGTTAAGAACTTTCTTGTGCGTTTACCTATATCCCTCATTCCCTCAGTGTGCATATCACATTTCCTTCCCTATATTTCCCATTATCTCCAATTATTTTTTGTTTTTTAAATTTGTTTTCTCATGGGTTGACTGCTCTCTATAATGGATCTTTAAATTTTTCTTCTTTCTTATGAGTATTTACATTGTAAATCCATTATCTCCAATAATTTTTTGGTTGGCTGCTCTTCGTAATGGATTCTTTAATTTTGTATTTTCTTTGAGTAGATGAATCAATAATGCTAGTAGCCTCATATCTTTGACTTGAAACATATTTTCAGGTCTATGTTTTCTTGTAGGGCTATCTCGGTTGAATGTAAGCATCTCCGCATGTGATGTTGTCCCCACTAGGTCGGGAGTTTTTCATTTCCTAGTGGCGTTTTCACCACCACATTATGAAGAGAGACATCCTTCCTACAATTTTATCATACACTTACAGTGATTATAAATGCTTAAATTAAGGTTTTATTCCGAGATTTTGTAAGGGAGGTTAACTAACTAAATTCTATTTTGTTTTTAATTAATATTTATTTTATCGCTGAGTAATATTATTTATTTTATTTATGATTCTAAATGTTAAAATTAAAGTTTTCTAAATATTCAGAGTCCTTTTTATTTTTAATCAATATTTCCTAATTAATATTATATATATTTCCTATAATATAATATAATATAATATATATATATATTATATATATATATATATATATATATATATAATTAAAAAAACCTTAAAATTATTAAATCGAGTATTTTTTTTCATTAAATTTATTAACACACTTTTTGTTTACATTATTCATTTTTATATATACATATTCACTTGATCTTAAATCTTATACATTATATAGGAATGTTTACATATGGTAACTAATAATTTTTATAAAAGGATTTTAAATATATAAATATATTTTTATTTCGTCTATACCTATGTTGAAACAAATCCAATAACTTTTTATATATAGAAAGATTTAGATATTTTTATTTATTTTTTAAATGATATATGCATTAGTATGATCTATTATTTTGTCTACCTTTACACAATAAGAAAACTTATTATAATTTAGTTATCAAATCAATAATGGGACAATTATTATTGGCTACTATTCATTAGAGCGGGTTGGCTTATCACTATTATTCAAGAAAAATCATGCCACTTGGAATTATTTGTTGGTGGTCCATAAGGGAACAGGGTTTCACTCCTACCAAATTCCTCTAGGTCTTTGGTCATTAACTTATTTTCTTACTGCGCTTTCACTCGTGCTAAATTCCTCTTGGGTCATTACTTATTTCCTTCCATCCAGTAAGACAAGCTCTTAGCCAAACATAAACAATTTTAGGGCATACTCCAAACCCAAAACCATCACTCTGTCATTTTGATGTAAAATTATAATTCAATTTATTGTTGAAGATGTATGCATATTGATGTGGAGACTCGCCATGAACCTTGTTGAAAAATGCAGCAAGTCAGTCTGAATTTTATTTTTCCTTAGATAAATTGAGAAAATTTGAATTTCCACATCAACAAACAACTTGGACGTAGTTAACTTGTCTGACATGGCTTGTGTCACCCAGTTTACTTAGTAAATTCGAGCTAGAGGAGTTAGAGTTCAGTTCTGCATGTGTGATTGTTAATTTGTAGCAATTAAGGTCAATTATTTCAAGTTGTTTTTAGTTAAACTAGTTCTAACTATTGGAGGAACTAGTGGAAGGTTAGTTGTGGAGTGAGACTTCAATCTAACTCAGCGATCATCCAATTAATTGATCAATTAGCCCAAAATATCTAGTGCATGCAAAGAATTTGAGTTCCCCAACTGTGGTGGAGATTTCAAGGCAGTGTAACATTAGTTGTAGACTAGTCTTGAGTGTACATGTGTTACATGCAGTCAAATGATCAACCTTGGGAATTGCACAATCATTTTGGAGGAAATTCCTAAATAATAGGGGCCTATTTTGCTCAAGAATTGCATAAGGAAACAGGGGCTCAAAATGAGGTAGAAATTCAATAAGTATGGGTTAGAGATTCTTAGTGAGTAGAGAGATACCTTATTCACTTGCAAGTTGAGCTCCAATTGAGCTAACAATTGTAATACATCTCTATTTATCAGATTAATGCAAGTAGGCAAAGCAGATTTTAGAAAATTTCTTTCTCTTGGAAAAATACTATGTGCATGTGTGTTATTTCTCATTGCAAGTTTGTGATTGATGTTCTAAATTGTGAATTGAATTCTGGAGAGCCATAGAGTAGGTTTGTCTCTTGTGATTTTGATTAAAATTTAATGAGTAGTTGAAAATATACACCATAATTTCTACATGGTATCAGAGAAGGATTCACATTAGAACAAGAATTTCAATTTTTTTCTCGAGAGGTTCAAATTTGCAGTTTCAGTGTACTAGGATCTCTTTAGAGTTGGGAAGATGACCTTCAACAGGCTGAGACTAGAGTATGCCTTGGAAGGAAGCTCTAATTTTATTACATGGAAGGGTCACATGGAGTTGGTGTTGGATGACAATGAATTGCCATAATATGTTAAGATAAATATTGCAAAACCATAGGCATCTGATGCACAAAACCTAGACCAATGGAAGAAAGATGTAGCCAAGGTGAGGATAATAATCTTGGAGGGGGTGCGAGACCACATTGTCTCAAATCTCAATGGGAAAGAAACTCCTTACGCAATGTGTTAAGAATTGATAGATCTATTCTAGAATAGTAGCAACCATAGGAAACTAGTCCTCAAAGACAAACTTCAAAATATCAAAATGCAGAGGAATGACACTATCATGCAATGTCTAAGTAGGTTCACACAAGATTGTGATGAACTTGGTGGGGTTGGTTTTAATGTTGTAGAAGATGACTTGGTAATCCTATCCCTTCTAGACCTTCCCAAGAGCTAGCATAACTACAATGATTCAGTGAACGAGAGGGAGAAAATATTGAATTGGGAACACTTACGGTCTGATTTAGTACAAGAGGAAATTAGGCAGAATACCAGAGATGGGACTTCATCCAAGGGTTATGATGAAGAAAAAATTGAATTGGTTGGAAAGGGAAAGAAGGGAAAAGGGAAGAAATGTCAAACCAAACCAAAATCGAGCCAAGGACGTAAGAAGAAAGATTTGTCCATTTTTTTTTTTTAATTGTCAATAATTTAGGCACCATCCCACAAAGTGTCCACAAAAAAAGGTCGAGCAAGAAGACGTCAAGAAGAACAACAGCTGAAGCATTGGCTTCACATATTAAGCTTGACTCCACCCTTATTGTATGCATGGTTAGCATAGTGATGGGGAGCATGTGGTACTTAGACTCTGGTGCCTCATTCCACATGAAAAGGTGTAGATAGATTTTTAATGACCTGGAGGATAAATATTTGCATATGCACATCAAGTTGGGGGACAATGGAAGGTAAAACGCGATTGGGATTGGTACATTCACCTTTTAGAGGGAGTCGAGTTGCCCTCTAAGACTTAAAGATGTAATGTTCATTCCAGGCCTAAAGAAAAATATCATCTTTGTTGCAGTTTTAGAAGACTGTGGTTATGATATGATCTTTAGAAAAGGGAAAGAATTCCTAAGACAAATATCCACGAGATAGGTGAAGTAGATTGAGGTTCATGTGAAGGACCTATATAAGCTAGATGTGGAATATTTTTCTACATTAAGTAGTAAGGTGAAGAAGTGTAGAGCCGTGATGCCAGTGAAATTTGACACAAAAGACTTGGCCATTTGCATCATGGTGCCTTGAAGAGTATGTAGCAAATAACCATTGGCCTCCCCAATAGATAACTTGAGTAGCTGTATGTATGCAAAGGATGTAGCTTGGGGAAGTATGCAAAATCCACAATATGTGATCAGGACAACAAAGCACATGCAGTCTTGGAAAGGATCCACTCTGATGTCAGTGGAACTTTCTCAATAACCTCCACTGCTAGACACAAATATTTTGTTAATTTTATTGATGACTTCTCAAGGAAGTGTTGGATCTCCTTCATGTAGAAGAAGGATGATACATTCTCCAAGTTTGTATAATTCAAGGAACTGGTTGAGAAATAAACTAACAAGAAGTTGAAGGCTCTCAGGAGCGATAATGGAGGTGAGTATGTTTTGAATGAATTCAAAATTTTTTATGCGAAATAAGTCATTGAAAGAGATCTAAGAGCACCCCACAACCCATAATAGAATGCGGTGGTTGAGAGAAAGAATCGTAGTATTATGGGAGCTGCAAGGGATATGTTTCATGACCAAGGCCTACTATTGCATTTATGGGTAAAGACATGCAACACAATAGTCTACTTGCAAAAGAAGAGTCCTCATTGTATTATTTGTATGATTACACCATAGGAGGTCTTCTCGTGGTTCGGGATTTTTGGATCCTCTATTTATTGCCATGTATCCAAATATTCAAGGAAGAAGCTTGAATCGACAATAGAGTTGGGAGTTTTTGTGGGTTACATAGGAACTCCTCACAACTACTATGTGTAATTACCTTCCCTCATAATGACATTTGTGAGAAGGAATGTAAAGTTTGATGAGGAGAAAGCAAAGAGCTGATCTCTTGAGAGGGAGCTTTAGATCCCACCAGAGGAGGAGATTTTAGCTCCAAAGGATGAGCTTCAGGAAGCTGTGGAACTGCCACAAATTTTGGAGTAGAGAGTGGATACATCCACTAAAGAAGAACCATCCAGAGAAGGTAGGAAAAGAACCAGGGAAGTTCATATAATTGTGCAAGATGCGAGGGAGAATGTGGGAGCTCCTTCAAATTTGTGTGGGAAAAGGTGGTCACCTGAGACATACACTGGCTACATGGATCTAATGATTGAGGTTGTAGAGACTAAGCCATCCTATTTCTAGGAGTAAGTAGAGCAACCTGTATGGGTTGATGCAATGGTGGAAGAGTATGAATCCATTGTAAAGAATAGTGTTGGGGAAGTGGTACCAAGACCGAGAGCTAAATTAGTTGTGGGTTCGAGATGGATTTTCAAGGTTGAGAAATGAGCATGCAACATATGAAATAATAGAGAATTATAAGGCCAAAATGGCCAAGGGATACTCTCAATTTGAGAATTGGTCCCAAGACCGATAGCTAAATTAGTTATGGGTTCGAGATGGATTTTCAAGGTTGAGCATGTAATAGGTGAAATCATAGAGAAGTATAAGGACACATTTATGGCCAAGGGATACTCTCAATTTGAGGGAATTGACTATGAGGAGACCTTTTCTCTTGTAGAAAGTTACTCATCCATTAAATCAATTCTTGCACTAGCTACGAAGATGGGGTGGAAGATACACCAAATAGATGTAAAAACAACATTTCTAAATGGTGTTATTGAGGAGGAGGTGTAAATAAAGAAACAATAATGTTTTGAGAGATTTGATCAAGATTCTCATGTGTGTAGACTTAAGAAATCATTGTACGATCTGAAACAAGCACCCCATGCTTGATAAACTAGGATCGATAGCTATCTCACTAGTTTGGGATTCACCAAAAGTGAAGTGGGTACAAACCTATATCGCATCTTGGTAGAAGGTAAATTGATTATTATTGTCTTATATGTTGATGATTTGGTTTTAACTAATGATGAGCAATTGGTCAGATCTTGTAAGGAGGACCTTCAAAGGAAATTTGAAATGAAGGACATGGGTATCATGCATTACTTCCTTTTGTCGGAAGTATGGCAAAGCGACAGGGAATTGTTTGTCTCAAGGAAAGTATGAAAATGATATTCTACAGAGATTTTGCATGGAGAGTTGTAAACCCATGGAGTCAACTCTAGTGACCAACTAGAGGAAGGATGACGCCACTTCAAGTGAAGAAGTGGATGCTACCATTTATCCGTAGCTAGTGGGTTCACTGATGTATCTTGTGAACACATGACCGGATATGTGCTATGTAGTCAACCAGCTGAGCCAAGCTATGGTTAGGCCAACAAAATTATTTTGGAAGGTAGCTAAGCATGTTCTATGGTACCTCAGAGGCACTACCCAGTTTGGACTATAGTATAGATGGATAAAGATAGTGAATATGTGTGACTTCACAGATGCAGATTGAGATAGGAACCCATCACACTAGAAGAGTACATCAGGTGGAATTTTTAATATTTGGTCCGAAGTAGTTTCCTAGTACAACAGGAAGAAAAGATCTATGGTGCTCAGCTCAGAAGGAGAAGAATACATGGATGCAAGTTAAGCAATATGTGAGGCAATCTGTATGAGAAAGATACTTGTGGGGTTGTTTATTCAGATGATGGATCCAACTATGATCTATTGTGATATTTAGAGTTACATAAAACTCTCAAAGAGTCCAGTATTTCACGATTGATCCAAAGATATAGATATCTGGTATCACCATTTATGGGACTATGTGTAGAGGCAGATAATGTTTCTACAATACATTATGATGGAGGAACAATATGTTGACATTTTGAAAAAAGGCTTTGTCAAGAGGGAAGTTCGAGTTCCATAGGTGCAGGATAGGGGTGGTTGATAATACATTTCTTTTTGAGAGGGAGTGTTGAAAAATACAACAAGAAAGACTCAATTTGATATTTCCTTGGTCAAACTGATAAAATTCGAATTTCCATAGCAATAAACAACTTGGAGGTAGTTAACTTGTGTGACATGGCTTGTGTCACCTACTTTACTCAGTAAATTCAAGTTACAGGAGTTAGAGTTTAGTTCTGCATGTGTGATTGCTAATTTTAGGAAATCAAGGTTATTTATTTCAATTTGTTTCCAATTAAACTAATTTGAATTGTTGGAGGAACTAGTGGAAGGTCAATTGTGTAGTGAAACTTCATTCTAACTCAATGATCATCCAATTAATTGATCAATCAACCTAAAATAGCTAGTGCATGTAGATAACTTGAGTTCCTCAGCTGTGGTGGAGATTCCAAGGCAGTGTAACATAAATTTCAGAGAAGTCTTGAGTGTATAGGTGTTGCATGCAGTCAGATGATCAACCTTGGGAATTGCGCAATCACTTTGGAGGAAATTCCTAAATAATAGGGGCCTAATTTTCTCAAGAATTGCGCAAGGAAATAGGGGCTCAAGCTGAGGAAAAAATTGGCTAAGTCTAGGTCAAAGCTTCTCATTGATTAGAGAGAGAGGTTATTTGCTGGCAGGTTGAGCTCCGATTGACCTAGCAATTGTAACACATCTCTATTCATCATATTATACAAGCAGGAAAAGGAGTTTTTAGTAGATTTCTTTCCCTTGGAAAAGTATTGCATTCATGTGTGTTATTTCTCATTGCATGTTTATGATGGATGTTTTAAATTGTGAATTAAATTCCTCAAAGCAGTAGAGTAAGTTTGTGTCTTGTGATTTTGATTAAAATTTCATGAGCAGTTGCAAATCTACACCATAATTTCTATGGACCACTACATGGTATAAGAAATCATCATTTTATTTTACTTAGGGCATAACTTTGTGTATATTTTGACGATATGGAGCAATATTATTTTTTGTATTTAAGATTTGTTTTTAAAATATATGATGGCAAGTGATGTAAGACATGATTTTGAGCACTATTAATGTTAATTTATGCTTCATTGGATAAGTCTAAGCCTTATTTTATTTGGTTGCATATTTATGATTTTATTTTGTTTATAACTAAATATAAGATAGATTTTTATGTTTGAAATCAATCACTACTATTTGTGGATGATTTTATATGGGAAATATTGTGGAATATATTGGCAATGTTATGATGGGAGTATTGATGATTTTCATATTTATTAGGTAATAGTGATGTTTTTATCATAGATAATGGTGATGGGTTACAATGATGACTAGTTTCATTCTACATAATTTTTTATTGGTTTATAAAACAAGAATAGTCATAATCAGATATTGGAGGTATATTTCATAATTATAAGATTGGGAGGAAGTTGTAATCCATGTAGTTTATTTTTTTGATATTATATTATAAGAGGTGGGTTTAGTTATTTTTTTGTGTGATGGCATGCGATAAGGTTTTTAATTACCCATGTGTGCCTTTGAGCAAAAATATCCCAAATGGCGTCTTTACACATCTATTTGTTGTAGAGACACCTGTTTCTTTGGTTGTAAATATCCGCAAGCACGAGAAAGGTCACGAGATTGAGTATTTATGGCTAGAGAAAGTTGGCAGAGACTTGAAAACCATCTATCTAACCTACTTGTTAGATTTTCAACTCATGTCTATGAAGCCTAATCCCTTCATCCTTCCTATCAAGAGGTTGATTGCTGAAGTCAAGGAAATAATTGTTGAGATGAAGGTGCGAGGTAGTGGTGTGGGGGCATGGGAGCCGACATGGAGAGGGAGGAGGATGAGCAGCGCCTCGCCTTCGATGAGTCCAAGGGGGACGAAGATAATTTTTCGTCCCTCGTAGAGTCAGCCACGACCAAACCTAAGAAGAAAAAGAGTTATACTTTGATCCCGGTTGCATTACAGTTCAGGAGACCTATTGGGAAGACCAAGGGTTTCACAAGGAATAAAGGGTTGACAACAATGAAAATGATGGTTCCAACCATCACCCCCGTGGACAGAACTGAGCGAGGGACCAAGTATGGTAGTGAGGGTCTAGGGGGTGTTTTTAGGGATTATAGGTGCAACAAGGCTCATGGAAATTTACTACCAGGCTTGGCGCCAACATAGTTCCTTTGGTTTCGAAGGATATACGTATAAGAAAAAAAACTATACACCTCAAACCCTCCTAGATCTCAGTCAAAATGATGTCTGGACATTCTATTCTTTTCTGGGTGTAATCTATAGATCTAATAAGGGACCTCAAAGTCTTGTTGGAGCTCAAATCAGGGCTTTCCCAAGGTGTTCAATGGTTCCTTTTTTAATGTAAACAATTAGAACATTCTCTTTCAATTTATGATTGCAATATTTGCAAGGATTCCACTATGATCTTGACTCTTCACTTGTGAGGGGGTCCCTCAGGGAAACACTCCTCCTCCCAAGATTTATCATACAAAGACAGAGTTTGTTCTGAGGCTCCCTAGGGTGTTTTTCTGGCTTCGAAACACCCTCAGCCCAAAGGGAAAGTGACCCCTTCGCAAGATGTTTATAGTTTGTCTATAGTGGATAAATATGAGGATATTCCCTTTGTTGGCATTTCCCATATAGATTTGGAATATCTTCATGAGGTAATGGCAGAGAATAGCCTAATCTACCACTTTGGTGGGTTGTGTCCTTGCACAATGGATCTTTATCAATGGATCCACTATAATTGGACCAAATCTTACATGGTTCTATTGTGTTCTAAGGGCTTCTTCATAGTTTTGTTTTCCCACTAGGAATATTATCAGAGTGTTTTTCCAAAGGTACAATGGATCTTGGCAAAAGTGTGGTTGTTTATGACCCCTTAGTTCCCAAATTTTGACCCCTCTTTGAAAGTATTCACGAAATGCCCCATTTGGGTCCATATTCCAAACTTTTTGGCTCATCTATGGCATGATTCCATGTTTACAAGCATCAAAAATAGCCTAAGGCACTTCCTATCTATTAGAGTCGATCTAGTAGCCCTCCATCAGCGATCAAAACTCTTTGCATTTGCATAAGTAGGTGTCTCATCAGTGTCATCTTATTGCATTCCATTAGGCATGCCATAACCCTGATGGAGGAGCTGGTGTCTTTATTCCCCTCTTGGCACTGCTGGATCAAGTTGTTTCAGTCATTAAACTTTTTCAAGGTTACTTGTCTTGTCTTTAGGTCAAAATTTTTAGGTCTAGGGTTGAGGTCAAATTTGTTTTCAAGGTCATGTCTCTGAAGGTCAATAAGTGCCCAGCAAGCCAGAGGGATGATTTTCAAAGTGTTTCTTCGAAAAATTTCATCTTGTACAGTTAATTTTCACCTTGGATTTAAAAACCCTGTTTTTAAAGCCAAGGTCATTTCTCAAAATTTGCCAAGGTCATTTCTCAAAATTTTGTAAAAATTGTAAAAATTCAAAATGATTCAAAGGACAGCATGTAATCATGGCTCCCTTGTCAAGATCCCTCAGATGCTATCCCTGCAAAAATTATCAAAGAAAAGCATCAAATCAATCAATTTCAGGACAAAAGGAAACCAAAAAAGTCAAGTTTATAAAGTGTCATGAAAAAACATTATAAAGTGGGTTATGACATGAAATTAATTCAAACAAGGATATAAAAGCCCTAATCTCCCTCCATCAAGCCTCATTGTGCATTCGAGTGATAGAGCAATTGTTTCCAAGAGAGTTTGAGCGAATTGTGTGAGTTGGGAAGGCACGCGACCCACTGATGCAGGCGCGCGACCCGTTGGAGGCGCGCGACCCGTCAGGCGCCCTGTGCCAGTGTTAAGTTATAACGCGCGCGACCCGTTGAAGGCGCGCGACCCATCAGCACTCTCTCTGCCAAAACCGCCAGCAAACTTGCCAAGGAACCACAAATTGCCAAATTTTGCAAGGTAGGCCCTCCATCATAAAAAATTATTGCTTGCTACAGTTCAAGAAGGTCATGATTGTATTTGTAAAAGTCTCCATCTGCAAGTGAAAGTCTCCATTGTGCTTTTGGTTTGAAGTTGTCAAATTGCTAGGGTTTTATATGCTGTTTTGAGGTATCCCATTGTTCTCATTTTCTTTTTCCATCTCCCATTTCATATTCCTTATCATTCTATGTAAATTTCCCTTCCAAATATGTGAAGAGCCTTAAACCCTACCCCTCTTCCCAAGAAACCAAAAAATTACACCCTAACCCTACCTCTCATAATATCCTTGTAAATCAAATTGTATAATGATGTATATGCAATAATTCTTCCCCTAAACTCCCTGTTTTATTATTATTCCCGTTTTCCCTTTAAAGTATCCCTCCCCTAAAATTTCCCTCGTGCTCCTTGTCCCCTTGAAACAGCATTCTAATCAGCAGTTTACAAAGAAGAAATACCAGTATATTTCAGCCACTTTTCTCCTAAAACAATGTCAGAAACCGAAACCAATTATGCGCAAAGTGATGACCATGTGTCAGCTTCAGAGTTTGAGGTACAAAGGAGGCCTCACAAGGGTGGAAAGGGCAGTCATCATAGGAGAGAGGAGCTCACCTCTTTGACCGATTTGCAGGCTTGTCCAATGGCAGTATCATGCTTCCGTTATATGTCTTGCTATGAGTTTTGCGAGAGGATCTCTCGGATTCAGCATCACAGGGAGTTGGCTCGCTTATTTGTTTTGCATTTGCATGATGGACATGTGAACCTTGCCGGGGTGGATTTTACATTGACACCCGAGATGATTGCTCAAGCCACAGGGATACCTAATGTCAAAGAGGTGTGGAATAAGCGCAATATGTTGGACAGTGTTCAGTATGAGCCTTTCATTAGACCTGCATTCATGAGACACTTGACGGGTGTATTTCCCTTCAGATTTCTGAGGAGTGAGTATGCCCCCATGATGAGGCTTATCATGCTCTATTTCACCTGTGAGGGCAGATTTTCACAGGTATATTCGTACCATATTCGCCTGTTGATGCATTTCACACGGGTACGGATGATGAACATCCCTGTTTTCTTGTGCCAGAACATTGAGAGGATGGTGCCCTTGATGCAGAGGAAGAGCCCAACACAGCAGTATAGGAGCCTCTATCATTATGGTTTGATTCAGCTTGTGGTCATACATCAGTTGGCTCAGCAGGGCATCCCATGGGAGGAGTTTATCTCTCGTGAGCTTTTCACAGCACCACCACCACCACATCTTGAGGTTGTTCACGAGGAGGGAGGACCATCACAGCAGCATGACACCCCCATGACTAGATATGTCAGCTCTTCTCCATTGGTCACTTATCAGAGAGGCCAAAGGGTCTTATTTGCAGCAGCTTGGCGAGTATTTTCTCCACAGCAAGTGGAAGGGGTCTCACCTTCTTCATCAGCTCAGCGAGTGCTATCTCCACATCAGGTGGAAGGGGCCTCGCCTTCT
Source organism: Pinus tabuliformis (assembly GCA_031772625.1). Lineage (NCBI taxonomy): Eukaryota > Viridiplantae > Streptophyta > Pinopsida > Pinales > Pinaceae > Pinus > Pinus tabuliformis. Next base: position 661,576,584 of record CM062820.1, on the reverse strand, counting down.
TCAGCAGCACACGCAGCACAGAGGGGCAAGTAGCCCATGATCGAGGAGGGAATGACCGGTGATCCCGACATTGATATCATTGATCTTGATATCCGCTCTCCTACCACGGAGCTTCATGAGGTCATTCAGCAAAAGGAGGCCGAGAACCACTTGTTGCAGCAGAAGTTAGAGATGGCACAGTGGAGGATCACCTATTTAGAGCAGCGCAACAAGCAGTTGGAGGATGAGAAAACTCTTGATGATTTGTGGAGGATTCGTAGTGACCGCAACTTGAATCGAAGAAGACCCGGTGATTTAGTACCCGTTGAGCGAGAGTCTATGCTTATCCGGCTCAATGCTCATTTGGAGAGGCTGTTGGCCAAGGCCAACCAAGATAAGAAATTGCTTAGAAACATGAAGAATTAATATTGGGCACGGATGCACGTGTGCAAGGCGAAGATGAAAGTGCTCCAAAGGCGGTTGGCCAAAGCACAAAAACAAAGAAAAAGGTCCGACCCCCTCCACATCTTGGCCGAGGATTCCTTGAAGGAGCATGGCACTAAATAGCTCAGCCCCAGCACAAATTCCAAGAAATTTTGAGCATTTTGGGTCATTTTTGGTTTTTTCAGGCAAAAAAAGGTTTTGTCCCCTCAACGGGTCTCACCCCCCGCGCGACCCTTTCATTTGGCTACTCCGTTCCGGGAAAACTCAGCATTTTTGGATTTTTCATGAAATGTTACACATGCTCACCCATTGCCAAGAGATTTTATGAAGTTTTGGGCCTCCAGAAAGTCAAAAAACAAGCAAAAAATGACTTTCTTCCACATTTTTGACACACAGAAAGCAGTCTTGGGAGATTTCAATTTTGGAGGGGTAAATGACCACCAAATTCAGAAATTCCACTTGAGTTGGAAAGTAGACATCCAGGCCTTTCCAACAAGCCTACTCTCGCCCCATTTTGACACCTGGCGGTGCCCCAAAAGTGCTCTCAAAGACGCGCAACCCATTCAGGAATGGCGCGCGACCCATCAGGCAAATTGCTCAGGATTTCAGCCTACAGCTCAGGAAAACGCAGTTTTGACTATGTTTGACTTTTTGGAGTTGATTTTTATCCTCCTTGTTGTAAATTATGTAATTTTATGACACTTTTACACTTATGTATCTCTTCTAGAATATTCATTTATGAGATAGGTGAAAATTAAATGAATGAATTGGTTTCCTAGTTTATAGAGGCAAGTTGTTTTGACTGCCTAGTTTTCAGTGCTTAGTTTAGAATTGGTTGAAATAGCTCCTAGGATAGTGAGCTCGACCCCTAGAGGCAGGGAAATATGTTAGATGATCTATATTATGTACTCTCTTGCTCATTTTCATGGTTGGACTCTTGAGGGAGAAGCTCTTATTGTATTATTCACTGTATCTCTACAATTTTTGGCAAAGGAAGACCAGGGTTTTGCAGTCCTTTTTGGGATTCTTGTGGTCACATGTATTGATGGTGTGTTTCTCTTTGTACTTGTAAGTGTGTTATGTGAATCATTTCCTTACTTTTCCTTCTGCAAATTAAGCAAATGAAGTGTTAAAGTAGAATTCATGACTGTCATGCTCTGCTTTTAAGTTTGCTTAATATCAATGTTTTCAACTATTTAAGGGGAATTCAAGGTTATTGCTTGCTCTCCTTAACTCCTCGTCGGTCATTCTCATCCATCCATCTCTATCAAAGGCATGAATATTGTTTCCTACCTCGCCCCAAAGAACCCCTGCGAAAACTGTGTCCAATCCCCGCACCCGAAATTGCCATTCCCCAATTTTCCACCAAAACTTTAAAAATCCCAAATTTAAACCTCTTGATCAATTTACTAGCCTAAAATCAGTGCTTTCCTATTGGTCATCTCGCACATTGAAGATCTTTACTGAGATAGACCGGAGAGAGCCCTCTCCTGCCCCGTAGGGCTAGCTACGAGGCTAAGTGGTTTGATGTTGCCTTGAGGTTTACCTTTCTCAGCCTGAGGTGAAATTTCAAGCGCTAACATATTGGCGACCATACTGGGGAGAACAAACTTGTTTGTGGATTGATGTGTTGGTTTCATAAGTCTTAGACGGAGCCTGAAGTTATGCCAGGTAGCCTCCGAAATGCTTTTGCTTTGCATAAGCGGAAGTAGATAAACGTTGCTTCAGTCAATCTCCGTGAGCTTGTGAATACGGCCACTTCAATTGCATTTTACCCCAGTTCATTTGTAAACTCTGAACTTTTGGATGATAAGTTGAAAGTTTTCACAGGCTGAAATCATTCATTTGGCGACTCCTTTCACTGCAAGAATCCAGCAATCTGTGCTTCATGGTGACTTCACTGCAGAGAGATCAGTAGCTTTGAGCTTTTCAAGATGGATCGGATTGCAAGAAGATACACTCCCCTGAGCTGAGATCACATCCCTGGTTTTCCAATTAAAATTCCGAAGGTAGATTGGTCAAGGAATTTGCCTACATTTAAAGATGATGGTAAGAAGGATGCTGCTTTACATCTAGTTAGATTTCATATGCATATTCAAAAGTTGAAGGTGGATTTTCCTGAAGATTGCTTGATGAAGATATTCTTGGCCACTCTGGAAGGTGCAGCTCAATCCTGGTATGAAAATTTGCCGCAGGCCTGTATTTACTGTTTAAAGGATTTTCATGCCTTGTTTATTGAAAGATATCAAGCATCTTATCCATCATTAAATTTGGTTCATGACTGTTGCAAGCATGCTTATAGTTTTATTGAAAGCCTTGAGAAATATTATGAAGATGATAATTTTATGGATGTTGAGATCATGGAGGCTCTGTATGAGAATCCATTTCAGCAGCACACAAAAATCTTAGAGGATACTTGTCAAGATCAGCAGGCTGAAGATGGTCATATAGTGGAAGATGATGAAAGAGAAGAGCTTGTTTCAGATCTGCCCACAGAAGAAGACCAGATTGCAGAATGTGATAATGTTAGGACAACTACTTCAGAACAACATTTAGATTATGGTGACCAGGAATATCTTGTGTTGAAGCCCATCAAAGAGAGCTCTACTGTTGAGATCATAGACAGATTTTTGGATTCAGATGTTCATGAACAGCAAGGTGAGATCTTTGTGCAAGAAAGTGATGAATCTCCTTTCAATAATTCAGTAATAAATGATAGTTTGAGTGCCCTATCATATGAAGATAATTACTGTTTAAGCATAAAAGAACAAAAGGCATTGTCTCCTTTGTCTGAAGAGGAGATAGATTAGCTTTTGAAAGGTCTTGTTACAGCCCAAACTACAGCAGATTTGCAATGCACACATAGTCAGGAAAGTGTTGGGGAAATTTCTTCCTCTGTTGAAGAAGATGATTGTCTTGTAGATCAGCAAACAGATAATTTTTTCCTTCACAAAGATGATAATCTAGCTGTGATATCATATGAATATGACCTACAACACATTCACACCACAGAAGAACAAAACATTCAGGATTTCCATTTAGATTCCTCTTCATATGATTCATGTGCTCAAATGCTTTTCCAAGAAGAGATCTGCCCATCCATTTGTTCAGAGTTTTTTGAAGCCCATGAGCATACTTTGACCGAAGCACATGAGGAAGGCAGATCAGAAATTGAAGCAAAAGACACCTTGTTCTTTCAGCAGGAGGTGGCAGTGGCAAATCTTCATGTTTTTCACAATCCTCTAGCAAGTTTGTTGCAACCAGCAGTGAAAGTGTTTTTTACAATGTTTTGTTGCAGCCATGGTCAACTATGTTTTTGGATGCCCAGTGATAGGTTTGTACTGTTGACCAGAAGATCTGATCAGGAGAATCAATCAAAAAGGCATCTGCTTGATTGGTTACATTGGCATTATGATATAATTTGATGGTATGTTGCCTTGTAACCTAGGCGGTTATGTACTGCCATCAAGTTTTAAGTTTTAAGTTTAGGTCTTGAGTTAATTCGTTAGAATCGTGTTTTTTCCATCGTTTCAATTTGTCATCGAGTCGGTTTGAGTCAAGTTTCAGTTAAGTTTCAGTCAGTTTTTAGTCAAGTTTCAGTCAATAAATGAGTCAAAGTCTTGTGTCGTTTGCCGAAAGAATGACTCCATTGCCCAATGGTTGAAAGCACTGGTCTGCTCTCCCAGAGGTCTATGGTTCTTGGTACCTCCAAGGAGCTACCATCCCCATTGGAGCCAATGTTAGAGTCGGTCTAGTAGCCCTCCATCAGCGATCAAAACTCTTTGCATTTGTATAAGTAGGTGTCTCATCAGTGTCATCTTATTGCATTCCATTAGGCATGCCATAACCCTGATGGAGGAGCTGGAGTCTTTATTCCCCTCTTGGCACTGTTGGATCAAGTTGTTTCAATCATTAAACTTTTTCAAGGTTACTTGTCTTGTCTTTAGGTCAAAATTTTTAGGTCTAGGGTTGAGGTCAAATTTATTTTCAAGGTCATGTCTCTGAAGGTCAATAAGTGCCCAGCAAGCCAGAGGGATGATTTTCAAAGTGTTTCTTTGAAAAATTTCATCTTGTACAGTTAATTTTCACCTTGGATTTAAAAACCCTGTTTTTAAAGCCAAGGTCATTTCTCAAAATTTGCCAAGGTCATTTCTCAAAATTTTGTAAAAATTGTAAAAATTCAAAATGATTCAAAGGACATCATGTAACCCTGGCTCCCTTGTCAAGATCCCTCAAATGCTATCCCTGCAAAAATTATCAAAGAAAAGCATCAAATCAATCAATTTCAGGACAAAAGGAAACCAAAAAAGTCAAGTTTATAAAGTGTCATGAAAAAACATTATAAAGTCGGTTATGACATGAAATTAATTCAAACAAGGCTATAAAAGCCCTAATCTCCCTCCATCAAGCCTCATTGTGCATTCGAGTGATAGAGCAATTGTTTCCAAGAGAGTTTGAGCGAATTGTGTGAGTTGGGAAGGCGCACGACCCGTTGAACCAGGCGCGCGACCCGTTGGAGGCGCGCGACCTGTCAGGCGCCCTATGCCAGTGTTAAGTTATAATGCGCGCGACCCATTGAAGGCGCGCGACCTGTTGGGTGAGGCGCACGACCCATCAGCACTCTCTCTGCCAAAACCGCCAGCAAACTTGCCAAGGAACCACAAATTACCAAATTTTGCAAGGTAGGTCCTCCATCATAAAAAATTATTGCTTGCTACAGTTCAAGAAGGTCATGATTGTATTTGTAAAAGTCTCCATCTGCAAGTGAAAGTCTCCATTGTGCTTTTGGTTTGAAGTTGTCAAATTGCTAGGGTTTTATATGTTATTTTGAGGTATCCCATTGTTCTCATTTTCTTTTTCCATCTCCCATTTCATATTCCTTATCATTCTATGTAAATTTCCCTTCCAAATATGTGAAGAGCCTTAAACCCTACTCCTCTTCCCAAGAAATCAAAAAATTAAACCCTAACCCTACCTCTCATAATATCCTTGTAAATCAAATTGTATAATGATGTATATGCAATAATTCTTCCCCTAAACTCCCTGTTTTATTATTATTCCCGTTTTCCCTTTAAAGTATCCCTCCCCTAACATTTCCCTCGTGCTCCTTGTCCCCTTGAAACAACATTCTAATCAGCAGCTTACAAAGCAGAAACAACAATATATTTCAGCCACTTTGCTCCTAAAACAATGTCAGAAACCGAAACCAATTATGCGCAAAGTGATGACCATGCGTCAGCTTCAGAGTTTGAGGTACAAAGGAGGCCTCACAAGGGTGGAAAGGGTGGTCATAATAGGAGAGAGGAGCCCACCTCTTTGACCGATTTGCAGGCTTGTCCAATGGCAGTATCATGCTTCCGTTATATGTCTTGCTATGAGTTTTGTGAGAGGATCTCTCGGATTCAACATCACAGGGAGTTGGCTCGCTTATTTGTTTTGCATTTGCATGATGGACATGTGAACCTTGCCGGGGTGGATTTTACATTGACACCCGAGATGATTGCTCAAGCCACAGGGATACCTAATGTCGGAGAGGTGTGGAATAAGCGCAAGCTGTTGGACAGTGTTCAGTATGAGCCTTTCATTAGACCCGCATTCATGAGACACTTGACGGGTGTATTTCCCTTCAGATTTCTGAGGAGTGAGTATGCCCCCATGATGAGGCTTATCATGCTCTATTTCACCTGTGAGGGCAGACTTTCACAGGTATATTCGTACCATATTCGCCTGTTGATGCATTTCACACGAGTACGGATGATGAACATCCCTGTTTTCTTGTGCCGGAACATTGAGAGGATGGTGCCCTTGATGCAGAGGAAGAGCCCAGCACAACAGTATAGGAGCCTCTATCATTATGGTTTGATTCAGCTTGTGGTCATACATCAGTTGGCTCAGCAGGGCATCCCATGGGAGGAGTTTATCTCTCGTGAGCTTTTCATAGCACCACCACCACCACATCCTGAGGTTGTTCACGAGGAGGGAGGACCATCACAGCAGCATGACACCCCCGTGAATAGATATGTCATCTCTTCTCCATTGGTCACTTATCAGAGAGGCCAAAGGGCCTTATTTGCAGCAGCTCGGCGAGTATTTTCTCCACAGCAGGTGGAAGGGGTCTCGCCTTCTTCATCAGCTCAGCGAGTGCTATCTCCACATCAGGTGGAAGGGGCCTCGCCTTCTTCAGCAGCACAGGCAGCACAGACGGGCAAGCAGCCCATGATCGAGGAGGGAATGACCGGTGATCCGACATTGATATCATTAATCTTGATACCCGCTCTCCTACCACGGAGCTTCATGAGGTCATTCAGCAAAAGGAGGTCGAGAACCACTTGTTGCAGCAGAAGTTAGAGATGGCACAGTGGAGGATCACCTATTTAGAGCAGCACAACAGGCAGTTGGAGGATGAGCAAACTCTTGATGAGTTGTGGAGGATTCGTAGTGACCGCAACTTGAATCGAAGAAGACCCGGTGATTTAGTACCCGTTGAGCGAGAGTCTATGCTTATCCGGCTCAATGCTCATTTGGAGAGGCTGTTGGCCAAGGCCAACCAAGATAAGAAATTGCTTAGAAACATGAAGAATCATTATTGGGCACGGATGCACGTGTGCAAGGCGAAGATGAAAGTGCTCCAAAGGCGGTTGGCCAAAGCACAAAAACGAAGAAAAAGGTCCGACCCCCTCCACATCTTGGCCGAGGCTTCCTTGAAGGAGCATGGCACTAAATAGCTCAGCCCCAGCACAAATTCCAAGAAATTTTGAGCATTTTGGGTCATTTTTGGTTTTTTCAGGCAAAAAACAGGTTTTGTCCCCTCAACGGGTCTCACCCCCCGCGCGACCCTTTCATTTGGCTACTCCGTTCTGGGAAAACTCAGCATTTCTGGATTTTTCATGAAAAGTTACACATGCTCACCCATTTCCAAGAGATTTTATGAAGTTTTGGGCCTCCAAAAAGTCAAAAAACAAGCAAAAAATGACTTTCTGCCACATTTTTGACACACAGAAAGCAGTCTTGGGAGATTGCAATTTTGGAGGGGTAATTGACCACCAAATTAAGAAATTCCACTTGGGTTGGAAAGTAGACGTCCAAAAATTTCCAACAAGCCTACTCTTACCCCATTTGGACACCTGGAGGTGCCCCAAAAGTGCTCTCAAAGGCGCGTGACCCGTTCAGGAATGGCGCGCGACCCATGAGGCAAATTGCTCAGGATTTCAGCCTACAGCTCAGCAAAACGCAGTTTTGACTATGTTTGACTTTTTGGAGTCGATTTTTATCCTCCTTGTTGTAAATGATGTAATTTTATGACACTTTTACACTTATGTATCTCTTCTAGAAGATTCATTCATGAGATAGGTGAAAATTAAATGAATGAATTGGTTTCCTGGCTTATAGAGGCAAGTTGTTTTGACTGCGTAGTTTTCAGTGCTTAGTTTAGAATTGGTTGAAACAGCTCCTAGGATAGTGAGCTCGACCCCTAGAGGTAGGGAAAGATGTTAGATGATCTATATTATGTACTCTCTTGCTCATTTTCATGGTTGGACTCTTGAGGGAGAAGCTCTTATTGTATTATTCACTGTATCTCTGCAATTTTTGGCAAAGGAAGACCAGGGTTTTGCAGTCCTTTTTGGGATTCTTGTGGTCACATGTATTGATAGTGTGTTTCTCTTTGTACTTGTAAGTGTGTTATGTGAATCATTTCCTTACTTTTCCTTCTGCAAATTAGGCAAATGAAGTGTTAAAGTAGAATTCATGACTGTCATGCTCTACTTTTAAGTTTGCTTAATATCAATGTTTTCAACTGTTTAAGAGGAATTCAAGGTTATTGCTTGCTCTCCTTAACTCCTCATCGGTCATTCTCATCCATCCATCTCTATCAAAGGCATGAATAATGTTTCCTACCTCGCCCCAAAGAACCCCCTGCGTAAACTGTGTCCAATCCCCGCACCCGAAATTGCCATTCCCCAATTTTCCACCAAAACTTTAAAAATCCCAAATTTAAACCTCTTGATCAGTTTACTAGCCTAAAATCAGTGTTTTCCTATTGGTCATATCTCCCATTGAAGATATTTACTGAGATAGACCGGAGAGATCCCTCTCCTGCCCCGTAGGGCTAGCTACAAGGCTAAGTGGTTTGATGGTTCCTTGAGGTTTACCTTTCTCAGCCTCAGGTGAAATTTCAAGCGCTAACACTATCCATGGATCCTATGTGAGACCACAGTAGATTTTATACTTATAGTAGGATCTATGTAGAAATCAACATTAGTAAAGGCTTACCTAGAAAAATAAACTTAAAAGTAGGTGATTTCCACTGGGTCCAAGTCCTAGACTATGAGAATAATTTTTTTTTTGTCTCCTCTACCATCAAATAGGACACCTACAGAATTCGTACGATCAAAATCAAGTAAAATTGAAGACTAAACATAAGGTTTGGAAGCCATGCAGGCCGCCCCCTCTAGAGGAAGAGAACTCCTCTTCTTCAGACTAGGAAGAAAGTGAATCAAATGAAGACATGCTCTTCACAGACGAGGACTAGACTCCAAATCTTCAAATTCCTCACAAGGAGAGTAAGGAGAACAAAATTTTAGCAGTTCGAAAAATAAATAAGAAGTAATATTGTTTCGTTGGGAGTGGTAAAGTGAACCAACGAATCAGTTTAGTTAGACTCTGATAAGGAAAAAATAGTAGATTGTTAGGAAATTCTTTAGCAAGCCTTGGTTACTCCTTCGCCAAAGGGATGGGTGAAAGTAACCAAAAAGAAAGGGAGAAAAATTAGATCTATAAACCAACCCCAGGCTGGGTGATACTTTTGGTTTTTGTTACATTGTTTACCTAGATCACTCATTATAGTTTCGGTTGGGTCTCTTTGTGGAAAATCACACCTTCAGGTGGGTATTTTAAACTCCATATAAACTCTTTTTTATTAATGAAAATTCTATGCACAAATTTACAAAAAAAACAAACAGCCAAACAAAACAAAACAAAACAAAACTTACTTGGGGTGAAGTTATAGGATGTCATCATCCATGAACTCATAATGTACATAAGTTATGACTATCATGTGGGGCACTTTAAGGTTAACTTATGTTTTATACCATGGGAGACTAAATTTTGTTTTTAGTGTTATGAACACCTTAAATTTGTTATATTGTTCTTTATTAATGTGACATATTTTCATATATTATTGTTATTTATCTAAAAATCATTTTTCTTATTTTGTTTTTGTTTTTTCCAATTACTTCAAATGATGATGAGATAAAATATGTATTAAATTATTATTTAGAATTATGGTTAATGTTTAATTTTATTTTCATTCATGTAACAATTTTTAAAGTTCGATAGTTTATAGTATGTAAGAATTTACTTTTATCGGAAGTTATATATTGTTCTCTACAATTTTTTAATATTTTGGTTATTTATTTATGCAATTTAATTTCCTATAAATGTTATATAAAGTAATTAATAGTGGGATGTGAGGTGTGATTTTTGGCCTTTGAAGCCTAAATTTAGTGTGTTGTCGCCTAGTGTGAAGTCATTCCCTAGTCTAGTCTTTGACCCTACTGACTTTTCTCTAAGTTATCAATATGGATCTTTCTATGGATACAATAAACTTATTGAAATTTCTTTGAATGGTATTCTAATGACGTTTATATTAGAAGAGTGTGCTTCCTCGTAGCTTCAACAAATGTTAGTAGAAGTTTAATATCTGTGAAATAAAATGATTCTATTGAACATTGTAAACTTCCCCTAATACATCGAAACTTGTATATGCTAAAATGGTGGAATTATTTTTCTCATTCTTTTATTAAAATCCACTCTATAGAAATTTCTTTCTCCCCATGAGAATACCTTGTAAATATCAATCTCTTAGAAAGGGATACAATAGATGGGGGAAAAAATAAAAATACTAGTATTCCCTTATAGGAGCTATCAAGTTCATTCTAGCCTCACTTGTCAAACCATGCCTACTAATATCCTCCTTATGTAGTGTAATCAACACATGCCATAATAAATTCTCTAATGATTTGTTTGGAGGATTTTCAACCCCTCTTCATGATGGAACTGCCTTTGCTAAAACATTTCCTAAGTTTTATATTTCTCTCGATGACCCATACATACATGATATCCTAAAAGCTTATATTTTATCCAATGGCTATGACATGTCTATAAAATCTATCATTATCGAACTTAATTCTATGGTGATTTTCCACTTCAGAAATGACACACTCCAGCCTTTAAGGAAATCAGTGAAAATCACATCAACACTACATAGTATTACAAACAAATCTAAGTCTAATAAAGCCCAATCACTTACCTTTGATTGTACCATAATTTCATACCCGATTGCATGAGAACACAAGTACTCCAATATTAAACACTAGATGCTCAACCATGTGTCTAAGCAGAAAATACCAGTCCTTCTATCTACAAATCCTTATCCTGAAATCTTCCTAAACTATGTCCACTTTCCCAAGAAATGGTCCATACATATGAACAAGCATCTTCTAGCACATAATATACATTCAAAAAAGATATAGGGAATCATTTAGAATGTCCAACCTATCAAAAAAAGATCAAAAATATCCAAGGGAATAGATCCATGAAGACCTCTAGCTCACTATTCAATTATGCATTCTTTCTCTTTGAATAGAAGGGATAGGAAATTTAAATAAGTTTCCCACCAGAGATTATGATGGCCCTCAATATTGCAACAATAATGTTCCAAGTGCCAACGGTCTCATCTTTAATTTTCAACCCAAGGTTTGTATAGCTAAAGAAGGTTCGACACTATGTGTCCAGTATGTACTTATCCTTTTCCTTTACTGAATTTTATATGGGTAAAAACAATCATATGAGATTTCGTTACTCAAAGACCATTCTAACTATTTAATTCTACAAGAAAAATTTAGAATTGTGGGAAATGAAAGGAAATAAAAACACCTATGTTAATTGCAATGAAAGGAGGAAAACCATCTTAACTATGATGAATTGAAAGCATATATATTCTTTTGTGCAAATAAAGAAAACTCGCAACTGAAATAAAACATGTAAATAGAAAACACTAATTCTGCGGGAAAAAGGTAATTTATACAACAAACTAGGTCAAAGAATCTACTTGGTCTCTTTTTGTATAAATTTCATTTTCAAGGTTTTGGGGATGTTGTAACACACTAAGGAAGGTGAAACATGAGTTGGATGTGGACAAGTTAATGCTTTATGTAGGAGACAATTCAACAAGTAGAAAAATGTGTTAAGAACAAGGTTTGAAATCAAAAGGAGATAAGGTAAGGTTAAGAAATGGTAAAGCACTCATTTCCACGTCATCATATCAGTGGTGGAAAGATTTATTCAGAAAATGTGTGGTTGTAGTGTCCCCTATAGCTTTGCAAAATTAGGGGATTGTGTAACCACAACAAAATAAAGCAACCACTTTCAATGCTATCCTCTAGTACCTCAAATACTATGCAAGAAAAGATTGTTCATAGATAAGCTAGTTAACCCTGCATAAAGAAAATATTTAGAAATAAATTGTGAAAATGAACAAGTGCATAAATAATAATGATATAAAAGGGGTCTTCAGCACTTGAGGTGGGACATAACCCAATGAGGCTCAAATCCCTAAAGGAGAAGCAAAATAAGAACCAAATATGTCTTTGAGTAATTGGAAAATTATTTGTACATAAAAATTTGCAAAACTAAATCTGTTAAAAACTCTATACTATTACGATTATATTTCTTCCACTAACTTTGACTGGCTTCCTAATACACTACTCGAGCCCACTGTTTATACAAAATGAATGAGCCTCCTTGAAAGGAGGACTGATTTCTCCCTAAAACACCCAAAAAACAAGATCATTCTCCCTGAGTATCCTTACATAAATAGGAAGGAGTCTTTAGTACTCCAATTCAACCAATATCTTTTTGTAGTAGAGGACAAGCCCCATGAATATCTTTCATTGTATATCCTCGAATTTTGTGCCAAATATTATTAATATCCTGCATAATCAAATTAGGCACATAAATAATTATAAATCTCTTTAACCTCCCTTAGAACTCATTTAAGCTAAGAAAACATTATTAAGGGACAAAGGGAAGGTCTAATACAACCTTTATATTCCTAGGATAGGTTGGATGGCTATAATGTTTTACCTAATTGGGAGGCCCATCATATCCTCATACTCAAATTGTTTCTCATCCTCTGAGCAACCTATTCTTCCCACTTCCTCTGTTTTTCTTCATTCATTCCCTTGATGGTCTGTTTAATATCTGATGTTGTGTCGGAGGAGATTGTTCGTGTTGGATAGAAACCTACAATATCCTAAATGTCCCATCACTCCCTTACCTCTTCTTCTTGACTTTCATTCTCCTGAAGACCTAAAAATAAGCGTGGATTGAATCTAGGGCCAATTCATTGGACCTCAATCTTTGAATGACCCTCCTATCCAAAGGGGTTTTGTCTAGTGTAACTTGCAACCTATCAGGGGAATCTACTCTCTGATCTTCATGATATAAGGTAGTGTTTTCCATCTCCTTTGGAAAGCCTATGAGCTCTCTTATCCCAATAACCCAAGAATATCCTCAATGTAGAGGATGGCCTCCACTTTCCTCTATTTGTAGACTTCCACCACATTAGGATCCTTTGCTAGTGGTCCATGAGTGGAAGTGAGAGTAGATGTATTTGGATGTTCATTTTTGATCCACGGTAGTTCATTTAGTTATGCATCCATGGTTATTTCCACTTCTTCATCCCTGGATTTTCAAGCCTTAGCCAACATTTTAGGGCCATTAGTGGTGCATCACCAAAATATGGATTTGGGTCCCATATGGTCATATCTGGAAGCACAAGTTTATAAATGTAAAATTCAATGACCTTGGTGTTATCTTCTATGTTATATTGAAGGAAAATTTTGATGAATTCCTTGACATATTGTAGAGGGAGAGATCCTTTTTGTGCAAGCATTTTTTATTTGAAAATGGGACCACTTCTCCTTCAGGAACAAGGAGTAGGTTTTTGAGGGTTGCCTATGTTGGGCTGAAGGTCACACTAAGAGGGGTGGAGGGATGAATCATTATGAGAGAAATTTTCCCACTTCATAACGTATCTTTAACCAACCATCATATTGCAATGAACCATAACTATATGTAGTATATCAACAACTAAAACAATGTATCATAGAGCTAATAACACATCAAGAAACCATCACATCAATCACAAAGAGACATAATATTTTATATGGAAATCCATATGAGAGAAAAACACAAACTCTTCTTCTTATTCTTCTTCAATTCATTACATATATTTGTAGGCTTCAACCTACTAAAGGCATTGTCTCCCAAGATATTCATGTTGCTACTTGTGGTAAACTAAAACCTGATTAAAGCACTGACCACGAAAGTGTGTAATAAGCTACTCACTATAGGCTAAAATTTGATTGAGACACCAGCCTCGATGATGAGAAAGCTTTGACCTGCTTTAGGCTCCAACTTGATTGAGTCACCAACCTCAATAGTGAGCAAGCTCTGGCCTAATCTAGGCTCCAACCCGATTGAAGCACAAAACTCAATGATGAGAAAACTTGGACCTATTCTAGGCTCCAAACTAGTTAAGGCATTGAGCTCATTGATGAGAAAGATCTGACCTACTTTAGGCTCCAACTTAATCAAGGCACTAACCTTAGTGACTAGACCCACCTCCTTCTTCAACCTCTTGCGGACCTCTTCTCAAAATATTTCCAACTTGATCCACCTCTTCTTAAATTTTTCCATATAAATAACTCAAGCCTTGACCCAATATGTTTAAGAAAATTAATAACTTTCATATATTACCAATCCCTATCAAAATCTCCTTACAGTTCTGTATTTACCCAGTCTTGTGGTGTTCACTTTACTATTCAATGGGTTGTTCAGAATAGATGGTTGTTATGATAGTTTCATCTTCATGGCTTTTCTAGAACCAATATAAACCTAGTAATCTAGGTTCATGGAATGTTGCCTCTAAGATGTGTTCCCTAACACCACTGTGAAACAAGTGGCAGGAGTAAGCTATATTAAAATAGTTTCAGTAAATATACTTGGTAGTGGTGGCTACATAAGCATATTGTTTAATTCGTGTGTGAATAGGAGTTAGGAACATAATATTAGCAATCAACAAAACTGCGCATCATTGATTATACTCAAATGTTGATCCCTGCTTATGAGATAAAATACTCTAGTCTAAAAATACTCCCCTAGATTTGGAAGAATGACACAATACATAAAACGACTGAGAACCCCAATTCCCCACAAGTGATAAATGCCCAATAACTTTGAGAAACAACTATAACTCCCCAGTTACTTCTATAAATATATATAGATCCAACAATTGATTCACCTTCTTATGCATTGATATGCAATCCTACTCAGTTTTATAATAGAGGACATTAGGTCCGAGGGTTGAACCTAAGGCTTTGATACCACCTGTAATGTCTCCCATTTTAGCCACATTTTTTTTTTATGCAAATCTATGGAATATCATTCCATTCTCCTCTAATGTGCATTTGGAATATATATATATTCCTACTTAGAATACTTATCTACCAATTCCACCAATTACCCTTTTACCATGGATTGAAATTCTCAATTTGTTTACATACCTTAAGATTAAGGATTTGATCACTCAAATATAACTTTTGAAATGTTCAGGAAGCCATACTTGACCCATTTTCCTCTAGTGTATATAACTCACTAGCATATATCTTTTGTAACATTTTTACCAATTTAAAACCTTCCTTTGTATTATATATCATGATCTATCAAGGTGGTACCCTTTTCCTAATTCCATGATACCTACCATTATTGTATCAATAACCACGATGCACATACATCCTCTTACCCTTATATCGATTATTAATTTCAATTATCATGATTTGACTATTGTATAAGGAGTATAATTATTATCATATTTTACCCTTGATTAACCTAGCACCGTGGCTTAGAAACACCATATTTCCTTCATGTGGCTTAAAGTACTATCACTTTTTCGATGATATAGATGAGGTATTTTAGTGAAAGCCACCTTCCAGTTTTCTTCTATACATGGATATAATGAGGGGCATTAATCTTTCAATGATTCAGTCTCATAATATCCCATACCCCACTAGGTTTATCAACAGGTAATATACCCTACTTGTTAACACTTTACCCTAAGTCTAAATTGACTTATCCAAAGTAATCTTGGAATACCCATGGAAATGTTGCCTTGAGTTTATCAAAGTACTGATATAGTAGCTTTAATTTAAAATTTGGATATTTGTCTTTATGTTATTATAACGCTGGTACTATCTTAATGTAAATATGTATTTATGTCATTTCCTTAACTTTCACATGGCCTTCACAAATATTTCTAGGCACACTTTACCCATAGAAGCGTATACTATACAACCCTGTGCATGCTCTTTTAGGGTTGTATTTTGCACATAAACTTGGGTTTTGGAAAGGTTCACTCCGCAATTGCCACGTCCTTCTCCTTCACATGGGTGCATGTGACTCATTGGGCAATGTTCCACGGTTGAGATGATCATTGATATGATAAGTAAGGGAGATCAATTTACACCAAACCTAAATATATTATGCCATGGATAGTTGGGCGTTATGCCACATGGCCTCACCGTGCTGTTTCAACCAGTTTTTCTAGTGTTTTGCCTCCTCATTGCCTACATAAATTCATGGTGGCAATTCGGTTTGGTGTTCCTCACATTCAACATTACTTCATGTGTACAGGTAACACCTATTGGTTTTCTTTGGTTATCTCGTAAATTTCCCATGTATTTATCATTTTCTTGGATGTTTTATAAAATCTTGCTAACCGTTCACATGTCCTTGTCCTTAGCTATCCACAGGTGTATGTATAACATCTATCATGAAATTATTCTTGGTTGAGATTGATTCATATTATTCCCTCTCCAGGTAATTGGTTACATACATATTTACTGATTTCATCTTATTTAATTGATCTCATTTAATTGATCTCTTCCTCCCTTATTTGGAAAGAGTATTGTGCTTCTGGACGGGGAAGGAATGCAAATTTTTCTCTCTTATTCTTCGTAGAGATTTTGAAGGAAGAAAAAGGGGTTTTTTCCTCCTATTCGGGTTGGTTCAAAGGTTGCAGTGCGATATATTTTGGTTCACCACATAGGTACAATAACATTGTCTATATCCAACATTACACATACCTTTCAAGGTTGAAATGATTTTCCCTGTATCGGGGTTTTATCACACATTTTAAATTCATTTTTATTTTATGACAGAGTTCAAGGTCACAGTCACCTAGCCTTTTCTTCAGGCCTAAATAGGTAATGGCAAACACCTCCTGTCACCTCGGATATCCATTCTCACAGTTTCTCTTGTTTCATGTTGGTCAGCTTTCTTTTCATAGAAGAGGTTATTGGATCTGTTTTTCAATGGGCGAATTATTTATATCTCGAGCGTTATAGTCATGTTACAGAATTGAATCTTTTGATGTCGATGAAGTATTTTTTCTATGACTTTTATTTTTGACTAAATCAAACCTTTACAGTTCGTAGCCATACTTAAATCACTGTGTGGTAAAGAATCAAATCTTAAATAGTGGCAAAGTATCCTTTGGATTTTTGGATGTTGGCACTATCTACTATGTTAGTGGTTGAAATTGATTAACCTCTTGTGCACAATCTAGTGCAAATACCTAAACTTTGGGATTGTAATAAAATGTATTAATTCGAAGATGGATTTATTTTTCTGCATATATTCCTTTTGTTATTCGCTAGATGAAGCATGATGCTCGCATTTCCCTACTATTTAATAATCACGTCTTACAACACATGTTCTACAAAGAATTTATTTGGAGAAATGATGCTCCAATATTGATGTTATTGTAATTTGTATTTTATTTTATTCTATTGATGAGTTAACTGATGATTATCTCACCATCAACGTTGTGGTATATCCTTTTTGTTTTGTTTTCCTTTCTTTCTAGCACAACTTGGTTCTTAATTCCATCTGAATTGTGTGGAAGCGTATGAATTCACTATCCCCACATTATATTCTTATAGGCTATCAATTTACTAGACTCATGTCGAAAAATGTGGATGCTCTTTTATCTCAGACAAGAAATGCAAGAAAATGGTTCTAAAATTTCAACTAGTAATTACTAATTTAGTTAAGGTCTGCCTGATTGCCAATATACTTGATTTCTAGTTTTTATATTACACATGACTATCCACGCTAAAGTTTTTGGAAATTATGTCTTGTCAATGTTAGTATTTCCAATGTGTTCGTGACATCGTTCTAGGAACTTGACTCCTCAATTCCATTAAAATTATCTAATCCTTTGATTGTTTTTTACACTTATATTTCATTTCCTTTCTCTTTTAATTGTATATAATTACCCTTTAAACATGCACAAACCTTGTAGGCATATCCACTGCAATTCATGAGAATTCAATTTCCTGTAAGGCTACAAGCTACTCTCCTCTCTCTTGATTTCAGTCCTAGCGAACTATTTAATTAACCTCCTCCCATCCCTGGAGTTACTCATACGGAATTAATTAAAAGACAAATCTATCAATTTTTGTAAATAACAATTGGTACCTATAGGGATAGCTTGTATGCATCGTCACAAAATAATTCTAGTCCATATAATGGATTTATATATGTTTTTTTTAACAAAGAAATAATAATGTACATGCATTTTTGTAGAGTAGTAAAATCAAACTCCAAACAAAATTTACCTTGCCAAACACATAGTACATGAGTTTATTCAATAAATTGAGAATTCATTGAATAAGAAACCAAATTGGTAATTCTTTAACATATTTTTAAAGGGCAACATTTACCTATGAATATTCATACTAAGGAATTAAGACAATGAATAAATGAAATAATATATCATAATAAAAATAATCCAACCAAGATCACCATTAGAAGTTCACTTGGGAATCTCACACATTCACCACCCAATATTGAAATGTGATCCTCCAGTTCACCCCCGTGCTATGATGTTTTTGATAGGGTATCAACAACCTCTATTGATCCCTTCCATCGATATTTTATACATTTCTTTCATGATAAATATTTCCTTTAGCGCGTCCCACTTGTGTGGTCCTTAACAATGACTTTCCAAGCATTTTTCCTTAAAAGCCCACCTTTTTCTGGCACGATTCTTTTATGCTTATTAAAGCTTAGCATCTTTTTCGAGCTAGAATCTTTATCATGAAAGAATTATTCGTATCTCATTTACCAATGAGATTTTTTCTTTCTTTCTTTAGCAAGAATCTCATATTCGGGTGTTTCATTCCCAAGTACTTATAATCCCATATATTTACTTATTAATAAAATTATTTATTTACATAATCATATCAATGTTCTTCATGGTTTTTTCACCATTCCTTCTAACATAACTCAGTCTGATCAAAGAAAACACATTACAACAATAGAGGGATATTACAATAAATGTGATCACTTAGGTTTTTATAATTTTAGGTTTCACATTTTAGGGTTTTATAACTTCATGATATTTTGATTTTGTAATACTTGGTTTTTATAAATTTAAGTTTTTAGGATTTTAAAATTTCATTTTGGTTTTTAATAATCACATTGAAATTAACATTAGAAACATTATTATTAGTAATACTATTAATAATAATTTTATTAATAACATCATTAATACAATATTAATAATGTTTAAAAAACAATGTTAATAATGTTATTAATCATAATAACTTTTAAATGGGGTGGTAGGAGGGAAAGGGATTCTCATTAATCCCAAAGGAATTATTTAATTTCGTTATGCTTGGGGGCTAGGACGGAAGACCAATAACCAAGAAGAAGCGTATGGAATTCTCCTGGGTCTAATCCTAGCAAATAGAAATGGGATAAAGAAGATTTGGGTGTTAGGAGACTCCATGGTAATTATGAGGCATATCATTAACACTTCAAAGTCTAAGATCACTAACTTGAACCAAATCATTATGAGAGCTCATAACTTTCTCCCTGCTTTTGAATCAGTGTCCTTCTACCATGTCTTGAGGTGAAATAACCAAGATGTTGATAGACAGGCTAATAAGGCATGCCATCTCGAGGAGGAAAAAAGTGTAATAAATGATGTCGTGGGCATGACAAATCTTCCTTAAGAAAATGAATAGAGACATATGTAGGTTTATATTAAAGTCTCGAAGGAATGCTAAGGAAGGTGAAAAGTCAAATTTAACATATCATAAAGATATGAAGCCCCTCCATCCTCCCTCTAGTTCTCCCCTTCCCACTTCCTCCCCCATCCTTCCCCTCTCCCCCTCCCTCTCACCTCCCTACCCCTTTTTCCCTTTCCCCTTCCCCTTCCTCATTTCCCTCCCCTTCCCCCTCCCTTTTATCCTATGTCCCTCTGTGATGTATTCACCACCCCAGTTTCCTCCTCCCCTGTCGCATCACCCTCTGCAATTTCCTACCATCCATGAAGACTCATGGCAAGTCGGACAACCACACTTGTACGAGACGTGACGTCATATGGAATTTTAGTACCACACTTGTTCCAAACTTAAGTCATAGTATGTGACTTCATTGTTCTTTCCCTAGTTCTTGGAAAATTGGGTGGAACATCACCTCGGGCGTCTGTAGGGATTTGAGAATTATGGAGCAAAATTTAATTCAGGTTCTCAATGAAGTCGAGCTCTCTCATGGGTCAGCAGTAGGGATGGATGATAGAGATCAGGAGCATGGTGGGAAATTAATGGAGGGTGGTAGAGTTATGATGGAGTACTCATGGGATCTCTATTACAACAATCTCCTCACTCATCTCTACATCACCTCTCGGTCAGGTAGCAGTTATAAAGTGAAAAATGGTATGTGGATTTTGTATGTTTTAAGGTTTGAGAGTGGGATGGTGACCTCATGAAATCCTGGTGGCTAGAGCTGAGGCTACTGATTATTATTTTCTATGTCACAGAGGCAAGGATTTATGTTTTGAAAAGTTGAAATGAGGTTCAGGTGGTCTACTCGTCTAAGGTTTTAAAGGAAATCAATGAAATTCTAAGTATAATTGAGGGGTCGTGAGCGCTGGAAGGTCTTGGCTTCGTTAGTTTTAAGTGTTTGCATCCATAATGGATTTGGTACACTGGGTGGGTTCGTAATTCTCTCCGGAAGTTATGGAATCCAACATGCAGGGTACAGATAATAGTTCTTGGTCGGGCATGTGGGGAAGCCACAGGCTGAGGTCTCGACGGCAGAGGTTTGGTTTCTCGAGGCAGGGTGGTAGAAATAGACCTTCCTTTCTCACCTTTGTACAAGACCATTGGGCCCTGCGAGAGGCCTTGAATGAACTGAAATGTAGCATCCACCAACAAATGCATGAGAACATGACTATGCAGGAATGGGAGCTCAAGAAATGGGAATGCATCAAGAAATTGGAGGACGACGTGGATGCATTGTGGCATGAGCTGGAAAATCTAAAGATAAAAGTGGAAACCGTGGAGGAAGGCATGGAGGAAGGCATGGAGGAAAACATGGAGGGAATGACAGACAAGGAGACTTCCAAAGACTTAGAAGATGCTTCTCCTAGCCTGAATCTAAACTGCCCAACTCTAATGGATATCTGATCACCTCTATCTTGCTTTTTAGTTTTATCAACATGATGAACTATAAATGTATATACCTTTTAATTAAATTATGTCGAAGCTATAGCTGTAAATATCCCAAAATGGGAAACTTTTGTAAGGGGGATAGCCATATATACTGTAATAGTCTAGATGGGAAAAGAAATTAATCATCTTATTGAAGCATGAATAAACTGATGTAAATCCCTAATTTTGTTGCGAACAGGTGTGACTTTTTAATATAATCTATACTCATTTTTCTTTAAAAAAATCATAATGATTATTAACATTTAATATTATTAACATAATAACATTAATGAAATTTAAATATCCATTGGGTTTATTAATGCAAATGGTTTATAAAATTAATCCTTTAGCCTTATAATATTAACAATCTATTGGGTTTATAATATTACCTTTTGTTTTAATATTAATGATTTTTTTATTATAATGTTAATCCCAAGGGTTTATAATATCAATCCTTTGTGTTTATTAATCCATTGGGTTTATAGTATTAATCCTTTAGGTTTATTATTATTAATCCCTTGGATTTATAATATTATTGTTAGGATTTATACTCCTATGGTTTAATTTATTAAATGTAGGGTCTTACATACATATCTTTAGGTTTATAATCTTTGGGTTTATAATATTGTGTTTATGAGGTTAGGGTTTATGATATTCATTTTAATATTAAGGTTTAATATTGTGATGCCAAAATGATACAAAAATGTGTCCAACATCACATTGTGACAAACATTGTTTCAATGCAACAATAAACCTCACAATAATTGTCGCAATATTACATTAGATTGAAATTTATTCAATGTCACAATGTGGCATTACAAAATTGGGGTTTAATATTAAGGTTTATAATATTATGGTTTCTAATATCAGGGTTTAAAATATTGTGCTTAACATTGGGTTTATGATATTGAGGTTAAATATTTGGTTTTTAATATTGGGTTTATAATATTGTGTTTAGTATGAAGGTTTGAAATCTTGGATTTTTAATATTGTGGTTTATAATATTAGGGTTTAATATTGAGTTTTATAATCTTAGGGTTTGTAATATTAATGCAAGATTTTATAATAATAATCTTAGCATTTATAAAATTATTCATGTGATTTATAATATTAATTGTAGGGTTTATAAAATTAATCTTATGGATTATAATATTAATATTAGGTTTTATAATGTTGGGTTTTATAATGTTGGGTTTTATAACATTAGGTTTTATAGTATTTGGTTTAATATTAGTCTTTAATATTCTGACGTTGGAATGGTATGGAAGTTTGTCCAACATTGCAATGTGTCAAGCATCGTTGCAATGCAACAAGCAATTTAACAAATGTTGCCACAATGATTCATTGCATTGCAATTTATTTGATATCACATTGTGACATAACTAAATTAGGGTTTAATATTCTGGTTTATAATATTGGGGTTAGAGTTTATTATCTTAAGATTCATAATTATAGGGTTTATAATATTATTCCTACGGTTTTTAATCCCTTGGGATTATACTATTAATACTAGGGTTTATGGTCCCTTGGGTTTGTAATATAAATCCTAGGGTTTAATACTATTCCATTGGGTTTAATATTCCTTGGGCTTATGATATTGGGATTTATGCAATATTGCAATGTGACATTACAAAATTGAGGTTTAATATTAGGGTTTATAATATTAGGCTTTCTAATAATATTGTGTTTAGTATTTTGTTTATAATATTAGAGTTAAATATTGCGTTTTTAATATTGCATTTAGTATCACGCTTTGAAATGATGGTTTTTTAATATTAGGGTTTATAATGTTGGGTTTAATATTAGTGCTTAATACTGGGTTTTATAATGTTAGGGCTTATAATATTAATGCAAGGGTTTATAATATCAATCTTAGCATGTATAATATTAATCCTATCGTTTATAATATATTGTAGGGTTTATAAAATTAATCCTTGGGATTAATATGAATATTAGGTTTTATAATAATTAGTTTTATAATGTTAGGGTTTATAATATTTGGTTTAATATTGTGACATTGGAATGGTATGGAAATCTATCCAATGTCGAAATGTTACAAACATTTTTGTGACACGACAAGCAATGTTACAACCATTGCCACAATGATAAATTACAATTTATCATTGCAATTTATTGAATGTTGCATTGTGACATTGACTAAATTAGGGTTTAATATTCTAGTTTATAATATTGAGTTTAGGATTTGTAATGTTAAGGTTTATATTTGTATTGTTTATAATATTAATCCTAGGGTTTTTAATCCCTTGGGTTTGTATTATTAATCCTAGGGCCTATAGTCCTTTGTGTTTACAGTATATATCCTAGAGTTTAATATTATTCCCTTGGGTTTATAATATTGAAATTTATTAAACATTGCAATGTGACACTACAAAATTGGGGTTTAATATTAGGGTTTATAATATTACAGTTTCTAAGATTGGGTTTATAGTATTGGAGTTTATAAGATTGTGCATTAATATTAGGTTTATATTATTGCATTTAGTATGAGGTTTTGAAATGTTCGGTTTTCAATATTGGGGTTTATAATATTGGGTTTAATATTAGGGTTTAAAATTGAGTTTTATAATCTTATAATTTATAATATTAATGTAAGGGTTTATAATATTAATCTTAGCATTTATAATATTGATCCTATGGTTTATAGTATTTGTTGTAATGTTTACAAAATTAGTCCTAGTGATTATAATATTAATCTTAGGTTTTCGAACGTTAGGGATTATAATATTTGGCTTAATATTAGGATTTAATATTGTGACATTAGAATGGTATGAAAATATATCCAACATCGTAGTGTGACAAGCATTGGCACAATGTGAAAAGTAGTGTCATAATCATTTCAATAACAATATATTACATTGGAATTTATTCCATGACATATTGCTACATTAGCTAAATTCTGTTTTAATAATCTGGTTTATAATATTGGCTTTAGGATTGCATTCTAGATCTTAATGGAATGCAAGTTGCCCACAACTTAAACCTTTTACCATTAGGATCCTATGATGTCCTCATAGCAATAATCATAGGTTTTGTAAACTAATTCTAGTGTTTTAAATCCCTTAGGTTTAAACTATTAAAGCTAGGGTTTATACGTGCGTTTATAATATAAATCCTAGGGTTTATTATTATTTGCTAGGGTTTATAATATTGAAATTTATTCAATGTTGCAATGTGACATTACAAAATTGAGGTTTAATATTAGCATTTATAATATTAAGGTTTTTAATAATATTGTTCTTATTATTGAGTTTATAATATTAGACTTTAATATTGGGTTTAATATTAGGGCTTAATGCTAAGTTTTATAATGCCACGGTTTATAATATGAATGCAAGGGTTTATAATACTAATCTTAGAATTTATAATATTAATCCTATAATTTATAATATATTTTAAGATTTATAAAATTAATCCTAGGGATTCTAATAGTAATCTTAGATTTTATAATGTTGGGTTTTATAATTTTAGCATTTATAATATTTTGTGTAATATTAGAGTTTATTTTTGTGATACTAGATTGGTATGGAACCAATTGTCAAAGTGCGACAAGCATCCTCGCAATGCGACAAGAAATGTGACAATCATTGCCACAATGACACATTACATTGCAATTTATTCAATGTCGCATGACGACATTGACTAAATTAGGGTTTAATATTCTAGTTTATAATATTAGGTTCAGGGTTTATAATGTTAAGGTCTATAATCATAGGGTTTATTTTATAAATCCTAGGGTTTAATATTATTCCCTTGCGTTTATCATTCCTTGGGTTTATAATATTGAAATTTTTTCAATGCCGCAATGTGATATTACAAAATTGGGGCTTAATATTAGGTTTTATAATATGATGGTTTCTAGTATTAGATTTATAATATTATAGTTTATAATATTGTGCTTAATGTTGGCTTTATACTATTGGGGATTTTAATATTGGGGTTACAATATTGCATTTAGTATCAGGGGTTTGAAATGTGGGGTTTTCAAAATTGGGGTTTATAATATTTGGGTTTATAATATTTGGCTTACTATTAGGGTTTAATATTAGGTTTTATAATAATAATATAAGGGTTTATAATATAAATTTTAACATTTATAATATTGATCATATGGTTTATAATAGTTGTTGTAGGGTTTATAAAATTAATCCTAGTGATTATAATATTAATCTTAGGTTTTATAATTTTTGGTTTTATAATGTTAGGGATTACAATATTAGGGTTTAATATTATGATATTGGAATGGTATGTAACTCTATCTAATGTTGCAGTGTGACAAGCATCATCGCAATGCGACAAGTAGTGTGACAATCATTGCTACATTAATACATTGCATTGCAATTTATTCAATGTCGCATTGCTCACATTGACTAAGTTAGGGTTTAATATCCTGATTTATAATACTGGCTTTAGGGTTTATAATATTAAGGTTTATAATCATACGTTTTATAATATTACTCTCAGAGTTTTTAATCCATTGGGTTTATACTATCAATCCTAAGGTTTATAATTATTTTGATTTATAATATAGATCATAGGGTTTAATATTATTTGCTAGTGTTTATTATTCCTTGGGTTTATAATATTGAAAATTATTCAATGTCGTAATGCAACATTACGAAATTGAGGTTTATTGTTAGGATTTATACTATATTGGGTTTATAATATTATGCTTAATATTGGGTTTATAATATTTTGTTTAGTATCACGGTTTTAAATATTGGGTTTTTAATATTGGGGTTTATAATATTGGGTTTACTATTAGGGTTTACTGTTAGGTTTTATAATCTTGCAGTTCATAATATTAATGCAAGGGTTTGTAATATTAATCTTAACTTGTATAATATTAATCATACTGTTTGTAATATTTATTGTAGGTTTTATAAAATTAATCCTAGGGATTATAATATTAATCTTAGGTTTTATAGTTTTAGGTTTTATAATGTCAAGGATTATAATATTTGGCTTAATATTAGGGTTCAATATGGTGACATTGGAATGGTATGGAAATATATCCAACATCATAGTGTGGCAAGCATTGTCATAATGCGACAAACAGTGTGACAATCATAGACGCAATGATGCATTACATTACAATTTAGTCAATGTTGTATTGTTACATTGACTAAATTATTGTTTGTAATATTTGGTTTAGGGATTTTAATTTTAAGATTTATAATCATAGGGTTTATAATATTAATCCTAGGGTTATTTTTTCAATGGTTTACCCCATGAAGATTTGAAATTTGAATCTCATGCTTTACATGTTACTTCATAACAAAGCAATAGTCAATTGAGCGACACCCTGTGGGTATTAATCCTAGGGTTTTTAATTCGTTGGGTTTATATTATTAATCCTAGGGTTTGAAGTGCCTTGCATTTATAATATAGATATTAAGGTTTAATATTATTCCCTTAGGTTTATTATTCCTTGTTTTATAATATTCATCACTTAGGATTATTAATCCCTTGTGTTTATAATATTATTTGTCGCTTGGATTTATTAATCACTTGGGTTTATAATATCAATAATCCATGGGGTTTATTAATCCCTTGGGTTTATAATATTAAATCCCTAATATGTTTAACAATATTAATTTCCCAAGGGTTTATAATATTAATCCCTTATTTTTAAAATATTAATCCCTTGTGTTTATTGATTTCCTGGGTTTCTAATATTAATAATCCCTTGGTTTTATTAATCTCCTTGGTTTATAATATTAATCTCCTTGGTTTATAATATTAATCTATTGGGTTTATAATATTAATCCCTTAGGTTCTAAATATAATTTCCTTGGGCTTATAATATTAATATCAATGACTTATAATATTGATCCCTTAGGTTTATAACATTAATTGCTTGATACATTACATTGCAATTTAGTCAATGTCGTATTGTGACATTATAATTTATTCAATGACGCATTGTGACATTGAATAAATTAAGGTTTATTTTGGTTTATATTATGTAATATTGGGTTTACTGTTTATAATCTTAAGGTTTGCAACCATAGGGTTTATAATATTAATCATAGGGTTTTTAATCCCTTGGGTTTATAATATTAATCTTAG
The DNA here is from genome assembly GCA_031772625.1 of Pinus tabuliformis. Classification (NCBI taxonomy): domain Eukaryota; kingdom Viridiplantae; phylum Streptophyta; class Pinopsida; order Pinales; family Pinaceae; genus Pinus; species Pinus tabuliformis. The sequence continues at coordinate 661,549,447 of CM062820.1, read as the reverse complement.
GGTTTATATTCTCAAGGGTTTATAATATGAATACTAAGGTTTACATTTTTCCTTGGGTTCATTATCCGTTGGGTTTATAGTATTGATCCCTTGGGTTTATTAATCCCTTCAGCATTTGACATTAATCCCTTGGGTTTATTAATCCCTCAATTTTATAATATTAATCCCTTGGGTTTATTAAAATTAGTTTCTTGGGTTTATAATAATAATCCCAAAGGTTTATAATACTAATATTAGGGTTGATAATCCTAGGGTTTAATATATTTATCTTAGGGTTTACAATACTAATCTTAGGATCTATAAAAATGGGTTTATGTTGTTACAATTATAATATTCAGTTTAATATTATGACTTAATACCATGATTTTGGAATGGTACAAAAATGTGTCCAACATTGCATTGTCAAAAACATTATTTCAATGTGACAATCAATATGCCAATGGTTGTAAAATGTTACATTACATTCAACTTTATTCAACTTAGCAATGTAATAAAAATGGGGTTTAATATTAAAGTTTATAGTATTGGGTTTTATAATATTGTGCTTAATATTGGGTTTATAATACTAGGGTTTAATATTCGATTTATAATATTGCATTTAGTATTAGGGTTTGAAATGTTGGGTTGTTTATTGGGGTTTATAATATCAGGTTTAATATTAGGGTTTAATATTGGGTTTTATAATCTTAGGATTTATAATATTTATCTCTTGGGTTTAATGTTCCCCTCTGATTATAATTTTAATATATTGAGTTTATAATATTAATCCCTTGAGTTGTATATATATATATATATATATATATATATATATATATATATATATATATATATATATCTTAATTATTTAATATAACATAATGCTGAGAGACAAATAAGCACTATTAATTATAACTATTTATTTTTCTCAAAGAAAAAATCATAATTTCCATTAATGATAAAATGAAAATTACTTGTAGCAGACGCTATAAAGCATATCCAGGAAAATCTATGTAGATGATTAGATAGCTAATCTGTCCACTAGTTCTGAGTATTTATACTTGCATATTCTATTTCAAAAATATTACTATCATACATGATTTGAATGACATTGGTCATATGTGTCATTCCATACATTTGTGCCAATAGATTATATGAAACATAAACATAGCATCAAAAACTAAAGTAGATGAGATGAAGTCTCCAATGAGGCCTCAATAATGACTCAAAAAACTGCCTCATATCAAGCTATATCCCTCCCTCCATCCTGCTAGAGAGATCAATGAAGGGATGGCGGTAATATTAGTAGTGTTATGTTCCATTGCGCTCATGTATCATCCATGTGCTTGAATTATGTTACATACCCTCTTTGGATAATCGATCAGAAATGGAATTCGTTTCCATGTATATATGTAAACAGGAAATATCATCAAATTGTGCTTTTATCATTAAAGTATCTTCCCACAAATTTGTGAGTGTGTGTGTGTGTGACATTGCGTTGTCTGATTGAACCAATTAATAACTATTTTTGAGTCACCAAATACCTGAATTTGTTGACACCCTTTTTCCAAAGATAAATGAAGAATGAGCTTCAAACTGAATAATTCGGCAAAATTATTTGAGCTTGGACCAAAACTAAAACCCATCTTGTAGTAATGAACACTGTTAAGGTAAAGAATGGTGCCCCCTCCACTGCTATTTTGATTTTCGAATCCATCAAAATAGGCACATGGTTTTGAGAATTCAATCACTTCAATTGTGATGATGTGATTTGATCGAGTACATTCTTCTAAAAGAATAAGCTCATATATGGCTAGGATGTGTGCCCCTAATTTTTCTGGGATGAATAAATGATCATAAAAAATATTCATATTTCTACTGATGTAGATACCCTAGCAAATCAGGATCAGGATGTTCCATATCTTTTTTGATTTGATCAACTAGCCATACATCTGACCCCGTGCTCTTATCTCTTTTAAACCAGTGCAAAACTGCTTCTAATTCACTGAGAGTAATTGGGGACATCAACTCTACATTCATGTCATTGTCAACAAATCTAGGAAATAAATGGGAATTTGAATAATCTCAAGAAGAGACACCTTATGAGGGGCCTCAAATAATGTATGAAATTGTTGAACCCCCATACTCGCTAGTTCACTCAAAGTAGTTGCCTTTTCACCATGTTCGTCTTCTAATTCTCATATGGTGTTGATGGCCCTTCTGCCTCTTAAATATTGTTGAAAGAATTTCATATTATCATCCCATGCTTGTAACTAGATTGCCTGACTTCTCAGCTGCCATGCCTCTTCCCTTTCCTTAAACAACTAATTCTTTTCAATTCAAGTTAGATAAGTCTTAATTTAAAATCATGACTATAATTATAACTAAATGTTATTAATATGTTATAGGTTAATTATATTATAGTTTCAAATATAACTCAACTAAAATAATATTATGTTATAGTAATATATAATTTAATATTAATATAATAATCATAAAAATATAAATATATAATAATATGATTGTTATTATTTATGTAACTATTATTTATAAAAAATAGTTTTCATTTAATAAAATATACTTAATAATTATTAATATGCGTTTATAATTTATAACTTATTATAAACTATATTTATTAATATGATTGTACTAATTTATATCAATAAATTACCATTAACAAATTTTCATACATTTAGAAATTTTATAGAAACACTCTAAATACTTTCTCATAATTGTTATTTTAAAAATTGTAATTAAAAGAGCTAAAAAAAATTCAGAAAATCTTAAAATATCATTTATAATGTTTGGTAATTATATATATGAATATTATAATTTAAATTAATTAATTATATTAATAAATTTAATTAAAAGATAAACAATAAAATGCACAACCCCCTCAATCTTTGATAGTCTCGCATATCAAACTCATTCATCTCCTACGAAAATATCATTGGTTAATAATAATAATAATTAAAAAAAAAACTAACACACTTTAAATATTATTATACAATCATCCATTACTAAAAATGCATTCTGCAATTGAAAGAAATAAATAAAACCCAAATGCATAGCGTGAAACCGCACCCACCCGCACCTAAAAGTGATATTATACAATAATCCTTGCTCCAAGACCAATCCAATAGTCAACTCGTTTTCCAAAGCAATAACACCCCTTCCCACCGATGCCACTGCCATATAACTTGCAAACGATAAAAATCCAATGGATGCCACGGATGCGTAGTTAAGGAGGCTTCAAATTGCCCGGTAATATGCAATTGTGCACTCACGGTGTGCGCTGTAGTGCAGCGTTAGAATGAAGAAACGAAGCCGATGGATAGGACTCAATGATTGCTGATGAATACTTTACTTGCACGAGGCTGCTATAATATTGTATATCTATTCCCTTTTAAAAGGAACAAACACACACCTTAGCCGCCTGCCTACCAGCACCAAAAGCGCTTTCATTTCCTATCCTATTCCACCCTATTAGTTTGTTTATCATGGATTCCTTATCCAAATTATCCATTTCATTTCACGTTTTCATCGCGAGGATTGATCATAATATGCAGAGCAGCAGCCAATTTGTCGGCCTCCATTGCCTTGCTGTGAAGCCACCGTCTGCTTCTTAAGTTCACCATGCTCTCCACTCATTACCCGACGACCTTCATAGCAGCAATTCATTCTCTGCAACTCTATTCTTTGAAAGATTCTCGATCTCTGTGTTACAACAGCGACATGGATATGGGATCAGTTACGGCCAGGAATTCCTTTCTCGTTTCAGTTCTCATCTTTTTTAATTTTATCATGGCCGCCTCAGTCGACGTGGGTGCAACAAACACACCAGTATCGGGTCTAACATTGGGTTTTTACAAAAAGAAGTGCCCCCGGGCGGAGACAATAGTAAGAGACACTGTTGCAAAATACATGTCGAAGGCCCCTTCTCTTGCAGCTCCTCTTCTCAGGATGCATTTTCACGATTGCTTTGTCAGGGTCAGTAATTTTTTTGGTCTCCCCTCTCCTCCTCATTCTGTTTTCAGTTTTTTTAATGATAAGCTCATGAATGTGGTCGCAGGGATGTGATGCGTCTGTGTTATTGAATACAACGAACAGCAACCAACCTGCTGAGAAGGACGCTATCCCAAATGTGACTTTGAGAGGATTTCAAGTAATTGACGCTGCAAAGGCAGAACTTGAAAAGCAATGCCCCGGTGTTGTCTCTTGTGCCGATATTCTTACACTAGTTGCCAGAGATGCAGTTGATATGGTAAGTAATTGTTTTGACGTCGCTTTTGTTAAGATATTTCTGAAATCTGCAATCAAATTAAGGTCATGCCCTCAAATGTACTAACAACCTGATGGTTAAATGACTCATGGCAGCTCGGCGGGCCGCGGTGGAGTGTACCCACAGGACGGAGGGACGGTGTGGTGTCGATTCTGAACGAGGCATTGGCAAACCTTCCTCCTCCTTTTGCAAACTTGGAGCGGCTGAAGTCCTCATTTGCGAGCAAAGGTTTAAATGTTAAGGACCTGGTTGTGCTCTCTGGTGCACACACCATCGGTACTTCCCATTGCCCCGTTCTCATTAACAGAATCTACAAGTTCACTGCAAATGTAGACGTGGATCCATCGTTAGATAAATCATACGCCCAGCAGCTGAAAATAAAGTGTAAGCCTGGAGAGAATGGGACTAAAATAGTGGAGATGGACCCTGGCAGCTTCAGAACATTTGACAACCATTACTACGTGAACTTGAAGAAGAGAAGAGGACTGTTTGGATCGGATGCTGCCCTCCTCACTGATCCAACTACAATGGCCCTCGTAAATTCGGCTGCAATGGACTCAACGTCAAGTTGGTTTCTGTTCGAGTTTGGAAGATCGATGGAGAAGATGGGTCGGATTGGCGTTCTTACTGGAAATGAAGGGCAGATCAGACGTCAATGCGCTCTGGTTAATTCATGAAGAAGAGATCCAGGGGTACCTAACACTCCATTCATGCGCACATAATTTGATTTGGGGGATATTGTGTTATATAGATATATAGGTAAAACAGCACTGTAATAATTGTGAATGCTATGTAAGATCCTGCATGAGTTAGCCAGAATCTTACCAGAACTATTCTTTTCGTCCCAATTTGGCAACAGACAAAAGTTAAATTTCTTTCAATTCAGCATTTTGAAGATTTGGATCAACAACTTTCTAAATTCTTTGAGACACTCTGAAATCTGAAATCTTGACATGGAGGTATGAAAAATATTGAAAATTTTGTCCAAATCTTTATTCGGGGCGTGATATATAAAACAAAAGCTTGCTTCCAAATAATAAAACACGTTTAACAATCATTTATAAACAAATTGTATAATAGTTTGCGAGCGGAAATAAAGCCAGCACCCGCTGGAGCAGAGGTATTGTTTGCAGCGGCATTTGAATGTGACTTTGATTTTACCTTGAGGGAGAGGAGACCTGTTGGGAATTTTGTGCTAAATTCCAAAACAAAATAATGAACAGAGAATGATACTCTGTTTTTACAGAGGATCTTTAACATAAGGAAGCAAAAATTGTTTAGACAGAGTTTCTTACATCCACAAAACAAACTTTGTATTCATTAATAAGAACAACAGCTATTACAAATTTCATCCTCTCAGAGAGAATACACAGTAACATTTCAGTTCCACAAAAAATTTACTGTCTTCTTTTGAAAAAATACTGTCTCTGCTGCAAATATTTTGACACTACTGTATAAAAATCTAATTCACTGCTGTGTGAAAAACTTTTACAATCGCGAGCTGTTGTTGCTCTCATTTCATTACATTGCATATTCAACCCAAAAACACACATTCGCACTGTGTTACATTATACTTCAATCAACAAAAGACAACATACATACGCTGCTGCTGCGCTATATTGCATTACAATCAACTAAAAAAAATTCCACGCTGCCCTGTTCTTCTATATTCCCACTGCTGTGCGTTTCACAGTACCCTGGTCAACACTATTGTGTGTTGCTTTACATATCATATACAATACAATATACAAAACAAAACATAATGATACATATGCCATACCAACATTTACTATCCGCAGTAAATTCTATTAATTACTTCACGAGGAGAAATGGCGATCAAACATAAAACTTCACGCAAGGTTTGCAATTTTAGTTCCAATCGAACGATGGACTGCCAAGCTTTCAATCGAACGACTATCGCTCAATCAAACCAAACGAGTTTTACCTTCCGGGAAAATACCACTTTTCAAAAACTGTTGTGCACGTGTCAGTGCAGGGTTTTATCGCGTCCCCTCCGGAGAATACCACCGCTTGCTGAAAAGCGGTGCGATGAAGTCTGGTGGTTTTGTTGAATTAAATGCGCAGCTATTTAACTGGGCAGCAGTTGAAATTACAATTTCAACACTCCCATTTAATTTCAACTGCTGGGTTATTAGTAATACCCAAACATTTCCTCAAAACTTTTAATTCTTGGATAATGCAATAGTTGAGCTATTGTCACAAAAAATCACAGTTCCTTTTGTTTGCTCTTGGCATAAGCTCCTCAACATCCTTCTCATTCAAACTGCTTGACATGTTGCTGCTATAGCTACCACATATTCTTCTTCTGCTGTAGACAATGCTATAATAGGCTGTTTTTTAGAAGCCCATGAAATGGCTCCTGAACCCATGTGAAAAACATAACCGGATGTGCTTTTCCGATCATCTACACTTCCAGCCCAATCACTATCAGTGTATCCAATTAAATCTGAACATTTTGAAGTAGTATATAAAATGTCATACTTTTTTGTACCTTTAACATACCTCAGAATCATTTTTGTTGCCTGCCAATGTGCTTCTTTTGGCCTCTCCATGAATCTGGAAATTAAACTAACATCATACATTATATCCGGCCCAGTTGCAGTCAAATACATGAGGCTGCCAACTATGCTCTTGTACAACCTAGGATCAAAATCCTTACTGTTGTCCTCTTGGCTGAGTTTTAATCTCATCAATGTGGGAGTGATTGTTGCCTTGCTCTCCTGCATATTAAATCTTTCCAACACTTACATTAACATATTTCTCCTGTGAGATAAAAATCTCATTTTCATTTTGTTTTACTTCTATTCCTAAGAAGTATCTCAACAAACCTATGTCAGTCATTTCAAATTCTTCTTTCATGACTGTTTTGAAATTTTCAATAAGATAATCATCATTACCTGTGAAAATAACGTCATCAACATACAACACAACAATTAGTAATTTACCATCCTTTTCTTTGATGTAGACGATGGGTTCTCCCTCACACTTTTCAAATCCATTTTCCAGTAGATAGGAATCTATCCTACTGTACCATGCTCTTGGTTCTTGTTTCAACCCATAAAGAGTTTTCTTCAATCTGCACACTTTGTGCTCTTGGTCTTTCTTTTCATAGCCTAGAGGTTGTTCAATGTAGACCTCTTCCATTAACACTCCATTTAGGAATGCTAACTTCACGTCCATTTGGTAAACTTTCCACTTGTTTTGTGCTGCTATGGACAACACTGCTCTCATTGTTTCCATTCTTGCAACCGGTGCAAAAGTTTCTTCATAGTCTCTACCATACTACTGCTTATATCCTTTGATAACAAGTCTTGCCTTGTGTCTTTCTATTTTTCCTTCAACATTACTCTTGGTCTTGTAAACCCATTTAACTCCAATGACTTCTTTTCCTTTTGGTAGTTCAACTAAATCCCATGTCTTGTTTCTTTCTATGGCATTGATTTCCTCATCCATAACTTCTATCCATTTCCTATCCTTAATTGCCTCTTCGAAATGAATAGGGTCATCAACATGACAATATAATGCAAACAAAGAATTCATACCTTCATTTGCTGCCTCTTGTTCATAAATGTCACTTAAATTTCTGAACTTCTTACCTCTTTCATTTGGTGTACAAGTGCTTGAAGAAGCACTTGAATTTCCTCCTTGTGGTGTGCTTGGAGAAGCACTTTCATTTCTCCTCAAGGGTGTCCCTTGCTGTCCTTGTGTTGGTGCTACTGTTTGGGGATGTATTTCAGCCATCTCCTCATCATTTTCATCATGTGACAAAGAGCTTTTAACATTCATTGTTTTCTCTATGCTTCCATCCCAAGCTTCCTCCTCAATAAATTGAACATCTCTACTCACAATGAGCTTCTTGGTGGATGGGTTATACAACCTGTAAGCTTTGGATTCCTCACTGTATCCAATGAATATACATTTCTACCCCTTACTGTCCAACTTCTTCCTTAGCTGATCTAGAATGTGTGCATAGGCCACACATCCAAAAACTTTCATGTGGGTGACTCCTTGCTTTCTCCCACTCCATGCTTCTTTTGGCACTTTGTTCATGACTGCTTTTGTAGGGCATCTATTCAAAATGTACGATGCACAGTGTATAGCTTCAGCCCAATAGTCATTTGGCAAATGCTTTGTGTTTAACATACTCCTCACCATATCCATGATTGTCTTGTTCTTCCTTTCGGCAACTCCATTTTGCTGTGAGGTGTACCTAGCTGTAAACTGCTTATGAATTCCATTTTCTCTACAAAATCGTAGAAATTATTAGCAGATATACTCACCTCCTCTATCAGTTCTTAGAACTTTGATATGCAGCCCGCTTTGGTTTTCTACAAGTGCCTTGAAATTGCAAAATCTTTCAAACACTTCACTTTTGTTCTTCAAGAAATAAACCCAAGTTTTTCTTGTAAAATCATCAATGAATGTTAATATGTAGTGGCTGCTTGCAAGTGATGGAGTTTGCATCGGTCCACATAAATCTGAGTGGACAATCTCTAAGGGTGCTTTTGCCCTTATGCTTTTCCTTGATGGAAAACTTTCTCTGTGTTGTTTCCCCAAGATGCAACCTTCACAAAGGTTGTCTGGTTTCTGTATCAATGGTAATCCTTTTACCATTCATTTTCTATTCAACAAATTAAGTCCTCCAAAGTTGAGATGTCCAAATCTCAAGTGCCACAACCAATTTTCATCCTTTGGTTCGCTTTGGAAAGCCTCTTGAGTCACTGCTGCAATTACTTCTTTATTTTTTAAATCTGCCTTCATTCTAAGAGGGAACATCATGTTCCTTGTCATCTTTACTTCAGCAATGCATTGTTTGTTGGGTGCTCTATCCATGATGGTGCATACATCATTCACAAAGTAAACATCGTAACCCTTTTGAACAAACTGTTCAACACTTAAGAGATTACATTTCATTCAGGAACATAATAAACATCTGCTATGGTTTTCTTTTCACCTTTCTTTGTTAAGACATTTACCTCTCCTTTTCTCATAACAGAAACTTTATTATCAGTCCCTAGTGTGACTTGTGATTTCACATTCTGATCTAACATAGAAAATAGGGCTATATTTCCTGTCATATGGTTGCTGCAACTGGAGTCTACAAACCATACATCTTCACTCTTTTCTTTAGCAATATTACAGGCTAAAAACAAATTGTTTTGGCTGATATTTTCTTTAGTGAAATTTGCACTAGTTCTATTATTCATATCATGCTGCTTCTTCCTACATTCATTTGCATAATGCCCATATTTTTTACAATAATAACATTGGACATTGGATTTTTCATACCTTTGTCCTTAAGCATGATGTTGTCCACTTTGTTGGCTACTGCCTTGGCCTTGGTTTTGATTTGGATTGCTACTTCTTCATTGAGCATTTGCTGGACTGTTTCTTCCACCTCTGTTTTGGCTTCTGCCTCGTCCTCTCTTGTTTCCTCTGCCTTGACCTCTTCCTCTTCCAAAGGACATCTGGGTCTTGAAGGCATGTTCTAGAGATGAGTTTTCATTCCTACTCAATCTCTTTTCATGTGTTATCAGTGATGCATGTAGTTCATCAACTGTGAAGTTTGTGAAATCCTTTGTCTCTTCTATGGTGGTGACAATCACATCGAACTTTGAGGGTAGGACCCTCAACATTTTCTCCACAATTATCCTTTTTTCAAGAATCTCTCCATGAGACCTCATCTGAGTGATCAGACCAATCACTTGTGTGAAGAATGAGTCAATATTATCTGACTCCTTCATGCATAGATTCTCAAAATCTCTCCTCAACAACTGTACTTTTGTTGTCTTCACTTTCTCCATGCCTTGATAGGTTGTCTTGGGAGTTTGCCACACTTCTTTGGATGTATTGGCTACTGCTTTCGTTGGAAACACACTCTCATGCACTGCTTGATACAAAAATATGAGGGCTTTAGAATCCTTCTTCTTATAGCTCTTCAACAGATCTTTCTCTGCCTGAGTTAACCTATTAAACTCATTTTCATTTTCTGGCTCTTCAAATCCATCCTCAACAAATTCCCATAAATCTTGTGAGGCAAGCAAAACTCTCATAGTTATTGCCCAATAGTCATAGTTTTTCCCATTAAACTGTGGGAGCTGAGTATTAAAGATACCCATGCTAGTGCTGGTGCTGGAGCCAGCCATTCTTGCACTCTTAAAAATACTTGACTGTGTATTAAAAATCACTGATTGTCTTCAACACAAAAAATCTTGAGAAATATCTTGGATTTTTCACTGTGTCTTCACTCTGCGGGAGAAGCTGTTGCAACAAGGAAACCCTTCCTTCAGCTTCTTTGACACCTTCAAAGAGCCTGGACAAGCTCTGATACCACTGTTGGGAATTTTCTGCTAAATTCCAAAACAAAATAATGAACAGAGAATAATGCTCTGTTTTTACACAAGATCTTTAACACAGGGAAGCAAAAATTGTTTGTTGAGCAGACAAAGTTTCTTACATCCACAAAACAAACTTTGTATTCATTAATAAGAAAAAAAACTATTACAAATTTCTTCCTCTCAGAGGGATTACACAGGAACACTTCAGTTCCACAAAAAATTTACTCTGTCTTCTCTTTAAAAAATACTCTATCTCTGCTGCAAATATTTTTATGTCAAAAAACCTCATTCACTGCTGTGTGAAAAACTTTTACATTCGCGAGCTGTTGTTGCTCTCATTTCATTACATTGCATATTCAACCCAAAAACACACATTCGCATTGCTGTGCATTACATTATACTTCAATCAACAAAAAACAACATACATACGCTGTTGCGCTATATTGCATTACAATCAACTAAAAAAAAATTCCATGTTGCCCCTGTTCTTCTATATTCGCACTGCTGTGCGTTTCACAATACCCTAGTCAACACTATTGTGTGTTGCATTACATATCATATACAAAACAATATACAAAACAAAACATAATGATACATATGTCATACTTTTGTGCATAATAAAAAACATTAAAATTAAAGTTCTACCAACATTTACTATTCGCAGTAAATTGTATTAATTACTTCACGTGGAGAACTAGCGGTCAAACATAAAACTTCACGCAAGGTTCATGGTGCAGGCCTGTATGCAACTTTAGTTCCAATCGAACGGTGGACTGCCAAGCTTTCAATCGAACAGCTATCGCTCAATCAAACCAAACGAGTTTTACATTCCAGGAAAATACCACTTTTCAAAAATTGTTGTGCACATGTCAGCGCAGGGTTTTATCACGTCCCCTCCAAAGAATATCGCCGCTCGCTGAACAGTGGTGCGATGAAGTCTGGTGGTTTTGCTGAATTAAATGCGTGGCTGTTTAACTGGGCAGCAGTTGAAATTACAATTTTCACAAGATCTAGACTGATGCACTGGAAATTGAAGCAAATATATCTGCTGAAGGGAAAATCAAACCAAAGGAACAAGTTGAAGATAAGAGCAAAGGAAAAGAAGAAGTGAAGGATGCTAGTCAACCTAAAGATTCTCATGAACAAAAGCTTGATGAAATAACTAAATTCATTAGGAATATGTCGAGTGAAAATGGAATTAGAAGGTAAAAACCCTCAGAGGCAGATTCAACAAGGACAAAAAAAGAATTTTTAATCTTCAATTTTGGAGGAAGCCACTGCAAATTATGCAAAGGGATAAAAAGGACCAAGATCAAATACAACGACAGACAAAGATCAAATACAACCGCCTCTCTATATCAAAGATGAACTAGAGGAAGTAGTGGAGGAAACCCCTTCAAGAACTGGAAAATCAAATTTGTACTTTGTATAAGGAGGAGAGAGGAGTCATAAATGAAGATTCAAATTTGCAATTTCAGGTCTCTCGATGATGAAGAAGAAATTGAAGAATATTGTAAGAAGTGTACAGATTTTTCTACTTTGTATAAGGAGGAGAGAGGAGTCATAAATGAAGATTCAAATTTGCAATTTCAGGTCTTTGGATGATGATGAAGAAATTGAAGAATATTGTAAGAAGTGTACAGATTTTATGCAAGCAGAGTTGCATAAAAAAATATGATCTTAGGTCAATAAAGAGATCAAGAGTTTAAGATAGTGTAGAGGAGAAAACCAATCACAATAGATGAATATAGTCCCAACAGTCACAGTTAAGCAAGGGGAATGTTCCAACAATAAGTAAGCACCACTCAAGCATGTTGCACAAATCTGTTCAACAACTTGTTTTCAGTTTTCAGAATGTGTCAAATCATAAATTAAATGAAGAGGAACAATTGAGAACAATGAAAGAGGGTCATTATTTTAATTTATTCAAAGAATTAGAAAAAATTAAAGTTCCAATTCCTTTGGCTGAGTTACTGAAAAATCCTACTTATAAAAAGAAAGTCTCTAATTTCATAAATTTCTCACTAGATAACCACTCAGCAACTACAGTAAATTTGTAAGAATAAGATTTTCCCACACCTCCTTTATATTTCACTTCTTATCCATACTTTCATTCTTCATAACTATATGTTGGATTCATGGGCCTCTCATAATCTAATTCATCTTCCAGTTATGTAGCAGAAAACTTTCAAATTACAAAACCTTATAAATACCTTTATTCATTTGATTCAAAAAGGGTGAAATGTGTGGGATTGATTAAGGATTTGTTGGTTTCATTGGCTCAAATTCCTGCGAGGAGTATTGTAATGGATGTGGTTGTTGCAAATATTCTAGCCCATTTTGGAATGTTTCTCTCTAGATCTTGGGGAGCCAAGCTAGGAGGAGTGCTGACATATTCTATTATTCCAGTTTTTGGTGGAGAAGAAAGGAGGTTGTATTGAGAGACGAGTTTTTTAAAGACTAACACAAAGGATGGTTCAACTAATTCTCTTGTTTATAGTGAGGAAAATGATGTTAGAAGAATCTCAGGAAATTGTTGAAGACATGGAAGTGCAACTCCCTTCAGCAATTAAAAGCAAGGAGCTAGTAATCAGTGGAGTGTGGAAGTTGTATTTTGATGGTGCATATTCGAAAGAAGGGAATGGAGATAGACTTCTTCTACTTTTTCTAAGAGGTAATATTTTCCCCTTCTCTTATAAATTATAATTTGACTCTACTAATAATATCACTGAATATGAGACCCCGATCGGGGTGGGGAAAAGGGAAATGTACAGAGAAATGATGGTGGTCAATGCGCGACAACACAAGCCACATCTCAAGGTAATCATATCAAGGGATGCAATGATGGCATGCAGGAAAGGCCGAAACCCGAGACAAGGAACCGAGAGAATAATGGAGAAGGCAGGGGAGAAGAACGGTGGCGCTTAGTTGATGGATCGCAAGATAGGTGGCGATAAATCAGTAGGAGTAGGAGAAGGTAAGACAACTGATAAACCAAAGATTAGAAAGGTGGCGAAGGTTGAAGATATCTCGCAAAGAAACCTTGGTTACCATCTTAGAAGAGGGCAGGAGGCTATGGCGAAGGGAGGAAGGAAGGAAAGTGGAAACATTAGAGAGGATGGCGGATGAATGGAGCAGGGGAGGAACAAACAGGAAGTCCAGAACGTGAGAAAGAATGCTAAGCAGTAGACAGAGGAGAAAGAAAGCTTGCAGGAGACTAAAAAAGATTAGCTGTCCAAGGAAGGAGAGGTTAGGAACAAGAGGATCGAACAGGAGCTGACGGAAGAAGAAGGAAATCATAGGGAAGGAGAAATGGAGACCGGGAAGGAAGAATGCATGGTGAAGGGAACTTTCGAGGTTGGTCAAGGAAGTCAGGGTAACACCAGAGGAAGACCATCCAGAAGAGGTAAGGGCAGAAGGCGCAGGGGTCGTGGGAGAATTTGGCAAGCTGAACGCTATGAAACTGAGACACCACCTCCAAATCAACAGAAAAGAGGGCGTCGAACCATGGAGCAGATAGCTCAGGAAGAAGAACGAGCGTACTGCGAAGGGACCAATGCGGAGATAAGAAGGATCATTGATGACTTGGAAAATAAAGTTCTGGAGGAGGCCTCAAATCTAGAAATGGAGGAATGGAGCTTTCTTATTCCAGACCCTGGGAACACAAGGGGACGCTTATCGCTGTATAAGCAGGCATTGCATGTTTATTGGGTTGTGAAGTGTCTTTTAGCAAAAGCCATGGAACAGGTCACCGAGGAGATGACGGAGATAGCTCAAGGATTCCCGAACTTGAAAAAGGAAATGAATAACCTGCAGATCACGCTCCTGAAGCAGGACAACAGACTAGAGGAAATCTGAATCATGATTAAAGAGATAACCACCGCGCAGCGCAAGGAGGAGATCAAACAGGAACTCATGGTAGACTGATTTGTTTTTCTCTGTTTTCAAATGAATTCTCAGCTAGGCCTAAGAGAATCAGTTTTGTGGGCAAGTTTTTGACCTGTAATAGTTGATAGGTATATAGAAATAGTATGTTGATAGGGTGATGCTTATGGTTTAAAGATTTTTCTGCACTTGCATAGGTTATAAGTTGACATTCTCAGACTTTTGGTGACCAACAGACCTGGTTTCCCTTTGGGGCGGGTTGAGGTCACCAGCGACTGTACATATTTTATTTTCGATGTATATAATAGAAAAGATCCTGCCGTAGCTTACAAAATATATATATATATATATATATATATATATATATATATATATATATATATATATATATATATATATATATCACTGAATATGAGGCTTTGGTTCCTAGTTTACAATATCTAAAAAATTTAGGAATACAACGTCTGTTTTTGGGGATTCAAAATTACTGGTTAAACAAATCAAGAATTAATGTCGAGCCAAACATCCGAGGCCTAAAGCATATAGGAATGAAGTATGGGATTTAATGGATAATTTACTTTATGCCTTTAATATACAATTCCTACCTAGGAAGGCAATAGACTATAAGATTCATTGGCAGTTGTAGCTAGCGCTTTTAAGCTTCCATTGAATCCCAGGCTCAGGTATGAAGTGGAAATGAAGAACAAACCTTCTATTTCAAATAACATAAAGTATTAACTGGTGTTCGAAGATGAAAAAAAAATAAAAATCTAGAAATGGTATGTGAATTTTGAAATTTGGAGATTGACCAAGAGGATGAAACTGAAGAAGTTCAAGAAGATGAATCAAGCAGAAAATTGCCTTTAAAAGATTCTATAGGGGATCAAAAGATAATGCAACTGAAGAACAATGTGATACCTAAAGGTTTGGTACCCTTGGAGAGATTGTTTAATGCTAATGATGTTGTTGTCAATACAAAGAAAATAGATTTAGAATATGATCTTGAAGACTGCAATCTTGGAACAGAGCAACAACCAAAGATGGTGAGATTGGCAAAGGATATTCCAAAAGAATTCAAACATAGGTATGTAGATCTTTTCAAGAAATATGTTGATATATTTTCATGGTCTTATGAATACTTTTAAGACTTATGATACTAGCATTATTCAACATAAAATTCCTTTAAAGCCAGGGATTAAGCCATATAAACAGAAATTGAGGCAAATTAATCCTTTGTTGTTGCCATCAATTGAGAAAGAAGTTAAGAAATTATTACAAGCCAAAATAATTGTTCCTCTTAGATATTCTGATTGGGTGGCTAATTTAGTACATGTGAGGAAGAAGAATGGGGAAATTCGGTTATGTATTGAATTTTGTAATTTGAACAGAGCATCATTGAAGGATAATTATCCTCTTCCTAAAATGGATCACATTTTGCAAAAAGTAACAAGATATTCTAGATTATCAATGATTGATGGTTTTTCAGGTTATAACCAAATTTCAGTGTAGCCAGAAGATCAGGAAAAGACAACATTTACAACCCCATGGGACACTTTCATGTATGCAAAGATGACTTTTGGATTAATGAATGTTGGTGCTACATTTCAGAGGGCTATGGATATAGCCTTTGTAGGTGAAATTATAAGTTTGTGGTAATCTATTTGGATGACATTACGGTTTTCTCCAGGTTAGATTAAGAACATTTAAAACATTTGCAGCAGATTTTTGAAAAATCGAGAAGTTGTGGCTTATCCTTAAACCCCCAGAAATCTCATTTCATTTTGAAAGAAGGAAAGTTACTTGGTCATATTGTATCTAAAGAAGGGGTTAGTATGGATCCAAAAAGAGTATAAGAAATTAAAAACATACCTGTACCAAGGTGCAAAAAGGAGATCCAAAGTTTTTTAGGAAAAATAAATTTTCTCAGAAGGTTTGTCCAAAATCATGCAAAAAAAAGAAATCACTGACATGTTGAAAACGGATGCAGAAGTCAGGTGGACCACAACCGCTAGGGAATATTTCACGAGGATCAAGGAATATTTTCAGGAAGCCCCTATATTGGTGAGTCCTTATTATGAAAATCCTTTTCACATAATTTCATTTGCTTCTTCTCTTACTCTTGCAGCAATATTTTTACAAAGAAATCAAGAAAATAGGGAGGAACATGTAGCATTCTTCAGCAGGGTGTTACGTGATGCAGCGCTAAAGTATAATATTCTAGAAAAACAAGCCTATGATTTAGTAAAAGCACTAAATCCTTTTAGAGTTTATATTCTTGAGTCTCAAATTGTTGCTTATGTTCCTAACACTGATGTCATAGATGTGCTGACTCAGAGTGATAGTGATGGAAAAAGAGGAAAGTGGATAGCAAAGATCCAAGAGTATGATATGGAAATCAAACCAACTAAGATGGTAAAGGGACAAGGATTATAATTTTTTTTAACATAAGCTAATTATCAAGCTATGGGAATCAATTTGTTGGCCAAAGATGTTGAATCCAAAATTGAAGAAGAATAAGAAAAGAAAAGAACCTGATAACAAAATTCAATGCAAGTATCTTTTTTCTTAGTGGTATAAAGATATTGTCCATTATTTGGGTTTCCTTAACTGTCCTCCTTCTTTAAATAGAACAAAATATAAATCTCTCAGAGTCAAAGTTCAAAAGTATGTAATAGCAAATGGAAATTTTTACTAAAGAGATCTAGCTGGTATTTTATTGTTATGTTTGATAGAAGGAGAGACTATAAAAGTTGTCAATGAATAGCATGGATGTCTCTGTGGTGGTAATTACAGTTGGAAGGTCACAACACATAAGAACTTGAAGGTTGGTTTCTTTTGGCCCTCTTCTTTTTCTGATGTTTATAGACTTAGGATAAGTTATGGAAAGTGCCAAACGTTTGCTGAAAAGAAGAGATTAGAAGCATTACCATTGATTCATGTGTTTCTTGAAGAATCGTTTAGACAATAGGGTCTGGATTGTATAAGGGTGATAAATTCACCTTCTAGTGGACAACATAAATGGATTTTGACAGGTACAAATTATTTTACTAAATGGGTGGAAGTTGTTCCAACTAGGAGGGCTAATGATTCAGTGGTAATTAAATTTCTAAAGAGAAATATTTTCAGTAGGTTTGGTTGTCCAGAAATATTAGTAGCAGATAATGCTCAGGTGTTCAGGTCTACAAATTTAATTGGTTTATGTCAGAAATATAATGTGATACTCTCTCATTCTACCACCTATTACCCCCAAGGGAATGGGCTGGCAGAGTCTTCAAATAAAGCTCTAGTGAAGATACTTAAGAAAACTATTGCAGAGAATAAGAAAAATTGGGATTCAAAGTTGAAATTTGCCTTATGGGAAAACATGGTTACTACTAGGAGGTCGACAGGAAAATAACCTTTTAAGTTAGTATATGGAGCAACTGCTTTATTTCCCAACCAGATAGCAAAACCTATTTTGGCACCTATCCATGATGCTCAACAAGAGCCAAATGCACTAACAAGGAGGATGAATCAGTTAGTGGAGTTGAATGAAAACAAAGAGAAGGTAATGGAGAATCTGATCAGTTACCAAGAAAAGATGAAGCTGATATTTGACAGAAAGGCCAAAAATATTCTTTTTCAACCTAGAGATTTGGTTCTTTGATGGGATGTAAGGAGAGAAGATAAAGGCAAACATGGAAAGTTTGATCCTTTATGGTTTGGTCCTTTTAAAATAGCAGAAGTCAAAGCCAATAACACTTTCATTCTGGAAAATTTGGATGGTGAACTATTGCAGCTTCCAGTCAATGGGCAGTATTTGAAACACTACTTTCAACACTGACTTCATTTTATCTCATCATTGTACATACCAGTTTGATCACTGTGAATATTCAGTGAGCTCTTCATTGTAATGTTTCAAGCTATAATTTTGACTCCATGCCCAAGGTGAAGGCACTAATCTATGGTTCTTAGTGTTTTGTTTCAAAACACTATCCCCAGGTGGATCCAGATGTTGTAGCTTATTTTACTTTTCTCCATGTATTATATATATATAGATATATATATACTCAACAAATAAAAAATTCAAAAATAAAAGAAAATAAAATGAAAAAGTTTTGATTTTGAATTTTAATTAATTTGTAACGGTAGATTAAGCAGCATTGATCAAATTCTAATGCATACTTAAGGTTAAGAATATTATGGTGGGTCCCCATTCACCAAAGTCGACATCGCTTAAATGTCATCTAAATTGTTGGGGGCAATGGAGAGTACAAGAAGGGCCCATCAAATGGAGAAAAACCGACGACATTATATGCGTGACAGTTAGCCCACCGAGTGCCTCCGTAAACATTTTCATGGATCTCCACTAGGCATAAATCAATGACGCATATGCATTATGGGGGGACAGCATTGGATTTCGTTTGTGTAGGAGTGTGCTCCCGTAATATGTCGGTAAGCGAACATGGTTGTTATCTATCCATTATGTCACTAATTTGTCATCGTCCTAGCACCATTACCCCCCCACCACCTCATCAACCACGTCACCCATCACCTCATCCATATTTTCACCGTGTCATCAATTCAAACACCCTAAAAATTTCGCATTTAATTTCATTTTCCCTCCTATTTTTATTTTCTTTCCATACATCCTGTTACTCATTCCATTTATCAGTATTCATTGCTCCTGCTTCCATGGATTGAAATTGTATAAATCATAGCTCCAATCAACATCACTCATTGCTAATCAAGTATTTTCATGATATGTTTTTCATCCTAGCTATCAAAATGTCCAAGAAAGCCATTCTATCAGGTTCTTCTTTTCATATTCCATTAATGGACACTGAAAGGGATGTATTTGACCAAATTTGCTCGATTGACTACATAGAATTTCACCAGCATGTCCTACTCAACAAAGCTCAATCTCCTATATATGTTCCTACTGTTAGGTCTAGCGTTTTAGTTGCAATGATTCCTCAAACATATGTTTTTCTAGAATTTGTTTATTGGCAAGTCTCTGCCCTATATCCACAGAATTGTTTTGTCATGAAAAAATTGGGGGAAAATATCTTCCAAGTGTCTTCCCTTTTGATTCAGCAATCATTCTGTTCGCCTTCTTTAAATTCCTATACTTATTTCTCATAGGAAATCCTATTGTCTAGCATTCAAAATTTGTCTGGGTCAAATTATGCTCAATTAATTTTCTTTTTAATGCCTGTTGAGAAGCATTTGCCTTAGGGGCCCACTCATTTCCCTTTGGATGCTTTTGTTTAGGAGGTCAGATGTATTCTACAAATTTTGGCCAATATTTTGGGAAGAGAATATACAACTATTATTGGCAGAGCTATCTTGGGAATGTTCAGTTTGAGGATGATTCCTCAAAAAAATTTGACATACCTGCTTTCTAGGAAAAGATGGCCAATTCCCAATTAACAGATCTTTCCCTCACTGGAAGTTTCAAATTTCCTTCTTTAATTACTTCTCTCTTCTTATATACTCATGTGGAAATAATTATGCACTTGGGATTGAATATCATGGATCCTCAGAAGAAAAAACAGCGAGTGGTGTTTGGGACAGCTGTGGTAAGAAGTAATGCAAATAATGAGGGCTTGATGTATTTCACCACTTCCTTTTTATTAGTTGCTTATTTGATCATAAATAATTGTCCTTCACCTTACATACTACCAAAGAACTAGTATTTTCTTCAACTCAATAAAGATGTCAAAGTAGGTGATTGGTTTTTATTTGAAGATTATGCAGAAATCAAATTATAGGGGGCAGAAATTGGCCCCTATAGGTTCCCCACATTTGTGCCTATGATGTTGCTTTCATTAGAATTTATTAGGTAGAGCTTGAATTTTGACAAAGTACATTTTTTTCTAGCAAAGAAGGGGCATTTATTTAAATTTCCAAGGACAATGAGAATTTTTGTTGTAAATAATAAGCAAGATATAGGAGAAGTGTAGAAATTTATTGGATATATGAATTTGTAGTTGTGTGATAAATGTGATATGACCCTCACCATATTATTTCAAATAGAAGAGTGGATAATGTTTTGATCCCTATGTACATGACCTCGACCAGATGTCGAGAAGCTAGCAAATGGTGGACAAACCAGTATGACGGGAAGGATGGAGGTTGAAACTCCTCATCCAAGTGAAAAGAACTTGAAAAGAGGTAGTGAAGATTTTATTGAATTGAAAGAAGAAGCAGATAAATCCTCTAAAATGGTTAAGTTATCTGAAGGGGGGATTTCTTCACCAGCAGTAGGTTTTCAGTTACAGTTTTGGGAAGTTATTTGTACACCTTCTTCCCTTGTTCCAAAAGAGGTTGCTTAGAGTTTTGTTCCCATTATAAAACAATTATATTCTCAAATTGAAGAATGGAACAAAAAGGTCAAAGAAAACATGGAGTCCCAATTAGAAGCTCAGACCATCTCAGATTACCAGACTAGATTTCTTTCTGCCATGGACCTAGAGAGGAATTAGCTAAAACTATCTTTCTCTCACCCCTTTGCGTTGACTATCTCTTCTTCATCAAGCTTCAAGACTATCAACTTGAAAGTAAATGCTAGAGAGATCCCACTACCTAACTAAACTAATTTACATAGAAAGATAAGGGAATTGATTTATAGTGATTTGAATAAAACTTCCTTGGCTGCTAGCAAAGCTAAAGCTTTGTTAGAGAAAGTGGTCAATCAATTGAAACTATAAAAGGAAAATTCTATAGCTTTGACCACTCATAATTAGGAGTTAAAGAAATTTATTGTTAAAATAGGTTTCAATCTCGAGGATAGAAGTACTGTTAAGAAAGTATTGCAAGGAGTTGAAATAGAGATTCAGGTGCTCAGAAATAAGTTGGAGTTGCCTTCTATAGAACATCCTATGACTTTGAGAGTAGCACAAGTGGAAAAATAAAAGGAAAAATTGATTAATGAACTCTTACAAAGAAATCATGAGATTTCCAATCTGAAAAAAATAAATTATATTTTACAACAGAAAATTGACTCTCATGTTCGTACTATCCTACTACAAGCAAGTTCTAAAGACCGAACTGAAAAATTGACTAGAGTAATGACTGAAATGCAAATATCTAAAAAATAAATGAATAGAGTTCCAAGGGATTATGATAATGCTTTGAAAACCATAAAAGCCACTAAAAGGGAATTGACCATGTCCAAGGAAAATACTATGAAGTAAAGACATTAATTTCAGATTGCTTCACAAGAAATCAATGAACTGAAGGAAAAAATGAAGGGAAATATTTCCCTTATTCAAGCAAGAGAGATTTTGTGGAATGATATAATTCATATTGTTATGAATATTTGAAAATCCTTATCTATAGTTGAAGAGGATAAAATCATTATCAGAGACCTAAAAAAATTGATTACTGATAACAAGTACAAATTACAACAATAAGCTTAGTTTGCTAAGAAAATGATTGATTTCCTTAACTCAAGATCTTCACAGTAGTTAAGGGAATTAGGAGTTGAAGAGAGAATTGAGTATGTCATAGAGATAAATAAAATGATTGTGAAAAACTTATACATGAAGACAACATAGACAAAATGACATAGGTTAAAGAATTTGTAATGAAATTCAATATTGATTTTGATAAGAGAACTAGAGCAGGTTTTCCTTCATGTTGGGATAAGCAGGGAAATTTATTACCCTAGGAGACCTATGAGACTTTACTGGTGGAGGCCAAGAGAAAAGTCAGTTCTACTCATGAGAGAACAACAGTGCTTAAGGGAGAAAATATTTTCAACTATTTACATAGAGATTTCCAACTACTATGGTTAATGAGAACCCTTTTTGTTGACAAGCCAACATACAACAGAATTACAAACATCAGAATGCAGCATACTATATTTTTTAAGAGTACAAGTTCAGACACAATTATTTGGAAGAAATGCAATCAATGGATGTCACCAACAACAACAACTGCAGAAGTTGGACCTTCAACTGCACCAAGTCCCAACTTACTCAGTGAAGCAATGCCACCCATCATGTGGTAATCCTTTTCAATATTTATGAAATGATGTATTTTTGTTTTATTCTTTTAAGAATGTAATGTTTGAAAGAAGAAGGAATTCCAAAGTAGTTTAGGAGGTTAGCATTTTTGGCAGTTGATAGTTTCATAACCGTCCCGTTTTGAAATTTTGTACAAAAATCAATTCAAGAGGACAAGTGAGGGTTCCGGGTTTTTGGACCTCAAAAGAAGAAACCACTTGTATTCTCAATGTTCATGTGGATTTGAATAAATATTTCAAAGTGATTCGATACACTTTTTGTGTATGATATATGCTCTCTGTTATCTTTCATATTATGTTTTTCTTCTATAGAAGAAAGTAATGAAGATGTTGGCCTTTAATTTTAGAGTTTTGCAGAATCTGATTCCTATGAGTTAAACTTAAAATAGCCTTAATTATGCACTACTCTTTTCTATATTTCATTCCATGTTAACTGCATATTTCTTCTAAAGTTAAAGACAAAAGATTATCCATTAAGGAGCCTGTTGTTAAAGACTTTCTGTTATCTTTTCTCATTGTACTACCATTAAAATTATATTCAGCATCACAAGGCCACTTTGAAAGATTCTTTTCCCTTAGAAGACTAAGAAGAACTACTTTTATAATTCTAATCTCTGGGGTTCTAAAATAATGGGACAAAAAACTTATTTCATCACATTTCTTAACAAATGTCTTGGACACTTACCTCTCCTCAACCAGAGGTTGTCTTCCAAGGTACAACACTAACCAAGACATAATTCCTCTCATCATCATGCTTGGATGAGTTTACATCTCTGGTGTTCTTCCTTATGTATTCTTGAACCAATTTAGACCATAATTGCTCCTAATTTAGTAGCTTCTCCCTCCCATTTACCGAATCCTAGTAGTTGTGCTAGCTCTTGGGAAGGCCTAGAAGTGCTAGTCTTACCAAATCATCTTCAACCACTACAATACCAACAATCCCATGTTCATCCCAAAATTGGGTGAACCCGCTTAGGTACTGTGGTATTGCGTCGCCCTTCTCCATCTTGATATTATGAAGCTTTTCCTTCAGTGCCAGCTTCCTATGGTCACTATTGTTTTGAAACAAGTCTATCAAGGCTTTCCACATTGCATATGGGGTATCCTTCCCGTGGAGATTCGAGACAATATGATCTCGAACTCATTCTAGTATGATCATCCTCGCCTTTGCCACACATTTCTTCCACTCTATCAAATATTGACCATCTATTGTTGGAGGCTTGGGAATATAACTGTTTATGAATTCCTTCGACTTGTTATCTTCCAAAACAACCTCCATCCTCTCCTTCCAAGAAATATAATTTGAGCTACCCTCAAGGGCATACTCAAGTCTCAATCCATAGAACGAAATTCTGCTAGCTCTGAAGCATGATACTGCAAATTTGATTTACCATCAAAGACAAACTTGAATTCTTCTCTTCTATTATGATTCCTGCTATGGTACCATGTAGCAATTCCTTGTATATTCAAATTTCTTATGTAATTTGCTAAAACAAAAGACTTGAATCTACTATACTCATCAGTGGAAACAATTAACGAATCGATAAATCACAACATAAAAATGAGACAAGATTCAATCACATATGCTCATAGATTTATCTAAGGGGAAAGAAACTACTGAAAACCCCTTCCTATATGTATTGTATTAGTCATAAAATAATAAAGAAAATACAATTCTTGTTCAACCTAAACAATCTTTGCACAAGTACAATCTATCTCATTGCCTCACAAGCTAACTGTAGCCAATACTTGGCCAATTCTAATACCTTCCAAGATCCCATTTCCTTACGTTGTTTCCTTGGGAATGATCCCCCTATTAATTAGGGAAATTCATAGTTAGAATTGCACAATCCCTATAGGCCCTTCTCTGACTGCATGCACCACATGTACAACGCGGAAAATTATACAACTAATAGTACACTTCCCTTGAACTCTAATCTCAACTGGGTAACTTGATTTTCATGCATGCATGAGTTAATTATGGATGATTTATTAGTTAACTGGTTGAACACATGAAGTTTCACCCCACTTCTAGACCTCCTACTAGTTCCTCAAACTGTTCAAACTAGTTTAACTGAAATTAATTCAGTGTAACTGAATTAAACTATTATAACTAAAATCAAACTCATCTTAGGCTCCTAAAATTTAGGAAACACTCTACATGAATCAAGTTAGGCCCTCAACTCGATTTAAGTGAGCCAACTAAGTGAAATTAACTCAGTTAACTCATTCTCATTATCTTGTGCTGTGGAATTACAATTTTATCCTAATTCAATTCAAGGAAATAATCAAATCAGGATTTTCTTGTTTCCATTTTCAACAGTATTGAGGATGGAAATTTACCTTCAAAGAATGCACCTAATCTAGGATATTACCTTTCCAAGGGTCAATAAGTTATGGACCAAAGTGATTAGCAATGCCAAAAAAGAATGATGATATTAATTGTCGACAATCATCATTCAACAAAAGATTTTTTGTTGTTGAAGGAAAGTTGGTATACCAATCCTAAAGAACTCAATGGAGGGTTCAGCTCATTCTCATATGGCATATATCATTTAGAGTTACTAGTATTTGATATTTTCTATACACTTACATCATGGGAGGAAAAAATTAAGGTTATATCAAATTTACGCCATCACATTCTTTCTCCTCGTCTTTTGTTAGATCATCCAAAAGAAGTTGGATTTTTCCTTTGGTTGTCGCACCAAGATCCATATTATATTTCCTAAAATTATTGGGATAATGGACAATGAATATTAATCAATGTCAAAAGTTAATCTAGATAACAACATGTGGGAATTCTTGCTCTCCTAAAGTTTAAAGAGAGAAGGGTCCCATGTTGAGCAATTTTGACAAACCACTCATACACCAGATCTATAGTCAAGATGCAATGCGGGGGTTATCCGATTATTTTCAAAACTACAGAGAGGGGTCCTCACATAACTGGTTTTCGTTTTAAAAAAAAAATGTGGTTTTTTACGTGCATATGACAAAATTCGGGGCCCACACACCTCTTTGTTTCAAACATAGACGTGCATATATTGTAAATTTTTTAAAAGGGGAACTTTGAATTACAAAGTTGGGGGTTAATTTTAATATTATATATATTATATATAATATTAAAATTTATTGAAGTTTTGTAGCTAAAAATGGAACTCACAATTATTTTTATTCTAACCCTTTTAAAATAATAAAAAGGGGGAAATTTTGTAACTGTAAGTTGAATCAGTTTTCTAACTGATAAAGAAAGTTATTTTGGGACAAAAATAAAATATCAAAAAGAATAGAGAGTAAGGTTTTAGAGGCTTGGAGTTCTGGTGGTGATGTAATGTACAAAATCTATGAAAGACTAGATTAATGAAAGATCGTTATAATTCTTAATTCTGAGCAAAAGTTGCAGTATGTATGTTATATTTTCTTGTGTCTTTAATATTTTATTTCATTTTTTTTTCTACTAAGAAAGACATATGTAGCACTATGATTAACTTAAATCAATACTATTGATTTACCTATGTCATTATTTGTAGCAGATGGTACCTATGGTTTGAGTAAAAGTTTCCTTAATGGGTGCTCTGTCTCTCTCAAAAACTCACTCATAGTTCCTCGGATTCTTATGTTATTCATCATTTCACTCTCAAGGTTTCAATCTTGAATTATTCTTGCTCAAGCTGTTAAATCTTACATTCACATTTTCTTCTCTTTATCTTATCAATTTGAAGATCTGCAATTCTCAAATGGCGACTATTTTGATTGGAAGTTATGAGTCTTTGAATTAGATATGTTATACAATTTTTGTTAACCCAACTCCAACCAATTACTTAAAAATATTTCATTAAATATTGATATATATCTTGGGCACTAACCTCCTACAACTAGGGGTTGTATCCAAGGAACAACAAATACCATAGATGATTGGGTAGAAGAACAAGATGCTTTCTAAGTACTAGCAAAGCCTTGCTATTTATTTTTCTTAAACTTGTTCCACCATAAAGCTCCCTTTCAATCTAAATGTCCCTAGTGTCCTTCCTTCCATCTCTAGATGTCTCTTCATGAGTGGGTTCTTCCACTCTCTACTCCTCTGCTTGTGGCTACTCCACATCATCATGAGGTTCTTCCTTTGGAGCCAAAATCTCCTCATCTACATGTAACTGAAGCTCCCTCTCAAAGGGAACATCTTAAGGCCTTCTCTTCATTAAACTTCACATCTCTACAAGCAATTATCATCCTATGAGATGGAAGGTACACCCGATAGTTGTGAGGTATATCTGTGTACCACACAAATATGCCCAACTCAACTGTCATCTCTAGCTTTTTTCTTGCATCCTTGGTAACATGATGGTAAACTGATGAACAATTATCCTAAAGTGTGACACATTTGGTTTCTTCCTTGAAAAAGCTTATTTTGGTGTACTGATCCTGAGAATCCGGTGAGGACTCTTGTTCTGCACATATACTGTTGTGTTGCATACTTCAACTCACAAGTGCAACAATAGGATCTTATCGTGCAACATCTCTCATGCAGCTCCCACAATACCTTTCCTCTTCCTCTCAACCACCCCATTCTGATGTGGGTTATGGGGTGTTATTAACTCTCATTGAATGCATTTTGATGCACATAAGTTATTGAACTCATTCAACACATATTCACCACCATTATCACTCCTAAGAGCCTTCACTTTCCTACTAGTGTCTTTCTCAACAAGTGCTTTCAATTCACAAAATTTGGAGAATGTATGGTCTTTATTCTGCATGAAGAAAACCCAACACTTATGTGAGAAATAATCTACAAATATAACATAATAACTATGCTTGGATGTGGAGGCTATCAAGAGAGGTACACACACATCTGAGTGAACTCTTTCAATAATTTCTTGTACTCTATTGTCCTTATTATGAAAGGTGTATTTGGTGTACTTCCCCAGTGTACACCTTTTGCATGTATCTCACTGCTCTAGTGCACCCTTGGGAGGTCCTGTAGAAATTAGTTGCATGATATTCAAGGCTCCATAGTGCAAATGGCCAAGTCTCCTATGCCATAATTAACCATTGTCTCGGCTCTGCACCTTCTCTTCTTTCATGATCAAAGCAAAAAAATCTTCTACATTCCATTTGTAGAGTTTCTTCACCTAAACCCCAATCCACTTCACTTCTCCCATAGTAATATATCTTATAAAATCCTTTCAATTTCTAAATATCACATCGTAGCCATAGTCTTCCAACATAGCAACTCAAACTAAATTCTTCTTCAGACCCAAAACATACATGACATCTTTTAATGTGAGAGGAGACCTAGACTCCCTCTTAAAAGTAACTGCACTAATATCGATCATTCTATAGCTTCAATCATCTCCCATCTCAATGTGCATCTAGAGGTCCTTCTCCTCCAAGTCACTGAAAATTTATTTGTTGCTCGTCATATGGAATGAGGCTCCACTATCCAGATAGCACACACTACCCATCACCAATGTCACCATGCATGTAATGAGTGTTAAATCCAACTCGAATTGTGAGGCTATAGCTTCACCTTATGCTTCTCCTGAGGGCTTCTTATTAGCCTTCTTTTGTAGACACTTCATGGAATAGTGTCCCATCTTATGATAGTTAAAACATTTAATATTCGTCAAGTTCTTATTCTTACCTGCCTAACCAAAATATCCTTTGGATTGGGATTTCTTCCCTTTCCCTTTCTTTGCCTTTACAACCAAGGCATAGTTCTCCTCATCATCATGCTTGGATGAGATTCCATCTTTGGTGTTTCGCCTTATCTCTTCTTGCACCAAGTCGGACCGCAATCAATCCCAATTTGGTAGCTTCTCCCTCCCATTTATCTAATCCTAGTAGTTTTTCCAGCTCTTGGGAAGGCCTAGAAGTGCTAGGCTTACCAGATCATCTTCACCAACCATAATACCAAAAATCTCAAGTTCATCTGGACATTGGGTGAGCCTACTCAGGTACTGTGCTATTATGTTGCCCTTCTCCATCTTGATCTTCCGAAGTGTTTCCTTCAGTGCGAGCTCCATCTGGTCATTGTTGTTATGAAACAAGTCTATAAAGGCTTTCCACATTGTATATGGGGTATCCTTCCCATGGAGATTTGAGACAATATGATCTCGAATTTCTTCTAGTATGATCCTCCTCGCCTTTTCCACACATTTCTTCGACTCTGCTAGATCTTGAACATAGGTTATTGAAGGTTTAGGAATATCATTGTATATGAATTCATTCAGCCCGTTATCTTCCAACACTGCCTTGATCCTGTCCTTCCAAGCAATATAATTTGAGCTACCCTCAAGGGCATACTCAAGTCTCAATCCATAGAACGACATTCTACTAGATCTGAAGAATGATATTGCAAATTCAATTTACCTACAAAGATAAACTCAAATTCTTCTCTTCTACTGTGATTCCTTCTCTAATACTATGTAGAAATTCCTTGTAGATTCAAAATAATTATGTAATTTTCTATAATAATAAAAGGACTTAAATCTACTCTACTCATCAGCGGAAAAAATTAATTGATCGAGAAATCACAACATAAACATGAGACAAGATTCAATCACATATTCTCAGAGATTTATTTAAGGGGAAAGCAACTGCTCAAAATCTCTTCCTATCTGTATTGCATTAGTCAAAAAATAGAAAAGAAAATAGAATGCTTGTTCAACTTGAACAATCTCTCCACAAGCACAATCTATCTCACTGCCTCACAAGCCCACTCTAGCCAATGCTTGGCCAATTATGCTTCCTGTGAAGCTCCTATTTCCTTGCATTGTTTCCTTGGGAATTACCCCCTTATTAATTAGGGAAATTCCCAATTAGAATTGTGCAATCTCTACAGCAGGGAAAATTTTAAGAACTGCCCCTAAATTTATAAATATAATAAATGGGCGAATCTCCATGGTATATAGGAAAAATGGAAGGCGATTTATCAATAATATAATATGTATATATAATTTTTTGGCGAATCTCTCACCAGGCATGGCGAATATTTTACTCAATTATAAAATCTGTAAGATCTTGCGAGTCTTTCACTAAATAATAAAACTTTGTAAAGTCCTAGTGAATCTTAGCATAGGCTACATGATGGTTTAATTCCCCATTTAAATAGGCTACATTCCAGGTGAATACCATGGGTCAATACCATGTGCCATTTTGGTGAATACCATGGGTCAATACCATGTGCCATTTTTATTTTTATTAATTCTAATATTAGGGTTAATAATGGTTTTTTGCATGGTATTAATAACAATCTAGTCCATGGTATTTGTCCCATAGTATTTTGGCCATAGGTTTCACCTAAATATAACCCATTTTTTGAGTGTTCGTAAATATAAGGTGACTTATGGAGTAAATATAAAAATGTTTTATTTGTTTACCATACCTCTCGTTTATTTATATTTTTATTAATTTACCATACCTCTTTTATAAATATGGTATTTGGCCCATAGGATTCACTTAAATAAAACCTCTTTTTTGAGCCTTCATAAATAGAACGAGGGTTATGGACTAAATATAAAAAGAGGTTTTATTTATTTACAATACATCTAGTTTATTTATATTTCCATACCTTTGAGTAAGTATAAAAAGACGTTTTATTTATTTACCATACCTCCACTTTACTTATATTTTATTTGTTTACACCCTTACATGTATATAAGGTGACTATGGAGTAAATATGTTTTATATTTACCATACCTCTCATTATTTATATTTTTATAATTTACCATACCTCTATTATAAATAGGTATTTGGCCCATAGATTCACTTAAATAAAACCTATTCTTGAAAATGGGCGAATGGATTCACTTAAATAAAACTTATTCTTGAAAATGGGCGAATGGAAGGCTGTAAGTCCTAATTTCAAGGGCTAAATTTACCTTTTTTACCCTCTCCCTTAAAATAAGGTGGGCTATTTGAGGTGATTTGTAAAAATGTACTATGATACAAAATATTCGCCCACTAAAAATTTAAAACCCCTTAATTTCGCCAAAGGGCAAACATTCGCCCCTAAAATTATCCTTGCTCTACAGGCCCTTATTTGACTGCATGCACCACCCCTACATCTCAAAAAATTATTCAACTAATATTACACTACCTTTGAACTCCAATCTCAACTGGGTAACTTGAATTGCATGCATGCATGAGTTAATTATGGATGATTTATCAGTTAATTGGTTGAACACATGAAGTTGCACCCCACTGTTAGACCCCCTACTAATTCCTCCAATAGTTGGAACTAGTTTAACTAACATTAACTTAGTTTAACTGAATTAAACTATTACAACTCAAATTAAACTCAACCTAGGCTCATAAAATTTAGGAACCACTCTACATGACTCAAGTTAGGCCCTCAACTCAAATTAAGTGGGCCAACTAAGTGAAATTAACTTAGTTAACTCATTCTAATTGTCTTGTGATGTGGAATTACAATTTTCTCCTAATTTAATTCAAGGAAAAACTTGAATCATGGTTTTCTTGTTGCTATTTTCAACGGTATTAAAGATAGGTAATTACCTTCAAATAATGCACATAATCTAGTATATTACCCCACCAAGGGTCGACAGGTGATGGACCAAAGTTACTCGCAATGCCAAAGTAAAATGATGGTATTAATTAGCGACAATCATCATTCGACAAAAAAAAAAAATTGTTGTTGAAGGAAAGTTGGTATACGAATCTTGGGCAACTAAATGGAGGGTTAAACTCATTCTCAATTGACATATATCATTTATGGGGTCCTATTATAGAGATTTTCTGTACATTTACATTATGGGAGGAACAAATGAAGTTTATATCAAATCTACACCATCACATTCTTTCACCTCACTTTCTATCAGATAATCCAAAGGAAGTTGGATTTTGCCTTTGGTTGCTACATCCAGATCCATATTATATCTCCGAAATTTTTTGGAATAATCAACGATGGATATTAATCAATGCCCAAAGTTAATCTAGACTAGAAACATGTGGGAGTTCTTGCCCTCCTTTAAAGAGAGAAGGGTCCCCATGTTGAGCAGTTTTGACAAACCACTAGTACACTAGATCTAGAGTCAAGATGCAATGTGGGGGTTACCCCATTATTTTCAAAACTATGGAGAGGGGTCCTCACATAGCTAGTTTTAGTTTTCAAAAAAAAAAAATTGTGGTTTTGTACATGAATATGACGAAAGTTGGGGCCCACACAATTCTTTGTTTCAAACATAGAGGTGCATATATTGTAGATTTTGTACAAGGGGAACTTTGAATTTTTAAGTGGGGGGTTAATTTTACTATTATATATATATATATATATATATATATATATATATATATATATATATATATATAAATTAAAATTTATTAAAGTTTTGTAACTAAAAAAAGAACTCACAATTATTTTTATTCCAACCCTTGTAAAATATTAAAAGGGGGGAATTTTGTAACTGTAAGCTGAATCAGTTTTCTAACTGATCAAGAAAGTTATTTTGGGACAAAAATAAAAGACCAAAAATAATACAAAGCAATGGTTCATAGGCTTGGAGTTCTAGTGGTGATGTAATGTACAAAATCTCTCAAAGACTAGATTAATGAAAGATCATTATAATTCCTAATCCTGGGAAAACGTTGCAGTATGTATATTATATTTCCTTGTGTCTTTACTATTTTATTTCATATTTTATTTTGTTCAGAAAGACATATGTAGCAGTAGGATTAACTTAAATCAATAATATTGATTTACTAATGCCACTATTTGTAGTAGATGGTACCTATGGTTTGAGTAAAATTTTCCTTAATGGGTGCTTTGTCTCTCTCAAAAACTCACTCATAATTCCTCAATTTCTTGTGTTACTCATCATTTCACTCTCAAGGTTTCAATCTTGAATTATTCTTCCTCGTGTTAAATCTTGCATTCCCAGTTTTCTTCTCTCCATCTTATCAATTTGAAAATCTACAATTCTCAGATGCCAACTATTTTGATTGGAATTTATGAGTCTTTGAATCAGATATGTTCATTGCACTATTTGTTAACCCAAATCCAACCAATTATTTAAAATATTTCATTAAATATCAATAGATATCTTGGTCATTAACCTTCTACAGCCAGGGGTTGTATCCAGGGAACAAAAAATAGCATAGATTATTGGGTAGAAGAACAAGATGCTCTCTAAGCTACTAAAAAAGTGTTTCTATTTATTTTTCTTAAAATTGTTCCACCAAAAGGCTCCCTTTCAATCTAAATCATTGATCATTAAACCATTTACCTTCCTTAAGTCAAACAAGTAGGAGTCGCTAAAGTCCATTGGTGCAATGCGGTTCTCAAGAGTATAAAGAAGACAAAAAGGAAGGTTTAGCATGAATTGAAAAATGATCATGTTGAGTGCTTGCAGAGTCAAGCTATGAGAAATTGAATAGAACCAATGTTTAAAGAGAAGACAACATTCCACAACAAAGTAAATTTCTACGAGAAGATGAACATTGAATGAGGATGCGTCCAAGTAAGAATATGCCTTTGAAAATATATCCAACCAATAAGCCTCAACATCCAAGCTTGCTAAGTTCAATACAAGCCCAAACTAGGAATTGTATTTCAAAATCATGTGCGCATAGAGAGCCTCATAATGTTCAAGTTAACACTCATATTAAGATGGATGGTGCATGCACAATTTCATTTCTAAACAAAAACACAATTTTTTTCATAAACACACTCAAACAGTAACCGATTTTTTTAAAGTAACATCTTACATCTCACATATTTATGGGCCCTTTTGTAAGGGATTTACACCAAGAGACTAGCTCAGAGACCAAAATAACACCAAAATTAATTGTATGTTCAAACAAATATAAAACACATCTATATAGTTGGAGCAAGATCGAATTAATTCTAAACTTCGAGATTGTGGTTGAGGAAATATTTCAACAATCTCTATCAACCCAAACCAAATCTAGTAGTGTAAGCATTAGTTTTAACACTAACCTATATTAATGATATGATATAATAATTATATTAACCTATATTAATTATATGACATAATTTGTATTATACCATTTAAGAAAAAAAATTAACATGTATTATATCATAAAAATTTAATAATATTTTTTCATTTTTTATTTTTTAAAGATTTAAGGGAATTGGTAATTTGATAGTGCTTGGGTGAGGTTTAGGCTTGGACCAAAATATCTTTAAGGGGTTCAATTCCAAGTGGCATTTATCTTTTTAGACTTATCATAATGGGCCAATATATACTCTGTGGAAATTGAACCTTAGTGCAAAAGAGAACAAATATTAGCCCAACCACCACCTCAACTATGAACCCTAAATATGTCTCTCTTTACTCTTAATGAAGGGACATCTAGGCACTTGCTAGGTGATAAGTTATGGGTATATCCAGTTTGTGGGTTGTTGGATATACTCTTGGAATTATAGCGGTAGCAGGTAGGTTTGATTCTAGGCCTTGCTAAAATTATTCCAATAAATTATGAATTCATTTACAGAAATATATGTTAAATATAAATTATAATAAACTATTAACTATTTATTTTTTTTAAATATTCTTATTTATTTCATTTTTCACTAAATTAATATAACTTAATATAATATATAATATAATGATCAGTTAATACATATCATTTAAATTTTACAACTCTTCCTATCCTTCTTTTAAAATACCATAATGTCACTGGTGTGTTAGACACTAATTAAGTAAGAATTTTTAAAGTTAGCCAGTCTTGTACATAAATATTCTCTTGGTAGAAACAAAAATAATAATCATACATTTATTTTGTATTTAAAATGTGCAAAAGATATCATGTGAAGGTTCAATTGTAGTGACGGAGGTTGATAAATGACTGTTAAACGCGCTCTGTTATTTGGAAGCAAGCTTTTGTTTTAATTGTGGGATAGGTATTATTTACAAATCACACCCCTTCTGAACAAATTTTCGATATTTTTCATAACTCCATGTCATAATTTAAGTGTCTCAAGGAATTTAGAAAGTTTTTGAATGATCCGATTGCACAAAATACTGAATTTAACTCTTGTCTGTTGCCAAATTGCGACGAAAAGAACAGTTCTGGTAGATTCTGGATAACGCATGCATGCATTTTGCATGGCATTCACAATTACTGCGTGACTGCTGTTTTACCTATATATCTATAATACAACATCCCCATGAATGAAATATCAGGTACCCCTGGATCTCTTCATCAATTAACAAGAGCCCATTGGCGTTTGATCTGCCCTTCATTTCCAGTAAGAACGCCAATCCTACCCATCTTCTCCATCGATCTTCCAAACTCGAAGAGAAACCAACTTGATTTTGAGTCCACTTCTGCCGAATTTACGAGAGCCATTGTATCGGTGAGGAGGGCAGCATCCGATCAAAAGAGTCCCCTTCTCTGATTTATCTAACGATGGATCCACGTCTACGTTTGCAGTGAAGTTGTAGATTCTGTTACTGAAAACGGGGCAGTGGGAAGTGCCGATAGTCTGTGCATCAGAGAGCACAACCAGGTCCTTCACATTTAAACCTTTACTCGCAAATGAGGACTCTTGAACCGCTCCAAGTTTGCTAAAAAAGAATCGTAACAACTTCAACCATGATGATGGCTACAAGCTCTTTGTGTGGAAACCCATGATACATTTTCTCTCCTCTAGGTCTTACATTCCCCCTGTCTCCTTTCTTTAGCTATTTCATTCCCCTTGTCTCCTCTTTTCTTTTCTTTTTTTTGGTTTTTTAACCTTCTTAAAAAATATTTCCCGAGCTCTTTTCCTCATTCATCCACATATCTTAATTATTATTTCTCTGGTTTTTTTACCTTCTTAAAAAATTATTTTCTGGGCCTTTTTCATCATTCATCCACATATCTTAATTATTATTTCTCTAAAAGAATATGGTTAATCCCCTTAAAATATTTTTTTTAACCTTTACTTTATTTAGTATCATTTCTTTTCTTTCTATTAATTGTGTTCTTCTCTCTCCTTTTATTCTTATGATCCTTAATCTTTACCCTTTAATCTTATCTCCTTATTTTTATTCTTATTATTCTTAACCTATACCATCTAATCTCCTCTCTTTTTCCTTAAATAACATTATATTTTAATAATAATATTAATCATTCAATAATTTATTTATAATTATGCACCCACTACTCAAAAATTTTAACTTACCACTCACATTTTCCTTTGTACCCCTTACTTTCTAATTTTCATTTATAATTTCATTTTCCCTTCAATCCTCCCCATCTCCAATATTAATATATTATAATTAATAATGATAATTTTAATCACTCACCCTCGGAATAATATCATAATTTATAATAATATTATTTACACTATAGTCATCTTATTTTATATTAATAATTTTTATCTCTTCTCTCACTTCTTGATTATTTCTTACTCTCAACTTTCCTTATTTATTTTTGGTCTCTCTTGTCATTTTAATAATCAACTTTTTGTCGTTGATGATGGGTAAAGTGTTCACCTAATGATGAGTAAAGTGTTCACTTAAAAATCGAACATTTCATAAAAACATAGTGTCACTTTATAAATACTTATTCATCATAAAAAATAATATATTAATTTAAAATGTAAGTGAGATGACACAATATTTCATCATCAATTTAAATAGGTTTGAAATGTACTAAAATTATGCCAGATATTAAAAATTAAAAATAACATTTTATTGTTATTAAATCAAATAAACGAAATCTACTATGAATATATCAAATACTAAAAATAAAAAATAACATTTTGTTGTTATGAAATTAAATGAACTTGGTGGGATGATGAAGTCATTCATCATGGGTTTTAAATATGTTTGAAATCAACTGATATTGTACCAGATATTAAAAGTTAAAAATAACATTTTATTGTTATTAAATTAAATAAACTTAATATATATGTGATATTAAACTTAAAAAAATAAATTTTGTTGTTACTACATTAAATCAAATTAAATGAATTTGACATATAATGATAATTTATATTTAAGCATTGATGAATGAAATAATAAAGTTACAAATTGTTAAACACACAAAAATAATGGATAAAATTTAGGATAAATGTAGAATTTATTTTATTCACAATGATATATACATTTATATAAAGTCTTATGATTTCTAGTTTTCATATTCCAAGTAGTTTCTTGAACTCCAATTATTGTCCATATTACACACGATAACCCTTAGCACATTAGGTTTCCAACATTCCCTCCTTTAATGCGAAGGTGTATATACGAGTCCAAGAAGAGAGTTGTGATAAAAAATGTAAAACTTGCGTGGCAGAAATTGGCTGATTGAGCTCTTTGAAATGATAGTATAAGCTGGGAGAACTCGAAGTCTCAACTAGTGGTGGTTTAAGGCTGACCACCAACACTAGAACACTTCATGCAGGGCCTATGCATGGAGCTAAGTGAAAAAGCAGAGCTTGGTCAAGCCATTTTAAGTGCTCAATCGAGCTGCTTAAAGGCTTAGACATATCTTGATTGAACATTTAAACAAACTCTCTATCAAGCTCCTATGTACCCTGATTTAACACGGGAGTTTGATCGAGCCTTACGGCTCGATGGTGTAATAATCTGAAATTCGAACATACAACTAATTACCTCAAATTATGTGATTAATAATCAATACACAATTATTCAACTAAATGACATAGAATTTTTGAAAATCGCAAGCAAAAAGGACTTACTGTAGCAACAATATACCTTATTTGTGATTCTGAAGTTGTAAGGCTACTTATATCTTGCTGACAGAAACAAAGTTTTTGGGACGACTCTCCACCCAACCATGGGCTCAGCTGCACATAATCTTTCTATAATTGGATTCCCCCAAGCCCTTAGTCAGCTACTTCCAGGTAATCCTTTATCCCACAATACTTTTTTCCAAAAGAATGAATAACATTTCTTATCCCCTTTTTCGTCCATTAAGTAGAACAAACAGTTCCAAAAATATAAAGGGATTGAAAAGGGATTTGCATGCACACAATTCATGTGTCAACATGCCAACTTTTATTTCTTTATTTTAAGTTTTACTTAATTCAATATTTTTCTTAATTTAACTCTTTCTTATTTTATTCCTTCGTACATTTCGTTAACTTTACTTATTCTTACTATTTTTATAGTTTACTTATATATATTTATTTAGAACTTCAATTTATTATTTACTATTATTATATTTTATTCATTATTTATTATTTATTTACTATTATAATCTTTTCTTTATTATTTATTTATTTATATATTAATATTAATATTATTTATTTAGTATTATCACTGTTATTATTACTATTACTAGGCATTACATACTCCCCCTCTTTAAGGAACTTCATCCCAATGTTAAGTTGAATTATTTAACTTTTTTATTTTATTTTATTTTATTGAATTATTTATTACTTCATGTTTGCCCTACACCCTCTCTTGAACTAGTATACCAGTAGGCATGAAAAGTTTACACATCACTGCAGAAATCCCAAGGAATCTCTATCATTTTTTTCAGCTTTTGGAACTAGGCATAAGCCTCGTCAATTTATACCATAGCCCAAGGTTGGCCTCAAGGTTCGTGCCAAGGTTTAGACCTCCTTTGCCCAAAGCAAAAATTCAATCCCAATACTTAATGACTCCGAGCATCTCGCAAGGCTGATCCACTACCCCCACACTCACTAAGGTGCACGACCCTAGGCATTGAAATCCTCATGCCCCCTTAGGGCTTCGACATCCCAATCCAATACCAAGCACTCTGGCCTCCTCAAAATCGTCCCATAGCCCTTCAAGAGCTATACACGACAAAGGAAACACTAACATATGTACTGTTGATTAATTTTGTCCCTATCCCATATGGTGTTACATATTCTCCCTCGTGGGTATGGTATCTGATGAGATCATCAAAATAACCAACCCTCTCAGCCCATTTGTGGATTTCCTGTCAATCACCACATCTCAACATGCAACTAATGAATTAGTTATAATAATAACATCATAGAAAATAATACATATGCTATATCATTCATACCATATAAATCATGAGTATGCAGCATCATTATCATAAAAAAAAAAAAAAAATGAGCACCACATATGCATCATTATTCTCTCATAAAAAAATATGTCCATGTGTCTTCAGAGCATGTTTTTATTTTAGTTCTAAATCAAGGATCTTTCCCAAGTCATCTCTGCAACATGTTTCTCTCTCTCAAGAAATAGTTATGGCTCATCATCAGAAAAACAAAATGTTATGTATTTTGGCTATATGCTTGCTCCTAACCCCACACACCAAGAGGCAATTTTTATCATGAGAAAATGGTACACTCATTCGTATGTAGCATAGGACACTTAGAGTTAGCGATAAACATACATAGAGGCTAAATTTTCAACTAGAAACATTATGAAAGGATAAAAATTAAAAAACTTTCCTAAGGTTGACTTAAAATATCAACCCTCATGGGTGTTACACAACTAAAAATTAACTACATCACTTTTCCTTTGATATTCGTGAGGGTCATGAGAAGCCCATTTAGCAGCTTAGGATGTGAACTTGCTTCAAAAACACTCCACCTCTTCACATGATGGGTTGACCATTCGAGGCTTGCGCCCCAATAAGACTTAATGGCAAGAGAAGGGTAGCTCTCATTTTATTTATGAGGCAAACAACCTCATCAATGAGCGAAAGGAGGGAAGGAGTGCCCAAAATTTCTATAAATAGAAGTTCATAGGGAGCCAAAAACAAGAAGAAGTTGTGCATTGTTATGCTGCCAAAATTTCTCCAAAGCAACCTAGCATACCATTGTGAGGATAATTCCACCAATGTAGGGAGTTCTCCATTCGTCATTGAGAGAGAAATAGCTTGCAAAAGAGATTGAGAAGGGGAAATCCGTGTTGATATCTATTAAGAACCATTGCTTAAGAAACTCTTTCCAAGCATATTTGATATTTTATTTGTAACTCTTCCACCACCAACAATCAATAAAAAAGATCATTTTCCTACTCCTTTGTTGATTTGTTTTGCTTCACAAACTTGTTCTATGTTATTTAGTTTAGTTTTGTTCATGCATTGTTTCCATTCCATTAAATTATTTGTTAGTCCATACTTACTCACTAACATCACTCATTTGCTTGTATACTCCTAGTAGGAAGAAACCAACTACAAGGAAGGTGTTTTTTGGACTCATATGAAACCAAACACACCATACAAGATATGTCCATAATTTTATCATAAGTTGGAGGTAGAATCCCCATCTCATTAGATGAAATATGCCCACCAATCAGAGGATTTGAAGGCTAAATATTCAGAGCAGGTATGATTGACTCAATTTGTGTTATTTAGTTTGCCTCCTCTTATTCATCATCTATGTCTTGGGCATCTAAATATTCTTCTAACTTTCTCACAAACTCCTTTTCTTGTTTCCTCCTATTTTCTTTTATATGTTGTAGCCTTTGTTGCTCCTCATCTTCCCTTTGTTTCCTGAGAGCTTCTTCTAGGTTTTCTCCTTTTTTTATTTTCTTCATTTCCTCTTTCTTCTGCTGCATTCCCTCTCATATTTTATTTTCTTGCTCTTATTTTAGCTTACACTCTTCCTCTTGTTCCCTTTTCCTAGATTCTTCATATTCTTTCATTTTCTTATCTGTCTTGATTGTACCTTTAATGTGTTGATCAGCCTTGAATTTCTTACTCTTCTCTTATTCTGCATCATTTCCCTGTCTTCTCTTCGGCTCAATATTGGCTTGAGAAACCACTTCCTAATAGGTCCCCTTTTTATCAATATCTAGAAAATGTGTTGTATGATAAGGGCCTATTTCATCACTTAGTCCAACTATTCTAGAATCATTATACCAGTTCTTAATCTTCTCTTCATCTTCCCAACAGTCGAAAGCATATTGCCAGGTGTATCTCAACTTTACACAATGTTTCTTGCAAACACCTTTAGGGTCATATCAGTGGAAGCTTATCTCTCCAAATCTAAGGCAACTGAGCTCTTCTATCTCTATCTACTACCTTCAAATTAGTTAGTTTGTAAGACCCTATTTGTAGAGAAAAGATTGGCCAAGATGATTTCTTTAACTTCTGCCATTGTTATGATAACTCTATGTATAGATGGAAACCAATCATTTTCATGAATCCCTTATTCATCACATACTTTGGCATAAGATGTGGAGGCTTATGAGCTCTAGAGACTCTAATAAATGTGCCTTGAGAAGATGAAAACTAATCTACAAGTTTTGCAACAGTTTCTCTGGATTGGTCAGTCATGGAAGGTGCCTCAACCTCAAATATAATCTAATAAAGAACCACAATAAAGTGATGAACTATTTTATCATACACTCCCATATAGCTGACCTCATACAATATGTTGCAATTTGTATGTACAAGAGGTTGTTGCTTGGTCCATTTTCATTCTAGACCCAAGAATTAATTCTAGGCATAAATCCCATCCAACAAGTAGGTTGACATGAAGAACTCAAGTTTCCCACCTTGTGAAACCTTTTTCAGCTTAGAAATATTCCTTTGTAATTGTTGGGCTAGTATATATGACCAATTGAAAATATGTCCCTTAGAAGCACATGGGTAAGCCATGTGGACCCATCCTTCTTCAAACAATTATGTGCTTTTGCACCCATACAACCTGTAACACATAATAATGAGATATTGATACGCTTTCGGAAATGAATTTGTTCTGTAGATTCCATCAGGTTTCTGGTGGAATTAGCTTGGCTCCTGTGACCATGTATTGAGAATCTCTTTTGTAACAAGCTACGAATAATAAGATACATAGAATTTTGAGTTCAAGTATTCCTTTGCCTTCGGTATCTTATAATAAGAGTAAAGATCATGGGGATGATATGTAGCGAGCTCTAGCCCACTTGCACTACTGAGGATCATATTCTTAGATTCAAGATGTTGCAATATCCATACTATCACT
Organism: Pinus tabuliformis; assembly: GCA_031772625.1. Lineage (NCBI taxonomy): Eukaryota > Viridiplantae > Streptophyta > Pinopsida > Pinales > Pinaceae > Pinus > Pinus tabuliformis. The sequence goes on along the minus strand of CM062820.1, from coordinate 661,508,045 downwards.
TCTAAACAAGGTAACAATGGATACCTGCTAGTAATCTTGTATAATTTGGACCTTTTGACATCGAAATAAACCTCCATGTCCTCTAGGTATTCTAGGAACTTATCCTTGATAAACTATCTAAAAATTATTTGTGATGTTAAGGTGGTATAATTATCAATAAAGCATTTTGTATCTATCAGAATGGGCACTTTATATCTCAAACTATCTACGAAACCTTCAATACTTCTATCAATAGCCTCTCTAGTTGGTCCTTTGCATGTATTTGAGGCATAACATTGGTGGAAGATGACAAACTGATAGGATATGGATTAGTTGTACCTGGAAATTGGAATTCACTTATGGAAAACAACAATCAATCCCACGAAATCACTGATTCTATCTTGCTCATTTATACAACAAAAGTCACTGTGAAGGGTCAATGTGCTAGATATTAGCAGAAGAGTACATGCTTGAGGCATGGGTGATCGTAGTGGCTACTAGAAGTGCGCTCTGTGCTAGGACTAAAATAAAGACTTGGTTTTAGTGTGGGTTGCATCAATAAGAGATAGAGGTTAGGTGCTTAGGTCCTGGAACTACGCAGTGTGATCTTGTTGGCAGAGGATCCTCTTGGGTGCAAGTCACATCAACAATTGACAGAGGTTGCATGTTTGTCATCTAGGAATGGACTCTCGACTTCAAGAGGCAAGGAAACTATTGTTGGGTGCAGGTCACATCATTTGTGAACAAAGGGTTGGTGACTGCTCTTTGGAAGTGCACTCTGCGCTGTGGAGGAGAGACAAGTCCTTTGATCGACGCAAGTTATAATTCTAAGAGGAAGGGACTCATTGGTTACTATCTAAGAGAGCGCAATGTGCTGGTGAAGGATTGAAACATCAAGAGCTATCACAAGATATAAAAATAAATATCTACTCAAAATCGATTAAGTGTTTGAATGAGATGCCCAACAAGAGACAGCATAAGAATGAAGGTATTGGCATGCACACATCCATATATACAACAACAATCATAAATGGAATATGAATAGCCAAAGAATGTGAAAAGATAGTGAAATCATCATGCTAGAACTAAAGCAATACTTATAAGAGTGAAAAATCAAAGTGTGACAATTGGGATAGCTTACCTGAAAGATGACACACTTGCAACCAAGAGTGGAGAATGCTCCTTATGCTCCAAAAGTGTGGAGAGCTTCAAAATGAAAGATAAGTGTGTGGAATGAAATCTAGGCTAGGGTTCTTATCTAGGGAGAGCACAAATTAGGGTTTGAGACTGCGATATTGCATGACACAAAAATTAAGGGATAAGGATACGATAATTGTCACCCAAGAGGGTGATGGAACTTCTTTTGTGAAGTGTGCTCTGGGTATCTCTGAAAGGTGTTCTCTCTTTATTTCTCGAAGATACGCTCATGTTGTCATCAAGGTGTGTGCTAGGCTTGTTCCCAAAAAGTGCACTCATGTTGTCGACGAGAAGTGTGCTTTGCGTAACTGTGCTCCACTATCTCAAAGAAGTGCATTAGGGCTATCTTGAGAGAGTGTGCTATGAAGCGAAAATGACTTAGGCTTGCTAATGCATGGTGCATTGACACTTAGGGTTGTCTAGGGTAAGACTTGAACACTTAGAAAAATATGACCATGCATAATTTTGATGAGTTAAAATGACACTTCACACGATTATTGCGAGGCTCCAAAATTTAAATGAAGGCAAAATTTTAGAGTGTGTTGTAGAAACTTCAATAACTCCACAAAATAATCTATAATATTCATATTAGTATACATAAATCAAAGTTTGATATTTATCTCCAAAGTAGCTATGTATTTTTTGTCCTTTTAAGTTGATTAATTTAAAAAATGTCATATGAACAAGTGTCATGTGAAATGAGTTATGTTTTTTGGGTATATGGTATTGATAAGCCATAATATTGAGCCAAAACTTATTTATAAATTAAGAATCTAGATGATAAAGTGAAGATAAATCTCTATGATTAAAAACTTTGTTCCACATTATTTACAATATATGTTTAATTTATATATTAATTCTTTTTTATGATAACAATAATAATAATTTTAAATAAAATTATAAACTATAATATAAATATGTCTTATTATTAAAAAAATTAAAATATATAATATAAATAATAATTATAAAACTAATTATAATAAAAATAAAATACAATGATTAATCAAATTAACTTTATATAATACAAGACAATTAAGCAAATGCATAATAGATATTGCATCCATTGCTACACTAATAAAGAATGACACATTCAACTTTAAAAGGTTAATAATATTTTTTAATTAATTATATATATATATATATTATAATAAAATAGAAAATATATTATATTTTTTTATATAGTTTTTTAATAGTTAAGAATTTATCTATTACTTTCTAAAAAGTTATAGATTCAAATTTAGAAGGAGATTCTTTGTCTTATAAACAAAGAAGTATTATAAATTAAATTAATTTGTCTTATAAATAAAGAGGTTTGATATATCACAAAAGTTATCATAAAAATTATAAGTTCAAATATAGACAAAGGTTCCTTGTTCCATAAATAAAAAAGTGCTATAGACTAATTTATTCCACAAATAAAAAATAGCATATACCAATTTATACTTAACCATAATCTTAAAACTAAAATATTATTATTATATATATATAATGTTTTTTTTTAAACACTTTTAACTTTATCATGGAATTTTAACATAAATTACATGATAAAAAGCTAATATTATTTTTCTTATTACTTTATAAATATATATATTGCATTTTAAAAAAATTAAACATAAAAACCTAATAATATATTTTTTTTAATTTTAATTTTTTTAAAGATATAAGGGAATTGGTAAATTAACAGTTTTTGGGTGAAGTTCTAGTTCCAGTTTTTCTTGTAGTTTATTGTTGGACTCTTGCTAGGCCATAAGTTATTTGTATATCTAGAGCTGTTACATATATTTTTAGTAACCGAATTACTCTCCGCTATCTGGCGGGTTAGCTCACTCTTTTTTAATTAATTAATAGATATCATTTAAATTTTACAACTCTTCCTATCCTCCTTTTAAATAATCATAATACCTCCTCTCTCAAATTTAATTAAGTGTATTAAACACTTACTCATTCAGTGAGAAGTTTAATGTGCAAAAGATATCAATGGAAGGTTGAATGGTAACGACGGAGGTTGATAAATGATTGTTAAACGTTCTCTATTATTTGGGAGCAAACTTTTTGTTTTAATGGTTAGTTAGTTAATAGACATCATTTAAAGTTTAGAACGGTTACTGATCCAGATTTAAACAGGAATGCAATAGATTACAGAGATAACCATAAATACAGAGATGCAATAACCATAAACACATAGATGCAGCGGAAATAATGCTTCATTTCATTAATGGAAAATACTGAAATATGCTTACAACCAGAAATGGAAATACCCAGCTAGGGCGATGGTAGCTTATCTCTGAGAAGAGATGTGCGGCTACATGCCTCTGAACTGTTCCGAACTGTATTACAATGAGGCTCGAAGGCCTATTTATTGTTGAGAAACAATGGAAAACCCTTCACATCCCGAAACCTAACCCTAGAAGATGAAACGCCAAATTGTGGGCCCCGTTTGGGTAAATTGGTACATCAATTTCCCGGGGTCGTAACTTTGGCATACAATCTCCGTTTGACGCGTACGATAGCTCGTTAGAAAGATCTATCCGAGTACTACCACTTTGGGAGGCAACATCGGTTCATGGACCCATGTTGCCCCAGAATCCCAAAAAAACGTCGTTTAGGGCCTTAAAATGGCTCCGGAAGTTCAGGACCCGAAAAACTGCTAAAAATAGTAAACTGTGCTACAATTTAGGAAACTAAAAAGACTGAAAGAGACAGTTGTGGGGGTCCAAATGGGATAGGTGGGTGGCCACCAACATCTACCTAGATCATTCCTCCCCCCTTAGGAAGCAATGGTCCCCATTGCGTTGAGTTCCTCCATCTGCTGAACTTGTCCTGCAATCTCTGATGTGTCCAGTGATGGTGGGAAGCATGGTCGCCGATGGTCCACATTGAACATTTGGTGCAGGCGAAGGAATGGAGGAATGATGTGCTCCAAAGCATTGCTCCCCATAGCCTTGGTACTTCTGTAAGGACCATGTCGGAGTGGTCTGAGCTTCTTATGGGTTCTGGTAAGGCGTTCTTTCTGTCGATGCAACCAAACTTTGTTGCCCACCTGAAACTTGTGTGGTACCCATGTGGGTGAGGAGAAGTTGTTCCTGTGTTTTTTCATGACCGTATCCCTTTGCTGCTGCTGCTGTATGGAGGAACCCTTTGCAGGGGTCATGGATGTAGCAACGATCTTCCCCTTATTTTGGGAGTGAACTAGACAGATGAATTTCCTGGTCTGTGATATGAGCTTGCTGCCTTTCTTGGTAGTGATCAAAGATGTGGCAGTAGGTGGGGCTACCTCTGGTATCGTGTATAATGCATTATTCAAAGAAATAATGACAGCATGAGGCCTTGACTCATACACAGCATGTCGCCTCCACACGTATGGTTGGCCTAATAGTACATCGCAAACATCCAGAGGTGTAACATCACACAATACCTCGTCTGTGAAGGGCTTGATGATGTAGGGAAGGCGGCACTGCTGGAAAACTTTGAGATCTCGTCCTTCATGAAGCCACCCGATACTGTATGGCTGTGGGTGTGGTGTAGTCGGTAGGCCCAACCGCTTCACGACCTCTGTTGAAACAAGGTTCTTTTGGCTGCCACTGTCGACAATGAATTGTAGCGGCGAACCCTTCACCCACATCTGTGAGTGGAAAAGGCGCTCCCCTTCCTCTGGATTTTCGGGCTCATCCTTTTGGATATTGGCGGTGGTAACAGTGGCACTCGGATCCGCATCAATGATCTGCTTCCCTTTGCCATTCCCCTTGTCGGGTTCTGGCTCAGGATCGGAACATGCATCTGATTCGGAAACCTTCAACTCAGCCACCAGCGACTGCTTGGTCCAACACTCACTTGTGTTATGAGTGGGACTCTTGTAAAACTCACACCACTTTCCTGTGTCCTTCTTCGGCTTCGTGGTGTTGTTCTTTTCTTGCGGCTTCGACGGGTTGTCTGGGGTCACCCCACCTTGGCTTTGTCCTTTGGGCTTCGGATTTGTAGATCCAAAGTCTCGCTTCTTCTGTTTGAACTTTTGCTCGATTTTGACAGCGTATCGGTATGCTGTGCCGAGTGAGGGGATGTTCAAGAACCCCATCTTTTCCTGGATGTATCTGTGTAGGCAGCCGCGGTATTTGAGTACCAGATGCAGCTCAGAATCTTTGATACCCAACTGTGTGCGAAGGGTATGAAAAATGTTTGTGAACTCCGGCACATCTTGGTCTCGTCCCTGCCGCAGTGTGGTCCATTTGATGTATTTGTCCTCATAGCTTCCGACAGGGTAGTACTGCTCCTTGATGGCGTCCCGGAAGTGATTCCAAGTGGGTGCGGCTGAAAATAGTGAGCCTGTACTTTCATCCTTCTGCTCGCAGTAGGTTTCCCACCAGTCCTTGATGTGGGGGGCTGCTTTGAGAAGAGCGAAAACAATCTTTTCCCGATTTGAAAATTCATGAACAGAAAAATACCCATCTAGCAGATTTAACCATTTATCTACGGCATCTGCGTTTATTTGACCCTCGAATATGGGGATTTCAAAATTAACTTGTACCTTGAAGGGTGTGGCATTTCCAGAGTCGCTATTGGAAGCCGATGCGTCGCCTCTGGGTAGCCGCTGAAGAATCTGTGCAAAGTTATCCATCATCGCGTTCCTTTGCCGCTCGAGTGCTTCTTTGAGCAAGATTTTGATAGGATCTCCTGCTCCCTTGTCTTTCTTCTCATCCGCCATGGGAGGCCGTCGGGATTTGCGAGGCTGGTCTTGCAAAGGTTCGACCAGTTCAAGCCTTAACTCCTTATATCCCGACCTCGTTGGGGACATGCAAAGAAAAATAGAGAAAAAGCAGACCGCTCTGATACCACTGATCCGGATTTAAACAGGAACGCAATAGATTACAGAGATAACCATAAATACAGAGATGCAATAACCATAAACACATAGATGCAGCGGAAATAATGCTTCATTTCATTAATGGAAAATACTGAAATATGCTTACAACCAGAAATGGAAATACCCAGCTAGGGCGATGGTAGCTTATCTTTGAGAAGAGATGTGCGGCTACATGCCTCTGAACTGTTCCGAACTGTATTACAATGAGGCTCGAAGGCCTATTTATTGTTGAGAAACAATGGAAAACCCTTCACATCCCGAAACCTAACCCTAGAAGATGAAACGCCAAATTGTGGGCCCCGTTTGGGTAAATCGGTACATCAATTTCCCGGGGTTGTAACTTTGGCATACGATCTCCGTTTGACACGTACAATAACTCGTTAGAAGGATCTATCCGAGTACTACCACTTTGGGAGGCAATGTCAGTCCATGGACTCATGTTGCCCCAGAATCCCAAAAAAACGTCGTTTAGGGCCTCAAAATGGCTCCGAAAGTTCAGGACCCGAAAAACTGCTAAAAATAGTAAACTGTGCTACAATTTAAGAAACTAAAAAGACTGAAAGAGACAGTTGTGGGGGTCCAAATGGGATAGGTGGGTGGCCACCAACATCTACCTGCATCAGTTACTATCTTCCTTTTAACATATCATAAGACCTCCTCTCTCAAATTTAATAGTGGATTAAACATTCATTAAGTGAGAAGTTTAATGCGCAAAAGATATATGTGAAGGTGGAATTGTAACGACAGAGTTTGAGAAATGATTGTTAAACGTGCTCTATTATTTGGAAGCAACCTTTTGTTTTATTTCAAATGTAGGATAACAATTATCTATATATCAAGCACCAGAGTGACGATTTGGACAAAAATTTTAATACATTTCATATCTCCATGTGAAGATTTCAGAGTGTCTCAAAGAATTTAGAAAGTTTTTGAATCATCCAAATAAATGCTCAAAATGCTGAATTGAAAGAAATTTAAGTTTTGTCTGTTACCAAATTGGGACGAAAAGAATAGTTCTGGTAAGGTTCTGGCTAACGCATGCAGGCATCTTACATAGCGTTCACAATTATTACAGTGTTGTTTTACCTATATATATGTATAACACAACATCCCCCAAATCAAATTATGTGCGCATGGATGGAGTATTAGGTACCCCGGATCTCTTCTTCATGAGTTAACAAGAGCGCATTGGCGTCTGATCTGCCCTTCATTTCCAGTAAGAACGCCAATCCTACCCATCTTCTCTATCGATCTTCCAAACTCAAACAGAAACCAACTTGACGTTGAGTCCATTGCTGCCGAATTTACTAGGGCCATTGTAGTTGGATCAGGGAGGAGGGCAGCATCTGATCTAAACAGTCCTCTTCTCTTCTTCAAGTTCACGTAGTAATGGTTTTCGAATGTTCTGAAGCTTCCCGGGTCCATCTCCACTATTTTAGTCCCATTCTCTCCAGGCTTACACTTTATTTTCAGCTGCTGGGCGTATGATTTATCTAACGATGGATCCCCGTCTACATTTGCAGTGAAGTTGTAGATTCTGTCACTGAAGACGGGGCAATGGGAAGTGCCGATAGTGTGTGCACCAGAGAGCACAACCAGGTCCTTCACATTTAAACCTTTGCTCGCAAATGAGGATTTCAGCCGCTCCAAGTTTGCAAACGGAGGAGGAAGGTTTGTCAGTGCCTCGTTCAGAATCGATACCACACCGTCCCTCCGTCCTGTGGGTACACTCCAACGTGGCCCTCCGAGCTGCCATGTGTTTTTTAACCATTAAGTTGTTAGTACATTTAAAGGCTTGATCATGTAGCGAATTACAACTGAATTAATTTGATTTCAGGAATATTTTAAATAGAAACGACATCAAACAATTACTTACCATATCAACTGTATCTCTCGCAACGAGTGTAAGAATATCGGCACAAGAGACAACAGCGGGGCATTGCTTTTCAAGTTCCGCCTTTGCTGCGTCAATTACTTGAAATCCTCTCAAAGTCAGATTTGGGATAGCGTCCTTCTCAGCAGGTTGATTGCTGTTCGTTGTATTCAATAACACTGACGCATCACACCCCTGCGACCACATTCATTAGCTTATCATACAAAAACACTTAAAACAGACTGAGGAGGAGAGGGGAGACCAAAAAATTACTGACCCTCACAAAGCAATCGTAAAAATGCATCCTCAGGAGAGGAGCTGCGAGAGAAGGGGCCCTCGACATGTATTTTGCAACAGTGTCCCGTACAATGATCTCGGCCTGGGGGCATGTTTTTTTGTAAAAACCCAATGTTAGACACGACACTGATGTGTTTGTTGCACCCACGTCGACTGAGGCGGCCATGATAACGGTAACAAAGATGAGAAGTGAAACAAGAAAGGATTTCCTGGTAACCGGTCCCATATCCGTGTTGCTGTTGTAACAGAGAGATCGAGAGTCGTTCAGAAATAGAGTCGCAGAGAATGAATTGCTGCTATGAAGGTCGTCGGGTAACGGGTGGAGAGCATGGTGAACTTAGGAAGCTGACGGTAGCTTCACAGTAAGGCAATCGTGGCCGACAAGTTGGTTGCTCCTCTGCAAATTATGGTGAATCCCCTCCCTGAAAACGTGAAATGAAATTGATGGATTCGATAAGGAATCCATGATAAACTGATTAATAGGACTGGGATACTATAGGGAATGAAAGCGCTTATGGTGGTGGTGGGCGGCTGAGGTGCGTCGGACAAATTAGAAAACCATTGGACGCCTCGGGAGTATGGATCACACGTGGTGTATGGAAGTCGGAGCCGTGTCTGAAGAATTTGAGAAGAGGGACTTCATCCCTTTGAGCGTAATTTTCGAGGAGTCTTCCTTTGAGCTGAAAGAAAACACAGCCAACCGGCCTCTTACCATTACGTTAAATTTGGTAAAATAACGAATCTCAGGAACCCAATTGAGAACTTGCCACAAAATCTTCCTGCAAAAGCTTTTCTATATTTCTTTGAAACCGACGTATTTTCCAACCACCACCATAGAAACCTTTTCCTGCTCACCCTGGCACCAGCACTAAGCCTGGAACCCTGGTTTTTCCACTTATCTACAATATGATTGATAAATAATATTGTACGTAACAAGAAGGAAATGTATGTGTAGAGCATGAAAGATCGAAAGCTCCCCTTTCATATCCAGTTAAAGATACCTATGGTACATAGCAGTTCTATTATCACTGCTATATCAATTTATCTCGGCAATGGCATGAGAGCTTTAATTCAAAAGGTAGAAGTGTAATATCTTATTTGTGTATTAATTTTTTTTTGGGACTAAAGAGGAAATGGGATCGATTTTGATATTTATTTTATAAATTTTAGATGCTTTTTTATGTGTTTTTTTTTTTTAATATAAATAAATTAGAGAGATTTGAAGGTTAAATTTCATTTTACATAACATATTATTTTCACTACCGTCACTAATTACTTTTTCTCTAGAAAATTATTATTATTATAATAATTATTTTAACCATATTTGATTTGATTAAAAGACTGTACGAAACAGAAAATTAAAATCTTTAATTAAGAATAGAGTCTTGAATCATTTGTAATACTATGTTGTGGATCATTTTATTATTATTATAATAATTATTTTAACCATATTTGATTTGATTAAAAGACTGTACGAAACAGAAAATTAAAATCTTTAATTAAGAATAGAGTCTTGAATCATTTGTAATACTATGTTGTGGATCATTTATTTTCAATAATAAAAATAACATTTAAAAGAACTAAAATATATTACATGACCATTATAACTATAAATATATAAAATATATATTTATTAAATAATAAAAAAATTGATTATAACAAAAATATCGTATTACTATTAAATCAAATTAACTTGTGAAAACATCTAAATATAAGATACACTCCAAAATTAGATATAACATCGATCACTTTTTTTTGTGTGAAAAATGATGTAGATATAAATATGGTGAAGATATTAGAGGTTTATTAGTGGCAAACATGCTATTCTAATTAATTATTATCCTACAAAATAATGATATAAAATTAGATAAGTTGATTTTGAAATAAGATTTTTAAAAATTAAAAATTTAATCTAATTATTAAATTTCTACAAATTTAATCTAATAATTATTAATTAATTTAATTTAATCTAATAATTAATAATTATTAGGTAATTTAATAATCAATAATTATTAGGTGGATGTTAGGTAATTAACTTTCATGGAATATTCTAGAATATTCATAATAATATATCCAAATCAAAGTTTGAGATTTATCTTCAAAGTAGTTATGCACTTTTTTCTCTTGAAATTAAATTGATTAATTAAAAAATGTCATATGTAAAAATGTCATATGAAGTGAGTTATGGTTTTTGTCCTATGTGGTATTGATAACCCATGTATTTTCCGATGGTATTACAATAAATCCACTTACAAAGTAAGAAATTTGGGGGAAGAAAGTGGGGCAAGTGTTTTGATGTTTATTATGGATGGATGATTATCAAAGTTTACCAACCATTTATATGGTTGTGCTAGTACCTTAATTAATTTAGGACATACTAATAGAAAATGGAATAATGACATTCGCATTGAATATATTAGTCTCATTCAAACCACATAATCTTTAGATTTTCCAAAGACAAGGCCAACCCTATGTTTGGCCCTAGTGTTTATCAAATCCCAGCCTTATTCAAACCACATAATCTTTATATTTACCAAAGACAAGGCCAACCCTATGTTTGGCCAAGGAGTCTATCAAATACCCTACTCCTGTGGAAATGCTTACGTAGACCAAACAAGGAGGCCAATTAAAGTTAGGCTCAAGGAGCACATAGCAGAAGATTTCATAATTTTATACCTAAATCTGCTATTGTAGAGCACTCTTGCAACACCAAGCACTTAATTTTCTTTGAAAAATCCAGGATCTTGGCTTCTAACCCCTTTCGCTCCCAGAATGATCAGAGAAGCCCTTGAAATTGAGAAAATCCTAACAACTTCAACCGTGATGTTGGCTACAAGCTTAGTGATTTATGGAAACCCATGCTTAATCTTCTCTCCTATAGGTCCTAGTCTTCCCTTGTCTTCTCCCTTATGTTTTTATTTCCATGTTCCTCTCCCTCTCCCTTCATCCTCCTTCTCTACCTATTTCACTCCCCTTGTCTCCCTTGTCCCCTGGTTTTCTTAACCTCTTAAATCACCCCTCCCCCACTTTTCCTTATTCATTCACATATATTAATTATTATTTCCCTAAAAATAATATTGTTAACCCCCTTAAAATGATTTTTTTTACCTTTACTTTACATACTATTATTTTTTTTCTTTCTATTTATTGTTTTCCTCTGCCACTTTTTATTCTTATTATCCTTAACCTATACCATCTAATATTCCATCCTTTCTCCATATATAATAATATTTTAATAATAATAATAATAATCATCATTCAATAGTTTATTTATAATTATGTACCCACTACTCAAAATTTGTAACCTTCTCCTCATCCTCTCCTATGTACCATATAACTTCTAATTTTCATTTACAATTTCATTTTCTCTTTAATCCTACCCATTTCCAATATTAATATATTATAACTAATAATGATAATTTCAATCACTCACCCTGAGAATAATATCATATTTAATAATAATAGTATTTACACTATATTTATCTTATTTTATATTAATAATTTTCTTTTTTCTATGATTTTGTTCTCCCTAATTTGTCCTTAATTTTTCTTCTCCAATGACTCTTCTCCTTACTTCACTCTTTAGATTTTCTCTTATACTCCTCTTATTTCACTCTCACCTTTCCTTATTTATCCTTGGTCACTCTTCTTATTCTATTACTCAATTCTCTGTCTCTAATGATGATGAAGTGGAGTGTTCACTTGAAATGTCGTACATTTCACTAGAACACAATGTCACTGCATAAACACTTATCCAATAACAAAATAATATATAATATGTTGGAGGGCAACATTTGATCCAAAGAGTCATCTTCTCTTCTTCAAGTTCATGTAGTAATGGTTGCCAAATGTACTTAAGCTTCCAGTGTCCATCTCCACTATTTTAGTCCCATTCTCTCCAGGCTTACACTTTATTTTCAGCTGTTGGGCGTATGATTTATCTAAAGATGGATCCACGTCTAAGTTTGCAATGAAATTGTAGATTCTGTTACTGAAAATGGGGCAGTGGGAAGTGTCGATAGTGTATACACCGAAGAGCACAACCAGGTCATTCACATTTAAACCTTTGCTCGCAAATGAGGATTTTAGCCGCTCCAAGTTTGCAGAAGGAGGAGGAAGGTTTGCCATTTCCTCATTTAGAATCGATACCACATCGTCCCTCCTTCCTATGGGTACACTCCACCATAGCCCTCCAAGCTTCCATGAGTTATTTAACCATTAATTCGTTAGTACATTGAAGGCTTGATCATGTGCTGAATTACAACTGAATTAATTTGATTTCGAGAATATTTTAAACGGAAGACAAATCAAACAATTACTTACCATATCAACTGCATCTCTGGCAATGAGTGTAAGAATATCAGCGCAAAAGACAACACTGGGGCATTGGTTTTCAAGTTATGTCTTTGCAGAGACAACATCGGGGCATTGGTTTTCAAGTTCTGTCTTGCAGATATCCCTCGTTAAAATAAGCCAATCACCCAGGCATGAGGAGTTGGCTAAAGTTAGATAGTTAGTTAGTTAAGTGAGAGTTGAGTCAAGTCTAGTTAAGTGATAGACGATTTTTAATGTGTGGTTGCATGTCAAGATATTTTAGGTGAGTTGTTAGTGGAAAATGTTAAATACATTTAACTGGGTTCATTGTAAGAATCAAGTTTTGTGTGATCAATAGAAAAGACACAGTTGATGTGTTTTGGGTGAATTTGTGTTTTAGCTTCTCTGCCTAACCAACAAATTGGTATCAAAGCTAAAGAAGGATCACAAGATCCATGGTGTCTGCAAAGCCAGTGAGAAAAGGACCAAGAAAAGAAATCCAACAATTTGTCAGAACTGTTAAACCTCCAACTTATCAAAATGATAAGTTAACACCCAGTCTCCCTATCAGAGAATTGGTTAGAGAACATAGAGGCCAACATCAACATTGTCGAACATGCAATTAGTTGGTAAAAGAATTGGGGAATGAAACCCTGAATAAACCACATCAGATCTTAATGGTTGTTCTTCTCCCAAGAGAAGAAACATCTAAGACAGTCAAAATCCTAACTAAAGATGTTGAGAGAGAAAGTTATGTCCCACGACGTAACTTACCCTATGCAGGATTCAGACAATATGATGATGATGGTACAAAAAAGAGGTAATTTATCCCTTACCAAATAGTCAATACAAATACCCCACAAGGAGTTGCCTTTTCCCAAGCAAACTATATGAATCTGCAACTTGACTTAGAAAGTAAAACTATAGATGATCTACATCGAGATGTCCTCAAGGTCAAAGCAATAGTTTCTGAAGAAAGAGAAACATGCATCAAAATCCCAGCACATCAGGAATTGATGATTTATTTATCTTTTTAGAAAATATTTAGAAACACCAGAAACATCTACAAATTTTCTATGAGCATTGTTTTGAACATGGCTTAGCCCTTAGTAAGACCAAAATGGAGATTGGTCTCACTGCCATTGACTTTCTCGGGTTAAGAATCGATGCAATCCGCATCTCTCTTCAAGATCATATTTTGCAAAATCTGCAAAAATTCCTAGACCAGATAACTAGCAAGACTCAACTACAGCATTTTCTTGGCATTTTGAATTATATACGGAGGTTTTAGAAAGGACAAGCACAAGATCTGGTGCTGCTCCAACAAAGACTACAAAAAGAATTGCCCAAATGAACTGATGTCATGACCACTGCAATACAAAATATCAAAAGGAAAGTGACTGAACTACCATCACTTATAAAGGAAATTTTTGTAGGGGAAGAGAATTAAAAGAACAGGGGTTATAAAAGGAGAAATTTAGGGTTTTTTGAAGAGAATTGTTTGCAGAAAGATGGATTTCTTCAATTGCGAGCCCCAATTCCCACAGTTTATAGGGAAAGATTATGATGTGTGGGCCATTAAGATGGCGACCACATTGCAAGGTCATGATGTTTGGGATTATGTCCAGTTTCATTTTTCAGAACCTAAGAATGAAGTAGAAGAACAAGCTCTCAGTAATGCAGAGAGGGAACAATAGAAGAAAGACAAAAAGAAGAATGCACAAGCGTTATAGCTTATCCAGCAGGGAGTGGAACGAGTAGTATTCCAGAAGATTATGATTACATCTTCAGCAAAGGAAGCATGTGATACTTTGCCAACAAACTATAAAGGTATGGCCAAAGTCAATATTGTTAAGTTGCAAAATACTAGGAGAGATTTTGAAAGGTTGCAGATGAAGGAGACAGAGGACATCGATTCTTTCATGAATCAGGTCATTACTGTCGTAAATCAGTTAAAAATTTATGGTGAAGAAATTAAAGATCAAACAGTGGTTGAGAATGTCCTCAAATCTTTGTCTACCAACTTTGATGTTGCAGTAGAAGCCATAGAAGAAGCCAAGGGTTTAGCATCATTAACAATTGATCAGTTGATGAGATCACTTATAACGCATGACGCAAGGAAAGACATAAATAAGGATTCCTCTTTAGAGACCGCCTTCAAAAGATAGGTTTCTATTTCAAGAGACAAAGTTCGAGGTAGAAGTAGATCAAGAGGTAGTGAACGAAGTGGAAGATATTGTGGTAAGAGAGATGGTTGAGAAGAGCATGAAAATAAAAGTGGAAGCAACTACAGAAGCTTCAACAATAATCGAAGAGTTTACAAATCAAAGGTGAGATGTTATTATTGTAATAAATTTGGTCACTATGCTCATGATTGCAGGAAGAAGATAGTTGATCAAGGGAACAAGAGAGCTAATGTCACTACAGAGAGTAATAACTCCATGTTCTTATATTGTCATACCATGCATGAACCTTCTGGTAGTGTGTGGCTATTAGACAGTCATTGCAGTAACCACATGACACGCAACAAGAATTTGGTTGCAAATTTGGATCAATCTGTGAAAACAAAGGTAAATTTGGGGACTGACCAGACTATGGAAGTAGATGGCAAAGGAGTGGTCAACATTTTGACCAAGAAGGGGGAGCCAAAGGAAATCTCATAGGTATATTGTGTTCATAGTCTCAAACATAATTTGATAAGTATTGGTCAATTGACATAGAAAGGATAAAGAGTTATCTTTCAACGTCAAGAATGTGTTATATATGACAAGCCCCCAAGCAAGGAGCTGATAGCGAAGGTCCAGATGACAAGAAACGACTCTTCCAGGTCATTTCTTTTACAGTTGCATGTTCTGATGATTATTGGTTATGGCACTTTTGGTTTAGACACTTGCACTTTTCTGGTTTAAGATTGTTGTAATAGAAACAGATGGTCAGATATTACCTCCCATTAAAGAACCTACTAGTACTTGTGAGTGTTACATCTTGGGAAAGCAACACAGTGAAATTTTTCCAAAGGGAGTTGCATACAGAGAAAAGAAACCTCTTGAGCTAGTGCATACAGACTTGTGTGGACCTATGAGGACACAGTCAATTGGTAGAAGTTTTACTTCCTCACTTTCATTGATGATTATAGTATAAAGACTTGGGTTTACTTCTTGAAGCAAAACTCTGAAACTTTCGCAAGGTTTAAAGAATTCAAAGCCTTAGCAGAGAACCAAAGTGATCGACAGATCAAGGTATTGAGGTCAGATCATGGTGGAGAATATGACTGAAAGGCATTCCATGATTACTGCAAACAACATGGAATCAGAAGACATTTTACAACCAGGTACACACCGCAGCAGAATGGTGTAGCAGAGAGAAAGAACAAGATAATTATGAACATGGGAAGAAGCATGTGAAAATCAGAAACTTGTCTAATGAGTATTGGGCAGATGCAATTGCATGTGCTATTTATGTGATCAACAAATCTCCTACAAAGAGTGTGATGAATAGAGTATCAGAACAAGCATGGTCAGGTATGTCTTGCAACGTATCTCATCTCAAAGTATTTGGATGTGTAGCTTATGCACATGTGCCTAAAGAGCGAAGAGGCAAATTAGATGATAAAAGTGAAAAATGCATATTTATTGGTTATAGTGAGAAATCAAAATCTTACAAATTGTACAACTCTGTCGCCAAGAAGACCATAATTAGTAAAGATGTTGTCTTCAAAGAAAAAGAGTAGTGGAATGTTAGTATAGACAAAATAGTTGATGCACAAGTGCCAATGATGGAAGAAGATGATGTTGCAGAAAAGGAGCAGCAAGAATCACAAGTGAAGACATCAACCATAGACACACCAACAAGGACTCCAATATTTTATGAGCAGCATGGATCTTCAAGCATATCAACAGATCGAGGTTCTCCTAACAAACAATTAGGTGATAAATCAAGCAATGGTAAGAGAAAGATGAGAATTTTGAAAGATATTTATGATGATTTGGATGTTATTTCAAATTTTGCATTGTTGTCATTCCAACCTTCTTCGTTTAAAGAAGCAATCAAAGATGAAAATTGGGTGCAAGTCATGGATGAAGAAATTGAAGTTAGTGAAAAGAATGATACATGGAATTTGATTGATTTACCAAAGGACAAAAATCTCATTGGTGTGAAGTGGGTGTACAAGACAAAGTTGAATGAGAAAGGTGAAATTGACAAATTTAAAGCAAGACTTGTAGAAAAAGGATTCTGGCACCAACTAGGAATAGACTTTGGAGAAACATTTGCTCTGGTAACCAAATTGGATATTGTAAGAGCACTGCTAGCTAGAGCTGCACAGAACAAGTGGAAAGTGTATCATATGGACGTGAAATCAACCTTCTTGAATGTAATTCTAGAAGAAGAAATTTATGTGCAGCAACCTCCAGGTTATGAAGTTGAAGGTAACGAAGATAAAGTTTACAGGTTGAAGAAGGCACTCTATGGACTGAAGCAAGCACCTACAGCTTGGTATAGCAAAATCAACAACTATGTGATTAAGAATGGATTTTGCAGAAGCAACATTGAGCCTACGTTGTACACAAAGCTAAATGAGCATGGGTAGATTTTGATTGTTTGCTTATATGTCGATGACATGATTTTTACAGGTGATTTTGAGTTAGATGAATTTAAAGTAACCATGATGAAAGAATTTGAGATGAAAGATCTTGCTCTCATGAAATATTTTTTTGGCATAGAAGTTGAACAATATGAAAAAATGAATTTTTATTTGTCAAAATAAATATGCCAAATATTTATTGAAAAGATTCAAGATGGAAAATTGCAAACCTGTCCCTACACCAGTTGCAACAGGTACAAAGTTAAGCAAGGATGATGAAGGATGAGATGTCAATCCAATTCTATTCGAAGGATTGGTTGTCAGCCTCATGTATCTCACAGTGACAAGACCGAATATCATGCAAGGAGTGAGTTTGATTTCCAAATTTATGGAGACTCCAAAAGACACACATTGGAGTGCAGTAAAAAGAACTTTGAGATACATAGTGAAAACTAGAGATTATGGCATAATGTATGCAAGCACATAAAAGAAGGATTTGATTGGATACACAGATAGTGAGTTTGCAAGAAGTTTGTATGTTAGGAAGAGAACTTCTGCTTATGTGTTCCATCTTGGTTCAGGTGTGATTTCATGGGCATCTAAGAAGCAACACATTGTGACACTTTCGTCAACGGAAGCAAAATATGTAACAACATCAGCAACAGTCTGGTTAAGAATAGTATTTGATGGACTCACGCAGAAACAACAAGGATGAACAACAATATATTGTGACGCCGCCTCGATTGCATTATCCAAGAATAGTGTGTTTCATCAAAAGAACAAGCATATTGATACTAGATATCACTTTATTAAAGAACTTGTGAGCAATGGAGAAGTTCACTTGAAGCCTTGTAAATTTAGTGATCAATTGGCTGATATATTTACTAAGTCATTAGAAAAAAATGTGTTTGAGTTTCATTGAAGAAACTTTGGTGTTGTAAGCCTAGCTAAGACAACATGCATGTTTGAGTTGTCATGAGTCATGTCTTAGTTTAGCAGTCGTAATTAAGGATGAGTGTTAAAATAAGCTAATTACTCCTACATGAGGAGTTGGTTAAAGTTAGAGAGTCCGTGAATTGAGTTTTGAGTCAAGTCGAGTTAAGTAATGGATGATTTTTAGTGTGTGGGTGCATGTCAAAATATTTTAGGCAAGTCGCTAGATGAGAAGCTTCAATACCCTAAGCGGGTTCATTGTAAGAATCAAGTTTTGTGTGATCAATAAAAGAACCGTGTGTTATGAGCGAATTTGTGTTTTAGCTTCTCTCCCTAATCAACACTCTCAAAGTCGCATTTGGGATACTGCCCTTCCCTTATGAGACAAAAACTAAAAACAGACTCAGGAGGAGAGGGGAGAACAAAGAGATTACTGACCCTAACCAAGCAATCACGAAAATGCATCCTAAGAGGAGGAGCTGCGAGAGAAGGGACCCGGACATGTATTTTGCAACAATGTCTCTCACAATGATCTCGGCCTGGGGCACGTCTTGCCGTAAAAACCCAATGTTGTGTTAGACCCGATACTGATGTGTTTGTTGCACCCACGACGACCGAGGCGTCCATGATAACACTAACAAAGATGAGAACTGAAACATGAGAGGATTTCCTGGTAACTGGTCCGATATCCATGTCGCTGTTGTAACAAAGAGAAATGATATAATTGAAGAGAATGAATTGCTGCTGTGAAGTTCGTCGAGTAATGAGTGAAGAGCATGGTGAACTTAAGAAGCGGACGGTGGCTTCGCAGCAAGGCGATTGTGGCCGACAAATTTGCTGCTGCGCCTCTGCAGATTATGGTCAATCCCCGCCCTGAAAACGTGAAGTGCAATTGATCGATTCGATAAAGAATCCGTGATAAATAGGTGGCTGAGGTGCGTGCTTGTTCCTTAACGCCTTTTCAAAATGGAATACACATAGAATACATAGAGAATATTATAGCAGCGTCACACCAAAAAACCATCAGAATAGCTCACACGTCCTCGATGAAAGTCGGACCATCACACGGCTGACACGGTTGAGGTCCAAGATGAGTTCTGAATAAATTAGCTCAGAGGGACTCCGTCCCTTCGACCATAGTTTTCTAGGGGTCGTTCTTTTAGCTGAACAAAAACACAGCCAGCCAACCTCTCACCGTTACGTGAAATTTGGAAAAATAATCAACCTCCGGAACTCAGTTGAGAACTAGTCACTTGCCAACTTGCCACAAGATTTCTTTAAAACCGACGTCTTTTCCAATAACCACCATACAAACATTTTCCGCATTTTACCTTAAAACATTTCCTGCTAACACTGAAACCAGCACTGGAACCGTCGCTCAAGTTTTTATTTATGCCTTACCCTTAAACACAAGTGAATTAAAGAATTTGAACCTGAAACATCATTTACATAACATTTCATTTTTATTATTATTGTATTAATTGTTTTAATATAATAAAAAAATTAAACAATAGTAAAAAAGTATTATAGTGTTATATTATAGATTTGTATATTATTTTTAACATAAATTTATATACTACCTTATAAAAAATATAAAATTTCATTAAAAATTATGTATGTAATATATTCATATTACAAAATGGTTGATTATAATTTTACTATATACATATAATAATAAAGTATATTTCTCAAAAAAGTCATTGCAACATTCATATTTACAAAATGGAAATAATAATCTATTCAAACCTTTCATATTTTTAAAGATATTTTCCTAAAATACTTTCCACTTTTCTTTCTTTAAAAGTTATCTAAATTATTAAAAAAAATAAAAATAACTAAACTAAAATTTATTAATTTATTAAATTTTATTTGAAAAAATAACAAATTCTTAAAACCAAAATGCTCTCTAACAAATTTTTCAATTTTATTTAAAAAATTAACCAATTAATAAAATCAAAATTCTCTTTAAAACAATAAAAAAAAAAAAATGCTCAAAAGACATTTCTTCCTTATCCTAAACCTGATTGTAAAATAAATAAATAAATAAATATGCACTAAATTTTATATTTAATATACAATAATTTCATGTATGTTGTTGATTTTATCAAAAATAATGAAAAACAAAAAATTAAAGTTGCTGATTAAAAATAAAAACTTGATTTATATGTGATACTCTCACGTGGATCATTTATTTTCAATAATAAAAAAGTAGTGATACACTTATATATTATAAATGTATCACGTGAAAATTATAACCAAAATTACATAAAATATACTTTAAATTGATTAGATTTATTAAATAATGAAAAATATAATTATGACAAAATATCCTATTACCATTAAATCAAATTAACTTCTGAAAAATTCTAAATATACTTCTGAAAAAATCTAAATATAAGACACATTTCAACGTTAGATATAAGATCGATAATTCCTTATTCAAATAAGAATAGGAAACACCATCTATAAATAAATATGGTTTTAGGAAACATGGTGTATATATAAATATGGTGAAGATACCATATTAGATGTTTATTGATAGGTAAATACACTAGTCTAATTAAACCATACTAATATAAGACCAGAAAACATGGTGTGTATATAAATATGGTGAATATATCATATTAGATATTTATTGATGTTGATGCGTAAATATATTAGTTTAATTAATTATAATTGTATAAAATAATGAATAAAATTATAATATGAACAAGAGTTGATTCGATTTTAGAATAAGGTTTCTAAAATTTTAATTTAATTATCAATAATTATTAGGTGGATGGTAGGGATTTATCTTCCATGAAATATCTTAGAATAATATACAAAAATCAAAGTTTGAGATTTATCTTCAAAGTAGTTATGCCATTTTTTCATTTTTAACTAAATTGATTAATTAAAAAGATCTCTTATATAAAAGTGTCATATGAAGTTACTTATAGTTTTTGGGGCATGTAGTATTGATAAGCTATGTATTGGCCCTTGGTATTGTAATAAATCCCACTTACAGATTAAGAAATTGGGGGTGAGAAGGTGGGGCAAGTGTTTTGATGCTTATTATGGATTGATGCTTATCAACATTTACCATCCATTTATATGGTTGTGCTAGTACCTTAATTAGTTTAGAACATGCTAATAGAAAATGGAATAATGACATTTGTAGTGATAGTGTTAGTGGTACATGAAACAAAGAATATATCAGCCTTATTCGAACCACATAAAACCCTTAGCCAACTCTTTAGATCTCCTAAAGACAAGGGTTAGGCCAACGCTTTAGATCTTGCAAAGACAAGTCCAATCCTATGTTTGGCCTAGGTGTCTATCAATTCACATACTCTTGTGGAAAGGATAACATAGGCCAAACAAGGAGGTCATTTAAAGCTAGGCTTGATGAGCACATAGTAGAAAGATTCCATAATTGTATATCTAATTTTTCTATTGTAGAGCACTCTCACAACACCAAGCACTTAATTTGTTTTCACAAATCCATGATCCTAGCCTCTAACCCCTTCCGCTCCACCAGAACACCGGAGAGGCCCTTGAAATTGAGAAAAACCCTAACAATTTCAACCATGATGATGGCTACACTTAGTTATTTGTGGAAGCCCATGATTCATCTTCTCTCCTCTAAGTCCTAGTCTTCCCTTGTCTTCTCCCTTCTGCTTTATTTCCATGTTCCCCTCCCTCATCCCCCTTCTCTGTCTATTTCATTCCCCTTGGTTTTCTTACCCTCTTAAAATCCCCTCAACCCCTTTCCTTATTCATCCTCATATCTCACTTATTTCCCTAAATATAATATTATTGATCCCCCTATAACATTTTTTTTACCTTTACTTTATGTAGTATTATTTGTTTTCTTTCTATTTATTATGTTTCTCTTTCTTTTTTTATTTTTATTATCCTGAACCCATACCCTTTAATCTTCTCTCCCTATTTTTATTCCTATTATCCTTAACCTATACTTACTATTCTTCCCCTTTCTCTGTAAATAATATTATATTTTTAATAATAATATTAATGATTCCATCATTTATTAGTCACTCAATAGTTTATTTATAATTATGGATTTGTTCCTCAAAAATTTTAACATGCCCCCTCACCCTTATCATAATTAATTATAATATTATTTACACTATATTTATCTTATTTTCTATTAATAATTCTTATTTGTTTATGAATCTAATCTCTTTAATTCCTCTCCTCACTCTTTTCCTTTTTTCACTCCTTGATTCTCTCTCCTTTTTTTGTTGTTGTAAACATAACTTTATATTACTATTGAAAACTAAGGGAATTACATGAGAATTTGCTTCTGAAATTTGTCATGACTTTGTGAGTCCCATTGTGATAAAAGAAAATCCCCATTCAGGATACCAAAAAAAAGGCCATTTTAGACATTTATATAGACATAGAAAATAGGTTGTCACTCAAACTATTCCATGTTCTTATGGACCACCCTTTACAAAATAATATACTTTGATTAGAAACTAGCATAATTACATCAAGTACAACAAAATAGCAACAGAGTTACCACAAAGCATAGATACTAGAACTGAAATAAAAGTGGACTAATCAAGGATGATGATTCTCAATCCTAGAGAGCCACCATCATGGGAGTTATTATCTGGTAAGGCTGAGTTAGCAGTGATGGTGTCGAGAGGAACTGTGTTAATTACTGCATCCTCTTCCTCATGTCCATTGGATTCAATATCAAAGTTTGAAGCTATATATCTTTCCACCTGAGTCAACCCTACCATTATGTCATCCAAGTTGTAGCGTATGTCCCTCATGATGTGCTTGATTTCTTCCTGGTCTATAAAGATTTTGTAGTTATCAACCTGTTTATCCATGATGATAATGCTTAGCAGTGTCTCCATTTGACAATGAAGGGTGATGGAATGAAGAAAGTGGAGGCATCTCTTCCAAAATTTTCCAGGATCTGGTACCCATTTGAGATAGCCTCCACTAATGTCAGAGTCAGAAAAATATTATCGGTCACCAAATTCCTTGGCTTCCAACCTCAGAATTTCCTTCCTGGCCTCCAAGGGAGCAACCTCAAAGAAATCAGCTACAGACTCCAATCTATAGAGTCCTTGATGCCTAGATGAGGAACACTGTGCAACTCTGCCTCATCATGCTGGTTGTCGATTCCTTGGTGCCATGTATTCCCTGCAATCAACAAAGACTACTACTTTGACTAACGAGAGGAAAGGATTTCCAACAATATAGTAGAGGATTCACCTATTCATCCTTTGCCTCTTTAATGTGGAATGGGGTGCTCCAAATGATGAACTACCCTATTGCTTGGGAAGGTCCGAACATTATCTCTTGCCTTGGTCGGTGGACTATGGACCATAAGCCTCATCGTACTCTAGCCTTCTTTATTATTTAGGGTATCTCGAAGTCTATAAATACCTTTATCTTTGATCAAGTTTTGACAAAGAATGAAAAATGTGGAGAAAAGGGTTGTTCTTCTCAATATTCAAAATAACTAAATAGATTACATTGAAAACATCAACAATAAATGACTGGAGTAGAACTCGACTAAACTGAAGTAAAATTGAACTATCTATGACATCTAGCAGACAAGAGAATCAAATGTGATGACATCTAGCAGACACTAAGATTAATATCTCAACATCCCCTCCTAAACTCAACTATTACAAGTAGAGACACTTATAATGCCTAATTTCTCTCTTTGAAATTCAAATAAATTTTTTCCCAATGGCTTTGTGAAAATATTTGCAAGTTGATCTTTGGAACCACAAAAGGAAAGTATTATGTCTCCATCATTAACAATCTCATAGATAAAATGAAAATAGATGTCATTGTGCTTCCTCTTTTTGTGGAAAACATGATTTTTCATAAAGAAATCGTTGAATTGTTATCACAGTGAATAGGAGTTGCCTCCTTCTGAACATTTGAAATATATTTCAATAATCTTCTAAACCGCACTGCTTGACAAGTTGTTGAATTTGCTACTACATATTCTGCCTTTGCAGAAGATATTGACACGATTGACTTTTTCTTGAATGCCCATAAAATTAGATTGGTTCCAACATTAAAAGCATACCCCGAGGTGCTTTTGCGATCATCTAAACTCCCTGCATAACCATTGTCTGTATAACCTGAAATTGAACAATTGTCAGAATATGTATAGAACAAACCATAGTTTATGGTCCCCACAATATACCTTAAGATCCTTTTTGCAACCTTCCAATGAGAAATATTTGGTGATTAAATAAAACTGAAGACAAAACTTACTGTAAACATGATATTAGGTCTAGTTGCAGTGATACGCAATAAACTACCAACTAGACTTTTATACAATGTGGGATCAACTAGTGGTACTACATCTTCTTTGCTCAACATGGTGCTCTGAGAAATTGATGTATCAACTGGTTTGCAATTGGTCATTCTAAACTTTTGGATGATGTTAGTGGCATATTTTTGTTGGCCAACAAAAATTCCATTAGCAGATTAGTGAATTTCAATGCCTTAGAAGTATTTCATGACCCCTAGATCAGTCATATCAAATTTTGTTTCCACTGCTTCTTTGAATTCTTCTAACATCATATTGCATGTATAAACAAAATCATCTATATGAAGGCATACAATAAGAATTTTACCTCCGTGAGTTTTGGTATACATAGTTGGCTCATGACTACTTTTGCAAAAACAACTTTTGATGAGATAAGTGTCGATGCGAATGTACCAAGCTCTTGGAGCTTGTTTCAAGCCATAAAAGGCTTTCTTCAATATGTATACCTTATGCTCCTGTATTGGAACTTCAAAACAAGGAAGCTTCTCTACATAAGCTGGTTCCTGCAATACACCACTTAGGAAGGCATATTTTATATCAACATGATAGACTTTCTATTTGTGTCGAGATGTTGTGGACAAAATGGTTTTGACAGTGTCTAACCTTGCTACTGCAACAAAGGTTTCACCACAGTTGACACCAAACTATTGTGAGAATCCTTTGGCAACCAATATTACCTTATGTTTCTCAATCTCTCCTTTTTCATTCAGTTGGGTTTTATATACTCATTTTACAACAAAGAATGAAGAATGTGGAGTAGAGGATTACTCTTTTCAATATTCAAAATAGCTAAATAGATTACATTGAAAACATCAATGATCAATGACTTGAGTAGAACTTGACTAAACTGAAGTAAAACTTAAGTGTCTATGACACCTAATAGACAAGAAAATCAAATGTGATGACACATATCTCAACAAGTTTTTTCTGAATATTTAGAAGACCTACTATAGTATCCTTTCATATTGGCCCCCTTCTCCTCTAATGAATCTCGTCCTCCCATTATGTGGGCATGGATGGAATCAAATTATGCGGGCATGGATGGAATCTTAAGTAACCCAGATCTCTTCCTCATTAATTAACCAGACCGCATTGGCATCTGATCTGCCCTTCATTTCCAGTAAGAACGCCAATCATACCCATCTTCTCCATCGATATTTCAAACTCAAACATAAACCAACTTGACGTGAGTCCATTGCTGCGGAATTTACGAGGGCCATTGTTGTTGGATCAGTGAGGAGGGCAGCATCTGATCCGAAGAGTCTGCTTCTCTTCTTCAAGTTCACGTAGTAATGGTTGTCAAATGTTCTGAAGCTTCCAGGGTCCATCTCCACTATTTTAGTCCCATTCTCTCTAGGCTTACACTTTCTTTTCAGCTGCTGCACATATGATTTATCTAACGATGGATGCACGTCTAAGTTTGTCGTGAAGTTATATATTCTGTTACTGAAAAAAGGGCAGTGGGAAGCGCCGATAGTGTGTGCACTAGAGAACACAACCAAGTCCTTCACATTTAAACCTTTGCTCGCAAATGAGGACTTCAGCCGCTCCAAGTTTGCAAAAGGTGGAGGAAGGTTTGCCGATGCCTCATTCGAAATCGATACCACACCGTCCCTCCGTCCTGTGGGAACTCTCCACTGTGGCCCACCGAGCTATATTGATGAGTCATTTGACCATCAGGTTGCTAATATCCCAGAGATGTTTGTGGTGAATTACTACTGAATTAAACTTAATTACATATTTGAAGAAACTGAAGTCACATCAAACAATTACTTACCATATCAACTGCATCCCTAGAAACGAGTGTAAGAATATGGCAGAAGAGACTACACCGGGGCATTATTATGTTATACGTTAATTATATTATAGTTTGAAATAAAACTATTAGTATATTTATATAATATTGTATAATAACAAAAATTTATATTAATATATAAATCATAAATATATAAATATATTATAATATAATTTTTATTATTTAAGTAGTCGTGAATAATGAGTAATAGTTAGATTTTATTAAGATACGCTTAATAATTATTGATGTTGTTGATATAAGTTTATTTGGGTATATTGTTTTTATCGGGGTATATCAATATCATTTACTAATATAGTTATAGATGTTCTTCATAAACACTTATCCGCGTATATCAACTACATTGGTAAATGTGGTTGTGTTAATTTTATTATATATATAATAATGAAATATATTGTTAAAAAAATTATTATAACATTTACATTTAAAAAATGAAAATAATGACATAGTTAAATTAAAAATTATTACAACATTCACATCTAAAATAATAGTCTATTCACACTCTCAACATTTCCAGAAATACCTACTAAAATATTTTTCTACTCTTTTCCTCTAAATCTTGGTGGTATAAATTATTAAAAATAATAATAAACTTTAAAAATAAGAATAAGCTAAATAATATAACTAAACCAAAATGGAATAAGTTAGATACTGTAACTATAACTAAACCAAAATGTGTTAGTTCATTAAATTTTATTTGAATAAATAACAAATTCTTTAAATCAAAATGATCTTTAATAGTTTTTCAATTTTGTGTGAAGAAATAACAAGTTAGTAAAATCAAAATGCTCTTTAAAACAATAAAATAATGTTGCACATGATAAAGAATGTCTTTAAAGAGATTTCCTCCTCATCACAACCTAATGGTAGAATGTAAATTTACAATAAGATAAAAACGAACCATTATAATTTTAATTGTGTACTAATTTTTATATTTGGCATAAAATAATTTCATATATATAATTGATTTTATAAAATATTGCATAAATTAAAAAAATAAAATTACTAACTAAAACTAGAGACTTGGATCATATGTGATATTATTTTGTAGATAATTTATTTTCAATAATAAAAATAACATTAAAAATAGTGATATATCAAATATATGCTAAATTGATTAGATTTAATGAATAATAAAAAAACTTGTTATAACAAAAATATTCTATTACTCTAAAATCAATTTAACTTGGGAAAACATCTAATATTAATACATTCCAACATTACATATAACATCGATCATTTCTTATCTATATAAGAATAGGTATATATAACTTAGGAAAACATCTAATATTGATACATTCGGACACTATATATAACATCGATCATTTCTTATCTATATAAGAATAGGTATATATAAATGGTGAAGATATCAATATATCTAATTATAATCATACAAAACAATAATACAAAATCATAAGAAGAATAGTATATTATCATTTAATCAAGTTAATCTATTTTATAACTAAGTCTATATGATTACCGATTTTGAAATATGATTTTTAAAATTTTAATTTAACTATCAATAATTATTAGGTGGATGGTAGAGATTTGAACTCCATGGAAAATTTTAGAATATTCATAATAGTATACACAAATTAAAGTTTGAGATTTATCTCTAAAGTAATTATATATATATATATTTAATTAAATTGATTAATTAAAAAATTCATATGTAAAATTTTCATATGAAGTGAGTTATGGTTTTTGGGGCATGCGATATTGTTAAGCCATGTATTGGCTCATGGCATTGTAATAAATCCTACTTACAGATTTATAAATTGTGGGTAAGAAAGCAGGGAAAGTGTTTTGATGTTTATTATGGATTGATGTGTATCAACATTTACCAATCATGTATATGGTTGTGCTAGTATTTTAATTAGTTTAGGACATGCTAATAGAAAATGGAATAATGACATTTGTACTGATAGTATTAGTGGGAAATGAAACAAAGAATATAATAACCTTATTCAAACAACATAAAACCCTTAGCCAACTCTTTAGATCTACCAAAGACAAGGTTGAACCTATTCTTGACTCAGGTGTCTATAAAATCCTCTACTCCTATGGAATGCCTTACATAAGCCAAACCAGCAGGTCATTTAATCTAGGCTCAATAAGCACAACATGAAACTTCCATAATTGTATATCTAAGTCTGTTATCAAAGAGCACTCTCTCAACACCAAACACTTAATTTACTTTGACAAATCTAACATCCTAGCCTCTATTCCCTTCTGCTCCATGAGAGCCATTAGAGAAGCCGTTGAAATTGTGAAAAATACTAGGAACTTTCACTGTGATGATGGCTACAAGATTGGATATTTGTGGAAACCCATGATCCTTCTTGTTTCCTCTAGGTCTTGGTCTTCCCTTGTATTCTCCCTTCTGCTTTGTTTCCCTATTCCTCTCGCCATGTCCACCTTCTCTAACTAATTCATTCCTCTTGTTTTCCTTGTCCTCTTGGTTTTCTTACCCTCTTAACGCCCCTCCCCCCACCCCCTTTTTCTCATTCATCTTCATATCTTAATTATTATAACCCTAAAAATAATATTGTTTTTTTTTTTCTCTGTAAAGGCTATTCTATTAAGATTAAAAAGAGAAAAAATATTTACAAAGAGGTTTGAACCTCTGAGGGGGCCGTAGCCAGCCCTCTGTCAAAAAACCGTTGCAGATATCGTTGTTCCTTCTGTTTACAAAAATGGTAGTCATAACCTTAAAACCTGAACAGACCTATATAGACCCAAGACTAAACAGTACAGTACGCTTCAGAGAGAGCTCCCATATTACTAAATATTGTCCTTTAACATCATTACAAAAAAGGAAAGCCAAAATAAAGTCCATGAGTGTGAACAACTTCCTGCTGGTGATATCAGGTACCATGCACACTGAGAATTGCCCACGAGATCCTAAAAACCAAAAACTGACATACTATCCTGAAGCTGTAACCAAAGGTAATTAGACCTGCTTTGGCTCACCTGTAGCGTTATCATTGACCTGGTCAGGGGAGCGCACCCAGGTTACCATCACCTCATCTTCAGCTTCCATCAAGTTTCCTTCTGGAGGAGGCACGAGATGCAGAACACTTTCATATAGGCGCACTGGTTCACAAGCTATGATTTGCTCCTGAGGAGAGTCCAGCTGAGTGCAAGCCTCTTCCTGATGACCCTCTTCGTGCACCGCAACAGAAACCTTGAGGACAACATCAGCCAAGCTACTCTGAGAAGCACTGGCATTCTGAGAAAGCGACTGTTCCTTGGAAGCTTCATCTAAGCTGGCGAGCTCATCTTCTTCCTCCGAGAAGATGACCGTGATTATAGCTGAGATGAGCGGTCTGTTGAGCCTGCTTTTGAATTTGAACCTGGATGTATGAAGAGAACTGTTAAGGGAGGGGCCAGAATCATCTGAGGGTGGAGAGGAAGGCGAAGCAGTGGAAAACGGGGATATACGACGAGGCGCAGAGCTACCACGCCCCCCCGGCCCTCCCCGGGACCCCGAATTGCTCCCGCGCCTGGGAATGCCCCGACGACGGGCCATAACCGAATATAACAGCAGAATGAATAACCTGAAGGACTGAGGGTGAGGGAAAATCAACTCACAGACTAATAGAACCCAAAATGAGAACCAGACTGTTATATGTAAGACCCAGACTCTGAGCTCACTTAAGATAGACCCGGCTTCCAGACAATACCCAACCACGACTGAGTGAACCCAATTCCCAACCCAGACACCTACAGCATGGACAGAGACCAAATCCCTTACAGAGATGATGTCGAAGACTGACTTGAGACACCAGACGCAAAAGGCGAAAACTAACTTAGAGCGCTCAACGCCTTCGAAGAGATGCAGAATTGTATACCTGAAGCTGACCAACTGGGAACAATTATGAGACCATGGCGGTTTCCCAGTTCTCTGGGTTTCGCTAAGACTCTGAGACCATGACCACCAGAAGAGACCTCTGCTTGCATAGACCGGAAACACTACAATGATACCTGAAAGGACCAGAACAAATGAACCATGGAGAATGTACGCCATCCTGATAACCTTCATCTGCGTACCTCGAGCTCGTGCCTGCATTAATGCTAATTGAATACCTGCCTTGAACTGCCTTACCTTGCTTAATTGCTTGCCAGTTGCTGGCTGCACATGCTCCAGCATTAACATCTATTAAAGACACCCGCATCCGGGTCTAAAAATAATATTGTTAATCCCTCCCTTAAAATGAAATATTTTACCTTTAACAAAGTTATTGACTTAATGAGAACTGTAATCTCAAAATGAGAACTTTAGCCAAAAAAAGTTCAAAAAACATGAAAAAATAGCTCAAAAATGAAAAGTGTTGATGTTGGAATAACATTTTTTAGCTAAATTCTCAACATTTTTTGAAAATGGTAGTGGAAACCATTTTTTTGCATGAAAAACATGAAAAATTACCCTGAAATGAAAAGTGTTGATGCAACTTGATGTTGCATCAACACCTTTTTCTTGTTTTATTAAAAATTCATTATTTTTAACAATGGCATCAAAATCTAAACTTTCATTTTGGCACCTAACACATGGATCCATCTCTACGGTTACTTGTTCCCCATTTCCTTCTCTAGAATGTTGCTTTCCTTCCTTTGACTCCACCAATCTATGGAGATGACTCTCCATAGTCTTTTAGCTACCAAAGCCTTCACAAAACATGTTATTTTTTATAATCACCATCCTTCCTCATCGTTTTGTTTGGTTAATGTCTTTAGTTGAACTAGTGGAACATTTTGATTTTTCCTTGACTAAAGAAATCCAAATACCATTTTTCTTATTCTCTGTAGAAATCCTTTGATAGCATCTAATAGGGTTGAAAGCACATGGGCGCTGAAGGAATAGTACCTCATTCCCAATACAAAGAATTGAAACTGTGAGCTAATACAATAGAAGTAAAATTACAAAATCAAGCACACAAATGACTTGATTGCAGAATTATGAGAGCATTAACCACAATACTCTTCTCCAAATTGATCAATGTTTTTAAACCCTTTAATACTTTGAGAAAAATGCAACCAAACAATCATTCCCACATGAATATCAAACAGAAGTGTATTGTGTAAATAGTCACACAAAATATGGGGAGGAAAACTGCATAGGAGGAAAAGAAAAGTGAAAAGAGTGAAGGCCCTAAGTGAGTGGAGTGAAAATTCACATTGGAGGTGAAGAGTGCATGCATTATAAATTTTCACATCCTTTCCTCCACAGAAATCCTCCATGAGGTTCTATTAGCTACCTCTGGTGCAAATACATAGTTGTATGCTAAAATTTATCCATTTACGGATAAAAATTTGTTACAATAATAAAAATTTAGGACATCAAATTTGCAGCATTCCATGTCATTCTCCAAGTTCGGCCTACTCCTACATGCCATGGTTCAAGCTCTCATTCTAGAGAAATGGAATTATGCCATTTTTATCTCTTTTTTTAACATATAGAATATTTTTGCTAGATTTTCTTTTATATATTTACCAAAATATTTGACTAGAAATTTGCTAAGAATATAATGTTGAACTGAGCATGTTTCTTTTGAGAATAATTGTGGTCATATTATTTTTGTTTTCATTGTTTTTCCTTATTTTTAGTGTCCACCATAGGATGAAAAATGTTCTGATTTGTTGTTGTATATTTTGTTACTATTGTAAGTCTAACAAAAACATCTAGAACATGAATTTTGAATGGTTTTCTATGTGAGCCAATTGTTTTTTTAAATAGTTACCAAATATGGTTGTATCTAGGCATGGGGTGCAAAAATATGGTCCAACCATGGATATGGCCATACTTTCTATACTTTATGGATATATATACAGTTAAAAAAAGTTTGAAAACATTAGTAAACCCTATGACGACATTCATTTGGCATTAGATCTATCCATACAACTATGATTTCTGAGTGCAAATTTTCCTTTTCAATTTTGTTTTAATCCCATCCACCTGGCTAAACATTTTTCTTATACAATTGTAGCACAATTGGGTTTTTTATGGGTTGGTTTATCTCTTGAATTTTCCATTACAACTGCAACTCAGTTGGTCCCTAATGAAGTCAACTCTCTTAGTCGAGCACACTCTTTTGTTTTATCCTTGAATGCACCTTTTATTAAATAAAATTTCTGATTTTGTTTCTTTAGTCGTGGCCCTGTTATGGCATGTCTAGAACAAATATTGTTTAGGGAATTGTTACATTGGGACACATACTTGCACCTTGGGTACATATCCTGGATGGTGATGGAGTGGTGGAAATGTGGATACATCCTAAATATTGCTAGGTTAGGCTTGTTTTGGATGCTTGGATGTACCATGTTGGATGAGGGGATGTCCATGCCTCCCCTGCCTATGATTTCACATCATGCCAAAAATCCAAAAACCTCTATTGGGTCCTAGCCATTTGTAGTGGGGTCTTACATGTTGTCTTCCTTATATTAAAACTTATGCAAACCTTAATTCAACTCATTTTCACCATTATTTAGTGTTTGTTAGTGTTTGGCATTAAGTTGGTTTTGGGCATTTCTTTAGAGATAAAAACTCACATTTGTAGTTGATTTTCAATGTGTTTTCCTTGGATCTGAAATTTTCCCTGCTAGAGAGTCATTCTTGTCACATTGGAGAGGCATTCCTTTGGTGTTTGAGAGGATTACTTTGCTCTTTTTACACAACAATATTTCATTGATTAAATTTCAAATTTTATCATTATTATTATTTTTTATGACACATGAACATTGAGAAATACATGATTCATTAGATATCAAAATGTGCAAATGGTATGACACATGAACATTGAGAAATACATGATGTTTTTTAAATTAATTGGTTTTAATTTGTTTAAATTCTTCATTTTCCTGTATTTATGCATGTTATTATATATCTGGCTAGGAACCTAAGGCTCTTAGGGTTTTGATTTTCCTCTGCTTTTCAATGATAGTAAACAAGAATGTTTGGAGTTTCTATATGATTCTAGATTAGTTGTGGGTAGAAGTAATTATACAACTTCCTGTTGGGTAAAACAATGGAACAACAAAATAATGAGATGGAGAATGATTTGAGCAAGGAATGTTTTATTTCTTGGTTCTAATTTTGCATCTGTGTATTTTTTAATGTATGATCGAGGTTTTTCATGATCTTTTGTTGCTAGAATTGGACTTGGGGTTGCTTTGAATTTGATTAATTTTCTCACATATAGTAATTTTCAAGAAAGTACACTTGCCATATCATGGCAAATTGCACGAAGAAGAAATTATCTTGTCACAACCTTAAGCCAACTATTGTCAATGATGTCTACTACAGTACAAGCCCTACCCCTCAAAAACAAATCTAGGATATCCATCAGAGTTGCTCAAGCTTGCACTGTAGCCTCAATGCACCTTCCTTGTTTTTCCTTGCTAATAGTTATGTTGGTGAACCCCCTTTTAGGGATTGGAACTAGAGTTGTACGGGTGAGAGGGAGACACCCACTTCTCTTCTTCACTCATATTCTTACAACCTTCCCATATGAGGGGAAATTCTTGTGGTTAGTCCTTATTTTCTATTTTACATATTTTTCATTCCTTGAAAATGAAAAATTACCATGTTTTCTATAAAAGGAAATTTGTTTCATTGAAAAAATTGCTACATATATTTTCAATTAGTTTCATTGAAACAATTGCTACATATATTTTGAATTAGTTTCATTGAAAAAATTGCTACATATATTTTCAATTAATTTCATTGAAACAATAGCTACATATATTTTCTCTAAATGAAGTATGAGGGTCTTATTAGAATCTCAAGAAATTTATATGATTGGAGAACCTTCGAACCATCCCACTAAAAGAAGCCCTACTCTATTTGGGCCACCTTTCATCAGAATCCACTTCTCCTTTATAAGGTAGTGTCTCACTTAATTCCTTCTCATTTTCGAAGCAACATGAGTTAATTTCTCCAAGTCACAAACTTTGCAAGCATGGTAAAGGGTAAATCTCACCATGATATGGTCAAGGGTTGATGGACATGGCTTTAAAGGCTGTAATAGGTGTCATGTTTGGATTTAGAAAAGAGATCCAAGTGGTGTTTTGTGCTCCCTGTTGATTAGATGACACTGGATTAAATTTGTATACAGACTCGTTGAGAATCGATCCATTTTGAAGCCTCTCCTATTACTGATGATAGATTAGCAATAGAAGTCAAGAGAGTCATTTATGGACTTGTACCAGAAGATATAAATTTTATAATATTACATGTAAAAATGAAATTTAAGGTAAATGGGGAGAGTAAACAATTACAAAAGTCAAGGCTATTTTTATCTAATGAAGCATCTTTTACAACCTCCCAATTGAAGATCAGAATTATATTTGAACTATGCTGGATACGGACAGAAGATCACAATAGGATTGGAAGTGTATTGTCTCCTTTTTTAGAGAGCAGTTATCTTTTTAGGCATGCTTTACCATGATATATATATATATATATATATATATATATATATCGAGAGAGAGAGAGAGAGAGAGAGAGAGAGTAATTGTATAAGTGATTATAAGATACCTACATTTTACCTGCATAGAGACCCAAAAATATAACCAATCAAGATATAAGTTTCAGTTCATTGGTGGAATAAAAAAAGTACAAAGGGCAAGCTTGTTTTTTCTAGCAACAACTATATATATATATATATATATATATATATATATATATATATATGCCAAAATGATTTTGACTTCTCTCCAACTCTTTAGTTGATATACCATAAGGGAATTCTGAGACAATACTTATTTTGTTTACTCTTGTGGTTTCCATCCAAAACATGGATCCTCTTTAATGAATTGGAGTGACACAAATGAGATGTCTTGGGATTTGAAAATAATTTTCTTGTTACACCAGAGGAAATTTGAAATTTATTTTTTTGTTATACATTTTCTATACATATTTGTGATTACATTGTAAGGTGTTAAGTGGCTAATTTGAGGTTGTGATGATGATTATAGAGAGGTTGGGATTTAATACAAAAATTAGTTCACTCAAACAAACATGTTCACTCCATTGGTCTCTGTATCTTATGAGTTCGCATATAAGCCCCATTCTAAAAGTTAACTGAAGGAGTTTGAATACCATTGTTGAGATCTAATTCAAAGAAATACTTGTATTATATATATATAATCGGAATTTTACACAATTCATATATTTTTTTAAATCCTCAAACATTATAGGTATTATTTTTGAACTAGAGTAGATAATTTTTTTACAATATCACCACAACACATTCTAAAATGCCAATTTGATTCAATGTGATTTTATCCAATACTTAGCAATCAAAAATGTAGATAGATGATAATCAACACAGGCTGGGAGAGGTCATGGGAGTGTACATCTTTGTCACATAAAACAATGGACTAGATATACACAACATGGGTTTAAAAATCTGCATTTATAACATTTTAAGAAATAGGATACCGAAATATTTATAACCTTTTCCTCACTACATTAAGGTAAGAACCACCCCCTTTAACTAAAGTAATAAGAAATAAATTGTTTATATATATTGTGTGCATACAAAAAAATTGGCATTGTATATAGTTCTGAGAAATAAAATTGAAACGAAGATGTCTCACATATTATTCATAAAATTGATTTAAATCAATAACTTAGTAAAAACAAAACCTTACAGTGACCGACAATGTACAACACATAAACTAATTTAGAAATTGTTTTGTTCTACTTTGTCTAAACATCCTCTTGTTTTGATGGAAGATGACACAACTAATATTAGGATAGATTTAGTATTTTTTCCCTGTTGGAATATTACAACATACATTATCCATATGAATTTAATGAAATTCCATACTTTGGATTCACGAAATAATGTCTCAAGGGACTTTAGATTTGGGAAATAATGAGCTTTGATAGTTGAACATAATAATCATTTTGAGGTTAATGAATATTTTTTTCATTTGATGGTCTTATTACAAACATCAACCTCAAATATCCTCTTCTCTCTCTTGAAAGAGATTATTCTAATTTGTTTAGGATATTTGTTTCATTGTATCTTGACAAACTTTAACGCAGATCTTCTTGTGATGGGAAAGTCTAGTGAGTTAAACACTGAGACGAGAAGCAATTTGGAGGAACAATGATATAGAAGCCTTTTAATTTACTTGATATATGGTTATATGTAGGGTGCTAAAAATTCAACTATTGTAAATAGTCAAATTAGTCATCCCTTGTTATTATACATATAATTGTGTTTCTCTCATTAATCTAAAATTTAGAATAATTATGGTGCTGATTTAAAAGTATTGGAATCTCCACACCTACCCTTTCCCCCTCTTAATGGGGTTTTCCGGGCTTTCCTCATCTAACCCACTCATTTGTCTCTGTCGTGCAACCTATAGGAGAAAATGGAGCAACTCATGCACCAATTTTAATTGATTTTCTATCAGACAATTTTGTTAGCAGCAGATAATAATTCTCCAAACTGAAAACAAGTCTCAGATAGTTTCAGCTAGTGAGTACATTACTTTCATTAATGTGATTTAAGATTATTCTTTTGTTTTTTTGGATCATATGGTATATACCCTATTTTCCTTGGACTACGTGCATCAGTTATTTTAATATATTTACATTAGTGTGAGGCTTGTATCTCTCCCTAGATAGACTATTTCTATGCCCTCTTTATAGCTCATGTGAACTTATTCATTCTTATTAGAGATTGTAGCAAGTAATGTTTTGATTTTATTTTCAATTAAATTTCTACTTTTTTCAAGCTTGTGTTTTAACTTTTCTTTTAAAAACACAATAACTGGATTTTATTGCTTGAACATTTTGTAAAATATTTTTTCATTATTTATTTATTTGTTTATGAAAATTTGTGTTATTTGCTCTTAGCTAATGTTTCCCATAAAATAGAAAACTTCATGCCCCTGCTATTGAATTTTCTCATTGACAGAAAAATGCAACTGCTACTGACTTCAACTATTTCTTGTTTTAGATTCACTTTGTCATTCCCTCCAAGATAGGTTAAGTAAAGGGATAGGAAGAGGTCCTCTTGATGAAATACGCCTGAAGCTTCGTATAAGTGCTTGTATGTTATTTATTTTTCCTTTCTTTCTGTGATGACTGCATTACTTTGGTTTGTGATTAATAACTTGAGAGAAATCTTGAAATAGTCATTTGACAATTTTTTTGCTCTTTTTAAGAGGATGAGAAAATGAACATGAACATCTTGGTCCCACTAACTAATATTTTTCCATTTCTGAAGAAATCTATTATTGGATATGGCATTTGTGTGTATTTGATGTTTTTTCAGATACCTTCAATTAAAAATGAATTGTTGAAAGGATAACATAGGTTTAAAAGTATCAACCCATTCATAATGATGCAAATAACATTGTGAGAATTGCAACCTTTCGCCCTTCCTACATCTCCATGTTGTATATGAACAAATTTGTTAATAAGATTTATTGATTACGATGGTAAAATGTTCCTAATCAAACTTTTTTTTAAACAAAATATCTATATATACAATTTGATGGACTACCATAACTCTTCACATAAATATTTAAAGGGTGCTAGCTCAATGGAAGAGCATTTTATTTTTGGTGGTTCGATTCCATTGTACCCTAACATGAATTAATTAATAATATTTTAGATTATTTTTAATTGAATATTTTTATATTGATTTATTTCAATGGTGAGATATTTTTCTAGATTTATTGTTTTATATTGTCTCTAAAGAGACAAAACTGATATTGTATTATTTTTAAATATAATTTTTTATTGTCTCTCAAGAGATAAATAGCTATAATTAAAGACATATTGTCTCTATAAAGACAATATGTCCTTAATCCCAACTATTGTCTAAAGAGAGACAAAAACTAAATTGTATCTTAAGGGACAAAAATGCTGGTGTTATATATTGTCTTTATAAAGACAAATTTTTAAGACAATAATTTTTAAAACAATGCACAAATTTGTTTTTGTCTCAAATTAAAACTACTTACCCAAAATTATTTCAAATATTATCTTAAAACCCCTATATATATATATATATAATAGAGAGAACCTCCTGCAACTACTCGCCTCGTTCGGACTTCTTTCTAACTCAGACGACTACTCTCCTCATTCGGACTTGTTTCCAACTCATACACTTTACTTCTTGTGTGAAGTACATCGAATGGTTCTTGTTCTCATTATTAGTCGTTCCATCATGTGTGTGTGTGTGTCTATATATATATATATATATATATATATATATATATATATATATATATATATATATATATATCCCATTGTGAGCGTGAACAGTTTGGGTGGTCAAGCTGACTTGCTCCATCTTGGGTGTGGGTGCTCATATAGTCTCGGCTGACATTGTTTCCATCTCAACTTGTGCTTAAAACCCCAACTTTCGGTCATGTTGTCTTGTTTTGTCTCGTGTTTGGGTGCTCGTGCAGCCTTGACCATCTTGCTCCAACCTTTGAGTACACTGGTTTCACCTCGAGCGCATTTGTTCTATTTCGGGTGCCCCAAGACCAATTCTAGCACATTCATGCCAGCTTGAGCACCATAATGTGAGCATGTTTCAGTATGACTCGAGTGTCTCCCATGCCATCATGTCAACTCAATGAGGAGAGATCAACGCTTTGGGCAAGCAGTTGAGATGGACATGCCTATGGGTGCTTAGGTCCTTACAAATATACTCTAGTGTTATAAGGATACTGAGTGTATTTGGACTTCACTCAAATTACATTAATGAATCACCAATTTAATATACACACACACACACACGAAAGAATCATCCACTAAGTTATATTGATTCTAACCATTATTATTTTAAACTCTAGGTGTCTATTTATGTTTTTTTTCAAAGATAAGTGAATTATAAGGATTTGAATCTAAAACCTAATTACACACAAAACATCATTTTTATGGGCATTGTGAATTAAGCTACTTATATTAAATATATATTATAACTATTAATTAATTATTTATTTTATTTTTCTTAGTAATTTAATATAAAATAATTTATTAGTTAATAGTATAGTTATCAAGTTCGAATTCGATAAAAGTTCGATTCAAAATTTGCAATTTTGAAAAAAATCGACGGTAGACATGTTAAACATTTAGAAATATATAGTTTTCTTTCTATAACAACAACGACTTTTCAGTTTCTTATCATTAATTTTGAAATTTAAATAATTTCTATTAATTTTGACTTACATAAATAATTTTAAAATTATAATTTATTGCAAAAAAATTCACTCTTCTCTCTAAAATTTACCTTATTTTCAAAACTCAAAACTTTAATCTAAAATTCATCCCTAATTTTAAAATCTTTGTAAATTCAATTTTTAATTAATACACATTTAAACATTAAATATTAAAAACTTATATAAAATTTATGTTTAATGTAAACATATTTAAAAATTCAATTAAACATAAAATTAGCTGACTTCACTCTCAAATTCTTTGTAAATTCCAAAAGGAAACAATGAAATTGAAAAACAAAAAGCAAGAATTTTCACACCAAGTTATAAAAGTTCAACTATACATAGAATTAGATAACTCCACTCCAAATTCTTTCTAAACCCGAAAAAGAAACAATGAAATTGAAAAGCAAAATGTAGAAATTTTCCCACCCAGTTATAGTTCTGATCCCACTGCCATTTACTCAAATTCTTTATAAACTCGAAAAAAATAAGGAAATTGAAAAACAAAATGTAAAATTTTTCCCACAAAGTTATACTTTTGATCCCACTGCCATTTATTTTGGATTTAGAAAACACAACTCGCATAGGGGAACTTTTTATGAATCAGCCCCAACATGAGTTAGGATGCGATGTGATTGCATATCGCATAGGGGAAGTGCTTTACGAATCAGCCTCCAACAGGATCCAGGGTGCGATGCGATTCCCTATTGCAACCACATAGGGAATTGTTTATGAATCGGCCCCAAACATGAGTGAGGATGCGATGCGATCACATATCACAATGGTATAGGGGAAGCTCCTTACGAATCGGCCCCTCGAAGGATTTAGGTTGTTTTCTGATTGCATATCACAATCGCAAAGGGGAAACCCTGCCACCCCCGGTTGGTTATATACCATATATATTTTAATCGGAGTCAACACCAAGGCCAGTGAGGCTCGAACTCACCCAGCCCATGTGGGCCGGCCCCCAGTGGGCAACCCCATATTAAATGTTACCAACAAACTATTTACCAAATTTAATGTAACCGCTTCATGCCGCCAATGAAAAAAATTAATGCCATTTTAATACACGATTAAAATAAAATGTGAAGATTGGTGGGTAAATGTGATTTGAACCCCAACCACCTCACCTCCATTCCTTCGCCTTAACCACTATACCATAGTTGGAAACTTTGTTAAGTCTGCATATGCGTCGATATAAAAACGCCTCCATTTCTCATATGTGGGGGAGAGCACGAGAGCGGAGAACCAACGAATGATCGACGGAGTGGAGCAGAGTTTTGATGACAAAGGTGGAACCAAGAGGCCAGAATCAGGTGGCATGGATTCCGAGACAAGAATATTCTACAAGAATCTTTGCAAAGAAACTTTTGATGTTGTGAAGAATCTTTGAGATTCCATGGGGAGGTAAATTTTCATTTTATCAGAATGATATGAAGTTTACAGTGATTTTAACCAAAGTTTCAAAGGTAATGTGATGGTGAAATCAGAATCACCATATCATCAATAGGTTTTGCATATTCCTAGCAGAGAAAAATCTTTGAAGAATCATAAGGGAATCTTCTAGATTCCTTGGACGCTGAAATTCGCCAAAGTCAGAATGCAGCCAACTTTATACTCAAAAGTCTCAGAATCTCGCAAGGATCATTATGGTGAGATCATATTTGTGATCTGAGTTGCAGATCTCCAGTCAACCTAGAGAACATAATCTTTTGAGAAACACAGGGAATCTAAAAGATTCCTACAACCCCAGATTTTGACGGTGTTAGAATTTGACAAATGGATAGTCGATTTTACACCTCTCGATGACAAAAATTCAGTGGTGCAGTCAATTTTTGCATCTGAGCCTTCCATTTTTTGGCAAAATTCAAAGGTGAAGGTAGATGAATTAGTCATGTCATGTTTTCCTTCATAATTACTGAGATGATATATTATGTTTTGACATCCATGTTTGATGTTAGGTTGTGGGATCGATTTTGCCACATTATGTGAGATGTATTTAGCTTGTATTTCTACATATTGTTGTTGAGATCCCTGTGTAACTATCTTGAAGGGATACTCATTGCCACATTGTGTGAGATCTAGTTAGTTGTCATACTGAGAGGAAGCCTTCTTGAGTGTGAATTCCTGTAAGTGTAATGTCTCGTGGAGAGACAAGTCACTCTTGTTTGAGGGCATATGTCATTTCTATGACATGGACTCTTCCATATACATCATCATCCCTTTCAACATTATTTGAAGTAGCCTCCACCATCTTGACACCAGGCCTGGAGACGTAGTCCACACTGTATGAACTCCGTTATCAAATGTATCGTGTTTTGACTTGTTGATCTTGTTATGCTTCCTCTTGCTTAAGCATGCATATGTGTTTTTTTATGCTATTTTAAATGCAATTCTAACAACTTCACACAAGTAGAACATCTTGGATAATTCTGATAGCTGAAGGAACCTAGATCAACATTTCATATAATATAATTTATGTGGTTGAAGTTATTTATAGTTGTACTTGATCTTATTTAGTATTTTAATTAACATATATAACTTTTTTTCATATTAGACAAACATGTACATTGTATGACATTTTTTTAAAATTTAGTTGCAAAATAATGCGAATTATTTTATGTTGATTATGTTGATTAATAATGAACATATAAAATCAATCTAGAACTACCAAATTAGTAATTTATATTGATTAATGGTGAACACAAATAAAATGAATATACAAGGACTAAATTAGACATTTATAATGATTATTAATGAATGTAAATGAAGTGAATATAAACTACTAAATCAATCATTTATATAAATTATGAGTATGAAACTACTAAAAAAAGATAAATGATTATTGTAAATGATAAATTTGTGATTATAAATGATTACTAAATTTTGCATATATATGACTATTAGTAGCTAATTTACAATATTTTATAACACGACTTATATTTAGTCATATTTCTTTGGTCACTAATTGGTTTCAAATGATGACTAAAATTTACATATATATGACTATTAGTAGTTAATTTATAGTATCTTATAATGCTGCCAACATTTTGGTCATATTTCTTTAGTCATTAATTGGTTTTCACGAGTGATCATGTAGTAGTATATTTTGTTGTGTGTTTGGTCATTAATTGTGGTAATTAATCACTAAATAATGACTAAATTAATGACAAATTTTATGACTAAATATAATACTAGATTATAAAATTGAGATGACCAATTAATGACTAAGCTAAATATGACTAAAAGTTGGTCGCGTTATAAGATACTATAAATTAGCCATTATTGATCACCCACTGAAAAATGGTCTTTTATATGAAAATTTTAGTTGTGTTTTTAGTAACTAATTAGCCATTTTGTACTAGTGATCAACTGTTGGAACTATTATTGTAGCAATCTTAATTCTAACAATGACAACTGTAGAATCATATAAAACACATAAGATTTCAAAAAGAAGGAAATATAAATGAGATCCGCAACACATAAAGGGTGATTATTGAGTTAAAATGTTTTGCACTTGGATAGCAGAGCCACCAAAAAATTAGGAAGAAACATAAAAAGACTGCATTGGATGGAATTGTCGTTTTTGTTGGTTATGGAATAATCTCAATTGGTGTCATATTTTCTCTTGGTGTGCGGAAAATCCTATGGAAGGATATTAAGATTTGAAGCACAAATATTATAGAGGTTTGGTAACATCTTGAAGAATTGATCCCAAGACCAATTTTGTTCTTTCAAATTCAAATGAGCTTTCCTTACAATTTACTCAACAAGCTTCAGGATTGCATTAATTGCTTAGATGGTGGTTGGTGTATTCATCGACCAACACAGTTATGGTAGAGTGCAATAATTAAGAAGTCAATCCAATTTCCTAATATCGGATGTAAGAAATAGATATGTTTAGATTTATCTCCTTATGAAGCTACATCTGGATCAGAAGGTATAATGGTCACTTCTCTGACAACTTGGGATTTGTTTCGTTGATTTAGGCCTTCTATTTCTAGCTATCATCAGTCAACCTTTATATTAGGAGGATTTTGGGCAGCAGACAAAGATCCTTTTCA
Organism: Pinus tabuliformis; assembly: GCA_031772625.1. Lineage (NCBI taxonomy): Eukaryota > Viridiplantae > Streptophyta > Pinopsida > Pinales > Pinaceae > Pinus > Pinus tabuliformis. The sequence continues at coordinate 661,464,625 of CM062820.1, read as the reverse complement.
ACAGTTGGGAGGGAACCATTTTGAAATTGGTCGAGTATCATTCAAACCTACCTTTCCTAGCCTCTTGTGAGCCTCAATATTGGGGGGATTTCTAGGCAGGGTTCTGTGATCCAACTCAGTGCTTGGAAGGGATCCAAATCTAGAATTAGATGGACCAATTATATGCAAAATATTTCCTCTTATGCATTTTCTTGATTGTGATTGGACATATCTATAAAGTCATTTTCCATTGGACTATTTTAAGTCCTTATTAGACTTTCGATTATGACTATATTTTGAGGTTTCATTGGACGGGTCCCATCCTTTAATATTGACTAGATATGATGTGTCTCTAGGCAGGTCCCTATTCTACAAGGCCTACTCACTACACCTATGCCTTTCACTGAGCTTGATTAGTTTGGTTGGATTTTGACATTTTGATAGGCCATTGACTCTTCTTGTGATTGGTTGGCTCGAATGGAAGACATTATGATTTCCCATCCTCTCCTAAAGTTGAAAAAATGATTGAAGTAACACTCCAGGCAGAGGACCAATATACTCGATCGCTCTCTTTCGATTGAGGTGTGGACTATGAGCAAACATCCAAGCAATATTATGGATGTGGGGTGAAGTTTGTCTCTCTCCCTTGTAATCACAAGGCCATTAAAGCATCGTTACAGTCTAATGGTTTAGTTATTGAGGACGACGATTATTGGGATGAATCCATTAAATTAAAAACCCAAGCTCTAGTGGTTCGATGGGTCTTAGGTCACTACAACAGAGTTCATATGAAAAAATGGATGGAAACTTGGTGGTTTCCTCTCCTTAAATATCGTTCGCGTGTCAGCGCCCTTCAAAATGGATAGTGTGCATTCCATTTTTTGACTCCAACAGATACAAATTTGATTGTTGCTCGCCCTTGGGTTCAGGGCTGAGGATATTTATGCTTACAATGATGGTCCTTCGGTTTTGATCCTACTATCAATCTGCCAAGGTGAAATATATTTTGGGTTAAACTCTCAGGTCTCCCACTAGAAATCTAGACTCAAAAATTTATTACAAATATAACCAATGCAATTGGTAAATTCTATTACCTATATGAGGGCATCCTGGGTGGTTTGGAAAAAATGCATCATGGGTTTTGGTTGACAGATGGATGATAGGGGTCCTTCCTATAGAAATTGACTTATATTGGGGTCCCTGTTCACATAAAAAAATCATTGATTACTGGGCTATTCCATTCTGATGTCTTTGTTACCATGAAACTTGATGTCAAAAATCAAGTTCCTCTGTTGATTAAGGATGACACACTTTTTCTCAAAAACACTCTACCAAACTTCATGCCAAGATAGGTAATCCTCCAATAAACAATTCAACTGTCCCCTATCCCTCTTCGTCAAATTTCCCTCCTCGTACTATGACTAATCTTCCTCCCAATATTGCTCACTACAAACCTATTATCAAATCCACTACCCTTGCAATAAAAATCCCTTGTCAACATTACTAAATCAGTCATTGATGCTTCTTGATCCTCAATTAAAATTATATCCCACTTAAGAGCCTTCCAATACTGATCCATAGTTTTCTTCCCCTATCAAATTTGGGGCCCCATCTAATAGAACCTTTTCACTTTTCTTGGAATATCTGGAGCTTCAGATCTTGGCCAGAGAAACTCAAAATACCATGGAACCTTTGTCTATCAAAAATTACTTCTTTTATTACCATGATCGTTTATCTCCCCTGACCTCTCATAAGAATCTCACTACGAGAAGAAAGAAAGGGAAAAAATATAAAAATATTTCAAATTGTACATTGGTTCCATCAAACTTGATAGAACATTTGCATGTTTCCAAAGACAACACATCTTCCCAATTAGATCCTGCATTATTTAGGGTGGGACACATAGATGTAAATTTACCCAATCCTTGGGTCCTTAGAGCAAAGCCTCCTAAATTCAATCTTCCTTAATGTTAATCTTGTCTCTAAATGTTTGTGGTCTGGGATCAACCCACAAAAAAATCATTGAAAAACGTAATTGAAATCTATAACTCTCGAATAGTACTTTTATAGGAAGCTATGACAAGAAGGGATAAGGAATGGAAAAACTTGCTTTAGATCTATCCAATTTGGTATGTTTGTGCCACCAGTGCCAAAGGCCTCTCTGGGGTTTGACAGTCATGTGGAACCCATAATTACATTACTTCAAATCTTACAACACTTTGGTGTGAATCATTATCTTGGGTTGTAGTAGAGGCACAAATACCTCGCTACACATTATTAATGCTTATGCCCCTTATGCAAACATAAATGACTTCTAGAATTGCGCTAATAATAGTGGCCTCTTGGATATTGAATCTCTTATTCTAGCAGGTGACCTTAACTTTTCAATTGAATGTTTAGAGATATGGGGCTCTCTTAGTTGTCCACACTCTTTGGGATGTTACTTCAAAGATATTGTCTTGCAGAAGCACCTTAGAGACATCATGTTTGTTCGTCTGGGCACCACCTGGAGGAATGAGAGGCGGGATGAGCAAGATTTAGCCAAATGCCTTGATAATTTCTATGTTAAAGTTACTTTATCAAGAAAACTAAAGGAATTTCAATCCAACATCCTCCCAATTAAAATATGTCATCACTTCCCTATCTTGTTGAATTGGACTGGGATTCAAAGCCAAAAGGCCCCTCCATTTAAATTCAATCATTTTTGGTTAAAGGATCTAGACTTTATTGCTTTGGTACTTTCATCTAGGTAGTCCTCATGTCGATACTTTGCTCCTCTAAAGATGGATAAAATCAACCAAAAGTTGCGTTCACTCAAGGCGAAGGTCAGAATATCGGCTAAGAAAAAAAGATGAGAGAATATCCAAGAACTCATCTCAATTGATCAATAAGAAAAAAATTTAGGGGACTCAAGCTCCCCAACCTACTTTTCCTACTTAAAAAAAAAGAGATTCTCCAGTTGGAAATACGAAGATCAAAAATCCCTCTATCAAGTTGAAGAATTACAAAAAAAGAGAAGAATCTTATGGATTGAAGTTGGAGATAAGAATAATCAAGTTTTTCGCAAACAGGTCAGCTCCACGCACAAAAAAAACTCAATTTGGAGCATAAAATCATAATTAGGTGAACTCTTGACCAATCAATTGGATATTAAAGTAGAAGCTAGAAAATATTTAATTAATGTATATTTTTCCAGGCCTCAGGTTCCATTTTGTAAAAAATTGGTAGTGTGTGAGTTGTTCCCTTCCTAGTCCAATCTAGAGGAATGCAATCATATGGAGCGCCCTATAACACAGGAAGAAGTTCTACAAGTATCAAAAGATCTGATCAGAGGTAAAAGTCTGGGACCTAACAGGTAGACTATGAAATTCTTCCTACACTTTCAAGATCTAATGATTACATAGCTTACTAATATGGTTGAAGAATCCATGGGTCTTGGTTGGGTTTTGGTGCCACAAATGCTACCTTTATTTGCCTCATTCCTAAGGTCACCAAAATGGTATAGTTTTCTAACTATTGCTTGATTTCATTATGCAATATTATTTATAATTTCATATAAAAAATAATTCCAAATCATCTTAAGCCTTTCTTGTCCAAACATATTTCTGGGGAGTAATTTGGTTTTCTTAACCACGTGAACATCCATGATGTTGTTGGAATTTCACAAGAAGTCATACATTCATTCAAGAAAAACCATTTGGATGCTTGTCTCATGAAGATATATTTATCAAAAGCCTTTTACTGTGTTGATTGGGAACTTTTGTGGATGATTCTAGAGAAGATTGATCTAGGCAGAACTATGATTAACTAGATTAAAGCATGCATAAAATCCACCTCTTTTTCCATATTGATAAACAACCTCCCTACATATTTTTTCTCAACCTCCAGAAGACTTAGAAAAGGTTGTAAGATGTCTCCACTATTATTCCTTATCGTCATTGATGGCCTAAGCAGGAAAATCAAGGATGCTTGATCTCGTGGTATCATTATGGATTCAATTTAGTGGCTACAGTCTCCATATCTCAACTTATCTTTGTGGATGAATTGATGGCTATTGGGATCCGTAATCCTAAATAATGGGTAGCATTTCATTATGTCCTACAAGACATTGGTCTTGCTTCAGGCCTATTCATAGAAAAAGCCAAGTCCCTTCTGATATCAAATGACCCTGATGCAACATCATCATCATAGATTTCCAATACCTTTTGGGTTAAAATTGTTCACATTGATGAAGGCTTTTGATACATGGGTTTCATTTTGAAACCGAATGGTTATAAAATCCGTGGTTGGGATTGGATCATATAGAAAATCGAGAAGACGCTTAATCCTTCGTCACACAACTGGATTTCTCCTAGGGGTTGACTTGCTCTGATTAAATTATTCCTCCATAACATCCCTATCTATTGGATTCATATCTTCAAGCTACCAAAGGGCGTGATCAACAAATCAGACTGCATTAGATTGCGTTTTTTGTGGGCAGGTATAAGCGAAGAACGGAAAATCCACCTGGCTTGTATGGACATGATCGATCTTCCTATTTCCCTGGGTGGATGGGGGACAAAAGACATAACTTCTTTTAACATGGCTCTCCTACTAAAAGAATTCTGGAGAGCAGTTACCCGCGAAGGACTTTAGCAACAAGTAATCTACGGTAAATAACTCTAGAATAGGGAGTTCATTGTCTGGTTGGGTGATGGCAATTAGGATCATCCCTATATCTCTTACTCCTGGAGAAGCCTTCTATCAAAAAATCACTGGTTATTTGGTAATCTTAGATGGGCATTCGGCTCTGGTTCTTCTATTGAAATCAGCCTAGACTCGCTCTTAGGGCATATCGCAATCACATAGGGGAAGTTTTTACGAATCAACCCCAACATGAGTTAGGATGCGATAATATTGACTTCTCTCCAACTCCGTAGTTGATATACCATAGGGTAATTATAAGACAATACTTATTTTTTTTACTCTTGTGGTTGCCATCAAAAACATTGATCCTCTTTAATGAATTAGAGTGACACAAATGAGATGTCTTGGGATTTGGAAAAAATGTTCTTGTTACACTGGAGGAAATTTGAAATTTATTTTGTTGTTATACATTTTCTATAAATATTTGTGATTGCATTGTAAGGTGTTAAATGGCTAATTTGAGGTTGTGATGATGATTATAGAGAGGTTGGGGTTCAATACACAAATTAGTTCACTCAAACAAACATGTTCACTCCATTGGTCTCTGTATCTTATGAGTTCACATATAGGCCCCATTCTAAAAGTTAATTGAAAGAGTTTGAATACCATTGTTGAGAACTAATTCAAGGAAATACTTGTATTATTTCCTAAACAAAGTGATATATATAAGCATTGATGTATAAGGAGTTGTGATCTAAAATTGCAATACGAATTTTACACAATTCATATCTTTTTTTAAATCCTCAAACAGAGTATGTATTATTTTTGAACTAGATTAGATCATTTGTTATAGTATCGCCACAACACATTCTAAATTGCCAATTTGATTCAATGTGATTTTATCCAATACTTAGCAATCAAAGATGTAGATAGATGATAATCAACACAGACCGGGAGAGGTCATGGGAGTGTACATCTTTGTCACATAAAACAATGGAATAAATATACACAACATGGGTTTAAAAATCTGCATTTATAACATTTTAAGAAATAGGATAACAACATATTTATAACCTTTTCCTCACTACATTAAGTTAAGAACCACCCCTTTTAACTAAAGTAAGAAGAAATAAATTGTTTATATATATATATTGTGTGCATACAAAAAAATTTGGCATTGTATATAGTTCTGAAAAATAAAATTGAAACAAAGATGTCTCACATAATTATTCATAAAATTGATTTAAATCAATAACTTAGTAAAAACAAAACCTTATAGTGACCAACAATGTACAACATGTAAACTAGTTTAGAAATTATTTTGTTCTACTTTGTCTAACCATCCTCTTATTTTATGGAAGACGACACAACTAATATTAGGATAGATTTAGTATGTTTTCCCTGTTGGAAGATTACAACATACATTATCCATATGAATTTAATGAAATTCCATACTTTGGATTCACAAAATAATGTCTCAAGGGACTTTAGATTTGGGAAATAATGAGCTTTGAGAGTTGAACATGATAATCATTTCGATGCTAATGAATATTTTTTTCATTTGATGGTCTTTATTACAAACATCAACCTCAAATATCCTCTTCTCTCTCTTGAAAGAGATTATTGTAATTTTTTAAGCATATTTGTTTCATTGTATCTTGACAAACTTTAACGCAGGGCTTCTTGTGATGGCATAGTCTAGTGATTTAAACACTGAGATGAGAAGAAATTTGCAGGAACAATGATATAGAAGCCTTTTAATTTACCTGATCTACAGTTTTATGTAGGGTGCTAAGAATTCAACTATAGTGAATAGTCAGATTGGTCATCCCTTGCTACTATACATATAATTGTGTTTCTTTCATTAATCTAAATTTTAGAATAATTATGGTGCCAATTTAAAAGTATTGTAATCTCCACACCTCCCCTTGCCCCCCCTCGTAATGGGGTTTCCCGAGCTTTCCTCATCTAACCCACTCATTTGTCTCTGTCGTGCAACCTATATGAGAAAATGGAGCAACTCATGCACCAATTTTAATTGATTTTCTATCAGACAATTGTGTTAGCAGCAGATAATAATTCTCCAAATTGAAAACAAGTTACAGATAGTTTCAGCTAGTGAGTACATTACTTTCATTAATGTAATATAAGATTCTTCTTTTGTTTGTTTAATCATATGGTATATACCCTATTTTCTTTGGACTACCTACATCACTTATTTTAATATATTTACATTAATGTGAGGCTTGTATCTCTCCCTAGATAGACTACTTCTATGGCTTCTTTATAGCTAATGTGAACTTATTCAATCTTCCTAGAGATTGTGACAAGCAATGTTTTGATTTGATTTTCAATTAAATTTGGACTTTCGTCAAGCTTCTGTTTTAACTTTTCTTTTAAGAACACATTAACTGGATTTTATTGCTTGAACATTTTGTAAAATATTTTTTATTTTTTATTTATGAACATTTGTGTTATATGCTCTTAGCTGATGTTTCCCATAAAATAGAAAACTTCATCCCCTTGCTACTAAATTTTCTCATTGACGGAAAAATGCAACTGCTACTGACTTCAACTATTTCTTGTTTTAGATTCACTTTGTCATTCCCTCCAAGAGAGGCTAAGTAAAGGGATAGGAAGAGGTCCTCTTGATGAAATACCCCTGAAGCTTTTTACAAGTGCTTGTATGCTATTTATTTCTCCTTTATTTCTGTGATGACTACATTACTTTGGTTTTGTGATTAATAACTTGAGAGAAATCTTGAAATAGTCGTGACAATTTTTTTCTCTTTTTAAGAGGATGGGAAAATGAACATAGATATTTTGGTCCTACTAACTAATATTTTTCCATTTCTGAAAAAATCTAGTATTGGATGTGGCATTTGTGTGTATTTGATGATTTTTCTTATATCTTCAATTAAAAATGAATTGTTGAAAGGATAACATTGATTTAAAAGTATCAGCCCATTCATAATGATGCAAATAACATTATGAGAATCGCAACTTTTCGCTCTTCCTGCATCTCCATGTTGTATGTGAACAAATTTGCTAATAAGATTTATGGATTAAGATGGTAAAGTTTTCCTAATCAAACATTTTTTTTAAATAAATACTTATATATACAATTTCATGGACTACCATAACTCCTCACATAAATATTTAAAGGGTGCTAGCTCAATGGAAGAGCATTTAATTTTTGGTGGTTCGATTCCATTGTACCCTAACATGAGTTAATTAATAATATTTTACTTTATTTTTAATTAAATATTTTTATATTGATTTATTTCAATGGTGAGATATTTTTGCAGATTCATTGTTTTATATTGTCTCTAAAGAGACAAAACTGATATTGTATTATTTTTAAATATAATTTTTTATTGTCTCTTGAGATATAAATAGCTATAATTAAAGACATATTGTATATCTATAAAGACAATATGTCCTTAATCCCAACTATTGTCTAAAGAGAGACAAAAAGTAAAGTGTATCTTAAGGGACAAAAATGCTAGTGTTATAAAAACAAATTTTTAAAACAATACATAAATTCAAACAACATAAAACCCTTAGCCAACTCTTTAGATCTGCCAAAGACAAGGTTGAACCTATTCTTGACTCAGGTGTTTATCAAATCCTCTGCTCCTGTGGAATGCCTTACATGGGCCAAACTAGGAGGTCATTTAAAGCTAGGCTCGATAAGCACATAACAGGAAACTTACATAATTGTGTATCTAAGTTTGTTATCAAAGAGCATTTTCTCAACACCAAACACTTAATTTACTTTGACAAATCTAACATCCTAGCCTCTATTCCCTTTTGCTCCATGAGAACCATCAGAGAAGCCCTTGAAATTGTGAAAAAAACTAGGAACTTCGACTGTGATGATGGCTACAAGATTAGATATTTGTGGAAACCCATGATCCTTCTTTTTTCCTCTAGGTCTTAGTCTTCACTTGTCTTCTCCCTTCTGCTTTGTTTCCCTATTCCTCTCACCCTGTCCCCCTTCTCTAGATAATTCATTCCTCTTGTTTTCCTTGTCCCGTTGGTTTTCTTACCCTCTTAACGCCCCTCCTCCCATCCCCCTTTTTCTTATTCATCTTCATATCTTAATTATTATTACGCTAAAAATAATATTGTTAATCCATCCCTTAAAATAAAATATTATACCTTTAACAAAGTTATCGAGTTAATGAGAACTGTAATCTCAAAATGAGAACTCTAGCAAAAAAAAGTCCAAAAAACATGAAAAAATAGCTCGAAAATGAAAAGTGTTGATGTTGGAATAACATTTTTTTTATGTAAATTCTCTACATTTTAAGAAAATGGCACTGAAAACCATTTTTTTGCATGAAAAACATGAAAAAATACCCTGAAATGAAAAGTGTTGATGCAACTTGATGTTGCATCAACACCTTTTTCTTGTTTTGTTAAAAATTCATTATTTTTAACAATGGCATTAAAATCTAAACTTCCATTTTGGCACCCAACACATGGATCCATCTATACTGTTACTTACTCCCCATTTCCTTCTCTAGAATGTTTCTTTCCTTCCTTTGACTCCACCAATCTATGGAGATGACTCTCCATAGTCTTTTAGCTGCCAAAGCCATCACAAAACATGTTACTTTTTATAATCACCATCCTTCTTCATCGTTTTGTTTGGCTAATGTCTTTAGTTGAACTAGTGGAACATTTTGATTTTTCCTTGACTAAAGAAATCCAAATACCATTTTTCTTATTCTTTGTAGAAATCCTTTGATAGCATCTAATAGGGTTGAAAGCACATGGGTACTGAAGGAATAGTACCTCATTCCCAATACAAATATTTGAAACCGTAATAGTACCTCATTCCCAACACAAATATTTGAAACCGTAAGCTAATACAATAGAAGCAAGATTACAAAATCAAGCACACAAATAACTTGATTGCAGAATTCTGAGAGCATAAACCACAATATGCTTCTCCAGACTTATCGATATTTTTAAACCCTTTAATACTTTGAGAAAACTGCAATCAAACAATCATTCCCACATGAATATCAGACAAAAGTGTATTGTGTAAATAGTCGCAAAAAAGATGGGGAGGAAAACTGCATAGAAGGAAAATAAAAGTGAAAAGAGTGAAGGCCCTACGTGAGTGGAGTGAAAATTCACATTGGAGGTGAAGAGTGCATGAATTATACAAAATTTTCACATCCTTTCCTCCACAGAAATCCTCCATGAGGTGCTGCTAGCTACCTCTGGTGCAAATACATAGTTGTATGCTAAAATTTATCCATTTATGGATAAGAATTTGTTACGATAATCAAAATTTAGGACATCAAATTTGCAGCATTGCATGTCATTTCCAAGTTCGGCCTACTCCTACATGCCATGGTTCAAGCTTTTGTTTTAATTATGGGATAAGAGGATGGTGATAATTCTCTAAAATTATTAGTTTAACTATACTGTATGACTTTTCATATATATTTGTTTCTTATCTCTGTATGATAGTTAGATGCTAGACTCAATAGATTATATATACTTATTTAAATATATAGTACACAAATCAATGTTTTTTTCTTCCCCGCCAGATAAAAAACAATTATCTATAAATCACACTCCTTCACACCAAGGATTTGGACAAAATTTTCGATATTTTCATATATCCGTGTCATAATTTCATAGTGTGTCAATGAATTAAGAAAGTTTTTGAGTGATCCAAATGCTCAAAAAATTGAATGGAAAGGAATTTAATTTTTGTAACGCAAAGAACAATTCTGGTAGATTCTGGATAATGCACGCATGCATCTTGTGTTGAAATATTATTTTCAATTGCAGCGCCAAAACCGTCATGGGATTTGTTAGCTCTGTTTTTTTTCTTCTTTGCGATGCGATCTTATCGCTATTGCAAATCGCATCCACGCCCTGTTGCCTTTGTTACGCCCTGTATCTTCTGCCGATTGCAATTCTGCGATGCGATCCGATCGCAAATCGCAATTCGCACCCATATGTTAGTGCTTCACTGTTTCTCTTCCGCCGACGTGACGTTGCGATGCGATCCGATCGCAAATCGCATATCTCACCTTCTTCAAACCGATCTCAGCCATCCGATTAAATCAACGGTTGATGTACATGCCTGCACCATAGTACATGACGTGAATTAGAAGTTTCATTGAACGCCAATTTTTTCAGTAAAAGTAATTAACGAAATTTAATGTGATTGGTAAATGTAGGTAAAAGTTTTTAATTTTATTGTTTTTTATTTTTCACGGGAGTATGGCACAGCAAAAAAAGTAATGTCCTGTTTTATTGTTCATTGAACATGAAATGTAAGTGTAGACACAGCAACACGATGATTTTTTTTTTTTTACGCACAGCAGTGTCAATGTTAAAACAGAGACAGAGTAATTTTTTTTTGGACTGCCTCTGAAGCAGCCATGGTGTAATCCCTCTGTGAGAGGAAGAATTTTTGTAACAGTCATTTTCTTTAATGAATACAAGTCCTTTTATGTGTGTTCTGAAACTCTGTCTTCAGCAAAAATAATTTTAGTTTCCCTATGTTCAAAACAGAGTATTACTCTTTATTCAGTCATTTTTGTTGGGAATTATTAGAAATTTCCAACATGGTATCGGAGCTTGTCCAGGCTCTTTGAAGGTGTCAAAGAATTTGAAGGAAGGATTTCTTGTTGAAGCAGCTTCTCCAGCAGAGTGAAGACTCAGTCAAGAAAAAATCCAAGGTATACAACCAGTTATTTTAAATACACAGTCAAGTATTTTAAAGCATAGTTAAGAGTGCAAGAATGGCTGGAGCTAGCACTACCATGGGTATCTGTAATACTCAGCTCCCACAATTTAATGGGAAAAACTATGACTATTGGGCAATAACTATGAGAGCTTTGCTTGCTTCCCAAGACTTACGGGAATTTGTTGGAGATGGTTTTTAAGAACGAGCAGATGAAAATGAGTTTAATAACTTAACTCAGGCAGAGAAAGATCTGTTGAAGAGCAATAAGAAGAAGGATTCCAAAGCCCTCTACCTTTTGTATCAAGCAGTGCATGAAAGTGTGTTTTCAAGGATAGCAGTAGCTAAGAGATCCAAAGAAGCATGGGAAACTCTCAAGATAACCTATCAAGGCATGGAGAAAGTGAAGAAAACAAAACTACAGTTGCTAAGGAGAGATTTTGAGACTCTCTGCATGAAGGAGTCAGATAATATTGACTCATTCTTCACACATGTGATTGGTCTAGTCACGCAGATAAGGTCTCATGGAGAGATTCTTGAAGAAAGGAGGATTTTGGAGAAACTATTGAGGATCTTACCCTCAAGGTTCGATGTGATTTTTACCACCATAGAAGAGACAAAGGATCTCACAAACTTTTCAGTTGATGAACTACATGCATCACTGATAACACATGAGCAGAGATTGAGTAGAAATGAAAACTCATCTTTAGAACATGCCTTTAAGACCCAGATGTTCTTTGGAAGAGGAAGAGGTCAAGGTAGAGGAAACAAGAGAGGAAAAGGCAGAAGCCAAAACAAAGGTGGAAGAAACAATCCAACAAATACTCAAGGAAGAGGCAGGAATCCAAATCAGAACCAAGGCCAAGGTAGCAGCGAACAAAGTGGACAACATCATGTTCAAGGACAAAGGTATGATAAATCCAATGTCCAATGTCACTATTGTAAAAAATATGGGCATTATGCAAATGAATGTAGGAAGAAGCAGCATGATATGAATAATAGGACTAGTGCAAATCTCACTAGAGAAAATATCAGCCAAGATAATTTGTTTTTAGCCTATAATATGACTGAAGAAAAGAGTGAAGATGTATGGTTCCTAGACTCCGGTTGCAGTAACCATATGATAGGAAACATAGCCCTGTTTTCTATGTTAGATCAGAATGTGAAGTCACAAGTCACACTAGGGACTGATAATAAAGTTTCTGTTATGGGAAAAGGAGAAGTAAAAGTCTTAACAAAGAAAGGTGAAAAGAAAACCATAGCAGATGTTTATTATGTTCCTGGAATGAAATGGAACCTCTTAAGTATTGGACAACTTACTCAAAATGGGTACAATGTTTTCTTTGTGAATGATGTATGCGCCATCATGGATAAAGCACCCAGCAAACAATGTATTGATGAAGTGAAGATGACAAGGAACAGGATGTTCCTTCTTAGAATGAAAGCAGATTTAAAAAATGGAGAAGAAATAGCAGCAGTGACTCAAGAGGCTTTCCAAAGCGAACCAAAGGATGAAAATTGGTTGTGGCACTTGAGATTTGGACGTCTCAACTTTGGAGGTCTTAATTTGTTGAATAGAAAAGTAATGGTGAGAGGATTACCATTGATAGAGAAACCAGATAGCCTTTGTGAAGGTTGTATCTTGGGGAGACAACATAGAGAAAATTTTCCATATGGGAAAAGCATAAGGGCAAAAGCACCCTTAGAGATTGTGCACTGAGATTTATGTGGACCGATGCAAACTCCATCACTTGCAGGCAACCACTATATACTAACATTTATTGATGATTTTACTAGAAAAACTTGGGTTTATTTCCTGAAGAACAAAAGTGAAGTGTTTGAAAGATTCTGCAATTTCAAAGCACTTGTAGAAAACCAAAGCGGGCTGCATACCAAACTTCTAAGAACTGATAGAGGAGGTGAGTATATCTCCAAAGAATTTCTACGTTTTTGTAGAGAAAATGGAATTCATAAGTAGTTTACCACTAGGTACACTCCGCAGCAAAATGGAGTTTCCGAAAGGAAGAATAGGACAATCATGGATATGACAAGGAGTATGTTAAAGGAAAAACATTTGCCAAATGATTATTGGGTTGAAGCTGTACACTGTGCAGTGTACATTTTGAATAGATGCCCTACAAAAGTAGTCATGAACAGAGTGTCGGAAGAAGCATGGAGTGGGACAAAGCAAGGAGTCACCCACATGAAAGTTTTTGGAAGTGTGGCTTATGCACACATTCCAGATCAGCTAAGGAAGAAGTTGGATAGCAAAGGGGAGAAATGTATTTTCATTGGATACAGTGAGGAATCCAAAGCTTACAGGTTGCATAACCCATCCACCAAGAAGCTTATTGTGAGTAGAGATGTTCAGTTCATTGAAGAGGAAGCTTGGGATGGAAGCATAGAGAAAACAGTGAATGTTAAAAACTCTTTGTCACATGATGAAGATGATGAGGAGATGGCTGAAATACATCCCCAAATAGTAGCACCAACATAAGGGCAGCAAGAGAAACCCTTGAGGAGAAATGAAAGTGCTTCTCCAACCACACCACAAGGAGGAAATTCGAGTGCTTCTTCAAGCACTTGTACACCAAATGAAAGACGTAAGAAGTTCAGAAATTTAATTGACATTTATGAACAAGAGGCAGCAAATGAAGGTATGAACTCTTTGTTTGCTTTATATTGTCATGTTGATGAACCCATTCATTTCGAAGAAGCAATTAAGGATAGGAAATGGATAGAAGCTATGGATGAGGAGATCAATGCCATAGAAAGAAACAAGACATGGGATTTAATTGAACTACCAAAAGGAAAGGAAGTCATTGGAGTTAAATGGGTCTACAAGACCAAGAGTAATGCTGAAGGCAAAATAGAAAGACACAAGGCAAGACTGGTTGTCAAAGGATACAAGCAGCAGTATGGGAGGGACTATGAGGAAACTTTTGCACTGGTTGCTAGAATGGAAACCATGAGAGTAATGCTCTCCATAGCAGCACAAAACAAGTGGAAATTTTACCAAATGGACGTGAAGTCAGCATTCCTAAATGGAGTGTTAACGGAATAGGTTTACATTGAACAACCTCTAGGCTATGAAAAGAAAGGCCAAGAGCACAAAGTGTGCAGATTGAAGAAAGCTCTTTATGGGTTGAAGCAAGCACCAAGAGCGTGGTACAGTAGGATAGATTCCTATCTACTGGAAAATGGATTTGAAAAATGTGAGGGAGAATCCACCCTCTACATCAAACAAAAGGATGGTAAAATACTAATTGTTTTGTTATATGTTGATTGTGTTATTTTCACAGGTAATGATGATTGCCTTATTGAAAATTTCAAAACAGTCATGAAAGAATAATTTGAAATGACTGGCATGGGTTTGCTAAGATACTTCTTAGGAATAGAAGTAGAACAAAATGGAAATGGGATTTTTATCTCACAAGCGAAATATGTTAATGAAGTGTTGGAAAGATTTAATATGCAGGAGAGAAAAGCAACAATCACTCCCACAGTGATGGGATTAAAACTCAGCAAAGAGGACAACAACAAGGATTTTGATCCTAGTTTGTACAAGATCATAGTTGGCAGCCTCATGTATTTGATTGCAACTAGGCCGAATATAATGAATGCTATTAGTTTAATTTCCGGATTCATGGAGAGGCCAAAAAAAGCACATTGGCAGGTAGCAAAAAGGATTCTGAGGTATGTTAAAGGTACTAAAAGGTTTGGCATTTTATATACTGTTTCAGAATGTTCAGATTTAATTCGATACACTGATAGTGATTGGGCTGGAAGTGTAGACGATCGGAAAAGCACATCTGGTTATGTTTTTCACATGGGTTTAGGAGCCATTGCATGGGCTTCTAAAAAACAGCCTATTGTAGCATTGTCTATAGCAGAGGCAGAATATGTGGCAGCTACAGCAGCAGCATGTCAAGAAATTTGGATGAGGAGGATGTTAAGGAGTTTATGTCAAGAGCAAGCAAAAGGAACTATGATTTTTTGTGACAATAGTTCAGCTATTTCATTATCCAAGAATGTTGTGTTTCATAAGAGAACAAAACACATTGACATAAAGTTTCATTACATCAGGGAATTGGTAAACAATGGAGAAATTGTTCTACAACACTGCAGAACTCAAGAGCAGGTTGCAGACATTCTGACCAAACCATTGGGGTAGAAAAGTTTTGAGTTTTTGAGGAAATGTCTGGGTATGACTGATAACCCAGCAGTTGAAATTAAAGGGAAGTGTTGAAATATTACTTTCAACTGCAGCGCCAAAACCATCATGGGATTTGTTAGCTCTGTTTTTTTTCTTCTTTGCGATGTGATCTTATCGCTATCACAAATCGTGTCCACGCCCTGTTGCCTTTGTTACGCCTTGTATATACTAACGATTGCGATTCTGCGATGCAATCCGATCGCAAATCGCAAATTGCACCCATATGTTAGTGCTTCACTCTTTCTCTTCCGCCGACACGACGTTGCGATGCGATCTGATCACAAATTTCATATCTCACCTTCTTCAAACTGATCTCAACCGTCTGATTAAATCAACGGTTGATGTACAGGCCTGCACCATAATACGTGACGTGAATTAGAAGTTTCATTGACCGCCAGTTTTTTCAGTAAAAGTAATTAATGAAATTTAATGTGATTGGTAAATGTAGGTAAAAGTTTTTAATTTTATTGTTTTTTATTTTTCACGGGAGTATGGCACAGTAAAAAATGTAATGTCATGTTTTATTGTTCATTGAACATGAAATGTAAGTGTATACGCGGCAGCACGATGAATTTTATTTTTTTTACGCACAGCAGTGCGAATGTAAGGTGTGAAGAAAAGGAAATTGACACACAGCAGTGTCAATGTTAAAACAGAGACAGAGTAATTTTTTTTTTGGACTGCCTCTGAAGCAGGCATGGTGTAATCCCTCTGTGAGAGGAAGAATTTTTGTAACAATCATTTTCTTTAATGAATACAAGTCATTTTATGTGTGTTCTGAAACTCTGTCTTCAGCAAAAACAATGTTAGCTTCCCTGTGTTCAAGACAGAGTATTACTCTCTGTTCAGTCATTTTTGTTTGGAATTATCAGAAATTCCCAACATCTTGTAAAGCATTCAAAATTATTATATTGCTACATTCCCTATATATGTAAAACACAACATCCCCCAAATCAAATTATGTGGGCATGGATGGAGTCTTAGGTACCCCGGATCTCTTCTTCATCAATTAACAAGAGCGCATTGGCGTCTGAACTGTCCTTCAATTCCAGTAAGAACGGAAATCCTACCCATCTTCTCCAACGATCTTGAAAACTCAAATAGAAACCAACTAGATGTTGAGTCCATTGCTACCAAATTTAAGAGAGCCATTGTAGTTGGATCAGTGAGGAGGGCAGCATCTGATCCAAAGAGTCCTCTTCTCTTCTTCAAGTTCAAGTAGTAATGGTTGTCAAATGTTCTGAAGCTTCCAGCATCAATCTCCACTATTTTAGTCCCATTCTCTCCAGGCTTACACTTTATTTCAGCTATTGGGCGTATGATTTATCTAACGATGGATCCATGTCTATGTTTGCAGTAAAGTTGTAGATTCTGTTACTGAAAACGGGGCAATGGAGGGTGCCGATAGTGTGTGCACCAGAGAGAACAACCAGGTCCTTCACATTTAAACCTTTGCTTTCAAAAGAGGACTTCAGGCGCTCCAAGTTTGCAAAAGGAGGAGGAAGGTTTGCCAATGCCTCGTTCAGAATCGATACCACACCATCCCTCCATCCTGTGGGTACTCGCCACCACGGCCCGCCGAGCTGCCATGAGTTATTTAACAATTAAGTTACTAGTACATTGAAGGCTTGATCATGTAGTGAATTACAGTCGAATTAATTTGATATCGAGAATATTTTAAATGGAAGCCATATAAAACAATTACTTACCATATCAACTGCATCTCTAGCAACGAGTGCAAGAATATCTGCACAAGAGACTACAACGGGTCATTTCTTTTCAAGTTTTGCCTTTGCAACGTCAATTACTTGATATCCCATCAAAGTCACATTTGGATAGCGTCCTTCTCAGCAGCTGGGTTGTTGTTCGTTGGATTCAATAGCACAGACGCATCACACCACTGCGACTACATTCATTAGCTTATGACACACAAACTGAAAACAGAATGAAAAGGAGAGGGGAGACCGAAAGATTACTGACCCTAACAAAACAATCGTGAAAATGCATCCTGAAAAGAGGGGTTTCGAGAGAAGAGGCCCTCGACATGTATTTTGCAACAATGTCTCTTACTATTGTCTCGGCAAGTGGGCACATTTTTTTGGTAGAAACCCATTGTTAGCCCCGATATTGATGCGTTTGTTGCACCCATGTCGACTGAGGTGGCCATGATAACACCAACAAAGATGAGAGCTCAAACAAGAAAGGGCTTCCTGGTAACTAGTCCAATATCCATGTGGTTGTTCTAATAGAGAGATTTAGAGTCCTCCCATGGATAGAATTGAAGAGAATGAGTTGTTGTTGTGAAGGTCGTCGAATAATGAGTGAAGAGCATGGTGAACTTAAGAAGCGGACAGTGGCTTCACAACAAGGCAATCGAGGCCGACAAATTGGCTGCTGCTATGAATATTATGGTCAATCCCCGCCCTAAAAACGTGAAATGAAATATTTGATCGTTTCCATAAGGAATCCATGATAAACTAAATTCAAATAAATAGGGTGGAATAGGATAGGAAATGAAGCGCTTTTGGTGTTGGTAGCCTGTAGACCACTGAGGTGCGTGTTTGTTCCTTTACGCCTTTCCAAAACGGAATACATGTAGAAGAATATTGTGGCAGCCTCAGATAGAAAAACCATAAGTCCCAGGAGTAGAGCGAACACGTGCTGAATGTAGTCAGAGCACACGAGTTTCGGAGATGAGGAGCAACTGCTTTTGAAGAAAAATTCAATGACACACTGCCTTTAGTGCCTTATGGAGAAATTCAATCACATACCGCCTCAGGTAAACCTCAACACACGCATTACGCTGGTGAGCAATGAATCCTGTCTAGCTGCATGAACCTTTCGAATCCGCCAATGTACTTTGTGGGCCCTTTCCGAATGGAGTCGATCCTTCAGAATTAGAAGGAGCGCCTAAAGACCACCGAGGAAATAATGTCTCTGTTGCTTAAGCTTGATGCAACTCAGCTCGCTCTCACCTTAGTCGCTGGAGCAACAGTCCTCGCTAGCAATGTCTCTCTCTCTGATACTGTCTACGACACACCAGTGTCCAGATCCACCACAGATACCACCGTAGCGCTCTTACTGCAAGAAGATCTCGCCATGCATAGGTCAGATCTAGAGTCCTTTGTATTTTTTGGCACTTTTTCAGAGGTAGATCACGACCTATTAACAAATTCACCCCTCCAACAAGCGGATCTGCACTTATATGGGTTGGATCTAGTGATAGGCATACATGTGGACAATTTTCCCATAAGGGCTTCAAGATTTGGTGATGAGGAAACCCCACGGCTCTCCTCACATGCTGAAGATAAGAAGGGCAAAGGGCACTCATATAAATCTAAGGAGGATGGCCATGATGTCCCAGCGACGCTACTTCTAGTGAAGGAGAGGGAATCAAACTGCCCATATCTATGAGATCTAACACCCCATTTAACAGATCAAGCTTTGTCAAGGCCAGATCTACCCAACACAGACCTGGATCTGATACAAATCTTCATTATAACTTTGCAAGGAAGGACGATCTGCATAAAAATCTGGAATGGGAGGATGATAAAGGAACTAAAGTATGACATCTAAGCTCATACAGGTATAGTTGCAAGTATTCAAAGTTTGATATATGTAGGACAAATTATGCAGGAAAATTACACTATACAAGACTATAGAATTGTCACAGATTCAACCATCATTATAAATTTGAGATTGAGAGGAGGATGTTCTAGATCTAGCTAAAAGGGCAAGGTTTCCTTTAAAGGTGCTTCCAAAGGGAAGGAAGAAGCTAGCACCAAACTAGCACCACCACCAGATCTACCCGGACCTTACATAGTGGAGCAAAAATCATAGATCCCAGCCTTGACAGTCTCTCTGCCTGAGGTAAATGAGCTTTGTGCAGATTTCCATACTAAGGATATCATATGCAGATTCAATGGTTTTTGGCCCAAATTAGATGCATTGCACCAATGGATCTATACCACATGGACTACAAATTGTGATATCCATCTATGATCTAAGGGTTTCTTTATTGTCAAATTTGACATAGTTAAAGACAAGGAATATGCACTCAATGAGGGACCATGGTTCTGGGGCAACACAAGACTATTCATGATACCGTGGTTCCCAGGATTTGATGCCACTACTATGGTGGTTTCTAAAATACCTGTTTGGGTCAGGATACACAATCTCCCACTACATTTCTGGCATCCCAAAGTATTAGAAGGAATTGGGAATTTGATAGGAAAATACTTCAAGACAGATGCAGAAAGAGTCTCAAGAGGTATATTCACTTTCACCAGAATATGTGTTGAGGTAGATCTTAGTCAAGGATTACCTCACAACGTTATTTTGATCCATGAGAATCTCAAGGTTCGATACGAGTATATTTAATGGAATTATGCACAAACAGAGAAGGAATTCAAGAACATCAGGGCTGCAAGAGATCAAGGTTTGGATGAAATCTTGAAGTTTCACAAAGTTCTTAACGATGCTAAGAATGAAATAGTTGTTTTCAAGAAATCAGTTGGGCAGGGACCAATTAGAGGGACTGCTCATGTGAAAATCAAAGAACCTTATTCTTATGATGGGATGAGGAGTGCCAAAGCACTTGGAAATTTCTTATGGGATATGGAACAATATTTGGAATGCTTGGAAATACTTGATGATGAATCTAAGGTCAAGGTAGTTTCTCAATTCCTCACTAAGGATGCTAAGATGTGGTGGAGATAGAAGTTAGATCAGATTGTCAATGGTGATGCTGATGGCATCTCTACTTTGGACGAGATGAAGAAGGCTTTGAAGGCTCATTTTAGCTCACAAGATGGGACTTGGAATGAAGGATGAAGATTAAGTATATTAAGAGAACAGGGAGTCTACGGGCATATCAACAGGAATTCTCGAGTGCAATCTTAGAACTACCTGACATGGAGAAGAAAGACAATGTGTTCAATTTCATTATAGGATTGAAACCTTGGGCACGCAATGAGGTGAAGAAAGAAAAGATCAGGAATCTAGAAAAAGCATTTATTGCAGTTGATCGACTTGTAGAACATTATGATGAAGGGACCGAAGAGAGAAAGAATAAGTCCAATAAACGGAAAGAGAAGTCTGCAAAGGAGGAGCATTCGAAATAGAATGACAAGTTGAAGACAAAGAAGCCTCTGAAATGTTGGTTGTGTGGAGAGAACCACATGTGAAGAATTTTCCTTCTAGACCGATCGTGGCTCTAGTAGCTCAAACTAATACAAAGAAGAAGAAGGAAGATCCTGCAGTTGGGGTGATGCAGATTTTGGGAGGTGTGGTAGCTACAGAAACAGATGTTGAGAGCAACAAGTTGGAATATGTTAGCATGAAGGTTGTTCAAGGCACTTTACTCACGATGGTGGATAGTGGTGTGACTCATAACTTCATCAGGGAGGAAGCTGTGAGGAAATTTGGATTGAATTTATCACCAACCCAAGCTTGTCTTAAAGTAGTGAACTCTCCACTAGATACGGTTATTGGCATGGCGGAGAATGTGGATGTAAATATTGGTGAGTGGTCTGGGAAGATCGACTTCATGACTGTGCGGGTGGATGATTATGAGGTTCATGGAATTTTTTAAGTAGTATGAAGCTATTATGGTGCCACATATGAAGAAGTTGTACATTTACAACGGACGGGATCATGAACCTTTGGGGGTATTGACCATGGCAGCTATGTCAGCTGGGTGTAAATTGACAATGATGAATGTGGAGGACATCAAGCGGGATGAATAACTCTATAAGAGGTTGTCTTCTGTAGAGGAAAAACTCATGGAGTAGTCACAGGTTATTAGAGCATTGTCTGATAGTATCCTAGACTTGATAGGAAAGCTAGAGGCAATGGAAGGGAATGATGCTGACCACAGACTCAGGAAGAGAGACAAGAAGCATACATGCAGAGATTGGAAGAGGAGGATCTAGACAGGTGGATTGAGCTATTAGCTGAGGATGATTGAGAGACATTTTGCTCCATATCCTCCCCTTCTTCTTAGAATGGCATGGGGATGAGGCTCATTGTTTGCTACTCATGGCAGTGAGTCCTCTATACTTATGAGCATACACTTGGGGCGAGATGGACACAATTGACAGCAGGATGCGAACATGGTCATGATGATGTAGGGAGCATGCGTTCTTGTGGAGGCAATGTTATGGTTGGATTAGCTATCCAACTAATTACCATCACATGGGGATCCAACACATGATTTTCTTGCAGAGTTTGACAGATTTGTAGCATGGAGTAGGTCATGAGAGGAGTTATACGGGTGCCCACACATATGGATATGTCCTAGCGATGGAGGTTGTTGAGATGGTGTTGTCAAGGGCGGTAATAGTTTTAGAGTGGTGGAGGATGTCAGACCCACGAGTTGAGGCAGGCACGCTCATGTGCGAAGAGCGCCCATATTGAACAACTCAGGAAAAGTGCGATGACACGGAGCAACATTCAGTTAAAGGCAACCGAGTTGTAGCGGGCACGCCCATGTGCGATAAGCGCCAGTAATCCCAACTCGGGTTGATGTGCGACGTGGTGAACGCGTTGGGTGAGTGCATTGGTTAAAGGCGTTGGGCGGGTGCACACCCATAGTGGGTGGGCGAGACGAATGGGCCCTCAGCAAGTCGTGCAATGGTGGTTGGGCGAGTAGGGTGGGTGACCCGAGTGACCCAAACGAGAAGTGCGATGAGTTATATGGTGTTGGCCGAGTTATACATTGGACGAGCCGACGTGTTGGCTAGTGGATGGGCCGATGCGTTGAGGAGGAGAGGTCACATCCCTTGGATTTACCTTGGATGAGCACATGTATATATAGACATTAGAGGATGGTGTTAAAGGAATCAAGGGAACTCAAACATCGAATAAGACTTAAAGACGCAGAGCCAAACGAAGAAGGGCCAAACAAAAATAGGTTGAGTGCAAAACACAAGGATGTGTTTTCTTGGCCGAAATTCAAGGTTTCTATGGGTGAAAGGAGGTCGTGTGGGACGAGTGGGCTGCACTGCATATCAGGTACATGTAGACAACAAGTTTGTGTGACAGGCAGCTTAGTTACAGGTCGCTACACGTAGAAACATGACATGTCGATAGGCGGACAAACTTGTGGGCGGAATAGTGAAAGCTTAGTATCGGGTGGGTCGAGACCCGCCCAAGTCTACACATAAGGACGACCCGACCTAAGGGAGACCCAACATGAAGGGCGCAAGCGCTGAACTATGCGGAATTTTGTGACTGACATTACATTGTGCCAAAACAAGTTGTAGTTGTGAGCGAGTTGTCGGTAGTAGGTTGAGGGCGTCTGTAGGTCGAGAACGAGGTGTAGTAAGTACGAAATTCAGTTAGACATGCCAAGGCACAATTTGGCAGTAAATTAGCAGTGATAACTTGTGAAGTGGTGGAGTGTTGGCCTTGGTTATTGGCAACACAACATAGTTGTAATTTTATGTACAATTGAATTAAAGAACTTGTATTTATTATTGATATTGGGCAGACTTCAGTTCAGAGTTACCCCTCCCATTATGATGATGTGTTTAATGTTTTATTCGTTATGCATATGTATAATTGATGAAGTTTATTTTCGCTGCAATATGACACTTGAAGTAAAATTTGGCTAAGTGTTTAGTTAGGCGTAATCCGCGCATTTGAGTATTGGTGAAAAGAAAAAGTGTGGCGGTGCTGCACCCGCCTATGAGTGGTTGAAGAACTACCACGAGGACAGGGGAGTGACAACTTGGATCCGAGTTATTTCCAATGTCCATCATGTTGGAAAAATATTCGACGAACATCCGAAAACCATTGTCTATCCTATCAACATTTTATAAAGTTATATAAATTAATATTTTTAATATATATAAATTTTTAATAAAGTTATATATATATATATATATATATATATATAGAGAGAGAGAGAGAGAGAGAGAGAGATATAAGTATAAAGTTATATAAATATTTTATAAAATTATATAATCTTTATATTAAATGGTGGTTAATACCGTATCAAAATATTTATTTTATTATATTATTAATTTTTTTTTATAAAATATCAATTAAATTATAATTTTATTTTAAAGTATTTTTAATGATTATATATATATATATATGGATATCTTTTCATGAATATTCATTGCTACTATATCATAACAATTTTTCTTTTATAAATAGGATTTGTTACAATATTACTTTATAACTCTTTTCATGTGACACTCGTTAATATGATGTTTTTTAATTAATTAATTTAATTAAAACGTAAAAATACACCATTATTTTTCAAATAAATCTCAATATTTTATTTGTGAATATTTTAAAATATTTTATAAAATATTATCATCTATTTAATAATTATTAATAATTAAATTAAAATTCTAAATTTTTAATTCCAAAATAAAATAATAAAAATATCTCATAAAAATATTTACGAATATAATTAGTATATCTACAAATTTATTTATTAATAATATTTTACCGATCAAAATACGTAGCTACATTACATTAAAAATCATATAGTTATAAAACCCATGACGTGTTACAAATTGGAAAACGCATGAAAGCTCCCTCTTTTATGTTGAGTTGAAGATATTTAAAGTGCAAATGCAATCCATTTTTTTTCGTTTTCAATGGCAGGAGAGCATTCACATGCATAAAATCAAATAAATAATTAAATTTGAATAAAAGCAGAAGTTAATGTGCGAAAAGTATTTAAGTGTAAACATTCTGTTTTGCGAAAAGTATTTTAATATAAATTTATGTATTGCATTTTACTACTTTACGATAAAAGTGTAAAATCTTATTAAGTAGCTCCATTGTGATTCAAGTATAACGGTATGTATTTGTAAAAAAATCATTACAATGTTTATATTTTAAAAATAAAACAAATGGTAAACAATTGAATCATGATAACATTAAGGTTTAAAATAATGGAAATAATGTTAATAATTTATGTAGTCACATTGTTATATATATATATATATATATATATATATATATTCTAAATGTGAATTGTATACGTCATTGAAAATAAGAATGAGATAAATACTATAATGAAACTAAAATGTATTAATTTTAAAAATTTAGGTGAGGAAATAATAAATTTTTAAAATCAAAATGCTATTTAAAACCATAGAATATCAAAATGTTATTTAAAAGAATAAAATGATGCTATAAATGACAAAAAAATGGAAAGGGATTTCTTCTTATCACAACCCAATAGTAAAATGTAAATTTACAAAAGATAAAAATAGAAAAATTATAACTGCATACTAAATAAATAAATAAATAAATAAATAAATTATATATATATATATATATAATCTTATCAAAAAAACTGTGCAACATAAACTATTAAAATTACGATGGAGACTTGGATTATTTTTTATAATAAAAATAATATAAAGAAAATGATACGTGTTATATATAAATATATTAAATGAAATTTGTAATTTAAAATACATAAAATTTGTGCTCAATTGCTTAGGTTTACTAAGCAATAAAAAAATTAGTAACAAAAATAATCATATTACCCTTCAACCAAATTAACTTGGGAAAACACTTAAATATAATATACATGCTAACATTACATATCACATCGATCACTTTTTATTAATATAAAAATAGGAAAAATGATGTGTATATAAATATGGTGAAGATACGACGTTAGGATCTCCATTTATGGGTAAACATGCTAGTCTAATTAATTATAATCATACAAAACAATGATATAAAATCATAACAAGAAACGATCTGAATTTATGAACATTAGGGGAGTTGTGAGGTCTAAATTGGGCGTCCTAAAGAAATTATAAAATAATATTAGATTACAAAGGAAAAAAATATGTTTTCAACTCGTATTTTCAACTTATCTCCCTATGGGTTTACTCAAATTTCAAGTAGAAATACTTGTTGGATGCATAATTTTATTCCTCATCCAAGGAGTACCCATGTTGCATATGTTTGATGGACCCTGCTACATGAAAAATGAGAAATACATAAAAAAAATGTGATTGCAATCACGTTTTTTCATGTATTTCTCATTTTTCTTGTAGCAAGGGCCATTGAAAGTATGCAGCATCTGTACTCCTTGGATGAAGAATTAAATTTTGCATCCAACGAGTACTCTCGCTCAAAATCTGAGTAAAACCTCAGGGAGATAAGTTGAAAATACAAGTTGAAAAAATAGTTTTATTATTTTATTATTTTTTAATCTTTTTACTTTTTTACTCCATAATGGTGAATCGTCCCCCATGGTTGACATCATCATTTTGAATCCTATTGGTTCTTATAAATTTTATTTTGGTTGTACATTTTTCTTAGGAGGCCCATTTTAGACCTCTAAATTTCCCAAATGAGGAATAGAATGAAATACATATTTGTAAGAAAAACACAAAGATATAGTGAACTTGACTTCAGTTAATAAATGGAAAATGTTGAAATTGTATACATGGAGAATGAAAGTAAACTAGCTTGAATGTTGGTGTTTTATCTCTTAGAAGATATGTGATGACAATGCAACTTCCTAAACTATGTTAAAATGAGGCCTAGAGACCTTTCTTTCACGAAGAATGAATGAGAAACCCTAAAAATACAAAATCCTAACCATAATAGATGACACAACAAAGTCTTATGGGCCATGATGGGGTAAGTTGGAACTTCAACTTCCTGAGGTCGTGACATTGGCATACGATCTCTAGTTGGTGCCCACAATAGACCATTACAAAGGTCTGTCAAAGGAGTACAATTTTCAACTACTAAGAGGAGTCTATAGCTAAAATTGACTCATTTCACAAAAAAAATCAGTTTAGGTCCTAAAAAGGCTCCTAAAGTTCATGATCTAAAACTTGCAAAAATAGGAAAATTGTGTTGCGAGTTAGTGGAATAGGTAGGTTTCCACCGATATCCACCTGGATCAGTCCTTCCCCTTTAGGAAGCAATGATATTCATTGCATAGAGTGCCTCCAATATATTGGGAAAATTTTGTTGAACTTGGCCCCTGGTGAGAGACTTGCCTTGGTACAAGAGCTAGTCTTCTTCAACAACTCGATATAGTTGGACCCTCTCTTAGTCAGTGCTCTTTATCACTGTCCACAATATGATAAAACTTGACATGTTCAATGAAATATGGGTTGATCTATGTTGGTGTGAGTCGCTCTTTAATTTCTAATGTCTCTGACAACAATGAAAAGTATAGCCAAAGGTAGTTAACAGTGAGCATTAGGTGTAGAATAAGGAATGTGGAGACACTTAGCTCAAAATTGTTTACATCCATATCCTTGGTGATGGTGTAAGGTCCATAGCGGAGTGGTTGAAGCTTCCAATGGGCCCCTGTAAGGAATTCCTTCTGCAGATGCAACTAAACCTTGTCTCCCACTTGAAACTTGTGTGGCACCCAATGTTGAATATGTCATTGTTTCTACTTAGTATTCGGTTTCTAAAATACCTCACAGAGCTGTTGGTAGATGTGTTGAATTAATTCAATAAAATTGGTAGCTTTGTTGGCTTCAGATTGGGCATGTGCATATTTTTCCTGTGTAGTTGCAAGGGGCAGTGCAACATCAATGGGACCTACTGGTTCAAATCCTAGGCCCACTTGAAAGGGGCTATGAACACTTGATCTATGGATATCCCTATTGTAGTTGTGTTGAACATAAAAGAGACTCTCATCCCATGTGTGTGGATGCTTGGAGTTGTACATGTGGAAAATGTGCATGATCATACAGTTGGTGATCATTATCTTGCCATTAGTCTAGGGATGGAAGGTAGTTGATTTTGTGAGATTTGTGTCCAACATTGACTAGAGGATCAACCAAAATGTACTTAGGAACCTACTATATCGATATGATATGATGGTATGCGGTTCCCAAAATTTACCTGCACCTATTTGAAGAAGATCTTGGTAGTGGCTTCTATTGTGATACTCATTTTGTAGGTAGTTAGGATGGCCAACTTAGAAAATCTATCAACAACCACAAATACATTGTTATTACCATGTTTGATACAAGGAAGGGTAGACATACAGTCCATTGATATGGATTCTGAAGGCTAGTTAGGAGTAGGAAAATGATGGTACACACCTTACTTCTTAATGATTGGTTTGGCAATCACACAGGCGATGTAGGACCTAGTATACTTGCAAAAGTCCTATTGAATGTTTGGCCAATAAAAATACTTTTGCAGTGTTGCCACCATCTTTTCCACACCAAAGTTTCCTAATACCCGACTATAATGTGCCTTAGAAAGCTCACTTAAAGGAACACAATGGTTTCCTAGGTAGCACAACAATGTATCCTAGAGGTGGAAGTTAGGAACTTGTTTTCCTTTCATAAACATCTAGTATGTGGAAGAAAATTCTAAGTCATTATCATATAGTTGTGGTCATTTAGAGGTCTCATGCCCACATGAGTTGATAATGGTGGTTAGTGCCACAACTGGGGGATGATTGAGGAAATATAGGTCGTGATTGGTGCTAACCTTGTTTTATTTAATGTTCAAATGGAAATTGTGCAAATGTGTGGACCATTTCCTATTGACACCGCTCTATAACTTCCCTTGTGTTTGCATAAATTAAAGAGGTCAATGATCCATGTAGATGATTATCTCCTTCCCCAAAATATAATGTTTACATAACTGGTAGGCCTGCATGATGGAATGCATATCCTTATCATATGTGGGGTATCTCTAGATAGTATTAGAGAGTGTCTCACTATGATAGGCCATGAGATATCTGTTATCGAGAAAACTAGTGTCTATTCGGAACTGCTAGTCCCACTAAGACAGGTAGCTATCTTAGAAACAAACAAACTAAAGTCACTTGTGTTTTCCTTTACAAGAGATAGATGAGAAAGAAGCAGAGAGTACCAAACTCAGTCTTTCTCTTGGCTCCTTGCTTGTTTCCTTTCCCCTTCGACAGAATCTTGCCACTGCTTCCTTACTTGTCCCGCTTCAAAGAGCACCTGTAGAGTCACAGCAGCATAATACCATCAAAGCATAGAGATCTATCACTGTAAACAATATAGGATCAGATATATATTGACCATACAAATGCATATATCAACACAATATTTAGAGATACACAAGAATATGGAGGAAAACTCAAATAGCTTTATTGATAGAAGTAGTAGAAGAGAGGATTACAACCACTTGGTCTGACCCAGTGCCATCCTCCCAGCTTGAAAGCCCTCTTCACCTCATACAAAGCAAGATCACCCAACAATGTCTTCAAAGAGAAACCAACAACACTTCTTTGCAAATTACCAAATTCCAACCTTTGGATCTCTGGGATGAGGGATCCATATATAGATGTTTGTAGAGGGGTGAGTCAGCTTTTGGGATTTTGATTAGTGTCATCTCTCTGATAGTTCTTGGTTCCACTTGGAGATTCCATGATCTCTTACTCATCCTTGGGCGAATTTAGGGAGGCAAGTGTCAAATGAGTAGCTTCTAGAAGATTCTCAGGGTCTCCACCTAGTGAACTGCTTGTGCCATTTGTCTACTCTCACTCATTGCACCCTACAGGAGGGCTTTCCAGTATGCATCACACTTTTTACATGTGGCAGGTGAGATGCATCGCACCCTTAGCACTAGGTAGTCTGTATGGTCCTGCTTTGACCAGTTCTGAGTAGTTTTTCATGGAGAACTTCTGGGAGATGACGTAATTAGCTGACCTTGCTCCTTTAGGGTATGAAACAACACTTTTAGGGACTTAGAAGCCCTTGGTCTATGGACATATGTGATTGGGGTTGCAGTGCCCAAATATGTCTATAACAGTTTCCCCCTAAAGTATGAGGTCGTAAATCTTTTTGATGTCGGGTGAAATGCTTTATAATGAGGATCCGAGGTTTTTCGAACTGGAAGGTGACCTATAATAAGATATAATACAATACATTATCTTCATAATATTTTCATGATCTAACTGAGGTGGGCATTCCCATGCTCAACTTGATAAATTCATTTTCATGTACATAGGACAGACAATTGTCTGTGTGCAAATTGATGATTCTGGTAGAGCCATCATCCCTTAGTTTGGATGATTATCTGTGCAGCAATGATGTACATTTGATGTCTTTATTTTCTTGAATATATCGCAGCCTAGATGGATGAAACTATATCCGAGGTCTTCAAAACTCATTCAATCTTCGCCTGAAATTACAAGTCGATCCATGTGAAAAGATGTTCTGATGTCGAACATGGAAAGACATCGCCTGATTACCAGCCAATGATGTAAGTTGTTAACAGGCGCGAGAGGAATCACCGATGATGATGATGACCCTCAAGGTACTGCGGTACAATTCCCGTGGTGTGAATACATGAGTCGATGTCGAACACCACGCAAAATCTTTCGGTCGAAGGCCATTAATGTAAACTTGTCACCAGAAGTGAGAAACTTGCCATTAAGGCATGCAAGATTCAAAGTACTGAAAGGGTTGTTCTTAGGTCGGCTTCTTGGATAATGAGCTGATGTCGACAAGAAGTGACCCACTGTAGGAGGGAATTAATGAATCCCACATCTATGACACGAAACGGAGCAAATGATTTTGTGGAGGTGAAAACGATCTGATGATACAAGGTTCAGGTTGGTGGTCATGAAAGAATGAAGCGTGAAGGTATTGCAGCGGATGAGACACAAGCTGGGTTGGTGAATTCTCTGAGCGACTTCTCTTGAACATATCGGTGACACTGAAATGGATTGGTAGCATTAACCCCAAAAATGGATGGTACGGTGGAGCAGTGGTGATATGACCGGTGAACGGAATAGCCCAACCTGACTCAATCATGGTGATGGAGTGAAAGTGTCATGTTCAAGAGCAATCTGCTACCAATAAAGTTTCTTCAAGTTTTCTTCCCAATTTTCCCCAGTCATTGTTGACCAGTACCTCTTTATTTTTGTCAAGCTTGAGGAGGATAACATATGCTTGTTCTATAATTTTCCCTTCAAGCAAACCCGTTGCTATGTTTTAATGAGCCTAGCGACAGTGAAACTCGCTCTTGTTTGAATGGACAAGTTTGTCACTATTGTTTTAACGAGTTTAATGAAAAGGATAACTTGGTCCTTTTTAATTTTTAGAGAGCCTGAAAAGAGATGGAAAGGAAACTCCAATATTCCTTTTTCGTAGTATAATCCCTTAAGTCTGAAAAAGTATAAACAATGCGAAAGGGATGACTTTTCGATAGTTTTAACGAGTCGAACAAGACAAACGCTCGATCTTTTTGTGTAATAATCCCTCAGGTCCAAAAAGATTAAAATCTAGAGGAGGGATGGCACTTCCAATCACTTTAACGTGCTGGAGAGGCCAATTTCTCGCAATCTTTTCATATTTTACGAGTCAGATGAAAAGAGCTTAAAGGAGACTTGTTTTTGAGGAAAGAGTGATATTTTCGGGTAGCAGCTGGTTCTAGGTGAGGGTTGGAACTTTCTAATCACGGTAGTGTTAAGAAGATGGCTAACAGAATCACTCGTCGCAGCTGTTCCTCAAAAGGGGTAAACAATCAAATGGAGGCGTATGATCGGATAAAACAGAGTGGAGATGATAGTAAGAACACGACCAAGGCTCAAAAGCTGATGATAATGTGTTCACAATGGTTATTTACTAGAGGTGGGTTCATTTTTTAATGAGCTTAAACTCTGGTGGAACATATGCTCATTGCTAGGTTTAATTTTTAATGAGCTTGAACTTTGCATAAAACTGCTCGTGCCAGTCGTATAATAAGGATGTCTCATCGGTAGGTTCATTTTCTAGGGAGTTTGCACCATTCAAAATTTTGCTCTGACTCCTTTTATTATGTAAGCTAGAAACGACCAATCCTACGAGTTTAAAGGGTTAAGAATCTACAAACTAGGAAAATAAATGGTTGCTTTTCACTTTCATGAAAAAAGGTTTGCATGCCCCCAGGTATAGTGAAGTAGAGTTTCCAAGTTACCCTTCAATTTGCAGACAAAACATTTGTTCTATCAGGAAAGGAATACCTTCTAAAAGAGGTATCTTATTCTGGTCTAATCCCATTTTCCTAAATGGACGAGTGTGTCAGACCAATGATATATCCTCCATGGAAACCTACCCTATACCTGAAGTTTTCCTACCGAAGCAGACCAGGGTGCATGCCCCTTGGGTTTCAGTCACAACCACCGAATCACTCGTGCTCATCAGGTGGACGGAGTGGAGATTGATGAGACATCCCTTGCGTAAAAAGACCTGTTAGGGATGGCATTTGACAATTAGTTATGTGTGAACTGGGGAATGAAAGCTGGTCTACAAGCTAGACCACTCTGCCTTCATGCGGAAAACACATCACTCGGAAGAGTGAGGAAATAATAGCTCCCATGCTATAAATGTAGTCACGCCCAAGGAGTAAATTGTAATCTAAAGGTCTTTAGACTACCATTACATTTAGATAAATGGTTTTCCTTCTCAAAGTTATAGGCAAATTTGGAAGGATCCCTAATGGTCGACTGGTTCCTTTGTCGAAGCCTGTCAGATTTTGCATCTCAGGAAAAAGCCATGGCGAACCAAGCGCTTTCCAAGCAGTTGAGGAGAGGATACTCACCGAAGCCCCTTCATCTATGATGGTACAAACCATGACCATTCGGTAAGTTTGCACTATGATTCAGAATGGTACATTAGATGGTAAATGGGGCCTGCCTAGTAGATTACAATTAAAGGAGACAACTAGGTTGCTTGGAGGTGGGACCGAATAAACGGCCAGATACATCTCTGACGAACTTCCTTCCTACGGTAAAGGAACGGGTAGATTGGCCCCTTATTCATCGGAATCTGTGTTTACGAAAAGAATTTGAATGGTGTTGTTCTCATTCTCTTTGGTAACTGTATCATCTGAAGGTAGATCCTCTAAAGACAAGATGGGGTCGAATGCCATCTCAACCTATTGAATTTGGTCTGATGTGGACTCAGAGGTTTCATATTCAATGATAGGTTCTTTGACCAACAACAAAGGTGTGTCAGTCGGATTTTCAACTAGCAATGGACTCGGCAAGAGTTTTTTGTATCCAGGAGGGAGTCGCTGTGGTGATGTAGGATGGTTATCCAAGACTCTTTCAGCTTTTTCCAGGAAGGGACAACGGTGGAGGGCATGATCATGTTCACACAGTCTACAAGGAAATTTAGATTTTCATTTCTGTCCGGTGACTTCGTTTTCACTAGTTGACGGTGTACTCTCAACATGATCATCAGAGGTTGATGACACCGGATTGTGCAAGCGGGGGGACCAATCCCTTAAGATCCGTGGAATGCAAGGACAATCTCAATGATAGTGGTCCCCTTTGTAGATGACACATGCAGATTTAGGTTTGGATGGTGCAGTGTGTGGATTTTATCTAGACGATGTACGGTTGCCCCTTTTTGCCATTGGCTCCTTCTTCTTCTTCTCCTTCCCTTTCTTCTTCTTCTCAGTTACTTGGTTTTTAGTTTTACTATCTTCACCAAGCGAAGCGGAAGAAGTAGGGGGAGAAACAAACGAAGTAGAAGGTTGGGTGGTAACCTTAGTATGGTCTAGTCGCTGATTTGATTGCGCAGGAATCACGGTGCTTTGAACGACAAAGGTCGAGAAAAGCCATATTAGCAGGCCAATTGTCAGTCTTGGAAGGGACAATGTGGCCATATGAGGTGCACCAACATCTCCCCAAGAGGATAAAGGACTAGGATTTCCACCAAGGGGAAATCCTTGGTTGGTGGACTCCATTTTCTCAACCTAAGATCAACGAGGGAACAGTGACATTATTCCAATTAAAATAAATTTTAGACGCTTTGACACAACTTGCTTTTTCAATTTTTAAGAGTCGAGAAAAAGCCAAAGATGACTCTAGTAGCCTTCGATTTTTAAGGAGCCTGAAGTGACAAGTGCTTAGATGGACCTTTTCCTTTAAGGAGACTGAAAAGGAACGAAAGAGACTACTCTAGAAATCTAGACAGAGCGATTACCAAACCAATCACAAAACTGTATAATACTTTTTATGGTATGACAATCAATCTTCCCGAATGCTGTGTTCAGTGCATTCCGATCGATAGGGCAGCAGACATGGCTTCCTAAGGATAAAGGATATAGCCTATTGTGGTCTCCCAATATATATTCGATGGTACATGGGAGCACAAGTCCGTATTATCACTTGTCGTCTCAAAGAGGAGGAATCACCCAACCTACGATGAAAGCGACAGTTACCAGGCTTTACGACACCAGAATACGTATCTAGCCTAGACTTCTAGATGTTGTGCGTTAGGTTCCAAAGCATTTTTATGTTCATTGAATTTATTTTACAGTTGATATTTCTTAAGAAGTTTTCCTTTAAGGTTCACGTGATGTAGATATATAACTCCTAAATATGCAATCTAAGATGATAAACAGTCGTTTACTCTTCTTTTTGCAATGAAAATCCTAGCTACTAAGGAAAGAGAAGCGAAATCCTTTCAATATATAGCAGAGAGCACACACTAGATGCACTATCCTAAATCAAAATCAACAAGCAATCTAAATGCAAATGCACTTGCATGTATTTGTTTTCTTCTTTCTTAATGTGTGAATGACAAAAATAATGCTATGTACAAATCTGAATTATTTCTTCTTTCAAAGTGACAGTACTAACGATTTTCTTTTCAAAAAACGACAGGAAGGCAAGACGACACTTTGAAATTTTGAATTGAAAACTGCTTTCAACACTTGAAATACTATAAATTTAGATCAAATACAAGATTAACAGTGTAATCGCTTATCAAAAAGAGGAGGATTCTTTTCTTTGACTAAAAATGACACTTGTGACACTTTCAAATCAAAAGACGACAGTTCGATTAAGCTACTATTTTGTAAAGGAGAACTGTAAATGGAGAAAAATACATTAAAAAATTCACAATTCTTTGTACAATGGAGGCTTGATGATGCAAAGGAAGGGGGTTTCAATAGTGGTCTACTGATCACAAACAGCAAAACTCCTGAATAAAGTTGAAGACAGTGAAGAAAAAACCAAAATATGGAGGTAGAAATAGTCTTACTTCATCATCGCACCTGTAACACAGGGAAACAGGGATGCATCCCACCTACTGCACACGTGAGGTGCAATGCATCCAGTCTGCCAAAGGAGACAGTGCAATGGTGCAAGAACGAGACTTTAACTTGGTTTTTGGTCATAGTTTGCAGCTTAGTTCAGGGATTTAGGCTGAGTTAATGATAGTCAGTAACTACAAAGTATAGGGGCTGATCTAATGAGGTTACTTGAGCTACCTCTAGGGCACTCAGAATGTTTGCAAGTCAATTGTTCAGTTCATAAACAAACCCAGAGATTGACTGAATCAACGTTGATCTACTTTGCACTTGCATAGCAAATGCAGTTCGAAGGCTAGCTGGCTTAACTTTAGGCTCCGTCTGTGGTTGATGAATCAAACAAATAGAGACAAGAAATCAAACTATTCGCTCCCCAGTGGAATCACCATTTTCTTATTAGGAAAACTTGTGTCTATTCAAAACTGCTAGTCCCACTAAGACAGGTAGCTATCTTAGAAACAAACAAACTAAAGTCACTTGTGTTTTCCTTTACAAGAGATAGATGAGAAAGAAGCAAAGAGTACCAACCTCAGTCTTTTGTTTGGCTCCTTGCTTGTTTCCTTTCCCCTTCGACAGAATCTCGCCACTGCTTCCTTACTTGTCCCACTTCAAAGAGCACCTATAGAGTCACATCAGCATAATACCATCAAAGCATAGAGATATATCACTGTAAACAATATAGGATCAGATATATATTGGCCATACAAATGGATATATCAACACAATATTTAGAGATACACAAGAATATGGAGGAAAACTCAAATAGATTTATTGATAGAAGTATTAGAAGAGAGGATTACAACCACTTGATCTAACCCAGCACCATCCTCCTAGCTTGAAAGCCCTCTTCACCTCATACAAAGCAAGATCACCCAACAATGTCTTCAAAGAGAAACCAACAACACTTCTTTGCAAATTACCAAATTCCAACCCTTGGATCTCTGGGATGAGGGATCCATATATAGATGTTTGCAGAGGGGTGAGTCAGCTTCTAGGATTTGATTAGTGTCATCTCTCTGATAGTTCTTGGTTCCACTTGGAGATTCCATGATCTCTTACTCATCCTTGGGCGAATTTAGGGAGGCAAGTGTCAAAGGAGTGGCTTCTAGAAGATTCTTAGGGTCTCCATCTAGCGAACTACTTGTGCCATTTGTCTGCTCTCGCTCATCGCACCCTATAGAAGGCATTTCCAGTATGCATCACACTTTTTGCATGTGGCAGGTGATATGCATTGCACTCTTAGCAGTGGGCAGTCTGTATGGTCCTACTTTGACCAGTTCTGAGTAGTTTTTCATAGATAACTTTTGGGAGATGATGTAATCATCTGACCTTGCTCCTTTAGGGTATGAAACAACACTTTTAGGGACTTAGAAGCCCTTGGTTTATGGACATATGTGATTGGGGTTGCAGTGCCCAAATATGTCTATAACAATATCCTTGCTAAATGGGGACTGTAAAAATACCATAGTCAAAGGAATCTGTCTCAATCTCAAATGGTTGTTTCGAGTCTGGAAGGGTGAGGGCTAGTGTAGAGCATAGGTGATGTTTCAGTCCATCGAATGCCTTCTGTTGTGACTCAGACCAAAAAATTAAATCTTTTTCTTCACCCTTGGTAACTTAAATTAAGGTCCAAGCATTACAAGAGAACTCCAACACAAACATTTGGTATAAATTAGCATGTCCCAAGAGGCTATGAAGCTCTGATAGATTTGTAAGGGCCTGTTAAGTTATGGTATGTTCTATGCTTATAACCGTTTACTTCTTTTTCTTATTATATTCCACGATTAGAAATCACATGTACATAAAGTAAAGTGCAGATAGAACATTAAACGATCGACAGAAAACAAGCCAAGACAAGAGACACAAGATGTGGCGGCTAGCCAGGGACAAACCCCACAATGTGTGGGGAACCCCTTTGATCAAATCTTCTTTTATCTTCAATAATTGAGCAGAGAGAAATAGTACAATAAATTTGATTCATATCAGCAGTAGCAAACCCTAGATCAGTAGCATCGGCATTAGCGGCTTCATTATCAAACTAGGGCAGACCATATCTCACAAACCGACAGTCGGATTGACTTCATTCCACAACCAAAAGTTGTGGCTTTCAGAGGAGGTTCAGATGAACCTACAACGGAGTTCCAAAGAGGAGATCTTCTAGGCTACGCAAGTCAATCTTTACTTCTGCAGTTGTAGCTTCAAATTCAACAGTTTCCGGCTTCAAACTAGGGCAGTCGATATCTTGCAAACCGTTCGTTGGATTGACTTCATTCCACCACCAAAAGTTGAGGCTTTCAGAGGAGTTTCAGATGAACCTACAGCGCAGCTCCAAAGAGGATATCTTCTAGGCCACGCAAGTCAATCTTTACTTCTGTAGTTGTACCTTCAAATTCAACAGTTTCCGGCTTCAACCTAGGGCAGTCGATATCTTGCAAACCGTTCATCGGATTGACTTCATTCCACCACCAAATGTTGCGGCTTTCAGAGGAGGTTCAGATGAACCTACAACGTAGTTCCAAAGAGGAGATCTTCTAGGCCATGCAAGTCAATCTTTACTTCTGCAGTTGCAGCTTCAAATTCAACAGCTTCCGGCTTCACATGTGTGAGAGAGAGAGACCCATTTCAGCGCAGTAGAGAAGAGACTCATATCTGCACAGTAGAGAGACAGAGATGTGATAAGATGAGTGAGTCTAAATGAGGAAAAGTCCTCTTATATTTATACACAACGTTGGTGGGTGAATAGATGCGACTGTTGGGCTTCTGAGCCTACATGAGTTGTAGGTCGGCTTGATAATAATTCCATAATCAAAATAGATTCATATCTCCATGAATACTTATCAGAATCGGATGATCTTTATATCAATCCTACACCTCTCGACGAGAGGAATCTAATAAAGATATTATCAGCCATGAATAAGATGACCCCCATGAAGTTTTGCCCTGGTTTCCAATTTTAACAGGGCCGCCAATCCCAAATGACTTAGATCTTTGCTGGATCCACATCCACATCTTTCTTATCAATAATGTAACCTGAATATTTTACCTTTCCATGTTTAAGGATCATTTTTCCAAGTTAGCATATAGCTTGTGCTACCACAGGGTGTGGAGGACCTATCGAATATGTAGCAAGTGCTCTACCCAACTCTTGTTGAAGATGGCGACATCATCCATATATACAACTGTGAAAGGTTTGATAAGATGCCGCAATATGTCATCTATCAGCCTCATGAAATCTACTAGGGAATTTGTCTAAAAAGAGGGCATGACCAACCATACAAGTGTATCTACACTGACGAACAAATAGTCGATGCATTGATGAAGTACCTTTTCATGGAAAAGGATGAGTATTTTTTAGACAATCTTAGGCTTTTGGATAACTGCTCCCTATTTGAGAGGGAGTGAGGATCTCTTCCCTAGTTGAGAGGGAGTGAGAATGGACACTGTGTTATTCGTTTGTCACATACTATGGCTAGGATTAACAAATCTAAGCCTAGTGCATGAACACTCGTAGGGAGAGTGGTGGATTGAATACACATCAAGGATGTACATTCTTGAGTCATGTATTGTCGTTGATTATGATTAAAATCCTAAGTTGGATATATAGGCTTCGTAATGAATGGTCCAAAAGACCTAATTTTACACATAATTAGGAAGTGGTCTTGTGAGGTCATATCTTTGGAACACTTGGGTGAGGTATGTACCTTGAGAGGTGGTGGTGTCTAAATTAATGCCTCCCAACATTGTGCTTTGATATAGTGGAGAGATAGAGTGTACTTGTCAAGGCCTTGGTAGTTTGAAAATGCTAGTTATGTTGATGATAATGCCATTGATGATTATCAATCTGGATCCTTTCTTATAGAAGTTCTCAACTTGAAAATATCTTGATAATTCATTATGAATATCTACATAGTTAAGAGGGAGTGTTGGAATTGTAACTAAGTGCAGTATTCATAATTTCCATCGTATCATTATGTACCTTATGTAAAAACAAAAGAATAAATTATTATTATTATTATTATTATTATTATTTTCAAGCATGTTCTTCATGCTTTGTTTTGGTCAAAATAAAATGTAAAAGAGAATTTTCTTCATGACCCTTATAAAAGAAGGAAAAATTGTATTTTTAAAGTGTCATTAGTCTCTCCAATTTGTCAAGTCGACCCTCTTAAGCATCAAGTCAACTCTGTTCTAAGAGGCACCTTTTCATAGAGGGAAACATGTATATATTGGCACATATCTTCAACCATTTGAAAACCAATTTTCATGGCATCTAAGGAGACACAGGTTCGAGCATGTTTTGAGGATGATTTCGCTATGGAATCCAAGCAAAGTTATGATGCCAAACATCTATTCTCTGTGAAGGTTTGAGACTCTGTGACTAACGAGAATTTGAGGCACAAACTCTCTATGATGCAAGCTACATATATTTTTGATACAAGCTATAGGAATACACATATCTCTGTGATTTGAGCTACATATCTATATGATGCGAGTTATACATATCTCTTTATGCAGGCTACAATAATACACATATTTTTGTGATGCAAATCTTTCTGGTCCAAGGTATTGGAATACACATATCTCTTAAATGTGTGCTGTTAACACTCCTCCGGATCTCTAAGGTTGAGAAAGAGTTGAGCTGAGGTAATCAAAGACCAATCTTTTGACTTGGTAGCTAGCCTTACCAAGCTGGAGAGGGCTCTCTCAAAATGATCACAGCCAAAAGGGCTAGATGGATTATGGTTTTAGGCTAGATATAGTATCACATGGTTGTTTTGATTTGATTTGGTTGGGGTAGTCACTAAAGGAGTGAATTAGGTCAAAGACTGAACTAGGTCAGGGAAAAAGAGAATCAAAATTGTAGACATTTGATGGGTCAAGGTAGGCAAGTTACTTTAACACTTTGTAGTATAGTGATGAGATGGTTTTGACTAATGAGGTGCTAAAAAGAGTGTGAGATCATGAATTCCTTTTAAACTGAAGAAATGAAACAATCTATGATGATTTTCCAAAAACAGAGCATACAAGATGAATTCTGCTTATCACACCTTGAAAATCAAACATACTTAGAGTGAAATGAATCATGAAAGGTATAAACATTCATACATATGAAAATGAAGAAGAAAGAATATCAAAATACCATCCCACAGGAATCCCACCAAAATAGTTGCAACTCATCCAATATATCTCATGCCAAAGTCCGAAACACTAGTACAACATCCAATAGAGTCCAACATGTAGAATGATTGAAAAATTACATGATATAGGCCTCAAACCAACTCATCCTAGACTCATGGCTTGAATCCACGAGAGGAGGAGTAGTTCCACCAAAAACTAAACTGATAGCTAGAGTGTAGGGTGGTCAAAGTGACTCATCCCTCACTTTTTGGAAACTGATTAATTACATCACAAAAAGAGTTTTCACCTAATGTATTTACCCTAGGTAGTAGTAAAAAGATGATTATTACATTTATAATATCAATTACATCAGTAAAATGTTGATTTCCCATAGGTAAAAATCAAATATGGAAAAGAACAATGAAAAACTAGGCAATTGGTCAAACACATAGCGCCTGTGTCAAATGTGCAACGCCATCTTCAAACCCACTTTTTCCTGCCTTCTCAGTGTCCAAATTGATCCCAGTATATCTCATTGGAAATTTTATCCTGTATAGTTTCGCAAACTACCTTTTTTTTTCAAAATGGGCTTGATTTGACCCCCCGAAACTCCATTCCCCCAAGACTGGTCAAAACGTGCAGAATGAGGGTGAAAAAATGACGTTTGATCTTGCAGGAAACTTTGGGAGTTGTTCCTCATCTCCAAATTGAGTTCATGATAGCCCATTAGAAAGATATTTATGTCTAGTTATCATCTGATGCATCAAGCAAGTCATTTGGACAATCCAACTAGGAGAAAGTTAATTTTCCCAAGGTCACTCCAAAAGTGCAGGAACTCTTTTGTAGCAACTTTATTTTTGACATTTCTCCAAAACCATAACTCCTGTTTAAAAAGTGAAGTATTTTTTTCATTCTTGGACCATTATGGATAAAAATCTCTCTCACTTTTGTAAAATTCATCTTTGTTTGGTTGGAAACATACTTTGAATCCAAACTGGCCCTATGTGTGGCAAATGATTTGTCCCTTGGAATGGCTTCTTGAAAAATGATGGAGACATGATGTTTATGAGTTGGAATGACCTCATAATTTCTGAAATGACCTCCCTTAGGGCTCCTCTACTAATATTTCTCTGATTCCATAGCTAACCCTAGCTCAGTGGGAGAGGAAATTAGGGTTTAGTGTAGGCAAAACATGGGATTTGGGAAATTTATATAGGAATGAAGGAAAATAAACGGGATAGGGGGCTTCTAAATTCTTAGGATAATTTTTGGATGTAGGGAGGGATGTTAGGAAGTAAGGGAAACTAGAATTTTAAGGATTGAGTGAGGGGAAGGGGTCCAAAGGGGCGAAACACGGGCCTAGTCTAGAAAAGTGTCAAAATCATAGCTAAGGTAATCACAGACCAATATTTTGACTTGGGAGCTAGCCCTACCAAACCAGAGAGGGTTCTCTCCAAAGGATCATAGCCAAAAGGGCTGGATGGATTAGGATTTTAGGCTAGATATAGTAGCTCAGTGTTGTTTTGATTTAATTTGGTTGGGGTAGTCACTAGATGAGTGAATTAGGTCAGAGAGTGAACTAGGTTAGGGAAAAAGAGAATTAGAATTGTAGACATCTGATGGGGCAATGTAGGAAAGTTACTTTAACAATTTGTAGTGTAGTGATGAGACAGTTTTGAATAGTGAGGTTGTAAAAAGAGCATGAGATCATGAATTCTTTTTAAAATGAAGAAATGAAACAATCTATGATGATTTTCCCAAAATAGAGCATACAAGATGAATTCTTCTTATCACACCTTGAAAATGAAACATACTTAGAGTGAAATGAATAATGAGAGGTACAAAACATTCGTACATATGAAACTAAAGAGGAAACAATATCAAAATACCATGCCACAAGAATCCCACCAAAATAGCTGCAACTCATCCAATATATTTCATGCTAAAGTATGAAACACTAGTACAACATCCGATAGAGTCCAACATGTAGAATGAATTAAAATTTACATTATCTAGTCCTCAAGCCAACTCATCCTAGCCTCAGGGGTTGAATCCATGAGAGGAGGAGCAGTTCCACCAAAAACTAAATTGATAGCTAGAGTGTAGGGTGGTCAAAGTGACTCAACCCTCACTTTTTGGAAACTGATTCATTACATCACAAAAAGAGTTTTCACCTAATGTATTTACCCTAGGTAATAGTAGAAACATAATTATTACATTTATCATATGAATTAAATCAGTAAAATTTTGATTTCCCATAGGTGAAAATCAAATCTGGAGAAGAACAGTGAAAAACTAGGCAACTAGTCAAACGTGCAGTCCCTGTGTCAAATGCGCAATTCCACTTTCAGACCCACTTTTACCTGCCTTCCCGATGTCCAAATGGATCCTAGGATAGCTCATTAGAAATCTTATCCCGTTGAGTTTCAAACACTACCTTTGGTTTTCAAAATGGGCTTGATTTGACCCACCAAACCTCCATTCTCCTAAGACTGGTAAAAATGTGAAGAATGAGGGTGCAAAAATGAAGTGTGATTTTGCAGGAAACTTTTGGAGGCCTTCCTCAACTCCAAAGTGAGCTCATGATAGCTCATTAGAAATATATTTACAACTAGTTATCATTGGACACATCACAAAATTCATTTGGACAACCACGCGAGGAGAAAATTTGATTTCCCAAGGTTAGTTCAGAAATACAACACGTATCTTATAGCCACTGTATTTTTCACATTTATCAAAAACCATAACACCTGTGTAAAAACTAAAGGATTTTTTGCATCCTTGGACTATTATGGATAAAACCCTCTCTCACTTTTGTAAAATTCATCTCTGTTTGGTTGGAAACATACTTTGAAACCAAACTCGCCCTATGTGTGGCAAATGATTTGTCACTTGGAATGAGTTCTTGAAAAATGATGGAGATGTTATCACTCAGGTTGTCCTTAAAGCTCCTTAAAGGATACGGCCGAGGTCACCACAAACCAATCTTTGGACAGTAGGTCCTAGCCTACCAGCAGTCAGAGAGGGCTCTCTCTTTATGATTTAGATTTGTTGATGGGGATTTTAGGCTAGTTATTGAGTTCAAGGGGTTTTGTTTGATTTTGGTGGGATGGATGAAGGTTCCAAGTAGAGAGGTAAGTATAGTGCGAGAGTTTCAAACCATTGGGTGTGGAGTCAAGGATTAGGACTGCTGACACGTTTTCTTGGTCACAAGAGAAATATGGAGCAAGATAGCTACACATGAAACAACTTTCAAGGTAAATGGAGATGGATTGAAGGCTAAGGAATGAGAGGCAGTTAAGAATCTCTCTTTCAGCTTAACAGAGGGGAGGCGAATGAGCTCTATCTAGGAGCAATAAAGAATTCCTAGATAACTGTCAAACATAGATGAATTAGGAGAAACATGAGCCAAAGGGTATTCATATTCATTACCAATTCAGTGGAAAACATAAAGAAACAACAGAAATTGAGCACAAAGTGCAGTCAAGCAAATTCTAAACTAATCTTTTTATCTGCTATTTAGATGACAATATATGTATGACATGAGCATATGTCAAATGGAAAACAGAGGGAGAAAACACTTATTGCGTCATGTTGCAGCACGTGAATTCCATACTCATTATTTAGAACAGTAATAACACATCAGACAGTCCATCCTCCAAGCTTTTCAGTAGTCTTTGATTAAAGAAAACACATCATATATACAGAGCGAGTCTCTCATGGAGATACTCAACCAACCAACCCTTTAAACAATGCATCAAGGTGGTTTATATAGGGAAAATATCT
This sequence comes from Pinus tabuliformis, assembly GCA_031772625.1. Taxonomy (NCBI): domain Eukaryota; kingdom Viridiplantae; phylum Streptophyta; class Pinopsida; order Pinales; family Pinaceae; genus Pinus; species Pinus tabuliformis. The sequence continues at coordinate 661,421,144 of CM062820.1, read as the reverse complement.
AAAAATATTCATTATAGAAGATCTTAAACAGATATGAGGAAAACGAGTTTTTTAACCTAATCTTGTCATGAAATAAATGCAAGAATATATCTAAGTGCCGCGCTGGGCAGCTGCCTCAAAATATGATTTGAAATCTGTCCTTATGGCTCTGTGCGGTTCATTCAGCCATAACTGTGCTTTGGGCTTTGATGCGCCACTCATGAGTGGCTTTGATGTGTATTAACTGTGATCTGAGAGCCTTTAAATGGCTGTACTGCTTTCTTTGACTTTGTTTGGGGGCTTTTAATGTTCGCCCGCTTCGAACTGACACTCTTTGCCGCTTCACTGATACTCTTTAATTTAATCTGGGCTTCATCTTTCCTCTAATACTCTTTGACACTTGAGTCGGGCCATTTTCTCTCCCTCGGCGTGTTTGAAACTGTGAAATCGCCTCTTTTCTACCCTTTCAAGGCAAGAATGGTTGCTGCAAATGATTTCTGTGGCTTCTGGAATGCTAATGGCGCTGGCCGATTTGAATAGGAATGATAAATGAAGAAATCCTGTTAAAACTGCGAATTTTCGGGCCTCTTGGAAGCCGAACGATACGAGGCTTTCCATTTTGGTCATTTTTTCTTAGCGATGTGCGATTAGCGCATCGAAAACTGCCTCAGATTTTCATTCTGGGCTCTCTTTGCTGCGATTTGCGCCCTTCGCGCCTTCCTTTAGTGATGACGTCAGCATGACATCAACATGACATCAGCGGGGGTCCTAGTACGGTAGTGACGTGGCAGGATGATGTGGCAGGGTGACGGGGTTTTAACTCGGAGATCGGCAATCGGCAGGGACAGAGGACAATGGTTTTTATATATATGATGCGATGGGGGCGATCACCGATTTCGGAAAGGCGACATGGCATGCGGCGGTGTGATAATGGAAAATATTGCGAAAATGAATGGATCACGATGCGATATACTTTCGGATGCAATAGCAATATCGCATCGGCGGACGAGAGGGGGCATATGTATATAGGTAAAAAACCTGGCGACTGCCAATCGTGAAATCGCATCGGCAAAGTGATTTCGGGAGAGTATAAAGGGGCGGGTCGATGAATGCATGCTGCGACCTCCGATAGCGATATCACGTCGGAGGAGAGGAAGACTTATCGGAGGAGAATTAATGTGATCGGAAAGGCCATTTACAGTGTTGGAAGGGATCTTGATGCATCAGAGTGAGTCCGATGGCATTTGAAGGGGGTTTTTGTGTTTTGGAAGGAGTCCAAAACATCTTAGGAAGATGGTTTTTGAGCGAAATGAGGGTTCTTACTAAGTTTCAAGTAAACTTAGTAATTCCCAATCGATACTTATGGTTATATTTCAACCAGAGGAAGGGATAAGTATATAGGCGAATTATTAACATAGTTTTAGTAGGGGGGAGGGGAAAAGATAAGGAGTTACATAATAAAGTTAGTAGTTAATATGAAATGTGATGAGAGAGCACTAAGTATGCAATCTTAGGCTATTAAGGGGAAAATGACTCGTATAAGAAATATAAGCATCCTTAAGCAAAGAAGATCTTTACTTAGGCAATGATATGGCAAATGATGAAACTTAAGAGATATCAAGCAGATCTTGACCTCTTTGGGGAAGTTAGTGATTGATTTGGGGAATAAGAAGAAGGGGGAGTTAGTCATGTCTTGCTTGAAGTCTTCCATGGGAAAATTGATTTGCATTTGTGATCTGAAAAGGTATAACACTTGAAAGCATGAAATGGATCACACAGCGTGATTCTGCAACCACAAAACTACTTACCCAGCCTACTTGCCTAACATTTTTTCTTCTTTTGGTTTGGGTGCACTTGAACTAGCATACCCAGGTTTTCATTCTTTTCTTCTTGCTGTCCTCCTATCTACATCTACACTTATTTCATCCAGAGGCTCAGATTAAGCAGTTGAGCACCCTTGTTTCTCTACCTATCTACAAATCTGCCAAGATTAAGCTGTTTGGACAGATGCTGATTCTCTATATTCTACAACACGAAATTGAAACCTAGGGAGACCAAGATTAAGCTGTTTGGCCCTCCCTTAACTGGAAAAACTCATCAAAAATGGAACAACTCATCAAAAAGGAACATAGCAATGGCATTTAGACTAGCACACTCTCATGGGCAATTCTCTGGCCTTTGTAGCAAATATGGAACGTCGTAGCATGCAGAGTATGACATATTTGGCATGTAAAAATGTCGATCATGAAAGATGAATACCTGTTGCAGTAGGAGGCTAATAGTGGCTCCACTTGGGGATGGCTTTTCCTTGTGGAAAGCCAAGAACAGCAGGTCAGACTGCCTTGATCTTCTATTGTTGCTATGGGACTGAGACCTTCTTTGTGCTGACTGTTAAATGCATGGGATTTTGACGTATGAGCAGCACTTTCCCTCAACTGAATCACTGCGAATATGAAGCACTGCCTGCTTTCTTTTGCGTGCTTGATATTACATACACTTTTTCTTGAGAACTGCCTTTTGAAATAAACAAGAAAAGGGAGCAAACTGGAGCAACTACTCCTAATTTTGTTTTTGAACAGGCTGTAGATGTAATACTAAAAAATGCTCCTCTATTTTGATACTATTCACTGAAGAGCTGGAAACCTAAATGTAACATTTTTAATTGGATTTTCCGTTATAAACAACAGCGCTGCCCCTTTAACATTGAGTACATTTAAAATATATCTAAACCTGCCTTGCGCACCCTTTGAAGTAACTTGATAACCGGGAGAAAATTTGAGGTGTTTCTCTTTGAAATGAACTTCAAACGAATAGAGGCTTTGAATGTTGCACTCCTTTGGCTCTTTTCTTTAGAACTGCGCTCTTTTCTCAAAATCAACGCAAAGACAGAGCTTTGAAATGGAGGACTTGCGCTACTCTGTCTCCATACTATGCTGCGTGGCTACTAGCAATCAAATTGCTTATGAAAAATAAAAGGAAATCTCTGATATATACAAACACTAATGTACATATATATACAAGGGCACCGTATCCCTTAGAAGGGGTCTCGATAATGTTTCAACATTCGGCCATTTACGGGGCCGTCTTCCACTGTGTTGTTATCTATAGTTTTGAGAAAATACGTGTTATTGCCTTGCACAACACTGATAACAAATGGGCCTTTCCAAAGAAAATCAAATTTTGCATGCTTTCCCTTGTCTTCTCTTCGTGAGTCCCACCTCAACACTTTATCACCAATAAAGAAATCCTCAGCTTTAGTCCTTTTGTCAAATGCTTTCTTTAGTCTTTCTTGCATAATTTGAGCTCTGTCATACACATGCTCTCTGGTTTGCTGGAAATGAATGGTCTGATTTATTCTTCTTTGAATATTATTTGGTTCTGCTTGGATCTCTTGTAACAACTTGATGATAGGAATGCCCAAGGAAGATGGAAATCTAGTCTCCATGCCATATACCAGCTCATAAGGGCTCATCCCAATGGATTTCTTTGTTGAAAGTCTGTCTGCCCACAGGGCATTTGTGAGCTTTCTATGCTAGTTCTTATTGTTTTCTTCTAAGATCTTTTTGATAATATTGATCAGACTCTTGTTGGATGATTCGGCTAGGCCATTACCTTGAGGGTAATAGGCTGTAGAGTGGCCTAAGATGATATGAAATTTATGGCAAAAATTGATCATTTTTTTGGATTTGAAAGCAGTAGCGTTGTTAGTGATGATCTTCTCAGGGCAGCCAAATCTGGAAAGGATATTGCACTCAAGGAATTGGATAATTGTGGAGTCATTGGCTTGCCTACATGGGATGGCCTCAATCCACTTGGTGAAATAGTCGGTGGCTGTTAAATTCCACTTATGTTGGCCTGAGGAAGAGGGATGGATTTCTCCAATAAAGTCGAGACACCATTGTTGAAAAGGCTTTTCGGTTGATATGGGCTTAAGAGGCAAAGGAAACAACTTTCTTTTTCCCTCAAAGATTTGGCATTTGTGACATGAGATAGAAAACTTCTTTATATCTGTGAATAAAGAGGGCCAATAGAAACCAGCCCTTAGAATTTTATCAGCAGTGGATTTCCAATATAGATGTCCTCCACAGTCCCCTGCATGGAATTCTTTCATGACATTGTTAGTTTCATTCATGGTTAAACAATTGAGCAATATGCCCTCATGATTTTTCCAAAATAATGCAATATCTATGACGCAAAACTTTGAAGCCTTCATCTTTAAAAATCTTTTCTTGGTTCTGGACAATCCTGGGGGAGCAAATAGGTTTAACAATACAAAGCATATATCAACATACGATGGAGATTGCAAAAAGGTTTCACTGATCTGTGGAGTCGCCAGCTCTTGTTCATTGTCCAGTTGGTTAATGTCTAAGGCTTGAAAGTTTGTTTCGGACATCATTTTGGCTAAACCTTGTCCCTTTATCAGCTTGGTTGGTTTTATTTCAATGTCATACTCAAGGACACTAGCAATCCACTTGCATCTTTTGCCCTCTAATCCCTCTTGGGTTAATATGTCTTTTACGACAGCATTTGGGACATAGGCAATCACATGTGAATATAAAATGTAAACTCGGAAATCTTTGATTGCTTTGACAAGAGCGTAGGCCTGCTTCTCCATGATTTGGTACTTCAAGGGAGTATCTCTCAAGGCTCGGCTAAAAAATGCAATTGGCTTTTCAGCTCCTTGATCATCCTTTTGCAAAAGGACAGCAGCTATGGTGTGCTCAGATGCAAATGAGAATATGATGAAGTCCCTATCAAATTGAGGACTTGTGAGGACTGGGGCTTGGGTTAAGGCAGATTTGATACTCTCAAAGGCTTGCTTGGTTTCAAGAGACGATTTCACCTAGGCATCCTTTTTTGACATGTTGCTTAACAGTCTTATCAGTTCAGCTAGATTTGGGATAAATCTCCTTAGGAAATTGATCTTTCCTAGGAATGCTTTCAATTCTTTTATATTCCTTGGATATGGGATTTGCAAAATGGCTTGGATCCTTTCAGGATCTATTCTAATCCCGGCTTTTGAGATGATATGGCTGAGGAGTTTTCCTTCTTCAAGGCCAAAGAGGGACTTCTTGGGGTTCAAGGAAATGCCGTATTTCCTACATGTCATGAATATTTGCCTCAAATGTTTTAGGTGCTCTTGATCAGATTTGGAGAAAGGGGTTAAGTCATCGAGGTAGACAACTAGGAAATCATGTATTTCCTTGGCAAATGCAATATCCATTGCCCTTTGAAAGGTAGCACCAACGTTTTTAAGTCCGAAAGGCATTTTTACATACTTAAATGTTCCCCACGGTGTGGTAAAGGCTGTCTTGTCTTGATCGTCCGGGTGAACTAGTATTTGATTGAAACCTGAAAAGCCATCTGGCAATGAGATTCTTGATGACCCCACTACTCTTTGTAGGATGTGGTCCATTTTTGGCAAGGGGTAGTGGTCTTTTAGGGAGACTTGGTTTAAATTTCTTAGGTCTACACATAGCCTAATCTCACCTGTCTTCTTTCTTGTGGCAACAAGATTGGATACCCATTCAGAAAATTTGATGGGTGCTATGATACCTACTTCAAACATCCTTTTCACTTCCTTTTCAATCAAAGGAAGGAGTACGGGATTGATTCTTCTAAGTTTCTATTTGAAAGGCTTTTGATTTGGTTTCAAGGGAATGGTGTGTTGAATCACCGAGGTGTCATAGGATTTCAAATCCTCATAACTCCAAGCAACTACATCTTGGAATTCTTTGAACAAATCAACATATTTGGGCTTTTGATCAGTTGGCAAAGATTGAGATAGTTTGATCATTTTGGGCTTCTCTATTGTCCCAATGTTATGTTCTTCTATAACAGTGTTTAGGGGCTGTATTTTTGGCTTTTTCGGAACATCATTAGCATCAAACATATCTTCTAATGGAGTAAGGCCAGCAGGGAGAAAGTTATCCTTTAGATCAATGATCTCGGCCTCTGTTTTGACTATTTCCTCCAAATGCATCTGTTTCAGCTCTTCTATGTTTGCTTTGTCAAAAACAGTTGGGTTCAACATTTGTTTGGCTGTTACAGCTGTTACAGCCTGCTAATTTTCATTTGTTTGTTGTTTTTCATCCATCATGGTATCCATGTCAATGTTAGTATTTGAAAACTCATCCTCAAGAGTGAGGAAATTGTTAATTTGTTCATCGCTTTCAAACACTTGCCAATCTTTAACCTTATTTGGGATAGCAGGCCTATGTTTTATCTCGGCAGTGAAATGGTGATTTGGCTCAAAGGGAAGCTTGCATGTACTGGCAAAAGTGGCTAGACTATGTGCATGAATGTTATGATCTCTTGAGATCTTGGCAAGCATGGATTCAGTGAATGTATTGAGTATATTAGTGGCAGCAGTCCTATAGGCCCTCATTCTATTGTCATTAGTAACAAATTTGCCTTTCATTTGTTGGATTACTAGGTCGGAGTCACCTAGAATAGACACTTTGGCAGCTCCTAAAGCTCCGAGCAGCCTAAGGCCTAAAAGGAGTGCCTCATACTCGGCCATGTTGTTGGTGCATTTAAAATTTAGTCTATATGCATGACCTTGTGCATGATTGTTATGTGTGTTGTGAATCCATATTCCAGCCCCTGCTCGTAACTTGTTTACTGAACCATCAAACTCTAAATACCATGTGATTTCTTGCTTGTGGTTAGTATTGAGAGTTTCAGTCATTTTAGGATTGGGCGGACCTGAGTCTCGTGTTTGGCGAGGTTCTTCTTGTGTGTTGGTTGCATTGGCTGTTGTGACAGTCTCATGGGTATGTGCAACTGATTCTCCATTGATGTGTGCTTGTTGTTCTAAAGCCATTGGCTTGACATTAGTTAAAGGGCGGTTATCATTATTAAACAAAATAAATGAATCCATATCAGTATGGATCGAGTAGATGGGGAAGTTATGTGGCTCATCCTCGCTACTCACCATATATTTCATGAGTGTTTCTCTATATAGTCTTTTTGGTTGCCCAAAGAGTAATATAGTGGCGTAAGAGAGGTCTAATTGCAGTGATCCTTGGAGTTTTGCTCCCCAAGATCTTGATAGGAGCATGCCGTATTTTGGTGGAATGTCAGCAACCACCACATCCATGAGGATTGTCTTGTTAGGATATTGGACTAAGGAGACACACAAGTCTTTGATTAAGCCTAAACACTTGACTTGACTTGAGTCAAAGGAGAATAAATCTTTGTATGGCCTGGTTACGTCAAGGTTTAGTCTTTCCATTACTGCTTTGGGCATAAGATTGTGCGATGCACCTGAGTCAAACATTGCGTTATGTAAAATTTTATCATGGATATGCAAACTAATATAAAATGGCAAAACTGCTCCATTGACTTCTGGGCCAAAGAGCACCTCTGGGGTATCATCTAAAACATTTACATCATCCTTAACCTCTGGCATTTGTAACGATCTTTGTATTTGCTGCCTATAAACGTCATGCTTGGCAAGTTCTAAGAGGGGGATGGATATCTTAAGTTTTCCAATCTGTGCCTCTAAATTAAATGGCTTTTCCAGTGGAGTCTTGGTGTTGATGATGGAAGATTTCTCTTTTTCATTGGAATTATCAGCGATTTGCTCAGTTATGGGCAGGCTTTTTGGAACGCTGTGCACGTCTTCCTTTGAGGCAAAAGGCATGACAGGCTATTTTTTAGAAGGTTGTTTGATAGTTATATCATATATGGTTATGTGCTGTGGGTTTGGGACAGATTTTTCAACGTGTTCTGTTATAACGGCCTTGCCTTTGATTTTATCGGGATGTTGTTTTTCCTTTGGTTTGATGGGCTTGGGCACATCAATCGTTCTGGTTCTTAGCTTATATTGCTTGTTTAGCTCATAAACGGCTGGGTCATAGGCTTGTTCAAAGTCGAAAGATTGTTGGGTTTGAGTTTGGCATTGATGCATGTTATCGTTATTTTGGTCTTCTTTAGTTAAGAAGATCTGTTGCTCGTTCTTCAAACCCATTACGTTTATGTGAGTGTCTTCCATGGGCTCATTAGTTGTTGATATCTCAGCGTAATTTTCTTGGAAAGGAGGTCTTATTTCACGGTTTGGGCTCGCCCTTCTGGCATTTGGGTTTTGATTCCTTCTGAAGTTCGGGTTCCTAACAGCATTGGTTTGCTGCTCGTCCCAAGATGATTTTTTCTCAACATTGTCCACTCTGTCTACTAGCCTATGCATGCCATTGATAAGGGCATCCATCTTTTGGTCTATGGCTGAGGGTTCTTCCTTAAAGGTTGTTCTCCTCTCTGTTCTGGCTCTGTTTCTTTTGGCAATTAAATTTTCCTCCATAGTGACAACCACGTTTTGCATTTCGGCAAGGCTGTTAGGGGATCTTTCTTTTAACTGGTAGGCCATATCTGGGTCAAATCCATCAGGGAATTTATACAAGGCAAGGTCAGGTGGAGGTCTTAAGTTCTATGGTATTGCATTGTAGACATTATTGAATCTTGCACAATAGTCCAAAACAGTTTCTTGAGGGCCTCTTTTAATTGTATTGTATTCGGCTAGTATGTGCAAGGGGTCTTTCTTTGTCTCCCATCTGTTGATAAATGACTGGTACAAGGCTTCTAGGTCTGCTATGGAATTAGCTGGGAGTGCTCTAAACCAAGTCCTGACATCGCCTGTCAAACTTTGGACAAAAATCTTCATTCTCACCCCATCATCGTCAATCTCATAGCTTTCAAAGTAATCCTGCATTTTCTTTGTATGCTGAAGGGCTGTGCAGGCATTCTTGCCATCAAAATAAGTTATTTTAGTCTAGTAATCCTGAGGCATAGCTCGAGGTTAGCAGGCAGCTGTAGGGGTGCATATGTATTAGCCATATTAACAGGTATAAGTGGGGCAACAGGGATAAATGGAACAACTGGAACAATTGGGATAACAGGAGAAGTAGTGGTAGCGTGCGCAGTGAACGAAGGTGTGGAAGGAGTGCTTTGAGAGGTGGATAGGGAACAAGGGGAACTAGGAGTTGAATGAAATAAAATTTTGACAGGGGTGGGAACACTGCTTGGCCGAACTATGTCAGGACTAGAATCAGCAAAGTCTTCTTTTTGCTCTAATTTCCTGAGGTTTCTTGGGATTAAATTCGGATTTTCAAAAATAGCTGGTGGATTTGGGTCTGGGTTTGACCTGGTATTATGTATTTTCTTCTTAGGAGCCAGCTTCTAAGAAAAGTGGGTTAGAAAGAAACTTTTGGAGGTCAGATTCTTTCCCAATGGAGCTTTCCAACTTGATTTGTGAAATTATCTGAAGAAGCTCCCCAGTGGAGTCGCCATTATGTTATCACTCAGGTTGTCCTTAAAGCTCCTTAAAGGATACGACCGAGGTAACCACAAACCAATCTTTGGACTGCAGGTCCTAGCCTACCAGCAGTCAGAGAGGGCTCTCTCTTTATGATTTAGCTTTGTTGATGGGGATTTTAGGCTAGTTATTGAGTTCAAGGGGTTTTGTTTGATTTTGGTGGGATGGATGAAGGTTCCGAGTAGAGAGGTAAGTATAGTGCGAGAGTTTCAAACCATTGGGCGTGGATTCAAGGATTAGGACTGTTGACGCGTTTTCTTGGTCACAAGAGAAATATGGAGCAAGATATCTACACATGAAACAACTTTCAAGGTAAATGGAGATGGATTGAAGGCTAAGGAATGAGAGGCAGTTAAGAATCTCTCTTTCAGCTTAATAGAGGGGAGGCGAATGAGCTCTATCTAGGACCAATAAAGAATTCCTAGATAACTGTCAAACATAGATGAATTAGGAGAAACATGAGCCAAAGGGTATTCATATTCATTACCAATTCAGTGGAAAACATAAAGGAACAACAGAAATTGAGCACAAAGTGCAGTCAAGCAAATTATAAACTAATCTTTTTATCTGCTATTTAGATGACGATATATGTATGACATGAGCACATGTCAAATGGAAAATAGAGGGAGAAAACACTTATTGGGTCATGTTGCAGCACGGGAATTCCATACTCATTATTCAGAACAGTAATAACACATCAGACAGTCCATCCTCCAAGCTTTTCAGCAGTCTTTGATTAAAGAAAACACATCAGATATACAGAGCGAGTCTCTCATGGAGCTACTCAACCAACCAACCCTTTAAACAATGCATCAAGGTGGTTTATATAGGGAAAATATCTAAAAATATTCATTATAGAAGATCTTAAATAGATCTGAGGAAAACGAGTTTTTTAACCTAATCTTGTCATGAAATAAATGCAAGAATATATCTAAGTGCTGCGCTGGGCAGCTGCCTCAAAATATGATTTGAAATCTGTCCTTATGGCTCTGTGCGGTTCATTCAGCCATAACTGTGCTTTGGGCTTTGATGCGCCACTCATGAGTGGCTTTGATGTGTATTAACTGTGATCTGAGAGCCTTTAAATGGCTATAACGCTTTCTTTGACTTTGTTTGGGGGCTTTTAATGTTCGCCCGCTTCGAACTGACACTCTTTGCCACTTCACTGATACTCTTTAATTTAATCCGGGCTTCATCTTTCCTCTGATACTCTTTGACACTTGAGTCGGGCCATTTTCTCTCCCTCGGCGTGTTTGAAACTATCAAATCACCTCTTTTCTGCCCTTTCAAGGCAAGAATGGCTGCTGCAAATGATTTTTCGTGGCTTCTGGAATGCTACTGGCGCTGGTCGATTTGAATAGGAATCATAAATGAAGAAATCCTGTTAAAACTGCGAATTTTCGGGCCTCTTGGAAGCCGAACGATACGAGGCTTTCCATTTTGGTCATTTTTTCTTAGCGATGCGCGATTAGCGCTAAGCGTTAATCGCGCATTGAAAACTGCCTCAGATTTTCATTCTGAGCTCTCTTTGCTGCGATTTGCGCCCTTCACGCCTTCCTTTAGTGATGACATCGGCATGACGTCAGCGGGGGTCCCAATACGGTAGTGACATGGCAGGATGATGTGGCAGGGTGACGTTGTTTTAACTCGGAGATCGGCAATCGGTAGGGACAGAGGACAATGGTTTTTATATATATGATACGATGGGGGCGATCGCCGATTTCGGAAAGGCGACATGGCATGCGACGGTGTGATAATGAAAAATATTGTGAAAATGAATGGATCACGATGCGATATACTTTCAGATGCGATAGCAGTATCGCATCGGCGGACGAGAGGGGGCATATGTATATAGGTAAAAAACCTGGCGACTGCCAATCGCGAAATCGCATCGGTGAAGCGATTTCAGGAGAGTATAAAGTGGCGGGCCAATGAATGCATGCTGCGACCTCCAACAGCGATATCACGTTGGAGGAGAGGAAGACTTATAGGAGGAGAATTAATGCGATCGGAAAGGCCGTTTACAGCCTTGGAAGGGATCTTGATGCATCGAAGTGAGTCCGATGGCATTTGAAGGGGGTTTTTGTGTTTTGGAAGGAGTCCAAAACATCTTAGGAAGATGGTTTTTTGAGTGAAATGAGGGTTCTTACTAAGTTTCAAGTATACTTAGTAATTCCCAAGCGATACTTATGGTTATATTTCAACCAGAGGAAGGGATAAGTATATAGGGGAATTATTGACATAGTTTTAGTAGGGGGGAGGGGAAAAGATAAGGAGTTACATAATAAAGTTAGCAGTTAATATAAAATGTGATGAGAGAGCGCTAAGTATGCAATCTTAGGCTATTAAGGGGAAAATGACTCGTATAAGAAATATAAGCATCCTTAAGCAAAGTAGATCTTTACTTAGGCAATAATATGGCAAATGATGAAACTTAAGAGATATCAAGCAGATCTTGAACTCTTTGGGGAAGTTAGTGAATGATTTGGGGAATAAGAAGAAGCGGGAGTTAGTCATGTCTTGCTTGAAGTCTTCCACGGGAAAATTGCTTTGCATTTGCGATATGAAAAGGTATAACACTTGAAAGCATGAAATGGATCACACATCTTGATTCTGCAACCACAAAACTACTTACCCAGCCTACTTGCCTAACATTTTTTCTTCTTTTGGTTTGGGTGCACTTGAACTAGCATACCCAGGTTTTCATTCTTTTCTTCTTGCTGTCCTCCTATCTACATCTACACTTATTTCATCCAGGGGCTCAGATTAAGTAGTTGAGCACCCTTGTTTCTCTACCTATCTACAAATCTACCAAGATTAAGCTGTTTGGACAGATGCTGATTCTCTATATTCTACAACAGGAAATTGAAACCTAGGGAGACCAAGATTAAGCTGTTTGGCCCTCCCTTAACTGAAAAAACTCATCAAAAATGGAACAACTCATCAAAAAGGAACATAGCAATGGCATTTAGACTAGCACACTCTCATGGGCAATTCTCTGGCCTTTGTAGCAAATATGGAACGTTGCAGCATGCAAAGTATGACATATTTGGCATGTAAAAATGTCGATCATGAAAGATGAATACCTGCTGCAGCAGGAGGCTAACAGGAGACATGATGTTTATGAGTTGGAATGGCCTCATACTTGCTCAAATGACCTCCCATAGGCCTCCTCTACTCATATTTATGTGATTCCATAGCCAACCCTAGCTCAGTAGGAGAGGAAATTAGGGTTTAGTGTAGGCAAAACAAGGGATTTGGGAAATTCATAGGAATGAAGGGAAATAAAGGTGATAGGGTGCTTCTAAATTCTTATGAAAATTTTGGGAGGTAGGGAGGGTTGTTAGGAAGTAAGGGAAATTGGAATTTTAAGGATTGAGTGAGGGGAAGTTGTCCGAAAGGGTGAAACATAGGCCTAGTCTCGAAAAGTGTCAAGATCGTAGCAATAGGCTAGGGTTTGTAGAAAAATGATGATTTTGAGTGATAGGAGTGATGGGAAGTGTTTAGGAAGATATATTAAGGATAGGAGAAGGTGTAAGAGCATCAGGATACAATTTTTGTTGATGATTTAACCATGGAGGTCATGAAACCAAGAAAAATGTCCTAAAAACCCTATGAGAGGGAAATGAGAGGAATGGGCATGGGAAAAGGTCAAGGGAGGTAGATGGAGTGTAGATGAGTGAGGTTATTTTGACTAGGGCTACCATTAGTGAGTAAATTTTTGAATGAGGACCTAAGTAGAATGACAAAAATTTCTGAGCGAGACCCTAATATGAATATGAAAATAGGGGTTTGGATCACTAATGGCAGTATGCAAACACTGACACTAACATCGACCTTATTAGGGATGGAAACTCCTTGGAGGTGTCAAAAACACCATAGACGAAGTGCCTAACTGTGTGGGCCAATACGGTCAAAAACTTACAACCAAACTTAACACTGAAAACACATACACTGCAAACTGTAAAGTTGATGCTGAAGGATGCTTCTCCAGGAAGGTTATTGCACACTTATCCTACAATAACCTACTGCAAAATCACTGAATCAAGTGATATTGAAGTGCCAAATCAACCAATCAAGTAGCTGTTGTAATGATGAGGTTGTTTAACGGTGCTTGAACCAGAGCATAATTGGAAATTCTACCAACAATATATACACATAATAACTTTGGCTTTGTAAAAGGAAATCTGGTTTGTCATTGAAACTGAGAAAATATTCTATATATGCTGCTATAGGATCATAAAAACTAGATTCTATCTGCTGCTCCAAATTATTAACATATGCTCTCGGTTAGAGATTGTCACATCCCTGCTGTAAATCAAAACATCTGTCAATCCGACTATCTAATGGCAGCCTTACCTTTTCTTCTTTGGGAGGAGCGAGAGTTTCAAAGAACTGTTTAGGATCTTGGAAATCATATGATTGAACTTGAACATCCAATAGTTCAATTTAATTTTCTAATCTTTCAGCAACTAAAACAAGAAAACATTTTTTACTTTTAAGTGTGAGTCGGCTGGATTTCAAACAACAAAATATTGATGTTGATAAATTTTGATCAATTTGAAATTCTGCTAGCTCATTCATTAAAGTTAGTAATATTTCACCAGATAAAGAATTTTTCCACATACCCTAGGTAAAAATAAAAACGTCATTATTACATTTATTATATCAATTACATCAGCAAAATGTTGATTTCCCATAGGTAAAAATCAAATCTGGAGAAGAACAGTGAAAAACTAGGCAACTCGTCAAACGCACGACGCCTGTGTCAAATGCGCAATGCAATATTTAGACCCACTTGTTCCTAACATCCCGATGTAAAAATTGAGCCCAAGATATCTCATTGGAAATATTATCCTATCTAGTTTTGAAAACTGCCCTTGGTTTTCAAACTAGGCTTGATTTGACACCCCAAAACTCTATTCTCCCAGGACTGGTAAAAAAGTGCAGAATGAGGGTGCAAAAATGAAGTGTGATCATGCAAGAAATTTGTGGAGGCCTTCCTCAACTCCAAATTGAGCTCATGATAGCTCATTAGAAAGATACTTATGTTTAGTTAACATTTGATGCATCACGAAAGTCATTTGGACAATACAACAAGGAGATAAAATAATTTTTCCAAGGTCGCTCCAAAAGTGCAGCAACTCTCTTGTAGGAACTGTATTTTTGACATTTATCCGAAACCATAACACCTATGTAAAAGCTGAAGGATTTTTTTCATCCTCGGACTATTATGGATAAACAAATCTCTCACATTTGTAAAATTCATCTTTGTTTGGTTGGAAACATACTTTGAAGCCAAACTGGCCCTATGTGTGGCAAATGATTTGTCCCTTGGAATGACTTCTTGAAAAATGATGGAGACATGATGTTTATGAGTTGGAATGGCCTCATAATTGCTGAAATGACCTCCCTTAGGCAACCACTACTCGTATTTCTCTGATTCCATAGCCAACCCTAGCTCAGTGGGAGAGGAAATTAGGGTTTAGTGTAGGCAAAACAGGGGATTCGGGAAATTTATAGGAATCAAGGGAAATAAAGGGGATATGGGGCTTCTAAATTCTTAGGAAAATTTTAGGAGTTAAAGAGGGATGTTAGGAAGGAAGGGAAACTAAAATTTTAATGATTGAGTGAGGGGAGGGGTCCAAAATGGCAAAACACAGGCCTAGTCTAGGAAAGTGTCAAAATTGTAGCAATGGGCTAGGGTTTGTAGAAAAATGATGATTTGGAGTGATAGGAGTGATGGGAAGTGTTTAGTAAGGTATATTAAGGATAAGGGAAGGTGTAAGAGCATCAGGATACAAGTTTTGTTGATGCTTTAAAAATGGAGGTCATGAAACCAAGAAAAATGTCCTCAAAACCCTAGGAGAGGGAAATGAGAGGAATGGGCAAGGGAAAGGGTCAAGGAGGTTAGATGGAGTGTAGGTGAGTGAGGTTTTTTTGATTAGTAATACCATCAGTGAGTAAATTTTTCAATAAAGACCTAGGTGGAATGACAAATTTTTTTTGAGTGAGACCCTAATATGAATATTGAAAGAAGAGTTTTGATCACTGATGCCAGTATGCAAATAGTAACACTAACATTGACCTTATTGGGGATGGCAGCTCCTTGGAGGTGTCAAGAACACTGTAGACCATGTTCCTAACTGTGTGGGCCAATACGTTAAAAAACTTACAACCAAAATGAACACTGAAAACACATACATTGTAAACTGTAAACTAGATGTTGAAGGATGCTTTTCCAACAAGCTTATTGTACACTTATCCTACACTAATCTACTGCAAAGTCACTAAATCAAGTGATACTAAAGTTCCAAATCAACCAATCAAGTAGATGTTGTAATGATGAGGTTGTTTGACGGTGCTTGAACCAAAACATAATTGGAAATTCTACCAGCGATATATACACATAATACCTCTGGCTCTATAAAAGGATATCTGGTTTATCATTCAAACTAAGTAAATATTTCATATATGCTGCTATAGGAACATAAAAACTAGATTATATCTACTGCCCCAACTCATTAACATATGATCTCAGCTGGAGATTGTCACATCCCTACTGTAAATCAAAAAATCTATCAATCCAACTATTGAAGGGAAGCCTTACCTTTTCTTCTTTGGGAGGAGGGAGAGTTTCCAAGAACTATTTAGGATCTTGGAAATCATATGATTCAATTTGAACATCCAATAGTTTAATTTCATTTTCTAATCTTTTAGCAACTAAACCAAGAAAACATCTTTTACTTTCAGGTGCGAGTAAATTGGATTTCAAACAAAAAAATGTTGATGTTGAGAAATTCTGATCAATCTGAAATTCTTCTAAGTCATTCCTTAAAGTTAGTAATATTTTACCAGATAAATGATTTTCCACGTACCTTGTCATTGGTGATTACCATCAATGCTCTGAAATCTCGATTCTTTGGCAGTGAAGTCGCTCTTAACTTTGAAGCTCAGGATCTTGAACAATGGAGTCACCAGGTGGATGATTCAACCTTCTTGTGTCTGACTGTTGTCCACCATTAACAACCAGAATCTAAGTCGTTTTCATTCTTTCCTAGGGAAGATAGAGCTTTCGGTCCTCGGTAACGGTGCCAATGTGTTATCACCCCTTCGGATCTCCAAGGCTAAGAAAGACTCCAGCTAAGGTAACCACACACCAATATTTTGACTTGGTTGCTAGCCCTACCAAGCCAAAGAGGGCTCTATCCAAAGTATCACAGCTAGAAGGGATGGATGGATTAGGGTTTTAGGCTAGATATAGTAGCTCAGGGTTGTTTTTATTTGATTTGGTTGGGGTAGTCACTAGATGAGTGAATTAGGTCAGAGAGTGAACTAGGTTAGGCAAAAAGAGAATCAAAATTGCAGACATCTAATGGGGCAAGGTAGAAAAGTTACTTTAACACTTTGTAGTATAGTGATGAGATGGTTTTGACTAGTGAGGTGCTAAAAATATCATGTGATCATCAATTCTTTTTAAACTGAAAAGATGAAACAATCTATGATGATTTTCCCAAAATAGAGCATACAAGATGAATTCTGCTTATCACACCATGAATATCAAACATACTTAGAGTGAAATCAATCATTAGAGGTATAAAACATTCATACATATGAAACTAAAGAAGAAACAATATCAAAATACCATGCCATAGGAATCCCACCAAAATAGTTGCAACTCATCCAATATATTTCATGCTAAAGTATGAAACACTAGTACAACATCCGATAGATTCCAACATGTAGAATGAATTAAAATTTACATTATCTAGTCCTCAAACCAACTCATCCTAGCCTCAGGGGTTGAATCCATGAGAGGAGGAGCAGTTCCACCAAAAACTAAATTGATAGCTAGAGTGTAGGGAGGTCAAAGTGACTCATCCCTCACTTTTTGTAAACTGAGTCATTACATCACAAAAAGAGTTTTCACCTAATTTATTTAACCTAGGTAATAGTTAAAACATTATTATTACATTTATCATATCAATTACATAAGTAAAATGTTAATTTCTCATAGGTAAAAATCAAATCTAGAGAAGAACAATGAAAAAGTAGGCAACTGGTCAAACGTGCAGCGCCATCTTCAGACCCACTTTTTCCTATAGTCCCAGTGTCGAAATTGAGCCCATAATAGTGTATTGGAAAGCATATCATATCTAGTTTCCAAATCTTCCTTTGGTTTTCAAAATGGGCTTGATTTGTCCCCCCAAAAATCCATTCTCCTAAGACTGGTCAAAACGTGTAAAATGAGGATGCAAACATGAAGTGTTCTCTTGCAAGAAACTTTTGGAGGCCTTCTCAACTACCAAATGAGGTCATGATAGCTCATTAGAAATATATTTATGTCTAGTTATCATTTGATGCATCAAGGAATTCATTTGGACAATTCAGCCAGGAGAAACATTGGTTTTCCCAAGATCGCTCCAGAAGTGAAGCAACTCTCTTGTAGCGACTGTATTTTTGACATTTCTCAAAAACCATAATACCTGTGCAAAACCTGAAGGATTTTTTTCATCCTTGGATTATTATGGATACAAGCCTTTCTAACTTTTGTAAAATTCATCTATGTTTGGTTGGAAACATCTTTAAAACCAAACTCGCCGTATGTGCGGCAAATGATTTGTCCCTTGGAATGACTTCTTGAAAAATGATGGAGACATGATTTTTATGAGTTGGAATGGCCTCATAATTGCTTAAATGACCTCCCTTAGGCTTCCACCACTCATATCTCTCTAATTCCATAGCCAACCCTAGCTTAGTGGGAGAGGAAATTAGGGTTTAGTGTAGGCAAAACAGGGGATTTGGGAAATTTATAGGAATCAAGGGAAATAAAGTGGATATGGGGCTTCTAAATTCTTAGGAAAATTTTTGGAGGTAAAGAGGGATGTTAGGAAGGAATGGAAACTAGAATTATAATGATTGAGTGAGGGGAAGGGGTCCAAAAGGGCGAACACGGGCCTAGTCTAGAAACGTGTCAAAATCGTAGCAATGGGGTAGGGTTTGTAGAAAAATGATGATTTGGAGTGATAGGAGTGATGGGAAGTGTTTAGGAAGGTATATTAAGGATAGGGGAAGGTGTAAGAGCATCAGGATTCAAGTTTTGTTGATGCTTTAAAAATGGAGGTCATGAAACCAATAAAAATGTCCTCAAAACCCTAGGAGAGGGAAATGAGAGGAATGGGCATGGGAAAAGGTTAAGGAGGTAGATGGAGTGTAGGTGAGTGAGATATTTTAGACTAGGGCTACCATGAGTGAGTAAATTTTTGAATGAGGACCTAGGCGGAATGACAAAAATTTCTGAGTGAGACCCTAATATGAATATGAAAAGCAGAGTTTTTACCATTGATAGCAGTATGAAAATACTGACACTAACATCAATCTTATTGGGGATGGCAGCTCCTTGGAGGTGTCAAGAACACAGTATACCAAGTACCTAACCATGTGGGCCAATAAGGTCAAAAATGTACAACCAAACGGAACACTAAAAACACACACATTGCAAACTGTAAACTAGATGCTGAAGGATGCTTCTCCAGGAAGGTTATTGCACACTTATCCTACAATAACCTACTGCAAAATCACTGAATCAAGTGATACTGAAGTGCCAAATCAACAAATCAAGTAGTTGTTGTAATGATGAAGTTGTTTAATGGTGCTTGAACCAGAACATAATTGGAAATTCTACTAACAATATATACACATAATAACTTTGGCTTTGTAAAAGGAAATCTAGTTTGTCATTGAAACTGAGAAAATATTCTATATATGCTACTATAGGATCATAAAAACTAGATTCTATCTGTTGCTCCAACTTATTAACATATGCTCTCGGCTAGAGATTGTGACATCCCTGTTGTAAATCAAAACATCTGTCAATCCGACTATCCAATGGTAGCCTTACCTTTTCTTCTTTGGGAGGAGCGAGAGTTTCAAAGAACTAATTAGGATCTTGGAAATCATATGATTCAACTTGAACATCCAATAGTTCAATATCATTTTCTAATCTTTCAACAACTAAACCGAGAAAACATTTTTTACTTTCAGGTGTGAGTCAGCTAGATTTCAAACAATGAAATATTGATGTTGAGAAATTCTGATCGATATGAAATTCTACTAACTCATTCTTTAAAGTTAGTAACATTTCACCAGATAAAGGATCTTCCACATACCCTATCATTGATGATTACCATCAATTCTCTGAACTCTCGATTCTTTGGCAGTGAAGTCACTCTGAACTATGAAGCTTGGGATCTTGAGCAATGGAATCGCTAGGTGGATGATTCAACCTTCTTATGTCCAACTGCAGCCCACCATCAACAACAGGATCTAGGTCATTTTCATTCTTTCCCAGGGAAGATAGAGCATTTGGTCCCTGACAACGGCACCAGTATGTTATCACTCCTCCAAATCTCCAAGGTTGAGAAAGAGTCTAGCTGAGGTAACCACAAACCAATCTTTTGACTTGGTAGCTATCCCTACCGAGCTGGAGAGGGCTCTTTCCAAAGGATCACATCCAAAAGGGCTAAATGGATTATGGTTTTAGGCTAGATATAGTAGCTCGGGGTAGTTTTGATTTTATTTGGTTGGGGTAGTCACTATATGAGTGAATTAGCTCAGAGAGTGAACCAGGTCAGGGCAAAAGAGAATAAGAATTGCAGACATCTGATGGGCTAAGGTAGTAAAGTTACTTTAACACTTTGTAGTATAGTGATGAGATGGTTTTGACTAGTGAGTTTATAAAAAGAGCATGCGATCATCAATTCTTTTTAAACTGAAAAAAATGAAACAATCTATGATGATTTTCCCAAAACAGAGCATACAAGATGAATTATGCTTATCACACCTTGAGAATCAAAAATACTTAGAGTGAAATGAATCATGAGACATACAAAACATTCATACATATGAAATTGAAGAAGAAACAATATCAAATTACCATGCCACAGGAATCCCATCAAAATAGCTGCAACTCATCCAATATATTTCATGCCAAAGTCTGAAACACTAGTACAACATCCAATAGAGTCCACCATGTATAATGAATGAAAAATTACATGATATAGGCCTCAAAACAACTCATCCTAGCCTCAAGGGTTGAATCAATGAGAGGAGGAGCAGTTCGACCAAAAACTAAACTTATAGCTAGAGTGTAGGGTAGTCAAAATGACTCATCCCTCACTTTTCGGAAACTCATTCATTACATCACAAAAAGAGTTTTCGCATAATGTATTTACCCTAGGTAATAGTAAAAAAATCATTATTACATTTATCATATCAATTACATCAGTAAAATGTTGATTTCACATAGGTAAAAATCAAATTTGTAGAAGAACAGTGAAAAACTAGGCAATTGGTCAAACGCGCAGTGCGTGTGTCGAATGAACAACGCCATATTAAGAACCACTTTTTCCTACCTTTTCGGTGTCCAAATTGAGCCCAGGATAGCTTCTTGGAAATCCTATCCTCTATAGCTTCCAAAACTTCCTGTGGGTTTCAAAATGGGCTTGATTTTACCCCCCAAAACTCCATTCTCCCAAGACTGGTCAAAACGTGCAGAATGAGGGTGAAAAAATGAAGTGTGATCTTGCAGGAAATGTTTGGAGGCCTTCCTAAACTCTCAATTGAGCTCATGTTAGCCCATTAGAACACTATATATGTCTAGTTATCATTTTACGCATCAAGAAATTCATTTGGACAATCGAGTTAGGAGAAAATTTGATTTCCCAAGGTCACTCCAGAAGTGCAACAACTCTCTTGTAGCAACTATATTTTTGACATGTATCCAAAACCATAACACCTGTGTAAACAATGAAGGAATTTTCACTTCATTGGACCGGTATGGATAAAAACCTCTCTCACTTTTGTAAAATTCATCTTTGATTGGTTGGAAACATACTTTGAAGCGAAACTGGCCCTATGTGTGGCAAATGATTTGTCCCTTGGAATGACTACTTGAAAAATGATAGAGACATGATGTTTATGAGTTGGAATGGCCTCATACTTGCTTAAATGACATCCCTTATGCCTCCTCTACTAAGATTTCTCTGATTCCATAGACAACCCTAGCTCAGTGGGAGAGGAAATTAGGGTTTAGTGTAGGCAAAATAGGGGATTTGGGAAATTTATAGGAATGAAGGGAAATAAAGGGGATAGGGAGCTTCTAAATTCTTAGGAAAACTTTGGGAGGTAGTAAGGGATTTTAGGAAGTAAGGGAAACTATAATTTTAAGGATTGAGTGAGGGGAAGGGTCCAAAATGGAGAAACATAGACCTAGTCTAGAAAAGTGTCAAAACTGTAGCAATAGGCTAGGGTTTGTAGAAAAATGATGATTTTGAGTGATAGGAGTGATGGGAAGTGTTTAGGAAGGTATATTAAGTATAGGGGAAGGTGTAAGGGCATCAAGATATAGTTTTTGTTCATGATTTAATCATGGAGGTCATGAAACCAAGAAAAATGTCCTCAGAACACTAGGAGAGGGAAATGAGAGGAATGGGCATGGGAAAAGGTCAAGGGAGGTAGATGGAGTGTAGGTGAGTGAGGTTTTTTTGAGTAGGGCTACCATCAGTGAGTAAATTTTTGAATGAGGACCTAGGTGGAATGACAAAAATTTCTGAGTGAGAACCGAATATGAATATGAAAATAGGAGTTTTGATCACTGCTGGCAGTATGCAAATACTGACACTAACATCAGCCTTATTGGGGATAACAACTCCTTGGAGGTGTCAAGAACACTATAGAGCAAGTGCCTAACCGTTTGGGCCAATACGTCAAAAACTTACAACCAAACTGAACACTGAAAACACACACACTAAAAATTGTAAACAAGATGTTGAAGGATGCTTATCCGGCATGCTTATTGCACACTTATCCTACACTAATCTACTGCAAAATCACTGAATCAAGTGATACTAAAGTGCCAAATCAACCAATCAAGTAGCTTTTGTAAAGATGAGGTTGTTTGATGATGCTTGAAGTAGAGCATGATTGGAAATTCTACCAACAATATATACACATAATACCTCTGGCTCTGTAAAAGGAGATCTGGTTTGTCATTGAGACTAAGAAAATATTCCATATATGTTGTTATAGGATCATAAAAACCAGATTCTATCTACTGCCCCAACTCATTAACATATGCTCTTCGCTGGAGATTGTCACATCCCTGTTGCAAGTCAAAACATTCGTCAATCCAACTATCCAAGGGCAGCCTTAGCTTTTCTTCTTTGGGAGGAGGTGGAGTTTCCAAGAATTGTTTAGGATCTTGGAAATCATATGATTCAATTTGAACATCCAATAGTTCAATTTCATTTTCTAATCTTTCAGCAACTAAACCAAGAAAACATTTTTTACGTTCAACTGTGAGTCGACTAGATTTCAAACAATAAAATTCTGATGTTGAGAAATTATGATCAATCTAAAATTCTGCTAACTCATTCCTTAAATTTAGTAATATTTCACCAGATAAAGGATTTTCCACATACCCTGTCATCGATGATTACCATCAATGCTCTGAAATCTGGGTTCTTTGGCAATGAAGTAGCTCTGAAGTTTGAAGCTCGAGATCTTGAACAATGGAGTTGCGAGGTGGATGATTCAACCTTATTGTGTTCGACTGTTGTCCACCATCAACTACCGGATCTAAGTAGTTGTCATTCTTTCTCAGGGAAGATAGAGCTTCGGTCCCCGACAACGGTGCCAGTATGTTATCACTCCTCCGGATCTCCAAGGTTGAGAAAGAGTCCAACTAAGGTAACCACACACCAATATTTTGACTTGGTAGCTAGCCCTACCAAGCCAAAGAGGGCTCTCTCCAAAGGATCACAGCCAAAATGGCTGGAAGGATTAGGGTTTTAGGCTAGATATAGTAACTCAGTGTTGTTTTGATTTGATTTGGTTGGGGTAGTCACTAGATGAGTGAATTAGGTCAGAGAGTGAACTAGGTTAGAGCAAAAGAGAATCACAATTGCAGACATCTGATGGGGCAAGGTAGGCAAGTTACTTTAAAACATTGTTGTATAGTGATGAGATTGTTTCAACTAGTGAGGTGCTAAAAAGAGCATGAGATCATGAATTCTTTTTAATCTAAAGAAATGAAACAATCTATGATGATTTTCCCAAAACAAAGCATACAAGATGAATTCTGCTTATCACACCTTGAAAATCAAACATACTTAGAGTGAAATGAATCATGAGAGTTACAAAACATTCATACATATGAAACTCAAGAAGAAACAATATCAAAATACCATGCCATAGGAATCCCAGCAAAATAGCTGCAACTCATCCAATATATGTCATGCCAAAGTGTGAAACACTAGTACAGCATCCAACAGAGTCCAACATGTAGAATGAATGAAAAATTACATGATATAGGCCTCAAATCAACTCATCCTAGCCTCAAGGGTCAAATCCGTGAGAGGAGGAGCAGTGCCACCAAAAACTAAACTGATAGCTAGAGTGTAGGGTGGTCAAAGTGACTCATCCCTCACTTTTTGGAAACTTATTCATTACATCACAAACACAGATTAAACCTAATATATTTACCCTAGGTAATAGTAAAAAAATCATTATTACATTTATCATATCAATTACATCAGTAAAATTTTGATTCCCATAGGTAAAAATCAAATCTAGAGAAGAACAGTGAAAAACTAGGCAACTGGTCAAACATGTAGCGCCTGTGTCAAACGCATAACGCCATATTCAGACCCAATTTTTTGTACCTTTTCAATGTACAAATCTAGCCTAGGATATCTCATTGGAAATCGTATCCTGTCTAGTTTCCAAAACTACCTTTGTTTTTCAAAATGGGCTTGATTTAACCCCCCAAATCTCCATTCTCCTAAGACTGTTCAAAACGTGCAGAATAAGGGTGCAAAAATGAAGTGTGATCTTGCATGAAATTGTTGGAGGCCTTCCTGAACTCCAAATTGAGCTCATGATACCTCATTAGAAATATATTTATGTCTAGTTATCATTTGATGCATCAACAAAGTCATTTGGACAATCCAGCTAGAAGAAAGTTCATTTTCCCAAGGTCACTCTAGATGTGCAGGAACTCTCTTGTAGCAACTTTATTTTTGAAATTTCTCCAAAACCATAACTCCTGCTTAAAAATGAAGTATTTTTTTCACTCTTCGACTATTATGGATAAAAACCTCTCTCACTTTTGTAAAATTCATCTCCATTTGGTTGGAAACATACTTTGAAGCCAAACTAGCCCTATGTGTGGCAAATGATTTGTCCCTTGGAATGACTGCTTGGAAAATGATGGAGACATGATGTTTATGAGTTCCAATGGCCTCATAATTTCTGAAATGACCTCCCTTAGGCCTCCTCTACTGATATATCTCTGATTCCATAGCCAACCCTAGCTCAGTGGGAGAGGAAATTAGGGTTTAGTGTAGGAAAAAAAGGGTATTTGGGAAATTTATAGTAATGAAGGGAAATAAAAGGGTAGTGGGCTTATAAATTATTACGAAAATTTTGGGAGGTAGGAAGGGATGTTAGGAAGTTAGGGAAACTGGAATTTTAAGGATTGAGTGAGGGGAAGGGGTCCAAAAGGGCGAAACAAAGACCTAGTCTAGAAAAGTGTCAAAATTGTAGCAATAGGCTAGGGTTTGTAGGAAAATGATGATTTTGAGTGATAGTAGTGATGGGAAGTGCTTAGGAAGGTATATTAAGGATAGGGGAAGGCGTAAGAGCACCCTGATATAATTTTTGTTGATGATTTAACCATGAAGGTCATGAAACCTAGGAAAATGTCCTCAAAACCTAGGAGAGGGAAATGAGAGGAATGGGCATGGGAAAAGGTCAAGGGAGGTAGATGGAGTGTATGTGAGTGAGGTATTTTTGAATAGGGCTACCATGATTGAGTAAATTTTTGAATGAGGACCTAGGTGGAATGACAAAAATTTTTGGGAGTGACCCTAATATTAATATGAAAATAGGAGTTTTGATCACTGATGGCAGTATGCAAATAATGACACTAACATGTGCTACCCATCTCTATGATGTGAGCTACAATATTTGTGTAAAATCATGCTACAGGAAGGTCATCATTTTGTATAATATGAGCTACCTATCTCTATGAAGCAAGGCATCTAAAGGACATGAAATGAGCAGATTGGTTAACTATCTTGTGAAGATAACATGGGAAATTTTGGAGCATTGATTTGACACTTGGAGGACTAACTAGTTTGACTTGGATTTCTCTTTTTGACAAAGTATCTATAAGGAAAGGATCGATGGGTTTTTCCCTTGTGGGGTTTTCCTTGGCCTATGATCTAACTTCTCATGTCGATTGTCATTTTTAGCATCGTGATCTCCATAATTAAATGTGTAATTGCCTGATGATATAATAGAAGAAAGAAAAATGATAAATAAACCATATGTGAACAATAACAAGTAATCATCATGTTAAGAAATTCTCTATTGCTCTCGAATTTCAATATAAGATACAATAAATAATTTCCATACATTCAAAATAGTTGATATTCCATTCTCTTACTGATTAGACAACTAATTTGGTGCTTTCCTCAAATCTAGGAACCGTTTATGAATTTGGGTGAATTTATGCATTTTAGCCAAATTGATGTTAAAAAATTGAGCATATCTCTCAAGTTGTGCTGAATTTAATAAATTAAAATTTCTATACTAGGAACAAAACCTATGTTCTATAACTTTTTGATTCTCTCTCATTGCCTTGAAAATTGTGCCCAAAGTTGACTATACAGAAACTTTGACCTGCAACATTGTTTTATAAATAGAGCTTCACACATATGACTTGGATGTGATATGAATAACATATAATTATTTTGACACCTTAGCCTCTAAAACCTATGTAGCTAGATTTCTTTTAGAAGGGCATAAATATGTTAAACATGGTCGAGTACCAAAAGTGAACTGCTGGTAGAGGAACTAGGCTAAACAATTTGTCATTAGAAAAATGAACTTAAAACTCATTTAATTTGTTAGAGACCTAATAATTAATAAAAATACAACTCTTTCCTCTATATGAATTTCAATTGGTTTTGGGTTCAAAGGGGTAAAAATGTATGATAAGATGGGAAATATGCACTTATAAGCATATGAGATGAGTGGAAAAAGGTCAAATGAACTGTTCAAAAATGTAAGAATATGGAAGCCCAACATATCCCCCTCACGGATGCATTTTCATGTCCTCTGCAAAATAAATACATCCTCTGAAAATCCTACAACATTTGCTAAAGTGTTCGAATTTCCCCCTAGAAAGCACCACAAGCTTCAAGTTGAAATGCTAGTGCACTCATTAGGGGAATTTTGAGGTATAAAATGGGCCTCGTAAGGAGATTATAAAATAATAATGGAAATAATAAAATCATATTAGGTTACATCATCAAATTTTAGAGGGAAAAAGGAAAAAACTATTTTTCAACTCGTACTTTCAACTTATCTCCCTATGGGTTTACTCCAATTTCGAGCGGAAACACTCGTTGGATGAAAAATTTGATTCCTCATCTAAGAAGTACCCATGTTGCATATTTTCGATGGACCCCACTACATGAAAAATGACAAATACATGAAAAACGTGATTGCAATCACGTTTTTTCATGTACTTCTCATTTTTATTGTAGCAAGGTACATCGAAATTATGAAACATGGGTACTGCTTCGGTGAGAAATTAACTTTTTCATCCAACAAGTACTCCCACTCGAAATTTGAGTAAAACCTTAGGGAGATAAGTTGAAAATAAGAGTTGAAAAAGTAGTTTTATTATTTTCTTATTTTTTAATATTTTTACTTTTTTACTCCAAAAATGGTGAATCATCCCCCATGGTTGACATCATCATCTTGAATCCTATTGGTTCTTATAAAGTTTATTTTGTTTGTACATTTTTGTTAGGAGGCCCATTTTAGACCTCAAAAGTCCCCTAATGTTATGAAACCAGCTCAAGAAAAGATAGAAAAGAAAGATCAACGCCTTAGAATTCAGCCTCTTCGAGGGGGCAACCTCCTTTACATTACATAAATGAACAATTCTTGGATGATACAAATGAAAAACCTCCTTTCTATATATAGGAGTCTAAGGAGTCACAATATAATCCAGCCGACCTAACAATAATAATATAAAGCCACAAAAATAACAATAGAGGGATTCCATGGGGCACAGAAATAACAATATGGGGGTAATAGGGGCACAACAATATAAATAAGGGGTATAACTACAATAGTAATGGGGTAATCACTACTATTATAGGGACCCAACATGCCCCTCTCCTTCAAAAAGGTGTTGTCCTCAATGCTTGAGTAGTTCTGGATACTTCTGCATAAAATTCTCATCCTCCCATGTGGAATCTTCAGCAGATAAGTTCTTCCACTTGATAAGATACTCTGAAATTGATCGATTTCGTAGCTGTCGAGTTCTTGTTTCTGTGACTGCTTCCGGTTCCAATATAATTTTTCCTTCCTCGTCAAGTTCTGGCAATATTGTTTGAACTGGGAGCTTGTCGCCTATAACCTTCTTTAAACATGAAACATGGAAAACTGGGTGCAATCGAGAAGTTGCAGGAAGCTCCAATTTGTATGCCATAGTACCAATCTTTTCCAACACCTTGTACGGACCATAATACTTTGGTGATAATTTATTATCCTTCTTAGCTTGCTTTAGGGACATTTTCTTATATGGTTGTAGCCATAGGAATACCCAATCACCTACATCAAAACTTCTTTCACTGCGATGTTGATCTGCCTGTTGTTTCACTCTATTTTGTGCCAACACGAGGTTATCCTTTAAGAGTTGGAGGACTTGTTGTTGATGTTCGATGTGATGTTCCACTGCCTGAACCTTAGAATTTTCTCTTAAATATGATGTGATTGATGGTGGTTGGTACCCATAAAGTGCCATAAATGGGGTCATTTTTGTTGCTGTATGGAAGGAAGTGTTATACCACCATTCAGCCAGAGGCAACCATTTGACCCATTGTGTCTGTTTATCAGATAAAAAGCAACGAAGATATCCTTCCAAACATTTGTTTACTATCTCAGTTTGCCCATCAGATTGAGGATGATAAGATGAGCTATGAGCTAACTGAGTACCAAGACAAGAAAATAATTCTGTCCAAAAATTTCCAGTGAAAATGGGATCTCTGTCACTTACAATAATCTTTGGATTTCCATGTAGCTTTTGAACTATTTCCATAAATGCAGTAGAAACTGTACTGGCTTTAAATGGATGTGATAATGCACAAAAGTGTGCATACTTGGTAAGTCTGTCAACTACCACCATGATGACACTCTTTCCCTCAGACTTGGGTAAACCTGTGATAAAATCCATTGAAACCTCCTCCCAACGTTGGCTTGGAATGGATAAAGGTTGTAATAGACCCAGTTTCTTAATTGTTTCAACTTCATTTTGTTGGCAAACCAAACATTCCGCCACCAAATTTTGAATATCTGATTTAAGGCCCTCCCAAAAAAATTCCTTCTTAACCCTGTGGTAAGTTTTTAAAAATCCTGAGTGCCCTCCTAAGGGAGAAGTGTGCAATTCCATAAGAATCTTTTGTTTTAGCTGGGAATTCTTACAGAGGTATAAGCGATCTTTGTACCATAACGAATCATTTTTCCAGCTAAATGTATCAGAAGTACTGGAATCTTGTTGTAGCTTTCGAATAAGTGCCCACACTTCTTCATCATTCTTCCATTCCTCCTTTGCTTCGTTTATCCAATCTGGTTGGATAATAGAAATGGCACACAACAATGCTTCCATATCCTCATCCTTTCTTGAGAGTGCATCTGCCACCACATTTTGCTTCCCTTTTTTGTAGATGATTTCAAAGTCATAACCCAACATCTTTGTGACCCACTTTTGTTGCTCTTCAGAGGATAATCTTTGTTCTAAAAAGTATTTAAGGCTATCATGATCTGTTTTTACCTTGAAGTGTCTTCCCATTAGGTAGGGTCGCCATTTCTTAAGTGCATGGAGTATTGCCAACATTTTCTTCTCATAAATAGCTTTGCTTAAAAACTTTCTCTTGATTGGAAGACTTTCAAAAGCAATGGGTCTTTCATCTTGCATTAGAACAGCACCAATTCCATTTCCTGAAGCATCACATTCCACAATAAAGGTTTTTGTGAAGTCTGGTGTAGCTAAGACCGGTGCTTGGCACATTGCCTCTTTAAGATGTTTAAAGGCCTTTGTTGCTTCCGGAGTCCATGAAAATGAATCTTTCTTCAATAATGTTGTTAGAGGTGCTGCTATTCTCCCATAATTCTTAACGAACTTGCGATAATACCCTGTCAACCCAAGAAATCCTCGTAGATGCTTTATGGATGTGGGGATTTTCCATTCCTTAATGGCTTTAATTTTGCTAGGGTCTACCTTAACTCCTTCATGAGATACAATATGACCCAAATATTCCACCTCCTGGACTCCAAAGAAACATTTGGATCTTTTTGCATATAAATGTTTCTCCTTCAATAGTTGTAGCACCTTGTCAACATGTTCAACATGATCCTTCCAAGACTTGCTGTAGATTAGTATATCATCAAAAAATACTAACACAAATTTTCTAAGGAATGGTTTGAAAATTGAATTCATCAAACCTTGAAATGTTGAAGGTGCATTGGTAAGGCCAAAAGGCATGACCAAAAATTCATAATGACCCTCATGAGTTCTAAATGCCGTTTTCAGAATGTCTTCAATCTTCATTCTGATTTGATGATATCCCGAACGAAGATCCAACTTGGTGAAGTAAATTGATCCATGCAATTCATCCAGTAATTCATCAATGACAGGAATGGGGAACTTATCTTTAATAGTGAGCTTGTTGAGCTCCCTATAATCTGGACACATGCGCCATGATCCATCCTTCTTGTGCACCAATACTACTGGAGCTGAGAAAGAACTTTGACTCGGTTGAATTATACCAGCCTCTAGCATTTCTGCAACCATACGTTCAATTTCACTTTTTTGGACATATGGATATCTGTACGGCCTGATGTTTGGAGGAACACTTCCTGGAATCAGATGAATAGCATGATCATGATCACGCATAGGTGGGAGACCTTTGGGAGTCTCAAATACCTTGGAATGATTGTCCAGGACTTTTTGGAGATCTGGAGAAATAGATGATTCCAATGTGGAAACATCTAGCGAACATAATTGTGCAATTACACCTCTTTGCTCCTTTTTTAGAAGCTTTGTCATGCCATTAGAGCTGATTATCTTTCCTAGTTTCCCTGCAATACCCCTTAATTCAACTTCCTTTCCTTCCACAGAAAATTTCATGAAAAGTTCTTGAAAATTAAAAGCTATTGTACCCAAGGATTGTAGCCATTGGACTCCTAGTACAACATCAACACCTCCCATTGGAATGGAAAGCATTGGGCTAGTCAATACATATTCTCCCATGGATAGCTTGATATTATGGCACTTTCCAGAACAATTTATTGTTCCTCCATTTGCAATCATCACTTGACACTCTGGTGCTGGATATAGGAAGCAATTCAATTCTTTTGCTACCCTACAATGAATAAAATTGTGGGTGCTTCCTGAATCAATCAACACTATTACCTTTTTCTTCTTGATTTGTCCTTCTATCTTGATGGTTTGAGGAGTGGTAATTCCCGCCAATGCATTACAAGATATGGTCGGATTTATTTGTTCTTGCTCCTTTTCTTCTTCCTCTTCACAATCTATGTAGAATAATTTCTTCTCAGCACACTTATGACCTTTTGTGTATTTGGTATCACAATTGTAACAAAGCCCTTTTGCTCTTTTTTCTTCCAATTGTTGTGGTGTCAACCTTGTAGGTTGTGGAAGACTATGGGCAACAACACTTCCGTCTTTATAGTTGTGAATGGTATGCTTCCTAGTTGCCATAATTTTGCTTTCCATTTTTCTTGCTAACCTGAATGCCTTCTCTAATGAATCAGGTTCCCAAAGGCGCACATCATGTTGGATATTATCCTTTAAAGACCCTATGAACACATCAATCCTATGCTCCTCTGGAATATCTTTTACCCTTATGTTCAATTTTTGGAACTCCTCAATGTGCTCCATTATTGAACCCTTTTGTTTGAGACTTATCAATTGGCTAAAAAAAGTGTTGCTTTTTGTATCCTCATAATGTGCTATCAATTCTTCCGTAAAAATTGCCCAAGTGATAAATTGTTTACGAGAACAAAGCCATTGATACCATACAAACTGATTTGGTTCCAAATATAAAGTTGCCATACGTACCTTTTGTGTGTTTTGCACATTATTGAGATCGAAGAATTGCTCCATCTGTAATATCCATGTGGCGGGATCCTTGCCATCAAAATTCCTCATATCGATTTTTGGAATATGGTGGGTCTTAGATCCAACATTAGAGTCTATGGAATCTTGATTAACATTTCTTTTGTTCACATCATGAGTTTCCTTTACAACCTTTTCAGCATTAGTAAGTATTTCTTGTAGAAAATTTGTTAAATCTGTCTTCAAATTGCCATGTCTGTCTTCAAATCTGTCCTCAAATCTGTCTTCAGATCATCCATCTTAGCTTCCATGCCCTTTATCTTAGATTCCATGCCATTTATCTTAGATTCCACGCCATTTATCTTAGCATCTGTTAGCTTTTGTGAACGTGACATTTGTTGCACTTGTTCTTGTAATTTTGATATATCATGTAGCATTTCTTCCTCTTCTTCATGAGTCATGCTAGAGCTTTCAGGTTCCTTACTAGGTGTTTGCATTTTCTTTCCTTGGGGCATCAGTTACCGATAATAATGCTTTACTATGCCCTTTGAATTCCTTCAAACCAAGCTTATGCAAAAAAAAAAAAAAAAACTACACAACTTTTTTTACTTTGTAGAAGCCTGATATTGAATCTGATGTATCTCTGTAATTTCGAATCATCCAATTCTGAAATTGTGAGCTATAGTAGCCTTGTATGTCCTCTTTCCAATGCCACTAGTCTGATCCAAATTGGATTCTCCAAGAAAGTGTTATACACAATCTCCCGCAGTGACCTGATTATAGACTATTTCAGTAGAGCGAACTTATATGAAGTGCCACGTGTCACTGCTTCAACCTTTGACTCTGAAAAATATATAAAAGAAAACTACAGTCCGTCCTCTTTCTGTACCTTCTTACACAATTTCAATCCGATGCTCAGAAAGAAAGTTATGACGACTTTCCCCAGGTCACCTGTTTTGAGTGTAATTCAGGAGTCTGCAAAAAGACCAACTTCCTCAGATCATATCTCCGAAAATATCGCGCGAAAAGCTCTGAAATTCGGACTCAAGGTTCAGCGTGATTTCTTCTCAAATGGGGTTTTTTTTCGACTTCTGAAACGTCACAGAAAAAAAGTTATAGTGAAAATTCCACGATGACCTGTTTGGAGCAGCGAAACCCTAGAATCCAAAGCTCTGATACCAAATGTTATGAAACCAGCTCAAGAAAA
Source organism: Pinus tabuliformis (assembly GCA_031772625.1). Lineage (NCBI taxonomy): Eukaryota > Viridiplantae > Streptophyta > Pinopsida > Pinales > Pinaceae > Pinus > Pinus tabuliformis. The sequence continues at coordinate 661,388,426 of CM062820.1, read as the reverse complement.
GATAGAAAAGAAAGATCAACGCCTTAGAATTCAGCCTCTTCGAGGGGGCAACCTCCTTTACATTACATAAATGAACAATTCTTGGATGATACAAATGACAAAACCTCCTTTCTATATATAGGAGTCTAAGGAGTCACAATATAATCCAACTGACCTAACAATAATAATATAAAGCCACAAAAATAACAATAGAGGGATTCTATGGGGCACAGAAATAACAATATGGGGGTAATAGGGGCACAACAATATAAATAAGGGGTATAACTACAATAGTAATGGGGTAATCACTAGTATTATAGGGACCCAACACCTAATGGGAGTCCACGTCATGATAGGATTCATTTGTAAGGACAACTTACACATTAAAAACAAGATACCCCTAGAATATTGTTGCTCTCATACTCTTCCAACCCCTTCGTAACACTTGGAATGTGCTCTTCGGACACTTCTCCGCCCTTAATCTTACTCTTGAACTCATAGCCACTATCAACTTCTAGAGTTTCAAATGTTAGAGTTACATTTTAAATCTAACCTTGACCACCTGATTGTTTCTTGTGCACATACTTAGTTTCTACAATATTTGAAATTCTTTCTCTATAGTTAAATTCCTTTGGCTAGGATGTGCCTTAGCACCAACTGGAACTAACTATGACTTGATGGGAAATAGCATAGAAAATTGAGGTATGAACATCTCGAGCATAGTGAAATTACAATGGGGAATGACATAACACCTGAATTAACACATTATATGGGCATTATTTTGGTGCAAATGGATTTCTTATGAATATCATTCTTAGAAAATTTCACTTCAAAATGCAATGGTCAAAAAATGATAAGAATGAAAACAATATAATCAACTTTCAAAGACCCTCCCTTTTGGATGAACATGCATCATTACACAAATTATTCTCTCTTTCTTGGGGGAAACCCCACATAACAATCAATCAACTCAGAACTGCTTCATGTAATTCCATTTTCACTATGAATGTGTATGAAAAAGAATATCCAACCATGAATATCAGTTAGAAGAAGTCCTAAAAACCTAAGGAGATTAATAAAAGATGACAAACATTAGATTTTCTTTTTAATAGAACAGAGAAGGATTAAAAAATAGGGAATGATAAGTATGGTCGAGTAGTAGTAAATGAAGTAAGGAGAAGGGTCACATGAAAAATATACTAGAAGCTTCATGATAAATATTATTATCCCTAATAAATAAAAATAATTAAAAGTTTTTTACCTCAAAATTTTTTAGTCACTATTACTGATTGATGTGATTGTTGGATCTATGCATATTGAGGATCAAATCCAAATTGTACAAAGGCAAGAATCTTTGAGACTGATGTTATGATTGAAGAAAATTGATGTTGATGGATAAAATATTGATGCTGACATAAATTTGTTGCTATTGTCTTGAATAGAAATAAGTTTCACCTATATCCATGCTTGAAAATTCTAGAAATGCTAAAACCAAACTGAAACCAAAGGACTGTAAGATTATGTTAGAGATTGGATACCCCTTTTTTATTTTCACAGTGTTGTAGATTGATTTTAGAATCACGAACCAAATAGTCTTAACCATAAAAATACATTTAGCTCAATTCCATATATGTGAATAATTTTTTCAAAAGTCTAACATAGAAATAAATCATTAGATTATCGACCTTAAATGGATGTCGCTAACCAATGTAAGACAACTCACCATGGATGTAAATGAGTTTCAAGGTGCAAGAGTGCATTCTAATAGGTACGATTAAATGTGTTGAACTTGAGTCACCTATAGGATTTGACAATTAAGATACATTGAGGTATTCCCTTGTTGTTAACAAGGAAGTATGTCATTGGTGTATCCCAACTCCAAGGCACTCAAAAGGATATCTGATCTTGATCATAGATAAGGTTTGAATTATATGGGACAAGATATGTTGAAAGGTGGGCCTCAAGGAATCCCACATCAACCAACTAGAGCATAGAACCAAAAATATTTTGAAAATACATTGGAACTGACATGAACTTACAAAAAATTATTGTGAATCTTGCTCACCAAGAAGCCTGCTTTTCAAGCAAGACTCATGTCTAGTAGTGTCAGTTACCTCGTTTTCATAGATAGAGTTATTTTTAACTTGACTATTTTATTCAATTATTTATTATACTATCCTATCTTACTTAAGAAAGAAATTCTCCTTCAAGTGTAAGGGTATTTCCAGTGAAGCCATGCGCGTAACACGATAACAAATGTAGTTATTTTCGAGGTTAAGAAGTATGCTTTAATGTATACTAGAGCATGAGAGGCCAGTTGTTTCAGATGATACAATAATAATAGTTGTTGAAGAAGAGAGTGGTGAAGCCATGCGCGTAACATGATAACAAATGTAGTCATTTTCAAGGTTAAGAAGTATGCTTTAATGTATACTAGAGCATGAGAGGCCAGTTGTTTTAGATGATACAATAAGAATAGTTGTTGAAGAAGAGAGTGGTGCTTTGATATGGTGGTTGTATGGAACCAACTTTCAATATTGTCCTAATGTTATTTTCTCTCTTGCTCATTCTATCAAGTTTACATGTCCTCATCTACCACACCATACATATATTCTACTATTGGATGATTGGGTGCGTGAAGGATCTAAATGATAAGGATGTTAAGAACTCCTCGATCTCAGGTTCCAACGACTGCTCTCCATCAAATTGAATCCACGATTCTTTTTGTCTCCTCAAAATATTAGTAAAGGTGATAAGAGAAGGCTTCTGGATCTTCTCGTGGAGATAGCTCATGGATATTTTTCACTTTTATTGCTTCTTGGAGTGAAGGTATGCTCTTTCTTTCCACTAATACTTTCTCTTCCTAAGATGTAGAGAGTTTCCCCGTTGTTGCTAGGATTTGAGAAAGAACTTAGAGTATCATTCTTCTTCACCCAACAGGTTCTTGAACATTCCTTAATGTTTCTTTGCTGGTTTTTTATCCTTGTATAACATGTGGATTATGTTGAGAAATCTAGTGCATAGTAATTATGTGATTTCTCTTCTATTAGTGACTACTTGTGAGTTCTTTTCAATTCTTTAGATTATGATCTTCTTTTACTTAGGTTATTAGTTTTCTTCTTCATAAAAAAAATACCAATACATAAACCATAAAGAGACAAGAGACACAAAATATAGGCTATCAGCTAGGGCCAAAACATCTCACTCTTTGAGAGGGAAACCTGAACAAATTCTTCTTCTTATAGAGATTCCAATTGACAATTACCAATACCAATACCCTTGACATATTTTGTTCTCCAAGATAAAGACACAAAGCTCCTTTGTCAACGATAATCCACCTTCTTCTCCTTCCTCCTTCTCGACTTCTTCTTCAACCTTGGCTTGCTTTATACTTTTATCCTTCTTCCACTTCATCTCCCTAGAAGGAGTGCACCACTGCTGCAACCAACTTTGGCCATCATTTCTACAATAGAATTCTCCTCTTCTCAGTGTTTACTACTTCCATAGACTTTCACCTTACCTTTTCCTTTATTGTTGCAATATGCTTTCACCTTTCCTTAACCTTCACTGCAGAAATATATAGGTCTGCAATTTCTTATATGTGGAGTTAAGATGGCCCACAAAATAGTCCCAAATCAACACAAATTTACTCACTCGTAACTAGGCTTCCTTAATAACCCTCACACTTCATACTATGATCAGTGAAAATCTACCTCTAAAATGATGTCGAGTACTGATATTTATAGTTGTTTCACAAGGTAATTAGCTGACCTGACATGTAGGTGAGACGACATGACTGTTGGAGGAGACAATTAATTCCACTTTGAAGCTGGCGTGATGTTAATGGTTGTGCTTGGTCTTGGATGGCTACTTGACATATTCATTGACTCATATAAAAATATAATATTCCCAAGAAGGGTCCTTCATACATGACATTGACTCAATTTGACTTTATGACCAATCCTAAGAAATCACAATGGGAGTCAAACAAAAAATAAAATTCCTTTCTCATGAAACCCACGAGACAAGCATTAAAATAATATTTGTTTTTTTTCATCAATTCTATAAAATCACAATTACATGTCATTATGAAGAACGAACCTAGTGTTACACAGTATTTTGTCACACCTCCCACACTTCCGAGTGACATACCCCGAAGTTCCCGAAACATGACCATCATGTAGTGTACACATCTATATATGCAGCTCAGATCCTCCTTAAAATACTGATGGAAAAATTCCTTGTGCTCCCCCTAAAGGAAAGAGCTCTAAAACCCTAATTTTAGCATCATCGCTCCCCTCACACTAGGAACCCATGTTGGTCACTAGTTGCACTGTACTACCCTTGCGATTCCAATGCGATTTTTTCTTAGATACCCACAAAGATCCCTAAAAGGCAATTTTCCCAAAGAGGACAAGAATCTTCGTGATCTAGAGGCTTCCAGAACGACGAGCTAGAGGTGGTTTGGCGTGGATGAGGTCAAGATATCTCAACTTGTCCCTTTGGTCTTATCCCTATGATCTACCTCCTTGAGATGAGGGCCTTCTCCTATCTTTGGAGAGATCCTAACTCCCTTTCCCTGCCTATATATTCATCCTCTCCCATTCCCAAATGCTTGGCCTTTAGCTATTTTCACCCTTATGATGAGATTACATGCCTACATGATACTCATATAGCTTGAAGAAGGAGTGCTTGGAAAACTTGACCTTAGACTTGGACATTCACTCAAGGAGATCTTATTGACATCAAAGCTTGGTTGTATGCTTCCTCCTTTATTATATTAATATATACAATTGTTGGTTCATTTTCCATAAATGTGTATGTTAATGCATCATTTATCTTAATGCTCCTTGATTTGTTAAGTAAGTTGCTTTCGATTATGCTATTTATACTTGTATGATTTATTGTGTCTTGATCTCTTGTGCAGGCATTCAAATGTTGTGAGCAGTAGGGTCGAGCCCATGGCACAAGCAATTCGAGGTCTTCAACAAAGGAGGACATTATAGCATTAGAACAAGGTAGGCCATCCTCCTCTTCTCCTATTTCGATTGTAACTTAGGAAAGTTCTTAGTAGATTGTCATGTTAGTTGATAGTACCACTCATTGGGCTAGAGGGATCGTCTCTATCTGTAGAGAATATTTCCTAGACAACAAAATGGTGACTCTGCTAGGGAAACTATAACCCTTTCCATCCATTCCTTCAATCAGATTCTATGATAAGTTTGACCAACCATCGGTTTCTTGGCTTGTTTGCTTCTCTGTATCTACTTGCACTCACTGGCTATTTCTTGAGGACACTCAGTCTGTTTTGGTCTTGAATATTTTTCATTTTCCCCTATTTTTCTCACCCATCACTAGTTTAGCTTTAATAGTTGCGTTGTCATCACATATTTTTTAATTACAGTCGATTTTATTACCCTTGCATCGCATGTTTGCCTATAACAGGCTCGCTGATCCTAGAGGATAAAGAAAAATTAGGGTTTCTTCTTGTTTTCAGTCTTTTTTCCCTCTGTCAATGATTTTCTAGTGTGTCTATAGTGTATTTGTCTTGCTTGTTATGCTTGTATAACTGCAATTGTCTCTTGACATTGTTAATGTGTGTTTGAAGCTTGATTTCTTTCTAGGGTTTCTAGGGCCTCTAGGTCAACCTTAACTCATTGTTTGGTCTTACTCTCTAAGATGGATTGCTAATGTTCAAGAGTCTTCGTACAATCATGACATAATTTTCAAGTTGCTTTTGGTTGATTGATGTGAAGTTATTTTCATTAGTTTCGAGTCATGTTGATGCTTTGAAGTTTTCTTTAGTTCCATTTTCAAGCATAGATTACAAATTGTTTTCTTTAGTTGGACTGAAAGGGAGTACTTGTCTTCATTCTTATGTTTCGAAAAGAAAAAGTGAAAGATTTCATCATTTAAGTATTTTTGAGACATTTCTTGCATTCAAAACCATTAGGTGAAAGAAATTTTCTTTATTCATTGAGTTGATTGCATTTTTCCTTTGCTCATTGCATTAGTTTGCATTGATTGAATCAAAGTGAAAGAAAAATCATTAGTGAATCTTAGTGAAAGGAAAGTGATTTTCGTTTCTAATAGGATTGCATCTTGGCATTGCATTTGTTAGTGTAATGAAAGATTAGATTTCGTTTTTACATTTTGCATTGGAAAGAATTGTGTTGATGAATTTTTCTTATTTGATGCATTATTTGGTTGTCTCTCTTCCTTCGATAGTTTATGCTTCATCGAATGAAAAGATTTCATTTTCACCATTTAGTTTCATTATAGGAACAGGGGACATCATTGAGCCATCAAATAAAAACTTAATCCAATATAAACTTAAAATTTACCTCAATTAACCTAAGGAACATTTGTCACTTAACGCAAATATCTAGAGGTATAGGTTAGAGACGTGTTCCAACATCTTTAAACATAGCAGCCATCGTTAACTACTTGCAGTGTATCTGGGGGGTGAAATCCCGTCCCAGTATGGAAGTATATAGAAGGTTCTCTAGTACTTTTGTTTATATCGGAGGCACTTCAGTATGATAAGTATATAGGGATTCTCTCATCAAACAATTTTGCATTAGACAACACTAACATAGACGCGTGCTCCCCGTACCATCGCGTATATATTGGGAGACCCCATTATGTTGCTATCCTTTAGCCATAGGTAACCAAGTCCACTGACTTGTAAACATGATACACCTAACACAACATTCGGGGAGATTCAACATCGTACATCAAGTCCTTGGTTTCGGCTAAGGTGTACATAATGGTTCGCAGTTACTTGGTAAACCCTCTTGGCTAGTATTAACCATTTTGATTTATTTGTTGTTTCGTGTCATAAAATTAACTGCCAACGATAATATGTCGAACCCATGCAGTTTCTTCTTGGCCCCATATTGAGTAATTCCTTGTAAATTTTTATTTTAGTCAGCCCTTAATGAATCATCTCTTCTTATTTTTCTCTTGAGAGAAAGTTATTGTGGCTGGACCATTGAGTTCACCCCATCGTTCCCCTTTGTTTCCTAATAATGAACGGTATTCACAAGGAGTTCATCTAGAACTTCCACAGTCACTTAAAGCTCAAGGATTTTAACTTGGGATTGTCCCAAGCATCCAATCCCTTTCTTCTTGTTCACCACCTTCAGATTCTTTGTCACCTTAAGAGTCTAATCTAGAAACCCATGAGAGTACACAGAGGTTTGTCTTATATCCTCTGAATCCATTATTTGATCCTTTTGTGATATCTACTCAATGTCCTTACAGTCCATACTCAACGTCCTTACAGTCCATACGATCGACCTGGTGTTCCTTTGGAGTTATCTCCTTGTACATCTCGGATTCCTCCTTTCCATCTGTTTCCACCCATGGATTTAGAAAATGAGATTCCAACCTCTCCTCGAGGTCCTTCGAAAGTTTCCGCTATTCACACTCCTCATGTTGATGATGAGCAAGAATATGACTTTCCTCCAGAAGGATTTACTTTTACAGGAAGAGCCCCATCTCAAATACTTCTTGAAATCAATGGGCCTATGCTTCCACATGGTTATACAACCTTAGCTCAATTAGTTTCAGGAACTCCCAGTGCTTCCACTTTGTACCAAAATCCTATTTGGTCTTCAAATTCTATGCCTGCTTCTGGTCTGTTTATTCTAAATGCGACTTCTCAAATACCTGCACAAACTACTATTATATCAGTTCCCATTAAACCAATGATTCTGTCGCAACATTTACCATCATTTCAAACCTCCATTTTGATACAACCGACTATTTCAGTTCATGCATCCGTAAGTTCCTCAATCCCTTCGTCAAGTGGAAAAATTGTACCACTACCTTATTCACAGCCTAGCGAGGGAATCCAAACATTCCTCTTGTGTTAGGTGGAACCCATGTGAGTTTATCACAATCTCACATGGTTGGAGTCAATCAACCTTATCTTGGTGGTATTCCTAACCCCGTTGGTTCATCCGGGGCAGGTAATATCTAGTATCAACAGCCTTACATGGCCCAGATTCCACTCCAACAGTCGTATGTTCCATATGGTTCACAAGCACTACAAAATCCGTCCTATATTCTGTAAGCAGGACCTCATGTGAAACCTGGTCAATTTGCTATTCTTGGAGCATATGGTCAAATCCCATTTGGAACTTACCAATACAAGCTGGGTATCCCTCAAGGAACTATACAACAACCATTACAACAAGAGGGGCAACCTTTGCAGCATCGAGGGAAACCTTTGCAGTAGCAAGGGAAACCTTTGCAGCAGCAAGGGAAACCTCTGCAACAGTATCAACAACCTTTTCAGCAACAAACACAGTTTTTTTAGCAACCCAATCAACCCTTGTATCTGCAAGGTCAATCTTTGCAGCAAATAGGTCAACCCCTACAACAACAAGCTCAAACCTTGCAGACACAAGGTCAACCCCTGCAACAGTAGGGCCGATCACTTCATATCCAAGGTGAATAGGTGCAACAACCTTATAATCCATATGCCACATATAATTCTTATCAATTACCTATGGAAGGTCAATATCAACCCTACCTTGGACAGAATCCACCTTATGGTCAAGGTACCCCTCAGTGGGGGTAGAATCAAATCCCCTATTGTAAAAAACCTCTGCTTTGGGGGTAGAACCCTTACCAACAATGTTGGAACCCATAGGATATGCCTCGTCAAAGGCCTTACATGCCTTTTAATCTGTAATTTCCATTTTTAGCTACATTGGAACTGCCCGACGTCTCGAGGCTTACTAATGATCCCATTCTTCATTCACCTTACTAGCCTCCAGTTCCTTCTAAAATTTTGAGTGATTGCATCAAGTTCGAAGGAAAACCTAAAGAGGACCCTCAAGCCCATATGATAACATATTACTTGTGGTGTTATTCCAATTCTTACATTGATTATTATATTTGTCTCTACCTCTTTTAGTGAACCTTGATAGGTGCTGCTACAAAATGGTATGTCGAGTTGCCTCAGGGTACCTATGGCGAATTTAACTCTTTGTCTATGGCGTTTGTCACCCACTTCCAATATCCATTTCATTATGAAACTGGTACTCATTTTCTCACATCTCTAAAGGAAGATACCGCGACCCATATTTCTAATCGCATCCATGAATGGAGACGTCGACGTCACCTCATCAGATTTGAAATTCCTAATGAGTTGTTAACTAAATGGTTCACCAAATCATTCATAAACAAAATTTCTAAAGATATAACAATGTGTGGATGTGTTGCCGAGGACCAAGCTATTTCCCATGCCCAATATTTAGACTTAGTCTATTCCCAATCTGGCACGCTACATGAAATGTTTCCTCATGCTCCAAGACCATCTTCATATCTGACATCTTCAAAGTCTCCCGATGTACCACCTATTGATGGTATTATTGGATCAGTGTCTCAGACTTTCACCAAATATTCTTCGAAGAAAAAATGTGTTTCAGATACAAGTCCTAATCATCCTTTGAAGAATCCTTCAAATCCTGGTAAAACCTCCGAGGTCCATGCCATCTAGTCTACCATGACAAATAAAGCCTTGAAAGGTAAGAAAAATGGTAAAGGCAAAGCAACCTACGATACCCCGAAACATGATCCTCCGAAGTAATTTGATGATGATTCCTCCAATGAAAGCCGAAATATCCTTACCTCATTTGTGAGGAAGACCATTATACCAAGGATTGTCCCCGACATGCTAAAGTTAGTTGTTTATTGAAAAGGATTCTGACAGTTTTGAAAGAGCCATTTCCATCTTACGAGACTCAGTTGGTAGACCAACTACAATCCTCTGCCTCATCTGGTTCTCAAGTTTCCATGATGATGGGTTCATTTCCTATCTACGTTGCTACTCGATCAAAGGATTATCAAACCCCTCAAAAGTAGACAGTGGAGAAAGAAGCTACTAACATACCTTCTGCTTCTACTCCACCAAATTTTGGTCCTCTCCATATTGAGAGACCTAATAATGAATCCATTCTCCAACCACCTCCCAAAGGTCTGCTTCGGAAATCATCCTATAATCTGAACTCTAGAGCTGCTCAATATTATAGTATTATTGATGATCTAGCTCAAGCACCTTCGCTGATGTCTTCTTTGGAAGCTCTCCAAACATGTCGAAGGAAGCGGAAGTAATTATTGTCTGCTATTGGAGGCATTGATCCTATTGATTCTAGTTTGATTACCTTCGATCTCAAAAACCATGTTCCTCGTCTTCCTCATCCCCTATGGTCAAAATCATCCGTTTTGGGGGAAAATTCCTTACCAACAAGGTTGGAACCCACATGTTGGGCCTCCTCAAAGGACTTACATACCTTTTAATCCATAATTGCTATTTTTAGCTACATTACAACTACCTCATGTCTTAAGGCATACTAATGATCCCATTCTTCATTCAACTTACTGGCCTCCAGTTACTACTAAAATTATGAGCGATTGCCCCAAGTTCAAAGGAAAATCTAAAGAGGACCCTCAAGCCCATGTGATCACATATCACTTATGGTGTTCTTCCAATTCTTACATTGACGATTCTATTCATCTCGACCTCTTTTAGTGAACCTTGATAGGTGCTACCACAAAATGGTATGTCGAGTTTCCTTGGTGTACCCATGTAGACTTTAACTCTTTGGCTATGGCCTTCCTCACCCACTTCTAATTGTCGCTTCGTTATGAAACTAGTACTCATTTTGTCATATCTCTGAAGCAAGATACCGCGACTCATATTTCTGATCACCTCCATGAATGGAGACGTCGACGTCGCCTCATCAAATTCAAAATTCCTGATGAGTTGTTAATTGAATGGTTCACCAACTCATTCATAAACACAATTTCTAAAGATATAGAAATGGGTAGATGTGTTACTGTGGACCAAGATATTCCTCGTGCCCAGTATTTAGACTTAGTCTATTCCCAATCTGGAATGCTATATGAAATGTTTCCTGATGCTGCAAGACCATCTTTGGATCTTTCATCTTCAAAGTCTCCCAATGTACCACCTATTTATGGTATTACTGGATCAGTGTCTTAGACTTCCACCAAAGCTTCTTCAAAGAAAAAATTTGTTTCGGATACTGGTTCTAATCATCCTTCAAATAATCCATCAAATCCTGATAAAACCTCCGAGGTCCATGTCGTCTAGTCTACCATGGTAGATAAAGCCTCGAAAGATAAGAAAATTGGTAAAGGCAAAGAAAAATCTGATACCTCGAAACAGGATCCTCCCAAGTCATTTGTTGATGATGCCTCCAGACGAACGATGAAATATCCTTGCCTCATTTGTGAGGAAGACCATTATACCAATTATTATCCTTGACGTGCTGAAGTTAGTCATTTAATGAAAGGGAATCCGACTGTTTTGAAAGAGCCATTTCCATCTCAGCAGACTCAGTTGGTAGACCAACCACAATCCTCTGCCTCATCTAGTTATTAAGTTTTCATGATGATGGGTTCATTTCCTATCTCTGTCACTACTTGATCAAAAGATTATCAAAACCCTCAAAAGAAGATGATGGAGAAAAAAGCCACTGACATACCTTCTACTTCTACTCCACCCAATTCTGGTCCTCTCCATATCAAGAGACCTAATAATGAATTTGTTCTCCAACCACCTCCCAAACGCATGCTTCAGAAATCATCCTATAATACGAACACTAGAGTTTCTCAACATTACAGTATTGTCAAAGGTATATCTCAAGTGCCTTTGATGATTTCTGCTTTGGAAGTTCTCCAAACATGTCCAACGCAGTGGAAGTGATTATTGTCTACTATTGGAGGCATTGATCCTACTAATTCTAGTTTGATTATCTTCGATCTCGAAAACCATGTTCCTCCTCTTCCTCATCAGATTGATTTTCTAATTAAAGTTATTATAAAAGGAAAGACAATCCATCGGACTGTCATTGATGAAGGTGCTTCCCCCTGCATCATGTCTGTTTCATGTTGGAAAGCCATTGGTTGTCCAACCCTTAACTAGTCCCCGAACACTTTGGAGGCCTTTGATGGCAGAGGCTCCTGTTCTTATGGTATTCTCATAAATTTTCCTATCACTTTGGAAGGGAAGACTATCAAGCTAGAAGTGGAATTTGTAGACACAAATCTGAATTACAACCTTCTACTTGGGTGAAGTTGGACCCATGCCATGTTTTGTGTGGTTTACTCTTTATTCCAGGTGATCCATTTTCCTCATGAAGGAAAAAATTTTACCATCGACCAATTGTCTTTTTTCTCTTCTGGTGCCTTGAACGAAAATTTCCCATATGTGGGAAATACCAAAATTCCATATGAGAGTGTGGGGACATGTATTTTTAAAGATTCTTCTTTAATGGGAAATTTTTCTCTCCCACCTTTGCATGTTGCCTCGATTAATATTATCTTTGTTTCTACATATCCATGGATTATTCCTTCTCCGGATCAGATTGATTCATTTGGTGATTCCATGTTGTTAAGCCCATTGGAACAAGCCTATCATGAAATTTTCTCGGCTTCAACAACTGCTTCAGAAAGACATGCTATTTTTAGTATGAATCTGGATACCTATGCGCAATCTCCTTGGCTTGGTTCTTGGGATTCCCCAGATCCTTTGAATGAGACATTCCCCACCAATGAGAGTATCATTGAGGTTATGTCTCTTGACGAAACTCCTTGGAATGAGATTCATCATCATTCTTTGTTTCATCCAAGCTTAGGTGAGATTCCTTCATGTCTTGTAGCTTTCGTTTCTCATAACCCGCTACATCCACTTGAAAGACCTATTTTGGTGCACGAAGTCTTTTCCAAAGGTAATATTGGAAATATTACTGCAACCTTTCCTGTTGAAATTTAATTTCAACCTGAAGTTGTCAAAACCTTTTAACTGGGGAATATTTTCCTCATCATGAGCTTAATATTTTCTTGCCTCCTTTCATGAGATTTTTTCACCGAGTTTTTACCATTTTCCCATTATTTCAATGGGGTATTCATCCAATGACTTGTAACCCTCACTCGCTCCAGGGGCATGGGGGCATAGCCATTTATGCATGTTATTCCATTATTTGGCCGAGTCGATGCTTACATGTCATGTCAACGGTGAAACTTTGGTTTTATTCTCTGTTGATCGATTACCTGAGTTTGAAAATGGAATCCATTTGAAATTTTTATGCCTTGTGTATGTATTACTTTTGTACATTAGTTTGTGAATTCATTGGTGTAAGATTTGGATTTTTTGGTGTGATTGTTTGCTTTGTAGACATATTTTTTTGCTTACCTTGTGTTCTAATCGATTTGTAGATGTCATCAAACCATTATGTTGGTTTTTGTCGTAGCACACAGAACTTGTCTTCCGTAGCTTGGGCATTCTTTGTCCCTGATCAAGAGTTGACTAATTTACAAGGTATTTTCCTGGGATGGACAGCTAATAATATTGCCCAATAAAGTGGAGTCATTGAACTGTTATTAGAAGTGGTTGCTCTTGGAATTAGAAATTTAGTTGTTAAATTAGATTCACAACTCGTTGTGTTACAATTGAATAATCATTACTCAATAAGAAATCCAAAAATTCTACGTATGTATCTACCTGTTCAATCACTGGAAATAATTTTTATTTTATCACACATCAACACATTCCATGTAATTTGAATACATTAATAGATGCATTAGCAAATTATGTTCTTGATAGACATTTGCATAGTTTATCAAACTAATCATATCATCATGATACATGGAGACATGCATATGTGTGTGTATATATATATATATATATATATATGCGTATGTTAGAGTTTTCCCATCAAGATCTCAAAAAATAAAGTGTTCCAAGACACATGCATTTCAAAGCCTACAAAAGTGCAAAAAACAACTAGAAAAGGATATTCACCCACATGATGCTCGCGAGAACATGAGATCAATCTAATCACTCGGCCTAATAACTGATGCAGTCTCGCAGACACTCCGACTGTATGCCTCTGGTATCACAATGGCACATCGTCTATAGTAACATATTCTGGAATCCCATGGGTGATCACTTCCAGATTGTACTCCATCTCCACCATGGGATCTAATCCTTCCTCATATGGGGCATCTTCTATCTAACGTGCTACTCATCGTGCTATTGGCGACATGCCAAGAGGCCTTTCTGGTCCAACATCTGTACATTCATCACAAGTTAGAACTCATATACACTTTAATAAAAAACTCATAAAACTTGAAAAATCCAAAAACAAGTTTTACTTGCATCAGTCCACTGTTCACCCAATCGTAGAGTTAGATCTGAATCCTATCTGAAATCTATGTGTGCATAAGCATAGTCATCCACAATGATCAGTTGGCGATGCAACCAACTAAAAGATTGCGGAGGGAAATGCATCTGCTGACCTCCTCCTCCACGAGGCATGAGTTCACTCCATCTGACCAGCCTTGGATCATGTGGAGTAGGATCCGACACCTTTGTCCACTGATACCAAAATAGGGGCACATGCTCTAGAAAGAAAGCGACCAAGATTGAACCGAAGTCGAACTACTTTAGGTTTCCCCACTTACCTTTAGTTAGTTCCCTCTCCATATTGAACAATAACCCATCACACCAGCTGAATACTGTTGGAGTAAGGCAATCTACTGCATACTAGAATTAAGATTTTGAAATCTCATGTAAATCCTATGACCCAACTATACAAGCCATGGTGTGTAGAATCATCCTCAAGGGAAGATTGTTGATAGTCATTATATTCACCTTCCCGCTCATTGTTGTTTCTGCACTCGGGTAATGTCTCATGATTAGGGAACTGGGGATCTCACCTCTAGGATGAGATCTAAAGAGTTGAAGCCTTTCCCCTCATCTAGACAATCTAATAATGAAGTAGATGTCTGCTACCTCCAGTTTGAATTATTGGTCTCCAATAATGAATATTTCCCAATTAATATCCCATAAACTGATCAAGTAGTGTAGCAGCTCGTTTTGGGCTCTGAGTCTCGTGGTTCGGAAGAATTTCAGTAGCCCATAGTTCCTCAAAGAATTCACGCATTTTGAATCTTGGGTAGCTTGGTGATCTTCTGCCTCTTGGCCTCTCTCCTTCCATTTAGTGACCATGTTGTCGAAATCTCCTGCAAAACAACCATTAAACATCAATTAAATTCTTTTCCATTGATAAAAAATAAAAAATTTCACCCTAAGAGGATGTGTTTTCTTAAAAATTTTTGCATCATGGCCATCATGTCGGTTTGTATTAAACTCGTGATGTCATCGCGAGTGCCTTTTGGCTCAGGGGTGACCATTTCGAGTTTGATGAGAAAACCCACGATGATCGCCCCCGCTATAAAAAATTGAAATCCTTCCTTATGGCAAGCAAAAACTCAATGAAAAAGCATGAAAACACAATGAAATGCAACAGAAAAGGCAGAGCTCTTACTTGCATTTGATGGTTCATGAAATGATGCCTTAGATCTCCAACAATGCTCACTTGAAAACTTGAAGAAAATGGAGTAAAAATGCACTCTCAAATTTACTCCAAGTGAAATGGTAAAAATGTTTTTACTTTTAGTCTATTTATAAGTTTTAAACTCGTTTTTCCTAATATTTTATTATTATTTTCATCGATATCAGTGATGTGTGGTTACCTTTCTACAGTTATAGGTACTTTTTGGTCGATACAGTGATCATTCTTGACTGATTCAATGAGTTTTATTTTATCTCTTTTTTGGACTTGTTAAAAATAAACAAAAAAGTAACCCCCTTGGATTCATGTTTAATCTCTTTTCTGAATCTCAAAACATGAAAATATCACCAAGTACTTGTCTTTTCGAAATCCTTAAATTAAATGAGGTGACGCCATCTCAGTATACGTTTACCCATTTTTTGGGTTGAGATTCACTATTTATAAAAATGGTACACCTTGGTCGACATGGTCAAGAGGTTCGGGTTCGAGGGACAAATTATGAAAAGGGACATGATGGATTTTTATTTTTTATCTCCTTTTTCAACTCTCTAAATATGAAAAAGATATCGAGTTATTCTTCTGTTGGGCTTGTTAAAAATTTTACGATGAAAGACTCGTCATCATGATGAGACCGAGTTTCTCCTTAGACTCGTAAAAATTACTAGGATGGATTCATTCAAAGAATGAAATTATATGACAAGAATATGATATCCCCTTCAAGCGTGTGATAAAAAATAATTGGGGTAATCGCTAGATATAGTGGGGAAAATAAATGTGAAACATCCTTTTTATAGGTAGCTTGTCGCTCTCGAACATGACACTCATCCGCTTCTCATTCTAGGTTTGGGATATCCTTGCTCAGTCACTTGTCCTCCTGGGTTTGGGTGATCCATTTTTCCTCTCATCTGACTATTCCATTTCGTCATCATGATCCTTTGTCTTATGTTGAGTCAAATGCTGCCACACTCCATATTCGTGTCGTTGATGTTCAAGAGAAGTCCTATATGATGTCTATTACCTATACATTGTTTGACCCTTTATTATAGTCCTGTATCATATTCATTTCATTCCACTTTATTCCTTGTTTCACGTTGATGATGGGGGACTCATGACAACCCTCCTTCGACGGTTCACTTCTTGTCAACTTTAGCTCATTATCCGGGAAGATAACTTAGAGACTCTCCTTCAGTGCCTTAGAGCTTGCATGCCCTAATGGAAAGTTATTCATATCCGATGATAGGTTTTCATCATTGGCCTTTGATCGATGATTCCATGAGTGTTCGAATTTAGCTTCATTTTTCACATTCACAGATTGTATTACCATACCTTGAGGGCCATTGTCATTATTGATGGTTTCTCTCATGCTTGTTAATGGCCTACATCATTGGTCAGTAATCATGTAGTTTTCTAGCATGTTCAACTTTGACACATTTATTCACACATTAGAATTCATATTTTGACCGAGTTGGGATGGAGCGCAAAACCCTGAGCTTTATCTGATATGGTTCAGGCTACGTGCAGTTATGTATTGTTCATGATTGTACACATGTTTATTCTATACGGATGGCTATGACCATACTGTGGGACTTTACATTTATGATGATCCTTCTATATTATACCTTGGATCTTAGATTTACAGATGATCCTTCTCATTTGGATGGTTGCACCCATGTTGTGGACCTTTTTTCATAGTCGTTACTATCCACATGGCTGCGTCCATACTACGGATTCATGTTTTGACATCAGATATGTATATGTATATGCATCCTTGATTTGCAAGTCTCCTGATAGTGTTTGTTCTCATCCTTGAAAAATATCATAAAGCATCTCATCCATCACTCCCTGTTCTGCTTTCATGCTTTAGGGGGCCTCTGTTACACAATATTTTGTCACACCTCCCGCACTTCCCTGTGACATACCCTGAAGTTCCCGAAACATGACCATCGTGTAGTGTACTCATCCAGACATGCACCTCAGATCCTCCCTAAAACATTGATCGAAAAATGCCTTGAGCTCCCCTTGAAGGAAAGGACTCTAAAACCCTAATTTTATCATCATCGCTCCCCTGACACTAGGAACCTGTGCTGGTCACTAGTTGCACTATACTAGCCTCGTGATGCCAACACAATTTTGGCTTGGATACCCGTGATGATCCCTAAAAGGAAATTTTCCCATAGAGGACAAGAAGATTCCTGATCTAGAGGCTTCCAGAATGACGAGTTGGAGTTTGTTTAATGTGGATGAGGTCAAGTTCTCTCAACTTGGCCGTTTGGTCTTATCCTATGAGCTACCTCCTTGAGATGAGGGCCTTCTCCTATCTTTGGAGAGATCCTAACTCCCTTTCCATGCCTATATATTCATCCTCTCCCATTCCAAATGGTTGGTCTTTAGCTATTTGCACCCTTATTCTGAGATTGTGCCTACATGCTACTCATTTGGCTTGGAGAAGGAGTGCTTGGAGAGCTTGAACTTGGGCTTGGACATTCGCTCAAGGAGAGATTATTGACATCAAAGCTTGGTTGTATGCTTCCTCCTTTATTTTATTAATATATACAACTGTTGGTTCATTTTCCATGAATCTGTATATTAATGCATCATTTATATTAATGCTCCTTGATTTGTTAAGTAAGTTACTTTCGATTACACTATTTGTACTTGTATGCTTTGTTGTGTCTTGATCTCTTGTGTAGGTATTCAAATGTTGTGAGCAGTAGAACCAAGCCTGTGGTGCAAGCGATTCGATGCCTTCAACAAAGGAGGACATTATAGCATCAGAACAAGGTAGGCCATCTTCCTCTTCTCCTATTTTGATTGTAACTTAGGAAAGTGTCTAGTAGATTGTCACATAGATTGCTAGTCCCACTCATTGGGCTAGAGGGATCGTCTCTGTCCGCAAAGAGGATTTCCTAGACAACACCTAGTTACATTTTTCAAAAGATTAGTGTATGGGGTGTTCCTGTAAGACCAAAAAATATTTGAAATATTATCTTATGAATAAATGAATTAAAAATAATTTCAAAATTAAAGCACAACACACTTTCATGAAAAAAATACATTTACATGAAAGAAAAAATCAAGGATGTGAAAAAACCCACTAAAATTGTTGCATCATGATAAAACTTTTTCATAAGGTGTATTTGTATCTTACTTCTTCTCCTCCTCCAAGTTTTGTAATTTGAAGGAAACTTACCTACCTAAGCTTTAATTTTTTTAACACCTCCTGAATAATGATGCCAAAAATGCTAGGAAAATTATATGCCTATACTTCAAACATTAAGTTATCAAAATGGATTCATAAACTTAGACATGTAATCAAGATATATGCATTATTAAAGGTATAATATATCCTCACCTAATTCTAGCAGATATTTATATAAATTAACAACTTAATAACATGTTCATAAAAGAATACTAAATGTTGATAAACACAAACTGGAATTAAAGACCATCTTCTACTCCTTATATTAAATCTCTTGTAAAAAGCCCCATAATGCAATCTTTCACTCTTTGAGACAATGTTCATGTAGTTAATATCAAGTTGGATTAAAGGAGTTGAATGATTCTAATGTTGGTGGTTAGGCTATCAAAACCAAATTCTAGAAATTACAAGCAAGGCATTAAAACATAAAACAATCTAAACAACTAGAATTAAATTAAAAAAATAAAGAGGTAGAACATTACCTAGGATTGGGGGGGCCTTTGCAACTTGGCTAATTCTGCCAAGAATGATCAAATTAGTCTGAAGTAACGCATAAAAACATAGCAATAAGTGACATTCATTAATTGAAGATCAACTTTCTTTACAAAAGGGAAACACACGAGCTTGCTGGCATACGAAATTTATGAGATGACAATAAACTACCAATCCTCAAGACATATTGTAAAATGAATCATTAGCCATCCTATCTCTATTCTAAGTCTAATTTTTTTTACAAGAGGAGCATTGGGGTGGATAAAAACAATTACCCAATCTTAGATTTACCTAATTATAAAATACAATCAAGATAACATCCAACACAAATTGGGTCATTTTCTCTCAAACTTATACAGGTCAGATACAAAAAAATCATTTCCATACTTTGAAAATAGGTGATATTAGTTCCTCTTGTTGATTAGGCAACTAATTTCGCCTTTTCCTCAAATCTGGGCATTGTTTATGAATCTTGTTTAATTTACACATTTTGGGCATATTAATGTTAAATAATTGAGCATAGCTCTCAAACCAGGTTAAATTTTGGAAGACAACCATTGATGAACTCAATTTTCCATACTGAGAACGAAACTCATGATCTATAATTTTCAATTTTCTCTTATCGCCTCCAAAATCATGCTAAAAGTTGACTATATATAAACTTTGACTTGTTACATTTCTTTAGAGTTCAAGCTTCGCATGTGTATCTTTGGTGCAATATGAAAAACATACAATTATTTTGACATCTCAGCCTTCAAAACCGATGTGGTTGAATTTCTTCTAAAAGGGCATAAATATGCTAAACACGATGGTGTTTTGGAAGTGAACTACTGGTATAGGAAGTGAGCTAAAAAAAATTTCATTAGAAAAACCAGCTGAAAACTCATTTAATTCATTAAAGACTTAGGAATTGATAAAAATAGACAATTTTTTCCTCTATATGCGTGTTAAAGGTTTTGGGTTGAAAGGGGTGAAAATGTATGATAAGACAGAGAATATGTAGTTATAGGCATAGGAGATGTGCGCTAAAAGGTCAAATGAGGAGTTGGAAAAGGTGAAAATATGGGAGCCCATTAAGAGCAACCAATAAATTTCCTTTTTGTATAGATATTGTTGTAGCATAGTTTTGTAAGAGCTAGAATGTCTAATATTTTAAAATTAAATTCCAACAAGGAAATGAAATTAATTCCTTGTTAGGGTTAGAATAGGGCCAAGGAAAGAATTTCTTGAAAATGAAGATAATAAAGGAATATTGAACACTTATAGAATAAAGTACCATGAGTTGTGTTTGGGCCTATTTACACCACCTCTGAAATCTTAATCAACACTTGTACACAGTATTTGAATAACTAGTCAAGAGGTGTGAGGCTAATGCATAACTCAAAAAATCATGAAAGTTATTAATGACATTACAAATAGAAAACATAAAGGGTCAATTAAATCATTGATATGTTAAATCATTTTCTTAGATGTTCGATGTTCCACCTCTATTGCACTATATGTCTTGGCATGAAAAGTTACTTGTGAAGGGAGATATAATACCTATTTCAATTTCAAGTCTAGGTGACTTAAGGCGATGATTTTCATCATTTGTGAGAATTAGGTTGTAGGTCCAATGAAGGCCTCATGTTCAATTAGTTGTAGTTGTGAGTGTGAAATAGTTCCCAAAATCCTAGATTCAGCAAGGATATTAAGGCAATGAACTTTATTATCAATTTCCTTCATCAATAGTGTAAAGGAATTTCATTTTCATGACTCAAAAATGGACTCAGATTAGAGTAATAGTTCTAATGTGAAAACCTGTGGAAAATATCAAAATGATATGTGTTGTTCACTAGTAGTGAATAAGAAAAATTGTACCTTCAATGTAGTCAAGAATGTTAATGGGAATGAGACTATGCATTTTTTGTCTCAAATGGTTGCAAGATCAAGTTTCTAGAATTTTATAGGAAGATTCCTTAAACCTTAATGAAGGAAAATTTATCATGCACAAGATTATCAATCCAAGATGATGTGTGAATATAGTGAAACTCCAAACCAACCGGAATTGAAAATAGGGCCTCAAAAAATTCATTTGACAGTAAACAACCATTATAGAGCTCTAAGGAAGGAGTTCATGTTTCTCTCTATAATAATGCCTACCATGGCTCATTTGGGACAAACAAATCATGGGAAAAAATATTTGAAAGAATTCATATGAAAATGCTATCATTTTTTTGGCTAATCTCAATTTTATGTCAAAGAGTCCTTAAATGATAATAGAAGTGGAACAGATAAAAAGCTTGAATATCATCCCAATGATCTGATGTTTGAGATGAGAAGCCAACAACTTGAAAGATAACCATGTCAGTTGCATGTTGAAGGAAATTGTGAACCATCTGGTATTTCCAATGCACATGGATCTAAATCAAATTTACATGGCAGCATGGAATTCAATTATGAAAAATTACGGAATGAAATTATCTTATGGAAATGGCTTGGATATACTCCGAAGGTAGTAGACAAATTGAGAATCTGCACATTCTCAAACAAATATTGAAAATAATGGAACATGCACACTCACAAGGAATTCTTTTAGGAAATATTCGTCCATCCTATTTTACTCTCGACATTAAGAAATGTTGGATTTATTAAGTCTCTGACAAGTCAAGTGAATTTATAACGCTACAAAAATACAATTGTTCCATCTTCTAACCCCATATATCAAACAACAAAGTTCCATCAAAATAGAAAACATCATAGAAAATATTCTCAACAAATGTTGTCCAAAGCCATTGTCATGGTGATAGACATGAGTTACCAAATCAGTCAGTAAATTATTATGCCATAGAAAAACCACACTTTGAACATCTCCATATTGAAGTGGATGTTACTTTTCATAGGAAAGGTTCAAAATCTTTTAGAACTTCCTTTGTAGATCAGAATAATGGCCAAGCCTATGAAACATATTTCATAGATATTGAAATGTAAGGTACTGAGGATGGAAAATTACCTTCAAAGAATGCACATAATCCAATATATTACCTCGCCAAGGGTCGATATGCTATGGACCGAAGTAACTATCAATGCCAAAGTAGAATGGTGGTATCAATTGGCAACAATCATCATTCAACATAAGTTTTTTTTTGTTGTTGAAGGAAAGTTGATATACCAATCTTGAACAACTGAATGGAGGGTTAAGCTCATTCTCATTTGACATATATGGATTAGGGGTATTATTATTAGAGATTTTCTATACATTTACATTATGGGAGGAACAAATGAAGGCTATATCAAATATACATCATCACATTCTTTCTCCTCATTTTTTTCCAATCATCCAAAGGAAGTTGGATTTTTCCTTTGGTTTTTGCATCCAGATCCATATTATATATCCTAAAATTGTTGGGATAATCAATGATTGGTATTAATAAATGCCCATATTTAATCTAGATTGACAACATGTGGGGGTTCTTTCCCTCCTAAATTTTAAAAAGAGAGGGGTCCCCATGTTGAGAAGTTTTGAAAAACCACTAGTACACTAGATCTAAAGTCAAGATGTAATGTGGGGGTTACCCCATTATTTTTAAAACTATAGAGAGGGGTCCTTGCATAGCTGGTTTTAGTTTTCGATTTTTTTTTTTTGTTTTTTTTTTTTTATGTGCCCATGACGAAAGCCAGGACCCACACAACTCTTTGTTTGAAACATAGAGGTGCATATATTGTAAAAATTTTAAAAGCAGGGAAATTTTAATTGTAAAGTGGGGGGATAATTTCAATATTATACATAATACTAAAATTTATTAAATTTTTGTAATTATAAATATAACTCACGATTATTCTTATTCAAACCCTTTTAAAATATTAAAAAATGGGGAAATATTGTAACTGTAAGTTGAATCATTTTTCTAATTGATCAAGAAAGTTATTTTGGGACAAAAATAAAATAACAAAAGAAGACAGAGTAAGGGTTCAGAGGCTTGGATTTCTAGTCGTGATGTAATGTACAGAATCTCTCAAAGACTAGATTAATGAAAGATCATTATAATTCCTAATATTGAGCAAAATTCGCAGTATGTATGTTATATTTTCTTGTGTCTTTACTATTTTATTTCATATTTTCTTTTGCTGAGAAAGACATATGTTGCAGTAGGATTAACTTAAATCAATATTATTGATTTACCTATGTCCCTATTTCTAACAGACAGTACATATGGTTTCAGTAAAAGTTTCCTTAATAGACGCTTGGTATCTCTTAGAAATTCACTCATAATTCTTCAGTTTGTTGTGTTATTAATCATTTCACTCTCAACGTTTCAATCTTGAATTCTTCTTGCTCAAGATGTTAAATCTTGCATTCTCAGTTTTATTCTCTCCATATTATCAGTTTGAATATCTGCAATTCTTAGATGTTGATTGTTTGGATTGGAAGTTATGAGTCTTTGAATTAGATATGTTCATTGGAATTTTTGTTAACCCAACTCCAACGAATTATTTAGAAGGATTTCATCAAATCTTGATAGATATTTGGGGCACTAACCCCCTATAGCCACGGGTTATAGAAAATGCAACAAGAAAATGCTAATTTAATTTTGTCCTTGAATTAAATTAGGAATAAAATTGTAATTCCACATCACAAGACAACTTGTACGAGTTAACTAAGTTAAGTTGACTTAGTTGCCTCAGTTAATTCAAGTTGAGGGTCTACCTTGAGTCATGTAGAGTGTCTCCTACATTATAGGAGCCTTGGTTGAGTTTATTTTGAGTTGTAATTAATTAATTCAGTTTAACTAAGTTAAATTCAGTTAAACTAGTTCCAACTAATGGAGGAACTAGTAGGAGGTCAGACACTTGGGTGTTGCTTCATTTGTTCAACTAGTTAACTGACGATTCACTCATAAATAACTCATCCATGTAAAATCTGAGAGTTACCCAGTTGAGATTAGAGTTCAGGGATAGTGTACTATCAGTTGTATAATAATTTGAATTGTACAGGTGGTCCATGCAGTCAGAGGAAGGCCTATGAGGATTACACAATTCATATTGAGGAATTTCCCTAATTAATAGGGATCTAATTCCCAAGGAGACAACGCAAGGAAATAGGGACTTGGGCAAGCCAAAATTTGGTTAAGTATTAGATTGGGCTTGTCTAGGAAGTAGTGAGATAGATATAGATAGTGTAGAGGTTGCTTGGGCTATAATTGTAATCTTCTCATATTTTCTTAATAATGAAATATACAAATAGCAAGGGTTTTTAGTTATGGATTTCCCTAGGAAATCATTGTGTAATGTGTTGATTGAATTCTTTCTCTTATATGCTTCATTATTTCTCTATCGTTTAATTGTTTCCGTTGATGAGTAGAGTACATTCAAGTCTATTTCTTTAGTAAATTATAATTAGAAGTTTGAATCTATAAGGAATTTCTACATGTTAACAGAGCATAAATCACTCTAGAAGAGGATAATATGAGTTTTTCCTTTGCAGGTGAAATCGAATTTACAGTATCAGTCTTTAGATATAGGATGATGTTGTTCTATGGATTGAGACTATAATATGCCCTTGAGGGTAGTTCGAACTATATTTCTTGGAAGGATAGGATGGAGGCTGTCTTGGAAGACAATGAGATGAAGGAATTCATAGACAAAGATATTCCTAAGCCTCCAGCAACTGATGCTCAAGATCTAGTAGAGTGGAGGAAATGCGTTGAAAAGTTGAGAAGGATCATACTATAAGGAGTTTGAGATCATATTGTCTCAAACCTCCATGAGGAGACTCCATATGCAATGTGGAAGGCCTTGAAATAATTGTTTTAGAAAAAAAGTGACCACATGAAGCTGGCATTGAAGGAAAATCTCAAAAAAATAAAGATGGAGAAGGGCGACACAATACCAAAGTACTTGACCAAGTTCACCCAATGTGAGGATGAGCTTGGAATTTTTGGTGTTACAGTTGCTGAAGATGATCTGGTTAGCCTAGCACTTCTAGGCCTTCCCAAGAGCTGGCACAACTACTAGGATTCTATAAATGGGAGGGAGAAGCTACCTGAATGGGAGCGTTTGTGGTCTGATTTGGTGCAAGAAGAGAGAAGGCAGAGCACCAAAGATGGAACCTCATCCAAGCATGATGATGAGGAGAATTGTTCCTTAGCTAGAAAGGGAACGAAAGGGAATGAAAGGGAAAGGAAATAAATTACAATCTAAAGGAGATTCCAGTCAGGGGGGAAAGAAGGACTTGTCAAAGATTAATTTGTTTCATTGTCATGAGATGGGACACTATGCCATGAAGTGTTCACACAAGAAGGCCAACAAGAAGCCCTCAGGATGAGCGGTAGGTGAAGCTCTCGCTTCATAATTTGACTTGGATTTCACACTCATTGCTTGCATGGTGACATTAGTGATGGGTAATGTGTGGTATTTGGATAGCAGATCCTCATTGCTTATGACCTATTACAAAGAATTCTTCAGTGACTTGGAGGAGAAGGACCTCCAGATCCACATCGAAATGAGAGATGATGGAAGTTATAACGCGACCAACATTGGTACTATTACTTTTCAGAGGGAGACTGTTTCTCTCCTCTGACATTAAAAGATGTCATGTATGTTCTGGGTCTAAAGAAGAATTTAGTTTTAGATGCTATGTTGGAGGACCATGGTTATGATGTGATATTTAGCAAATGAAAGGCTTTCCTTTGTCACATAGCCTTAGGAAAAGTGCAGCGGATCAAGATTTTGGGTGAAGAACCTTTACAAATTAGATGTAGAAGATTGTGTTACTTTTATCACAAAAGAAGAGAAGGTCTAAAGCCGAGACATCGATGAATTATGGCATAGAATATTGGGCCACTTTCACCACAGAGCTTTGAATATAATGCAACATATGTTTACAAGGCTTCCCAAGGGTGAATTAGAGCAGAGAGATACATGTAAAGGGTGTACAATGGGGAAGTACACCAAATCCACCTTTCATGATAAGGATAGTCGAGTGCAATCGATTCTTGAAAGATTTCATTTAGATGTGTGTGGATAGTTCTCGACAGCCTCCAAGGCCAAGCGCAAGTATTATGTAATATTTGTAGATGATTTATCACGTAAGTGTTGGATTTTACTCATGCAGAAGAAAGATCAGACGTTCTCTAAATTATGTGAATTTAAAGCACTTGTTGAGAAAGACACTGGTAGGAAAGTAAAGGATTTCAAGAGCGATAAAGGTGGATACTATGTGTCGAATGAATTCAATAACTTTTGTGCATCAGAAGGAATTCGACGGGATTTAATAACACCCCATAACCCACAACAGAATGGGGTGGCTAAAAGGAAGAACAAAGTATTGTGGGAGCTGCACGGGAAATGTTACATGATCAGGGCCTACCATTACACTTGTGGGTTGAAGCATGAAACAAAAATTTATATGTGCGGAATAGGAGTCCTCATTGGATTCTTGGGATGAGTACACCAGAGTAATAATTTCCAGGTAAGAAACTAGATGTGGAACACTTCAAGATCTTTGGTTCATCATTTTACTGTCATTTTACCAAGGATGCAAGAAAAAATCTAGAGCCAATAGCTGAGTTGGGCATATTTGTGGGGTACATTTATACACCTCACAACTATCAAGTGTACCTTCCATCTCATAGGATGACAACAGTTCATAGAGATTTGGAGTTCGATAAAGAGAAGGCCATGAGATGTTCCCTTGAGAGGGATCTTCAGTTACATGTAGATGAGGTGCTTTTAGCTCTAAAGTAATAACCTCAGGATGATGTAGAGGAGCCACATGTAGAGGAATAGAGAGTGCAAGCACCCACTCATGCATAGATTTCCACAGATGGAAGGAAGTGCACATGAGAAGCTGAAATATTGATGCTTGATGCTAGAGAGAATGTGAGAGCACCCACATCACAGCACAGGAAGAGGAGGTCACCAAATCAGTACACTAGCTACATGTCTTTGATGAGCGACAATATAGAGATTTAGCCATCCTCATTCGAGGAAGAAGTGGAGAAACCAATATGGTTTGATGCCATCGTAGAGGAGTATGACTCCATTATCAGAAAAAAGTGTTTGGGATGTGGTCCCAAGTCTAGAAGACAAGTGAGTGGTGAGTTCTAGATGGATTTACAAGGTAAAGCAAGAAGCATATGGGAGTGTGAAGAAACACAAGGTCAAATTTGTGGCCAAAGGGTTCTCTTAGGGAGAGGTAATTGATTATGGGGAGACCTTTTCTCCAGTAGCAAGGTAGTATTCAATCAGATCTATTCTATCACTTTCAGCGCAAATGGGATGGAAGATATATCAGACGGATGTAAAGATAACATTCCTCAAGAAAGTGATTGAGGAAGAGGTGTACATTGAGCAACTGTAAGGATTTGATACCTTTAATAGAGAGTCGCATGTGTGTAGACTGAAGTGAGCATTGTATGGATTGAAATAATAACCTCATGCTTGGTACACTAGGATTGATAGCTATTTCACTAGGTTGGGCTTTACCACAAGGGAATCAGATGCAAATATTAACCATATTGTGGTTGAAGGTAAATTGTTGATTTCAACATTATATGTCAATGATTTAATTCTAATAAGTGATGAGAAGCTGGTAAAATCTTGCAACGAAGATCTTGCAAGAGAATTCAATATGAAGGACCTCGGGCTCATGCAATATTTCCTTGGTATGGAAGTATGGAAAGGATATGAGGAATTGTTTGTCTCTCAGGGAAAGTATGCCAACACGATACTGAAGAAGTTCCACATGGAGAATAGCAAACTCATGGAGACTCCTTTAACAAAAAATTGGAGGAAGGAAGATGCTACCTCAGGAGAAGTAGTGGAGGCTATTGTTTATGGGAAGCTTGTGTGTTCACTTATGTATTTGGTGAACACATAATAGGACATATGTTTTGTAGTTAACCATATTAATCAACAAATGGCTAAGCCAACCAAACTATATTGGAAGGTAGCTAAACATGTGTTGAGATACCTCAGAGGCACCACTGGGTTTGGTCATTGGTACAGACAGATAGAGGGAGTAAAGTTGCAAGGTTTCACTGATGCATATTGGGTAGGGAGTGCATCTGACAGGAAGATCACATCAAGGGGAATCTCCAATATTGGGTCAACAACATTTTATTGTTACAGTAAGAAGAAAAGATCAATTGCACTCAGTTCGGGAAACACAAAGTACATGGTTGCTAGTCAAGCATCTTGTGAGGATACATGGATGAGGAATATCCTTGTTGGGTTATTTGGTTAGAAAATGGATCCTACAGTGATTTACTATGACAATCATAGTTGTATGAAACTTTCTGTGAATCCAATTTGTCATGACCGGTCCAAGCATATTGACATCTGGTATCACCATCTACGATATTGTGTGCAGAGGAGAATCATGTTGTCAGAGTACATTTATAGAGATAAACATGATTCAAACATCTTGACTAAGGCAATGTCAAGAGGAAAATTCAAGTTCCATAGAGACAGGATTGGGGTATCTGATAATCCCTTTCTTGTTGAGAGGATGTGTTGAAAATGCAACAAGAAAATCCTAATTTAATTTTCTCCTTGAATTAAATTAGGAATAAAATTGTAATTACACATCAAAAGAAAACTTGTACTAGTTAACTAAGTTAAATTTATTTAGTTGGCTCTGTTAATTTTATTCAAACCACTCATAGAAAAGATAGATCAATGATTGAAAATATATCCTCCTGAAGGGGGAAACCTCCTTTACATTATATAAATGAACAATTCTGGAATGATACAAATGATAAGAACTCTTTTTTATATATAGGAGTCTAAGGGGTCACAACATAATCAGAGCCTACATAAAAATAATAATGTAAGGGAACAACAATAAAAATAGTGGGCTTCTATGGGGAACAACAATAACAATATGGGGGCTACATGGGAACAACAATAACGATAATGGGGATACTCTGGTACTATAGGTACCTAACATGTCCATATCCTTCAAAAAGTGTTTTCATCAATGCTTGAGTAGTTCTGGATGCTTCTGTATAAAATTCTCATCCTCCCATGTGGAATCTTAAGCGGGTAAGCTCTTCCACTTAATGAGATACTCTGAAATTGATCAATTTTGTAGCTGCCAAGTTCTTATTTTCATGACTTCTTTAGGATCAAATATGATTTTTCCTTCTTCATCAAGTTCTGGAAACATTGTTTGAATTGGAATCTTATCACCAATAACCTTCTTTAAGCATGAAAAATGGAAAACTAGGTGTACTTGGGAAGATGCAGGAAGCTCCAATTTGAATGCCATAGTACCAATATTTTTCAACACCTTGTAAGGACCATAGTACTTGGGTGATAATTTATTATCCTTCTTAGTTTGCTTGAGATAAATTTGTTTGTATTGTTGTAGCCGTAAAAATACCCAGTCACCTACATCAAAAATTCTTTCACTGCGATGCTAATTTTCCTATTGTTCATTCAATTCTGCACCAGAGTGAGGTTATCCTTTAACAGTTGGAAAACTTGTTGTTGATGGTTGATGTGATATTCCACTACTTGAACCTTATAATTTTCTCTTAAATATGATGTGATGGATGGTGGATGATATCCATAAAGTGCCATAAATGGGGCCATTTTATAGCAGTATGTAAGGAAGTGTTAAACCACCATTCAGGTAGAGGTAACCACTTGACCCATTATGTTTGCTTATTATATATAAAGAAACAAAGATATCCTTCCAAACATTTGTTCACTATCTTAGTTTTCCCATCAGATTCAGGATTATAAGATGAGATATGAGCTAATTGAGTACCAAGATAAGAAAATAATTTCATCCAAACATTTCCAACGAAACTGAGATCTCTGTGACTTACTATAATCTTTGGATTTCCCTGAAGCTTTTGAATTGTTTCCATAAATGTAGTAACAAATGTACTGGCTCTAAAAGGGTGTTATAATGCACAAAAGTGTTCATACTTGGTAAGTCTATCAACTACCACCATGATGACACTCTTTCCTTCAGACTTGGGAAAACCTATGATAAAACACATTGAGACCTCCTCCCAACACCGACTTGGAATGGTTAAAGGATGTAATAGACCCGTGGTCTTAATTGTCTCAACTTTATTTTACTGGAAAACCAAACATTCTGCTACAAACTTCTGAATATCATATTTAAGGCCATCCCAAAAAAATTCCTTCTTGACCCTATGGTAAGTTTTCAAAAAGCCTAAGTTCCCTCCTAAGGGAGAGGTGTCAAATTCCAAAAGAATCTTTTGTTTGAGTTGGGAATTCTTACAAGTATATAAGTGATATTTATACCATAATGAATCATTTTTATTGCTAGATGTATCAGATGTAATGGGATCTTGCTGCAACTTTTGAATGAGTGACCACACCTCTTCATCATTTGTCCATTCATCCCTTGCTTCAATTATCCACTGAGGCTGGATAATAGAAATGGCACCAAGTAATGCTTCCACATCCTCATCCTTTATTGAGAGAGCATTTGCAACAATATTTTACTTCCCCTTTTTGTCGATTATTTCAAAGTCATAACCCAACATCTTTGTCACCCATTTTTTACGCTCTTCTGAAGATAATATTTGTTCCAAAAAGTATTTAAGACTATCATCATCTATTTTTATCTTGATGTGTCTTCCCATTAGCTAAGGCCACCATTGCTTTAGTGCATGTAGTATTGCCAAAATTTCCTTTTCATAAATAGTTTTATGTAAATACTTTCCTTTGATTGGAAAACTTTCAAAAGCAATGGGTCTTCCTTCTTGCTTTGAAATAACACCAATTCCATTTCCTGAAGCATCGCATTCCACAATAAAAAAATTTGTGAAGTCTAGCGTAGTTAAGACCGATGCTTGGCACATTGCCTCTTTAAGATGTTAAAATGCATTAATTTCTTTTGGAGTTCAATAAAATTCATCTTTATTTAGTAATTATATTAGAGGTGTCACTATTCCCCCATAATGCTTAACAAATTTGCGATAATACCCTATCAACTCGAGAAATCCTCGAAGATTTTTTATGGTTGTGGGGATTTTCCTTTCTTTAATGGCTTTAATTATGTTAGGGTCTACCTTAACACCCTCATGAGATACAATATGACCCAAATCGTCCACATCCTATGCTCCAAAGAAACATTTGGAGGTCTTTGCATATAATTGTTTCTCCTCTAATAGTTTGAGCACCTTGTGAACATGTTGAACATGATCCTTCCAAGACTTGTTGTAGATTAGTATATCATCAAAAAATACTAACAAAAATTTTCTAAGGAAGGTTTTGAAAATGGAATTCATCGAACCTTCAAATGTGGAACGTGCATTAGTAAGCCTGAAGGGCATGACCAAAAATTCATAATTACCCTCATGAGTTCTGAATGTTGCTTTCAGAATTTCTTCAGTATTCATTCTAGTTTGATGATATCTTGAATGAAGATCCATCTTGGTGAAGTAAATTTCTTCACATAATTCATCCAACAATTCATCAATGATAGGAATGAGAAATTTACCTTTAATGGTGATCTTATTTAGCTCCCTATAATCTGGACACATAAGCCATGATCCATCCTTCTTGTGCACAATAATACTGGAGAAAAGAAAGAATTTTGACAAGGTTGAATTATGCCAGCCTCTAGCATTTCTAAAACCATATGTTTAATCTCAATATTTTGGGAATTAATATATTTGTAAGGCCTGATGTTTGGAGGAACACTTCCTGGAATCAATTGAATTGTATGATCATGATCACGAATAGGTGGGTGGCCTTTTGGAATCTCAAACACCTTGGAATTATTGTCCAAGACTTTTTGGAGATATGGAGAAATAGATTATTTCAATGTTTGAACCCCTAGTGAGCATAATTGTGCAACTACGTCTCATTGTTATTTTTTTATGAATATTTGTCATGCCATTAGAGCTGATAATCTTTCCTGGTTTCCCTATGATACCCCTTAGTTCAACTTCCTTTCATTCCCAAAAAAATTGAAGAAAAGTTCTTGAAAATTGAAAGATGTTGTCCTCGAAGATTGTAACAATTGGACTTCTAGTACAACATCGACACCACCCATTGGAAGGGAAAGCATTGGACTTTTCAATACATATTCCCCCATGGTCAGCTTGATATTATGG
Source organism: Pinus tabuliformis (assembly GCA_031772625.1). Taxonomy (NCBI): domain Eukaryota; kingdom Viridiplantae; phylum Streptophyta; class Pinopsida; order Pinales; family Pinaceae; genus Pinus; species Pinus tabuliformis. The sequence continues at coordinate 661,356,270 of CM062820.1, read as the reverse complement.
CACTTTCTAGAGCAATTTATAGTTCCTCCATTTGCAGCCATCACTTGACACCTTGGTGTTGGATATAATAAGCAATTCAATTCCTTGGCTATCTTATAATGAATAAAATTATGCGTACTAATCGAATCAATTATCACTATTACCCTTTTCTTCTTGATATATCCTCCTATCTTAAGAGTTTGAGGAATCGTAATTCCTTTCAATGCATTACAAGATATGGTTGGATTCATTTATTATTTCTATGCGGCTGGTTCCTAGCATATATCCTCCTCTTTCAATGTTTCTTATTCCTTTTCTTCCTCCTCTTCACAATATTTATAGAATAATTTCTTCTTAGCACACTTATGACCTTTAGTGTATTTTCTATCATGATTGTAACAAATCTCTTTTACTATTTCTTCCTCCAATTTTTGTGGTTTCAACCTTGTAGGTTTTGGAAGATTAGGAGCATCAACACTTCCATATTTATAGTTGTGAGTGATAGACTTCCTTGTTGCCATAACCTTGCTTTCAACTGGAGGCTACCACCCTGAATGCTTTCTCTAATGAATTAGGATCCAAAATGTGAACCTCATGTTCGATGTTATATTTTAAAGTCGCTATGAAAACATCAATCCTATGCTCCTCTGCAATATCGGTTACCCTGATATTCAATTTTTGGAAATCTTCATTGTGCTCCACCATTGAACCCTTTCGTTTGAGATTTATCGATTGGCTAAATAAGTTGTTTCTATTTGTATATTCATAATGTGCTATCATTTCCTCCATAAAAATTTACTAGGTGACAAGTGGTTTACAAGAACAAAGTCATCTATATCATACAAACTGATTGGGTTCTAAATATAAAGATGCAATACGTACCTTTTGTGAGGGTTGCACATCCTGTAGATTAAAATATTACTCCATGTGTAGTATCCATGTTAGATGATCCTTTCCATCAAACTTCCTCATATATATCTTTGTAATGTGGTGGTTATTAAACCCCACATTGGAGTTTATCAAATCGTAATTCATATTCCTTCCATCCTCATCATGATTTTCATGGATACCTTGTCACCACTGGGAAGCCTCTCTTGAAACAACTTTGTCAGCCCTTCCAAATTGACATTCATTGCATCCATGTATACCTTAAAAACATCCATATCCCCTTTTAATCCATCCATGTCATCTTTGGTTTCTCTTTGTGAGAGCGGAATTTGTTGCACTTGGTCCCGTAACTTTCATATATCATGTTGCAATTCTTCTTCTTCATGTGTCATAGTAGAGATTTATGAGGGCTTAATGGGTGTAGAATTTTTTTTGTTTGGGAGGAATTTTAGAACCAAATACTAATATCTATGCTTTAGTATGCCTTTTAAATCACTTCAAACTAATTTTTCAAACAAATGTTATGCAAAATTAAAAAATACAAACATTTTTCTTCCTTTTTAGGAGTTCAATATGGAAACTGTTGTAACTATGTAATTTTGAATCTCCAAAGTCTAAAATTCAGTCCTGTGGTAGCCCTTAGAGTCGTCTTTCGAACTTAACAAGTCATACCAATATTGAATTCTTCAAGAAAGAGTTATTCCCAATCTCCCATGATGACTTGATTATAGACTGGTTCAGTAGAGAAAACTTTTATAAAGTGTCACATGTCCTTCTTTCATCATTTGGCCCTAAAAATAATACCCCAAAAACTATAGTCCATCCTCTTTATGTCACTCTTTACAAAATGGAAATTCAATGCTCAGAGTGAAAGTTATGACAATTTTCCCTAGGTCATCTATTTGAGAGGGAATTCTAGAGCTTGCAAAAACCCTAACTTCCTTAGATCATATCTCCGAAAATGTAGCGACAAAATATTTGAAATTAGTACACAAAGTTCACCAAGATTTTGGCTCCACTTGGTTGAAATTTCATCTTTTGAAGCTTCGTAGAAAAAACGTTATAGCGAAAATGCCACAATGACCTGTTTGAAGCAATGAAACCCTAGAATCCAAAGTTGTGATACCAAATGTTATGCAACCAACTCACAGAAAAGACAGATCAATGGCTTAAATAATATTCTCTTCGAGGGGGGAGACCCCCTTTACATTACATAAATGAAAAATTATTAAATGATTCAAATGACAAGACCTCCTTTGTATATATAGGAGTCTAAGGGGACACAATATAATCAGAGCCTATATAACAATAATAATGTAAGGGCACAACAATAAAAATATGGGGGCTACATGGGCACAATAATAACAATAAAGGGGATACATTAGTATTATAGGGACCTAAAAATTAATTCAAGTTGAGGGTCTAACTTGAGTCATGTAAAGTGGCTCCTACATTATAGGAGCCTTGGTTGAGTTTATTTTGAGTTGTCATTAATTAATCCAGTTTAACTGAGTTAAAGTCAGTTAAACTATTTCCAACTAATGGAGGAACTAATAGGATTTCATACAATGGGGTGTTGCTTCATGTGTTCAACCAGTTAAATGATGATTCACTCATAAATAACTGATGCATGTCATATCTGATATTTACTGAGTTGAGATTAGATTTCAATGGCAATGTATTATCAATTGTATAATCATCAGAATTGTGAAGGTGGTGCATGCAGTTAGAGGAAGGCCTATGAGGATTACACAATGCATATTGAGAATTTCCATAATTAATAGGGGTCTAATTCCCAAGGAAATAGGGACTTTGGCAAGTCAAAATTTGGTTAAGAATTGGTCCGGCTTGTCGAGGAAGTAGTGAGATAGATAGAGATAGTGCAGAGGTTGCTCGGGCTTGAGAAAACCATTGTAATCTTCTCACGTTTTCTGACTAACGCAATATACAGATAACATGGGTTTTTAGCTGTGGCTTTCCCCGAGAAATCATTATGTAGAGTGTTGATTGAATTCTTTCTCTTGTATGCTTCATGATTTCTTGATCGTTTAATTGTTTTTGCTGATGAGTAGATTAGATTCAAGTCTATTGTTTTAGTAAATTACAATTAGCAGTTTGAATCTAAAAGGAATTTCCACAGGTGTTGTATCCAAGGAAAAACAAATACCATAGATGATTGGGTAGAAGAACAAGATGCTCTCTAAGATACTAGAAAAGCATTGCTATTTATTTTGCTTAAAATTGTTCCACTAGAAGGCTCCCTTTCAATCAAAATGTTTGCCATCATTGATCATTAGACCATTTACCTTGTGGAAGTCGAACCAGTAGGATTTTCTAAAGTCCATTGGTGCAATGGAGTTCCCAAGAGTATAAGTAAGACACAAAGGAAGGTTTAGCATGAATTGAAAAACATTCTCATTGAGTTCTTCCAGATTCAAGTTGTGAGAAATTGAATGGGCCCAATGTTTAAAGAGAAGACAACATTCCACAACAAAGTAAATTTCTACAAGCAGATGAACATGGAGCGAGTATGCTTCCATGTAAGAATATGCCTTTGAAAATATATCCTGGAACCAATAAACCTAAACATCCAAGCTTGCTAAGTTCAATACAAGCCCAAAGTACAAATTGTATTTCAAAATCATGTGTGGATAGAGAGGTTTGTAATGTTCAATTTAACACTGATATTAAGATGGATGACGCATGCACAATTTTATTTCTACATAAAAATTCACAATTGTTTTCATAAAGACACTGAAACACTAACCTATTTTTATAGAAGTAACATCTTACATTTCACATATTTATGGGCCCTTTTGTAATGGATTTACACTAAGAGACTAGCTCAAACACCAAAAATAAAAATCACACCAAAATTAATTGTATGTTCAAACACATATAAAACATATTTATATAGTTGGAGTGAGATTCAATTAATTCTAAACTTAGAGATTATGGTTAAGAAAATATCTCAACAATCTCCAACAAACCTAAACCAAATCTACTTGTATAAACATTAGTTTTAACACTAACCTATATTAATTATATGATATAAATATTGTATTAACCTATATTAATTATATGACATAATTTATATTATACCATTTTAAAAAATAAAAATATATCAACAAAATTTAATAATATTTTTTCATTCTTATTTTTTTAAGGATTTAAGGAAATTGGTAACTTAATAGTGCTTGGGTGGTATTCAAGATTAGACCGTGATATCTTTAAGAGGTTCCATTCCAAGGTGCATTTATCTTTTTAACCTTATTATAATGGACCAATATATCGCCTATAGAAATTGAACCTTAGTACAGAAAAGAACAAATATTAGCCGGACCACCCCCACTATAAACCCTAAACATATATTTCTCTTTACACTTAATGAAACATTAAGGGACATCTCGGCCCTTGGTGATAAGTTATGGACAATCCACATCGTCACAAGTTGATGTCAGCAAAGGGCCGACGAACATCAGAAAAGCGTGGGATGGGGCAAACTTATTCCACTTATCTACAATATGATTGATAACTAATATTGTACGTAACGGGATGGAATGTATGTATAGAGCATAGCAGTTCTTTTTCAAGATATTAAAGGTGCATAGCAGTTCTCCCCTTTCATATTGAGTTCAAGATATTAAAGGTGCATAGCAGTTCTTTTTCAATTTATATTCTCAATGGCATTAGAGCTCTCACGTGCTTTAATTCAAAATGGTAGAAGTGTAATGTGTCATTAGTTTTTAGATAAGTGAATCAAAAGGATTTGAATTTTTATTTCTCTAAGTAACACTGTATTTTTATTAACATTCAAAATGGTAAAAGTGTATTGTGTTATTATTTTTTTAAGATAAGTGAATCAAGAGGATTTGACTTTTTTATTTTTCCAAGTAACATTGCATTTTTATTAACATGGCCAATTAACCTGCGCCTCAAAGACTATGATTATTTTAATGGATTTAATATAATAATAAAAGAAATAAAAATTTGTTAAATTATGAATTTATGGTTTTTTTTTTTTAATTATAGGTTTATGTTTTTTTTAATAAACTTATGCAATATATTTACTTAAAATTTCATTAAAAATTATATATGTAATTATATTACAAAATAGTTTATTATTATTATATTATATGTATACATAATGAAATATATTCTCAAAAAATTCATTGTAATATTTACATTTAAAAAATGAAATTAATGGCATAATTGAACTAATAATCATTACGATATTTATATTTACAAAAAGGAAAATAATGATCTATTCACACCCTTCATATTTCTAGAGATATTTTTTAAAATATTTTTCTTTTTTTTCTTCTAAATCTTGGTTATCTAAATTATTGAAAATAAAAACTAGCTATGAGAATAAGAATGAACTTGATACTATAACTAAACTTAAATGTATTAATTTACTAAATTTTATTTGAAAAAATAACAAATTCTTAAAATCAAAATAATTTTTAGCTTTTCAATTTTATTTAAAAAAAATAATAATAATAAAATCAAAATGCTATTTAAAACAATAGAATAATATTACAAGTCACAAAGAATTGCTTGCAAAAAAATTTCCTCTCATCATAAACCTAATTGTAAAATGTAAATTCACCGAGGAAAAAAAAAACCTAATAATTATAATTATTTAGTAAATCTTAAATTAAATATACAATAATTTCATTAAAGATAAAAACTTCATATGTGATGTGCATCATAATAAAAATAACAATAAAAAAAATATCATTCATATATATATATAAATAAATGTATCACTGGAAAATTATAACAAAAATACATTTTAACATTAAATATAACATCGATCACTTTTTATTAATATAAAAATAGGAAACACTATTTATATATAAATATGGTTTCTTATTATTCTATTAATATAAAAATAGGAAACTCTATTTATACATAAATATGGTTTTTTATTAATCTAAGAATACGAAATATTATGTATATATAAATATGGTGAAAATATCACATTATATATTTATTGATGGGAAAGTAGTTTAATTCATTATAATCATATAAAATAATGATATAAAATTATAATAAGAATAATCTATCAGTAAATAGTAATTATAAGGTGGATGGTAGGATTCTATCTTTATGGAATATTTTAAAATATTTATAATATTATACACAAATCAAATTCCGAAATTTATCTACAAAGTAGTTATGCATTTTTGTCCATTTTGATTAAATTGATTAATTAAAAAAATCTCATACGTAAGAGTGTCAGACAAAGTGAGTTATAGTTTTTGGCACATGTTGTATTGATAAGTCATGTATTCGTCCATGGTAGTGTAAAGAATCCTACTTACAACTTAAGAAATTGGTTGTAGGAAAGTGGGGCAAGTGTTTTGATGCTTATTATTGATGGATGTTTATCAACATTTACCAACCATTTATATGGTTGTGCTAGTATCTTAATTTGTTTAGGACATGTTAATAGAAAATGGAATAATGACATTGTACTAATAGGATTAGTGGAAGATGAAACAAAAGATATATTAGCCTTATTCAAACCACAAAAAACCCTTAGTCAACTCTTTAGATGTGCCAAAGAAAAGACCAACCCTATGTTTAGCCCAAGTGCCTATCAAATCCCCTAGTCCCATGGAAAGACTTACATAGGCCAAAAAGGGAGGTCATTTAAAGTTAGGCTCAAGAAGCACATATCAGAAAGATTTCATAATTGTATATCTAAGTCTTCTATTGTAAAAAACTCTCACAACACCAAGCACTTGATTTTCTTTGACAAATCTAGGATCCTAGCCTCTAACCCCTTTCATTCTGCCAAAGTCATCAAAGAAGCCTTTGAAATTGAGAAAAATCCTAACAAATTCAATCGTGATGATAGCTACAAGCTCTATGATTTGTGGAAACCCATGATACATTTTCTCTCCTCTAGCTCATAGTCTTTCCTTGTCTTCTCCCTTCTGTTTCTTTTACATGTTCTTTTCCCTTGTCCCCCTTCTTTAGCTATTTCATTCCTCTTGTCTCTCTTGTCCCCTTGTTTTTTTACCCTCTTAAAAATTTTCTTTTCCTGCCCTTTTTCCTTATTCATCCACACATCTTAATTATTATTTCACAAAAAAGAATATTGTTAATCCCTCTTAAAATATTTTTTTTCACGTTTACTTTATTTAGTATTATTTCATTATTTCTTTTCTTTCTATTTATTGTGTTCCTCTCCATGATTTTATTCTTATTATTCTTAACATATACCATATAGTCTTCCCTATTTCTCCATAGATAATATTATATTTTAATAATAATATTAATCATTCAATAGTTTATTTATAATTATGTACCAACTCCTAAAAAATTTTAACCTCCCATTCACCCTCTCCTCTGCACCCCTTAGCTTCTAATTTTAATTTATAATTTCATTTTCCCTTCAATCTTCCTCATCTCTAATATTAATATATTATAATTAGTAATGATAATTTTAACCATTCACCCTAGGAATAATATCAAAATTTATAATAATATTATTTACCTTATATTCATCTTATTTTATATTAATAATTTTCTTTTTTTTATGATTTTGTTCTCGTTAATTCCTCTCATTGACCTTTCTCCTTATTTCATTTCTTGTTTCTCTCTTACTTTCAACTTTCATTCTCACTCTTCCTTATTTATTCTTGGTCTCTCTCTTCTTAATCTAATACTCAACTTTCTATCACTGATGATGGGTGAAGTGTTCCCCTGAAAATATCTAGCATTTTACAAAGAACACAGTGCCACTTTATAAATACTTATCCATCATAAACCTAATATATTACTTTAAAATGTAAGTGAGATGGACGAAATATTTCATCATGATATGTGTTAAATCTACTGAAATTATACCGGATATTAAAAAAAAAAAAAAAAACATTTTATTGTTATTAATTAAATAAGAATATACCAAATGCAAAAAATTAAAATTAAAATTTTATTGTTGTTAAATTAAATGAACTTGGTGGGATGATGAAGTCCTTCGTCATTGGTTTTAAAAATGTCTGAAATCTACTAATATTATACCGGATATTAAAAATTAAAAATAACATTTTATTATTATTAAATTAAATAAACTTAATATATATGTGAAGTTTACTAAGATTATACTAGATATTAAACATTAAAAATCAATTTTTATTGTTATTAAATTAAATGAATTTGACATAAAATGATAATCTATATTTAAACATCCACAAGTGAAATAATAAAGTTAAAAACGGTTAAATACTTACAAAAATAATGGATAAGATTTATACAATGTTTTATGACTCTTGGTTTTCATATTTCAAGTGGTCTCTGAGACTCTAATGACTGTTCGTATTTCACATGATACCCTTTAGCAGATTAGGTGTCCAACATTCGCCCCTTAATCCGAAGGGGTATATATGAGTCCAAGAAGAGAGTTGTAATAAGAAATGCAAAAATTGCATGGAAACAATTAGCTAATTGTGCTCTTTGAAATGATGGTATAAGGTGGGAGAACTTGAGGTCTCCTCTAGTGGTAGTTTAAGGTTGACCACCAACATTGGAACACTTGGTGTAGGGTCTATGCATGGATCTGGGTGAAAACACAGAGCTCGATCAAGCCATTTTAAGCGCTTGATCGAGCAACTTAAGAACTTAGACATAGCTACATTGAATGTTTAAACAAACTCTCTATCAAGCTCTTGTGTAACCTAATTCAACACAAGAGTTCGATTAAGCCCTTGGGCTCAATGGTGTATTGACCAAAAATTCAAACATACAACTAATTACCTCAATTTATGCGATTAATAATCGACATACAATTGTTCAAGTAAATGACATTGAATTTTCGAAAATCGCAAGCAAAGAAGACTTACTATGGCGACAAACCTTATTTGTGATTTCAAAGTTGTAATGCTACTTAGATCCTGCTGATAGAAAAAACGTTTTGGGGATGACTCTCCATCCAACCATAGGCTCAGTTGCACATAATCTTTCTACAACTGGCTACTCTAAACCCCTTAATCAACTACTACTTCTAGTGAATCCTTTGTCTCAGAATACCTTTTTTGAAATGTCTAATGAATAATGCTTTTCATCCTTTTTTTCATCCATTAAATAGAACAAATGGTTTCAAAAATGGAAAGGGATTGAAAAGGGATCCACATGCACACAATCCATGTGTCTACATGCCAACTTTTATTTCTTTATTTTAAATTTTACTTAATTCAATATTTTTCTTACTTTAACGCTTTCTTATTTTATTCCTTGTTATAATTTGTTAACTTTACTTATTGTTATTATTTTTATAGTTTACTTATATATATTTATTTAGAACTTCAATTTATTATTTACTATTAGTATATTTTCTTCATTATATTTTATTTATTTAGTATTATTATCTTTTCTTTATTATTTATTATTTATTATTTATTTACTTATATATTAATATTAATATTATTATTGTTATTATTATTGTTATGGGGCATTACATGAATCTTTAAGGAACTTCATCCCAAAGTTAATTTGAATCATTTAACATTTTATTTTATTTTATTCAATTATTTATTACTTCTTGTTTTCCCTACACCCTCTCCTGAACTAGTATACCAATAGGTATTGAAAGTTTACACATCACCAGGGAAATCCCAAGGAATCTCTATCATTTTTCCCAAATTTTGGAACTAGGCATAAGCTTCATCAATTTATACCATAGCCCAAGGCTGTCATTAAGGCTCAAGCCAAGGCTTAGACTTGTTTTTCCCAAGGTACGCATTTGGTCCCATTACTCAATGACTCTAGGCATCTCGCAAGGTTTGCGCACTCCCTCCACACTCAATAAGTTTCACAACCCCATGCATTGAAGTCCTCACGCCCCCTCAGGACTTTCACATCCCAATCAAATATTAGGACTCTAGCCTCCTCAAGATGGTCCCATATCCCTTCAAGGGTTATCCATCAAGAGCTATACAAGACAAAAGAACCATTGAAATCTGTAGTGTTGATTGAGTCTATCCCCAGCCCATATGGTGTTACATATTCTCCCTCGTAGGTATGCGCTCCCATGATATCATCAAACTAAATGGCCCTCTTGGCCCATTTGTGGATTTCTTGTCAATCACCACATTTCAACATGCAACCAATGCATTCGTTATAATAATAAAATCATAGAAAATAATATCATTCACACTATACCCATCATGAGTATGCAACATCATTATCATAACAAAATAAATAAATGAGCACCACATATGTATCATTAACCTTTTATAAAAAAATATGTCCAATTGTCTTGAGAGCATGGTTTTCTTTTAGTTCTAAATCAAGGATCTTTCTCAAATCATCTCTGCAACATGTTTCTCTCTCTCAAGAAATAAGTATGACGTATCATCAAAACAACATAAAGTGATGTATTTTGGATATATGATTGCTCCTAACCACACACATCAGGGGAGAATTTTTATCATGAAAAAATGGTACACTCATATGTAAGCAGCAGAGGACACTCAGAGTTAGTGATCAACATACACAAAGGCTACATTTTTAGCTAGAAACATTATGACAGGAAAAAAATTGAAAAATTTGCTAAGGTTGACTTAAAAAATCAACCCTCATGGGTGTTACACAACTGAAAATTAACTATATCACAACTTTTCTTTTGATAGTCGTGAGGGTCACGTGAATCCCATTTAGCACCTCAGGACATGAAATGGCTTGAAAAACACTCCAACTCTTGACATAATGGGCTGATCATTCAACCCTTTAGCCACAAGAATCCTTAATGACAAGAGGATAGTAGCTATCATCTCATTTATGAGAAAACAACCTCATCGATGAGCCAAAGGAGGGAAGGACCATTCAAATTTCTATAAATAGAATTTCATGGAGATCCAAAAACAAGAAGAAGTTGTGCATCATTATGCTGCCAAAATAGCTCCAAATCTGCCTAACATACCATTGTGAGGAGAATTCCACCATTGTAGGGAGTTTTCCATTCTTCTTTAAGAGAGAAATCGATGTAGGTGCATCTAAACTAGGTCAATCATTTATTAGAGGAGTTAGTTTGTAAAATGGGTATTTAATTATTTAATGTATTTTTCTATAGTTTTAAGAGAGAATGAGAAATTGTTGGCTTGAGGGGGCCTGACCTAGGTTCAGTATTATTTAGACAAACAAATCCCTACACTACTGGCCCTTTGGGCATCAGCCGAAAAGCACAAACTGAAGTCTCACTCGAAGCAGTATGGGGGGATGCTGGAACCAAGTTTCCACACCCTTGAGATGGTTATGATGTCGGTTTATTCCGACTATACCTACCTTCGTGTAGATTGCTTAGCCCTCTGTTCCAGCCTTAAATACCTTCACGAAAGGCTACAATTGGCTTTCACACAACCCTAACCTACCGCTCAGGGACTTTTGCACTGTTAGGGCAACGAACTGCGATATCTCCCAAACTAGGCTAAGTGTTTTACTTATCTTATTAATCGATCTTAGTTAGCTTCATGTAAGCAACTATTCTTACTTGCATTCACTTAACCAACACATTTACATACGTTGGCACATCATATAAGCATTATAATTGAGATTCATACCCAACATAACAAGATGAATAAACATGAAAGAAAGACGCAAAAATTGTAGAATACTTCTCTTTATTGATAATTCCAGACAATTACAGACTTGACCCACCTTATGCACTCAGCTGCAGGGCTCTGCGCACTTAGCTACGGACTTCCAGGCCTCTGCATACTCAGCTACAGAGCCTTTACCTATGCTACAACCCGAATTTAGACTTCTACTTCAAAGCCATCTCTCATACATCATATCTTCATTGCTTGATTTTCTTGATTGATTCTTCTAACTACATAGAGCTTAGCTCCATTTATACAATCCCATGGTTTTCAGACCATGGGTAGATCTTTTACAGCTGACATTACATTTCCAAAATAAGGGTGGACAACCCTATGAATCTTTAACACCTATGCACTCCGCGACCAGAAACTGTGGAGTATTTACACTTGGATTACAAAATTTGACCAAAATATGGGCTTTTAGACCCAAAACTACCCTTGGAGGATCCTGCACCCAACAAGCCCCCAACAAAAACATCATGACTTGCCCTTGAGTCACTCTGTAGGCACAGAGATCCTAGCGCGAAGACCTCTCGGCTCCATTTGGATAACCACAACCTCGACAGCGCACTAAGTGGCTGCCCGCTAGACTTCCTCAACTCACTGCTCGGTGACTACCGCTGGAATGCTACCCTAAATCTTCTTCTGAGTTGCCTGCAGTGTTGCGAGCTTTCCTTCAATGTAAGTTGTGATCATATATGCCTCGTCTATCCATGGCTGTAGGCGTGCTTTTAGGACCGCTTCTTTGTGCCGAGCGGCATCCACCTGTTCCTTAAGTGCCTTTGCCTCCTACATCCGTGCATGCCTCTGTGTAAGGGTGATTGTTTGTGCAGTCCCTTTGACCTCATCATATCTTTGTTGTAGCTCACGCACCTCTATCTCCAGGGGCTCTACATTCGGGTTCTCCAGCAGGGTGGTCAAGACCTGGAATGATTGTTCAAAAAGTCGCGTGCAATGTGCTACTGCACTGTCGACCACTGCTATTGCTTTTGTAACAGTGGTGGTATGATGTTCCCTGACTTCTGGTGTAGTTGAAGGTTGAGCCCTCAACTGCAATTCTCCGATATGTAGGTTAAGCTCTAGCTGAATCCTGGCCATCTTTGCTCGAGCGTCGTGCACCCCTGTGGCCAACTTGCGAACACATGCCTCAACTGGTTCTTCTACTTGAATGTGTAACTCCAGGACCATTCGACAAGCTTCCTCCACTACCTACATGATTTTATTATTCTATTCTACTGCCTCATTGTGCTGTAGGCCCAACTTCTCGATATTGATGCGCTGCTCGCTCATCACCTGTAGAGCACGACTCTCTTGGGCCCTAAGTTCTGTGGTGACTCCATCCTGTAAGAGGTAGAGCATCTCTCGAGGGAGTGTGGCCACATTCAATCCCACCCCTTTCAGGCTGCTAACCGTGGGCCTGTCGGCCTCATTTTCTATAGTAAGTGCCACATCTAGTAGTAGCATCGTGTTGGTCATCCTTGTGCGCAACACCTCCTTGGCAGCTAAAGTGCTGATTGTAAGGCTGGTGGACACTGTGCTAGCCTGTGGAGTGCGAACCTGCAACTCCTGCAGCTCTGTCTGGAGAGTCCCCAATACCAACTGTTGCTATTCTTCGAACTGTTGGAGGGCCTCTGCGGTGACATCCCTCACCGTTTCTCCAATATCGTACAAATCCCCCTTAGTGAGGGTGATTGGGTCAAAGGATGTTTTTGACGCCTTGGTTTTCTTTTGTGGCACTGCCTTCTCTTGTAGGTAATGACACTTCAGTTGGGTGGACATCGTCCACAGGTTCGCACCACCTTGTTCTGTTAGCTCCTCTTTTTGTGCTTCAGTCTAGGGAGAAGGTGACTTCTGTCCTTCATGCTCTTCTCCTCCTATCTTCTATTGTTCGGCCAATTTCATGGTGTCACGTGTTGCCTAGGCCTTAGCCTCTACTTCCTCCTTTCTGTGCTTATCAGCCAACTGTGCCATTCGAAGCTTTGTTTCTTCATTCTTATGCTGTGCGGCGGACTTGTCAGTGTCCACCACGGATCTTGCTAGAGCGCACCACTCCGGCGACTAAGACTCGAGGACTGCAAAAATAACATCATCAATCACCAAATAGGGTAAGTTATGCCATGTCTTCGCAACATCCTTTCGCGCCCTGATAAAGACATGGTGGAAATCTGCTTTGAACTCTGCAAACTCCCATATACTATGGGCGACAATCGTAGCTTGTGATTGATCCCCATCCGGATACTCATCTCCATTAAGACCCAAAAGATCTTGCTTTCTTTTATGCACTGCACATCCTTGGTCATCGACAGTGAAGGATACTTCGTTGCCTCTAGAAGGTTCGGTGTGACCGAAGGGAATTGGCTGTCTTCTAGCAGCTCCCATGCCACTAGCACAATCGACAGCAAGAGCCACGCGTAGTGGAATGTCTTGCCCTTCTCCTGTGCCTAGCGACAGTTCACAAGGAACTCGCTGCATAGATAATTCACCCAGTTGAACTGGACTCCTTCAACACATTAGGCTGCCAGTGCAATCATAGGCACGGGCACCTCATCCCCGCGACACTTCCACATCACCTTCCCTGCTAATATTTGCGCTGCTACCTTGACTGCAGGGTTGTTAATGTTGGAGATGGCATATCCCCACTTCTTCTTCTCCAACTTGAATTTCTTCTTCATAGCTTCCGTAGGGCTAAGTCACCACCTTTTACTTCTAATATATTGGCTAGAGCCTCCCATGAGTAAGGCAGTTGTGTGATCCAATGGATCAAGTGGTCTATGATGGGAATGGGCTCCTCCAGCGATAAACATACATCATGCACCAAGCAGAGCAACTGCCTGATGACGAAGATAGTCACTGGGGTGCGGTGGTAATGCGGCACCCAGAGCAGGCTGAGCAACCCAACTTTCTCTACACCCTTGAGCCATGTCCACGGCTCCAATTCAATCGTTCTAGTAGTCAAGTCAATCCTTCGACGCATTAGCTGCTTAGTCACTAAATGCGGAGATTTCTCATGATCTGCGAGGTCCCAATCTTCAAACTTTAGGACAGGAACTGGCCCTAATTGTGTCCCCTCAAAAACATGTCATTTGGAGCAACGGAGTTTGCAGGGAGCTCTTGCTCTCATCTATGTCCTTTGGCACCTTAGCTTTGCCCTTGCGCGAAGGAACATATTCTGGTAACCTGGTAATAGGGTCTGTACCTTGGGTTTCGACTTCCATTTCCATATCCTCCTCATCCACCAAGATTTCTTCAGATTCTTCCTCGTCTGCCTCTAGATTAATGGCCTTCCTCTTTTCCTGCAAAGTGAGCTTGGTCCTCTATGGATTTCTTGGTGAGACGCGCACCAAGATCATAGTCTGGTTATCCTTCTTTGGTCTCGGTGTTCTGGGTGATTTAGGGACTTCAACTATCACTTTGTCACTCTTTAGGGCATCTTCTACTACCACAATTTCCACTGTGGCTTCCTCATGTGTCGACCTCATTCTAGTTAGGAGGTCTTGTGTTTCTCTCGACAATGTCTCAAACATTGAACTTTCTCTCAAAGCCTCAAAATTCGTAAGGTCCATACACACTTGTTAGCGCAACAACTGAATTTTCAAAATGCCAAGTGCTTTTCGCTGGACAACCACTTGTAATTTATAGGGCCTTTTGAATTCAAATCCGACCATTCCCCCCACATTCAGCCCATTAATGCTAGATTGGTAGCAAATTTTCAAGATTCTAATCCATAAAGTTCACCCTAAATGCCTATCGCCCACTCCATTTGGCCATAATGTGACTATCAAATTGTGAACAGTGACTTTAACGGTCACTTTCTGGCGAACCTACGTGCTATTTCCATGAGTAGTGCAGCTTCCTTCACGTTGTCACAGACCCTATGACACTTCATTTCTTCGCGCATTCCTGAAATCACGCAGCTTCCCAACCCAGGTGGTGTAGTTTATAGTCCCACACCTCATTTCATCTCCTTGGAGCGCTAAGACTATGCTTCTATCGCATAGTCAGATGGTCGAGGCACTTGTGTATGGCTTCAATCGACTGCCATTCACCTCTCCTAGGAAGGGTTCTCCATTCAACTTAACCAACTGGACCGCGCCACCTTCGGCAATCTCCTTAATAACATAGGGTCCCAACCAATGCATTCTGGATTTCCCTGGAAATTTGTCAAACTTACTAGCATACAACAACACCAAGTCATTCACCTTAAAGGCGCGCAGCTTAATATGTTGGTCACGGCACACTTTTCTGCACCTCTTTTAGACCTGTTGATGAAATTCAGTGAAAAATATCTCTTCTTCAAGCTCATCCAACTCCGCGAGCCTCTCTTCCTGGGCTCTATGATCTTTCATACCTGTGAGCGCTGCTATGCATAGACTAGGCACAATTTATTCCATAGGCATTATGACTTCCACACCATAGACAAGCCTAAAAGGGGTTTGTCCCGTCATCTTTTTGCATGTTGTCCAACAAGACCACAATACTGCAGGTATCCGTAAGTCCCAGTCACTTTGTTGAGCATTGAAACCCTTGGTCAGCGTGTTTTCAAGCACCTTGTTGAACACCTCCACTGTCCCGTTAGCCTATGGGTGATAAGGTGTGCTCTTTTGGTGATACACCTAAAATTCTACCGTTAGTGTGCTGATCATCTCATTTAGGAAGTGCGTACCATGATCACTCATCAAGATCCTTGGACATCCAAATTGCGTCAGTAAATGTTCAAATAGAAACTTCAGATTAGTCACACCTGTGCAATCCTTCACCATCTACGCTTCTGCCCAATGAGTCAATTACTCCATCGCAGTGATAATGTACCTCGTACCTGTCTTCCCTTGTGGCTGAATGGGTCCTACAAAATATATTGCCCACTTTTTGAAGGGTTGCAATGTCATTTGTGGATTCAAAGGCATTTCATCCTCTGTGATGGCCTACCTATTCTTTGACATACATCACATGCCTTGCAATATGCTTTCAAATCCTGCTGAAGGGTTGGCCACCACAGCCCGATGCATAGAATCTTCTACGTAGTTTCTCTCCCTGAATAATGTCCTCCCGCGACATCCCCATGAGCGTTCGCGCAGATAATGCTTCATTCAAACTCAGGTACATACCGTCACAATATTTCATCAGTTCCCATCTTGTATAGATTCTCAGCAATGACAGATAAATCTTCCACGCGCACCACTAATTCCTTCTTTTGATGGAGAGAATATCCTTCTGGTGTAGTTCCTGTTGTTAGGAAGTGTATTATGTCCTCGAAATGACCATCCGCGATGCACACAACAAAGAGCTACGCATAAGTTAATCCTTCCTCTAAGTTAGTAGGTTCCTCCCCTGTTTCTATGTGTGACAGATGATCTAGTCCCGCATTCAATCATCCAAGCTTCACAACAACTTCAAAATCGTACTCTTGGAACAATAAGATCCATCTGTAGATTCGCTCCCCCAACACAGGCTTATTAACTAGGTACTTCAGCGCAGATTGGTCTGTATACATCTTAAATTTTCCTCCTAGCAAGTAGTGTCAGTACTTCTCGAGTGCATACACCATAGCTAGCCCTTCACGCTTAGTGGTAGAATAGTTCTTCTCCGATTTGGCCAACTGGGTGCATGGATCATCCTGCCCATCATACTTGTTTGTCAGTCGCATCTTAGGATTCCCAAATCGTCCTCTCATCATCCTCCTACATTTGCACCAATCATCAAAGCTTCCCTTGTGCGTACCCCACCATCTTGTGGGCGTAGCACACAGTGCCCAGTCTAAGGCCTGGAAGCATTGCTTTTCTGGCACCTCCCTTTCAAATGCATCCAGAAAGGTATCTACCTCAGCTAGACGATCATAAGTAGGTATATTTCTTAACTATGACGACACACAATGCAGCGACCATGTCATCATGTTGCAATTCATCGTGGTTACTTCGTGTAACTGATTTTTCCAGCATTCTATTTCTTCATCAGAATCTAAAGTGTAGGAACTCTTGTGATCCCACGTAATCAGTCCATCCACGGTGGGATTCACCCAGTCTGGGTCTCATGCTGTTATCTTATAGATGCAGTCCAGATCATCATCACTCTCATAATCTCAGACTGGTTCCGTATAGCGCGATCCTTCAACAGGATCCAGGGGTATTATTACTCGCAGTGATTTATTCTCAAAGATCATATTTCACTTCTTCAGATTGATTACCCCATTCATATTAGTAGCCCAGTCAATTCCTAGGAGCATAGGGTAGGGATCGTTGTCATCCACTATCTCTATTACTTCGAAATCTACTAGCACGATCGCTCGCTCAATATCAATGGTCACCCCCTACAACCACCCCATGGGTATGATTTTCTGCTGATTCGCCATCCTTAGATGAATCGGAGACCATTGCAGCGTAGGTCTCCCCATTCCCTTGCATGTTTGTTTCGAAAGAACATTCACATCTGACCCCAGGTCCAAAATGACCTAATCCATTTCATACTTCCCTACTTGTGCGGTAAGTCTCAACTATTGTCCCATCCTTGTCTTATGCTTGCCAATCTTTCTCACTACACATAGTTCACTTGGCATGGTTCCAGCACATCTATTGATGAGTTCTTGTAGCCCTTTCACAGCCTTACTGTCACGAAGTAACTTCATATCGGTTTCCAGGAAAGTTGTTAGCATAGAAGGGTCCTTGCTTTCTAAGGTGGACACCTCAGCGAAGCTCTTCTTAGCTTCCATGAATGCTTCCCAAGTGTGCTCCAAATGAAACTTAGCCTCTTTTTCCGAGGCCTTGTGAACCCATGTAGTGTCTCCCGGCTGTTTCCCCTTGTCATCTCCCGTCATGATTTCACTTCGAAGCATTATATTTACGTCTGTATCTTCCTCGCGTGGCTTAGACCTTGTCATCGGTAGGTTCTAAGTCAGGGGAGGTGGTAGCGCCCCTTTGTCACGTATCCTAGATATCAGCGTAGGATAGTCTTTCATCTCATGATCAAACAGTGTGCAATACTTTCACCACGAAAGCGTTGGATTAGTGCAATTGCGAGCATAGTGTCGTGGTCCTTCGCAATTGTAGCAAATCAACTGTCCTCAACCTCCACTAGGTCCTCCTCCACCTCGGTCTCGTCCATGCCCTTGAAATCCTATCCTGGCCATCCCTGCATTCTAGTCAAGGAGTCACATTTTGGGCTAGACCCTGTAGGTGAGAGTGATATCCATCATCAACTCGTAGCTCCTGCAAGTATGCTCATAATGTCCTACTAACCTACGAAACTTGTAGAACAATTGTTGCGGTGCTTGTACATACTTCTGTAGCAAGTGGCAGTTATCCGTGGCATATTTTCTGACTACCTGACAAATAACACACCATAAGGCAGGCACCACACTAGGTTTTGCTTGAGCTTTTGACCTTAAAGACATCAGTCCTCCTCTTGTGAGGTAATTTTCAAACACCGGTAAATGGTCTTTGTGATGACCCTGACTCTTGCATTTCAAACACCATACCTCTTCGCTTACCTCTCGCCGAATAGTCCTATCTTGCTTCAGACTTTGCATCTTAAGGCACAGATTCTTCAGTTGTGCATGGATCTATTGGACTCCTCGATTAGGATCCTACATCAGAGTCTCATGTAGTCTCATGGCCATCTTCAAGCCCTCTGCCTGAGTTGTTATCTTCTACTGCGACAACGCACTCCTTATGTGTGGTAGTAGTGAACCCACAAACCACTCGCAGTGTTGTCCGTCTATCAAGTTCATGTTGGCTTCGTGGATCGTGCATTTCAGCCTCTGATCTAGTTTCAAAGGCAACTTTTCCGGTTACAGCACGATCTCTTTGAATCACATAATCAACTATTCCTCAAATTTAGGCCTGCTAAATTCCCTATTTAGTGCTGCTTGGATGTCCGCTACTCTAGCATTTGGGTTATCGTTCGAGTACTTAATGTACGAGGTTAGTGCACGAGCTTGCAAAGCACTAACTAGTGTCGCCTTCTTTATGTGATCATTTGTAACACCTTGACCTTCCCATACAACCCTCATAATGAACAAGAATTGGTCTGGTTCCTCATTTCCTAAGCCTTTGAACAAAGGCAACTTCACTGTATTCACTATACTGAATCGTGGGGGAGGTGGAGGTGGTATGGGTGAAGTTGGAGGTGGTGTGGGTGAAGGTGGTCTTTGCGGGAATCCTTGTCTTATCAACTAAATAACACTTCGTGGAGAAACCTTTGCTATTCCTTCTTCGTCCCTTCATGGAGGTGAAATCAAGGGGCTATGCTCTGGACCCTTATTTCCTTCATTTCTCTAAAGTTTTCCACTTTGCGTAGTCCCAAACATCAAGGTAGTTTCATAACCCATTTTTCGCACAAAAACATGTTAATCCAAGTATTCAAAGAATTTATGTACTTACCTCGCGGTCATTTGAAAAAGCATCGCTCCACCTCTCTATAGCTAACTGAGGTGTCAACCGCGAATTCAGTCACAAATCCTCCTATGATGCGATTGAGCCAATTATTGACAGCGCGGGCGATCTTACCCTCTGATGCTTCCAACCTTTGCACTAGCTCTCAGGTGCACACAATAGGACCATTATGTTTCCACCTTCCTTGGCTATCTACTAGCTTCGCGATCCACTCGTATAACTTAGCAGGAAAGGAGGCGAAAATGATTTCATGGATCTCCGTACACAGGTATCGTTCTAGCCACTGTTCTTTTGATAGTCACGGGTTTCTATTCTCTTGTGCCGCGAACTAGTGGATCCTTCTATCCAACCAACCTTCGATTTCTTTCTTAGTTGGATTCTAGTGATACGACATCACACATCTCTTATCCAGATTCTGGTCTCAGCAATGGAACCATTTGTTGGCCTGAGGGGGCCTGACCCAGGTTCAACGTTACTTAGCCAAACAAATCCCTATAGTATTGGCCCTTTCGGCATCAGCCAGTGGAGAGCAGATTGAAGTCTCACCCAAAGCAGTATGGGGGGATACCGGAACCAAGTTTCCGCACCCTTGAGATGGTTGTGATGTTTCTTTATTCCGACTATAACTACCTTCACACAGGTTTCTTAGCCCTCTGTTCCACCCTTCAGTACCTTCGCAAAAGGGTACAATTGGCTTTCGTGTAGCCCTAACCTGCGGTTTAGGGACATTCGCGCTGCTAGGGCAGTGAACTGCGATATCTCCCAAACTAGGCTAAGTGTTTTACTTATCTTATTAACCGATCTTAGTTAGCTTCGCATAAGTGGATATTTTTAATTGCGTTCACTGAACCAACACATTTACATACGTTCGCTCATCATATAAGCATTATAAGTGAAATTCATACCCAACATAACAAGATGCATAAAAAGGAAACAAAGATAGAGAAATTTTAGAACACTGCTCTTTATTGATAATTCGAGATAATTACAGACTTGACCTGCCATGTGCACTCAGCTACGGGGGTCCGCGTACTCACCTACAGACTTCTTGGCCTCTGCGCACTCAACTGCAGAGCCTCTACCTACGCTATGGCCTGAACTTAGACTTCTACTTTAGAGCTATCTCTCATACATCATATCTTCATTGCTTGATTCTTCTAACTACTTAGAGTGTTGGAAATAATACTGAGAGGGGGGGGGGGGGGGGGGGTGAATCAGTATTATCAGATCAGTAAAACCTTTCCAATTTCATACTCAGAAACATATACGCTACTTCAATTAAGTGAACCCGCGTGTACACACTACTGTGTCTAATGCAACTAGCGTATATCCAGAGATCTTATGATTCAGTTAGCTTAATCTTCAGTAGATGCATCAGAACATTATTAAGCATATTAACAGTAAACAGGTGCAGTATAACAGAACAGAATATCACACGAGAACCACACACATGAACACCATGATATAAGGTGGAAACCCAATGTGGGTGAAACCACCTGCTGCAATTCGTCTCTTTCTTCTTTAATAAGAAACTTCTTTTACAATGTACTGGTGCAGTCCTTTACCAGTATGCAGGCTACAACCTGCAGAGGGCTACAACCCTCTCTCGTTTTCCAACTACTTCTGGAAGGGAGCTACAACCCCCTCAGCTCTTGTACTAGCCGATCCATTTACTAGTACGTAGGTGCTGACCCTACAACCTTCTTTCCTTCAGGGACCACGTTTCATCAATTTTCAGACTGGATCCAAGAGTACAAAACAAACATTACTGCAATACAATCATCAACTTATACTTGCATCATAATTCATTAAACAACCCAATACTGAATCACTGAAACCCTGTCATCAAGAACACAGAACCCAAACCAGAGCCCAGAACTCTGCAACAACCACCAGAATCAATAGCAACCTGAAATATCAAATCTTATTATGCATACGCTACTTCACTGTACCAAAACCGCGTGTATACGCGCTTTCTCCAAAGGCAACCCGCGTGCAGATCTAGAAATAATTACTTATGCCTTCGCTGTCAGATCCGACCCTTGCCAAGCGTCCCGAACAGATAAACAACAATACCAGATCTTCTCACTTCGTCAGACACACAATGCATCACACACTTGCCTAATGATCTTCTCCTTATATAGCCTTAGGCCCTTTACAATACCACGGTCCAAAACCATAGTAACACAATACCATCAGCTTCAAAACTAGGGATCAACACGTCCGTCGAGACACCATGGTCCAAAACTATAGGCACAACTTCCAAGGAATAACCGCCACGGACCAAAGGTAAGTTTTTCACATACACGCTCTTTTACTGAAGCCAACCTGCGTGTACACGCGACTTGGTATATAGCGAACCTGCGTATACGCAACTTGGTATATAGTGAACCTGCTTGTATATGCGACTTGGGCTTAATGAACCTGCGTGTATGAACTTTCTTGGCCTGCTGTACTAAGATCTGTCCTCTGATTAAGTTTCCATCACCTGTACCAACCTTTGAGTGAGTTTCCATCAAGGACAACACTTGTATCATAATGCCAACATAGAGCTTAGCTCTATTTATACAATCGCGTGGTCCATGGACCATGGGTAGATCTTTTACAGACGACATTACATTTCCAAAATAAGGCGGACAACCCTATGACTCTTTAACACCTATGCACTTAGCGACCACAAAATGCAGAGTATTTACACTTGGATTACAAAATTTGACCAAAATATGGGCTTTTAACCCCAAAACTACCCTTGGAGGATTCTGTGCAACAGAAATATTGTAAATAGAAGAAGCTTCGAGAGTATTATGGAATGTTTGAGAGAATTGTGGATTAGTTAGCTCTTATCTAGAGATAAGGGATTAGATGAGAGATTTTATGTATTATGAGAGATATTTTGGGAGTTTGTTGAGGCTCTAGAACCTATTTTGGTTCAAATCCATTTGTATAAATTGAGGTGAGCCTATGAGGCATGTAAAATGTAGAAGTGTGTGAGTGAATGTGAGAAATGAGAGGCCAATCATTGGGCCATGATTTCTCATTTAATTGTCTTGTTTTATTAATTAATTATTTCTCAATTTTGTGTGCATACTTATTGTTTCTTTCAGTATTGATTAAGGTGTTTTGAAATATGGTTATTTGTACTTGTGTCAAATTTTTGGTATCAGAGCGTGAGGTGAGAGTGTTACAACAAAGAATTTAATAGCTACATAATTTCCATGAAGTTGTGGAGTTCGACTCTTGTGAATTGTTGTTTTGGTTGAGTTTGTAGCTGTGAGGTAAAGTCATTGAGGTGCAATAGTCGTTGAAGCCATGGTCATGGAGATTGGAAGCCATGAACCAAGTCCTCAAATTTCCTTTATTTCCGATTGACGAGTTGTAGATGCTTATAGGAGCATTGTAAATTCATTCTGTGTTTTAAACCTAATGCAGGGAGAAATGTTGGCTGAACTATAGTGCAACTTTGACTGCAAAAGGAACATTATTATGGAAAGGTAACAATAGTTGTGTTTGTGACTACATAGTAATCGAGGTCAAGAACAATTGCATTGATCTTGCTCAATTAAAAATCCTCGTTGTCTCTGACTGTTAATCCAGACTTTGAGTGTTGATTTGAAGGTACAAGAAGATGCTTTGCTCTTGCTGCTTCCCCTTTAGTTTCTAGAACTGTCTGCTTTGGCCTAAATTCTTTTAAGTGCTTGAAAAAATCCAAAGTTGCTTCCTTGTTAGTCCCAATTTCATTTTTTAAACTTAGATGTAGCCCTTCTCGAGGAAATCCCTTTTCTCTTCTTAGCAATTTCTTAGGAGTTGTAATATCATGAATCAAAATATTAGCGATTGTTGTTCGCCAAGATTTATGAGCACTAAGCGATAGCTTTTGCTGTTTCCATAGAATTGTGCACTTTTAGAGGGAAAATTGTGACCAGTTTCAAGGTATTTGAACTACAAGATACTCATCAAGGTATCTCGTTAGATTCTTGTTGAAGCCCACTTTTTTTTCTTCTATGGAGCAAAACTACTGGGACCTATGCAATCCATATTACAAGAAGAGGTTCGAACTTTGATTTGCAGGTATGAGCACAACGCACAACATCACAAATAGTCTCCTCATCTTGATTAAAAGCCATCCAGTTATGTGTATCCTCCTATCCATTCCATGTTGATTTAATGTGCGTGAGAGCAACTGTAAATGTAATGTTGGCTGTTGATTGAAATTTGAATTGAGGAGAAGTTTGTGCATGATAACGTTCACCCGGCCCCCCGCAAAAAAAAAAAAGCGAGTATAATTTCTTATTAAAGTGATGCTTTCTTACATTAAAACTTCATGAATGCATCTTGCAAAAGGGATATTATTTTTATAAAAATATTTACACTTCTCAAAACTAAAAGCTGTCTAATGAGTCAAGACAAATTAAAGTTGGAGACAAAGTTCACTCTTGGATTTTAAACGTTAAGGACACATGTTAAAATCATGGATCATGATGAGAAAAAAATATAATATGCTCGAAGATGATATGACTATGTGGGAATTGTTTCAAAAAAATATTTTTATTCATCTCAACATTTATAAAATCTATATATGAAAGGTTAACATAATATCAACAATGTCCAAGTTCATGAATGTAACTTGGTGTCAAATTCAAGCATAGGTAGAAATTGAAGTCAAAGAGAAAGTTATTGGTTTTAAATTATGGAGTTAAACAATCATAGGTTAAGTCAAAAATTTTGAGCCTTTGAATGTAATGGGTGCATGATCGATGGAGCTTGACACCCAAAAGTATGATCAATAGAATTTCAAGGGCTATTTCAGTTGTTATAGCAAAGGGAGAAAAGTACAAAGGATTGCTCAAAAAGAAGGTTCAAGTGAAGTGAACCATTAGCCAAGTTCAGAGGAGATAACTTGGTAAAGTGATTCAATTGAAAGGTACAATGAACAAGGTGAAGTTCATGAAAGGAGAAGAAAATGAAGATACAGATTCCATAAAAAGGCCACGATAATGCCATCACAATTGGCATTGGTGATGAAGAGAAAGAGATCGTTGAATTAAAGGCATGACTTGACGTGCTAATGGAGTTGTTACAAATACAAAGACATGGATAGGTAATAAAGAGAACAGTTAAATATCCAATTAAACAGTTCATGGAAAGAAGACTAAAGCACAAATTGAAAGTTTTGGAAGTAGAGAAACTCCAGACAAATGAATATCTTTGTGAACCAGAGCAAGTATCATTTCTTGGTGACTAGAATGATGAATGTATGGATATGGACACCAACATGAAAATTGAAAAAGATGAGGAAGATTCAGTGGGGAGCTTGAAGGATTGTATGCTACATAAGGAAGGGATGCAGGAAGCCATAAAAGAGACCTCCAGGTCTCATGATTTTAAAACTAATGCTTATTTTATGTTTACATGTAGTGGATAATCACAAGAAACCGAGAGAACGTTGGAAATTAATGATTCTTAGGAACCATTGGAGGAACCTATGCAAGTCTACAAAGGGATATATATGGAGGTTGTTGCTGTAGAAATGGATTTTTTAGAGGATTGGTTGGATAATCCAAAGAATAATTGTGAAGCAAATGAAATGATGATGGACTGCAAGAATTTCATAGAGGATGACGATGAGGTTTCAATGAAGCAAATGCAACCACAAAGTGGCAACAAAAAGGACAACTTCTAAGAGCAGAGGTAGAGAGTGATAGAAGATAAGGGGTATCCTAGTGAACTCATGGAGGACAAGAGTCATTTTCAACAAAGAATGGGTGATTTTTAGCAGCAAGAAAACAAGTTAGACATGGCAATTGAAGAGATTACAAGATTGATGGTGAAAGTGTCACAAAAGAGACATATTGTAGAAAGGAAAGAATATGGTAGAATCTTGTTGATGACAACATAACAAGCATACATTAAAAATAAGAAGGGAGAATTTCATCATAAAGTTTGGAAGCCTGGAAGACAGAAAAAGACAACAACAGAATGGCAACAATATGACAAATCAATTGATCGATGAAAAACTAAACTTTAGGATCCAAGAGGATTTTTATCTTCTTATGAAGACTGATGTTTGGGAGAGCATGATTTTCTTTTACCTGGGGAGTCTAATGCAGGTGCATCTAACCTAGGTCAATCATTTACTAGAGGAGTTAGTTTGTAAAGTGGGGATTTAATTATTTATTGTATTTTTCTATAGTTTTAGGAGAGAATGAGAATTTTTGTAAATAGAAGAAGCTTCGAGAGTATTATGGAAGGTTTGAGAGAATTGTTGATTAGTTAGCTCTTATCTAGGGATAAGGGATTAGATGAGAGATTTTATGGATTATGAGAGATATTTTCAGAGTTTGTTGAGGTTCTAGAACCCATTTTGGTTCAGATCCATTTGTATAAATTGAAGTGAGCCTATGAGTCATGTAAGATGTAGAATTGTGTGAGTGAGTGTGAGGAATGAGAGGCCACTCATTGGGCCATGATTTCTCCTATAATTTTTTTTATTAATTAATTATTTCTCCATTTTGTGTGCATAACTATTGTTTCTTTCAATATTGATTAAGGTGTTTTGAAATATGGTTCTTTATATATGCGTTAGAAATAGCTTGCAAAAGAGATTGAGAAGGGGAAATACTTGTTGATATCTATTGAGAACCATTTCTTAAGAAACTCTTTTCAAGTGTCTTTGATACTTTATTTGTAACTCTTCCACCACAAAAAATCAATAAATAGGATCATTTTCCTACTTTGTTGATTTTTTTTGGTTCACAAGATTCTTTTATGTTATTTAGTTTATTTTTGTTCATGCATTCTTTCAATTCCATTCAATTATTTGTTAGTACATACTTACTCACTAATATCACTCATTTGTTTGTATACTCCTTGTTGGAAGCAACCAACTACAAGGAAGGTGTTTTTGGGACTCATAGGCAACCAAACACAACATACAAGATATGTATATAATTCTTTCATAAGATGGAGGTAGATTCCCCAACTCATTGAATGAAATATGCCCACTGATAAGAGAAGTCGAAGGCTAAATCTTCATAGGAGCTATGATTGGCTCAGTTTGCGTTGTTTGTTTTTCCTCCTCTTCTTCATCATCTATGGCTTGGGCCTCTGAATCTTCTTCTAACGTTCTCGTAAACTCCTCTTCTCAATTCCTCCTATATTATTCTTCATTATGTAGCCTTTCTTTCTCCTCTTCTTCCCTTTTTTTCCTGAGATCTTCTTCTTGGTTTTATGCTCTTTTGTTTTCTTCATTTCCTCTTTCTTCTTCTTCATGTCCTCTCACATTTTTTTTCTTACTCTTCTTTTAGCTTACACTCTTCCTATTGTTCCCTTTTCCTAGCTTCTTCATATTCCTTCCTTTTCTTCTTTGTCTTGATTGTGCCTTTAGTGTGTGGACCAACCTTGAATTTATTACTCTTCTCTTCTTCCCCATCATGTCCCTACCTTCTCTTTGGCTTAATATTAACATGAGAAACCACTTCCTAATAGGTCCCTTCTTGATCAATATCCATCACATGTGTTATATGAGAAGAGCTTATTTCATCACTCAATCCAACTTCTCTAGAAGAATTATACCAGTTCTTAATCTTCTCTTCGTCTTCCTAAGAGTCAGAAGCATATGGCTAGGTGTATCTCAACTTTAAACAATGTTGCTTGCAAACACCTTTAGGGTCATATCGGTGGAATATTATCTCTCCAAAATTGAGGTGGTTAAGCTCTTCTATCTTTTTCTACTACCTTAAGATTCTTTAGTTTGTAGGACCCCATTTGAGAAGGAAAGATGGGCCAAGGTTATTTCTTTGACTTTTTAAACTTCTATTATAACCGTATGCATATTGGAAACCCAATAACTTGCATGAATACCTTATTCATCACATACTTCAGTATAATATGTGGAGGCTTATAATGAGGGAAAATAGGCCCTAATTTTGTAGCAAACTATGGACACCGTTCCTTGATATAGAATTATGATATATATATGATACAAATCTATGATGTATATATTTTAACAGCACTGATATCAATCCACCCTATAACGGTTTATTGTATAGAACTATTTTGATGGCCATGGGCCCAACTTTTTGCATATGCTACTGAGGCATATACAACATGTAATTTTCTTTATTAATAGAAAATTGTGATTTTTCCCTCAGGAAAAAAAATATGTGAAGGCTTATAAGCTCTAGAGACTTTGATAAATGTGCCTTGAGAAGATGCAAACTAATATGCAAGTTTTGAAATAGTTTCTCTGAGTTGTTCAGTCATGTAAGGTGCCTCAACCTCAAATATCATCTAACAAAGCACCACAATAAAGAATAAAGTGCTCAACTATTTTCTCAAACACTCCCCTATGGATGAACTCTGATAATTTGTTGCAATACGTATGGAAAAGAGGTTTTTTCTTGGTCCATTTTCATTCTAGACCTGAGAATTAATTTTAGGCATAGA
This sequence comes from Pinus tabuliformis, assembly GCA_031772625.1. Lineage (NCBI taxonomy): Eukaryota > Viridiplantae > Streptophyta > Pinopsida > Pinales > Pinaceae > Pinus > Pinus tabuliformis. The sequence continues at coordinate 661,327,964 of CM062820.1, read as the reverse complement.
TACCATCCAAAAATTAGGCTGACATGAAGAACCTAGGTTTCCCACCTTCTGAAACCTTTTTGGCTTAGAAATATTCCTCTGTAATTGTTTGGCTAGTATATATGACTAATTGAAAATATTTTCCTCAGAAGCACATGGGTAGGCCATGTAGACCCATCCTTCTTCGAAGAATTATTTTCCTTTGTGCCCATAAAACCTGTAACACATAGCCATGAGATACTAATACACTTTTGGAAATCACTTTGTTTTGTAGATTCCATCAGGTTTCTGGTGGAATTTGATTGGCTTCTGCCACCATGTATTGAGAATCTCTTTTGTAACAAGCTGTTAATAATAAGTTAGGTATAATTTTGAGTTCTAGTATTCCTCTAGCTTCGGTAGCTTGTAATAAGAGTGAAGATCATGGGGATGATATGTAGCTATCTCTTGCCCACTTGCACTATTGAGGATCATATCCTTAGAGTCAAGATGTTGCAATATCAATCCTATCACTTATGCACAAGGTAACACTAGATACCTGCTAGAAATCTTCTATAATTTTCACCTTTTGACATTGATATACACCTCCTTGTCCTCTAGGTCTTCAAGGAACTAATCCTTGATAAACTCTTTGAAAGTGATATGTGATGTTAAGGTGGTAGACTTATCAATAAATCATTTTGTATCTGTCAGAATGGACACTTTACATCTCAGACTATCTACGACACATTCAATATTACTTTCAGTAGCCTCTCTAATTGTTCCTTTGGATGTATTTGAGGTATAATGTTTGTGGAAAATGACAAACTGATAGGATCTGGATTAGCATTACCTAGAAATCGGAATTCACTCATGGAAAACAACAATTAGTCCCACAAAACCACTTATTCTATCTTGCTCATTTATACAACAAAAGTCACTATGAAGGGACAATGTTCTAAATCTTAGTAGAAGAGTATAGGATTGAGGCATGAGTGATCTCAGTGGCTACTAGAATTGCACTCAATGCTAGGACTGAAATAACGACTTGGTTTGAGTGTAGGTAGCATCAATAAGAGACAGAGGTTAGGTGCTTAGTTCCTAGAACTACATAGTGTGATATTGCTAGTAGAGGCTCCTATTGGTTTCTAGTCACATCAATAATTGACAAAGTTTTCATTCTTGTCATCTAGGAATGTGTTTTCCACTTCATGAGGCAAGGAAAATAGTGTTGGGCACAGGTCACATCATTGGTGGATAGAGGGTTGGTGACTTCTCTCTAGAAGTGTGCTCTACGCTTTGGAGGAGAGACAAGTGCTTTGATGGGCACATGTTTCAATTCTAAGAGGAAAGGACTCACTGGTTACTATCTAAGAGAGCTCAATGTGTTGGTGAAGGATTGAAACATCAAGAGCTGTCACAAGACATAAAAACAAATATCTACTCAAAATCGATTAAGTCTTTGAATTAGAGGAATCAAGAGACATCATAAGAATGAAAATATTAGCATGCACACACCCATATTTACAACAACAATCATAACTAGAATGCGAATACCCAAAGAATGTGAAAAGACACTAAAATCATCATGCTATAACTAAAGAAACACTTGTAAGAGTGAATATTCAAGGTGCGTTAATTGAGAAATATTGCTCGAAAGATGATGCACTTGTAACCAAGAGTGGAGAATGCTCCTTATGCTCCAAAAGTGTGCAAAGCTTCAAATCGAAAGATAAGTGTGTGGAATGAGCTCTAGGAGAGCACAAATTAGGGAGAGCACAAATTAGGGTTGAGAGAGCGATATTGCATGGCACAAAAATTAAGGGATATGGATAAGATAATTTTCATTGGAGAGTGTGATGGAATTGCTTTTGTGAATTGTGCTCTGGATATCTTTGAAAAGTGTGCTCTCATTGTCTCCAGAAGATACACTCATGATGTCATCAAGGTGTGTGTTAGGCTTGTTCCCAAAATGTGCACTCATGCTTTTGATAGGAAGTGTGCTCTGTGTATTGATAAGGAGTGCGCTCCACTATCTCAAAGAAGTACACTAGGGATATCTTGAAAGAGTGTGCTATGAAGGGAAAATGAATTACGTATTTTAATGCATGGTGCACTAACACTTAGGGTTGTCTAGGGTAAGACTTGAACACTTAGAAAAATATGACCATGCATGGCTTTGAAGAGGTAAAACGACAGTTTAAATGATTATTACAGGGCTCCAAAATTTAAATGAAGGAAAAATTTTGGAGTGTGTTGTAGCAGTGACAATACCTCCACAAAATATTCTATAATATTCATATTAGTATATATAAATTAAAGTTTGGTATTTATCTCTAGAGTGGCTATGTTTGTTTTTCCTTTTAAGCTGTTTAATTAAAAAAAGGCATATGAATAAGTGTCATGTGAAATGAGTTATGGTTCTTTGGGTATGTGGTATTGATAAGCCATAGTATTGAGACAAATAATATTTATAGATTAAGAGTCTCCATGATAATGTAAAGTTAAACCTCTATGATTAGGAATCTTGTTCCATATTATTTACAATATATGTTTAATTTATAATTTTTTTGTAAGTTGATATTTTATCCATATGGTAATAAATATGTACAACGAGTAGAGAAAAAAGTAGGTGGTCTCACCTTGACCAGGTTTTTTTGACCAATGTTTGTAGCAGGTGACAAAAATACAAAAAGGAGGCTAAGGGAAATGTCCATAAATGAAAGGGATAAAACCACCAAAATACGAACAATACATAAAAAAACACCTTATAGGATACTAGTCATCCGACCTAATGCAATATGGGTTATTTGGGTTAGTTCCTGAAGGTGGCGGAGGATGGAACTTGCACTAGACATGCCCTTCACAGTGTGCTAGCCAAGTCTCCTGCTTTCCCACTTTTTTTGCATGGTGGTTTTGGCCTCGCTATACCACCACCACTAACTCTCTGACCTAGCACTGAAAGTTGTGCACCCTGTCCAAGGTGGCCACCAACTCAACATCCTCCTCCCTTCAAACCCGTTCATCTGACTCCACCCGATCTAGTAGAGATTGAATTAGTTCCTGACAATTCTCCAGACAACAATGTTGAATTTCCTGTGGGCTAGGAGCTGCACACTTACCACACCCCCAACTAGCTATTCCAACTCACCACACACCACCACTTCCTTGAGGTTATTGAAACCTCCCACTGCCACGGGAAGCCTTAATTCTGGGACCACGACCATCATGTGTTCCAATACCCGACAATAATCTTTCTAGCTAGTTGCGTCGCAGCTGCAACCATTGTCAAATATTCTGAAGGAGCCAACCTTACCTGGTCCCCACGGCCCAAAGAGCATGGTTTGGCAAGGGGAAGGAGTGCCCACGATGCAAGGAAGGTCACATATTGAACAATCCAGGAGAGTTGAATCCCCCAACAGTCTTCAGAGTCTGACCCACTGAAACCTTCGCAAACCTTGACACCCAAAGACCAGATCTCCCTTCACCCCCAATTCTCCACAAACGACCACACGCTACAACCTGGCTACCACCTTGCCACCCATTGAGCACCCATTGCAAGAACACGAGCTACTTGAGAAGGATAAGGTGGGAGAAACTCAACCTAGGCTGATCCTCCCCAAGAAGCCTTGCGTATCCCACACCAAAATGTCGATTCCGAATACTCCAGAAAGGTGGCTCCTCTATCTCCACCGCACATAGAGAAACACGCACGAAACCACTAAGCATTCAAATTTTTGGACCAAGCACCAGAAAGGAAGAATCCCTCGCACAACCACTGCCACTCACAATAGTACCACCTCCGAAGCTCATATGTTGTATATTTTTTCCTCCAGATGCCTCCAACAGACCAACTACTTGCACCTTCCAAAATCCATCGAAAATAGAAATACCAAGTTCCCCCAATTACCCGCAGCCGCACTACACAAGTTCAATAAAACCTAGGGTGCCTTTGGAGTAGAACAATAATAAATTCATACAGCCAAGAGTCGCAGGGGAAATTCAGATGTCTCCACCCGGTGCTAAAAGCCCATTGTTGACTCTTGCACTTGCTTGTAGAATACCGACCAGGACACCAACAGATTAATGAAACGCGAACGCAAATTTCATCTTGTTGAGCCATCCCACTCGTTAAACTTTCACTAGGCACATTCGTCGAGACAAGACCAAGGTTGACACAATGACATTTACAATTGCAATTACACCTCCTATTACACTGGTTCAAATAAAAGGACTAGGAGACTAGTCCTTTGCTGGCACACAAACTGTTAACGATCATAGGACTTTGTGGCCATGTGCTCTGAGATTCTCACCCCATCAGAGAATTTTTTTATAATTAACAATAATAATAATTTAAAATATAATATAAATACTTCTTATTATTAAAAAAATTTAAAAATACAATAAAACAATCAAAATAATATAAGAGAATAATAATAAAACTAATTATAATAAGAATAAAATACAATCTTTAATCAAATTAACTTTATATAATACATGACAATGTAGAAAATTCATAATAGATATTGCATCCATTGCTACACTAATTGAGAAATAAAGGTGTATATATATATATATATAATTTTAAAATTATATTAAATATCTATTATAATAGATATATTACAACAAAATAGTAAATGTATTATATTCTTTTAATATATGTTTTTAATGGTTAAGGATTTATCTATTTTTTTTAAGTTGTAGGTTCAAATTGAGAAGAGGTTCTTTGTCTTATAAATAAAGAAGTGTTATACATCAATTTGTCTTATAAATAAAGAAATTTGATACATCATAAAACTTATAAGTTCAAATTTAGAAAGAGGTCTATTGTCTTACAAACAAAAAAACCAATTTGTCTCACAAATAAAAAAATCTTATATGCCAATTTATATTTAACAATAAATTTAAACATTATCACCATAGAAAATTTAGAGAAGCCATAGAAATAGGTAAACACTTTAACAACTTCAGTGGAGATGAAGGATGGAAAATAAGTGACAATTGGATCTACTTTAACCTCCTAAATTGCCCTCTCCTAACATATTCCTTTGCGCTTGACCTTTCACCTCCTTTTCTAACCTTAATTCTCTCTACACTTCACATTCTAATTAAACACTGACCCTAATTTTAATTTTAATTTTTAATTTAGATTTTAATTAAAAATAAAAATAAAAACTTTTTTATATTTTGAAATAATTTTAAAAATTAATTAAATTTAATTAAAATTTTCAATATTAATATTAATATTAATATTTATATTAATCCTTAATCATTCTAAATCAGAATTAAAATTAATTCAAATAATTAATTCAAAAGTAAAATTAATTCTAAATTAAGATTAATTAAAATACAAATTTTTAAATTTAATTTAATAATATTCTTAATAGAATTCTAAATTAAAATAATTAACTTACAATTTATAATTAATTTTAACTACAAATGTGGTGGTGATGGTGGTGGTGACGACGATGACAACGATGATGACGACGATGCCGACGCCGACGCCGATGACGATGACAACGACAGTGGCGGCGGGGGTGGTGGCGGCGACGCAGCGACGACGATGTCGGTGATGATGATGGCGATGACGATGACAATGATGATGATGATGATGAGGATGAGGATGAGGATGATGATGATGATGATGAGGATGAGGATGACAACAAAGACTATGACGATGATGACGACGACAACGATGATGATGACGATGACGATGATGATGATGACGACGACGATGACGACAACGATGATGATGACGATGACGATGATGATGATGATGACGACGACGACGACGATGAAAACGATGATGATGGTGGTTAATGTCCATTGAGACCAAACTTTGGTCTATCAGACCTAAAGAAACGAAATATTTAGTTTGATTTAAGATTTTATTCCTATGCTCAAAAAGCTTGGAGAGAAGCCTCCTGAGCTCACTCTAATTTTGACAACGTAAAAGTCTAGGAGGGTCAGTATTGCAACAAATATTTTGAAACTGAGATCTAATGTGGTTGTACGTGGGGCACTCTAAGAGGAAGTGATTTTCATCCTCGATGTTTGTATTCTCACAGAGATGGCAAAACCTTTCCATCCATGGTGTTTTAGGAACTGCCCAATGACCTGTTTCACTATGGAGCTCATGAGAGTTCGTTCTAATCTTGGCTATATTAATTTTCTTCTTTGAGCTAGATAAAACAGAGAGATACGTTTGATCTTCTAGGGTGGGGTTGATGACATCCTTATAATATCTTAATATTCTTTTAGTTGCTAAATCTTTCTCACACCACATTTTTTCTTTGAACTTAGAAGTACCAATATTTTTAATTTTATTAATTTTTTGCAATGCAACATTCTCGTCAATCTCCCAATGGTTTAACCAGGCCCTGGTGTCTTTATACCAACCTCGTTCGAGCGTTAGGTGGTTTTGGTTGGAATTTAATGCTAGCTTAGGAAGTCTATGGTCTCCAATGTTATTGAGTTTGTGTTTGTACAACAGTAGCCTAGTCATATCTAGGCTCTCGATAGGGGAAAGACCCACTTCTATAAGGAGAATAGGATAGGGTGCGTTGATTTTAATTTTGAGGCTATACATTATAAAACGCTTCTGGATTTGCTCAATCTTTCTCTACGATTCTCTAGAGATGCTACAACCCCAAACCTCACATCCATATAAGATAACCAGAGTGACTAAAGTTTCAAACAGGAACTTCTTTCTATCCCACATTACAAGGTTTGTCATTTTACAATTACTTTCAAGACCAAAATAAGCTTTCCATCCCCAATTAATCCTTTTCTCAATGCTATAATTCCAGATGAGCTTGTGATGAATATCAATTCCTAGGTACTTGTAGGAAGACACTTCCTCCAAGTTACTATTGTCATACATAAAATTAGCGTAAGTGTCCTTCTTGGATTTGATAATCATAACTTTTGTTTTGTCAGTGTTAACAATCATACCCATGGTAGAGCATAAATCCTTAAGAAGTATAATTTGCTTTTGAAGATCAGATGGGCATGTTGTGAGAAGAACAATATTGTCAGCGTAGAGAAGAAGGATGATGACTATCCTAGCTAAGAACGTGCCAGCACATCCTGCTTCCTCTAAACAACCTTATAGCTTGTCGATGTAAATGCCAGATAGGGTAGGGAAGAGGGGGAAACCTTGTTTAACTCTGATATTACACTTAATATCTTTTGACCACCCCTCATTACTCTTTAACTTGGCAATTACATTCTCGTATAAAATTATAGCAACAGCTCTCAACTCAGAAGGAACCTTTAGCTCTTCTAATTTGTTCCAAAGGTTGTTTCTAGGAACTGTATTGAAAGCCTTTCTAATGTCCACAAAGAAATGAAAGAGATTGGATTTATCATTGCGCATTCCTCCACAATGATCCTAAGCATAACGAGGTAGTCTGTTGTTGAGTGCTGCTTTCTAAAACCCGCTTGGCCTTTAGCCCGCTTACCTTCAATTTCAAGCCATATGCTCAACTTCCTTTCCAAAATAATACCATATAACTTGGCTAGGAGAGGGCTGATCAAAATTGTCCAATAATTAGAGGGGTTATTTGTATTTCCACTTTTAAAAATCAGGATAGTGAGGCTTTGAGTCCATCGTTTAGGGAACCCTTGCTTGACCGCTTGATTGAAAAGCTTTTGAATGTGGGGGATGAGGTCAAGACCTCCAATTTTTAAGATTTTCGCCTGGTAACCTTCAATGTCCTTAGCTTTCCCATTAGCCAAGCGATTAACCCCAAAATCAATGTCTTCTAACGAGAAAAATTCTTTCGTTGTGAGCAGGATTTCAAATTTATCCATGACATTTGGAGATTCATAAAGCTTTTAAAGATAGGAATTCTAGTCATGTAAAGCAATTTTATTATTATCTTTAGTTTTCCTAGTTAGAATTTGCCTCCATAATTTCTTAGGAGCTACCTTAGAGAGGTGTAAGAAATTCTCTTGCCTTTTACGAATATACTGCCTTCTTTTCCTTTTAGTTAGGGCTTTGTATATTTTTATCTTTCCAATTTTAAGAGATTAATCAACAACTTCCTTAATTTCTCTCCTCGCACTTTTACAATCTTTGTCATACCATGGGTTGGTTTTGCTATTTCTTTTATTACTTGAACTTCAATTGAGAACTTGTTAATAGAATATGCGAGGGTTGTATTATAATTATGATAGAGATCTTCTATGTTGTCTATACTAGATAAAGGAAGAAAATTCGTTTTTAATTCATTTAGAAAGAGATCTTTTTTATTTTTATCAAAGATTAACTTCTTTTGGCTATAAGGATTATCTTCTATGGGATCTCTATGCATGACAAAATTGAGAGTTATAAGTAAAGGCCTGTGATCAGAGTCAAGCTCGTGGTCGTTTAAGATGTCAAAATTTGTTATTTCGTTGTATAGAGGGAGATCAGAGATAACATAGTCTACCACGCTACTACCAAGCCCATGGATGCAGGTCATCTGGCTAGAATTGGGCCACTTCTCTAGACTGTTGCAAATTATGAGATCCCGAGCACTATAGAGCTTGACTAGCTCTAACCCAAACAAATTATCCTCGAGGTCTTCAGAGCTCCTTTTGTACCGGTTATCCAGAGGAAGGTCTTCATCTAACCAAAGAGGATTGGGTTTGGAATGATTGCTTAGAAGAATAGCTTGGTTGCTTGAAGATCGAGCATTAAAGTCACCCATTAAAAGGATATTTCCTTCATTCCTTAGGCTAGAAATATCATTCTTTAAACCATTGTAAGGACTATTTTTATCTAGATTCTTTTTCTTATAGAAGTTAGAATTGATGGGGGAGAAATAACAGATCGTTATGTAGGTCATTTTATCATAAATGTCAGTAATTTATGTCCAACTATATTGGTTGTAATGGTCGTTTTTATAAATCCTGGCATGGGGAGAGATGTTCTTCTTAATGTAACAAGCTATACCCCTAATGCCTCTATGGGAGGATCACTTATTCCAGGTAGACCATAATGTAAATCCATCTATGTTAGTGACCTTAGATTCTTCGTGCTCCCAAGTTTCAACAAGCAAAATAATATCAACATCATTCGAGATTCAACTTAGCTTGGGGCCTTTGTTCGATGGAAAGCCCCGACAGTTCCAAGAAAGAATCCGAAGCATGTTGAAATGCTATTTATTATTATCTTTTTGGTTTCTATCTCGAATAACAACTTTTCTATTTCTGATTATTCCCCATTTTCCTTCCTTCCTAGCTTCCTTTACCTTTTAAACCTTGTTTCTCAATTCTGCTTGATCTTCTGGAATGAGATATTCATTTATAAATATTCCCATTCCTTTTAGACATGAGGTTTTATGAAGTATGTCATACTTATGGTCAGTACAGCTCACCTTTATTCGGATCAGCCTTCCTTTATTCTCGGTTAGTTTTCCCAACCTTGTTGCTTCTGTGAGACACGTTGTTTCAATTTGTAATCTGTTATGTAATTTTGTCTGGGCTATGGCTAAAGTATCCTCGTCTACCTCCTCTTTCAAACTGAAGATTATAAGGTTCAAGGCCCTTTTGTTACGCTCATGGTCTAATTCTATCAATTTTTTCATTTCATCTTTAACTGGCTTGATATCTAATTTACCTGCCACACTATTTAGGGTGAGGTGGCTATTAACATTTTCTTCTAGCTCTTTAATCATGCGCTTCATTTTAAGACTCTTTAAATTATTAGCATCTACTTGCAGGGATGTTTGGTTCATATCTTGGTTTTGTTTTTCTATAACCTACAATCTAGTCTCCATTGCCTCCATCTTTTTCTCCAATAGTTCTATTTTATTTTCTATTTGTTTTTGGATCTTGTCTTCAAGCGATGTGAATTTATTTTCCAGCATGGCTGCTAACTCTGTTTGTAGCTTGACTTCTCTTTCTTCTCTACGTTTCTCTAAAGACTCTATATACTCATAGGGGCTCTATAGAGTAACTGTGCTAGGTCTACTTTTGGTAATCTTTGGTAATTGTGGTGAATTATTCATACTTGAAAATATATGAGTAGATATGTATTAGAAAAATATAAGGAATATGATGTGTGCACCTAATATCAGCAAGCCAAACCGCAGATGCACATGCCCCGGATTATTTTTCTATTACCATAAAGAGATTGTGAATTATTACTGCAGAGAGATCGTAAATTATGACCGCAGAGAGATCGTGTATAGATATATATATATATATATATATATATATATATATATATATATATATATATATATATATATATATATATATATATATTTAAAATTATTTTTAATCAAAATTTTTAAAATTTAGATTAATACTAATATTAATATTAATATTAATATTGATATTGATATTAATTCTTAATCATTACAATTAGAATTAATTAAAATTCATTTATTAATTAAAAATATTTAAAATTTATTTTAATAATATTCCTAGAATTCTAAATTAAAATTAATTTCAACTAAAAATGTAAGACTTTTATATATTTAAATAATTTTAAAAAATTAATTAAATTAATTAAAATAACTTTTAAATCAAAAATTTCTAGGATCCAATACTAATATTAAATTTATTAATAATTAACATTAATATTGATATTAATCATTTATTCTAGATTAGTATTAAACTTATTTCAAATCATTTATTTTAAAGTAAAAACAATTATAAATTAAAATTAATTATAAATTAAAATCAATTAAAATAAAATAAAATAAATTGAAATTTTATTTTAATAATATTCTTAATAGAATTCAAAATCAAAACTAATAAAATTAATTGAAAATAATTAAAATTATTGTTATTTTTATTTCAATCCTAATATGAAATTAAATTAATTCCAATTAAATATTAAAATTATTAATTGTAATAATTATTAAGCATTATTAATAATTATAATTAATTATAACATGGTCAGTTATTATCATTCCCATTCCAACTATCTCATACCTCTATTTATTCATTCCAACGAGATTTGTCCTACACACTTATTGATCTATCTTGATGATGAGCCACGGTTGACGCTCAAAATGTCAATTCAAACAATGATGGATGCGATAACTCTGGAAGAAAACCCAACAAAAAGTAGAAGCTTCAAAACAATAATAAATTTAAAACTAAATTATTATTATATACATATAGTGTATTTTTTTTAAACATTTCTAACCTAATTATGGAATTTTAACATAGATGACATGATAAAAAGCTAATATATATAAAATTAAATATGGATCATAATATAAATATGCTTTTTTATTTTAATATTGGTAAACTGACAACTTTTAGTTGAAGTTCACGTTTCAGTTTTTCTTTTACTCTTAATGAAAAATGAAAAACATCTAGGCTCGGGCCCTAAATTATTTGTATATCTAGGTTGTGAGTTGTTACATATATTTTTGGTCTCTTATTGATAACAGATTGGCTTGATCATCTACATTACTCAAATGAATTACTCTATGTTATTTGGCAGGTTAGCTCACTCTCTTTTAATTAGTTAGTAGATATCATTTAAATTTTACAACTCTTTATGTCCTCCTAAATAATCATAATACCTCCTCTCTCAAATTTATATTAAACACTCATTCAATGAGAAGTTTAATGTGTAGAAGATATCATGTGAATGTTATGAAACCAGCTCAAGAAAAGATAGAAAAGATAGATCAACGCCTTAGAATTCAGCCTCTTCAAGGGGGCAACCTCCTTTACATTACATAAATGAACAATTCTTGGATGATTCAAATGACAAAACCTCCTTTCTATATATAGGAGTCTATGGAGTCACAATATAATCCAGCCGACCTAACAATAATAATATAAAGCCACAAAAATAACAATAGAGGGATTCTATGGGGCACATAAATAACAATATGGGGGTAATAGGGGCACAACAATATAAATAAGGGGTATAACTACAATAGTAATGGGGTAATCACTAGTTTATAGGGACCCAACATGCCCCTCCCCTTCAAAAAAGTGTTGTCCTCAACGCTTGAGTAGTTCTAGATACTTCTGCATAAAATTCTCATCCTCCCATGTGGAATCTTCAGCGGATAAGTTCTTCCACTTGATAAGATACTCTGAAATTGATCGATTTCGTAGCTGTTGAGTTCTTGTTTCTGTGACTGCTTCCGGTTCCAATATAATTTTTCCTTCCTCGTCAAGTTCTGGCAATATTGTTTGAATTGGGAGCTTGTCGCCTATAACCTTCTTTAAACATGAAACATGGAAAACTGGGTGCAATCGAGAAGCTGCAGGAAGCTCCAATTTGTATGCCATAGTACCAATCTTTTGCAACACCTTGTACGGACCATAATACTTTGGTGATAATTTATTATCCTTCTTAGCTTGCTTTAGGGACATTTGCTTATATGGTTGTAGCCGTAGGAATACCCAATCACCTACATAAAAAATTCTTTCACTGCGATGTTGATCTGCCTGTTGTTTCATTCTATTTTGTGCCAACACGAGGTTATCCTTTAAGAGTTGGAGGACTTGTTGTTGATGTTCGATGTGATGTTCCACTGCCTGAACCTTAGAATTTTCTCTTAAATGTGATGTGATGGATGGTGGTTGATACCCATAAAGTGCCATAAATGGGGTCATTTTTGTTGTTGTATGGAAGGAAGTGTTATACCACCATTCAGTGAGAGCCAACCATTTGACCCATTGTGTCTGTTTATCAGATACAAAGAAACGAAGATATCCTTCCAAACATTTTTTTACTATCCCAGTTTGCCCATCAGATTGAGGATGATAAGATGAGCTATGAGCTAACTGAGTACCAAGACAAGCAAATAATTCTGTCCAAAAATTTCCAGTGAAAATGGGATCTCTGTCACTTACAATAATCTTTGGGTTTCCATGTAGCTTTTGAACTGTTTCCATAAATGCAGTAGAAACTGTACTGGCTTTAAATTGATGTGATAATGCACAAAAGTGTGCGTACTTGGTAAGTCTGTCAACTACCACCATGATGACACTCTTTCCCTCAGACTTGGGTAAACCTGTGATAAAATCCATTGAAACCTCCTCCCAACGTTGGCTTGGAATGGATAAAGGTTGTAATAGACCCGATGTCTTAACTGTTTCAACTTTATTTTGTTGGTAAACCAAACATTCCGCCACAAACTTTTGAATATCTGATTTAAGGCCATCCCAAAAAAATTCCTTCTTAACCTTGTGGTAAGTTTTTAAAAATCCTGAGTGCCCTCCTAAGGGAGAAGTGTGCAATTCCATAAGAATCTTTTGTTTTAGCTGGGAATTTTTACAGAGGTATAAGCGATCTTTGTACCATAACGAATCATTTTTCCAGCTAAATGTATCAGAAGTACTGGAATCTTGTTGTAGCGTTCGAATAAGTGCCCACACTTCTTCATCATTCTTCCATTCCTTCCTTGCTTCGTTTATCCAATCTGGTTGGATAATAGAAATGGCACACAACAATGCTTCCACATCCTCATCCTTTCTTGAGAGTGCATCTGCCACCACATTTTGCTTCCCTTTTTTGTAGATGATTTCAAAGTCATAACCCAACATCTTTGTGACCCACTTTTGTTGCTCTTCAGAGGATAATCTTTGTTCTAAAAGGTATTTAAGGCTATCATGATCCGTTTTTACCTTGAAGTGTCTTCCCATTAGGTAGGGTCGCCATTTCTTAAGTGCATGGAGTATTGCCAACATTTCCTTTTCATAAATAGCTTTGCTTAAATACTTTCCCTTGATTGGATGACTTTCAAAAGAAATGGGTCTTTCATCTTGCATTATAACAACACCAATTCCATTTCCTGAAGCATCACATTCGACAATAAAGGTTTTTGTGAAGTCCGGTGTAGCTAAGACTGGTGCTTGGCACATTGCCTCTTTAAGATGTTCAAAGGCCTTTGTTGCTTCCAGAGTCCATGAAAATGAATCTTTCTTCAATAATGTTGTTAGAGGTGCTGCTATTCTCCCATAATTCTTAACAAACTTGTGATAATACCCTGTTAACCCAAGAAATCCTCGTAGATGCTTTATGGATGTGGGGATTTTCCATTCCTTAATGGCTTTAATTTTGCTAGGGTCTACCTTAACTCCTTCATGAGATACAATATGACCCAAATATTCCACCTCCTAGACTCCAAAGAAACATTTGGATCTTTTTGCATATAATTGTTTCTCCTCAAATAGTTGTAGCACCCTGTCAACATGTTCAACATGATCCTTCCAAGACTTGCTATAGATTAGTATATAATCAAAAAATACTAACACAAATTTTCTAAGGAATGGTTTGAAAATTGAATTCATCAAACCTTGAAATGTTGAAGGTGCATTGGTAAGGCCAAAAGGCATGACCAAAAATTCATAATGACCCTCATGAGTTCTAAATGTTGTTTTCGGAATGTCTTCAATCTTCATTCTGATTTGATGATATCCCGAACGAAGATCCAACTTGGTGAAGTAAATTGATCCATGCAATTCATCCAGTAATTCATCAATGACAGGAATGGGGAACTTATCTTTAATAGTGAGCTTGTTGAGCTCCCTATAATCCGGACACATGCGCCATGATCCATCCTTCTTGTGCACCAATACTACTGGAGCTGAGAAAGAACTTTGACTCGGTTGAATTATACCAGCCTCTAGCATTTCTGCAACCATACTTTCAATTTCACTTTTTTGGGCATAGGGATATCTGTAGGGCCTTATGTTTGGAGGAACACTTCCTGGAATCAGATGAATAGCATGATCATGATCACGCATAGGTGGGAGACCTTTGGGAGTCTCAAATACCTTGGAATGATTGTCCAGGACTTTTTGGAGATCTGGAGAAATAGATGATTCCAATGTGGAAACATCTAGCGAACATAATTGTGCAATTACACCTCTTTTCTCCTTTTTAAGAAGCTTAGTCATGCCATTAGAGCTGATTATCTTTCCTGGTTTCCCTGCAATACCCCTTAATTCAACTTCCTTTCCTTCCGTAGAAAATTTGATGAAAATTTCTTGAAAATTAAAAGCTATTGTACCCAAGGATTGTAGCCATTGGACTCCTAGTACAACATCAGCACCTCCCATTGGAATGGAAAGCATTGGGCTAGTCAATACATATTCTCCCATGGATAGCTTGATATTATGGCACCTTCCAGAGCAATTTATTGTTCCTCCATTTGCAATCATCACTTGACACTCTGGTGCTGGATATAGGAATCAATTCAATTTTTTTGCTACCCTACAATGAATAAAATTGTGGGTGCTTCCTGAATCAATCAACACTATTACCTTTTTCTTCTTGATTTGTCCTTCTATCTTGATGGTTTGAGGAGTGGTAATTCCCGCCAATGCATTACAAGATATGGTCGGATTTATTTGTTCTTCATCTAGGCTTTGTTCCTGGAGTATATTCTCTTCTTTTGACCATTCTTGCTCCTTTTCTTCTTCCTCTTCACAATCTATGTAGAATAATTTCTTCTCAGCACACTTATGACCTTTTGTGTATTTGCTATCACAATTGTAACAAAGCCCTTTTGCTCTTTTTTATTCCAATTGTTGCGGTGTAAACCTTGTAGGTTGCGGAAGACTAGGGGCAACAACACTTCCGTCTTTATAGTTGTGAGTGGTATGCTTCCTATTTGCCATAATTTTTCTTTCCATTTTTCTTGCTAACCTGAATGCCTTCTCTAATGAATCAGGTTCCCAAAGGCGGACATCATGTTGGATATTATCCTTTAAAGACCCTATGAACACATCAATCCTATGCTCCTCTGGAATATCTTTTACCCTTATGTTCAATTTTTGGAACTCCTCAATGTGCTCCATTATTGAAGCCTTTTGTTTGAGACTTATCAATTGGCTAAAAAAAGTGTTGCTTTTTGTATCCTCATAATGTGCTATCAATTCTTCCGTAAAAATTGCCCAAGTGATAAATTATTTACGAGAACAAAGCCATTGATACCATACAAACTGATTTGGTCCCAAATATACAGATGCCATACGTATCTTTTGTGCGTTTTTCACATTATTGAGATCGAAGAATTGCTCCATCTGTAATATCCATGTGGTGGGATCCTTGCCATCAAACTTCCTCATATCGATTTTTGGAATATGATGATTCTTCAATCCAAAATTAGCGTCTATGGAATCATGATTAACATTTCTTTTGTTCTCATCATGAGTTTCCTTTAGTACCCTTTCACTCTTAGGGACCATTTCTTGTAGCAACTTATTCATATTTATCTTCGATTCGTCCATGTCTGTCTTCAAATCTATCTTCAAATCATCCATCTTAGCTTCCACGTCAATCATCTTAGCTTCTACGCCTTTCTTTAAACAATCCATCTTAGCTACTACACCTTTCTTTAAACCATCCATCTTAACTTCTACATCTTTCTTTAAACCATCCATCTTAGATTTTGTTCCTTTATGTGCAAGGGACAGTTGTTGCACTTGGTCTTGTAATTTTGATATATCATGTTGCATTTCTTCCTCTTCTTCATGAGTCATGCTAAGATTTCAAGTTCCTTACTAGGTGTTTGCATTTTCTTTCCTCGGGGCATCAGTTACCGATAATAATGCTCTACTATGCCCTTTGAATTCCTTCAAAATAAATTTTCAAACCAAGCTTAAGCAAAAATTTAAGAAAATCTACACACCTTTTTTCCCTTTGTAGGAGCTCGTTATTGCCTCTGATTTATCTCTGTACTTTCCAATCATCTAGTTCTGAATTTGTGATCTATAGTAGCTCTCTGTGTCCTCTTTCCAATGCCACAAGTCTGACCCAAATTGGATTCTCCAAGGAAGAGTTATGTGAAATCTCCCACAGTGACTTGCTTTTAGACTAGTTCAGTAGAGCGAA
Organism: Pinus tabuliformis; assembly: GCA_031772625.1. Classification (NCBI taxonomy): domain Eukaryota; kingdom Viridiplantae; phylum Streptophyta; class Pinopsida; order Pinales; family Pinaceae; genus Pinus; species Pinus tabuliformis. Next base: position 661,311,193 of record CM062820.1, on the reverse strand, counting down.
CTTGTACGACGTGCCACGAGTCACTATTTCAACCTTTGGATCTGAAACTTGCATAAAAGAAACTACAATCCATCCTCTTTCTGTAGCTTCTTACGAAATTTCAATCCGATCCCCAGAGAGAAAGTTATGACAATTTTCCCCAAGTCACCTGTTTTGAATGTAATTCAGGAGTCTGCAAAAAGACCAACTTCCTCAGATCATATCTCCACAAATATCACGTGAAAATATCTGAAATTCGGACCCATGGTTCCGTGCAATTTCTTCTCAAATGGGTTTTTTTTGCAACTTCTGAAACGTCACAGAAAAAACGTTATAGCGAAAATGCCACGATGACCTGTTTGGAGCAGCGAAACCCTAGAATCCAAAGCTCTGATACCAGATGTTATGAAACCAGCTCAAGAAAAGATAGAAAAGATAGATCAACGCCTTAGAATTCAGCCTCTTCGAGGGGGCAACCTCCTTTACATTAAATAAATGAACAATTCTTGGATGATTCAAATGACAAAACCTCCTTTCTATATATAGGAGTCTATGGAGTCACAATATAATCCAGCTGACCTAACAATAATAATATAAAGCCACAAAAATAACAATAGAGGGATTCTATGGGGCACATAAATAACAATATGGGGGTAATAGGGGCACAACAATATAAATAAGGGGTATAACTACAATAGTAATGGGGTAATCACTAGTATTATAGGGACCCAACAGTGAAGGTGTTGCAGCAGCTACAACCATCCTCCAGATTTTTGCCTTAGCTTCATTTTGGAGCCTCCCTATCAACCATCCTTAACAGCATCTCTTGCACTGTCCAGGTACATATGCTTTCGGTTGAGTTTCTTTTGCTTATTTTCTTGTGTTCACTAACTGGTTTGTCTTTCACCCACAATCTTACCTCCTGTGACTTGGTCTTCAATCAATTCTTGTGCTGACTTGAAGAATTGCACAGAATTGGAGGGCAACCAACTGTGCTCTCTAGAATTGCGCAGAGTATCCTAGCAGCCAATTGCTCTCCAAAATTGTGTAGAGCATGCAAGTTGCCTTCCCCTTGAAAATTGCGCAGAGTTGCCCATCATTGGACTTGCTCTCAGAATTTTCACAGTTCTGGCTGGCAGCCTTGGCTTCAGTCTATAAATTACATAGAGCTTGAGTGGTAGCCAAAGCCACTCAACCTAGAAATTGCACAGAAGTCATCCTGAGGCTTGTTGTTCATTACATGCTCACAGGCTGACTCATTCCCTCTAGGACTATACAAACTTGCCTTGCATGCATGGCAGTTGTTTCCTAAAAAAGAGAAAAACATTCCTAGATTTTAGGGATCTATTTTTAGCAGCTGTGGGCTACATGGAAAAGCCATTTTAGAAACCTCCTGCCAAGTGTCGTTTTTTCCTAGATTTGTGGCATGCACGTCACAAGCCTCGATCTTGTCAAAACTATTTATTAAACGCTTTAGATCACATTCTCCACTTCGGTCTTGGAGCTTTGGTGTTACCATCACATCTAGGAACCTTCGGCACACTTAGCGCTGCTTTTTCCAAGTAAGTCCGCTTTTCATGTCTTTTACTGCTTTTCTGTCGCTTTTTGTATATCGGTTTGTGTGAGTGTTGTTTGCTTGGTTTTTTTGAACGTTTGTTGTCATTTTAATGCATGTTAGCTTGTAGAAGAATTTTTTCAAGTTTTCCATTGCATTTCCTTGCTTTCACATGAATGACACTGTTTCTGCACTAATGGTCGTGGTTACGATGACTCGCTTCACACACTTCATTGTTTTCATGTTTTAATGAATCCTTAACTTAATAATTGCATGCATGTTCATTCACTCATGTCTGCACCTAGATTCACACATGCATTCAGTCCTTACTGTTTTCAGTTGCCCGTTGGTGGTTCTGAACTACCTTGTCCTAAACCCTGCCTTACCCAGCTTGCACTGTGCATTGATGTGATGGAAGGCCTTTCCTTGCTCCTAGAAATTATGTAGATCTTGCTTCACACTGGCCTCCTAGGGTGTGCGTAATGCAATTTTCCCGGGTTACTGTCATGCTGACTAAAACTGCACATTGTGTAGTTCCAGTCCTCAGCAGGCCAAGTTGGACTATGTTATGCCTAGTTTTAGTAGTTAGTCAGCTCACTGGTAGTCTAGACTATGATCTACATAGTTCTGGAAGTCAGTCTCCTAGCCTCCCAATGAAAATTGCCAAATTTCCCAGTCAATCACCTATGTGTGTTGCATGTCAGTCTCAAGTTGCTTTTGGTTCTCAACTGAAATTTTTCATTCCATGAGTGTTTCTCTATCTCTAGGTAACACAGGTGTTCATTAGTCTCTCATTAGTACAGGTACAATGGCTTCCAAGAGAGTAGGATCAAAGGACACCATTGAGAGCGCAACTGGATATGTGGTCAAGAAAGTGTCTATGAGCTTGCCCATCTATGAAGACACTACGTTTTTCATAGACAAGGATATCAAGATCAAATGGCAGGACAACAATGACATATTTTCAGGCACCTTTGAGGAGAATCCAGAGGACTGTAGATTAAAATAGACAAGTCTAGCTTGTACCGGGTTGCATGCAGGTATCTCACATTTCCATGCGTGAACATGATCCACTGGATTGTCTCATATATTGATCCAAAGACAATGGTGTTGAGAAGTGTTAGTGGAACAAAACTTGCTACTTTCAGGGTAGAGAAATTTCAGGATATGTATCACTTGTCGTAACTAGTAATCACAATGGATGCACTCTTCACTAGTCCCAGTAGTAGTGCGAACTCAAACTACATCTTAAAGAGCTGGGTGAGAGAGTCCTCTAAGTTCAAGACAACACCCAACCAAGTATACAAGGTCAATACATTGTGCAAGTCTTATCAGTTCTTGGTCATCTTCCTATGCTGCTTATACGACCAAGAGAGCACAGAGACCTTCCTGTAGAGTTGGGTGATTATGTTGGATCAACTGGCGAATGAAGGAATACCTTTCAATTGGTCCAACATGTTGGCTCTTAGGCTGAAGAGGCAAGTAAAAAATGCCCAGCATCCACCCAAGGGTTAGCAAGCAAAGCTATTCATGTTCACCTACATTCTTGATGAAATTTGTGCCCGTTAGCAATTCCCTGGCTTGGGTTGGGCATGGACACCTTCAGAAACCTCTGTGGATATCTATTGCAGGTTATTCTTCAAGTGCAAGTGAATTTATACTACAACTATCAGACCACTTTATCACCCTGGTGTACAGGATGATCTTTGAGCAAGATCTGGCTTGCATGACACAAGTAGCGATGGAGGCATTGGTTAACATATCAGATTGGTATGCCTCACCACTTGGCTCCTTCATCTGAGTGTACAATGTGGAGAAGGCTCCACACGTGTTACCAAAGTTTTTCATGGATAAGATGGTCATGCAAGAGGTTGTATAGCACTCTCAACAGGGTTGTCAGTGAGACTGCACAGGAAGAAGAATGCACCTTGGCCCACTTTTCCTTTGCAAATCGGGTTGTATGAGATCTAGAATCTCAAGCATGTTGAATTCGAGATGGAAAATTTCAAGAGATTCACTTTCGGCACCAGAAGTTTCAATCCATATGACCTACATCACTTAGTGGAGGGCCACTGTGCAAGAGTGTATCATCCTTGGATCCACGAGGCATGTCATTTGCCTGAGGCAGACCCATGGATATTCCACTATAACTCATCATGGCTCAATGAACCAGTCATAGTGGCTGTAGAATGGTTAGCAGTGCAGAAGGCAACAACTTCTCAGAGAGCAGCAACATCAGCAGTAGCAAAGGGAAGCAGACCTGCACATGACAAAGGCAAGATCAAAGTTGCTGATAGTCTAGAGGTGGAGCAAAGATACAATTTCAAATCAGATCCACTTGTATTAAGAGAAACTTTGGAGATTGAGGAAAATACGTGACTTCACAAAAAAAGGATTGCGCAAAGACAGAGGGAGAAGCAGAAACTTGAGGATGTAGAAAATAATTTGCGAGAGTTGAAGCAACAACTAAGGGAAGAAAAAGATCTCTACATAAGAGAGAAGGAAGCGCAACAAGAATAGTAATAGTATGAGACACAACATGCACACATTGATGAAACAACGCCAATATAGGTTATTGATTCATCAGAACAACTAGCAAATAGCAAACAGGGTGAGTAGTCACAGGAGTAGGACTTCGTTCAAGAGATTGAATAAATGTTGGAACAATTGGATACGGATTTGGTTCAGCTACAGTAGGATAAGGGTACATATCTCATGCCCAAAATCCCAGAGGTCACTCCACCAACTTCACTAGATCCGGGAACAGAGAAAGTCCCAAGTGATCAAGGAGATACTGAAATACTTAAGGTTAACCCAGATGCAGATGTGCACAACATATATTTTGATGAGTCATAACATAGAGTTGTGAAATTGTGCAGGGTGCCTGTTATCGCTCCAAGAAACTCTCCTAGGTTGTAGATCAGAGATGCCTGGTAACATATAATATTCAATATTGTTCTCTAAACTATTGGAATAAATGATGGTTTGGATCAAGCTAGATAACCATCTCAGCTCTATTCTCACTCAAGACATGCATGAACACTCTCACCAATACAAGGCTTTAGACCAATAATGCTTAATAATTTATAGATTCAATGGGTATATGGAGAATATTGACTGTACCAACAGACTACATACATAAAAATAAATGAATGGCTAGCTACAAGCAGCAAAAGAGAATACTGATTGTACCGACAGATGCATATATGACCACATATCAATGGCTAGCTATAGGCAGCAAAAGAGAATACTAATTGTACCAACAGATGCATATATGACCACATATCAATGGCTAGCTACAGGTAGTAAAGAAGCTTGCAAATCTAATTCATCAAAGCAGAGATAAAATAACAATTATTTGGCCTTAGACACAAAAGAAAAAATCAAAAAATTGTTCAAGTGCAAGCATAGAATATCAAAGAGAATGGACATTGAACATATAATAGCAAAATAAGCTTATATTTCTAGAAATGAAGATGAGAAGCTTGAAGGAACAACAGAGGAACAGTCTCCAAAAGTTGAACCCTTATTACATTTAGATTTCAGCGTTTTATATGCCTTTTACAATGCTCCTGAGATCTCTAGAAGGCTCAAAGTTTTAATCTATCCCCTCTGTCCCTTAACTATTTGATTCCCTCAAGGCAAGCATGGATTGGAGGTATTTCCTCCTTCTCACAGAGGAATAACAACTTTCAAATATTTTGGGTGCGCTGGCAGGACTATTGATGCTCCATGATCAGTTGTTGTTGTGGTTGTTTTGCACTGTCTATTCTCAGCCTCTATGTTGGTTTGGGGAGGAGCTCCGCATGCTATGGCTCTTTCTATGATTTAACAATGCATTCTTTCTATTTAAAGAAGAACAATGCTGTCCTATGTGGACCTCTGTTGGAAATGATGTATATTTCTGTGTTAAATGGAAAACACAACAACACTAAGAATTCCCACCCCTCTTTGTCCTTTTCTAACTTCAACAGTCCTCGAAATGATTGTTTCCTTTATCAGGTTCACCCTTGGGATTATTGCAAGTCGCATTCAGCTCTCTCCCTTTGTATTTCGTTAAACAATGAAAATACATAAAAATGCAAAAAACATTCAAAATGGGCCTTCCACGGACTTCAAATTTTATCTATTTCACTTCCCGGACCCTTTCAGGTCTGGGCTTCATCATAATTGTAATGTCTCAAGGTTTCCTTTGTATTTTGTTTCATAACGAAATACACGAAAAATCCATTAAAACTGGCTTTGGCACGGACCTGAAATCCTATGAAAAATTGTTTATAATACTGTCGGGACTACAAAATCGGGTCACCTGTATGTATATGTCAAGGCCCTGTCTCTTGGTTTCCACCAATAGCGATCCGGTGATGCGATGTGGGTTGTCGATCTACACGCACGATCGACGGTCCATGTTGAATCATCGATCGTGATCGCTCCTTCCACACAAGCTGCGCCGATATTTCCGATTTGCCTCTGCCAATTGCGACCCGCCGATCCGATCATTAGTGATCGCTAATAGGCGGTGTCCATTACCAATTGCCACTGCCTATGACCCCCAATTTGTGATTTGCTGCTTAGATCAGGATGATTTTCACTTTTTCCCTTCTAAGGGATCTCCTCCCTCGCTTGTTTGACTTTGAATGATCCTTAAGAGGATTTTGAAGACTTAGGGAGTGCTTTGGAGGATATTTGGATCCTTTTAGATGATTTTAAGCGAACTTTGGAGACTTTGGGAGTGTTTTGGATCCGTTTTTGGGCCAAACGCCTCCAAGGCTAACACTGGCTCCTTCTGGGGATGAAATCCTCCCTGTGAGGTTTCAAGAACTACAGAACAATGCCTTTCCTGTAAGAAAACAAGATCAAATCTTCCTCCTAGTGTTGCATTGGGCATGAACTATATTTAACATGAAATAAAAGCCTGAAAAAAACATATTTACAATACCAAGGCTTAAAAATCTTAACTAAAATAAAGTTTGAAGAACAGCCCATTAATTGGGCTATCGAGAACATATCCTCCTTCCTTTAATGGATTCCTTTTGCGAAAACAACCACCAAACTGAAAATTGACCCTTTTTACCTTTCTATCAAAGGTTTCTTTCTCTTGGTCAATGTGCATATCAGCCAATTCATCAAAGACTTGCAAAAGCCTATTGATTTCATCCTCTACTTCAAAAACTTTCCAGCATTTGATATTATCAGGTGACAGGCAGAGATGGTCTATATTTCACCTCCTCTCTATATGCTTTCAGCCTTGGATGTATTGATTGGGAGGTTTTGTACACGTGTTGAATAATAAGGTCTTCTTCATACTTTGTTGTTTCATTTGTGACCTGAAAAGTTAATATAAAAGATGGATCAATGCATTCTTGTGTGGGGGGCATAAGGACTTCACCTATTTCTACAGCTACCTTAGAGCAAGCCCCATCAAAGAACATGTCCCAAATCTGTGGGCCTTCTTCCTCTGTGATCTGGCAAACTAGTTTTTTAAGCTGCATAGAGGCCAACTGATAAGGCTTGGTAATGTCAAGACCGAGCTTGTCCATGACAGCCTTGGGCATTGGATTATGGCTGGCTCCAATGTATAGAAGGCAATTGTGAAGGGTTTCATCATGAATAGATAGAGAAACATAGAATGATGGGGAGTTGTCTTCACACTTTTCACTCATTGGGTTGAGAATAACAGCTAGTTGGTCATCTTGTGGATTTACATAGTCAGTGGAAGCTTGGATGGCTTTAGGCTCAAGAGCCTCAATGATGGATGCTTTGGAGGACTCATTCTTCACTAGTTCAATCAGGGGCACAGGTATTCTTGGATTCTGAATTTGTAATTGAAAACTGAAAGAAGAAGGGGACTTGTCAAGGCCTTTTACCTCTATGGTTGGAGCCTTAAGGATGATAGGATCAACTACTGGTTGCTTCTGCTTATTAACTTGCTATTATGCAGGGACAATAGCTTTATGAGCAGGAGTTTCCTCGATATTATTCACCTTTGACTTCATATTATATTGGTGCTAATCCTCAATTTGTAGAACTGCTTCACCATCCCATTATTGGCTGATCTGGTCATTGAATAATGACTTCTCATAGGCAGCTTTGGTTAAAAGGGTGGCACTACCTTTGTCTTCCATACAATGGATCTCATCATCTTCCTCAAACTCCTCTTCTTCAATGACTGTATTTTGAAAAGGGGTCTTCACCCTTTGGTCTTCATTGGCCTCTTTGTTTCTTTGCAAAATTTGCAAATGCTCATTTGCTCTTCTATATGGATTTGGATTTGGAGGAGCAAAGGTATTAGGAACCCTTCCTTTCCCAGAATGCTGCTCAACATTTAATTTGGAAACTTCAGAGGCTAATGACTCTATCATCTTGGCCATTTTATCTATCTTGGGATCTGAAGATGATGAAGGCTCGCCCCTTTGTCTTCTTCTATTAGCATTACCTTTGAACTTTTCTGCAGCCATGATGTTTGATTCTACTTCTAGGGTTTCATCTTGCATATCAGCCAAATAAGCACATCGCCTCTCCCTCAACAGTAAACAGAAGTTAGAATCAAAGGCACTGGCATAGATGAGTCTAGCAGAGCTAGTGGTGGTTTTTACTTCAGCTGGTATCTTGTTGTACATGCAGTTAAATCTCTTGTTAAAATTAGATAGCAGCTCACCACTTTCCCTTTGCAAATTCCCAAACTCAGTGTGGTAGTAAAGGAGATGCTTCTTATCCCCCCAATGCTTTAGGAATGCATCATATAAGGCCTCAATATCTGCTATATATGCTGGGGTCAATTCCCTGAACCATTTTCTAGCCTCTCCATCTAGGCTTTGGACAAAGACTCTCATCCAGACATCATCTTCACTAATGTCCAGGTTATTAGCATAGCTATAGAATGACTCGAGATGTTATTTAGCTGAAACACCTTTGGTCCTAATGAACTTAGACATATACTTCTGATACTCTCCAGTAGGCATGGCATTCAAAGGAGTGGGCAGTATTAGAGGTCCATACCTAGCAGCTATGATTCTTTCCATTTTGGTAAGTGCTTGTGGACCTGCCATAGCTGTGGTGGCTAAAAGAGTATTTGTTGTCTGAATGATAGAGGGTTGTGGATTGACTGATAAGACTAAAGGAGTATGATGGATAGGAGGTGAGGTTTCCTTTCGGCATACAACAAAAGGAAAACCTAAAGAATAAGGAGCTTTATGAATCTCTAAGATTTTTTCTCTGCTGCTAGTATTAGAAGCTATACTCTGAACATATATTTGTTCTATTACAGGCCTTTCTTGAAGAGATATAGGAGATTTTTTAGGTTTACCTGAACCTGATGCTCCTTTCTGCAATACCTTTCTTTCTTTGATGATCTTTTCAGGGTCAGGTACTGGGTCAACTTGTGACTTCTGAGGATTTCTCCGAGTATGTCTCACAAACTAAACCAGAACTATGAAGTGGAGTCGACAAGAGGTTTGGCCTCTAGTAGAGTCACCAGATAGATGATTACAACCAAAAAAGTGCCCAGACTTGTCTATTATCAAATCTGGATCTATGTCGTTTCCCAGGGAAGCTGAGCTTCAGTTTCCTCTCCCCGGCAATGGCGCCAATTATGTTATCACTCCAAGAAAATCTCCTAGGTTGTAGATCAGAGATGCCTACTAACATATAATCTTCAATATTGTTCTCCGAACTATTGGAATAAATGATGGTTTGGATCAAGCTAGATAACCATTTCAACTCTATTCTCACTCACGACATGCATGAACACTCTCACCAATACAAGGCTTTAGACCGCTAATGCTCAATAATTTATAGATTTAATGGGTAGATGGAGAATACTGACTATACCAGCAGATTGCATACATAAACATAAATGAATGGCTAGCTACAAGCAACAAAAGAGAATATTGACTGTACCGACAGATGCATATATGACCACATATGAATGGATAGCTATAGGTAGTAAAGATGCTTCCAAATCTAATTCATCAAAGCAGAGATAAAATGACAGTTATATGGCCTTAGACACAAAATAAAACATGAACAAATTGTTCAAGTGAAAGCTGAGAACAACAAAGAGAATGGACATTGAACATACAATAGCAAAAGAAGCTTATATTGCTAGAAATGAAGATGAGAAGCTTGAAGGAACACCGGAGGAACAGTCTCCAGAAGTTGAAACCTTATTACATTTAGCTTTCAACCTTTTATAGGCCTTTTACAATGCTCTTGAGCTCTCTAGAAGGCTTGGAGTTTTAATCTATCCCCTCTGTCCCTTAACTATTTAATTCCCTGAAGGCAAGCATGGCCTAGAGGTTTTCCTCCTTCTCACAGAGGAATAACAACTTTCAGATATTTTGGGTGCGCTAGTAGGACTGTTGATTCTCCATGATCAGTTGTTGTTGTGGCTACGTTGCGCTATCTATTCTCGGCCTCTATGTCGATTTGGGGAGGAGTTTCACATACTGTGGCTCTTTCTATGATTTAACAATGCATGCTTTCTGTTTAGAGCAGAACAACACTGCCCTATGTGGACCTCTGTTGAAAATGATGTATATTTCTGTGTTAAACGGAAAACACAGTAGCGCTAAGAATTCCCACCCGTCTCTATCCTTTTTAGACTTCAACAGTCCTCAAAATGACTAATTCCTTTATCGAGTCCACCCTTGGGGTTATCGCAAGTCACATTCAGCTTGCTCCCTTTGTATTTCGTTAAATAACAAAAATACATAAAACTGCGAAAAAAGCATTGAAAATGGGCCTTCCGTGGACTTCAAATTTTATGTATTTCACTTCCTGGACCCTTTTAGGTCCGGGCTTCATCACAGTCATAATTCCCCAAGGTTTCATTTGTATTTCGTTCCATAACGAAATACACAAAAAATCCATTAAAACTGGCTTTGGCACAGACCTAAAATCCTATGAAACATTGTTTATAATACCGTCGGGTCCACAAAATCGAGTCGCTTGTATGTATATGTCAAGGCCCTGTCTCTTGGTTTCCTCCGATAGTGATCCAGCGATGCAATGTGGGTTGTTGATCTGCATGCATGATCGATGGTCCACGTTGAATCGCTAATCACGGTCGCTCCTTCCACACAACCTGTGCTAATACTGTTGATTTTCCTCCGCCGATTGCAACCCGCTGATCCGATCATCGGTGATCGCTGATCGGTGGTGTCTAGCGCCAATTGCCACTACCTGTGACTGCCAATTTGAAATTTTCTGCTTGTATCTGGGCCGTTGATCAGCCAAATCTAACAGTTGCTATGTATTCTTAGGTTTTAAGCTTGCGATAATGGATTTTCACAGTTTTTTGAAGTGTTTTAGCCTCCCGATAATGCACTTTTGCCCTTCCAAGGGCTCTCCTCCCTTGCTTGTTTGACTTTGAATGATCCTTAAGAGGATTTTGAAGACTTAGGGAGTGCTTTGGAGCATATTTGGATCCTTTTGTATGATTTTAAGAAAAATTTGGAGACTTTGGGAGTGTTTTGGATCCATTTTTGGGCCAAACACCTCCAAGGCTAACAGTGCCCACCCCAAATGTCCATGTATCTCTTGCGAATTTTCAGGAATGAATGATAATGTCCAATGTGCACAAACATACAATTGTATTAGGCGATGCTACAAAGGCATATGCCGAAACCACCAACTCAAGTGTGAGATTCTTGAGGGATGAGAATGAGCACATGGCTAAGGAATTGCAAGTGGCCAAGCAAGGAGAAGAGCAAGCTACAACATCCATCAAAGCAGAGTTGAAGAAAGAAATACTTGATGATGTATCATATCTTGAGACAATCATGCAGAAGTTTTACTTCAGGTTCGTCACTGTTCATAAGTCAGTAGTCCATCTTAACAGTTGGCAGTAGCATTGTGCTAGGAGAGCACGCATCTTGATAGACATATACACTATTGTCGATCACATGCAGATGGACAATGAGGTACAAGGGAGCCTCGTTGTATTTGCCAAAGATGATCAAGCCAAAGGTTGTGGAGTTGAAGGCACACGTCTAGAGTCAATTTCGGAACTATGAGGAACTCCCACAACTCATCACCAGCTTATAGGCTTCACATGCATGAGTGTTCAGGAGCTTGGATGTCATTGTGTACAAGCATGAGATCCCATCCATTGGCACACTCACGAAGGTGAAAGAAAATAACTAAGTCTGATTGGAGCTGGACATGTACTTCAAGCAATTAATGTGCATAGCCACCAGCGCAGACTTACAAATGAGTTCAAACACTATGCACCAGTATGTCGTTGGTCTGGTTGCACTCAAGGCCATGATGCACATGCTATCTGATGAGTTGGATAGAGGTTCCAAATTAGTGTACCCAAATGCAACAAAGGCAAGAGTTCACTTTCAGAAGGATGTCACCCCAGAGTATGCAAACACCATAACAGACTATCAATCTTGGCATCAGTTCACCACCATCAATCACCAAGAGGATGTCAACGATTTAGTATTCCCATGGTCATTTGAGTCTCAGTGATGCCTTGCATGGCTTACTCGAAACCATTTTTGTCTAACATGGGTACATGTGCATATTGTATTGTGAACATGTTGTAAAGTGAAAGAACAAGTGTCAATAGTAGAATGTAAACATTGATGTGTAAGTTGAAGAGTCATGAGTGTAGTTGAAGAGTCACAGAGGGGAATGTCAAGGGTCACCACACCCTTTGCTATATATAGAACCTCATAACTCATTATATAGGATTTTGGGAGCCAAGCTTCTGATAGGTATAACTTAGAGAAAGCTTGGAGTGTATTGTAACAAGCCTTGGCTTCTCCACAGTGCAGAGCTAGTACATTTCTTTGGAGGAACAGGTGGCAATGACTATAACATTCCAATATTGGGGAGAGTGGCTGTCATGGTTGTATGTATGATTGGATCTTTCACTCTTTTAATATAACATAGCCATCACGTTATTGTTATTGTAGTTTGACTATCCTGGTTACTCTAACGATGTATGTAGTTGTAATTTACACATGTATGTATGGACTATTCTGTATGTGTTTTTATGAATCTTATCAAAGTGTGTTGTTGGTATAAATCATCACTTTGGATTGTCGGCTATCTTGCTTTACATCTCATGACGTCTTTCAGCTCGTGTCTTCCCTTTCAAGCTGCATGCTATCACAGACTTCTAAGGGGTGGACTCTCCTCCCCTTCCATGTGTTAGAGCCTTTCACACACCTTCCCTAGCTTGCTGCAAGGTCATACCCTTGCTTCCAACAAGGACATATTACTTATCTCTACGTGCAACTGCAGTGAAGGCGATACTGTACTACCCACTATTGGGACTCCTACTCCAAACAGATTGAGGTCTAGTTGGGACTTCTTACGGGGGAGATCCCCTGACATGTTGGCGGTTCCAACACCATCAATAGAAGGTTGAATTGTAACGAATGAGGTTGATAAATGATTTTGAATGTGCTCTGATATTTGGGAGAAAAGTTTTTTTTTAATTGTTAATTAGTTAACAAATTTTATTTAAAGTTTAGAATTGTTACTATCATCCTTTTAAAATATCATAAGACCTCCTCTCTCAAATTTAATAGTGTATTAAACATTCATTAAGTGATAAGTTCAATGTGAAGAATATGTATGTGAAGGTTGAATTGGAATGATGGAGATTAAATATTTTAATGAATTAATTTACATATTCTTCTGGGTTTCTTTTAATTTCATTGAATTCAGTTAGAAAATAATTGTGATCCTTCTTTTCAACCCATATTTATGTGAAAACATTCTATAATTCTTCCCAAGTATTAATAGAATTAGCAGGAATTTTTTTGAACCACATCCTTTCTTCTCCATCCAGTGACTGCAGAAATAATGTCATCATTACATCTAGATATTCAACATTTAAATTTTCAGCAAAGGCACAAAAAGAGGAAACATGTTTCTCTATTGTTACTTCATCTTCCCTTGTAAACCTGGGTCACAATTTAAGATAATCTTCAGGGATAGCATTCATTGGTTGAGGAAGATTTAAAGCTGCATATTTGTTTAAAAGAAAAGATGGGATAGCCATGTTTGAATTTTGGAGGGGTACATAAGAGATTATTGCCTGGAATACAAATGATTGAGGTGGGATAACAAAAATAGGAATTGGTTGAATGACAGAAGAAATAATTTGATAAAAAACTAAAAAATCTCTCTTTGATTTGTGGAAAAGAAAAGGATACTAACTCAAATAATTCTCCTTCCAATCTAGGTTCTAGAAAAATATTTTGATGAGAAGATAAGCTTTCTTGAGAAAATTCAAGGTTCTTCACAACTTCTTTTGAATGAAAGTTCCTAAGAAATTGTGGAACAGAATCGATACCTGGAGCAGATAAAGTAGGGCTTGGATTTACTCGGGACTTTGCTTTCCAAACACTTTGAGCAATTAATTTCTCTAGATAAGAAAGGATATGATATTTCTAATGTGAGGTATCAAACCTCGTGTGAGGATTTTTTAGAGCTAGGACTATTTTTCTTGGTGAGAGACTCAACCTAGAAATTTTCTTTGCTCACTAGACAAAGAAGTAACTACAAAGAGAAACCCAGGGAAAAATAACTGCATGTCTCTGATCCTCGAAAATGGTGCCAAAAAATGTTGTACGTTTGAAGACAACCTCCAACCTAGGAGAAGTCAGTGCCCAAGACATTTGTTAAGAACTGCGATGAAATAACTTTTTTGTCCCATTGTTTTGAAACCCCATAAATTAAAATTATAATAGTAGTGCTTCTTAATCTTCTATCGGAAAAATAGTCTTTCAAAGTGGCCTTCTGATGTTGGATACAATTTTAATGGTTGTATAGTGAGAAAAGATAATGGAAAGTCTTTAACAACAGAATTCTTAATGCATAATATTTTGTCTTTAACTTTAGAGGAAATATGTAGATAACATGGAATCAAGTATAGAAAAGAGGAGCACATAATTGAGGCTCTTTTAACTTTAACTCACAGGAATAAGATTTTGTAGAATTGTAAAATTAAATGCCAACAACCTCATTACTCTCTTCTATAGAAGAAAAACATAAGATGAAAGATAACAAAAATCATATATCATACTCAACAAGTGTCTGAAATCACTTTTAAATATTTATTCAAATCCACATGAAGATTGAGAATATAAGTGGTTTTTTCTTCTAAGGTCTAAAAAATCAGAACCCTCATTTCTCCTTCTCAATTGATTTTTATACAAAATTTAAAAAAGGGACAGTTATGAAATTGTCAATTGCCAAAACTGTTAACCTCCTAAACTAATTTGAAATTCCTTTTTCTTTCGAACATTACATTCTTAAAAGAAGAAAAAATAAATACATCGTTTCATAAATATTGAAAAATATTGTCGCATAACAGGTGGCATCAGTTGATTGAGTAAGTTGGGACTCTGGTGCAGTTGAAGGTCCAGCTTCTGCACTTGCTATTGTTGGTGACATCCATTCCCTGCATTTCTTCCAAATAGTTGTGTCTGAACTTGGACTCTTGACAAACCTAGTATGTGCCATTTTGAAGTTTGTAATTATGTTGTATGTTGGCTTGTCAACAAAAAGGGTTCTCATTAACCATAATAGCTGGAAATCTCTATGTAAATAGTTCACAATTGTTACTCCTTTAAGCATTGTTGTTCTCTCATGAGTAGAACTGATTTTTTGCTTGGCCTCAACCAGTAAAGTATCATAGGTCTCCCACAGTCATAAATTTCCCTACATGTCCCAACATGAAGGAAAACCTGCTCTAGTTCTCTTATCAAAATCAATATTGAATTTCATTACAACTTCTTTAACCTCTATCAATTTTGTCTCTATTGTCTTCCTGTATAAGTTTTTGACAATCATTTTATTTATATTTAAGTCATACTCAGTTCTGTCTTCAACTCCTTTTTCTCTTAATTCCTATGAAGATCTTGAGTTAAGGAAATTAATCATTATCTTAGAAAAATGAGCTCGTTGTTGTAATTTTTGCTTGCTACCAGTAATCAAATTTTCCTGGTCTCTGATAGTGATTTTCTCCTCTTCAACTATATATAAGGATTCCCAATTATTCCTTACAGTATGAAATATATCATTCCACATAATCTCTCTTTCTTTAATAAGGGACATATCTCCCTTCACTTTTTGCTTTAGTTCTTTGATTTCTTGCGAAGCAATCTAAAATTCATTTATGTACTTCATAGTATTTTCCTTGGACATGGTCAATTCCCTTTCAGTGGATTTTATAATTTTCAAAGAATTATCATACTATATTTGAACTCTCTTCATTTAGTTTTCAAATATTTGCAACTCAGTCATCAATCTAGTCATTTTGTCAGCTAGGTCTTCAAAATATCCTTGTACTAGGATAGTACAAACATGAGAGTCAATTTTTTGTTGTAAAACAAAAATCATTTCTTTCATATTGGAAATCTCATCATTTTTTTGTAAGAGTTCATTGGTCAATGCGTCCTTTTCTTTTTGTACTTGTGCCACTTCTGAAGACATAGGACGTTCCATAGAAGGCAACCTCAATTTTTCCCAGAGCACCTGAATCTCTGTTTCGGCTCCTTGCAATAATTTTTGAACATCACTTCTATCCTTTGGATTGACACCAATTTTAACAATCAATTTCTTTAACTCCTCATTCTTAGTATCAAAGCTATAGAATTTTATTTTCTATTTTCAATTGATTGACCACATTCTGTAACAAAGCTTCAACTTTGATAGTAGCCAAGGAATTTTTGTTCAAATCACAATAAATCAATTCCCCCGTCTGCCTATGTAAATTATTTTTGTCAAAAAGTGGGATCTCTCTAGCATTTACTGTCAAGTTGACAGTCTTGAAACCTGATGAAGCAAAGATAGTCAAAGCAGAGGGGTGAGAGAAAGATATTTAAAGATGATTCCTCTCCAAGTCCATGGCAGAAAGAAATCTAGTTTAGTAATTTGAGATGGAATGAGCTTCTAATTGGGACTCCATGTTTTCTCTGACCTTTTTGTTCCTTTCTTCAATCTGAGAATATAATTTTTTTTTATAATGGGAACAAAAATCTGAGAAACCTCTTCTGGAATAGGGGAAGAAGGTGTGAAAATAAATTCCTCCAATTGCAACTAAAAACCTACTATTGGTGAAGAAATCCCCCCTTCAGATAACTTAAAACCTTTTAGATCCTTTATCTACTTCTTCTTTGAAATCAATAACATCTTCATTGCCTCTTTTCAAATTATTTTCACTTGGATGAGGAGTTTTGACCTCCATCCCTCCTGTTAGACTAGTTTGTCCACCATTTATTAGCTTCTTAACATCTGGTCTAAGCTCATGTACATAGGGAGCATAGGCATTCTCGAATCTTCTATTTGAAAAAATATGGTGAGGGTCATATGCCCATTTCTCTCCCAGCTGCAAATTCATATCTTCAAAAACTTTCTATACTTCTCTTATAGCTTACCTATTATTTACAATAAAAGGTCCCATTGTCCTTGGAAATTTAAAGAAATGCCCCTTCTTTGCTGGAACAAAATGTATTTTTTCAACATTAAAACTCTTCCTAATAAATTCTAATGAAAACAACCTCATTGGCACAAATATGGGGAGTCTGTAGGGGACAACTTCTGCTCCATATAATCTGATTTCTACATAATCTTCAAATAAAACCCAATCATCTACTTTGACATCTTTACTGAGCTAAAAAAAATATTGGGCCTTTGGTACTATGCAAGGTGAAGGAGAGTTGCTTATGATTGAATAAGAAACTGATAAAAAGGAAGTCGTGAAATACATTAAGCCCTCATTATTTGCATTACTTCTTACCACATATGTCCAAAACACCATTTACTATTTGTTCTTGTGAAGATCCATGATATTCAATCCTAGGCACATAAATATTTCCACATGAGTATATAAGTCGAGATAAGTAATTAAATAAGGAAATATGAAACATCTAGTGAGGAAAATATCTGTTAATTGGGAATTAACCATCTTTTTCGAGAAAGCAGGTATGTCAAAAATTGCTCTAGGATTCATCATCAAACTAAACATTCCCAGGATATCTATGTTAATAATAGTTGTATCTTATTTTCCCAAAATCTTGGCCAAAATTGGAAGAATAGGTATAAGCTTCTCAACAAAAGTATCCAAAGGGAAATGGGTGGGTTCCAAAGGCAAATGCTTCCCAGCAGGCATTAAAAAGCAAGTTAATTGAGAATAATTTGACTCAAACATATTTTTAAAGGTAGACAATATGATTTCAATTGAGAAATAAGTATAGGAATTTGAAGAAGGAAAACACAATGCTTGGAATCAAAAGGGAAAATACTTGGAAGAAATTCCCCCCCAATTTTTTCATGGAAAAACATATATGTGGATAGAGGGCAGAGACTAACCAATAATTTTTTTTTGGAAAAACATATGTTTGAGGAATTATTACAACTAAAAAATGAGACTTAACAGTACAAACATATTCAGGAGACTCAGCTTAGTTGAGTAGGACATGCTGGTGAAATTCTACGAAGTCAATGGAGCAAATTGGTTCAAATTCATCCCTTTAGGTGTCCATTAATGGAATATGAGAAGAAGAACTTGCTAGAATGGCTTTCTTGGAAATTTTGAAAGTTAGGATGCAAAATATATCGTACAAATACTTGATTAGTGACGAGTGATGCTGACTAGAGCTATGATTTGTACAATTTCAATCCATGGAAGAGGGAGCAAGGAACAATGATAAATAGGATGAGTAGGAGTAACGCGCTTTATGGAAAGACATAGAAACATGAGGGAAAACAAAATTAAATCTAGACATGGGGTTTTTGAATTGATGACATCGTGACAAGATGGATGAGGTGGTGGGTGATGTGGTTGATGAGGTGGTGGAGGGGTAACGGTGACAGGACAATGATGAAGTAGTGACAGGACAAATAGATAACAACCACGCTCACTTGTCAGCGTATTATGGGGGCGCACTCCTATATGGAGGAAATTCGATGGATTCCCCCCGTAACGCATATGCATCATTGATCTATGCCCAATAAAGTTTTCTAAAAATGTTTACCGAGGCACCTGGTGGGATAACTATTAGACATATAGTGTCGCCAAGTTTTCTCCATATGATGCACCCCACTTGTACTCTCCATCATGCCCGTCAATTTAAATGACATTTAAGCATTGTCAACTTTGGCGAATGGCGACCCACCATAATCTTATTAACCTTAAGTCTGCATTAGAACTTGATCACCACCGCTTCATATACCATTACAAATTAATTAAAATTCAAAATCAAAACTTTTACCCTTGATTTTTTTTTGAGTACATATATACATACATATCTCTCTCTCTCTCTCTCTCTCTCTCTCTCTCTCTCTCTCTCTATATATATATATATATATATATATATATATATATATATATATATATATATATATATATATATATATATATATATATATAGAATACATGGAGAGAAGTAAAACGAGCTACAATAGTTGGAAAAGAAAAGAAAGGGAAAGGGAAGAAATCCCTATCCAAAGGAGATTTTGGTTAGGAAGGTAAGAAGGACTTGCCGAAGATTAAATGTTTTCACTGTCATGAGCTAGGACACTATGCCATGAAGTGTCCACACAAGAAGGATGACAAGAAGCCCTCAGGAGGAGTGGTAGGTGAAGCTCTAGCTTCACAATTTGAGTTGGATTTCACACTCATTGCATGCATGGTGACATCGGTGATGGGTAGTGTGTGGTATCTGGATAGTGGAGCCTCATTCCATATGATGGGAAATAAAGATTTTTTCAGTGACTTGGAGGAGAAGTACCTCTAGATGCACATCGAGATGGGAGATGATGGAAGGTATAGCGTGACCGATATTAGTACAATTACTTATCAAAGGGAGTCTAGTTCTTCTCTCACATTAAAAGATGTCATGTATGTTCTGGGTCTAAAGAATAATTTAGTGTTAGTTGGTATGTTGGAATACTATGGCTACGATTTGATATTTAGAAAAGGAAAGGATTTCCTTAGACATATCGCCACGGGACAAGTGAAGCAGATCGAGGTTTAGGTGAAGAACCTCTACAAATTGGATGTAGAAGGAAGTGTTTCTTTGAGAAAAAAATTAGATAAGGTGCAGAGCTGAGACATCAGTGAATTATGGCATAGGATACTTGGCCATTTTCACCATGGAGCCTTGAAGATCATGAAAACAAATTCTACTGGACATCCCAAGGGTGCACTAGAGCAGTTCGATACATGCAAAGGGTGTGAACTAGGGAAGTACACCAAATCCACCTTTCGTAATAAGGATAATAGAGAGAAAGAAGTCCTTGAAAGAGTTGACTCAGATCTGTGTGGGCCTTTCTTGATAGCCTCCACTACCAAGCACAAGTATTATGTTATATTTGTAGATTATTTCTCACATAAGTGATGGGTTTTCTTCATGTAGAAGAAAGACCATACATTCTCCAAGTTTTGTGAATTTAAATCATATTGTTGAGAAAGAAATTGGTAGGAAAGTGAAGGTTCTCAGGAGCAATAACAATGGTGGATATGTTTCGAATGAGTTCAATAAATTTTGTGCATCAGAAAGCATGTGATGGGAGTTGATAGCACCACATAACCCACGACAGAATGAGGTGGCTGAGAGGAAGAACATAAGTATTGTGGGAGTTGCATGGGTGATGTTGCATGATTAGGACCTACTATTTTGATTATGGGATGAAGCATACAACACAGTGGTATATGTACAAAATAGGCGTCGTCATTGGATTCTCAAGATGAGTACACCAGAAGAAGCGTTTTTAGGGAAGAAACTATATGTGTCACACTTCAGGATCTTGGTTCATCAGTTTACTATCATGTTTCCAAGGATGCGAGGAAAAACCTAGAGATGACAGCTAAGTTGGGCATATTTTTGGGGTACATTGATATACCTCACAACTATCGAGTGTACCTACCATCTCACAGGATGACAGTTGTTGGTAGCTATGTGAATTTCGATGAAGAGAAGGCCATGAGATGTTTGCTTGAGAGGGAACTTCAGTTACAAGCAGATGAGGATATTTTGGCTCCAAAGAAGAACCTTAGGATGATGTGGAGTAGCCACAAGAAGAGGAGCAGAGAGTGGAAGCACCCACTCATGCAGAGACATCTAGAGATAGAAGGAAGTGCGCCAGGGAAGTTAATAGATTATTGCATGATGCTAGAGAGAATGTGGGAGCACCCAGACCAAAACGCAGGCAGAGGAGGTCACTAGATTGGTACACTAGGTACATGGCTCTGATGACTGAGCTAGTTGAGACAGAACCATCCTCATTCAAGGAAGTAGTGTAGAAGCCACTGTGGGTTGATGCCATGGTAGAGGAATATGATTCCATAGTCAGAAATAGTGTTTGGGAAGTTCTCCCAAGACCAGAGAACAATTCAGTGGTAGGTTCAAGGTGGATCTATGATTTGAATTGGATCATTATTTAAGCAAGTAGTATAAAAGCCAGTGTGGGTTGATACCATGGTAGAGGAATATGATTCCATAGTCAGAAATAGTGTTTGGGAAGTTCTCCCAAGACCAGAGAATAATTCAGTGGTAGGTTCAAGGTGGATCTATGATTTCAATTGGATCATTATATTGCTTTTCATCCATCTTGATGCATTTGGAGTGGAAAAAGTGGAGGAATGAGCTCACAGGACCGTTTTTATGGATGGGACCCAGTTTGGCGAAACAGGGTATGAAACCTTCCGGGAGCGTTTCAAGGGACCAAACGACTTTTTTGGGGGTGAAAATTTGTTTCTTAAGTGAAGAACATTTTCTTTCTATTCTAAACACATAGATATTTCCAACGGTGCAACAATCATGTCAATCAGAGTCTATATGCAAAAGTTATGTCACTAAGAAGTTGACCTTTATGTTTTCACACCTATAGTTTCAAAGGATGTCATGTCAGCCCCCATTATTCATGGAAAAGGGGCTATCCACGTGTTTTTGATGTAAAATACTCTATAAGAATCTATTTTGTAACTCTAGTAGAGAGTTGATGTAGTCAAACTTAACCACTAGTAGGATATCAAGTTTTTTTATAATCGGGCCACAAGGAGGAAGAGGCATTTCATTCTATCGAGAGAATTTTGTTCCATAGTTGAGGAAAGATAGCTAGGAGAGATAGGAGGTAGAAAAAAAAGAAAATATATGTGCACTGTAGCAGCCCAAGGGTCACAAACATTACTTCTTTATATCTGTAGCCATATTTCTAGACTGAGAAAGAGAGCGAAGTGGCCTCACCTTCTAGTTGGGGTTTCTCCCGAAAGGGTTTCCCAGAGAGCATATATTGTGTATTATGTGCATGTGGGATTATTTTTTCTTTCTCTACTTTTCTTCTTGATTTACTTTTACATGCATGCACTAATTACAGTTAATTTTATGGACCTAAAAATTAAATAAAAGTGTAATAGTGTAGAATCTCAGATTTTTAATATAATATTATTAGATCTGTTGTGATGAACTATCCAGTGGAATATCCATCGTAGTTTATGGATCATTTGGTATCAAAGAAATTTTATTTGGGTATTTTGTGGAGATTTCAATTATCTAGATCGATAAAGTCGAAAATCGTAAAACCCTAATCATGGGCGACAAATTTGTGAATGAACCTCGTGATCCTACAGAGGTGAGGTTTTCGCAGCTCAAAGAACAAGTCGCAGATATAAACCACAATGTCAACCTCATCATGGAGGCCCTAAGAAATAAGCTAGGCATATTTGGAGAAGAAGGGGGTTCGAATGCAACAAACAAATTAGAAAGGGGATCAGGAGATCGGGAAGACACGGATAACCTACCAAAGAAAGAACCCAGAAAAGATCAACCTAGTTTGAGTGTTGTGAACCAATACATATTTAAAGTGGAAGAAAAAGTTGATATCAAGTTGTACGATGGCAAGATCGATGCGTTGAAGCTAAACCATTGGTTGCAACAATTGGAAGTTTATTTCAATGTCCATCAGATCGAGGAAGGGCAGAAGATCTCATTCATGCAACTGAAATTGGAGGGCCATGCACTGACTTGGTGGGAGAGCCACACGGAAACCCTGAGGTTAGAGGGAGAACCTCCAGTGACTAAGTGGGAGGATTTCAAAACCCTCATTAAGTCACAATTTTATCACGTCGGGTACATGGGAGACCACTGGATCTGGTGGCATTACTTCAGGAAAAATTCGTGCCAAAGCGTGCAGGAGTACACCACAAAATTTAGAAGGGTGGCTATAATGTTGGGTATCTCTCCAAAGAACCTAGATGTACTCCTCAAATATTCAGGGGGTTCGCACCGCAATCTACTTGAGAAAGTGATGTTGTTCAAGCCCAAAACCATTTACGAGGCTTGTGTACAGGCACAATACCTGGAGAACATAGGTCTGAAAAGAGCTTAATCAAGGGGATCAAAGAAAAAGGAGCAACAAGATGCTTCTAAGGAGGGAACGGAGAAGAAAAAATGGGGAAAGGATAAAAAGACAGAAGCCACAAAACACCAATGAAAAGATCCTAACAACCACTGCAACCACTACAACATTGATGACCATACAGAGGAGGAGTGTCGGAAGTTGCATCCAAAGCTAAACGCGAAGAACAAGAAGAAAGATAATAAGAAGAAGAATCTCATGGCCACTGCTTTGAGCAACCAAGTTGAAATAAGCTCAGACGTGGACGAGAAGATCGTTTGCACATCAGTGCAGAAGTAGGTGAATCTGAGTAGCCTTCAGCAACAAGAAGAGAAAGAGATGACCAAACTCTTCCTTGTAAAGATACAGGTCAAGAAGACAAATATTGATTCTTTGTTTGACTTAGGATCGCAGGAAAATCTCATTGCAGCAGATCTGGTCAAGAAGTTGGGGCTGGAAGTTCGTGATCGTTGAAACCTATATCCCCTGGGATGGGTACCTAAGGATTTAAAGCTCTAGGTAACAAAATAGTGTAAAATTAGGTTTTCTATCAGTGCTAATTCTATTGATGAAATAGATCTAGATGTGGTTCCCCTTGATGTTTGTGGAGTCATGTTTGGTAGTCCATAATGTACATGTGTGATGCAATATTCATGAGGAGGTATAACTAGTATTGTCTTATCAAGGATGGAAAATCATTCGTCATCAATGCACACAAAGGCAAGTTGGAAATTTCACTAGTAAGTGCCAACCAAGCCAAGAAATTGATCAATTCCAGCAAGAAGCATGTTTTATTGTTTTTAAGGGAAAATCAGTCTATAGAGGAGTCAATAAGAGGCAAGACATCCCTAGAGGGGTGTACTAAGACACACAATTTTTTTTTTGGAGCAGTTACAGGAATACAAGGACATGTTCCGAGAGCCTAAATCACTACCCCATAAGAGAGAAGTGGAGCACGATATCTAGCTATTGCCAAACTCACCATTGCCAAATATTGGGTTGTACATGCAGTCTATTATAGAAGCGAGGTGAAGAAACAGTTGTAGCAACTGCTGGAAGAGGGTGTGATTCAACCAACTAAATCACCATGTGGGTCACCCATCATCATTGTGCCAAAGAAGGATGGGACTTGGCAGATGTGTATAGATTACAGGGCGTTGAATAAAATCACACTAAAGAACAGATACCCCCTGCCCAAGATAGACGATCCGCTAGGTTAGTTGTAGCAAGCAAAGTATTTCACCAAGCTAGACTTGAAGTCTGGATATCACGAGGTTTGCATCAAATAAGAAGATACATGGAAGATCACCTTCAAAACTAGGCAAGTTTGTATGAGTGGTTAGTTATGCCATTTGGCTTATGTAATGCACCAATTACATTTATGAAATTAATGAATGATGTATTGTGCCCTTTTATAGATTCATTTGTTATTATGTATTTGGATGATATACTAGTATATAATGCTACCTCGGAGGAGCATATTTCACATTTGATGCAGGTGCTGAAAACATTGAAGAAGCACCAGCTACTTGAAAATCTCAAGAAGAGTGAGTTGTTCAAAAGTGCTTGGTTTATTTGGGATATGTGATTGGGGGAGGAGAATTGAAGATAGATCCTTCCAAGATGGAGGCCATCAAGAAATGGCTAGTTGCTACTAATCTTACTGAGCTTAGGAGTTTCATTTCAGTAGCGCAGTGGCTGAGGAAACTCATGCCCTTGTTTTTAGTGGTAGCAGCACCGATCCATGCCATAATAGCAAGTGGCAAGAGTTTCCAGTGGGCATAAGGGCAACATAAGGCTTTCGATGAGTTAAAGAAGAAGATCAGTGAAGCACCAATTTTGGCATTACCAACCTTTCAACGACCCTTTGAAGTGGAGATAGATTCGAGTGGGTATGTTATGGGTGTTGTCTTGATGCAAGGATGAAGGCCTATTTTCTACCATTCTGATGTATTTCATGGGGAAGTTTTTAACTGCCCTACCTACGATAAGGGTTTCTATGCCATGGTGCAAGCTGTGAAGAAGTGGAAGGACTATCTAATGGGAAAGGAGACAATAATCCACATGGATCACTAATCGCTATAGTACATGCATGCCCAGAATAAGCTACAACAAACTAGACATTACAAGTGGATGGGGTTTTTACAACAGTTTAATTGGTGATCAAGTATAAGATGGGAAACATAAACAAGTTGGTCGATATGCTTTCAAGGCCACCCACATCAAATATTATAGCTTTGGGGACTCTTATGCACATGGAGCCATTCACCCATGATGCATACAGAGAGGCATATTCAGAAGATGAGGACTTCAAGGAGGTGTATCAATAGTTACAGAGTTAAAGACATGTGCATGATGGTGACAACACCGTTGAATAACATCTCCAGGATGGGTTACTCTATACATTGGATAAGCTATGTGTTCCTAAAGGTGAGCCTTTGCAGCTGCTTAGAGAGGCTCACACCTCAAAGGTTGGAGGGCACTTTGGTGTAGGGAAGACCATGTCTAACTTATAGAGGTATGTGTAATGGTCGAAGATGCAAGAACAAGTAGCTAAGTTCATAAGAGGATGCATTCTTTATTGTATGAACAATCCTAGCAACAGGAAACAGGGTCTGCATCATCCCTTACCTATACTTGCTCATCCTTGAGAAATCATTTCCATGGAATTTGTGGGAGGCTTACCGAGAACCAGGAAGGGACATGAATACCTATTCGTGGTAGTTGATAGGTTTAGCAAGATGTGTGTTCTGATGCCATATAAAAATACCATCAACGGACAAGAAGAAACAAACTTGTTCTTTGGACAGGTTTGGGTAGAGTTTCGGATACCAAGGAGTATCATTTCAAACAAGGATACAAGATTTCTCAGTGCATTATGGAATACATTGTGGGAGGTGATGGACATGAAGTTGAAGAGATCTAAAGCATTCCATCCACAGATAGATGGGTTGACAAAAGTAGTCAATAGGACTTTGGTGCAGCTTATGAGGGGTTACAACCAGAAGAATCCGAAGACCTGGGATGAAAATATGGTATATATACAACATTCTTAGAATAGAGAGGTCCACAGTTCTATAGGAAAGTCTGCATTTGAAACTTGTTTTGGATATTTTCCACCTTCACCTTTGGATATTTCATATGGGAAACAAGGAGGAGTGAAGGAATACATTAGATGAGATGCTTTGAGGGCTGAAAAATTTATAGAGAAGATCATGTAGATCCATCTATAGGTATAGGAAACATTGTATAAGTCATAGGTGAAGTATAAGGCCAAGCATGATCAGCACATAATAGAGAAATCATTCAAGGTGGGAGACATATTATGGCTATAGTTGAATAAGGAGAGGTTGTAGGGGATTGGTAAGAAAATCAAGGCTCTAAGGTATGGTCCCTTTGTGATACTAGAAAAGGTGGGTGATAATGCTTATTGACTAAGTTTACCACCATATATGTGCATTTACTCAGTTGTAAATGTAGAGAATTTGAAACTCTATGAGCCTCTCATGCTAGATCAGGAAGAGGAACATGTCCTCCCTTCTGTGGAGGATTTGGCACCAGATACTCAGGCATAGATGAAAAAAGATACATTTTTATAGAAGAGGTCCATAACTACAATACAAGGGCAACAAGACCTTTGGAAGTTTGGGTTGAAGGTACAACTTCCAAGCAAAGCTAAATGGTACACCATAGAGAAGGTGAAGGAAAAATTTCCTCACCTCATTTAGTAAAGGCTTTTGGGGACCAAAAGCCTCCCAAAATGGGGAGGTGTGATCTGAATTGGATCATTATATTGTTTTTCATCCATATCGATGCATTTGGAGTGGAAAAATTGGATGAATCATCTCATGGGATCGTTTTTACCGATGGGGCCCAATTTGGCAAAACAGGGTATGAAACCTTTGAGGAGAATTTTGAGGGATGAAACAACATTTTTTGGGGGTAAAATTTTTCCACATACATGCAACACCATTTTATTCTATTCTACACACGGATCTTTCCAGTGGTGCAATAATCACATTAATCAGAGTCCGTATGCAAAAGTTAGGTCACTCAGAAGTTGACCTTCATGTTTTCACACATATAGTTTGGGAGGATGTCGTGTCAGCACCCATTATTCATGTAAAAGGGGCTAGCCATCTGGTTGTGATGTAAAAAACTCTAGAAGAGGCTATTTGGTAACTCTAGTTAAGAGTTGATGTAGTCAAACGTAACCACTAGTAGGCTATTGGGCTGTGTTATAACCGGGCCACTAGGAGGGAGGCATTCCATTCTTTCGAGAGAATTTTGTTCCATAGTTGAGAAAGATAGCTAGAAGAGATAGGAGGCAGAGCACACGGAGAGGATCTGCGCACTATAGCAGCCCATGGGCCACATACATTACTTCTTTGTATCTACAACCATATTTCTAGATAGAGAAAGAGAGTGAAGCGACCTCACCTTCTTATTGGGTTTTCTACGAAAGGGTTTCCCAGAGAGAATATCTTGTGTATTATGTGTATGTGGTATTATTTTTTCGTTCTCTACTTTTCTGCTTGATTTAATTTTACACACATGCACTAATTATAGTTAATTTTACATATCTAGAAATTAAATAAAATTGTAATAGTGTAGAATCTCAGATTTTTAATATAATATTATCGGATATGTTGTGATGAAATGTCTTGTGGAATATCCACAATAGTTTACGGATCAATCTATAAGGTGAAGCAAGAATCATATGGAAGCATCGATAAACACAACGCTAGATTTTTGGCCAAGGGGTTCTCTCAGGTAGAGTGAATTGATTACGAGGATACCTTTGCTCTAGTTGAAAAGTACTCTTATATTAGATCAATTATATCTCTTGCAGCGCAGATCAGATGGAAAATACATCAGATGGATGTAAAGAGAACATTCCTCAATGGAGTGATTAAGGAGTATTTTTACATTGAGCAGTTGGAAGGATTTGAAACCTTCGATAGAGAGTCACATGTGTGTATAGTCAAGCAAGAATTGCATGGATTGAAACAACCACCCCGTGCTTGGTACACTTGGATCAATAAATATTTCACGAGCTTGGGCTTCACTAAAAGTGAAGCAAATGCAAACCTTTACCATATTGTGGTTGAAGGTAAATTATTGATTATATTATTATATGTCTATGATTTAATTCTAACCAGTGATGAGAAGTTGATCAAGTATTTCAAAGAGGATATTGCAAGATAATTTGAGATGAAGGACCTTGGGCTCATGCATTATTTCATTGGTATGGAAGTATGTCAAGGAGATGGGGAACTGCCTATATCTTAGGGAAAGTATGCCAATGAGAAGTGAAAAAGTTCCACGTGGAGAGCAGCAAACCCATGGAGACTCCTCTAGTAGGGAATTGGAGGAAGGAAGATGCTACTTCAGGTGAAGTAGTCGAGGCTACTATTTACAGGAAGCTTGTGGATTCACTTATGTATTTGGTGAACAAATGACCAGACAAGTGTTATGTTGTTAACCATCTTAGTCAAGCAATGGTTAAGCCAACCAAACTATATTGGAAGGCAACTAAACATGTGTCACGATACCTCACAGGCACTACTCAGTATGGTATTTGGTACAAATGGATACAGGGAGTGAAGCTTCGTGGATTCATAGATGCAGATTGGGTGGGTATTCCATCAAACAAGAAGAGAAAAACATGAGACATCTTTAGTATTGGGTTAGCAACAATTTCTTGGTACAACAGGAATAAAAGATTAATTGCACTCAGTTCAGCAGAAGAAGAGTACATGGTTGTTAGTCAAGCAACTTGTGAAGCTATATGGATAAGGAAGGTTCCTTTTGGGTTATTTAGTCAGATGATGGATCCCATTATGATTTACTGTGAAAATCATAGTTGTATCAAACTCTCTAAATAGATCTAGTTTTTAATAATCGATCCAAGCATATCAACATCTGTTATCAACATCTACGAGATTGTGTGTAGAGGAGAATCATTTTGTTGGAGTACATTCCTATAGATGAATAGGATGTAGATATTTTTTCAAAGGCATTGTCAAGATGAAAATTTGAGTTCCATAGAGGCATGATTAGGGTAGCAGATAGTCCCTTTCTTGTTGAGAGGAAGTGTTGAAAATGACAACAAGAAAGTCCTGATTTAATTTTTCCCTTGAATTAAATTAGCAAAAAATTGTAATTTCACACCACAAGACAATGAGAATGAGTTAACTAAGCTAATTTCACTTAATTGGTGATGATTCTCATCAGTAGGTACATTTTGAATATCAATATTCCATCCTCCAGCCTTAAAACTATCCTTTTTTTACATTAATTCACATTTTTGTTATATTATGCTTAGTAAGAGGAGTAAAAGGTGTTTTTCATAGTATGTGGTCTAATCTAGTTTAATTGCAAGAAAATGAAGCATTTCTTAGGATATTACTATGCACGGGCATGATAGATACAACTAGGAGATAATCTATGGGGTTTATCTACCTCCTTAACTCCCTAAACTAGCCTTGGGATCACAATATCCTCTCTCACCAGTTCGAGTTCATTGGCAGTCGAGTGACTCCTAGTCGAAGTGAAGATCAACAGGGACAAGATCCACCATTTTGGAGATCAAGGAGGGAACCACTCCTACTTTCAAGGGAGCTTCTTTAGTTTCACTTTTGTATAAATAAAGTAGAATAAGAGCTCATTAGGATTCAATTTTTTTTTTCAACTACATGTAGTTATTGAGCTTCAAGCTTGACATTGTAATTTTAAGCTTTTATGTGATGTATTAGACCTGCAATTTTTGATAATGAGAAGTTGGATTTTAAGCTGTATCTGAGTTAGTTTTAGAGTGTTAAGACCCTTGGGTTAGGGCCCAACCCAAATCCTTTGGTCCCTCTTCTTGTACTTATGTTTTTTCTTGATTCCAAACATTTCATTGTTTCTTGAATTTCAGTGGAAATTAATCTATAAAATCCTGTGGTTGCAACCTCTACATCACGTCTCTTATGGGATAATGACTGGAAGGATTCACCACCACAGTCCAAAAATATTGTGTTTATGATTTCTTGGAAATAGGTAAGTGATTAATTTCCCTATTTTACATTTTGGTTCTATAGCTTAGAAGTCAGTTTGGTGATTATATCACTGGTATTACATAAATTAGATGTTATTTAAATTCAATGCATCTTTCCATCATAAGTTATTTCATTTTTTTCAATGATAAATGGGTGCATGTATGTGATTGACTGTAGGGTTGGTTGATCTATAGGGAAGGGAGCTTTCACCTCTTCCATATTAATCTGCTTCATCTTCTCCTTCCACTTGCAAACTATGTCCCAAAACCCTATTTTATAATCCATTTTACGTAGTACAATGAGATCACTCATCCTAGAGCAAGATATGCCTCCGAGAGGTCCTGAGTTCGGATGGGGTCTCAAACCAACCTCCCCCATTTTCTTCAACTTTCGTCCACCTCTCCATACCCTCAATACAACATTTTCACCATAAAAAACCACTCGGATGCCCTCCTGTAGCATTACAGGCCTACTATAGAAATCACATGTAGCAAACCTGTAGTAGAATTTTCCTTCATCAATTTTGATCCCCACTACAACTTTGACTTAGTCTAGATGCATAGTGACCCCCAGCTATGATTTTATGATCAGGGAAAGCTCTTGAGCCACTCCACCCCCTCCTTTTCTTCACCGCAAAAATAGAGTAGAGTTAGTTACTTTATCATGCAAGTAGGTTACTGATTTATAAGCAAGTGTGAACTACGTAGATGGTACAAGCAATTCTGATTGGTAGTTTGATGAATTATGCAAGATAAATTAGCTTCCGTCCCACAAGTAGATTTGGTAATTTGATGAATTCTGACAAATAACATAGCTTTCTTTCCAAAATTAGATTAACCTTTGTCCTTTCATGAATTGATTAGTTAGAATTTACAAGTTGAGTCAATGGAATTTCTATTTTCATAACTAGAAGAAATTTCTAATTGTACCTTTATCGACAAGATTTCATTCTAATTCAGTATGAGGAAGGGTATCTGAGAACTTTTGATCTAATATCATAACTAAGGGTGGCATGAGTGGAATCTTATCAGTTGTGCATATAGCACTATCACCTCAAAGCTTGTATGAACCACGGGTTGATAATTTGAGTTGAGGAGCCCTTGGGAGTTGCAACATTCTTGGTGCAATACCAAGGCTCACCACATTTTAGCATCATTTTTAGGGAGGTGTCTAAGTATATGTTGTTTATTCTTAAGAATTGATTGCTATTTTTCATACAGTTTTTGAAAAAGAAAAAAAATCATGCTTGATAAGAGTAGGGATAATCAAGGAAAAATCTCATAAAAAACCCTCATACCCTCATACAGTCAACCTTCACTCTTATTTGGTGATTGTGAGCTTCCCTCTCTAACTACAAGGGAGTTAGGAGACCCTCTAGGTGAGAAACCTAAATTTTTTGAAGAACCTAATAGGGAAGAAGAACCCACTTCACCTACCCAAACAATGGCTGAAAACAGGGACAATGAGGTTTTCCCTATCAAAGAGACCAATGGAGATGATAGAATGAAAAACGTAAGCCCTACTTACCTTCCACACTTCCATGGATTAACCTTTGAGGATATTGATAACTTCATGTTTCAATTTGTTGTTGTCTATAGGACCTATGATTATGCTTCTCATGAGAATAATCTGAAGTTATTCCCCTCTACCATTAAAGATGTAACCTTACATTGGTTTAGGGTTTTTCCTTGGGGTAGCATCACTACCTGGGACCAAATGAAACTTTCCTTCAATAGAGAGTACAAGGACTACTATAGGTCCAAAGGAGCCAAGGAAAAAATATTTAAGATGATCCTTGAACCTAATGGATCCCTACAAGACTATGAGGAGAGATTTCTACTCAGTTACAGGAGGGCCAACTACACCCTTGATCTTGAATCACTCAAACTAGTTCTTCTCGAAGGGATCATGAAAGATATATTGGAAACCCTCAACATGTTGTCTAGAGGATATATCTATCAGTTATCCTATGATGACATTAAATTTTTGTTCAAGAATCACTCTAGGGATGACAGGAAGAAGGGTAGGGCTAGTCAAGGCTTGGTCAGTTCCTCTCCATCCACAACCTCCATTAAGAATGAGATAGGTAACATGTTGGAGGATTTCAAGAGTGCAATGTTGCATAAATTTTCACTACAAATGGATACTATGAAAATAAAAATAAACAAAGAGGAAGAATAAAGGGAACTAGTTATGTTTTGCCCTAGATGCACCAAAATACATCCTAGGAATGGGTGCCCATTCAATGTCATAGATTTCTGCCTAGTCTGTGAAGAAAATCATGCAACAGAAAAATTCCCTTCTTTGCCAAGACTAAACTTTGTATATCAAGGGGCAGAAGGAGGGCCAGACCAACTTTGTTTCATCAATCAAATAATACCTCAAAGACCTCGACCATATCAACAAGGCATGCAAGGTGCACACTACTCTTATTATAATCAAAATCAGAATGCACCCTTGCAACCCTGATACTCTTCCACTCATCCATCATGGTCCACACCTCCTTATTTTCCTTGTGCTCCTCCACATCCTCCTCAGCCTGTCAACCATCCTTTCATCGATATCCACCCCAATCTTCTCAATGAGGCAATCCATCACAAGGGTGGAGGCCTCACGTTAACCAACCTGCTACTTTACTACCTCCACCCCAACCTCAACCACAACTCATTCATCGTACTCCACCTAAGCAACCTCAATTTCCTACTAAAGCAAATCCAAACCCGAATAACAAGCAACCACAACAAGATTATAGTGGAAAGACATCTTATCTTTCTTATATTCTGTAAATCCAAGCGATCAACCTTTGGTCTGGGAGACTGCTTCTAGATAATCACCCACCTTCTCTACCTAAAGAGCTTGAAGAAGAGAAGGAAGAGATTGTTCCTCAAGTCAATCCACCAAGTTTTCTTGAGAGGTTTATCCACCCTAGCCAACACACCCTAGTAGAGGTTGAACCTTTTGGGAGAATTGAATAATTTGTGTGTTAGAATACCCCTTCTCCAGGCTATTAAATATGTTCCAATCTATTATAAGCTCATCAAGGAGAAATGTTTCAAAAATCCTAGGAGAAGAAAAAGAGACACCCCCACTATAAATGTTATTGGGTAATTATTTGATTTGATTCTTGGGAGGGTGATCTTCCCGAAATATCTAGACCCTGGAATCCCAGTAGTAGATGTGCACATTGATGGCCTTATAGTCCCTAACACCCTAATTGATCTTAGGGCTACAGTAATTTTGATGACTAAGGAAACCATGCTAAAGCTAAACCTCTGATGGGATTTGAGAAAGATCACCACAATGCTGCAGCTTGTAGACAAATCCATAATAGCTCTTAAGGTATTTTCTAAAGATGTTATGGTATCCATTGACTCTTGGGAGTATCCTAATGGTTTCCTAGTTCTCCAGCCCAAAAACAAGTGTAATGGCTATCCTTTCATCTTGGTAAGGCCATGGTTAGCCACTGCTGATGCTTACATTAGTTGTAGGGTTGAAAACATGACCATTAAGAATGGACATTTGTCTAAACAGTTGATATTGTATCCTTCTACTCAACCTTTTATTGAGCATGACTTACCCTTGTGATTAGAAGAGGAGGAAGAAGATGAACTATATCACACCACCCCCCAACCAATTTGCACTTTTGACATTATTACAAGAGGGGGGCAACTTGATGAAGATGATCTCACTGACCATATCCTTCAAAATAAACCTACCACTCCAATACCAGTTGATGAGTTGATGAAACAATCTAGGAGTAATCCTTGGGCTAACTTATGCCCTATTGACTCAAGGGTAAATCATATCAATATTGTAGAGTTTGGCCCATCCAAAATGTTAAATATCAACCCTCCTCTCTCGACCAAACAGGAAGAACAATTGTGGAAAGTGCTAAGGAAACACCTAGATGATTTTTCTTGGGACTATAAGGAATGAAAGGTGTGCATCCCTCAATTTTTAGTCACCATATTTACATTAAGGATGGATGAAATCCTGTGTGCCAACCCTAGAGGAGGATGAACACAACTCTTAAGGAAATTGTGAAAGAAGAACTTCAAAAACTACTAGATGCAGGGTTCAAATACCCCATTTCATATAGTGAGTGGGTGTTACCTCTTGTGTTAGTTACTAAGAAGAATGGGAAGTGGATAACCTATGTGGATTACCGGGAAATCAAAAATGCTACAAAGAAGGACCATTTTCCCTTGCCCTTCATTGACAAATTCTTTGATGGCCTTGTAGGGAAGAAAGTATTCTCTTTCCTGGATGGATTTAGTGGATACAACCAAATATAGATCAGCCCCGAAGACCCACATTCACATGTCCTTAGGGCACATTTTCTTATAGAGTTCTTCCATTTGGTTTGTGCAATGCCCCTGCTACTTTCTAGAGGGAAATTTTGAGTATTTTTGCTGAATTGGTTCATGACTCTGTTGAAATATACATGGATGATTTCACTCCTTATGGATGTGACTTCCATGAATCTCTCTCTAATATGTGAAAGGTTTTGAAGAAATGCATTGAAATGAATCTCTCTCTAATCCCTAAGAAATGTGGGTTCTTGGTGAATGAGGGGATTGTCCTTGGCCATTCCATATCCAAGGAAGGGATACAAGTAGACCCAAACAACATTTCCATCATCAAAAGTCTCCCTACCCCTCGGAAGCAAAGAGATATCAGGAAATTCTTCGGACTAGCTGGGTATTATAAGAGATTCATCCAAGACTTTAGTAAAGTGGCTTCACATTTGTTTGGTTTACTAGCCAAAGATTCAAATTTTGGTTAGATCAATAGTTGTCAAGAGGCCCTTGAAGTGTTGAAAGAAAAGTTGACCACTACACCCATCCCAAGAGGTCCCAACTAGGCATTGTCTTTCGATATCCATACTAACGCATCAAATAAAGTTGCGGGGGGAGCCTTGGGACAAGTATAGGATAATTTACCTTATGTTATTTACTTCATTAGCAAGAGTTTTTCTAAAGTTGAGTTGAATTAGACTGTCCCTCAAAAAGAGCTCTTAGTTGTAGTACATTATTTAAAAAAATCTAGGCACTATATCACTGTGAACCAAGCTTTTGTTCATACTGATCATGCCACCATTAAATATATGATAAACATTTTTGATGTTAATGTTAGGATAATTAGATGGTTTTTATTGTTACAAGAGTTTGACTTGACTCTTATTGAAAAACTAGGGAAAAAATGGGGTTGGATATTTTTTGTCCATGTTAACCTTGCCTGCGGGTAATGAAGAGATGGTGGATGTTCAACTGCCAGATGAGCACCTATTTGACATCTCAGAGCTTTCTCCTTGGTTTTTTGACATACAAAACTACTTGGTTTCTAGGAGGTTCCCTCCTAATCTATCATCTCTGGAGAAAAGAAAGATTGTAAGGAAAATATCTCCTTTCACTTGGATTGGGGGAAATACTTTTAGATTGGGACCAGGTAAAATCTTGAGGAGATGTGTAAGAGAAGAGGAGGTCTTTGACATCCTCTCACCATGTCACGATGGTCCTTTTGGAGGTCATTTTTCTGTAAAAAGGAAAACATTTAAAGTTTTACATGTTGGTTACTATTGATCCACTTTACATCAAGAGGTAAGGAGATATACCACTAGATGTGATCAATGCCAAAGGATGGGAAAACTCACACCCAAGGATGAAATGCCCCTACAACGTCAAGTGGCCTTAGATCCATTTGACAAGTGTGCATGGATTTCATTGGGCCAATTGATCCACCATCAGGATAGAAAAAGTACATCATCATGTGCAATGATTACTCGACAAAGTGGACTAAGACAAAGGTGTCAAAGAAACAACTAAGAAGAAAGTGGTAGAATTTTTAAGAGAAAACATCTTCTACAAGTTTGGGTATCTAAGGGAGGTAGTCACTAATCAAGGAGCACAATTCACATCCAATTTGATTGAATATCTCATGAGGCAGCACCATATCAAGAAATACACATCCACTCCTATCATCCTAAAGTAAATGGGCAAGTAGAGGTTACAATCAGAGCATTGGAGAGCATCTTCACCAAGGTTGTTAGCAGCAGGAGGAAATATTGGGCAGAGAGACTAGTAGAGGCCACTTGGGCCGACAATACCACTTGGAAAACCACCACTAGATTCACTCCATATCATTTGGTTTATGGGAAGAAAGCTCTGATTTCTATTGAATTTGAATATAACACTTTGAGAATGGTATCTTAGTTATACTTAGATATCACCATGGTACAACATAAAAGGTTGCTCCAACTGAATTCCTTAGAAGGTTTCTCAAAGGTCATATAGCTAAAGAGGAAGGTCTGGCATGACAATCATATCAAGGAAAATACTTTTCAAGAAGGGGATTTGGCCCTGTTATATGATTCTAGGTTCAAATATTTTAAAGGGAAGCTAATGAAAAGATGGTTGGGTCCATACCTAGTGGAAAAGTGTCATGAAAATGAATCTATCTAGATCAGAACCATTGATGAGGAAGGAATTCCCTTGCTTGTAAATGGTTATAGGTTGAATTTATATAGAAGACCTATATCCAAGGAGGAATTTATCAGTTCAATAAGTAAATAATTGAATGTGATTGAGAGTTTCATAACTTCCAGCCCCCAACACTCCTATAAATTAAAAAAAAAAAAGGTTGAATGAAAACCTCTATGAGGCATTTGAGGCCAACTCTAGGGTTTAAAACCTCTCTGAGGTATCCCAGGAGCAAAAAAAAGAAGAGAGAAACAAATAATAAATATCCCTAGGTTAAAACCTCCCTTGAGGGAACTAGGACAAACATGCACGTTGAAAACCTCCTCTAAGGTAGCCTTTGTGTCTCAAGAAAAAGATAAAAAAAAGGAGAAAAGAAAAAGAGAACAAGGAAGAAACTTATATCATATTTGCTAACCTTTCTTTTGTTTTCCAGAATTGTACACAGTGCCAGATTTCATGGCTATAGGACAAGGTGTACAAGCTATCATGCATTCCTCCATCCATAGACCTCATATCCATCCTCTCCATTCATATTCCTATCTCTCTCCACCATCCCATCATCAAGAAATCCAAATTTCACCTCCTCTCTATCGTACTACAGGAAGGAGTTGTATTGCTACAGGAAGGACTTCTATTGCTAAAGGAAGGTCATGTAATGCTACAGGAGAAGCTTGTGGAGCTATAGGAGGGAGATACGAGGAGGAAAATAATCCAAATGACCATATTGACTCTGAGAAGTGATAAAGAAAATCCTCTTATGACTTTTCCATCATCCATCAATCCATCACCCATCGACTCATCTCACCAAAAAAATTCTCAAATTCTCCACTATGTCCTACTTTAAGAAAAAACATAGAAGCTACTATTTTGCATCTCTATAGTGTCTACACTAATCCTCCATGACTCTAACGCTATCCTCATATCTTATCATCATCTCCCTCATGCAAGATAAAGACTTCAAGGGGAGAACAAAAGACTGCTACTGGAAGAAACTCCTCATGTAGCAGCCTGTGTAGCCACACAACAATCATTGATATTAATTTTCTTTCCACCACTAGAAGGATGATTAAGCTTTGTTTGCAACTATGAAGAGATACCTCATTCTCAGGGAGGCTTTCCACTAGCAAAAACAACTTGGATATCAGAAGAGGCACCTGCAAACACACAACAAAAGCAACAATCAAGGTAGCATCAAGAATGAAGACATGCACATGAAATAAGTCCAAGAGGTCAAATCCCTTGATCATAACGATATATGATCAAGCTCTAGAATGAAAACCTCTGTAGCAATTTGATCCACAGATAGGCTCAGGTATGGAATCCCCAACCTCCTCCCTCTGCGTACAAATGACAAAAATGTCTTTTAAGCGAGAAAAGGTGTTTTAATAGGATGGAGGTGCCAAGTGAACTTGGCCACCCCAGACTAGTAAAATCAAGTGTGAGTTAAATCAGCCATGCAACATGGAAATTTCAAATCAAAATGAAGTGGTGTCCTTGAAGAGTGGGGTGATAATCACGAGGAGGGAGAAATGATTACAATTAGTGGGGACAACAGTCCAAAAGAGGAAACTCGTGTTAATTCCAAGTCACCAACGTGGTCCAATATTTTAACCAAAAGAGGATATTTTGTGTTGGCTTGAATTCATTTGCACCATCACTCATTCCAAAAACTGTTCGAGGAAGGATGAGCTAGTGCATTGAGTAGCCTAGAGATCCACCGAGGAGCTTCAAACCTTGCCTGCAAAGTGCTACAAGAGAAAGATACATGCATGCTTGTAATTGCTACATGAGGGTCAAGAGGAACTACAGGAGGAGTTGGAAGGAGAAAAGGGAGTCACAGTGGCTCGATACTCTCTCAAAACCTTCATGCACAACCATAATTTCTCTGATAAGAAGTAAGTGATACCCTCCTTCTTTGTTTATACACCTAATTTCATGAGCAGTCTGCTTGAAATTAAGATCCTATAACATTCAATTGATTAGTAGGGGGTCACTTTGGAAGTTTGTTGTGGTTAAGAATAATTTGGTTGCTATCAATTCAAGCACCCTTCTTCCTCACTATTACCAAGCATTGCATCATTGTTTCACCATTTTTTGTGCCACTGTTTCACCACTGAGATTGTTTGATTTTTTTTTAATTCCACACCTATGTAGCATCAAGGAGTAATAGAGAGGAGATGGGGGGAGGATTTAAGAGAAGTGAACCCTTAAACACTAAGAGAATTCACCAACACCCTCCTATAGTTGACATATTTAGAAACCACCAATGGTGGGGTTTCTTTGAGCTGCTAAAGGGGTATGATGATGATCTTGCCCATGAATTTGCCATGGCTTTTCATTCTCAAGAGGAAGACAATGCCACAACTGTTGTCATAGGGTTGGCCATCTCTCTCAGTCTTAAAACCATTAGCAGAGTGACCACCTTTCCTCTAGGAATTAGATGGAGCAAAGAAGACAAGTAACTAAGTGTCACAGCTAGGAAAATATTATTCCTTTCAAAAGAGAAGCCTGTAGAAGACAAGAATGGAGTCAGAAGAGAAATTATGTCCTACCCTTGGGATGAGGTAGCTTACAATATCCTTAAATACATATATTGTGAAGGGATATCAAGGGTGGTTTATTCCTCCCACTTCCGGCTGCTCCAAGAGTTGAGATTCAAAGAAAAATTACCCCTTTCTTAAAGACTTAGTGTCCATCATTTCCTTCTGCACTCAATCATGGATATGATTCAGAAGGTAAGGGAAGGAAAAAACCACCATTTATCTCACCATGGCCTCATTGAATTGATAGGTATAATTTCATAGAAACACAAGTCGTTACATGAGGAGAGACTCCAGCCTCCAATATTAGAGGAAGAGAAGGAAAAACAAAGGAAGAAGAAGGAGAAAATATAGAGGAGGAAGAGGAAGAAAGAACATAATAAGAAGGAAGAAAAATAGAGGAAAAAGAGGCAATAAAAGGAAGGACAAGAAGAGATGAAAGGAGAAGAGGAGGAGAAGAAAGGAGAAGAAAGAGTAAGCCCTAGGGAGACTTCTCCACCCCAAGGAGAAGAAGACACTGAACAGGAAGTATCTGCAACCTTAAATACATTGGGCACTCCTGTCAAGCCCAATAAGAAGCAATCCAAACCAAGTCAAATGTATTTTAGAACTAGGAAGAGCACTAGAATTAGACAAGGGAAGCCACAAACTTCTACAAGGGTTCCTATAATTATTGATGAGTCACCAAGCAAAAAGGAGCAAATAGGACCCAGTGAAGGAAAAATTGAGGAGGTCTATCCTCCTAAAACTAAAACCAAGTCACCCATGACACCTATATGTAGGCCTACCGATAGGCCTATCACCTTCAAGAAACCAAGGAAACACGTTGCATTTGAGGAAGAAGAAAAAGAGAAGCTACAAAAGGGTCAGGGTTTTCTACATGATGGGCATAGTCTGTTACAGGCAAGAAAGGGGAAGCTTCAAGAGCATAAGAAAGATTCACAAGAGGAATCCACCACCTCAAAGACTATTTTAAAATACCTACAAGAGATCTGAGAACCTAGCCCCCAGCCTAGCTTGAGCTCCTACTAAAAATTCATTAAAGGAGGAAGGATTATCCATGAAAAATTTGCAATCCCACTCCTTTATGAGCTGGAGATAGAGAGAGGTATAACCAATAGGTAGATGCAAATTGCTAGATCTAAGAAGGTAGAGGATGTAGGCCTCATGGAATAAAAGTTAATTGAAATGGGTAAAGATTTAAGTGATTGGAGAATGACAGAGTCTATGATGAAGGAGAAACTACATGTGGAAAACACAAGGTTGAGAGAGAGGTTGCAGGAGAAAGAAACACAACTTTCCACCATGGAAATTCTCTCCATGGAAGCACTACAATGCAGAAAACCATCAAAGTCTTATGCCCTCTTTATCAAAGAACAGTGGCTGCAGTTCCAAATCAAAACTTGGGCGCAATATGTATCTCTTCCTTTTCAAGACTACGAGCCGTTCATTGATTTTTTCAACCAAAATAACATGGAAGATAGGGAAAAATTGGCTAAATTTTACAGGCACAACCTCACTTTGAAAAATATGAATTCTTGGGATCCCAATTCAAGATTAGAAGATATGCAGCTAATGGCTTTAGCATCCTCGATGACTCATGAGGAGACAAGAACTGAGGAGGTGAAAAGGGTAATGGAAAGGAGGAAAATGAATCATTGCATATCAAGGCAGAGATAGTGAGCCTAAAGCTTGTCATTAGAAATCATGGCCTCATCTCTAATGATGTTGGTTTAGTGTCCAAATACATTGCTACCTAGGAGCAAGCCATTCTACACTTTGAAGACACATTCAGGAAGTTAGGAACATAAAGTCTGTAAGCTTGCAAGAGGATATGGCATGCCTTACCCCACAATCTACAGAGCAGAGAATAACACTCTCTTGAAAGGCTATGGAATTCCTTGGAGAGAAAAATATTGTAAAATAGGATCATGCAGAGGATGAAAATAAGGTGGATAGGAATAAATCTCATTCCACCCATGCTGCTAGTCTTACAACAAGGAATAGATGAAGCAAGAGAGCAAAAGGAGTGGACAAAAATAGAGAGAAATGCAAGTTTCTACCCCTAAGGGGGCACACCATCTGAGGAGCTTTGGGATTTCAGGGGGGCCACCAGGGCCATGAAATAGCTGCACATGGATGACTGAGTTGCTC
The DNA here is from genome assembly GCA_031772625.1 of Pinus tabuliformis. Classification (NCBI taxonomy): domain Eukaryota; kingdom Viridiplantae; phylum Streptophyta; class Pinopsida; order Pinales; family Pinaceae; genus Pinus; species Pinus tabuliformis. The sequence goes on along the minus strand of CM062820.1, from coordinate 661,270,077 downwards.
CAAAGATGAGAAACACCTTCAGCAAGGGGGTAATGACGAGTGCCATCAATAGATACATTTTCAATATCAATATGCCATCCTCCAGCCTTAAAAAAATTCTCATCTTGCATTAATTCCCATTTTTTGTTATATTATGCTTAGTAAGAGGAGTAAAAGGTTTTTTTCATAGTATGTGGCCTAATGTGGTTTAATTGCAGGAAAATGAAGCACTTTTTAGGCTATTACTATGCAGGGGATTGATGGAGACAACTAGGAGATAAACTAAGGGGTTTGTCAACCTCCTTAACTCCCTAAATTTGCCTTGGGATAACAGTATCCTCTCTCACCAGTTCGAGTTCATTAGCAGTTGAGTGAATCCTAAGCCAAGTGAATATTAAGAGGGACAAGATCCACCATTTTTGAGATCAATGACGGAACCACTCATACTTTCAAGGGAGCTACTTTAGATTCCCTTTTGTATAAATAAACTAGAAGAAGAGCTAATTAGGATTCAAAGTTATTATTCATCTAGGTGTAGCTATTAAGCTTCAAGATTGACATTTTTATTTTAAACTTTTATGTGATGTATTAGACTTGCACATTTTGATAATGAGAAGTTAGATTTTAAGCTCCATCTGAGTTGGTTTCAGAGGGCTGAGACCCTTGGGTTTGGGCCCAACCCAGAGGCTTTGGTGCCTCTTCTTATACTTATGTTTCTTCTTTATTCCAAGTAGTTCATAGTTTCTTGCATTTCAATATAAATTTATCTATAAAATCCTATGGTTGCAGCCTCTACATCACCTCTCGTGTGGGAGAATGAGCGGAAGGATTCACCACCATAGTCGAAAAAGATTGTGTTTATGATTTCTTAGAAATATATTAGTTATTTGTTGTCTTGTTTTACATTTTGTTTCTATAACTTAGAAGTCAGTTTGGTGATTATATGAGTGGTATTTCATAAATTAGTTGTTATTTAAAATCAACTCATCTTTTCCATCATAAGTTATTTCATTTTGTCAATGATAAATGGGTGCATGTATGTGATCGATTGCAGAGCTGGTTGATCTATATGGAAGGACACCTTCACCATTTCCATATTAAGCTCCTTCATCTTCTCCTTCCACTTCAAAACTCTATCCCAAAACCCTATTTTATAATCCATTCTACCTAGTACACCGAGAGCACTCATCCTAGTGCAATACAAGCCTCCGAGAAGTATCAAGATTGGCTAGGGGCTCAAAACAACCTCCCTTCATTTTCCTCAACTTCCATCCACCTATCGATACCCTCAAGCCAACATTTTCACCTTCAAAAACCACTTGGATTCCCTCTTGTAGCATTACAGGCCTTCTTATAGCAAACCTGTAGCATCATTTTCCCTCATTCGTTTTGATCCCCACTGCAAATTTGACTTAGTCTGATGCATAATGACCCACAAATATGATTTTATGATCAGGGAAAGATCGTAGGCCACTCCAACCCTTCGTTTTGTTCACTACAAAAACAGAGTAGAGTTATTTTCTTTATCATGAAAGTAGGTTACTGATTTATAAGCAAGTGTGAACTAGGTAGATGATACATGCAATTCCGATTGGTAGTTTGATGAATTATGCAAGATAAATTAGCTTCCTTTATGCAAGTAGATGTCGTAATTTGATGAATTCTGCAAGATAATATAACTTTCTTTCTACAAGTAGATTAGGCTTTGTCCTTTAATGAATTGATTATTTAGCATTTACAAGTTGAGTCAATGGCATTTTTATTTTCATAACTAGAAGCAATTTCCAATTGTACCTTTATCAGCAAGCTTTCATTCTAATTCAGTATGAGGAAGGGTCTTTGAGAACTTTTAATCTAATGTCATAACTAAGGGTGGCATGAGTGGAATCCTATCTCCTATGCATATAGCACCGTCACCTCGAAGTTTGTATGAACCCCAGGTTGATAATCTGAGTTGAGGAGCCCTTGGGAGTTGCAACATTCTTGGTGCAATACCAGGGCTCACCATTTGGCTTAGTTAATTTGATTTGATGGCATAAATTGAGTCATGTAGAGTGGTTCCAAAATTTTAGGAGCCTAGGTTGAGTTTAATTTGAGTTTTAATAGTTTAATTCAGTAAGCTGAGTTAATGTAAGTTAAACTAGTTCCAACTACTGGAGGAACTAATAGGAGGTCTAACAGTGGGGTGTAGCTTCATGTGTTCAACCAGTTAACTGATAAATCAACCATAATTAACTCATGTATGTATGAAACTCGATTTAACCAGTTGATATTGGATTTCAAGGGAAGTGTACTATCAGTTGTATAATTTTTCGAGTTGTAGAGGTGCTGCATGCAGTCAGAGAAGGGCCTATAGGGATTGCACAATTCTAATTAGGAATTTCCCTAATTAATAAGGGCTAACTCCCAAGAAAATGGGAGCTTGGAAGGCAACATAATTGACCAAGTATTGGCCAGAGTCAACTTGTGACGTAGTGAGATAGATTATACTTGTGCAAAGATTGTTCAGGTTGAACAAGCGTTGTATTTTCTTCTCTATTTTTTGACTAATGCAATAGATATAGGAAGGGATTTTGAGAAGTTTCTTTCCCCTTAGATAAATATTTTAGCATATGTTATTGAATCTTGTCCCATTTTTATGTTGTGATTTCTCAATCTATTAATTGTTTCCGCTGATGAGTAGAGTGGATTCAAGTCTTTTGTTTTAGAAAATTACATAAGCAGTTTGAATCTACAAGGAATTTCTACAAGTTCCTTCCATTTCAGGATCTATGAAATATCGTTCATAAGCTTGGCCAATATTATGATCTACAGAGGAAGTTATAACATATTATGAAACTTTCCTACGAAGAGTAACATCCACTCCAATATGGAGATGTTCAAAGTGTGGGTTATCTATGGCAGAAGGCTTTACTGACTGATTTGGTAACTCATGTCTATCACCATGACCATGGCCTTGGTCAACTTTTGTTGAGAATATTGTCTATGATTTTTTCTATTTTGATGGAAATTTGATGTGTGATCCATGGGTTTAGAAGATGGACAAATTGTATTCTTGTAGCATTAAAAATTCACTTGACTTGTCAGAGACTCAAGAAATTCAACCTTTTTTAATGTTAAGGGTATAGAACAAAACGGGTGAATATTTCCTAAAAGCATTCCTTGTGAGTGTGCATGTTCCATTATTTTCAATATTTGTTTGAAAATGTGCAGATTCTCAATTTGTCTACTATCGATGGAGTATATCCAATCCATCTCCATAAGATAATGCCATTTTTCACTTTTGCATAATTGAATTCCATGCTGCCATGTAAATTTAATTTTACATAGATGTTCATTGCAAGTACCACATGGTTCATAATCTCCTTCAACATGCAACTAAAATGGTTCTCTTTCACGTTGTTGGTCTCTCATCTCAAACATCAGATCATTGGGATGATATTTAAGATTCTATCTGTTACACTTCTATTATCATTTAGGGACTCTTTGACATAAAATTGAGATAAGCCAAAAACTTGATAGTTTTTTCATATGAATTCCTTCAAATAGTTTTTCCCATGATTTATTTTTCCCAACTGAGCCATGGTAGCCATTATTATAGACAAAAACCTGAACAACTTCCTTAGATCCCTATAATGGTTGCTTATTGTCGAGTGAATTTTGTGAGGCCCTATTTTCAATTTCAGTTGGTTTTGAGTTTCACTATATTCCCACATAATCTTGGATTGATAATATTGTGCACGATAAATTTTCCTCCATTAAGGTTTTAGGAATATTCCTATAAAATTCCAGAAATTTGATCTTATAACCATTTGAGATAGAAGATACATAATATTCATTCCCATTAGCATCCTTGACTACGTTGAAGCTACAATTTTTCTTATCCGTTTCTAGTGAGAAACACATATCATTTTGATAATTTTCACAAGCTTGCACATTGGAACTATTACTATAATCTGAGTCTATATTGAGTTATAAAAATGAAATTCCCTAGCACTATTCATGAAGGAAACTGATAGTATAGTTGATTGTCTTAATATCCTTGCTCAATCTAGGATTTTGGGAACTCTTTCACACTCACAACTACAAATAATTGAACATGAAGCCTCCATTGGACATACAACCTAATTCTCACAATTGATGAAAAGCATTACCAGAAGTCACCTAGACTTGAAATTGAAATAGGTATTTTATCTCCCTTCACAAGTAACTTTTCATGCCAAGAAATATAGTGCAACAGAGGTGGAACATCCAACATATATGACAATTCTTTGACATATGAATGATTTAATTGACCCTTTATGTGTTCTATTTGTAATGTCATTAATAACTTTCATCATTTTCAGAGTTATGCATTATCCTCACACTTCTTGACTAGTTATTGAAATACTTCGTACAAGTGTTGATTAGGATTTCAGATCGGTGTAAATAGGGTAAACATAACTTGTGGACCTTTCTTCTATAAGTGTTCAAGATTCCTTTACTATCTTCATTTTCAATAAATTCTTGCCTTAGCCGTGTTGTAACCCTAACAAGCCTTTAATTTCATTTCCTTGTTGGAATTTGATTTAAAAATATTGGACATTCTAGCTCTTGCAAAACTATGCTACAATAATATCTATAAAAAAATGAAATTTCCTAGTTTCTGAACCAATTGGACTCCCATATTGTCACCTTTTTCAACATCTCATTTCACCTTTTAGCGCACATCTCTTATGCCTATAACTACATATTGTTTGTCTTATCATACATTTTCACCCCTTTGAACCCAAACCCTTTAACATACAAATAGAGGCAAAATTTCTTTATTTTTATCAATTCCTAAGTCTTTCATGAATTAAATGAGTTTTTAGTTGGTTTTTCCAATTAAAATTTGTTTAGCCTAGTTCCTATACTAGCATTTCACTTCCAAAACAAAATTGTATTTAGCATATTTTTTCCCTTTTAGAAGAAATTCAACCAGATGGGTTTTGAAGGATGAGATGTCAAAATAATTGTATGTTTTTCATATTGCACCAAAGATACACATGTGAAGCTAGAGCTCTAAAGAAATGTAACAAGTCAAAGTTTCTACACAGTAAACCTTTAGCACAATTTTGGAGGTGGTAAGAGCAAATCTGAAAATTTTGGAACATGGGTTTTGTTCCGAGTATGGAAAATTGAGTTAATCATTGGTCATTTTCCAAACTTAAACTTAGTTTTAGAGATATGATCGATTATTTAATATTAATATGGCCAAAATGTGAAAAATTCAACCAAATTCATAAACAATGCCCAAATTTGAGGAAAAAACCAAATTAGCTGCCTAATCAACAAGAGGAACTGATCTCACCTATTTTCAAAGTTTGGAAATGATTTGTTGTATCTTATTTGTATAATTTAGGGTGAAAATGACCCAATTTCTATTGGATGTTATCTTGATTGTATTATATAATTAGGTAAATCTGAGATTGGGTAATTGGTTTTATCCACCCCAATGATCCTCTTGTACAAATACTTAGACATAGAATAGAGCTAGGATGGCTAATGACTCATTTTACAATATGTTCTTAGGATTGGTAGTTTGTCGTCATCTTAGAAATTTCGTGTGCCAATAAGCTTGTGTGCTACCCTTTTGTAAACAAATTTGATCTTCCATTAATGAATGTCGTTTATTGCTAAGTTTTTCTGCATTGCTTCAGACTACTTTGATCGTTCTTAGCAACATTAGCCAAGTTGTGAAGGGTTCCTCAATCCGAAGTAATGTTCTACCTCTTTATTTTGTTAATTTAATTTTGGTTGTCTAGATTTTTTCAACGTCTTTACATTGTTTTATGTTTTGATGCCTTTCTTGTAATTTCTAGCATTTTGTTTTGATAGCCTAAACACCAACACTAGAATCATTCAAATCATTTAATCCAAATTTCTATTGAGTGCATGAACATTGTCTCATACAGTGAATAATTAGATTATGGGGCTTTGCCAAGAGATTTAATACGAGTAGAAGATGGTCTTTAATTTTAATTTGTGTTTATCAACATTCAGTATGATTTTACAAACATGTTATTAGTTGTTAATTTCTAGAAATAGGTGTTAGAATTAGCTGAGGATATATTGCATCTTTAATTGTGCATATATCTTTCTTACATGTCTAGGTTTATGAATCCAATTCGATAATTTAATGTAGGAAGTATAAGCTTATAATTTTCCCACCATTTTTGGCATCGTTGCCAAGGAGGTGCTAAGGCTATTAAATCTTAGGTACAGAGGTTTCCTTTAAATTACCCAACTTGGAGGACAAGAAGTAAGATGCAAAGACACCCTCTAAAAGAGTTTTATCACGACGCAACAATTTTAGTGGGTTTTTTCACAACCTTGATTTTTTCTTTCATGTAAATGTATTTTTTCATGCAAATGTGTTGTGCCTTAATTTTGCAATTAGTTTTAATTCATTTCTTTATAAGTTAAGATTTCAAATAATTTTGGGTGTTCCAATAACACCACATACACTAATTTTCGTGCTATATGAGGATAAAAAACCAACAAAGAAACATTAAGGAATGTTCAAGAACCTATTGGGTGAAGAAGAATGATACTCTAAGAACTTTCTCAAATCCTAGCAACAACTTGGAAACTTTCTACATCTTAAGAAGAGAAAATATTGGTGGAAATAAAGAGCATACCTACACTCCAAGAAGCAATAAAAGGGAAAAATATCCATGATCTATCTCCATAGGAAGATCCAAAAACCTTCTCTAATCACCTTTACTAGTTTGTTGAGGAGACAAAAAGAATCATGGATTGAATTTGATAGAGAGCAGTCATTGGAACCTAAGATTGAGGATTTTTTAACATCCTTATTATTTAGATTCTTCATGCACGTAATCAACCAATCATCCAATAGTATAAGATATGTATGGTGTGGTGGATGAGGACATGCAAACTTAATAGAATGAGCAAGATAGAAAACAACATTATGACAATATTTAAAGTTGGTTATATGCAACCACCAGATCAAAGCACCACTCTCTTCTTCAAAAACTATTCTCATTGTATCATTTGAAACAACTAATCTCTCATGCTCTGGTATACATTAAAGCATACTTCTTAACCCTGAATATGAGTACATATGTTATCTTGTTACATATGGCTTCACTGGAAATACCCTTACACTTGAAGGAGAATTATCTTTTCCTAAGATAGGATAGTACAATAAATAATTGAATAAAATATTAAAGTTAAAAATAATTATAATCGTAAAAACTAGGTAACTAGCACTACTAGACATGAGTCTTGCTTGAAAATTAGGCTCTTGGCAGGAAATATTCACAATAAAGTTTTGTAAGTTCATGTTGGTTCCAATGGATTTTCAAAATATTTTTAGTTCTATGCTATAGTTGGATGATGTGGGATTTCCTAAGGCCCACCTTTCAACATATCTTGTACTATATAATTCAACACCTTATCTAGGATCAAGATCATAGATTCTTTTGAGTGCCCTAGAGTTTGGATACATCAATGGCATACTTACTTATTAACAACAAGGGAATACCTCAATGTCTCTTGATTGTCAACCTTGTAGGTGACTCGAGTTCAACACATTTACTCGTACTGTTAGAAAGCACTCTTGCACCTTGAAACTCATTGATATCCATGGTGAGTTGTCTTACATTGGTTAACAACATCCATTTAAGTTTGACAATCTAATGATTTATTTATATGTTGTCTTTTTGAAAAAAATTATTAGCGTATAGGGAATTGAGCTAAATGTAGTTTTATGGTGAAGATTATTTGGTTCATGATTCTAACATCAGTCCACAACAATGTGCCAATAAAAAATGGGTATCCAATCTCTAGCATTAACTTACAATCCTTTGGTTTTAGTTTCATTTAAGAATTTCTAGAATTTTCAAGCATGGATATAGGTGAAACTTATTTTTATTCAAGTGAATAGAAACAAATTTATATCAACATCAACATTTACCCCATCGAAACCAATTTTCTTAAATCAGAAAATCGGTCTCAAAGATTCATGCCTTTGTACAATTTGGATTTGATCCTCAATATGCATAGTTCCAATAGTCACATCAATTATTATTAGTGAATAAACAATTCTTAGGTAAAAATACTTTTAATTCTTTTGACTTCTTAGGGATAAATATGATTTGTTATGAAGCGTCTAGTATGTTTTTCATTTCACCCTTCTCCTTACTTCATTCACTATTGCTCTACCATACCTATCATTCCCTCTTCTATAATCCATGTCTATTCTAGTAAAAATAAAATATAATGTTGTCATTCTCCATTAATCTCGTTAGGTTTTGAGGACTTCTTCTAACATATATTCATGGTTGGTTATTATTTTTCATACACATTCATAGTGAAAATGGAAATACATCAAGCAGTTTTGAGCTGATTGATTGTTATGTGGGGTTTCCCTCAAGAAAGAGAGAATAATCCTTGCAATGATACATGTTCGTCCAAAACGGAAGGTATTTGAAAGTTGATTATATTGTTTTTCACTCTTAGCATTTGTTGACCACTAGATTTTGAAGTGAAGTTATTTAAGAATTATATTTATAAGAAATCCATATGCCCCAAAATTCTACCCATATAATGTGTTAATTCAAGTGTTGTGCCATTCCTTGTTGTAATTTCACTATGCTCTAGATGTTCATACTTCAATTTTCCATGTTATTTGCCATAAAGTCATATTTATTTCGAGGTGGTGCTAAGGCACAACCTAGCTGTTGAAATATGGCAACAAGAATATTCCAATTTAATTTGTCCTTAAATTAAATTGTGAATTAAAATTGAATTTAGTCTTAATAGCTACTTGGAAATAATTAATTAATTAATTTCAAATTAATTAGTTCGAGAAATTCAAGTTAAAAGTCTTTTTGAAGTCATGCAAGAGTTATACCTTAAATTAAGGAGATAAGATTGAGTTATATTTGAGTTTTAATTAGTTAACTCAGTTTACTAAGTTAAGTCTAGCCAAATTAGTTCCAAACTGTTTGAGGAACTAATAATGAGTTAACAGTCAGTTGATTCATTAATACACTCAACTAATGCTACTCCAGTTAATTGAAGATTCCATCATCAAAAACTAATGCATGTTTATTCTGAGAAAGACCCAGTTGAGGTTAATGTTCAAGGATAGTGTAATATTAGTTGCATGTGTTTTCTTATGGAGAAAACTCATGCATGCAGTCAAGGATTCATCCTTGAGGATTGCACAGTTTTGAAGACTTGTTTTTCCACTTGGTAATAGGCTAATCATCCACAAGGAACAACAAAAGGAAATAGGAGCTTGGAGGGCAGAGAGGAAGGCTGGAGAGAAGCCAAGATTTCCTATGAGCATCTGTGAGGATTGTACTGAGAGCTGGCTAGCTGTGAGAGCTAAGGCTTTGTATAATTCCTATGTATTTCCACCATGTATGATAATACAACACTGTGGGGTTTTATCTGAGACTTTCCCCAAAGTATTTTCATGTGTATTGTGCCATTTATTCTTCTTCTTCTAGTTATATTGTTCAGCTCAATCTTTAAGCTTCCAAAAAATTGATAGTAGAAGTAGGTTATAATATTCTGCTTTGATTTATATTGCATTATTGAGATAACCTATCACAGATTTTCTACATGGTATCAGAGCTGTGAATATTATACTGAGAAGAGAATTCGAAGTTTGAAGATCGGGGTTGCAGGTGCAAATTGAATTCATATCATATTTCAAGGTTGCCAATGGTGTTCTATGGCTTGAGACTCGAGTATGCCTTGGAAGGTAGCTCAAATTACATAGTATGGAAAGATATAATGGAGGCTGTATTAGAAGACAATGGCTTGAAGGAATTCATTGATCAAGAAATCCTAAAGCTAGCTTCAACTAGTGCACAAGAGTTGGCTGAGTGGAAGAAGTGTGTGGCGAAGGCGAGACGGGTCATCCTTGAGGGAGTTCGAGACCATATTGTCTCAAGTATCCATGTGAAGGATACTCCATTTTCAATTTGGAAGACATTAAAGGACCTCTACCAGAATAGTAGCGACCAGAGGAAATTGGTGATGAAGGATAAGCTTCGAAGAATCAAGATGGAGAAGGGCGATACTATTTCCACATATCTAAACAAGCTCACCACCTGCAGAGATGAGCTTGGGAGTGTGGGAATAACCATTCCTGATGATGATATGGTGAGCCACACTCTCCTTGGCCTTCCAAATTTCTTAAGGCACTCTGAAATTATGACCAAGAGGTACGAAAAATATCGAAAATTTTGTCCAAATCCTTAGACAGAAAGGGTGTGATTAATAGATAAATGTTATCCTACAATTAAAGCAAAAGCTTGCTTCGAAATAACAGAGCACATTTAACAATCATTTATCAACCTCCGTCGTTGCAATTCAACCTTCACATTATATCTTTTGCACACTAAACTTCTCACTCAGTGAATATGTTTAATACACTATTAAATTTGACAGAAGAAGTATTATGATTTTTTAAGAGGAGGATAGTATCTATGGTAATAATAATTATTTAATTTTAAAATTATGGTTAAATAAAGTATAAATTGGTGTATTAGATTTTTTTTGTTTGTGAAATAAATTAGTATTTGGTATTTTATATTTATAAGAAAAAAATATTTTTCTAAATTTTTAACTTATAACATTTATAATATATCAAACTTCTTAGATAAATTAATGTATAATATTTTTTTTATTTATAACAAAAAAAACCAAAACCTCTCTAGATTTAAACCTATAACTTTTTAAAAAATAAATAAATTCGTAATCATTAATTTTTTTTATATAAAATAATATTATAAATTTATTATCTTCTTATAATATAAAAATATAATATGTTTTATATATATATATAGTTGTAATATATTTATTATACTATATATTTAATCTAATTCCTGATATTATATATACATAAAAGATTTCTCAGTTGAATGTGCCATTCGTTCTTTCTTAATCAGTATAGCAATGGACACAATATCTATTATGAATGCATTGTCATTTATTATATACCATTATTATTGATTATATTTTATTTTTATTGCAATTAGTTTGATTATTATTATTTTATATTATTTTAATTAGTTTATTTTATATTTTAATTTTTAATAATGAGAGGTATTTATATAATAGTTTATAATTTTATTTTAAATTATTATTATAGTTAATTATAAAAATAGTTAATATATAAATTAAACATATATTGTAATTTATATGGAATTAGATTTTTAATTATGTAAATTTTTAATCTATAAATAAGTTTTGTTTCACTACTATGGCTTATCAGTATCATATACCCAAAAATTAATAACTCGTTTCATATGACATTTGTTTATATGACATTTTTTTAATTAATCAACTTAATTAAAAGGAAAAAAAATATAGCTACTTCAGAGATAAATCTCAACCTTTGATTTATGTATACCACTATGAATATTCTAGAATATTTTGTGGAGGTGTTGTAGCTACTACAAAACCCTCCTAAATTTTGGCTTCATTTAAATTTTGGAGCCCCGTAATGATCATGTAAACTATCGTTTTAAGTAGTCAAAGTCATACGTGTTCAAACTTTTTCTAAGTGTTAATGTCTTCCCCTAGACAACATAAAGTGTCAATGCACCATGAATTCACAAGCCTAAGTCATTTTCGCTTCATAGCACACTCTCTGAAGATAGGCCTAGCACACTTCTTAGAGATAGTGGAGTGCACTCCTTGTCAATAGGCAAAGCACACTTCCTATCGACAACATGAGTGCACTTCTTAAGTGCAAGCCTAGTGCACTCCTTAATGACAACATGAGCACATCTTTTACAGATAGTGAAAGCACTCTTTCCAAAGATAGTCAGGGCGCACTTCACAAAAGCAGCTCTATTGCACTCTCCAGTGACATTTATCTTATCCTTATCCCTTGATTTTTGTGTCATGCAATAACACACTCTCAAACCTTAATTTTTGCTCTCCCTATATAAAGTGCCTAGCCCAGAGCTCATTCCACACATTTATATTTCTCTTTGAATCTCTGCACACTTTTGGAGCATAAGGAGTGTTCTCCACTCTTGGTTGCAAGTTCACCATCTTTCGAGTAAGCTTTCTGAATTATCGCACTTTGAATTTTCACTCTTACAAGTGTTGCTTCAATTCTAACATGATGATTTTAGTGTCTTTTCACATTCTTTGGTTGTTCGTATTCGATTTATTATTGTTGTTGTATTTATGGGTGTGTGCATGCTAGTCTTTTCATTCTTATGATCTCTCTTTCTTGCTCTTGTTCAAACACTTAGTTGATTTTGAGTGTATATTTGTTTTTGTGTCTTGTAATATCTCTTGATCTTTCAATCCTTCATCAGCACATTATTCTCTCTTAAACAATATCTGGTGAGTCCTTACTTCTTAGAATTGTGACTTGTGCCCATCAAAGGGCTTGTCTCTCATCCAAAGCGCAGAGCACACTTCTTGAGAGTAGTATCCAACCTAGTGTCCACTGATGATGTGACCTGCACCTAACAGCAGTCTCCTTGCCTCATGAAGTGCATAGCACATTCCTAGATGACAAGCATGCAGCCTATGTCACTTGTTGATAAGACTAGCACCCAAGAGGAGCCTTTATCGGCAAGAGAGCACTACACAATTCCAAGACCTAAACACCTAACCTTTGTCTCTTATTGATGTGATTTACGCTCAAACCAAGTCTTTCTTTCAGTCATAGCGCAAACCGTACTTCTAGTATCCAGTGATATCACCCTCACATTAAGCCTATACTCTTGTGCTCACATCTAGTGCACTGTCTCATCATAGGGAATTCTGCTACATAAATGAACAAGATAGAATAGGTGGTTTTGTGGGATTGATTGTTGTTTTCCATGAATGAACTCCAATTTCCAAGTACTTCTAATCTGGATCCTATCAATTTTTCATCTTCCACCAACACTATGCATCAAGTTACATGCAAAGGACCAATGAGAAAGGTTGTTAAAAGGAGTATCAAAGGTGTCGTATATAGTTCAAGATCTAATGTGCCCATTCTAATATATACAAAATGCTTTATTGATAATTCTACTACCTTAACATAGAATATCATTTTGAGTGATTTTGTCAAGGATGAGTTCCCACAAGACCTAGAGGACATGGAGGTGTATGTTAATGTCATAAGGTTCAATTTCTACAGGATTTCTAGTAGGTATCTAGTGTTGCCTTGTGCAAAAGCGATAGGATGAATATTGCAACTTCTTGGCTCTAAGAATATGATCCTCGGTAGTGAAAGTGATATTAACTCTTATTACAACGTACCGAAGCCGGAGGAATACTTGAACTCAAAATTATATGCAGTTTGTTATTCACAGTTTGTTACAAAAGAGATTCTCAAGACATGGTGGCAGGAGCCAAGAAAATTCTATTAGAAACCTAATGGAATCTATGGAACAAATTCATCGTGGAAAGTGTATTAGTATCTCATGGTTATGTGTTGCAGGTTGTATGGGCATGAAAGCACATAATTCTTTAAAGAAGGATGGGTCTACATGGCCTACCCATGTGCTTCCAAGGAAAATATTTTCAATTGGTTAGATATACTAGCCCAACAATTATAGAGCAATGTTTCTAAGGCAAAAAAGGAGCCTAAGTTCTTAATGTCAACCTACTTACTAGATGGGATTTGTATCGGGAATGAATTCCCTGGTCTAGAATGGAAATGGACCAAGCAACAACCTCTTGTCCACAACTATTACAAGATATCGTTAGCAATCAGCAGGGGAGTGTATGAGAAAATATATTTAGAGAAATTTTGAGGTATAAAATGGGCCTCGTAAGGAATATTATAAAATAATAGTGGAAATAATCAAATAAGGTTATATTACATCATTAAATTTTGAGAGGGAACAATGAAAAAATTACTTTTTCTACTCGTATTTTCGACTTATCCCCCTATGGTTTTACTCAAATTTTTAGGGAGGGCAATGGTTGGATGCAGAATTTAATTCCTCATCCAACGACTATCCATGTTTCATATTTTAGATGGAACCTGCTACAATAAAAATGAGAAATATATGAAAAAAATGTGATTCCAGTCATGTTTTTAATGTATTTCTTATTTTTCGTGTAGCAGGGTCCATCGAAAGTATGCAACATGTGTACTCCTTAGATGAGGAATTAAATTTTTCATCGAATGAGTGATCTCACTCAAAATTTGAGTAAGACCGTAGGTAGATGAGTTGAAAATACAAGGTGAAAAAGTAGTTTTTAATTTAATTATTTTATTCTTTAATCTTTTTATTTTTTTACTCCAAAAATGGTGAATCATCCCCCATGGTTCAAATCATCATCTTAAATCCTACTGGTTCTTATAAAGTTGATTTTGGTTTTACATTTTTGTTTTGAGGCCCATTTTTTACCTCAAAATTTCTCCAATGGTTGAGCACTTTATTATGGTGCTGTATTAGATCATATTTGAGGTTGATGCACCTTGCATGACTGATCAATCCAAAGAAGCTATTGTGGAAGTTGCATCTTGGTTTTCATATTATTAAGTAACATTTATTAGAGTCTTAAGAGCTTATAAGCCTCCACATATAATGTCGAAGTATGTGATGAATAAGGTAGCCATGCAAGATATTGATTACTAGTTATGCACATGGTTATCACAACAATTGCTAAAGTAAAAGAAGTCACCTTGGCTAATATTTCCTTTTCAAATATGGTATTATGAACTAAAGAATATGGGGGTAGCAGAGGCAGAGATAGAAGAGCTTAACCACCTCATATTGGGGAGATAATCTTCCACCGATATGAACCTAGATTTGTTTGCAAGGAACATTGTGTCAAGATGAGATACACTTGGCCATATGCTTCTGACTCCTAGGAAGATGAAGAGAATATCAAGAACTGGTATAATTCTTCTAGAGAAATTGGAATGAGTGATGAAGCATGTCCTTCTCGTACAACACATGTCCCAGATATTGATCAAGAGGGGACCTAGCAGGAAGTTGTTTCTCAGGTTAATATCAAGCCAAAAAGAAGACATGGACACGATGCGGAAGAAGAAAAGAGTAAGAAATTCAATGTTGATTCACACACTAAAGGTGCAATCAAAGAAGAGAAGAAAAGGAAGGAATATGAATAAGCTAGGAAAAGGGAAAAAGAGGAAGAATGTAAGGTGAAAGAAGAGAAAGAAAAGAAAAGGTGAGAGGGCATGCAAAAGAAAAAAGAGGAACTAAAGAAAATAAAAGAGGAGGAAGCTGAGAAGAAACTCTCGGGAAACAAAGGGAAGAAGAGGAGTAACAAAGGCTACAAAATGAAGAAGAAAATAGGAGGAAATAGGAAGAGGAGTTTGCGAGGAATCAAGAAGAAGATTTAAAGGCCCATGACATAGATGATGAAGAAGAGGAAGAAAACCAGACATCACAAACTGAGCCAATCATCACTCCTTTGAATATTTGGCCTTCGTTTCCTCTGACTAGTGGGCATCTTCCGTTCAGTAAGTTGGGGATTCTACCTCCATTTGATGATAGAATTATGGACATATATAACTTCACCTTTGATGAGTTGAAGAATAAGTTCATTGAAGAAAGGAGGAGGTATTTCCCAAAAGAACCAAACCGACCTATTTCCATCCACACAAAAAGGGTCATTATATCAAACACCAAGAACAATCCTAGAGCATTTGCTTCAGCAAATGCAACCTTTGCAGTAGTTGCTCAAAAGAATATAGATTTCCTAATGAAAAATAATGAACAACTCGATAAGGAATTTTCTACCATAAAGCAAAAATTGATCACCTCCTAGTTGAAAAACAAAGTTTGTCTTCTGTTGGTTCTAGCAGAGATGAGTTATAGTTGGCTATACACGAGGAGATCAATCCATTGGATTACACAATGAAACAATTGTACAAACAAATGATCACTTTGCATAAGGAAATGGTGTCGTTATATGAAGTGCAGAAAGGCTCGCATGAAAATTCAAGGATCTTAATTTTTCCTTATGAAACAATAGATGTGATCTAGGGTTGGGCACCAAGTATTCAAATGCACTTACAGTGTTGGTTAGAAAACACAGGTATGAACATGAGATGAATAAAGTTGAGATAAGAATGTTTATGTAGACCTATGACTAGATCAAAACTCATATAGCCAACGCCATGATAGCTTATACGTGGTTGCATAACAGATTGGAAGCCTTGGTGCATGTACACAAAATACCTTATATAGGTTCAATGGGGGAGGTAAAACATAGGAATGTTATCAAGAAGGAGCTAGAATAATTCTTGAATGGTATCAGACAAGCGACCACCCAAGATGACTTGGAAGTGACTAAATATTGTGTTCTGCAATATGTATTTGACCCAATGAAGTCACATATGAAGCTAGTTATGTTGTGGAATAATGTACAATAAAGCTCTGAAACTCTATATCCATATGCTTTGGAGGGAAATATTAGGTATCATCCATATCAACCACAAAGTTTGGAGGTATAACAACATAATGGAAGCCTTTGTACCAATATGTGACAATGGAGCTACATGTCACAGTCATCAAAATACAGTTTCCCTAGTGCAAATGCAAATGTGTCTATTTTTTTTATATTTCTTTTTGCCACAATTTTGTGAAAATGTGATTTTGTATTTGGAAAAATAATAAAATGAAATTGAGTGTGGAAGTCCAAAGATCGCATATGGAATGTGAAGAGTCATTAGGAATTTTAAAGGTCATAGACGAGCTTAAGAGTCATATTGGGCTCAACAGTCATGAGTAACTTGAAGAGTCACATGGGAGGTGAAGGGTCACCTCATTTGTTATAAATAAACCCTCTTGCCTCAAGAAAAGGAATTTTAGCCTTGGATTCTCAAGCTAAGCATAGGAGAGAGAGAGAGATAATTCTTTTGAGGAGCAAGGTGTGGCTTCATGTTCCACTATTGGACAAAGTGAGACATATTTGTAATTGTGTATCTTGGAACTTTCACTTAATATTTTGAAGATCTCAGGGATGGATGTGCATGTATGAGGAATGTTGTAATACTTTTATTTTGATGTTTTTGGTATATTTTCATGTTTGTATATACTATAGAGAATGAACTATTTTGTTAGTTTTAGTGCATATCGTAATTGAAATGTGTGTCTTATTTTATTTTCATTATCATTGTTATTTTGAGAACTACTTTTCAAACTAATTAATGATTCTTTTTATACATGTATATCTTTATTATAGTGGTACTATTATTATTCTTCTAAAGGCTAACTTTTTTTTTACTCTATCTACGAAAGTACTTTGTGCATATTGCAATTGTATGTTTCAAAGAGCTAACAGTGCTTTCTTGTCTCAAATGTTATGTGCATGTTTTATTATGTTGTTAATTGCAACAAATGTAAATATTTAAGTTAAAATGGTAGTTGGGTTGTCATTCTGAATGGGACTCCTACTCCAAATGGTATAGTTTCTACTTAGGAATTTATACCGAGGAGATACCCTTATGTTAATAGAATTTCCAACATCTGCTAATTAGGGAAACCAAAGTATAGATAAGCATTCATCATATTCACGTCATTCACCTTTGCATCAAGGCAACAGTTGTCTGAGTGAAACTCCATAACACATATTTGAGAAAGAAGAATTATCCCCTCATGGTTTGAAATGTAAGTATGAGGTTACTTTTGATGAACTCTAAGAGTTACTCCCTATCACCCTCCAGTATTCCAAATCTCTTGAATTTCTTCATGTTTCCTCATTCCTCCCTCAAAAAAATTCAACTAAGGAAAAAACTTGTTGCGAGGTTTTGGTCTCAATAGTCCGTGAATTAGTGACATCTTTCTTAGACAACCTAATTTATTCGTTTTATAGAAACATCACTCAAGGAAAATCCCCACCACATCACACTCAAAAGATGGAGGGAGACAAAGAGAACGTTCATATTTCAAATAATGAACAATTGAGTGATAATGAAAACTTCAACGATGACGACAATTTCAATAGTGAAAAGGAAGACTCTTTTGAATCTGATAGTGAAGAGGAGGAGAATAGCATAGACATAAATCATGATCAGTTGGATTGGATGGCTCAAGGGTCTCTTTCTCTTCCAGGTCAACTTTATTACTTACCTAAACACCCAAAGAAGCTCTTGAAAACATATGATCCTAACAAGGAAATGAAGGCTAGGGACCATATTGATAATTTCTGCTTGCACTTAAAAATGTTAGAGGTCCACTATGATGATGTCGACTGTAAACTATTCCATTTCTCTCTAGAAGGAAAGATATCATCATGGTACCATAACCTTCCAACAAATTCAATCCATAAATGGAGGGAGTTTAATAAGATTTCTTAGAGAAATTCGCCGAAGAAAAAAATATTTCCATGCTACTAAAGGAACTTGGAAATATTAACATGGGTAATAAAGAAAAGGTGAAGGACTCTAATTAGAAATTTACGCACATCTTGAATTAGTTTCCAAATAATTTCAAACTTCATGATTCTATTACTCGGGAGTACAATACTCCTTCCTTACCAAAAAACATTTTTGTCTTAGTGAAAAGAGCCACAAAAGACACATTGGATGATAATTGTCTGGAATTTATTGTTGTCAAAAAGAAATTGATATCGATTAGAGTTATCACAAACTAGGAAGATTCAAAAGATACTAGAAGGAATCCTCCAACTTCTTCAAGAAAAACTAAGGAAAAAGATTCATTTTGCATGGAAAGCTTGACTAAGTCGTTAAAGAAATTGACCAATGAAGTCTCTAAATTGAAAATGAAGTCAAGCGAGGAATCATCCAGTAACAAGTCCTTTAAGCCACTTTTTAAGAAGAATACCAACCAACCAGCTAACTCTGCTTAGATTTCTAATGTAGTCTTCAAGGTCGAAGATGTGGGCATGAAGAACTACTAAACATTTCATTAGGAATCTCATTCATAAAAGACGTGTCCACAATGGAGACACAATATGATTGCTATGATCACCAAAGTGTTGGAAGGAAAAGTTGCAGAAGAGTAACCTAAGAAGACTAAAGGAGAAAGTGAGCCATCCCCAAGGAAGGATAATGTGAGTGTTGGTGAGTCAATTTTAGCTTTTAATATTATTTTGAGTAAAGAACAAGGAGCTTCTAGTGAGGCCATAGTGGGTGAAGCTCCTCCGAAAAAACTATTTAATCCATACAATATTAGGAGTAATGTATGTGCCCTTGAGCTTGAAGTGGAACAACAAAGGATGAAATTCCTAAGGAATATTTTACCTCCTAATAATATAGCTCAAAGTTCACAGACAAAATCTGGGAGTGCTCAGCCACCTAAAAACACTTATGGGAATAATAAGGCATATTCATCACACCTCAGGGATGAGATAAGGCTTCAGCACCCACCACTTCAGGTAAAACCTGCTAAAGATGTAGAACATGTGATATTGAGCACAACATCATTGAAGACAGGAAGAAAGATCATGCTAATATTTCCATCTATGAGCTAGCGAAATTAGTAGGCCAGTGGGAATTGATCATCAAGGCTTTTTGCATCTAAACCTCCATTAGGAAAAATAACTACTGCTTCCAAGTCTTCGTCTGGTAAGTCCACTTCTATCCTTCAATTGGTTGTTGATGCTACGAAATATCTTCTTGTTCCTATTTATTATTAACAATTGAAATTTTTAACTATAATTTCCATAACTATCTACCCAATTCTAGGCATCTATGAATGTGATGTCTTTATCTATCGCTAAGAAATTAATGCAAAATGGGAAAAGAAAAATGCTAGAATTATTCAAATGGAAAGATTATAAGTTTAATTTATTGGTGAACTCAATAATGTTATAATTCAATTATCTTTTGATCATATATTTCATCAATGCATCAGAACTGTCATTGTGGACATTCCGGAGACCTACGACTTGTTATTAAGAAGGGATTGGTCTAGTAAGTTACAAGGATATTTCGCCACTGATTAGTCCCATATATGGCTTCTTTAGAAGGGGAAGAACAATCGTATGCAAGATGATAGTGAGCCCTTAATGAAGTACATTGTCATAGAGTTAGAAGCACACAATGAGCCAATCAACTTTGCTCAAGATATTTTCAAAAATTATATTTTAGAAACTGATATTGGATGTTATCTTGCGTAGCCATCTTCAATACCATCAAGAACCCAGTTGGAACTCCTTCCCATCTCTCCAAGTTGTAATAATGATCTATTTAATATAGATGTAAATATTGTTAACATTGAATGTAATCGAATTTGTACTAACATTTGGACTTTGTATTTTGATGGGTCCAATACACAAAAAGGTGTCGAAGCGGGTTATATCCTAGTAGACCCTCGCAAGAACAGATATCTAATTTCATGTCAATTAGAGTTTCAGTGCATCAATACTATAACAGAATATGAAGAACTCATACTTGTATTGAAGAAATACATCAACCTCAAGGTAGAGGTGTTGAAGGTAATTGGTGATTCATAAATTGTCGTGCATCAGGTGTAAAATACAATTCACTATGTTTCATCTAATCTCAAAAACTATCAACAAGAGGTATGGAGGTTGATTTATTCATTTCAAGATTTTAATAATAATGTTTTTCATAGGATTAATAATGTGGTCACAGACGCTTTAACAAACATAGATGTTAGGTTATCACCACTTTGAGATGGTTTTTTTTGTTTAAATTATTTATAATCCCTCTATCCCAGACAACATATGTAACTAATTTATGTGTCTTCGATGATTAGTTGGAGATATTTCAATTTATGGCATACTAATGTGTTTAAGGATGTGGAAATTCATGAATATAAGCATGAGACATCTTTGCAAGAAGGAGATAGAGAATATATGGAAATCCCATATCCAAGGGTGTGGTGTCATTAGAAAAAATCTATGATTTTGAGAACCTCTTTAGAAGACCTATGAACACAAAGACCCAAAGTTCGACATTATTGCACCAATAAATAAACTTGGGAACTGAAGAAGATTCGAGCTATGTTAATCTTTGTATGTGTTGTTCGTCTCAAGAACGACAATCTTTCATCTACCTATTCAAACAATATTGAGATGTATTCTCTTGGACTTATGATGATTTGGAAACTTATGATATGTGAATCATCTAGCGCGTGATACCAATCAAACAAGGGGTCATGCCTTTCTAGCAAAATTTCATCAAACTTCATCCCATTCTTAAACCATGATACAAAAAGAATTAAAGAAGTTGTTGGATGCTCAAAGGTTTTCAAAGTTCGTCATTCCACTTGGCTATCAAAATTGGTTCCAATCAGAACGAAGTCTGTTGAAATAAATTTATGTGTATATTTCCAAAATCTGAACTAGGCTTCTCAAAAATAAAGCTGCCCCGTTCCATCTATGGAGAAGATTCTCCAAACAGTATATGGATCCCAAATTTTCTTGCTACTTGATGGATTTTCAGGGTACAATCAAGTACTGGTAGAAAAACCTAATATATTGAATACTATATTTAGAACAAAATGGGGTACATTCACATTTAGGTGAATGTCATTTGGGATAATAAATGTTGGTGCAACATTTCAATAGGCCATGGACATCACTCTTCGAGGATTAAATGGTCATAGTGTTGTTGTATATTTGGATGATGCTACAATTTTCTCTACGAAAATATATGATCATCTTCATCATCTGAAGCCAATTTTTGAGAAATGTAGGAGATATGGTATATCATTAGACCAGAATAAACGAATATTTGGAGTATCCGAGGGAAACATTTTGGGGCACATCAAAGCAAGGAGCGGTATCAAAGTGGACCCATAACAGGTGGACCCAGAAAGATAATTTTCCTTCGTAAATTCATCTCTTATTATGTATATATTGGAAATACTCTACAATACATTATTAAGAACAACACAACATTTAAATGGGATCAGAGGGAAAAATATTCTTTCACCTGGATCAAGAAAATAACAAGTGAGGCCCTAGCATTGTATAGTCCAAATTCGACAAATATTTCTTGTTATATACCTTTGCATATGATACTTCGATCACAATCGTTTTAATTCTGAAAGATAGTCAAGACAATGAACAGTCAATCTCTTTCATGAGTGCAGAGCTATAGGGATCATAATTAAACTATCCCACCATAGATAAGTGGGCTTATGCAATCGATGAGCTTGTGAATTATTTCAAGCCCCATCTTCTCAAAATTCATGTTATCATCTTTGTTCCTCACACAACGGTGAGATCATGATTTGTGAAACAAGAGTTGGGTGAATGGAGGGAAAACTAGATAACGAGTTTATAGGAATATGATTTGGGATTCAAGCTAGTTCACATTATTAAAGGCCATGGTCTTTGTAGCTTATAGTATAAGAAGTTAATTCGCTAGAATAGGATTCTTCTAGTTGGGAATAATAAATTGACATGTCTAACATTGATTAAGTTACCCCAACAAACGCAAGCTTTTCCATATATGCTGATGTGAAAAAATATTTGGAACAAGGCACTGTTGCACAACATTTTGTCACTATCCCTATACCCCCCCCATCCATGGTCCTAGAGGACCTCTAGAGTGTACCCGACATGCTTTCCTATCATGAAGAAACTCCCATTGTGTCCCTCTTCATGAGCAGATGTTGAAGCCACGAAAATTGGGTCTACAACAAGGGGGATACCCAACCGGTCTGGACCTTGGTTAGCAGCTCCTTTTCCGTTTGGTATAGTGGGTGCGACTGAGGATATGGGACCAGTTTCCCAATTTATGTGTGTGTGTGTGAAGGATTGATATTTCTTTTTCTACAAGTTCCTAAGTGAAATTCTCTAATTCTAACTCTAATCTGATAACATGCAAATTGTATACTAATAAGCAGAAATATCTAAATCTACACTAACCCGGGGTGTAATCCTTCTGTTATGCGATCCAAAATGATTTCAAATAACAATTAGTAATAAAGATCATTCAACTCTTATGAGAAAAGAATTCAATAAGGATAAACCACTTTGTATAAGAAGTTAGACGAAACAGTTGTGAAAAACATATGGCATAATACGCCGCTCATACATTAAGCATAAATAAATAGCTATCACCATACAAAAGTGCCAAATGATAACTCAAACATTCACATATCAATATATAAACAACTGAACATGAATATCACTTTTAACACAAAGGCAGAAATAGTTAAGAGATAGAAGTACCATTTATAACTAGTCCTACTCATGAGCTTCAATCGATAATGATTTATCTCTTCGTAATCCAACATCCACTAAGAGTACAGAAGTGCAACATTAGTAGCAGATATTAAATATAGATATCAATAAATCCTATTCCAATCATTCATCAAAACCTCCTCAGAGGGTACAAAAGTGCATGTTCTGGGGATAAGTTTTTGATAAATTTCAGGACCCTTCTCTAAATGCATGAGAAGGGTTTAAATACTACTAACTAAATTTAAAAATAACTTATTACAAAAATGTAGGATGCGGTTTAAATGACCGTCCTCATTTTGGGAAAAAATAAAACAAAATTAAAACTAAAACTGAATCTAAAATTAAAATTACTAATTATTTCTGTATCTGCTCCTTGAAGTCGCACGCGTTCAGCGTCTGTTTGAGAAGATTCAGCTGACTGATTTCCGATTCTAGTTGTGCTGCGAAAACAGAATCAGCAAGAGCTGGCGCCATCTTCTTGGCAGAATTTATGATACACTTGAGAGTCATCCACTGGTTTTTGGATTTAAGTTTTACTTCTTTTACCTCTAGCGTTCTTTTTTACAAATTTCTGGGCTTACAGGTGATTGAGCACTCAGAAGCTTTCCTTTTCAAGAAGTTTTTCCTAGCGATGCGTGATTAGTGCTAGGCACTAATCGCGCATCGAAAACTGCCTCCGTTTCTTGATTCGGGCTTCCTTGGTGCATTTTCTTTTAGCAGATATAAAGCTCAATTTTTTGTGAAAATAATGAATTTGTAAGCTCTTGACCCTGAGTCTTAAACTTTCTGTTTCTGATATCAGCGTTGTCCAGTATCCATTTAACGATGTCTATGTATGGAAGAATTCTGGGCCTTGTCGCTATCCTGTGTAAGAATGAACAAGCCAGTTCTGTGATGGATGCCTCAGAAGAACTATGTGAGCCTGCAGTAGCCTCGACCTCCATTACTCTGGCATTATCTTCCTCAAGTAGATTGTACATGCCTTCCCAGGTATCAATACTTGCGTCTCTGTTACAGGCGGTGTCTGTATACAAGGGCACCATTTCTTTCTCTTCAGAGCTCGGGGCTTTGCCTTTCTTTCCCATAATATCCTGGGTACTGTTTTGTATCGTTCTTTGCTCTCCATTCCTGCAATTTACAAGTGAAGTGAGAATAATGATAAGGAAAGGTGATGGGAAAGTTTTAACATGCCGAAGACGTATAAAATATACCACCTTACGTGAAATGATTTTTCGATAAGCATGAAACCATATTCCATTAATAACTGGCAACTAACTGATTAATTAGCATTAAATCGCATAACCAGGTGTCGCTTTATGGAAACTACTTCTTTTTGAACAATGAGCCCGAAAGATCTGCGATGAAGCGATTTTGCGATTTGCTTTGCAATATCGCAGATCACAGATCGCAGAATCACAACATCGCATGGTTGCTAGCTCGCTATATCACATTATCGCATTATCGCATTGCCGCTCTATCGCAATATCGCAATATCAAAGAAACATGACATATTACAATTTTTGTTAATTTGTTTTCTGCGAAATGCGATTTGCGATATGCGCCATCACATATCAGCGGTTTAAAGTTTTTTAAGCATAAGCGGTCTTTGATGCATGCGATGTGATATATGTTTGTTGTCCCGTATCGCGATCTCGCAATGTTAGAATTCGGTTTGCAATGAGGTATCCTGTTATCCTTTTGCGATGCGATATTTCCTAAGGAAAGATTTTGTCTTACTTTATCATAAAACTTAATCTTTTTTAGATTTTTCAAGGGGATTTTCCTAAGTTTATGATGGTAAGTTTTATTAAAAAGGAAATTCAAGAACTAATTGATTTTTTTAATTTTTAACTAAAGGTCCCCACTTATTTAGTATTAGGAATAACAATAAATAACAAGGGGGGTTGTTGCTGGCCACAACAATTGGTGATTCACTTGGAAGAACCAGTTATCTCTACTTTTCTTTTGAATTTTCTAAACTTCCAAAATAGAAAATTTTCCAAAAAATTGAACTTTATTATAGAAAGACAAAGTACATTATGCTTTTACCTATCAATGATATTTTGTTTCTTCTATTTTCAACTTTGATTATTTACTCCCTCAAGCTATTCCTTGTATCTACATTAATCATTACTTGGTTTATACAGATAAAAACAAAGCCTTCTTTGTAAATCAGTTTTGAATATGCTCATTTATCGTAGGTAGAGCCTCTACTGCCAGTAGGCATTTATAGCCTTGACAGGGTTACATGTTATCCAGCAATGATCCTGTATCCTACTTAGAGAAATTTACAATTTTCAAAGAGAAATCCATATACACACTTATTGATTTCATTTTCTCTTTATCCTTAAAGAACAATGTCTTGGTTTGGTAGCCAATTCATGAAACAGTCATTCACTGATTTATAACGTTGCTGAACAAGTTGGCTCGTGATGAGACCCCTTGTCTTTGGATTGCAACAATCTTGAGTCATTGCCCTGTTATGGTATGCAGTATTGGCAAAGTCAGCAAGGTATAATATCTATGATTATGATAAGCCGGCTTGTGATGAGACCTCTTATTCTTTAAGTTAAAGTGTATCTTTGGATCATTCTTTGAACAGTGTAGTTTCCTAGGTGGGGAGGAAGTCATTGTTTCCTAAAGACAGCTCTGGATGACAATGATAGAGGTTTTGGAAAGATATTTTCTACAGAGAATCTTTATTTTTGTTATTGATACCTTTCATTGGACTGATATACAACAATTTCTTACTAAAAGTCATTTTTTGTCGAAGTTTATACAGTTGAAACTAGTATCATTTCTAGGCCTAGAGTCTTTAACTGTATCTTTCAATAATAATGATCAATTTTTCCAAAAGAATTCTATTTATACAAGTGAAAAAACAAAATCTAAAAGAGAATTTGTGTCTTTTTCATAAATCTCAAATGTAACCATTTACAACCAACTTTATTATGGAAAGAAAAACAACTACTCTACAAAATAGAAGAATGATCTCCTATGGAAAATATTTTTTGAGGATCTATCCATTAACAGGTAAAGAATCTATTTTTCCTGTTAAATCCTGTAACATAAAAGTGGACGGACCTATGACTTCTACGATTTGAAAAGGGCCAAGCCACATTCTTTGAAATTTTGTATGTTTCCCTTTTTCCTTATGAGCCTTGTCCCATTTTAAAACTAGATCTCCCATCTTAAAATATTTTCTAGATATCATGTTTGAATCAAAAGAAGCCTTCACTAATGCTTGGTGATGAGCATGAGTTATCTTAGCCTGTTCTCGTTGTTCTTCTAACTTAATTATTTCCAGCTGCCTTAGTTGTAGGGAAGAAGTTGGTGCTTCATCAATATATTGAACCAAGGCTAAATAGGGAATTGCCAAATGCGTTGGAAGAACCACATCTTTCCCATAAACTAAGTTGAAGGGGGAAGTGTCGATGGAGGCTTTCTGCGTTATTCGATCTGCCCATAAAGCATATGTTATAGACTTATGCCAATTTTTATGATTTTGGTCAATGGTTCGCTTAATAATTCTGATTAAGCTTTTATTTGTAGATTCAGCTAACCCATTCCCTTGTGGGTAATAATTGGCAGAGTATTTAAGCTTGAAACCCCTTTCGAGTGCAAATTTAGACATTGCATTACCAGAAAAATATGATGCATTATCAAACATTAAAGCAGAAGGCAACCCAAACCTGGTGATTATGAACTGATCTATGAACTCGATGATATTTTCAGCATTAGCCGCCTTGAGTGGAACTGATTCTACCCATTTAGTAAAGTAATCTATTGGTGTAAGGATATATCTATGTTGTTTAGAAGAGTTAGGAACGATCTCACCTATTATGTCCAATCCCCACTGATCGAAAGGCTGCTCAATGTTAACTGGCTGCAGCGACAATGATGGTTTCTTTTGTCTCCCAGCAGCGTTTTGACAGACTTGACATTTCCTCACGTAGTTATGTGAGTCTTTGAATAATGTGGGCCAGTAATAGCCTGCGCGTAATATTTTGTGAGCAGTTACATCTCCAGCATAGTGTCTGCCTGTTGGCCAGTCGTGGAGTTCCTGCAAGACTTTTTCAGCTTCAGATTTCTCATGACATCTAAGGGGAACAGAATCATAATTTATTCTAAAAACAACATCATTCACGAGCTAATATTGTTTGGCTTTTAACCTTAGAGCTCTCTTCTTGGTATGATTGAGGTTTGAAGGAGCATATCCATTCTTTAGATAATAAATGATATCAACGTATAATGACTTAGCATCGTTTAGGCTTACCTCGTACACTTGTATCTCTGTAGATGGAATTTCGGACACCAGCGATGCTCCGACCAGCATTTTGCAAAAGCGTTGACCTTTTACAATGCTTGCTGGTTTGATTTCTACGTCATATTCCTGTAAGGCAGTAACCCAATTGGCCCTTTTCTCACCCACATCCTTCTGTACTAGAAGATTTCTTACCGCTGGAAACGGTACTATGATTTTTTTATGTGTTCTGAGTAAAAAAGGTCTGAAATATTTAATTGCTTTGAAAATAGCATAAGCTTGTTTCTCCACATCTAAATAATTCGACTCAGCCCCTTGTAAATTGGAACTAAAAAAAGCAATTAGGGCTTCTGCCTTTTCTTGATTTGCTTGAGTGAGTATCGTAGCATATGATCTATCAGAGGCAAATGCATATAAAACAAAAGGATCAGAAAAATTTGGAGTTGTTAAAGATGGAGCATTAATAATTGCTTGTTTTATTAGATTGAATGCCTCATGTTCATCTTGGCCCCATTTAAAGTTCGAGTTATTTTTAATCATTGCCTGTAAAGGGGACACAATTCTTGAAAAATCTGGAACAAATCTCTTTACAAAGTTAATCTAGCCAAGAAAAGATTGCATGGCTTTCTTGTTGTGAGGTAGGGGTACTGCGGAAATTTCCTTGATTCTGTCAGGATCAATGTTAATTCTAGATTTTGACACTATGAATCCGAGAAGTTTTCCTTCACTTAATGTGAAAAAGGATTTTTTCGGGTTAAGTGAGATTCCATACCTTTGACAATGTTGGAATATTTGTTTTAAATCTCTAATATGATTGTTTCGTTTCTTGGAATATACAGTTATATCATCCAAATAGATTACCACTGATTTATTGACTAACCCCTTGAATGCGATGTCCATGGCTCTCTGAAATGTGGCACCAACGTTAATCAGACCAAATGGCATCTTTTGATATGTGTATGTGCCCCATTTAGTTCTGAATGCAGTTTTTAATTGATCATCGGGATGTACCAACACTTGATTGTATCCTGAGAATCCATCCAAGAAGGACATCAATTCTGAGCCCGCGACCGCCTGCAGTATTTGTTCCATGGGAGGCAAAGGAAAATTGTCCTTTTGGCAGGCTTTGTTAAGATTTCGAAAGTCAATGCAGATCCTAATATCTCCATTTTTCTTTCTAACAGGGACCATATTGGAAACCCATTTGGAATGTCGAAGGGGAAAAATTATTTTGGCTTTCAATAACTTTTTGAGTTGAGATTTGATCTGGTTTTCTAGATTGGGATGGATCTTTCTCAACTTTTGTTGGACAGGTTTTTCATTATCTATCATTGGAATAGTATGCTGGATGATGGATGTGTCGTACGTTTTGAGTTCATCGTAATTCCAAGCAAAGACACTTTTGTATTGTCTCAAGAGACGAATATACACTAATTTTTCTTCGGGAGCTAGACCAAGGCCTACATTGATATTCTGTGGTTTGGTATCAGTTCCTAGATTTACTAATTCATAATTCAAAGTTGAACTTTGGAGTTTTGAATTGGTAGATCTTTTAAACCGATCTTTCAAATAATAAAGATCTTCTAACTTGACTACTGACTTAGGTATGGCATTGTTAGTGCTATCCTATTGTAATTTTTGGTCATGTTGGTCTTCGTCAATTATTTGATTGGTATAGGATCCCTCAGATGTGAGGAAACTCATGATATGAGGATCATCGTTGAAAATCCTCCAATTGGTAATGTTATCAGGAATAGATGGTCTAAAAATTAATTCAATTGAAAATCAATCAGGGCTAAAATCTTCTGAAGGGATGAGTTTGGAAGCTACGTTCACTAAGAGGTCTACACTAGCATTCTGGAGTTTGGGAATCGATGAAATATTAAATGCTATAAAGTGTTCAGTCAGATCTTGAACTAAAGATTGGTAATGTTTTAAGTGACCTGATAAACAATGTATAGTATTACGTACCTGTCTGATTACAATTTCAGAATCTCCGAAAACTTGAAGATACTTGACATCTAATCTGATTGCTTTGTACAACCCTTGGACTAAAGCCTCGTATTTTGTTGTATCGTTGGTGCAATCAAATTCGAGTCTACAAGTTAGCATAGTCTTATCTCCCTCTGGACTTATTAATACACATCCTGCTCCTGCTCCTTCATTAGACTTAGAACCGTCAAAAAATAGTTTCCAAAATAAAGATTTATTTACAAGACTATCTATAAAATTAATACATTTAGAACTATCTATTTGAGAGAAATTTTTTACTTGAGATAAAATAAAATGTTCTCAGTAAGGTGAGGTATGAGCATTAAAATTTCCTAGGAAAGAATCTACTAAATAGTTTCCAATGATGTTATTGCTATATGCTACTGGTTCATTTTCTCCCTCGATTTCTGTTACTATGTATTTCTGATGCCTTTCCCCTCAACTTTTATTTGATTTGGCTTACCGTTGTAAGTGAGCCACATGTGCGACCAGTCGGTTGCAAAGTATCCATGAAGTTTTTATGACCAATCTCTACTAAGTATTAAGCCATAAAATTCTGGAATATCAGCAACTAAAATGTCGATAACTTGACATACCTTTGGGTTGGATGACAGCCTTATGGTGACCTAATTTAATTCGCCAATCACTTCGACTCGCAATCGATCTAGCTGAACTATGTGCATAGTGGATTTCTGTGGTTGAACGTTCAATTTTGCACATATTGACTTTGGTAAAATATTCGTTGAAGCTCCAGAATCCACTAAGCAATTATGCACTTTTTTATTGAAAATTTCATAAGTAAGAAGAAATGGGGGAGTATGAGATCTCGATCTACCTCTAATTAAGGCGATATCATTTAGATCAACTTTATTGATCGCATTAGCTGGAGGTCTTCCCATATCATGGGAAGCTTGAGAGATTACAACGACTGGTAAAGATGCAACTGGTACAGCATGCAATTCTTTCAAAAGTATCTTTTGCTGGTGTTTTAACTTGCTCAATTCGTAAAGAGTGATATTGGCCCTAGTATTTTTCATGTCTTCTATGATATTATACTCCATTTCATCCGAAACGATCAGTGTTTTAGATGGAGTTGATGGGTCTATTTGGACTGGGCTGGTTTGAGTTGCTTTAGGTGTCGTTTTCTTGGCTACAACTTTATCTTTAGTCATTGAGCTTGTGCTCTTTGGCTTAGGTGTAGGTTGAGGAGGATCAGGTTGATTTCTACTGCGAGTACTAACTGGGAATGCCTCTTGATCCTCTTCATCTGGGAGGATGAAATCCCACATACCTTGTAACTCTACAACTTCTTCTTCATCGGTATGTTCTTTAGTAGTGATTTCCTCTTCTTCTTCTTCAGATTCAGCACTTGTAATGGTGTTAGGGGGTTTGGAATCGCTTGAAGGGTTCCTTTTAAAAGGTCTGTATGGCTTTTTAGAAGAAGTTTCTACCACTTGTTTCTTAATGTCGACCATCGCGTTAGACATGGTCTTCAAAACTTTTTGCAATCCTTCTAAATCAAATGGATCTTTCGTTTGTTTTTTCTTGGGATCTTCCTTGAGAGAAACCTTCTTGGATTTTCATTCTTCTATTGCGTTTTTCTTTTCTAACGCCATAATACGTTTCTCTACTGCTATCACTTCTTTCATATTTTCAACTAAATTTGTTTTGTTAGCCCTATCAACAGAGATTGCTATGTTTGATGGTAAAGCAGTAATGTACCATTCACTTCGCACTTCTTCGCTAGGCTGGCAAGCAGCAGGAATTTTATTTAAGATTTTATTGAAACGTAAATTTAAATCCTTGATAGGTTCTTTTGACTCAGCCCTAAGGTTGGATACGTCGTTGATCAATGTTGTCGTAGACCTATCATCACCAAACTTAGTCAAGAATTGTTCTTGGAAAATCTCCCAAATAGTAATAGATCTAGACGGTAATGAGAAATACCATGTTCCGATTGTTCCTTGCAGAGTATAAGGAAAAAGTCGAACAACAGCATCTTCATTAGTAACTCCATTAAGATTTATGGATAACATAAAGTTATTTATATGTTCTTCCGCTAGCATGCCTGCCTCAGGATTAAACTTTGGCAGCCATTTTTCAGGATTGGCCGGTAACTGACTTAAGGGCGCAGGCATTAAGACTGCCCCCGGGTTATTCCACGAAGATTGGGCCATCGCTGAACTACTAATAGAGGAAAGTGCAGAAGTTGATCCCTGCGGTTGAGAAGATGAGGATATTACGAATCTAGATGATTGAGAAGGAGATGTGGGAGTGCCGGTGGACTGATGGAAAATGATCTGAGGTGGAGGAGTGGATGGTTGACTTCGCGGTGAAGAGGTTGAGATGGATGATGATGATGAAAGAGTCTCGCTATCGGACCCTTTAGGAGATTTCCTTGCTCTCTTCCTTGTAGGTAGAGGTGACTCGGTTGGCTGAACACCAAACTGCTCACTCTTTAATCTAGTAAGAGGATGAGCAGGGTTATATTGCGAAGTCATGCTGCCTTGAGATTTATCAGATTTTTGAGGAGATATAGAAAATCGTTGAAGTTTGTGAATCAAAGATTCAACTTCAGGAGGTTCAATAGTAGATTGTTCTGAAATGTCAGGGTTTGTAGCAGCGGCTGTTACTCCTGCGACTTTTGGCTCTGGATTTAAAGATTCTAAATGCGATGGAGAAGTCGGGGGAGATGGTGAGGGCGATTTACTCTCAGAATGGTATTTATATTTAGACTTGCTTGCCATTCACAGTTCGAAGCCCTCCTTCTAGCACCAAATATGTTGAAGCCCCGAAAATCAGGCCTACAACAAGGGGGATACCCACCCGGTCTGGACGTTGGTCAGCAGCTCCTTTTCCGTTTGGTATAGTGGGTCTGACTGGGGATATGGGACCAGTTTCCCAATTTATGTGTGTATGTGTGAAGGATTGATATTTCTTTTTCTAAAAGTTCCTAAGTGAAATGCTCTAATTCTAACTCTAATCTAATAACATGCAAATTGTATACTAATAAGCAGAAATATCTAAATCTACACTAACCCGGGGTGTAATCATTCAGTTATGCGATCTAAAATGATTTCAAATAACAATTCGTAATAAAGATCATTCAAATGTTATGAGAAAAGAATTCAATAAGGATAAACCACTTCGTATAAGAAGTTAGACGAAACAATTGTGAAAAACATATATCATAATAAGCCGTTCATACATTAAGCATAAATAAATAGCTATCACCGTACAAAAGTGCCAAATGATAACTCAAGCATTCATGTATCAATATATAAACAACTGAACATGAATATCACTTTTAACACAAAGGAAGAAACAGTTAAGAGATAGAAGTACAATTTATAACTAGTCCTACTCATGAGCTTCAAGCAATAATGATTTATCTCTTCATAATCCAACATCCACTAAGAGTACAGAAGTGCAACATCAGTAGCAGATATTAAATACAGATATCAATAAATCCTGTTCCATTCATTCATCAAAACCTCCTTAGAGGGTACAAAAGTGCATGTTATGGGGATAAGTTTTTGATAAATTTCAGGACCCTTCTCTAAATGCATGAGAAGGGTTTAAATACTACTAACTAAATCTAGAAATAACTTATTACAAAAATTTAGGATGCGGTTTAAATGACCGTCCTCATTTTGGGCAAAAATAAAACAAAATTAAAACTAAAACTGAATCTAAAATTAAAATTACTAATTATTTCTGTATCTGCTCCTTGAAGTCGCACGCGTTCAGCATCTGTTTGAGAAGAGTCGGCTGACTGATTTCCGATTTTAGCTGTGCTGCAAAAATAGAATCAGCAAGAGCTGGCACCATCTTCTCGGTAGAATTTATGATACACTTGAGAGTCATCCACTGGTTTTTGGATTTAAGTTTTACTTCTTTTACCTCTAGTGTTCTTTTTAAAAATTTCTAGGCTTACAGGTGACTGAGCACTCAGAAGCTTTCCAAAAATTTTGCCTAGCGATGTGCGATTAGCGCTAGGTACTAATCGCGCATCAAAAACTGCCTCTGTTTCTTGATCCGGGCTTCCTTGGTGCGTTTTCTTTTAGCGGATATAAAGCTCAAATTTTTGTGAAAATAATGAATTTGTAAGCTCTTGACCCTGAGTCTTAAACTGTCTGTTTCTGATATCAGCGCTATCCAGTATCCATTTAACCATGTCTGTGTATGGAAGAATTCTGGGCCTCGTCGCTATCCTGTGTAAGAATGAACAAGCCAATTCTGTGATGGACGCCTCAGAAGAACTATGTGAGCCTGTAGTAGCCTCGACCTCCATTACTCTGGAATTCTCTTCCTCAAGTAGATTGTACATGCCTTCCGAGGTAGCAATACCAGCGTCTCTGTTACCGGTGGTGTCTGTATACAAGGGCGCCATTTCTTTCTCTTCAGAGCTCAGGGTTTTGCCTTTCTTTTCCATAGTATCTTGCGTACTATTTTGTATCGTTCTCTGTTCTCCGTTCCTACAATTTACAAGTGAAGTGAGAATAATGATAAGGAAAGGTGATGGTAAAGTTTTAAAATTCTGAAGACATATAAAATATACCACCTTACGTGAAATGATTTTTTGATAAGCACGAAACCATATTCCATTAATAACTGGCAACTAACTCATTAATTAGCATTAAAGTGCATAACCAGGTGTCGCTTTATAGAAACTACTTCTTTTTGAACAACGAGCCTGAAAGATCTGCGATGAAGTGATTTTGCGATTTGCTTCGCAATATGGCAGATTGCAAATCATAGAATCGCAACATTGCAGAATCACAATATCGCAAAATCGCAACATCGCATGGTTGCTAGCTTGCTATATCACATTATCGCATTGCCACTCTATCGCAATATCGCAATATCGAAGAAACATGACATATGACAATTTTTGTTAATCTGTTTTCTGCGAAATGAAATTTGCGATATGTGCCATCGCATATCAGCGGTTTAAATTTTTTTAAGCATAAGTGGTCTTTGATGAATGCGATGCAATATAAGTTTGTTGTCCTGTATCGCGATCTCGCAATGTTAGAATTTGGTTTGCAAGGAGGTATCCTGTTATCCTTTTGCGATGCGATATTCCCTAAGGAAAGATTTTGTCTTACTTTATCATAAAACTTAAGCTTTTTTAGATTTTTCAAGGGGATTTTCCTAAGTTTATGATGGTAAGTTTTATTAAAAAGGAAATTCAAGCACTAATTGATTTTTTAAATTTTTAATTAAGGGTCCCCACTTATTTAGTATTAGGAATAACACTAAATAAAAAGGGGGGTTGTTGCTGGCCACAACAACAGAACAATTACTTTTTGCATCATTTCCCAGAAGTCTTCTGTTTATCCCAGTTTACAAGACCGACGCTAATGACATGTGTCCTCCTCACATTGATATATAGGGATTACAACTATCCCTAGCACCGATCGGATCGACTGAGCACTTTCTTAGGCCAGATGGAGTCGAGGAGGTCAGTTTGGGCTCCTTTCCCCTATTAGGATGGAACTAATCCAAGAGATAAGGCCTTCTCCCATGAGAAGAGGAACCATCTCCCCTCCATCCAAGTTATATAAACCTCTCTTTTTCCCAAGCACAAGTTAGCTTTTAGTCCTAATTAAGCTCTAGCTGAAGTTTTGATTTTGGAGTAGTCAGCAAACTACCCATAGTTTGTAGCTTTCTAGCTTGTGTTTAAGGGAGAATTGTGAGTTTGGTTTGGTGTGAAGACTAAAGAGAAGTGCCTTGAGACTACCCATGAGATGCTATCAGAAGTATGTGGGAACACTGATATGTCAGAGGAGAATGACAACGTTAGGACATCAGTTGTAATCTCTTCTTGAACTAATATAGATGCAAATAGTGATTGATTTCCTACATGAAATGTCATCTCACATGTTTATGGCTTAATGTTCCTTAACCTGTTAAGTAGGTTGAATGCAATTTGTATGTTATCACGTTTGTTGTTTGAAGTTGTCGACTTGTTTCAAGTGTTTGAAGGAAGGAAACGGAAGATAGCTGGAGCAAGGAAGCAAGGTCGTCACCAAGCGGAATAGCGTACTAAGAGGTAGGCCCTCTTATTTGATTCTAGCTTAAGGAGATCTTCCATAGATTGTTTGTTTGTGGCTAGACCCATTCTCTTGGGCTAGAGGAATTGTTTGTGTTCACACTTAGAATTTACCTGCACCACAAATTGGCGACTCTACTAAGGAAGCCAATCCTTCTGTTTTCTTGTTTGTAATTTCATGGTTTTGTGTGAACTTTTATAGTATCAACATTTCCCTTTAGTCCTATCTACTTTTCCTGGTTTATTACTCTAGGTTTGAAATTTACAGTAGCAAGTTTGGTCTCATCCTTTTAAATTTTTTTATTTTTTCCTTGCATCCTCGATCAGCGTGCTTATTTTCTTAAGAGTCACGTCGGCCCATTTCTGGCGCTTGTTTTCAGTTTGGAAGTCATGCCGATGCCTATAGGTAAAGATTAGGGTTCTCCCTAGATCTCAACCAGTGTGTCTTGCTCTCTCAATTTCTGCCTCTAACCTTGTTTAGGCTGTCTTCTCCCTTATTGGAAAGTTTCATTTGATTTGTATTCCTTTTACTTGATTTCTTGAGTCCTTGAATGGTTGGTGGCCCTAGGGAATCTAGGTTGTCATTGATTCAGCTGATTTTGAACTTAGCTGGTCAAGTGATTGGTGAATTTACTCCTTGCATTTCGTTTGTGGTCCTCTTGTTGCTTTGATCTCCATCATACAAGTTTGAAAGGTCTCATTTTATTAATTGTCTCTTTTCTGGCATAGATCACATTGCTTGTCTTGTTTTTGATAGAGTCATTGAATCATTGGTTTAGAAGAAAATCTTTTTTGTGACTTTTCATTTGCTTGAGGATTGATTGTCTCGAAAATTTTTTATTGATGTGTTTTATGAAAGATTAATTTTGTCATTTCATGAAAAGTACATAATTCTAGTTTGTTGCATCAATGTGTTATGTTAATTAGCATCATTGATGACTAGAGTTGCATTTGCATTTGAAAAGGAAAAAGAATTCTCTTTACTTGTGAAAGGATTTCTTGAAGTGCACTTAGTTTATAGGAATTGGAAATAATTTTTCATTAGTTTATTTTCAGAAAGTAAAGTAGTGAAAAAAGCATTTTGCCTTCAGTTGCTTGATTGTTTGCATTTGATTGTGTTTTCTATTCTCTCCAGTGTAAAAAATTCATTGAATTGTAAGAGTCTTGTCTCATTTAGCTGCATATAGGATCTCTCGAGTCACATCACTAAGGCTTGAAAAACTGATACATAATTCAAGATAAACCTTAAAATGAACTCAATTAACCTAAGGCACATTTGAAACCTAATGATCACATCTAGAGGGTCTAGGCTAGAGACGTGTTCTAGCGTCTTTAAACCTAGTAGTTGTCGTTAGCTTCAGCACTAGACAATGCTAGTACAGGCTTGTGCTCCCCATACTATTGCGTACATAAAGGGAGATCCCATTAGGTTACAATCCCTTATCCATAGGAAGCTGAGTTTGCCGCCTTGTAAACATGATACATCAAATAGAGAATTTGGGGAGATTTCTTGCACGTACATCTTGGTTCACCGGGAGGTATTCTCTAGTTCATGGTTACCAGGTAATCCCTTTCTACCTAGATCATCCTAAGTAGTCATTTGATATTTTTGACTCATTAAATTTAAAATATCGTCTGAGCACTTGTCCTTTCAAGCTCGTTTCAAATCAAAAGTGATAGAGTCATCTTTGTTTCTTTCTCGACTCTTAAAACATGAAAGAACACTATTTTGTTTGTGTGTCTTAATTGTTTCCCACGATCTCATAACATGCTTGTTAATATTTTCTAGACAAAATCATGAGTATCCCTTAAAGTGCACTTTAAAGCCTTGAAATTTATCTCTCTTTTCCTACTATTTGAGACGAAGTCATCGTGCCTTAACCATCTGGTTCACCTAGTTCCTCTTCCTCTACTACATCTAAAAGATTGTCAGAGGAGCCATTTCTTGAATTATCGCAATCACTTGAGGACCAAGGTGTTGAACTTGGAATTGTTCTGAGCTTTCAACCTTTGTCATCTCGTCCTCCACCTCCCTCATATACTAGGTCATTTTTTGATATTGGCCAGGAATCTCCGGACAATCCAGTCCAGACTCCTGAGAGTTCACCGACTCATGAAGGTCAGCTTGGACTAGTCGTTTATCCTCCAAATCCTTTGTTCGATCCTATTGTGATATGACCACAGTGTCCGTACAATCTGTATGATCAGCTGAGTATTCCTTTGGAATTATCCCCTCAAACATCTTTGGTCGTTCGTCATCGCTTTTTTCCACCTATGGAATCCAAAGGCAAAATTCTAGTCTCTTCTCTGGGTCACTCGAAGGTCTCCACTCCACACACTGTCGAACAGGAAGAATATCTTTTCCACTTGAAGGTTTCCCCTACACGAGAAGCATTCCCATCATTGTTTATCAATATTTTCCACCTAATTATGTGACTTTAGCTTAATTAGTCTCAAGCACACCTAGTGCCTCATCAATTTATCATAACCTTGTTTGGGCATCTAGCGCTATGCCTATCACTGTTCCGTTCATTCAAAACTGACCTCCCAAGGGATAGTGTTTTTTGCAGTCGCTTCAGTCCCAGTGCAACCCACCGTTTCAAATCCTCTTGTCTCATCGGTTCGAGTAACTCATCTAGTTCAACTGACAATCTCGAGTCATGTCTCTTCTAGTTCGTCAGTCCCTCCAGTAAGTGGACAGGTTGTACCACCTAGGGGGAAGCATCCAAATGTTTCCATGGTGTCAGGAACAACCAACGTGAGTATCTCACAAGCTCACATGGTTGAAATGAACTAGCCTTCCTCTGGTGCTCTTCAACACCCGGCTAGTCCTGTTAGATCAAGAAATGTCTAGTACCAATAGGTTCAAAATCCTGTTGGTCCATCTGGGTCAAGTAATTTCCAGTATTAATAGCCTTATGAGGCTCAGGTTCAGTACCAAACTCCTTATGCTCCATATGGTTCCCAAGGAATGGTCAATATACCTTACGTCCTTCACCCTGGATAGTATGTTCAGCCTGGTCCATCCACCATTCCTGATGGCTATGGCTAGATACATTTCGAAAATTTTCAACGTATCAATCCAGGAACTATTCAAGTACCCTTGCAATAGCAAGTACAACCTCTGCAGCAACAAGGGAAAACTTTTTTGCAGTAAGGACCATCCATGTTGTAGCAAGGGCTACAAGGACAACTACAACAACCGCAGGGTCAACCCTGGCAATAGTTGCAGCAAACCATGTAGCCGTAGATGCAGTATGTTCAGCAAACCTCCCAGCCTATGTCTTCGTAAGTCCAACCTCTACATCCGTAGGGATAACCTTTGCAACCACAAGGTCAACACTTGCAACCACAAGGTCAACCCTTGCAGCAGCAAGGTCAACCCATGTAGCAACAACCCTTGTACTCATAGCAACATAGGCAACCCTTGCAAGGACAAGGGCAGGGTCAAGTCCTACAACAGCAAGCCCAAAATCCTAATGTCCAAGGGAAACAGGTTTAGAACCCATATGTCTAAGGACAACAGGTGAAACATCCATATATCCAAGGTTAACAAGCTCAAAAACCTTTTAACCTATATGTTGCTTATCAACAACCTATGGCCGGACAGTTGCAAGGCTTTCAAGGTCAAAATCCACCCTACGAGCAAGGTAACCCACAGTGGGGGCACAATCAAATGCCCTACAGACAAAACCCTCCAATATGGGAACAAAATCCTTACCAGCAGGGATGGGCTTCTCCGGTTGGACCCGCTTATCAACCTACAATGCCTTTTAACACCTAATAGCCTTTCTTGGCTACACTAGAGTTGTTAGATGTGTCTCGAATCACGAATGATCCCATTCTTCATTTTCCATACTCGCCTCTGGTCCCTTCCAAGATTTCGAGTGATTGCTCGAAGTTTCAAGGAAAAGTCAAAGAGGATCCATAAGCCCATGTGATGACATATCACCTCTGGTGCTCCTTGAATTCTTATGTCGATGATTCCATTCGTCTTCCCCTTTTCCAACAAACTCTTACAGATGTTGTATCTAAACGGTATATCTAGCTACCTCGAAATACCTATCGTGAATTTAACACTCTTTCCATGGCATTTCTCACACATTTCCAATTGCCAGTTCGCTATGAAACCGACACCCACTTTTTAACATCATGTTGTGGGGAAAAATGCCTATGCAGGACGATCCTATCCACCTAAGGTGTGACAGTGCCTTAGCAACAAACAGAAACAGCTATTCTAGTATTCTTCCTTTATGAATTAAGAATGAAGAGAGATGGATGGACTAACCGGTGTCTTCCGTTTGTCCCTCAATCTGGTTTCTCTTCTCTTTGAGAGTTCCCAGCTACTTGCCTTCTCGCTCGCCCAGCTTCAAGAGGTTTCTGCAAGATCACAAGAAGAGAACACTACACAAGACATGGATTCATATTCATAACTAGTTCAGGATTAGAAATAAACTAAATACACTAATGCAATCATACATCAAAGACACATCAGCATATAGGAGAAACCAAGATAGCTTTATTGATGAATAACAAGGTTCAGGAAGAGATACAACCCAGAGGGCTCCAATCCAGCATCTCCTTCCCAGCAAATGGAATTCCTATCTTCACCCCCTTCAAAGCATTAAGCACCCAATGATTCCAATCTCAAACCAACAACAATTCTTTGCAATAACAAAATTCCAGCCTGCAGATCTCATGGAGGAGAGATCCATATATAGATGTTTGGAGAGAGGATGAGTCAGCTTGAGATCTGACTAGTGTCCTCTCCCTCTGTTAGTTCTTGATTCCACTTGGAGGTTCTTGCTTCCACTTGGAGATTGGGAACCTCTTACTCATCACTAGTCGAATTCACTGAGGCAAGTGTCATTGAGGAAGATTCTGGAAGCTTCCTGGGTCTTGACACCTCTTGGAATGAACTTGCCATTTGTCAACTCTCGCTCAGCGCACCC
Organism: Pinus tabuliformis; assembly: GCA_031772625.1. Lineage (NCBI taxonomy): Eukaryota > Viridiplantae > Streptophyta > Pinopsida > Pinales > Pinaceae > Pinus > Pinus tabuliformis. Next base: position 661,229,702 of record CM062820.1, on the reverse strand, counting down.
TGGTAGTGCTTCTACCTGCGTTGCAGTGCACGTAGCCAGTGTTGACTTTGCATTTCAGCGCAGACAGCTAGTGGAGCCACTGAATTGATCCTGAATTGACTTGTTTTTGAGCAGTTTCTGGTGGAGAACTTCTGTGAATCGCTGTGGTTTGTTAGCCTTGTTCCTCTAGGGGTAGGAACAACATGTTTAGGGACTTTGGATCCCTTAGATTATGGACATTTCATGCTTATAGCTGTAAGGCACAAAAATGTCTATAAAAGTTGCCCCCTAAAGTATGAGGCCGTTTATCGGGTGAAATTCTTTATCAGGAGGATCCGAAGTTCATCCAATGCTGGGAGGAGACCTGTAATAAGATACAATACAATACATTATTTTTCATACTGCTTTCACGATCTAGCTGAGGCGGGCATTCCCATGCTCAACTTTATAAATTCATTTTTCTGTACATAGAACAGACAATCGTCTGATGGTCGACTGATAATTTTGATGAAATTATCATCCTTTGGGTAGGATGATTATCTGCTGCAATGATGTACATGTCAATGTCTTTATCTTTCCTGAATATATATCGCAGCCCGGATGGATGAAACTAGATCTGGGGTCTTCAAACTCGTTCAATCTTCACTCTAAGTACAAGTCGATCCATGTGAGAAATGATCTGAAGTCGAACATGGAAAGACATCGCTTGATTACCGGTCAATGAGGTAAACCGTTAACAAGCGCGAGAGGAATCACCGATAATGATAATGACCCTCAAGGTACTGCAGTACAATTCACGTGGTGTGAATAAAGGACTTGGCGTCGAACACCACGCAAAATCTTTCGGTCGAAGGTCATTGATGTATACCTGTCGCCGGAAGTGAGAAACTTGCCATTGAGGCATGCAAGCTTCAAAGTACTGAAGGGGTTGTTCCTAGATCAACTTCTTGGATAATGAGCTGATGTCGACAAGAAGCGATCCGTCAAAGGAGGGCCTTAATGAATCCCACATCAGTGACACGGAACGGAGCTAATGATTTTGATGGAGGTGAAAACGATCTGTGACATATGATTCAGGGTGGCGGTCATGAAAGGATGAAGGATAATGTATGGCAGTGGATGGGACACGGTTGACTTTTTCTGAACGACTTCTCTTGAACATATGGCGACACTGATGCGATGGATCGGTAGCATTACCCCAAATATGGATGGTATGGCGAGACCATGGTGATGTGACCAGTGAATGAAACAACCCAACCCGATTGTGGTATGGAGGAAAAGTGTCATGTTCAAGAGCGACTTGCTACCATCAAAGTTTTCTTGAGTTTCTCCCAACTTTTCCCCAGTCATTGCTGACCAGTACCTCTTTATTTTTGTCAAGCTTTAGGAGGACAACATATGCTTGTTCTATAACTTGCCCTTCGGGCAAGCCCATCGCTATGTTTTAACGAGCCTAGCGATAGTGAAACTCGTTCTCGTCCAAAGACAAGTTTGTCGCTATTTAATGATTTTAACGAGTCTAACGACAAAGATAACTCGGTCCTTTTCATTTTTAGAGAGTCTGAAAAGGTACATAAAGTTAAATCCAAAAGTCCTTTTTCGTCATCTAATCCCTTAGGTCCGAAAAAGTATAAAACAATACAGAAGGGATGAGTTTTCAATAGTTTTAACGAGCCGAATAAAACAAGCGCTCGATCTTTTTGTGCAATAATCCCTCAGGTCCAAAAAGATTAAAATCTAGAGGAGGGATAGCACTTCCTGTCCCTTTAACGAGCTGGAAGGCCAAGGACTCGACAATCTTTTCATATTTTACGAGTCAGATGAAAAGAGCTTAAAGAAGACTCGTCTTTTGAGGAACGAGTGATGAAACAGGTTAGCAGCTGATTCCAGGTATAGGTTGGAATTTTCCAATCACGGCAGTGTCACAAGGATGGCTAGTGAAATCACTCTTCGCAGCTGTTCCTCAAAATGGGTAAATAAACATATGGAGGTGAACGATTGGCCAATGGAAAAGTGGAGGTGATGGTGCAAACACGACCAAGGCTTTAATGGCTGATGATATTACATTCACTGTGGTTATTTACCGGGATAGTTCATTTTTTAACGAGCTTAAATGCGAGTGGAAACATTTGCTCGATCTTATGTTTATTTTTTAACGAGCATGAACTATGTGCTAAAACTTCTCGAATCTTGTGTTTATTTTTTAACGAGCATGAACTGTGTGCTAAAACTGCTCGATCAATCCAGTCATATGATAAGAATGTCTCATGTAAGATTCCATTTTTTATGGAGCTTGCGCCTTACCAAAGCTATGCCCCGCATCCTTTCGTTATGCAAGTTTGGAAACGACTAATCCTACGAGTTTAAAGGGTTAGACCTACAGGTTTAAAGGGAGGACCTAAAAATTTAAAAAATAAATAGCCGCCCCTTGCTTGCACTCTGAAAGGTTTGCATGCCCCCAGGCATAAAACAGAGTTTCAAGGTTACCCCTACTTTAGTCCGGCAAAACAATTGTTTTACCGAGAGAGGCCTACCTCTTTCAGGTTACCAAAGATTGCTCCATTCGCGGCCACGAATAAAACACTTCTTCGGCGATGTCTACCGAGATAAACAAAGGTGAGCGACGATGCCCACCAACTCACATAACTTTGACAAAAGAATCTTATTCTAGAACAACCCTTCTTCCAATCACGGACGGGGCACGGACTAGTCATATTCTCCCGCGGAAACCTACCCTATACCCAAAGTTTTCCTGCCGAAGCAGACCAAGACACATTCCCCCTGGGTTCCAGTCATATCCTCCGGGATTACTCGCGCTCATCAGGAGGACGGACCGTGGGTTGAGACATTTCTTGCGTGAAGAGACCATTTAGGGATGGTACATGACTATTTGCGATGCGTGATCTGGGAAATGAAAGTTGGTCCACGAGCTTGACCACTCTTCCTTCATGCGGAAAACACATTACTCTAAAGAGTGAGGAGACGATGGCTCCCATGCAATATATATAGTCTCGTCCAAGGAGTAGGTTATAATCCAAGGGTCCTTGAACGACCATCACGTTCATTTGAACGGTCTTCCCTTTCAATGTTATGGGCACATTGGGGAGGATCCCTAAAGGTCGACTGGTTCCTTTATCAAAGCCTATCAGATTTCTCATTTCAAGCAAAAGCATTGGCGAACCAAGCGTTTTCCAAGCAATAGAGGAAAGGATACTCACAGATGCCCCCTCATCAATGATGGTGCCAGCCATTACCATTCTGTATATTTGAACGATAATCCTGAATGGTATGCTTGCCGGCAAACGGGGTCTGCCTAGCTGGTTCCAGTCGAACGAGACAACTAGGTTGCTTGGTGGTGGGACTGAATAGACGGCCGGGTATGACTTTGGTGAAGTTCCTTCCTGCGATAAAGGAATGGGCAAATTCCCCCCTTGTTCGTCGGAGTCTGTGTTGATGAAGAGAATTTGGACGGTGTCGTCTTTATTCTCCTCTGTGACGGTATCATTCGAAGATAGAGCCTCTGAAGGCAAAACCGGGTCAACTGCCGCCTCAACCTTTTGACTTTCGTCAGGTATGGATTCAAACGGTTCATCCTCAATGATAGGTGCTTCGGCTGACCACCTGAGCGGGCCAGCCGGGTTCTCAACTGGTGAAGGACTTGGCAGGAGTTTTTGATATCCAGGAGGAAGTTGCACTGGTAAAACCGGGCGATCTTCCAAAACTCTTTTAGCCTCGTCTAAGAAGGGACAACGGTGGATGGCATGGTCGCCTTCACACAGTTTGCAGGGAAATCTAGCTTTCCCTCTCTGTCCTGTAACTTCACTTTCACTAGTTGACGGTGAGCTGTCAACATGGCTATCAGAGGTTGACGCCACCGAATTGTGCAAACGGGGATACCAGTCCCTTAGTATCCGAGGGATGCAGGGACAATCTCTGTGGAAGTGGTCTCCCTTGCATATGACACATGGGGATTTAGGCCTAGTTAGTGTTGTGTGTGGATTTCTGTCAGACGCCACTTGTTTGCCCCCAGTCGCTTTTGGTTCCTTCTTCTTCTTCTCTTTCTTCTTCCTTTCCTTCTTCTCCTTAGGAACTTGGTTTTTTGCTTTACCGGTTCCGTCAAGCGAAGAGGAAGGAGGAGAGGAAGAATTAGATGAAGTAGAAGGCTGGTGGGTAACTCTGGTCTGGTCTAACTGTTGATTCGACTGTTCAGGAATAGTGGTGTTCTGAACGACATTGGTTGAAAAGAGCCAGACTGGCAGGCCAATCGTCAGTCCTGGAAGCGACAATGTGGCCATATGGGGCGCACCAACATCTCCCCAAGAGGAGAAGGGACTAGGATTTCCACCAAGGGGAATTCCTTGGTTGGTGTGCTCCATTTTCTCAACCTAAAGATCAACGCAAGAATAGGGGTGATTGTTCCGTTTAAAATAAATTTTAACGACGCTTTAGACACAACTTTCTTTTTCAATTTTCAAGAGTCGAGAAAAAGCTAAAGATGACTCTAGTCTCCTTCGATGTTTTAACGAGCCCGAAGTGACAAATGCTCGGATGGACTTTTTTCGTTATAGAGTTTGAAAAAGGCCAAAAGGAACTGCTCTGGAGTTCTAGGTAGAGGGTGTGCCAAACTTTTCACAAAACCGCAGAATACTTTTTAGGGTACGGGTGGTCAATCTTCCTGAATGCTGTGTTCAGTGCATTGCGATCAGTAGGGCGGCCGACACGGCTTCCTAAGGATAAAGGTTTTATGCCTATAGGGGTCTCCCAACATATACGCGATGGTACGTGGGAGCACAATCTGTACTGGCACTATCGTCCCTCAGGAGGAATCACCCACCATCAACGAGATCGACAGTCACCAGGCTTTACGACGCCGGAACATGTCTCTAGCCTAGACCTCTATGTTGTGTGTTATGTTGCAAAGCGTTGTTAAGTTCATTCAATTTATTTTAGGTTGATCTTTTTGGAAGTTTTCCTTTTGAGGTTCACCACGAGATGTATGATACAATTCCTAAATGCAGTCTAAAGATGATAAGCAAGCTTTATATCTTTTCAACTTATGAAAATCCTAGCTACAAAGGGGAAAGAAAGACACCATCTTTTCTCAAAGAGCAATCAGCACACTCTAATGCACTTTTCCTAAATCAAACATGCAAACTATCAAGATGCAAATGCACAATGCAGGTGTTTGTTTTCCACTTTCTTAGTATTGATGCCTACAAAGAAAGTTTTTTTGTACAACTTTGAATTTGCTTTTAAATGACAAATACAAACAAGTTTACTTTTTCGAAATCAGAGAGGGTAGAAGAGATTACAACACTTAACGATTTCCGAAATGAATACTTGTTTCGACACTTAAAAGAGACAAACTCAAACCAAAAGCAAAAGTAAATGTATAATCAACTGTAAACAGCCAATGGACTCTCTCCTAAGATCACAATCAGCAGATCTAAATCAAGGGCTACAGGATGACTATTTCACTCTTGCAAAGGAAAACTGTAAATGACGCCACAAACACATAAAAACACTCACAGTCTTTTTGTACAAAAGGAGGCGGAATTTAAGCAGAGAAAAGGAGTTATCAGACTGGTACCTATGCTGGTTACAGGCTACAAAAATTAGAGATCAAAACAAGGCAAAACAGAGCAGAGAACCCCAGCTGCACAAGGCCTAACTGGATTAGCGCAACCTCAACACAGGGGTTTTGACATTCAGCGCAGGTAGCCTTCACGGGACCTGCGTTGAAATGCAGAACCTCTTCACAGGGTCTGCGCTGAAGGAGAAACGAGAGTTTCTCACTGGGTTCTGGGTCACAGATTGCTGATTAATCTACTGTTTCAGGCCAAATCAAAGCAACAAGCAAGGTACAATCAAAGGGATGCTTTGAGGGAGTACTAAGATCTATCACAAAGGATCATCAAATCATTTGTGAGTCCATTGTTCAGATCATAGACAAATCCAGTGATTGGATCAAAGCAGCAGCTGTCTACTTTGCATCTGAGAATAGCAGATGCAGTTCGATTGTTGTTGTTGAGTCTATGAAACAAACAATGATGGAAACACAAATAAAATGACTAAACAGATCTCCCCAGCGGAGTCGCCAATTTGTTGTGGGGAAAAATGCCTATGCAGGACGATCCTATCCACCTAAGGTGTGACAGTGCCTTAGCAACAAACAGAAACAACTATTCTAGTATTATTCCTTTATGAATTAAGAATGAAGAGAGATGGATGGACTAACCGGTGTCTTCCGTTTGTCCCTCGATCCGGTTTCTCTTCTCTTTGAGAGTTCCCAGCTACTTGCCTTCTCGCTCGCCCAGCTTCAAGAGGTTTCTGCAAGATCACAAGAAGAGAACACTACACAAGACATGGATTCATATTCATAACTAGTTCAGGATTAGAAATAAACTAAATACAATAATGCAATCATACATCAAAGACACATCAGCATATAGGAGAAACCAAGATAGATTTATTGATGAATAACAAGGTTCAGGAAGAGATACAACCCAGAGGGCTCCAATCCAGCATCTCCTTCCCAGCAAATGGAATTCCTATCTCCACCCCCTTCAAAGCATTAAGCACCCAATGATTCCAATCTCAAACCAACAGCAATTCTTTGCAATAACAAAATTCCAGCCTGCAGATCTCATGGAGGAGAGATCCATATATAGATGTTTGGAGAGAGGATGAGTCAGCTTGAGATCTAACTAGTGTCCTCTCCCTCCGTCAGTTCTTGATTCCACTTGGAGGTTCTTGCTTCCACTTGGAGATTGGGAACCTCTTACTCATCACTAGTCGAATTCACTGAGGCAAGTGTCATTGAGGAAGATTCTGGAAGCTTCCTGGGTCTTGACACCTCTTGGAATGAACTTACCATTTGTCAACTCTCGCTCAGCGCACCCTAGTAGTGCTTCTACCTGCGTTGCAGTGCAGGTAGCCAGTGTTGACTTTGCATTTCAGCGCAGACAGCTAGTGGAGCCACTGAATTGATCTGTGAATCGCTGTGGTTTGTTAGCCTTGTTCCTCTAGGGGTAGGAACAACATGTTTAGGGACTTTGGATCCCTTAGATTATGGACATTTCATGCTTATAGCTGTAAGGCACAAAAATGTCTATAACACATCACTCATGCAAGATACTGCGACCCACATCTCTAATCATATCCATAAATGGAGGCATCAACATCACTTGATTAAGTTTGAGATTGCTAGTTAGTTTTTGATTGAATGGTTCACCAAATCCTTCGTCAACAAAATTGTTGAGGACATAGATATGGGAGGATGTGTCACTGAGGAACAAGCTATCATGCATGCCTAGTATCTAGACCTTGTCTATTCACAGTCTGGCACATTATATGACATGTTACCTGATGCACCCTAACCATCATTTCATCTTACGTCATCTAAGTCCCCTGCTACACCTCCTATTGATGGAGTAATTGGTTCAGTGACACAGACCCCTGCAAAACTTCTTCCAAACAGAAGTCGATCTCCAACACTTCTACCAATGAGTCTTCTCTTAATCCACCTAGCCCTGGTAAAACAAAAGAGGTCCACACTGTTCAGTTTACCACAGCAGACAAATCCTCGAAAGGTAAGAAGAAAGGAAAAGGAAAGGGTAAAGTAAATGCCCCAAAACAAGGTCCTCCTAAGTCATCTGCTGGTGATGATTCCCAATGGAAGCCTAAGTATCTGTGCCTCATTTTTGAGGAGGATCACTATACTAAGCATTGTCCCAGATAATCCGAATTTAGTCGTTTTCTCAAAGAGACCCTAAATGTCCTAAAAGAGTCATTTTCGTCCTAGCAAATGGCCTCAATCGTCAGCTTCCTCAGGTTCACAAGTGTTCATGATGAGTATGCCCATCAATGTGGCTACTCGATCAAAATATTATCAAACTCCTACCTCGATAGCAAGGAAAGAAAGAGAAGCTACCCCTTCTTTGTCTGCCCCGTCAAGTTCTGGTCCTCTTCAATTGAGCGACCTAACCCTGATTTTTCCATTCGACCACCTTCTCGAGGTGTGCTGAGAACTTCCTCGTACAATCCCAATGCTCATGCCACTCAACACTATAATATTGTTGAGGATTTGGCTCAGGCACCATCGACTATGTCCGCCCTCGAGGTACTTCAAAGCTATCTGTCTCGACGGAAATCATTACTGTCGGCTATTGGGGGTGTTGATCCTGTTGATTCCAGTCTTATATGTTTTGATCTAGAAAACCACGTTCCGCATCTTCCTCATGAGATTTCTTTTCTCATTAAGGTCATCATCAATGCGAAAACCATTCATCAAACCATGATCGATGAAGGTGCCTCTTCCTGCATCATGTAAGTCACTTGTTGGAAGGAAATTGGTTCTCCTACTCTGAAGCAGTCCCCTAACACTTTTGAAGCTTTCAGTGGGCATGATTCATGAACATTCAGTGTCTTACCCAACCTTGCCATTAATTTGAAGGGCAAGACAATACACGTTGAAGTAGAAATTGTTTACACTAATCTCAATTATAATCTTCTACTCGGACGGAGTTGGACCCATGCCATGCATGCTGTAGCCTCCTCCCTGCTCCATGTGATTTGTTTCCCCCATCAAGGAAAGATAGTCATGGTCGACCAACTATCCTTCTTTGCCTCTTCCTCCTCAAATGGAAATGTTCCATAATACAAGCACACTGGTGCTCCTTATTAAAGTGTGGGGATAGGGTTTTTTAGAGATCTTTCCTTGATGGGAAATTTTCCACTCCCACCTCCCCATGTTGCCTCTATCAACATGATCTCAGTCAAGTCTGATCCTTGGGTCATACCTTCATTGGATCTTGTTGATACATGGAGCGAGGTTATGCCACTAAGTCCGGCCTAAATCAATTATGTGGAAATTGTTTTGGCCTCACCTTCAGTATCCTCTGATCCTTTTGTGTCGATGACAACTCTTGATGTGTATTCTCAATCCCCGTGGCTTGGTGCTTCAGCATCTAATGATCCCTTAGCCGAGACTTTCCTTTCTAACGAGATTATCATGGGAGTAATGTCTTTAGAGGAAACACCTTGGAATGATACTCATCATTGTTCCTCGTTCCTACCTAGCCTGACAGTCATGTCTACTTGTCTTGAGGAGTTCTCTTCTCGATTTCCCTCCCTACCACTTCAGACGCCGATCATGACTCATGAATTTTGGTTGGAAGTAAACATGGGTAACGTTACCCAAATGATGCCAATTGATATTGTTGTCACTCCTAGTATTGTTGAAAATGTACATATTGGTGTAACTTGTTCTCCAAATGAGATCAAGCTCTATAATCGTCTATTCCAAGAGTTCTGGGATGTGTTTGCATGGTCATATGAATAAATTCTTGGCATTGACCCAAGTATAGTCGTGAATGAAATACCTACTTACCCTCATGCGAAGCCCATTCACCGACGGATTCGTCCAGTGCACCCTTGAAAAGCGGTCGCCATCAAGGGTGAAGTTGAAAAACTTCTCAAAGATGAATTTATTTATTGGATCCCTCTTATAGATTGGGTGTCAAATATTGTACCGGTGAAAAAGAAACAAGGCACTATTCATGTTTGCGTCGATTATCGTGACCTCAATCATGCCCGTCCCAAAGATAACTAGCCCACTCCCTTCATTGATCAGATCATTGATGAATGTGCTGGGAGAGAAATCTTTTCCTTTATGGACAGTTTTTTTTTTACAACTAGATCAACATTGCGCCGGTTGATAAAAAAAAAACAACCTTTGTCTGTTAGATTTTAGGCTTCTGTGGTAGTTCTTTGCAGTGGAATGATCCAGATTATCCACAGTTTCATGTTCATTCTGTCGACGTTTCAAACCCTAAAGGGGGTCCATCATCTGCCCGTGGTGTACCTTCACATACAAAAATCTCCCTTTTGGCCTCATGAATGATGGGGCTACATTTAAGAGAGCGATGTCTTATGAATTCCACAACATTCGAAACATCGTTCAGCCTTACTTGGATGACCTTCCTGCTCATTCTCATAAGTGCCATGATCATCATGAGCATCTCCGGAAAATTTTCCTTCGCTATATACACTACAACATTTGGTTGAATCCACATAAATGTGTCTTCTGCGTCGAATCCGGATGACTCCTCAAATTTATTGTCTCTAAGGAAGGAATTTGCCTTGATCCTCTTAAAGTCAAGGCCATAGTTAATTTACCCCCTCCATCTTCATTGCATCATCTACAGAGTCTGCAAGGAAAAGAAAATTTCTTCTGTCATTTCGTATCAAACTATGTTGAGCTAGCTTCAAGATTCACCTGATTTCTCAAGCATGGAAACCCTTTTCTCTGGGATGAGTTCACTCAAAATTCTTTCGATGACCTAAATACTTTCCTCATCAATGCTCCTTTGCTACATCCCCTGAACTATCATTGCGATTACTTCCTTTATCTCATTGCAACCTCTAGTACTATTGCCATGGTGCTGGTACAGGACGATGATGAAGGCAATGAACATGTTATTTATTACCTAAATCGCAATCTCCTCAACACCGAGATGCATTATGCTCATGTCGAGAAGTTGGCTTTGGTTGAAGTAAAGGTTGTTCAACGGTTTCGGCACTACATTCTCTTACGCACTACCACTGTGATTTCAAAATGAAAACCCATGGCCTACATCCTAACTTGTCAGTTGCTGGGGGGAAAATATTCGAAGTGGATTGTCATCCTCCAAGAATTTCATTTGGTGTTTACCACTGCCAAATCTAAGAAATCACTAGTTTTTGCCAATTTAAATCTCTCCCTTCCTTCTGCATCCCTTCCTACTGGTGCTGATGAGCAACTCCCATACGAGACTCTTTTCTTGGTTAACACCCTCGAACCGTGGAACATTGATATCATCATGTATCTCTAGACATACATGTTCTGGTCTGCATTGACTAAGGATAATCGCCGGCACATTCGACATTAATCCCAACCCTATCATATTATTGGAGATACTTTATACCGAGTTGGTGTCGATTCAGTTCTTCGTCGATGTCTTACTCTCGAGGAGGTTGACAAAGTTTTGAATGACTGCCATTCTGGTGCATGTGGTGGTCATATGTATGGATATGCTACTGCTCAAAAAATATTTCGCTCTGGTTATTTCTAGACCTTGATCTTCAAGGATTACATCCTTGTTGTTCACAAGTGTCATGAATGCCAAATTTACTAGCGAAATATGCACACCCCACCCGCTCACCTACACCTCGTTATTACCACCGGTCCTTTTTCCAAATGGGGCATCGACTATATGACTTGTAACCCTCATTTGTCTAGGGGGCATGGGTATATTATTTTTGCTATGGACTATTTCACCAAATGGGCCGAAGCGAAGCCTACATACTCTGTGGACGGTGAAACGACGGCTCAATTTCTATTCAATCACGTTATTTCCTGGTTTGGAGTGCCTCAGGCCATTGTCACTGACCATGGCTCCCATTTTCGAGATTACATGATGGTTGAGCTAACCTCTATGTTGGGCTTGCACCACGATGTCTCAACCCCGTACTACCCTCAGGCTAATGGCCAAGTTGAAGTTGTGAACAAAGTTTCCCAAAAGTCTTATATTTATCCCAGTTTATAAGGCCGATGCTAATGACCTGTGTCCTCCTCGAATAGATATGCAGGGATTACAACTGTCCCTAGTGCCGATCAGATTGACTGAGCCCTTTCTCAGTTGCACCGATCCTCTTTTGGAATTTTCTTTAAATATAGAGTCGAAGCTTCCAGCTCTAGAAGCTTCGTAACAAAAATTTGGTAAATGGTTAGGTCGGATGGAGTCAAGGAGGTCAGTTTGGGCTCCTTTCCCCTATTAGGATGGAACTAACCCAAGAGATAAGGCCTTCTCCCATGAGAAGAGGAACCATCTCCCCTCTATCCAAGTTATATAAACCTCTCTTTTTCCTAAGCACAAGTTAGCTTTTAGTCCTAATTAAGTTCTAGCTGAAGTTTTGATTTTGGAGTAGTCAACAAGCTACCCATAGTTTGTAGCTTTCTAACTTGTGTTTAAGGGAGAATTGTGAGTTTTTTTTGGTGTGAAGACTAAAAGGAAGAGCTTGAGACTACCATTGTTGAGGTTATCCATGAGATGCTAGTAGAAGTATGTGGGAACCCAGATCTACCAGAGGAGAATGAAAACATCAAGACATCGGTTGTAATATATTCTTGAACTAATATAGATGCAACTATCGATTGATTTCCTACACGAAATGTCATCTCACATGTTTATGGCTTGATGTTTCTTGACTTGTTAAGTAGTTTGAATGTAATTTGTATGTTATCACGTTTGTCGTTTGTTGTTGTTGACTTGTTTCGGTGTTCGAAGGAAGGAAACAGAGGATAGCTAGAGCGAGGAGGCAAGGTCGTCACCAGGTGGAGTAGCGCACTAAGAGGTAGGCCCTCTTATTTGATTCTACCTTAAGTGCATATTCCATATACTGTTTGTTTGTGGCTACACCCGCTCTCTCGGGCTATAGGAATTGTTTGTGTCCGCACTTAGAATTTACCTGTACCATAGGCACCTTTCCCTCACACTTATCAGAAAAGAAGAAAAGGTCAATTTGTCTTAAGGCTTCATCTTATCAACTCATTCATGGTGTGATTTTTCTAAAGCACCATAATGTTGGTGTGCTCAGATGCTTGGAATATCTAGATTCAAAAATTGTGTGGAAAGATCTTCGTGACGGACCAACTAGTAGGAATTACATGGGTGATACCACAACTCATAAATTGATGTGGGACAAATATTACTGCCCAACGTTATTCAAAGACACGCACACTTATTCTCATAAATGTCCTATTCGTCAAATATGTGTTGGTCATGAAAGGAAGTTAGCTGTCCCATTACAGTTGATTGTTGTCGAAGAACCATTTCAACAATGGGGACTTGATATCATCAGAGAAATATTCCCACATTCATCAAAGAAACAATGATATATATTAACTTCTATAGACTATTTTACTTGATGGGTCGAAGTAGTTCCAATTATATAAGTGAATGAAACATTCATCTAAATTCTTCCCTCGAGGAAACGATTTTGTTGAATCAACAAATAAGAATTTAATTTGTATCATAAATAAAAGTATTTGCAGTGAGCAACAAAACTAGAACAATTCTTTGAGGAATGCCTTATGTGTTCACCAAGAAACCCCTAAGCCCTCTCTAAAAACCTCACCTTACTTCCTTGTGTATTTCAAATAATATATCTTACCTATGAACCTATAAATCTTTGCCTTACAACAATCTTAGGAATCTTGAGGTAAACCATGTATGATTGTTTAGAGTAGGATCGATATCCTTCCCAAGATATATGAAGAAAGGCATGAAATAAAGGAGAAGCTTTTCTTGCACCAGAAGTGTATCAAATGTTGGTATGATAGATAATCTAAAGGTGGTAAATAATTTGGTGTGGGATACTTAGTCTTGAAATGAGGCAATGCTCATGAAGAAAAGGGAAAACACACCCAGTTGAAATCCCCAATGTGCATTGGACCATTTTCCATTCATGAAAAGCTTGGTAATCATACTTACCATCTCCAATATTTAGATAGGAGGAATGGCTCTCTTCCCATTAATGGATAAGATTTTAAGTGTTACTTTTAGTAGCATCCCTAGGTCGCACTTCCTTCCATTTACATATTGCTTTCTTTTCCTTTTTCTTGTTTTTATTTTGTACTTTTGTTAAGTTTTGTTTCATTTGTTTCCTTGCATGTTGTCTTGATCACTGTACATAAGTAAGATCTTGTGGGAAAGTGTCTTTTTTGGATGTGAAAGAATGTGGTGAAAGTTTAAAGGGGGCATTGTGCCATATGGCAATGATTGGTTAAATTTTGGTTTCCTTTGTTGTTTGGGCCTAAATATTTTTTTAGGTCGATGATGCTTGGATGGAAAATATGATCCATTCCAAATGAAAACCTTAGAAGATCTTTAGTTCTCGTATCCCTTATAGGATATTTGTTCGTTGAATCAAGAATTTATATTGATCAGTTTTAATGTGTCAACTCAATTGAGTAGAAAAGGGAAAGGAGAAAAAATTCAACGGGCAAACTAATTTCAGAGGTATATATAAGGGTCTCTACAAAACAAGGAACAACCTCTCTTACTTGTAAAATAAATGGAGATCCCTCTTCCACCCTGGAAAAATAAATGCCCATAAATTTCAATTTGCAAAAAATTATAAAATGAATAAAGGGTGAAACAAGATAAAGGCTTCTCGGGTAAAGAAGTGAGGCAAGCAACTTCATTGGGGTACTAAACAACCCTACGAGTAGTGAAGCAATGCTTGTGATTCCTTAAAGTGACTTTGCCAAGGTATTGAACATGCCTGTTAGTAGTGTAGCAACATTATAGATGACACTAAAAATTCTAAACATCTTAAACTCGCGTCACTTATATAATCCTTCTCCCTTATCGAAAAAATTGAAGTTTGGTTAATTTTGTGAAGAGTGTTAAACTGACAAGAGGAATGGAAGAAACTACATCTTTAACTGAGATAAGTGTCAAATCTATGAAGATCCATAAGATGAAATAATACTTCTTGAAGGTTATACTTCATGTGTAAATTTAGACCTAAACAAAGAATCTAGGTTTCTTCTAGTGAATTGCCAAGTGTTATGGCTACTATAACACCCTCCAAAAATTTTCCTTGATTTAAATTTGAAGCCTTTTAATGATCATGTGAACTATTGTTTTAAGTCATCAAATTCATACATGGTCATATTTTTCTAAGTGTTCAAGCCTTCCCCTAGACAAGTCTAAGTGTCAGTGCACCATGCATCCACAAGTTTAAGTCATTTTCCCTTCGAATATGCACTCTTTCAAGATAATCCTACCACACTTCTTGGAGATGTTGGAGCACACTCCTTGTCAACAAGAAGTGTGCACTTCCTATCGAACACATGAACACACTTCTTGGGAGCAAGCCTAGCACACTCCTTGATGACAATGGGAGCACATCTTCTAGAGACAAGGAGAGTGGACATTCCAAACATAGCCAGAGCACACTTCACAAAAGAAGTCCTATCGCACTCTCCAGTGACAATTATCTTATCCTTATCCCTTTATTTTTGCGCCATGAAATAGTGCACTCTCAAATACTATTTAATGCTCTACCTATATGAAGAGGCTAGAAAAAAGCTCGTTCCACACACTTATCTTTTTCTTTGAAGCTATGTGCACTTTTAAAGCATAAGGAGAATTCTCCACTCTTGGTTGCAAGTGTGATATCTTCCGAGTAAGCTTTATCAATTTTCACACTTTGAATTTTCACTCTTGCAAGTGTTGCTTTAGTTCTAGGATGATGATTTTAGTGTCTTTTAGCATTGTTTGGTTATTTACATTCCAATTATTATTGTTGTTGTATATATGGGTGCATGCATGTTAGTCTTTTCATTCTTATGATCTCTCTTGATGGCTGTCATTCAAACAATTAGTCATTTTTTAGTAGATCTATACTGTATGTGTTGCAATAATTCTTGATGTTTCAATCCTTCACCAACGTATTATGCTCTCTTAGAAAATAACTAGTGAGTCCTTTCTTCTCAAAATTGTAAACTACACCCAACAACGGGTTTGTCTCTCCTCCAAAGCATAGAGCACACTTCGAAAGAGTAGCCTCCAACCCTCTATCCATTGATGATGCAACCAATTCCCAACACTGGTATCATTGCCTCATAAATCTTAGAGTGCATTCCTACATGAAAACCATGCAACCTTAGTCGATTGTTGAGGTGACATGTGCTGAAGAGGATACTCTCTACCAGCAAGAGCATGCTACGTAGTTCTAGGACCTAAGCACCTAACCTATGTTTCTTATTGATGTGACCTACACCCAAACCAAGTATTTCTTTCAATCCTAGCATAGAGCACACTTCCAGTAGCGAGTGAGATCACCTTTGCCTCAAGCCTATACTCCTATGCTCACATCTAGCACACTGTCCCTCCATAGTGACTTATGTTGCATAAATGAACAAGATAGGATAGGTAGTTTGATGGAACTAATAGTTGTTTTCCATGAGTGAATTCCAATTTCCAGGTACTGCTAATATGGATCCTATAAGTTTGTTATCTTCCACCAACATTATGCTTCAAGTTACACACAAACAACCAACTAGAGAGGTTATTGAAAGTAGTATCGAAGGTGTTGTAGACAGTCTGAGATATTAAGTGCCCATTATGATAGATAAAAACTGATTTATTGATAAGTCTAACACCTTAACATGGAAGATCATTGTCAAAGAGTTATCAAGGATGAGTTCCCAGAAGACTTATAAGATAGGGAGATATATATCAATGTCAAAAGTTACAAATTCTATAGGATTGCTAGCAAGTATCCTATGTTACCTTGTGCAGAGGTGAGAGGATGGATACTTCAACATCTTGACTCTAAGAATATGATCCTTAATAGTGTATGTGTGCAAGAGCTCGCTACATATCAATCCCATAATCTTCAATATTATTATAAGCTGCCAAAGCCAGGGGAATACTCGAACTAAAAATTTTATGCAGCTTGTTATTTGTAGTTTGTTACAAAAGACATTCTCAGAAATGGTGGTAGGAGTCGAGAAAATTTCGATAAAAAATGATGGAATCTACAGAACAAAGACATTGCAGAAAGTGTATTAGTATCTCATGGCTATGTGTTGCAGGTTTTATGGGCATGAAAGCACATAATTATTTGAATAAGGATGAGTTTACATGGCCTACCCATGTGCTTCCAAGTGAAATATTTCCAATTGGTCAGATATACTGGCACAAAAATTACAAAGGAAGGTTTCTAAGGTGAAAAAGTTTTAACAAGGAGGGAAACCTGAGTTCTACATTTCAACCTACTTGTTGGACATGATCTATCCCCAAAATGACTTCCTAGGTCTAGAATGGAAATGGACTAGGAAACAACCTCCTATCTGTTGCAAGATATTGTCAAAGGTTAGTTGCAGGGCAGTGTATGAGAATATAGTTGAGCACTTTATCATGGTGCTTTATGAGATGATATTTGAGGTTGAGGCGCCTTACATGACTAAAAAAGATAGAGAAGTTTTTGTGGAAGTTGTGGATTGGTTTGCATCTTCTAGAGCTGTATTTATCATAGTCTTCAGCGCTTATGCACAAATATTAGTTACCAGTTATGCACATGGTTACCACAAGAGTTTCAAGATTCAAAAAATTCACCTTGGTGAATATTTCTTGTGAAAATAGGGTCTTACAAACTAAATAATTTGACGGTAGCAGAGGAAAAGATAGAAAATATTAACGGCCTCAAATTTGGAGAGATATTCTTCCACCGATATGACCCTAGAGGTGTTTGCAAGCAACACTATCTGAAGTTGAGATACACTTGGCCATATGCTTTTGAGTCCTGGGAAGACAAAGAGAAGATCAAGAATTGGTATAATGCTTCTAGAGAAGTTGGACGAGGTGATGATGCATGCCCTTCTCATATAGCACATGTGCCATATATTCATCAAGAAGGGACCCAATAGGAAGTGGTTTCTCATTTTAATATTAAGACAAAGACAAGACAAGGACATGATGTAGAAGAAGAGAGTAAGAAATTCAAGGTTGATCCATAGACTAAAGGCACAATTGAGGCAAAGAAGAGAAGGAAGGAATATGAAGAAGCTAGGAAAAGGGAACAAGAGGAAGAGCATAATCTAAAAGAAGAAAAAGAAAAGAAAAAGTGAGAAGACATGTAGAAGAAGAAAGAGGAACTGAAGAAAATAAAAGAGGAGGAAGCCCTAAAGAAGAAACAAGAAGAATCTCTCAGGAAAAAGGGAAAGAAAAAGAGTAGAAGATGATACAAAATGAATGTTGAAAATAGCAACAAGAAAATCCTAATTTAATTCTGTCCTTGAATTAAATTAGGAATTAAATCGTAATTCTAATTCTCATAAAAACTTGTAATAGTTAACTAAGTTAATTGGACTTAGTTGGATTAGTTAATTCGAGTTGGAATTCTATCTAGAGTCATGTAGAGTGGTTCCTAAATTTTATGGGCACAGGTTGAGTTCTTTTCAGTTGTAATTATTCAATTCAGTTTAACTGAGTTAAATTCAGTTAAAATAGTTCCAACTGATGGAGGAATTAGTGGGAGATCTAGTAGTGAGGTGTAACTTGCAGTAGTGGGATGTAACCAACATTGTTCAACTAGTAAACTGAAGATTCACTCATAATGAATTCATGCATGTCAGATGAGAGAAAGACCCAGTTGAGATTGGAGTTCAGGGACAATGTACTATCAACTGTATAATCATATGAAATCTACAGGTGGTGCATGCAATAAGAGGAAACCTACGATGGATTTTGCAGTTATGGATTAGGAATTTCCCATTCAAATTTGGGCTAATTCCTGAAGAAACTGTGTAAGGAAATAGGAGCTTGCAAGGCAACAGAATTGGATAGTATTGGATGGAGCTTGTTTGTGAAGCAGAGAGATAGATTGTAATAGTGCAGAGTTTGCTCGGGCTTGAGAAAAGAATTGTAATCTTCTCAAATTTTCTGATTAATGAAATATACATATAGTAGGGGTTTCTAGCTATGGCGTTCCCCAGAAAATTATTGTGTTATGTGTGATTGAATTCTTCCT
The DNA here is from genome assembly GCA_031772625.1 of Pinus tabuliformis. NCBI lineage: Eukaryota > Viridiplantae > Streptophyta > Pinopsida > Pinales > Pinaceae > Pinus > Pinus tabuliformis. Next base: position 661,211,135 of record CM062820.1, on the reverse strand, counting down.
TTTTTGTTTCGTGATTACATCAATCAATTATTGTTTCCACTCATGAGTAGAGTAGATTAAAGTAAATTATTTTAGCATATTACAATCTGCAGTTTGAATCTACAAGGAATTTCTACATGGTATCATATCTTCAATCACTATAGAAGAGGAGAATGCAAGTTTGTATTTTGCAGGAGCAATCATATTTGCAACATCATTCTTCAGAGCTAGCAGGATATCGTTCTATGGATTGAGGCTCGAATATGCCCTTGAGGGTAGTTCGAACTATATTTATTGGAAGGAAATGATGGAGGTAGTGTTGGAAGAAAATTGGCTTAAGGAATTCATAGAAAATGATATTCCTAAGCCTCCAACAACTGATGCTTAAGATCTGACAACGTGGAGAAAATGTGTGGCAAAGGCGAGAAGGATTATCCTAGGAGTTCGAGACCATATTGTCTCGAACCTCAAAACTAAGGAAACTCCATTTGTAGTGTGGAACGCCTTGATGAGCGTGTTTCAAAACAACCGTAACCATAGGAAGTTTGCACTGAAGGACAAGCTCAAAAAGATCAAGATGGAGAAGGGTGATACAATACCAAAGTACTTGACCAAGTTCACCCAATGTCGAGATGATCCTGGAAGTGTCGATGTTACAGATGCTGAAGACTATCTAATGAGCCTAGCACTTCTAGGACTTCCTAAGAGCTGGCACAACTACCAAGCCTTAGTTAATGGGAGGGAAAATCTAGTAGAGTGGGAGTGATTGTGGTCCAAATTGGTGCAAGAAGAGATTCGACGGAACAACAGAGATGGATCCTCATCAAATCATGATGATGAGGAGAATTGTGCCTTAGATAGAAAGACAAAGAAAGGGAAGTGGAAGTCATCCCATTCCAAATCAAATTCCAGTCAGGGCAGTAAGAAGAAGGACATATTGAATATTAAATGCTTTCTTGTCACGAGCTGGGACACTATGCCACAAAGTGTTTGCACAAGAAGGCTGGTAAGAATCTCTCAAGAGGAGTGGCAGGTGAAGATAGTGCTTCACAATTTGAACTAGATTTCACCCTCGTCACTTGTGTGGTGACATCAATGATGGGCAGTGTGTGGTACCTAGATAGTGGACCCTCATTCCATATGACCAAAAAGAAATAGTTCTTAAGTGACCTGTAGGAGAAGGACCTTCAAATGCACATTGAGATGGGAATGCACATTGAGATGGGAGATGATGGGAGGTATAGCGCGACCGAAATCAGTATTGTTACCTTTATTTGGGAGTCTGGTACTCCTCTTACATTAAAAGATGCCATGCATGTTCCAAGTTTGAAGAATAATTTGGTTTCAGTGGCTATGTTGGACAAATGTGGCTACGATTTGATATTTAATAAGGGAAAGGCTTTCCTTCGTCACATAGCCTCAGGACTGTTGAAGCAAATCAGGGTTCGGGTGAAGAACCTCTACAAATTGGATGTAGAATACTGCATTTCTTTGACGACTAAAGCAGAAAAGGTGTTGAGCTGATACATCAGTGAGTTGTGGAAAAGAACAATTGGTCACTTGCACCACAGAGCATTGAAGATCATGCAACAAATTTCTATAGGATTTCCCAAGCATACGCTAGAACAGAGAGACACATGAAAATGGTGTACATTGGGGAAGTACACCAAATCTTCCTTTCATGATAAAGAAAGTCAAGCACAAGTGGTTCTTGATCAATTTCCTTCAGATGGGTGTGGACGTTCTTGACAGCATCCATGGACAAGCACAAGTATTATGTAATATTTGTTGATAATTTTTCTCGTAAGTGTTGGATTTTCTTCATGCAAAAGAAAGATCAAATGTTTTCTAAATTTTGTGAATTTAAATCACTTGTCGAGAAAGATATCGGAAGGAAAGTTAAATCTCTCACAAGCGATAACGATGGAGAATATGTGTCAAATAAATTCAAAAACTTATGTGCATCAAAGCATTTGAAGGGAGTTAATAGCACCTCATAACCCACAAAAAAATGGGGTGGTTGAAAGGAAGAGCAAAAGTATTGTGGGACCGGCACAGGTGATGTTAGTTGATCAGTGCCTACCTTCACACTTGTGGGTTGAAGCATGCAACACAATTATTTATTTGCATAACAGAAGCCCTCATTGAATTTTCGAGATCAGTACACCAGAAGAAGCTTATTCAGGTAAGAAACCATATGTGGCACACTTCAAGGTCTTTGGTTCATCAACTTACTGTCATGTTACCAAGGATGCACGGAAAAATATAGAACCAATAGCTGAGTTGGGCATATTTGTGGGGTACACTAATACACCTCACAACTATCAGTTGTATCTATCATCCAAGAGCATGACAGTGGTTCAAAGAGATGTGAAGTTGATGAAAAGAAGGCCACGAGATGTTCCCCTTAGAGGGAGCTTCACTTACATTTAAAGGAGGAGTTTTGCGCTCCAAAGGAGGAACCTTAGGACGATGTGGAGAAACCACATGAAGAGGAGCAGAGAGTGGAAGCACCCACTCATGCATAGACTTCCATAAATGGAAGGAAGTACACCTGAGAGGCTAACAAACTGATGCATGATGTTAGAGAGAATGTGGGAGCACCCACATCACATTACAGACAAAGGAGGTCACCAAATTGGTACACTAACTACAAGGCTCTGATGAGTAAGAGTTTAGAGGTAGAGCCATCCTCATTCGAGGAATCAGTGCAACAACTAGTATGGGTTGATTCCATGGTTGAGGAGTATGACTCCATTATCAGAAACAATGTTTGGGAAGTGGTCCCAAGTCCAACAGACAAGTCAGTGGTGAGTTTGATATGGCTTTACAAGATAAATCAAGTAGTGGATGGGAGTGTGGAGAAATGTAAGGCCGTATTTGTGGCCATAGTGTTCTCTCATGTGGAGGGAATTGATTAAAAGCATACCTGTGCTCCAGTAGCAAGGTACTTGTCAATCAGATCTATTCTAGTACTGTCAGCATAGATGGGATGGAAGATACATCAGATGGATGTAAAGACAACATTCCTCAATGACATGATTGAGGAAGAGGTGTATATTGAGATGCCAAAAGGATTTTAGACCTTCAATAGAGAGTCGCATGTGTGCATAATCAAGTGAGCATTGTATGGACTAAAACAAGCATCCTGCGCTTGGTACACCAAAATTGACAGTTATTTCACCGAGTTGGACTTCACAAAAAGGGAAGCAGATACGAACCTTCACATATTGTGGTTGAAGATAATTCTTTTATTATAGTATTATATGTTGATTATTTGATTCTAGAAGCTGATAAAATATTTTAAAAAGGATCTTGCAAGATAATTAAAGATGAAGGACCTGGGGATCATGCATTACTATCTTGGTATGGAAGTATGGCAAGGAGATGAGGAATTGTTTCTCTCTCAGGGAAAGTATGTCAACAAGATACTAAAGAAGTTCGACATGGAGAGAAGAAAATCCATGGAGATTCCTATAGCAGATAACTGGAGGAGGGAGGATGCTACTTCAAGTGAAGTAGTGGATGCTACCTCTTATATATAGCTTGTGGGTTCACTTATGTGTTTCGTGAGCACATGACCAAACATGTGTTTTATAGTTAACTAGCTTAATTAAGACATGGTTAAGCCATCCAAACTTTATTGGAAGGCAAATAAACATGTGTTGAGATACCTCAAAGGAACCACTCAGTTTGATCTTTGTTATAGATGGATAGAGGGAGTGAAGCTTCAAGGCTTCACAGATGCAGATTAGGAAGAGAGACCATTCGACAGATTGAGAACATCAGGGGGAATCTTTAGTATTGGGTCAGCAATAGTTTCTTGGTACAACAGGAAGCAGAGATTAGCTGCACTCGTTTCAGTAGAACATAGTACATAGTTTCTAGTCAAGAAACGTCTGAGGCAATATAGATGAGGAAGATCCATGTTGGGTTATTTGGTTAGTAGATGGATCCTACAATGATTTACTATGACAATCACAGTTGTATCAAACTCTCTGAGAATCCAGTTTTTCATGATCGGTCCAAGCATATCAACATCTGATATCACCATCTATGAGATTATGTGCAGAGGAGAATCATGTTGCTGGAATACATTCCTACAGAGGAGTAGGATGCAGATATTCTGACAGAGCCATTATCAAGATTCAAATTCAAGTTTCAGAGAGGTAGGATAAAGGTAGAAAATAATCCCTTTCTTGTTAAGAGGGAGTGTTGAAAATAGCAACAAGACAATCCTAATTTAATTTTGTTCTTGAATTAAATTAGGAATTAAGTTGTAATTCTAATTCTCATAGAAACATGTAATAGTTAACTAAGTTAATTTGACTTAGTTGGATCATTTAATTCAAGTTGGAAGTCCATCTAGAGTCATGTAGAGTGGTTCCTAAATTTTAGGGGACCATGTTGAGTTCTTTTGAGCTGTAATTATTTAATTTAGTTTAACTGAGTTAAATTCAGTTAAACTAGTTCCAACTGATGGAAGAATTAGTGGGAGATCTAGTAGTGGGGTGTAACCAACACTGCTCAACTAGTAAACTAAAGATTCACTCATAATTAACTCATACATGTCGGATTAGAGAAAGACCGAGTTGAGATTGGAGTTCACAGACAGTGTAATATCATTTTTATAATCATCCGAAATGTAAAGGTGGTGCATGCAATTAGAGGAAGGCCTATGATGGATTGCACAGTTATGGATGAGGAATTTCCCAACTAAATATGGGCTAATTCCATAGGAAATTGTGAAAGGAAATAGGAGCTTGGCAGGCAGTAGAATTGGCTAAGTATTAACTCGAGCTTGTTTGTGAAGTAGAGAGATATCTTTTGATAGTGCAAAGTTTGCTCAGGCTTGAGAAAAGCATTGTAATCTTCTCAAATTTTCAGATTAATGAAATATATAGATAGCAAGTTTTTTTAGCTATGGATTTCCCCAGAAAATTATTGTGTTATGTGTGAATTCTTCCTTTTCTGCTTCATGATTTCATCGATCAATTTTTGTTTACACTGATGAGTAGAGCTAAGATTCAAGTCAATTGTTTTAGCATATAACAATATGCAGTTTGAGTCTACAAGGAATTTGTACAATGAAGAAGAAAATTAGGAGGAAACAAGAAGAGGATTTTGTGAGAAATCTAGAAGAAGATTTAGAGACCTAGGACATAGATGATGAAGAAGAGGAGAAAAAATAGACAACACAAATTGATCCAATCATAGCTCCTCTGAAGATTCAATATTAAACTCGTCTAGCCAGTGGGAATCTTTCATTCAGTGAGTTGGGGATTATTTTGTTGAAAATAACAACAAGAAATATTAAAAATATCATCTAGAAAAATCCTAATTTAATTTATATTTGAATTAAATTAGGAATTAAATTGTAATTCTATTCTCATAGCACCTTGTAGAAGTTAACCAAGTTAAGTTGACTTAGTAAATTCAAGTTGGAAGTCTATCTAGAGTCATGTAGAGTGATCCCTAAATTTTAGGGGCCCAAGTTGAGTTCTTATTGAGTTGTTATTATCTAATTCAGTTTAATTGAGTTAATTTCAGTTAAACTAGTTCTTACTGTTGGAGGAACTAGTGAGTGGTCAAGTGAATTAAATTAGATTTAATTTGCATGCAATGATCAATCAAATAACTGATAATTCACAAAAAAATAACTCATGCATGTTAGTTCAGATGAAGACCTAGTTGAGATTAGAGTTCAGGGACAGTGTACTATCATTTGTATAATTTTCCGAGTTGTACATATGGTGCATGCAATCAGTGGAAAACCTATGATGGATTACGTAGTTGTGGTAAGGGATTTTCCCAATTAAATATGGGCTAATTACCTTAGGGATTGCGCAAGGAAGTAGGGGCTTGGAAAGCATCAAATTTGGGAAAGCATTGGCTTGAGCTACTTTGTGAAGCAGTGAGATAGATTGTATTTATATAGAGATTGTTCGAGTTGAAAAAGCATTGTATTTGCTTCTCAGATCTTCTAGTTAATGCAATATAGATGGTTAGAGTTTTGAGCTGTTGCTTTCCCTAGAAAAATATTTTTTTTTGTGCGATTGAAATTATTCCTTTTCTTCTTAGTGTTTTCATCGATCAATTTTTGTTTCTGCTGATGAGTAGAATTTATACATGTATTTTGTTTTAGAATATCACATAAGTAATTTGAATCTATAGTAAAAATCTCATTGTATGAGATTTGACGTAACTATAGAAGAGGAGAATACGAGTTTGCTGTGCAGGTGAAATCGAATTTGCAGTTTCATACTTCAGAGTCAACAACATGTCATTCTATGGTTTGATACTTGAATATGCCCTAGAGGGTATCTCGAATTACATAGCTTGGAAGGATAGGATGGAGGTAGCATTCAAAGACAACAGGCTGAAGGAATTCATAGAACATGTTATCCCAAAGCCTCCAACATCTAATGCTAAAGATCTGGCTGAATGGGGAAAGTGTGTGGAAAAGGTAAGAAGGATTATCCTAGAAGGAGTTCGAGATCATATTGTATCGAATATCCACGGTAAGGAAACTCCATTTTTAATGTGGAAGGCATTAACAAACCCGTTTCAAAATAGTAGTGACTAGAGGAAGCTAGAAATGAAGGACAAACTCAGAAAGATCAAGATGAAGAAGGGCGACTCAATATCAAAGTACTTAACCAATTTCACCCAATGTCGAGATGAGCTTGCAAGTGTTGGGGTTACTGTTGCAGAAGACAATCTAGTCAGCCTGGCACTTCGAAGACTTCCCAATAGTTGGCACAACTACTAGGACTCAGTTAATGGGAGGGAGAAACTGCCAGAGTGGGAGCGGTTGTGGTTTGACTTGGTACAAGAAGAGATTCGACGGACCACCAGAGATGGGACCTCATCCAAAGAAGTGGAAAAGTATGTTGCATTAGTTAGCAAAGAAAATAAAGCCAAGGGAAAGAAGTCCCAAGTCAAGGAGGGTAGAAAAAAGAAGGACTTGTTGAACATCAAGTGATTTCACTATCACGAGTTCGGGCACTATGCCATGAAATTCCTAGAGAAGAAAGCAAACAAGAAGGAGTCTGCAATAGCAGGAGTAGGTGAAAGCTCTAGCTTCACAATTCGAACTTGATTTAAATCTCATTACATGCATGGAAATCACTATAATTGGAATCATGTGGTATCCTGACAGTGGTGCTTCATTCCATATGATGGGGAATAGAGATATCTTCAGTGACTTGGAGGAGAAAGACGTCAAGAAAGACATAGAGTTTGGAGATGATGGGAGGTATAGCGTGACCAAAATTAGTACTGTTACTTTTCAGAAGGACTCGGGCTCCCCTCTCAAACTCACAAATTTGTTATATGTTCCAGTACTAAAGAAGAATCTTGTTTCCGTCGTGATATTGGAAGATCCGTGGCTACAATGTGATTTTTAACAAACTTAGGCACATTTCCACAAGACGGGTGAAACAGAGCATTGTGCGAGTCAATAAAATGTGTGCACTTGAGGTACAAGATGCATCCAAAGCCTTGAGGAGAAAGGAAAAGGTTAGAGATTTGGTGGTTGAGAGGGTGCATGAATTACCTCTCAACATGCAACCTCATAAGAAGCCTCAGAAACTTGTGCAGCAACAACAGTTGGAGAAGCAGAGAGGAGACCGAGTGGAGACATCCACTCAAGCAGAGACCTCTAGTAGCAGGGAATTTCGAGCCAAGTGGTTGATGGAGGACATGCAGCCATACCTCCAGGTGAGAGGTGGGGCGATATGAAGAAATAGTCCCAAGAGTTTAGAAATTAGGCGGGATCCATTGAGGATTTTTTTTGTCTCATGGATCATTACCTTACTACCGGGCCCCACATATTCAGTAGCAAGAGGATCAATGTTAGTCAAATATTGAGGAGTGCAAAGTAGTATTGAAAGAAGAGTAGGAGGTTCAGGAGCAGAGTCAACAACAACACAGTTTTCCCAATAGAAAGTTGCAGACATAGTTGATTCAGTTTATTTTGTATGGATTCTTTCTAGTTGTAGAGGTTGCACTAGCAACAACAATAGTGACAAGTGTTGCATGCAGAATATTCCAAAAGTACCAGATTGGGATAGAGTTGAAGTTGTTTCTTGTTGAGAGGGAGTGTTGAAAATAACAAGAAGAAATGTTTAAAAAAAATCTAGAAAAATCCTAATTTAATTTGTACTTGAATTAAATTAGGAATTAAATTGTAATTATATTCTCATAGCAGCTTGTAGTAGTTAACTAAATTAATTTGACTTAGTTGGCTTAGTAAATTCGAGTTGGAAGTATCTCTAGAGTCATGTAGAGTGATCCCTAAATTTTAGGGGTTATTTAATTCAGTTTAACTAAGTTAAATTCAGTTAAACTAGTTCTAACTATTGGTGGAACTAGTGAGTTGTCAGTGAATTAAATTGGATTTATTTGAGATGCATTGATCAATCAAATAACTGTTAATTCACTAAAAAATAACTCATGCATGTCCATTTAGATGAAGAACCAGTTGAGATTAAAGTTTAGGGACAATGTACTATCCGTTGTATAATTTTCCAAGTTCTATAGATCATGCATGCAATTAGTAGAAGGCCTATGATGGATTGCGTAGTTGTGGGAGGTATTTTCCCAATTAAATATGGGCTAATTCCCTTAAGGATTGCGCAAGGAAGTAGGGGCTTGGCAGGCAACAAATTTGGCTAAGTATTGTCTTGGGCTAGTTTATGAAGTGATGAGATAGATTGTCCTTGTGCAGAGATTGTTTGGGTTGAAAAAGCATTGTATTTTCTTCTCAGACCTTCTAGTTAATGAAATATAGATAGTCAGGTTTCTAAGGGGTTCTTTTCCCAAGAAAAATGTTTTGTTATGTGTGATTGAAATTATTCCTTTTCTTCTTAGCGTTTTCATCGATCAATTTTTATTTCCAGTCATAAGTAGAGTAGATTAATGTATTTTTTTTTAGCATATCACATAAGTAGTTTGAATCTATAGTAAAAATCTACATCTTCCTCCACCTAATGATATAGTTATGGACATATATAACTTCACCCCTGATGATTTAAATAATAAGATCATTCAAGAAAGGAGGAGGTATTTCTCAAATGAACAAGACCGACATGTTTCCATCCACATATAAAGTGTCATTGTGTCAAACACCAAGACCAACCCTAGAGTAGTCACTTTAGTAAATGTAGCCTTTGTAATAGCGAGAAGAAGAACACATATTTCTTGATGAAAATGAATGAAGACCTGGAGAAGGAATTAGCCACCATAAAGCAGTAAATTGATCACCTCCTAGTTGAAAACCAATGGTTGTCTTCTAGTGGTTCTAGCAAAGGAAAGTTATAGTTGACTATACATGAGGGATCAAGCCATTGGAGGACACAATGAAGCGATTGTACAAAGATGTGATCACTTTGCATAAGGAAATGACACCATTATATGAAGTGCATGAAGGTTCGTGGGAGAACTCAAGGATATTAAAGTTAGTGTATGTGTCTATAAATGTGATTCAAGAGCAGGGCACCAAGTATTCAAATGCACCTACAATTTTGGTTAGAAAGCACGAGTATGAATTTGAGATGGATAAAGCAAAGATAATAATGTTTGTGAAGATATATGACTAGCTCAAAACTTATATAGCCAACACCATGATAGTTTATACATGGTTGTATAACAGATTGGAAGCCTTGGTGTGGGTACACAAAATACCTTATATATGTGCACTAGGGGAGGTAAAACACAGGAATATTATCGAGTCGGAGCTCGAATAATTCTTGAATTGTATCAAACAGGGGACCACCTGAGATAACTTTGAAGTGACTAAAGATTTTGTTCTGAAATATGTAGCTAAGCCAGTGAAGCTACATATGAAGCTAGTTATGTTGTAGAACAATGTATAATCAACCTTTGAAACTATATATCCATATTCTTTGGAGGGAAAGATAAGGTATAATCCAAATCTACCAGAAAAGGTCAGAGATATAGCAATGGAATATAAATCTTGGTACCAATATGTCACAATAGAGCTACATGTCACAGTCGTTGAAATATGGTTTCCCTAGTCTGAATGCAACAATGTCTATTTTGCTTTTTTGTTTTATTTTTCCACAATTTTGTTAAAATGTAATTTTCTATTTGGAAAAATAATAAAATGAAAATGAATGTGGAAGTCCAAAGGTCACATGTAGAATGTGAAGAGTCGTTAGGAAGTCTAAAGGTCATAGGGGAGCTTAAGAGTCATATGAGAGCTCAAGAGTCATGAAAAAGTTCAAGGGTGACATGGGAGGTGAAGGGTAACCTCATTTGTTATAAATAAACCTTCATGCCTTAATTAAATGAATTTTAGCCTTTGCTTCTCAAGCAAAGAAGAGGAGAGAGAGAGAGATCATTCTTTTGACAAGCAAGGTGTGCATTCTTGTTCCACAATTGGAACAAGTGAGACATATTTGTATCTTGGCACTTTCACTTAATATTTTGAAGCTCTCAAAGCCGGACGTACTTTCATGCACGTATTGGGAATGTTGTAAGACTTTTTTTTAATGTTTTTGGTATATGTTCATGTTTATATTTACTAAAGATAATGAACTATTTTGTTAGATTTAGTGCACATATTAATTGAAACATGTGTCTTATTTTCTTTTCATGATCATTGTTATTTTGAGAACTACTTTTCAAACTAATTAGTACTTCTTTCTATGCATGTGTGTCTTTATTAGAGTGGTACTATTATTATTCTTCTAAAGGCTCACTTTTCTTTACTTTGTCCATGAAAGTACTTTGTAGACATTGTAATTGTATGTTTCATAGAGCTAACAATGCTTACTTGTCTCAAAAGTTATGTGTGTTCTCTCTTATGTTGTTAATTGCAACCAAGGGAAATATTTTTGTTAAAATGGTAGTCAGGCCATCATTATGAATGAGACTCCATCATTTTAAATGAGACTTTATATCGAGGAGATCCCCTTGTGTTGGTGTAATTTCCAGCAGATTCAACAAGAGGTTAAGTCTCTACCATTCACCTAATAATTATTAATAATTAAATTAATATTTTGGAAGCCTTATTCCAAAATAGACACGCCTATCATCATACTTACAATATCTATTTCTTTTATGATCAAATTTTCATGGTTTTGTAAAAATCTAATTAATTTGATATATGTGTTTGTAGGTCATGATGGATACCTTTCATGGTGCACTACTTTTTGCTTCTTTTACCAATACATTTAATCTATTAAATGATGTTTTTGTTTATGTTGTTTATATTTAAGTATTATATTGTAAGTTAATATGGTGTGATGATAGCAAGTTATTATTGTTATGGTTAATTTTCTCATCCCTTTATAATAATTAAATAAGTTTAATGAATTTATTGATGACTTATACATGGTTCATATCATGATTTATTCGTTTGAATCATAAATAAATTATACTTTTCAATGAATTGAGTTCATAAAAATTTCACATTTTACCTATTTTTTACATTGAATACTTTAAAATCTATACACACTTTACTAAATTGAATAATTTAGTTTTTCAATATTACATCTACCTATATGTTTCTCATAAAATGTATGTATGATACTATTTAAATAATAATTTCACCTAAAAATTTAATAAAAGCCCAAATTTTCCAAAAGAAAAACAAAAATATATTACTTTCAAAAAGATAAAAATACTGTTTTGAAGAGTAAATATTTATGTTTTTCTTTCCGGACCTTTATAGTAGAAAAAAAAAAGTTGTTATATATATATATATGTGTTAGAGAAAAATAAATTAAAAATAAACTATGAAATCAAAAATGAGAAATTTATATTGCATTGAATAGAAGATTCAATGATGAATTTAAAGATACCAAGTCCAAAACTTTACATGGAAAAGAGACAAGATTTCACCTCTTGAAAGTTGCAACAACAAAAAAAAATTTCTTGACTTCAAACCCCACACTTTGATCCATTACTTTACAACATTGAGATCAAAAACTCTCATATTCCCTGATCAAGTTCTCATTTTGACTTTAACTTTAGATTTTGATTTTAATCTCTTCATCCAAGTTTTACATTATCAAAATTTTAAATACTCCATTAATATTTTAAGCTCGAGATCAATATTCTTCGAGTTTAGAGCCTCATTCAAAATTATTACTTTATCAAGTATCTACGTAAACCATTTCCACCGACGTTATTTATGAAGCATTGTAATACAATTCATTAATTCACCCGTTTACACTAAAAGTTTAGATATTGTTGATTTTATTTACCATTATCACCATACTTCACATGCTTCACATTCAAATATAGTTTTTATTCACATGCTTCACATTCAAATACCCCACAAAAAGATAATAAAACATTATGATGCGGTCAATAACTATTTTAAAACACATTTTTGTATAGCATAATGGAACCTTTCATCCTCCATCTACACAAAGAGGTTCATATATTGTTGCCTTTAAACTTTATCATCGCACGCATCAATGTTTAAATAAATATAAATTTAGGTATTTTATGTAAAAGTTTGTTTTTATATCATTTGTTGTTAAGAGTTATGGTGTGAATATGAATTTTTATTGTAATCTAAGAGATTATTTAAAATATGAAAACCAAATGTAGTAAGACATTGTATAAATTGTATATTATTATGAATAAAATGGATTTCATGTTTATAATAAATTTTGTCTTTTTGTGAGTGTTTAACATGATATCGGAGTTTGTCCATTATTTTTGTGAGTATTTAACATATTATTATTGTCTATAGGTTCCATGTTTACAGTAAATTCTGTCTATTATTTTTTGTGAATATTTAACATGGTATCACTGTCAATTATTTTTGTGAGTGTTTAACATGGTATCAGAACGTGCAAATCCCTACCCTTCTTAAGTTTGATCCACTAGTTTTTGGTAGAAAATTATATATTACAGAAATATAAACACAGAAAATGCATAAAACAAGAGAGACACAGATATACGTGGTTCACCCAGTTTGGGATACGTCCACGAAGAAACAACCAGTCCTTCCTTTTATATTATCCAACAAACTGAAGAGATACAACCTATAGCAGATCCACTGTAACACCCTCTTCGCTCTCAATCTCCTCTCTCTTCCTCACTCAGAATCCAGATCTCAATAGACATAATACAATTCCCTCATATATAGTGAGGGGTTGCCTTCTAGGCAAAAACCCCTAAATTAAACATAACTTCTACCGTCAGATCATCCGCCTAATGAATTACCCAGATTGACTAGAAATTACTAGACTTTTACAAGGCAAATTTACATCTATTTTTAGCTTCGGGGGCACCACCCCCAAACCCCCGCTGGGAGACCGCTGGCCCCCAGACCCCCGTGGGGGGGACAAGTCCCCCTCGCAGCCCCCCGCGTGGAGGGGTGTACAGTCTTCTTGGGGTATACATCCGGCTGAAACCTTTGAATACAAAAGATAATCAGGCTCCACACCAACAATTTTTGTGGCATTAATGTGCACAACCTCATCAAAAATGTGCCATTTCTCTATGTATCAACTTTGACCATTAGAATTGCACCTGCAGACCTAAGATTGTCCTTTTCTCTACCCTTGTAGAATCAGGTTTCTACCAATCTGAGTTATTCTTTATGTTGACATACCATTGTTGGGTGTATAGAAACAACTTTGACAGTAAAATCGTATCCTCTCCTGCTCCTTGTATCCTCTACTTGACGCTCTTTTTCCTGCTCTTTCTCCAGCATGTAATGGTGTCTAAAGTGTTGGAAAGGCAGAGGAGACAAAGCATGAATTCACACAAAACATGAGTTGTTGCTCTTCTATTGATCACACAAAACATGATGATTACAATGAACTCGGTGAAGGGTACTTAAACATTTCCGATTAGCTAATTGCCTAAAATATCTTGACATGCAACAACATGCAATCACACACTCAAAGTCATTTATCACATAACTCGACTTGAATCAACCACTCAATCACTTAGTTAACTGACTCTCTATGTTTATCCAACTCCACATGAAGGAGTAATTATCTTATTTTAACACTCCCCCTTAATTACGACTTCTAAACTAAAACATGATTCATGACAACTCAAACATGCCTGCTAGTCTATGTCTCAAGTAGGCTTACAACACCCAAGTTTCTTATATGAAACTCAAACACATCTTGTGCTAATGACTTAGTAAATATATCAGCCAATTGATCACTATATTTACAAGGCTTCAATTGAACTTCCCCATTGCTCACAATTTCTCTCATAAAGTGATATCTAGTATCAATATGCCTGCCCTTGTGATGAAACAAACTATTCTTGGATAGCGCACTACAAGAAAAAAGGACATTTGTGAGGAGTGAAAAATGTCACCATAAGCTCATTAGTGATGGTCAAAAGAGCCTTTGTCACCAAAAACTGAATGTCACCAAAAGTGGCGTCGCCAAAAGTATAGATGTTGTAGTGACATTCAAAGTCTGTCACCAATAATGATTTATAATGATGGATAGTGACCGTCACCATTTCATATGAGCAATGGTGACGGACCATAGCCTCCGTCACCAAAAATTGAACGTCGCCAAAGGTGACGTCACCAAAAGTATAGGTGTTGTACTGACATTCAAAGTCTGTCACCAATAATTATTTATAATGACAGATAGTGACCGTCACCATTTCATATCAGCAATGGTGATGGACCATAGCCTCAGTCACAAAAAACTGAACGTCACCAAAGGTGGTGTCACCAAATGTATAGGTGTTATGGTGATATTAAAGGTCGGTCACGAATATTGATTATAATGACGGATAGTGACCATCACCATTTCATATAAACAATAATGATTTATTGTGATGGATCTTTCATGGCCATCACTATTGGTGCATATATATGGTGATGTTTGTTGACCCTCACCAAAAGCTGCATTGCCACAAGTATAGGTGTTGTGGTGACATTCAAGGTCCATCAGGAATAATGATTATAATGACAGACATCGTCCGTTACCATTTCATATCAACAACAATGATTTATGGTTACACACCTTTGAAGTTTGTCACTATTGATGCATATCTATGGTGGCGTTCGTTGACCGTCACCATTTCATATTTTGGTGATGGTTGAAAAATGTCACCAAAGCCCATTAGTGATGGTCAAGAGCCCATTCCATATGGATCATGTCAGGGCATGATGGAATCAAACCACCAGCCTCCTACTTGTAAAGCAAGTGCTCTTCCATTGACCTAGCACCCTTTAAAGAATTAGACTTTTAAAATTAGACCTTGAAACTTCATAAATTGTAAATTATACAACTTTTAATAAATTAAAGTCTCGACAATATTTACTAAACAAGCTAAGAAACATCAAAGCTGCAGGTCCCTACCTAATGGTTATGGAAGTTATGAAAAGTGGGTGGAGGGAAAAATAATTATGTATAAGAGAATCAATATGTTCAGTTGAATACTCAATTAGAAGTGAAAGTCTGAAGACATTTATAATCTATAAATGACCTATAACTAGAAAATGCACCAAATATTGCAAAAGAAATGTCATAAGTTGATAACATATGGAAGAGGAACATTAATGAAGATAGATGCAATATGTTATAGGTTGAGTGAAATAAAAATCTCAATTTTGTTGTTGTTTGGTGTTTAGATATCTGAATGATATCTAAACTTCTTTGAAAATGTAACACGGATCTCTGGAAACCATGAACGATATATATATATATATATCCCCTTTACATAAACCAACATGCAATTTGGAATTTCACAAGTCCACATTCAAGACATGACAACAACCAACAAATAGAAGAAATTGACTTGGACAGAACGCAATAGCTTCACCTTCATTCTTGAGCTGCTTATATTTATTTGAATTTGACTCATGACATTCTTTATCTGACAAGGAATCAAAATCATCACTAGTATTAAATTCATCCAACATGGACTTTGGATATCCCACTAACATCTGTGCTTTTGTTGCCATGCCTGAAACAAGAAAAATATGAAACATTTTTCCAAGCATTCATCATTAACATTCTCAAATACTATGGTTCATAGGTAGCTGCTCATAGGCTTTAGCTGCTCACATTGTCCATTCCTTAATACTTATAGTGATCAACAAAGCTTCCATTTCTCACATAAGCCATTCTTGAATACCCATGTTTGATCCTCTAGGCTGGAAAATACAATAGTGAAGAAACACTTGGCACTGAATTCAAGTTTGATTTAGCCTTTGCATTTTCTGGATAAGTACATGATCCCACATACATTGTATATATTCTTGGATGTGACATGAGTGGACCTCAAATTTGGGATCTATTGTATCATTTTCCACATAGTTATTGGGTTATTGTTTTCATGGTTGGGCAGCAAGATGCTGGAGATTGAGTTGATCTGCATTGGATATAGAGCCAAAAATAGAGGGTTGTCTCGAACTATTGCCACTTGCAGAACCATAAATACTACAACATGTGTTTGAAGACAAAATCTAAAGAGAAAACTTTCAAAAATTTATCTTTAATCCATTATAATAGAAAACTAATCTTTATAATAATAAAAATAATATATTTTAAAAGTATAATTGAACTAGATATTAAATTGCTAGTTTGTAAGAAAAAATTAACTAAATTATATAACTACTAATTTATAAAAATATATATAAAATATCTATACACATTACTAATTTATAAAAGAGATTTGATCCCTTTAGGGTGTTGGTATATCCGAAATTAAGATGGATCTAGGCTAGTATATATCATTTACCATAATTATTGTTAAAGTGTATAATGGATATCTCATATTTGTATTTGGATTGATTAAATGATTATTATATGTAGTCATGTTTTATATTAATTATTTTAATGCATCATATATATGGTTTTGTATAGTAAATTTACTTTTATGTTAAATTTTAATAGTTAATCTTTCTTGATATTAGTTATTTTGTATTAATTTTCATTTTATTCTGTTGGATCCATTAAAATGTGTTATCTGAGTCAATGTTTCCAATTAACAAGTGTGGCTGATCAATATAAATAAGTGAAATAAATTATTAAATTGTGATTTTTTTTTTTTTAGTTTCTACTTAGTTAAATATTATATATAAATGTCTATTGTGGTTATAACATACCAAACCATTCATTTTTAATTGTTAAATATGATTATGTTAAAATAGCTTTAAAAAAAATGTTATCACCCATGGTTAGAACTTACCAAACCATTCTTTTTTAGTCCCTAGATTTGTTTATGTTAAAATAACTTTTGAAAAAATATTATGGCCAATAGTTTTGTTATATTCCGTGGTTTTGTACTTTATATTCATTTAATTTTCTAGTTTTTGCACATGGTTTTGTTAGATTCCATGGTTTTTTATTTAATATTGATTTAATTTATTAGTCTTTTCTCATCAATTTTCTTTCATAAATTAAAACAAGTGAGAGAGACCTTGAAGTCTTGAAAAGAAATGTCATAATCTAGGTATTTTATTCCAGGCCCCTCTTAATATATTTTTGGTTATTAGATTTTTGTGCCAAGAGACCCTTTCCACCTGGGGAATATGTTATAATATTTGGCATTTTAACTCAGTTAAAATAAAACAAAATCAAATCAAATAAACAAATTAAAAAACAAAAAATTCTCAAGTGCATAGTTTTTTCTTGCCCATGGTTTTTTCCCATGGTACTCCTACCACATGGTTTTTGTCCATGATATTTTTCTGCAATGTAACCTATGCAACCTAGATCCATTTTAACTATGGATCAAGCGTTGAGAGGATCAAAAGTGGTTTATAGCGAGCGAGAGAGAGAGGGATCAAGCGTTGAGAGAATCAAATCTCTTCACTTAAAGAGGTTTGTAGCTTGAGAGAGAGAGAGAGAGAGAGATTTGATATCTTCACTTAAAGAGGTTTGTAGCTCGAGAGAGAGAGAGAGAGAGAGAGATTTGATCTCTCTTGATGCTGGAGAGAGAAAAATCTACGCTGGTTATTTATAAATGAAGAAGAGTATTTTCTTGTAGTAGTACTCCTATTTGTTTTGTATTTAAAATTTATTAAATGATGGATATCTATTTTGTATTTTGATTTTTGAGACTTGTTTATTTTTATAAATTTACAATTATTTCTATCACTATTTTTATGTAATTATGAAACTTTCCATATTTATCATAGTTGAAATTATGTTTGTGTTATAGATATATTAATCAATAGCTTTTTGCTCTTAAGCTTTGTTATTGCAAATTACCTAACATAATCTCTCTTATCACCGTTGAAAAAAATATTTAGGGGATAAAACTATCAATGGGAAGGATAATAGATAATTATTATTTTTTATATATTAAATTAATGTCTTTGGTTGATGATATTTAATATTATAGATAGTCTAATAGTTGATAAAAGTTTCTATAGGATGGTTTTATCAAAATCCTTTTCCAATCATTTGAGAGGTTATAAAGCAGACCAATGGCAAAAAAAATATTGTGTCCCAATGTTTATATAAAATAATTAATTATCTAGAAAAATTAATTAAATTATTTAACTACTAATTTATATCTCTATATATATATATATATATATATATATATATATATATATATATATATATATAAACCTTATACATTTAAATTTATAATTTTATATAAAAATACACATTTTAAATATCAGATATAATCACTAAGTCCACTTTTAAATAAAAGAAACACAAAAATAACCAAAAAAAATTGTAAAAACTTGACCATACACTGCTACACATCAATGGCTACAATTAAAAAAATAACATAACTTTAACTAATAAAATCCCTAAATAGTCAACGTTGTTAAAGATATATTAAGCATTATTGCAAGGTGTTGTCACTAGGGAGAACACCCAACCTATTTGCAGCAAACCTGTTCCGTTAGCACCTAAGCTATATATGGTTGACTTCTAACCATAGACTATGAAAATGCCTTTAAAAACTATCCAGAAAACCAATGCTTTTTAAGATTCATGTCTACGTCCAATCGGGAAGAGATCCATATTGCAAATGAACCAGATTGACATTTTCCATAAAATAGTTTCAAGAAACAAACCGTTTTTGGAAAACCCAGTTTCTTGCATTTAAAAACAAAAACTACCATATAAAACATTGTTTTCCGCACCGTTCCATTTTTTATACGGTTTTTTTTAGAAATTGAAACGAAGACTTTTTTTCGTTTCTGGTAACAGAGCTTGAAATTGAGATTACGTCGTTCCATTTTTTATAAGTTTTTTTTTTCAGAAATGGAAACGAAGATTTTTGTTCTGTTTCTAGTAACAGAGCTTGAAATTGAGATTTCGTTTCTTGTAACAGACAAATTTTTATACGGTTTTTTTCAGAAACGAAAACGAAGACTTCTATTATGTTTCTGGTAACAGAGCTTGAAATTGAGATTTCTGATTAAGAACTGCCCTAAAATGGAAAAAGAGCAAGAAAATCTTTTCGTGTTGCATTGAAATGAGGGAAGGCAAGGAGTTACACTAAGAAGTCTACGTTGTTTTTTCGGCTCTTTTCCTAATGTCGTATACTACCAAAATACTATTTTTGTAATTTCTGGTGTGGTATACTACCAAACTACTATAAGAGTTCAACATATATTTAATATAAATTTCATTGCCAATATAGTAATTATGGGGCTAGTTCATTTGAAGCTAAATTCTTAAAAAACAAAACACAAATAACCTAATTTCAGGTTAAATTGAGAAAGGAATTAAAGGAGAGAAAGGGTACCTTTGCAAGTATTTTCTTGGGCACTTGAAAGAAGACCAAGGCTTCTAATCCTTCCATCATGGTCCAAAATTGCCCAACGAAAATAGATCCATGTTTTGTGAGCAAGCCATTGAAGAGATCCCCCTCCATATTATTTCTCAATGCATCCAAATTGAACCATGAAACAATAACTGCCAGGAATTACTGCAACATTTCATGTGATAATATAAAACAAATTTGCAAATCAATTCTACGAATGTCCATCCATCTAGAAACCCTAAAAATTGATCCAATGATCTGTACCTATTTCCATATAGTCATACTGTGCCCATGGTCTTTCTTTTTTTTTTCAACTACTCCACATACATTTCATGTGAAAATATAAAACAAATTTGCAAATCAATTCTAAGAATGGCCATCGATCTAGAAACCCTAAAGATTGATCTAACGTACCTATTTCCATATAGCCACAGATCAGATTGTACTGTGTCCATGGCCTATTTTTTTCAACTACTCAACATTCATTCAAGTACACTAAGGTGGAGAAGAAAACTTGTTTTGGTCTTTCCTCTTTTTTTTTTTCAACTACTCAATATTCATTCGAATACAGTAAGGCTAGGAAGAAAATGTGACATAATGGTCTTTCCTCTTTTTTCAACTACTCAACATTCATTCGAATACACTTGGACGATTGTTAAATTCTTTAATTATAATTATTTATTTTTTTACAAATTTTAAAAACATTATATTTTATGAAAAATGTATGGAATGTATATTTTCTTATCTTATTGTATACTCATTTCAAAAAATTATATTTTTTATCTTTCAAAATTACAAAATAATTAACCATGTTGTAAGTTGTAATTTTAAACAAATTCAGATTTGGATTTTATATAATTAAACAAAAAAAACTATAAATATTTTTTATTAATGTTTAATTATCTAACACTAATATTATGGGTTTCCATGTTATTTAAACAAATGAGATTTGGTTTTATAATTATTATGTCAAACTTTAAAACTAAAAATTAACTTTTAACAATGCAATCTTTATAACCGATTTGGATGTAGTTCATTGTTATGGCAGTAAAAAATAAATCTCATGAGTCAATTTGGTTGTAGTTCATTGTGATGGTAGTAAAAAACGAATCTCCTGAGCCTCGTCCCACCCACACATTGGTGTAGTTCCACCCAAGGAACCATTGATCTTTCTCCGTGAATGGGTAATATTGTACCAAGAAGCACCATAATGTATGGCATTTCTATTTCCCACAATTGAAAAAGCACCATAAATCCTTCTACATGAGCATTTTGCTTGCGTATTGTTGAAATAAACATGGCAAGACTTTCCTATGGCAACAAGAATTTCCAAAACCCTCATCCTCCCTATCACAATATATTTTAGAATCCGTCATGTTGGAGTGTAGTAACCCTAGTAAGCATATAGGAGTGTACGGGAACACAACCTCAAAGTCAATGGGAAGTCAAGGGGAAAGGTTTGTGCATCTAAGAGGGATACTTCGATTACATAGATGTGGTTTTCTAAGCTTTTGCATTAATCAAATGTACATTTGAGGGGGAATTCAGCCATAAAAAAATGTTTGACTGAATTTTCATACACAAGGGTTGATTCTACTTCGAATTTTGATACTTTGTGTTAGCTCACTTTAATGTAATTACATATAACTAATAATTTGCAAGTCCTTGTCTCATTTGATCTTATTTTATTTCAATTGTGAAGTGACTAAGCCTTGAACCCCAAATCCTCATAGCTAAGATTTACAAAGTATGCAATGCCTCATTTCCTCTCATTTTACTTCAGTTAAATGGAGCGACTACGCCTTAGCCCGAAACCCAAACAACTAAGCTTTGCACACTACAGAATCCTCTCTCTCCGTGGTATTACATTTGGTTTAGATATACTTTTCTTAGAAGAGAAGCAATGTCTCACTAAATACCTTACATGTTAACTTATCGTCTGATCCCATTACATTTTCCAAGCATTGAGGACATTAATAAAATTTCAAAATTCAATTTCACACTCATTTGATGTAATCACCATGTTCTATCAATTTCAGGTAAACTCTACAAATAAATATAAGTAATTATTTTGATTTTTTTTATTGATTCTAAATTAGCAAGTGAGAAAACTGCAGATGCATCTTTATTTTTAAGTACAATCATAAAAAAAAAAACTCAACAAAGACTAAAGATAGGTTAAAACCTTTATGGAGTAAAAAATATTGTTGGTATCCTCCATAATAACACTACTTTCAGAAGCTGGGTTCAGATTTTACCACAAACGCAAGAACCAAAGTGAGAAGCTTATTTTTAATTTTTATAACATGATATATTATAAAAAAAATTGAATAAGCACACAATACAAAAAAAAATTGTATCTAGTATCATTCTAGATAGAGAAAAGTACTCATTAGGCTATCTATGACACGAGTAAGAATTGCTACCCCCTACTTTCAAAATCATCATGGACATTTAAATATTAAGAAAGGAATTGATTAGGCTACCTATGACTAATAAAGAGTTACTCCCCACCTTTCCAAACTATCATTGACATTTAAGCTATCATATTTTATCAAAATCCTTTCTATGATGCAACACGTTACAACTTTCCATTATATTTATGCATTATATGAGTTGATGTACTTTTAAGGTGCATAAATTCAAAAATAATTGTCCAAATACCCATGTTTCCACTAAATTAAGTGTTTAAGTAAGAGACACATTCTATTGTAAGAAGCATGCATCAATCAAACACTGTTCTACTCATAGTTTACAAAACCAACCATTTTTTCATACAAAAACACATTCAAGACTAATCCACAATAACAAACAATGCTCAAAACAATATTCTTCATCAAACATCTACCAATGCATAAACAATGAGGAGACAAGAGACACATAGAATATGTGATCAACCAGGGCCAAAACCTCTCCAACATGAGAAGAAAACCCAAATGAGATCTTCTTCTTATATAGACTTCAATTGTTGAATACCAAGACCATGGCCTAGACCCTTCACTCAATGACCTCTCCAAGACCAAGTCATAAGCCTCCTTGATTCAACTTCCTTATTTTTCCTTGAGTCAACGATGATCAGGCTTCTTCCTTTAATAACTCAACTATCCTTCAAATTCCAATTCCATGGATCAGATCTGTAGTTCTTGGCCCTCTTGCATAAACCCTAGAACGTGTGGTTGACCAACCTTCTGAACCTTGATCTTCTTCTCTTGGATGGTATGAACTCTTATTATAATTTGGCGTGTAACCTTGCTTATCTTCTTCCATGATTCAACTTCTTGGACAACAACAAGATGTTTGACCTTTTATGTAGTAGATAGTTCTTCCTTCCTTCACACGTGTGGATCTATTAGCCCTAAAACAGACCCATAAACAACACCAAAATCTTCTCTCTTTGTTTCCTTCTCTTGGTTGGTTATCTTCTCACATCTTATTACAGATTTACTTATCCAAATTTTCTTGTCCACAAATGGAGGATGAGCTGTCCTATATATAGTGTTTTTTCCATCAAAAACATGTGCTAGGAAGTCTTAAGGAGTGCTAGGGGAACACAAGGGAGAAATAGGTGAAAATAATGCATGCGAATGAACGATTAAGATTTTGTGATAGGAAGTGTTAGTGAGTTCTAGGTGTGCTAAGGATGGAGTGATAAGGTATGTTAGGCAGTGTTAAGGCATATTAGAAGCCACGGAAACATGCCAAGATGTGTCGGGTGCTAGGGTGTGCCAATGCATGCCAGAGAGTGTTATGGAGTGCTAGGGAAACATAAGGGAGCACTAGTTTCAAATGCATGGAAATGAATGACTAAGAGTGTGTGACAAGGAGTGTCAGCGAGTTCTAGGTGTGCTAAGGAGGGGATGACAAGGTATGTTAGGTGGTGCTAAGAAATTGTAGAGTGTTAGGGCGACATGCCAGGGTATGCTAATGCGTGTCAGGGTGTGCCAATGCATGTCAGGGAGTGTTAGGGAGTGAGACATAGACACCAAGGAAAACTAGTTCAAAATGCATGGAAATGAATGAATAAGAGTGTATGATAGGGAGTGTTAGTGAATTCCAAGTGTTCTCAGGAGGAAGTGACAAAGTTATATGCTAGGTAGTTCCAACGAATGCAAGAGTGCCATGACATGTCAAGGAGTGGTATGGTATGATAGGGAGTGATAAAGCATGCCATGGCATGTAGGGAATGCCAACACGTGCCACATAGTGACAAGGGATTGTTAGACATGCCAGGTGCTATGCCATGTCAAGATGTAAACTATGTTTCTTAGTTGTTTTATGGCCATGGTTAGGCGTGAGCCTTGACTTGGTAACTTCTTAAGTGAGATGAGCTAGGATTGGGCTTGAGTATCCTAAGATGAGTTATAGGCCATTCTTAGGTGAACAAGGGATAGTATAGTTGTAGTAACTATAACTTGGTGAAGATGTCTTAGTCGAGGTAGGACTTGGTTGGTTCCCAAGTCTTAAAACCAATAAGGGTAGTTATGAGGGCATGATAGCTAAGGAGTGGCAGGGAATGCCAAGGAATTAAAAGGTATGATAACACATGCCAGACAATGTCAATGCATTTCAAGGAGTGTTGGGGAGTGTGAGGGCATCACAAGGGAGAACTAGGTCAAAGTGCATGGAAATAAACAAATAAGATTGTCTTCCAGGTGTCCCAAGGATGAATTGTATTAGGATAATTTCATAATAGGAGTTGCAATAGGTAAGCCTATGATTACAATAAGGGGATGGAAAAGGAAATTTTAGACAAAAGGGAGACTTTTGTCTAGGGACAACACTATTTTTTCAATTACTTGGTTGGGTTCTAAAGTCACAAAAAAAGTAAGGCTATCTATGAGGGCATGACAACTAGGGAGCGCCAAGGTGTGCAAGGAATGCTAGGAAGTGATAACACATGCTAGAAAGTTCCAAGGAATGTTAGTCATTCCAAGACATGTCAAGTGCTAAGGCATGCCAAGAGGTGTCACGTGCTAGGGTGTGGTGCCAACGCATGCTAAGGAGTGCCAGGGAAACACAAGGAAGGACTAGTTTCAATTGCATGTAAATGAATGAATAAGAGTGTGTGATAGGGAGTGTTAGCAAGTTTTGGGTGTGCTAAGGAGGCATTGATAAGGTATGTTAGGTAGTGTCAGGGAAACAAAAGGAAGGACTAGTTTCAATTGCATGGAAATGAATGAATAATAGTGTATTATAGGGAGTGTTAGCAAGTTCTGGGTGTACTAAGGAGGCATCTCTGGACAACTTTTTGGAGGTTTGGAGAAACGTTTGTGTTTTGGTGTTGACTTGCATTTTTTTGGCAATTTTTTGTCTAGTAGCACAACGAGCTCACACTTTGCTTCTTCCTCAGGGCTCCAAATGATGTAAAATCAGAATTTTTGGAAAGCTTATGACCCCATCTCAAAGCCCATTTGACCACTTTCCTGGTCTGGGGCTCAGGTTTTGAGAAATTTGCAAAAAAGAGGCCGAAAATCACCTTTCTTCCCCTCTCTTTCCATTTCATTGCGCACCTGGAGACACCTTGGGAGAATGGCCATATATCAGCCAAAAATTGGTCATTTTGAGTGAAACAATACTCTAAAGACATTTAAACTCTCCCATGTCCCCAGAAAAGGCTTCCAATCTAGATTTGGACTGCAGAAAGGCACTCAAAAATGGCCTCCAATAGCTCGCTGCACACATGGAAATTTCTAGGATTTTTGTAAAATTTTCATTGTGTAATTTTTTGTAATTCCTAGTTTGAACCTAGTAAAAGTCAAAAGGGTGAAGTAGATGAATGTGAGGGGTAAAAGTAAATGTAAATAATGGGTGGTTAGTATTTATAAGTTGTTTTTATCTAAATTTGATCTCATTTATGAGAGAGGTTGGAGTGAAAGTTAATTGTAGAAGGCATTTTTAACTTCCCTAGACATTAGGGTTTGGTTAGAACGCCTCATGGAACAGTTCCTAGAGTCATTGATTCAACCCCTAAGAGTGGAGAGATGTTGTTTTGGTCTTTATGTATCAGTTTCTCAGTGATATAACGGGTTGGATTGCAGAGGAGAGAACTATTGTAGCTTGTACTTGGACATTTTCTGGAAATCAAAGGACACAATTTACAACTATTATCTAGGAATTCATGTGCAGTAAGTTTGTGATGTTATTGTTTCTATATTATAGCTTTATATGAAAGATATTAATCTTTTCTTTCCATTCATCAATTATTCAATGATTTTCCTTACATTTTATAAACAAAATTCTTTGCATAAAGCTCTGTTTTGATGGAAAAATCATTATGTGTTACTTTATTTCTTGCTTAATGAATTCATTTTTCATGCTCATTAATACCTTTCGCTTCTTCTAAACACTACACTACACCGAACATCCCTAAGATGCATCACAAAATTAATGCTACCTTTCTCCTTTTTGTATTTTTTGTTGTAACCCTTTGATCCTTTGACCTAGCTACCTGGTTTTTCTCCCTTATCCAGCAACAAAACCCTAAATTTTCCAAAACCCACTTGAACCTAGCTATCTAGCCTAAAATCCTTCACATTCTAATCATCTATTTGTTGTGATTTCATAGAGAGCCCTCTCTGGTTTGGTAGGACTAGCTACCAAACTAAAAGCTTGGTCTGTGATTACCTTCGTCGATCTCCTCATCAGCCTGGGACATTGTGGAGGTTAATAGAGGGCATGGAAACTAAGGAATGCCAAGGTGTTCTAGTGAATGTAAGGTTCCCAAGTCATGGAAAAATGTAATGCTAGTTGTAAGGTCATGACTGCCAAGGTGTGTTAGGGAATGCTAGGGCATGCTAACATGTGCCAAATAGTACGAAGATATGTCAAACAAGATAAGATGTTCCAAGTGCGAAGGCATGCCAATATGTACAAGGGTGTGACAATGCATGCCAGGGACTGTCAAGGGAATAAAAGGGAGGAACAAGTTAAAATACAAGTAAATGAGCACATAATAGGGTTAATAAGTCATCAATTTACCTTTTCCATGAGGGTCATGCTAGGAAAACCAACACTATGTGCCAATAGGTGCCAAGTGCCAAGTGTCAATGCATTCTAAGTGCCAAATCTTCCTCCGTTTCTTCTCATCTAGTTTTGAATAATTGATCTCAAATAACTTTAATATTAAACCATGTCAAATCATAGCAAGTCATCTCAATGCATGCCAAACATGCTAATACTTTCCAAGTGCGAACACGTGCCAAGTGCCAATGTGCATAAGGGAGTGTGATGCATGCTATGAAGTGGAAGAGCATATCGAAGAGTGCTAAGGTGTGCTAGAGAGTGCCAATGCATGTTGAAGAGTGTTAGGGAGTACTAGGACAAAACAAGGGAGCACTAGGTCAAAATTCATGTAAGTGAATGAATATAAGGGTACATCGGGGTGTGTTAATGAGTGCTAGCTGTCATGCCAAGGAGGGAGTGACAAGGTATGGTAAGAATAGGTAAGGCACACCAGGTAATATCAAGGAATGTCAAGAAGTGCTAGAGTGTGATAGGTATTTTCAGGGTGTGCTAGCATGTGCCAAATAGTGCCAAGGCATTCCAGGTGCCAAGACATGCTAGGATGTGCATGGTGCCATAGTATTCCAATATGCGTCAAGGAGTTTCAAGGCAACAAAAGGAATAAACAAGCTAAAATGCAAGGAAATGAACACATAAGAGGGTTAATAAGTCGGGACTTTATCTTTTTCAAAACGAGCATGCTAGGTACACTTATAGTATGTTCGAATACATGCCAAGTGCCAATGTGTGCCAAGTTCTAATGTTTTTCAATGCAATATTTTTCCAAGGTGTTCCAGGTCATGACAACACATGATAGGGAGTGCTATTTTATGCTAGGGCATGCCAACATGTGCTTGGGTATCTTACTCATGGCAGGATGTTCTAGGTACAAATATGTTCCAAGACATGCGAGGTGCCAAGGAATGTTAGTGTACTGTTCCAAAGCATGTTAAGGTGTGCCATAAGTGTTGAGGACTACTAGGTCTCTCTCATTAATAGAATTGATAGATCTTGATTATGTACTAAATAATATAGTTCCTACACACACTAGTGGAACTTTATTTAAAGGAAATTTACTAGATAATAAACCTAATAGAGATGAATCATGTGTTGACTCATAGGAAAACTATATTTTTATGACTTGAGGGAAACGATACACATTAATTAATTCTTAACAAATTGACTAACTATTATAAGCACTATGACCTTGGACACATAATAAAAAAGACTCCACAACAATGGTCTTGAATCGTTATCTTTTGACAAAAAATATAGTAACAAGTACATAGCTTCATCAAAAACTCATTAGAATGATCAATGATGATGAACATTTTTTTATCATCACCAAAAGTAACCAAAAGAAGAATTGGTGAGGGTCAATAAAATATCATCACTAGAAGTGTCACCAAAAAGAGAATTAGTGATGGGCATTTAACGACCGTCACCAAAAGTGTCATCAAAGAGAAAATTAGTGACGGGCCTTTAACGATCCTCACCAAAAGTGTCAACGATCCTCACCAAAAGTGTCATTGAAAACGGATTT
Organism: Pinus tabuliformis; assembly: GCA_031772625.1. NCBI lineage: Eukaryota > Viridiplantae > Streptophyta > Pinopsida > Pinales > Pinaceae > Pinus > Pinus tabuliformis. The sequence continues at coordinate 661,182,904 of CM062820.1, read as the reverse complement.
AGTGACAAACCTTAAAGGACCATCACTATATACACTTACAACAACAATTTTTTAAAGACCGTCACCATATGCGACATTGGTGATGGACCTTAAAGATCCGTCATAGGTATGAAGCATCATAAAAAACTCATTGGAATGATCAATGACGACGGACATTTATTGACCGTCACCAAAAGTAACCAAAAATATCATTGGTGACGGTCAATAAAATATCTTCACTAGAAGTGTCACCAAAGAGAGAATTAGTGATGAGCATTTAATGACCCTCACCAAAAGTGTCACCAAAGAGAGAATTAGTGACCAGCCTTTAACGACCCTCATCAAAAGTGTCATTGAAAATGGCTTTGGTGAAAAACCTTAAAGGACCATCACTATATACACTTACAACAATGTTTTTTTAAAGACCGTCACCATATGTCACATTGGTGACAGACCTTAAAGGTCCGTCACAGGCATGACCCTCACCAATGACCTTTTTTCTTGTAGTGGCACAATCGCTAAGCTGTTGTCATAGTAAATTGTTGTTGATCCTTGTTGTTCTGCTTGAGTCCATCAAATACTCTTCTTAACCACACTGCTTGACATGTTGCTGATGTTATTGCTACATATTCTACTTCTTCTGACGAAAGTGTCACAATGGGCTGCTTCTTAGATGCCCATGAAATCACACCTGAGCCAAGGTGGAATACAAAACCAGAAGTGCTCTTCCTATCATCTAAACTTCCTACAAAATCACTATCTGTGTATCCAATCAAATCCTTCTTTTATGTGATTGCATACATTATGCCACAATCTCTAGTTCCTGCTATGTATCTCAGAATTCTTTTTCTTGCACTCCAATTTGTGTCTTTTGGAGTCTCCATAACTTTGGAAATCAAACTCACTCCTTGCATGATATACGGTCTTGTAGATGTGAGATACATTTTTCTACCAACCAATATTTTGAATAAAGTTGGATTGACATCTAATCCTTCATCGTCCTTGCTTGACTTTTTACCTGTTGCAACTCGTGTAGGGATAGGTTTGCAATTTTCCATCCTGAACCTTTTCAACAAATCTTTGGAATATTTATTTTGACAGATAAATTTTCCTTTTTTTCAGATCTCTCAACTTCTATGCCAAGAAAATATTTTATGAGACCAAGATCTATCATCTCAAATTCTTTCATCATGGCTATTTTAAATTCATCTAACTCAAAATCACTGTAAAAATCATGTCATCAACATATAAGCAAACAATCAAAATATGTCCATGCTCATTTACCTTTGTGTATAAGGTAGGCTCAATGTTGCTTCTGCAAAATCCATTCTTAATCATGTAGCTATCGATTTTGCTATACCAAGCTCTAGGCTTTTTCTTCAGTCCATAGAGGGCTTTCTTCAACATGTAAAATTTCTCTTCATTACTCTCAACTTCATATCCTGGAGGCTCATTCAAGAAGGTTGATTTCACATCCATCTGATATACTTTCCACTTGTTTTTAGGTGTTGTGGGTAGAACTACTCTTACAGTATCCAATCTGGCTACCATAGCAAACATTTCTCCAAAGTCTATTCCTGGTTGCTGCGAGAATCTTTTTGCTACAAGTCTTTCTTTAAACCTATCAATTTCAGTTTTTTCATTGAACTTTGTCTTGTACACCCACTTCACACCAATGATATTTTTTTCCTTTGGTAAATCAACCAAATCCCATGTATCATTCTTTTCAATAGCTTCAATTTCTTCATCCATGGCTTGCACCCAATTTTCATCTTTGATTGCTTCTTCAAACGAAGAAGGTTGGAATGACAACAATGTAAAATTTGAACTAACATCCAAATCATCATAAATATCTTTCAAACTTCTCATCTTTCTCTTACCATTGCTTGATTTGTCACCTGATTTATTGATGCGAGCATCTTGATCTGTTGATCTGCTTGAGGATCCATGCTTTTCTGAAAAACTTGGAGTCCTTGTTGGTGTGTCTATGTTTGGTGTCTTTACCTATGATTCTTGCTGCTCCTTTTCTACTACATCATCTTCTTCCATCAGTGGCACTTGTGCATCAACTGTTTTTTCTACAGTTCCATTCCATGACTCATTTTCTTTGAACACAACATCTTTGCTAATTATGGTCTTCTTTGTGATAGTGTTATACAATTTGTAAGCTTTTGATTACTCACTATAACTAGTGAATATGAATTTTTCACTTTTATCATTAAATTTTCCTCTTCATTCCTTAGGCACATGTGCATAAGCTACACATCGAAATACTCTGAGATGAAATATGGTGCAATACATACTTGACCATGCTTGTTCTGGTACTATGTTCATCACACTCTTTGTAGGAGATTTGTTGATCACATAAATAGCACATGCAACTGCTTCTGCCCAATACTCATTAGATACATTTCTTCCTTTCAACATGCTTCTTACCATGTTCATAATTATCCTGTTCTTTCTCTCTGCTACACCATTCTGCTACGGTGTGTACCTGGTTGTAAACTGTCTTCTGATCCCATGTTGTTTGTAGTAATCATGGAATGCCCTTGAATCATATTCTCCACCACAACCTGACGTCAATACCTTGATCCGTTGATCACTTTTCTTCTCTGCTAAGGCTTTGAATTCCTTGAACTTTGCAAAAGTTTTAGACTTCTTCTTCAAGAAGTAAACCCAAGTCTTTCTGCCGTAGTCATCAATGAAAGTGAGGAAGCAACAACTTCCACCAATCGACTGTGTCCTATAGGTCCACACAAGTCTATATGCACTAGCTCAAGAGGTTGCTTTGCTCTGTATGAAACTCCCTTTGGAAAACTTTCACGGTGTTTCTTTCCCAAGATGCAACACTCACAAGTACTAGCAGGTTCATTGATGGGAGGTAATCCTCTGACCATCTGTTTCTGCTGCAACAATCTTAAACCAGAAAAATGCAAGTGTCCAAATTGAAAGTTTCATAACCAATAATCATTAGAACATGCAACCGTAAAAGAACTCACCTTACCACTATAATTCAAAATTAGAGGAAAGAATCTGTTCCTCATCATCTGCACCTTTTCTATCACCTTCTTGCTTGGGGGCTTGTCATATATAACACATTCTTGACCTTGAAAAATAATTTTGTATCCTTTCTGTGTCAAGTGACCAACACTTAACAAATTATGTTTGAGACTAGGAACATAATAAACCTCTGAGATTGTCTTTGGCTCCCCCTGCTTGGTCAGAATTTTGACCACTCCTTTGCTATCTACTTCCACAGTCTTGTCAGTCCCCAACTTTACCTCTGTTTTCATATATTGATCGAAATTTTCAACCAAATCCTTGTTGCCTATCATGTGGTTACTGCAACCACTGTCTAACAACCACACACTAGCATAAGGTTCATGCATGGTATGGAAAGCTAAGAACATGGAGTTAGAACTCTCTGTAGTGACATTAGCTCTTTGGTTCCCTTGATCAACTATTTTCTTCCTACAATCACGAGCATAGTGACCAAATTTATTGCAATAATAGCATCTCACCTTTGATTTGTCAACTCTTTGATTATTGTTGAAGCTTCTATAGTTGCTTCCACTTGCATGTTCATGCTCTTCTTGGCCATCTTTCTGACCACCATATCTTCCACTTCGTCCTCTGCCTCTCGATCTACTTCTATCTCGACCTCTGTCTCTTGAAATAGAAACCTGACTTTTGAAAGCAGTCTCTAAAGTGGAATCCTTATTTCTGTCTATCCTTGCCTCATGCGATAGAAGTGATCCCATCAGCTCATCAACTGTCAATGATGCCAAATCCTTGGATTCTTCTATAGTTGCTACCACAATATCAAATTTGGTAGACAAAGATCGGAGGACCTTCTCAACCACTCTTTGATCTTTTATATCTTCCCCATAAATATTTAACTGATTTACGATAGTTATGACCTGATTCATGAAAGAATCGATGTCCTTTGTCTCCTTCATCTGCAGACTTTCAAAGTCTCTCCTAGTATTATGCAACTTAACAATATTGAATTTGGCCATACCTTAGTCTTTTGTCGCCAAAGTATCCCATGCTACTTTTGCTGAAGACGTGATCATAATCTTCAGGAACACTACTCGGTCCACTCCTTACTGAATAAGTTGCAACGCATGTGCATTCTTCTTCTTCTTGTCTTTCTTCCATTGTTCTCTCTCTGTATTACTGAGAACTTGTTTTTCTTTTTCGTTCTTAGGTTTTGAAAACCCAAACTTGACATAATTCCAAACATTGTGTGCCTGCAACGTGGTCGCCATCTTAATGGCCCACACATCATAATCCTTCCCTATAAACGGTGGGAACTGGGGCTGAAAATTTGAGAAAGCCATCTTTCTTCAAAAATCCCATTTTGAAAAAACCCTAAATTTCTCCTTTATAAAACTCTTTTTCAAAAAAAATAATACCCCTTTCGATAAAACCCTAAGTTTTTTATTTAAAAAAAAATAAAAAATTGAAACACTCTTTTGAAAAACTCTTAAAAGAAATCTTATTAAAAAAAAAAACCTTTATCATCAGCCCTTCACGAATTCAAAAACTCCTTTGCTGAAAATCTTTATATATAAGAACAATAAAACGTTATGTTAAAGCTTCATGTGATTTTTTGTGCTCCAAACAAAATAAAGACCCACTTAATTTTCAAACCTTTGTTGGCGTTTAACGTTTTAACTCGTTTCACGTGAACTTCTAGCGTCGACGTTAGTCCGTTAACGCCACGGAAGGAAGCTTGAACCAAGCTTGAACCGCGTGCTTGGAAAAACTCTTTTTAAGTCAAGGCGTGTTACCAATTTGTTGGACTTTTGGCCCTTGTTCTGTTAAAAAAATCGGTCACACATTACGGCTCTGCAAGCTGCAGCTGTGGGCTCTTTTATTCCTCTCAGATAGATTATTGCAAATTTATTTTCCGTATTTCTTTGTAATCTTACTTTAAAGGTGGAGGAGACAAAGCATGAATTCACATAAAACATGAGTTGCTCTTATATTGATCAAACAAAACACGGTAGTTCTAATGAACCCGCTGAAGGGTATTTAAACCTTTTCTATTAGCTAATTAAATATCTTGACATGCAACCACATGCAATTACACACTCAAAATAGTTTATAACACTTTATCCCTTAATTCACTTGACTCAACACCCAAACACTCCACCACTCCACTGTTGAGATTTTCTATTTGTAGCAAAATAGGAAAAATCTCAGCTGATGACAACAATAGAATTCAGGTCCTAGATTAACTCCAGGTTGTTGGGAGGGAGTTAATGCCTCCTATATTTGATGTGAGGGAGTTAATGAGGCTGTTAGATTTTCTATGCTATATAACAGGCAACCATTCGGATGGTTTGCTGAGAGGGGTGAGAGCTTTATGAGGTTTTCATTATGTAATCTCCAATTTGATTAATAAATTCCTGATGCCTATGTTTGGTGGACGTAGCCCAGATTGGTTGGGTGAACCACATTAAAAACTGTGTTTATGTGCTTGATTTATTCTGTTGTGTGTTTAATTAATATTGTTGTGCCTCTGAATTCCAACAATTGGTATCAGAGCATGTTGGAGGTGCTGAGATTGATTCCTGTTGGTGCGTTTGACTGGAGGTGTTCAACATCATTGCTGTGGTGGAGAAATCGATTGCTGCGTGGGCTGTTTGTAATCGATTGCTGTGGCTGCATAACATGGATTGCTGGAGCCGTCCATTGCCCTGCGCGCTGAGCGTGGATACATTTCAAACCGGCGTGGATCTGGTATACACAAACTGCGTGGAGTGGATATATTGGTACTGCGTGGCGTGGAGTGAATATATTGTTGCGTGGAGTAGTTATAAAACCTGCGTGCAGTGGAGTGAATATATTGTGTATATATTGCTGCGTGCGGTGACACCTGCGTGCAGATGGAGGTAAACAACGTTGATATATATTTATAAAGTGCGTGGCAAATGGAATTACATTGAAAACTACGTGGATGTGTTTTTTAAAACATGGTGGATATATGTTGATTAAAAACAACGTGCATATGGTCTTTTAACACAGCGTGAATATAATTGAAAACGGCGTGGTTATTTAAAAAAAAACAACATGTATATGTATTTAATAAACAGCGGAGATATATATATATATTTTTGCAACAGCGTTGATATAAAACTGTGGTATTGTTTAAATATATGCGCTGTGTACATATGTGAATTTTGTCAATAACAGTCGGCCCAAAATCACATAATCCTGTTAGGTTGTGTCCAAGTTCAGTTCGGTGAAACTATTTGCCCGAAACTTTTGAGAGAGTAAATTATTTTGCCTGAAAGGGATGTATTACTCTTGAGTTTGATACTCAGTTTATATACTGGAATTTTGCACAACAATAAGGCAGTTTTTTTTGTGGTGTAAACACAAAGGCATAGGCAGTTTTTTTTTAATTGCTGGTTAGTTTTGGAGATTATTGTTTTTTTTTGCTGATACAAAATGGCGAAAACTCAAAGTGCCCGTTTTGAAATTGAGAAATTTAATGGCAAGAATAATTTTGAGATGTGGAAGGTGAAGATGCACGATCTGCTGGTTCAACAAGGTGTGGCGAAAGCACTGTTGGGGAAAAACAAAAGACCTCCTTCCATGACAGAGGATGAATGGGATGAGATGGACGATAGAGCTCTGAGCGCAATTCGGTTATGTCTGGCGGATGATGTTCTGTTCAACATTGTGTCAGAGAAAACCGCCGCAGGCTTGTGGTCGAAGCTTGAGAAGCTCTATATGATGAAATCTTTGACAAATCGGATTCTCCTGAAAAAAGCAGCTTTACGGTTTGCGAATGAAAGAAGGTACCTCAATTGCTGATCACCTGAATGTTTTTAATACCTTACTGGTGCAATTAAACAGTCTAGATGTGAAATTTGATTCAGAGGATAAGGCAATAACTCTATTATGTTCTTTGCCTGAATCCTAGGATCACTTTGTTACTTCCATAAGCTTTAGTACATCAGAAATCCTTGAGTTTGACGATGTTGTTGGAGCCTTGTTGGCTGAGGAGACGAGGAAGAGGTCGAATGGAGACACCTCTACATCAGAAGTAATGATGGCCAGAGGTCACTCAAGAGAGAGACACTCCGGGGGAAAGCATAGCGACTCTCGCTCAAAGTCCAAAGGAAAGAAGCCAAAGGTGAAGTGCTGGCATTGTGGCAAGGCTGGACATCTGAAAAAGGATTGCTGGAAGCGAAAGCAGGCTGCTAAAGAAGGCTCTTCGACAGAAAAGAAGGAAGCCAACACCACAGATACAGGTTCAGTATCTAGTTCAGGTATGAGTGATGAGGTATTGTCTCTTAATGTTTCTAAACATGATCAACATTGGTTGTTAGATTCCGGGGCATCTAACCACATGTGTATTCATAAAGGTTGGTTTAAAACATATAAATCAATTGATGATGGTGTTGTGTACATGGGTAATGATGTAACATGTGATATTGTGGGAATTGGGAGCATACAACTGCAAATGTTTGATGGGACAACAAAAATATTAACAGATGTGAGGCATGTACCAGATTTAAGGAAAAATTTGATTTCATTAGGAGCACTTGATTCAAATGGATATAAAACTGTAATTCAAGGTGGAGTTATGAAAATCTATAAAGGTATCTTACTAGTGATGAAGGCTAAGAAAGTAGGAAATCTATTTCAGTTAGAAGGTAGAACTGGGTCAGATCATGTGTTTGTGTCTGAACATGACAGTAGTTCCATTCACTTATGGCATCAAAGATTGGGGCATATGAGTGAAAGAGGATTGAAATTTTTGGCTGACCGAAAGTTACTTCCTAATCTAAGATCTGGAAAATTGGATTTCTGTAAACATTGTCTGTTTGGTAAACAAAGTAAACAAAAGTTTAAAACAGGCAAACATACTAGTAAAGGCATACTTGATTATATCCATTCAGATGTTTAGGGTCCAGCCCCTACAGCGTCATATGGTGGCTCGTCATATTTTGTGTCATTCATTGATGACTTTTCTCGAAAAGTATGGGTCTACATGTTGAAAAAGAAGTCTGATGTTTTTACAGTTTTCAAGCAGTTTAGAGCATTGTTAGAAAACAGCATTGGTAGAACTATAAAATGTTTAAGAACTGACAATGGTGGTGAGTTTTCCTCCAAGGAGTTTGACAGCTATTGCAAGGATGCAGGGATCGAGAGACATAAGACCACGGTTTATACTCCTCAGCAGAATGGAGTTGCTGAACGCATGAACAGGACTCTTCTAGAGAGAGCAAGGTGTATGCTGAGTAACGCCGGGTTGCCAAAGGAGTTGTGGACGGAAGCGGCAGCAACAGCTTGTTATGTGATAAACCGATCTCCATCAACGGCGATAGGCTGCAAGGTTCCGCAAGAGGTATGGAAAGGACACCCTTGTGACTATTCTAAACTCAGAGTGTTTGGTTGTGATGCATATGCTCTAGTGCCTAAACATCAGCGAACTAAGTTAGATCCAAAGTCTAAAAGGTATATCTTTGTTGGGTATGGTGTTGGAACAAAGGGATATAGATTGTGGGATCCTACTACCCGCAAAATCATCATCAACAGAGATGTAAAGTTTGATGAATCCTCTCTTGTACAGTTAGATGTAAATAGTAGATTGAAACAGGATGATGTATCTGATTTCCATCATATTCAGTTTGACAGCATTTCTAATGATAGTCATAACGACCATAGTTCAGATTCTAGTCATGAACAGGTTTCAGAATCAGATTTTGAACAGGGTTCAGATGGAGGTCATGAACAGGTCTCAGATGGCGATCATGAAGAAGTTCCTACAGATGATAGACAGCCAATTGTGGAAGCACCAGAAACATTCTTAAGGAGGTCTACAAGGATCAAACGCCCTCCGAGAAGGTATGATGATCATGTTACTTCAGTTGCTTTGATCGCTAATGATGATGAACCTTTGTGTTATCAGGAAGCTGTAGAAGGGTCAAATAGTGACAAATGGAAAGCAGCCATGAAGGAAGAAATGATGGCCTTAGGTAAGAATGGCACGTGGGATCTGGTTGAGCTTTCGAAAGGCAGGAAACCTGTGGGGTGTAAATTGGTCTTCAAGCTGAAACGAGGTGTGAATGATACGGAAGACATGTACAAAGCGAGGCTGGTTGCAAAAGGGTTTTCTCAGAAAGCTGGCATAGACTTTCATGAGATATTTTCACCAGTGGTTAAAATTGTTTCAATTAGACTTGTGTTAGCATTAGTGGCTTTGCTTGATTTGGAGTTGCAGCAGTTAGATGTTAAGACTGCATTTCTACATGGTGATTTAGATGAGGAAATATATATGGAACAACCGGAAGGGTTTGTTCAGCATCGCAATGAGAAATTTGTCTGCAGGCTCAAGAAGTCATTATATGGCCTGAAGCAGTCGCCTCGGCAGTGGTATAAGAAGTTTGATTCTTTCATGTTGAGTCAGAAATATGTTAGAAGTGAATATGATCATTGTGTTTATTTTAAACAGTTGAATAATGGCATGTTCATTATCTTAGTGTTATATGTTGATGATATGCTTTTAGCAAGCAAAAGCATTGAAGAAATCAACAGGTTGAAGACTCAGATGGCAAGGACGTTTGATATGAAAGATCTAGGAGCGGCAAGACAGATTTTGGGCATGGAGATTTTCAGAGACAGGAGTAATGGTAAGCTGTGGCTTTCACAACAGAAGTATGTTGAGAAAATACTTGTGAGGTTTGGTATGAACAATGTGAAGCCTGTATCAATTCCTTTAGCTTCCCATTTTAATCTTTCTTCGAGTTTATGTCCTAATACAGATGAAGAAAAGGATTATATGTCTCGAATTCCTTATGCCAATGTAGTAGGATGTTTGATGTATGCGATGGTGTGTACACGACCAGATATTTCACATGCAGTTGGGGTTGTCAGCAGGTACATGGCAAATCCGGGTAAAGAACACTGGTCAGCAGTGAAATGGGTGCTTCGGTACTTGAGAGGCACAAGTAGTTATTGTATTTCTTACAATAAGAGTAGTGAATTTGTTTGCGGATATGTTGATTCCGATTTTGCAGGTGATTTGGATAAGAGAAGATCAACTTCAGGGTACGTCTTTACTCTTGCAGGTGGAGCTATAAGCTGGATGTCAAAGCTACAAAATATTGTTGCTTTATCCACTACTGAAGCAGAATACATTGCTGCTTCTCATGCTTGCAAAGAGGCGGTTTGGTTGAAAGGTTTGCTTGGTGAGTTTGGTAGGTTACAGGACAACATCAGGCTACTTTGCGATAGTCAAAGTGCAATACATTTGGCTAACAATCCAGCCTATCATAGTAAATCAAAGAATATTCCAATTAAGTACCATTTTGTAAGACAGGTTATCACTGAAAGGGGAGTCTCTCTGGAAAAGGTGCATACAAAGGAGAACTGTGTAGACATGTTCACGAAACCAGTTTTGTTAGAGAAGCTACGCTGGTGTTTGGCTTCTCTTGGCTTGCAGAAAAGATAAAATAATAATAACAGGGCATCAGGCGAATTGTTGTCAAGGTGGAGATTGTTGAGATTTTCTGTTTGTAGCAAAATAGGAAAAATCTCAGCTAATGACAACAATAGAATTCAGGTCCTAGATTAACTCCAGGTTGTTGGGAGGGAGTTAATGCCTCCAATATTTGATGTGAGGGAGTTAATGAGGCTGTTAGATTTTCTATGCTATATAACAGGCAACCATTCGGATGGTTTGCTGAGAGGGTTGAGAGCTTTATGAGGTTTTCATTATGTAATCTCCAATTTGATTAATAAATTCCTGATGCCTATGTTTGGTGGACGTAGCCCAGATTGGTTGGGTGAACCACATTAAAAACTGTGTTTATGTGCTTGATTTATTCTGCTGTGTGTTTAATTAATATTGCTGTGCCTCTGAATTCCAACATCCACCACTCAATCACTGACTCTATGTTTAGCGAACTCTAAAAGTAATTATCTTATTTTAAAATAAAGGGGCCTGAGATTCCTGTTCATATTAACTTACTATAACCCTAATGCCTCTTCGCCTCTCTACCAATTGATATTTGTGCAGAATCACACCACAGATCATTGCATTTTAAATTCAACAATATTTTATGTCGAGTTTTCTCATCTCACATTAACGCCCTATGTGAACTCGGTCTCTTCCGAAAATCCAAAAAAATTCTGTAGGACGTCAATGTGGATACCTTCATATTCGTTAGACAGTCATCAACTCTGGTTGAGAACTAATTAAACTTCGACCACATAACTGGGCATCTTTGGAGCCTCCCAAAGGATGTTTGGATGATAGCGATTATGAAAACAGAATATAATGAAATCTAACATTGATGTGGAGTGATATTTATGTGTTTTATTTGGGACCATTCACCTCTTCACCTCATTTGAAGACTGGTAGAGTCCCTACAGCTAGCAATACACTGGAATACACACTAGTTCCTACCAAAAATAGTCTTTCGATGCAGTTGGGATTGATCCCGATATCTGATAAAAACTGTGATAGAAGCTAATCCTTAAGAAACGTACTTGAAAAAATGAAAAGTAATTCCATTAGTTTTTGGATACTTCGCTTAGTCAATGTATGTGGTTACACAACTTGCATAGATGATTATACTATGCATGGTAGAATTAATGGAATTTTGTTGGTGGAAACATGTACCAAGCCCCTTCTCAATAATTTTTGAAAGAAACGGTGAAGAATCTAGAATGTGTGAAAGCTCCGGAAATCTATAAGACTTCGTGCAATATCTATCCTTATGATAATGTTCCTTGCATTTTACGAGTGGGCACTACAAATTTCTTGACATCTTCCATTTTGATATTCGGAGCCATTTTTTGGTTTACTAAAGCTGCATTGCGGTGTGATTTTAGTATTGTTTGGTCTTCGCTCAACAAACTTTGAGAGGGTTTTAATACTCTCGGGGGTCGGTTCATCGATGCTATTCACATAATTTGTTAGAGGAAACAGAATTCCTGAGCTGTTTTATTAAAGAAAGAGGTTTTGCATGTAATAAATTTTTGGGTTTTCACTTTTGTAATTTTCCAGAGATCTTGATGGTTAGAAAAATTGTAAAATATTTTATTATTTTGAGTGGATTTGCATTAACATTCCTAGAAACAATGGGATTTTCTTTCTGTTGTTTATTACTGTTTACTAATCAAAGTATTTAAAATATCATCAACACACTGCATTTGTTTGAAACATGGCTCAAATTAGTGAAGTATTAGAGTTCAAAAAATCTCTGATACACTCTACTCATCATGATACATTAAAAATCAGTAAAACTGTTCTTGTTGAAATCCAAATATCTCTATAAAATGTGCCAATTGATTTTTTGCAGCTTGAGTCAGCTACAACAGGATGAGTTATAACAACATACCCATCATTCTAAACTAGTTTTTGTTTAGAACAATACTCTATTTGTGTTTGAGATAGACTCCCATCAACATTTAGGAACTAATAAGATCAGTGAGATTGAGGTTGATTCACACCAAGTGCCCATTTCAAGAGCAATTTTACATAAAGACACAGAAGCCCAGGTTTCACTTCCTAAGCCCATCATTAGACCTTAGGAAGAACTTATCAACAAGAATCACAAAACTAATTCTCGATATGATAAGGATGCATCTTTTCATATTCCAAACTACTCTAAGTCCATATAGTTTTATTGTGTTGGATTTCTTCATGATGATTCATCTTTACATCTTCAATATCATGCTCATCTCCACAACAACCACGGATTGTCAAATGTCAACAATGTGGTCAAGTTTG